>CM060903.1:1458515609-1463515609 GCA_030737815.1 Allium fistulosum
TGTTACTCACCAGATTTTTGAAGAACAGAGCCTCCAGATTCAATTTGAAAACCCTTTTGAACACTTTGAAATCTTTTAAAACCGAAACTCTTTTTTTTTAAAAACTTTAATGCTGAAATGCCTTATCAACCAGAAATGCTTTTGCTCTAGTTTAAATTGTATACTTGATTTGAAGATGCAAGCTACAGATATGCTTGAAACAGAGACTACTCGATTCCAGGCTTGAAGAAATACAGGCTTTGATTACTTGCTTTAGTTTTAGTTTTTGAGCTTTGCAACTTGGTTACAGATTTGCTTTCAAAACAGAGAAGATTGATCTCTGCTTTGATTCCAGGTTTGAAAAGAATTTGCATGCTTTTGATTTGGAAAATGGATTACAGGTTTTGATTTACAGATCGAAGAATGTATTACAGGCTTTGTTTTCTGGTTTTGAGGAGTGTTTTGATTATAAATTGTTTTTGAGAAGTTTGTTTGAGGAAGTATGATTATCAGATTTTGTGTTTGAGAATAGGGCTGAATTTCTTCTTGACTTTGAATAGAAAAAGATAGAAAAGAAAATGAAGATGGGAAGCATATGTATTTATAAGTTAGAATGTGGTTTAAAAATAAAAGAAAATCAAAATAAATAAAAAGACACTTGTTACAATATCTTGACATTTGTCATGTAGTATTATTAATTAGTTAACACATGTTATTTAGGTGTCTTAGGAATTTACACATGTCCTTTTAATTAGTTTGTATTTATTTTAAATGTAAATAAACCTCTTTTTCTTTAATTAAATAAGTACTTATTACTTATTTATATATATATAGATAATTTTTAAAGAAATAAACCAATTATATTTAAAATTAAAAGTTTATACATATATTTTAAAATCCAAAACTATTTAAAATATTAACTCTTTTGAATTTCAAAATTAAATCTAATTCAAATTCAAATTATATTTTTAAAATCCAATTTAAAGTCAATTTAAAACAACACATTTAATTTGAAAATAACCATTTGTCAATTTTAAAATAATTTATAAAAGAGATTATAAATTACTACTATTACTAAATGAATTAACATATCATATGTTAATTGTATTTTAAACTTATATATATATATTCTTAAACCATATTTATTAAGCAATATAAAATAAACCTTATTATTAACCTTACTTAAAACCATATAGTTATTTGTTTAAATAGCTTTGAAAAGCTTAATATTAAATAAATCATAATTTCCAAACTATCAAAATATATATATTAGAAATTTAAAAACAATATTTTATTTATTTATTAAATTTCAAACCAAAGCTTATCTATTTACAATATATACACACATATATAACTACACATTGATACGCTGATACTCGTTCACGTGCACACACGAGATGATCGCCTCTGACCATCGATGACTACGCCAGCATATCGTCCACGGCCATCTCTTACGAATCTCGATCACCAGAAACTCGAACAACATCAACAATCGAAATCGAACATTCTAACTAAAAACTGGAACCACGAATCCCTCTTGAACCCAAACCTGTCAACGCCTAATTCTCGAAACGCCGATCACCAGGAAAGTTGCTACTCCGGCCACGACCTCGCCTACGACCAGCCTTCCATCTCCCAAAATATCTCTGCACTCGATCAATCCAAACTGTCGTGGTGATCGATTCTCTATACTTAGTTAAAACTAGGGTTCCCTAACGAATCTCGTCACCGCTTCCTCCTCGATGAGATACATCGCCATCAAGTATTTTTCCAAGATACTACTATCACTCCTCCATCCTTTTGAAGAACCCCGACACATTCAAATACATAGATCACCCCAAAACCCCAAAAGTTTCATTACAGTTCAAACCCAATTTGCATCTCCATCTTATTTATAAAAATCTTGATTTTAATGTTAGAAATCATGTTTTTGTTTACGAATTCAATTTATAATACTGAATTTATAAATTTCAATATTTAAATTTTCACATTATTTAACATGCACTGATGTTTTCCTACTTCCAGAGACAGTTAGACTTCATTTTGATTTAATTATTTAAACAGATTATTAAATTGATATTGCCCCAAATTTCCGGGATATTACATTCCTCCCCCCTTAAAATAATTTCGTCCCCGAAATTTAAAACAAAGGTAATTTAATAATTTATTTAAATCACAACCATAAATTATCATCCATATGCTAACAACCATAGCAAACAATTCACTCAATCAAACAATTCAAACTATCCAGAAAAATTCTAGATAGAATTTCCTCGAGTTTTCCAAATATAAATACCGAAATACTCGCTCTACGGAATCCAAACAATCAATACTACTAAGCTATAGAGCTCCTACTCATCTAGATCTACAGAACTAAACAAGATATCAGACTACAGACGAGTCTGACTCAATAACCAAATCCTCCAAAACTGCTGGTTTCAAAACCAGAGATAGATCAAATACGTACTCCCTCAGAGATACGTAAAATACATTGAATTCCAGTTATCCAAACTGACAATTCAATCCAGTAGATCAAAGCTTTTATCCAAATCAAAACACATAAGAGATCCAAAACAACTCGGAGCTGATTTCCCAGACTTACCCAATCTTATAGCTCCCTTTTACCAGAGAAACTTCAACAACAACGAAGTCTCCAACTTCGAATTCCAAATTCCTCCGTCTCGTATCCACAAAATCTTTCAGACGATCCTGGGCTGCCTACAAATCCTTCCTGATCAACTCAACCTTCGCTGATGCTCCTCGAAACAAACTAGACCAAAGATAACTCAACAAAATGATTCCCTTCAAGATCAACTCATAATCCAAAACACAACTCCACTTCACAAACATCAGAAGATCGAACTAACTTCTCCTAGAGATGCACTCCCAAACTACTTCCGCTGCACCATTCTGATCTGGAGTTGATAAGAATGCTGATGAAGAACACAAGCACAAACTGGACAACATATCCCAGAAAATCTCAGATAACTCAAGAGAATACTCAATTTATCGCAAGTCACTTTTGCAATCAACCCAGCCTAATTTCAAAGAAACTGTTCTCCCTTTAACCAATCAGAACAGCTCATACTTAACTATCCAATCTATCGAAGAAATGGATCCACTCTGTTGCTTCTAAACTCTACCTTCAGAAAAAAAACTGCTCAGCCAGAAAACTTCCTGCCAATGCACAGAATACTCCGAGCTGCACTGCTGCCACAGATGCCAAAGATTTCCTAACCAAAGCTCTTCGAGAAACTCGGACCCAAACTAAACAGAATCACCATGCTGAACTCAGCCACAACACCGAAGCAGACATACTTCATTAACTTGTTCCAAAGAAAACATCTTCGGGAACATCCATAGTCACTGCATCTCATCACACAGTTACTTCTTCCTGAAGTTACCAACATTAACTTCTGCCTATCCGACAGATCCAACTCTACTCATCCAACTTCAAAGATAAACTCCGAACCTTAACAGGTTTTCTTCAGAGATCGATGAAATCCTCACAATTGCAAAGTTCACTCGAGACGGTATTAGGTTTACAGTCTCGACAAATACACTTCCAACCTCAACACTCAGACTCCTAAGCCTAGATGATAAATTATTATCATCTCAACCAATCATCACAAATACCATATACATTTAAAATGATACTTTTTTATATAGAAATTATATCTGGGTAAAATTATTTCATCTACCTTTTTAAAACAATATTGTGTCCGTTGGCCTGGTCCAAGTGTTT
Source organism: Allium fistulosum (assembly GCA_030737815.1). Classification (NCBI taxonomy): domain Eukaryota; kingdom Viridiplantae; phylum Streptophyta; class Magnoliopsida; order Asparagales; family Amaryllidaceae; genus Allium; species Allium fistulosum. The sequence continues at coordinate 1,458,519,334 of CM060903.1, forward strand.
AGAGATCCCTATCAATAACGTTAGCTACTCGTATTGACCAGAATCCATATACCACTCAACCGATCAATTAACACAATATAAAACCATTTTATATAACTAACAATTACGCGCTCTCAAGATAGACACCACTTCAGAGCCTAGGTATTCACTCAACCTTGCTCTGATACCAAATGAAACAACCCGACTTCCTATGCCCAGAAAGTCGCATCATTATGAAGAAAGAAAGGGGTAGAAAATAGAAAAGAAGAGAAGAAAGAAAGAAACAACAACAACGATCTCACAGCGGAACGAATAAATTATATTAATAACATAAACTATTACATAGTATACAACACTTATCAGAGTTACACAACATATACATCACATACTAGTCAGTTATAAACATCTGTCTAGATATTACAACTCAAATACAATATAAACACTATCACAGAGATCTACACAGCGGAATACTATATCTACGAACGCCGAAGCCTCCTGCTCCATTGCTCCTCCAGAATATTCGTCAAAGCTAAACCTGAATCCCTTGGCTACTCATAAAAATTTGAGTACCCAAGAGTTTATATAAAATAGAAATAAACACTTGGGTCAGACATGGGTCTGGTGTGAGTAACAGGTTAAACTTGCTTAACTTCAAAACCTTTTGAAAGAAAAGGGTATCACGTAAGACTCCCCACAAATAAACATGGGTAAGTTTTTACCTTACGCTAACCAAAACATTTGATAGGAAATCTGATTGTATTATAATAGGGTCTAGGGTTTTCAAGTAAAATACAGAAATAGCTGAAATGCTTACATCTCACATTCCAACATAGTTGGGCACAACTAATACGTACGACACTTATTGGAGTTTGGATTCCATACAATGGCAGGGCTACTGGGGTACCGCCCGTCACAGTACGTGGCCTAGATCACCGTACCGAGGAGTACGCCCGCTCCCCTGCAACACAAAGCCGGAACCATCCCTTACTGGATAATTCCGAACAAGATAACCCCGTAGTTGGCGCGACCAACCACACACTAAGCCGAATAAAAAGAAAAGGGACCTCTAGACAGGGATCTATCTTGCTCTCAGTGGGTGCTACCCACGAAGCCTTGCTGCACCTCCCCTGTTTTAGCCATTCCCGGTTGATGAGGCTTGAGGTTACGATTACCTTTAATCAGAACATATCACTTAGAATGCTCATCGTCCGCCTGACGATGTGCTGAAAGCATTCAATCCATACAAGTTCGTTCCGGGTTCGAACGAAACCGAAGGCATTATCTCGTTACACTCGTTTTGGAATCACCCTCAGAGTTAACGACAATAACCCTTGCACTTTGAATCTTCATCTTCACTTGAGATTCACGACCTATCGTAAATTTGGATCGATGTGGTATTCGGGTCTCCAGACCTGGAATCCCGGTATACGGAAACCCGATCCCGGTCTCATCGAAATCCACAACGTATCTTTTAAGGGCCAAGTTGTTTTAAGGTTAAAACAATTCAATTCTTATCTATATACACAAAGATAGATAATTCAATAGATAATCTACATTATCATCCCAAACAGATAATTCACATTATCATTATAATTCAACCAAACATCCATATCATATATCAATCATATCTCATCAGAGATATCAAACAATGAAATACATTCAATCTCATTCATCCATCCTTAAGCAATGATTTATATCATCTAATTAATTTAAAGTGAATTAAACTAATTACTTCATTCTATAAATCCTGCTTACTTAATTATTAATTAAACCAATTAATTAATCATTACTCTAAGTATCCATCTTAATTAATCATTCCTGATTAATAATCCTTTAATTACTTTAAGTAATTAATACTTAATTAATTTCACAAATTAATTATCTTAAACCATTCAGTAATTAATGTAACAACCCGAGTTTTTCTAACACGAAAAACCGGACCATTTTAGTTAAGAAGAAGAGGTAGAAGAAGAAAAATAGAAAACAACAACAGAATCTCTCATACGCAGCGGAATAAACTATAATAGGTAATAACAGATCTTTACACAAAAAGAAATCCATATCTGTTTACACAATACATCATCAGAGTACATCAACATCCATAACATACAACTGAATACACAGCGGAAAAATAATAACAAGTACGAGAGTACGTATCGTCATCCAGCTCGTCTCCTGAGCTCCACAGCATCATATCCTGTAACCTATAATACTCGGTCTGACCCGAGCATCATATAAAACAATACCCGAGTCAGTCTGGAATACCAGCGTGAGAAAATCACACTCAATTGATTATTAAAGTTTCAAAAATCTTTTGAAATCAAAAGCATCTCGTAAGACCACGCCACAAATAAACATATCGGGTTTTTACCTTACGATAGCTAAAACACTTTATATCAAAATCCTCTGATATTATAATAGTGTCTACAGAAAGTAAAATAGAATCTAGCTGAAATGCTTGCATCTCACATTTCAACAATAGTTGGGCACAATCAAAACCGTACAGGCACGTAGGGAGAATGGATTTCCAACGAATGACTAGGCACTGGGGTACCACCTATCACAGTACGTGGCCTAGATCACAGTACCGAGGAGTACGCCCGCTCCCCTGCAACACAAGGCCGGAATCATCCCTTACTGGATAATTCCAAATAAAATCACCCCACGGTTGGGATCAGCAACCGCACCACTAAGCCGAAATAAAAGGGACATCTAGACAGGGATGACCTTACTCTCAAGTGGGGGCTACCCACGAAGCCTTGCTGCATAACCCCTGATTTTCAGTCATTCCCGGTTGATGAGGCTCGAGGCTAAACGATACCTTTATAGCACATATCCCTTAGAATGCCCATCGTCCGCCTGACGATGTCACGAAAGCATTCTTCCATACAAGTCCGTCCCGGGTCCGAACGGAACCGAAGGCACTATTCCTACTACATCCATTTTGGAAATATCCTCAGGATTAGTAGCGACTAGCCCTTGCACTTCACTGCTCCATCTTCGACTCTGAACACGTTACACGAAACGTACAAACCAGATCGAAGTGGTATTCGAGTCTCCAGACCTAGAATCCCGGTATACGGAAACTCGATCCCGGTCTCTTCGAAACGATCAGCGCATTGGCCAATATAGATAGTCGGTTCTTTAACTATCAATTAACATTCACAACATCCATCAACAATAAATAATTTCCCACATTATTTATTTGCCCAAATATCTTTCCAAGATATATTTCAAATTTTCAAAGCTCATTTGAAAACAATTTCAAACAGTTTCCGCTTACGGAATACATTTCCCATATATTTATTTCCACTGAATTACCAAGTACAAAATACTTTTAATTTTAAAATAATTTAAAAACACTTTATTTAAATATACTTTATAACATTAAAATCAAACTACTTTAATACTTTATTAAAAATATATACTTTAAAATAAACCACTTTATAAATATAAACTAAATTTCTCTTTTTAAAACATAATAGCAAATCACTTTTATATAATTACTACAATAATAGATTTTTGAAAATACTACTTTGGAAATTAACCTTTAGAAAAAAAAATCAATTTCCTAAAATATGCCTTTTCAAACAAATTAGAACTTTTAACTTATATTAAAAATTTCTTTGAAAACGTACTTGGCCATCCAGAGAAATACACTTCTCTTCACATCCTTTAAAAATAAATCAACACTTATTTTTAAACCAATTCATATTCTTTTATAAATTCCCACCTTGAATTTATATCTTCAAATATCCAATGATATTTTATTTTACTTTATAAACCCAGTTTATATCTCCAAAATCTCATTTCTCTTTTAAAAATCCAAGTTTTTAAACACTTAAATCAATTTCCAATTGATTTCTATTTTACTTCACTTTGAAATAAATTTCCCTATTTACTTTGATTATTTCAAATACATTAACTTTTATCTTTTATTTCTTATTTATGCGTTAAAACCTTTTTAACTAAAATACCAATTTCGGATTTCCAAACTTCTTCAATTAATATTTTAATTAAATTAAATCTTTAAATTTCAATAAAATCAATTCTTTTATATTTTTAAATAATATCACTTTAGTTAAAGATTTATTTCTTCACTGTTAAATCCAAAATCCTCTTTCCCATATTTGTTCGAATTAAGAAATTTCTTTATTTCTTTTACAATTCCTTATTTAATTTATTCGAATTCACTAGAATTATTTAACTTGAATTTTACTCTTTATTTCTTTCCAAAAATCCAATTCAATTACTTTTGATAACTCATTATACTGGGAAATTAAATCCAACCAGATTATCCAATATAAATCATCACAGGATATCAACAACCATACCACAGGATATTTAAACAAAATTAAATATTTTGAGGAATCCAGTTGGATCCCTCCAACCTGTTTCCCTGCATCCACAGATGTTAGCACAATACCAATTCCAATTCAAAGTGGAATATCGCGGTATATGGGATTTATATAAAATCATCCGCTATTATGCGGCGCATAGGGTCTCATCCGCTATATAATGCGGGGATATCAACAATTCCAATATATACATATGCCAATATGTATATATTGCTATATACTACTATATATAGTATAGCATATCAATCAATGCAATCATCCAATCAATTATTTAAATTTAACCATTTAAATTTAAATTAAAATTCTGCTGAGTGAGATTAACTCACCTTTTGCCCCTTCTATTTTGCAATTCAACCCAAATCAATAGTCCTCTTCACGATGCCAGACCTTGAATACATATTATATGATTTCATTAATATTCAAACAATTTGGACAAATCAATTTTTTTCTAATAAATTTTATTTTACTTAATAAGGTAATTTTCCCGTTATCAAATAATTATATATAAGTTAACTAAATAAATTTATTTCCACGATTTCTCAAATCTTGTTTGACCATTTACAGTTTATTAATATTCCAAATAAATCAGGAAATAAATTCCTATCTATTTCTCTAAGTCAAACTAAAATTTAATTTATCTAAAGATTAAATTTTAAACTAACTTTATATAGATACTTCAATGTCTAAACCCTTATATATTTTTCTCTGACTTACATAGGTTTAACCCGACAACCTTATTTTATATAAATTCATTTAATTACTGAAACAACTTCGAACAAATCAACTTATCACTTTTCAATTAAATTTACTTAATTTTAATGATCATTACTAACTTAGTTAAGGTTTTCTGCCTATTTAAAATTCAAAGATATGTTATATACATGTAAATTTAAGTAGACATGGAAGTTACCTCACTGCCACGTTCGAAATCGAACGAATCTGGGTCTTAACTGTACTAACGTGGAGCCCCTATCAGCTCGCGACTTCATTTGTGGCCTTCTCCTTCACGCGTTGTCGAACCCCCCCAGACCTCACTAACGAACGCAGTCGCACAACCCAGCTCGCCTCCTCCAGATTCGCCACCGAAGCCCATCGTTCGAGGCTCGCGACCACTACTTGCCTCGCTTCGCCACTCGCGTCATCGACGAAGGAAGAAGGGTGCGCCCTAGCTTGTCTCGATTTAACTCGTGCCTCCCCACCGTGCGCTGACTAGGGTCGCAAATCGAATTCGATTGCACGATAAAATTTGAGAACGTGGGGATTTCAGACTTCGTTTCCATGGGAATTATGCTCGATTGAATATCGAACGGGGTGGCCATGATTTGAATATAAAATCGTGAGAGAGGCTGTCTTTTTTTTTTTTGAAGGAAGAGGCTGTTAATTGAATGTCTTGAATTGGGAAAGTAGATGGCGAATAAAAAGAAGAGGGCTAGTTTATGAAGAACGAAACAGATCGTACTTGTTATTATATTTTATTTTCTCTGAATCTTCCAGTGAAAGGCTTGCTTGTTAGGCCAAGCTAAAGGACTATGATTTGGCCTTGAGGACGGCTATAAATATTAAAAAGGGAAGCGTGTTTAAGAAGGCACCGATGACATTAATTTGATCAATTAAAGTTTTATTTAATTTTCAACGCGTTTACTCATCGTACGCTCACACAACAACTCCGATTGATACGAAAATTAAAATCTAGCAATAATACAATATTACGAATCCAATGGAACTGGTTTCGTCGAATTCCAAGACTGTGCCTCGGAAGGCTATTTTTAAATGTCGATTCAAACGATATAATTTCAAAATTGAACAAATCAATTTCAAATTAAATTCTGAAGCTTCTATTATCTTCAGTGTTATCAATATGAATTTTACAAGCTTTTGAAATATTTTTAATCAGCTTAGAATACCAGATTTACTATTTTATCCAACTTCAAATAATTTAATTTAATAATCAAATTACTCAATAAACAGCGATATTTGAAATTTAAGTTTATAATTAACCTCTGAATATTTAAAATTAATTAAATATTCCAATTTCAAATATACAAAAATTCTGGGTCGTCACATTCCTCCCCCTTAAAAGAATTTCGTCCCCGAAATTACCAGTTAGGAAGAATGATCCAATACCCATTACTATTTTCCAAAACCAAACAATTTTAACAACACCCAAACAATCTTCTATTAATGATACACTAATCATTTTTTTTTAACTTCCCAAACTTATTCATAAGTTCAACCCATACCACCTACTTATCCATTCAAATTTTGAATTATCAAAATTTTTTAAAATTTTTCTAACTCCCTAAATTTCCGAAAAATTTCGCCAGCGTCTCCTTTGCGCGGCTAGTTCGGTACAACTACAAAATGGCTCTACGGCCTCTCCCAATCTCAAAAAGAAACAAAAAGCCAAGTGGCTGGATCAAAAACCCAATCAAATTTCATATAGAAATTCAAATACATACCTTTTTGTCGGGCCATTAAATTTTATCTTCTAAAATCAAAAATCCCAATTATCCATTGCTTTTATACACCTGTATATCCTATTAAGCAATAATATTCAATCACAATTCCAAAGTCATTTTATACTTTTCTTTACAAATTTTTAATATTTGCTTAACTTAAGCCCGTACGATGCACATATATCATCCATATGCAATATCACATTCGATCGCTCAATCGATCACACAATTTCACTTCCGAACTAGTATCGTCCACCCGACTTCCTAGTGCGGACTCAGATCTGGTTTCTCGATCAGAAACCGTCATTCTCCTTGCATAGACACAAACTATGATAGAGAATTTCCAGAATCAATCAACAATCCATATCCAGGTTCGCCGTCGAAAATCGAGTGAAAAATCCTAATTCGGATCGATAAAACTATCTCGAAATTCTGTGTTCGACATCTGGACCAAATAGCTATGCGAATAAAATAATATACGTACATCTTACGTATAAATTCCAATTGATTACCAGTTATATCAATTCTCTTTTATTCACATTCCTTTGATTGGTATCCCCTTATTCACAACTATCCCATTTCACAACTTCAGTTTTAGTCTTCATTCAACTATTCACTTAGTATATATTTTTTTCCCAAAATTACTAAGTATATTTCCAATACAAATTTTCTTAAGAATTTCATTCTTCAATTCTTAAGTTCATATAAATTTTCTTATATTTATTTACTATTTCACCACCGAAGTGTATATATTCAAATTGAACTCCCATTTCATATGAATTCCAACTTACTTCAATTTTCTACTTCATTTCCAAATTTTTTCTTAAATTCAATTCATCTTCATCTTCTGAATATTGAATTTTATTTAGCTCGAAAACAATCCAAGTTAATTCATTCAATAACTATTTCCTCAACTTATTTAAACCACTCCTCTGTTGAGTTCAGTTTCCATTCAACATTTACTTAAGTCAATAACTTAAGTTTATTTTCCATTTAACCAACCCTTTTAAAGTTTTATTTCCATCTTTCATTTGATTCTTATTTAATCAAATTTCATCCATTTATTTATTATAATATAAGTGGTTCATTCACTCAATCATTATGAATTTTATTTTCCATACCCAATTCATCTAGAATTATTTTATTAATAACCAGGCCATTTCCAATTTATTTTCACTTATTTGGATTTCATTCGTAATTCAAACCATCACTGTTTTAATTCAATTTCATTAACTCACAGTTCAATTTCATTAACTAATTTATTATCTAATTAGTTCCTCCACTGGTTAAAATTAAATACTTGCTTTTTAATTCCAAATATCACTTCACTTAATTTTCTTAAGTTCAATTTATTTTATAATTCAAGTTTGGATTTATTTAAAAATTAAGATTACTCATCTTAGTCGTTTCCATTTGATAATTGCAATTTCAAATTATAACTCTTAATGGTTCAAAGAAATGAATTCCCATTTATGACTTACAATTTCATTTCTATTCATAAGTTTTAACTTACTTACTTAAGATCTAGGACTACTCATTTAAGTCCATTTCCATCTTCAAATCAAATTTCAAATTATTACACTTAAAAACTTAAGAATATGAATTTCTTTACACAATTATAAGCATTTTACATTACCTTTATATCCAATTCAATTCGACTTCAACTTACTTACATTTAATTCAATTCTGATTCTCAATTTTATTTAACTTATCTTAAGTTAAATTCAAATATATTTTATTCACCTTCATAAACTCGAATTAAATTTTAATTCTAGGATAAAATTTTATACAAGTTTTACAATTCATTCACCTTCAAGTTCTCTAACTCTTTTATCTACCAACTTATATTACTCATTTAGTTATTTTCATCTCATAATTATAATCCCAGAATTAAACTTTCATTCCTTTCTTATTTCAATCAACTTCATTCTATACTTTATATTGTTGATTCGTTTAAATTCCCACATTTATATTTTAAATAGAATTCCCAGAATTCAATTGCCCGGTTTTATTTCAAAACCATTTTGAATCCATAAATAACTCATACACATCTGGTATATCACCTCAAATCCCAATTTCCAAAACAATATGCTTTTACCAAACAATTTTCCCTTTTAATTTCAAAACCAACCCAGTTCACAATCATTTCCAATTTAAAACAGTTTGGTAGCAATTTCTCTTTGGAAACTCGAAAATAGACCTCGATGATGCTGCAGTCATCACCGAAATTATTTTCCAGCGACCGAAAGAGAATTTAATGCTTTTATCTCTTTAAAACCCTTCAAATATTTTAAATCCCAAATCTCTCTAGATCTCAAATCCGATTCAAAAATATTTCTCAAATAATTCCACTATTATTTCTCCAACACCTTTGAAAACCATTTTAAATCCAAAGGAATTTTAAATCCTTCCAAATTCTCAACTCATCCCATTCATGTTTAAACATTACCTTGAAATTCTATTTCAAATTACAAATTTCATTTGTTTATGAATTTATCTCATTGATTATAAATCACATTTGTAATTCACATTTGTATATAAAGTTTATCTCAATTTATAAATTCATTTATAGTCTATATTTCAATTTCCATTTTGTTATATAAATTTATTCTTCAACTTAGGTTATAAGTTTCAATTTCTACTCAATAATGAGACTAACTCATTATTGTCATTTTCTAACAACCAAGCATCCAAATATATAACTATAATAATTTCAAATAATTATTTCTTTTATATACAAAATAATTTGGGCAAAATTATTTCATTCACCCTATTTAAAACAATATTGTGTCGAACTGTTCTATTCAAGTGTTTAGAAACCCCTTCGATACAGTTGTCCAGACTGTGCCGACGAAGGTTCATATGCCACTCAATAAATCAACCAACACAATATAAAACCATTTTATATTCACTAACAAATACGCGCTCATATCTATTAGTACTCTCAAAATTCCCAACAGAGCCAAGGTTATCGCCAACCTAAGCTCTGATACCACTATAACAACCCGAGTTTTTCTAACACGAAAAACCGGACCATTTTAGTTAAGAAGAAGAGGTAGAAGAAGAAAAATAGAAAACAACAACAGAATCTCTCATACGCAGCGGAATAAACTATAATAGGTAATAACAGATCTTTACACAAAAAGAAATCCATATCTGTTTACACAATACATCATCAGAGTACATCAACATCCATAACATACAACTGAATACACAGCGGAAAAATAATAACAAGTACGAGAGTACGTATCATCATCCAGCTCGTCTCCTGAGCTCCACAGCATCATATCCTGTAACCTATAATACTCGGTCTGACCCGAGCATCATATAAAACAATACCCGAGTCAGTCTGGAATACCAGCGTGAGAAAATCACACTCAATTGATTATTAAAGTTTCAAAAATCTTTTGAAATCAAAAGCATCTCGTAAGACCACGCCACAAATAAACATGTCGGGTTTTTACCTTACGATAGCTAAAACACTTTATATCAAAATCCTCTGATATTATAATAGTGTCTACAGAAAGTAAAATAGAATCTAGCTGAAATGCTTGCATCTCACATTTCAACAATAGTTGGGCACAATCAAAACCGTACAGGCACGTAGGGAGAATGGATTTCCAACGAATGACTAGGCACTGGGGTACCACCTATCACAGTACGTGGCCTAGATCACAGTACCGAGGAGTACGCCCGCTCCCCTGCAACACAAGGCCGGAATCATCCCTTACTGGATAATTCCAAATAAAATCACCCCACGGTTGGGATCAGCAACCACACCACTAAGCCGAAATAAAAGGGACATCTAGACAGGGATGACCTTACTCTCAAGTGGGGGCTACCCACGAAGCCTTGCTGCATAACCCCTGATTTTCAGTCATTCCCGGTTGATGAGGCTCGAGGCTAAACGATACCTTTATAGCACATATCCCTTAGAATGCCCATCGTCCGCCTGACGATGTCACGAAAGCATTCTTCCATACAAGTCCGTCCCGGGTCCGAACGGAACCGAAGGCACTATTCCTACTACATCCATTTTGGAAATATCCTCAGGATTAGTAGCGACTAGCCCTTGCACTTCACTGCTCCATCTTCGACTCTGAACACGTTACACGAAACGTACAAACCGGATCGAAGTGGTATTCGAGTCTCCGGACCTAGAATCCCGGTATACGGAAACTCGATCCCGGTCTCTTCGAAACGATCAGCGCATTGGCCAATATTGATAGTCGGTTCTTTAACTATCAATTAACATTCACAACATCCATCAACAATAAATAATTTCCCACATTATTTATTTGCCCAAATATCTTTCCAAGATATATTTCAAATTTTCAAAGCTCATTTGAAAACAATTTCAAACAGTTTCCGCTTACGGAATACATTTCCCATATATTTATTTCCACTGAATTACCAAGTACAAAATACTTTTAATTTTAAAATAATTTAAAAACACTTTATTTAAATATACTTTATAACATTAAAATCAAACTACTTTAATACTTTATTAAAAATATATACTTTAAAATAAACCACTTTATAAATATAAACTAAATTTCTCTTTTTAAAACATAATAGCAAATCACTTTTATATAATTACTACAATAATAGATTTTTGAAAATACTACTTTGGAAATTAACCTTTAGAAAAAAAAAATCAATTTCCTAAAACATTCCTTTTTAAACAAATTAGAACTTTTAACTTATATTAAAAATTTCTTTGAAAACGTACTTGGCCATCCAGAGAAATACACTTCTCTTCACATCCTTTAAAAATAAATCAACACTTATTTTTAAACCAATTCATATTCTTTTATAAATTCCCACCTTGAATTTATATCTTCAAATATCCAATGATATTTTATTTTACTTTATAAACCCAGTTTATATCTCCAAAATCTCATTTCTCTTTTAAAAATCCAAGTTTTTAAACACTTAAATCAATTTCCAATTGATTTCTATTTTACTTCACTTTGAAATAAATTTCCCTATTTACTTTGATTATTTCAAATACATTAACTTTTATCTTTTATTTCTTATTTATGCGTTAAAACCTTTTTAACTAAAATACCAATTTCGGATTTCCAAACTTCTTCAATTAATATTTTAATTAAATTAAATCTTTAAATTTCAATAAAATCAATTCTTTTATATTTTTAAATAATATCACTTTAGTTAAAGATTTATTTCTTCACTGTTAAATCCAAAATCCTCTTTCCCATATTTGTTCGAATTAAGAAATTTCTTTATTTCTTTTACAATTCCTTATTTAATTTATTCGAATTCACTAGAATTATTTAACTTGAATTTTACTCTTTATTTCTTTCCAAAAATCCAATTCAATTACTTTTGATAACTCATTATACTGGGAAATTCAATCCAACCAGATTATCCAATATAAATCATCACAGGATATCAACAACCATACCACATGATATTTAAACAAAATTAAATATTTTGAGGAATCCAGTTGGATCCCTCCAACCTGTTTCCCTGCATCCACAGATGTTAGCACAATACCAATTCCAATTCAAAGTGGAATATCGCGGTATATGGGATTTATATAAAATCATCCGCTATTATGCGGTGCATAGGGTCTCATCCGCTATATAATGCGGGGATATCAACAATTCCAATATATACATATGCCAATATGTATATATTGCTATATACTACTATATATAGTATAGCATATCAATCAATGCAATCATCCAATCAATTATTTAAATTTAACCATTTAAATTTAAATTAAAATTCTGCTGAGTGAGATTAACTCACCTTTTGCCCCTTCTATTTTGCAATTCAACCCAAATCAATAGTCCTCTTCACGATGCCAGACCTTGAATACATATTATATGATTTCATTAATATTCAAACAATTTGGACAAATCAATTTTTTTCTAATAAATTTTATTTTACTTAATAAGGTAATTTTCCCGTTATCAAATAATTATATATAAGTTAACTAAATAAATTTATTTCCACGATTTCTCAAATCTTGTTTGACCATTTACAGTTTATTAATATTCCAAATAAATCAGGAAATAAATTCCTATCTATTTCTCTAAGTCAAACTAAAATTTAATTTATCTAAAGATTAAATTTTAAACTAACTTTATATAGATACTTCAATGTCTAAACCCTTATATATTTTTCTCTGACTTACATAGGTTTAACCCGACAACCTTATTTTATATAAATTCATTTAATTACTGAAACAACTTCGAACAAATCAACTTATCACTTTTCAATTAAATTTACTTAATTTTAATGATCATTACTAACTTAGTTAAGGTTTTCTGCCTATTTAAAATTCAAAGATATGTTATATACATGTAAATTTAAGTAGACATGGAAGTTACCTCACTGCCACGTTCGAAATCGAACGAATCTGGGTCTTAACTGTACTAACGTGGAGCCCCTATCAGCTCGCGACTTCATTTGTGGCCTTCTCCTTCACGCGTTGTCGAACCCCCCCAGACCTCACTAACGAACGCAGTCGCACAACCCAGCTCGCCTCCTCCAGATTCGCCACCGAAGCCCATCGTTCGAGGCTCGCGACCACTACTTGCCTCGCTTCGCCACTCGCGTCATCGACGAAGGAAGAAGGGTGCGCCCTAGCTTGTCTCGATTTAACTCGTGCCTCCCCACCGTGCGCTGACTAGGGTCGCAAATCGAATTCGATTGCACGATAAAATTTGAGAACGTGGGGATTTCAGACTTCGTTTCCATGGGAATTATGCTCGATTGAATATCGAACGGGGTGGCCATGATTTGAATATAAAATCGTGAGAGAGGCTGTCTTTTTTTTTTTTTTTTGAAGGAAGAGGCTGTTAATTGAATGGCTTGAATTGGGAAAGTAGATGGCGAATAAAAAGAAGAGGGCTAGTTTATGAAGAACGAAACAGATCGTACTTGTTATTATATTTTATTTTCTTTGAATCTTCCAGTGAAAGGCTTGCTTGTTAGGCCAAGCTAAAGGACTATGATTTGGCCTTGAGGACGGCTATAAATATTAAAAAGGGAAGCGTGTTTAAGAAGGCACCGATGACATTAATTTGATCAATTAAAGTTTTATTTAATTTTCAACGCGTTTACTCATCGTACGCTCACACAACAACTCCGATTGATACGAAAATTAAAATCTAGCAATAATACAATATTACGAATCCAATGGAACTGGTTTCGTCGAATTCCAAGACTGTGCCTCGGAAGGCTATTTTTAAATGTCGATTCAAACGATATAATTTCAAAATTGAACAAATCAATTTCAAATTAAATTCTGAAGCTTCTATTATCTTCAGTGTTATCAATATGAATTTTACAAGCTTTTGAAATATTTTTAATCAGCTTAGAATACCAGATTTACTATTTTATCCAACTTCAAATAATTTAATTTAATAATCAAATTACTCAATAAACAGCGATATTTGAAATTTAAGTTTATAATTAACCTCTGAATATTTAAAATTAATTAAATATTCCAATTTCAAATATACAAAAATTCTGGGTCGTCATAATTAATCTTTAATTACTTCATTATTTAATTAATTATACTTAATTACATTAATCCTTAATTAATTACAATTAATTAATTACTTTTAATTAATTAATTTAATCCTTTATTATTGATTAATTATAATTTTAAACTATAATCTAAGATGAAACAAACAAGTTTTGTTTTAATCTTAAATCATAATAAAAATTAGATCATGATATAATGATTTTTGAATCAAAGATTGGAGCCTGAAAACTAAAACAGACAAACATCAAACACATAGCAAAATGCACTCAACCAGATATTCATATACATGCACAGAGATATACTAAAATGCATTCACCAAAACATACTTGATTTCAGAAATAATCCTGCAACATAATTATATACCTAAATTATTTAAGTTGCTATGTTACTCACCAGATTTTTGAAGAACAGAGCCTCCAGATTCAATTTGAAAACCCTTTTGAACACTTTGAACTCTTTTAAAACCGAAACTCTTTTTTTTTTTTAAACTTTAATGCTGAAATGCCTTATCAACCAGAAATGCTTTTGCTCTAGTTTAAATTTTATACTTGATTTGAAGATGCAAGCTACAGATATGCTTGAAACAGAGACTACTCGATTCCAGGCTTGAAGAAATACAGGCTTTGATTACTTGCTTTAGTTTTAGTTTTTGAGCTTTGCAACTTGGTTACAGATTTGCTTTCAAAACAGAGAAGATTGATCTCTGCTTTGATTCCAGGTTTGAAAAGAATTTGCATGCTTTTGATTTGGAAAATGGATTACAAGTTTTGATTTACAGATCGAAGAATGTATTACAGGCTTTGTTTTCTGGTTTTGAGGAGTGTTTTGATTATAAATTGTTTTTGAGAAGTTTGTTTGAGGAAGTATGATTATCAGATTTTGTGTTTGAGAATAGGGCTGAATTTCTTCTTGACTTTGAATAGAAAAAGATAGAAAAGAAAATGAAGATGGGAAGCATATGTATTTATAAGTTAGAATGTGGTTTAAAAATGAAAGAAAATCAAAATAAATAAAAAGACACTTGTTACAATATCTTGACATTTGTCATGTAGTATTATTAATTAGTTAACACATGTTATTTAGGTGTCTTAGGAATTTACACATGTCCTTTTAATTAGTTTGTATTTATTTTAAATGTAAATAAACCTCTTTTTCTTTAATTAAATAAGTACTTATTACTTATTTATATATATAGATAATTTTTAAAGAAATAAACCAATTATATTTAAAATTAAAAGTTTATACATATATTTTAAAATCCAAAACTATTTAAAATATTAACTCTTTTGAATTTCAAAATTAAATCTAATTCAAATTCAAATTATATTTTTAAAATCCAATTTAAAGTCAATTTAAAACAACACATTTAATTTGAAAATAACCATTTGTCAATTTTAAAATAATTTATAAAAGAGATTATAAATTACTACTATTACTAAATGAATTAACATATCATATGTTAATTGTATTTTAAACTTATATATATATATTCTTAAACCATATTTATTAAGCAATATAAAATAAACCTTATTATTAACCTTACTTAAAACCATATAGTTATTTGTTTAAATAGCTTTGAAAAGCTTAATATTAAATAAATCATAATTTCCAAACTATCAAAATATATATATTAGAAATTTAAAAACAATATTTTATTTATTTATTAAATTTCAAACCAAAGCTTATCTATTTACAATATATACACACATATATAACTACACATTGATACGCTGATACTCGTTCACGTGCACACACGAGATGATCGCCTCTGACCATCGATGACTACGCCAGCATATCGTCCACGGCCATCTCTTACGAATCTCGATCACCAGAAACTCGAAAAACATCAACAATCGAAATCGAACATTCTAACTAAAAACTGGAACCACGAATCCCTCTTGAACCCAAACCTGTCAACGCCTAATTCTCGAAACGCCGATCACCAGGAAAGTTGCTACTCCGGCCACGACCTCGCCTACGACCAGCCTTCCATCTCCCAAAATATCTCTGCACTCGATCAATCCAAACTGTCGTGGTGATCGATTCTCTATACTTAGTTAAAACTAGGGTTCCCTAACGAATCTCGTCACCGCTTCCTCCTCGATGAGATACATCGCCATCAAGTATTTTTCCAAGATACTACTATCACTCCTCCATCCTTTTGAAGAACCCCGACACATTCAAATACATAGATCACCCCAAAACCCCAAAAGTTTCATTACAGTTCAAACCCAATTTGCATCTCCATCTTATTTATAAAAATCTTGATTTTAATGTTAGAAATCATGTTTTTGTTTACGAATTCAATTTATAATACTGAATTTATAAATTTCAATATTTAAATTTTCACATTATTTAACATGCACTGATGTTTTCCTACTTCCAAAGACAGTTAGACTTCATTTTGATTTAATTATTTAAACAGATTATTAAATTGATATTGCCCCAAATTTCCGGGATATTACATCTATTTAAAAGATATTGGACTTATG
Source organism: Allium fistulosum (assembly GCA_030737815.1). Lineage (NCBI taxonomy): Eukaryota > Viridiplantae > Streptophyta > Magnoliopsida > Asparagales > Amaryllidaceae > Allium > Allium fistulosum. The sequence continues at coordinate 1,458,536,144 of CM060903.1, forward strand.
AAATAGGATATTAAAGCTTTGGAATCTATTTTATAATTTGAATAGTTATTTTGTGGATTAAATCTATATTTGAAATTTATAAGATTTGAAATGGTCTATGGAAATTTAATTGAAATAAATGATTGAATTGAATTGAAACTTTGAAAATTTTAATACTTCATTTGAAAGTATAATAATTACACTTTTAAATGGTTTAGATGAATTATTTTGATTGAAATATAAACTATTTAAAAGGTGACTTGAAATGATAATGAATGAATGAATGATATCTTTGAATTTAAAAGGTATTTAAAGTTGAATATTTGGATTTGAACTCAAATGATGATTTGATAATGAAGTTTTGAAAAGATATAATATTTTGATATATTAAATGATTTGAAATGAAGTTTTGAAAGATATGATATTTTGATATATTAAATGATTTGAAATGAATTTTTGAAAGATATGATATTTTGATATATTAAATGATTTGAAATGAAGTTTTGGAAAGATATGATATTTTGATATATTGAAATGATTTGAAATGAAGTTTTGAAATGATATGATATTTTAAATATACTAAAATGGTTTGGAATTGATTTAATCTTTATTTTGATAAAGATTTGGATTTGAAATGATATTCTATTTTGAAGTATAAAATATTATTTTAAAATTTTAACCACGGGTTATAATAACGATTGGTTGTTGAAGAGACCAGGATCGGATATGGACATACTCTCTGTCGATACCGAAAACCACTTTAACAACTGTGTACACGGTGGGGTTTCCAGAATGAAGTAGGATGGTTGCGACGATCCTAAGGTATATACGTGGACCCAACTCCCATGAGTTGGCATAAGGTGGCTAAAACATGAGCGATCGACGGGCCAAGGAGGTAGCACCTCTGATCGGACACACTTCTTCGATACCATTCTATTACTTGTGATTGATTTGGTGCGCACCCTTGATTTGGGAGTGTTGTTCGAGGTGGGTGGTAGTGGCTGCTATGCGTCACCACCAGTCCGGATGCGTAATTGGTATATCTACCATGGCATTGCCTTGTGTGCCATGTCACCTACAATAGGGAGCTTTACTACGAGTTTGAATTTCTCCCCTAGCCTGTGGAGTATCGAGGTTAGCCCCCATTTTGGAAGTATGCTAATACTGGATAGACTACTGGGACTATTACGTGTTAAGGGCTATATGGGTAACCCCTTGACGCTATTAAAAAGTATGTTTATTTTATATTAGACATTATTATGATAGCGAATATTACTACATAGTAGATAGTTTAACGGATCCTTAAAGAATGGGCGATCCCAAGCATTCTTTAAGTTAGTGTACTCTTTATTACAGTTCACTTGAGTTGGTTTACATTATATAAGTATATATTGTCCTGACTCGAGTGCTTTGTGTTTTGCTTTACGCTCGGGTCAGCCTGAGTTATTCACATATTTGGATTTTCACTCTCTTGGAGATTTGAATCGCTGGAGATTATCTGCTTATCTAGTTTCATCTATCTCAGTCCTATTGTTCTATTCATCTTGTACTTGGTTATCATATTGAGACTTCTGTTGTACTTTATTTCTTCTATTGTATCTTATTTAACTCTGATATATTTACATAGTAGCTTCATGAACTACTATTTCTTTTACTTCCGTTGCACTTCTTACTCTGTGTCTGTGATCTGTGATTATTTATTTACTGTATATTCTGAGATTTGCCAAATTTTATTTACAACGCGGTATTTTAAGCAATTCAAGTCCGACATGTGCGGATGCGAATGGTTGAAAATATCGAGTTGTTACAAGCTTCGCTACTATTTCTCGAAACCTCTTGAAATCCGGCTATAACTCCGCTATCCTAGAAGTTGGGATGAAAAGAGGTGGAGATGGCTTCTAAGTGGGCATGGCCTTGGATAGATGGATGGAACATACTAGCTTGAATATGACTTAAGTGGTATACTTTTTTGTCGATTATTTTTGCCATAACTTTGCTATGCTTAAGGAATTTTTTAAAAGAGGAATGGAAGCCATTAAAGAGTGGAAGAAGAGCTTGAAAATGGGTAAGAAAGGTGTGAAAAAAGTGAGAAAGTCTGTTGGTATTTATAGGAAAAAATTTGGATTAAAATAACATTTTGTAAAACGACCAAAATACCCTTTGCTTATATTTTAAGCAAACTAATTTTTTCAACACTTAACATCACATTTCAAATCATTATTTTATGTCATTTTCACTTAAGTATTAAGTAAAGGATATAATAATTATGTTTGTTTGATTTAATGTTTACCTTTAGACTTTTATAACACTTTTTGTATTTTTATGCTTACTTTTTGTTAATTACATTCTAGAATTTTCTAAGTATGTTTAGTAAAAGTAAACTTGATTAGTTAATTAATTAATACTTATACTATTTTAATATATGTTCATATATAAGAAAATAAAGATGCAACAATGTTGTGACAACTTTAAATCGAAAAAACGTTGATTATCGATAAAATGTTTTACGGTCACATTTTGACGTTTTAGTTAAACTATTTTTTATGTAAACCAAGTTTAAAATAATTTTGTATAATGTTATTTAAAAATATAAACACTCATAAATTAATTACAATAATTTATTTAACTATTGAAACTTACTTTTCTGAAATCAGGATTTTAGTCACTTTTGTCAATATAAGCAATTATTCCTATTTTTGTGTATATTATCTTTGCAAATCCTATCTAACATTATTTAAATCATAAAATGTTATATATTTTATATTTAAAATCACTTTAAATAGTATATTTTAAAGTGGCTAAATTCTGGGTCGTTACATTCTCCCCTACTTAAAAGAATTTCATTCCCGCAATTACAACGACGGAAAAATATAACAAAAAATCAACAATTAACGAAAGTTAAGCACATCAAAAATAGTAATGTCATCCATAGCCCCGGTCGAAGGTACGATGCCTTATCCTATCCATTTTATTTATTAAATTAGGGTAGTTTCATTTTTAAAATTCTTAGGTTGATTTACTAACTTAAAAAAAATTATGCACCTAACCTAAGCTCTGATACCAACTATGACGACCCAGATTTTCGAACCAGTCAAAATCACCGAAAAACCCGTCCGTTCTAAAACTACGAATGAAAACTACCAACTTAATATGCCATATTTAATAAATATTCGACGTTTCTAAATGTATAGGATACAACTTTCAATTATACAAGTTATCGGAGTAATTATTTATTCTATAGTGTGCTTAAATACAAACACAAAATAAAATACTACAAATAAACTGTAAATCTACCGCTGCGCAACTCTGATGAGAAACAACAATATCCTAACTGCGAACTAAATAAACAATGTAAATGCGGAATAAAATAGTAAGCAGAAAAATACATCAATACACGATATATAGCAAACAATAAACAGAAAAATATTATGTTATTATTGGGGTTGCATCACTACCACTTGTGACTGACTACGTACCCCTATCTAATTGGGTGCCTAATTAGATACAGGATCAAGCCAAAGTAGTTCTCCTACCACAAATAGGACTCATGGAGCCTACGATGCACGAAACAATATGTAATTCCTAAAACTACCCACTTAGGCTTAATCTTTAATTTTAGGTTTCCAAAATCTAATTAACTTTACAAAAATTATCTCTTTGGACTTTATTCCCGAATTCTTATTTCAAATTTTTTGAAATATATATCTTTTATATTCAAACTAGTCCTTTACTTCGGGATCTAAAAACAAATCACTTTTTGAAACGATATCAATATACAAGCATACAAAACAATATGCTACCTGATCCGGAGGTTTCTAGCCATAACAAGGCAATTGGGTCCCAGCCTTCCAAAAATAAATATAGATATGTATATCCCTCTACAACAACAGCGGGCTATACTGGGGCTACATAACATCTGCACCTGCCTTGCCTACTTTTTAGTTATGGGTTACCCGAATCATCGGTAACATAACAAATTACTTTATATCCCAAAGTGGAAAAATCATTTATACTAATAATTACAAATACTTCAAGTCTATAATAATTTCTATTTTCAAATCCTTTCAAAAATCATCTTAAAACCATAGGGTTCAGTCCTTAAAAAATTTCCGTTTTATAAAACATTTTTATAAAACCATTCTTTATATAAATCACTTTTATATAAAATCACTTCAAAATATTTATTCTCAAATATATCTTTTTTCTCTTTTAAAGGAAAACATTTCAACTTGAAAACCAATTTCCAAAACAATTCATTAAATTGAAGTGAACCAAATATTACCGCTAAACACCTTATAGTCAAATAGTGGAATAAATCAGAAGTTGTTAGCCTACAATTATTTTCTACCCAACCCATGCATATGGATAATTAATTGCTTATAATCTGGTCGAGGAAAGTCAATAATCAATAAAATAAACACAACAATAAATGATAAACCAACGCTTCATCCTATCAAATATTTATAACACTTTTTATTTTATTTTATTTTAGGTTAAAATGGTTTGATATTTATTTTGGAGCATCCGGACTTTTCATTCGACATGTTCCGTCCTTTGCCCAAATCTTCTTGGATCTCACCGACGAAACACGTGTACTAGTCATTTCTGCATACCCATTAAGTATTTAACTTCTAAATTTTAAAATATTTAATTAAACATCCAAATAGTCAAACAAGGAAATAAAACCATTGTTTTAGCAAACAAAGTAAACAAGCAATCAACAAGGGTTTTCAAGCAACAATTAACACTTAAAGTTCCTTCAACTTAGCAATGATTTTAACGAACTTAAAGGAGGAAATAACTCACTTTGGATTCCACTCCATCGAACTTAAAGGCAAGGAACTCTAGATATAAACCATACTTCCTACAAATTTTGCTAACTTTGTCACTATGGATTTTGACTATAGCTTCGCTACTATTTCCCGAAATTTCTTGAAATTCGGCTGTAGTTCCGCTATCCTAGAAGTTGGGATGAAAATGGGTGGAAATGGATTCTAGGTGGGCAAGGCCTTGGGTGGAGTGGAGCATACTTGCTTGAACATGACTTAAGTGGTATACTTTTTTGTCAATTATTTTTGCCATAATTTTGTTATGCTTTTTGAATTTTTTAAGAAAGGCATGCCAATAAAGAGTGGAAGAAGAGCTTGAAAATGGAGAAGAAAGGTGTGGAAAAAAGTGAGAAAGTGTGTTGGTATTTATTGGAAAAAATTTGGATTAAAATAATATTTTGTAAAAAGACCAAAATACCCTCTACTTATACTTTAAGCAAACTAATTTTTTCAACACTTAACATCACATTTCAAATCATTTGTAACATCCCGCCTTTTGTACGTTTTAAGCAGACACACATGCCGACTCAAACCATACAGAAGGGCGAATTGTTATTGGGGTGAATAAGAAAAAGCAGAGAAAGAAAAAAAACAGAATCTCGCAGTGGAATGACAAAATATAATAATCAAATAACAGTTCATGAAGCTGTATACAAAACATTTGATTATACTTATACAATACAAAAATCAGAGTTACACATATCAGAGATAAACAAATAGTGTAGTGGAACAGTATGAATGTAGTGGAATAAATATAGTAAATAATAGTAGTACAAATCTTTGTCTTCGTCCTCCAAAAATAAGGTCTTCAAGTCCTGAAATGCTCAGGTTTACCCGAGCGAATTGAAAAGAAAACACTCGAGTCAGAACTAAAAGATCTTATGTAAGTCAAATCAGCGGTAAATAAATATGAGTGTAAACGGCATCGGAGATGTTTACGGGGTTTGACATCTCCTATCTAGTGTCTAACGTGAGTGCAGTAACTTAAGAGATGTTCGGGATTCACATCTCCTAAGGATCCGTTAAACTATCTACTATGTAGTACAATACGCTATTATAATATGTCTACAGTAACGAAAAAGTATTAAAATAGCGTTAAGGCGTTACCCATATCCCCCTTAACACATTTTTATAATGCCAATAGTTTATACAGTACCGTAACTCCCCATAAAATGGGGCCGCCAGAGGATACCCCATAGGTACGACATAAAACAAACTTGTAGAAGGCGCACTAGGGTAGGTGACACGGCACAACTAGGCAATGCCAGTGTAGATATACCAATTACACTTCTGGATTGGTGGTAACGCATAGCAGCTACTACCGCCCACCTCGGAACACACTCCCAAATCAAAAATCGAGGGTGGCCACCAAAATCACAAATCAGAATATAGTATCGAAGGAATGTGCCCGATCGGAGGAATGACCTCACTAGGCCTGTCGATTGCTCCTATTTTAGCCGCCTTAAGCTAACTCATGGTAGTCAGGTCCACATATATACCTCATAAAGGATCGTCGCCAGCCATCCTACTTTAGTCTGGAATCTCCACCACGTACACAGTTGTCAAAGTGGTTTTTGGTATTGGCGGAGAGTGTGACAATATCTCATCCCGGTCTCTTTAACAACTAATCGCTTATTACACACCAGATGGTTCTTTTACATTTCAAAAATCATTTCATAATTGATATCAAAATATCATATTCAATTCAAATCATATCATTTTCGAAATCATTACTTACTTTCAAAATTATATCACATTGAAATCATATCACATTTGAAATCATAGGTCGAAATTATATTTCCTTTCAAAAGTCATATTTCCAAAATAGGCTAAACTCTCATTTCAAAATATGATATTAAACCAAATATGTTATTTAAATCCCAACTTAGGTTATAACATCATTAACCATATTCACTTAAAAAATCGAGAATTTGAATAAAAACCAATATATTATACTTAGTTTGGAATTTAGAAAAAAATAGTTTTAAATTTTTATAAATAGTTAATATAGATTTAAAATAGATTAAATATAATTAAATAGATTAAATAGCTTTAAAATCGATTAATTAGCTTTAAAATAAGTTAAAACAGGTTAATTAGTTTAAATAAATTAAATGGTTTAAAATAGGTTAAAATGATTTAATATAATTAATACAGGTTAAAATAGTTTAATACTTTGAAATCTTAATAATTATAAATTTTGAAATAATATATTTTTAAAACAGTTTATATTAAAACATGAATTTGGAAGTAATACCAAATTAAACTATTCATTTCATTTTAACACATTCGGGCCATTTTCAAATTCTAAGTCAACAAACCAAATTTCAAACCTTCAATTTTTAAGTTTAAATAAACTATGGAATTTCATCTTGTTTTAATTCAGTTTCAAATATCAATTCGAATTGCTCCAGTTTCAAAATATTTCAAAGTTATTTTCAAATGACTTCAATAACTTAATTTCGATAAAATTTTATTTATACTTAAAAGTTTAACTTTAACTTTCAATTTAATTTCCTAAAACAATTCCTTTAAACCAATTCACATATCAACATAAAACTTGATTTTTCAATAATAATTCAATTCATATAAATCAAATTTTATTTCAAAATATCATTTAATTAAATTCGAAAATTAAGGATTTTAAATCATTTAATTTAACCAATCAGGTGTCCGTATATAATTCTCTACCCTAGGGTCAAGTGATACGGATATTTATCATTTCAATCTGCAATTTAAAATTTTACGGTTATATATCATTTCAAACCGCAATCCCGAATTAATAATAAAATTCATAAAATCGCTCGAGTCTATCATTTCAACCCATAATGATTTTTCCTTGATCTATTGATCATTCGGGTATGTATCATTTCAACCCATAGTGAACTTGCAGTTTATAACGATATAAAATAAAACATCCATTCATCCAATATCAACAATCAACATCCATCACAAACATCATCCAAATCAATCAATAAATATCAATATAGAACTGATAATCAATAACAGGTATTTAACTGGCAATTTATGTTCAATAATAAATTAAATAACGATTTAATTCAAATAAATTCAAATTAACTGAGATGATGATTTAAATATACCAAACAGTCATAAATAAATTTCTAATCACATCATAAATTAATTTAACAAACATAAGAAATTTTAGAAGTTGTGAGTGGGTTAAAACACTCACCTTTGAATTTAATCGAATTTAAATCCAAATTAGGGCCCAAATTTGAATGGTGTCAGAATCCATCCAAACCAGCACCGAAATTTCAGTACGATCCTAACAGAGAAAACCGCCCGTGAAACGGACCTCGTATGCAAAAGTTATTAAGATTTGATCGTTATACAATTCAAATTAAAACAAATAAATAAAAGAATATATAACAAAGAACGTACATGCCACATCAGCTCGAGAAGCCTCCCTCTTCACGCAGATTACTGTTCACACCAAACCCTAGCCTAGCGTTCGAACCTGAGCCGCCACCTATCGTGCAAAATTTCGATCACCTCAGTCGATTCCAACATGATCTACGACCACCGTTGAATTTCCCACTTCCAGCCGAACCAACGGCGAACTCGCGGCCACCACCGGCATTGGCGAAGTCGTTCGCCACCGCCTATGTTCAAAGCTAGTTTCAGAAGAATCCAGAATGAACTACGACGAATGACGACTACCCCATGCCCTGCTCGACACCACATTCGCAACGGCACTACCCGATCGTCGATCGGATGCAGATCCACCGCTGGATCATCAAAAATCCAATATGAACGGCCACGGTTCATTCTCGATTTCTGGACAAATGATGATCTGAATTGAAAAACGAATAGCAGATCTGAGTTGCGCTCATCGAGAGCTTCAAAACGATATATAATTCGATATATTTTGAGGAGTTTGAATTTTGGATTTAGTTTTGAAATTGAATTTGAGGGTTTGGGAATTGGAATTTGTTTCTGCCATTGGAAAGGAGGAGCCACAGAGAAATGTACGTACAGAGATAAGAAATAGAAAGACTTCTATGGTTTATAATTGGTTATTTATAGGCAAGTTGAGATAGAAAAGAATGGACCAGATTGATTTGATTGGAACGATAAACGATCCGAAAGACCGTTCTGCCTCCGTAACGAAAATGGGCCATCCCGTATATCAAAATAGATGTTTTCGATAAATTTAAAATCAATGGAACTGGTCTCAAGCCCAAATTCCATCGTATGAAGAAGTTATGGTAAAATCAGCTTATTTCAAATTGATTTCAATTAAATTGATTTCTAGGCGTTTCGAGCCCGTACGATCAAACGACAAGTCCGATCGTTATGAAACTTGAAATCCTACAATAATTTACCGTTACGGATCCGATGAAACTGGTTTTGTCGAAATCCGAGTCGGTGGCCAAAATGGCTATTTTCACATTAATTAAATAAATTAAAATATTAAGTTAATTAAATCACTTTTTCAATCCTGATTTTATAATTAACAAATTTTATCACTTTTGGTTACTTAGGCATTTATAATAATTTAAAACAAATTTTCAGGTTAATTCAATGTTAATTATTTCAATAATTTCCATCTTTACTTCCAATTTTAATAAATTCAGTAATTATAAATCAAATGTCCAATAATTCCATTTAATTGACCTTTCATCCTATTATTCAATCCATTATTATCAAATGGGTGAAATTAACATTTGTTCATAATCTATTACGTTAATATTCTCAAATTTCATCCTAATATCCATTAACGGGATATATATATATATATATATATATATATTTCATTTATTTGCAATTAATCCAATTATTATAATTTATATTTCAAAATTTGATTAAATCTTGATTTCCATTCTTATATTTAACCAATCATCATTTTATGAATAAAATTAACATTATTTCTGAATATTAACTTAATTTTACATTACATAATATTTAACTACATTTATTGAAATGTATTTCCAATTTAAATTATCAGGCTAAATAAATAGGTAATATACAATAATTGTTACCATTAACTTTTAATTACACTTATAAGTTGTTATTGACAAACAAATGTTACAATTGCTTACATAACACTATTTTTATCCAATTATCATTAATTATATACTAATTCATAAATTAGTTCCATATCTACACTTGTTTCCTTATATTCACTTTATAACCAAGTTATAACATTTGAGTCATATCAATTGATTGGAATTTCATTCAATTTATCAATAATTAACTTTAATTAACTTCGTTGTTACATTTCATCTTCGTTATTATTTCATTATTAATTTACAAATTTTATTTCTTTCAATATTAAATCACGAAATCTGGTTAAATTAACAATTTTTGATTATCGAAAATTACAGGTCGTTACACTCTCCCCCACTCAAAACTTTTCGTCCTCGAAAAGGAAAGAGAAGGGGAAAGAAGGAATTAAGTAATCAATATATATCTATTCAAAATATTAAATTTATAAAAAAAAATAATAAAATATGTCAATTTATAACAACTAAATCCTTTTATATTCAAGCTAATAAAATTTGGAAACATTTCTCAATATTTTTCTTAGTCCAAAATTTTCAGAAAATTTCGGCAGAGTCTCCTTTGTACGAAGAGGTCTGGGAGAAATAATAATATCAATAATAACAAAATATATCATAATTTTCAAAACAATATATCCCAACAGCGGGAAAACAATATAATATCGCTATAAAACAGTAATCCAAGAATGTACCTATTTGTCGGGCAAACAACTCTTAATTACGAAACCAAAAGCAGTGGAAATTGCTTCCATAACTTGTATTTCACTTATATAATCTTAAAGAGTTAATAATTATATAAAATGAAATATTTAAAGTTGTTTCAACCACTAACAAACAAATCAATATAAACAAAAATCACTGGCAACCACAGCATACAATCAGCATATGAAATCAATAGAATCAACTATCCATCCATAGCAAACAAACAAATGGTTTGTTCGGGTTCAGAAATTTTTAACCGCCTAGAATGACAAATAAACTACTGAGTGCACCATTTACCCAACAGTCTTAGATGAACTCAATAGATTATTCATACATCTTAAACAATTAGAAGTATCCTATCCCAAACAACCCATAAACCAAAACAAACAATAATTTACAATGTACTTGAGTTATTCTTATTAAATTTCTTTCACAACATTTACAGTTTTTTTTTTCTTCTCATTCATACAAGGATTATTTCTTTAACTTACATTTATCTGTTACAAAATTCTATTCCCATTCATTTATTCAGTGTTTATTTCATTTATTTTCCTTTATTACTTACAAAATTCATTTTCATTTGTTCACATCATGTCAATTTCTTTTATTGCATTACATTCATTCATTTATTTATTAATTAATTTCATTTTTTTACATTCATTTGTTTATAGTATTCATGTGCAATTCAATTACTTAGCATATCAATTCAATAACTTAAGTTATTAATCATCCGTTTACAATACTTCTCATCACATTTATATAGTACATTTCAATTATAACTTAGGTTTATAACAACTATAACATCAAATTCTTATTTATAAAAGTAATTCATTGATAACTTCCCTTACATAAGTTTTACTTGTAAAATTTTCCATTACATATTCTTTTAACATCAACCTTTTTATAATTGGTAAGTTATATATATATGTGTGTGTGTGTGTCTTTAAGAATGCAATTGAAAGTTACACAAGTTTGACTTAGTTATTTTAATTAACTTAAAGTTCAATAGTTATCATTTCTTATTTTCATATTCTTTTCGTTTACAAGTTACAAATTTCAAATTCCTTATATATTTCAGTTTTAACTTAGCATATCATTTCTTATTTTCATTTAGGAGTTTCAATTATTAAATAGTTAAAATTTTATTCCATTTCAATAATTGAAATCTCTAATTCATAGAAATTTAAGAACTAAATGTCGGGTTCCATTTCAAATCATTTAAAATAATACATAGGTATATACAACTTATACTCAATCATATTTAAATTTGAAATTTATATTTGTTTATCAAAATAGATCTATAGTAAAACTACTACAATGGCATTCCCACTTTGAAACTCGAAAATGAATGTCGATGATGCGTGCACTCATCACCGAAATTATTTTCCAGCGACACAGAGGGGAGTACAGAACTTATTTCTTTCCAAAATTTCCTTAAAACAATTCTTTCAAATTATATTGAAATATTTATATCAGAAAATACTTCTAATAATATTATTATTATATCCCAAAATCATTTGAAAGAGATTTTCAAAGATCCCGGAACTTAAGTTCTAAATTTCCAAATTTCATTTATCTTATTTTCAAATCTTATTTCCAACCTATATTTATAAATTTCACTACTTAACAACCAACATATTACAACCAAATATATATCATTTATAAACCATTATTTTATATATAAAAATATATAATAGGTAAATTTATTTCATTTACCTACATTTCAAAACAAATATTGTGTCGGTATGTCCTATTAAGTGTTTAGAAATCCCTATCGATGTCATAGTGTCTATGCACCAACCAGAATTTATAAATACAAAACGGAACAAATTAACACAATATAAAAAAACATTTTATAACACTAACAAATACGCTCTCTCATATATATACACTCAGCGACTCATTCTAGGGTATTACTACCTTATTTTATATGATCCAGACCCCACAAAGCTAAGGTTATCGCTAAACCTAAACTCTGATACCAACTGTAACATCCCGCCTTTTTGTACGTTTTAAGCAGACACACATGCCGACTCAAACCATACCGAAGAGCGAATTGTTATTGGGGTGAATAAGAAAAAGCAGAGAAAGAAAAAAAACAAAACAGAATTTCACAGCGGAATGACAAAATATAATAATCAAATAACAGTTCATGAAGCTGTATACAGAACATTTGGTTATACTTATACAATACAAAAATCAGAGTTACACATATCAGAGATAAACAAATAGTGCAGCGGAACAATATAAATGCAATGGAATAAATATAGTAAATAATAGTAGTTGTGACGCCCCACCTCTATGCTCATAATAACAAAGAGTATTAAAAGAAATACTGTCTATTATTACGAAGAATAAGGCTGGATAGGAGCGACCATCCGTAATTGGCCTTACACTAATATTGGTTATCTCGATAGGAGTGGTGTATACTTTTTTTATTTTTCATCTATTATTTATTTACTCCCATCGACACACCCAATTATCAGTATAAAACAAACTACGATAGTTCATAATAGTTTAGGACATTAGATATAATAATAACACAGATAATATAAATGCGGGACACAGATTAACAAAAATCTCATTAATATATAACCGATGTCAGTTACAATATAGTTGACACGATACATATGATACAACTACAACTGTCGACTCTAGAAGTTATATATACAAGTACATTATCGACTAATATACATGAATACATATCGTTCTATACAATGACACGACTACAACAAAATGACACTGACAACTTCAGAAAATGTGAAAAGTCTTCAAATCCTGAACAACAACTCAAAGAAGAAAATCTACAACCTGAAATAACTCGGGTCTGACCCGAGTATTACATTCAAAAGAAAATAATACCCAGGTCAGTCTAATTCAAACCAGTTTATTAGTGCATATAGGCAGTAATAATTTAAATAGACGACAGTCACAATAATTCCCGTCTATCCGATTCTTTAAACAAAGAAACCGGATAACGGTCAATATAACACTTAACAGTGTTTAGCAAAAATCAGCAGATTTAAATCATCAACAGAGATAAATAAACAATTTATCAAATCGACTAAATCAATTTAAAACTGTCAAATTCGATAGGGCTGCAGTACACGCACGCGTGTACTGCCTCGCCACTATCGCAAGAGGTATATCAAAGCTCAGTAAAAATCGAAAACTGAGTACAAGGTCAAATCCAAATTTCTGGGTTCAACACAAGAAAGTTTGAAAATAGATCCAAATATCTCAAGTGGTCAAGACAGCTATTTCATATGCAAGCCATCTCAACACAACTGTAATTCAACTCAACTCGAATGACCAAGTGCATATAGGCAGTGGCACGAATACATGAAAACAGCAGAAATATGGGGAAAGCACCAAAGATATGACAACAGGTACACAGATACACACACACCCCTATGATACATGCACACACGTTTATGATGACCTGTCCCATGAAATATACACAAATATGCTAACTAAAATGCAACAGTCTCAAGGCAAATATACTACCTCAAAGCAAATAGCTAGACCACAGAAATCATAGGAACATAGCATTTAAAGAAGGCCACGCATGTAGCAGAACTTCAACATGCAATGATAAGCAACATGCATATATATACTGCATATTCAAGTGCATCAATCCTACCTCAGTGCACATTGTACCCTGTAACAAATGCTATACTAAACTAAAGGCCTCAAGTTAAATTGACAGTGACAGTGGATACAAGTTCATACATTTCTATAAGACATAAACATGTATCTCGAGCTTAAGTTAGTATAACATAGTTCAAACGAACTAAGCCAGTAAGCAGTGCCAAAGGGACAGGTACATTATGTAGAGCAGATTCAAGTGAACAAGACTAGAAGAGAAAATGAAACAGAAGTGTGGTGGATATATCTACGTAGAACGAGAAGTAAAGATCAAACAGGTCGAGATTGTTGCCAGGTAATAGCAATAAATGACCTGGCCAATCATTTTAGCACACAGAATGAATGATGTATAAATTAACATAGTGCACAGTGGACTGAGTCATATATGCAAGAGTCAAGCACACATGCACTCCAATATAATGCAGCCTCTAAATGACAAAGATGCAAGGGTGTATGTAAGAAATCAGTGAAACTAAAGACTGCATGAATTGGATAGTGCACTAAAGGTAAGGCAACACGTCCAGGCCCTGCAAATAACATAATACGAGGCGGTGACAACACTAAAGGATTCCCAGGCAGTAAGCCAAAATGCAAACTTCAAAAGGTACCGGACTCGGGTACACCAAACTAAAGACTATAATGAATGAACATCGCGTGAAACTAGGCATAGAGTTATCTGAATCAAAGGCATGATGAAGTCAGTGATAACAGATCACATAGGAACTCAACAATGACCAACTTATATGCAAACACAAATTTACACAAAGGGTTTATGAATCAACATCAAGGTCAGGTTTAACGCACTGTGACAATATGACAGACCAGCAAAGGTCCAAAGCTCAAGACACTTCAAAGGTCAACTCAGGTGGACAGTAGCTATAACTCCAATGCAAGCCAACGTAGGGTAACACTAATACATAGACAATGATGACACATGATGCAAGAACCAGGATGAACTAAAAATCAAGACCAATGTCAATGCAAGATAGACTACTAGACCGGACACACTTAAATATGAAGATCAAAAGTGTACAACAACTCAGTCCATCTCAGTAAACAAATGAAATCTCAATTGTGCCCAACCCATAAGCAAACTGAAACTGGGTCAGTAAGCTAAACCAAAGCAAAACAGTGACAACATACATGAAACTGGATATTTGCAAACTCAATTAGAAAATGCATATGAACATGAAGTAGGCAGTTTATCAACCAGCAGGAGGTACACGACAGTGGACAAAAATGCGGCAGTTCAAGGCCGAGAAGAAAACCAGCTAAATGGCAGTTTTAAAGCAAATCAAAATATCATCACCATCTGTCACTGGCCAAAGTTAGGTAACAGTAAATACGCATCAAAGCCGCGATTGATAAAAATTCCGAATCAAACCAGAAACACACAAGTTCAAAAGTCATGGAACGGAAATTGAACAATCAGAAATCACTAAAATTCAAAGCAGTAGTAGTCAAGAATTCAAGCAACCAAATACACAAATAAACGAGATTAAATTAGATGTGAGTGAGGAAGTCACTCACCTTTTATCGACGAACGCGGATACTCTCAAAGTCGAACTCGAACGAAGAGATGAAGCTGCGAACCAAGCCATCTGTTGCGATCGAACAGCTCGAAGTGGAAGTGGTGACATCACTAAATCGAACGAAGCCAAGCACGAGATCCCTTCGACGAATTGAAGCAGACATTCGAATTGAGGAAGAGTCGCAGCCGTGATCCTCAAGAGCGATCGAGCGAGAACGAATTCGTGCCGCCATTTCCTTTTCTTTCGCTCGTATGAGTTAGGGTTTTCAATTGAAAGGAATAAAAGTAAAAAGGGGATGGGTTATCTTTTATAAATACGGCACCAAGAAGAATATGGATCAAGACGATTTTCAAAGCCCACAACCCTTTTAACAAATTTTTAAAAGAATTCCAGCTGATTGGAATGCCTAATTGCGATAAATCAAAAGATAAATCGTTTAATGACGATTTCAAATTAACAGCAAAACCTGGTTGTTACAGACTCCCCTCCTTGAAGAAATTGCGTCCACGCAATCATAGGGAATAAATGGATAAAAGGTAACAACCAAAAGAGCATGGCAATGTCGAATGTATAAGCAAAGCAAGTGTCAGCGAGGAAGTATTAGATAAGAAATCGAAAGGTTTGACTGCTTCAAATCAAAAGAATCAACATCGTGGGAATCAGGGATCAAAATCAGACGACTAACAAAAGCAAGAATAATCGAGTTCCAGCAACTAAAAGAGAAGGAAAACAGAGCAGAAATCCCATACAGAGCACGAATTGAATGTGAGTAAATCAAATTACTCACCTGAATTGCCAGAGAAAAAGACGAAGCTCAAATCTCAAAAATCGCAAATATTCAATCATCAAAAACGATAATTGAATTTTTTTTAAATCGCAAATATTTACTTATCTCAAACGATAATCAGAAGACAAATCAAATATCTGATTATCTCAAACGATAGTCAGAAAACAAATCAACAAATATTCAATCACCACAAATGGTAATCAAATTTCAAATCAATAAATATTCAATTATCAAAACGATAATCAAATTTCTCAAATCAACAAATATTCGATTATCACAATCGATAATCAAATTTCAAATTCAACTAATATTCGATTATCACAATCGATAATCAAATTTTAAATTCAACAAATATTCGATTATCAAAAACGATAATCAAATTTCTCAAATCAAAAAATATTCGATTATCACAATCGATAATCAAATTTTAAATTCAACAAATATTTAATCATCTAAAGCGATGATTAAATCTTAAAACAGAAAATATTTAATTACCTCGGGCGATAATTAAATTTTAAATCAACAACTATTTAATTATCTCAGGTGATAATTAAATCTCAAATCAATAAATATTTAATTATCTCAAGCGATAATTAAATCTCGAATCAGCAAATATTTAATTATCTAACAGCGATAATTAAATCTAAAATCAACAAATATTTAATTATCAAAGACGATAATTAAATCTCAAATCAGTAAATATTTAATTATCAAAGACGATAATTAAATCTCGAATCAGCAAATATTTAATTATCTAACAGCGATAATTAAATCTAGAATCAACAAATATTTAATTATCAAAGACGATAATTAAATCTCAAATCAGCAAATATTTAATTACCAAAGACGATAATTAAATCTCGAATCAGCAAATATTTAATTATCTAACAGCGATAATTAAATCTCGAATCAGCAAATATTTAATTATCTAACAGCAATAATTAAATCTAAAATCAACAAATATTTAATTATCAAAGACGATAATTAAATCTCAAATCAGCAAATATTTAATTATCAAAGACGATAATTAAATCTCGAATCAGCAAATATTTAATTATCTAACAGCGATAATTAAATCTAGAATCAACAAATATTTAATTATCAAAGACGATAATTAAATCTCAAATCAGCAAATATTTAATTATCTAACAGCGATAATTAAAAACAACAAATATCTGATTATCAAAAACGATAATCAGAACACATATCAACAAATATCTAATTATCACAAGCGATAATTAGAAACAACAAATATCTGATTATCAAAAACGATAATCAGAACTCATATCAACAAATATCTAATTATCACAAACGATAATTAGAAACAACAAATATCTGATTATCAAAAACGATAATCAGAACTCATATCAACAAATATCCAATTACCTGCAGATAATTGGAAGCAACAAATATCTAGAAATCAATTAAGAAGACTAGAAAATCAACATAAAAGCTTGGATCGATCCCATCAGATGGCGAGTTTTTAATTCGCCGCACGTGCAACAACATATGGCCGAAGCCTACCAAGTACTCAACATAATTTTGGCGCCCATCAGATTGACCCGAAGGTCCGTAGAGTGACCCGAAGGTCTAGTACTGGTATTTGACCAGAAAGTCCGCAGAGAGGCCCGAAAGCCCAGCAAATGACCCGAAGGTCCTCATAGTGGCTCGAAAGCACACGAAAGCAACAAAATGTTTCAATTAACGAGTCCGAAATTAACCGAAATAGCAAACGCGCATGTCCCATACCACATGTTTTACTAAATCGTTTGATTCTCTTCATCGTTTCCTTGAAAGTGTAAAATTCATCAAAATCATCAAAACAACAGATATTCAATTAACGAGTCCGGAATTAACCGAAAAAGTAAAAGTGTGGTTCCATACTCCGCACTTTTGCTAAATCGTTTAAATCTCTTCATCGTTTCCTTGAAAGTGCAAAATTGTGTATTTTGTAAAAATACACTTTACATTCTCAAACGGACAAGTCCGGAATTAAGCGAATCAGTAAAAGAAAGGGGTCATAGTCCTCGATTTTGCTGAAACGTTTAAATCGCTTCCTCATTCTTTTGAAAGCGCAAACCGTTAAAATTTCTGAAAACAATTTTATTTATTTTGTAAAAATAACAATTCGCATTCTCAACTGAACAAGTCCGGAGTTAAGCGAAACAGTAAAAGAAAGGGGTCATAATCCTCGATTTTGCTGAATCGTTTAAGTCGCTTTCTCATTCTTTTGAAAACGCAAACTGTTAAAATTTTATAAAACAATTTTCATTTTAAAACGATTTTCCAATTACGTGATTAAAACAGCAAATCAGTAACAATTTCGGTAAGAAAATCGTACTTCTCAAAATACCGTAAAAACGGTTACAAATCAGTATTGCGGAATAACCGCTTGAAAATCCACATTTAAAATTTGACGGTTACGGAAGCCAAAGCGACAGTAGTTTTAAAACGTCAAAATCACATCAAAACAATTTACATCAAAATGTAATATCAGTGAATTTTCATTCATCAAAATGTCACAAAACACCTTGCTTCAAAAATTTAGCATTTGTGTAAAAATCTCGTTATAAAAATAAAGGCAACAAAATACGTTTCATAACCAAGCATCGGTTCAGCGTAAATAAATGCAGTAACGTGCAATTCAAATTTTTGCACGTACTACAGAATGAACAAAGAAATCATTCGAAGGTATCTTCAATGAAGATAATTCAAAACAGCAAAATCTAATCAATAGATGATTAGTACAAAAGAAAGCCAGCGGAAATTTCAACAAAAATCACATATCTGCAATTTCTTCGAATCCTCAATTTGGATTCGAAATTCTCAAAGAAACAAAATAATTACAGCTATGTGAACAATAAATGAAATTCATATCAATTTCGTATTTTGATTTTTAAATCAAAAAGATTATCAGTTGTACTCAGCGAAGACAGTTTCACTGTTTCCGCTGCGCACTCTGATAAACAGAACACAAATCAATCAAATCATCAGAACACAATTTCACTATTATTTTCAAATAAAGGTATTTAAAAATTTCATCCAAATTTCAAAACTTTAGTTTTGACTCAAATCACAATAAAACATCGACCAATAGTTGTAACATATGTTCCATCCGAGTTAAGTTTTATATTATGTCCATAAACCCCAAGCTCTGATACCAACTGTGGCGCCCCACCTCTATGCTCATAATAACAAAGAGTATTAAAAGAAATACTGTCTATTATTACGAAGAATAAGGCTGGATAGGAGCGACCATCCGTAATTGGCCTTACACTAATATTGGTTATCTCGATAGGAGTGGTGTATACTTTTTTTATTTTTCATCTATTATTTATTTACTCCCATCGACACACCCAATTATCAGTATAAAACAAACTACGATAGTTCATAATAGTTTAGGACATTAGATATAATAATAACACAGATAATATAAATGCGGGACACAGATTAACAAAAATCTCATATATATATAACCGATGTCAGTTACAATATAGTTGACACGATACATATGATACAACTACAACTGTCGACTCTAGAAGTTATATATACAAGTACATTATCGACTAATATACATGAATACATATCGTTCTATACAATGACACGACTACAACAAAATGACACTGACAACTTCAGAAAATGTGAAAAGTCTTCAAATCCTGAACAGCAACTCAAAGAAGAAAATCTACAACCTGAAATAACTCGGGTCTGACCCGAGTATTACATTCAAAAGAAAATAATACCCAGGTCAGTCTAATTCAAACCAGTTTATTAGTGCATATAGGCAGTAATAATTTAAATAGACGACAGTCACAATAATTCCCGTCTATCCGATTCTTTAAACAAAGAAACCGGATAACGGTCAATATAACACTTAACAGTGTTTAGCAAAAATCAGCAGATTTAAATCATCAACAGAGATAAATAAACAATTTATCAAATCGACTAAATCAATTTAAAACTGTCAAATTCGATAGGGCTGCAGTACACGCACGCGTGTACTGCCTCGCCACTATCGCAAG
Organism: Allium fistulosum; assembly: GCA_030737815.1. Lineage (NCBI taxonomy): Eukaryota > Viridiplantae > Streptophyta > Magnoliopsida > Asparagales > Amaryllidaceae > Allium > Allium fistulosum. The sequence continues at coordinate 1,458,556,667 of CM060903.1, forward strand.
AGGTATATCAAAGCTCGGTAAAAATCGACAACTGAGTACAAGGTCAAATCCAAATTTCTGGGTTCAACACAAGAAAGTTTGAAAATAGATCCAAATATCTCAAGTGGTCAAGACAGCTATTTCATATGCAAGCCATCTCAACACAACTGTAATTCAACTCAACTCGAATGACCAAGTGCATATAGGCAGTGGCACAAATACATGAAAACAGCAGAAAGATGGGGAAAGCATCAAAGATATGACAACAGGTACACAGATACACACACACCCCTATGATACATGCACACACGTTTATGATGACCTGTCCCATGAAATATACACAAATATGCTAACTAAAATGCAACAGTCTCAAGGCAAATATACTACCTCAAAGCAAATAGCTAGACCACAGAAATCATAGGAACAGAGCATTTAAAGAAGGCCACGCATGTAGCAAAACTTCAACATGCAATGATAAGCAACATGCATATATATACTGCATATTCAAGTGCATCAATCCTACCTCAGTGCACACTGTACCCTGTAACAAATGCTATACTAAACTAAAGGCCTCAAGTTAAATTGACAGTGACAGTGGATACAAGTTCATACATTTCTATAAGACATAAACATGTATCTCGAGCTTAAGTTAGTATAACACAGTTCAAACGAACTAAGCCAGTAAGCAGTGCCAAAGGGACAGGTACATTATGTAGAGCAGATTCAAGTGAACAAGACTAGAAGAGAAAATGAAACAGAAGTGTGGTGGATATATCTACGTAGAACGACAAGTAAAGATCAAACAGGTCGAGATTGTTGCCAGGTAATAGCAATAAATGACCTGGCCAATCATTTTAGCACACAGAATGAATGATGTATAAATTAACATAGTGCACAGTGGACTGAGTCATATATGCAAGAGTCAAGCACACATGCACTCCAATATAATGCAGCCTCTAAATGAAAAAGATGCAAGGGTGTATGTAAGAAATCAGTGAAACTAAAGACTGCATGAATTGGATAGTGCACTAAAGGTAAGGCAACACGTCCAGGCCCTGCAAATAACATAATACGAGGCGGTGACAACACTAAAGGATTCCCAGGCAGTAAGCCAAAATGCAAACTTCAAAAGGTAACGGACTCGGTTACACAAAACTGAAGACTATAATGAATGAACATCGCGTGAAACTAGGCATAGAGTTATCTGAATCAAAGGCATGATGAAGTCAGTGATAACAGATCACATAGGAACTCAACAATGACCAACTTATATGCAAACACAAATTTACACAAAGGGTTTATGAATCAACATCAAGGTCAGGTTTAACGCACTGTGACAATATGACGGACCAGCAAAGGTCCAAAGCTCAAGACACTTCAAAGGTCAACTCAGGTGGACAGTAGCTATAACTCCAATGCAAGCCAACGTAGGGTAACACTAATACATAGACAATGATGACACATGATGCAAGAACCAGGATGAACTAAAAATCAAGACCAATGTCAATGCAAGATAGACTACTAGACCGGACACACTTAAATATGAAGATCAAAAGTGTACAACAACTCAGTCCATCTCAGTAAACAAATGAAATCTCAATTGTGCCCAACCCATAAGCAAACTGAAACTGGGTCAGTAAGCTAAACCAAAGCAAAACAGTGACAACATACATGAAACTGGATATTTGCAAACTCAATTAGAAAATGCATATGAACATGAAGTAGGCAGTTTATCAACCAGCAGGAGGTACACGACAGTGGACAAAAATGCGGCATTTCAAGGCCGAGAAGAAAACCAGCTAAATGGCAGTTTTAAAGCAAATCAAAATATCATCACCATCTGTCACTGGCCAAAGTTAGGTAACAGTAAATACGCATCAAAGCCGCGATTGATAAAAATTCCAAATCAAACCAGAAACACACAAGTTCAAAAGTCATGGAACAGAAATTGAACAATCAGAAATCACTAAAATTCAAAGCAGTAGTAGTCAAGAATTCAAGCAACCAAATACACAAATAAACGAGAATAAATTAGATGTGAGTGAGGAAGTCACTCACCTTTTGTCGACGAACGTGGATCCTCTCAAAGTCGAACTCGAACGAAGAGATGAAGCTGCGAACCAAGCCATCTGTTGCGATCGAACAGCTCGAAGTGGAAGTGGTGACATCACTAAATCGAACGAAGCCAAGCACGAGATCCCTTCGACGAATTGAAGCAGACATTCGAATTGAGGAAGAGTCGCAGCCGTGATCCTCAAGAGCGATCGAGCGAGAACGAATTCGTGCCGCCATTTCCTTTTCTTTCGCTCGTATGAGTTAGGGTTTTCAATTGAAAGGAATAAAAGTAAAAATGGGACGGGTTATCTTTTATAAATACGGCACCAAGAAGAATATGGATCAAGACGATTTTCAAAGCCCACAACCCTTTTAACAAATTTTTAAAAGAATTCCAGCTGATTGGAACGCCTAATTGCGATAAATCAAAAGATAAATCGTTTAATGACGATTTCAAATTAACAGCAAAACCCGGTTGTTACACTAGTACAAATCTTCATCTTCGTCCTCCAGAAATAAGGTCTTCAAATCCTGAAATGCTCAAGCTGACCCGAGCGAATTGAAAAGACAAAACACTCGAGTCAGAACTAAAAGATCTTATGTAAGTCAAATCAGCGATAAACAAATATGAGTGTAAATGGCGTTAGAGATGTTTACGGGGTTTGACATCTCCTATCCAGTGTCTAATGTGAGTGCAGTAACTTAAGAGATGTTTGGGATTCACATCTCCTAAGGATCCGTTAAACTATCTACTATGTAGTACAATAAGCTATTATAATATGTCTATAGTAAGATAAACTATTAAAATAGTGTTAAGGCATTACATTTTCCCCCTTAACACATTTTTATAATGCCAATAGTCTATACAGTACCGTAACTCCCCGTAAACTGGGGCAGCCAAAGGATACCCCATTGGTACGACATAAAACAAACTCGTAGAAGACGCGCTAGGGTAGGTGACATGGCACAACTAGGCAATGCCAGGGTATATTTACCAATTACACTTCCGGACTGGTGGTAACGCATAGCAGCTACTACCGCCCACCTCGGAACACACTCCCAAATCAAAAATCGAGGGTGGCCACCAAAATCGCATATCAGAATATAGTATCGAAGGAATGTGCCCAATCGGAGGAATGACCTCACTTTGCCCATCGATTGCTCCTGTTTTAGCCACCTTAAGCTAACTCATGGGAGTCCGGTCCAAGTATATACCTCATATAGGATCGTCGCCAACCATCCTACTTCATTCTGGAATCTCCACCGCGTACACAGTTGTCAAAGTGGTTTTCAGTATTGGCCGAGAGTATGACATTATCCGATCCCGGTCTCTTTAACAACCAATCGCTTATTACACACCAGATGGTTCTTTTGCATTTCCAAAATCATTTCATGATTGATATCAAAATATCATATTCAATTCAAATCATATCATTTTCGAAATCATTACTTACTATCGAAATTATATCACATTGAAATCATATCACATTGAAATCATAGTTCGAAATTATATTTCCTTTCAAAAGTCATATTTCCAAAATATGCTAAACTCTCGTTTCAAAATATCATATTAAACCAAATATGTTATTTAAATCCCAACTTAGGTTATAACATCATTAACCATATTTACTTAAAAATCGAGAATTTGAATATAAACCAATCCATTTTACTTAGTTTGAAATTTAAAAGAAAATAGTTTTAAATAGTTATAAATAGTTAATATAGATTTAAAATAGATTAAATATAATTAAATAGATTAAATAGCTTTAAAATATATTAATTAGATTTAAAATAAGGTAAAACAGGTTAATTAGTTGAAATAAATTAAATGGTTTAAAATAGGTTAAAATGATTTAATATAATTAATACAGGTTAAAATAGTTTAATACTTTGAAATCTTAATAATTAGAAATTTTGAAATAATATATTTTTAAAACAGTTTATATTAAAACATGAATTTGGAATTAATATCAAATTAAACTATTCATTTCATTTCAACACATTTGGGCCATTTTCAATTTCTAAGTCAACAAACCAAATTTCAAACCTTCAATTTTTAAGTTTAAATAAGCTATGGAATTTCATCCCGTTTTAATTCAGTTTCAAATATCAATTCGAATTGCTCCAATTTCAAAATATTTCAAAGTTATTTTCAAACGACTTCAATAACTTAATTTCGATAGAATTTCATTTATACTTAAAAGTTTAACTTTAACTTTCAATTTAATTTCCTAAAACAATTCCTTTAAACAAATTCACATTTCAACATAAAACTTGATTTTTCAATAATAATTCAATTCATATAACTCAAATTTTATTTCAAAATATCATTTAATTAAATTCAAAAATTAAGGATTTTATATCATTTAATTTAACCAATCAGTTGTCCGTATATAATTCTCTACCCTAGGGTCAAGTGATACGGATATTTATCATTTCAATCTGCAATTTAAAATTTTACGGCTATATATCATTTCAAACCACAATCCCGAATTAATAATAAAATCCATAAAATCGCTCGAGTCTATCATTTCAACCCATAATGATATTTCCTTAATCTATTGATCATTCGGGTATGTATCATTTCAAACCATAGTGAACTTGCAGTTTATAATGATATAAAATAAAACATCCATTCATCCAATATCAACAATCAACGTCCATAAAAAACATCATCCAAATCAATCAATAAATATCAATATAGAACTGATAATCAATAACAGGTATTTAACTGGCAATTTATATTCAATAATAAATTAAATAACGATTTAATTCAAATAAATTTAAATTAACTGAGATGATGATTTAAATATACCAAACAATCATAAATAAATTTCTAATCACATCATAAATTAATTTAACAAACATAAGAAATTTTAGAAGTTGTGAGTGGGTTAAAACACTCACTTTTGAATTTAAATCTAATTTAAATCCAAATTAGGGCCCAAATTTGAATGGTGTCAGAATTCGTCCAAACCAGCACCGAAATTTCAGTACGATCCTAGCGGAGAAAACCGCCCGTGAAACAGACCTCGTATGCAAAAGTTATTAAGATTTGATCGTTATACAATTCAAATTAAAACAAATAAATAAAAGAATATATAATAAAGAACGTACATGCCACGTCAACTCGAGAAGCCTCCCTCTTCACGCAGATTACTGTTCACACCAAACCCTAGCCCAACGTTCGAACCTGAGCCGCCACCTATCGTGCAAAATTCCGATCACCTCAGGCGATTCCAACATGATCTACGACCACCGTTGAATTTCCCACTTCCAGTCGACCTCACGGCGAACTCGCGGCCACCACCGGCAGTGGCGAAGTCATTCGCCACCGCCAATGTTCAAAGCCAGTTTCAGGAGAATCCAGGATGAACTACGACGAACGACGACTACCCAATGCGTTGCTCGACACCACATTCGCAACGGCACTACCCGATCGTTGATCGGATGCAGATCCACCGTTGGATCATCAAAAATCCAATATGAATGGCCACGGTTCATTCTCAATTTCTGGACAAACGATGATCTGAATTGAAAAATGAATAGCAGATCTGAGTTGCGCTCTTCAAGAGCTTCAAAACGATATATAATTCGATATATTTTGAGGAGTTTGAATTTTGGATTTAGTTTTGAAATTGAATTTGAGGGTTTGGGAATTGGAATTTGTTTCTGCCATTGGAAAGGAGGAGCCACAGAGTTGTACGTACAGAGATAAGAAATAGAAAGACTTCTAGGGTTTATAATTAGTTATTTATAGGCAAGCTGAGATAGAAAAGAATGGACCAGATTGATTTGATTGGAACGATAAACGACCCGAAAGCCCGTTCTGCCTCCATAACGAAAATGGGTCATCCCGTATATCAAAATAGATGTTTTCGATAAATTTAAAATCAATGGAACTAGTCTCAAGCCCAAATTCCATTGTATGAAGAAGTGACGGTAAAATCAGCTTATTTCAAATTTAATTCAATTGATTTCAATTAAATTGATTTCTAGGTGTTTCGAGCCCGTACGATCAAACGACAAGTCCGATCGTTATGAAACTGGAAATCCTATAATAATTTAACGTTACGGATCTGATGAAACTAGTTTCGTCGAAATCCGAGTCGGTGGCCAAAATGGCTATTTTCACATTAATCAAATAAATTAATATTAAGTTAATTAAATCACTTTTTCAATCCTGATTCTATAATTAACAAATTTTATCACTTTTGGTTACTTAGGCATTTATAACAATTTAAAACAATTTTTCAGGTTAATTCAATGTTAATTATTTCAATAATTTCCATCTTTACTTCCAATTTCAATAAACTCAATAATTATATATCAAATGTCCAATAATTCCATTTAATTGACCTTTTATCCTATTATTCAATTCATTATTATCAAATGGGTGAAATTAACATTGGTTCATAATCTATTACGTTAATATTATCAAATTTCATCTTAATATCCATTAACGGGGTATATATATATATATGTGTGTGTGTGTGTGTGTGTGTATTTAATTTCATTTATTTGCAATTAATCCAATTATTATAATTTATATTCCAAAGTTTGATTAAATCTTGATTTCCATTCTTATATTCAACCAATTATCATTTTATGAATAAAATTTACATTATTTCCGAATATTAACTTAATTTTACATTACATAATATTTAATTACATTTATTGAAATTTATTTCCAATTTAAATTAACAGGCTAAATAAATAGGTAATATACAATAATTGTTAACATTAACTTTTAAATACACTTTTAAGTTATTATTAACAAACAAATGTTACAAATGTTACAATTGCTTACATAAAACTGTTTTTATCCGATTATCATTAATTATATACTAATTCATAAATTAGTTCAATATCTACACTTTTTTCCTTATATTCACTTTATAACCAAGTTATAACATTTGAGTCATATCAATTGATTGGAATTTCATTCAATTTATCAATAATTAACTTTAATTAACTTCGTTGTTACATTTCATCTTAGTTATTATTTCATTATTAATTACAAATTTTATTTCTTTCAATATTAAATCATTAAATCTGATTAAATTAACAATTTTTTATTATCGAAAATTATGGGTCCTTACATCATTACTTTATGTCATTTTCACTTAAGTATTAAGTAAAGAATATAATAATTATGTTTGTTTGATTTATTGTTTACTTTTTGACTTTTATATCACTTTTGTCCTTTTATGCTTACTTTTTGTTAATTACATTCTAGAATTTTCTAAGTATGTTTAGTAAAAGTAAACTTGATTAATGAATTAATTAATACTTATTCTATTTGAACATATGTTCATATATAAGAAAATAAAGGTGCAACAACGTTGCGACAACTTTAAATCGAAAAAACGTTGATTTTCGACAAAATGTTTTATGGTCACATTTTAACGTTTAGTTGAACTATTTATTTATGTAAACCAAATTTAAAAATAAATTTATATAATATTATTTAAAAATATAAACACTCATAAATTAATTAAAATAATTTATTTAACCATTGAAACTTACTTTTCTGAAATCGAGATTTTTGTCACTTTTGTCGATATAAGCAATTATTCCTATTTTTGCGTATATTTCTCTATGCAAATCCTATCTAATATTATTTAAATAATAAAATTTTATATATTTTATATTTAAAATCACTTTAAATAGTATATTTTAAAGTGGTAAAATTCTTGGTCATTACAGCAGTCATCTCCGATGATGATGTACCGTGCGTATAAATCTTGTTTCGTTCTCCTTGGACAAACGATAAGAAAATCCGTCCATTAATGGTTAGGAGGTGATCTCTGCTTTTATCTTGGACTATGTATTTCCTAAAGAACCGGGGTTTATTTTTCCGGAAATTATCGAAAGTTGTTTTGAAGAGACCAGGATCAGATAGGTTATCCGAAAACCACTTCGATCCAACTCAAACGTTCGAAGTGAAGACATCTTAAAGATGATGGAATTGAAGACGGAGCTCTCAAGGTTTCGTTCTGTCCCAGAACGAACTTGTATTGATGAATGCTTGTATTGTAGTGTTGCCTGGAGGGTAAAGAATTGATTAAATGAATTGGAAATTTAATAGAAATTGTTTTGAATGATAAAGTAACTTAACGAATATTGAATGAAATCGATAAATGAGTTTAAATTGATTTGAATGTTAAATAGAATTTATTTAAATGATTTCGGAATGAAACTTATATACGAACTTGAATCAATATTTGAATTGTTTTAAATAGAAATTGAAATTGAATTATAAGATTTTGAAACGGAAAATTGGAAGTTTTGAAACGAAAATTTGGAAATTGTTTTAGAAAGACAAATGAAATGCTAGTTTACGAATTGAAATTGAAATTAAAATTGATTTGGTTTTTTTGAAATATATAAACGACCAATCGGTGTAATAATTACGAAAATTATTAAAGAGACCGGGATCGGTAATGGGTATACTCTCTATCTGAACCGAAACCACTTTAATAATTATACGCGGAGTGTTGATCCAGAACGAAGTGGATGGTTTTGGTGAATGCGTTGACTAAAGAAAGAGAACGATTTTGGGTGACCCCTGATATGACTAAAACAGGAGCCGCGCCGGGCCATTGAGGATCGCCATCTCTAGCGGACACACTTCTTCGATACCATATCTATTACTTTTGTGATTCGATTTGGGTGCACCCCTCGATTTGGGAGTGTTGTTCGCGGTGTTGGGGTAGTAGCTGCTATGCCCAACATCAGTCCGGATCACGCAACTACTAGTATCCTAGTTGGTATCGCCTCATGTACCTTGTCATACTGATTATCCTATTCGCGACCACTACGATTTTGATTTGTACCTTTAGTATATGGATTGCCCTCTGGTGACTTCCGGTTTTGGGGAAACTACGGTCTTGTATATGCTTTTGGGAATAAACAGGTTAAGAGGTGTATGGGCCCTGCTTAACCCTACTTTGATATCTTTATATTACTGATAGACATTATCTACTTAGCGTACATTACTACCTAGTAGATAGTTTAACGGATCCTTAAAGGATGGTTATTCCAAACATCCTTTGAGTTACTTGTATTTCAATTGCTATTTCACTTGAGTTGGATTTATTAATATAAGAATGTTAATCCTGACTCGAGTGTTTTGTGTTTTTGCTTTACGCTCGGGTCAGACTGAGTAGTTCAGCTTACGAGACTCACCTTTGGAGTTGGAGCTTCGCTTGGAGATCCAGCTATCTATCCAGCTTTCAGATATTCGATGATTCCAGTGGTGTATTCTGATTTGTATCTGTTACTCTTCCGTTGTATCTGGTTTAACTCTGATGTATCGTATTACTCTTCTGTTGTAAACTCTGATGTATTTTATATATTCATATAGTAGCTTCATTAACTACTATCTCTTTTATTTCCGCTGCACTTAGTACTCTGTGTCTGTGATCTGTGATTATATCTATTTACTGTATATGTTCAGTTTTGCCAATTTAAATTAACAACGCGGTATTTTGAGCAATTCAACTCCGGCATGAGTGTCTACCTATACACTTATATTGGATGCGAATGATTTCGGAATGAAATTTATATACGAACTTGAATCAATATTTGGATTGTTTTAAAAAGAAATTGAATTTGAATTATAAGATTTTTAAATGGTAATTTGGAAGTTTGAAACGTAAATATTTGAAAATTGGTTTTGAAAGACAAATGAAATGTTGATTTACGAATTCTATTTGAAATTGAAATTAATTTGGTTTGAAATATATAAACGACCAATCAGTGTAATAATTACGAAAGTTATTAAAGAGACCGGGATCGGTAATGGATATACTCTCTATCTGAACCGAAACCACTTTAATAACTGAACGCGGAGTATTGATCCAGAACGAAGTGGATGGTTTTGATGAACGTGTTGACTGAAGAAAGAGAACGATTTTGGATGACCCTTGACATGACTAAAACAGGAGCCGCGCCGGGCCATTGAGGATCGCCATCTCTAGCGGACACACTTCTTCGATACCATATCTATTACTTTGTGATTCGATTTGGGTGCACCCCTCGATTTGGGAGTGTTGTTCGCGGTGTTGGGGTAGTAGCTGCTATGCCCAACATCAGTCCGGATCAGGCAACTACTAGTATCCTAGTTGGTATCGCCTCATGTACCTTGTCATACTGATTATCCTATTCGCAACCACTACGATTTTGATTTGTCCCTTTAGTATATGGATTGCCCTCTGGTGACTTCCGGTTTTGGGGAAACTACGGTCTTGTATATGCTTTTGGGAATAAACAGGTTAAGAGGTGTATGGGCCCTGCTTAACCCTACTTTGATATCTTTATATTACTGATAGACATTATCTACTTAGCGTACATTACTACCTAGTAGATAGTTTAACGGATCCTTAAAGGATGGTTATTCCAAACATCCTTTGAGTTACTTGTATTTCAATTGCTATTTCACTTGAGTTGGATTTATTAATATAAGAATGTTAATCCTGACTCGAGTGTCTTGTGTTTTGCTTTACGCTCGGGTCAGACTGAGTAGTTCAGCTTTAGAGACTCACCTTTGGAGTTGGAGCTTCGCTTGGAGATCCAGCTATCTATCCAGCTTTCAGATATTCGATGATTCCAGTGATGTATTCTGATTTGTATCTGTTACTCTTCCATTGTATCTAGTTTAACTCTGATGTATCGTATTACTCTTCTGTTGTAAACTCTGATGTATTTTATATATTCATATAGTAGCTTCATGAACTACTATCTCTTTTATTTCTGCTGCACTTATTACTCTGTGTCTGTGATCTGTGATTATTTATTTACTGTATATGTTCAGTTTTGCCAATTTAAATTAACAACATGGTATTTTGAACAATTCAACTCCGGCATGAGTGTCTACCTAATTCACTTATAATGGACGCGAATGGTCCAAAATTCCGGGTCGTTACAGTTGGTATCAGAGCTTTGGTAGCTCTAGGCAAAACCCAACATATAGGGTAAATGTATTTACAGAATCACTCTCATTCGAGTTTCAATCTCTTCCCTTGACTCAATTCCTTTGAATTTTGGAACGTTCCCCTCGGTTCTGAAATTCATTCGTGTCCTTCACTATTCGTCTTCTTTCAATTCTGGAGCACCCCATAACTCCATTCTGAATGTTATCTATAATAGATCGGCAGTCCCGCCAATCTTCGAATGATTCGTAAAGGAGCAAAACTCCTTTACAATTGGCATTGATTTACCGGAGATTTCTGTATCCTCGGTTTACGATGCTATCCGTTACCTGCTATACTTAAATTCCATCTCTCGAGATCGAGTGTTGATTTACCTCGGAATTCAGCAATCGATCTTACTCTTGAAGTTACGGACGACCTGGTTAAGGTTGCCCGTGAATTAAATAAACTTATCCATCTTCCTATTTCGTTATTTAATCATCTTATCCTTGTTTCGAACCTATCTTCGAATCAAAATTCTCTTTGATTTAAGTCCATCAAATTTGAAACCCTATCCTTATTTTGAAAATTCATCCCTGTATCGTCGAGCAAGGAAGTGTATTTGTAAATTTATATTAAAAATGTTTTCTATATTGTGTTGTTTGGGTTGCTGATGTTGATTTGGGTTTTCGATCGATTCATCTGATCAACGCTATCGATAGGATTTCCAAAACACTTGAGCAGAGCAAACTGACACAATATTGTTTTCAAATTTGTTTGATTATATTGTAAAAATATAAGTAAAATTTTCTGGAATTTAGAGGTTAATTAAATTGGTTGTTTGAAATGATAATATTTGATTATCATTTATTATTCTAAATAAATTTATAAATACGGTTTATAAATTAATTTGGAATTTGAAATGAATTTAATTCAGAAATTTGAGAATTTAGTTTCCGGTGATTGGAACTTTGGTTTTAAAATTTTAAAGTATATATTATTGAAGTATTTTCGAATAGAAATCGTTTTCAAAGAATTTTTAAAATAGTGAAAACGGTACTCTTCTCTTTGTCGCTGGAAAATAATTTCGATGATGGCGGCCGCATCATCGACATTCATTTTCGAGTTTCGAAGTGGAGATACTATTCTGTAGCTTTGCTACGGTTTTGTTTTGAAACAATATTTTGATTTGAATTTCTTCAGTATAATTTGATTCATATGTATAAGTATCTTATTTTAAAATTTAATTTGATTTGATATAAATATATTATATATATCTCTAAATTGTTTAAAGTTAATCGGAAATCTAATTCTTAAATTTTGTTAAAGGACGATGATTTTAATTATAAATAAAACCAAAATTTGGAATAAATATTTAAACTTGAATAATTGAATTGAGAAAATTTTATTTTATTGTTCAACTGCATTCTAATACAACTTACCTAAATCATTCAGAAGTTGAATATGTAATTGGATAATATATAAGATGAATTGAACTTATAAATAAAATTTGAGTGTTTATAATAAATGTTATACACTGAATTTTGATTATAAAGATGTTAATTGAGTTAGATAGGATAATAAATAAAACTCAGTTAATAATGAAATAAATTTGTTTTGAAAGAATTAATAAATTGAAATTTGATCAACATATGAAAATACCTTGAACTTAAAAGAAATTAATAGATGTAAATTTATTTAAATCGAAACTTTTATGGTTTAAATTAATTTATATGGGTTAAATATATGTGATTAGATATATTAAGTGGAATAAAGTTAATAATAATTTGGAATAGAAGAATTTAAATTGTGAAAATAAAATATGATTATAATAAAGGATTATTCAAATTTATGGTTTTAGAAATTGTAAACTGAGGATAATTGGATAATGAGATAATGAATTTAGAAGAAATTGAGATTGATTTTAGTGAAATCAAATGGATTAAATCAATTATTAAATGTCAATTAATTTAAATTTGAATTTATATGGTTTAAATTAATTGTTATTTTATATTTCAAATCTGTTTTTCTTTCTGGTTGTTTCTATTCTCCTACCTCGTTCCTTTTCGGGGACGAAAAGTTTTGAGTGGGGAAGAGTGTAACGACCCGTAAATTTCAACTGTTTTAATAACGTAATTAGTTGAAATTTCGTGAAATTTTAAACGATAAAATTTTGAAATAAAAAATTAATATTTGGAATACGTCTAGTTAAACATAGCAACTGGTAAATTTTCGTCCGAAAATACGAAAGTTTATTTCGCGCGTAAATTCACTTCAATTTAATCAGTTAAAAAGTAATGAAAATAAAATGTTTTCGGAACCTAAATATTTTACCTGGAAAAATTCTAAACCATCTTCTGAGCAAGATGTCAGTTGGTCGTTTTTCAAAATTTGGACATCTATTGCTCCGTCGTTCTTATTTTCTGGAAAATAGCAGTATTCTGGTACCGATATCAATTTTTATCGGATGATCGTACCACTGACATTTGTATATCGTTGTGATCGTCTCATTGTGCTGATCTCCATGGTATATTCATTCGTACGTTTCGGAGTTCGAGACACGACAAAAATTTGTGAACCGACCAATCGTATCGGCTCCACATTCGGACCTTTAGCTTCGAGTACCCTTTCAGTTTTCCACCGTGTATTGACTCAACAACCACTATCATTTATTTTCTGAATGTAAGTTCTTGACTTTGTGATTCTATGGATTCTACACGTCAATTGATGGTCTAAATTCTAACTGCATTCAATGTGATCTTGTTTTGGAGTTTGAAATATAATGCATATGAACAGGTGTCTCTTTCTCTCCTTACCTACTCCTTTGGCCTTCCTATGAAACTCACGTAACCATCCTATCTCCATTTTCTTTGCCTAAGAATATGTTATCTTCCTTTCTAATTAATTCCACCGTCCCCTCCACTTTCTTTTCATGCACAGCCCATGCTCCTGCATCTCGCCTCTTCACGTCCACTCGGCAACCACCCCATATGAAACCACCGATCCAAGTCAGCCCCTCCACCGTCCTAGTCACCACTTCCACCAAATGACCCAAGCCCCTAACACTCCTCTCTCACTCGGCCTTCAGCCACCATCGGTCTCGACAGACCCGACCACACTCCTCTGGCTCCGCTCCTCCATAGCGCAGCCGAGATAGCTAGCAGCACTTCGCGGATCCCACAACTTACGCAGCCTTGGCGACAGCCCCCTTCCTCCTTGTCGAGCCTCTCGCGCGTTCGCCTCAGATTTCCCCTTGATCTCACTTAGCCTCGCCAACAGACCAAGCTTCCATCTGCATTTTTTTCTTAGGTAATATATATATAGTTTCAGTATATAATATATATGTTATATATATTTTGTTTATAAAATATTATATTTTAAAGATGCGTCAACTATGTTTGCAGCATATATTTATTCGGTTACAGTGTTGTATAGTTTTGGTTATAGCTGTTTACATTGTTTTTAACCCAGTTTCAAATAATATATTATTTGCATAAATGTTTGGCAATGATTTATACATATAGTATATTAATATGTATATTTTTACATAACTTTCGTAAGTGTTGTATGCTATATGTATATAGGTAGGCTACAACTTTTGTTTCAAGCATGCGTCACCTATTCTTATGTGGATGCTATATTTTATTAGAATATTTTTATATAAGTTACTGTTCATATTTATATGTTGTACCATTTAAAATATATGATTGTCAACTTGTATAGAATATATTCATCAGGTAATACGTTAGTATATATAAATAGATCAGTTATCAAAGCTGTACACCTATATAGTTAGGTGCATATGGAATTTCGAAATATATAATAGCATATTGTGTATATTTTGGTTAGTGTGTACATAAGCCTATGTATATAGTTTTCTAAGTTATATTTTTTTTTTAGCTATAGTTAGTATATATATATTTTTAGTTGTGACCGTGTTTTGTTTTGTATATATAAGTTATGTAAGTGGTTTACTTTATATGATTTTGATTCATGCATCTTTCGAAATTTTGAACAAATACAAATGGAAATTCTAGTTACATTTTGTACAAGGCTGTTATATGGAGTATTACATTTCAAGTTTTAAAAAAGGGGTATATATATTTAACAGATTTTGTATAGTATAAAATTTTGTGAAGGAAAAGTATATATTGATTTAAGTTGTTATGTGTATTTGGTATATAGTAGTTCACATATATGCAAATAGACCTGGGTTTGGTTTCCAGAATATAGACACGTCTTATAAATATATTACTATTTAAGTATATTATAATTGTTTGTTTATTTTATGTTAGTACAAATGTTAGTTACATAATTATTGATTTTAAATACACGGCATACATGTATACGTCTGATTTTATATATGGGCTTAATTTAAACAATGATTTTGAAACGCATGTATATTTAAAACTAAAAATGTGTTTGAAAACAAATATGATTTTTGTACATAATTATAGATATTGTCCACTTATACAATTTATCATCATCGATCTAGTTTTGATTTGATTTCGTTTTCTGTTATCAGCTTTGATCGTCGAATTCGTGCCGATTTGTTTTGCTTGGATTCGTAACTCAAATTCTATGTCCGTATCAGTGTTCGTATCTGTGTCATCGCCTGTTCTCTCTAGCCTCGAAAGGTGAGCACTCACTCACGATTAACGTCCTTTTATTTATTAAATTTGATTTCAATTGGAACGACAATTGAAATGCTGTTGTTAGTTAATTACACTGTTATATATGCTATTGCTTGTATCAGTTCACCTGTGACACCTGACATCATTATCTGTTAATTATTTATGTAATGATAATACAGTTTGGCTGATAATTGATTGATTGTTGATGTTTATATTGGACGTTAAATTGTTACTGTTAAAATGATAAATAGTATGAAATTGAACTTGATATAGGATAATTAAATGTTAAATTTGATTAACTGACATTTGTATAATATGGCCCTTTAACTGTTGAATTTATTGACACGTAGAATTTGTTTAATTACATTTTGAACCATTGAATGTAAGTTGTTAAATTGATGATGTATGAAATTGAAATTGAACGACAAGTGAAACCGTAATGTAATAATCTTTAATCTACATGAAATGATAGTGTAGATTCTAGAAATAATTATATTAATTCGTACAAATAACAATGCGAATTAATACGGTTATTTCGGGATTATTTGAATTGATTATTGGATTGATATTGGTTGTTGTTATTGCTTGTTTATTTACTTTGACACCATCCCAGTTATCTCACTGCAAGTTCCCTTTGATATGTTTTGATTTTGAATTGAATTGGAATCGGGTTGAAATGATAAATACCCAAAATTGAACTTTGACCTAGGATAGAAAATTAAATAAACCCGATTGGTCAATAACTTGATTTCAAAATAAAATAAGGATTTTATTTGAATAAATAATATGGTTTTGAAATGAAGTTGAAATTTGAATTTAAGTGAAAGGAAATGTTAATGTTTAATAATCTAAAACAAATTATTAAAAATGTAATTGATGAAAGAAGGTTGTTTAATTTGAGAAATGATTGAATTAAGTTTGAAATTATAATTAAGTTTGAAATTATTAAATTTTGAAATTATTTAATAATTAAGTTTTGAATTATGTAATAATTGAATAAGATTGAATCATTTGATAATTGAATAAAAATTGAGTTCTTTGATAAGAGAAATTGGACTTTTGAATAAGTGAAATTTGAACTTTATTAATAAATGAATTTGGGTTTCTTTATTTATTAAGTTTTGGAAATTTATTTAAGTAAGTAAATAACTGAAATTGAATTTCTTAACAAGAAATAAAATGCGATTTATTGAAATTAATGTAAGACTTGAAATTTAAAGAATTTGATTTGTCGAATTTAATTTAATTCAAAATGGTAAGTTTGATTTAATGAAGTTGAACTTAAGAAATTGATTTAATGAATTGGAAATTTAATAGAAATTGTTTTGAATGACAAATTGCTTAACGAATATTAAATGGAATCGATAAATGAATTTAAATTGATTTGAATGTTAAATTAAATTAAATTAAATGATTTCGGAATGAAATTTATATACGAACTTGAATCAATATTTGGATTGTTTTAAAAAGAAATTGAATTTGAATTATAAGATTTTGAAATGGTAATTTGGAAGTTTGAAACGTAAATATTTGAAAATTGGTTTTGAAAGACAAATGAAATGTTGATTTACGAATTCTATTTGAAATTGAAATTAATTTGGTTTGAAATATATAAATGACCAATCGGTGTAATAATTACGAAAGTTATTAAAGAGACCGGGATCGGTAATGGATATACTCTCTATCTGAACCGAAACCACTTTAATAACTGAACGCGGAGTGTTGATCCAGAACGAAGTGGATGGTTTTGATGAACGTGTTCACTGAAGAAAGAGAACGATTTTGGATGACCCTTGACATGACTAAAACAGGAGCCGCGCCGGGCCATTGAGGATCGCCATCTCTAGCGGACACACTTCTTCGATACCATATCTATTACTTTGTGATTTGATTTGGGTGCACCCCTCGATTTGGGAGTGTTGTTCGCGGTGTTGGGGTAGTAGCTGCTATGCCCAACATCAGTCCGGATCAGGCAACTACTAGTATCCTAGTTGGTATCGCCTCATGTACCTTGTCATACTGATTATCCTATTCGCGACCACTACGATTTTGATTTGTCCCTTTAGTATATGGATTGCCCTCTGGTGACTTCCGGTTTTGGGGAAACTACGGTCTTGTATATGCTTTTGGGAATAAACAGGTTAAGAGGTGTATGGGCCCTGCTTAACCCTACTTTGATATCTTTATATTACTGATAGACATTATCTACTTAGCGTACATTACTACCTAGTAGATAGTTTAACGGATCCTTAAAGGATGGTTATTCCAAACATCCTTTGAGTTACTTGTATTTCAATTGCTATTTCACTTGAGTTGGATTTATTAATATAAGAATGTTAATCCTGACTCGAGTGTCTTGTGTTTTGCTTTACGCTCGAGTCAGACTGAGTAGTTCAGCTTTAGAGACTCACCTTTGGAGTTGGAGCTTCGCTTGGAGATCCA
This sequence comes from Allium fistulosum, assembly GCA_030737815.1. NCBI lineage: Eukaryota > Viridiplantae > Streptophyta > Magnoliopsida > Asparagales > Amaryllidaceae > Allium > Allium fistulosum. Next base: position 1,458,574,692 of record CM060903.1, read on the forward strand.
GCTATCTATCCAGCTTTCAGATATTCGATGATTCCAGTGATGTATTCTGATTTGTATCTGTTACTCTTCCGTTGTATCTAGTTTAACTCTGATGTATCGTATTACTCTTCTGTTGTAAACTCTGATGTATTTTATATATTCATATAGTAGCTTCATGAACTACTATCTCTTTTGTTTCCGCTGCACTTATTACTCTGTGTCTGTGATCTGTGATTATTTATTTACTGTATATGTTCAGTTTTGCCAATTTAAATTAACAACACGGTATTTTGAGCAATTCAACTCCGGCATGAGTGTCTACCTAATTCACTTATAATGGACGCGAATGGTCCAAAATTCCGGGTCGTTACAGTAGTTTTAGCATTCCAAGTGGGAAGTGCTATATAAAGGCAAACCTAGCCTTGAGCCTCATCAATCGGGAAATGACAAAAACCAGGCATGCAGCAAGGCCAAGTGGGTCGCTCCCAAGTAGGGTATGGTCATTCTAAATCCAGATTGGTAATATCTCTCATGTATGCTTCGGGGCCCATTAATGAAAGGGGTGATCATATTCGGTACTACTAGTCAAATGGTAGGCCAGTCCTGTGTGGCAGGGGTACAAGATGTTCTTGTCAGACCACGGTGCATTTTATTTAGAGATGTACCATCGGAAGGTAGTTCTTTACCTTATCATAGTATGGAATCCAATCTCCAATACATGCCTTTACGGTTCTGATTATAGAACCTAGTATGCTGGAATTTAATTAATGTAACAATTTCGACTATGATTAATAAGTATATGTATCTTAGACTTTATTATAATATCAAAGAGTTTCAGATGTGGATATGACACTATCTGCATCCGAAAGCTTCTGTTGATAGGCCTAATATCTGGATTATCTACATGATGGAGTTGGATTCGTCGAGTTCGTAGGTAGTAGGAATTTTAGTCTCAATTTTGGACTATTCGAAAACGCATAAGCATTAACTGGAGCTTGAGTGAGTGTTACTCACCAGTTAATTATATATCGTTGTATATATAATTGTTGTTGTATTGAAATTATAAACTGTATAATGAACAATGCAAGTTGTTACTTTTGGACACCACCTTGTTTGTAAAACAAGTGAGAACATTATTATTGAGTATAACAATCTCTATTTGATCATCTATAACATATATCATGGCCCGGACTACTTGTTTACATGTTTGGTATTGCTTTGTGAAAAGTAATAGTATGTTATGAATGTTAGAAACGATATAGTCATTACAAACATGCTTTTAAATCCCTGATATTTGACATATATTAAATTGGATATTGGATAAATTATGAAAATATATATATGTGTGTGTGTGTGTTTGGTTGTTCTACACCCTTTTGGGTGTGTTTGACATAAAAGGAATTGGTTTGGACATTAATCGAAGTTAAAAATATTAGAAGCGAAACGGTTATGATGGATGCACTTTGAAATCGCCGTGATCTGCGATTTTAAAGTTAACTTTGAAAGACATCATATGGCTCATTCGAATTTATACCAAGTATTGTTAATGTACTTATATTTGGAAAATAACAAGGTTTAAATATATTTCTGAAAATCATTTATGGATTTATAAAGTGATGGTTTTAAATTATAAAACAGGTTTAGATAAAGATTTTAAAATATAGTATAAGTATTTTAAAGGTATAATTTTAGTATATATATGATTTTGAAAGTTATTAAAGATTTTAATAAAGATTTTTTATAAAAGGATTTTATATTATAATATTGTACAAATAGTTTATAGTATTTTATTAAATGTCTTAGTTTTATAAATAAATTAGTATAAGTGTAAATTATATATTTTTTAAAAGTACTTAGTATATAGAAGTTTATTTATAAAGGATATTTACATAGGATATTTATGAAGGATATTTACGAAAGATATTTATAAAGGATTTTAATGGAATATTTTGTAAAGGGATTTAAAAGGAGTTTTGGATTATAACACTTATGTTATAATGGATTGGTTTATAAATTGATTAAAAGGATATATTACCTTGTTTAATAAGTGAATCTATACTTAGAGTTTTAAAGGGATATCTTAAAGTTAAAGGTAAGTATAAAAGTGATTTTGGGTTTATAGTACCAATGTTTGTGCAACATCTATTTTATCACATTTAACTATACTTTTGAAAAGTGATTGGATCTTTAAAATAGTGTTTTAAAGATAATGGAATAGTGAAGTGCTTTGAGTTTGTCGTAAACAACGTTTTAAAAACATTTGTCTTAAAACCCTTGGATAATATTTTAATGTGTTAAAATATCGTAAATAAATTTGAAAAATACATATCTTTAATAATGGAAATTTAAAGAGGATAACAAGTATAAACTAGTTTTTGGTTTGTTGGGGCAATGTGTTAGTAGCAGTCGCCTTTAACCCATTTTGGATATACTTGTGAATGCAAATAGATCTTTAAAAAGAAAATTTTAAAGATAATCATAATGGAAATGGTTTTGGGTTTGTAGCGGTAGTGTTTGAATAACATTTGTCTTAAGCCCTTTGAAAAATTAATTTGTAAATATACTTTTACGGTTGAGATAAGTATATGAATACCGCTGGGAAGTGTTGAAATGTGTTGAAAATGAACAGTGATGTTTTAATTTAACAGCATTGTTTAATTAATAAATGGATTTTCATTTACAAAGGAGTTTATTGAGTAAAAAAGAAGTTTTACTAATAAAAGAGGTTTTTAATTAATAAAGGAAAATTAATTAAAAAGGGGATTAGACGCCGTTTATATGACTTGATCATGCTTGTTTGTTTCAATCGTGCTTTGTGTTACTTGCTTATTGACAGTATACGGGGCTTGGTTTCCCATATGCGATTATTCCCATTGTATTGGATTGTTTGTTTATTTGATAGGTAAATAACCGACTGTCAAACCTTGGCCAAATATACTCTAGAAATATCTAGAAGAAACACGAGGATTATATGTACAGTTATCTTCGGTGATACTATACTGTACGTATAAACTCGTTTTTCTCGGCTAGTACAATGGTAAAGAAATCTGTCCGCTTAAACGGTTAGGAGGTGATATCCACTCTTATGTATGTCTGTTTATTTCCCACATAACCGGGATTGAGATTCCTGGAAATTCGGTCGATTGGTTTTGGAGCACCCAGTATGCGGGGGAATGTACTTATATGAGATGACTTGAAACTGTAACCACCCCAAAACCATATACCTCTTCTATGCTTTGGAAGAGGTTCGTGATTGTTTCGTGATGGCTTCATGATTGGTTTGTGATTGCTTCATGGTGCTGGAATCTGTATGGAGATTCGAGATCTATTTGAGATGCTCAAACACATGTAGTTGTTTGTGATCTATTCAGGATGTGGGAGACCTGTTGAGGTTTGGGAATACATGTGTGATTTCGAGATCTGTTGAGGAATCCATGTGTGGTTTCGAGATCTGTTGAGATATGGGGAGCCATGTGTGGTTCTGAGATCTTTTCAAGTTGGAGCTTGTGTGGAAGATCTGTTCAAGTGGTGACTCATGGACTGGAATGTCGGAGGTAGCTTTATCGGTATGTATGACTAAAAAAAGAGATAGGAGACATAGCTAGTAGGGTTGGCAAACCCATAATGTGCATGCGACTCCATTTCTAGAGATACTTATTAGGATTTGCATGCGGGATCGATGCATCAGGCCTTAGCAAGACCAGCTATGATTTTCATATGGTACATTTATTAGAGACGTACGACGCTTCAAAAGGATATCTTTGATCCTTGTGTAATAGTTCGGATTCGGTTTCCCCGAAGAGATCTACGTGGAAATCTTACAGAATTAGCGAATGCGCCTTAGCAGTTATGATTGTATACCTATTATTGTTGTGATGTACACTCACTTGCATCGCAACTATGTGATTATTTATATTTCACACCTTAAACATTATTATATTATCACTGGATTTTATAATAGAAATGGTTTGATTATTGTAAGGTGAAAAACTCATCCTTGTTTATTGGCGGCGTGGTCTTACGAGATACCCTTATTTTGTAGGGTTTTAAGATATAATAAATCCATATGATTTGAGTTTCTCATGTTGGTTTACCAGGCTGATCCAGGTGTTATTTTCTTAATGCTCGGGTCAGCTCGAGTATGTTTTCAGATTTAGCTGCTGTTTATTGGAGCTCTTGGAGAGGAGTTGGACGATTTCCTACTGTGCTTATTTTCCACTGCATTATTTGACTGTATCTATCTGCATTTGTGAGGAAAGGATGTTATACCTGTCCAAGCTAATGATAGGTTAGTTTTCTCTGATTGATGTATGTATACAAAGGTTTTCTTTTTGGTAAAGACCTTTTGAGATATTATATATTATCGTTCCACATGTGAGATTCTAATATTGTGTTCTCTTCTTTCTTGTTCTACTTCGTTTTATTTTTATTTTACCCTGACAGTTCGACTTTCTGGGGCTTGGGTGCTCGGCACGTGAATACCATGGATGTATTAGTGTCGACATTCGAGGGTTGAGAAGGTGGATCGTTACAGCTGCTGGTTCTAAAAGGCCTATTACCACTGGCATTGCCAATTCCTAAATGGGCATATATTTTATTGTAATAAATAGAATTTTATCTTTTATAAATTTTCTATACACACCCAATTAAGAATCAACTTTATTAAACCCTATTATTGCCTTAAAATTTACTATGACCTATTTTTGAATCAATATCCTTGGAGGTTCCTCTTCAGATACATGATTATGAAATAAAACTGTTTAGGTCTTTAGGGATAAAAGTCTTATATTCCTTTTCATCATGTCATATATTATAGTCATCATTTACTATATTAAGCTAGGATGTATCGAAGGGAAATTGATATCTCACAATCATCATTTGCCGAACTATATACAGTCACAAGAGGATACCATAATATTTATAGATTTGAGAAATCTACACGAACTGGATTGTGTCATGATAATCGGGGACTTCTAGCACTTTGCATATCATTCATATGAAAGATATTTTGTATTGGAACTTAAAAAGATATTTTATTAGGTCCTTTTCCTACGTAGCAATAGATTTCTTTAGTTACATATATATGCTTATTTGGAAGATTTTCAGTGGTTGAAATGAACTCTTCATTTCACTCACTTTTATATACTCACATGTTTCCTGCAAAAGTAGAAATACATAATTTATCATAAAAATAATGGAAGAAGGAAAAACTACAAAGATACAGGGCAATACAAAACAAGCATCTAAAGAGAAACTCAACACCAAAATGGAATAAAGGATAACCTAAATCCATAACATACATATGGTATATGCATTTCCTCTCAAAACTTGTAGCACTCAATATTTATTATCATACTAATTAATGAGATATTGCTAAGAAAGTCATCATCTAAATAAAAAGATACTGAACATAATATAATAAATATTAATGTAAAATGTGTAATGCAATATGTTAAACAAAATTAGACCAAAATAAGATAATACATGAACACTAATTAGTTTGAAAATTGGCCTAACTCTGTATAGGCAAGAATAGCCAACGATCGAAAATGTGATCATCGATTTACATTTATGTATGGATTATGACCTTTAATTCGTTTGTTTTGAGTTTATGTATTCATTTCTCATATCAAAATATATTAAAAATGACAAAAGGTAATCAAAAAAGAACAAGAACCTAAGACTTATAGAGGTTCAGCTATGCTATGTCCACTTTATAAGATTTTTATTTATGTTTCATTAGCTTCTACAAAGATTACATCTATTTAACTTGAAATTAAAATAGGATTCTGAGTCCGGAATCTACAAAATCCCATCCATCTTCCAATAGATTTAGCCTTGTATTTATATGTGCACTTACGGCTGCTAGGAAAAGTAGTTTGTCCATAATACCTTCAATTATATGAAATAGAAAGAATAGGTTGAGATCCATAAATCCAAGCTGATGAATAGGTAAAAGTTAACTCAGCTTGTACAGTTAGGTTCTTACTAATTGGTATTGATCCATGTCGATCGATTGTTATCGATCGATCATGCTTAGTGGTATTCTTTTGGCTACTTTGTTTATTGATTTTACTTAATTTGAGATAATGCACTTTATCATAACTCTAGACCCATTCCAATCATTGATGTGCCAAAATCTCTAACAATATTGGTCAGTATCGATCAATGCTTATCGATGGGTACCAGACGATGTTTATCGATCAGTACCGAAAGGTGTCTATCGATCAATATAGGTCGATGATTTTCCATACTTGTCATTTTGTCTCTTGTTCTTCTTCTTTCCATATTTTCTATGTGTTATACTTCACTATTCATTAGTATCTCACCCATTTCTACATCTTCTGAAGGTCCAATATCGTCAAGTCATCTAGTGTGAAAAAATACGGATAACGCTTGTCGTCCAATGTACGCTTATGTGAATACAAACATGCTTTGTTTTAAGACTACACTCGAACTTTGAACCAATGAGTTTGACAAACCTAACAAAATTCAATTTGATACATAGTAGGATTAATAAGTAACGATGCATAGTTATTGATTGGTACTAGTCAATAATATTCCTGTATATCTTCAACACTTAGCATTTCTTCACTCGTTTCCAACCTCAAACAGTATGGTTCCTAGCAAATCTATTCTATATTTATAAAAGCAGAAACATTGACCTTCCATTTCCTTTTTTATAGAATTTACAGAATTAATTCTTGAATTTCCATGATCTCTAATACCGCTCTAAGTTAGAAAATTAAAATAAATTAAACCCTTAAACTTGGCTAATGGCTACAACTTATTACATTTTAATCTGTCTCAACAAACCTTTTCTTCCTTCATCCCTCTTCTCCATTATTCTACAGATTCTTCCACAAATAACATTAAGGTTTCAAGCAAAATTTAACATCTACATAAATTTCAAACAATGTCTTCCCTAGCATCTGATCTCTTTGTCGCTTACTTCAGTAACGCCATCTAATTTCAATAGGCAATATAAAGTCCTGGCTTTATCCTGCATATGAGGTATATTTTTCTATTATTGTTCTTCAAATTATCTTAATTTTCCCTTTTCTCTCATTTGAATTTATCATCGTTCATACGAAAGTAACTGCACTTACTTTGCTATTGAATGTAGTTTTGAATTACCAGCGTTGGACGAAGTTTTGATAAATCAACAAACATATTAGGATTAGGTTTTAGCTATGGGTTTGCAAAATTACTTTGAATTCTAACCTAAAGTGATTTATACTATGTTGTTTCAGTACAATAACATGTTCAGTAACTATTTTATTTTATTTTTACATAATTAAGTTTAAGTTGATAATTTCTGTTTTACAAGTAAACACCTGAAGATTTCAGCATACAGTTGATTTTATACTGTAAGAAATATTATTTTTTTGGTTTGAACTTAGTATAATCTTGGACTTTGTTACAAAAATAATTTAATTATTAATGAAAAAATTGTCATATGCTAGATTAATACATTTATTCCAAACTTTCAATAAGTTATATAGATGTAGAGCTTCCATAAAAGGATGTATATTCATCCTTTTACCATTAGGGTGAGTATGGTAACTATATTATCGGTCATCCAATTTATCTATGATTTTAATTTTTGACTAATAAATGAGAAAATAAAAAACTGACTAATTTCTCGAATTACATCCACTTAGTAATTATACTCATTTTGGTATTCATCTGAAACTCAATTTTGAGTATTAAATTTATTCTTTATTTTCTTCAGCTTTGGTGGTTAGAGTAGAAGTTTTTTTGATAGAAGATAAATGGGCTAAGCCAAAAAACTTACAACTAGTATCTACTCGGGTATAAACATCAAACCGAAATACCAATACAAAACAAAACTTATAACCCTAACTACGTTACGCCGACATTATCTCAAACAAAAACTCAAAAACTCAAATCCTACAGAAATGGCGGAGCGGCGATTCATAGTTTCTATGATTTTCTACCACCATTCTTAGCTCTGCTAGTTTCCCCTCTCTCCCAATAAGATAAGCAGTCATTAAATCCTCCGCTCATCCCTTCAATGTCTTTGTTGAAGTGATAATTTCTCCGATACGAGAGGAACAAAGAGGAATTAGTAGATCTGATGTCATCATGACTCAGATCTGTTAATTCCTTCTCAAGAATAACATCGCCGCCTAAAATCAAGTTTCGATTCAACTCTTTGACATCAGTAACTTGCCGAGTAGTTTGGAAGCCTTTCGGACGAGATAGAAAATACTCTAAGTGCTTACTGCCAGCTTCTATGCTCCCCTCATCAGCTAAAAAAGCAAACTTGGTTTGATCTCTTACTTTTCTCTTAGATTTTTGGAGGATTATTCTACTGCCTGTCTCAATAAGTAACTATTTCTTCTCTCTATTCATATTGACTTTATTATGAATTCGAAAGTTTCTTTCTTTCCATACATGAAATACTGTAGTAGTGATTAATATGTGAGCATAATCTCTTTTAGTAGACTTGGATTTAAATTTACTATTGATATGTTGAATTGCTTGCACGAGATCCATTTGACCATTGTTTGGAATACCCAGCATAGTTTGAATGCGACTCCATATAAAATAAGAATAACTGCATTCGAAAAACAGATGATTAGAGCTTTCATTAGCTAAATTGCATAAGGAACAAAGTGAATTGTTTATATTGCCCCATTTATTTATTTTATCCTAAGTCGGCAATCTGTTATTAATAGCAAAATAAATACAAAAAGTCATCTTGGGACTATTCACTTTGGTCCAAATACATTGATACCACTCAATAGTGTGTAGTTTATTTCTGATAACTTCCTAAGTGTAACGACCCGGAGTTTTTGGACCATTCGCGTCCATTATAAGTGTATAGGTAGACACTCATGCCGGAGTTGAATTGCTCAAAATACCGCGTTGTTAATTTAAATTTGGCAAAACTGAACATATACAGTAAATAAGTAATCACAGAACATAGACACAGAGTAATAAGTGCAGCGGAATTAAAAGAGATAGTAGTTCATGTAGCTACTATATGAATATATAAGATACATCAGAGTTTACAACAGAAGAGTAATACGATACATCAGATACAAATCAGAATACATCACTGGAATCATCGAATACTGAAAGAAGAATAGATGGCTGGATCTTCAAGCAAAGCTCCAACTTCAAAGGTGAGTCTCGAATACTGGTACACTCAGTCTGACCCGAGCGTAAAGCAAAAACACAAGACACTCGAGTCAGGATTAACATTCTTATATCAATAAATCCAACTCAAGTGAAATAGCAATTGAAATACAAGTAACTCAAAGGATGTTTGGAATAACCATCCTTTAAGGATCCGTTAAACTATCTACTTGAAATGACCCTCCTATTTCTACCCTAAATTTCATAAGGATTTTTTTTTTCTACTTCATCAAAGGGAATTTAAATCAAATATAAATCAAAATGCCATACTAGCTACTGACATAGCCACTTGTTTCTTTTTAAATAGGCAAATTAGGCAAAATCAGCAGTTCAGACGTCTAAATAATTATGACAGACGTCTAAACTTAATCCCAGACGTCTAACTAATTATGACAGACGGCTCAGAGATCTAAAATTGAAACAGAGAGAAAAAGACATTTTGAACTAAATTCAGACATCTAATTTTTTTGTGACAGACGTCTACATTTAACCTCAGACGTCTAAATTATTATGACTGACGTCTAAGTTTAATCTCAGACGTCTAAATTATTAGGACTGACGTCTAAATTCGATCTCTATGTACATGCATATGCACATTCAATTTATATGTGTCTGGATGTCCACCTACATTCATTTACACTTTTTTTTAAGTTGGATTTAAACTTCCTTTGAACTATCAGAGATGATATATAAATATATCAATCATTACAAATATATTTTCCAGGGTCATTTTCTTTTTCCAATAAACAAAATATATCCAGGACCAAAACAATTAACCAATATAAATATATCAGTACATTCACAAGGATAAGCACATACATGTGAGGATGCATATGCCTCTCTTGTTTGAATCAGAGTTCTGGAAAACAAGAGGATATTGGATTGATTGAATTCAATCAATCCACACATAGTTCAGTGTTATATGTCCATGTTTGATTTTCTTCTTATAAAATCTGTCTGGAATTTAAAATGCATTTGGTTAAAATCTGAGTGAAATTCAGATTCCTATTACAAATACATAGTAAAAGGTGTGTTAATATTTGCACAAAACATGTTTATGTGCGTATATAACTGCAACTATTTGGATCTGGCTTTCAACTCCCTTATTACAGATCCTTCCTTTATTTAAAAATAAGACATGAAACATTTGTATGAAACAAGTTAAATTATGGGAACCTTACAGTCATATAAAAACATTCAACCTATGCCTATTTTCTTTTGTATACATATGCCATGGTAGAAAATAAAAACTATTTAATTTTTCTGAGAATCAACTATCCGATTTTCCAAAACTTAAATCCTTTCCAAAGACTCAAGATTGACTAAATCATTCAATTTTAACATGGTGTTCTTGCTAAATCCACTTACAAGATTTTGATTAACTTTTTAAACATATCAGATATTTAACTAGGTTTATAGATTCCAGATACAAGTCAATCTCTTAACAAAGTACTTAACAAAATATCCATCCCATATTCAATACTTAATACAAGTAACAATTTAAATCTTTAATACATGCGGATTTTATCATTTAGGCTCTTATCTAACTAAGTTTAGCATGCTATAATCTTCTTCTCAAAGCCTTGTTCCTACTCCTACTTAGTTGCTGCAATCCCTGAAAAAGCATTTGAAACTGCCTCATTTTAAATGAGACACCCCAGATGCCATTAGCACACTAGGGTCAGACACATGTCTGGTATGAGAAAATTCACAAAAGCAATTAGTTAATTAGGTTAAAATCAAATTAAATACATATACATAAAGTTCTGCCCTTTGGAATCAGATCATACTTGTGTGCATGCTCTGTGTCATTGTGCATGTGCACACTTTAGTTTTTCTTTCCAGAGACTACATATATAAATATGGCACATACATTCAAGCACACAATTCAGTCATAGTCAAACAATCACTCATACCAAACAGGAAAATAACCAATATGAGTTAAATCATTTATTCAATTCTCATATTTCAATTCTGGGAAAAACTAGTTTTCTCATCATCTCAAATATTATTCCCTTGGTATATTTATCTATCCTGGTCTCATCTGCAATATTTATGAATCAATGGACACACTGTAATGAACTAATTCACTCCATTACACAAAGATCTCAGGACTTAAACAAGCCATGTGTCAACTTGTGTTACTCAAGAACACAAGTCATTCCTGCAGTGTTCTTGACCCCAATTTCCTAATCATGTTTAAGTTAATAATAACTCTCTTGATTTCTCATGACTAAATCATTCAGTGATCCATTTTACTAATTAGAAACATCCATATCATGGCATCTCATATTATTCATAATCAAACAGAGACAAACAGCAAACAACCATTGGTGACTAAATAAATAAGGTTCTGTATGTATATATATACTTTCTGGTATTTTTAAAAGGGGTATAGGCAACTAACATTAGCTTATGGCTTCTGAGAGAGTTTTTCCTTTTTGCAAACATTTGTGCTTGAGTTAAACTCAGAATGATCTGGTTTCACTGAATCACAAAATTTTGTTTGCTATGCATATGAACATATATATATTTTCATTGAATCAGGAGCATCAGCACATAGGCAACCCTATTGCACCCCTAATTCCTTTTTGTCTCAAGCCTCAGCACTTATACATGAGTATATTGCAGCTCAATTTGTTTTCATTTCTCTGAGTTAAGCCAAAACCAATACTACTTGCCTATATTCAATATTTATTTTATGTTCCTAAGCATCTACATATCAGAGATCTGGGTTCATAAAACATATATGTATACTAACTACACATAAAACTTTCTTATAAATAAACAAGTAGAACAACCAAAGAGAATCAAAACATTTTCAGATTTAAAATCACAGATAAGCATTCATATATGAAAATACTCTTTTAAGAAAATTACTTATAACTGGCTGCCTACATTAGGACTTATTGCCTTAGATTTTTGAGTGAGTTTTCTCACCTAGCTCTCTTCTTTGCTTCCTTAATTAATTGATGAACTTCTGCCTTTAGCCTCTAGCTCTTTTCCTTCCCTTGCCTTATGATTTCTATGGTGTTGTTTTCTTTTTTTTTTCAAAGTTCTTTTCTGAGAAGGAGAGGAGGCTGCTGCATATACATGTATATATACAGGGTCTTCCTTCGGGTTTTGGGTATTGGTTAAAGCCATTTTTGCCCACCAGAAAAATCATGTTATCTGTATTTTACTTGAACCCAAAATTCTACCCTCCCCGGCTTAATTTAGGTGAAGAGAAAAGTGGTTACATCCTTTTTGGTTAATTTCAGAATTTTGCTTTTCAGAAAATACTTTTTTCCTTTGTCTACAATCATGCTAAAAATGTGACTTGATTTTATTATTTATCAAATACTCTTCCTAATTCTGCCTATACCAAGCATTTCCCTGCTTTATCTTATTTTTTTCTATTTTTAGCTTTCATGTAAATGGTATGTACTTCCTTTATTTATTTATAAGAGGATTTCTCCTTTTTATATCTTCATTCTTTTTATTTCTGCCTACATATATAAAATACATTGGTATGTTTTATTTTGCTGAATTGAACTCTAATACCTTATTAACATATCTATATATATATAAGTCTTACTGAAATAATTAGCACACCTATATATATATTTACACGTCATTCTGTATTGACACACATATGCACATGTACACTCAAAAATATTCAGTAGCATCCATATATGTATATTTACTTATGCATACAACTTTTAAGGGTTTAATCTAAATATATATATATATATATATATATTCCCATACATATCAATATGTATTTATTCTTAAAGTTCAGGGATTTTAGCTTTAGTTCATGTGCATTTCCTGTGCACACATGTACACACATACTGATACACTATCAAGCTATATCAATTCCCTTTCAAGATTTAATTCAAAAATCATTTTTAATTTATTTATATTTTTCAGAATAAATTCCTAAAATCTTGGGTCATTACCTACACCCCTCCTTTTAGGAATTGTGTCCCACAATTTTCCTAAGCTTAAAATAATTTTTAAACTTAATTCAGAGAACAAGTACATTCTCAACCAAATAGATTTTTAGTTCTATAATAGCTAAAAACATATGCATCTAAAAAGAAAACAATCAAAGATCAGAATTACCTTTAATCTGAAAATAGCTTAGGATAATTCATCCTAACTTTATCCTCTAATTCCCATGTGCAATCACTAGGATCAAGAATCCACTGTACCTTCACAAGTTTCAAAGATTTATTTCTCAAATTCTTCACCTCTCTTGCCAAAATCCCCACTGGATCCTTTTCATAAATCAAATTAGAATTTATCTGCACTTGGGTTGGGGTCTCAAGAATTTCTGCCTTGTCATGGACCCACCTTCTCAATTGTGATACATGAAAAACATCATGTATACCTTGAATGTTTTCTGGTAATTCCAACTTATATGCCAAGGGACCAATTCTTTCTAGAATTATTTATGGTCCAATATATCTCGGGGTTAACTTGCCTTGTTTTCCAAACCTCAGCACATTTTTCATAGGTGAGATTTTGATGAAAACAAAATTTCCCACTTCATATTCTACCTGCCTCCTTCTCATGTCTGCAAATTTCTTTTGCCTATCTTGAGCTACTGCCATTCTTCTTCTTATCAACTCAACTTTCTCCTTAGTTTCTTGTATGTACTCAGGTCCTAAAATAGACCTTTCTCCTACTTCTACCCAACAAACAGGTGACAAACAGGGTTTACCATATAAGGCTTCAAATGGAGCCATTCCTATGGTGCTTTGGTAGCTGTTGTTGTATGTAAATTCAACTAGATGAAGATAATCTTCCCAGTTGCCCCCACAATCCAGTATACATGCCCTCAACATGTTCTCCAATACTTTGTTTACTACCTCAGTCTGCCCATCTGATTGAGGATGGTAGGCAGTACTTAAACATAGTTCACTTCCCATTGCTTCTTGAAAGCTTCTCCAGAATTTTGAAGTGAAGATGGTATCCCTATCACTTACAATGGTTTTGGGAATGCCATGTAACTTTACCACTTCCTTTATAAAAATTTGAGCTAATTTTGGTGCTGTTCTTTCTGACTTGACTAGGATGAAGTGTGCTACCTTGGTTAGCCTATCAACTATCACCCATATACTTGTATTACCTCTCTTAGATCTAGGCAGTCCATCTATGAAGTCCATAGATATGTCTTCCCACTTCCACTGTGGTACACTAAGAGGCTGCATCAACCCTGATGGCCTTTGGGTTTCAGCCTTGACTTGTTGGCAAGTCATACATTTGGCAATGTATTTAGCTACATCAGATTTCATCCCCTTCCACCAGAAGTCTCTTTTCAAATTTTGGTACATTTTTGTGTTGCCTGGGTGTATGGAGTATTTACTTCTGTGATATTCATTCAATATCTCCTTCTTCAATTCTGTGTCCTCTGGTACACACATCCTATTCTGGTATCTCATATAACCATTTTTATCAATATGGTGATTCATCACTTCCTCCCCTCTTGAGAGGAGCACTTTCTTCTCTAATAAGTTGGCATCCTGTTCTTGCATTTTTCCTACCTTCAGAATTAAATCTGGTTGAAGTGTCATTAAGCTTAACTTCCCTTTATCTTCTTGTGCACCATGCATTTGCTCATCAATGTGCACACAACCATTCTCCCCAATTTCTAACTCAGTTAGCAAAGACAAGTCTTTAAATTCTCCTATCATCATCATAGCCAATTTAGCATGCTGTCTACTTAGAGCATCTGCAACTTTGTTTGCTTTGCCTGGTGTATAGAGTATGTCAAAGTCATAGGCAGCTAAGAACTCCACCCATCTATGTTGCCTCATGTTCAAATCTTTTTGTGAAAATAAATATTTCAGAGACTTGTGGTCAGTGTAAAGTTCAAACTTTGTGCCTAACAAATAATGTCTCCAAAGTTTTAAAGCATAGATCACAGCTGCTAATTCGAGATCATGTGTGGCATACCTTACTTCATGGGGTTTAAGTTGTCTGGATGCATATGCAATGACTTGGCCTTGTTGCATCAACACTGCACCCAAGCCAAATCCACTAGCATCAGTGTATACAACTAATTCTTCATTTCCATGAGGTACCTTTAAAATTGGAGCATTCACCAATGCCTCCTTCAACTGTTCAAAAGACTTTTCACATTTTTCTGACCAAACAAAAGCTTGGTTTTTCCTGGTTAGGTTAGTGAGTGGTGTAGAAATTTTTGAAAAATCTTTTATAAACCTCCTATAATACCCTGCCATCCCCATAAATGACCTCACTTCACTCACAATGCTTGGCCTCTTCCATGCTTGAATAGCCAGTACTTTATTGGGGTTTACAGAAATTCCTTGAGTAGATATAACATGGCCAAGGAAATGTACTTCCTCTTTCCAAAATACACATTTTGAAAATTTTGCCTTTAAATCTTTTCCCCTTAATCTAGACAAAACCAGGTGCAAATGATGCTTATGTTCTTCCACTGTTTTGGAATAAATCAAAATGTCATCTATAAAAATAAGCACAAACTTGTCTAAACAATCTCTAAAGGTTCTGTTCATTAAATCTACAAAGTATGATGGTGCATTGGTCAAGCCAAATGGCATAACCAAAAATTCATACAACCCATACCTAGTGTTAAAGGCAGTGTACTTGATGCTTGATTCTTCCACCTTCATTTGATGAAAACCAGATGCTAAGTCTAGTCTAGAAAACACTTTTGCCCCTGCTAATTGATCAAAAAGATCATCTATTCTTGGCAATGGGTATTTATTTTTAATAGTTACCTTGTTTAATTCTCTATAATCTATACAGAGTCTTAAGGAGCCATCTTGCTTCTTAACAAATACCACTGGTGCTCCCCAACAAGAATTACTTGGTCTTATAAAACCCTTTTCTTCCAGTTCTTCTAACTGTTTCTTTAATTCCTTTAGTTCATTTGGCCTCATTCTAGTTGGCTTTTTAATCACTGGGCTTGCTCCTGGAACTAGATTGATCTTGAACTCTACTGGTCTATGGTGTGGAACACCCTTGACCTCACTAAACACATCCAAATATTCATTGACTATGGGAATTTCTTCAATGGTTAGTTCACTGAAATCTTTTTTTGAGTCAACTAAATGATATAGTTTTCCTTCCTTAGCTACTTCACACAAAACTGTGATTCTTTGACCTCTAGAATTTTGCAATGATATGGTGGATGAGTCTAAATTAATTATGGCTTTAAATTGCCTTAACCAGTCTACCCCCAATATAACACCTATATTTGGGTAATTCAAAACATATAAATTGGAAATAAAAATATTTCCTCCTATGTTTAATTCCACATCCACACAAATCATATTTAAAACACTAGAACTCCCCAGTGGACTTTGTATATGCAATGGGGTTTCAACCAATATGCAATTCAGTTTTAGCATTTTAACTAGTTCATAAGAAATTAAAGAGTGAGTTGCCCCAGTATCATATACTACTGCTATGGGTATGGTACAAATAAGTAATGTACCTTCCACTTGGCTATGGTTTTCTGTGTTACTCTCCACTGTGGCTTTGCCTTTTCCTTCCAAATTTGCCAATTTTCCTTGCTGTTTGTACTCAGGACAATTCCTCTTCATATGCCCCTCTTTCCCACATAGATAGCACTTAAAAGCTCCTCCCTTCAATTCTGGACACCTAGGCTTGATATGCCCCTCCTTTCCACACTGATGGCACACAATTTTCTTCTTGGTTTCCTTAGCTTTGACATCTCCAGTGCCTTTGTTACTGGCCTCTTCCTTCTTCTTATCATAAGGGTGATACCTCCCCTTACCCTTCTTGGTATTATTGTTCTTAAAATTTCTGAACTTCTCCCTTTCCTTGTCATGTTGTTCCAACCTCAAAGCTAAGTCTATCACATGGTCAAAAGTCCTGTCTGCATAGGGTAACATGGCTCTGCTAAGTCCTGGGTTCAACCCTTTTATGTACCTATCATTTTTGGATGCCTCATCTGCCACAAGCATTGCTCCATATGTGGAAAGCCCCTCAAACTTTTGAGTGTATTCTGTGACAGTCATGGTTCCTTGTCTAAGTCTAATAAATTCTTCTAGCAAGGTAGTTTTTGTTGATGCTGGTACAAACCTTGCTTCCAACATCTCTTTGAATTGATTCCAAGTGATTTCATTCTCATTCCTTCTTGCAATGATTACTTCCCACCAACCTAAAGCTACTCCTTTTAGCTGTCTTGAAGCCACTTGCCTCTTTCTTTGATCATCAAGTTGCATGTCATTGAAAATTCTTTCCAATGTTCTCAACCATGTTTGAATTTCCATGATACTCTCTGTCCCTTCAAAGCTTTTGCCTCCTAAATGAGTATATGTCTTAAGTAATTTTGAGAGTTCTTCATAGGGATTTTCTTGCCTTTGTCCTGCCCCATCCCTAAATGCTCTCACCAAGTCTTGCAGATTGACCATTGGTGGTGCATGGGAAGATCCTGCTCCCTGATTTGGTGGTCTCCCTACCATAGTTTGCTAATAATAATTTACATAGCTGGTTAGTTTGTTTGGTAATTTTATTATTTCAGTGGTTTTTTTTTTCACACTGAAAACATTGATATATATATTTAGTTCCTTTAAATTTTATTTCTATCTAAGAACTTGATCTTTACTTCTACTATGTTGAATAACATAGCTCTGATACCAAATGAAATGACCCTCCTATTTCTACCCTAAATTTCATAAGGATTTTTTTTTCTACTTCATCAAAGGGAATTTAAATCAAATAGAAATCAAAATGCCATACTAGCTACTGACATAGCCACTTGTTTCTTTTTAAATAGGCAAATTAGGCAAAATCAGCAGTTCAGACGTCTAAATAATTATGACAGGCGTCTAAACTTAATCCCAGACGTCTAACTAATTATGACAGACGGCTCGGAGATCTAAAATTGAAACAGAGAGAAAAGGACATTTTGAACTAAATTCAGACATCTAATTTTTTTGTGACAGACGTCTACATTTAACCTCAGACGTCTAAATTATTATGACTGACGTCTAAGTTTAATCTCAGACGTCTAAATCATTAGGACTGACGTCTAAATTCGATCTCTATGTACATGCATATGCACATTCAATTTATATGTGTCTGGATGTCCACCTACATTCATTTACATTTTTTTTAAGTTGGATTTAAACTTCCTTTGAACTATCAGAGATGATATATAGATATATCAATCATTACAAATATATTTTCCAGGGTCATTTTCTTTTTCCAATAAACAAAATATATCCAGGACCAAAACAATTAACCAATATAAATATATCGGTACATTCACAAGGATAAGCACATACATGTGAGGATGCATATGCCTCTCTTTTTTGAATCAGAGTTCTGGAAAACAAGAGGATATTGGATTGATTGAATTCAATCAATCCACACATAGTTCAGTGTTATATGTCCATGTTTGATTTTCTTCTTATAAAATCTGTCTGGAATTTAAAATGCATTTGGTTAAAATCTGAGTGAAATTCAGATTCCTATTACAAATACATAGGAAAAGGTGTGTTAATATTTGCACAAAACATGTTTATGTGCGTATATAATTGCAACTATTTAGATCTGGCTTTCAACTCCCTTATTACAGATCCTTCCTTTATTTAAAAATAAGACATGAAACATTTGTATGAAACAAGTTAAATTATGGGAACCTTACAGTCATATAAAAACATTCAACCTATGCCTATTTTCTTTTGTATACATATGCCATGGTAGAAAATAAAAACTATTTAATTTTTCTGAGAATCAACTATCCAGATTTTCCAAAACTTAAATCCTTTCCAAAGACTCAAGATTGACTAAATCATTCAATTTTAACATGGTGTTCTTGCTAAATCCACTTACAAGATTTTGATTAACTTTTTAAACATATCAGATATTTAACTAGGTTTATAGATTCCAGATACAAGTCAATCTCTTAACAAAGTACTTAACAAAATATCCATCCCATATTCAATACTTAATACAAGTAACAATTTAAATCTTTAATACATGCGGATTTTATCATTTAGGCTCTTATCTAACTAAGTTTAGCATGCTATAATCTTCTTCTCAAAGCCTTGCTCCTACTCCTACTTAGTTGCTGCAATCCCTGAAAAAGCATTTGAAACTGCCTCATTTTAAATGAGACACCCCAGATGCCATTAGCACACTAGGGTCAGACACATGTCTGGTATGAGAAAATTCACAAAAGCAATTAGTTAATTAGGTTAAAATCAAATTAAATACATATACATAAAGTTCTGCCCTTTGGAATCAGATCATACTTGTGTGCATGCTCTGTGTCATTGTGCATGTGCACACTTTAGTTTTTCTTTCCAGAGACTACATATATAAATATGGCACATACATTCAAGCACACAATTCAGTCATAGTCAAACAATCACTCATACCAAACAGGAAAATAACCAATATGAGTTAAATCATTTATTCAATTCTCATATTTCAATTCTGGGAAAAACTCTAGTTTTCTCATCATCTCAAATATTATTCCCTTGGTATATTTATTTGTCCTGGTCTCATCTGCAATATTTATGAATCAATGGACACACTGTAATGAACTAATTCACTCCATTACACAAATATCTCAGGACTTAAACAAGCCATGTGTCAACTTGTGTTACTCAAGAACACAAGTCATTCCTGCAGTGTTCTTGACCCCAATTTCCTAATCATGTTTAAGTTAATAATAACTCTCTTGATTTCTCATGACTAAATCATTCAGTGATCCATTTTACTAATTAGAAACATCCATATCATGGCATCTCATATTATTCATAATCAAACAGAGACAAACAGCAAACAACCATTGGTGACTAAATAAATAAGGTTCTGTATGTATATATATACTTTCTGGTATTTTTAAAAGGGGTATAGGCAACTAACATTAGCTTATGGCTTCTGAGAGAGTTTTTCCTTTTTGCAAACATTTGTGCTTGAGTTAAACTCAGAACGATCTGGTTTCACTGAATCACAAAATTTTGTTTGCTATGCATATGAACATATATATATTTTCATTGAATCAGGAGCATCAGCACATATGCAACCCTATTGCACCCCTAATTCCTTTTTGTCTCAAGCCTCAGCACTTATACATGAGTATATTGCAGCTCAATTTGTTTTCATTTCTCTGAGTTAAGCCAAAACCAATACTACTTGCCTATATTCAACATTTATTTTATGTTCCTAAGCATCTACATATCAGAGATCTGGGTTCATAAAACATATATGTATACTAACTACACATAAAACTTTCTTATAAATAAACAAGTAGAACAACCAAAGAGAATCAAAACATTTTCATATTTAAAATCACAGATAAGCATTCATATATGAAAATACTCTTTTAAGAAAATTACTTATAACTGGCTGCCTACATTAGGACTTATTGCCTTAGATTTTTGAGTGAGTTTTCTCACCTAGCTCTCTTCTTTGCTTCCTTAATTAATTGATGAACTTTTGCCTTTAGCCTCCAGCTCTTTTCCTTCCCTTGCCTTATGATTTCTATGGTGTTGTTTTCTTTTTTTTTCAAAGTTCTTTTCTGAGAAGGAGAGGAGGCTGCTGCATATACATGTATATATACAGGGTCTTCCTTAGGGTTTTGGGTATTGGTTAAAGCCATTTTTGCCCACCAGAAAAATCATGTTATCTGTATTTTACTTTAACCCAAAATTCTACCCTCCCCGGCTTAATTTAGGTGAAGAGAAAAATGGTTACATCCTTTTTGGTTAATTTCAGAATTTTGCTTTTCAGAAAATACTTTTTTCCTTTGTCAACAATCATGCTAAAAATGTGACTTGATTTTATTATTTATCAAATACTCTTCCTAATTCTGCCTATACCAAGCATTTCCCTGCTTTATCTTATTTTTTTCTATTTTTAGCTTTCATGTAAATGGTATGTACTTCCTTTATTTATTTATAAGAGGATTTCTCCTTTTTATATCTTCATTCTTTTTATTTCTGCCTACATATATAAAATACATTGGTATATTTTATTTTGCTGAATTGAACTCTAATACCTTATTAACATATCTATATATATAAGTCTTACTGAAATAATTAGCACACCTATATATATATATTTACACGTCATTCTGTATTGACACACATATGCACATGTACACTAAAAAATATTCAGTAGCATCCATATATGTATATTTACTTATGCATACAACTTTTAAGGGTTTAATCTAAATATATATATATATATATATATATATATATTCCCATACATATCAATATGTATTTATTCTTAGAGTTCAGGGATTTTAGCTTTAGTTCATGTGCATTTCCTGTGCACACATGTACACACATACTGATACACTATCAAGCTATATCAATTCCCTTTCAAGATTTAATTCAAAAATCATTTTGAATTTATTTATATTTTTCAGAATAAATTCCTAAAATCTTGGGTCATTACACTACTAGGTAATAATGTACGCTAAGTAGATAATGTCTATCAGTAATATAAAAGATATCAAAATAGTGTTAAGCCATGGCCCATTCCACCCTTAACACATTTTTATTCCCAAAAGCATATACAAGACCGTAGTTTCCCCAAAACCGGAAGTCACCAGAGGGCAATCCATATACTAAAGGTACAAATCAAAATCGTAGTGGTCGCGCATAAATGGAATACAAGTATGACAAGGCACATGAGGCAATACCCAAGGTAGTGATACTACCGTTCGCCTGATCCGGACTGGTGAGAACGCAACGCCGCAGCGCCCGCAACACCGTGAAACAACACTCCCAAAAATCAAGGGTGCACCAATCGACAACAAGTATAAGTAGTTCGAAGAAGTGTGTCCACTTGAGGTAGCTAATCCTCCATTGGCCCGGCACAGCTCCTGTTTTAGTCATTTCCAATTTGACACAAGTGTCAAGGCTATCCATCATCGTTCTCTTTCTTCAGTCAACACGTACATCATTCCAACCACTTCATTCTGGATCATCACTCCACGTATAGTTATTAAAGTGGTTTTAGTTTAGATAGAGAGTATATCCATCCCTGATTCCGGTCTCTTTAATAACTTTCGTAATTATTACAACGATTGGTCATTTATATATTTCAAAACCAAATCAAATTCAATTTCAAATTGAATTCATAAATCAACATTTCATTTGTCTTTCTAAACCAATTTCCAATATTTACGTTTCAAAACATCCAAGTTACCATTTCAAAATCTCATAATACAATTTAAAATTTTATTTAAAACGATTCAAATACTGATTCAAGTTCGTATATAAGTTTCGTTTCGAAAACATTTAAATTAATTTAATTTAACATTCAAATCAATTTAAACTCATTTATCGATTTCATTCAATATTCGTTAAGTTACTTTATCATTCAAAACAATTCTATTAAATTTCCAATTCATTAAATCAATTCTTAAGTTCAACTTCATTAAATCAAAATTTACAATTTTGAATTGAACTAAATTCGTCAAATCAATTCTTTCAATTACAAGTCTTTCATTTATTCCAAAAATATCACATTTTCATTTCTTGTTAAAGAAATTCAATTTCACTTATTTACTTTCTAAAATAATTTTCCAAAACTTACTTAATAAAGAAAACTCAATTTCAATTATTTACGAAGTAAAATTCACTTATTCAAAAGTTCAATTTTTCTTATTAAAGAATTTCAATTCAATTTAATCATTAAATAATTTAATCTTATTTAATTGCTAAATAATTCAAAACTTAATTATTAAATAATTTCAAAGTTTAATAATTTCAAACTTAATTATAATTTCAACTTAATTATTAAATCATTTCAAACTAAATTCAATCATTTCTCAAATTAAACATCGTTCTTTCATCAATTACATTGTTAATATTTTGTTTCAGATTATTAAATATTAACATTTCCTTTCATTAAAATTCAAATTTCAACTTCATTTCAAAACCATATTATTTAGTCAAATAAAATCTTCGCTTATTTTTAAATCAAATTATTGACCAATCGGGTTTTTATTTAATTCTCTATCTAAAGTCAAAGTTTAATTTTTTGGGTATTTATCATTTCAACCCGATTCCAATTCAATTCAAAAATCAAAACATAGCAAAGGGAACTTGCAGTGTGATAACTGGGATGATGTCAAAGTAAATAAACAAGCAATAACAACAATCAATATCAATCCAATAATCAATTCAAATAATCCCGAAATAACCGTATTAATTCACATTGTTATTTTTCCGAATTAATATAATTATTTCTAAAATCTACACTATCATTTCATGTAGATTAAAGATTATTACATTACGGTTTTTCACTTGTCATTCGATTTCAATTTTAACACTACAATAATTAATCCAATATACGTTCAATGGTTCAAAATGTAATTATCACTATTCTACATGTCAATCAATTTAATAATTAAAAGGGGTCATATTCACTAATCAAATTTAACATATAAATCAGTTTTAAAATTGTTAACTATCCTATATCCATTTCAATTTTGCATACTATTTATCATTTAACACTAACAATTTAACGTCCAATATAAACATCAATAATCAATCAATTATCAGCCAAACTGTATTATCAACACATAAATAATTAACAGATAATGGTGTCAGATGTCACAGGTGAACTGATATAGGTAATAGCATATATAACAGTGTAATTAACTAACAGCAGCATATTTCAATTGTCGTTTCAATTGTCGTTTCAATTGAAATCAAATTTAATAAATAAAAGAACGTTAATCGTGAGTGATTGCTCACCTTTCGAGGCTACAAACGAAAGAGAATGAGAAGAGTTACGAATCCAAAGCAAAGCTAGATCGAACGTGAGTTTGACGGGCAAAGCTGATAAATATGAATTGACGAAATCAAATTAGATCTGGATCGATGAAGAAAACTCGTATACATGAATACATATATGTAGCAGTATAAAACTATATATATATGTTATCATATTCTAAACACAAACACATTTTTAAATTAAATATATATACGTTTCAAAATCATTGTTTTTTTTAACACACATATTAAACTCGACATGTATATATATACATACCATATTAAAAATCAATACTTATACATCATATCCATTTCAACCTACATATAATATATACCTTTTTAAATCAATGGGTTAATAAACAAATATATATAACTGATGTGTATATAACCTAACATAAAATATAACTAATATATAATAGAACTAATATAAACTTACATAACTTTATATACTTATAATGTAGAACTGTATAGACCGAAATCGATAGCACGATATACATATAAACTATATAACTTATATACAATAGCACTACTATACACAGTACAGCCAATATATAACAAATATCTGTTAAATCAACTATACATTTACATGTAGAATCAGACGTATGCATATATGTCCTTTATATACATCATATATTTTCTGAGAAACGTATAACATACCAACCATAAACGGGTACAAGCCAATATACGTACTTTATACATAAACTAATATATATTCATACACAATTTCTTATATATAGACCTCTCTCTTAATACTACAGGGGTGTAATACATATATATGAATCAGATCTCAAGCAATGTGTACAAGATATAGGTATATGGAAATCATGCATATCATATATATAGCCATTATAATTTTATAAACTTAAATAGTATATGGATGTATCTGTTTTAAAATATTCATCGAGATAATGATAAACAATTTTGAAATTGAAAGTGTAACCACGATAGTCAATATACATTATGCATTATAAAATTTTGCAGCAAATATCAAAATATTCATCTAGGATGAATGCATTATACAATGAAATTATTAACATTATTTTGAGTCATCAGAAATAAGTTGAAATTGGAAATATAATTAAAGATCTGTTTCATAATGTTCAAAATGAAGATCTTGAACTTATTGAACTTTATAGGGATAGTTACAATTACATTTACCCTTTTAGATTTTGGATACTTACAATTACATTTTAGATTGTGGATATTTACAATAACATTTCAGATTTTGCTTTTTCAAAAGTAGATACAAACAGTTTGAAATTTATATATAACATATATAAGCATATAGATATATATATATAGTATTTGTAAATACTTTAAACCAAGAGTAAAACCCCCAATAACACATTAGCATATATATATATATATACAAACGAATACAGTTTAGAAAACATGCTTTAGAAACATATAAGTTATGAAATATATAACATGTATACTTGAATATATGCATATACTTTTACAAAGGAAACAAACTGTATATGTATAATCGAAAATAAAAGCAACACTACCTTTACTAAACTAATACGTATATATAAAACATATATATTTACACAATACCTTATTAACAGGGTAGAGAGAGGAGAAAGGCTGCCGAGTTCGAACAAAGCAGGTCGGATCACACGGTTGCCTGGTTGTGAGGCAAACGGAGGAGGCGGACTGTTTGGGTTCATTGGTTGGAGATGGCAGTCGGTTAATGGGCTGTGGGGAGGTGCAGATGAAGGAGCTGTTGGGTAGAGGGGTTGTTGGCCAGAGGGAAAACGCGGATGGGGCAGAGATGCATGAGAGGGATTAGGCGCATGCAAGTCACAAAGCATGCAGGACACAAAGCAAAGTAGAAATGAATATATACTCAAAAGTGAATATACCGAAGAGATCAGCATGACGAGACGATCAAAATGGTATACAAATATTAATGGTAGGATCAACCGATCAAAAGTCGATACAGACACCGATATACGTTGCTATTCCGTACGGAAAAATCCATACGGAGCTAGAAACCTCCGAAATTTGAGAAACAAATTACGCAGTCTTATTCAGAGTGTTCTAAATAAATTTCTCATGTTGACATATTTAGGTTTCGGAAAACTTTTAAATTCAACTGTTATTAACCGATTTAAATTGAAATAAAATTTCACAGGAAAATAAACTTCAATATTATCAGATGAAAATTTACCAGTTGCTATATTAAAATAGACGTATTCCAAATAATAAATTTTTATTTCAAAATTTTATCGTTTAAAATTTCACAAAATTTCAACTAATTATGTTATTAAAACAGTTGAAATTTACGGGTCGTTACACTAAGTATTTTCAAAAGAGAACTTCCCTTTATTGCTTGCTTTCCATTCTCAGTAGTCACTATCTACGTTAATATCAAGAGGAATTTTGTAAATATCATGTTTATGAGGATTAGCAATTGTATGTAATTGTGGTTGCCATTGATTGTCCTTAATTATCATAGGCACTGTTGCATTAGAACCACCACAAATGACTAAGTTATCCCACCCAACTTTATTTATGAAAGATTCATTCTTAAACCAAGGGTCAAACCACAAACTAGTTTGTTCACCTAGCTTAAATTTACTTTCTAAAAAAGATTTGCCAATATCCATGAATGTTAAAATTTACTTTCAAGCATAAGATTGATTGTTTTTTGGCAATACATTCCAAAAATTACCACTTTTATGGTATTTAGACCTCATCCACTTGGCCCAAAGTCAGTTTGCACTAATAAATCTCCAAAATAATTTTAAATGACAAGTAAAACTGAGATCATTCATGCTTCTAATTCCAAAACCCCCTTCTTTTTTAGGCCTACAAACTTTATCCTAGCTAATTTTATTATATTTACCCCTCCATAAAAAAATCAGTACATCTACTTTCAATTTTTCTAATGGATGCAGCTGGAATATGATAAGTTTGTAACAAATACAAAATGATAGCGTATACAACAGTTTTTATAAGTTCCATTCTACCTGCAATAGAAAGTAGTTTGTAAGACCAAGTTTCCATTTTCTCTTGAACTTTTTCTAAAAGCATAGAACAGTCAAAATCTCTAATCTGATTTATAGATAAAGGCAGACCCAAATATTTATTAGGCAGGCTACCCTCTACAATATTTAGAGATTTTAAAATTCTTTTTATACCTACTATGTTTACTGAAATATGCTTTGTTTTTGCATTCATTAAGAAGTAGACCTGCATATTTATACAACTTTTCAAAAAAATTTAATAGTTTCTGCATTAACTCTATTTGCCTTAGCAAAAACCATAAGATCATCTACATAAATAAGATGATTAATACAAGGTTGAATTCTATTAACTGGAGTAATATTACCCTTGATAGCTTCAATTTCCATTATGATTGAAAAATATTCCATGACCATAGTGAAAAGATAAGGTTATAATGGATCACCTTGTCTAATACCCCTATTACTTTTGATAAAACCCTCTGATTTACCTTCAATAAGTATAGAAAAAGTAGGAGTATTTATACATTCAAAAATCAAATCATAAAACCTACTAGGGAAACTCATACATATCGTTATATGATAAATAAAATATCTATTAACTTTGTCATAAGCTTTTTGCAAATCCACTTTCATACAAACATTATCTCCACTTTTAGTATTAAAGTTTCTTACCATTTCATGAGCTAGAAGAGAATTCTCATAAATAAGTCTACCTGGCACAAAAGCACTCTGATTTTCTGATATAAGAAAAGGCAGAAATACTTTTATTTTATTACTTAACAAAGTAGCAATAATTTTATAAATGAAGTTGTAGCAAGAAATAGGTCTATAGTCACCAATACAAGTGGGTTTTTTATTTTTGGGAATTAAAGTAACAAAATTATGGTTAATACTTTTAAGAATTTTACCTTTATCTAACAATTCATTAATTACATCTAAGACCTGACCCTTAATATTATCCCAGTGATTGTTATAAAATTTTGCATTAAACCATCAGGGCCTGGGCTTTTGTTATCACTAGCATTAAAAATAACATATTTAATTTCTTCAAATGTAACTGGAGAAAGCAATATTTTAGATGCATTTTCATTCAGAATATTTTTACAGACAATATAAGGAAATTCTTTGTCATTAGATTCAGAAAAATATAGCTTTTCATAAAAATCAACTTCATCTTTAGCTACTTTATCATAAGCATTAGATAGATTACCCGTATTGTCTATAACATTACCAATGTTATTTATATGTTTTCTACTGCTCATTTTAGCATGAAAAAATTTAGTGTAGTCATCACCTAGAGTAAGCCAATCTACCTTAGCTTTTTGTTTAGCATTAACTGTATTAATATATAGCTCTTTAGAAAGGTTTTTCTGATTAGTAAAAAAATTTTAGCAACATCTACATCCTTTGGAATTTTATCAACAATATCTTGTAACTGTTTACCTTCTTTTCTCAGTAAATCCAGCTTATTAACATTAAGAAAGTTATTTTTATTCCAAAATTTAAGTTTACTTTTAGCATTTTTCAAAAACATATTGAACTGATACTGTTTAGTATCATCACAAGAAAAATTAAAACATTCTTCCATCAGAGCTTTATAATCTTCTTCTAAAACCCACCCATTTTTAAATCTAAAAGGAGAAACTTTTTTATGAGAGCCTACATTATGAAAAAGATTGATAAATAAAGGAGTATGATCACTTGTATTTTGTTCAAGTGTAGAACATATAAATTTAGGAAAAACATTTGAAAACTCTTTGTTAATTAAAAACCTATCTAATTTACAATGAACATTTCTTTCCAAACTAGATTTCCAAGTAAATTTATTACCACTTATATTTGGTTCTATTAACCCAGTCTCAAGTAAAAATTTATTTAATCTTTCAAATTTACTTTGAGGGATTTTACTACCCCCATATTTTTCAGAAGCACGCAAAACAGTATTAAAATCACCCATAATAAGCGAAGGAAAATTGTAAATTAAATTCAAAGCTTTTAATCTACACCACATACCATTTCTTTCACTTTCAAGATTACTGCCATATATACTAGTAATTTGCAAAGAGAAATCCCCTATATTTTTAAATTGACAGTCTATATATTGTTTATCCTTATTAGTATTCAAAAAAGTCCAAACATTGGAATCCCAAATAACAATGGTTCTGCCTTTACAACCACAATAATTTTTGTTAATAGCTTTCCAATTTCTAGACAGTTTTAAACAAAACTTTTCAAAATTATCATCATTCAATTTATTTTCAATTAGGGCTAAAACATAGGGTTTATAAACATTTAGCATATATATAATATCAGATTTTTTAGAAGAGGAATTCATTCCTCTAACATTCCATGCAAGAATAGACATAATTAGACATGATAAACAAAGAAGAAAGTTTGGATAGTACCTGACATAGTAGTGCCCTTTCCTCTTCTTTTGTTTTCAGCACTTTTAGCTTTAAGTCTTGTAGTCATTTCATCCCAATCTGGATTAATTAAAATGTACTTCTGTTTGAAAACTTTCTTCTCTTTCTTACCCTTATTCTTACCAGCTGCCTTTATTTTTAGGATCGACCCTGAGATATCAAACTGGTCAGCAGCATCCACCATCTCTGATTCAGTTCCAGCATTATTTACTACTTCTGGAACTTTAATTAGTGAAATATCAAATTGATTAGCAATGTGAGGCATAGCTGAGTCACAATCCTCAATTACTGCAGCTTGCTCTGGTGGAGGGGCTTCATCTGTGATCCTGTTTTGATCATGCTTATTACATTGCTGATGGACTTTATTAATTGTTGTATCACTAATGTCTGTAATTAAACATGAGTTTGGAACTGGAGGGGTTTCAGACTCAAAGACCATTATATTCTTTTATCCCTCCTTTTAATTTCTCTAAATATTTTCATCTGATTTGTTTTCTTTAATAATATGATGAACTTCCTCAGCAATGATCTGATCTTCTTGATCAAAGAGATCTGAAGAATTTTCTTTTTGATTGAAAATGGTGCCTACTTGGTTGATTCGGTCATTGTCTTCAATTGAGATAATCTGCTTTTGTAATGCTTCCGTATTTCTTAGAACCGAAGAATGTTTTTCAGAATCGTTTTCTTGATTTCTTAATTATAAGTTTTGGGAATCCATGCTTGATTTGGACTGCACTGGTCTCTGGTGTGGCCGAAACACTTGCATACATTACACTTCGGTGGAACCCATTCATATTCAACTTTTTGAATAGTATTTTTGTGTAATGACCCCAAATTTTATAAGTATTTAAATTTATAATTAATTGAGTTTTTGAATTTAAAATTGTTAATTTATTTCATTCTGAATAAAAATAGCAAAATAAATGGATTAAAGTGATGCGAGTTTCTCCGGGTTCAAGTATATTCTGGATAAATCATTTAAATTATTGTATATATGTGATTTGAATCTAAATAACTCAATGCAATTATTTGTGAAATGGTTTGGTAATAATAATTTGGGTTTATAAAGATATATTTATGGAATTCAAAAATAAGTGTTGACGTTAAATAAATATTTCAAACAAATCTATAGTTATATAAAAAATATGAAATGAACACATAAACCTCTAGAAATAAATATTCAAGTAAAAATAGAAGTTTACTCATATTATAACCAATAACTAAAACAAAACAAAAATATATTTGTACATAAGGTAATAGAGTAGTGCATAACCAGGCAAACAAAGTAAAGGAATGTTATGCACGCAAGAATAGAAAAGAAGACAAGTATGAAAACATAAGGTAAAAGCAAACCAGGCTTTGTATATTTGTATGTAGTTGTGTACAAAGCAATCAATGCTACTATCTCTAGCATACAAGAGAAGGTACCAGCCGAGACAAACAAGGTACAAAATAAAGTAAAGCAAAATAAAGGTAAGTGGTACAATGTAATAAATGCAAGCACACTAAAAATTCACATCAGCCTCCATATACAAATGAAAAATCTCTGAGCATAATAAAGAAGAAAAAAAAATCTTGTACCTGGTATTGTACAAAACAAAAGATATCACCGTAAGCTTCTTTTGTATATTTAAACTTCCTCATCTCAGTTTCGTTTATAAAAGAAAGAGAAAACAAGAACTGAGAATCTAAAGTAAGTCCCATCTTCAATGTAAACAACACTTTAGTTCAACTCAAAGCCAACAGGAGAATCACGCTAGCAACTTTCAAACAATTTTCCAGTTTTAAAAGCTTGTCTCAAAATGATGTTCTGTTCTTCTCTGCCATTTTCAAGGTGAGTAAACTTTTTTTTTATATATAATAAGTGATAATCTGTGAATATGATTCCTGGGTTTTAATTGTGCTTTGTATGTGTATTTGTTAGTATAGAATTCTGTATATATGAAGGTGTCATGTGTGCATGTCTGATTTTAATTATCTTCTCTGTTTCATAATACAGAGTTTAAATCTTAGATCAAGACCCCAATTTCTTTCACCTGTTGTTGTTAAACTTGGGTTCTCAAACAGAATAGCCTAGTTTAAACATAATCTAAGATATATAAACTATGTGTAAATGTTTTAAGTTTGAAATATGGTGGAACCTGGAAATACAGTAGCAAATCTAAATGACATGATAAAATCAAGTGTTGGAATCTATTGTTTTAAGTACATATCTTGAATCATTTCTCGAAGTTAGGATTTTTAAAAGTAAAATCATAATTTTTAACATTATATCGAAGGAGGAAATTGATGTTGACCAGAATTTGGGTTTTGAGTAAATTCTGGTGGTCGGAGGGACTATGGTGTTCAAGGTTTCGACTGGAGGTGGAATGATGATGGGTGGTCTCGGCAAAAATAGGCGGAGGTGGAAATGGTGGCGGAGGCGACTGCGGCGATCGATTTACCTTTCTAAACCTAAATTTTTGGGTACTCAAACTTTTGAACGCCGCGGCCTCTCTGGAGCACCGAGTGCCATGGGATTTTGGAAGTGGTTAGAGTGGTGATAATCGAGGACGTGGCCGGAGTATCAACTTTTACGGTGGTCGGAGTTTGAAGGGCAGTGGAGTTTCCAGGTTCAAGGGGGAAACCTGTTTATTCTTCCAGGTTTGATCATCGAGCTCGATTTTGATTCGAGCTGCGGTGATGAGTTCTGACGATCGGGGGATGCAGTGTGGGTGGTGGCCGATGGGATGGAAGGTTGGTGAGAGGCCGGAGTTGATCGGAGGCGTCATGCACGTTCACGTGCACGAGTTCTGGGAACTGAGAAGGGGTAGCCTGGGTGGGAGAGAGGGGTACTCGCGTTTCACTCGGGTTTTGCTCGAGTTAATCGAATGTGTTACTCGAAGTAAAGGTGGGAATGACTCGAAGCTGTTTTGTTCGATTCGAGTATGATGTTCCAGACTTTTGAGAAGTATAGCCTGGCAGTTTCTTGATTTCAAAACTTAATATAAAAATATAAAAAGAATTTAAAGCCAAGTTAAATTTGAATTTTTAAATCTGAATTCGATTTGAATGTGAATCTTAGGTTTTGAAAATGGACTAAAGTTATAACTTTAAATAATGTAAATAAGTTTAAACCAAAATGAAAGAGATAGGATTCAAGTTTACCTTGTCTCCTAGTTTTTAATAAATACAAGTTTTATAAAAATAAAATGTTTCAACGACTTTTAAATGTTTAAAGTAGATTTTAAATTGTAATTTAAATCTTGCTAAGTTAAATGTTGTATTTATTTGAATCTAGTATTTGAAATGAAATTTGATCATAAATAAGAAATGTTTTATCTTTAAATAAGTGTAGATTTAAGGATTTGTAACTTATAAGTTAATTAAAATGAATAATTAATTAATTTGATTAATTACTGATTGGATTAATTAATTTAGTAATTAAAAGTTAAATTAGTTAATTAAAGTTTAAGATAATTAAATTAGGATTTAAAAATGGATAATTAAAAATCATTAATTAAATAAGAGTTGAATTTTAAATTATGATTATTAATTAATGAAGTAAGGATTAATTAAGATATATTGAATACTCAATTAATTAAATGACTAAAGATTAATTAATGAGTTATTAAAGATGAAATTTAATTGTAAGTGTTTGCACAAAAAATGGACAAACACCTCAAAGTTGTATGATTTAGTAGATCTTATGTTGTTCTTAGTGATTTTGGAGGTTTATGCAACTATATGAAAAACAGGGGCTAAACTGTAAAAAGACACGCAGATTTATAGTGGTTCAGCCAGAATGTGCCTACATCCACTTTATATGTTATTTCTCTTCTTTTATTGTGATTACAAGTACAAAGCTTTGATACAAGTAAAAGAAAGTTGTTTGAGAGTTCCTTCCGTGCTTGAGCTCTCAAAACTTGTCCCCCATTGTTGTACCCCTGCCCCTCTATTTATAGAGTGAGGCTGGGAGCAAGGGTCTTGGATGTATACAGCTGCTGGTGGGCTTGGGCTGATGCAATCTGGCCTGGCAACCTTGGTTTGGTATAGCTCTGGCCCAGTTGTAAGTAGACGGAGTTTGGTTCGGTAGGACTTGGTTCGGAGGTGAAGTGATCCGGTAGTATTTGGTTCGGTGGTTGGTTGGATCGGTGGGGTCGTGGAGAGGAGTTGATTCGGCAGTGTTGGTTCGGCGTTGAGTTGGTGATATGGTTCGGTGAGGCTTGGATCGGTGGCTTCGTTGGTTCGGTAGGATGGAGTTAGGCTAGTCCGGTAGGAGTTGGTTCGGTAGGATGGAGTTTACCGAATGGACGTGGCGGGATGAGAATGCCGGATGGGTTTCTATTGGGCATGGGAACCGAATGAAGTTCTGCCGAATGGGCCTTGGAGATTGTCAATGCCGAATGACTTTTAGGTAATCCTGGGTGGATGCATCTTGCTTTTTGGTCTCGAGGTCTTCTGGGTGAGAACACGCCCAACATTTGCCCCCCAAAGCGGGACATATTCTCGAATATGGCGTGCTTTGTTCGATACTTTCATTCGGCCCTTGGATACCGATCCAGATGGTCCGGTCCTGTCCTCTTGTCTATAAGTAAGGACCATATGCCTTGGCTATTTCCTACCTACCGTACTAAACACTTGTCTCTGCCGGATCAGACTCTTACCCTCGCCGAATCAAAACGTGGTAGCCGAATCACATCTGGTAACCGAATCAGATCTGGTAGCCGAATCAAACATTTCGCCGAATCAGTTACTTTGCCGAATCAGGTGAGTGAATATTCTGCCGAATGATCTTGCGTTCGTGCGTTTGTATGCCGAATGGACTTGGTCCTCCGATACCGAATGACATATAAACGTTTAATACCGAATGAGATTATTGAGTTGTTGTACTGAGTAAACATGTGTTTTATACTTTGAATTTTTAAGCGAAATTCCAGATTATGTTGCTTGTATGCTCTAACGATATACCTTTCCCATGATTGCAGATAAATGTCTCGAAAAGTTGAAACTCGATCAGATAAGAGCAGATCCGGGGGTGAAGGAGAGTCCTCGGCCTTGCCCCCAGCTCAATCAGGATCGGAGCGTCATGGGCCCGCCCCGAGGTCATTAGTGGATGGATATGGTCCCCAGGAGTTGCTGGATTCCCCGCCTGACTGCTTTCCTAGTTTTCTCAAAGAGGAGCAACTCGACGTTATATCTCGTTCCTTCGGGATTGATAGAGCCCTCATGCTGCTGCCGGGTCCAGGAGTTATGCCATACAGTCCTCCCGAAGGATACTTTGCTTATAGCAGGTACCATTGCATGTGTGGTGCTATCCCGCCTCTCAATGCTTGGATAGTCAGCTTCCTCACGTACCTGAAGGTGGCCCCATTTCAGCTTCAGCCCAACTCTTACGCCATACTGGTGAGCCTTTTCGTTATTTTTCGGAGGAAGTATGGTCGCGCTCCCTCCAACCGGGAGATCCGGTACTTGTACAATTTAAGGGGCTACAAGAAGGGGTCCCCATACATTAACTTGGAATCTGCTGTGACCTTCAAGCCGGTCCTGGACCTTTATTCCAAATTCAGCATGTTCAAGAAAGAGTGGTTCTTTGTTAGGGACGACTCCGTCTCTATCCGGCGCTTTACCTCTGGATGTAAGTTGATGCTTTTACTTATAATTTCTATCCTGATTGTGATGCTTCTTCTCATACTTTCTCATTTTTGCTAGCGACAGGTGGCTTTCCTGTTGTGGAGACTGACCGCCTGGTTCAGACGGCGGCGGAGATAGAAGGCATTCTTGGGAAATACAGATCATCTGCTTACTTGATTAGAAATGCGATCCTTCTAGAATATAACTTGATCCTTCCGCAGCAGTCTGTAGTTAAGTTGAGGGAAACGGCGGAAGAGAGGGCGGCTGCTCAGGCCAAGGGAGGCGTTGCGGCAGAGGGTGGAAAGAGAAAACCATTCACGAAACCTCCAGCCGTTGGAGGTAAGAAACTTAAGAGGTCAGACGGTCCTTCTCCCAGCAATTGTCCACTTACTCAGGGGGAGATAGACGCGGAGGAGGAAAGAGGTGAGGCGGAGGGCGGAAGTGACGTTGAGCGTCTTGGTGACGAGGGTGGCGATGGACAGGGTGATGATGGTTCCAGGGCTCTGTCTTCTGGGCAAGTAGGCGAGATGCAAGAGTGGACGGATGATGCTCTCCGTCAAGCTTTTGAGGGGTTGGGTGATGATCCGGCTTTGGTAGAGAAGACCGGGGAGGCGGACAAAACCGGGACTGGTGCAAGTGAGTCTTCTCCGACTATTCCGGCCAAGGTGTCTCTGACGACTCAAGGTGAACTCTTGACCCCTGCATGCTTCACTAATGATAGGGACTTAGGAATATTTTATGACCCGCTCCCGTCCTGGAATGAAATCCAGGACTTATTGCAGTATCCCACTCCTCCCCAGGGTTTGTACAACCACAGCTGTGTTTCTTTTCCTTTTCTAACTTGTAACCTACCGCGTTTCTTGAATCATATAGTAATGTAAGATTATGACATTTGTTCTTTATATCAGGAGCAGGCAAGACGCCCAAAGCTTCAGACCTTCGACACAGGCTCGAGCAATATAAACTTTCCAAAATTTCTGCTAAGCCGAAGCCCTCAGCCCAACGCTTCGGGGATGTAGTCGGGTACCGTCCTCTTCTTGGGGTCATCGAAGAGGGTATTCAGCAGAGGAAGAGGAGTCATCCTTTATCCGAAACTTCGCTCGGTCCTCAGCCTCCGGCTCAGCCTATTCATGACATTACTGAGGAGGGTAGCGAGTTTGTACCCTCTCCACACCCGTCCGGAAACCCTTCTGTTATTCATATCGACCGTCCCGACTTGGCCCGTAATCCCTTCGCGGGTCATCCTGATCTGGATCCAGGTTCTCAGGATATTACTTTTGACGAAGTTACTGGTGAACACCTTCTCCCCCGTAACCCCATGGTACGAGTACTTGACGAAGCCAAGTCCTTAGACCTCGATCTACTCACCACTCGTATAGTCACTATGGGAGACGAGGCCAAAGCTAATATTGATCGGGTGGCAGAGGAGGCCAAGAAGCTGATGGGGCATCACGCTCGGCTGGTTAAGGCCGGAGAGGAGATAGGGAGCGCCAATATCCGACTTCGATTGGTGGTCTCGGATCAGGCCAAGCAGCTTGCGGATCAGGCTATCCAGATTTCTCAGCATGAGGCTGCTACTGGGCGATTGAGGAGAACCATGGAAGAGGCCAGTCGGGCCGAATTGCGGAAAATGGAAGCTGCTTGCAAAGAGCGGATTGACATGGTTATTACCACGGTGGATGAGGTTCGGAGAGCGGATCTCGAGCAGGTGGAGGAATTGTCCGAGAAGCTTGAGGCTGCAGAGCTTGCTAAAGCTAAGTTGAGGGAAGAGATGGAGGCGATGCGGAGGTCCCTTCAAGCTGATTGCTCGAGATACAGACTGGAGAGAGATGCTGCCGTGGAAAGGTTGTCGGCCTCCGATGCCCGGATGAGGGAGTTTGAGGAGAACGAAGGAATGATGGATGACATGCTCCAGGACATGTATTTCCGGACTTGGAAGCAGGGTAACCTCTCTTGGATGGATGATTATCCCAGAGTCATGGCCAAGACATATCTTCGGGCTTTGGAGGAGGCTAAGGCTGATGCAGATAAAGAGGGTGGAACGGTCTTCAGTATGGATGTGGTCACTGCCCAGTTCACCAAGGAGGAGAAAGTGGCGGTAAAGGAGGGTATGCGGCTGCTTGCTGCTGAAGAGGCGGGTGTGCAGGTAGAGGATGACGACCAGGATGGTCAAGAAGCTAGTATCGGTAAGTCTTCCTTTCTAGTCTTTCTGTTAACTTGGTTACTCGTCACTAATGAATCCTTTTTATGACCGGACAGGCGGGCAAAAGAACAAGGACAAGACTTCGACGCAACCAGCTCCATGACTGAACCTGAAAAATCCTTTTTGTAGGCTTGGCATTGTTGTATCTGTTAGTCTTAAGACAGTAGAGTAACCTCTAAGTTGTAATTCTTGCTACTTGTAATAACATTATTCTTGACGT
Source organism: Allium fistulosum (assembly GCA_030737815.1). Classification (NCBI taxonomy): domain Eukaryota; kingdom Viridiplantae; phylum Streptophyta; class Magnoliopsida; order Asparagales; family Amaryllidaceae; genus Allium; species Allium fistulosum. The sequence continues at coordinate 1,458,612,020 of CM060903.1, forward strand.
GTACTTTTTTAGCTCAAGTTGATTTTGTCATTTCTTGAATATTTGTTGCTATTTCGACATATCGTATGAGAAATGTAGCTATGTATATTCTTGTAATTAAATTGTGTTTGATGTCAGATTCTGGTTTTAAATCATAATCTCATGACTTGCAATGTTAGCGTGTGGTGTGAAAAAATCAAATTATAGTCATGCATTTGTACATAAAGGAAGAAAATACCGCCTTTCATGTTCTGTTTGTAAATGGCAGTTTCGAATATCTTGTATGACCAAGCATGGAAAGCAGTTGACTGCCCTGCCATCTGATTGTGAATCTCTGCATCCATTGGCGGGTATCTCTTACCCTGCATCCTGTACTTTATGGTTTGTTATAGAGGATAGGAGGAAAGTTTTTCAAGTAAAATTGAAATATGTGAAATAGTAAAACTTCCAGTCACGGAAGGCCTTCGATGTGCTTAAGTTCGTGGCAAACGGGTTTTGTAGTCACTTTCCCTAGCTGTGGGTCTTGGAGACATTTGTCACCCATCTTACGCCTCCGCGGGGAGTTAATTCTTTTTTACCACAGCCGCACTTAAGACACACCGGAGCCGAGATCGCGCACAGTAACTACCCGGGCCATTATGGCCCGTCCTCATGGGTATTATTCGACTTACTGTGGCCGGCTAGCGTGGGTGCCGATCGTCAACTGTGAACTGCCCCTGGCTGGCCACACCTTATGTTGGGGCTTATAATCGGTTCACAGTCGCCGGCGAGCCTAACGCCGTAATGAGCTGCCTCGGCTATAGTCGGCCTTCTCGGTGGCTTATAATCGGCTCATTACAGTTGGCTTTAAGGGCCGTCGCGAGCAATGAGTTAACCCGCAACAGAGGGATGCTGGAGCAAAAGTGTCTCATTGGCGAGGGCATAGATTCGCATAGTACCTGTTGGGGCTTGTCCACGTGAAGTTGCATTGTGGAGTGCTTTGAATAGAAATGCTGTATGCTCAGGATTTTGTTCAACAGAAAAGGATAAAGTTTAACAAGCAGCCAAGATACAAAGGAACAAGTTAAAAAAGAGACAGGGCTTTTTTAAAGTGGTTCGGCATGAAAAAATGCCTACGTCCACTGATTCTCTTTGTTAATTAACTTCATATGGGCAATACAAGTTAAGAAAAGTATCGACGGAGGTGTTGGATGTTCCATGCCCTCTGGAACACCTCTCCGTCCACTGTTGACAAAATATAGGCTCCGTTGTGGAGATCTTTATGAATTACATATGGTCCATCCCAGATTGGGTCTAGTGCTCCGGGGCGAGGGAAGATTCGCTTGAGGACAAGATCCCCTTCTTGTAAGGTACGATGTTTGACTTTGGAGTTGTATTGTGCTGCCACCTTTTGCTTGTGGGCTGCTGTTTTTAGGACTGCATCATTCCTTCTCTCCTCGACTAAATCCAAAGACATGTTGAGGAGCTCTTCGTTTTCTTCTGGGTTATAGTGGATCCTACGGTGGGAAGGCACAATGGTTTCAACTGGGAGCATAGCCTCCGATCCGTATGCCAAAGAGAAAGGAGTGTGCCCTGTTGATGTTCTGAAAGATGTGCGGTAGGCCCATAGTGCCGTAGGGAGTTCATCCACCCAAGCGCCCTTTGATTTTTCGAGCTTCTTTTTGATCAGAGTTTTCAGAATTTTGTTGACTGCTTCGACTTGTCCGTTTGCTTGGGGATATGCTACGGATGAGAAGCTTTTGTGAATTCCGTGTTCTTGGCACCAGTTGGCGAATTCCTCGCTGTCAAACTGAAGTCCATTGTCTGATATGATTTTTAGTGGGACTCCGTACCTGCACAGAACATTTTTGATTAAGAAGTTGATAACTTTCGCCGAAGATACTTTATTTAGAGGTTCTGCTTCCACCCATTTGGTGAAATAGTCGACTGCTACTATAGCATATTTGGCGCCGCCTCGACCCATTGGCAGTTCACCGATTAAGTCAATTCCCCATACTGCAAAGGGCCAAGGGCTGGTCATCTGAGTAATCTCGGTTGTTGGTAGCCGAGGGATCTTAGCAAATTTTTGGCATCTGTCACACTTCTTGACGAAATCTAAGGCGTCCTTGCTTAAGGTGGGCCAGAAATATCCGTATCGGAGTATCTTTCTTGCTAACGTTTGCCCTCCGGTGTGATCTCCGCAGCTTCCTTGATGAATGTTGGATAAGATTTCCTTGGCTTCCCTTCCGGCGACACACCTTAATAATGGGTTAGAGAAACCGCGCCGATAGAGGATGTCTCCTTGTATTGTGTAGCGGGACGTTTTCCTCAAGATTTTCTTGACTTCGTTACGCCCGTCGGGTAGTGTGCCATTTTGTAGGTAGTCTCGGATGGGAGTCATCCAAGTCGCTTCTTCGGTTGCAGTTATCAGATTCACTTGCTCAAAACTTGGGATCATTTGCTTTGAGACAGTTACTGCCCCGAAGATGGCGACGTCTCTCATACTTGCTTGCTTTGCCAATTCGTCGGCCTCTTGGTTCTCTTCCCGAGGGATGTGTTTGATTAAGTAGTGGTCCAATCGGCTGAGAAGTAACTTGGTCTTCTTTAGATATGCTATGAGTCGTTCTTCTCGAGCTTGGAATTCCCCTAGTATTTGATTAACAATAAGCTGAGAATCGCTGTGGAGACACAAAGAATTGGCTCCGATCTCGATAGCAATTTCTAATCCGGCTATTACTGCTTCGTATTCTGCATCGTTGTTGGTGGCAGTGAACTCCAACCTTATAGCATAGTGCAGTTTATTTCCCCTGGGAGTGATGATTACCACACCTGCCCCCGAGCCTTGTTCGTTAGATGCACCGTCCACAAAGAGATTCCACTTGATATCTTCTGTTATTTCCAGTTGCTCCTTATCCTCGTTGGTAGTGAATTCTGCAATGAAATCAGCCATGGCTTGTCCCTTGATGGCGGTGCGAGGGTGATAGGTGATATCATATTGACTCAGCTCAATACACCATTTAAGTAGTCGCCCGGAAGTGTCAGGACGATGGAGTACCTGCCTTAGTGGTTGATCGGTTAGAACCTTGATGGAATGGGATTGGAAGTAATGACGTAGCTTTCGTGAAGTGATTAGTAAACAGTATGCTAACTTTTCAAGCTTAGGATATCTGACTTCTGCCCCAGTAAACCTTTTACTGACGAAGTAAACTGGTCGTTGCGTGCGGTTATCTTCCCTTACCAAGGCAGCGCTTAGAGCGTGAGATGACACAGCAAGGTATAGGTATAATTCTTCGCCTTCGCTTGGGGTCGAGAGTACCGGTGGTTTCTGGAGGTGTTCGATTAGGTTAAGGAAAGCGGTCAAGCATTCGTCCGTCCATTCGAACTTTCCTTTATCTTTCTTTAGAGCTTCGAAAAAGGGGACGCACTTGTCCGTTGCTTTGGAGATGAATCGGCTTAGGGCAGCCACTTTTCCATTTAGGCTTTGCATTTCCTTTCGGGTGGAAGGTATCTTGATGTCCCTTAATGCTCGGACTTGTTCAGGGTTTGCTTCTATCCCTCGGGCATGGACGATGAATCCTAAGAATTTTCCTGATGACACTCCGAAGGAGCACTTTAGTGGATTCAACTTCATTCCATACTGTCGAATTACCTGGAACATTTCGCCCAGGTGGCTTACGTGATCTTTGGCTTTCCGTGATTTTACCAGCATGTCGTCTACATATACTTCCATTGTTCGTCCTATTAGCCCTGCGAACATCTTGTTGACGAGGCGCTGGTAGGTGGCTCCTGCATTTTTAAGTCCGAAGGGCATCACTTTGTAGCAGTACAAACCCCGGTCGGTGATGAAACTAGTGTGATCTTGGTCGGGAGCATGCATAGGAATTTGGTTATATCCTGAGTATGCATCCATAAAAGACAGGAGTTCGTGCCCGGCTGTGCTGTCTACAAGTTGGTCGATTCTGGGAAGCGGGAAACAATCCTTTGGGCAGGCGTCATTTAGGTTGGAGAAGTCAATGCAGGTCCGCCACTTCCCATTAGCCTTCTTTACTAGTACCGGGTTGGCGATCCATTCTGGGTAAATAGCTTCTCGTATGAAGTCATTGGCGAGTAGATTCTTTACTTCTTCATCGAGGGCTGCTGATCGCTCTGCCCCCATACTTCTCTTTTTTTGTTTTACAGGTGCCCTGGTAGGATCAATTTTTAATACGTGGCATGCTATGTTGGGGGAGATTCCGGTCATGTCAGCGTGTGACCAAGCGAATACATCCAAGTTGTGGCGGAGAAAATCAACGAGTTGTTCCTTCAATTCAGTTCTCAGCTGCGACCCAATTTTCAGTAGCCTACTTGAGTCGTGCTTGTCTACAGATATAAACTCCATAGCCTCTGCAGGCTCGGCGGTGGCCTCCTCCTCTTTGTCCCTAGGGTCTAATTCATTGAAAGGGTCGCTGGTGTACCGAAGAGGAGGGGCTTTCTTTAGTTGCTATGCTTCAAGGCTTTTTGTGCAGAGGGCAATCTCTACACCTTTCCCTTTATCTCTCCTGTGGTTGTTGCGAAGTTCGGTTACATAGCAGTCTCGTGCAATATCTTGGTCTCCTTCCACTTCCCCTACTCCATTGTCCGTTGGAAATTTCATTTTCAGGCACCATGGGGCTAGGACAATCTGGAAGTCAGATAGGGCTGGTCTTCCTAGGAAGGCGTTGTAGGCCGAATGGTTCTCGATCAGCACAAACGTCTGTTTCCTTACAACGGAGCGGGGATGGCTTCCAATTTCAACGAAGAGGTCCAGCTGCCCGACGGGCATTTTCGCATCTCCAGTGAAACCGTGTAGCGGTTTATCGCAGGGAGATACATCCTTCATTGATAGCCTCATTTTGTCGAATGCGTGTTTGAACAGGATATTTACAGAGCTTCCGGTATCTACCAGGATTCGGTAAACTTCGACGGGACCGAGTCGGGCAGAGATGACCATGGGATCCATGTGAGGGTACTGTCTTCCTTCTAGGTCGCGTTTACTGAATGTGATGTCTTCACTTTCTTTCCGCTTTGGGTGGCGCTCTTCTATAACCGTATTGACACAGTCTCTATTGTCTCTGAGCGACTTCCCGTATCTTTCCATCTCTTTCCAACTTCTGTCTGCGATGTGTGGACCTCCTGAGATGGTATGGACCACTATCTTCTCTTGACTAGAGCTGCTAGCGTTGCGGTCGCCCCTGCCGGTCCCTGGTGAGGGTAGCCTTGGGTTTTCACTGGCAGGAGCTGGAGTCCTGTCTTGACTTTTTACATAGCGCTCCAGTTTCTTTCTTCTGATGTGTTCCTCAATCAGATCTCGGAGATGATGGCATTCGTTGGTATCATGTCCGTGGGATTCGTGGAAGCGGCAGAATTTTCCAGATTTCTGTGCGCTATCTGATTCCTTCTTGTATGGTGGGCGTTTGTATCTAACTTCGCCTTGGGTGGCAAGGAAGATGTTTTCGACGGTCTCGTTCAAAGGGGTGTAAGAGTCGAATCTTGGTCCTGGCCGATATAGGCGTTTTTCTACTTTCTTGCCCCCAGCATTGTCTCTGGAATCATTCCTTCGAACGTCCCTTGCCACAGCAGGGGCGTTGCCAGGGGTCGTCTTACTTTGCTGCCCTGACTGCTCCTCAATGGCAGCGTCCTCAAGCCTCATGTATTTCCCGGCTTCATGGAAGAAATCGGGTAAAGTAGCTGGTTTTTCTTTTGTCAATCTCCTAGCAAATTTAGTGTCTGGATGTACCCCACTGCAGAGGGCCATTAGGATAAGCTTCTCATCGGCATCCTGAACTGCGGCTGCGGCGGCGTTGAATCTGGTTAGGTATTGCTGCAGCTTTTCTCCAGGTTTCTGTTTGACGCTGGATAAGGAATAAGCGTCCTTAGGTTGCTCCACATGAATGCGGAACTGACTGATGAATTTTTCTTTCAACATTTCCCATGAGCTGATGGATCCTTGGGGTAGATGACAGAACCAGGAGGTAGCAAGATCTGCTAAGAAGAGCGGGAAGCATTTGCACAGCACCCCCTCTGTTGCTCCACTCATGAGCATGTGCTGCGTGTACCTCTGTAAGTGTACAACGGGATCGGAGGTTCCTTTGTAAGGTTCCATTGTTGGCATTTTCCATTCTCGGGGGGTGATAGCAACTTCGATATTGCGGGCGAAAGGGCTGGTTACCCTAGCGCCTATCCCTCGATCTCTTTGCTCCCGTTGGACACACTCTCTGAATAAGCGCGCCATCCTTTCATCAGAATTTGGAGCAGACAGAAATGAGTTTGGCTCTGTTCTGTGGGGTTGATTCCGTCCAGACAACCTGTAGGGATGGTGTCGTCTATCATTCCTCATATTTTCCAGTGGCTGCCTTTGATCTTCTGGGAGCATGCTTGGGTCAGCTACAGTTGGCCCTTGCCTTGATCTTCCCCGGTTGGGTTCTGATCTTAGCACTTCCTCGGGTCCAACTTCGGGCTGAACTCTAGCTCGGCCCCGTTCACCGGTGTTTCTGTGGTTAGGCAGCATGACAGGCTCAGCTGCAGTTGACCTTCGCCCGGTACCTTCCCCGTTGGGTTCAGTACCAAACGTTTCCTCAAGCCTAACTTCGGGCTGGCCTCGGTCTCGGCTCCTACCACGGCTACTTCTGCCGTTAGCTCCTTCGAAGAAGGAAGATCTTTGCTGTCTCTGAGATCCTCCAGACTGGGACTCGCCCCATGATTCAGTGTTGCGGTTGGATTCTTCAGCGTCCCTCAAGCGTGACATGAGATGGTCCACCAAGGCTTCCTGCTGGCACGTGAAGCGGTTAGTTACTTCAACAACAACTCTGTCCAAATCTGCCCTAGTAATTGCTGCAGGCTGTTCTGTGGCAGGAGTGGTTGGGTTAGCCTGTCCTCCATTTGTTACCGTTGCTGGAGGAGGAGGATTCACTTGATTTGCGATAGCTGGATCAGGAAGGCTACTGGATGCGATGTTTTTTCCTTTGTTAACATCTTTCCTCTGTTTGGGAGGCATGTTTTCCAAGTGGCGGATGATGCTGTTAGGAAAACTTGTTAAGCGGATGAAGCTGAAGCTTCGAGCTTCAATCTCTCAGTGAAAGCACCAAAAATGTTTGCACAAAAAATGGACAAACACCTCAAAGTTGTATGATTTAGTAGATCTTATGTTGTTCTTAGTGATTTTGGAGGTTTATGCAACTATATGAAAAACAGGGGCTAAACTGTAAAAAGACACGTAGATTTATAGTGGTTCAGCCAGAATGTGCCTACATCCACTTTATATGTTATTTCTCTTCTTTTATTGTGATTACAAGTACAAAGCTTTGATACAAGTAAAAGAAAGTTGTTTGAGAGTTCCTTCCGTGCTTGAGCTCTCAAAACTTGTCCCCCATTGTTGTACCCCTGCCCCTCTATTTATAGAGTGAGGCTGGGAGCAAGGGTCTTGGATGTATACAGCTGCTGGTGGGCTTGGGCTGATGCAGTCTGGCCTGGCAACCTTGGTTTGGTATAGCTCTGGCCCAGTTGTAAGTAGACGGAGTTTGGTTCGGTAGGACTTGGTTCGGAGGTGAAGTGATCCGGTAGTATTTGGTTCGGTGGTTGGTTGGATCGGTGGGGTCGTGGAGAGGAGTTGATTCGGCAGTGTTGGTTCGGCGTTGAGTTGGTGATATGGTTCGGTGAGGCTTGGATCGGTGGCTTCGTTGGTTCGGTAGGATGGAGTTAGGCTAGTCCGGTAGGAGTTGGTTCGGTAGGATGGAGTTTACCGAATGGACGTGGCGGGATGAGAATGCCGGATGGGTTTCTATTGGGCATGGGAACCGAATGAAGTTCTGCCGAATGGGCCCTGGAGATTGTCAATGCCGAATGACTTTTAGGTAATCCTGGGTGGATGCATCTTGCTTTTTGGTCTCGAGGTCTTCTGGGTGAGAACACGCCCAACAGTAAGTAATAATAAAACTTAATTTAATTACTTTAGAAAAGTAATTTAAGAGGTGTTAATAATTAATGAAGGTTATTAACCAGGATTAGAAATTCATAAGTAATTAATCTAATTTGAATAAATCAGATAATTAACTGACCTTACTTATGAATATTTGGATTTGATTGGATGATTGAATTGTTTGATATTTCCTGACCTGTGATGCTTTGTTATATATTCTGATTTGTGTGTAATCTTTACTGCAGTTTATTTATCTGAAATTTATATATATCTGTGATCTGTGAATAAAAGATAAGCGATATAGTTTGTATCGTTTATCAACTATATCCTGTATTTTGATCTGTGATGATTCATCGTGTTGCACTATTGTGTTAAACCCCTGGACTACACCTTTACACACACAAATATGGATTTCACGTGGAAATCGGTTAAGTCACAGATAATTTAAATTTGATATTTTTAAAATTGAAATTTTAATTTCAATTGATTTTGAAATTAGAAATTCGGGTTTAAATTGAAAAGCTTTTGAAATAGAATTTCAAAGATAAAAGTTATTTTAAATAACTTAATCGAGTTTTGAAAATTTAAATAATTAGATTTAAATTTGAATTCAAATTTGAAATTGAATCCTATGATTGAAACTAGGGACTAAAGATGATATAAAATGTGTTTGCATGAATTTAACCATTTTAAAAGTATAAGTTGGGAATTTGAATTTAACCCAAGGATTTCAACTCGTATGAATGAATCAGATTTTCCGAAATGAAAACTGTTTGTTTTCAAATGATAAAAGCTTTCATATATATAAGGAATGAAATTCCAGTTAAATTAAAGAAATTTCAAGATCGAATTGAAAAATGGTTTTTTTTCAAGTTATAAATGAATTCTTTTTGAAAACTATGAATTAAATCTGTTATCTTAACAGATTTAGAATGATGTTTGTTTAAACCATTTGAAATGGAATTGTTTTGAAAGCTATTAGTTAAATCTTTGATTTAAAGATTTAACGAATTAATTAAACTGAAATGGAAATCGATTTGGAAAATCTGTGAATGAATCTTTGTGAAATTAAGTGAACTTTGTGAATTTAATCTTTTTGTTTAAAAGATTAAAATGGTAACTTGTTTAAACCATTTGAAGAAAGATTTTTGGGTAATAAGTTGTGACTTAATTGAAATCCCAATATCCATATGTTTTGAATATTGCGCTCATTATTCGGGTTAGCCGGGAAAAGACATTTGTGTCATATAACCCATTCCGAATAGTGATACGTCGTATATGGATCGCATTTGCTATATTACAGCATGATAGGGGGTTCTCGCTTCGCGGTTTGGTGGCGAACGGGAGACTCTTACCCCTACATGTCCCTGAGAGGGATGGGTTGGTTAGGCAGATGCCGTGACAGTCGAGAGGCTGGCCGTAAAAGTAAATGCTAGGTGCCAATGTAAGCCACGGTGGGACTGGGATGGTTGCAAAGCCTACCGGTGGCCGCTGTCTGCGGATCGTTACATTTGGTATCAGAGCTAAGGTTGAACTTTAGCTCAGGAGTATAACACGTTAAGTAGCTCATTAGAGATAGAGTGAAGTAAACTCTAGAATGAGTAATTCTCAGATATCCGTCTGAACGTCTCAGTAAATTCTCTTACTATCCACTGATAGTGAGTGTGAGTGCAAGAAGAAGACGAGATAGGGGACAGGGAAATACGACTATAAATGGTCAATACCCTACGACAGTGGAAACAACTTTCTTATCAATATCCTTTGATTCGTCTTTTCAATTCTTTTGATTGCTTCGTATCAGCTACAAGAAGAAGTTTCGGTGTGATGATGGCTCTACGAACCGTTGTAGGAGATTCTTATTTCGTATCTTCATCGACTTCTTATCAGCCTTTTGGATTTAAACCTTAATGAATTTGAAATTGGAATTTTAAATTGAATTAAATTGACTAATAAAATATGAGGGTAAATTGAATTGAATCAATTAAAACGATATCGTTTAAAACCAAATTTGAAATTTTATTGTAATTTCTTTTGAATACCAAAGTCCAAAGATGGACGAATTGGTATGTATTCTGTGATATTCCGACTTGAGTTTGGAATTCGTATCGTCAGCTTGAGGAATTGTAGGAGATCAGATCTGTCTATCTCTGTTGTTTTCGTGCCTGCGAATTTCGAGGACGAAATTCTTTTAAGGGGGGAAATTTGTAACGACCCCAAATTTTATAAGTATTTAAATTTATAATTAATTGAGTTTTTGAATTTAAAATTGTTAATTTATTTCATTCTGAATAAAAATAGCAAAATAAATGGATTAAAGTGATGCGAGTTTCTCCGGGTTCAAGTATATTCTGGATAAATCATTTAAATTATTGTATATATGTGATTTGAATCTAAATAACTCAATGCAATTATTTGTGAAATGGTTTGGTAATAATAATTTGGGTTTATAAAGATATATTTATGGAATTCAAAAATAAGTGTTGACGTTAAATAAATATTTCAAACAAATCTATAGTTATATAAAAAATATGAAATGAACACATAAACCTCTAGAAATAAATATTCAAGTAAAAATAGAAGTTTACTCATATTATAACCAATAACTAAAACAAAACAAAAATATATTTGTACATAAGGTAATAGAGTAGTGCATAACCAGGCAAACAAAGTAAAGGAATGTTATGCACGCAAGAATAGAAAAGAAGACAAGTATGAAAACATAAGGTAAAAGCAAACCAGGCTTTGTATATTTGTATGTAGTTGTGTACAAAGCAATCAATGCTACTATCTCTAGCATACAAGAGAAGGTATCAGCCGAGACAAACAAGGTACAAAATAAAGTAAAGCAAAATAAAGGTAAGTGGTACAACGTAATAAATGCAAGCACACTAAAAATTCACATCAGCCTCCATATACAAATGAAAAATCTCTGAGCATAATAAAGAAGAAAAAAAAAATCTTGTACCTGGTATTGTACAAAACAAAAGATATCACTGTAAGCTTCTTTTGTATATTTAAACTTCCTCATCTCAGTTTCGTTTATAAAAGAAAGAGAAAACAAGAACTGAGAATCTAAAGTAAGTCCCATCTTCAATGTAAACAACACTTTAGTTCAACTCAAAGCCAATAGGAGAATCACGCTAGCAACTTTCAAACAATTTTCCAGTTTTAAAAGCTTGTCTCAAAATGATGTTCTGTTCTTCTCTGCCATTTTCAAGGTGAGTAAACTTTTTTTTTATATATAATAAGTGATAATCTGTGAATATGATTCCTGGGTTTTAATTGTGCTTTGTATGTGTATTTGTTAGTATAGAATTCTGTATATATGAAGGTGTCATGTGTGCATGTCTGATTTTAATTATCTTCTCTGTTTCATAATACAGAGTTTAAATCTTAGATCAAGACCCCAATTTCTTTCACCTGTTGTTGTTAAACTTGGGTTCTCAAACAGAATAGCCTAGTTTAAACATAATCTAATATATATAAACTATGTGTAAATGTTTTAAGTTTGAAATATGGTGGAACCTGGAAATACAGTAGCAAATCTAAATGACATGATAAAATCAAGTGTTGGAATCTATTGTTTTAAGTACATATCTTGAATCATTTCTCGAAGTTAGGATTTTTAAAAGTAAAATCATAATTTTTAACATTATATCGAAGGAGGAAATTGATGTTGACCAGAATTTGGGTTTTGAGTAAATTCTGGTGGTCGGAGGGACTATGGTGTTCAAGGTTTCGACTGGAGGTGGAATGATGATGGGTGGTCTCGGCAAAAATAGGCGGAGGTGGAAATGGTGGCGGAGGCGACTGCGGCGATCGATTTACCTTTCTAAACCTAAATTTTTGGGTACTCAAACTTTTGAACGCCGCGGCCTCTCTGGAGCACCGAGTGCCATGGGATTTTGGAAGTGGTTAGAGTGGTGATAATCGAGGACGTGGCCGGAGTATCAACTTTTACGGTGGTCGGAGTTTGAAGGGCAGTGGAGTTTCCAGGTTCAAGGGGGAAACCTGTTTATTCTTCCAGGTTTGATCATCGAGCTCGATTTTGATTCGAGCTGCGGTGATGAGTTCTGACGATCGGGGGATGCAGTGTGGGTGGTGGCCGATGGGATGGAAGGTTGGTGAGAGGCCGGAGTTGATCGGAGGCGTCGTGCACGCTCACGTGCACGAGTTCTGGGAACTGAGAAGGGGTAGCCTGGGTGGGAGAGAGGGGTACTCGCGTTTCACTCGGGTTTTGCTCGAGTTAATCGAATGTGTTACTCGAAGTAAAGGTGGGAATGACTCGAAGCTGTTTTGTTCGATTCGAGTATGATGTTCCAGACTTTTGAGAAGTATAGCCTGGCAGTTTCTTGATTTCAAAACTTAATATAAAAAATATAAAAAGAATTTAAAGCCAAGTTAAATTTGAATTTTTAAATCTGAATTCGATTTGAATGTGAATCTTAGGTTTTGAAAATGGACTAAAGTTATAACTTTAAATAATGTAAATAAGTTTAAACCAAAATGAAAGAGATAGGATTCAAGTTTACCTTGTCTCCTAGTTTTTAATAAATACAAGTTTTATAAAAATAAAATGTTTCAACGACTTTTAAATGTTTAAAGTAGATTTTAAATTGTAATTTAAATCTTGCTAAGTTAAATGTTGTATTTATTTGAATCTAGTATTTGAAATGAAATTTGATCATAAATAAGAAATGTTTTATCTTTAAATAAGTGTAGATTTAAGGATTTGTAACTTATAAGTTAATTAAAATGAATAATTAATTAATTTGATTAATTAATGATTGGATTAATTAATTTAGTAATTAAAAGTTAAATTAGTTAATTAAAGTTTAAGATAATTAAATTAGGATTTAAAAATGGATAATTAAAAATCATTAATTAAATAAGAGTTGAATTTTAAATTATGATTATTAATTAATGAAGTAAGGATTAATTAAGATATATTGAATACTCAATTAATTAAATGACTAAAGATTAATTAATGAGTTATTAAAGATGAAATTTAATTGTAAGTAATAATAAAACTTAATTTAATTACTTTAGAAAAGTAATTTAAGAGCTGTTAATAATTAATGAAGGTTATTAACCAGGATTAGAAATTCATAAGTAATTAATCTAATTTGAATAAATCAGATAATTAACTGACCTTACTTATGAATATTTGGATTTGATTGGATGATTGAATTGTTTGATATTTCCTGATCTGTGATGCTTTGTTATATATTCTGATTTGTGTGTAATCTTTACTACAGTTTATTTATCTGAAATTTATATATATCTGTGATCTGTGAATAAAAGATAAGCGATATAGTTTGTATCGTTTATCAACTATATCCTGTATTTTGATCTGTGATGATTCATCGTGTTGCACTATTGTGTTAAACCCCTGGACTACACCTTTACACACACAAATATGGATTTCACGTGGAAATCGGTTAAGTCACAGATAATTTAAATTTGATATTTTTAAAATTGAAATTTTAATTTCAATTGATTTTGAAATTAGAAATTCGGGTTTAAATTGAAAAGCTTTTGAAATAGAATTTCAAAGATAAAAGTTATTTTAAATAACTTAATCGAGTTTTGAAAATTTAAATAATTAGATTTAAATTTGAATTCAAATTTGAAATTGAATCCTATGATTGAAACTAGGGACTAAAGATGATATAAAATGTGTTTGCATGAATTTAACCATTTTAAAAGTATAAGTTGGGAATTTGAATTTAACCCAAGGATTTCAACTCGTATGAATGAATCAGATTTTCCGAAATGAAAACTGTTTGTTTTCAAATGATAAAAGCTTTCATATATATAAGGAATGAAATTCCAGTTAAATTAAAGGAATTTCAAGATCGAATTGAAAAATGGTTTTTTTTCAAGTTATAAATGAATTCTTTTTGAAAACTATGAATTAAATCTGTTATCTTAACAGATTTAGAATGATGTTTGTTTAAACCATTTGAAATGGAATTGTTTTGAAAGCTATTAGTTAAATCTTTGATTTAAAGATTTAACGAATTAATTAAACTGAAATGGAAATCGATTTGGAAAATCTGTGAATGAATCTTTGTGAAATTAAGTGAACTTTGTGAATTTAATCTTTTTGTTTAAAAGATTAAAATGGTAACTTGTTTAAACCATTTGAAGAAAGATTTTTGGGTAATAAGTTGTGACTTAATTGAAATCCCAATATCCATATGTTTTGAATATTGCGCTCATTATTCGGGTTAGTCGGGAAAAGACATTTGTGTCATATAACCCATTCCGAATAGTGATACGTCGTATATGGATGGCATTTGAAGACCGGTGTTGAAGACCGGATATTTTTCGAAAATGAAAGGACAACCTGTCGAATGTCTCTGCACTGAGTTGCTCCGGTATAGAGATTTATATCACTCTTTTGTGACGGGAAGTCCGGACGTGATTGGAAATTACCCGGAATTGCAAGGGCTTCGTAAGAAGTGCCTTCGGTTCTGTTCGATCCCGGAACAGACTTGTATGGTTACATGTCTGACATTACACTTTGAGATATAAAGCCGATTTCTTTCAAATACATTTCTGTTGGTGACGGAGAATTTATTCTCTTAGCTTAACACCCTTCTCTGAGACGTACGAGCTCAGAGGTTATGTAGTTGAAATTTATCAGCGATATATCACAATTTGGTAATGTGGCATGCTGAGTGTTGCTATGTGATGATCAGTGTTTGATCATTTGCGATATGATCATTTGTTTGATCTTATATCTTTGTGATCATAGGTTGATCATTTGTTTGACCCGAAGCATGGCTTTGTGACAAAGCGTAGCTTTGTGGACGAGACTTCGTTGAGCCTCACACCCCGGAAATGGTCGAAACAGGAAGGATGCGGCAAGGTTCTAGGGAGTAGCGCCCCTTAGTGTATGTCATTCCTTCTGGATAAAGGTGGTATCATGGTATGGAGCCCAGATACTTAACCTCTGTGGTTACTGCATTATTATTATTATGTGGTTTTTGGAAATCGAGGATCCTCGGGAAGATCGGTGACGATCGGGGGATGGCATACGCGTGTCAGTAGTTACCTATTTTTGCAGAGGTAACCCGGCCTTGTGTTGGCAGAGATCCGGTTAGGTTCTCGGGTCGTCTATTCCAGGGACGTACCCATCGTGGATAGGAAGTTCCTTGGCCTGACCATTTGTTGGAAATCCAAAGAAACAATACGATCTTGTACGGTTTTAGTTGTAGAACCTATCATTCACTTATGGTGGTCACCACTGTTTGGATGGTAGCTATAGTAGGCATAAGTGCGGAATGCCTATGCTGGCTAAGATTAATATTATATTTTCGAAATGTTTTTCTACACTATGAACTAATAATAATATCAAAATGATTTGATTTTGCGTAGTAAGCATCTTTGACTATCATAAGGAGAAATCTCCTCCAATTCTGCGTTTGCATTGTGTGTGTGGCGGGAGGCCTTATGGTAGTTTCATTTTCCAAAAGCATTGCGAATTTACTTCAAATTCTTTTGCTATTTGTTTTTAAAGATAAACTGTTTTTGTTGCTCACACCAGTCCCATGACTGATCCGGAGTTTATTGTTCCCTTCCTAAACTCTGGGTGCCCACCATTTTCCACACGGGCAGTCTAGAGTTGGGTTTTTCAGATATTCAGGTCTAGTAGATTTTCTGGAATTAGTTCAGTCTTTGGATTGGACTGCACTTGCTTATCTTGGTGTATCGTTATTGGGAGTTCGAGCTACTGCTGGAGTTCTCTCTTGAAGACTATCTTAGAGTTATTTGTTCCGCTGCTGATATTCGTTATCGTTTTCTTTTCCGCTGCTATTTCTTGTATCATATCTCTGATGTATATTGATATTCATTGTATCACTCTGTTGTATCAGATATGGTATATCAATGTATTATTCTTTTTATTCCGCTGTGTTGTTTACTTAACTGTGTTATAAGCTCCGGAGAACCAGATTTGGCATTTGAATCTACGGCATTTTGAGTACAAGTGAAGTACGGGTGCCGATTTTCGAAGGCTAACTTTTGGGTCTTCACATTTTGCCTTGTATAAAGAAAGATTAATTTCATCAGGAAGTTCATCATTTGCAGACATTTGAACAAGGAGGCGAGCATAATTCAATCTTATCTTCATAGTTGTGGCTGCGTCCATTTTAATGGGATTCCCAATGATACTAGCCATAACACTAAACGCCTCAGAGTCCCACAAATTTAGATTTACACTAGGTTGTCTAACCTAGATCGGCATTGTTGTTAATAGATCTCTGTATATTTTTAACGATTCAGACCATCTTCTCATAATTATGAGTTTTCCATTATAGGAAAATGGGCCATTTTTCAAAACTGAGTTGCAATCTTGAGATTCTTTGAATTTCACAAGAAAGAACCTGTTCTCTCTTGTGTAAATTTCAAATTCATCTTCGGGTTTCCATACTCTCTGAATATAAGATTTGAAAAACATGTAGTATGGTTTGGTACACAACACATATACAAGCACTGATGTAACAACCCGCTATTTTGGACCATTCGCATCCGCACATGTCGAACTTGAATGATTCAAAATACCGAATTGTTAATTTAAATTTGGCAAAACTGAACATATACAGTAAATAAATAGTTACAGATCACAAACACAGAGTAATAAATGCAGCGGAAACAAAAGATAGTAGTTCATGAAGCTACTATATACATATTAGAGTTAAATAAGGTACAACAGATGTCTCGAATACAATAATCAAATACAATATCAGAATACATCACTAGAATCAACTGGATATCTGAAACTGGATAGATAGCTGGATCTCCAAGCGAAGCTCCAACTCCAAAGGTGAGTCTCGAATACTGGTACACTCAGTCTGACCCGAGCGTAAAGCAAAACACAAAACACTCGAGTCAGGATTAACATTCTTATATCAATAAATCCAACTCAAGTGAAATAGTAACTGAAATACAAGTAACTCAAAGGATGTTTGGAATAACCATCCTTTAAGGATCCGTTAAACTACCTACTATGTAGTAGTGTACGATAAGTAGATAATGCCTATCAGTAATGTAAAGTATCAAGATAGTGTTAAGCTGTCACCATTATCCCCCTTAACACATTTTATATAAGCATTATAGTCTATACAGCACTGTAAACTTCACCGTAAACTAGTGGGATATCAGGGAGTACTCCATAGGTATAACACAAAACAAATCGTAGTGGTCGCGTATAAAGGGATACAAGTATGACAAGGCACATGAGGCAATACCCAAGGTAGTGAAACTACCGTTTGTCTGATACGGACTGGTGAGAACGCATCGCTGCAGCGATCGCAACACCGCGAAACAACACTCCCAAAATCAAGGGTGCACCAATCGACAACAAGTAATGAGTAGTTTTCGAAGAAGTGTGTTCGCTCGAGGTAGCTGACCCCATTTGGCCCGACACAGCTCCTGTTTTAGTCATTTCCAATTTGACACAAGTGTCAAGGCTATCCATTATCATTCTCTTTCTTCAGTCATCACGTACATCATTCCAACCACTTCATTCTGGATCACACTCCGCGTATAGTTATTAAAGTGGTTTTCAGTTTAGACAGAGAGTATGTCCATAACCGAATCCGGTCTCTTTAATAACTTTCGTGATTATTACACCGATTGGTCATTTATTTATTTCAAAACCACATCAATTTCAATTAGAATTTTCAGACCAACATTTCATTTGTGCTCCTAAAAAATTTCCATAATTTTCGTTTCAAAACTTCCAGATTCATAATTTCAAAATCTTATAATTCAATTTCAATTTCTATTTAAAACAATTCAAATATTGATTCAAGTTCGTATATCAGTTTCATTCCGAAATCATTTAAATTCATTTATCTATTTTATTCAATATCCATTAAGTAAATTTGTCATTCAAACAATTTTTTATTTAATTTCCAATTCATTAAATCAATTACTTAAGTTCAACTCCATTATATCAAACTTACAAATTGAATTAAATTAAATTCGTCAAATCAAGTTTTTTTTTAAATTACAAGTCTTACATTAATTTCAAAAATATCACATTTTCATTTCTTGTTAAAGAAATTCAATTTCACTTATTCATTTACTTAGTTACACATTTCAAAACACAATTAATAAAGAACTAAATTTCACTAATTCAAGAGGTTCAATTTTATTTAACTATTAAATAATTCAATTTTATTTAATTATTAAATAATTTTCAAAACTTAATTATTAAATAATTTCAACTTAATTATTAAATAATTTTAAACTTAATTATTAATAATTCCAATTTTAAAACAACATTCTTTCATCAACTACTATGTTAATATCTTGATTAAGATTATTAAATATTAACATTTTCCTTCATAAAAGTTCAAATTCCAACTTCATTTCAAAACCTTATTATTTATCCAATAAAATCTTTATTTTATTTTTAAATCAAATTATTGACCAATCGGGTTTTATTTAATTCTCTATCCTAGGTCAAGTTCATTTGGGTATTTATCATTTCAGCCCGATTCCAATTCAATTCAAAATCAAAGCATAGCAAAGGGAACTTGCAGTGTGATAACTAGGATGGTGTCAAAGTAAATAAACAAGCAATAACAACAATCAATATCAATCCAATAATCAATTCAAATAATCCCGAAATAATCATATTAATTCACTTTGTTATTTGTGTAAATTAATATAATTATTTCTAGAATCTACACTATCATTTCATGTAGATTAAAGATTATTACACTAATATTAATACGGTTCTTCACTTGATATCTACTATCAAATTTCATACTACATCGATTTAAACAATATACATTTAAATGGTTCAAGGTGTATTTTACCAAATTTCTACATGTTAATTTATTTAACATTTCAAGGGATCATATTATATAAATTTAACTAACCAAATTTAACACATATATCAAATCTAACTATCCTACGGGAATTTCTATTTCAAATTATTTATCACTTACAATATTAACAATTTAACGTCCAATGTCAACATCAAACAATCAATCATTTATCAACCAAACTGGATTATCATTTCCTGAATAACAGATAATAGTGTCAGATGTCACAGGTGAACTAATACAGGTAATAACATATATATCACAGTGCAAATAACTAACAACAGCAACTTTCAATTGTCGTTTCAATTTAAATCAAATTTAATAAATAAAAGAACATTAATCGTGAGTGATTGCTCACCTTTCGAGGCTAGAGAGAGAAAAGGCAATGGAATGAGTTAACGGATTGAAGCACAAATTCCAAAGAAAATTTAGATGGGCATGAATTTGATGACAAAGCTAATTGTTCGGAATTGATGAAATCAAATCAAACTGGAATGACAAAGATGAATTGTATCAGTGAACTTATATATCCAAACTATACATATACAATTTAGTTGGAACCCGATTAAAATAAATATCTCTTTAATGTACAATTTTATACAGATATTAATCAAACACATATATAAGTCAAACTGTACATATCATAAAAATTTTAAAACTCGATACTTACAAACAAACTCATAGTTTTCCCAATTCTACAATTAAATCCAAAATATCATAATCTAACAAAACGTAAAACTAACAGAGGAACAGAACATATTTTATGAATATACATACTATATGTAACGACCCGGGATTTCGTATTGATTTATAATCGTCATTAAACGATTAATTGATTGTTAATTGCTGTTGAGTATTTTAAATCAGCTGAAATTCTTTTGAAAATTGGTTAAGTGTAGTTGAGCTTTGCAAATTTGAATCTCGGCCCATCCATTTTGATGCCGTATTGTTTGAAGTATAACCGGTCCCTCTTTTCATTTGCATTCGTTCGAAAACCCTATAACCCGATCTTCCACAACCAATCCAATTCGTAACCCTAAAACGAAAGAAAAATTGTAACGACCCGCCATTTTTGACCGTTCAAGTCGACAATAATCCACACATGTCCAACTCAAGCAGTTCAAAAAGGCAGATGGTTATTGGGGTTAAATAAGAAAAGAAAAGAAAGAATAGAAACAAACTCAGAATCTCGCAGCGGAAGGAACAAGATATAATAATAAAATAACAGTTCATGAAGCTGTTAAATAAATAAATTTGATTATTATTATACATCATAAATCAGAGTTACATACATATCAGAGAAAATACAACAATGCAGCGGAAAAATAATACAGTAGTAGAATACAAATGATGTAATACCAAACTCCGTCTTCGTCCTCCAGAATAGATCTTCAACCTTATCTGAAATGCTCAGGCTGACCCGAGCGTAATGAAAGACAAAACACTCGAATCAGGACTAAAATATCTCATGTAAGTCAAATCGAATAAGAAAATATGAGTGTGACGGCGTCAGAGATGTTTACGGGGTTTGACATCTCCTATCCAGTGTCAACGTGAGTGCAATAACTTAAGAGATGTTACGGGATTTTCCATCTCTCAAGGATCCGTTAAACTATCTACTATGTAGTACAATACGCTATTATAATATGTCTACATTAAAGTAAAAGTATTAAAATAGCGTTAAGCCATGGCCCATTCCACCCTTAACACAGTTTATATTCCCAAGAGCATATACAAGACCGTAGTTTCCCCAAAACCGGAAGTCACCAGAGGGCAATCCATATACTAAAGGTACAAACCAAAATCGTAGTGGTCGCGAATAGGATAATCAGTATGACAAGGTACATGAGGCAATACCAACTAGGATACTAGTAGTTGCGTGATCCGGACTGATGTTGGGCATAGCAGCTACTACCCCAACACCGCGAAACAACACTCCCAAAATCGAGGGGTGCACCCAAATCGAATCACAACAGTAATAGACATGGTATCGAAGGAGTGTGTCCGCTAGAGATGGCGATCCTCAATGGCCCAGCGCAGCTCCTGTTTTAGTCATGTCAGGGGTCATCCAATATCGTTCTCTTTCTTCAATCAACGCGTTCACCAAACCATCCACTTCGTTCTGGATCAACACTCCGCGTATACTAGTTATTAAAGTTGTTTTCGGTATCGACGGAGAGTATGTCCATATCCGATCCCGGTCTCTTTAATAACTACGTATTATTACACCGATGGCTCTTTTACATTTCAAATCGATTCATAATTGATATCAAAATATCATATTCGCTTCAAAATCAAATCCATTTCAAAATCATCATATCTACTCAAATATACGATTCGATTTCAAAATCATTTTTTGCCTCAATATCTCATTTCGATTTCAAAATCATTTTTCGCCTCAAAATCTCATTTTGATTTCAAAATCATTTTTCGCCACAAAATCTCATTTCGATTTCAAAATCATTTTTCGCCTCAAAATCTCATTTCGATTTCAAAATCATTTTTCGCCTCAAAATCTCATTTCGATGTCAAAATCATTTTTCGCCTCAAAATCTCATTTCGATTTCAAAATCATTTTTCGCCTCAATATCTCACAAAACGATTCACATAAACTCGAATTCCAAAATTTAAAATTTAATCAAATTTCAAATCATCAATTTCAACTCGATTCAGCTTCGCAATAAACCATTTCAAATTATCAATTTCAAACACATATTTAAACCACAAAATAAGCCATTTCAATTTCCGTATATCTCAAAGCTTTAAATATTCACATTTCAAAACTAAATTTGATAATTCCATTTATATCCCAATTTAATTTCAATTCAATTCCAAATTAATTAAATCTCAATTTCAATTTAATTTTCAATTTCAAACTCAAACTTGAAATATCTTTTCATATAAATTTTCTTAGAAATATTCGGAGTTCGATTAAAGTCCAATCTTTTAAAACAAATCAACTTTCGAAAATATACACCGTATTTCAATTTTTTTTCTTAAAAATCTAAACTTCGAATAATTAAACAATTTCATTTTCCAAGTTTAAATTCCAACATCTCGAGCTTCAATTCAAAACAATTCAATTTCCATAAATTGGATTTTATTCTTAAAATCAAATCATTTAAATAATTTCAAAACAACTTTCAAAATCATTTAATTTAACCAACCCGGTGTCCGTATATAATTTTCTAACCTATGGCCAAGTGATTATTTATTTCAATTAAATGTCAGGAATGAATATATATCACATAAACCAATCACAGTGTCATATGTATGTATAACAGGATACATATAAGCAAATAAACATCCAAACATTTAAATATCAACCCATAGCATCCATCGAAATAAATCATCCAATAGACAATACAATTCACGGCAATTTCATAGTTATCAATATCAGGAAATTTAATTTCAATTAAATCCTAATTTCAATTTACTGTCAATTTAAATTTTCAACGGTGAATTCACACGACAATCTATATGACAATTAAATTTTTATCAAACAACGACAAATAAAATTCATATCACTTCATAATATCAATTTTAACTACCATAAAGATATTCAGTACATTGTGAGCGTAAAACACTCACCTTTGATTTATCGACGATTTAAAATCCAAATAAAGGCCCAAATTTGAACAGTCCCGGAATGCAACCAAACCAGCTCCATATTGTCCGGAATTTTGATACGAACGCAATGGAGAAAACCGCGCGTAAATCCGAGCTCGTATGCAAAAGTTATATACGTTAGAGCGATCGAATATTTAAAATTTTAAATAAATAAAATAACGTATACCTTCTTCCTCAAATTCACGCACACCGCCTAACCTGTAACGACCCAGAATTTTGAACGAATTAAATTGAGGATATTTAATTTATTTTAAATATTTGAACGGTGATTTAATTTGAATCCCGAATATAACTTTAAATCGGCGATTAAATTATAAAATTTAATCGATTGAGAGTTGAATAAAAATTTATATCTTCAATTTTAAGCTGAAGAAAATATTTCGGAAGCTTTTAAAATTCGTATTGATAATTCTGAAGATAATAGAAGCTTCAGAATTGTCTTTCAAAGTGTTTCGTTCAGTTTTGAAATTAAATTGTTTGAATCGATATTTAAATATAGCCGTCCGAGGCACAGTCTCGGAATTCGACGAAACCAGTTCCATTGGGTCCGTAATATTGAATTTTTACTAGACTTCAAATTTCGTATTGATCGGAGTTGATATGTGACCATACGGTGAGTTAACGCGTTGAGATTTAATCGAATTCAAATTTAATTTTCAATTTTAAAATTAGTCAACAATCAGCCACTAAACTGTCTCCTCTCGTACAAAACAACATCATCTCGTTCCCTTTGTTTCAGCCTAAAAACACGAGAGAAATCATGAAACCCATACCTCTTTGCAAAAATCACGCTTCCCTCTATTTTAAATATCAATACCTTTACTCTCGTTCTCCCTCAGCTAAAATAAATGGCCGAAGTAAACAAAAGAAAAATGTTCTCCTTTCCTCGTTTTTAAAATCTGAGACCTTTTCCCCCCTTCAAACTTCAGATGAAATCGAACTCGAGATGGAGGTAGCGCGATCTCGCGGGGAGGCGAAACTGTCTGGGCGATGAACGAAGTGGCCTAGGGTTTGGGAATCGCGGAGGCTCATGAGATCTGGAAGCTCGCGCGAGGCGTAGGGCGAGGCGATGTGAGATCGGCATCCCGACGAAGCTGGGAGTGGGAAGCAGCAGCGATCGAGCATGCGAGAGGTACCAGAGTTCGTGGTCGCGACTTCTTTGAGGGCGCGTGGGTTGGGTGGCGGCACATCAGTGGCGAGGCATGGACAGTTGACTAGTTGGAGTCGCGAGGTATCCTAGGGTTCGAGTTAGGCGATGTTGCGTGGGGGCGATGAGGTCAAGGCTAGGCATCGAGATGGGTTTCAATCGTGATCGGCGACATGGACGTGTGTTCTGGACGAAGGCAGTGAGGTATCGAAATTTTTTTTTCTTTTATTTTAATTTAGCAGCTAAGAATATGTGTATGCGAAGATGAAAAAGAAAAAAAAAACAAAATATATTAACAGAGTTTTGGAATTTGTTAGAAAGGATTTAATTTGAAATTTAAAAGTACTAGTTTGAGTTAAGAAATAGCTGTTTTTAATTTAAAAGTAATATAGTAGGTATATTAGTAGGAAATGTAGTTAGAGTTAATTTTTAGTTAAACAAATTTTATTAAAAGAAACAGGTTTAAAATAAAAATCATTGAATGATTAAAACTATCAAAACGAAAATTGGTTACTCGATTTAATTCGAATATTAATAAATTGTATAATTATTTATACAAGGTTTAAAATCAAGAAACGGCCGAAAATGGAAGTGGATTGCAAAATAAAAGCTAAGGTGAGATTTTCTCACTCGAAGGAAATTTGATTTTACAGTTATTATTGACTGTTTGATTTCTATTTGGATGTGGTATTAGATATAGTAGGATATATCTATATATATAGCAATATATACATATTGGCATATGTATATATTGGATTGATTGATTTCCCGCCTCGTATAGCGGATGAGACCCTATTGCGCCGTTAGTAAGCGGATTTATAAAAAACCCATATACCGCGATAATTCCGTACTGGAGCGGAATTGGTATTGTGCTAACATCTTTGGATGCAGGGAAACAGGTTGGAGGGATCCAACTGGACCCCTCACATTGATCGAATTTATTTCTATTGTGATATAAATCTGTGAATGATTATAGTGATGCTATTAACCATATTGATATTTGGAAATTGTTTGAAAGCTAAAATTTAGTTGAATGGATGTTTTGACATCATTGGATTCCAAAGATAAACGAAATTGAATCTTTGAAATTCAAGTAGAAAATTTCTAAGTGAATCAATTTGTGAAATTGAAGAAATTTTTAAGAAAGGAATTTTAAAGTATAAAAAGTGAATTTTTATAATCGTATTGAATTAATTCCAGAATCAAGTGAAAATGTTAAATAAATGGATTTCGTAAAGTAGTGATTATAAATTGAAGAATTTAATTTAAAATTTGGATTTTTAAAATAGATTGAAAGAAAACGATTGAAATTTATTTTCTTAAAAAGGAATTTATTTAAAAGAAGATAAGTTGGAAATTCAGTTTGAAATTTAATTGGTAAATTGAAATAAGTTGTGAAATCAATGTAAAATGATTTCAATTTGAAGAATCCATTTTAAAACAGAATATTGAATAATTTGAGAAAAATAAGGAATTTATTTAGTAGTGATAAATAAAATTAGAAATCAATCTGTAATTGATTTAATATTGGAAATGAATTTTTGAGAAATTAGCATGGGATCTTTTATTTAACGTTGAAAATAAATTCAGAAATCAATATTGAAATTGAATTGATATTGAAGTTTTTATAAATAGAATTGAAATTTATAAAAGTTGTTATAAACCCAAAGTCACTTATTTTGATAAGTTAAATATAGAAGTTGATAAAAGAAGGTTTATAAGTCGAAGTTGTTATTAAAAAGAGAAATAGAATTTATAAACGTGCTTATAAATTCGAAAATAGATTGAATGTGATAAATTTAATATAGAAGATTATTTAAGAAGATATATTCACGATTTTGAATAGCGAATTTTTATTGAAATAAAAATGTGTAGGAATGATTGAAATGGGGTTAAGTAAATTTTATTCACGATTTTGGATAGTGAATATATTGTTAAGTAAAATGGATTCATTTTTGAAGAAGGAATATTTTAAAAATGAAGTTAAACATTTTAAAGGTGTTTTAAAATGTGTTATGAATCGTAAGCATAGATTTCAACATTTATTGTTGTAATAGACGTTTTCGAGAAATTTAAGGAAATGGTGGACTATAACACTGTTGTTATAGTAAATGATTTCCGAAAGGAAATGTTTTGATGTAGTATTGGGATTTATATACCTATCTTAAAATCCGAATCCCTATACTAGTGATTTTTGAGTCGTCGTAACGATGTTTTACGTAACATTCGTTTTGACTCAAATAAAGGTGTTAAAAGAATATTTTCCTTAAAAGAATGAAATATATACTTAATTTGATTTAAGTATATTGAATATTTTCAAATGTTGAAAATAAATAGATTTGTGAATTACTTATTATTTAATAAGTATGGAAATACTTTTCCAATATGAAATGAACCGTTTTGAGATTTTATCTTCAAAGATAAAATGAAAGGTGGAAATTGATTTGAAATTGTTTTCAAAACGGTTAAGTGTGGAAATTATATATCTAGTAAAGATATTTTTGGAAGATGAAATAATTTGGAAAATTATTTGGAATCTGATGATGTTGCGCATCTTTATTGATAGTTAAATAACCGACTATCAATAATCACCCTGAATGGTATTTGTTGTGAATTGGATGAATTTGAATGCCACACTTCTTTTTTAAATAAGCGCTCACTATTCGGGTTAGCCGGGAAAGGACCATGGGGTCGTATAACCCATTCCGAATATGTGATACGTCGTTATGAATTGCATTTGAAGACCGGTGTTGAAGACCGGATATTTTTGAAAACGGAAGGATTACCGTCGAGTTACTCTACATCGACTGATCTTCGATTTAGAGGTTTTATCACCCTTAGTGACGGGAAGTCCTGACGTGATTAAAAATTATCCGGAATGGCAAGGGCTTCGTGAGAAGTGCCTTCGGTTCTGTTCGATCCCGGAACAGACTTGTATGGATTGTATGTCTGACGTTACAATTTGAGATATAAAGCTGATTTCTTTCAAATACATTTCTGTTGGTGGCGGAGAATTTATTCTCTTAGCTTAACACCCTTCTCTGAGACGTACGAGCTCAGAGGTTATGTAGTTGAAATTTATCAGCGATATATCCCAATTTGGTAACGTGGCATACTGAGTGTTGCTGTGAAATGATCAGTGTTTGATCATTTGTGATATGATCATTTGTTTGATCTTATATCTTTGTGATCATAGGTTGATCATTTTGTTTGACCCGAAGCAGGGCTTTTTGAGAAAGCGTAGCTTTGTGGACGAGACTTCATCGAGCCTCACACCCCGGAAATGGTCGAAACAGGACGAATGCGGCAAGGTTCTAGGGAGTAGCGCCCCTTAGTGTATGTCATTCCTTCAGGATAAAGGTGGTATCATGGTATGGAGCCCAGATACTTAACCTCTGTGGTTGCTGCACAGTTATTATTACTTTGTGGTTTGTTGGAAATCGGGGATCCTCGGGAAGATCGGTGACGATCGGGGGATGGCATACGCGTGTCAGTAGTTACCTATTTTTGCAGAGGTAACCCGGCCTTGTGTTGGCAGAGATCCGGTTAGGTTCTCGGGTCGTCTATTCCAGGGACGTACCCATCGTGGATAGGAAGTTCCTTAGCCTGACCATTTGTTGGAAATCCAAAGAAACAATACGAGCCTTTACGATTTCAATTGTATAACCTGTCTCCTCAGGAGGCAGCTATAGCAGGCATAATATAATGGTACCTATGCTGGCTAAGATTTATATTCTACTTTCGAAATGTTTTCCACTATGCACTAATAATAATATCAAAAAGGTTTTGATTTTTGCATAGTAAGCATCTTTGACTATCATAAGAAGAAATCTCCTCCAAGTCTGCGTTTGCATTGTGTGTGTGGTGGGAGGTCTTATGGTAGTTTCATTTTCCAAAAGCATTGCGAATTGACTTTAAAATCTTCCTGTTGTTTATTTTAAAGAATAACTGTTTTACGATCTCACACCAGTCACCATGACTGACTCGGAGTTTATTGTTCCCTTCTAAACTCTGGGTGCCCACCAATTTCCACACGGGCAACCTAGAGTTATATTATCAGGATATTCTGGATATTCTGGAGCTTGGAGATAAGCTGGATGATGAGACGTAGTATTTGTATCTGATAGTATTTATTCCGCTGTGTATTCTGTATGAGGACAAGTTATATAACTGTCCATTGTTGTATATTGACTCTGATGATTGATGTATGTATAAAATGATATAGTTCCTTGTTTTAAAGATTACTGATTTATCTATTATATATTGTTCCGCTGCGATGTGTAAGATTCTGATATTGTTTTCGTTTCTGATGTTGTTCTTCTTTCTTCTTCCTTCTTCTTCTGTTTTCTTCTTCTTCTTCTATTTTTTCTTTTTCTTAAAACCCTCACTATTGGAGTTTCCGGCACTCGATTGCTCGACAGTCGATAAAGTGAGTATCGATGTCGAATTTTCGAAAGTCGAAAATTTCGGGATGTGACAAAGTGGTATCAGAGCATATGGTTAAGCGACAACCCTGCTCTATTGGGTGTACTCATTAGAGATAGAGTCAGTAGTACTCTAGAATGAGTTTGAGTGTAATAATAGGTATGAGCGCGTATTTGTTATTGAATATAAAATTGTTTTGTATTGTGATGATTGGTTTATTGAGTGGTATATGAACCTTCCTCGGCACAGTCTTGCAAAACTGTATCGAAGGGGTTTCTAAACGCTCGAATAGAACAGTTCGGCACAGTATTGTTTTAAAATAGGGTGAAGGAAATAATTTCGCCCAAAGCTATTTTTGTATAGAAAAGAAATGGTTTTCTATGAATTATCATAGTATATGGATGTTTGGATGTTAGGAAGTAATGACATTGAAATATTATTATTGTTATGTTGAAATTGAATAAGAAATAAAGTAATAACCCAAGATTTAAGAAATAAATTCACATACAAATGAATTTAAAGAATGTAAAATATAAATGTGATTTGTAATTTAAAATGGAATTCCAGAGAAGTATTTGGAAATGTTTTGAAAAGGATTTGAAAATTTTGGAGTTTTGGAAGTTTAAATCATTTTTGGAGTTGAAGATGAATTTCAAAGGATTTTGAAAAAGTATTTTGGAGAGATAAAGCTCTAACCTCTTTTCGGTCGCTGGAAAATAATTCCGATGATGACCATGGCATCACCGGTGTTCATTTTCGGGTTTCCAAAAGAGAAATTGCTACCAAATTGTTTTTTTAATGAAAGTTGTTTGAAAATTTGGATTTGGTTTTTGAAATTCAAAGGATAATTTGAATTGTTTTCAAAAATGGTTTTGAAAATGTTATTAAGACTCTGGAATGCTATATAAAAGTATTTATGAGAATAATAAATGAGTTGATAACTTATACAAAGTTGTTGTGAATTTAGATTGAATAAATTTAACTTAAGGAATTTTAAGTTGGATTAAAGTAAGTATAAGTGAATCAATAAAATAAATAAAAAAAAATCCAAGTGGTAATTTTGAATATAAGTTATATAACTTATAAAATGAGAAAATAGAAATGAAACGAATTGTTAAAAGTGGTTAAACAATTTTATTAAGCAAGATGAAATGTGATTCTGATTAAGTGATGAAATTTGACCTTGGTAAAGTTAAATAAAAAAAAATTGAGAATCTGAATTGGATTGATAAATGAATCAAAGATATTGAAGCAAATTAAATATGGACCAAATGAATAAGGTTTGAACGAATTAAATTTGAAATGAATTGAATTGAATAATTGTAAATGAAAGATGAATAAAAGATAAAATTCATAATGGAATGTAAATAAGTTAATAACTTATAGAATATTTGGTAATTTGATAGAAATTAGATTTAAAATTGAAAATGAATGAATTAGTGGATGAATGAATAATTTGCAATTGTAAATGAAATTGAAGACAAATTTGAAATTGTAAGTGAATTGGAAGTTGTAATGAGTTAGTAATTGAAACTAAGCTAAAAGAGCAATTATGAATGAAGGTTGTTTGGTTTATAGAATAAATCGAATGGAAATATGAAATGCAAATTAAATTGAATGGAATCAATTGCAAATGAAGTAGAATTAAAATAAATTGAATTTGTATCAATTTAAATTGGTTATAAACTAGAATGGATATGAATTCATTTTGTTTAAAAAAAACTAATGTAACTTCAACCGTAAATATATAAGCATATATTGAAAATTTTGTAATAGAATTTGCAAATTGGATTGAATGCTGTAACTAGATATAATGGCTAGTAGATATACAGGTGTTATAAATTGGATTTGATCTTCAAAGATGAATTTGAATTGCTCGACAAAAGGTACGTATTTGAATTATAATATGAGTTTTTGATGATTTCTGGTCTAGCCGCTTGGCTTTTTCTTTTTCTTTTTGAAATCTGAGAGTCCGTAGGGACGTTTTGTAGTCGTACCGTATTAGCCGCGCAAAGGAGACGCTGGCGAAATTTTTCGAAAATTCCGAGTGTTAGAAAATTTTTGAGAAAATTTTGAAGTTAAAATTTGAATTTAAACTCGAATTTGAATTTTGAAGTTAAACAATGTTGTTTTGAAACTTAGAGTTGAAGTTGAAATTTAGTTGAAATGATAACGAATCTTTAGTAGAAAGATTTGTTTTGATAGATTGATAAAACTATTGATTGTGAAAAATAGTAGACGAGTTAAGGACATTTTTTCCTAACTTGTAATTTCGAGGACGAAATTCTTTTAAGGGGGGAAGTCTGTAACGACCCAGAATTTTGAACGAATTAAATTGAGGATATTTAATTTATTTTAAATATTTGAACGGTGATTTAATTTGAATCCCGAATATAACTTTAAATCGGCGATTAAATTATAAAATTTAATCGATTGAGAGTTGAATAAAAATTTATATCTTCAATTTTAAGCTGAAGAAAATATTTCGGAAGCTTTTAAAATTCGTATTGATAATTCTGAAGATAATAGAAGCTTCAGAATTGTCTTTCAAAGTGTTTCGTTCAGTTTTGAAATTAAATTGTTTGAATCGATATTTAAATATAGCCGTCCGAGGCACAGTCTCGGAATTCGACGAAACCAGTTCCATTGGGTCCGTAATATTGAATTATTACTAGACTTCAAATTTCGTATTGATCGGAGTTGATATGTGACCATACGGTGAGTTAACGCGTTGAGATTTAATCAAATTCAAATTTAATTTTCAATTTTAAAATTAGTCAACAATCAGCCACTAAACCGTCTCCTCTCGTACAAAACAACATCATCTCGTTCCCTTTGTTTCAGCCTAAAAACACGAGAGAAATCATGAAACCCATACCTCTTTGCAAAAATCACGCTTCCCTCTATTTTAAATATCAATACCTTTACTCTCGTTCTCCCTCAGCTAAAATAAATGGCCGAAGTAAACAAAAGAAAAACGTTCTCCTTTCCTCGTTTTTAAAATCTGAGACCTTTTCCCCCCTTCAAACTTCAGATGAAATCGAACTCGAGATGGAGGTAGCGCGATCTCGCGGGGAGGCGAAACTGTCTGGGCGATGAACGAAGTGGCCTAGGGTTTGGGAATCGCGGAGGCTCATGAGATCTGGAAGCTCGCGCGAGGCGTAGGGCGAGGCGATGTGAGATCGGCATCGCGACGAAGCTGGGAGTGGGAAGCAGCAGCGATCGAGCATGCGAGAGGTACCAGAGTTCGTGGTCGCGACTTCTTTGAGGGCGCGTGGGTTGGGTGGCGGCACATCAGTGGCGAGGCATGGACAGTTGACTAGTTGGAGTCGCGAGGTATCCTAGGGTTCGAGTTAGGCGATGTTGCGTGGGGGCGATGAGGTCAAGGCTAGGCATCGAGATGGGTTTCAATCGTGATCGGCGACATGGACGTGTGTTCTGGACGAAGGCAGTGAGGTATCGAAATTTTTTTTCTTTTATTTTAATTTAGCAGCTAAGAATATGTGTATGAGAAGATGAAAAAGAAAAAAAAAACAAAATATATTAACAGAGTTTTGGAATTTGTTAGAAAGGATTTAATTTGAAATTTAAAAGTACTAGTTTGAGTTAAGAAATAGCTGTTTTTAATTTAAAAGTAATATAGTAGGTATATTAGTAGGAAATGTAGTTAGAGTTAATTTTTAGTTAAACAAATTTTATTAAAAGAAACAGGTTTAAAATAAAAATCATTGAATGATTAAAACTATCAAAACGAAAATTGGTTACTCGATTTAATTCGAATATTAATAAATTGTATAATTATTTATACAAGGTTTAAAATCAAGAAACGGCCGAAAATGGAAGTGGATTGCAAAATAAAAGCTAAGGTGAGATTTTCTCACTCGAAGGAAATTTGATTTTACAGTTATTATTGACTGTTTGATTTCTATTTGGATGTGGTATTAGATATAGTAGGAT
This sequence comes from Allium fistulosum, assembly GCA_030737815.1. NCBI lineage: Eukaryota > Viridiplantae > Streptophyta > Magnoliopsida > Asparagales > Amaryllidaceae > Allium > Allium fistulosum. The sequence continues at coordinate 1,458,643,917 of CM060903.1, forward strand.
ATATCTATATATATAGCAATATATACATATTGGCATATGTATATATTGGATTGATTGATTTCCCGCCTCGTATAGCGGATGAGACCCTATTGCGCCGTTAGTAAGCGGATTTATAAAAAACCCATATACCGCGATAATTCCGTACTGGAGCGGAATTGGTATTGTGCTAACATCTTTGGATGCAGGGAAACAGGTTGGAGGGATCCAACTGGACCCCTCACATTGATCGAATTTATTTCTATTGTGATATAAATCTGTGAATGATTATAGTGATGCTATTAACCATATTGATATTTGGAAATTGTTTGAAAGCTAAAATTTAGTTGAATGGATGTTTTGACATCATTGGATTCCAAAGATAAACGAAATTGAATCTTTGAAATTCAAGTAGAAAATTTCTAAGTGAATCAATTTGTGAAATTGAAGAAATTTTTAAGAAAGGAATTTTAAAGTATAAAAAGTGAATTTTTATAATCGTATTGAATTAATTCCAGAATCAAGTGAAAATGTTAAATAAATGGATTTCGTAAAGTAGTGATTATAAATTGAAGAATTTAATTTAAAATTTGGATTTTTAAAATAGATTGAAAGAAAACGATTGAAATTTATTTTCTTAAAAAGGAATTTATTTAAAAGAAGATAAGTTGGAAATTCAGTTTGAAATTTAATTGGTAAATTGAAATAAGTTGTGAAATCAATGTAAAATGATTTCAATTTGAAGAATCCATTTTAAAACAGAATATTGAATAATTTGAGAAAAATAAGGAATTTATTTAGTAGTGATAAATAAAATTAGAAATCAATCTGTAATTGATTTAATATTGGAAATGAATTTTTGAGAAATTAGCATGGGATCTTTTATTTAACGTTGAAAATAAATTCAGAAATCAATATTGAAATTGAATTGATATTGAAGTTTTTATAAATAGAATTGAAATTTATAAAAGTTGTTATAAACCCAAAGTCACTTATTTTGATAAGTTAAATATAGAAGTTGATAAAAGAAGGTTTATAAGTCGAAGTTGTTATTAAAAAGAGAAATAGAATTTATAAACGTGCTTATAAATTCGAAAATAGATTGAATGTGATAAATTTAATATAGAAGATTATTTAAGAAGATATATTCACGATTTTGAATAGCGAATTTTTATTGAAATAAAAATGTGTAGGAATGATTGAAATGGGGTTAAGTAAATTTTATTCACGATTTTGGATAGTGAATATATTGTTAAGTAAAATGGATTCATTTTTGAAGAAGGAATATTTTAAAAATGAAGTTAAACATTTTAAAGGTGTTTTAAAATGTGTTATGAATCGTAAGCATAGATTTCAACATTTATTGTTGTAATAGACGTTTTCGAGAAATTTAAGGAAATGGTGGACTATAACACTGTTGTTATAGTAAATGATTTCCGAAAGGAAATGTTTTGATGTAGTATTGGGATTTATATACCTATCTTAAAATCCGAATCCCTATACTAGTGATTTTTGAGTCGTCGTAACGATGTTTTACGTAACATTCGTTTTGACTCAAATAAAGGTGTTAAAAGAATATTTTCCTTAAAAGAATGAAATATATACTTAATTTGATTTAAGTATATTGAATATTTTCAAATGTTGAAAATAAATAGATTTGTGAATTACTTATTATTTAATAAGTATGGAAATACTTTTCCAATATGAAATGAACCGTTTTGAGATTTTATCTTCAAAGATAAAATGAAAGGTGGAAATTGATTTGAAATTGTTTTCAAAACGGTTAAGTGTGGAAATTATATATCTAGTAAAGATATTTTTGGAAGATGAAATAATTTGGAAAATTATTTGGAATCTGATGATGTTGCGCATCTTTATTGATAGTTAAATAACCGACTATCAATAATCACCCTGAATGGTATTTGTTGTGAATTGGATGAATTTGAATGCCACACTTCTTTTTTAAATAAGCGCTCACTATTCGGGTTAGCCGGGAAAGGACCATGGGGTCGTATAACCCATTCCGAATATGTGATACGTCGTTATGAATTGCATTTGAAGACCGGTGTTGAAGACCGGATATTTTTGAAAACGGAAGGATTACCGTCGAGTTACTCTACATCGACTGATCTTCGATTTAGAGGTTTTATCACCCTTAGTGACGGGAAGTCCTGACGTGATTAAAAATTATCCGGAATGGCAAGGGCTTCGTGAGAAGTGCCTTCGGTTCTGTTCGATCCCGGAACAGACTTGTATGGATTGTATGTCTGACGTTACAATTTGAGATATAAAGCTGATTTCTTTCAAATACATTTCTGTTGGTGGCGGAGAATTTATTCTCTTAGCTTAACACCCTTCTCTGAGACGTACGAGCTCAGAGGTTATGTAGTTGAAATTTATCAGCGATATATCCCAATTTGGTAACGTGGCATACTGAGTGTTGCTGTGAAATGATCAGTGTTTGATCATTTGTGATATGATCATTTGTTTGATCTTATATCTTTGTGATCATAGGTTGATCATTTTGTTTGACCCGAAGCAGGGCTTTTTGAGAAAGCGTAGCTTTGTGGACGAGACTTCATCGAGCCTCACACCCCGGAAATGGTCGAAACAGGACGAATGCGGCAAGGTTCTAGGGAGTAGCGCCCCTTAGTGTATGTCATTCCTTCAGGATAAAGGTGGTATCATGGTATGGAGCCCAGATACTTAACCTCTGTGGTTGCTGCACAGTTATTATTACTTTGTGGTTTGTTGGAAATCGGGGATCCTCGGGAAGATCGGTGACGATCGGGGGATGGCATACGCGTGTCAGTAGTTACCTATTTTTGCAGAGGTAACCCGGCCTTGTGTTGGCAGAGATCCGGTTAGGTTCTCGGGTCGTCTATTCCAGGGACGTACCCATCGTGGATAGGAAGTTCCTTAGCCTGACCATTTGTTGGAAATCCAAAGAAACAATACGAGCCTTTACGATTTCAATTGTATAACCTGTCTCCTCAGGAGGCAGCTATAGCAGGCATAATATAATGGTACCTATGCTGGCTAAGATTTATATTCTACTTTCGAAATGTTTTCCACTATGCACTAATAATAATATCAAAAAGGTTTTGATTTTTGCATAGTAAGCATCTTTGACTATCATAAGAAGAAATCTCCTCCAAGTCTGCGTTTGCATTGTGTGTGTGGTGGGAGGTCTTATGGTAGTTTCATTTTCCAAAAGCATTGCGAATTGACTTTAAAATCTTCCTGTTGTTTATTTTAAAGAATAACTGTTTTACGATCTCACACCAGTCACCATGACTGACTCGGAGTTTATTGTTCCCTTCTAAACTCTGGGTGCCCACCAATTTCCACACGGGCAGCCTAGAGTTATATTATCAGGATATTCTGGATATTCTGGAGCTTGGAGATAAGCTGGATGACGAGACGTAGTATTTGTATCTGATAGTATTTATTCCGCTGTGTATTCTGTATGAGGACAAGTTATATAACTGTCCATTGTTGTATATTGACTCTGATGATTGATGTATGTATAAAATGATATAGTTCCTTGTTTTAAAGATTACTGATTTATCTATTATATATTGTTCCGCTGCGATGTGTAAGATTCTGATATTGTTTTCGTTTCTGATGTTGTTCTTCTTTCTTCTTCCTTCTTCTTCTGTTTTCTTCTTCTTCTTCTATTTTTTCTTTTTCTTAAAACCCTCACTATTGGAGTTTCCGGCACTCGATTGCTCGACAGTCGATAAAGTGAGTATCGATGTCGAATTTTCGAAAGTCGAAAATTTCGGGATGTGACATAACCCATCACGCACGTCGTTCATTCATCCACGCGCGCGGCAAACGACGACCGGACGTCGATCAGGGGGCATCATCACATGCGCCTCGCCTCGCTCCACCTCCGCGCCAAGTTTCGCCACCCCATTCGCCACCGTTTGCACGCAAACCGAGAAAAACGTGCATACTTCCAAGTCAGATCTGGGCGAATCCGTGGTGTATTAGCAGCAATCAACCATATGGATTCGAAGAGCTCGTCGAGATCTACAACTTTACTTTTGGAATTTTTTGATTTCGTTGAACGGATTGAGAGATATTAAGGAAAAAAGTTTCGAAATTTTCTGGCCATTGAATTAAAAGTGGCGGCTAAGGGCTGAAACCCTAGGGTTTTTGGAAAATAGAGAAAGTGAGGGGCTTTTATAGAAAAATACGCGACGCTATTCATCCGAAATTTTCCGAACTCCAAACGAAGCGTGCCGGCTGGCGTTTCTAAGGTTTACCCCACGTTCCGAACGCAATGGAACATGTTTCGGAGGCTAATTCGGTCATCTAGGCGAGTTACGGAGAAAACGATCAGTTTAAATTAAACCGATTTAAACCGATTTCGATGCGTTTCGAGCTGCCACGGTCAAATAATAACTCTGATTGCTACGAAAATTTAAATTCGACAATAACAAACTATTACGGATCCAATGGAACTAGTTTCGTTCAATTCTGAGACTGTTAGAAAAATGGCTATTTTTCAATCGATAATTAAATATTAAAATATTCAATTTTCACAAATTAACTTTAAATTCAATTTTAAAAGTTATATAACATTACTATAACTCCAATATGATAAGATAAAATTTTACAAATTATTTTCAATCATATTCAACTCGATTTTCAATTATTTCTGAAATTTAACTTATTAAATTATCGATTTAATTGTCTAATTAAATCCAATATTCGAAAAATAAATTATTCGACTGTTTAATTTCAATATAAAATTCCCGATTTTAAATTATTAACTTTTAAATCAAATCTTAATTGTTCACAGATTCCATTTTTAATTTCATAGTAATTAACAATCTTTTACAATGCAATTTTCCATTATAAATCCAATATAAAAGATTATATTAGATTCAACGTTCAATTATATTGTAATTCAAATTCAAGTTATTTAATTCCAAATGAATTCTTTTATTTCGATTTACACTTTCATTATTGAATCAACCATTTACTTATACATTATTATCAATAGTTTATAATTCATTGACTTTTATTTTCTTCAGCTATCATCTTATTTAAATTCACAGTAATATTAAATTACATTCATTTACGTTGATTTCCATATTATAACTTCAATATTAAATGTAACATTTTATTTATTTCGTTGTTTACAATCAAATTCAATTCAATTCAATTACTTGTTACATTCAAATTTAAATCTTTACTTACGTTCAATTACTAGTTAACATCCATATTTAATTTACAAATAAGTTATTTCAGAATTCAGTTTTGTATTTTAACTTGTAATTCACATTTAACAACACAAAATTTTATTTCCTTCGGATTTTTATCCAAAATTTCATTTTAATTCGTATTTTTAAAGTGTTAAAAATACGGGTCGTTACAAAAATTAAAAATGGTGGCTCGATCTTCTTCCTGCTCATCTTCAAAGCTAGGGCTCGTGAGAATCGATGATGACTTCACTTCCCTCGCGGCTGCTCAATCTAGCTCTCGTTCGTCTCTTCGAGTTGCTCCCACAGCTGCTTCTAATTGGTCAAGTTCGAAAAAGGTGAGTGATTCTCTCACTCACATCTTAATTCATGCCTTGCATATTGTTTCGACAGTTCGATTTTTATCTCGTTATTGATTCGAGATAAAAATTAATTTGGGGTTTTGCTTTTATGTGTTCTTGCTTGTGTTCGAATCTGTGAATTTGCTAATCCCTTGATTTTCATTTGCGTTATTGGCTTCGGCCTTTCTTTCTTTGATAAACTACGGGCATGTTGGTTTCGTAACCCCGGCTGTCTCGCATTGACTTCGGTCACTTGATATATATATATGTGATTTGTTGATTTCTATGGCTTTGAATTCTTTGATTTTCATACATATGCAGATGTTTGATGTTTCTCTGGCTTTATCGAGTCGTATAAATTTATGAATTTACGGCTTTGATGATTTTCGAATGTGAGTTTGACAATGTTGTTTTGTTCGACTTTGGCTACATCGTTACCGCCTCTGGTAGCACTTTGATCCTTGTTAAATTTTACCTGAAAGAATTGTTCGGCATTGCCTAAATATGAATCTGACTGTGGATTTTTATTTGAAAATGATATTGGCCCTTGACCTTGTTTATTTGAAAGAATTCCTAGACTTTGGCCTTTATTTTGACATCGTGTGCATTCCAGTTTAGCACTCATGTCTTCATTCGAGTTAACTGTGCATGCCAGGGTATTATATTTTCACAACCATCATGTGTGAGTTCATGCATATGTATATAGTTACTGTACGATTTTAGTGAGGGCTGATATTTCACTGATGTGTGAATTTTACTGTAGTCTTCATTTTGTAGCTGTCTCATACTTTGATTTGTTGATGACTTGTTCATCACAGTGGTTTCCATTTGACCTTGGGTTTGTGACATTGTCACTTCTGATCATCTATGTAGCATGCGTGACTTTCACCTGCTGTTGTAGCCTTTGTTCTTGAGTTTGATTTTTGAGCATTTTGACATGTTCGAATTCTTGGGCAATCATGACTTGTATTCAGTTGTTTTAAATCTCTAGGTTGCAATGTGTTGGCTGTCACTCTGTTGTATTTTGTTCTTCTCATAGTATAAACATAAAATATGACATATATGAATTTCAGACTTTTTAGAAGATAGTTTCAGTTTTGTATGACCTAGCATGACCATTCATGTTATTATCAGTGCATCGTCACTGTTGCATTCCTGTATATGCATTTGTTGAATTGTTTACTGATGCAATACTTATTGTCCTTTACTTGAAATCAGTTGCATTCCTCTGGTTTGGTGCAGTTTCATGTTGTCACCTCTACTTGCATACTTAGCTTGTTTGTCTTGAGCACATTTGTATATTTGATACTTTGCCTCTGAGATAGTGTCCTTTATAATTTGAATATGCTGTAGTGGGGTTATCCACTTGCGTACTCACGGTTTTCTGACTTCAGTTAGTGATTTGTTCTTGATTCATTGATCTGTTGCGTATTTCGTATGTTGTATTGGTGAGGCAGTGCACGCGTGCGTGTATTGCAGCCAAACAGAGTTCAAGTTTTAAATTGATGAATTTCAATTGTCGTAATTGTTTCGTGTTGCCAAATTCAATTTACTTTGAAGTGTATTCTGATTTGGTTTGAGTTGATGATTTTGTTGATATCTAATTATCTTTTAGATAATTAGATTATATGTTTTCTAATTATCGTATCGATAATTAGATTTTTGTTGTTTACGCTGTTTTGTTGACTTGGGTTTCGCTTTGACCTCTGTAGTTTTGATTACTGTTAGTATTCACTATTGTGATGATTTCACATACTGTAGTGGCGAGGCAGTGCATGCGTGCGTGTACTGCAGCCACACAGAGTTTGGTTTGATTTAACCACTTTGAGATTTTCTAGTTATTTATTTAATAATTGGATTTGGTTGTAAATTGCTGTTTAAGCAATTCTGATGTTTTAAAATTATCTTCATTGATATTCTTTTCACTTATCTTTGTTGATGATTTGAATATGTTGATTTGTTGTTTAACACGGTTTAGTGTTATATCTGCCGTTATCCGATTCTTTTATCGAGGAGTCGGACATACGAGATTTCTGTGACTATCGTCTATTTGATATTGATTATTATTGCTTCTGTGCATTAATAACTGAGTTTGAATTAGACTGACCCGTGTATTATTTTCCTTTGAATTTAATACTCGGGTCAGACCCGAGTTATTTCAGGTTGTAGATTTCCTGCTTTGAGTTGCTGTTTGAGCTATGAAGACTTTTCACATCTTTTGGAGTAGTCGTGTCATAGTATAGGTTGATATGTATTCATGTATATTAGTTGATAATGTACGTGTATATATAACTTCCAGAGTCGACAGTTGTAGTTGTATCATATGTATTGTGTCAAATGTATTGTAACTGACATCAGTTATATATATATATATATATGAGACTTTTGTTATCTGTGTTCCGCATTCTTTTTGTATCTGTGTTATTATTATATATATTGTCCTAAACTATTATGAACCGTCGTAGTTCGTTTTATACTGGTAATTGGGTATGTCGATGGGAGTAAATAAATAAGAGATGAAAATTGAAAAGTATATACCACTCCTATCGAGGTAACCAATACAAGTGTAAGGCCAACTACGGATGGCCGCTCCTATCCAGCCTTATTCTTCGTAATAACAGACAGTATTTCTTTTAATACTCTTTGTTATTGTGAGCATAGAGGTGGGGCGTCACAGTTGGTATCAGAGCTTGGGGTTTATGGACATAATATAAAACATAACTTAGATGGAACATATGTTACAACTATTTGTCGATGTTTTTATTTGTGCTTTGAGTCAAAACTAAAGTTTTGAAATTATGATGAATTTTTTTAAATATCTTTATTTAAAAATAAAAGTGAGATTGTACTTTGATGATTTGATTGATTTGTATTCTGTTTATCAGAGTGCGCAGCGGAAACAGTGAAACTGTCTTCGCTGAGTACAACTGATAATCTTTTTGATTTAAAAATCAAAATATGAAATTGAAATAAATTTCATTTGTTGTTTACATAGCTGTGTTTATTTTGTTTCTTTGAGAATTTCGAATCCGAATTGAGGATTCGAAACGATTGCAGTTATGTGATTTTTGTTGAGATCCTTTCTGGTTTTCTTTTATGCTAATCATATATTGATTAGATTTTTGCTGTTTTGAATTATCTTCATTGAAGATACATTCGAATGATTTCTTTGTTCATTTTGTAGTACGAGCAAATTTGAGTTGCACGTTACTGCATTAATTTTGCGTTGAACCGATGCTGGGTTATGAAACGTATTTTGTTGCCGTTATCTTCATAACGGGATTTTACATCGGTGCTAAATTTTTGAAGCACGGTGTTTTGTTGTTATTTTAATGAATGAAAATTCACTGGTATTACATTTTGATGTAAATTATTTTGATGAGATTTTGACGTATAAAAATTACTGTCGCTTTGGCTTCAGTAACCGTCGAATTTTAAAAGTGGATTTTCAAGCGGTTATTCCGCAATGCTGATTTTGAGATACGATTTTACGGTGTTTTGGGAAGTACAATTTCCTTTTCGAAATTGTTACTAATATTGCTGCTTTAATCACGTGATTGAAAAATCGTTTTAAAATGAAAATTGTTTTATAAAAATTTTAACAGTTTGCGCTTTCAAAAGAATGAGGAAGCGACTTAAACGATTCAACAAAATCGAGGACTATGAACCCTTTCTTTTACTGTTTCGCTTAACTCCGGACTTGTCCAGTTGAGAATGTGAATTGTTATTTTTATAAAATAAATAAAATTGTTTTCAGGAATTTTACAGTTTGCGCTTTCAAAAGAATGAGGAAGTGATTTAAACATTTCAGCAAAATCGAGGACTATGACCCCTTTCTTTTACTGATTCGCTTAATTCCGGACTTGTCCGTTTGAGAATGTAAAGTGTATTTTTACAAAATACACAATTTTGCACTTTCAAGGAAACGATGAAGAGAATCAAACGATTTAATAAAACACGTGGTATGGGACATGTGCGTTTGCTATTTCGATTAATTCCAGACTCGTTAATTGAAATATCTGCTGTTTTGATGATTTTGCACTTTCAAGGAAACGATGAAGAGAATTAAACGATTTATAAAACTCGTGGTTATGGGACATGTGCGCTTGCTATTTTGGTTAATTCCAGACTCGTTAATTGAAATATTTGATGATTTCGTGTGCTTTCGAGCCACTTTGTTGGACCTTCGGGTCATTTGTTGGACCTCCAGGTCAATACCAGTACTAGACCATCGGGTCATTTGTTGGACCTTCGGGTCATTTGTTGGGAGCCAAAATTATGTTGAGTACTTGGTAGGCTTCGGCCATTTGTTGATGCACGTGCGGCGAACTAAAAACTCGCCATCTGATGGGATCGATCCAAGCTTTTATGTTGATTTTCTAGTCTTCTTAATTGATTTCTAGATATTTGTTGTTTCTAATTATCTGCAGGTAATTAGATATCTGATGTTATGAGATTTAATTATCGTATCGGTAATTAAATATTTGTTGATTCTGATTATCGTTTTTGATAATCGGATATTTGTTGTTTCTAATTATCGCTTGTGATAATTAGATATTTGTTGATTTTGATTATCGTTTAGGATAATCGGATATTTGTTGTTTCTAATTATCGTTTGTGATAATTAGATATTTGTTGATTCTGATTATCATTTTTGATAATCGAATATTTGTTGTTTCTAATTATCGCTTGTGATAATTAAATATTTGTTGATTCTGATTATCGCTTTTGATAATTGAATATTTGTTGATTTGAGATTTGATTACCGTTTGTGGTAATTAAATATTTGTGAATTTGAAATTTGATTACCGTTTGTGGTAATTGAATATTTGTTGATTTGAGATTTGATTACCGTTTGTGGTAATTAAATATTTGTGAATTTGAAATTTGATTACCGTTTGTGGTAATTAAATATTTGTTGATTTGAAATTTGATTACCGTTTGTGGTAATTGAATATTTGTTGATTTGAGATTTGATTACCGTTTGTGGTAATTAAATTTTTGTGAATTTGAAATTTGATTACTGTTTGTGATAATTAAATATTTGTGAATTTTAAATTTGATTATTGTTTGTGGTAATTAAATATTTGTTGATTTGAGATTTGATTATCGTTTTTGATAATTGAATATTTGTTGATTTGAAATTTGATTATCGTTTTTGATAATCAAATATTTGAGATTTGAAATTTGATTATCATTTTGATAATCGAATATTTGTTGATTTGAAATCTGATTGTCGTTTTTGATAAGTAGATAATTAATGATTTGATGTTTCCTGATTATCGTCGTGATAATTAAATATTGGTTGATTGCTAATTTTGCTGATTATGAGATTTTCTAGTCTCTAATTGATTCTAGAGTATGTTGATTTTATTGAATTACTATTTTCTATCTATCGCTGTTGATGGTTAGAGTTTGCTGATTATGAAGTTTGTGTTTTCTAGTTATTTGTTGGATAACTAGATATTTGCAGTTTTGCGATTCGTGATTTGTGTTTTCTAATTATCTTTGTTGATAATTAGACTTTTGCTGTTTTCTAACTATCGTATCGATAATTAGATATTGCTGTTTTGAAATTTCTGTATTTCTGAATGTCTAATCGGTAATTGAATGTTGCTGATGATTGCATTTATTCAGTTTTGCTGCTTTCTGACTATCTATTGATAGTTAGATTTTGTTGAAAATTTGTGAATCTCTTTTATTGGAATTAAAAGATTACTTTGGCATTTGAATTCTCGACTTTTATTTTTCTAGCTTAACCAGTTTATGTTAGAAGATAATAGTGGTTGACGACCTTAATTATGAAAATTGCGGGGACGCAATTTTTATAAGGAGGGGAGTCTGTAACGACCCGGGATTTCGTATTGATTTATAATCGTCATTAAACGATTAATTGATTGTTAATTGCTGTTGAGTATTTTAAATCAGCTGAAATTCTTTTGAAAATTGGTTAAGTGTAGTTGAGCTTTGCAAATTTGAATCTCGGCCCATCCATTTTGATGCCGTATTGTTTGAAGTATAACCGGTCCCTCTTTTCATTTGCATTCGTTCGAAAACCCTATAACCCGATCTTCCTCAACCATTCCAATTCGTAACCCTAAAACGAAAGAAAAATTAAAAATGGCGGCTCGATCTTCTTTCTGCTCGTCTTCAAAGCTAGGGCTCATGAGAATCGATGATGACTTCACTTCCCTCGCGGCTGCTCAATCTAGCTCTCGTTCGTCTCTTCGAGTTGCTCCCACAGACGCTTCTAATTGGTCAAGTTCGAAAAAGGTGAGTGATTCTCTCACTCACATCTCAATTCATGCCTTGCATATTGTTTCGGCAGTTCGATTTTTATCTCGTTATTGATTCGAGATAAAAATTAATTTGGGGTTTTGCTTTTATGTTTTCTTGCTTTTGTTCGAATCTGTGAATTTGCTAATCCCTTGATTTTCATTTGCGTTGTTGGCTTCGGCCTTGCTTTCTTTGATGAACTACGGGTATGTTGGTTTCGTAACCCCGGTGGGCTCGCATTGACTTCGGTCACTTGATATATATATGTGTGATTTGGTGATTTCTATGGCTTTGAATTCTTTGATTTTCATACATATGCAGATGTTTGATGTTTCTCTGGCTTTATCGAGTCGTATAAATTTATGAATTTACGGATTTGATGATTTTCGAATGTGAGTTTGACAATGTTGTTTTGTTCGACTTTGGCTACATCGTTACCGCCTCTAGTAGCACTTTGATCCTTGTTAAATTTTACCTGAAAGAATTGTTCAGCATTTCCTAAATATGAATCTGACTGTGGAGTTTGATTTGAAAATGATATTGGCCCTTGACCTTGTTTATTTGAAAGAATTCTTGGACTTTGGCCTTTATTTTGACATCGTGTGCATTCTAGTTTAGCACTCATGTCTTCATTCGAGTTAACTGTGCATGCCAGAGTATTATATTTTCACAACCATCATGTGTGAGTTCATGCATATGTATATAGTTACTGTACGATTTTAGTCAGGGCTGATATTTCATTGATGTATGAATTTTACTGTAGTCTTCATTTTGTAGCTGTCTCATACTTTGATCTGTTAATGACTTGTTCATCACAGTGGTTTCCTTTTGACCTTGGTCATTTGTGACATTGTCACTTCTGATCATTTATGTAGCATGCGTGACTTTCACCTGCTGTTGCAGCCTTTGTTCTTGAGTTTGATTTTTGAGCATTTTGACCTGTTCGAATTCTTGGGCAATCATGACTTGTATTCAGTTGTTTTAAACCTCTGGGTTGCAATGTGTTGTCTGTCACTCTGTTGTATTTTGTTCTTCTCGTAGTATGTACATAAAATATGACATATATGAATTTCAGACTTTTTAGAAGATAGTTTCAGTTTTGTATGACCTAGCATGACCATTCATGTTATTATCAGTGCATCGTCACTGTTGCATTCCTGTATATGCATTTATTGAATTATTCACTGATGCAATACTTGTTGTCCTTCACTTGAAATCAATTGCATTCCTCTGGTTTGGTGCAGTTTCATGTTGTCACCTCTACTTGCATACTTAGCTCATTTGTGTTGAGCACATTTTTATATTTGATACTTTGCCTCTGAGATAGTGTCCTTTATAATTTGAATATGCCGCAGTGGGGTTATCCACTTGCGTACTCACGGTTTTCTGACTTCAGTCAGTGATTTGTTCTTGATTCATTGATCTGTTGCGTATTTCGTATGTTGTATTGGCGAGGCAGTGCACGCGTGCGTGCACTGCAGCCAAACAAAGTTCAAGTTTTAAATTGATGAATTTCAATTGTCGTAATTGTTTCGTGTTTCCAAATTCAATTTACTTTGAAGTGTATTCTGATTTGGTTTGAGTTGATGATTTTGTTGATATCTAATTATCTTTTAGATAATTAGATTATATGTTTTCTAATTATCGTATCGATAATTAGATTTTTGTTGTTTACGCTGTTTTGTTAACTTGGGTTTCGCTTTGACCTCTGCAGTTTTGATTACTGTTAGTATTCACTGTTGTGATGATTTCACGTACTGTAGTGGCGAGGCAGTGCACTCGTGCGTGTGCTGCAGCCACACAGAGTTTGGTTTGATTTAACCACTTTGAGATTTTCTAGTTATTTATTTAATAATTGGATTTGGTTGTAAATTGCTGTTTAAGCAATTCTGATTTTTTAAATTTATCTTCATTGATATTCTTTTCACTTATCTTTGTTGATGATTTGAATCTGTTGATTTGTTGTTTAACACGGTTTAGTGTTATATCTGCCGTTATCCGATTCTTTTATCGAGGAGTCGGACATACGAGATTTCTGTGACTGTCGTCTATTTGATATTGATTATTATTGCTTCTGTGCATTAATAACTGAGTTTGAATTAGACTGACCCGTGTATTATTTTCCTCTGAATTTAATACTAGGGTCAGACCCGAGTTATTTCAGGTTGTAGATTTCCGGCTTTGAGTTGCTGTTTGAGCTATGAAGACTTTTCACATCTTTTGGAGTAGTCGTGTCATAGTATAGGTTGATATGTATTCATGTATATTAGTTGATAATGTACGTGTATATATAACTTCCAAAGTCGACAGTTGTAGTTGTATCATATGTATTGTGTCAAATGTATTGTAACTGACATCAGTTATATATATGAGACTTTTGTTATCTGTGTTCCGCATTCTTTTTGTATCTATGTTATTATTATATATATTGTCCTAAACTATTATGAACCGTCGTAGTTCGTTTTATACTGGTAATTGGGTATGTCGATGGGAGTAAATAAATAAGAGATGAAAATTGAAAAGTATATACCACTCCTATCGAGGTAACCAATACTAGTGTAAGGCCAACTACGGATGGCCGCTCCTATCCAGCCTTATTCTTCGTAATAACAGACAGTATTTCTTTTAATACTCTTTTTTATTGTGAGCATAGAGGTGGGGCGTCACACTATACAGTAACCGACTTTATATACTTTCATATATATAAACTTTAACTTTATGTATGCTATAGTGTAAAATTGATGTATTGACTAGCGCCAGTCAATACCTATATATAAAAAAAGTATAAATATGTATAAGCTTAACATGTGCCTACTTAACAGTGTATAGAATGTATAAACTGACAAAAATCAAATAACCATAATACCTATATTACATACTACTTATCTGAATATACTACAGACCCACTTTGTAAACAACTAACACTACCTATAGCTTGGGTTAACGAGCTTTTAGCAATTGTATATAACTTTGTATAAACCGACAAATGTCCGTGACCGATATATATATATATATATCAATCGAAACTTATATAAACAAATATGTGTAAGAAATCTAGTTATAAACAAAGTTATACTAATAAATATATAGCAGTAGGCAAACATCTAACTCAATACTTATAAACAAATACGTAACAGCCTATATAAAGTATTCTCTGTAAATCAATACATAACCAACCCAAAAGATTATATAAAAATATATGTATAAGATGACACTTTAAATAGATCAATGTATAGCTCCTATGCTGTTAGACGAAATATAAACAAACACTAGTAAATTATATTTACTAACTTATTATATAACGAATATTATAAACTAACGTGTATATATATAACAAATATACTTTACCATCCTTGAATCTACAATGTGAATCACATACTCGGAATATATATATACACGAAAAAATATATATAGATATATGTATATATACTATAAGTTTTATAAATAAATGCAACTCAACAATACTGACAACACTTACACTTTTATAACCCACGTATATATAAAGTATTGAAAATCTGTTGTATCAATATACTTAAAACCCAAACAATCAGTTATATTTAAACATTTTATTTAGATATATATATATATATATATGAAACAAAATACTAATACATAAGTAGCTATATATATACGTTTAAGATGACAGCAAAAGGGGTGAAGCAAAGGTAAGAATGGAACAAACCCCACCTGGCAATATATATGCCGCCCTTGTTGATATATACATGATTTTGAAAAGAACCTGAACTGCTGCTATGTTTGCAAAGGTGGGAGCACGGGCTGAGAACTCGGGTTGCATGCCTGGTGAGGTGTGGTCTTCTTGGGGTGCGTGCATAGGCGCAAAGCCGAGAGGAGGAGGAGATGGAACAATAACAGTTGATGGGTTTAAGCCGTTCGGTTGAGGAAATGATGGTGGAAGAGGCGAGGTGGCGGCTCGGTCCAGGTTCGATGTGTGCGTGGGGAGTTGCGGTCGTAGGTGATGGTTGTAGAGCTCGGTTTCACTGGCAAGGCTGTGGCAAGCGGGGTTTGCACGGTAGGGGATCTGGCGGAGAGGGTCTGGCATATGGTTACTCGGCCAGGATTTGGAGCTGTAGTGGATGCGCATGAGGATGGTGGAGGGAGAGGCCGGTGCTCTGACGTGGCGAGGTCGGACGCCGATCGGTGGTGGATGAAAGCAATGGCTAGCGGGTGAGCTTGAAGCGATGCAGGAGACTTGCGTGAGCGAACGAAAAATGATGTAGAGATGGAGAAATGGGGATAGTTGCAAAAGTGGAAGAAGAGATGGCTACAGAAAACTTTTTGTTATAATACATATAGTCTATTCTTTGAAGTAAGGTAACCGGAAAAATGTGAAAGGTCGGACCCATAATTTGAACTATTGGGAACAGAAATATGAATAGCTGGTTCTAGGCAAATGAGCCTTTGCTTTTATTATCACACCTAACAAGCAGGCAAAGCTTTTGAATTATATCGGGATTTGAAGTAATGATGGTCACGCACTGATACAGCTGTAATATTTAAAAGCAATTTATGTGACCACGGTTCAAATCTGAAAAGCAAGAAATTAAAAGTCATGAATTTCGGTACCGGTAAGACGCACAGTTTGATTGTTTCCGACGCGTACCGGACCTCAAAACACAGAATTTAATATACCGCAGAGATCAACACGACGAGATGATTAAAACGGTATACAGATATTAATGGTATGATTGAATTTTTTTAAAATTCGAATTTTTATTAGCGGGAAAATGCAGCAAAAACGCAGAAGAATAAGATCGACGGAGCTAAAGAAGTCCGAATTTGGAAAAACGAAAAATGACGTCTTGCTCAGAAGATGGTTTCGAATTTTTCTATATAAGAATATTTAGGTTTCGAAAACATTTTATTTTCATTACATTTTAAGTGATTTAAACCGAAATGACGTGACTGAAATTTACTTTCATATTTTCTGACGAAACTTTACAATTTCCTATGTTTAAATAGACGCATTTTAAATATCGAATTTTCGTTGCGAAATTTTATTGTTTATTTTTATTTAACGAAAATTTCATTTAACGCAAAACGCACGTTTCTTACGTTAAAATTATTATTTTGGTTTCTGTTATTGGTTACAACTATTTCATATTATTACATTACGTTTTTAATATGTATTACATTATCGGTCTTATCGAAATTGGTCGTCTACGAATTTGGTTTTGGATTTGTAACTTATATACAAAGAGATTTCCATTTAATAAATCGTAAAATTTTATTTCTATCGGATTTTTAATTAATTTTTTTTATTTAATTTAGTATTTTTAAAGCGTTAAAAATACAAGTCATTACAATCTCCCCCACTCAAAACTTTTCGTCCTCGAAAAGGAAGGAGGTAGGAGAATAGAAACAACCAGAAGAAAATAGATTGGAATACAAGTAAAACAATTAATTTAAACCATATAAATTTCAAATTAATATAATTAATATTTAACAATTTAGTTTAATCCACTTGGTTTCACTTAAGTTAAATCAATCTATCTATTTCTAAATTCATTATCTTACTATCTAGTTATCCTCAATTAACAATTTCTAAATCATCAATTTGTATAATCAATTATTGTACTCATATTTTATTCAACATATTTAATTCTTTTATTCCAAATTATTATTAAGTTTATTTCACTTAATATATCTTATTACATATATTTAAACCATATAAATTAATTTAAACCATATAAATTAATTCAAACCATATAAATTTCGATTTAAATTAATATATATTCAATAATTGATTTTAAATTCAAGGTATTTCCATAAGTTGATCTAATTTCAATTTGTTAATTCTTTCAGAACAAAATTTATTATATTCATCTCATTTAATTAACTTAATATTCTATCATCTTTATTAGCATCTTTTTTAATTAAAATCTAAGTGTATAACATTTGTTATAGACACTCAAATTTTATTTATAAAATCATTTTATATTGTATATTATCCAATTACATTTTAACTTCTGAATGATTTAGGTAAGTTATATTGAAATGCAATTTAGTACTATACAAATAAGATTTTCAAATTCAATTTTTCAAGTTTAAATATTTATCCAAAATTTAGCTTTATTTATAATTGAAAACATTCTTTAACATAATTTTAAGAATTAAATTTCCGTTTAATTTCAAACCCTTTAGAGATAATTATGTATATACTATATATATTAAATCAAATTAAATTTAAAATAATATACCCATATATATATAAATCAAGTCATACTTAATAAATTCAAATTAAAATATTTTTTCCAAACAAAACCGTAGCAAAGCTACAGAATGGTTTCTCCACTTCGAAACTCGAAAATGAGTGTCGATGATGCGCCGCCATCACCGAAATTATTTTCCAGCGACAAAGAGAAGAGCACTGATTTCAACATTTTAAAATTCTTTGAAAATCATTTATATTCGAAAATACCTTATATAATATACATTTTAAAAATTTAAAAACCAAAGCTTGAAATATTAGGAAATTAAATTCTCAAATTCTTACTTTAAATTCATTTAAATTTCTAAATAAATCTATAAACCAACCTTTATAATTCCATTTATTTTTATGTTGGAATAATCAATGATTTACAAAACAAATAGTGAAAATCAAATATTACCTTTCTGACAACCAATTCAGTTAACAATTCAATTTCAGAAAATTTATACTTATATATAATATAATCATACAAAACTCTTATTTTATTTACCAAATTTGAAAACGATATTGTGTCAGTTTGCTCTGCTCAAGTGTTTTGGAAATCCTATCGATAGCGTTGATCAGACGAATCGATCGAAAACCCAAATCAACATCAACAACTCAAACAACACAATGTATATTAAAACATTTTAAAATATTAATTTACAAATACACTTGCTCGCTCAAGGATACAGTAACGGATTTCAAAGCAAGGATAGGGATTCAAATTTGATTAATTCAATCAAAGAAAATTTTGATTTGAGAATAAGTTGGAACGAAAGATAAGATGATTATTTAACCGAATAAGGAAATAGATAATCTTATATAAATCGCGGGCAACCATAACCGGGTCGACCGTGACTTCAAGAATAAGATCGATGTGGAATTCCGAGGTAAATCGACATTCGATCTCAAGAAATAGAATTCGGGTATAGCAGGAGATAAATAGCATCGTAAACCGAGGATACAGAAATCTCCGGTAAATCAATGCCAATTGTAAAGGAGTTTCACTCCTTTACAAATCATTCGAAGTTTGGCATGACCGCCGATTCATTATAAAGATCATTCAAGGTGGAGTTATGGGATACTCCGGAATGAGAAGGCGAATAGTGAGGGACACGAATGGATTTTGGAACCGCAGGGAACGTTCCAAAATTCTAAGGAATCGAGTCAAAAGGAAGAGATTGAAACTCTAATGAGAGTGATTCTGTAAATACATTTACCCTATATGTTGAGTTTTGCCTAGAGCTACCAAAGCTTTGATACCAACTGTAACGACCCGCTATTTTGGACCATTCGCATCCGCACATGTCGAACTTGAATGATTCAAAATACCGAATTGTTAATTTAAATTTGGCAAAACTGAACATATACAGTAAATAAATAGTTACAGATCACAGACACAGAGTAATAAATGCAGTGGAAACAAAAGATAGTAGTACATGAAGCTACTATATACATATCAGAGTTAAATAAGGTACAACAGATGTCTCGAATACAATAATCAAATACAATATCAGAATACATCACTAGAATCAACTAGATATCTGAAACTGGATAGATAGCTGGATCTCCAAGCGAAGCTCCAACTCCAAAGGTGAGTCTCGAATACTGGTACACTCAGTCTGACTCGAGCGTAAAGCAAACACAAAACACTCGAGTCAGGATTAACATTCTTATATCAATAAATCCAACTCAAGTGAAATAGCAACTGAAATACAAGTAACTCAAAGGATGTTTGGAATAACCATCCTTTAAGGATCCGTTAAACTATCTACTATGTAGTAGTGTACGATAAGTAGATAATGCCTATCAGTAATGTAAAGTATCAAGATAGTGTTAAGGCGTTACCATTATCCCCCTTAACACATTTTATATAAGCGTTATAGTCTATACAGCACTGTAAACTCCACCGTAAACTAGTGGGATATCAGGGAGTACTCCATAGGTATAACACAAAACAAATCGTAGTGGTCGCGTATAAAGGGATACAAGTATGACAAGGCACATGAGGCAATACCCAAGGTAGTGAAACTACCGTTTGCCTGATCCGGACTGGTGAGAACGCATCGCCACAGCGATTGCAACACCGCGAAACAACACTCCCAAAATCAAGGGTGCACCAATCGACAGCAAGTAATGAGTAGTTTTCGAAGAAGTGTGTTCGCTCGAGGTAGCTGACCCCATTTGGCCCAGCACAGCTCATGTTTTAGTCATTTCCAATTTGACACAAGTGTCAAGGCTAACCATTATCGTTCTCTTTCTTCAGTCATCACGTACAATATTCCAACCACTTCATTCTGGATCACACTCCGCGTATAGTTATTAAAGTGGTTTTCGGTTTAGACAAGGAGTATGTCCATAACCGAATCCGGTCTCTTTAATAACTTTCGTGATTATTACACCGATTGGTCATTTATTTATTTCAAAACCACATCAATTTCAATTTCAATTTCAATTAGAATTTTCAAACCAACATTTCATTTGTGCTCCTAAACAATTTCCATAATTTTCGTTTCAAAACTTCCAGATTCATAATTTCAAAATCTTATAATTCAATTTCTATTTCTATTTAAAACAATTCAAATATTGATTCAAGTTCGTATATCAGTTTCATTCCGAAATCATTTAAATTAATTTAATTTAACATTCAAATCAATTTAAATTCATTTATCTATTTTATTCAATATCCATTAAGTAAATTTGTCATTCAAACAATTTTTTATTTAATTTCCAATTCATTAAATCAATTACTTAAGTTCAACACCATTATATCAAACTTACAAATTGAATTAAATTAAATTCGTCAAATCAAGTTTTTTTTAAATTACAAGTCTTACATTAATTTAAAAAATATCACATTTTCATTTCTTGTTAAAGAAATTCAATTTCACTTATTCATTTACTTAGTTACACATTTCAAAACTCAATTATAAAGAACTAAATTTCACTAATTCAAGAGGTTCAATTTTATTTAACTATTAAATAATTCAATTTTATTTAATTATTAAATAATTTTCAAAACTTAATTATTAAATAATTTCAACTTAATTATTAAATAATTTTAAACTTAATTATTAATAATTCCAATTTTAAAACAACATTCTTTCATCAACTACTATGTTAATATCTTGATTCAGAGTATTAAATATTAACATTTTCCTTCCATAAAAGTTCAAATTCCAACTTCATTTCAAAACCTTATTATTTATCCAATAAAATCTTTATTTTATTTTTAAATCAAATTATTGACCAATCGGGCTTTATTTAATTCTCTATCCTAGGTCAAGTTCATTTGGGTATTTATCATTTCAACCCGATTCCAATTCAATTCAAAATTAAAGCATAGCAAAGGGAACTTGCAGTGTGATAACTAGGATGGTGTCAAAGTAAATAAACAAGCAATAACAACAATCAATATCAATCCAATAATCAATTCAAATAATCCCGAAATAATCATATTAATTCACTTTGTTATTTGTGTAAATTAATATAATTATTTCTAGAATCTACACTATCATTTCATGTAGATTAAAGATTATTACACTAATATTAATACGGTTCTTCACTTGATATCTACTATCAAATTTCATACTACATCGATTTAAACAACATACATTTAAATGGTTCAAGGTGTATTTTACCAAATTTCTACATGTTAATTTATTTAACATTTCAAGGGATCATATTATATAAATTTAACTAACCAAATTTAACACATATATCAAATCTAACTATCCTACGGGAATTTCTATTTCAAATTATTTATCACTTACAATATTAACAATTTAACGTCCAATGTCAACATCAAACAATCAATCATTTATCAACCAAACTGGATTATCATTTCCTGAATAACAGATAATAGTGTCAGATGTCACAGGTGAACTAATACAGGTAATAACATATATATCACAGTGCAAATAACTAACAACAGCAACTTTCAATTGTCGTTTCAATTTAAATCAAATTTAATAAATAAAAGAACATTAATCGTGAGTGATTGCTCACCTTTCGAGGCTAGAGAGAGAAAAGGCAATGGAATGAGTTAACGGATCGAAGCACAAATTCCAAAGAAAATTTAGATGGGCATGAATTTGATGACAAAGCTAATTGTTCGGAATTGATGAAATCAAATCAAACTGGAATGACAAAGATGAATTGTATCAGTGAACTTATATATCCAAACTATACCTATACAATTTAGTTGGAACCCGATTAAAATAAATATCTCTTTAATGTACAATTTTATATAGATATTAATTAAACACATATATAAGTCAAACTGTACATATCATAAAAAATTTAAAACTCGATACTTACAAATAAACTCATAGTTTTCCCAATTCTACAATTAAATCCAAAATATCATAATCTGACAAAACGTAAAACTAACAGAGGAACAGAACATATTTTATGAATATACATAGTAACCGACTTTATATACTTTCATATATATAAACTTTAACTTTATGTATGCTACAGTGTAAAATTGATGTATTGACTAGCGCCAGTCAATACCTATATATAACAAAAGTATAAATATGTATAAGCTTAACATGTGCCTACTTAACAGTGTGTAGAATGTATAAACTGACAAAAATCAAATAACTAAAATACCTATATTACATACTACTTATCTGAATATACTACAGACCCACTTTGTAAACAACTAACACTACCTATAGCTTGGGTTAACGAGCTTTTAGCAATTGTATATAACTTTGTATAAACCGACAAATGTCCATGACCGATATATATATATCAATCGAAACTTATATAAACAAATATGTGTAAGAAATCTAGTTATAAACAAAGTTATACTAATAAATATATAGCAGTAGGCAAACATCTAACTCAATACTTATAAACAAATACGTAACAGCCTATATAAAGTATTCTCTGTAAATCAATACATAACCAACCCAAAAGATTATATAAAAATATATGTATAAGATGACACTTTAAATAGATCAATGTATAGCTCCTATGCTGTTAGACGAAATATAAACAAACACTAGTAAATTATATTTACTAACTTATTATATAACTAATATTATAAACTAACGTGTGTATATAACAAATATACTTTACCATCCTTGAATCTACAATGTGAATCACATACTCGGAATATATATATATACACGAAAAAATATATATAGATATATGTATATATACTATAATTTTATAAATAAATGCAACTCAACAATACTGACAACACTTACACTTTTATAACCCACGTATATATAATGTATTGAAAATCTGTTGTATCAATATACTTAAAACCCAAACAATCAGTTATATTTAAACATTTTTTTAGATATATATATGAAACAAAATACTAATACATAAGTAGCTATATATATATATATATACGTTTAAGATGACAGCAAAAGGGGTGAAGCAAAGGTAAGAATGGAACAAACCCCACCTGCCAATATATATATGCCGCCCTTGTTGATATATACATGATTTTGAAAAGAACATGAACTGCTGCTATGTTTGCAAAGGTGGGAGCACGGGCTGAGAACTCGGGTTGCGTGCCTGGTGAGGTGTGGTCTGCTTGGGGTGCGTGCATAGGCGCAAAGCCGAGAGGAGTAGGAGATGGAACGATAGCAGTTGATGGGTTTAAGCCGCTCGGCTGAGGAAATGATGGGTGGAAGAGGCGAGGTGGCGGCTCGGTCCAGGTTCGATATGTGCGTGGGGAGTTGCGGTCGTAGGTGATGGTTGTAGAGCTCGGTTTCACTGGCAAGGCTGTGGCGAGCGGGGTTTGCACGGTAGGGGATCTGGCGGAGAGGGTCTGGCATATGGTTACTCGGCCAGGATTTGGAGCTGTAGTGGATGCGCATGAGCATGGTGGAGGGAGAGGCCGGTGCTCTGACGTGGCGAGGTCGGACGCCGATCGGTGGTGGATGAAAGCAATGGCTAGCGGGTGAACTTGAAGCGATGCAGGAGACTTGCGTGAGCGAACGAAAAATGATGTAGAGATGGAGAAATGGGGATAGTTGCAAAAGTGGAAGAAGAGATGGCTACAGAAAACTTTTTGTTATAATACATATAGTCTATTCTTTGAAGTAAGGTAACCGGAAAAATGTGAAAGGTCGGACCCATAATTTGAACTATTGGGAACAGAAATATGAATAGCTGGTTCTAGGCAAATAAGCCTTTGCTTTTATTATCACACCTAACAAGCAGGCAAAGCTTTTGAATTATATCGGGGTTTGAAGTAATGATGGTCACGCACTGATACAGCTGTAATATTTAAAAGCAATTTATGTGACCACGGTTCAAATCTGAAAAGCAAGAAATTAAAAGTCATGAATTTCGGTACCGGTAAGACGCATAGTTTGATTGTTTCCGACGCGTACCGGACCTCAAAACACAGAATTTAATATACCGCAGAGATCAGCACGACGAGACGATTAAAACGGTATACATATATTAATGGTATGATTGAATTTTTTTAAAATTCGAATTTTTATTAGCGGGAAAATGCAGCAAAAACGTAGAAGAATAAGATCGATGGAGCTAAAGAAGTCCGAATTTGGAAAAACGAAAAATGACGTCTTGCTCAGAAGATGGTTTCGAATTTTTCTATATAAGAATATTTAGGTTTCGAAAACATTTTATTTTCATTACATTTTAAGTGATTTAAACCGAAATGACGTGACTGAAATTTACTTTCATATTTTCTGATGAAACTTTACAATTTCCTATGTTTAAATAGACGCATTTTAAATATCGAATTTTCGTTGCGAAATTTTATTGTTTATTTTTATTTAACGAAAATTTCATTTAACGCAAAACGCACGTTTCTTACGTTAAAATTATTATTTTGGTTTCTGTTATTGGTTACAACTATTTCATATTATTACATTACGTTTTTAATATGTATTACATTATCGGTCTTATCAAAATTGGTCGTCTACGAATTTGGTTTTGGATTTGTAACTTATATACAAAGAGATTTCCATTTAATAAATCGTAAAATTTTATTTCTATCGGATTTTTAATTAATTTTTTTTATTTAATTTAGTATTTTTAAAGCGTTAAAAATACGGGTCATTACAACTGAGTTATTCCATGATTCAGATGCTCTTTTACACACTGCTTCTTTAACCAAGCCATACTTTTTGTTATTGATCTTGATTGATGGTACATGCTCAAGATTACACTCATCTTTCATTGGTTCTTGAGGCTACTCTACTACAATATCTACCCATGATTTCCGGCCTTGCTCCCTGTTTAGTGAGATGGCCATCGGCTTCCTCTGTTGTGATATCGGAATTCCTTTTCTTGACTGAGGATTAGTGGTTTTCTGACTATCATTTCCCTTAAAAATGTCTTTATGGGAAGCCGGTTGCAACTCCTGAACTTTCTTGGTCTGTCTCCTTCTTTGCAGCCTGGATTGGACCAATTGGAAACCATCATCATCAGCGATGACAACATCTGATGGCTTTCTGATGTGAGAAATCTCAGGTGGTCTGAGTTGAGAAATTGAATCAGAGAATTTTGAGGAAATTTCGTGAGTAATTTGGTTTTCCCCCATGGTGAGTGGAAACCCTAAATTACAAAATAACAAAAATGTTAGAGTAGAAGTTGATTACTATCAATATGCAAGAATATTGACCATCGTCGAGAGTTTAGGTTATATATTAAGCTATAGTTCTTAGTTGCATTATGAATCTTCATCACATATAAAATAATTTAGTTCAAGTGTAACAACCCGGATTTTGGAGATTACCATTAATATTAAATTATAATGCAAATAATAATTTAATATAGTGATTATAAATGAATTGGAGGAATGAAATGTGAGTTAATATTGTTTATTTTATATAAACAATGTTTTGATGAATAAAACTTGGGTTTTTAATTTATGTGAGTTAATTTATCTCATAAGATGTTATTTCAACATATTGATTGTGGGAATAAATATAAATGAATGAAAATAAGCTTAGAATATTTTATTTGTGAAATTGGGTTGAAAATAAATGATGTTAGTTATTTATTGAGTCAAAATGGGAAATATTGGAATTTTATTCCAATAATAGCCTTTTATAGTGAATAAAAAGGGCAAATGAGAAGAAAATGAATTTTTTTTGAAGTGTATTAATTATTGAAAATAGTGTTGTAATATTTTAAAAAGTGTTAAAACATTTAATACACTTATTTGAGTTAAGAAATAATTTTTATTTGACTCAAATTGTAAAAATAGTGGTTTTTGTCTAAAAATAACAATATTGTCAAATATTGTGTAAATTAATAGTTTATTGTGAAAAAAAGATTATTGTGTTAATCATGTTCACCTTGTTGAAATATGAAGAATGCATTTTTTCACATGTAAAAAGAAGTTAATATGTGAAAGTATGTTAAAAATGGTTTAAAACTTATGTATACAAGTAAGAGAAACGATTTTTTGAGATCAGATTATGATGATGAGTGGAATCGGGGTTTTGAGGAATAGAGTGTAGGATTTAGGGAGAAAGAATTAGGTTTTATGAATCAATAATGGAAATGGGAGGTTCGTATGCGGGATTGATGGGAGATCTAAGGGCATTTCAAGTATTTCAGAAAGACGCGATTGAAATTAGTGCAATGAATTTACATTATTAGTAGTAGAGATTAGCCTAAATAATTTTCTAAGTATGGAAATGGGCTAATTGGGTATAGTAAACATCCAATAACCCAAATACTAGATTTTTCTGAGTGAAGTACGATCCTTTTCTTCCAAAACTCATTACAGTAAAACCAAAATCAGAATAAAAAGCTTCAAAATACAAAACAATGGCTACCCTCTTCAAAAATTTAATTTTCCAAGCTCAATCTTTGCAAATTTAGAGCCTAATTCAAGTTAGAATCATAAAAGAAGGTAATCTCCAACCTAATCTATCTTAGAATCCATATAAATCTTGGAATTGTTTACTGTAAATTTTGTTTTGATCAATTGCTTCTTTGCATGTACTGTACTTTTCTATTTTTAGGTGCTTAGGGCTCCAATCTTGTGCTAAAGGCTCAATCTTGCTTGCAAATCCTCACTTATTCACTGCAAATCAATAGGTAAGTGTAAAAGCTTACAAATGCTAACCAAAAACAAAGTTTTGAGTTGAATTTTCGTATTAATAAGGTTACGTTTCGTCTTTGTTTTTTTTTTCTGTCGCCATGTTGTTTTGGCCATAACTTCTACGTTTCTTAACCGATTTTGATAATTTTGGATGTTCCGGAAAGCTTAAATCATGTACTACAACTTCCATGTATTAAGTATTCTATAATTTTGAGGTTAGCTATGTCAAAGTTGAATTTTTCTACTGCTATTCCGAGAGCAAAACCAATATTTGCTCTGTGCTTAGAAGCTGAAACGAAATTAGTCATAACTTCTTCGTTTCTTAACCGATTTTGATAATTTTAGATGTTCCGAAAAGTATAAATCATGTACTACAACTTTCATGTATTATATTTTCTGTAATTTTAAGGTTAGCTATGTCAAAGTTGAATTTTTCTACTGCTATCCCGAGAGAAAAACCAATATTTGCTCTGTGCTTGAAGCTGAAAGGAAATTGGCCATAACTTTTTCGTTTCTTAACCGATTTTGATAATTTTAGATGTTCCGAAAAGCTTAAATCATGTACTACAACATTCATGTATTAAGTTTTCCGTTTTGAAGTTAGCTATGTCAAAATTGAATTTTTCTACTGCTATCCCAAGAGCAAAACCAATATTTGCTCTGTGCTTGAAGCTGAAACGAAATTGGTCATAACTTCTTCGTTTCTTAACCGATTTTGATAATTTTGGATGTCCCGGAAAGCATAAATCATGTGTTACAAGTTTCAAGTTTTGGGTTTTCTGTAATTTTGATGTTTTCTTGAACAAAATCGTGCTTTTTTGTTGCTGACCCGAGAGAAAATCGACAGCAACAACAATCACAGGCCTGAAAATTGTTTTGGCCGTAACTCTTTCATTTCTTAACCAAATTCAATAATTTAGCATGTTCTGGAAATCTTAGAGATAGAGCTACAAGTTTCATGTTTTGAGTTTTCGGTAATTTTGATGTTTGCTTGATCAAAATCGTGCTTGTTTGTTGCTGTCCCCGCGAGCAAATCGATAGCAACAACAATCATAGGCCTGAGAATTGTTTTGGCCATAACATTTTCATTTCTTAACCAAATTCAATAATTTTGGATGTTTTGAAAAGCTTAGACATAGAGCTATAAGTTTAATATTTTGATATTTCTATAATTTTGAAGTTATCCAGGTCAAAATTGAGACGAATTAAGAGCTAGAAATTTCTATTTGGAATTATGGTTATAAATAACCATCTAGATGTTATTTTTACTTGCCGATGAGATGAGGTAAGCTACTTTATGATGATTTTACGATGTTGAGATGTATTATGATGGCTTTTACTTGTCAATGAGATGAGGCAAGTCACGATGCCACTAGTACTCGTCAATGAGATGAGACGGGTAGGGTATTGTATTTACTCACCGGTGAGATGAGGCAGGGTATATTTTCATGATGTTTATGGTGTGTTACTAGTGTGGCACCAACTAACGGCTAGTAAACCGTTAGGTGCGAACGTATGGTATGGGACGTACATTATCGCTTATTGGGTTCCTATCCGAGAAGTTGAGACACATTCATGATGTTTACTAGTACTACAGACCACGAGTACTCAATTGGAGTCATCACGTTGTAGTTGCGACTCCGATCATCACGATGTTATTAACTCGGGTCTTTGTGACTGGAAGTCATTATGATATTATAGACTATAGTCATCACGACATTCACGATGTTATAATGTTACTTGAATCCAGTCCTCACGATGTTTATGGTACCAAATATTAGTACTAGTCACGATGTAAGCACGTGCAGTTTTCCATGAAATTTTAGATGTTTTGATTTCACCTTTTTATGAGGAAGTGTATTATAGCCTTGAGTAAGATGAAGGCTTACATGTATTGATGGTTTTATGGTGATTTCTAATATAATGTTTTGAACTCTTTGAGTTCTATTATGAACAATTTATGAGGTTTTAGACCGTTTTATGATAATTATTTAAATGGTTCAAATCTTTGCCTATTTCACTTATAAAACTATAGAAGTTGAACCATAGTTAGATAACCAATTGAATTCCCTTATGAAATCATGATGAACCCATAGATGTCTCACCTTAGAGACGGTTTGATGATACTTATATCATTCTGTTGTCAATAACGGAATGGTTCTCTCGTTCCTCCTATTACTGTTATATTTACTAATGATAAGTTCTAGCCTACCCGACCCGTGTATTTATTACTCGGGTCAGACCGAATTGTAGGTTAGGTATGGATTTAGCTCACTCCTTGGATCGGTTAGCTTGCTTTTGTTTGGACCGCTTTGTTCGGACTTGGACATTTTACCTATTATTTTGTGGGATGGTTGTGTATGTATACTTTGTAGTTCATGCTACTTATGTATGTTGTATTATGTATGATGTATGGAGATGTATGTATACTCTGATCTGGGTTTGTTGTTCTGTGACTGTTTATATTTTTTTTTTGTATATTGCATTTATTCTGAAATGGTCCTAAACCACCATGGTATCGTATTAGTTAAAGACTAGGTGTGTCGATCATATATGAGGTAATGGGAAAAGAAAAAAAATATCGACATACTTAGTTCTTAGCTAATGCATTATCATGAGGGGCGCCCTTAACCAGCCATATTCTCTGCATTAGTAGACATGATTACTTAGTAATTCTCTTTATTAATGTGGGTCTCGGGGTGGGGCTTCACATCAAACATAATTTTGTTGATAAATACTATTACGGTTAGGAATTTATACTCATTGTCCAATGGACAATAAGAAAATATGGCAAAACGTGGTATCAATCTTCATAGTATTTAGATGATGCATTTTTACGTTTAAATTTGAAGGAAGATGAATCATTTTTAGTACAATATTCAGATTATTGTCTCATTTTGAGCATCTTCTTTTACAATTAGAAAAATTGGAATAATACTATATGAGTAAAAAAAACTACTACACTATCCACGTTTGTAGTCATTTGTACGGTGATAATATTTCACCTTTAACTTCACTTGGTTACTTTTTCAAATTACCCGAAGCTTCACAGGTGATGAGGTTCTTATTATACTTTTACACGATGAGAATTTGTATTGAACAGAAACATCTACTTTTGAACATGTAGCAAGACATATTTAACTTTCTAATCAAGGTTGCATTCATCCTCTCCATAGCCTATTTTTTTCGTGCAATACTTCTTTTTATAGCTTATTTCGTTTAAAGATAAAGACAAAAGTACACATATGAAGTGGTTATATGTGAGCCTTTAATTTTTAGTTTTAGTTTGTTTGTTACTCTTGGGTATTATTATGTAATCATTGTAAAACTCGCAATTTTCACGTATATTATATTACAAATTAAATCTCATATATATGTATGTGCATTGGAAGTATTTAGAAGGTGAACAACTATATACCGAAACTAACCGTATACTAAAACCATAGTGAGTATTTAATGATCACAGCAAGTATTTTACTAAAACCACAATTTATGCAATTTTGGGTTTCTTTATGGTTAAATGATCGGAAATCATTGTAAGTATTTACTAAACCACAATTTGTATAATTTATGCAATTCCTTTACATATTACTATTTAAAAGTTACATATTTTGCCTTTGTAAAAGGTTACTTTAGTTCTATTGGTATTTAAAGCAAGGAAACTAGATGTTGGTGCAAGTTTAATTCCCACCTGTTGTTATTTTATATTTATTAACTAGTACCCATTATCTTTCCCTATTTAAAACTTATATCAGCAACTTGTGTCGGCCTTAATCGGTGATTAATTCTATAAAAATAGTTTCGATTTGGTGTTGTTGTGCATGCATATTTTCCTGATTGTTGTGCATATAATGAAACAAACAATACAAGGTCTCGACAAAGACAAATACCAGAAGCACACTTATCAATCCGCACCATCATGAGGCAATACATACTAACCATTGATCAATATCAGCGGCCAATATTTTATTCTGCTATTAGACTAAGATCACCAATTTTACATGGGCTCAAATATTAGGCCCATTTACGTTGTATTTAAATACATGTTCTCTGTATCATTATTTTGTACTGAAGTATTATCAATAAAGATACAAATATCATTTCTTTATTTATGGTATCAGAGCACATAAAGCCAAACGGCAAAATTCAAAGATCATAATCAAAGAAATCAAAGAAATTCAAAGATTTGGGATTGTGTTGGCTCCTCTCAGAAAAATATCATCATCGAGGAGGCATATCTCACTCTCGATCACATCAAGATCAGTTACACCTATCCCATATTCTTCTCTTGCCATCCTAAAAGAAGAAATCATAATTTTATCTTCACTTTTCTCCTCTGGTTGCAAGATTCTTCATTGTTGTTCATGTATATTACTGTCTCTTTATGAAACAGTAATATACACCTATCACAAGCAGTCTGAATTTCATCATTTCTTGCTTCTTGGCTGCTATTCTCAAATAGCCATGCCAATATCCCTGCCACCTGTTCTTTTTTCAATCAAGAAACCGACATTTCAAGATTACTGAATCACCACGGCAACTGATGAACAAGAAATGACATCAGCCACTTTAGGTAACCAGTCCATGAATCCCCAAAATTTAGATCTGATCTTGATCAAACCTAAAAGTCAAGTTATTACAACACCATTAGATGAAGACAATTATGTTCTATGGAAATATCAAGTCGAAATAGCTTTAAAAGGATATGACTTACATGATTTTGTTTCTGGAACCAAGATCATGCCACCAATCATGATAACTGACAAAGAAGGCAAGACTGTTAGTAATCCAAACTACAAGCATTACCAAAAACAAGATAATCTCTTGTCATCATGGCTACTATCTTCAATTAGTCAAAGCTTACTGTCACAAATGGTTGGATGCAACAGCTCTTATGAGATATGGTTAGCAATTGAACGCATATTCAGTTCGCAGTCAGCAGCAAAAGTCATGCAATATAGAAGGGAATTACAAAATGCAAAGAAAAATGACATGCCAATGAGAGAATATCTTGTCAAAATCAAAAATTTATGTGACAAATTAAAAGGTGTTGGTCATAATGTATCCATCAGTGAACAGATTCTAGTGATAACCAATGGATTAGATCAAGATTATGAATCTTTAATAACATATATTGCCACGCAACCGACCCTGCCTGATATTGAATACATACACACAGCTCTACTGGCTCATGAAGGAAGAATTCAACAAAGGAAATCAATGCAAGAAGAATACAATATCAATTATGCAGTTGCATCAAGAAACAGAAATCAGAAAAGTGCATCAAATCAACCCAGGCAAGAAAATCAAAGTCAGAGAGGAGGCAATGTTCAAAGAGGCAGAGGCAGAGGGAGGAGTGGATACAATAATAGAGTTAAATGGCAGATTTGTGAAAAACTTGGGCATGTGGCAAACAAATGTTATTTCAGATATAAGGAGGATTTCAATGCAGGACAAACATCTCAAACCAACAAACAATCAAATGCTAATATGATTCAGACTGGGAACCAATCCAGAAACAATGGAGATAATACAACCGATGATACCACTAAAACAGATGATTACAGCAGTGAAGAATGGTTTCCAGATTCTGGTGCCACAAATCACATCACAAACAACCTACAGAATTTAAATCTGGGGAACAAAGGATACACAAGTAATCAAACTGTTCTTATGGGAAATGGTGAAGCTTCAAATATAACACATGTTGGTACTGGCTATATAAAAGGTACAAGGTTACTCTATTTAAACAATTTACTAAGAGTGCCAAGTATCAAGAAAAACCTTATTAGTGTTTCACAATTTGCCAGTGAAAATAAGGTGTATTTTGAGTTTCACCCAAAATCATGTCTTGTTAGAGATTCATTAAATAAAAACATATTATTACAGGGTAAGCTGGACAATGGTCTATACAAATTCAGCAATACTCAAAATAATGATGCTGCTAACAAGACAATTTGGTCAAATAATGTTAGCACAAGGAGTGACGGTAATGTAAAATTGTTTCATGAATGGCATTGTAAACTTGGTCATCCTAGTTATGATGTAGTTAAACTCATTTTAATGGAAAACAATATTTCTGTTCCAAATAAGTCTGATTTATTTCTATGTGATCATTGTCAAATGGGCAAAATGCATAAATTGCCTTTTCTAATTTCTGAAACTATATATGAAAATCCCCTTGAGTTAATTACTGCAGATCTATGGGGACCAGCACCACTTACTTCAACACAAGGACACAGGTATTATCTATCACTTGTAGATGCACACACATGACATACTTGGATTTATTTTCTCAAGGCTAAATCAGACACGAGCCATGCTATAACACAGTTTATTATTCATATTGAGAAACAAATTAACAAATGTGTAAAAATAATACAAACAGATGGTGGGGGAGAATTTAAGCCATTAAAAGAATTTTTTAGCAAAAAGGGAATTCTTCACAGAACTACCTGCCCCCACACATCAGAACAAAATGGTTTAGTTGAGAGGAAGCACAGATATATTGTGGAGACAGCTTTAACACTTTTGTCTCAAGCATCACTACCCTTGAAATACTGGAGCGAGGCTTTCGCCACTACAGTATATCTTATTAATAGGATGCCGACAAAAGTATTAAACAACGTCTGTCCACATGAAAAACTTTTTAAAGTTAAACCAAAATATGATCATTTCAAAAATTTTGGGTGTTTGTGTTATCCCTATCTCAGACCATACAATAAACATAAACTGAGCCTGAGGTCAAGTCCGTGCACCTTCTTGGGGTATGCACACAATCAAAAAGGATATAAGTGCATGGACAGTCAAGGCAAAGTTTATATTTCAAGGCATGTGGTATTTAATCAAAATGTGTTTCCATTTGCAGGTAAAGGAAAGCAGAGTCATGAAATCAACAATGAGAAGACACATGGTTTTTACATTCCAGAACTGTCAGAATGCACTCAAGAAAACAATCAGACAATACAAAATGTTGATAAAGATGCACCTATATCTAGCAGCAAATCAGGACACAGTTCAGATGATGGAAATGATAACAGCTGCTTACCAATAGGTTTGAATGATGAACATAATGCTATCATGTTAAACAGTGATCATGATCAAAGTGCAAATATGTCAAACAACAATCAAGGAACAGATGCAACAGCAAACATCAATGATAATCAATTGGAAGACTCTCATAATCAACATGCAGAAAAAGGACATCCCATGATTACCAGATCTAAGAGTGGTATTTTTAAACCTAAGTTATACATAGCTCAAACAAATGAGGTGGAGCCAAATTCTTATGATCAGGCCAGCAAACATGAAAAATGGAGAAAGGCAATGGATGAAGAATTAAATGCATTAGTCAAAAATAAGACCTGGACACTAGTGCAACCACCAAGGAACAAAAATATTGTGGGATGCAAATGGACTTATAAAATCAAAAGAGATGCAGATGGTAATGTATCAAAGTATAAAGCCAGGTTGGTGGCAAAAGGGTATTCACAGCAGTTTGGATTTGATTTCACTGAGACTTTTTCCCCAGTAATCAAACCAACTACTATAAGAATCATGTTAACTTTAGCTCTTCACAAAAATTGGAAAATAAGACGGCTAGATGTCCATAATGCATTTTTAAATGGTGAATTATGTGAAGATGTTTACATGCAACAGCCAGAAGGATACAATTACCATACGAATAAAGATCATGTTTGCAAGCTACACAAAGCCATATATGGGTTAAAGCAAGCCTCTAGAGCATGGTACGAGAAACTTAAAAGCACACCGACACATTTGGGTTTCAACGCTACAAAATTAGACAATTCACTTTACTTAAAAAGAGACAAGCATGTGAGCACGTATATACTTGTATATGTTGATGACATACTCATTACAGGAGATGATCAACAAGAAATCAACCACATCATAGAACTATTGGACAAACACTTTGCAATCAAAGACATGGGTGAATTAAAATATTTTCTGGGAATAAACATCCAAAGAAAGACTGACAATGAAATTTTTCTGTCACAAAAGCAATATATCAGTGATATTCTGGTCAGACATAACATGGACAAGGCAAAACCTCTACCTACCCTTATGACAAGCAGTAAACAGTTATCTAAAAATAAGGGTGAGCCTATCAATAATGTCAAGCAATACAGAAGTGTCGTTGGAGCACTTCAATACGTCACAATTACTAGACCAGACATATGCTTTAGTGTCAATAGAGTATGTCAGTACATGCAGAATCCTCTAAACGAGCATTGGAGTGACGTTAAGCGAATTCTCAGATACCTCAAAGGAAAAAATACATATGGCTTGCATTTAAAAGATAGTAAGGATATAAATATACACGCTTACAGTGATTCTGACTGGGAAAACGATGTTGATGACACATTTCTGGATATTGTGTCTATTTGGGACCAAATCTGATTTCTTGGTGCACGAAGAAGCAACCCACTATTTCCAGGAGCAGCACTGAAGCAGAATATAGGTGCATAGCAAGCACGGCAGCTGAAATCACCTGGATTGAAACCCTAATTTGGGAATTAGGGTTCGAATCAACTTGCAAGCCCATCATTTGGTGCGACAATCTCAACGCCATCTCACTTTCCATGAATCCAGTTCAACATGCTCGCACGAAACACATGGAGATTGATCTCCACTTCGTTCGTGAAAGGACAGGAAGCGGCAAGCTTGCCATCAACCATGTTCCATCTTACTATCAAAGAGCGGACTTTCTGACCAAAGCTTGATCAGCTAGAAATTTCAATCGATTTCGCGAAGAACTCAGAATTTTCTCAGCCGACATGGAGAACAAAGAGGAAATAAAACCCTAGTTTTGTTTGAGGCGGCGTATAATGAAACAAACAATACAAGGTCTCGGCAAAGACAAATACTAGAAGCACACTTATCAATCCGCACCATTATGAGGCAATACATACTAACCATTGATCAATATCAGCGGCCAAGATTTTATTCTGCTATTAGACTAAGATCACCAATTTTACATGGGCTCAAATATTAGGCCCATTTACGTTGTATTTAAATACATGTTCTCTGTATCATTATTTTGTACTGAAGTATTATCAATAAAGATACAAATATCATTTCTTCGTTTAGTGCAAATTATACATCTATTTTTTATTTACCTATGGCTCTTAAAAAGGGTTGTGGTTGTGCTAATTACCATGGTGTTGATAATAATTAATGATTTGAGTCATGAAGAAATTACGTTTCAGGCTAATGAACCTTTTTCTCTGCAAATAAATAAAGCAAACCTAATTGCTATTAACAGAAAGATGAATGCAGCACTGGTTCTAGAAAACTACACTCATGGCATATTATATAGTTTGGCCCGTGGTGGATGCCATATGAAGCTTCTCCAAACTACATAATCAAAGATGCATGAGTAGTAACTCATTCGTACAGTAATGCTACCTTACATTTGTTGTCAATTTGCTTCATTTAAATATCTATTCATTTGCATGGTATCAACAGTAAATGCATGTAAAGTTCATTTTATTTTTTGAATATTTTCACCTTTTAATTTTTATATTGAATATTAGATTTTTGCATCCTTTTGTACTATTCATAAGAAATTCTCAAATACCCGTGATGATTTTACAATCATTATCTATCGATTTTCCCCTTTATCTATCAAAAGGAATGAATTATATTGGCGAATAAGAATAATAATGAGTCGATTTTATTCGAATATGACGCATTGTTAAGTTTTTAAATTTTATTTTACTGGTACATTAGTAATGGTGCATGATTGAGTTTTCATAAATTTTTATTCTAATTTGACATATTGTATATGAGAAGTACATATTTAAACTTAACTGAAAGATTGAGAGATATTCATTTATTCACTCTTATTTAACATTTGATTTGCGGGTGTAGGCTTTCAACTTGTGGAGAAACAAACAATCAAGCTTCTAACAGAGTATCAAACTGCCCACATATTGCAAATTTGCAGATACATGATTTACCCTTTATTTTACAAATCCTACCCCTCCTCCTTTTACGTTTTTTATAGAGCTTTCTAACTTTTGATGGTATTCATTATTTTAATTTTTTCCCTTTTATAGTGGATTCGTAGTAGCTGATTGATGGAATTTGATGTTGTTATTGAAGCCTCTTACAACTACATTGAGAAAGTCTTATATATAGGTTTGTTGATAGCATCTCTTGGAAGTATAAATAATTGTAGAACTTCATCTCTCACACACGCATGCGCGTGCGCACGCGCATATGTGTGTGTTCATAATTAGTAACAGGGGCAGAGGCACGTTGTAGTTGGCGTGGGCACGTGACCCTCCCAGGATTTGCCCAAAAAACTGGAAAAAAAATAAAAAAATTGACTGTTCCAAAATCAAACCCTAAATCTATCGCAATCTTGAACAAATCACGAGCTCCATCAACTCATCGTAAACCTCAAGCGCAACCGGAAGCCCTCCTCTACGGTTCTCCTCCGCAGGCTCAAGCCCCTCCTTCACGGCGCTCCATCACGTTTTCCTCCGCACGCTCGCGCCCCTCCTCCACGATTCAGATATGGAATCATTGTTACTCCTTTTTTCTATTACTGTAAAATTAGCCTAATTTTGTACTGTAAGTTTGTAAAATTGATTTTGTTTGTTGGTGTAAATAATTTGGTTGGTATTTGACACACCCTGATTGTACATAAGCATTAAGACAGAAGATTTTCATTCACATTTTCTAGTTGGATTGTAGCCCTTTCTGTCGCAATTTGCTTAAATAATTTTAGCTAAATGCTAGGTTCAAATTTGACAATAAAAAGCCTAATTGTAGTCAGAACAATTGTTTTTATATGTTTTCTGAAATTTGCTCCTTAAAATGCATACATTTTAAGCATAGATATGAAAACTCATGGACAACTTTGAACTTATAGCATTTTGTATGGCTATTTTAGTCTAAAAGTTAAATAATTGATGGATTCTGTTATGAAATATTATTACATGACTATTTACTGGTGGTTATTTAATGATTTGTTATGAGTTATTATGCACATATTTGAATATTTAGGAAAAAAAAATCTGTAGCTACCGCCTTTGAACCCTCAATTTTTTAACATTGTGCCTCCGCCAGAATTATTTTCTGGCTACGCCACTGATTAGTAATGCTAATTTTGACCCATCACCTAAAAATTAATCTAATTTCTTGCACAAGCATTCATATTTCTTTACAATACCAATCTTTTTTAGTTTGTAGGTTACCGTGGATCACACAAAATATGATTTATGGGAATGATCTGATTATGGTTTTATAGTGGTCTAATAAATATTATTCTTATAAGTAAATCATTGTATAAAATGTCTGCATGTTTATAAGTGCTTAAGCATTAGATATGGACAAAAAATACCATGTAGACTATTAGTCATTAACTCATATTGTATAATTCTTTTTTTTAAGCTAAGAACCATGTAGTTGAAGTTAGAATACATTGTGTTATTTAATCAAGGTATACTTCATTATTAAGTTATATTGTATAGCTCTTCTTCTTAAGAGAATTACCATGTAATTAAAGTGTTATCTTTGTAGTATTATTGCTTCTTACTTTGTTTTTATTTCCGCACCACTATTACATTCAAAACCTATGTATATTATTTATTATTCATTATCTATGAGGTGCAAATTTTTTTGAAACAAAGGTAAATGGGCCAAGCCCAGAAGTAATACAAAATGAAAAATGAGATCGGGTAAAGAAGCACCCGCTTTCTCACTACAATAATACCTACTACCTCTCTACAAATACACGAAACCTAAAAAACTTTAGGGAAAACTGCGCCTCCATCTCAACTCGAAAGAATAGAATAAAAATCGCGATCTGACGAGGGAACTCAGATAAAAACAATGGCCTAAGGCGGCTTCCAATTCTTCTTAGCAGATTTTTGCAACTCGCGATAATCTGATAAGAGGAAAAAATCCTTCTCATGACTTGTTTTTGCTTTAGCTTCAGCGTGCGACGTCAGCTTTATGCTAGGAGATTTGTTAAACCCTAGCTCTAAGAGGGGATCAGTACTATTATGTAATTCTCCAGAATCCTCAACCAAGTGAGCGCGATAACCTTGCTGCTTTTATATTCAACAGAGGCTGGAATTTCAAAATCAGTCATCCAACTGCTTTCTCCCTATTCCCAGTTAGATAAGTGAAAGATTTGATTATTAATTTTGCTTCTGTAAAGATTGAATTCTAATCCTTGCTCTTTGATAGTCCACTGGAGCTTTTTGTCATGCTCCCGAAGACTTCAATTCATGCAGTAATCTCCAGAACTGCCAGGTATAAAGAAATTTGCCTTATAATTTGAAATATGAAATTAATATTCTTATTATTGATAAGAGCCATGATACTTCCCTTGCAGTTAACAGTTGGCAATTTATTATTCTGGAGTGAGCTGCTAGAGCAATTGCCTGCTCGTTCTCTGTATCCCTCTTCAGATAAGTGTCTGTTGAAATACTCGTTAATTTCTCTTGAGTGATTAGTATTGGAAACATGATTGATATTAACTGTCGGTTGCCTATCTTTGTCCATGCTCAGATAATTGTCCATTTGATCATGTAAACTGTGTGTGCGGTAGCTTCCGCCCCTATTAGGTAAGTGATAACAATTATTAGAGCTCAGATAATTGTTATTATTAGAAAATAATAAATTATCTTTAATCATACTTCCCTTATAATTACAGGAGTGATTCCTATAGTGTTGGTAGAAGTGGCCGCCTCCAGTATTGGCTAAATTGGAAGTGGGATTAACGTAACTCCAAGGCTTTCCCATCTAATGATTGCCATTGTGATGAGGAAGTCTCACATTAGGGGAATCAAAAGTGATTTTCCCACTCTGTAAGAATGATTCTAAATTCTCTTCATATTTATCCATGTGCCAGTTTTTATGGTTTGGATTTTCTGAATAATTGCTTTGATTTCTATGTTTATTGAGAAGAATCTGGCAATCTATCTTATTATTCTTCCAAAGTAGTATGCTTTCTGTTTCTGATTGAGAGTGAAGTCTTTGATTTCTTTCTTTCCAGATGTGAAAAATTATTGTAGTGAGCATAATACTTGCTTTTTTGAATTCCTTGGATTTTTCTTTGAATTTTTGTTGGATATAGTTGATGCTTTCTCTGATGTTTTGAACTGCCTAATTTTGGTTAATCTTGAGCTTTGTTTTGGCAATAAACCATATATGTTTTGTATAAGTACAGTCAAAAAACAAGTGGTTGATGCACTCATTTTCCTCTCGGCATAGCAGGCATATAGTATCCCTTTATTATTCCATTTTAAGCATCAATCCCTAGTAGGAAGCCTGTTTATAACTGCAAAATAGGCACAATGGGACATTTTGGGACAATTAGATTTATTCCAAATAACAGTGTGCCAATCCACATCTGTTTCATGACCTTTTATAAACTCCAAAGTATTTTTGAAGGAGAAAGAACCTTTATTAGATGTTTTCCAATCCCACTTATCTTTTGTAAGATTAGGGTCTATTGTGATTTGATTAATGGCTAAATTGAAGATTGAAGTAGTTGGATGACTAAATGTATTCCACCTAGTATTTTGGATAATGCTACTAACCTTACCATTGATTTCTCCAAATGAATATAAGCTGTTCCATCCCACTAGACTAACTAGTGTTTTTCCATGAATCCAAGGGTCGAACCACAAACTAGTCTGGTTTCCATTTTTAAATTTTCTTTCCAAAAGCTTAATTACAATATCTCTACTACTGAGAATATTTTTCCATACAAAAGAGTAATGTTTCTCAATTCCAGTAGTCCAAAAATTTTTATTTTAAAGATACCTTGCTTTCATCCACTTAGCCCATAGTGAGTTGCCATTTACAAACTTCCAGAATAATTTGAGTTTACACACTTCTCTTAACTCATTAATGTCTCTCAGACCCAATCCACCTGCTTTCTTTGATAAACAAATTTTTTCCCAAGCAATTTTGTGCTGTTTACCTTTCCAGATGAAGTTTGCATGAATTTTTTCAATTTTATGTATTGCTTTTACTGGGATATTGTGAGCTTGAATCCAATACATGATGATTGCGATGATGACAGTTTTAGTTAGCTCAATTCTACCAGCTAAAGACAGGAATTTACTAGCCCACCCTTCAAATCTATTTTGGATGATATCTAATAATCTTATGTAGTCTCTGTCATTAATTTGGTTGACACTAAGAGGAAGACCCAGATACTTAACAAGCAGAGTGCCTTCCTTGAATTTTAGGATATTTAAAATGTCCATTTTATTGGAGAAGCCTTTGATAAAATAAATTTTGCTTTTGAATTCATTGACTTTTAACCCTGCATGCTCTTCTAATTTGTCAAAAATATTTGCAATAGATTTCGCACTTTGTGAATCTTCATTCAAAAAGATAAGCAAATCATCAGCATATAGTAAATGTGTAATATACGGTTTGATTCTATTGATTGGTTTGATATTTCCTTTTATCAGCTCAAATTCCATAAGAATTGAGAAATACTCCATAGCAATAGTAAATAAATAGGGAGAAAGTGGGTCTCCTTGTCTAATTCCCCTATTGCTATGAATAAACCCATTAGGAGAACCTTGAACCAAAATAGAATAAGAAACATTATTAATACATTCAAGGATAAGATCACAGAATTTATTGCAAAATCCCATTTGTTTCATCATGTAAATAATGAAATGTCTATTTATTTTGTCAAAAGCTTTATGTTAATCAATTTTAACACACATGAGATTT
The DNA here is from genome assembly GCA_030737815.1 of Allium fistulosum. Classification (NCBI taxonomy): domain Eukaryota; kingdom Viridiplantae; phylum Streptophyta; class Magnoliopsida; order Asparagales; family Amaryllidaceae; genus Allium; species Allium fistulosum. Next base: position 1,458,685,737 of record CM060903.1, read on the forward strand.
TTATTTCCTTTTCTTCGCTTCGGTAGCTTCCTGCCTAAAATCCACGGCGCCTCGCTCTATCTGCTTCTTCGAAATCCCGGGGAGGCCGCAATTAATATACTGGGGCAAGCCCTAATTAATATACTGTGAATTTTACGGCCTAAACTCCTCCGTCAACCGTGGGGAACTACTGCCTCTGAGGAGGGGGAGGCGACCTCTAGTGAGCTTCAGGCCAGTATATTAATTAGGGTCGGTTTACACCCAGTATATTAATTATTATTAAAGTTTCTTATTAACTCATGAGCTAGCAAGGTGTTTTCAACAATTAATCTTCCAGGAATGAAAGCACTCTGGTTTTCAGAAATAAGATATTTCAAAAATATTTTTAACCTATTACATAAAATATTAGAAATAATTTTGTATATGAAATTACAGCAGGCAATAGGCCTATATTCTTCTAAACAGTTGGGAATTTGAACCTTAGGAACCAATGTAATAAAAGTATGATTCAAATTTTTTAATAATTTACAGGTCCTAAAAAATTCAGTGATAGAATCAAATAGAGTTGATTTGATTTCATCCCAGTGGGTTTTATAGAATTTGGAACCAAAGCCATCAGGACCTGGACTTTTATCATTGTTAGAATTAAAAATTATGTTTTTAATTTCCTCAAGTCTGATAGGAGCTAAAAGAATATCTTTACTTTTTTCATTAACTTTAAATTTAGGCTCTATATTAGGGAAGGAATTAGAATAGAGATTGGTATTATATAAATTAGTAAAATAATTGATGGCTTCTTTCCTAATACAGGCCAGGTCATTGGTAACATTACCCTTAAATCTATAATTTTTCCAATGTACCCCCTATATTTCCTACTAGACATTTTAGCAAAAAAAAATTTACTAGATTCATCTCCACGTATTAACCAGTCTATTTTTGCTTTCTATCTCAAATTAATAGACTGCACATGAAGGGACTTGACCAGTTTATTTTGGGCTAGAAAAAAGTTGTTGACCTTATTAATGTCTGAGCAATCCTTGTCTAACTCATTCTGTCTAAGCTCACATTCATCCCTAATGGATTTGACTTCATTTTTATTTCTGTTTTTATTCCAGATTTTCATATTTTCTTTAGTAATATAAAGAAGTTTATTGAATTTGAATTGGGCAGTACCAACTACTTTTGTGGTTAAGCAGTTTTTGATTAAGTCTTTATAACCATCCTCATATACCCAACCATTAACAAATCTGAATGGAATGTTGTTTCTAAGATTATTATTTTGACTTAAATAAATTTGAATTGGAGTATGATCACTAGAAGCCTGGGGAAGGGTAAGACATTTGAAATCTTTAAAATAATTTGTAAAGGCATGATTTAGAAGAATTCTATCTAATTTACAATGGATATTTCTGAATTTTCCAGATTTCCAAGTAAAAGTATTTCCAAAAATAGTTGATTCAAATAAACCAGTTTTAATAAGAAAGTTATGTAACATTTCAAGCTTTTTAAAAGGAACAGGATTCCCACCCCTTTTCTCAAAACCATGTAATACAATATTGAAATCTCCCATAACAATCCAAGGAAGTTTCATATTCAAGTTAATTTGATCAAGACTATTCCAAAGAGATAATCTTTCAGTTTCACTGTTGGAAGCATAAACAAAAGTAATTTCTAGTTGAAAACCACCTTTGTTTACACATTTACAGCGAATAAACTGGAAATTGATAAAATATTGAAAAATATCCCAAATGTTAGGATCCCAAATAACCATTATTCTACCATTTCCCCCCATTTGATTATTATTAATATATTTCCAACTATGTAAATTTTTTGTCTGAAAATCAGCAATTTTTGAATTGTCTAACTTATGTTCAAGCAAGCCAACCATACTGGGTTTTAAAGACATAAGGAGATTAGATAAGTCTAATTTCCTTTCTGGAGAGTTTAGCCCTCTAACATTCCATGAGATTATCGATATAATAATAATAATATTATTAAAAAGGATACCTAAAGGATACAAAGGAGAACAGCTATGTATTGTAGCTGCTCTCTACCACTAGAGTCTCCAGCCTCTTTCCCTTTTTCTTATATGATGTTTTGCTAATTGCTTTGAGCTGCTCTTCCCATTTTGAGTTTTTTGAGATGTAATTTCTTTTGAAGTCACTGTCATCAATATCTTCTGTGCTATCTTCAGTGACTATATCCTTGATGCTTTTCATTTTGCCTCTTCTTTTTTTCCTTTTTATCTTTCTTGTTCTTCCTTGATATTGAAGAGGAGTTTGTCACTAAATTGATTGCCTTTTGTAAACTGATTTCTGAATTTTGATTTTTAATATGAGAGGAAAGGTGAGTTGCAACATGGCTAATATTTGGGTTTTCAGGTGGTTCCCTGCTGAGAATAGCATTAATATATGGACCATCCATGTTCATGTTAGCTGATTCTGAGATATTTTCCTTGATTTGGGTTACTGTACTTTTACTGTTTGAATTTATTTCAAAAAGATTTCCTGAAATGCACTTTGCAATTTCATTATTCTTTTCTCCCAGACACTGCAATGTATTGCCTTCTTGAACTTCCATTTCTTGTGTTGATTCTCGAACAGTAATTGTTTCATTGTGATTGTTATTCTTTTCATTCAAGGATATACATATGGATCCATTATTTATTAATGTATCTCCTTTTTCCTTTGTGAAACTGCTTTCAACTTCAGATTTTTCTTGATTTTTTTGTTTCTCCTTCCAGACCATTTTGGTTACACAGTTTTCTATGGTATGTCCAAAACAACAACATGATTTGCATCTAGGAGGAATCCATTCATATTCTATGCTTTGTATTAAGTTTTCCCCATCATGCATTGAAATAGAAGCTTCATTTGGTAAATCAGAATTTGCTTGTATATCCACCAATACTCTAGTAAAAGAAAGTCTTGTTTCCCTAGCTGTGTGTTCGTCCAATTTTATAGGAGTTCCCACAATGCTAGCTATTGCACTCAGTATTTCTTTATCCTATAGTCTAAGATTCAATTCCAGAAGTCTAATCCATATTGGCATAGTAGAAAGCAAATCTTTATCTAGATTGATTTTGTTATTCCATTTTTTCATAACAATGAGTTTTCCCTTTAAAAAATGAGGACCTCCATTAATAGCTTTTTCACAATCTGCTGCATTTGCAAATCTAATTATGAAAAACCCATTGTTACGAGTAAAAATATCAAAATTACCAGTGGGAGCACACGATTTTGCAATAACAGCCTTGAAGTGATGATAGGTAGGTCTGTTGCCAAAAACATAGGCAATAACTGAATGGCACCACTTGTTTTCTGCCCTTCTGCTGGCCTCTGCATTCACAACTACTATTTTCTTATCATTGATTGAGAGAGGAGCAACATATTTGAGATCAGCTTCAGAGTTTGATCCTCCATTTTTTATCAAATCAGCCCATGAAGAAGCTTTGTTAAGGTTAGTATTGAATTGAGAATCAGGTTTGTTTCTTGGATGATTTCTTGAAATTTTTGTTTATGATATTGTGTTCAATCCAGTCTGAGATGGGTTTTCAACAAATTTTGAATATTTTCTTGCATTCTCTGTGATTCTTGAATTGAGATAATATCTTTTAGTATTTTTGAAGGATTGTTTTGAGTAATTTGAGTTTCCCTTATTCAGGCTCAGTTGGTTTGAACCTATTCCTGGTCGAACACTTCTGCTTTTTCTGGGCTGAACAGTTTGAAATCCCTCTTCATCAAATTCAAAAGTAATTTTTGAGGAAACAGGTTGTGAATGCAAAATTGGATCCGGTGGAGGAGGAGAAAGGGATGAGGAAGAAGGAGAAGACCCCCCAATCTGATCAAGGCAAAAGATTGGATTATCTTTGAGATTTGTGTATTCTGCCATTTTCTTGATTTCACATGAGAGAGAGTTTTTTTTATATCTAGGAGGTGCATTTTTCTCCAGAGTTGACAAACTTTTGTATTTCTTTTCCCATTCTTACATTTGTTCGGTGAGGTGGAGAATTTTTGATGTTTTGATGTTAACTATGCGTAGACAAAACCCTTTGGATTCCTACTTTTTCATCATAAATTAGGCAAGTCTCTCACTATGAGTAAATTTCACATATAAAGAAAAATGTGTCAAAAGAGAATCTAAGAACCATCTCAACATATATGATTATATGTGGTAGGCCTACAGTTTTGGAGTTTACCAATGTTGAGTTCTAGTGAAAAACTATAACAACCCAAAATTTGATATTTGATTTTGAATATTTAATTAATTTTAAATATCGAATAATTTGGTTTTTAAGTTAAATAACTTGGATTCAAATTCAAAAATTATTTAAATATTTGAGTTATGAATTTAATATTTGGATAGTGATTTAAATATCTGGATTTTGACTTGAATATTAATTTAATGAATTTAATGTCTTATTTAACTCATTTTAAATTATTAAATGTTAACGGTGAATTCATTTTGTAAATTTATTCGCAAGAGTAAATGGTTCAAATAAATAAGAAGAAAATTTATTTTTATTATAACGACTCGATTTTTATTAACGTATTTTTAATTTAATTTATTTGAATTTTTCATAATTTTTAATTTGAAAAATATTGAATTTATCGTTTGATGATTTATGAGCAAACGACAGTATTTTTGTGATTTTACAAAATACGACAACCAGTGTACATTGTTATTGTTTTGAGATTATGTTGCTTTTTCATGTACGATCGTATTTCTGTTTTGTTGTTCGTGGACCATACACGAACAAATTTCTATGTAGCATCGTACCGGAAATTGAATGGTAAACCAAACCTAATACAAGTCAACACTCATTCATTCCTTCTCTCCATCTTCATTTGTAAGTTTCCAGTAAAAGAAAATCAGGTATTTTACCTTCAAAACAAATTCAATACTACAATAAAATTCATAAAATAAAAATCTTTGGGGTTATTTAGCCTAGATCTACTTTTGGTATGGATTAGGTGAGGTGAGCTGATGAGCTTGGGCATTTGATAGTTTGGCAGTGGGTTGTAGAGGAACTAGGGTTTTGATTTCTTGGAGTTTGAAGTGGAGTTGAATGAATTGGAAGGTGGATCTATGTTAGTCGTGAGGAGGAGCTACTTTTGGAAAACTTTGGCGAGGTGCGGTCAAGGGGAGGTTTGCGTCGCCTAGGGCTAGGTTGCGACATGTGCAGGTCGCGTTTTAAGGGGGAAAGCTGAGTGCAGGGTTGTGGGTATGGGCACTTAGAGGAGGTGAGTAGCAACGCGATAGCACGATCGGTGTATCGTTTCGTGGATCAACGTGGAAGAGAGGGAGGAGAGAAGTTGTAACGACCCAGAATTTTAGATAATTAAAATTCGAATATTTAATTAATTTTAAATATTAATAAGTGGAATTAATAAGTCGGATAAATTATTTATCGAATATTGGAGTTACCTGGGTAATTAAATCGATAAATTAATAATTGAAATTCCAAAAATAATTGAAAATCGAGTTTAAAGTGATTGAAAATGATTTGTAAAATTTTATTTAATCATACTGGAGTTATAGAAAGGTTATAGAACTTTTAAAATTGAATTTGGAGTACTCTATGAAAATTGAATATTTTAATATTTAATTATCGACTGTAAAAATAGCCAATTTTCGAACAGTCTCGGAATTAGACGAGACTAGTTCCATTGGATCCGTAATAGTTAGTTATTATCGGATTTCAATTTTCGTAGAAATCGAAGTTATCGTTTGACCGTGGCAGCTCGAAACGCATCGATATCGTTTTAATTGTAAATCGTCGAGTTAAAATAGTCATTTTTCAAAAAGTCTCGGATTTCGACGAAACCAGTTTCATCGGATCCGTAATGTGAAATTATTGCATGGTTTCAAATTTCATAATTTTTGGATTTACCATTTGTCCGGTACGAATTAAAACGCCTTGAAATCGATTTAAATCGGTTTAATTCAAATTGATCGTTTATCATCATATCTCACACAGACGATCGAATTAGCTTCCGAGACCTATTCCATTGCGTTCGGAACGCGGGGTAAACCTTACGAACGTCAGCCGGCACGCTCGAATCGGAGTTCGAAAAGATTTCGATGAATAGTAAATTTGGTCATTTTCTATATAAGGACTTCATTATCTTCATTTGCAAAAAGAAAATAGCTAGGGTTTCAATTCAATGTTCAGCCGCCACTTTTATATTCTAAGGCCAGAATTTGATTTCGTTCCCCCTCGATTATCTCTTCATCCACTCCCCGATAGACTTCGATTCCAACTAGAAGATTGTAGAGCACAGAGCGAACTGCAAATCCAACGGTTGAATTTTGTTGTAGTGGCTTAGATCGATGGCAATTTACAGTCAAAGGGGGTGCGTTCGAGCTCGTTTTTCGAGCACAGGGGTTGACCGAGCTTCGCGCCGTTCGAGGCGTGGGTCGAGCTCGAGACGGGCTTTCGAAGGGTGCCGTTGTGATGGAGTTTCGTCAACGTTGGGGGGGGTGCGACGTCGAAGTTCGAACGTGAGTGATGGGTTCACGTACGCGTGAACAACCTGGGAAGATGATAATTGCGTTTGGCGGCCTGATGTCTCAGTTTGAAAATCAACGGCTGTGATAAAAGGTTGTAAATATTTTTAAAAGAAGTTGTAAAATTTAATTGTATTTTAAATTCGTATAAACTTCTAAACCCCATAACTTTGTCATACGAGGTTGAAAAATTACGAAACAAGTTGCGTTGTCTTCGTTTCGACGAGCACTACGCGATGCAACTGGATTGAAGTCGTTTGGAGCTAGTTTGAATTTCGGGTAAAATTAAACGCGCGTTTAATTTTATTCGAAATAAACGCTGGAACGGAATTTAAAATCACGGTGAGATATTCTCACTCAAATTTGAATGTGGAATTTTTACAGTTATTGATTGATGATTGACTGTTTGAATGTGCTATTAGATATGATAGGATATATCTATATATATATATAGCAATATATACATATTGGCATATGTATATATTGGATTGATGATTTCCCGCCTCGTATAGCGGATGAGACCCTATTGCGCCGTTAGTAAGCGGATTTATAAAAACCTATATACCGCGATAATTCCGTACTGGAGCGGAATTGGTATTGTGCTAACATATGTGGATGCAGGGAAACAGGTTGGAGGGATCCGACTGGATTCCTCACCGTATTGATTATTTACAGATATTTTGATATATTCTGTTATCATATGATGATATATGATGTTTGACTGTTGTGATGGACTGATTGGTGTTGTTGCATCATCGGATTCAGTTTTGAACTTTAAAAATGACGACTTTTAATTTAAAAGGATTTTTAAAGTGATTTTTGAAAATATACGTTTTATGGAATTTTTGAATCGATTTATAAACGTAAAATTTTAAAAGTTATAAAAGTTATAATTTTTAGTGAAATATAACCGAAGTGTCGTTTTTGAAATAAAAGTCGATTTATTTATAAAATGGTTTAAGTTGGGATTTTTGAATAACTATAAACGATTTGTATAGGAAGATTTATAAAATTGATATTTTATAAATCAAAATATTGGACTTATAAAACGAATTTTTATAAGTGTTGGAAAGAAGTATAAAAGGATTCCATAAGTAAACGAAATTAATAGATTTATAACGTGAAGTTATAAAGTGAATAGATGTTGTAGAATAAACGATTCATAAGTAATTTACTTATAAATTAGATTTTTGCACGTAATTGGGATATAAATAGAAATTGCCAAATGAAATGATTTCATAAGTTGAAGTTGTTATGAAGTATAAATGTGATTTATAAACGTTGTTTATAAATCTGAAATCACTTATTTTGATAAGTAAATTTAGAAGTCAATAAAAGGAAATTTTGTAAATCGAAGTTGTTAGAAAATATAAAGGTGAATTTATAAACGTTGTTTTATGAATTTGAAATCAATCAAATTTGATGAATGTAATATAGAAGTTATTAAGGAAATTTTATCCACGATTTTGGATAGTGGATAATTCTTGGAATAAAACGTGTAGAAAAGATTGAAATATAATTATTGAAGTATATTCACGATTTTGGACAGTGAATATATTATTAAATAAAATGGATATGTTTCGGGAAAGCGATATTTGAAATAAAGTGATTGTTTTAAAAAATGTTTTAAAACGTGTGAAATATCGAAATCATGGATTTCAACAGTTCTTGTTAAAATAGACGTTTTCGAGAAATTTAAGGAAATGGTGGACTATAACACTGTTGTTATAGTAAATGATTTCCGAAAGGAAATGTTTTGAAGTAGTATTGGGATTTATATATCTATCTAAATCCGAATCCCTATACTAGTGATTTCGAGTCGTCGTAACGATGTTTTACGCAACATTCGTTTTGACTCAAATAGATGTTGAAATTTATGATTTCCTTAAAGAATGAATATATACTTAATTTGATTTAAGTATATCGAATATTTTCAAATGTTGAAAATAAATAGATTTGTGAAATACTTATTATTAAATAAGTATGGAAATGTTTTCCAATATGAAATGAACTGTTTTAGAGATTTTATCTTTTAAAGATAAAAGGAAAAGTGGAAATTGATTTGAATTTGTTTTCAAACGGTTAAGTGTGGAAATTATATATCTAGTAAAGATATTTTGGAAGATAAAATAATTTGGGAAGATTATTTGGAATCTGATGATGTTGCGCATCTTTATTGATAGTTAAATAACCGACTATCAATAATTACCTTGAGTAGGTATTTGTTGTGAATTTGGATGAATTTGAATGCCACACTTATTTTTGAATAAACGCTCACTATTCGGGTTAGCCGGGAAAGGACCATGGGGTCGTATAACCCATTCCGAATATGTGATACGTCGTTATGAATCGCATTTGAAGACCGGTGTTGAAGACCGGATATTTTTGAAAACGGAAGGATTACCGTCGAGTTACTCTACATCGACTGATCTTCGATTTAGAGGTTTTATCACCCTTAGTGACGGGAAGTTCTGACGTGATTGAAAATTATCCGGAAATGCAAGGGCTTCGTGAGAAGTGCCTTCGGTTCTGTTCGATCCCGGAACAGACTTGTATGGATGTGTGTCTGACGTTACAATTTGAGATATAAAGCTGATTTCTTTCAAATACATTTCTGTTGGTGGCGGAGAATTTATTCTCTTAGCTTAACACCCTTCTCTGAGACGTACGAGCTCAGAGGTTATGTAGTTGAAATTTATCAGCGATATATCCCAATTAGGTAACGTGGCATACTGAGTGTTGCTGTGAAATGATCAGTGTTTGATCAGTTGTGATATGATCATTTGTTTGATCTTATATCTTTGTGATCATAGGTTGATCATTTTGTTTGACTCGAAGCAGGGCTTTTTGAGAAAGCGTAGCTTTGTGGACGAGACTTCGTCGAGCCTCACACCCCGGAAATGGTCGAAACAGGACGAATGCAGCAAGGTTCTAGGGAGTAGCGCCCCTTAGTGTATGTCATTCCTTCTGGATAAAGGTGGTATCATGGTATGGAGCCCAGATACTTAACCTTAATGGTTACTGCATTATTTTTTCTATGTGGTTTGTTGGAAATCGGGGATCCTCGGGAAGATCGGTGACGATCGGGGGATGGCATACGCGTGTCAGTAGTTACCTATTTTTGCAGAGGTAACCCGGCCTTGTGTTGGCAGAGATCCGGTTAGGTTCTCGGGTCGTCTATTCCAGGGACGTACCCATCGTGGATAGGAAGTTCCTTAGCCTGACCATTTGTTGGAAATCCAAAGAAACAATACGAGCCTTTACGATTTAAATTGTATAACCTGTCTCCTCAGGAGGCAGCTATAGCAGGCATAATATAATGGTACCTATGCTGGCTAAGATTTATATTCTACTTTCGAAATGTTTTCCACTATGCACTAATAATAATATCAAAAAAGAATTTGATTCTTTTGCGTAGTAAGCATCTTTGACTATCATAAGAAGAAATCTCCTCCAAGTCTGCGTTTGCATTGTGTGTGTGGTGGGAGGTCTTATGGTAGTTTCATTTTCCAAAAGCATTTCGAATTAACTTTAAAATTTTCCTGTTGTTTATTTTAAAGATAAACTGTTTTACGATCTCACACCAGTCACCATGACTGACTCGGAGTTTATTGTTCCCTTCTAAACTCTGGGTGCCCACCATTTTCCACACGGGCAGCCTAGAGTTAGATTATCAGGATATTCTGGATATTCTGGAGCTTTGGAGATGAGCTGGATGACGAGTCGTAGTATTTGTATCTGATAGTATTTATTCCGCTGTGTATTCTGTATGAGGACAAGTTTATATAACTGTCCATTGATGTGATGTATTGTATTGAGTTGTATATTGACTCTGATTGATGTATGTATAAAATGATATAGTTCTTTGTTTAAAGATTATTCATTTATCTATTATATATTGTTCCGCTGCGATATGTGAGATTCTGATATTGTCTCTGCTCTGTATCTGTTGTTGTTTTGTTGTTCTTCTTTCTTTCTTCTCTTTTCCTTCTATCTTCCTCTTCTTCTACCTTTTCTTTTTCTTAAAACCATAACTCTTCGGGTTTCCGGCATTCGATGGCTCAGCAGTCGATAAAGTGAGTATCGATGTTGAATTTTCGAAAGTCGAAAATTTTCGGGATGTTACAAGTGGTATCAGAGCATATGGTTAAGCGACAACCCTGCTCTGTTGGGTGTTACTCATTAGAGATAGAGTCAGCAGTACTCTAGAATGAGTTGAGTGAAATAATAGATACGAGCGCGTATTTGTTAGTGAATATAAAATTGTTTTATATTGTGATGATTGGTTTGTTGAGTGGTATATGGATTCTGGTCGGTATTGTCCGTACAACTCTATCGATAGGGATCTCTAAACACTTATATAGAACAATTTGACACAATATTGTTTTAAATAGGGTGAATGAAATAATTTTGCCCAAAACTATTTTTGTATATAAAAGAAATGATTTTTCTGTAAATTATTACAGTATATGGTTGCATGGATGTTACGAAGTAATAATAGTGAATTATCATCACTGAAATTGAATAAGAAATTGGAATTATAACTCCAAAGTTAAGAAATGAATTCACATATAAATGAAATGTGAGAATGTAAATTATAAATGTGAATTGTAATTTAAAACGGAATTCCAAAGAAGTATTTGGAAATGTTTTGAAGGAATGAAAAGCTCTAAACTCTTTTCGGTCGCTGGAAAATAATTCCGATGATGATCGCGACATCACCGGTGTTCATTTTCGGGTTTCTAAAAGAGAAATTGCTGCCAAATTGTTTTAAATAGAAGTTGTTTGAAAAATTTGGATTTTGTTTTTGAAATTCAAAGGATAATTTGAATTGTTTTCAAAATGGCTTTGAAATGTTGGTAAACTCTGGAATGCTATATAAAGATATTTATGAAATATTACTAAGTTGATAACTTATACCAATTGAATTTTGGTAGAATAAATTTAACTTAAAAGAATGAAGTTAAATCAAAGCAAGTATAAGTGAATCAATTAAATGAAATTGAAAGTTGAAATTCATTTCGAATTCGTAAGCCAATGAATTGAATTGAATAATTGTAAATGAAAGATGAATTAAAATTCGTATGGAATTTGAAATCCAGTTTAAATGTAAGTAGATTTAATCGAGGTAGAATTAAAATAAATTGAATTGATATCAATTTGAATTAGTAAATGAAACCAATTTAAAATGGTGCAGTATGAATGAAAGCTAATCAATAAAATTCAATATTCAGAAATTGAACTGAATCCAATTAAATGTTGGAATTGAATTCAAATGAAATTGAAATGTGAAATTGAACGAAATTGAATATATAACTTCAATAGTGAATTAGAGATGATATAAGCAGTTATATTGGAAATTTTGTAATTGAATGTACGAAATGGTTTGAATATATGTAACTAGACATTATGGCTAGTAGGATATACAGGTATAAAGGAAATTGAATTTGATTTCACAGATAATTTGAATTGCTCGACAAAAGGTACGTATTTGAATTATAATATGAGTTTTTGATGATTTCTTGTCTAGCCGCTTGGCTTTTTCTTTTCTTTTTGAAATCTGAGAGTCCGTAGGGACGTTTTGTAGTCGTACCGTATTAGCCGCGCAAAGGAGACGCTGGCAAAATTTTTCGGAAATTTCGAGTGTTAGAAAATTTTTGATAAATTTTTGAAAATTTGAATTTAAACTCGAATTTGAATTGAGAAGTTAAACAATGTTGTTTGAACTTATAGTTGAAGTTGAAAGTTAGTTGAATTGATAACAAATCTTTAGTAGAGAGATTTGTTTTGATGAATTGATAAAACTATTTAGATTGTGAAAAATAGTAGACGAGTTAAGGACCTTTCTCCTTAACTTGTAATTTCGAGGACGAAATTCTTTTAAGGGGGGAAGTTTGTAACGACCCAGAATTTTAGATAATTAAAATTCGAATATTTAATTAATTTTAAATATTAATAAGTGGAATTAATAAGTCGGATAAATTATTTATCGAATATTGGAGTTACCTGGGTAATTAAATCGATAAATTAATAATTGAAATTCCAAAAATAATTGAAAATCGAGTTTAAAGTGATTGAAAATGATTTGTAAAATTTTATTTAATCATACTGGAGTTATAGAAAGGTTATAGAACTTTTAAAATTGAATTTGGAGTACTCTATGAAAATTGAATATTTTAATATTTAATTATCGACTGTAAAAATAGCCAATTTTCGAACAGTCTCGGAATTAGACGAGACTAGTTCCATTGGATCCGTAATAGTTAGTTATTATCGGATTTCAATTTTCGTAGAAATCGAAGTTATCGTTTGACCGTGGCAGCTCGAAACGCATCGATATCGTTTTAATTGTAAATCGTCGAGTTAAAATAGTCATTTTTCAAAAAGTCTCGGATTTCGACGAAACCAGTTTCATCGGATCCGTAATGTGAAATTATTGCATGGTTTCAAATTTCATAATTTTTGGATTTACCATTTGTCCGGTACGAATTAAAACGCCTTGAAATCGATTTAAATCGGTTTAATTCAAATTGATCGTTTATCATCATATCTCACACAGACGATCGAATTAGCTTCCGAGACCTATTCCATTGCGTTCGGAACGCGGGGTAAACCTTACGAACGTCAGCCGGCACGCTCGAATCGGAGTTCGAAAAGATTTCGATGAATAGTAAATTTGGTCATTTTCTATATAAGGACTTCATTATCTTCATTTGCAAAAAGAAAATAGCTAGGGTTTCAATTCAATGTTCAGCCGCCACTTTTATATTCTAAGGCCAGAATTTGATTTCGTTCCCCCTCGATTATCTCTTCATCCACTCCCCGATAGACTTCGATTCCAACTAGAAGATTGTAGAGCACAGAGCGAACTGCAAATCCAACGGTTGAATTTTGTTGTAGTGGCTTAGATCGATGGCAATTTACAGTCAAAGGGGGTGCGTTCGAGCTCGTTTTTCGAGCACAGGGGTTGACCGAGCTTCGCGCCGTTCGAGGCGTGGGTCGAGCTCGAGACGGGCTTTCGAAGGGTGCCGTTGTGATGGAGTTTCGTCAACGTTGGGGGGGGTGCGACGTCGAAGTTCGAACGTGAGTGATGGGTTCACGTACGCGTGAACAACCTGGGAAGATGATAATTGCGTTTGGCGGCCTGATGTCTCAGTTTGAAAATCAACGGCTGTGATAAAAGGTTGTAAATATTTTTAAAAGAAGTTGTAAAATTTAATTGTATTTTAAATTCGTATAAACTTCTAAACCCCATAACTTTGTCATACGAGGTTGAAAAATTACGAAACAAGTTGCGTTGTCTTCGTTTCGACGAGCACTACGCGATGCAACTGGATTGAAGTCGTTTGGAGCTAGTTTGAATTTCGGGTAAAATTAAACGCGCGTTTAATTTTATTCGAAATAAACGCTGGAACGGAATTTAAAATCACGGTGAGATATTCTCACTCAAATTTGAATGTGGAATTTTTACAGTTATTGATTGATGATTGACTGTTTGAATGTGCTATTAGATATGATAGGATATATCTATATATATATATATAGCAATATATACATATTGGCATATGTATATATTGGATTGATGATTTCCCGCCTCGTATAGCGGATGAGACCCTATTGCGCCGTTAGTAAGCGGATTTATAAAAACCTATATACCGCGATAATTCCGTACTGGAGCGGAATTGGTATTGTGCTAACATCTGTGGATGCAGGGAAACAGGTTGGAGGGATCCGACTGGATTCCTCACCGTATTGATTATTTACAGATATTTTGATATATTCTGTTATCATATGATGATATATGATGTTTGACTGTTGTGATGGACTGATTGGTGTTGTTGCATCATCGGATTCAGTTTTGAACTTTAAAAATGACGACTTTTAATTTAAAAGGATTTTTAAAGTGATTTTTGAAAATATACGTTTTATGGAATTTTTGAATCGATTTATAAACGTAAAATTTTAAAAGTTATAAAAGTTATAATTTTTAGTGAAATATAACCGAAGTGTCGTTTTTGAAATAAAAGTCGATTTATTTATAAAATGGTTTAAGTTGGGATTTTTGAATAACTATAAACGATTTGTATAGGAAGATTTATAAAATTGATATTTTATAAATCAAAATATTGGACTTATAAAACGAATTTTTATAAGTGTTGGAAAGAAGTATAAAAGGATTCCATAAGTAAACGAAATTAATAGATTTATAACGTGAAGTTATAAAGTGAATAGATGTTGTAGAATAAACGATTCATAAGTAATTTACTTATAAATTAGATTTTTGCACGTAATTGGGATATAAATAGAAATTGCCAAATGAAATGATTTCATAAGTTGAAGTTGTTATGAAGTATAAATGTGATTTATAAACGTTGTTTATAAATCTGAAATCACTTATTTTGATAAGTAAATTTAGAAGTCAATAAAAGGAAATTTTGTAAATCGAAGTTGTTAGAAAATATAAAGGTGAATTTATAAACGTTGTTTTATGAATTTGAAATCAATCAAATTTGATGAATGTAATATAGAAGTTATTAAGGAAATTTTATCCACGATTTTGGATAGTGGATAATTCTTGGAATAAAACGTGTAGAAAAGATTGAAATATAATTATTGAAGTATATTCACGATTTTGGACAGTGAATATATTATTAAATAAAATGGATATGTTTCGGGAAAGCGATATTTGAAATAAAGTGATTGTTTTAAAAAATGTTTTAAAACGTGTGAAATATCGAAATCATGGATTTCAACAGTTCTTGTTAAAATAGACGTTTTCGAGAAATTTAAGGAAATGGTGGACTATAACACTGTTGTTATAGTAAATGATTTCCGAAAGGAAATGTTTTGAAGTAGTATTGGGATTTATATATCTATCTAAATCCGAATCCCTATACTAGTGATTTCGAGTCGTCGTAACGATGTTTTACGCAACATTCGTTTTGACTCAAATAGATGTTGAAATTTATGATTTCCTTAAAGAATGAATATATACTTAATTTGATTTAAGTATATCGAATATTTTCAAATGTTGAAAATAAATAGATTTGTGAAATACTTATTATTAAATAAGTATGGAAATGTTTTCCAATATGAAATGAACTGTTTTAGAGATTTTATCTTTTAAAGATAAAAGGAAAAGTGGAAATTGATTTGAATTTGTTTTCAAACGGTTAAGTGTGGAAATTATATATCTAGTAAAGATATTTTGGAAGATAAAATAATTTGGGAAGATTATTTGGAATCTGATGATGTTGCGCATCTTTATTGATAGTTAAATAACCGACTATCAATAATTACCTTGAGTAGGTATTTGTTGTGAATTTGGATGAATTTGAATGCCACACTTATTTTTGAATAAACGCTCACTATTCGGGTTAGCCGGGAAAGGACCATGGGGTCGTATAACCCATTCCGAATATGTGATACGTCGTTATGAATCGCATTTGAAGACCGGTGTTGAAGACCGGATATTTTTGAAAACGGAAGGATTACCGTCGAGTTACTCTACATCGACTGATCTTCGATTTAGAGGTTTTATCACCCTTAGTGACGGGAAGTTCTGACGTGATTGAAAATTATCCGGAAATGCAAGGGCTTCGTGAGAAGTGCCTTCGGTTCTGTTCGATCCCGGAACAGACTTGTATGGATGTGTGTCTGACGTTACAATTTGAGATATAAAGCTGATTTCTTTCAAATACATTTCTGTTGGTGGCGGAGAATTTATTCTCTTAGCTTAACACCCTTCTCTGAGACGTACGAGCTCAGAGGTTATGTAGTTGAAATTTATCAGCGATATATCCCAATTAGGTAACGTGGCATACTGAGTGTTGCTGTGAAATGATCAGTGTTTGATCAGTTGTGATATGATCATTTGTTTGATCTTATATCTTTGTGATCATAGGTTGATCATTTTGTTTGACTCGAAGCAGGGCTTTTTGAGAAAGCGTAGCTTTGTGGACGAGACTTCGTCGAGCCTCACACCCCGGAAATGGTCGAAACAGGACGAATGCAGCAAGGTTCTAGGGAGTAGCGCCCCTTAGTGTATGTCATTCCTTCTGGATAAAGGTGGTATCATGGTATGGAGCCCAGATACTTAACCTCAGTGGTTACTGCATTATTTTTTCTATGTGGTTTGTTGGAAATCGGGGATCCTCGGGAAGATCGGTGACGATCGGGGGATGGCATACGCGTGTCAGTAGTTACCTATTTTTTGCAGAGGTAACCCGGCCTTGTGTTGGCAGAGATCCGGTTAGGTTCTCGGGTCGTCTATTCCAGGGACGTACCCATCGTGGATAGGAAGTTCCTTAGCCTGACCATTTGTTGGAAATCCAAAGAAACAATACGAGCCTTTACGATTTAAATTGTATAACCTGTCTCCTCAGGAGGCAGCTATAGCAGGCATAATATAATGGTACCTATGCTGGCTAAGATTTATATTCTACTTTCGAAATGTTTTCCACTATGCACTAATAATAATATCAAAAAGAATTTGATTCTTTTGCGTAGTAAGCATCTTTGACTATCATAAGAAGAAATCTCCTCCAAGTCTGCGTTTGCATTGTGTGTGTGGTGGGAGGTCTTATGGTAGTTTCATTTTCCAAAAGCATTTCGAATTAACTTTAAAATTTTCCTGTTGTTTATTTTAAAGATAAACTGTTTTACGATCTCACACCAGTCACCATGACTGACTCGGAGTTTATTGTTCCCTTCTAAACTCTGGGTGCCCACCATTTTCCACACGGGCAGCCTAGAGTTAGATTATCAGGATATTCTGGATATTCTGGAGCTTTGGAGATGAGCTGGATGACGAGTCGTAGTATTTGTATCTGATAGTATTTATTCCGCTGTGTATTCTGTATGAGGACAAGTTTATATAACTGTCCATTGATGTGATGTATTGTATTGAGTTGTATATTGACTCTGATTGATGTATGTATAAAATGATATAGTTCTTTGTTTAAAGATTATTCATTTATCTATTATATATTGTTCCGCTGCGATATGTGAGATTCTGATATTGTCTCTGCTCTGTATCTGTTGTTGTTTTGTTGTTCTTCTTTCTTTCTTCTCTTTTCCTTCTATCTTCCTCTTCTTCTACCTTTTCTTTTTCTTAAAACCATAACTCTTCGGGTTTCCGGCATTCGATGGCTCAGCAGTCGATAAAGTGAGTATCGATGTTGAATTTTCGAAAGTCGAAAATTTTCGGGATGTTACAGAAGTAGCGGCCATAGGGAGAGGGATTACTGAATTGAGTGGGAGGGTTTTGTAATTGGGGAAGATCATCAAGCTAGGGTAATTAGAAGTTAAAATGTAAGTAGTGATTTTAATTTTAAATATATAAATCCATAACTTATAATTTGCATAACTTACTCATATGAGGTCCAATCGACACGAGACCTTTTGCATCGCGCTCGAAATGTTAAAGGCTACACGGTGGAATTCGTTTGGCCGAATTTGGAGCAAGTGAAAAATTGGGCTAAAATCGGACGTCGTTCGATTTTAGTTCAAACTGGAATGGCTAAGTGTCTGTTGAAATCTAGGTAAGTAAAACTCATCTCTTTGGATAAATAACTATGATGTATAGTAAATAAAAAATTATTGTTTGTGATTGAAATGATTTATTGACTTGGTTTGGTTAAATATCTGCTTTTAAAAGCAAATGACATTTTAAATTGAAATATGGGAAAATTTGTAGAGAAATCCAAATTTCTAGAAATTATGATTATTAATTTCCAGTTATATTCATTTTTTTTATTTCGGTTATAACCTTGTTATATGGATTTTTAATTGCTGAATCTTGATTGTTTTAGCACTATTAGTTATGACATCGTTATATGTTCAAAACATAACTCTTGTAGTGATAAAAATTAATAACATTGGTTAAGTGCATTGGTGGCTATTGGTCTCAATTTAGTATTTTGAAATACTATTAATTATCAATTGGCTTGAAATTGGTTTTTGATTCGGAGAATGATTTTAAATCTATCCTTTGGGTTTTCTAAAATATCTTTATTTAAGCTGATTTTGAACTTCTCTATTTTATCCCAAACCTTCTACTAATCTTTTCAAAACCATTTAGAAATGTTTTGAAGTTGTTTAACTATTGTTTAATAGTGTTTTAAAAATTGTTTATGTATATAAAATCATTTTGAAGTTATTTATCAATATTTTAATATTATAAAAAATTATTTATTTAAATAAGTAATATTATTTGAAGATAATTAATAATTATTATTTTTATACTAGTTATTTATTAATAACGTTTTGGAATTAATAATTATTATTTATTAATAATGTTTTGGAAGTTAATGATTATTTATTATAATAATGTTTGAAGATTAATTATTATTGTTTTATTAATAATGTTTCGGATTATTAACTATTATATTTATGATGTTTTGAAGTTAATTATTATTTTTTATCAGTAATGTTTTGTTGTTAATAATTATCATTATATAATAATGTTTTAAAGTAAATAATTATTATTAATTTATAATGTCTTGAAGTTACTAATTATTATGTTAATAATGTTTTGCAGTTAATAAATTATTTTAGTAATGATGTTGGAAAGTAAATTTATCATTTATTTTGGATGCTTAAAGTAAATTAATTTATCTGATTAAAATTATTTATAAAAAAATAAATTAATTTATAAAAGGAATTTCATTTACTAAAAGAGATTTATTAAAGAGTTTATAAATGAAAATGAGGTTTGGACTTATAAGAATTTTTAAAAGGTTTTGTAAAGGAATTTTAGAAGGGATTTGTATAAAGGATCTTCATAAAGGAGTTTTATAAAAGAATAAAGTTTTATAAATGGTTTTAGAAATTTATAAAAAAAATAGTTCCATTAACTATTTTAGAGATTTAAAAGAGAGTTTTATAACTTGAAAGGAGATCTTGAAATTTAGGAAGAAGTTATATAAAGAATTTTTGGATATTTGTGAAAGAATTTTATAAATGGCTTTGGATATTTTTAAAGAGTTTTATAAATAAACTTGGAGATTTATTAAGACTTTATAAATGGATTGGGAATTTTAGTAAAGGAGATGTTCATAAATGAAAGAGATTTATTAAAAGGGTCTATTAAAGAAATTTATTAAAGGAATTGAGATTGGTTCCCCCAAATTGGCCTTCCTAATTTTGGTGGCGTGGACATTCGTTTCATGTTTAACATCGAAGGAATAGTGTTTGGGTTTATCCTTATCTCCGTTTATTTTAAAACAATATTTATTTTAATCCTTTGGTATGATTTGGAAATAAGAAATCTATCATGATGTTTTGTGAATATGCTTATACCGTTGAGATAAGTATACAACAACAACAACTAAGCCATTATTCCCAAACAAGTTGGGGTCGGCTAGAGATGGAAACCAAAACTAAATGAAAAAATCAATTTAAAAGTTATAATAATAACAATAGCAATAGCAATAATAAAATAAAGTCAAATAAGTAAATTAATAATAATAGCTAAGTAAAGTAAAATAAAATAAAAATATATATGTATATATATAAGAGGAATGATAATAATAATATTAATAGCGATAATGATTGTAATATCCCGGAAATTTGGGGCAATATCAATTTAATAATCTGTTTAAATAATTAAATTGATTTGATAATCTTTGATAACAAATTTGAATTGGTTTAATAATCTAATTAAATGGATATTTAATTAGTGAATTTATCTTTTAGAAATTAATAAAATGATTTCTATTTATAATATATTGTAAATAGATTGGCTTTGGTTTGAAATTTAATAAATGAATAAAGTCTTGTTTTTAAACAAATAGACTTTAATAAAATAAAATTGTTATTTTCAAATTGGATGTGTTGTTTTAAATTTACTTTAAATTGGATTTTAAGAATATAATTTGAATTTGAATTTGAAATTCAAAAGGGTAATATTTTAAATAGTTTTGGATTTTAAAATATTTGGATGAGCTTTTATTTATATACATAATTGGTTTATTTCTTTAAAAATTATCTATATATAAATAGATAAGTGATAAGTGTTTAATAAATAAAGAAAGGGTTTTAATTACATTTACAATAAATAAAAATATGTATTAATTACTAAAAAGACAAGTGTAATAAAATTAAGACACCTAAATAACATGTGTTAACTAATTAATAATACTACATGACAAATGTCAAGATATTGTAACAAGTGTCTTTTTATTTATTTTGATTTTTCTTTTATTTTTAAACCACATTCTAACTTATAAATACATATGCTTCCCATCTTCATTTTCTTTTCTATCTTTTTCTATTCAAAGCCAAGAAGAAATTCAGTCCTATTCTCAAACACAAAATCTGATAATCATACTTCCTCAAACAAACTCCTCATAAACGAATCTATAATCAACATCCTCCCCAAATCTGAGATGTAAATCTAAGCATGTATCCTCTTCAAAACTAAACCTGGAAATGCATTTCACAAATTAAACCCAAGCCTGCAATTCTTCAACCCTGTTTTGAGAGCAAGCAGATACAATATTATCTGTAATCAAGCCTTAAGCCATTTTCAGCAAGTTTCAAAGGCATACAAGTTTTAAATCAAACAAAGGCACCTTCCAGTTCTCAAGTTTTCAAAAGACTATTCCAGCAACTAAACTCTAAAGGTTTTCAAAGCTATTTTCAAAAATGGAAGCTCTGTCTTCATTCTAAAATTGGTGAGTAACTTTAAATTTTAAAATATAATTAATTGCATGCTAGTATGGTTGGATATAAAGGTGTATTACATAAATGAATGTCTGATGTGGATTTTTATTTGTGTGCATGCTGTTATAAGTGTTCTGTTCATTATTGTCTAGGTGAGTAACATTTCTTTTAAAAAAAAAATTAAGGTAAATCTGGTTGTTGAATCATGTTTTAAATAAGTTGTATTTGTATATTTGTTAAAGACTCCTGTGCATTTGTGATGTGTGATATTTGTTGAATTTGAATTGCCTGTATAACATCCCTGATCTAAAATCTTCAACCCAGTTTCCTATTTGAATTCATTTTTCTTTATCTATTAATTTTTAAGACTTAGGATTTAAACAAATATTGTTTGTTTGGATATAAACTTAATTCTAAAATTATCTTAACTTAAATAGAAACTGAATTTGCTCTGGAAATCAAGTTTAAAGGGGGAACTCAAGTCATTGTTAAAATTCAAACTTGTTGATTTAGCAATTCAGGTTTACAAATTAAAACCTTAGATCAATTCATGATTTTTAAGAGTAAAATCATAAATTCTAAGATTGGTTGGACTGTGCATTACTGTTTTGACCCAAAATTGAGTTTTGGAATGTCTCGGTTGATTCAAGTGGATTTGGGGGTCATGTTTTTGTATGATGGAAGATGGGTGATAGGGGAATCAAGGAAAATTGGTTATAAGGTGATCAGATTGATATAGAGACAGCAGTGATTAAAAATTTTCTGTAACCCTAGTTTTACACAAATTAGGAAATCGATCATCATTGCCTCTAGAGTTGTTCGAGTGTGAAGTAGATTTGGGGAAGTGTTGCTGAGGCCATAACGAGATTGTGGCCAAGATTTCAACTCAAACGATGGTCGGAGGAAGGAGAACTCGTCGTTGACAGGTTTGGGTTTGGGTGTGCACTGTGGTTTCCAGGTTTGGGAATGGAGTCTCGAATTCGATTTCGAGTTGGAGTTAATGTTCTGATGGTCGGAATCATATGTGAGGCTGGTCGTCGACTTGAAGGAAGCATCGCAGATGGTCGGAGTTGGCTGTGATGAAGGTGCACGTGCACAGTGCACAAATTCTCTGATGAAGTCTGGTTGGGGAAAAATGGGTACTCGGAAATTTCTCGAGTCAAATTAGTTTTTACTCGGGTAATTAGGGGTTTGTCTCGAAGCATGTTAGAGGGAAACTCGAGTATAAGAACTGTTACAGGTTTCTACTTAAAACCTGTCAGTTTTCAAATTTAAATTTGATTTTAAATTTGAAAGCAAGTTTTTAAATGCAAATTTTAAAACCCAATTTAAAATATGGATTCAAAACTGAATTTGTAATCTAGTTTTAAAAATTAAATTAAGTTTTATAAAATGAAAGGTTTTAACAACTTTAAAAATGTTAAAAGTATTTTTATAAAAATGGTTTTTTTAAAAAAATCTGAGAATAAAGATTTAAAAAGGATTTTAAATTTAAAGTTTAAATCTGGATTCAAAAATGAATTTGAATCTTAGTTTGAAATAAAAGAAAGTTTTTAAATTTTAAAATGTTTTTTAAAAACAACTTTGAATGATAAGCATATTTATATATGATTTGAAATTTAAAATTGAATTTGGTTCAAAATTATTTTAAATTTTTTTTAAGATTAGTATTTTCTTTATCATGTAATTTAAAAGGTTTTTGAATTGTTTTAAACATTGTTAAAGTTTAAATTATTTTCATTTTAAATTCTTAAATTTAAAATGAAATGGAAAGTAAAATTAAAACAAATTGTTGTTAAAATGTTTTGCTAATGATAATTTTATCATTAATGAGATTAAGGTTTATCTTAAAGCTATTTAGAACTTAATGATTTATAATTCAATAAATTATTAAGGTAATTGAAAGTTAATTAATCAATTTAATTAAGTTATGATTTGGAGTAATAAATTTAATAATTAAGGGTTTAAAATTGATTAATTAAGATTTAATTAAATTAATTAAAGGTTAATTAATTTGAATTAAGGATCATTAATTAGAATAAGTTAAAATTTTAAATTAATGGTTAGGAAATTAATATAGGTAATTAAGGATTAATTAAGTTATTTTTAGGTACTTAATTAATTAAGTAATTAGGGATTAATTTATTAGTAATTAGAATTAATTAATTTGAAATTACTAATGGTTAATTAATATTTAATTAATTAAGAAAGATAATTAAATAATAGTTAATAGTTAATGTAGATCATTAACTTGGAATAATTAATAAACAATTAATGTGATTAATTTTGATAATTAAATAGATTAGATAATTAAGATTAATCATTTGTGAAATTGATAATATAATTACTTAATGGAAGTAATTAAGAAATTAATTACTTAATGTAATTAATTAAGTTTAATTTGATTAGTTAAGTAATTAATTAAGTTTAATTAATTTAATTTAATCACTTAATGATTTGTAAAGTATAATTACTTAATGTAATTTAATGAAGTATAATTACTTAGGAAAGTAATTAATAGATAATTACTGATGTAATTAATGGAGTAATTAAGGGTAGTTAATTACTAAATGGAATTAATCAAAGGATTAATTAAGAAATTAATTAAGGAATAATTAATTTATTTTAAGAAGTAATTAAGGGTAGTTAATTACTGAATGTGATTAATCAATAGTGATTAATAATTGTGGTTTAATTAAGATTAATTACTTAATGTAATTAATTTAAATAAAGTAATTAATGATGTAATGTGATTAAGGATCATTAATTAATATAATTAATGATGTAATTAAGAACTAATTAATTAAGATAAAATTTATAAATGAAGTGATTAATTAATGTAATTAATTAAGGAGTAATATAATTAATTATAGTTAATTAATAAATGAAGTAATTAAAGGTTAATTACTATAAGTGGTTAAGAGTAATTAATTTGAGGAATTAATTTAATGCTAATTACTTGAATGTAATTAAATGTAATTAATCAAGGATGATTAATTAAAATGAATAATTGGATGGTGAATGATTAATTAATTGATAATTAATTAATAGTGACTTAAGTAAGATTGTTAATGATGGAAGTAATTAATTTAATTCATTTTAAATTAATTATAGATGGTAATTAATAAATCATTGCTTAATGATACTGAATGATATTAATTTACCTTGAATGGTTTCTCAGAGATGAGATAATTGATACTGTATGATTTGGATGCTTTGGATGCTTTGGTTGCATAATAATGATGATATGGATTATCTGCTTTTAATGATAATGTCGATTATCTATTATGAATTATCTATCTGTATGTAAATAGATAATAGAATTGAATTGTTTTAACTTTAAAACAACTTGGCCCTTAAAAGATACGTTTTGGATTTCGATGAGACCGGGATCGGGTTTGCTACATTACAGCATGATAGGGGGTTCTCGCTTCGCGGTTTGGTGGCGAACGGGAGACTCTTACCCCTACATGTCCCATTGAGGGGTTGGTTGCGAGTCGAGAGGCTGGCCGTAAAAGCAAATTCGAGGTACCAATGTAAGCCACGGTGGGGCTGGGATGGTTGAAAAGCCTACCAGTTGAGGCCGCTGTCGATGGTTGAAAAGCCTAGACCGTCACATTTGGTATCAGAGCATAGGTTGAGCGAATGCCTAAGCTTTTGGTTAAGTGAATATCAGAACACTAGGTTGAGTGAATACCTAGGTTCGAAAGGATTATTCATTAGAGATAGGATCTGTAGCAACCTGTTTGAGTCTGAGTATATATATATACGAGAGCGCGTATTTGTTAGTTATATAAAATGGTTTTATATTGTGTTAATTGATCGGTTGAGTGGTATATGGATTCTGGTCAATACGAGTAGCTAACGTTATTGATAGGGATCTCTAAACACTTGACCAGGCCAACGGACACAATATTGTTTTAAAGAGGTAGATGAAATAATTCTACCCAGATATAATTTCTATATAAAAAGTATCATTTTAAATGTATATGGTATTTGTAATGATTGGTTGGGATGATAATAATTTATCATCTAGGATTAGGAGTCTGAGTGTTGAGGTTGGAAGTGTATCTGTCGAGACTGTAGACCGAATACCGTCTCGAGTAAACTTTGCTGTGGTGAAGGATTTCATCGATCTCCGAAGGAAACTGTTAAGGTTCGAAGTTTATCTTTGTAGTTGGATGAGTAGAGCTGGATCTGTCGGTTGAGCAGAAGCGAGTGGTGGTATCTTGATACTTCAGGAAGAAGTAGCTGTGTGATGAGACGCAGTGAATATGGATGTTCCCGAAGATGTTTTCTTTGGAACAAGTTAATGAAGTGTGTCTGCTTCGGTGTTGTGGCTGAGTTCAGCATGGTGTTTCTGTTTTGTTCGGGTTCGAGTTTCTCGAAGAGCTTTGGATAAGGAAATCTTTGGCATCGGTGGCAGCGTTGCAGCTCGGAGTATTCTGTATGTTGGAAGGAAGTGTCTGGCTGAGCAGTTTTCTGAAGGATAAGTTCAGAAGCAGTAGAGTGTATCCATTTCTTCGATGGATTGGCTAGATAAGCATAAGCTATTCTGATTGGTAAAGAGAGAACAGTTTTATTTGGAATTTGGCTGAGTTGATCGCAAAAGTGACTTGCGATTGCTGAGTATTCTTTTGAGTTATCCGAGATTTTCTGGGATGTGTTGTCCAGTTTGTGATTGTGTTCTTCATCAGCATTTTCATTCTACTCCAGATCATAGTGGTGCAGCAAAAGCAGTTTGGCGAGTGCTCCTGTTTGTGTTTGTCTTTTCCAGATAGGAGAAGTTAGTTCAACCTTTTGATGTCTGTGAGTAAAGTTTGTTCTTGGTCTTGGTTGATCTTGAGAAGATCATTTTGTTGAGTTATTCTTGGTCCTGTTTGTTTCAAGAAGCATCAGCGAAGGTTGAATTGATCAGAAAGGATTTGTAGGTAGCCCGAGATCGTCTGAAGATTATGTGGATAAGAGACGAAGGAATTTGAAATTCGAAGTTGGAAACTTCGTTGTTGTGAAGTTTTTCTCTGGTTAAAGGGAGCTATAAGATTGGGTAAGTATGGTAAGTCAGCTCCGAGTTATTTTGGATCTTTTCTGTGTTTTAATTTGGATAAGTGCTTTGATCTACTGAATTGAATTGTCAGTTTGGATGACTGGATATCAATGTATTTTACGTATCTCCGAGGGAGTACGTGTTTGATCTATCTCTGATCTTGGAACCAGCAGTTCTGGAGGAATTGGTTGTTGAGTCAGACTCGTCTGTAGTCTGATATTCTGTTTAGTTTTGTAGATCTAGAGAGTAGAAGCTCTATAGCTTAGTAGTATTGGTTGTTTGGATTGTTGTAGAGCGAGTATCCCGGTATATATATACTTGGGGAAACTCGAGGAAATTCTATTCAGAATTTTTCGCTGGATAGTTAGAATTGTTTGTTTGGATGATTGGTTGCTATGATTGTTAGCATATGGATGATAATACATCCTTGTGATTTAAAAAGATTATTAAATTACCTTTGTTTTAAATTTCGGGGACGAAATTATTTTAAGGGGGGAGGAATGTAATATCCCGGAAATTTGGGGCAATATCAATTTAATAATCTGTTTAAATAATTAAATTGATTTGATAATCTTTGATAACAAATTTGAATTGGTTTAATAATCTAATTAAATGGATATTTAATTAGTGAATTTATCTTTTAGAAATTAATAAAATGATTTCTATTTATAATATATTGTAAATAGATTGGCTTTGGTTTGAAATTTAATAAATGAATAAAGTCTTGTTTTTAAACAAATAGACTTTAATAAAATAAAATTGTTATTTTCAAATTGGATGTGTTGTTTTAAATTTACTTTAAATTGGATTTTAAGAATATAATTTGAATTTGAATTTGAAATTCAAAAGGGTAATATTTTAAATAGTTTTGGATTTTAAAATATTTGGATGAGCTTTTATTTATATACATAATTGGTTTATTTCTTTAAAAATTATGTATATATAAATAAATAAGTGATAAGTGTTTAATAAATAAAGAAAGGGTTTTAATTACATTTACAATAAATAAAAATATGTATTAATTACTAAAAAGACAAGTGTAATAAAATTAAGACACCTAAATAACATGTGTTAACTAATTAATAATACTACATGACAAATGTCAAGATATTGTAACAAGTGTCTTTTTATTTATTTTGATTTTTCTTTTATTTTTAAAACACATTCTAACTTATAAATACATATGCTTCCCATCTTCATTTTCTTTTCTATCTTTTTCTATTCAAAGCCAAGAAGAAATTCAGTCCTATTCTCAAACACAAAATCTGATAATCATACTTCCTCAAACAAACTCCTCATAAACGAATCTATAATCAACATCCTCCCCAAATCTGAGATGTAAATCTAAGCATGTATCCTCTTCAAAACTAAACCTGGAAATGCATTTCACAAATTAAACCCAAGCCTGCAATTCTTCAACCCTGTTTTGAGAGCAAGCAGATACAATACTATCTGTAATCAAGCCTTAAGCCATTTTCAGCAAGTTTCAAAGGCATACAAGTTTTAAATCAAACAAAGGCACCTTCTAGTTCTCAAGTTTTCAAAAGACTATTCCAGCAACTAAATCTCTAAAGGTTTTCAAAGCTATTTTCAAAAATGGAAGCTCTGTCTTCATTCTAAAATTGGTGAGTAACTTTAAATTTTAAAATATAATTAATTGCATGCTAGTATGGTTGGATATAAAGGTGTATTACATAAATGAATGTCTGATGTGGATTTTTATTTGTGTGCATGCTGTTATAAGTGTTCTGTTCATTATTGTCTAGGTGAGTAACAGTTCTTTTAAAAAAAAAATTAAGGTAAATCTGGTTGTTGAATCATGTTTTAAATAAGTTGTATTTGTATATTTGTTAAAGACTCCTGTGCATTTATGATGTGTGATATTTGTTGAATTTGAATTGCCTGTATAACATCCCTGATCTAAAATCTTCAACCCAGTTTCCTATTTGAATTCATTTTTCTTTATCTATTAATTTTTAAGACTTAGGATTTAAACAAATATTGTTTGTTTGGATATAAACTTAATTCTAAAATTATCTTAACTTAAATAGAAACTGAATTTGCTCTGGAAATCAAGTTTAAAGGGGGAACTCAAGTCATTGTTAAAATTCAAACTTGTTGATTTAGCAATTCAGGTTTACAAATTAAAACCTTAGATCAATTCATGATTTTTAAGAGTAAAATCATAAATTCTAAGATTGGTTGGACTGTGCATTACTGTTTTGACCCAAAATTGAGTTTTGGAATGTCTCGGTTGATTCGAGTGGATTTGGGGGTCATGTTTTTGTATGATGGAAGATGGGTGATAGGGGAATCAAGGAAAATTGGTTATAAGGTGATCAGATTGATATAGAGACAGCAGTGATTAAAAATTTTCTGTAACCCTAGTTTTACACAAATTAGGAAATCGATCATCATTGCCTCTAGAGTTGTTCGAGTGTGAAGTAGATTTGGGGAAGTGTTGCTGAGGCCATGACGAGATTGTGGCCAAGATTTCAACTCAAACGATGGTCGGAGGAAGGAGAACTCGTCGTTGACAGGTTTGGGTTTGGGTGTGCACTGTGGTTTCCAGGTTTGGGAATGGAGTCTCGAATTCGATTTCGAGTTGGAGTTAATGTTCTGATGGTCGGAATCATATGTGAGGCTGGTCGTCGACTTGAAGGAAGCATCGCAGATGGTCGGAGTTGGCTGTGATGAAGGTGCACATGCACAGTGCACAAATTCTCTGATGAAGTCTGGTTGGGGAAAAATGGGTACTCGGAAATTTCTCGAGTCAAATTAGTTTTTACTCGGGTAATTAGGGGTTTGTCTCGAAGCATGTTAGAGGGAAACTCGAGTATAAGAACTGTTACAGGTTTCTACTTAAAACCTGTCAGTTTTCAAATTTAAATTTGATTTTAAATTTGAAAGCAAGTTTTTAAATGCAAAATTTAAAACCCAATTTAAAATATGGATTCAAAACTGAATTTGTAATCTAGTTTTAAAAATTAAATTAAGTTTTATAAAATGAAAGGTTTTAACAACTTTAAAAATGTTAAAAGTATTTTTATAAAAATGGTTTTTTAAAAAAAATCTGAGAATAAAGATTTAAACAGGATTTTAAATTTAAAGTTTAAATCTGGATTCAAAAATGAATTTGAATCTTAGTTTGAAATAAAAGAAAGTTTTTAAATTTTAAAATGTTTTTTAAAAACAACTTTGAATGATAAGCATATTTATATATGATTTGAAATTTAAAATTGAATTTGGTTCAAAATTATTTTAAATTTTTTTTAAGATTAGTATTTTCTTTATCATGTAATTTAAAAGGTTTTTGAATTGTTTTAAACATTGTTAAAGTTTAAATTATTTTCATTTTAAATTCTTAAATTTAAAATGAAATGGAAAGTAAAATTAAAACAAATTGTTGTTAAAATGTTTTGCTAATGATAATTTTATCATTAATGAGATTAAGGTTTATCTTAAAGCTATTTAGAACTTAATGATTTATAATTCAATAAATTATTAAGGTAATTGAAAGTTAATTAATCAATTTAATTAAGTTATTGTTTGGAGTAATAAATTTAATAATTAAGGGTTTAAAATTGATTAATTAAGATTTAATTAAATTAATTAAAGGTTAATTAATTTGAATTAAGGATCATTAATTAGAATAAGTTAAAATTTTAAATTAATGGTTAGGAAATTAATATAGGTAATTAAGGATTAATTAAGTTATTTTTAGGTACTTAATTAATTAAGTAATTAGGGATTAATTTATTAGTAATTAGAATTAATTAATTTGAAATTACTAATGGTTAATTAATATTTAATTAATTAAGAAAGATAATTAAATAATAGTTAATAGTTAATGTAGATCATTAACTTGGAATAATTAATAAACAATTAATGTGATTAATTTTGATAATTAAATAGATTAGATAATTAAGATTAATCATTTGTGAAATTGATAATATAATTACTTAATGGAAGTAATTAAGAAATTAATTACTTAATGTAATTAATTAAGTTTAATTTGATTAGTTAAGTAATTAATTAAGTTTAATTAATTTAATTTAATCACTTAATGATTTGTAAAGTATAATTACTTAATGTAATTTAATGAAGTATAATTACTTAGGAAAGTAATTAATAGATAATTACTGATGTAATTAATGGAGTAATTAAGGGTAGTTAATTACTAAATGGAATTAATCAAAGGATTAATTAAGAAATTAATTAAGGAATAATTAATTTATTTTAAGAAGTAATTAAGGGTAGTTAATTACTGAATGTGATTAATCAATAGTGATTAATAATTGTGGTTTAATTAAGATTAATTACTTAATGTAATTAATTTAAATAAAGTAATTAATGATGTAATGTGATTAAGGATCATTAATTAATATAATTAATGATGTAATTAAGAACTAATTAATTAAGATAAAATTTATAAATGAAGTGATTAATTAATGTAATTAATTAAGGAGTAATATAATTAATTATAGTTAATTAATAAATGAAGTAATTAAAGGTTAATTACTATAAGTGGTTAAGAGTAATTAATTTGAGGAATTAATTTAATGCTAATTACTTGAATGTAATTAAATGTAATTAATCAAGGATGATTAATTAAAATGAATAATTGGATGGTGAATGATTAATTAATTGATAATTAATTAATAGTGACTTAAGTAAGATTGTTAATGATGGAAGTAATTAATTTAATTCATTTTAAATTAATTATAGATGGTAATTAATAAATCATTGCTTAATGATACTGAATGATATTAATTTACCTTGAATGGTTTCTCAGAGATGAGATAATTGATACTGTATGATTTGGATGCTTTGGATGCTTTGGTTGCATAATAATGATGATATGGATTATCTGCTTTTAATGATAATGTCGATTATCTATTATGAATTATCTATCTGTATGTAAATAGATAATAGAATTGAATTGTTTTAACTTTAAAACAACTTGGCCCTTAAAAGATACGTTTTGGATTTCGATGAGACCGGGATCGGGTTTCCGTATACCGGATTTCCAGGTCTGGAGACCCGAATACCACATCGATCCAAATTAACGATAGGTCGTGAATCTCAAGTGAAGATGAAGATTCAGAGTGCAAGGGTTATTGTCGTTAACTCTGAGGGTGATTCCAAAACGAGTGTAACGAGATAATGCCTTCGGTTTCGTTCGAACCCGGAACGAACTTCTATGGATTGAATGCTTTCAGCACATCGTCAGGCGGACGATGAGCATTCTAAGTGATATGTTCTGATTAAAGGTAATCGTAACCTCAAGCCTCATCAACCGGGAATGGCTAAAACAGGGGAGGTGCAGCAAGGCTTCGTGGGTAGCACCCACTGAGAGCAAGATAGATCCCTGTCTAGAGGTCCCTTTTCTTTTATTCGGCTTAGTGTGTGGTTGGTCGCGCCAACTACGGGATTGTCTTGTTCGGGATTATCCAGTAAGGGATGGTTCCGGCTTTGTGTTGCAGAGGAGCGGGCGTACTCCTCGGTACGGTGATCTAGGCCACGTACTGTGACGGGCGGTACCCCAGTAGCCCTGCCATTGTATGGAATCCAAACTCCAATAAGTGCCGTACGTATTAGTTGTGCCCAACTATGTTGGAATGTGAGATGTAAGCATTTCAGCTATTTCTATATTTTACTTGAAAACCCTAGACCCTATTATAATAAAAATCAGATTTCCTATCAAATGTTTTGGTTAGCGTAAGGTAAAAACTTACCCATGTTTATTTGTGGGAAGTCTTACGTGATACCTTTTCTTTTAAAGGTTTTGAAGTTAAACAAGTTTAACCTGTTACTCACACCAGACCCATGTCTGACCCAAGTGTTTATTTCTGTTTTATAAACTCTTGGGTACTCAAATTTTTACGAGTAGCCAAGGGATTCAGGTTTAGCTTTGACGAATATTCTGGAGGAGCAATGGAGCAGGAGGCTTCGGCGTTCGTAGATATAGTATTCCGCTGTGTTGATATCTGTGATAGTGTCTTATCTTGTATTTGAGTTGTAATGTCTAGACAGATGTTTATAACTGTCTAGTAAGTGATGTATATGCTGTGTAACTCTGTAAATTGTTGTATACTATGTAATAGTTTATGTTATTAATATAATTTATTCGTTCCGCTGTGAGATCGTTGTTGTTGTTTCTTTCTTTCTTCTTTTCTTTTCTATTTTCTACCCCTTTCTTTCTTCATAATGATGCGACTTTCTGGGCATAGAAAGTCGGGTCGTTACAATGATACTAATAGTGTAACGACCCGATATTTTCAACCATTCGCATCCATTATAAGTGTATAGGTAGACACTCATGCCGGAGTTGAATTGCTCAAAATACCGCGTTGTAAATAAAATTTGGCAAATCTCAGAATATACAATAAATAAATATAATCACAGATCACAGACATAGAGTAAAATAATGCAGCGGAAGTAAAAGAGATTGTAGTTCATGAAGCTACTATATATATAAGATATATTAGAGTTAAATAAAATACAATAGAAGAAATAAAGTACAATAGAAGTCTCAATATAATAACCAAGTACAAGCTGAGTAGAACAACGGAATTGAAATAGATAGGACATGACAAGCAGATAATCTCCAGCGATTCAAATCTCCAAGAGAGTGGAATCTGAATCTGTGAATAACTCAGGCTGACCCGAGCGTAAAGCAAAACACAAAACACTCGAGTCAGGACAATATATACTTATATAATGTAAACCAACTCTAGCGAACTGTAATAAGGGTACAAGTAACTTAAAGAATGCTTGGGATCGCCCATTCTTTAAGGATCCGTTAAACTATCTACTATGTAGTAATATTCGATATTATAATAATGTCTAATATAAAATAAACATACTTTTAAATAGCATTAAGGCTTTACATTTTCCACCTTAACATGTAATAGTCCCAGTAGTCTATCCAGTATTAGCATACTCCCAAAGTGGGGGCTACCCTCGATACTCCACAGGCTATGGGAGAAATCACAAATCGTAGTAAAGCTCGATATGGTAGGTGACACGGCACAACTAGGCAATGCCAGGGTAGATATACCAATTACGCACACGGACTGATGGAGCGCATAGCAGCCACTATCGTCCACCTCGAAAAACACTCCCAAATCGGAGGATGGCCATCTAATCAATCACAAGTAAGAGTATAATATCGAAGAAATGTGTCCGAGAAGAGGTGCTACCTCACTGGTCCGAGATCGCTCATGTTTTAGCCACCTTATGCCAACTCACGGGAGTTGGGTCCACGTAACATACCTTAAGAACGTCGCCACCATCCTACTTCATTCTGGAAACTCCACCGCGTACACAGTTGTCAAAGTGGTTTTCGGTATCGACAGAGAGTATGTCCATATCCGATCCCGGTCTCTTTAACAATCAATCGTTATTATAACCCGTGGTTATAAGTTTAAAAACAGTTTATACTTCAAAATAGAATATCATTTCAAATCCAAATCTTTATCCAAATAAAGATTAAATCAATTCCAAACCATTTCCATATTTTTAAAATATCATATCATTTCAAAACTTCATTTCAAATCATTTTAATATTCCAAATATCATTTGAGTTCAAATCTTAATATTCAACTTTAAATACCTTTTAAATTTAAAGGTATACTTCATTTATTATCATTTCAAGTCACCTTTTAAATATTTTATATTCCAATCAAATAATTCATTTAAACCTTTTAAAAGTGTAATTATTATATTTTCAAATCAAGTATTCAATTTCCAAAGTTTCAAACCATTCTGAGTTTGTTTACTAAGTCAAAAACCCTAATTATTAAAATTTCAGCATTTCACAGCATTTAAAAACAACTGCTATAGTTTATATTTGAAAACATTTTTAATTCAGCAAAGACAGCACTTAAAACTGCTGTTAAAACTCAGTTTTAGTTGAATTATAGTTCAAAACAGAAAAGACAGCATTTCAGAAGTGCTGCGGTAGTTCAGATTTCAAAACAAGGGTTAAATTTGGTTTCAGCAAAGACTGCAGACCATTATAGCATTTCCAGAGAATGATATAATAGACATGAGTTCAATATTAGCCTATAAGTTCAATTACAGCAACTACAGCATTTCAGAAATGCTGTAATAGCTCTTTTTACACAATTTTAGTTCAAAACAGAATCTATAGCTTTTCTGAATGCTATTAAAAGTTAATTTCAAGTGTTAGTGTATTTCCAGCAATTAATTAACTTTAATTTAAAACACATAAATATTTTAAAAATCATATTTTAACATTTAAAATGTTCATTTACATATCGCTTAACATATATCTTTTCATAATAAATTTCTTATAATAAAATCCAATTTTCAACAATTTACTTAATAAATTTAAGTGTAAAAGTTTCCAATTCTTCACATTTCAACAAATAACTTAACACCTCAAATTTAAATTACCATTTCACAAATTTAACTAAATTTCCAATTTTATTTAATTAACTTAACCCTTTAATTAAAACCAAATTTCACATTTCCTAGTCAAGTTATATTTTAAAAGATCACTTTTAAACATTCACTTATTTAACCACTTAAATTCATAGAAAAATCAATAATACTTTAATAAATCACTTAAATTCAAATTTAATCAAATTATCATATTTACCATTTCCAAATAAAATTTAATATCCATTTTATTTATATAACTTAAATATCATTTTTAACCAAAATTCCAAATTTCTAACTTAAGTTATATTTCAAAAATCCAGTTAAACCATTCATTAATTACATTTTTAACACATGGAAAAAAATCATAATTTCTTTATTTTAAAACATTTCAAAATCTATTTAAATCAAATTTCATAAATTTATAATTTTTTAAAATACTTAAAAATATCCAAAACACTTTATAAAATAACCACGGGCCTGTATAAAATTTTCTAACCTAGGTCAAGTGATACAGATATGTATCATTTCAATCCGCAGTTAAAAAAAAGAAAAATCCGGGTTCTATCATTTCAAACCCGCAATCCCAAGTTAAAATAAATTAAATAAAAATCGTTCAGGCCTATCATTTCAGCCCATAACAATTTTTCCCTATTCTAAAGTCCGTTCGGGTATGTATCATTTCAACCCATAGTGATTCTAGTCTACAGGGAACTTGCAATGGTGATGACTGATATAAATAACAGCATAACATTAAATAACAGTAACATATGATATAACAGGTGTATAAACATCATATGATCATAATATAGTCAAGTATAACATGATAATATATTTCTACAGATTCACAGGGTGTCAATTTACTAGATATATAGGTACATATTGTCTGGTGAGAATAACTCACCTGTTTGTGCTGGAGATATCAAAACCAATGACACAATGGAAAAAAAGCATGATGACAAGACTACGGACTTGAGTGGAGAGCGAATCCAAGCTACAACTCTTGTGCACAACCCAAAACAAACAATCAAAACAACAAAATTCAATACGACTTTAAAATGAAATAACTTTGAAATGAAAAGAGATTTGAATGTCAAATCTTTTTCCTTGTTTTCTACAATGCTTTGCATGGCCTAGGGGTTTATTTAGGTCAGGTTTGATCATAGGAATGCATGGCATAAAGGCTAGAACATGTGGAGGAAGTTACAACACAAGAATATCAAGAGACTAGGCAACATAATGGAGTTTGGTTCAACTTTTGGCTCGGTCTATGGGTCAAATGGCTCGGCCATCATCTGGTACAGGTCTGGACAGAGATTTGGGTGATGAGTAGCAGCAGCCAAAGGTCATGTAGCAAGTGGTGGTGGTGGCTAAGGGGGTGGCCAAAGCAAGATATGGAGGGTAGGTGATGATATGTGTGGTCTAGGCAATGTTTTGTGGAGTTTTGTGGTGATGGCTTCAAGTGGAAGGTCATGGCCTGTCTTGGTCAGAGGGAAGGGAGTGTTTGCTATAGTAGATGGAGGAGGTGATGATGGGGATGAAGGTGGTAGAGGCTAGGCCAAGCAAACATGTGAAGAGATCAAGGCA
Organism: Allium fistulosum; assembly: GCA_030737815.1. Classification (NCBI taxonomy): domain Eukaryota; kingdom Viridiplantae; phylum Streptophyta; class Magnoliopsida; order Asparagales; family Amaryllidaceae; genus Allium; species Allium fistulosum. The sequence goes on from CM060903.1 coordinate 1,458,721,936, forward strand.
AAATTGCATAGAAAAGTAAGAAAAAAAGTAGAAAGAAAAGAGGGAGATTACCATTTTTTTTTTTGCAAGATGGAGGCCATGATTTTTTTTTAGGGTTTTGGAGCTTTGAAAATTCGTGAATAATATGAGGGAGTCGGCTGAAAATGAATGAGGAAAAGAACGGGAAAAATAAAATAAAAGATGTATTGATTGAAAAGAAACGGTAGAATTCAAAAGGGCTAAGCACATAAAAGGTATCAAACTCTTCATATATATTTAATTCCTTTTTTATAACTTTATATTTATGGAAAAAAAAATCCCAGATAAAATTTCGAAATTTTATCAAAATATAATAATTTATATAAATATTTATCAATTATATAAAGTTAAATTAAGAAAATAGCTAAAATAGTAAACTAGTCTAGAAAATTTGGAATTGAATAGAATAGATTTTTAGAAAATTCATATGAGCTTGAAATATATTTTTGAACATAAATAATAACATAAAATAAAAATATATCCACAAAATAAATATTAAAAATTTAATTTACATATAATTTTTAATGAAGAAAATAGCAGAAAATAGGAAAACAGCCTTTAAAAATGAAAAATAAATACAGTAAATTTTGGAAAAATTCTATTATCATTTTAAAAATATAAAAGGACAAAAATATACATAAAAAAACATATTAACACATATTAAAACAAAATATAAGAAAGAAAATATGATTTATAAAATTTAAAATAGGCAAAATTGCACAAATAAACAAATTATACTAAAAATTGAAATGTACATAACTTTTACATTTTAACTCCGTTTTCAACGAAACGAAAAGTAGTGTTCAAGTTATTACATCTATTTTTATAATAAAAGATAAATTTATAATTTCAAACTTTTAAATTTTTAAGTTTAAAAGTCAAAGTTTGACTATTTGACCAAAATTCACATTTTCTGGAAATATTAAATTTAGTCATATTTGGAATTCAAATCCACATACAAAATCAAAGTTTTTATATTTACAATAACAAAATTTATTCTTTTCATAAATAAAGCTTTTAAATCTGGAAAAATCAATTTAAAAATAATTGTAGAATACAGGGTTGTTACACTCTCCCCCACTCAAAACTTTTCGTCCCCGAAAAGGAACGAGGTACGGGAAAGCACATAAAAAGATAGAATGAATAGAATTAAGACAAGATGATAAGAAGATTGGAATTACACCTGATAACTATTGTTATAGGTAAGTTTATCAAGAGGGAGGTGATCAAATCAAGAACACAAACACGAAAAGATCCTCTAGAGTCTGAATCACCCTTTTCACTTGACCGACGGTCTATGAATGAAAAAACAGTGTTCAGATCCAGATGAGTAACAAAGATTATCAAAGATTATAGAAAGATTTCTAAACAGACTGGTATAAGCAATAGCCTTCCCATTCTGTAACAAGATAAGAGAAATAAGGACAACCAAAATATAGTTTAAAAAAACAAAATAAGATAATAAATTTGAAACAATAATGCTTTGAAATCATAACAATTTAGGGATGTTTATCATTTGGAAATCATACTACTAAAAATCATAACACTTTGGAAATGTTATTCTTAAAAAAAAGAACATAATACTTAGAAAATCATAACACCTTTTAAAAATAATCTTCATTTAAACCATTTTAATCCAAGATCAAACAATATTCATTTTAAAGTTGTAACATTTCTAAGTTCATTCAATTTTAAAAATTTCCAAAACACTGTATTTTCAAAACAGCATCACTTATAAAATGCTACAGTAGGTATATTAGTACTTCAAATCAGTTTAATTCCAGAAATATTCATTTGGATATCATTTAACTTATGACTTATTAAAACAAACTTTTATGCATGGAATATCCAAATTAAACTATACTTCGTTTATTAAGTCAAAAGCTCACTATTTTACTTAGCTCTTAATTTAACACATAACCTAACACTTTATTTAAAATACCCATTTCATAAATAGATATTCCTTTAATAAGTTACACTTAAAATTCCATTTGAAAACCAAATTCTCAATTATCAAGTTTTAGTGATGTTAAAATACATTTTAACTATTTAAATCATAATTATTCATTTTTCAAGATGTAACGTCCCAGATTTTCGCGCTCGAAAATCGACATCCATACTTTACATCGTACTCGAATGCCGCAGATTCGATCGTTCAAATCCGAGTCGCCGGAGCTTATAACAACATTAAGTAAATAACACAGCGGAAAGGAAAAAGAATATAGACATCCAACATCTGATACAACAGAGTGATACATTGAATATCAATATACATCAGAGATATGATACAACAAATAGCAGCGGAAAAGAAAACGATAACATCAGCAGCGGATAATCTCCATCTTCAAAGCAGCAAATCCAAATATAGCTCAAACTCCCAATAACGATACACCAAGATAAGCAAGTGCAGTCCGATCCAAAGACTGAACTAGCTCCAGATAATCTACTAAATCTGAATATCTGAAAAAAACAAACTCTAGACTGCTCGTGTAGAAAAGTTTTGAGCATCCAGAGTTTAGGAAAGAAACAATAAACTCCGGATCAGTCATGGGACTGGTGTGAGCAACAAAAACAGTTTATCTTTAAAACAAATAGCAGAGAATTTTAAAGTCAATTCGCAATGCTTTTGGAAAATGAAACTACCATGAGACCTCCCACCACACACACAATGCAAACGCAGAATAGGAGGAGATTTCTTCTTATGATAGTCAAAGATGCTTACAACGCAAAATCAAATCATTTGATATTATTACTAGTGCATAGTGTAGAAAACATTTCGAAAGTATAATATAAATCTTAGCCAGCATAGGCATTCCGCACTTATGCCTACTATAGCTACTATGTTCAGTAGCAGGTTACCGCCACATTCCATAGCAGGTAATACAACTAAAACCGTACACGTCGTGTATTGTTTCTTTGGATTTCCAACAAATGGTCAGGCTAAGGAAGTTCCTTTTCCACGATGGGTACGTCCCTGGAATAGACGACCCGAGAACCTAACCGGATCTTTGCCAACACAAGGCCGGGTTACCTCTGCAAAAATAGGTAACTACTGACACGCGTATGCCATCCCCCGATCGTCACCGATCTTCCCGAGGATCCCCGATTCGCAACAAACCACATAGTAAAAATGCAGCAACCACAGAGGTTAAGTATCTGGGCTCCATACCATGATACCACCTTTATCCAGAAGGAATGACATACACTAAGGGGCGCTACTCCCTAGAACCTTGCCGCATCCTTCCTGTTTTGACCATTTCCGGGGTGTGAGGTCCGACGAAGTCTCGTCCACAAAGCTAAGCTTTGTCACAAAGCCATGCTTCGGGTCAAACAAATGATCAACCTATGATCACAAAGATATAAGATCAAATAAATGATCATATCGCAAATGATCAAACACTGATCATCACACAGCAACACTCAGCATGCCACATTACCAAATTGGGATATATCGCTGATAAATTTCAACTACATAACCTCTGAGCTCGTACGTCTCAGAGAAGGGTGTTAAGCTAAGAGAATAAATTCTCCGCCACCAAACAGAGATGTATTTGAAAGAAATCGGCTTTATATCTCAAAGTGTAATGTCAGACATGTATCCATACAAGTCTGTTCCGGGTTCGAACAGAACCGAAGGCACTTCTCACGAAGCCCTTGCAAATCCGGATAATTTTCAAATCACGTCCGGACTTCCCATCACAAAAGAGTGATATAAATCTCTATACCGGGAGCTACCCAGTGCAGAGACATTCGACAGGTTGTCCTTTCATTTTCGAAAATATCCGGTCAACAACACCGATCTTCAAATGCTATCCATATACGACGTATCACTATTCGGAATGGGTTATATGACACAGATGTCTTTTCCCGGCTAACCCGAATAGTGAGCGCAATATTCAAAAACAAATGGATAATGGGATTTCAATTAAGTCACAATTTAAACCCAAACTGTCTCTTTCAAATGGTTAAACAAATTTCCATTTTAATCTTTTTTAAACAAAAAGATTTAATTCACAAAGTTCACTTAATTTCACAAAGATTCATTCACAGATTTTCCAAATCGATTTCCATTTCAGTTTAATTAATTCGTTAAATCTTTAAATCAAAGATTTAACAAATAGCTTTCAAAACAATTTCATTTTGAATGGTTTAAACAAAACATCATTTTAAATCTGTTAAACTAGACAGATTTAATTCCTAGCTTTTAAAAACAGAATTCATTTATAACTGGAAAAACCATTTTCAATTCAAACTTGAAATTCCTTTTCTTAAATTGGAATTTCTCTCCTTATCTGAAAGCTTTTATTCTATTGAAAACAAACAGTTTCTTTCAGAAAATCTGATTCATTCATACGAGTTGAAATCCTTGGGTTAAATCCAAATTCTCAAAATTACTTTTAGGTGGTTTAACTTCATATAAACACCCTTATATCATCTTAAATCCCTAGTTTCAAATCATAGGATTAAATTTCAGACTTGAATACTAATTTAAATCAAATTATTTAAATTTTCAAAACTCGATTTAAGTTATTCAAAATAACTTTTATCTTTGAAATTCTATTTCAAAAGCTTTTCACATTTAAACCCGAATTTCTAATTTCAAAATCAATTGAAATTAAAATTTCAATTTCAAAACATCAAATTTAAATTATCTGTGACTTAACTGATTTCCACGTGAAATCCATATTTGTGTGTGTAAAGGTGTAGTCCAGGGGTTTCACACAGTAATGCAACATCATACAATCATCACATAACAAAATACAGGATATAGTTGATAAGCGATATAAACTATACGCTTATCGTTCATTCACAGATCACAGATATATATCACAGGTAAGTAAACTACAGATCGCAACATAAATCAGGGTGCATCACAAAGCATCATATATCAGGGATATCAAACAATTCAAATCATTCAATAGAATCCAAACATTCACAAGTAAAATCAGTTAATGGTTTGATTAATTCCAATCCGATTAATTTCTTATGAATTACTAATCCTGGTTGATTAACATTAATTATCTTTAGTTAATAAATTAACTATCCCTTAATTACTTTCATTAATTATTCTTTAATTAATTATTATTTAAACATGTGATTAATCAACTTTAATCATAAATTAATTACTTTTAATTACTTTCATTAAGTAATTATATTTAATTAATATTTACCCTTAATTAATAAATCTTTAATTAATTACATTAATTATTCTTTAAATTAAATCACAATAATTAATTAGCCTTAAAATAATTACACCAAGTAAATAGCTTTAATTTAATTACCCAAAGTAGTTATTTCTTAATTAACTAAAAAAAAACATTTAATCTTTGGAACAAAATCATTATTAATCCACAAATTAACTTAAGGCCTTAAAGTCAAAAATCAATTTGAAAACATCGTTCCCTTTTAAAGTAATTTCTTAATTAAGCTTAAACTTAATTAACTTTAAAAAAAATTTACTTTAATCCTAATTCCAAAGTTAACTTAAAACATTTATTATCCTACAAGAATAAATCAGAAAAGGTTTAAGACTTGTTTTAATTTTAAATCTAAAACCTGCTATCATACCAAACACTCAACCCCAAGCCACCCTCGTTTCTTTCCTGAGTATTTCCCGAGAAACTCGCATACCTCTTTCCCCTGAGTCTCACACGAAGACCACTCGAGATCATCCCCGAGAAACCATCATCTTCCCAAACTCCACAACAACTTCCTGATATACGTGATACCCCAAATTCGAGTGTGCACGTGCACAAATCATCCACGCCGCCGCCACCTCCGGTGACTCTTCACACACATCGGCGATCCACCACCTGAACGATTCTGACCCACGAACTAACGCCGCGAAGCCCAAAATGAAATCGAGTGTTCTCGAGCTCCACTGGAACGACATCGCAACCTGGAGCCGCCTCATCAACGCATCCCCGACCACCAGACAGTCTGAAACTCCGGCCAAACCCTCGTTGACACTCCCTCTTCCATCCCCCAACAGCCCATAAGACTCGATCAACTCTGGTCGTCGAACGAGATCAAAACAAAACTGTGTCAAAACTAGGTTTAAAAATTTTAAACCTTCGCCGCCGTCGCCTCGTCGAACTAGAACGACTCCAGTCATTTTTCCCAACACCACCATAGGTTTCCCCACCTCCACGCGAAATCCCAGCCATCACAACCCAGTAGATCACCAGAATTTGCCAATGAAATGACATTTGAACAAATTCAAACTGCTCCTTCATTTCATTACTAAAAAATGTGATTTTAATTTTAAAAATCCTATTTTTGATTTAGAAATCTATTTGTAAACCTGAATTGACAATTTAAGATGTTCGAAAATGTCACTTATATTAAGTATTACTGTTCTTAAGTTCCTCCCAGAGCAGATCGACTTTATTTAGCATGAGTTAAATTTTAAAATCTACCTTATACTCAACCAGTCATATTTTGTTTGAAGTTCAAGGCCTAACAAGAATTGGAGGAAGTGTATTTGATTTTTGAACAGGTCTTAAACCTGTAAACTTAGAACAGAGCCTGGTATACAGACATGCACAAACAAGTACTACCTATATACATACATTCCATTCATTTCATACGTGCAAACATCATTCACAACATAAATTCAAAGAAAATCCCAGGTATCACAGATGAAACAAGTTTAAGCTTTTTAGAAAGAAGTTTACTCACAGATAAAAGAACAAAGAGGTCTAAAAGTAAAATTAAAGTTGCTCACCTGTTTTTGTTGAAGCAGAGAGGAACAGAGAACTGCTTTGTTGTTTGAAAACTACAGCTTTGATCAGAGAAAATGGACAGAGCATGGTTTGTCTTTTGAAAACAGAATTCGAAATCTGGAAACATGTTTCCACTTGATACCCCCTGCCCATCACTTGGCTTCACTATTTTGTTTAGTTGCTTGATGCTTGTTGAAGCTTGTTTAAGATTAAAAATGGAGTTTCATTTTGTATTTTCTTAGCTCGAACTGGACATGGAAAGTGATGGAAGGAATAGCTTACAGGTTGATGTTTTTAAACAGTTTCAGGGTATAAATATTTCCCTTTGCTTGCTAAGTTTTGTTTTCTTGAACGAACTGGAACAATATAGATGTGTATATGTGGAGAGAAGGGTGTTTGTATTTGTTTATTCAAATAGGCACGGCTAAAGGTTGCTTTAGAGGTATGGCTGAAGTGATTCAGTTATGGGCTTGTACAACTTTACTTTGATATGCTTTGTACTTTATCTTTTTATTTTTGTTTACTTGCATCATTTTTGACTTCGGCTGATAAGATCATTTTTGGTATGTTAGAGGTGTCTTGCTTTACATATGTGAATTTATTTGCTTTGTTACTTTGTATTTGTTTTGCTTTTTGTTATTTTTATAATTTAAAATGAATTTCATAGTTAATGTGTTTTATTATCTTATTTTTATAACTCAAACCATCTTTAACCATAAATTCAAATATATATATATATATATATATATTTATCATTTATCTCTAAACCATTTATTTAAGTTTTAAATTCAAATAGAAATATATATATCTACATATATATATTAAATTTACTCGTATATACCTAAATATATATATACATTCAATATACACACATATACTCACATATACACTATTTACAATATTTTAATCTCAAATGATTTATTCAGAATATACTTGGATATCGGGGAAACTCGTTCCATTTAATCAATTTAATTTCACAATTTTTATTCAAAAATTTATTTAATTGTCAATTTAATTCATAAATTCATTTAATTATTAATTTAAATACTTATGAAATTTGGGGTCGTTACAAATTTCCCCCCTTAAAAGAATTTCGTCCTCGAAATTCGCAGGCACGAAAACAGCACAGAGATAGACAGATGCGATCTCCTATAATTCCTCAAACTCAAGATACGGATTCCGAATACAAGTAGGAATATCTCAGAATACATACCAATTTATCCCTCTTCGGACTTTGGTATTCACAAGAAATTTCAATAGAATTTCAAAATTTGGTTTTCAAACGAAATCGTTTTATCGATACTATTCAAATTTAGCTTCATATTCTTTTAATCGATTTAACTCAATTTAAAATTTTCAATTTCAAATTCATTAAGATATAAATCAAAAAGCTGATAAGAAACCGATGAAAATACGAAGTAAGGATTTTCTACAACGGTTCGTAGGGCCATCATCGTACTGAAACTTCTTCTTGTAGCTGGTACAAAGCAATGAAAAGAATTTGGAAACGAATCAAAGAGATTGATAAGAAAGATTGTTTCCACTGTTGCAGGGTATTGACCATTTATAGTCGTATTCCCTTGTCCCCTATCTCGTCTTCTTTTTGTACTCATACTCACTATAAGTGGATAGCAAGAGAATTTACTGAGACGTTCAGACGGATATCTTAAGGATTACTCATTCTAGAGTTTACTTCACTCTATCTCTAATGAGCTACTAAATGTGTTATACTCCTGAGCTAAAGTTCAACCTTAGCTCTGATACCAAATGTAACGTCCCATATTTTCGCGCTCGAAAATCGACATCCATACTTTACATCGTACTCGAATGCCGCAGATTCGATCGTTCAAATCCGAGTCGCCGGAGCTTATAACAACATTAAGTAAATAACACAGCGGAAAGGAAAAAGAATATAGACATCCAACATCTGATACAACAGAGTGATACAATGAATATCAATATACATCAGAGATATGATACAACAAATAGCAGCGGAAAAGAAAACGATAACATCAGCAGCGGATAATCTCCATCTTCAAAGCAGCAAATCCAAATATAGCTCAAACTCCCAATAACGATACACCAAGATAAGCAAGTGCAGTCCGATCCAAAGACTGAACTAGCTCCAGATAATCTACTAAATCTGAATATCTGAAAAAAACAAACTCTAGACTGCTCGTGTAGAAAAATTTTGAGCATCCAGAGTTTAGGAAAGAAACAATAAACTCCGGATCAGTCATGGGACTGGTGTGAGCAACAAAAACAGTTTATCTTTAAAACAAATAGCAGAGAATTTTAAAGTCAATTCGCAATGCTTTTGGAAAATGAAACTACCATGAGCCCTCCCACCACACACACAATGCAAACGCAGAATAGGAGGAGATTTCTTCTTATGATAGTCAAAGATGCTTACAACGCAAAATCAAATCATTTGATATTATTACTAGTGCATAGTGTAGAAAACATTTCGAAAGTATAATATAAATCTTAGCCAGCATAGGCATTCCGCACTTATGCCTACTATAGCTACTATGTTCAGTAGCAGGTTACCGCCACATTCCATAGCAGGTAATACAACTAAAACCGTACACGTCGCGTATTGTTTCTTTGGATTTCCAACAAATGGTCAGGCTAAGGAACTTCCTTTTCCACGATGGGTACGTCCCTGGAATAGACGACCCGAGAACCTAACCGGATCTCTGCCAACACAAGGCCGGGTTACCTCTGCAAAAATAGGTAACTACTGACACGCGTATGCCATCCCCCGATCGTCACCGATCTTCCTGAGGATCCCCGATTCGCAACAAACCACATAGTAAAAATGCAGCAACCACAGAGGTTAAGTATCTGGGCTCCATACCATGATACCACCTTTATCCAGAAGGAATGACATACACTAAGGGGCGCTACTCCCTAGAACCTTGCCGCATCCTTCCTGTTTTGACCATTTCCGGGGTGTGAGGTCCGACGAAGTCTCGTCCACAAAGCTACGCTTTGTCACAAAGCCATGCTTCGGGTCAAACAAATGATCAACCTATGATCACAAAGATATAAGAACAAATAAATGATCATATCGCAAATGATCAAACACTGATCATCACACAGCAACACTCAGCATGCCACATTACCAAATTGGGATATATCGCTGATAAATTTCAACTACATAACCTCTGAGCTCGTACGTCTCAGAGAAGGGTGTTAAGCTAAGAGAATAAATTCTCCGCCACCAAACAGAGATGTATTTGAAAGAAATCGGCTTTATATCTCAAAGTGTAATGTCAGACATGTATCCATACGAGTCTGTTCCGGGTTCGAACAGAACCGAAGGCACTTCTCACGAAGCCCTTGCAAATCCGGATAATTTTCAAATCACGTCCGGACTTCCCATCACAAAAGAGTGATATAAATCTCTATACCGGGAGCTACCCAGTGCAGAGACATTCGACAGGTTGTCCTTTCATTTTCGAAAATATCCGGTCTTCAACACCGATCTTCAAATGCTATCCATATACGACGTATCACTATTCGGAATGGGTTATATGACACAGATGTCTTTTCCCGGCTAACCCGAATAGTGAGTGCAATATTCAAAAACAAATGGATAATGGGATTTCAATTAAGTCACAATTTAAACCCAAACTTTCTCTTTCAAATGGTTAAACAAATTTCCATTTTAATCTTTTTTAAACAAAAAGATTTAATTCACAAAGTTCACTTAATTTCACAAAGATTCATTCACAGATTTTCCAAATCGATTTCCATTTCAGTTTAATTAATTCGTTAAATCTTTAAATCAAAGATTTAACAAATAGCTTTCAAAACAATTTCATTTTGAATGGTTTAAACAAAACATCATTTTAAATCTGTTAAACTAGACAGATTTAATTCCTAGCTTTTAAAAACAGAATTCATTTATAACTGGAAAAACCATTTTCAATTCAAACTTGAAATTCCTTTTCTTAAATTGGAATTTCTCTCCTTATCTGAAAGCTTTTATTCTATTGAAAACAAACAGTTTCATTTCAGAAAATCTGATTCATTCATACGAGTTGAAATCCTTGGGTTAAATCCAAATTCTCAAAATTACTTTTAGGTGGTTTAACTTCATATAAACACCCTTATATCATCTTAAATCCCTAGTTTCAAATCATAGGATTAAATTTCAGACTTGAATTCTAATTTAAATCAAATTATTTAAATTTTCAAAACTCGATTTAAGTTATTCAAAATAACTTTTATCTTTGAAATTCTATTTCAAAAGCTTTTCACATTTAAACCCGAATTTCTAATTTCAAAATCAATTGAAATTAAAATTTCAATTTCAAAACATCAAATTTAAATTATCTGTGACTTAACCGATTTCCACGTGAAATCCATATTTGTGTGTGTAAAGGTGTGGTCCAGGGGTTTCACACAGTAATGCAACATCATACAATCATCACATAATAAAATACAGGATATAGTTGATAAGCGATATAAACTATACGCTTATCGTTCATTCACAGATCACAGATATATATATCACAGGTAAGTAAACTACAGATCGCAACATAAATCAGGGTGTATCACAAAGCATCATATATCAGGGATATCAAACAATTCAAATCATTCAATAGAATCCAAACATTCACAAGTAAAATCAGTTAATGGTTTGATTAATTCCAATCAGATTAATTTCTTATGAATTACTAATCCTGGTTAATTAACATTAATTATCTTTAGTTAATAAATTAACTATCCCTTAATTACTTTCATTAATTATTCTTTAATTAATTATTATTTAAACATGTGATTAATCAACTTTAATCATAAATTAATTACTTTCAATTACTTTCATTAAGTAATTATCTTTAATTAATTATTTACCCTTAATTAATAAATCTTTAATTAATTACATTAATTATTCTTTAAATTAAATCACAATAATTAATTAGCCTTAAAATAATTACACCAAGTAAATAGCTTTAATTTAATTACCCAAAGTAGTTATTTCTTAATTAACTAAAAAAAACATTTAATCTTTGGAACAAAATCATTATTAATCCACAAATTAACTTAAGGCCTTAAAGTCAAAAATCAATTTGAAAACATCGTTCCCTTTTAAAGTAATTTCTTAATTAAGCTTAAACTTAATTAACTTTAAAAAAAATTTACTTTAATCCTAATTCCAAAGTTAACTTAAAACATTTATTATCCTACAAGAATAAATCAGAAAAGGTTTAAGACTTGTTTTAATTTTAAATCTAAAACCTGCTATCATACCAAACACTCAACTCCGAGCCACCCTCGTTTCTTTCCTGAGTATTTCCCGAGAAACTCGCATACCTCTTTCCCCCGAGTCTCACACGAAGACCACTCGAGATCATCCCCGAGAAACCATCATCTTCCCAAACTCCACATCAACTTCCTGATATACGTGATACCCCAAATTCGAGTGTGCACGTGCGCAAATCATCCACGCCGCCGCCACCTCCGGTGACTCTTCACACACATCGGCGATCCACCACCTGAACGATTCTGACCCACGAACTAACGCCGCGAAGCCCAAAATGAAATAGAGTGTTCTCGAGCTCCACTGGAACGACATCGCAACCTGGAGCCGCCTCATCAACGCATCCCCGACCACCAGACAGTCTGAAACTCCGGCCAAACCCTCGTTGACACTCCCTCTTCCATCCCCCAACAGCCCATAAGACTTGATCAACTCTGGTCGTCGAACTAGATCAAAACAAAACTGTGTCAAAACTAGGTTTAAAAATTTTAAACCTTCGCCGTCGTCGCCTCGTCGAACTGGAACGACTCCAGTCATTTTTCCCAACACCACCATAGGTTTCCCCACCTCCACGCGAAATCCCAGCCATCACAACCCAGTAGATCACCAGAATTTGCCAATGAAATGACATTTGAACAAATTCGAACTGCTCCTTCATTTCATTACTAAAAAATGTGATTTTAATTTTAAAAATCCTATTTTTGATTTAGAAATCTATTTGTAAACCTGAATTGACAATTTAAGATGTTCGAAAATGTCACTTATATTAAGTATTACTGTTCTTAAGTTCCTCCCAGAGCAGATCGACTTTATTTAGCATGAGTTAAATTTTAAAATCTACCTTATACTCAACCAGTCATATTTTGTTTGAAGTTCAAGGCCTAACAAGAATTGGAGGAAGTGTATTTGATTTTTGAACAGGTCTTAAACCTGTAAACTTAGAACAGAGCCTGGTATACAGACATGCACAAACAAGTACTACCTATATACATACATTCCATTCATTTCATACGTGCAAACATCATTCACAACATAAATTCAAAGAAAATCCCAGGTATCACAGATGAAACAAGTTTAAGCTTTTTAGAAAGAAGTTTACTCACAGATAAAAGAACAAAGAGGTCTAAAAGAAAAATTAAAGTTGCTCACCTGTTTTTGTTGAAGCAGAGAAGAACAGAGAACTACTTTGTTGTTTGAAAACTACAGCTTTGATCAGAGAAAATGGACAGAGCATGGTTTGTCTTTTGAAAACAGAATTCGAAATCTGGAAACATGTTTCCACTTGATACCCCCTGCCCATCACTTGGCTTCACTGTTTTGTTTAGTTGCTTGATGCTTGTTGAAGCTTGTTTAAGATTAAAAATGGAGTTTCATTTTGTATTTGCTTAGCTCGAACTGGACATGGAAAGTGATGGAAGGAATAGCTTACAGGTTGATGTTTTTAAACAGTTTCAGGGTATAAATATTTCCCTTTGCTTGATAAGTTTTGTTTTCTTGAACGAACTGGAACAATATAGATGTGTATATGTGGAGAGAAGGGTGTTTGTATTTGTTTATACAAATAGGCACGGCTAAAGGTTGCTTTAGAGGTATGGCTGAAGTGATTCAGTTATGGGCTTGTACAACTTTACTTTGATATGCTTTGTACTTTATCTTTTTATTTTTGTTTACTTGCATCATTTTTGACTTCGGCTGATAAGATCATTTTTGGTATGTTAGAGGTGTCTTGCTTTACATATGTGAATTTATTTGCTTTGTTACTTTGTATTTGTTTTGCTTTTTGTTATTTTTATAATTTAAAATGAATTTCATAGTTAATGTGTTTTATTATCTTATTTTTATAACTCAAACCATCTTTAACCATAAATTCAAATATATATATATATATATATATATATATATATCATTTATCTCTAAACCATTTATTTAAGTTTTAAATTCAAATAGAAATATATATATCTACATATATATATTAAATTTACTCGTATATACCTAAATATATATATACATTCAATATACACACATATACTCACATATACACTATTTACAATATTTTAATCTCAAATGATTTATTCAGAATATACTTGGATATCGGGGAAACTCGCTCCATTTAATCAATTTAATTTCACAATTTTTATTCAAAAATTTATTTAATTGTCAATTTAATTCATAAATTCATTTAATTATTAATTTAAATACTTATGAAATTTGGGGTCGTTACACAAGACATATCTATTTCATAAATAAAATATTTATATAGCAAATATAACAATCAAATTTCTTTACACATTTATTCATTTAGACATCAATTAAACTATGAATTCAAGTTAAATAAACTTTATTACAAAATGTCCAATTCAAATGTATTTTACTTTATCTATTCAAAGATTTATTATACAACATATTCATTTCAGGAAATAACCTTTATTAAAATTCCTACGTTAGACTTAAGGTTCCATAGTAAATCAAATTTGATTATTAAGTTATTTAAATAAAATCTCTTTAAATTCCCTTTTCACTATTTGCCTCTGATAATCTTTTATAACTAAAATTTAAGTGTATAACATGTATTATAACCTCTCAAATTTTATTTATAAAAATCCTTTTTATTTTGTATATTATCCAATTCCATATTCAACTTTTGTGTAATTTAGGTAAGTTATATTGGAATGAAATTATGTGTTATACAAGTAAAACTTTCCAATTCAATTATCTCAAGTTTGAATCATTTATCCAAATTTTTGAATTTTTTTCTTTTAACTGAAATTATTCTTTAAAATAAATTTAAGAATTAAACTTTTGATTCCTTTCAAACCATTTAGCGATAAGTAATTATACATACATAATATGTCAAATCAAATTTTAAATCATATCTCTATATATATTATAATCCAGACATACTTTAGAAATTCAAATCAATTAGATTTTCCTAAACAAAGCTGTAGCAAGACTACGGAACGGCCTCTTCACTCCGAAACTCAAAAATGAACGTCGATGATGCTGCAGTCATCACCGAAATTATTTTCCAGCGACAAAGAGAAGAGCACTAAAAAATTTTTAAACTTTAAAATCCTTTAGAGACAAATTTTTATTCAAAATACTTTAAATAATATCCTTTTAAAAATTTTAAACACAAGGTTTGAAACCATCGAAAATTAAATTATTTAAATTCATTTCACTTCCCAAATAAATTTATAAACAACTTTTTATAAATTCATTTGTAGAACAATAAATGATAAATCAAGTATTATCATTTCAAATTATCAATTTAAATCAATTTATTAAGTTCCATAAAATTATATATCCGAATTTATTTCATTAACCAAATTTTAAAATAATATTGTGTCAGTTTGTTCTGTCAAAGTGTTTTAGAAATCCTATCGATAGCGTTGATCAGACGAATCGATCGGAAACCCAATTCAACATCAACAACTCAAACAACACAATATTTAAACATTTAAATTTTAAATATTAGTTTACAAATACACTATACAGGAATTGATTTTCAAAGAAGGATAGAGATTCAAATTTGGTTAACTCAAATCAAATGAAATTCTGATTTGAAAATAAGTTGGAACAAGAATGAGATGATTAAATAACCGAATAGGAAGATGGATAAGCTTATATAAATCACGGGCAACCTTAACCGGGTCAACCGTGACTTAAAGAATAAGATCGATGTGGATTTCTAGGGTAAATCTACATTCGACCTCAAGAGACCGAGTTTGGAATAACAAAAGATATTAGCATCTAAACCAAGGATAGATATAAATCTCTAGTGAATCGATGCAAATTTGTAAAGGAGTTTCCCCCTTTACCAGAAAATTAGAATATTGGCGAGATAGCCAATTCACTATAAAGATCATTCGAAGTGGAGTTATGTGATACTCCAAATCAAAAGAAGATGAATAGTGAGGGACAAGAATGAATTTTGGATCCGCAGGGAACGTTCCAAAAATTCAAAGGAAATTCGAATCAAGAGGAAAAGATTCAAACTCGAACGAAAGTGATTATGTAAATAAATCTACTCCATATGCTGAGTTTTGCCTCAAAGCCAAAGCTCTGATACCAACTGTAATGACCCGATATTTTCAACCATTCGCATCCATTATAAGTGTATAGGTAGACACTCATGCCGGAGTTGAATTGCTCAAAATACCGCATTGTAAATAAAATTTGGCAAATCTCAGAATATATAGTAAATAAATATAATCATAGATCACAGACACAGAGTAAAATAATGCAGCGGAAGTAAAAGAGATATTAGTTCATGAAGCTACTATATATATAAGATATATCAGAGTTAAATAAAATACAACAGAAGAAATAAAGTACAACAGAAGTCTCAATATAATAACCAAGTACAAGCTGAGTAGAACAACGGAATTGAAATAGATAGGACATGACAAGCAGATAATCTCCAGCGATTCAAATCTCCAAGAGAGTGGAATCCGAATCTTTGAATAACTCAGGCTGACCCGAGCGTAAAGCAAAACACAAAACACTCGAGTCAGGACAATATATACTTATATAATGTAAACCAACTCAAGCGAACTGTAATAAGGGTACAAGTAACTTAAAGAATGCTTGGGATCGCCCATTCTTTAAGGATCCTTTAAACTATCTACTATGTAGTAATATTCGATATTATAATAATGTCTAATATAAAATAAACATACTTTTAAATAGCATTAAGGCTTTACATTTTCCACCTTAACACGTAATAGTCCCAGTAGTCTATCCAGTATTAGCATACTCCCAAAGTGGGGGCTACCCTCGATACTCCACAGGCTATGGGAGAAATCACAAATCGTAGTAAAGCTCGATATGGTAGGTGACACGGCACAACTAGGCAATGCCAGGGTTGATATACCAATTACGCACACGGACTGATGGAGTGCATAGCAGCCACTATCGTCCACCTCGAACAACACTCCCAAATCGGAGGACGGCCATCTAATCAATCACAAGTAAGAGTATAATATCGAAGAAATGTGTCCGAGAAGAGGTGCTACCTCACTGGTCCGAGATCGCTCCTGTTTTAGCCACCTTATGCCAACTCACGGGAGTTGGGTCCACGTAACATACCTTAAGAACGTCGCCACCATCCTACTTCATTCTGGAAACTCCACCGCGTACACAGTTGTCAAAGTGGTTTTCGGTATCGACAGAGGGTATGTCCATATCCGATCCCGGTCTCTTTAACAACCAATCGTTATTATAACCCGTGGTTATAAGTTTAAAAACAGTTTATACTTCAAAATAGAATATCATTTCAAATCCAAATCTTTATCAAAATAAAGATTAAATCAATTCCAAACCATTTCCATATTTTTAAAATACATATCATTTCAAAACTTCATTTCAAATCATTTTAATATTCCAAATATCATTTGAGTTCAAATCTAAAAATTCAACTTTAAATACCTTTTAAATTTAAAGGTATACTTTATTTATTATCATTTCAAGTCACCTTTTAAATAGTATATATTCCAATCAAATAATTCATTTAAACCTTTTAAAAGTGTAATTATTATATTTTCAAATCAAGTATTCAATTTCCAAAGTTTCAAACCATTCTGAGTTCGTTTACTAAGTCAAAAACCCTAATTATTAACATTTCAGCATTTCACAGCATTTAAAAACAACTGCTATAGGTTATATTTGAAAACATTTTTAATTCAGCAAAGACAGCACTTAAAACTGCTGTTAAAACTCAGTTTTAGTTGAATTATAGTTCAAAACAGAAAAGACAGCATTTCAGAAGTGCTGCGGTAGTTCAGATTTCAAAACAAGGGTTAAATTTGGTTTCAGCAAAGACTGCAGACCATTATAGCATTTCCAGAGAATGCTATAATAGACCTGAGTTCAATATTAGCCTATAAGTTCAATTACAGCAACTACAGCATTTCAGAAATGCTGTAATAGCTCTTTTTACACAATTTTAGTTCAAAACAGAATCTATAGCTTTTCTGAATGCTATTAAAAGTTAATTTCAAGTGTTAGTGTATTTCCAGCAATTAATTAACTTTAATTTAAAACACATAAATATTTTAAAAATCATATTTTAACATTTAAAATGTTCATTTACATATCGCTTAACATATATCTTTTCATAATAAATTTCTTATAATAAAATCCAATTTTCAACAATTTACTTAATAAATTTAAGTGTAAAAGTTTCCAATTCTTCACATTTCAACAAATAACTTAACACTTCAAATTTAAATTACCATTTCACAAATTTAACTAAATTTCCAATTTTATTTAATTAACTTAACCCTTTAATTAAAACCAAATTTCACATTTCCTAGTCAAGTTATATTTTAAAAGATCACTTTTAAACATTCACTTATTTAACCACTTAAATTCATAGAAAAATCAATAATACTTTAATAAATCACTTAAATTCAAATTTAATTAAATTATCATATTTACCATTTCCAAATAAAATTTAATATCCATTTTATTTATATAACTTAAATATCATTTTTAACCAAAATTCCAAATCTCCAACTTAAGTTATATTTCAAAAATCCAGTTAAACCATTCATTAATTACATTTTTAACACATGGAAAAAAATCATAATTTCTTTATTTTAAAACATTTCAAAATATATTTAAATCAAATTTCATAAATTTATAATTTTTTAAAATACTTAAAAATATCCAAAACACTTTATAAAATAACCACGGGCATGTATAAAATTTTCTAACATAGGTCAAGTGATACGGATATGTATCATTTCAATCCGCGGTTAAAAAAAAGAAAAATCCGGGTTCTATCATTTTAAACCCGCAATCCCAAGTTAAAATAAATTAAATAAAAATCGTTCAGGCCTATCATTTCAGCCCATAACAATTTTTCTCTATTCTAAAGTCCGTTCGGGTATGTATCATTTCAACCCATAGTGATTCTAGTCTACAGGGAACTTGCAATGGTGATAACTAATATAAATAATAGCATAACATTAAATAACAGTAATATATGATATAACAGGTGTATAAACATCATATGATCATAATATAGTCAAGTATAACATGATAATATATTTCTACAGATTCACAGGGTGTCAATTTACTAGTTATATAGGTACATATTGTCTGGTGAGAATAACTCACCTGTTTGTGCTGGAGATATCAAAACCAATGACACAATGGAAACAAAAGCATGATTACAAGACTACGGACTAGAGTGGAGAGCGAATCCAAGCTACAACTCTTGTGCACAACCCAAAACAAACAATCAAAACAACAAAATTCAATACGACTTTAAAATGAAATAACTTTGAAATGAAAAGAGATTTGAATGTCAAATCTTTTGCCTTGTTTTCTACAATGCTTTGCATGGCCTAGGGGTTTATTTAGGTCAGGTTTGACATGACTTTGGCTCAGGTTTGATCATAGGAATGCATGGCACAAAGGCTAGAACATGTGGAGGAAGTTACAACACAAGAATATCAAGAGACTAGGCAACATAGTGGAGTTTGGTTCAACTTTTGGCTCGGTCTATGGGTCAAATGGCTCGGCCATCATCTGGTACAGATCTGGACAGAGGTTTGGGTGATGAGTAGCAGCAGTCAAAGGTCATGTAGCAAGTGGTGGTGGTGGCTAAGGGGGTGGCCAAAGCAAGATATGGAGGGTAGGTGATGATATGTGTGGTCTAGGCAATGTTTTGTGGAGTTTTGTGGTGATGGCTTCAAGTGGAAGGTCATGGCCTGTCTTGGTCAGAGGGAAGGGAGTATTTGCTGTAGCAGATGGAGGAGGTGATGATGGGGATGAAGCTGGTAGAGGCTAGGCCAAGCAAACATGTGAAGAGATCACGGCAAAATTGCATAGAAAAGTAAGAAAAAAAGTAGAAAGAAAAGAGGGAGATTACCATTTTTTTTTTGCAAGATGGAGGCGATGATTTTTTTTAGGGTTTTCGAGCTTTGAAAATTCGTGAATAAGATGAGGGAGTCGGCTGAAAATGAATGAGGAAAAGAACAGCAAAAATAAAATAAAAGATGTATTGATTGAAAAGAAACGGTAGAATTCAAAAGGGCTAAGCACACAAAAGGTATCAAACTCTTCATATATCTTTAATTCCTTTTTTATAACTTTATATTTCTGGAAAAAAAATCCCAGATAAAATTTCGAAATTTTATCAAAATATAATAATTTATATAAATATTTATCAATTATATAAAGTTAAATTAAGAAAATAGCTAAAATAGTAAACTAGTCTAGAAAATTTGGAATTGAATAGAATAAATTTTTAGAAACTTCATATGAGCTTGAAATATATTTTTGAACATAAATAATAACATAAAATAAAAATATATCCACAAAATAAATATTAAAAATTTAATTTACATATAATTTTTAATGAAGAAAATAGTAGAAAATAGGAAAACAGCCTTTAAAAATGAAAAATAAATACAGTAAATTTTGAAAAAATTCTATTATCATTTTAAAAATATAAAAGGACAAAAATATACATAAAAAAACATATTAACACATATTAAAACAAAATATAAGAAAGAAAATATGATTTATAAATTTAAAATAGGCAAAATTGCACAAATAAACAAATTATACTAAAAATTGAAATGTACATAACTTTTACATTTTAACTCCGTTTTCAACGAAACGAAAAGTAGTGTTCAAGTTATTACATCTATTTTTATAATAAAAGATAAAATTTATAATTTAAAACTTTTAAATTTTTAAGTTTAAAAGTCAAAGTTTGACTATTTGACCAAAATTCACATTTTCTGGAAATATTAAATTTAGTCATATTTGGAATTCAAATCCACATACAAAATCAAAGTTTTTATATTTACAATAACAAAATTTATTCTTTTCATAAATAAAGCTTTTAAATCTGGAAAACTCAATTTAAAAATAATTGTAAAATACAGGGTTGTTACTAATAGTAACATTGGTCAAAGACCAAACCTACGTCTTAGGCTCATGTTTCCTAGTACTATAATCTAAAACTTATAAAACTCAACGCTCATGGTTCTGGTACGTGAATCGCTAACTTCCACTCGCTCCGATCCGTCACCAGCTCTTCGGATATACCCCAATCCTTCAAATCTCTTTTTACTACTTCCTCCCATGTCAACCTTGGTCGACCTCTGCCTCTCTTTGGGCATTCAACGCGACCTATAATTCCAACACACACATGTGCCTCGGGCGGCCTTCGTTGAAGATGTTCAAACCATCTTAAGCGATGTTGAATTAGTTTCTCCTCAATTGGTGATACTCCAAGTTTATCACGTAATATAATCATTTCTAATTCGGTCTCTTCTTGTATGACCGCAGCTCCATCGTAGCATACGCATCTCTGCTACACTTATCTTTTGGACGTGTTGGCTTTTAGTAGGCCAACATTCTGCACCATACAACATCGCAGGCCTGATTGCCGTTTTGTAGAACTTTCCTTTAAGCTTTTGTGGTACCTTCCTGTCACAGAGAATCCCAGATGCTTGTCGCCATTTCACCCATTCCGCTCGAATTTTAAAACTAACATCTTCATCGATCTCACCATTATACTGCAACATTGATCCTAGATATCGAAATGATTCCTTCTTGGGAACTATTTGTCCATCCAGAGTGACATCTCCATCTTCCGACCTGACACCGCTGAACCCGCACTTCATATACTCTGTTTTAGTTCTGCTAAGCCTAAAACCCTTTGATTCTAAAGTCTGTCTCCACAGCTCCAGTTGTCTATCAACCCCAATCCTACTTTCATCAATTAGCACAACATCATCAGCAAATAGCATACACCAAGGAATCTCACCTTGTATACCCTTCGTAACCTCATCCATCACTAGAGAAAAAATGTAGGGGCTCAAAGCTGACCCTTGATGTAATCCTATGTTAATGGGAAAGTCGCCGGGTTCACCATCGCATGCTCTGACACTAGTCACAACATCATCGTACATATCCTTGATAAGTGTAATGTACTTTGTTAGGACTCTCTTCTTTTCCAGGGCCCACCACATCACCTTTCGCGGTACCTTGTCATAAGCTTTCTCCAAATCGATAAATACCATGTGTAGATCCTTCTTTTGCTCCCTAAACCTTTCCATAAGTTGTCTTATCAAGAAAATCGCCTCTGTGGTCGACCTCCCGGGCATGAAGCCAAATTGGTTTTTTGAACACTTGTCATTCTCCTTAGTCTATGCTCAATGACTCTCTCCCGAAGCTTCATTGTATAACTCATAAGCTTAATTCCTTTATAGTTTGTGCAACTTTGGATATCTCCTTTATTCTTAAAAATTGGAACTAGTATGCTTTTCCTCCACTCATCTGGCATCTTGTTTGATTTGAAAATATTATTGAACAACTTAGTTAGCCATGCTATCCCTGCATCTCCAAGGCATCTCCACACCTCAATGGGGATGTCATCAGGCCCCAATGCCTTGCCTGCTTTCATCCGTTTTAGTGCCTCATTTGCCTCGGATTCTTGAATTCTCCAAACAAAATGTCTGAAAGTGTCATCAGAAGAGTCGTCTATCTCGATCGTAGCGCTATCATCTTCTTCATTAAATAGTTTGTCGAAATAAACTCTTCATCTATTTTTTATCTCCTCGTCCTTCACCAAAAGTCTATTATTGTCATCTTTGATGCATTTAACTTGGTTGAAGTCTCTTGTCTTCCTCTCACGGAGCTTAGCTATCCTATAGATGTTTTTTTCACCCTCTTTCGTACTTAGGTTATGATATAGATCTTCATACGCCCGGCCTCTTGCTTCACTTACTGCTCTCTTTGCGTTCTTCTTTACCACTTTGTACTTTTGCATGTTGTCCTCGCTCTTGTGATGATGTAAGCACTTATAGCATTCCTTCTTCTCTTTGATAGCCTTTTGCACATCACTGTTCCACCACCAAGAATCTTTAGGTTCGCGTTTATTTCCTTTTGCTATCCCAAACACCTCGGCAGCCATTTCGAATGCGTCTTGCCATCTCATCCCACATGTGATTTGCTTCTCCTTCCATATTCCATGCCCCTTCTATCATCACTCTATCCTTAAACACCCATGAGGCGTCTCCTTTGAGCTTCTACCATTTCGTTCGACTAGTCTTGGCTCCTTTACCCTATTGAACACGTATTCGGAGACGAAACTCGGATATCAAAAGCTAATGCTGTGAGACGAGACATTCTCCAGGTATGACTTTGCAATCTACACAAGCTCGTTTGTCGTCTCTTCTAGTAAGTACAAAGTCAATCTGGCTAAAGTGTTGACCACTACTAAAAGTAATTAAGTGTGACTGTCTCTTCCTAAAGAAGGTATTAGCTATCATGAGGTCATAAGCAATAGCGAAATTCAATATTTCTTCTCCTTCTTGGTTTCTATCGCCATATCCAAAACCACCATGCACTCTCTCAAACCCCCCACTAGTTGTACCAACATGGCCATTGAAATCTCCTCCTATGAAAAGTTTTTCGCTACTAGGCACATCCCTAACCATGATATCTAGCTCTTCCCAGAAATTCCTCTTGACGGCTTCACTTAGACCTACTTGTGGGGCATAAGCACTAATGACGTTCAGAATCATATCACCCACTACCAGCTTAACTAGGATGATCCTATCCCCTTGTCTCCTAACGTCGACCACTCCGTTTCTAAGGTTCTTGTCAATTAAAATACCTACCCCATTCTTATTACGCTCTTTTCCCGTGTACCATAACTTGAAGCCTGTGTTCTCCACCTCCTTCGCCTTTTGGCCCGTCCAATTGGTCTCCTGAACGCATAAGATATTTACACGTCTCCTAGTCATAGTATCAACTATCTCTCTTAGCTTTCCTGTTAATGATCCTACATTCCAACTACCTAACCGAATCCTACTTTCATCGACTAGCTTCCTTGCCCTTCGCACCCACCGAGTAAAGTGCGAAGACCCTTGCTCATTTATCACCACATCGGGGCGTCGATGCAGCGCGCCACTAAGGGAGTGACGACCCAGCCCTTGCATATTTTTAACCATACCCGAGCCTCGATATGGCGCGCCACTAAGGGAGTGGCGACCCAGCCCTTGCTCACTTTTCACCATACCCGAGCCTCAATATGGCGCGCTGCTAAGAGGGTTACGCCCCAACGAAATATAATTAGGTTACATTTCCATAAGAGAGGCTGGGGTTTTTACGTTGGCTCGCCAAGCCTATCACAAACCTCCTCCTTTATCCTGGCATGGGACAGGCTGCATAGAAAACTACATAGGTGGAGTTACCATTGAGATAAGTATATGAATATATTTTCTAAGCAGGGAAAGTGTAGTGTTTTTGTGAATATACTTATACCGTTGAAATAAGTATATGGATATTTTTCTAAGTATTCAAGGGAGTATAAAGGGTTTGTGAATATATCTTTGTAAAAGTATTTTGATACAAGTATTTACAAAGTGGTTTTAATTAATGAAAGTATTAATTAAAGAGGCTAATAGGTGTTTTGTGCTTAACTGGTGTTATTTTCCTTTAAAAATTAAATCTCTGGTTTAATTGTTTGTTATTTGATCATTAAAAAATTGACTATCAAATGTTAGCCTGTTATAAACAATCGTTGTAGTTCGGAGAGATCGGGATCAGATATATTATCTGAAAACCACTTTGAACCAGTATACGCGTTTTGAATTGGAATATCTTAAAGATAATCAGAGATGGAGCTCTGTGAAGTGCAAGGGTTGCTTGCTACTAATCCTAAGGGTGATTCCAAATGGATGCAGTAGAAGTAGTGCCTTCAGTTTGTTCATATCCTGAACAATTTATATGGATGAATGATGGCACTCAAATGATACCTGGAGGGTAGTGTTGGCATTTCAAGTAGGATTGCTATAGTAAAAGGTAACACGTAGCCTCTAGCCTCATCAACGGAGAATGACTAAAATCAGGGAAGGTGTAGCAGGGCTAAGTGGGTCGCACCCATTAGAGTATTGTCATCACCTATCTATATATATTCGTTTATGGATTTGGTTGTGCATGAGAGCTCTCAGAATAGTTGCAAAAGCAACTGGGTGATAAAATATTCGGTACTATCCAGTAAGGGGTAGGTCGGTCCTGTGTTGGCAGGGAGTCCATGTATGGCTCTCGATACATTTTTCTAGAGTTGTACTGTGGCAGGCGGTACTCCAGTACCTTGTAATTGTATGGAATCCATTCTACAGTAAGTGCCTTTTAGACTTAGTTGTATACGTATTATGCTAGAATTTAATTAATATAACAGTTTCGGCTATGATTCAATATTTACTTTAAACCCTACACACTATTATAATATCACTGGATTTTCTATAGAAATGTTTTGGTTATCGTACGGTAAAAACTCATCCGTGTTTATGTGTGGCGTGGCCTTACGAGATACCTTTATTTTGAAAGGTTTTACAACTTTAAAATTCATTTAAAGCATGTTTCTTACACTATTTTACGAGACTGATCCGGGTGTTTTTTCTAATAATGCTTGGGTCAAACCGACTATATTTTAGATTAGATTTAGATGCTTTAGAGCTTAAGGAAATGAGTTGGATGCCTCCAAGACATACTCACGTATATTTTATTTCCACTGCATTTGGTGTTTGTATTTGTCTGCATTTATGAGCACAGGTTGTTATAACTGTCCAAACTGATGAATTGATTTAGTGTACTCTAATTTGATGTATGTATATTACAGTTTTCTTTTAGAAAGATCAGTTGGATATTATATGTTACTCGTCACGATGTAAGATTCTATTCTGTCCTTTCTCCTTTTTCCACCAACAATCCATCTTTTCGGCACTTGGATGCTCGGCACGTGAATACCGTGGATGTATTAGTGTCAACTTTTGAGGGTTGAAAATGTGGGTCTTTATAACATGGTATAAGAGCTTAGGTTAAACGAACACCTAGGCTTTGGTGGGGTTAACTCATTTGAGATAGGGTAAGTGAGTCCCTAGGATGAGTTTGAGTGTATTATATATATTAGCGCGTATTTGTTAGTGGTATAAAAATGTTTTATATTGTGCTGATTTATCGGCTGAGTGGTTTATGAATTCTGGTTGGTACAAAATGAACAACTGTATCGATAGGGGTTTCTAAACTCTTCAATGAGGTAGAACGACACAGTATTATTTTGAAATTAGGTAAATAAAATAATTTTACCTAGATTATATTTTATATTTGAAAGAATAATTTTCAGAAATTAATATATTAATTTATGATGTATTTGTTTGTTAGGAAATGATAATATTCAGTTATTATCATTTATTTTTAATTAATCATGACCGTCCAGTTTAGGAGCATTTACCATTTATTGTTGATTAGTTGGGCTCAGATAGTTTATAACCATTTATTGTTTGATTAAATTAACTACGAACATCTTGTGAAATTCAATTTCACAGTTTGACTATAAGGTGTTTGGGAATAATGCGAGTAAAGATTTAAAATTTTAATGGAATTTGTTTATTATAAAACTAAGCAAAGATAAACAATTGTGAAATGATCCTATATAAGAAATTTAAAAAAAGGAAAGCATCACTTTATCGCAAGAAAATAATTCTGGTGATGACTGCAGCATCTTCGCGTCCATTTTCAAATTTCTAAGTGACGGATTGCTACCATGGAAATTTGCCATATAAGCTTTATTTTGGGTAAAACAAAATTGTATAAAAATTCCCAAAATATGATTTGAGACTCAAGGAGATATGTATGTATAATATTATTTCAATCTGTCTTGAAATAAAACTGGGTGTTTAGTTCCTAAACTTTTAGTTAATGGTTTTATAGACTCATTTATCTTATCCATTGGATAGTTTACATCTCGTTTTTGATATGTTAATTAATAATTTTCATTTATTGAAATAAAAGGAATTTTCGACGATTTTGGATAGTCGAAAACTCCTTAGTTGATATAAATTGAAGTTAAATTTTTTTATGGGAATATAAGAAAATAAGTTTGTGTAACTTATAAAATGGAGAAAATAGTAAGTTAAAACAAATTTTATGTAACGACCCGTATTTTTCGATAATTACAAACTATTAAATTAAATAAGATTTTGAAATCTAATATTGTGAGAAATTAAAAATTTATGATTTGTTTATGAGGAAATAATTAGAATATGATTTAATAATGTTGTTTGAATATTATTAACAACTATTTTAATGTAATTTCAATTAATTAAAATTATTGTAAAGTTAATTTGGCTATAATTGTAAATAAGGAATTAAATTGGTATTTAGTGGAATTAATGCAATTGAAATATTATAATTAATATGATAAAAGATGATAACTGTAGAATATTTATGTAATTAAATGTATACTAACTTTAATTATATTTGTAAGGTAATAGTTGATTTAATAATAAGAGTGGAAATCCATATAAAAGAAATTGACTGAAATTTAATTATAATTAACTAGGTTTTTATTTCAGTTGTAAGTGAACGCTGAAATTAGTGCAATATTTAAATATTGAATTTAACTTGGAAAATTTATTTTAAAAGATTATAAATTCCTGGTTAATCAAGAATGATGAAATTGTTAACTATAAAATTTGAATTAAAAGGTGACTGAATCCATTTGATAATAATTTATTTAATTAAGTGAAAATTAGCCATTTTGGCCACTGTCTCGGATTTCGACAAAACCAGTTTCATCGGATTCGTAATAGTGAATTATTGCAAGATTTCAAGTTTCGTAGCGATCGGACTTGTCGTTTCGCCGTGTGAGCTTGAAACGCGTAGAAATTAATTAATAGGATTTAAATTAATATAATTTGATTTTAAAATCTAACTTCTGCATACAATGGAAATGGGGTTTGAAACTTGTTCCATTAAGTTTAAAAATATCGAAAACATATATTTCGATATATTGGATAACTTAGTTTCGTTTCGGAAAAGGAACGGGCTTTTCGGGTTCGCGTAATTGTTGATCTGTCCATTCATTCTTATCTATCTTTGTCGATATAAATAGATTTCTTTTTTGAAACCCTAGCAGCCTTTTTCTTATTTCTGTGCGCACTATCATTTCCATCTGCTCTTTTCCTTCTCAATGGCTGTCAACATCAAAAACCCTAATTCCCAAATTCAAAATCAATTTCAAAATTCAAACTCCTCAAACTAATATACCGTTGCAAACCTCTCGACGAGTGCAATTTACTGCTGCAATTCGTTTTTTCAATCGAATCACGGTTTGGCCAGAAATTGGTGATTTATTCTCGGCCGTCAATCTTAGGGCTTCTCGTTCAACGGTTGATCTTCATCCTTACGACGATCAGGAGGTGCTGCCACGTAGAGGGAGTCGAGACGACTGCATCAATGGTCTCCTTTTGTCTTAATTTGGTCAGAATTCGCCAGAAATCATTGGAGAAGGTGGCGGCGGTGCGGCGAATTGGCTGGGGTGGAGCTCTGCGCGTGGGTATGGAGGGGAGCGGCCAGAGGTGAGGCTTGTGTTGGCGATGTTCGACCGTGGTATCAAGGTGTGGATTGGTGTGCGTTCGGCGGTGAAGGAGGCGGCTGGAAACTCGAGCGTGGGTTCGACCTGGTGCTGACGTGTTAGGGTTGTGATGGTAAATAATTTGCAGATTTGCCCTTTAACTTTATTTTAATTTTATATTTTAAATTTAAGCTTCTAACTTGAATAACTTTTTCATATGAGCTAGGATTTGGACGCAGTTTTCTCCTTGCGATCGTATCGAAATTCCAGACATTATGGAACTAGTTTGGTTACATTCTAAAACTGTTGGATTTTTGGGCTTTATTTGGATTTTAAATCGACTAGAAATCAAAGGTGAGTGATTTAACCCACTCACAAATACTAAACTATCTTATGTTAGTTATATTTAATTTATGATGTGATTAGAAATTTATTGATTGCTGTTTGTTATTTTAAATTGTCATTTAAATCTAATTTGAATTTATATTGAATTAAATTGCCATTTAAGTTTATATTGAATTTAAATTGTTAGTTAACTACCTAATAATGGTAACTAATTAATTGCTATGATTTATTGGTTGATTTGAATGATGATTGTGATGGATGCTTAGTTGTTGACATTTTGGATGATTTGATGTTATCTTTATTTTATATGTTGTTATTACACTGCAAGTTCCCTTAGTTATTGTTAGGAAAATCACTATAAGTTGAAATGATACATACCCGAACGGTCTTATAGATTAGGGAAAAATCTTTATGGGTTGAAATGATAAACCGGAGCGATTTTATGGATTTGGAAAATTATGATTCGGGATATGGGTTGAAATGATATATATCCGGAAATTTAAATTAATTGCAGGTTAAAATGATATATATCCACATCACTTGACCATAGGATAGAAAATTATATACGGACACCGGATTGGTTAAATTAAATGATATGAAATCTTGAATTTTGATTTTGATTAAATGTTATTGTTTTAAAGGAAATAAATTATTGATTTATATAAATTTAATTATTCTCTAATTCAAGCTTTGAAATTTGAAATTGAAGTGGTTAAAAGAAATTGTTTAAGAGTTAAATTGGGAATGTAAAGTTAAAATCGATATATGACTTTAATTCGGAAATTTGAATTATTTTGAAGATTTGGATCTTAAAATTGAACAATGAAGTTAATTTGATTTAAGTGGTTTAAATAAGTAAATTGAAATTGGGCTTGAAATCGATATGATCTGAAATGGTTTAAAATAAGAATGGAATTGAATTTATATTATTGATTTGAATTGTTGAATCGAAATTGAAGTTAAAAATGAATGTTTGGAAATTGAAGTTATTTCGAACTGAAATTGTAATCACATTGATTTGGAACTAAATTGAAATTGAGTCATTGGAATTGAAAGATTAAAATTGAGTTTTGTTGATTTGAAATCTGGATATAGTCCAGATTTGTTGAAAGGAAAGAAATAGTTTGATTTAATACTATTTTCAAAATAAATTATGTCAATATAAACCATTTAAAATCTATTATTTTAAAATTTCAGATTATTTAGATTTTCAAAACTATTTTACTATATAAACCATTTCCAATGATCAAACCATTTTATATTAAACTATTTTTATCTGTTGTAAAATCCTTAACTATTTTAAACTATTTATAACAATCCAAACTATTTTCAAAAATTCAAACTTTGCGAGGTTGAATTGTTTATTTAAATCCTTGATTTAAAGGCGAATGTGGTTAAATGATGTTATAACCTACATTGGAATTTGAAACGATATTTTCTAGTGAAATGACTTATTTTGAGTAAATATGATGGTTTTGAAATGAGGGATATTTTGAATTGAATCTGATACTTTGATATCAAATATGAATCGGTTTTGGAAATGTAAAAGAACCAACCGGTGTGAAATAAGCATTTGGTTGTTAAAGAGACCGGGATCAGATATTGTCATACTCTCTGCCAATACTGAAAACCACTTTAACAACTGTGCATGTGGTGGAGAATCCAGAATGAAGTAGGATGGTTTGGAGAACACTACTGGAATGAAGTAAGAGAAGGATGATGGATAGCCTTGACTTTCGGGTCATAATTAAAATGACTAAAATAGGTGCTACACCTGAGCCAAGTGGGGTCACTCCCCCTATCGAGCATGCTTCTTCGAAACCATATCTATTACTTTGTGATTTGATTCGTGCGCACTTTTGATTATGGGAGTGTGTCTCGAGGTGGGAGGTAGTAGCTGCTATGTGTTACCACTAGCCCGGTTCTGCAAAACGGTTGTATCCTACCCTGGGCATTTCCTCGTGTGCCTTGTCATATTTATCCTGATCGCGTCCACTACGAGTTTGGTTTGTGTCGTACCTATGGAGTGCTCCCTGATAGCCCACCAGTTTGGTGGAGTTTACAGTACTGTATTATCTATGACATTTATAAAAATATGTTAAGGTGGATATGGGTAATGCCTTAACGCTACTTTAATATTTTACTTTATGATAGACATTATCTATGTAGCGTACTCTATTACATATGTAGATAGTTTAACGAATCCTTAGGAGATGGAATCCCGGACATCTCTTAAGTTATTGCACGCACGTTAGACACTTGATAGGAGATGTAAAATTCCGTAAACATCTCTGAAGCCGTTACACTCATATTTACTTATGTTGATTTAACTTACATAAGATCTTTTAGTTCTGACTCGAGTGTTTTGTCTTTTCATTATGCTCGGGTCAGCCTGAGCATTTCAATGTTGAAGACTTTATTTCTGGAGAATGAAGACGCAGTTTAGTATTATATTATTATTATTCCACCTTACCATATTATTCCGCTGCATTATTTATTTATTCCTATTGTATGTATAACTCTGATTTGTGTTGTAAAGTGTAATCAAATGTATTTGTAAAACAGTTTCATGAACTGTTTATTTGATTATTATATTTTGTCATTCCGCTATGAGATTTTTGTTTTGTTTTTCCTTCTTTGCTCTTATTTTCTTATTTAGACCATTAACAATCCTCCCTTTTGAATGGTTTGAGTTGACATGTGTGGTTTATTGTCGATTTAAACCGTCCAAAAAGGTGGGTCGTTACAGTTGGTATCAGAGCTTTGGTTTAGCGATAACCTTAGCTTGTTCGGGGTTAACTCATTGGATATAGGGTTATTAATACCCTAGAATGAGTTGTTTGAGTGTGTGTGTATATATATATATATGAGAGAGCGTATTTGTTAGTGTTATAAAAATGTTTTATATTGTGTTAATTTGTTCTGTTTAGTATTTATAAATTCTGGTCGGTACATAGGACGCTATGGCATCGATAGGGATTTCTAAAAACTTAATAGGGTAGACCGACACAATATTGATTTCAAAATATAGGTAAATGAAATAATTTTACCTAGTATTATATTTTGTATATAAAAGAATAATTTTTATTAATGAAATAGTTGTATGTGTTATGTTTGTTTGTTAGGAAGTGGAATTTTATAAATATTGGTTGCAAAACAAGATTTAAAAATAAAGTGAATACGAATTGGGAATTTGAGTACTTAAGTTCCGGGGTTTTAAATTGGTTTTCAAAAGATTTTGGAATATAATATTAGTATCATTATTTGGTGTTATAAATATTTTCAATATGATTTGAAAGAAATTTTTTAAAGGAATTTTAAAAGGAAATAAGTTCTGTACTCCCCTCTCTTGTCGCTGGAAAATAATTTCGGTGATGACCGCGGCATCATCGACTTTCATTTTCGAGTTTCAAAATGGAAAGACCACTGTATTAACTTTTCTACACATTATCTAGATAAAAAAAATTTAATTTTTTAAGTATGATTTGATATATATAAAAGGTATGAATATATATTATTTCAAAATGATTTGAAATAAACCTAGTATTTAGTTCTTAAGTTCCTGTTAAATTAATGATTTTCAGTTTAGAAATAAAGTGAAATTTTAATAGTTGGAAACTTTTAAAATGAAAAATAAGAAATTAAGAGTTAAGTGATTAATGAAATGTAAAGAAATTAGAGATTTGTCACTTGTAAATATAAGGGTAATGAAATTAGAAGATGTAAATTACTGAATACTTTTGCTAACTAAAAAGGATAAGATAAATTTGTTTAATATTCAGTTTGCATTCTTAAAATCATGGATATAACTTACTGAAATGTTTAAATGTTGAAATGTTAATAGGAATATGTGATAGAATATTATACAAGTAAAAGCTTAATGATAGAAATGCCTCAAAATGAACATATGTTTATAAATAAAAGAAATAAGATGTTACTAGAATATTATGAACTTAAGTTATGTTTTAAGGTGATTTATAATTAAATTTAATAGTTAGAAGGGAATACTATCTATGTAAAAAATTATAAACTTAAAGAAATAATGAGATGATTCATAAAAGTTTTAATATTAAATGGTACTATATATGAAGAAATAAATTGGAATCAAAGAAAAAAGAAACTTAAGTATGACTTGATTCACTAGCAAATATAAATATTAAATTGAAATCCAATTTTATATATATATATATATATATATATATATATATATGAATTAAACTGCAAGGAAAATTATGTAATACTTTAAGAATTTATTCATTGATGATTTTAAATATTGAATGGGAAATGAATTTTGTAAGTAATGAAGTTAAATTAATAAAAAAATCATCGTATGAATGAATGAAAATAAATGAAAAATAAATGATGTGAAAGGAAATTAATAAGAATAAACTTAAATAATATTTGAAATTCTTGGTTGTTTTGGCTTATGGGATGTTTGGGAATGATACTTCAAATTGTTTGGGAGTATATAAATAATTTATTGAGTAATTATCTAAGGCTGTTGAGCGTAGGGTACACTTGAGAGGTTATTTATCATCCTTGTACGATGAAAAGTTTTTGAATTAAACAAACCATTAGTTTTGGTTGCTATGGATGTACGGTTGATTCCTTTGTTGCACATGATGGTCGTGTTATTTTGTTTGCATATGTTCTGTGTTGATTTTCTCTCGTTACTAATTGAAAACAACTAAATATTTCTCTTGTACATAATTCACACTATTTTGAATTATATTAGTGAAATACAGGTTTATGGAAGAAATAGCTACTGCTTTTGGTTTCATAAATAAAGTTTGTTTGCTCGACAAATAAGTACGTTTTTGGATTACGGTTTTTGTAACGATATTTTATTGTTTTCCCATGGTTTGGGATGTTTTATTATTGAAATATGATATATATTTTGAAATTATTGATATTATTATTTTTCCGGACCTAACCGTACAAAGGAGACTCTGCCGAAATTTTCGTGAATTTAAGACTTAGAAAAATTTTGTGAAAGGGAAAATATTTTCAAACTTTTATTAGACTTGAATATGAAGATTTAATTGTTTATAAATTGATATATTTTATTTAAAATACTTGATTATGTAAGTTTAAAGTGTTTATAAATTGATTATTTTGAATAAAAATATATTAGTTTCTTAATTTTTCTCGTTCCTTTTCGAGGACGAAAAGTTTTGAGTGGGGGAGAGTGTAACGACCCGTATTTTTCGACAATTAAAACCTATTAAATTAAATAATATTTTGAAATCTAATACTGTGAGAAATTAAAAATTTATGGTTTGTTTATGAGGAAATAATTAGAATATGATTTAATAATGTTATTTGAATATTATTGACAACTATTTTAATGTAATTTCAATTAATTGAAATTATTGTAAAGTTAATTTGGCTATAATTGTAAATAGGGAATTAAATTGGTAATTAGTGGAATTAGTGCAATTGAAATATTATAATTAATATGATAAAAGATGATAACTGTAGAATATTTATGTAATAAAATGTAAATTAATGTTAATTATATTTGTAAGGTAATAGTTGATTTAATAATAAGAGTGGAAATCCATATAAAAGAAATTGATTGAAATTTAATTATAATTAACTGGGTTTTTATTACAGTTGTAATTGAATACTGAAATTAGTGCAATATTTAAATATTGAATTTAACTTGGAAAATTTATTTTAAAAGATTATAAATTCCTGGTTAATCAAGAATAATGAGATTGTTAACTTTAAAATTTGAATTTAAAGGTGACTGAATCAATTTAATAATAATTTTAATTCAGTGAAAATTAGCCATTTTAGCCACTGTCTCGGATTTCGACGAAATTAGTTTCATCGGATCTGTAATAGTGAATTATTGCATGATTTCAAGTTTCGTAGCGATCGGACTTGTCGTTTCGCCCTATGAGCTTGAAAAGCGTAGAAATCAATTAATAGGATTTAAATTAATATAATTTAATTTTAAAATCTACAACGACCCGTAAATTTTAACGGTTTAAATAACGTAATTAACTAAATTTTTGTGAAGTTTTAAATAATTGGATTTAGAAATAAAAATTTGATATTTGGTATGTGTCTACTTAAACATAGCAAATGGTAAATTTTTATTTGAAAATATGAATGTTAGTTTTATTGTATAATTTTCAATTTCAATTTTTAAATTAGCTGAAATTAAATGAAAATAAAGTGTTTTTGAAATTTGAATATTTTATATAATAAAAATGTAAATCATTTTCTGAGTGCGACGTCATATTTCGTTTCGCCAAATTTTGACTGTTCTAGCCCCGTTCATCTTATTTCCGACGTTTTAGCAGCATTTTTGGTACCGAATAT
Organism: Allium fistulosum; assembly: GCA_030737815.1. Classification (NCBI taxonomy): domain Eukaryota; kingdom Viridiplantae; phylum Streptophyta; class Magnoliopsida; order Asparagales; family Amaryllidaceae; genus Allium; species Allium fistulosum. The sequence goes on from CM060903.1 coordinate 1,458,757,019, forward strand.
CGACTTTTGATAGGATAGTCGTATCGCTGATATATGTGTACCATTCTATTCATCTCGTCGTGCTGATCTCCGTAGTATATTCGTTTGTGTATTTCAGAGTCCGATACGCCAGGAAATCCATGAGAACGGTTAACGGTATCGGTACTAGTTTGAGCCCTTTTGAATTCTGCGTCTCTTCAACTATTCTGCGTGTAATATCAATAGCCTTTTGTTTTTATTAATCCCCTCAATTCATGCCTGACTGTTACTGTTACTCGTATGACTGTCACTATTCCCCTTTTTATCATTTATAATTTGCTATTACATTCTTTTCCGGTTCGTTCCTATTTTCAGTCTCCTCCCCTCCTTTTTCTTTTTCTCTCTCCGTGCTTTAGAAATAATAGTAATATATATGAGAAGGGATTGTTAACCTGCCTCTAACTTTTGGCAAACCCAATCCACCATTTTTTTTCTCTTTTCTTCTTTCGATAGCCAAGCCTGACCTCCAGCCCACCTTTCCCCTCTCCGCATTGTCCCACTCCACCACCATGTTGTCGACAGCCCACTGCAAAACCCTTCCGCCCTGACAAGATTCGACCACCGTGTGTAACGACCCCGGATTTTAATTAAATTTAAATTGATAATTAATTGAATTTTTGAATTAAAATTGTAAAATTAATTGTAAATTGAAGCGAGTTTCCCCAATTCAAATAGAATATATATTAAATCATTTGAATTTAAATATTGTATATATGTGATTTGGATTTAATTTTCAAGTAAATGGTTTAATAATAATTTGAATATATATGTATATATGTATATATATTGGGTTTGAATTAAATTTTAACTAAATAGTTTAAAAATAAATTATAATGATAAAATTTGGGATTGATGGTCTATATTAGAAATAAAAATAAAATGATAAGTATTACAGTAAAATTTATAATAAATATTTAAAATAGAAATGGAAGCAAAAATAATAATAATTTAAGCTAAAAATAGAAATCAATAAAAGATAAGTTATAAAAATATAAAGAAAAGCATTAGCTAAAATTTTAACAACAAAATAAAATATGGAAATTCATCTATATTATAAAATAAATAAATTATATAGTTCATACAATATAAAGTAAATCTTGATATCATAAATCAATACAAAATAATACAAAGTAGTAAAACAAACAAAATAATAAAAGAAATTTATTTATATTACAAAATAACAAGACAAAAGAAAAGAAAGTATATGAATATACTCAAGTATGAAACAAAACCAAAGTATATATGTACATGAAGTATAAAAACAAACCTAGCAAAAGTAAATATGAATGTGAAGTAGTTATGAAGGCAAGTAAAATATATATGTATGCAGCCTGTAGAGTTAGAAATGCAAGGCAAGAAAGTACAAAGTGAAAAGATAAAATATCTATGAACACAAACATAAGAAAATGGATAAGCATGAGACATAAAGTACATTAGCATTTAATGCCATCATCTTAGCAACATTTTTTGTCAATTCGAATTATTTTCAAAATCAATTCAGCCTAAAAATCTCTGATCAAATGAAATATCAAATTGTACAAACCAAATATATCACACTGTACAAAAATATTACTCTGTAAACTTCATTTTTCATATACATCAACTTCATCTTCGTTTCGTTCATTTAAACTGGAAATCTGAAGTGAACTACAACTTCACTTTAAACAACAAATACCTTAACTAAACTCAGAGATCAACAAGAGAATTAAAGGCAAAAAGAAGACTTCAGCTTGCAGTTTCAACAAGCTTGTTTCAACTCTTTTCATCCTCTCAAAAACAACTGTGAGTAAACAACTTAAAAGAAATTTAAGTACACTTAAGTGTTGCTTGTTAAGTCTGAGATTTGGAATTGCTTATTTATGCATATACAAGTATATATCTTCTCTGTGTATAAATATTGGAAGTGAACATATCTGTTTATGTGAAAAACTCCTCTGTTCTTTAGTTTCAAAGCATTTAGTTTTAAAAAAAAATCAATATCTACTTACTTGATCTTTGTTAGGCCTTGGTTTCAAAAGCAAACATGCTTGTTTAAGTGTCAGTTGTTAGTTAAAAATAATTTCAAGAGAAAAATATATATATATATATATATAACTTAAAAAAAACTTGTTTTACAGAGAAACCCAAATTTTAAACAAATTTGAGTATAATGATTCTCGAATCCAATTATATAACGTGAATCCTTACTTAAAGATAGGATTTTTAAAACTAAAATGATGATTTTTCATTTTCAAATTCAAGAGCAGTTTGGTCTTGAACGGAAATTGGGTTTTGACCAATTTCAAGCGGTCGGAGGAGTTTTGGGAGTCGTGGCTTCGTATGGAGGTGGAAGGGAGTACGGCGAGTCTAGGAAAAATCGCCGATGGGTTGCTAGATCATCGTGGAGACGGCGGCGAAGCGATTTACGTTTTTGAACCTAGTTTTGTCGAGTGAGGATGTTTCGATTCGTTCGTCGCCTAGAGTTGATCGAGTACTACGAAATTTTGGGAGATGGTCGAGGGAGGTTGGACGAGTGGCTGGTCGAAGTTTCGTGGTCGCTGGTGGCTGGAGGTGGCGGGCCGAGGCATTTTTGATGATACAGTTTGGAGTCGAGGATGTGATGAGTTATTCGATTTCAAGTTCATCGTCGTTTCGTGTTGCTGGGTGTTTTGATGGGTCGAGTAGATGATCATTGACTAGTCGATGGTCGTAGCATCGACCAGAGGTGATCGAAACAGTTGTGCATGTGCACAACGTATCTGGGTGGTGTTAGTGTGAAATGTTTTGGGAAGAAGGAGGGGAACTCGAAGATAACCCAGTGAGATTCGCATCATGGCTCGAGTTCGAACTCGTGTAGTTTTGGGTTGTACTGGGTTAACACTTAAACAAAATTTAAGTTTGAAAAAAATGGCATATGGGTTGATTTTTTATAAAACTCGAAGCAAAGAGCACATTGGCTCCGGGAACACTCGAAGCAGCCTCGAGTTGACCATTGAAAACAGAAATTTCAATTTTTGAAATTTTAAAATTTTAAGTTTAAATGATCTCTAAATTTATTTATTTTAAATAATATTTGTTTGTTAATGGAATACGGAGCTAATGGTATTGGTAAATTTTGAAATTAAATAAGTTTAAAGATGTTTTGAACAAATTTATTTAAAATTAAATAATAAACAAAATTTTGATTTGTAATCACTTTGTAATTAACAATAGTTAATTAAAGCAATAAAGTTTTGATTTACAATGAAGAATTGATAAATTAGGATAATTAATTAAGGGATAATTAATTAATAAAGTTAAATTTGAAATCATTTTAAATCTTGAATTTAAAATGAAATGTGAAGGTAACTTCTTAATAAGGTAATTTAAGTAATTAATTACTCGGTGTAATTAATTAAGTTAATGTGGTTAATTTTAATTAATTAATTAAGTTCAATTAATTAAAGATAATTACTTGATATTAGGTTAGGTATAATTACTTAATGTAATTAAGGAAGTGTAATTACTTAGGGAAGCAATTGTAACAACCCGCATATTTATCGATTTTATATTTAAATATTTTATCGTTAGTCGGATGTTAGTCCGAAAAGCTACTTTTTGCATACGGTCAAATTAGGACTCGAGACCACCCCCATTGAGTTCAAAATGACGTTTGCGATCTTTTTGAGTGTAAACTTCGATATGTTTGGAGATAGTGAAATTTTCGTCACTTTTTGTGTTGGGCTTTTGGTTTGGGCTGCACCTCTTCTAACTCAGCCCAACCCCTTCCTTCTCTTCATCTACTTGCATAAACTTTGAAGCTTTAGCAAAAATGGTGGAGGGAATAGGAAATTAAAATTCCAAGCTCAAGTTCTTTAGCAAATTCAACATCTAACTCCAAATTCAAAGTGAAGACATTGATTCAAGCTTGTGGTTGATCTTTGCTTTGCCCCCGACCTTCGTCTTCATCAAATTCCGTGAAAAGGTGAGATTTTTGATCTCACATCTTGCCTATGATTGTCATTGGACTGTTGGGAATGATCCCTCATCACTTTAGCATGTTTGTTTGCATTTGGTTTGGATTGGATTGGCGAAAAACTACAAATTTTGGCGTTTTGGTGAGTTTCTGGCCTTAAGTCGTTTCTGGCCATCGCTAAGTCGTCCACGAGTTAAGCCTAAGTCGTAAGTCGTTCGCGTTGAAAAGTCACACGGAGCATAAGTCGTTCCAGGCCTTAAGTCGTTCTGGGTGTGCTAAGTCGTTCGCGAGTTAAGGGCTTAAGTCGCGCGCGTTGAAAAGTCACCGCCTTTGTATTTATGTTCGCCTGTGCTAAGTCGTTCACGAGTTAAGCCTTAAGTCGTCCACGAGTTAACATCTTAGGTCGTCCCCGAGTTAAGAGTTAAGTCGTTGCCTTCTGCTATCTCGTCCAGGCTTAGGTCGTACTGAGATAAGTCGTTAGGTCGTATAGACCTTAGCTCGTAGCTCGTATCTGAGCTTAAGTCCTAGGTCGTATGGCTCTTAAGTCCTAGGTCATTGGCTTTTAAATCGTTAAGTCGTAGGTCGCTGCTCCTACTAAGTCGCTGGGTCATGCCAACTCCGCTAGCTCGCAACTGTTAGGTCGTATGACCTTGAGTCGCTCATATGGGTTAGGTCGCTTGACCTTAAGTCGTAGGTCGTCTCCGACCTAACATTCCCACTGCTATTTCACTAGGTCGCTTGACCTTAAGTCGTAGGTCGCTCGACTTTGTTAAGTCGTAGGTCGCCCCCGACCTTACCCTTAGGTCGAATGACCTGTGATTCGCTAGGTCGCGATTTTCCTTAGGTCGTATGACCTACTTTTCCTTAGGTCGCTTGACCAGCTTGCCTCCACTAGGTCGTACCGTGACGGGGCGCTGCCCCGCACCCCGCCGGGGGCGCTGCCCCCTGGACCCCCGCGACCTGACCGGTCAGGTCGAACCCCGTATTACTCTGCGTAGGCAATCTTATCTGAAAAGCATTCATCAGAACTTCCACTTTGATGCATTTTGAGCAGATTTCCTTGGATTTTATTCACGTCTCCGAATGTGAATTTTTGTGATAGATTGTTCCAACAATCGTTTTATGACTTGTCACTTTAAAGATATATGAAGGTTTCAATACTAATAGTAAATATCAAAACTCTTTCATCAAAGCGATTCAACACTATTTCAAATATCAAAAGTTCGTTTTCTCAAACCGATTTTCAATCTACTAGTATATACAAGCCTTTACTTCACTCGAATGAGAAATCGACTTAAACGACTTAGTAAAACGAGTGGTATGAAACGCTTGCGTTCACTTCGTCGGTTAGCTCTTGGACTTGTTCGATTGAACCCTTTTTGTGACAATTTCCTAGTGAAGATTTACAGCTTGTTCGTAAATATTTAAGTTAAGCAAGTGGTTATGGGACATGAAGCTAAACTCATATATTTACTAGCTTGGTGTGATTGACACTTCCTTATGATCATGATGATCATTCTTGTGATTTAGACTAGCGATTAAGCGATGTCTCTTTGTTTGCGAGGTTAGACTAGACACCATTTGTGTGATTTCGATTCACACATATCTCTTTATCTTCAAGGTTAGTCTATACCTCATTGGTGTAATCGACACTTCTTCATGATCGATGATGATCATTTTATGGTTTAGACTAGCAGTGTGCGATGTCTCTTTGTCCGTATGAAGGACTGTACCTCATTTTTTGAGCTTCGTCTCATTTATCGCATGGGTCGTATCTTTCTAGATACGTCGATGTTTATTTATGCATGGGGCGTATCTATTTAGGTGCGTCAATGCTAGAACATGGGTCGTACCTATTTAGGTGCGTCGATGTTTATTTACTTCGTGGAGCAATCGGCTCAATAAGTCGGGGCATGGGGCGTATCTATTTAGGTGCGTCGATGTTCGACTTTGCATGGGGTGTATCTTTCTAGGTGTATCGATGCTAGACATTACATGGGGCGTATCTTTCTAGTTGCATCGATGTCTATTTATGTATGGGGCGTATCTTTCTAGGTGCGTCGATGCTAGAGCATGGGTCGTACCTTTCTAGGTGCGTCGATGTTCGACTTTGCATGGGGTACGTCTTTCTAGGTGTATCGATGTTAGACTTTACATGGGGCGAACCTTTCTAGGTGCGTCGGTGTTCAGTTTATGGGAATGGCCATCCTCTTTCTTGTGATTTCTGGATTTCTAATTAATTGATTTCTGGAATTTTATGTTTCACCAGCTTTTACAATTGACATTGATGAGTATGTCATTTTATTGTGGCTTGGTGAATTAAATTAAGAATATGACATTCTTTTCTCTGTTTTGAGATTATTGAGATATTGTATGACTTTTGTGGGATTTCTAATGTATACTTTTCATAGTATGACACCTTTTTGTTATCATACGTTCTATTTTCATATCTCATATTATATCTCATTTTATCTGATAATTATAGCTAGACTGATCCGTTTATTATTTTCTTCTTAAATAATACTTGGGTCAGACTGAGATTTTACAGGTGCTTCCTCATGACTTCCTATCTGGAGCCATCATCCGACTTTTTGGCTAACTACTCTAGTTTAGTAGTTTTTGTCGTATACATTTGAGATTGAGACTCCTTGATGTATACATATTCTGTTGTCTTGCACTTGTATCTATTCTTTTGTGTTATTGTGGATCTTATTTGACCACTACTCTGATGTACACTTTCATGTGTTATATTCATATCTATTTCCGCCTCTGTGATATGAATTGTCTGTGACTGATTTATGTTACATTTATTTCTATGATTGTTTCCGAAGATTATATATAGCCACCGTGTGATAGCTTTGTGTTTGTATCGGTATGTCGGATTTCCTCCTTAAAAGATATGCATTTTATTCTATCTGACGTATCGGTGCTCGCACAAAGAAGTTACATGGATGGTCGCTCCTCAACAGCCTTATTCTCCGTGCTAATTAACAGCACTACATCGTAGTGTTTTTGGTTAGCGTGGGTATAGAGGTGGGGCGTCACAGCAATTAATGGAAATTACTGGATGTAATAAAAAGGGAAATTACTTAATGGATAGTAATTAAAGGATAATTACTGAAGGGAAGTAATTAAGTTGTGACGACCCAGAATTTTGAACAATTTAAATTGAAGATATTTAATTTATTTTAAATATCTGAATGATGGTTTGACTTGAATTTCAAATTATGAGAACAAATTAGCGATTAAATTATAAAATTTAATCTATTGATAGTCGAATAAAAATTTGAATCTTCAATTCTAAGTTGAAGAAAAATATTTCAAAAGCTTTTAAAATTTATATCGATGATACTGAAGGCAATAGAAGCTTCAGAATTTAATTTGGAAACAATTTGTTCAGTTTTGAAATTATATTGTCCGAATCGATATTTAAAAATAGTGTTCCGGGGCACAGTCTCGGAATTCGACGAAACCAGTTCCATTGGGTCCGTAATATTGAATTATTATCGGATTTCAAATTTCGTATTTATCGGAGTTGATATGTGAGCACACGACGTATAAACGCGTTAAAATTAAATCAAATACAATTTAAATTTAAACTTTAAATTGTTGCCGACATCAGAAGTAAGGCACACGATATCTCTCTGCAAAGCCACGCGACTTACCTAAAATCACGCCAGAAATCACGAAGGAGATCGTGCAAAGCAGGGTGCTGTCTTTAAACTTTATACATCTCGTTCCCATTATCTCGTTCGAAATCAAAGAACAATGGCCGATACTTCTACTCCATACTCTCGTTCAAATTTAAGATTCAATGGTCGCTCCTTCTATTTAAAATAAAACGAAATCGAGCCTTCTCCTATTCAAATCGAATTCATACGAACGAGAGCCGTTCGAACGAAATCGCGTGGCCAATTTGAACTGAGTAGAAATCGCAGGCGAAATCGCGATGTCGAGCAGCCGCGTGTAGGGTTTCGACTTTGAAGGGGAACACGTCTTCGTCTTCGACTATAGGAGATCGTCAATCGATCAGGGGGATGCGTTCGATCGCGAGGAGGCGGAACAGCGAACCAAATCTAGGCGCGTGGGCGTGCGTTGTCGCGATGGGGGAAAACAGGAAGGCGATGATGTGTGGGGTCGACTAGGAGCTCGACGATGCTGAGGCTTCGGTGAGGAAGCACGAACAAGTTTGCGAGCGAGGACTGGAAGTCGTTTGTGATGTCGACATCATCGGGAAGCAAGCCTGGCAGGAAGGTGAGTATGTTTTGGGTTTAGTTATTCATTTTGAATGTATATAAAAAAAAGTTTAAATTTTTATTTAATACTGTAAGATTTAGAAACAGAATTGGGGTTGAAATAAATATTTGTAGATATATTAGGAAATGATGTTAAGTAAAGTTAAAACAGAAAATTAGTTTTTAACAGGAATTGAATCATTAGTTAATTAAAATATAAAATGGAAATTTTGTGCAGTAAGGTTTAAAACAAATTTATATTTCAGTTTAAAAGATTATGTATATGTACGTATATATTACGGTATATAATTTACAGTAAGGTATAATCTATTTTTGAATTTAAATTTATATACAAGCAGAAAAAGAATACTTGTAGACAAGATTTAGAAAACAGAAGTTTAAATGATTTATATTGAGATAGTATAGTTAATAGAACATTGGTTTAAAATAAATCATTCGATAAAATTAAATTATTGGTTTAAATAAATTAACAGGTGATAATTTATTGTCAATTGATTCGAATATTAATAGCTTGTATAAATGTTTATACAAGGGCTATAAATCGAGAAAACAAGTCAGGATGGAAAATGGATTGCTAATAAAAGCTAAGGTGATATTTTCTCACTCGAAGGAAAATTTAATTTTGCAGTTATTGAACTGATTGATTGCTATTGGATGTGATATTAGATATAGTAGGATATATCTATATATATAGCAATATATACATATTGGCATATGTATATATTGGATTGATTGATTTCCCGCCTCGTATAGCGGATGAGACCCTATTGCGCCGTTAGTAAGCGGATGATTTTTTATAAAACCCATATACCGCGATATTCCACCTCGAAGTGGAATTGGTATTGTGCTAACGTCTGTGGATGCAGGGAAACAGGTTGGAGGGATCCAACTGGATTCCTCACCAGTATTTATTTATTTACAGATATTGATGAATATTCTGTCATCATATTGATATATGATGGTTGTTGTTGTGATTGACTAATTGGTGCTGTTGCATCATCGGATTCAGCTTTGAAGTTTAAAAATAACGACTTTTACTCTAAAAGGATTTTAAAGTGATTTTTGAAAGTAGACGTTTTATTAAATTTTTGAATTGATTTATTTCAAAATAAATAAACGTCTAGAATTTTAAAGTTATAAAAGTTAAGATTTTTGGTGAAATATAACCAAAGTGTGATTTTTGAAATAAAAGTTGATTTAATTATAAAATGGTTTAAGTTGGGATTTTTGAATAACTATAAACGATTTGTATAAAAAGATTTATAAAATTGATATCTATAAATTTAAAATATTGGAATTATAAAACGAGTTTTTATAAGTGTTAAAAAATGAAATAATTATGGAATTCGTAAGTGTATGAAATTTATAGATTTATAAATTGTGAAGTTATAAAATGGATGAAATTGTAGAATGAAAGATTTATAAGAAATTAACTTATAAATTGGATCTTGCCTTTAAATGGAATATTGATCGAATTTGTAAATAAAAGGAGATTTATTAAATCGAAGTTGTTAGAAAATAGAAATAGAATTTATAAACGTTGTTTATAAATTCGAAGTCAATCAAAATTGAGGAATTTAATATAGAGATTATTAAGGGAATTTTATCCAAGATTTTGGATAGTGGATAATTCTTGAAAATATAAATGTGTAGAAAAGATTGAAATGTGGTTAGTGAGGTATATTCACGATTTTGGGACAGTGAATATATTATTAAGTAAAATGAATATGTTTTGGGAAAGTGATATTGGAATAGAATGAAAACGATTTAACGATGTTTTCAAAAGTGTTTAATATCGAAATCATAGATTTCAACATTCATTGTTGAAATAAACGTTTTCGAGAAATAAGGAAATGGTGGACTATAACACTGTTGTTATAATAAATGATTTCCGAAAGGAAATGTTTTTTTTAGTATTGGGATTTACATATCTATCTTAATTTCGAATCCCTATACTAGTGATTTTGAGTCGTCGTAACGATGTTTTGCGTAACATTCGTTTTGACTCAAATAGATGTTGTTATAGTAAATGATTTCCTTAAAGAATGAAATATATACTAAATTTTGATTTAAGTATATCGAATATTTTCAAATGTTGAAAATAAATAGATTTGTGAATCACTTATTTTTAAAAAAGTATGGAATTACTTTTCCAAAATGAAATGAAACGTTTTGAGATTTATCTTTGTAAAGATAAATCGAAAGTGAATATTGACATCGACTTGAAAAATCGAATATCAGTAGATATTTGAAAAATAAATTCATTATGGAATTTATAAAAAGAAATGGGAATTCGTTTTAAAAATAAATATTGATTTATTTTTGAAGTGTGGAAATTATATATCTAGTAAAGATATCTTTTGGAAGATAAAATAATTGGGAAAATTATTTGGAATCTGATGATGTTGCGCATCTTTATTGATAGTTAAATAACCGACTATCAATAATTACCTTGAATGGGTATTTGTTGTGAATTGGATGAATTTGAATGCCACACTTATTTTTGAATAAGCGCTCACTATTCGGGTTAGCCGGAAAAAGGACCATGGGGTCGTATAACCCATTCCGAATACATGATACGTCGTTATGAATCGCATTTGATGACCGGTGTTGAAGACCGGATATTTTTGAAAACGGAAGGATTACCGTCGAGTTACTCTACATCGGTTGATCTCCGATTTAGAGGTTTTATCACCCTTAGTGACGGGAAGTCCGGACGTGATTGGAAATTATCCGGATTTGCAAGGGCTTCGTGAGAAGTGCCTTCGGTTCTGTTCGATCCCGGAACAGACTTGTATGGATTGTATGTCTGACATTACACTTTGAGATATAAAGCTGATTTCTTTCAAATACATATCTGTTGGTGGCGGAGAATTTATTCTCTTAGCTTAACACCCTTCTCTGAGACGTACGAGCTCAGAGGTTATGTAGTTGAAGTTATCAGCGATATATTCCCAATTTGGTAATGTGGCATGCTGAGTGTTGCTGTGTGATGATCAGTGTTTGATCATTTATGATATGATCAATTTGTTTGATCATTTATCTTTGTGATCATCTGTTGACCCAAAGCATGGCTTTGTGACAAAGCGTAGCTTTGTGGACGAGACTTCGTCAGGGCCTCACAACCCGGAAATGGTCGAAACAAGAATGTTGCGGCAAGGTTAAGAGGGTCGCGCCCTTTAGGGTATGTCATTTCCTTCTGGAAAGGGGTGGTATCATGGTATGGGGCCCAGATACTTACTCATGTGGATACACTTCCTTTATGATGTGTGATGTTGGATATCGAGCGCTCGGATAAAGGTCCTAAAGGACCGGGTGATGACATATTCGTGAGTTACCTGTTACAGGGGTAACCCGGCCTTGTTTGGCAGAGAGCAGTTTGTCTCTCGGGATGTCCAGCCAGAGGCGATCCTATTCGGCAGGAGGAAAGGAAGTTCCTTAGCCTGACCATTTGTTGGAAATCCATTTCCCAAATACGAAATTTGTACGGTTTTAGTTGTAGAACCTGCTATCTAATATAGCAGCTATAGTAGGCATAGTATAATGGTACCTATGCTGGCTAAGATTAATATTATACTTTCAAAATGTTTTCCACTATGCACTAATGATAATAATCCAATGATTGGCGTAGTAAGCATCTTTGACTATCATAAGAAGAAATCTCCCCCAATTCTGCGTTTGCATTGTGTGTGTGGCGGGAGGTCTTGTGGTAGTTTCATTTTCCAAAAGCATTGCGAATCTGTTTTATTTTCTTTGTGAAAAATAACTATTTTACGATCTCACACCAGTCACCATGACTGACTCGGAGTTTATTGTTTCCCTTCTAAACTCTGGGTGCCCACCAATTTCCACACGGGCAGTCTAGAGTTATGTTATCAGGATATTCTGGATATTCTAGAGCTTTGGAGATAAGCTAGATGACGAGACGTAGTATTTGTATCTGATAGTATTTTATTCCGCTGTGTATTCTGTATGAGGACAAGTTTTTATAACTGTCCATTGTTGTATATTGACTCTGATTGATGTATGTATAAACTGATATAGTTCTTTGTTTTAAAAGACTAGTGATTATCTATTATATATTGTTCCGCTGCGATATGTGAGATTCTGATATTGTTTCTGTTTCTGATGTTGTTCTGTTGTTCTTCTTTTCTTTTTCTTCTATCTTTTCTTCTACCCCTTCTTTCTTTTAAACCCTAAGAATTCGGTTTTCCGGCATTCGGTTGCTCGGCAGTTGATACAGTGGACGTATCGATGCCGATTTTCGGAAGTCGAAGAATCGGGTCCTTACAGCGTGGTATCGGAGCATATGGTTAAGCGACAACCCAGCTCTGTTGGGTGTTACTCATTAGAGATAGAGTCAATAGTACTCTAGAATGAGTTGAGTGTAATAATAGATACGAGTGCGTATTTGTTAGTGAATATAAAATTGTTTTGTATTGTGTTGACTTATCGGTTGATTGTTTATAGATTCTGGTCGATGCAGTCTAGCTAACTATAATCGATAGGGATTTCTAAACTCTAAATAAGATAAACCGACACGGTATTGTTTTAAATAGGGTGAATGAAATAATTTTACCCAAAACTATTTTTGTATAGAAAGGAAATGATTTTTCTATGAATTATCATGGTATATGGATGTTTGGTTGTTATAAAATAATAACATTGAATTATTATCATTGTCATATGAAATGGAATGAGAAATTAAAATAATAACCAAAGATTGAAGATAAATTCAATTAACAAATGAAATTTATAAATGCGAATTGAAGCATAAGGAAATGAATTCATATACAAATGAAATTTGAGAATATAAATTATAGATGTGATTTGTAAGTTGAAACGAAATTCCAGAGAAGTTTTTGGAAATGTTTTGAAAAGAATTTGAAAATTTTGGAGATTTGGAAAGTTTAAATCTTTTTGATTTGAAAATGAATTTCAAAGGTTTTGAAAAGTATTTTGGAGAGATGAAAGCTCTAAACTCTTTTCGGTCGCTGGAAAATAACTTCGGTAATGACTGCAACATCACCGGTGTTCATTTTCGGGTTTCCAAAAGAGGAATTGCTGCAAATTATTTTAAATGGAAGTTGTTTGAAAATAAATTTGGATTTGGTTTTAGAAATTCAAAGGATAAATTGAATTGATTTCAAAATGGTTTTTGAAAGGGTGAAAAGACTCTGGAATACTATATAAAAATTCTACGAAATATTATGAAGTTGATAACTTGTAAAGTTTAAATAAAAATCTAACTTAAAGAGATGAATTCATATATGAATAAAATTGTGAATATAAATTGTAAATGAATTTATGATTTGGAATGGAATTCCAAGAAGATAATTGAAATTAAAAGTCGTTAATGAAATGAGACTTGAATCAAGTGAAATAAAATCAAAACCTGAGAAAACTGAAATGGATTGAATCCGAATAAACTACTTGGTAATTAATAAATTCATGAAATGGAAGTTGAATTAGATAAATTGAGACTTGAATTGTGAACTAAATAAAAGAATGGTTCGGAATTGCAAATAAATTCAAGTAAGAAGAAATAAAATTCAAATGAATGGAATTTACAATTGTAAGTGAATAAAATTGAAACTGAATGTTGAAACAAATTTGAATTGTGTGAAATAAAATGAAGTTTTAAGATTAGTTTGAAGTGAACTAAAGATAATTGATAAATTCAATATTCAGAAGTAAACTGAATCCAAATTAGATTGGAATTGTGAATTGAATTCAAATGGAATTTGGAATGTAAAATTGAATGAAAAATAGATATGTAACTTCAATAGTGAAGTAAAAATGTATAAGCAGTTTATATTGAAAATTTTGTAATGGAATTTGCAAAATGGTTTGAATGTTGTAACTAGATATTATGGCTAGTAGGATATACAGGTTATAAAGGAATTGTAAATTTTGATTCCAAAGATAAATTTGAATTGCTCGACAAAAGGTAAGTATTTGAATTTCAATATGAGATTTGCTGATTTCTTGTCTAGCCGCTTGGCTTTTTCTTTTTCTTTTTGAAATCTGAGAGTCCATAGGGACCTTTTGTAGTCGTACCGTATTAGCCGCGCAAAGGAGACGCTGGCGAAATTTTTCGGAAATTTCGGGTGTTAGAAAAATTTTTGAGAAAATTTTGAAAGTTTAAAATTTGAATTTTGGAGTAAACAATGTTGTTTTGAACTTATAATTGAAGTTGGAAATTAGTTGAAATGATAACGAATCTTTAGTAGAAAGATTTGTTTTGAAATTTGATAAAACTATTGGGAAAATAGTAGACGAGTTAAGGACTTTTTTTCCTAACTTGTAATTTCGGGACGAAATTCTTTTAAGGAGGGAAGATTGTAACGACCCAGAATTTTGAACAATTTAAATTGAAGATATTTAGTTTATTTTAAATATCTGAATGATGGTTTGACTTGAATTTCAAATTATCAGAACAAATTGGCGATTAAATTATAAAATTTAATCTATTGATAGTCGAATAAAAATTTGAATCTTCAATTCTAAGTTGAAGAAAAATATTTCAAAAGCTTTTAAAATTTATATCGATGATACTGAAGACAAAAGAAGCTTCAGAATTTAATTTGGAAACAATTTTTTCAGTTTTGAAATTATATTGTCCGAATCGATATTTAAAAATAGTGTTCCGGGGCACAGTCTCGGAATTCGACGAAACCAGTTCCATTGGGTCCGTAATATTGAATTATTATCGGATTTCAAATTTCGTATTTATCGGAGTTGATATGTGAGCACATGACGTATAAACGCGTTAAAATTAAATCAAATACAATTTAAATTTAAACTTTAAATTGTTGCCGACATGAGAAGTAAGGCACACGATATCTCTCTGCAAAGCCACGCGACTTTCCTAAAATCACGCCAGAAATCACGAAGGAGATCGTGCAAAGCAGGGTGCTGTCTTTAAACTTTATACATCTCGTTCCCATTATCTCGTTCAAAATCAAAGAACAATGGCTGATACTTCTACTCCATACTCTCGTTCAAATTTAAGATTCAATGGTCGCTCCTTCTATTTAAAATAAAACGAAATCGAGCCTTCTCCTATTCAAATCGAATTCATACGAACGAGAGCCGTTCGAACAAAATCGCGTGGCCAATTGGAACTGAGTAGAAATCGCAAGCGAAATCGCGATGTCGAGCAGCCGCGTGTAGGGTTTCGACTTTGAAGGGGAACTCGTCTTCGTCTTCGACTATAGGAGATCGTCAATCGATCAGGGGGTGGCATCTCGAGCGATGGAAGAGGGCGCGCGCGAGGCGCAGCGACGCGTTCGATCACGAGGAGGCGGAACAGCGAACCAAATCTAGGCGCGTGGGCGTGCGTTGTCGCGATGGGGGAAAACAGGAAGGCGATGATGTGTGGGGTCGACTAGGAGCTCGGCGATGCTAAGGCTTCGGTGAGGAAGCGCGAACGAGTTTGCGAGCGAGGACTGGAAGTCGTTTGTGATGTCGACATCATCGGGAAGCAAGCCTGGCAGGAAGGTGAGTATGTTTTGGGTTTAGTTCTTCATTTTGAATGTATACAAAAAAAAGTTTAAATTTTTATTTAATACTGTAAGATTTAGAAACAGAATTGGGGTTGAAATAAATATTTGTAGATATATTAGGAAATGATGTTAAGTAAAGTTAAAATAGAAAATTAGTTTTTAACAGGAATTAAATCATTAGTTAATTAAAATATAAAATGGAAATTTTGTGCTGTAAGGTTTAAAACAAATTTATATTTCAGTTTAAAAGATTATGTATATATACGTATATATTACAGTATATAATTTACAGTAAGGTATAATCTATTTTTGAATTTAAATTTATATACAAGCAGAAAAAGAATACTTGTAGACAAGATTTAGAAAACAGAAGTTTAAATGATTTATATTGAGATAGTATAGTTAATAGAACATTGGTTTAAAATAAATCATTGGATAAAATTAAATTATTGGTTTAAATAAATTAACAGGCGATAATTTATTGTCAATTGATTCGAATATTAACAGCTTGTATAAATGTTTATACAAGGGCTATAAATCGAGAAAACAAGTCAGGATGGAAAATGGATTGCTAATAAAAGCTAAGGTGAGATTTTCTCACTCGAAGGAAAATTTAATTTTGCAGTTATTGAACTGATTGATTGCTATTGGATGTGATATTAGATATAGTAGGATATATCTATATATATAGCAATATATACATATTGGCATATGTATATATTGGATTGATTGATTTCCCGCCTCGTATAGCGGATGAGACCCTATTGCGCCGTTAGTAAGCGGATGATTTTTTATAAAACCCATATACCGCGATATTCCACCTCGAAGTGGAATTGGTATTGTGCTAACGTCTGTGGATGCAGGGAAACAGGTTGGAGGGATCCAACTGGATTCCTCACCAGTATTTATTTATTTACAGATATTGATGAATATTCTGTCATCATATTGATATATGATGGTTGTTGTTGTGATTGACTAATTGGTGCTGTTGCATCATCGGATTCAGCTTTGAAGTTTAAAAATAACGACTTTTACTCTAAAAGGATTTTAAAGTGATTTTTGAAAGTAGACGTTTTATTAAATTTTTGAATTGATTTATTTCAAATAAATAAACGTCTAGAATTTTAAAGTTATAAAAGTTAAGATTTTTGGTGAAATATAACCAAAGTGTGATTTTTGAAATAAAAGTTGATTTAATTATAAAATGGTTTAAGTTGGGATTTTTGAATAACTATAAACGATTTGTATAAAAAGATTTATAAAATTGATATCTATAAATTTAAAATATTGGAATTATAAAACGAGTTTTTATAAGTGTTAAAAAATGAAATAATTATGGAATTCGTAAGTGTATGAAATTTATAGATTTATAAATTGTGAAGTTATAAAATGGATGAAACTGTAGAATGAAAGATTTATAAGAAATTAACTTATAAATTGGATCTTGCCTTTAAATGGAATATTGATCGAATTTGTAAATAAAAGGAGATTTATTAAATCGAAGTTGTTAGAAAATAGAAATAGAATTTATAAACGTTGTTTTATAAATTCGAAGTCAATCAAAATTGAGGAATTTAATATAGAGATTATTAAGGGAATTTTATCCACGATTTTGGATAGTGGATAATTCTTGAAAATATAAATGTGTAGAAAAGATTGAAATGTGGTTAGTGAGGTATATTCACGATTTTGGGACAGTGAATATATTATTAAGTAAAATGAATATGTTTTGGGAAAGTGATATTGGAATAGAATGAAAACGATTTAACGATGTTTTCAAAAGTGTTTAATATCGAAATCATAGATTTCAACATTCATTGTTGAAATAAACGTTTTCGAGAAATAAGGAAATGGTGGACTATAACACTGTTGTTATAGTAAATGATTTCCGAAAGGAAATGTTTTTTTTAGTATTGGGATTTACATATCTATCTTAATTTTGAATCCCTATACTAGTTATTTTGAGTCGTCGTAACGATGTTTTGCGTAACATTCGTTTTGACTCAAATAGATGTTGTTATAGTAAATGATTTCCTTAAAGAATGAAATATATACTAAATTTTGATTTAAGTATATCGAATATTTTCAAATGTTGAAAATAAATAGATTTGTGAATCACTTATTTTTAAATAAGTATGGAATTACTTTTCCAAAATGAAATGAAACGTTTTGAGATTTATCTTTGTAAAGATAAATCGAAAGTGAATATTGACATCGACTTGAAAAATCGAATATCAGTAGATATTTGAAAAATAAATTCATTATGGAATTTATAAAAAGAAATGGGAATTCATTTTAAAAATAAATATTGATTTATTTTTGAAGTGTGGAAATTATATATCTAGTAAAGATATCTTTTGGAAGATAAAATAATTTGGAAAATTATTTGGAATCTGATGATGTTGCGCATCTTTATTGATAGTTAAATAACCGACTATCAATAATTACCTTGAATGGGTATTTGTTGTGAATTGGATGAATTTGAATGCCACACTTATTTTTGAATAAGCGCTCACTATTCGGGTTAGCCGGGAAAGGACCATGGGGTCGTATAACCCATTCCGAATACGTGATACGTCGTTATGAATCGCATTTGATGACCGGTGTTGAAGACCAGATATTTTTGAAAACGGAAGGATTACCGTCGAGTTACTCTACATCGGTTGATCTCCAATTTAGAGGTTTTATCACCCTTAGTGACGGGAAGTCCGGACGTGATTGGAAATTATCCGGATTTGCAAGGGCTTCGTGAGAAGTGCCTTCGGTTCTGTTCGATCCCGGAACAGACTTGTATGGATTGTATGTCTGACATTACACTTTGAGATATAAAGATGATTTCTTTCAAATACATATCTGTTGGTGGCGGAGAATTTATTCTCTTAGCTTAACACCCTTCTCTGAGACGTACGAGCTCAGAGGTTATGTAGTTGAAGTTATTAGCGATATATTCCCAATTTGGTAATGTGGCATGCTGAGTGTTGCTGTGTGATGATCAGTGTTTGATCATTTGTGATATGATCAATTTGTTTGATCATTTATCTTTGTGGTCATAGGTTGATCATCTGTTGACCCAAAGCATGGCTTTGTGACAAAGCGTAGCTTTGTGGACGAGACTTCGTCAGGGCCTCACAACCCGGAAATGGTCGAAACAGGAATGTTGCGGCAAGGTTATGAGGGTCGCGCCCTTTAGGGTATGTCATTTCCTTCTGGAAAGGGGTGGTATCATGGTATGGAGCCTAGATACTTACTCATGTGGATACACTTCCTTTATGATGTGTGATGTTGGATATCGAGCGCTCGGATAAAGGTCCCAAAGGACCGGGTGATGACATATTCGTGAGTTACCTGTTACAGGGGTAACCCAGCCTTGTTTGGCAGAGAGCAGTTTGTCTCGCGGGACGTCCAGCCAGAGGCGATCCTATTCGGCAGGAGGAAAGGAAGTTCCTTAGCCTGACCATTTGTTGGAAATCCATTTCCCAAATACGAAATTTGTACGGTTTTAGTTGTAGAACCTGCTATCTAATATAGCAGCTATAGTAGGCATAGTATAATGGTACCTATGCTGGCTAAGATTAATATTATACTTTCAAAATGTTTTCCACTATGTACTAATGATAATAATCCAATGATTGGCGTAGTAAGCATCTTTGACTATCATAAGAAGAAATCTCCCCCAATTCTGCGTTTGCATTATGTGTGTGGCGGGAGGTCTTATGGTAGTTTCATTTTCCAAAAGCATTGCGAATCTGTTTTATTTTCTTTGTGAAAAATAACTGTTTTACGATCTCACACCAGTCACCATGACTGACTCGGAGTTTATTGTTTCCCTTCTAAACTCTGGGTGCCCACCAATTTCCACACGGGCAGTCTAGAGTTATGTTATCAGGATATTCTGGATATTCTGGAGCTTTGGAGATAAGCTAGATGACGAGACGTAGTATTTGTATCTGATAGTATTTTATTCCGCTGTGTATTCTGTATGAGGACAAGTTTTTATAACTGTCCATTGTTGTATATTGACTCTGATTGATGTATGTATAAACTGATATAGTTCTTTGTTTTAAAAGACTAGTGATTATCTATTATATATTGTTCCGCTGCGATATGTGAGATTCTGATATTGTTTCTGTTTCTGATGTTGTTCTGTTGTTCTTCTTTTCTTTTTCTTCTATCTTTTCTTCTACCCCTTCTTTCTTTTAAACCCTAAGAATTCGGTTTTCCGGCATTCGGTTGCTCGGCAGTTGATACAGTGGACGTATCGATGCCGATTTTCGGAAGTCGAAGAATCGGGTCCTTACATAAGTGATGATGACTCAGTGTAATTAAAGGATTAATTAATGTAATTAATCAAGGAGTTAGTTTAATTGATATAAGTAATTAAGGGAAGTAAATTTTTAATATAATTAATCAAATGGAGATTAATTAAGGAATAATTAATTTGTGAATTAAGGATTATTAATTAAATATTAATTAATTATTAAAGTTGATTTATCAAGTGATTAAGCAATAATTGATTTAAGGATAATGTGATAAATTAATTAAGGTAATTAATTTGAGGAAAATTAATCTATTAAAGGTTAATTGATTAATTAAGTGATTAAGAAATAATTATCAATTAAGGAGTAATTAATTTGTTATTGTAATTAATTAAGAATAATTAATTAAGGTGTTTGATAAATTAATTTATATTAAATGATTATAATTAATAAATCAGGATTGGATAATTAATTCATAAGTAATTAATTTAATTGGAATAAATTGAATTAATTAGGATTAAACGATTAATTAATCCTGCTTATAAATGATTATTGAATGCTTGACCATACTTATGAATGTTTGTATTGTATGAGATTCCTTGAATTGATTATCCTATCTGATCTGTGATATTTTGTTCTGTGAATTGAGCTGTGTATAATTTATTCATTTATTTGTGATACAGTTGTATATTATCTGTGATCTGTGAATGAACGATAAGCGTTATAGTTTATACCGCTTATCAACTATACTTCTGTATTCTGATCTGTGATGATTGAATGATGTCGCATTATTGTGTTAAACCCCTCGACCACACCATACATACACAAATATGGATTGCACGAGGAAATCGATTAAGTCACAGATTTTTTACAATTTTAGAAATTGGATTTTTGAATCCTAAATAGTTTTTGGAATTTGAATTGAGAACTTTTGAAATGAGTTTCCAAAATAAAAGTTATTTTAAATAACTTAATAAAACTTGAAATTTAAGTAATTTGATTTAAATTTGAATTCAATATTTGAAATTGAATTCAATGATTTGGAAATTATGGTCAAAAAGGAACATACAAGTTATAAAGGTATTTATTTGGGTTTTTAACCATCTAAAAGTATGGTTTTGGAAATCTAAATCTAAATCCAAGTTTTATACCTGAATGGCTTTATCTTATGTAAATTGAAATCAGTGTTTTCCATAAAGAGAACTATGTGTTTCAAATAATAGCTTTCATAAAAAGAAAGGATTTCCAATTTGTATCGAAACATTTCAAGTTTGAAATGAAATTGTAGATAGTTGAGAAAACTATGAAATAACCTTTGTGAAAGATGGTTGAACCTTGTCTTGAAATCAAAGAGGATTTCAAATGGTGTATCTTTTATATTATAAAAGATTTGAATTGTGAATTGTTTTTAAAGTTATCAATTAAATCTTTGATTTACAGATTGAATGGGTTAATTCAATTTGAAAATTGAATTGTTTTTAAAAGCTATAATTGAATCTTTGTGGAAGATCATTAAACTTTGTGTTTGAAATTGGAAAAGTATATCTTTTGTATAAAAGATTTGAAATGGAAATCGATTTGAAAATCCATGAATAGATCTTTGTGAAACTGGGTGAACTTTGTGAGATAAATCTTTTTGTGTAAAAGATTTAAAATGGTAATGTGTTTAAACCATTTGAAGAGAAAGTTTTGGATAATAAGTTGTGACTTAACTGAAATTCCAATATCCATATGTTTTTAAATATTGCGCTTACTATTCGGTTTAGCCGGGAGAGGACCTTTGTGTCATATAACCCATTCCGAATAAGTGATACGTCGTATATGGATAGAAATTGAAGACCGGTGGTGAAGAACAGGTATTTGTGAAAACGATAGGATAACCTATCGATTGTCTCTGCACCGAGTAGCGCCCGGTATAGAGATTCCCTAAGTGATGGGAAGTTCGATCGGGATTGTGAATACCCGGATTGCAAGGGCTTCTTTGGAAGTGCCTTCGGTTTTGTTCGAACCCGGAACAGACTTGTATGGTTGTATGTCTGACATTACACTTTGAGATATAGAGCTGATTTCTTTCAAATACATTTCTGTTTGGTGGCGGAGATTTATTCTCTTAGCTTAACACCCTTCTCTGAGACGTACGAGCTCAGAGGTTATGTAGTTGAAGGTTATCAGTGATATACTCCTAATTTGGTAGTGTGGCATGCTGAGTGCTACTGTCTGTTGCTGATCATTTGTTGATCATTTGTTGATCAAAGCATGGCTTTTGTGAAAAGCGTAGCTTTGTGGACGAGACCTCATCGAGCCTCACAAACCGAAAATGGTCGAAACAGGAAAGATGTGGCAAGGTTATGAGGGTCGCTCTCTTTAGGGTATGTCATTTCCTTCTGGAAAAAGGTAGTATCATGGTATGGAGCCCAGATGCTTTACCTGTGTGGTTGCATCAATCTCATTTACTGTGTGATTGTTGTTTTGTAATCAAGGATCCTCGGATAAAGGTCCCAAAGGACCGGGGGGTGGCATATTCGTGTAGTAGTTACCTAGTAAGAGGTAACCCGGCCTTGTGTTGGCAGAGAGCAGTTGTCTCTCGGGACGTCCCTCCAGAGGCGTTTCCATGTGGCAGTAGGAAGTTCCTTAGCCTGACCATTTGTTGGAAATCCAAAGAAACAATACGAGCCATTTACAATTGCAGTTGTATAACCTGTCTCCTCAGGCGACAGTTATAGCAGGTATAATATAATGGTACCTATGTTGGCTAAGATTAATATTGTATTTTCGAAATGTTTTTGCACTATGCACTAATAATAATATCAAATGACTTTGCGTAGTAAGCATGTTTGACTATCATAAGGAGAAATCTCCCCCATGTGTGCGATTGCATTGTGTGTGTGCCGGGAGGCCTTATGGTAGTTTCATTTTCCAGAAAGCATTGTGGATTTCAATGTTTAACAATTCTTTTGTGGTTTGTTATAAAGATAAACAGTTTTTGTTACTCATACCAGTCCCATGACTGACTCGGAGTTTATTGTTCCTTTCCTAAACTCTGGGTGTCCATAATTTTCCACACGGGCAGTCTAGAGTTGGGTTTTTTAGATAGTCGGGTTTAGTAGATTATCTGGAGCTAGTTACCTTCACCGGAGTTGATGACTGACCTTGCTTCTCCTGGTGCATCGTGTTAGTGTTTCAAGATTGATGTTGGAGTTGTTGGAGTCATTCTCTTTTAAAGATCATTTGGAGTGTCACTTCTGTTGTTTCCACTGTAACATTATTACTTGTCTCTGATATTGTTGTATCATATTGATATCATTGTTGTATATCATTCTAGATATTGTATTCATTTGAGTTGTATATGATATCATCTATTTCTTTCTTCCGCTGTGTTGTTATACTTAATGGTGTTATAAGCTCCGGTGAGCCAGATTCAGCATTTGAATCTGCGGCATTTTGAGTACAAGTGAAGTACGGGTGCCGATTTTCGAAGGCCGAGTTCAAGATCATTATAAGGTGCTTTAGCCTCTTCGTTTCCCGAGCCCAAACCTTCCTTCCCACTCCATGTCTTCCACGACCGAAGCCCGACAACTATCTCCCATGAAAAGCCACGTAGCAGCGCCTGACCCCCTCACGCCTCCTTGAAACACGAGTACACCCCAACCGCTGCCGTACACCGTCCGCCCTTCCCTCCGCTGCAACCACCATGTGCGGCAACTGCCCCCTCTCCACCTTGAAGCAATCTCCGCCTTCAACCTGAGCACTGACCGAGCATAGTCAATAGCCTCCCTTTGCCAGCCACCATCACTATCTTGCTCTGTTCATCCCACCAGGGCCCCACGTCCAGGTCCTGACCAAGCGGCCGCTCCATTCTTCCCTTCTCCTCCTTCTCGGCTACTCTCCCTATCTCTTGTATTTATATACGAAGGTGTGCATATTTATAAATGCTGCATTTATATCTTATTAAAGGTATATATATATATATAAGTTTTGTTTATATGTATAAAGGTGTATGAAAGTTTGTATATTATATGTTGTATGTATATATAAAATTATATGAGTTTGTGCTTTGTTTTGATCTCGTCATGCTATGTGCTGGTTAATTTATGTTATTACATGCTGATATCGATTTAAAGTATATTTATACAGTTGGGTATATTTATAATATTTGTTGTATATATGCAAGTATATATGAGTTTGCGTATTAGTTTATATATATATATATATACATATGTAGACGTGAGTTTAGACTTTCAAATATAAATTAAGGATTTTATTTTAAACCTTTATATGTAACGACCCGTAAATATTAATGGTTTTGTTTAAGTAATTAATTGGAATTTTTGTGAAAATTTAAATAATTGAATTTGAAAATAGAAATTTAATATTTGGAATACATCTAATTAAACATAGCAACTGGTAGATTTTCATCTAATTATATGGAAGTTTATTTTCTAGTGTAAATTTTTATTCAATTTATATCAGTTAAAATTGATGATAATAAAAGTGTTCCGAAACCTAAATATGTCAACATGAGAAAATTTATTTAGAACACTCTGAATAAGACAGCATAATTCGTTTCGCAAATTTTGGACATTTCTAGCTCTGTTTGGATTTTTCCATACGGAATAGCAGCGTTTATCGGTACCGAATATCGACTTTTGATAGAATGTTCGTACCATTGATATCTGTATACCATTTTGATCGTCTCGTCGGGCTGATCTCTACGGTATATTCACTTCTATGTTTTGAAGTTTCGGTACGTGACGAAATCGCGAGACGGATATCCGTATCGGTACCCGTTTTAAAAACATTTTAGTTTCCATATATCTTTTCATCTGCTTGCCTATACAAATCCAACAACTGTTTGCATTTAATATTTATGAACTTTTCAGTTCGTGACTCAATATTTCCCGTTCACTTCACCTTCTCCTTTCACTGATCATATTTTTGAGATTGAAGAGAGAAATTAGTATACATTCTTTCGTTCTCTTCCATTGTTCTCTGCTAGTTCTTCTCCCTCCTCGGCCACCTTGTCTCGGGCACAACAAATTATCGCCATCATCTCCTCTCCCCCACCCGAGACCTTGCTCGCCCAAAGCCTCCGCCCTCATCATTGTCTCGGCCATGTTTTCCTTCACCTCACCTATTTTCTTCTCACCATTGTCGAGCCCAGACCAGTTTTTCCGCTGAGCATCTTCCTTTGCATGCATCTTCTTTGGTTTTGGATATAGGTAATATATATAATATAGAATATACCACATATATTTATATTAAGATTGTGTAATAGAATTATTTACAATCTGCTTGTGGTAAACATAAGTTTCGGCCGGTATGTATACTTATATATTAGTCCTCTATACATGTTATTATAATAGCTAGGGATATTAGTTATATATTATGGGTGTATATAAACCTGTCAGTATATGTTAGTATAAGTATTTTATATTCTTTCAGTAGCTTATTTCAAACTGTGGGGATATAGTATACATAAGTTTTATGATTAGTTGACTTTTGATTTTTAAGCTTATATACATATAATCGGCTGTTACATATTTATTATGTATGTCTTGTATTATCAAATTTGTGATTCTTATAATCTATATGTAAGTTATATGTATTAGTTATATAAGGGATATATATATAATGCGTTAAAATTATTGATTTTATTTTGGTTCTAATTATTTACCGTGTTCATTATTTACGGTGTTCATAGTTCCTGTATGATTTGTTAAAGTGGTATACAGAGTACAATAAAGTAAGTTTACCTGATTTTACGTAATGTATTGGGTTTTAAAATATAATATAAAATAGGTTACAGTATTTTACATATTTTGTTTGCTAAATCCTAGTTTTATATATATAGCTTATGCTTATCTGTGCTGTTTTCTAATATATATATATATATATATTAAAGTATTATATTTACAGTAAATACATAGTTTCTGTTAGTGATAATTATGTATTGTTTAAAGCTTATATATATATAGTTTTTTTTCTTCTGGTTATGTATATTTATTGTAAATATGTTGATTTTGAAGTATGTTTAAATTTATTGATTTGTATGCATATAATGGAATACTATATGTATACACTATAACGTTTATTCTTTTATATGGGTTTGAAATGTTGAGTTTATATAGTGTATGTATTTTAAGGATAATGATAATTGTATATAAGTTCACTTATACCATTGATTATCATCGATCCAGTTCTAATTTGTTCCATCAATTCCCGTTATCAGCTTTGATCGTTGAATTAGTGCCGACTTTTGCTTTGCTTGGATTCGTAATTCAAATTTCAGTGTCTGTATCAGTGTACATATCGGTTTCATCGTCGAATCTCTCTAGCCTCGAAAGGTGAGTAATCACTCAGATTAACGTTCTTATATTTATTAAATGTGATTTCAATTGAAACGACAATTGAAATATGCTGATGTTAGTTAGTTAAATTGTTATATATATGCTGTTATCTGTATCTGTTCACCTGTGACATCTGACACCTTTGTCTGTTATTTATCATAAATGATATATGCCTGTTATTGTTGTTATTTTATTATTATCATATCTGTTATCACTCTGCAAGTTCCCTGTTAGTATAGAATCACTATGGGTTGAAATGATACATACCCGAACGATCTTTAGAATAGGAGAAAATCGTTAAGGGTTGAAATGATAAACCCAAGCGATTTTCATTGAATTGATTTTGGGATTGCGGGTTGAAATGATATATACCTGTATATATATTTAAATTGCAGATTGAAATGATTAATATCTGTATCACTTGACCATAGGATAGAAAATTATATACAGACACTGTTGGTCTATATATATATTTTGAAATTGATTTCTATGGTTTTGAAAGGAAATATATGGTTTTGATAAATATTGATTTTTATGATTTATTAAAGTTGATTTCATAAAGTTGATATATAATATGTTTAAGTATTTATTTAAAATTTATATTTTCGAATATAGAGTTGTAATGATTCGGGTTGTAAAGATAAATTTGAAATTGATTTGAAATTTTATTTGTTTAAGAATTATACTTAAATAAGTTTGATTGAAATTTATTGAAGTTGAAATTTTAAAGAAGTGCTTTAAAACTTAAAATTTGATTAAAGGTGACTTAAATGGATATTTCAAACTTATATAAATTTAAATGGGATATTTTGTAAGTTGAAGTTGTATTCAAATGATATTGAAATAATTAGGTAAATATTTCAAAAGTAAATAATAGAAAAGTGAATTGATATATATATATATATATATATATATATATAATTATCGAATTTAGTTTTGAAATGTGGAATATTTGAAGCTTTGAAATATTTTGAAATTGAAATGGTTTATTGTGGTTCAAATCCGTATTTGAAATCGATATAACTTGAAAATGTTTAATTGAAATGGGAATTGAAATTGATGATTTAGATTTGATTAAATTTGAATTTGGAATTCGAATTGATTTGAATCGATTTGTGAAAGTCGAGGAAACTATTTTATTTTATAAAGTAATTTTAAGTTATATTTAAAACTATGGATATTCTACTTTATAAATTATTTTAATATAAATTATTTTAATATAAATCATTTTTAATATAAATTATTTTATTATAAACTATTTTAACTTATAACTATTTATATAAACTATTTTTATTTATATACTATCTTAACTTATAACTATTTATAAAAACTATTTAATTTATAAACTATTTTATTATATATACTAATTTTAATATCTAAACTGTTTAAGAGGAAAGTGTTATGATTTCTAAAATGCTATAATTTCAAAAGTGTTATGATTTCCAGAATGCTATAATTTCAAAAGTGTTATGATTTCCAAAATGCTATAGTTTCAAAGTGTTATGATTTCCAAAATGCTATGATTTCAAAGCTGTGATTTCCAAAGTGTTTTGATTTTTAAAAGACTATGATTTCGAAAACGTTATAACTTTGGAAAGTGATATGATTTTTGGAAATGGATATATTTGAAATGGAAATGATATCGTATTGATTTGGGTTTTGAAATGAAAATGATATTTTGGTTTTGAAGATAAACTATTTTGAAATGACCGCGTTGTTATAATAACGTTTGGTTGTTAAAGAGACCGGGATCGGATATGGGCATACTCTCTGTCAATACCGAAAACCACTTTAACAACTGTGTACGTGGTGGAGATTCCAGAATGAAGTAGGGCTGTGGCGACGATCCTATTTGAGGTATATACATGGACCTAACTCCCGTGAGTTAGCATAAGGTGGCTAAAACAGGAGCGATCTCGGGCCAATGAGGTAGCAGCTCTGATCGGACACATTTATTCGATACCATTCTATTACTTTGTGATTTATTTGGTGGCCACCCTTCGATTTTTGATTTGGGAGTATGCTCCGAGGTGGGCGGTAGTGGCTGCTATGCATTTCCACCAGCTCGTGTGCACAATTGGTATATCTACCCTGGCATTGCCTAGTTGTGCTGTGGCACCTACCATATCGAGCTTTACTACGAGTTTCTATTTGTGTCATACCTATGGAGTATCTTCTCGTAGCCTCCCGATCTGGAGGTACGTAGGTACTGTATAGACTATTGGCACTATTATGTGTTAAGGTGGAAAATGTAAAGCCTTAACGCTATTTAAAAGTAAGTTTATTTTACTATAGACATTATTATAATAGAGAATATTACTACATAGTAGATAGTTTAACGGATCCTTAGAGGATGATTATCCTAAACATCCTTTGAGTTACTTGTATTTCAGTTGTTATTTCACTTGAGTTGGATTTATTGATATAAGAATGTTAATCCTGACTCGAGTGTTTTGTGTTTTGCTTTACGCTTGGGTCAAACTGAGTGATACAACATTTTAGACTCGCCTTTGGAGTTGGAGCTTCGCTTGGAGATCCAGCTATCTATCCAGCTTTTAGTTATTCAGTTGATTCCAGTGATGTATTCAGATTTTGTATTTGACTCTTGTATTGAGATATCTATGTATTCGAGAATTCTATTGTATCTTGTTTGACTCTGTTATATATATAGTAGCTTCATGAACTACTATTCCTTTGTTTCCGCTGCTTATTGTTATATTACTCTGTGTCTGTGATTCTGTGATTATTTATTTACTGTATATGCTGAGTTTTGCCAAATTTAAATAAACAATCTGATATTTTGAGCAATTCAAGTCCGACATGTTGGATGAGAATGGTTGAAAATTTTAGGTCGTTACAGTTAGTATCAGAGCTCTGGTTTTAGGCAAAACTCAGCATATGTAGTAAATTTAATTACGGAATCACGTTCGTTCTAGCTCGAATCTCTTCTTCTTTAACTCGGTTTCTTTGAATTTTGGAACATTCACCTTGGTTCCAAAATCCATCCTTGTCTCTCCCTATTTGTGTTTTCTTGATTCAGGAGCACTCCACAACTCCACTGAATGATTTGTAAAGGGGTGAAACTCCTTTACAATAGCATTGATTCACCGAAGATTTCTGTATCCTCAGTTAGATGCTGCTATCTTTTGTGATACCTGAATTCTATCTCTGGCTATCGAATGTCGATTTGCCTCAAAATTCTGCATCAATCTTATTTATGAAGTCACGGTTGACCCGGTTAAGGTTGCCCGCGATTTGTATAAGTTTATCCATCTTCCTGTTTGAAATTAAATCATCTTATCGCCCTATCGAGCTTATCTTCGAATTTGAATTCTTTGATTTAGGTCCCTTTAATTTGGATCTCTATCCTTGCCTTGAAATTCCTTCTTGTATCATAGAGTGAGGGAGTGTATTTGTAATTAGCATTAAATTGTTTTATATATTGTGTTGTTTGAGTTGTTGATGTCGATTTGGGTTTTCGATCGATTCTACTAATCAACGCTATCGATAGGATTTCCAAAACACTTGAACAGAACAAACTGACACAATATTATTTTCAAATTTGGTAAATGAAATAAATTTGTATTATTATATTATATATATATATATAAGTAAAAGTTTCTGGGATTTAATAAGTTAATTAAATTGGTTGTTTGAAATGATAATATTTGATTATCATTTATTGTTTTTTATAATGAATTTATAAACATGGTTTATAAATTGATTTGAAATTGAAATGAATTTAAAAATCAGGAATTTGAGAATTTAATTTCCAGTGATTTCAAGCTTTGGTTTTAAATTTTTTAAAATATATATTATTGAAGGTATTTTTGAATAGAAACCATTTTCAAAGAATTTTAAATGTTTAAATCAGTACTCTTCTCTTTGTCGCTGGAAAATAATTTCGGTGATGGCGGCCGCATCATCGACATTCATTTTCAAGTTTCAGAGTGAAGAGACCTTTCTATAGCTTTGCTACGGTTCTATTTTGGAAAATAAATTGATTTAAATTTCTAAATTATAACTTGATTTATAATATATATATTGCTATATGATTATAGATCTGATTTGATATATATATAGTGTGTATATATATATATATATTTATCTCTAAATGGTTTGAAGTGAATTGGAAATTAAATTCTTAAATTTTGTTAAAGGATGATTTTAATTACAAAATAAAGCCAAAATTTTGAATAAATAATTAAACTTGAAATAAGTTGAATGAGAAAATTTTACTTGTATAATACTCAATTACATTTCAATATAACTTACCTAAATTATTCAAAAGCTGAATATGTAATTAGATAATATACAAATATAAAATGATTTTATAAATAAAATTTGAGTGATCATAATAAATGTTATACACTTAAATTTTAGTTATAAAATGTTAATAGAGATAAATTGAATAATAAGTAATTGAGTAATAGATGAGACAAATAAATTTGTTTTGAAGGAATTAATAAATTAAAATTAGATTAACTTATGGAAATACCTTGAGTTTAAATCAATTATTGAATATAAATTAATTTAATGGTTTAAATTAATTTAATGGTTTATATATGTGATAAGATATATTAAGTAGAATGAAGTTAATAATAATTTGGAATAAAAGAATTAAATTTGTTGAATAAAATATGAGTATAATAAATGATTATACAAATTGATGATTTAGAAATTGTTAATTGAGGATGACTAGACAATAAGATAATGAATTTAAAAATAGATGGATTGATTTAACTTAAGTGAATTCAAATGGATTAAACCAAAATGTTGGATATTAATTAGTTTAATTTGAAATTTATATGGTTTTAAAATCATTATTATTTTGAATTTCAAAATCTATTTTTCTTTCTGGTTGTTTCTATTCTCCTACTTTGTTCCTTTTCGGGGACGAAAAGTTTTGAGTGGGGAAGAGTGTAACGACCCGTAAATTTTAATGGTTTTGTTTAAGTAATTAACTGTAATTTTTGTGAAAATTTAAATAATTGAATTTGAAAATAGAAATTTAATATTTGGAATACGTCTAATTAAACATAGCAACTGGTAAATTTTCATCTGATTATATGGAAGTTTATTTTCTAGTGTAAATTTTTATTCAATTTATATCAGTTAAAATTGATGATAATAAAAGTGTTCCGAAACCTAAATATGTCAACATGAGAAAATTTATTTAGAACACTCTGAATAAGACTACATAATTCGTTTCGCAAATTTTGGACGTTTCTAGCTCCGTTTGGATTTTTCCGTATGGAATAGCAGCGTTTATCGGTACCGAATATCGACTTTTGATAGAATGTTCGTACCACTGATATCTGTATACCGTTTTTATCGTCTCGTCGTGCTGATCTCAGCGGTATGTTCACTTCTGTGTTTTGAAGTTTTGGTACATGACGAAACCGCGAGATGGATATCCGTATCGATACCCGTTTTAAAAACCTTTTGGTTTCCACGTATCTTTTCATCTGCTTGCCTGCACAAATCCAACAGCTGTTTGCATTTAATATTTCTGAACTTTTCAATTTCGTGACTCAATATTTCCCGTTCACTTCACCTTCTCCTTTTACTGATCATATTTTTGAGATTGAAGAGAGAAATTAGTATACATTCTTTCGTTCTCTTCCATTGTTCTCTGCTAGTTCTTCTCCCTCCTCGGCCACCTTGTCTCGGCCACAACAAATCATCGCCATTAGCTCCTCTCCCCCACCCGAGACCTTGCTCGCCCAAAGCCTCCGCCCTCATCATTGTCTCGGCCATGTTTTCCTTCACCTCACCTATTTTCTTCTCACCATTGTCGAGCCCAGACCAGTTTTTCCGCTGAGCAACTTCCCTTGCATGCATCTTCTCTGGTTTCAGATATATGTAATATATATAATATAGAATATACCACATATATTTATATTAAGATTGTGTAATAGAATTATTTACAATCTGCTTTTGGTAAACATAAGTTTCGGCCTATATGTATACTTATATATTAGTTCTCTATACATGTTATTATAATAGCTAGGGATATTAGTTATATATTATGGGTGTATATAAACTTGTAAGTATATGTTAGTATAAGTATTTTATATTTTTTCAGTAGCTTATTTCAAACTGTGGGGATATAGTATACATAAGTTTTATGATTTGTTGACTTTTGATTTTTAAGCTTATATACATATAATCGGCTGTTACATATTTATTATGTATGTCTTGTATTATCAAATTTGTGATTCTTATAATCTATATGTAAGTTATATGTATTAGTTATATAAGGGATATATATATAATGCGTTAAAATTATTGATTTTATTTTGGTTCTAATTATTTACCGTGTTCATTATTTACGGTGTTCATAGTTCCTGTATGATTTGTTAAAGTGGTATACAAAGTACAATAAAGTAAGTTTACCTGATTTTACGTAATGTATTGGGTTTTAAAATATAATATAAAATAGGTTACAGTATTTTACATATTTTGTTTGCTAAATCCTAGTTTTTTATATATATATATATATATATATATAGCTTATGCTTATCTGTGCTATTTTCATAAATATATATATATATTAAAGTATTATATTTATAGTAAATACATAGTTTCTGTTAGTGATAATTATGTATTGTTTAAAGCTTATATATATATATATAGTTTTGTTTTGCTGGTTCTGTATATTTATTGTAAATATGTTGATTTTAAAGTATGTTTAAATTTATTGATTTGTATGCATATAATGGAATACTATATGTATACACTATAATGTTTATTCTTTTATATGGGTTTGAAATGTTGAGTTTATATAGTGTACGTATTTTAAGGATAATGATAATTGTATATAAGTTCACTTATACCATTGATTATCATCGATCTAGTTCTAATTTGTTCCATCAATTCCCATTATCAGCTTTGATCGTTGAATTAGTGCCGACTTTTTCTTTGCTCGGATTCGTAATTCAAATTTCCATGTCCGTATCAGTGTATGTATCGGTTTCATCGTCGAATCTCTCTAGCCTCGAAAGGTGAGTAATCACTCAGATTAACGTTCTTATATTTATTAAATGTGATTTCAATTGAAACGACAATTGAAATATGCTGTTGTTAGTTAGTTAAATTGTTATATATATATATGTTGTTATCTATATCTATTCACCTGTGACATCTGACACCTTTATCTGTTATTTATCATAAATGATATATGCTTGTTATTGTTGTTATTTTATTATTATCATATCTATTATCTGTAACAGCCCGATATTTTTAAACGAAATTTTAATTAAAAATAAACATTTTGAAATATTGTTGAATTTAAAAGTGTAAAAATTTGTTGAAACGAGAAATTTAAGGCGTTACATTTCGTTACGTATATTTATGTCCGTTCTTAACTTTACATTAGAACCAAATTTTATTAATGATGATAATAGCTATTTTAAATTTGGTTTAAAAAGATACGTTATATTTTTAAGAAACCGTTAACATTTTTAAATTTATTAAATAAAAGAAACAAGTAACAAATTGTACGTTACTTCGGGCGATACACTGTACGTGCATTGTTCCATTGTCCATTTATTTCAGCTGTATATATTTCAGTTTGAAAATGTCAAGTCTTGCCTTACTTTGCCATGAGAAATAGTCCACTTACCCCTTTACCTCCCTTACGTTTCGTTCAACATTTATTTTGCCATAAATTCCTCTAACTGATCAAAACCTTGCTTTTGCCTTCTTTCTACAAAAGTTATAGGCAGCTGTTCATTTTGTTTCGTTCAAAAAGCTCCATTCACAAAAGTTTCTTTGCATTTTTCGTTTTAAATCTCGTGAGCAGTGCAAAAGGGTAAGCACATGCCTTCTCCTTTCATTTATACTTTTGTTTTTCCTGTTTGCTGTTGCCAATCCCTTACCTTCCTTCCTTTTCATTTTGTATAAAAAAATTTGGTGGCCCTTGGCTTTGTTTGCTGTACTAGCTTACGTTCGATTTTTTTTTGCTTTTATATTTTTCAAAACCTTGGCTATCTGAAGACTACCAACCACTCAGGCGACCAACACCACGAGATCAACCTCCTCCCCAACCGTGACCAGACAACTCCGTACCCCAGCCACACTCCTACCTCAGCCACCACCGTGAGAACTTTCCAGTCCTCCACCACGTCAACTACCGGACCCACAGACACACGCCAGACCAGCACCCAGCCTCGTCAACCCTTCGCCTGACCGTCACCAGCCAATCCCCTACGACCCCTTTCGCCATCAACCAGGCACGCCTCCAAACCCACGCCTCCACCCAAGCAGACTCGCGCCTGGCCTCAACCACGAGACCAACCGTCACCACCAAACCCAGCCCATGCCCACCAGTCAACACGACATGCCACAACCGAGACCACCACCGGAACTCCACCACCACACCACGCGAAACCCCAGACCGTGACCTGCCCTCCTCCACGAACCCACTGCAGCCACCACCACGGCCAGGAACCCACGGCAGACCGAGAACCAACCCTACTCCAAGCCGAGACCAGATCCATGCCGAGACCAAGTTTTGTTGGTCACCTTTGCATTTCATTTTGTGGATTGCCAGACCAAACTTTGTTTTAATTTTTAATTTTGTTGCCTCTGACCTTGTATGAGAACCAGAGAAGTGAAAAACGAAATTGTTTGGTCCCCCTTTGTTTTGGTAGCCGAGCCTATTTTCTACTAGCATTTGTTTAAAATTAAATGTACTAGTTTATGTTGTCACCTCTGTTTTTTTTTGTTTGTTTTGAATCTTAGTTATACCTTGCCTTGGACCTTTGAAAAAAAAATTTGTTTTGTCACTTTGCAAATTTAAAAGTTATAATCGATATTTCAAAAGTGGTCGTGCTATTGCTTTTGATTTTTAACCTGTTACTTTTTCGTTGTTTGCTTCATTGAAAATTCGTTATTCGTGCAATCTTCGATTTGATTATTTATTGTGCTTTTGGTTTGAATCTAGTTGGCGCATCCGCTAACGACTGATCGTGCTATCCGCGTGCTTTCGATTGACTTCGTACTTCTTTCTTTCCTAATCTCCAGCTCCGTAGAGGTGAGTAAATCTCACACGAATATTCATACTTATATGATTGTGAAACGACCGCAACTGAATGTGTAGAAATAAATAAATAAATAAATGATGTTATAATTACCTGTGATTTATTTATAATTGATGTTAATTGTTAAAACTGCATATCGTATCATCTGTTATATTCTGTTCTTATTTTACTGTTATTCTATTCTGTTAAATCACACTGCAAGTTCCCTGTAGAATAGAATCACTATGGGTTGAAATGATACATACCCGAACGGACTTTAGAATAAGGGAAGATCGTTATGGGCTGAAATGATAGGCCTGAACGATTTTCAGTTAAATTTTATTTACTTGGGATTGCGGGTTTGAAATGATAAAACCCGGATTTTTCTTTGTAAAATACGGATTGAAATGATATAGTATCCGTATCACTTGACTTAGGCTAGAAAATATTATACAGACCCGTGGTTATTTTTCTGTATTTTCTGGATACTCTTAAATAATTTAAATATTGTAATAATATTAAATTGATTTAAATCGAATTTTTAAGTGATTTATTTAGAATAGAATGATTTTTTTTCTATGTGATAAATATAAATAAATGGAGGAATATTGATTTTAAAACGAAACTTAAATTTGAAATTTTGACTAAAAGAAAAGATGGAAACTTAAGTTAATTAAATTGAAATGAAAATTTAGTTTTAAATTGGTGGAAAAATGGAGTTTAATTTTTAATGTTGAAATGAATGTAATAAGAAAATTTGTAAGTTTTGGTTTTAACTTGTAAAATTTCTCTTAAAAATAAATCAGTTAAAGGATCGAAATGAACATTTTTAATGTATGATTTTATAAGTCTGAACTAGGTAGAATCTGTAGCACTTGTTAAGTGTTGTGGATTATATAATTGAACCAAAAGACTAAAATGAACTAAGGCTATGGTAGTACTTGGTAAGTGCTGTTGTAGCAGAAACTAAAATTGAACCTGAACTAATAAAAGGGCTACTGTAGCACTTGTTAAGGACTGCAGTAGGCTGAAATATGATTTTGTTTTAAACTGAACTGTTATAGCAGTTTATAAATGTTGTTTTGCTGAATAAAATGTTTTCAAATATAACCTATAGCAGTTATTTTTAAATGTTGTGAAATGCTGAAATTTTAATAATTAGGGTTTTTGACTTAGTAAACGAACACAGAATGGTTTGAAACTTTGGAAATTGAATACTTGATTTGAAAATATAATAATTACACTTTTAAAAGGTAAAATGAATTATTTAATTGGAATATAAACTATTTAAAAGGTGACTTGAAATGATAATAAATGAAGTATACCTTTAAATTTAAAAGGTATTTAAAGTTGAATATTTAGATTTGAACTCAAATGATATTTGGAATATTAAAATGATTTGAAATGAAGTTTTGAAATGATATGATATTTTAAAAATATGGAAATGGTTTGGAATTGATTTAATCTTTATTTTGATAAAGATTTGGATTTGAAATGATATTCTATTTTGAAGTATAAACTGTTTTTAAACTTATAACCACGGGTTATAATAACGTTGGGTTGTTAAAGAGACCGGGATCGGATATGGACATACTCTTTATCTTACCGAAAACCACTTTGGCAACTGTGTACGCGGTGGAGATTCCAGAATGAAGTAGGATGGTGGCGACGTTCTTAAGGTATGTTACGTGGACCCAACTCCCGTGTGTTGGCATAAGGTGGCTAAAACAGGAGCGATCTCGGACCAGTGAGGTAGCACCACTTCTCGGACACATTTCTTCGATATTATACTCTTACTTGTGATTTGACTAGATGGCCATCCTCCGATTTGGGAATGTTGTTCGAGGTGGAACGGTAGTGGCTGCTATGCGTATCCATCAGTCCGTGTGCGTAATTGGTATATCTACCCTGGCATTGCCTAGTTGTGCCGTGTCACCTACCATATCGAGCTTTACTACGATTATGATTTTAAGATCCGACCGCGTTAAGGTTCTCCATCCCCTTAACGCTATTTTCCGATATGATTATACTTTACTTATTTAGACACTATTATAATAGCGAATATTACTACATAGTAGATAGTTTAACGGATCCTTAGAGGATGGGCGGTCCCAAGCATCTTCTAAGTTAATTGTACCTTTACTACAGTTCACTTGAGTTGGTTTACATTGTATAAGTATGTATATCCTGACTCGAGTGTTTATGTTTTATTTTACGCTCGGGTCAGCCTGAGTATCAGTTGGACTTCATCTTCACAGAGCTAGGACTATTGGAGATCATCCTTATCCAGCTGCTATCTGGTTTTATTTGTTCAGTCTGTTGTTCTATTTCAGCTCTTGTATTAGTAGACCTCTATGTCTTGAGACTTCTGTTGTACTTTATTTCTTCTGTTGTATTTTTATTTAACTCTGATATATCTTATATATATAGTAGCTTCATGAACTACTATCTCTTTTACTTCCGCTGCATTATTTTACTCTATGTCTGTGATCTGTGATTATATGTATTTACTGTATATTCTGATATTTGCCAAATTTTATTTACAACGCGGTATTTTGAGCAATTCAACTCCGGCATGAGTGTCTACCTATACACTTATAATGGATTCGAATGGTTGAAAATACCGGTTCATTACAGTTGGTATCAGAGCTTTGGCTTTGAGGCAAAACTTAGAATGTATGGTATTATTTACAGAATCACTTTCGTTCGAGTTTGAATCTCTTCCTTTTGATTCGATTCCCTTTGAATTTTGGAACGTTCCCTACGGTTCCAAAATCCATTCGTGTCCCTCACTTTTTATCATCTTTTGATTCTAGGGTATCCCATGACTCCACTTCGAATGATCTTTATAGTGAATTGGCGGTCTCGCCAATATTCTAATTTTCTTGTAAAAGGGTGAAAATCCTTTACAGTCAGCATCGATTCACCAGAGATTTTTATTTATCCTTGGTTTAGATGCTAATATCTTTTTCCAAACTCTATCTCTTGAGATCGAACGTAGATTTATCCCAGAAAAATCCACATCGATCTTATTCTTTAAGTCATGGTTGACCCGGTTAAGGTTGTCCGCGATTTATCTAAGCTTACCCATCTCTCTACTCTGTTTAACCATCTTGTCTTTTGTTTCTAAACTATCTCCAAACATTTTGAATTGTACTTCTAAATCTATGTTTTGTCTTATATATGGTGTTGTTTGAGTTGTTGATGTTGATTTGGGTTTCCGATCGATTCGTCTGGTCAACGCTATCGATAGGATTTCTAAAACACTTTGACAGAACAAACTGACACAATATTATTTTAAAATTTGGTTAATGAAATAAATTTGGATATATAATTTTATGGAACTTAATAAATTGATTTAAATTGATAATTTGAAATGATAATACTTGATTTATCATTTATTGTTCTACAAATGAATTTATAAATAGTTGTTTATAAATTTATGTGGGAACTGAAATGAATTTAAAACAAGAAAATTAAAGAATTTAATTTCCGATGGTTTCAAACCTTGTGTTTAAAAATTTTAAAGGGATATTATTTAAAGTATTTTGAATAAAAATTTGTCTCTAAAGGATTTTAAAGTTTAAAAATTTTTAGTGCTCTTCTCTTTGTCGCTGGAAAATAATTTCGGTGATGACTGCAGCATCATCGATGTTCATTTTCGAGTTTCGAAGTGAAGAAACCATTCTATAGTCTTGCTACAGCTTTGTTTTGGAAAATCTAATTGATTTGAATTTCTAAAATATGACTGGATTATAATATATATATATAGATATATGATTTAAATTTGATTTAACATATTATGTATATATAATTACTTATCTCCAAATGGTTTGAAGATGTTCGAAGATTCAAATTCTTAAATTTTATCTTGAAGAATAATTTCAATTATAAGAAGAAAAAATCAAAAATTTGGATAAATGATTCAAAATTGAGATAATTGAATTTGAAAGTTTTATTTGTATAACACACAATTTCATTCCAATATAACTTACCTAAATTACACAGAAGTGGAATATGAAATTGGATAATATACAATATAAAAAGGGATTTTTATAAATAAAATTTGAGTGGTTATAATACATGTTATACACTTAAATTTTAGTTATAAAAGATTAACAGAGGTAAATATTGAAAAGGGGAATTTAACGAGATTTTATTTAAATAACTTAATAATCAAATTTGATTTAATATGGAACCTTAAGTCTAACATAGTAATTTTAACAATGGTTATTTCCTGAAATGAATATATTATATAATAAATAATGTATCTTTGAATAGATAAAATAAAATACATTGGAATTGGACATTTTGTAATAAAGTTTATTTAATTTGAATTCATAGTTTAAGTGATGTCTAAATGAATAAATGTGTAAAGAAATTTGATTGTTATATTTGCTATGATAAATATTTTATTTATGAAATTGATATGTCTGGAAAAATGAGTAATTACGATAGTTAAAATGTATTTTAACATCACTAAATTGGATAATTGAGAAATTGGTTTTTCAAATGAAAAATTTAAGTGTAACCTATTGAAGGAATATCTATTTATGA
Organism: Allium fistulosum; assembly: GCA_030737815.1. NCBI lineage: Eukaryota > Viridiplantae > Streptophyta > Magnoliopsida > Asparagales > Amaryllidaceae > Allium > Allium fistulosum. The sequence continues at coordinate 1,458,796,921 of CM060903.1, forward strand.
AATAGGCATTTTAAATAAAGTGTTAGGTTATTTGTTAAATGAAGAGCTAAGTAAAATAATGAACTTTTGACTTAATAAATGAATATTTCTGGAACAAAACTGATTTGAAATACTAATATATCTACTATAGCATTTTTATAAGTGCCGCCGTTTGAAAATACAATGTTTCGAAAATTTTATAATTGAATGAACTTAGAAGTGCTACAACTTTAAAATGAATATTATTTGACCTTGAATTAAAATGGTTTAAAGGAAGAGTATTTAAAAAAAAAGTGTTATGATTTTCTAAGTATTATGCACTTTTTAAGAATAACATTTCCAAAGGGTTAGGATTTTTAGTAGTATGATTTCCAAATGATAAACATCCCTAAATTGTTATGATTTCAAAGCATTATTGTTTCAAATTTATTATCTTATTTTGTTTTTCAAACTATCTTTGGTTGTCTTTATTTCTCTTATCTGGTTACAGAATGGGAAGGCTATGGCTTATACCAGTCTGTTTAGAAATCTTTTTATAATCTTTGTTACTCATTTTGGAATCTGATCACTGTTTTCCATCCATGGACCGTCGCTCAAGTGAAAAGGGTGATTCAGACTCTAGAGAATCTTTTCCATGTTTGTGTTCTTGATTTGATCACCTCCATCTTGTTAAACTTGCCTATAACTGTAACGTCCCAGATTTTCGCGCTCGAAAATCGACATCCATACTTTACATCGTACTCGAATGCCGTAGATTCGATCGTTCAAATCCGAGTCGCTGGAGCTTATAACACAGTTAAGTAAATAACACAGCGGAAAAGAAAAAAAATATAGATATACAACATCTGATACAATATCCAGATACAATGATGATACAATGAATATCTATATACATCAGAGATATGATACAACAAATAGCAGCGGAAAAGAAAACGATAACATCAGCAGCGGATAATCTCCATATTCAAAGCGCCAATTCATAAATAGCTCGAACTCCCAATAACGAGGCACAAAGATAAGCAAGTGCAGTCCGATCCAAAGACTGAACTAGCTCCAGATAATCTACTGAATCTGAATATCTGAAAAACCCAACTCTAGACTGCTCGTGTAGAAAATTATGAGCACCCAGAGTTTAGGAAAGGAACAATAAACTCCGGATCAGTCATGGGACTGGTGTGAGCAACAAAAACAGTTTATCTTTAAAAACGAACAACAAAAGAATTTTAAAGTCAATCCGCAATGCTTTTTGGAAAATGAGACTACCATAAGACCTCCCGCCACACACACAATGCAAACGCAGAATTGGAGGAGATTTCTTCTTATGATAGTCAAAGGTGCTTACTACGCGAAATCAAATCATTTGATATTATTACTAGTGCATAGTGCAGAAAACAATTTCGAAAGTAGAATATAAATCTTAGCCAGCATAGACATTTCGCACTTATGCCTACTATAGCTACCATGTTCAATAGCAGGTTACCACCACATTCCATGGCAGGTAATACAACTAATACCGTACAAGGTTCGTATTTGGAAGATGGATTTCCAAAAGATGGTCAGGCTAAGGAACTTCCTATTCCACGAAAGAAACGCCTCTGGCGGGACGCTCCGAGAACCACACCGTTCTCTGCCAAACAAGGCCGGCAACCCCTTTTCCCAAGGGATAAAAGAAACCTCAGATATGCCACCCCCGGTCCTTTGGGACCTTTAACCGAGGCGCCTCGAATCCAACATCACACGTCATAAATAAAGTGTGTCCACATGAGTAAGTATCTGGGCTCCATACCATGATACTACCTTTTCTAGAAGGAATGGTCATACCCTAGGGAAGCTACCCCTGAAACCTTGCCGCAACATTCCTGTTTCGACCATTACCGGGTTGTGAGGCCCTGACGAAGTCTCGTCCACAAAGCTACGCTTTGTCACAAAGCCATGCTTTGGGTCAACAGATGATCAACCTATGATCACAAAGATAAATGATCAAACAAATGATCATATCACAAATGATCAAACACTGATCATCACACAGCAACACTCAGCATGCCACATTACCAAATTGGGAGTATATCGCTGATAACCTTCAACTACATAACCTCTGAGCTCGTACGTCTCAGAGAAGGGTGTTAAGCTAAGAGAATAAATTCTCCGCCACCAAACAGATATGTATTTGAAAGAAATCAACTTTATATCTCAAAGTGTAATGTCAGACATACAATCCATACAAGTCTGTTCCGGGTTCGAACGGAACCGAAGGCACTTCTCACGAATCCCTTGCAATTCCGGATAATTTCCAATCACGTCCGGACTTCCCGTCACTAAGGGTGATAAAACCTCTATACCGGGGATCAGCCGATGTAGAGTAACTCGACGGTAATCCTTCCGTTTTCAAAAATATCCGGTCTTCAACACCGGTCTTCAAATGCTATCCATATACGACGTATCACATATTCGGAATGGGTTATACGACCCAAAGGTCCTCTCCCGGCTAAACCGAATAGTGAGCGAAATATTTAAAAACATATGGATATGAGATTTCAATTAAGTCACAACTTATTACCCAAAACTTTCCATTTGAATGGTTAAAACAAATTACCATTTACATCTTTTTAAACAAAAAGATTCATTTCAACAACCCTCAACGGTTTAAACAATTTTCACACTTTAATCTTTTAAACAAAAGATTCATTCACAGATTTTCCAAATTAATTCCCATTTCAATTTGATTAACTCGTTAAATCTTCAAATCAAAGATTTAACTTACAGTTTTCAAAACAATTCCATTTCAAATGATTTAAACCAATCATTATTTTAAATCTGTTAAAAATAAACAGATTCAAATCATAGCTTTTCAAAACAATTCATTCATAACTTGGAAAACCATTTTTCAATTCAATCTTGAAATTCCTTTAACTAAATTAGAATTTCATTTCTTATATGAAAGCTTTTATCATTTAAAAACAAACAGTTCCATTTTAGAAAATCTGATTCATTCATACGAGTGGAAATCCTTGGGTTAAATCCAAATTCTCAAAATTATACTTTTAAATGGTTTAACTTTATATAAACACATTTATATCATCTTTAATCCCTAGTTTCAAATCATAGGATTTAATTCCAAACTTGAATTCAAATTTAAATCAAATTATTTAAATTTTTCAAGACTCGATTAAGTTATTCAAAATAACTTTTATCTTTGAAATTCTATTTCAATTGCTTTTCACTTTAAACCCAAATTTCAAATTTCAAAATCAATTGAAATTAAAATTTCAATTTCAAAAACATCAAATTTAAATTATCTGTGACTTAACCGATTTCCACGTGAAATCCATATTTGTGTGTGTAATAGTGTAGTCCAGGGGTTTCACACAGTAGTGCAACACAATGAATCATCACATATCAGAATACAGAAATATAATTCGATAAGCGGTATAAGAACAACGCTTATCGTTCATTCACAGATCATAGATATATAAAGGTCACAGATAAGTAAACTACAGATCACAACATAAATCAGGATGTATAACAAAGCATCATATATCAGGGATATCAAACAAATTCAATCATCCAATAAAATTCAAACATTCATAGGTAAGGTCAGTTAATTGTCTGATTATAATTAATTCATACCAGGTTAATTACTTATGAATAAACTATAAATCTTGGTTAATTAATTTCACAAAGTAATTTAATCCAAATTACTATCATACTCAAATCATCTCCAACCAATTACATACAGTAATTATCATTAATTACTTCATTAAGTAATTATACTTATCAAATCATCCTATGATTAATTTAAGTCAATTAAACTAAATTAATCAACTTAAACAAATCATATTTAACTCAATTAATCATATTAAGTAATTAATTTCTTAATTACTTTCATTTAGTAATTACACTTAAACATTTACTCAAATGTTTATCTTTAATTAATTTATCTAATGAATTACTAAAATAAATCACATTAATATATCAATTATTTAAAAGTCTTAAGTTAAGGACCTTCATTAACTATTAATTAAAATTTAAACCCACTAAAAAAAATACTTTATCTTTCAAACTTAATTACAACTTCTAAATTTATAACTTTCAGTTTAACTTCAAACTCAAATACTTTTATACTTAAAAGTTTTAAGCCCAATTTAGATTTCAAAATTTAAATTATCTCAAACCTTAGATTCAACTACTTTGAATTCATATTCAGTTTCAGATTTTAAACTTAGTTTAAATTTCCAGTTTGCATTTGAACTTTACTTTGAATTTAAAAAAACAACAGAACAGGTTTCTGTTTTTATTTAAAACCTGAAATAACATCAATACTCAAGCAACTCGAATTTTACTTCGAGACAAAGCCTTAGCTGCTTCGAGTCATACGCGACCTTATTTTGCTTCGAGCAAAAACATGAATTCCCCGAGTATTTCGCAATTTCCTTCGAGTTTCTCCCCCAGTTAACTTCGTCTTCCCCAAATTCGAACGCAGCAGATACGTATCGTCTCGCGTGCACATGCACACTTCTTCCGACCACCTCCGACCCACACCTCACCATCGAGCAAATCGGCGACAACCTCCTCACCAGAATCTGACCATCAAAACTCGGCTAACCACTCGAAATTGAGATCGAGCTTCCAGCTCGAACTGGAACGATTGAACCCATCATCGCAAAGCCTGTCATCGCCTCGAACCCACGATTCCGACCACGATAAATCTCGCCACTCCGGTCATCGACGCGTCTACTCCCTAGCTTCCACTTCCCAAACTCTCGCGCTACTCGATCCCTTGGTGGTGGCGAACGAATCAAATACGTGATCCCCTTAAAAACTAGGTTTAAAAATTCGAAACGATCGCCACTGCCACCACATGCATCTATGGACCACCTCACCATTTTTCCTCGAATCTCCGTTCATCCCTCCACGTCTCCACGGAACCACGAGAACTCAGTGACCACCGATCGCCAGAAAACGATAAAATCCCATTTCCAGTTCAACTTCGAACCGCACTTAACCCCATCCACTAAAATTTGTAATTTTTGTTTCAAAAATCATGGTTTGGTTAATGTATTCGAATTATAATCCTGAGTTTATAAAATAACATGTTTGAATTTTTGGCTTATAGAAGAAATCTCTTTGTCAATTTTGTTTCCAGATACATTACCAATTATTTCGACTTGAATAAATTATTAAACTTTTGTTTATACTAAAACAAACAATTTTTTACTTTAAATCCTAAGTTCAAAAATAATTAGATCAACAGATAGTGATTTGTTTGGACATTTGAGACTTAAAAATTAAGAACAGACATATCACCATATACAGACATGCACGCATCATTTTCAACTATTCAGAGCTATATACTTATAAATACATACACAGCAACATTGTTTTTTAGAAGATCAAACAACCAAAACATGCTTAAGTTTTTAAGATAAAAGTGTTACTCACCTGTAAAGAAGATGTACAGAGCACATTCTTGCTTTTGAAAACTGAAATCCCTATTGCTTTAAAACTGGGAAATATTTTTTTTTTGCTTTTGAAACTTCAAACTTTGAGTTGCTAATGCCCTTGTTAGAAAAGATGCAGGCTTGCTCTTCTTTAAATTTTCTTGTTTTTATTTAAATGAAGGATGCTCCAGTTTTAAATGTGTTTACTGGAAAGGATAAGTCTTTGTAAACGAGAAGAGGTAGATTGATATATAAAAATGTTTACAGGCTATTACTACTGGTACAAGAATTGATCAGAGATTTTTATCTCTTTTGGAGGATGAAGAAAATTTTAACAATTCGAATTGACTTGTTGAAACTAGCATTTAATGCTAAAGTCCTTTATGTCTCAACCCTCATCTTATTTTAGTACATAGATATTTTTTTATTTTTACCTTGTTTATTCTTTTGCCTGCATATCTATTTTACAAACATGATTACTTGCTTGGGTATGCTTCATATCCTATGTACATATATACTATCTTTTCTTTTCTTCTTGCCTACTCTTTGTAACGACCCGTAAATTTCAACTGTTTTAATAACATAATTAGTTGAAATTTTGCGAAATTTTAAACGATAAAATTTTGAAATAAAAATTTGATATTTGGAATGCGTCTAGTTAAACATAGCAACTGGTAAATTTTCGTCCGAAAATATGAAAGTTTATTTCACGCGTAAATTCACTTCAATTTAATCAGTTAAAAAGCGTTGAAAATAAAACGTTTTCAAAACCAAAATATTTTTACATAGAAAAATTCTAAACCATCTTCTGAGCAAGATGACAGTTTGTCGTTTTTCCAAATTCGGACATCTTTGGCTCCGTCGATCTTATTTTTCAGCGTTTTTCTTGCATTTTCCGTCAGTTGAAAAATTCGAATTTTATAATTCAACCATACCACTGATATCTGTATATCGTTTTGATCGTCTCATCGTACTGATCTCAGCAATATATTCATTTCCGTTTTTCGAACCTTGGTATGACGTGAAACCAGTAAAACGATTTCATATCGGTACCGGTTTTAAAAGCTTTTGGACCCGTGACCTTTTATTGCTCACTGTGTGTTAACCAACAGGTATCAACATTTATTAATTCAGCTTTTGGCTTTTGAAATTACATCGTTTCATTTTTTTTACCTGTTCATTTTATTTTTCGGTTACCATTTCATTGGTTCCTTGGTTTCAACGTATACCCGGTTCACTTTCTCATTTACATCCATTCACTGTCCTCCTTCTGCTTTCTCTATCTCCTCCCTTTATTCCATCTAATACATCATTTTATTTTATTTCGTATGAACAACGCAACCTCACCCACCACCTATTCAAACTCGTACCCCACAAGCTCGGCCACCTCAACAAATTCCTCCGCCGAGAAAACTCCACCATCCCCACGCAACCCTGTCACCACTGCCACAGCCTCGCCTACAACTGTCAGCAACCCGAGATCACGGCCACCTCCGCAACACCTACCACCTGACAACACCCCGCCGCCTACCCCGTAGCCTCGCCTCCGCCTAAACATCCAATACCCACGTCCGGCATTACGCACCACCATCCATTGCTCCACACAACCGGCCATCTTCCCGAGCACGCAGAGCCAAAGCCTAGCCAAGCAACCGAACCCAAACACTCGTCATCAACAACTCACGTCCACCTCGACTCCTCCCTCAGCAAACACCTCCGCCCGCCATCAGCCATGCCACACGCAACTCCTCCCCTCTCCTCCCTCGTTCATCCTCCCACAACACGCATCTCGGTAAGGTGCTTTCTTTTGCTTGCTTTAGGTTGTATATAATTGCATGAGCATATGGTGGCTATTATATAGTATATACAAATTTTATTATAAATATATGTTAGTGTTTATATTATAACATGTTAGTATAGGAGGTTATTATATATATTGGGTTATGTAAAATATGTATGGTCTGGAAGCTTATAATTGACAGTATTGTAAAGTAGCGCATCATGATCTATATTAGTTTATAGGTGAATACATGAGTTCTATTTTATTTTATATATATTACACTTAAGCTATAAAGACTCTACATTTTAAAAAAAATTATATAGTTGTCATGTAAATGTTTGCTAACTTTTGCGTTTACTTGAATATAAGCGTGTTGCATTTTATTTTCTAAAAAGCTATTTTATGTACCAAGCTTATGTTAGCATTTTTATCTGACTATACTAGTTTATATATATTAGTATATATATAATGTTGGTCTGCATGTGTCATATTGTTCGCATCTTTCTCTTTTATTTATTTTGACAGTCTGCAAATTGTAGTACGCATGCACTAGTTAAGTGTTATATATGTATTATTTTACAAGGTTTATTTTATATATTATATTACATGTTAGTACACATATTATAGAAAGCATAGTAGTACATAGAATGTGGTCTATATATATATATATACATTTAATATGATATATGTGTTATATAAATTGTTAAATCTGTCAGTTGCGTCAAATCTATATATATAGTAAAATAAGTATGTATATTCTGTATATATATAAAGTGATTTGCTATATAGGTAGTTTTCATATAATAGTTTTAGTATTACTTATACTCTGTTTTCATAGGTATATAGGTTGCGTTCATGTGCTGTATTTATTCTTTGAAAGTTTGTATATATATTTTGTTATAAAGCTACATACCAGTTTATTAAGCTATAAAGTTATAAGTTTATACAGTTTATAAATTGTAAAGTATATAAAGTAAATAAGTTTATAATTATATAAAAGTTTGTACAAGTTATGTTAGTATAAACTCATTGGTACAGCAAATTATATTTTAGTAATATGTTTATAAATTTGTTTGGTTATATATAAAATTTAATTGTTTGAAATCTAAAATATGACCTTGATATACAAATAGTTATGTATAGCTATATATACGGGATCGCTTATATCCATTATCTTCATCGATCCAGTTCTGACTTGTTTTCGTCAAAGTATGATCTATCAGTTGTCCGTCGAATTCGTACCAATCTAGCTTGCTTCAGAATTCGTGCTTGGGATTGCAACTCAATTTTGTGTCATATTTTGTATTCTCTAGCCTCGAAAGGTGAGCAATCACTCACGATTAACGTTCTTTTATTTATTAAATTTGATTTCAATTGAAACGACAATTGAAATATGCTGCTATTAGTTAATTACACTGTTATATATGCTATTGCCTGTATCAGTTCACCTGTGACATCTGACACCATTACCTGTTAATTATTTATGCGTTGATAATACAGTTTGGCTGATAATTGATTGATTGTTGATGTTTATATTGGACGTTAAATTGTTAATGTTAAAATGATAAATAGTATGAAATTGAACTTGATATAGGATAATTAAATGTTAAATTTGATTAACTGACATTTGTATAATATGACCCCTTTAACTATTAAATCCATCGACACGTATGATTTGCTTAATTACATTTTGAATCACTGAATGTATGGTGTTAAATTGATGATGTATGAAATTGTAAATAGATGACAAGTGAAAAACCGTAATGTAATAATCTTTAATCTACATGAAATGATAGTGTAGATTCTAGAAATAATTATATTAATTCGTACAAATAACAATGCGAATTAATATGGTTATTTCGGGATTATTTGAATTGATTATTGGATTAATATTGGTTGTTGTTATTGCTTGTTTATTTACTTTAACACCATCCCTGTTATCACACTGCAAGTTCCCTTTGATATGTTTTGATTTTGAATTGAATTGGAATCGGGTTGAAATGATAAATACCCAAATTGAACTTTGACCTAGGATAGGAAATTAAATAAAACCCGATTGGTCAATATTTTGATTTAAAAATAAAATGAAGATTTTATTTGAATAAATAATATGGTTTTGAAATGAAGTTGAAATTTGAATTTTAATGAAAGGAAAATGTTAATATTTAATAATCTGAAACAAAATATTAACAATGTAATTGATGAAAGAATGTTGTTTAATTTGAGAAATGATTGAATTAAGTTTGAAATTATTAAGCTTTGAAATGATTTAATAATTAAGTTTGAAATTATAATTAAGTTGAAATTATTAAACTTTGAAATTATTTAATAATTAGGTTTTGAATTATTTAATAATTAAGTTTTGAATTATTTAATAATTAAATAAGGTTGAATTATTTAATGATCAAATTGAATTGAATTCTTTAATAAGAAAATTGAACTTATGAATAAGTGAATTTACTTCGTAAATAATTGAAATTGAGTTTTCTTTATTATTTAAGTTTTTGGAAAATTATTTAAGTAAGTAAATAAGTGAAATTGAATTTCTTTAACAAGAAATAAAATGTGATTTATTGAAATTAATATAAGACTTGAAAATTTAAAGGATTTGATTTGATGAATTTAATTTAATTCAATTTGTAAGTTTTGATATAAGGAAGTTGAATTTAATAATGGATTTAATGAATTGGAAATTTAATAGAAATGGTTTTGAATGGCATATTTACTTAACTAATATTGAATGAAATCGATAAATGAGTTTAAATTGATTTGAATGTTAAATAGAATTTATTTAAATGATTTCGGAATGAAACTTATATACGAACTTGAATCAATATTTGAATTGTTTTAAATAGAAATTGAAATTGAATTATAAGATTTTGAAACGGAAAATTGGAGGTTTGAAACGAAAATTTGGAAATTGTTTTAGAAAGACAAATGAAATGTTGATTTATGAATTCTATTTGAAATTGAAATTGATTTGGTTTTTGAAATATATAAACGACCAATCGGTGTAATAATTACGAAAGTTATTAAAGAGACCGGGATCGGTAATGGATATACTCTCTATCTGAACCGAAACCACTTTAATAACTATACGCGGAGTGTTGATCCAGAACGAAGTGGATGGTTTTAATGAACGCGTTGACTGAAGAAAGAGAACGATTTTGGATGACCCCTGACATGACTAAAACAGGAGCCGCGCCGGGCCATTGAGGTTCGCTACCTCTAGCGGACACACTTCTTCGTTACCATATCTATTACTTTTGTGATTCGATTTGGGTGCACCCCTTGATTTGGGAGTGTTGTTTCGCGGTGTTGGGGTAGTAGCTGCTATGCCCAACATCAGTCCGGATCACGCAACTACTAGTATCCTAGTTGGTATCGCCTCATGTACCTTGTCATACTGATTATCCTATTCGCGACCACTACGATTTTGATTTGTACCTTTAGTATATGGATTGCCCTCTGGTGACTTCCGGTTTTGGGGAAACTACGGTCTTGTATATGCTTTTGGGAATAAACAGGTTAAGAGGTGTATGGGCCCTGCTTAACCCTACTTTGATATCTTTATATTACTGATAGACATTATCTACTTAGCGTACATTACTACCTAGTAGATAGTTTAACGGATCCTTAAAGGATGGTTATTCCAAACATCCTTTGAGTTACTTGTATTTCAATTGCTATTTCACTTGAGTTGGATTTATTAATATAAGAATGTTAATCCTGACTCGAGTGTCTTGTGTTTTGCTTTACGCTCGGGTCAGACTGAGTGTACCAGTATTCGAGACTCACCTTTGGAGTTGGAGCTTTGCTTGAAGATCCAGCCATCTATTCTGCTTTCAGTATTCGATGATTCCAGTGATGTATTCTGATCTGTATCTGATGTATCGTATTACTCTTCTGTTGTAAACTCTGATGTATTTTTATATATTCATATAGTAGCTTCATGAACTACTATCTCTTTTATTTCCGCTGCATTTATTACTCTGTGTCTGTGATCTGTGATTATATCTATTTACTGTATATGTTCAGTTTTGCCAAATTTAAATTAACAACGCGGTATTTTGAGCAATTCAACTCCGGCATGAGTGTCTACCTATACACTTATAATGGACGCGAATAGTCCAAAATACTGGGTCGTTACACTCTTGCTTTAACTCGGTTGAGATATGATTTTGTTATGGTGGCTAAAGGTATTTTACTTTATTCATTTTACTTTGTAAATATATTTTTGTTTGTATTCACACATATTTATTAAAAGACAATGTTTTGAAATCAAATGCATATCTAATGAATTACATAGATATATTTATTTCTAGCTTAAATATTTATTATTAGATTCAATACCAATTGTTTTTATTATAATTTCTCATATATATTTATTTTATAATCCATTTACTTGAAATTTAAATTCAAATCAAATATATATGTATATTATTTCAAATTTACTCATATATGCTCAAATACATATATATTATACAATATTTTTAACTTTTAAATAATTTATACAAAATTTATTTTAATTCGGTGAAACTCGCATCACTTTACAATTAATTTTATAAATTGTCTTCAAAAATTTAATAAATTATCAATTTAAATTTAATTAAAATCCGGGGTCGTTACAGACTTCCCCCCTTAAAAGAATTTCGTCCTCGAAATTACCAAGGAGACAAAAAGATAGATGAATAATATTTCATCAAATCAATTGAATGTCTATTCTACATTTGGCTTACCAAATCAGAATATCAATAACAGATACAAGAACGAATTTGTTTAACACTTCACAAGATACTCGGGTTATCCAGATTTACGAAATATGCAGTGGCGTAGGTTAGTTCAAAAGAATAACTAACCATCCGTAGAATATATCCGGACCCAAAGAATAAATAGATATATGGATACGATTTTCAAAACCCTCAGTTTAAAAACTAAATTATACCTATCAACTATAACAATCAAAGCAACCAATGCAATCAATTCACCCATACAAACAAGTCTGGCCTATCTGGAGTTTATGTCCCATTTTAATATATCAAATTTCTTCCTGGATCTACCAGAAATTATCAAAGAATTGAGAAAAGATGCAGAACAAAAGAGATTGATAGAAAAAAGATTTCTTCCTTGTTGTTACAGGATATTGACCATTTCATAGTCTCTTCCATGTCCCCTATCTCATCCTCTTCTTACACTCATACTTACTATCAGTGGATAGCAAGAGAATTTACTGAGACATTCGGATGGATATCTGAGGAATACTCATTCTAGGGTATACTTCACCCTATCTCTAATGAGCTACTTAACGTGTTATACTCCTGAGCTAAAGTTCAACCTTAGCTCTGATACCACATGTAACGTCCCAGATTTTCGAAGAGAAGCGGCCACCGGTAGGCTTTGCAACCATCCCAGTCCCACCGTGGCTTACATTGGCACCTCGCATTTACTTTTACGGCCAGCCTCTCGACTGTCACGGCCTCTGCCTAACCAACCCATCCCTCTCTGGGACATGTAGGGGTAAGAGTCTCCCATTCGCCACCAAACCGCGAAGCGAGAACCCCCTATCATGCTGTAATATAGCAAATGCGATCCATATACGACGTATCACATATTCGGAATGGGTTATACGACCCAAAGGTCCTCTCCCGGCTAAACCGAATAGTGAGCGAAATATTTAAAAACATATGGATATGAGATTTCAATTAAGTCACAACTTATTACCCAAAACTTTCCATTTGAATGGTTAAAACAAATTACCATTTACATCTTTTTAAACAAAAAGATTCATTTCAACAACCCTCAACGGTTTAAACAATTTTCACACTTTAATCTTTTAAACAAAAGATTCATTCACAGATTTTCCAAATTAATTCCCATTTCAATTTGATTAACTCGTTAAATCTTCAAATCAAAGATTTAACTTACAGTTTTCAAAACAATTCCATTTCAAATGATTTAAACCAATCATTATTTTAAATCTGTTAAAAATAAACAGATTCAAATCATAGCTTTTCAAAACAATTCATTCATAACTTGGAAAACCATTTTTCAATTCAATCTTGAAATTCCTTTAACTAAATTAGAATTTCATTTCTTATATGAAAGCTTTTATCATTTAAAAACAAACAGTTCCATTTCAGAAAATCTGATTCATTCATACGAGTGGAAATCCTTGGGTTAAATCCAAATTCTCAAAATTATACTTTTAAATGGTTTAACTTTATATAAACACATTTATATCATCTTTAATCCCTAGTTTCAAATCATAGGATTTAATTCCAAACTTGAATTCAAATTTAAATCAAATTATTTAAATTTTTCAAGACTCGATTAAGTTATTCAAAATAACTTTTATCTTTGAAATTATATTTCAATTGCTTTTCACTTTAAACCCAAATTTCAAATTTCAAAATCAATTGAAATTAAAATTTCAATTTCAAAAACATCAAATTTAAATTATCTGTGACTTAACCGATTTCCACGTGAAATCCATATTTGTGTGTGTAATAGTGTAGTCCAGGGGTTTCACACAGTAGTGCAACACAATGAATCATCACATATCAGAATACAGAAATATAATTCGATAAGCGGTATAAGAACAACGCTTATCGTTCATTCACAGATCATAGATATATAAAGGTCACAGATAAGTAAACTACAGATCACAACATAAATCAGGATGTATAACAAAGCATCATATATCAGGGATATCAAACAAATTCAATCATCCAATAAAATTCAAACATTCATAGGTAAGGTCAGTTAATTGTCTGATTATAATTAATTCATACCAGGTTAATTACTTATGAATAAACTATAAATCTTGGTTAATTAATTTCACAAAGTAATTTAATCCAAATTACTATCATACTCAAATCATCTCCAACCAATTACATACAGTAATTATCATTAATTACTTCATTAAGTAATTATACTTATCAAATCATCCTATGATTAATTTAAGTCAATTAAACTAAATTAATCAACTTAAACAAATCATATTTAACTCAATTAATCATATTAAGTAATTGATTTCTTAATTACTTTCATTTAGTAATTACACTTAAACATTTACTCAAATGTTTATCTTTAATTAATTTATCTAATGAATTACTAAAATAAATCACATTAATATATCAATTATTTAAAAGTCTTAAGTTAAGGACCTTCATTAACTATTAATTACAATTTAAACCCACTAAAAAAATACTTTATCTTTCAAACTTAATTACAACTTCTAAATTTATAACTTTCAGTTTAACTTCAAACTCAAATACTTTTATACTTAAAAGTTTTAAGCCCAATTTAGATTTCAAAATTTAAATTATCTCAAACCTTAGATTCAACTACTTTGAATTCATATTCAGTTTCAGATTTTAAACTTAGTTTAAATTTCCAGTTTGCATTTGAACTTTACTTTGAATTTAAAAAAACAACAGAACAGTTTTCTGTTTTTATTTAAAACCTGAAATAACATCAATACTCAAGCAACTCGAATTTTACTTCGAGACAAAGCCTTAGCTGCTTCGAGTCATACGCGACCTTATTTTGCTTCGAGCAAAAACATGAATTCCCCGAGTATTTCGCAATTTCCTTCGAGTTTCTCCCCTAGTTAACTTCGTCTTCCCCAAATTCGAACGCAGCAGATACGTATCGTCTCGCATGCACATGCACACTTCTTCCGACCACCTCCGACCCACACCTCACCATCGAGCAAATCGGCGACAACCTCCTCACCAGAATCTGACCATCAAAACTCGGCTAACCACTCAAAATCGAGATCGAGCTTCCAGCTCGAACTGGAACGATTGAACCCATCATCGCAAAGCCTGTCATCGCCTCGAACCCACGATTCCGACCACGATAAATCTCGCCACTCCGGTCATCGACGCGTCTACTCCCTAGCTTCCACTTCCCAAACTCTCGCGCTACTCGATCCCTTGGTGGTGGAGAACGAATCAAATACGTGATCCCCTTAAAAACTAGGTTTAAAATTTCGAAACGATCGCCACTGCCACCACATGCATCTATGGACTACCTCACCATTTTTCCTCGAATCTCCGTTCATCCCTCCACGTCTCCACGGAACCACGAGAACTCAGTGACCACCGATCGCCAGAAAACGATAAATCCCATTTCCAGTTCAACTTCGAACCGCACTTAAACCCATCCACTAAAATTTGTAATTTTTGTTTCAAAAATCATGGTTTGGTTAATGTATTCAAATTATAATCCTGAGTTTATAAAATATATTCAAATTTTTGGCTTATAGAAGAAATCTCTCTGTCAATTTTTTTTCCAGATACATTACCAATTATTTCGACTTGAATAAATTATTAAACTTTTGTTTATACTAAAACAAACAATTTTTTACTTTAAATCCTAAGTTCAAAAATAATTAGATCAACAGATAGTGATTTGTTTGGACATTTGAGACTTAAAAATTAAGAACAGACATATCACCATATACAGACATGCACGCATCATTTTCAACTATTCAGAGCTATATACTTATAAATACATACACAGCAACATTGTTTTTTAGAAGATCAAACAACCAAAACATGCTTAAGATTTTAAGATAAAAGTGTTACTCACCTGTAAAGAAGATGTACAGAGCACATTCTTGCTTTTGAAAACTGAAATCCCTACTGCTTTAAAACTGGGAAATATTTTTTTTTTTGCTTTTAAAACTTCAAACTTTGAGTTGCTAATGCCCTTGTTAGAAAAGATGCAAGCTTGCTCTTCTTTAAATTTTCTTGTTTTTATTTAAATGAAGGATGCTCCAGTTTTAAATGTGTTTACTGGAAAGGATAAGTCTTTGTAAACGAGAAGAGGTAGATTGATATATAAAAATGTTTATAGGCTATTACTACTGGTACAAGAATTGATCAGAGATTTTTATCTCTTTTGGAGGCTGAAGAAAATTTTAACAATTCGAATTGACTTGTTGAAACTAGCATTTAATGCTAAAGTCCTTTATGTCTCAACCCTCATCTTATTTTAGTACATAGATATTTTTTTATTTTTACCTTGTTTATTCTTTTGCCTGCATATCTATTTTACAAACATGATTACTTGCCTGGGTATGCTTCATATCCTATGTACATATATACTATCTTTTCTTTTCTTCTTGCCTACTCTTGCTTTAACTCGGCTGAGATATGATTTTGTTATGGTGGCTAAAGGTATTTTACTTTATTCATTTTACTTTGTAAATATATTTTTGTTTGTATTCACACATATTTATTAAAAGACAATGTTTTGAAATCAAATGCATATCTAATGAATTACATAGATATATTTATTTCTAGCTTAAATATTTATTATTAGATTCAATACCGATTGTTTTTATTATAATTTCTCATATATATTTATTTTATAATCCATTTACTTGAAATTTAAATTCAAATCAAATATATATGTATATTATTTCAAATTTACTCATATATGCTCAAATACATATATATTATACAATATTTTTAACTTTTAAATAATTTATACAAAATTTATTTTAATTCGGTGAAACTCGCATGACTTTACAATTAATTTTATAAATTGTCTTCAAAAATTTAATAAATTATCAATTTAAATTTAATTAAAATCCGGGGTCGTTACAATAACAATAGTTATCAGGTAAGTATTGTGACGTCTCCGTTTTCTGCTTTGTACGGATGACCTTGTAGATCTCCTTCTTGCTGGATTGAATCCGGTAATCGTTTGGTTCTTAGTCCTGAGATGGTTTTGGAAGCTTCGGAAAGAGTTGAAGAGATTAAGAGGAAGATGAGGATTGCTCAAGATAGACAGAAGAAGTACGCTGATCGTCGAAGACGGAGTTTAGAGTTTGCTGTTGGTGATTTGGTTTTCCTTAAGGTCTCTCCCTTAAGGAATGTTATTCGTTCCGGTCACAGAGGAAAGCTTTCTCCTAGATTTGTAGGTCCTTTCCGCATTTTGGAAAGAATTGGCTCTTTTGCTTATCGTCTGTATTTACCCGAGAAATTTTCTGGAATACACAATGTCTTTCATGTATCTCATCTTTGTCGCTATCTGCATGATCCATCTCTTATTATTCAGCCTTCTGCTCTTGATAGTTTGGATATCGAGCCAAATCTGACTGTTGAGAGGAACCCACTTCGTATCGTCGATCGAGGTACGAAGCAGCTAAGAAGAAAATCTGTCAACCTGGTCAAAGTGCAGTGGAGCACTGATGAACGGGATTGCACCTGGGAGACGGAGGAGAGCATTCGTGCTTCGAATCCGGAATTGTTTATTTCAGGTATTTTTGCTATTCTATATTATCTTTCTTTGTTTTCCTTCTTCGTTCCTTTTCGAGGACGAAAAGCTTTGAGTGGGGGAGAGTGTAACAGCCCGATATTTTTAAACGAAATTTTAATTAAAAATAAACAATTTGAAATATTGTTGAATTTAAAAGTGTAAAAATTTGTTGAAACGAGAAATTTAAGGCGTTACATTTCGTTACGTATATTTATGTCCGTTCTTAACTTTACATTAGAACCAAATTTTATTAATGATGATAATAGCTATTTTAAATTTGGTTTAAAAAGATACGTTATATTTTTAAGAAACCGTTAACATTTTTAAATTTATTAAATAAAAGAAACAAGTAACAAATTGTACGTTACTTCGGGCGTTACACTGTACGTGCATTGTTCCATTGTCCATTTATTTCAGCTGTATATTTCAGTTTGAAAATGTCAAGTCTTGCCTTACTTTGCCGTGAGAAATAGTCCACTTACCCCTTTACCTCCCTTACGTTTCGTTCAACATTTATTTTGCCTTAAATTCCTCTAACTGATCAAAACCTTGCTTTTTCCTTCTTTCTACAAAAGTTATAGGCAGCTGTTCATTTTGTTTCATTCAAAAAGCTCCATTCACAAAAGTTTCTCTGCATTTTTCGTTTTAAATCTCGTGAGCAGTGCAAAAGGGTAAGCACATGCCTTCTCCTTTCATTTATACTTTTGTTTTTCATGTTTGCTGTTGGCCAATCCCTTACCTTTCTTCTTTTCCATTTTGTATAAAAAAATTTGGTGGCCCTTGGCTTTGTTTGCTGTACTAGCTTACGTTCGATTTTTTTGCTTTTATATTTTTCAAAACCTTGGCTATCTGAAGACTACCAACCACTCAGGAGACCAACACCACGAGATCAACCTCCTCCCCAAACGTGACCAGACAACTCCGTACCCCAGCCACACTCCTACCTCAGCCACCACCGTGAGAACTTTCCAGTCCTCCACCACGTCAACTACCGGACCCACAGACACACGCCAGACCAGCACCCAGCCTCGTCAACCCTTCGCCTGACCGTCACCAGCCAATCCCCTACGACCCCTTTCGCCATCAACCAGGCATGCCTCCAAACCCACGCCTCCACCCAGGCAGACTCGCGCCAGGCCTCAACCACGAGACCAACCGTCACCACCAAACCCAGCCCATGCCCACCAGTCAACACGACATGCCACAACCGAGACCACCACCGGAACTCCACCACCACCCCACGCGAAACCCCAGACCGTGACCTGCCCTCCTCCACGAACCCACTGCAGCCACCACCACGGCCAGGAACCCACGGCAGACCGAGAACCAACCCTACTCCAAGCCGAGACCAGATCCATGCCGAGACCAAGTTTTGTTGGTCACCTTTGCATTTCATTTTGTGGATTGCCAGACCAAACTTTGTTTTAATTTTTAATTTTGTTGCCTCTGACCTTGTATGAGAACCAGAGAAGTGAAAAAGGAAATTGTTTGGTCCCCCTTTGTTTTGGTAGCCGAGCCTATTTTCTACTAGCATTTGTTTAAAATTAAATGTACTAGTTTATGTTGTCACCTCTGTTTTTTTGTTTTTGTTTTGAATCTTAGTTATACCTTGCCTTGGACCTTTGAAAAAAAAAATTTGTTTTGTCACTTTGCAAATTTAAAAGTTATAATCGATATTTCAAAAGTGGTCATGCTATTGCTTTCGATTTTTAACCTATTACTTTTTCGTTGTTTGCTTCATTGAAAATTCGTTATTCGTGCAATCTTAGATTTGATTATTTATTGTGCTTTTGGTTTGAATCTAGTTGGCGCATCCGCTAACGACTGATCGTGCTATCCGCGTGCTTTCGATTGACTTCGTACTTCTTTCTTTCCGAATCTCCAGCTCCGTAGAGGTGAGTAAATCTCACACGAATATTCATACTTATATGATTGTGAAACGACCGCAACTGAATGTGTAGAAATAAATAAATAAATAAATGATGTTATAATTACCTGTGATTTATTTATAATTGATGTTAATTATTAAAACTGCATATCGTATCATCTGTTATATTCTGTTCTTATTTTACTGTTATTCTATTCTGTTAAATCACACTGCAAGTTCCCTGTAGAATAGAATCACTATGGGTTGAAATGATACATACCCGAACGGACTTTAGAATAAGGGAAGATCGTTATGGGCTGAAATGATAGGCCTGAACAATTTTCAATTAAATATTATTTACTTGGGATTGCGGGTTTGAAATGATAAAACCCGGATTTTTCTTTGTAAAATACGGATTGAAATGATATAGTATCCGTATCACTTGACTTAGGCTAGAAAATATTATACAGACCCGTGGTTATTTTTCTGTATTTTCTGGATACTCTTAAATAATTTAAATATTGTAATAATATTAAATTGATTTAAATCGAATTTTTAAGTGATTTATTTAGAATAGAAATGATTTTTTTTCTATGTGATAAATATAAATAAATGGAGGAATATTGATTTTAAAACGAAACTTAAATTTGAAATTTTGACTAAAAGAAAAGATGGAAACTTAAGTTAATTAAATTGAAATGAAAATTTAGTTTTAAATTGGTGGAAAAATGGAGTTTAATTTTTAATGTTGAAATGAATGTAATAAGAAAATTTGTAAGTTTTGGTTTTAACTTGTAAAATTTCTCTTAAAAATAAATCAGTTAAAGGATCGAAATGAACATTTTTAATGTATGATTTTATAAGTCTGAACTAGGTAGAATCTGTAGCACTTGTTAAGTGTTGTGGATTATATAAGTGAACCAAAAGACTAAAATGAACTAAGGCTATGGTAGTACTTGGTAAGTGCTGTTGTAGCAGAAACTAAAATTGAACCTGAACTAATAAAAGGGCTACTGTAGCACTTGTTAAGGACTGCAGTAGGCTGAAATATGATTTTGTTTTAAACTGAACTGTTATAGCAGTTTATAAATGTTGTTTTGCTGAATAAAATGTTTTCAAATATAACCTATAGCAGTTGTTTTTAAATGTTGTGAAATGCTGAAATTTTAATAATTAGGTTTTTTGACTTAGTAAACGAACACAGAATGGTTTGAAACTTTGGAAATTGAATACTTGATTTGAAAATATAATAATTACACTTTTAAAAGGTTAAATGAATTATTTAATTGGAATATAAACTATTTAAAAGGTGACTTGAAATGATAATAAATGAAGTATACCTTTAAATTTAAAAGGTATTTAAAGTTGAATATTTAGATTTGAACTCAAATGATATTTGGAATATTAAAATGATTTGAAATGAAGTTTTGAAATGATATGATATTTTAAAAATATGGAAATGGTTTGGAATTGATTTAATCTTTATTTTGATAAAGATTTGGATTTGAAATGATATTCTATTTTGAAGTATAAACTGATTTTAAACTTATAACCACGGGTTATAATAACGTTGGGTTGTTAAAGAGACCGGGATCGGATATGGACATACTCTCTGTCTTACCGAAAACCACTTTGGCAACTGTGTACGCGGTGGAGATTCCAGAATGAAGTAGGATGGTGACGACGATCCTATTTGAGGTATATACGTGGACCTAACTCCCGTGAGTTAGCATAAGGTGGCTAAAATAGGAGCGATCTCGGGCCAATGAGGTAGCACCTCTGATCGGAAACATTTCTTCGATACCATTCTATAACTTTCTGATTTATTTGGTGGCCACCCTTCGATTTTTGATTTGGGAGTGTGTTCCGAAGTGGGCAGTAGTGGCTGCTATGCGTTTCCACCAGCCCGTGTGCGTAATTGGTATTTCTACCCTAGCATTGCCTAGTTGTGTCGTGTCACCTACCATATCGAGCTTTACTACGAGTTTCTATTTGTGTCGTACCTATGGAGTATCTTCTCGTAGCCTCCTGATCTGGAGGTACGCGGGTACTGTATAGACTATTGGCACTATTATGTGTAAGGTGGAAAATGTAAAGCCTTAACGCTATTTAAAAGTAAGTTTATTTTACTATATACATTATTATAATAGCGAATATTACTACATAGTAGATAGTTTAACGGATCCTTTGAGGATGATTATCCCAAACATCCTTTGAGTTACTTGTATTTCAGTTGTTATTTCACTTGAGTTGGATTTATCGATATAAGAATGTTAATCCTGACTCTAGTGTTTTGTGTTTTGCTTTACGCTCGGGTCAGACTGAGTGATACATCATTTGAGACTCACCTTTGGAGTTGGAGCTTCGCTTGGAGATCCAGCTATCTATCCAGCTTTTAGTTATTCAGTTGATTCCAGTGATGTATTCAGATTTTTGTATTTGACTCCTGTATTGAGACATCTAGGTATTCGAGACTTCTATTGTATCTTGTTTCACTCTGTTATATATATAGTAGCTTCATGAACTACTATTCCTTTGTTTTCGGGTCTTATTGTTATATTACTCTGTGTCAGTGATTCTGCGATTATTTATTTACTGTATATGCTCAGTTTTGCCAAATTTAAATTAACAATCTGATATTTTGAGCAATTCAAGTCCGACATGTTGGATGCGAATGGTTGAAAATTTCATGTCATTACATTATATGTATTTTATATAGAACGGCCAGATATATATATGCATAAACTTTATTGCAGATGTGTTTAAAGTATATTTTATTAGGTAATGTTAACTGTTACTTTATATATTATATGTAGAATATATATATATATATATATATATGTTTCATGTTGCTCTATCATCTTCGGTTTTAAATCTACGCTATGTATATTGATACTCTTATTTTTAATAAATATAGATTTTAGGATAAATATTTTTTTAGAAAAAATATATATAATATACATATATGTTGTAACGGTATCGATTTCTATAGTATACAAGTATATATGTTTACAACAATAGTGGGTTTTAAGTATGTTATAATAAAATAAAATTTTAAATATATATATATATATATATTTCATTTTGCATATGTGTTTCAAGAATAAAATATTTGGTTTAAGTATTGGTTTTAAGAATATAACGTAATATGTATATTATTGTTATTTTGATTTTTTTTAAACACATATGGTTTAGGAGATAATGATTTTGAAACAGAATAACATAAGGATACTTTATTTTATATGCGTTTAAATTAAGTATTGATTGAAAATATATATAGATTTTATTTTAAATACATGTTTTTGATTGATTTTAGGAAATTATATTTTGTTCTGTTATGTCAAAGCCAGTTGATTTGTTTCCATCGATTCCAAACTATCAACCTTGCCCATCGAATTCACGTTCATCGTACCATGCTTTGGAATTTGTGCTTGGATTCGTCGCATCTTGTTCTTGTTATTTCTCTAACCTCGAAAGGTGAGCAACCACTCACTATTAACGTTCTTATATTTAGTAAATTTGATTTCACTTGAAACGACAATTGAAATATGTTGTTAAATTTGAATTGCTAGTTATTGAATTTTTAAATATGATATGCCATTATCTTCAATTGTTCACCTGTGATATATGACACCATATCATGTTGTGTATATTTTATTTTATTTATCACCGATGATATATGCATGTTGTTGATATGTTATATTTTTATCATAGTTGTTCTCACTTTGCAAGTTCCCTGTTAATTTAGAATTCCCTATGGGTTGAAATGATAAACCCAAGCGATTTTCATTGATTTTGAATTTATGGGATTGCGGGTTGAAATGATATACCCGTAAATGTTTAAATTGCGGATTGAAATGATAAATATCTATATCACTTGACCATAGGATAGAAAATTATATACGGACACCGTTGGTCTCTTTTGAAAATTGATTTTTGAATTTTGGAAGGAAATATATGGATTTTAATAATCTAAAGATATTTTATTTTGATAAATTTAGATTTATAAATTATATTTTTTGGAAATTTTGATTTATAAGTTAGTTTTAAAAGATAAATTTTAAGATTTTTCGTATAATTTTTTTTTTAAATATATTAAATAGATTTAATATAAAATAAATTTAATAATAAGATTTATTTTAATAAAATTTAATTTAATTAGTACATTAGATGTTTAGGTATTTATTTAAAATTATATTTTAAAAATAAATTTATAATAACTATAATAAATAAGGTTGGAAAGAATTTGAAATTGATTTGACATTGTATTTGTTTAAGAATTATACTTAAATAAAAGAGGGAATTAGGCTGAAGGAAAATCTAAAGTCAATTTTAGTCTGAAGGACACAAATTTTAAAGTTTAGTCTGAAGGACAACAAAATGTTATATTCATATAGCATTACAGGTATATAATGCTATATTTGTATAGCATTACACACATATATATGAATGGTTGAATTGGCTGATGCTAGTGTGGCTGGTGCATGAATGTCTACATCCCATTGGCTTAATCTATGCGTGGTAGCAAATAATTAGGACATTCCATAAAAATTTTATATTCCTTTTGTAGGGATTATAAGAGATACCAGTCCTTATTGTACCCGTACTTGTATCTCAACAAACTGTTTTTAGAAAGTGGCCCAAAAAGGATGAATGTCATCACACCGATCATTCCTATCATCGTTAAGGGTATAATGCTTGCTGCAATAATAATAGTGTATTTGTAAAGTTAAAGTCCAATTCAATGTTGCATAATGAAACGTCACGGTTGTGAACTGCAATATAAGTACACCAACAATAATATTTCTTGGACAGAAGCAACAATCAAACCATTGTAATATACGTTCAGAACCATAGACTGTATATGATGAAAGAAACATAAGGAGTATCACAATCTGTTATTATTATAAAGGCTAAATCTTTATACTATATCATTAAACAAAAAAAATCACAAAAGTAGAGGAAGAGCAGAAGAGATTGATAAGGTATGTAAATAGCTAGACAATATGATGATGAGGCTTAAGAAGTAGTGGCGGAGGTAGCAACTGAGTCCTATACAAGGGACAAACATTTGTGCACCAACCACACTAGCACTAGCCTAAACAGGTATGGGCATGATAAATGGCTAAAATAGTAATGCTGTGTGCAATGCTATATGAATATAGCATTATATACCCGTAATGCTATATGAATATATCATTTTATTGTCTTTCAGGTTAAACTTTAAAACTTGCATCCTTCAGACTAAAATTGACTTCAGGTTTTTTCCTTCAGCCTAATTCCCTCTAAATAAAATTGACTTGAAACTTATTGGTTGTGAGATTTGAAAATATGATTTATAACTTGATTTGATAAAAAGTGATTAAATGAATATTCTTTTTTTAAATAAAAGTGAGACTGAATATTTAATATTGATGTAAATTTATAAATTGAAACTTTATTTAATTGTAACTAAAATGATTAAGTGAATATTTTCCAATTTGAATAAAATTAAAGTTAAATGTTGAAATCTAAATGAAACTTATATTGAAATGTTTGAGTATTTAAACTTTGAATCTTATCGGAATTGAAGAGATAGTTCAAACATGGATTTGAAATCGATATGAACTGAAATGGGTTTTTTGATAAGTTGAATTTAATTGAAATTGATGAACTGGGATTGATTAAATTGAATTTTTTAATTAAGTTGATATGAATCGATTTGTGAAAGAGGAGACTAAATTTATTATACAAAGTATCTTTAATATATAAATTATTTTAATCTATGAACTATTTTAATATATAAATTATTTAATATATATATAAACTATTTTAATTTTATAACTATTTAATATATATATTATTTTCGACATCTAAACTGTTTAAGTTGGAACTGTTATGATTTCAAAAGTGCTATGATTTCAAAAGTGTTATGATCTTTAAAGTGTTATGATTTCAAAAGTGTTATAATTTGAAAGTGCTATGATTTCGAAAGTGTTATAATTTTGAAAGTGTTACGATTCTGGAAATGAATATTATTTAAAGCGAATAATGATGTTGAATTGATATGGTTTTGAAATGAATATGATATTTTGATATGAAGTATGAACTATTTGAAATGAAATGACCATGGTGTGAAATAAGCGTTTGGTTGTTAAAGAGACCGGGATCGGATATTGTCATATTCTCTGCCAATACCGAAAACTACTTTAACAACTGTGTACGTGGTGGAGATTCCAGAAATGAAGTAGGATGGTTTGGCGAACGATTTCTATATAAGGTATTGACGTGACCCTGGCTCCCGTGAGTCAGCTTAGATGTGACTAAAATAGGAGCTACACCTGGGCCAAGTGAGGTCATTCCTCCGATCGGACATGCTTCTTCGATACAATTCTATTACTTTGTGATTTGATTGGGTGCACCTTTGATTAGGGAGTGTGTTTCGAGGTGGGCGGTAGTAGCTGCTATGCGTTACCACCAGCCCAGTTCTGCAATTGGTAAATCTACCCTGGCATTGCCTCGAGTGCCATGTTCACATGCCCTAGAGCGCCTTCTACGAGTTTGTTTTGTACCATACCTATGTGTTGTCCTCTGGGTAAACCACTGGTTTGGTGGAGCGTACGGCATTGTATAGACTACGGGAATATATAAAATGTGTTAAAAGGGATATGGGTAACACCTTAACGCTATTTTAATACTTTCACTTTACTATAGACATATTATAATAGCGTATATTACTACATAGTTGATAGTTCCACGGATCCTTAAAGGATGGAAATCCTAACTATCCTTTAAGTTACTTGTATTTCGGTTGTCATTTCACTTGAGTTGAATTTACTATATAAGATTGTTAATCCTGACCCGAGTGTTTTGTGTTTTTCTTTATGCTCGGGTTAGACTGAGTGTCACAGCATTTGAGACTCAGCTTTGGAGATTGGAGCTATGTTTGAAGATCTATCTATCCAGCTTTCAGTTATTTCAATTTATTTCAGTCATTTATGTTCAGACTCGTCTGTTGCTTATGTAGTAGTGATTTATTTGTATTTGAGATTCTAGTGTATTTTGTTTCAGACTCGGATGTTTTATAGTAGCTTCATGAACTACTATTTATCTATTCCGCTGCTTACTGTTGTAATACTCTGTGTCTGTGATCCTTTGATTGATTTATTTACTGTATATGCTGAGTTTTTCCAAATATAAATTAATAATCTGATATTTTGAGCAATTTAAGTCTGACATGTGCGGATTCGAATGGTTCGAAATAGCGGGTCATTACAGTTGGTATCAAAGCTCTGGTTTAGACAAAACTTAGCATATAGAGTAAAATTTAATTACAGGATCACCTTCGTTCGAGCTTGAGTTTCTTCCTCTTGTTTCATATTCCTTTGAATTTTGGAACTCTCCCCTTCGTTCTGAAAATTCATTCTTGTTTTCTCCTGTTCGCGTTCTTTTGATACTGGAGCATCCCATAGCTCCAAACTCAACTGTCAACTTCATCCTTTGTGTGACTAATCCCATCAGCGGTCCCGCCAACCTAAATATGATTCATAAAGGGGTGAAACTCCTTTCAACAGCGTCGATTCACTGGAGATTTCTACATCCTCGATTATGATGCTGTTATTTCTTAAATGCCCGAACCGTTCTCTAGTATACGACCCGGGAAGAATCTTTTGTGATCGAATGTCAAATGCCTTCGGTTGTGTAGGCAGTTCAACTTTCGTTTGATGTTCAGCCTAATGATCTCGACTCCACCCCTATAATCAAGGATCATCCTGATATTTTGGGTGTAACAACCCTGTATTTTACAATTATTTTTAAATTGATATTTCCAGATTTAAAAAGCTTTATTTATGAAAAAGAATAAATTTTGTTATTTTAAATATAAACTTTGATTTTGATATGGATTAGAATTCCAAATATGACTGAATAGGATAATTTTCCTAAAAGTGAATTTTGGTTAAAATAGTCAAACTTTGACTTTTAAATTTAAATTTTAAATATTTGAAATTATAAATTTTATCTTTTATTATGAAAATAGATTTAATAACATGAATACTACTTTTCGTTTCGTTGAAAACGGAGTTAAACTGCAAAAGATATGTACATTTCAATTTTGAGGATAAATTATTTATTTTGCAATTTTGTCTATTTTAAATTGTATAAATTACTTTTTCTTTGTTATATTTTATTTTAAATATGTGCTAATATGTTATTTGATGTATATTTTGTCTTTTAATATTTTTACAAATGATAATATAATTTTTCTAAAGTCTACTGAAATTGTTTTCTAATTTTAAAGCCTAATTTCTATTTTCTTTGCTATTTTCTTAATTTAATTATATATAATTAAAATTTATTTATTTATTTTATGAATTCACTCTTATTTGCTGTGTTTTGCTTTATTTTATTCATTTTACATGTATTCAAATTAAAATAAATGTTTCCAAAGTGTATTGAGGTTATTTCTAAATTTTTAAAGCCTAGTTTGCAAATTTTAGCCATTTTCTTAATTTAAATGCTATATAATTAAAATTTAATTATTTATTTTATATATTAATTTTCTTTACTGAGTTTTATCTTTATTTATTAGTTTTATATGTATTTACAAATTTCTAAATTAATAATGGAAATTTGAAGAGTTTGTGACTCTTGGTTTGCCTAAGGCTCTTTGTTTTCCCATCTCTTCGTTTTCCAACCTTTTTCATTCAATTTCTTTGGCCGACCTTAACTTTTCTTTCAGCTGCTTATTTTTCTTTTTATTTCCGTATACAAACTCTTCTCAATCACAAAAATCATGGCCATCATCATTTGCAAAGATTTTTGGGTAAAAACCTTCTTCTTTTCTATGTTTTCCTTTGTTTTCACATGATTTTGCACTTGTCCTCCTCTTCTTTGGATCGGCCAACACCACATCCACCACCTTGGCCACCTCCACCACCATCCCCTCTGACCAACACCTCCTCCAGCCCCTTCCCATGCCATATCATAGCCCTATGTGATGAAGAACCACCATAGTTTTGATGCAACATCACCTAGATCCCATATCCAAGCACATACCCCTTCCACCACCTCTCTCCACCACCTAGGCCGACCAACCACCACCACCACCAACCTATTTCAGACCTGAGACACCTCTGCACACCACCTACTGACCCCACCTAAGATAGCCGTGTCCTCCATGACCTAGGCCGAGCCCTTTAGTTGCCTTGAATTCAATGCTTTTGCCTTGTAATATTAGATTTTTGCTTCACAAACTTGTCCACCACCTTCTCCAGGTTAGGCCGACCCCTATAGGTCCACAACCAGACCTTAGAGCAAGCCTTATTCATGTATTTTCCATCCATGGCTGAGCCTATAGGTCCACAACCAGACCTTGAATATACAAGTTATTTAAATTGTTGTGTAGTGTTTATTCATGTATATTGTATTGGTTTGTTTCATGTATTCAAGGCATTTAGTCTTGTCTCTCCCACACTCAAATCACTATAATACTCTCGTGCCTTTGTGGATTCTATGATGTGTGTGTTAGTTGTCATCTCCAGCTCAATACAGGTGAGTTATTCTCACCAGACAATATGTACCTATATAACTAGTAAATTGACACCCCGTGAATCTGTAGAAATATATTATCATGTTATATATGCTTATATTATTATCATATGATGTTCACACCTATTATTACACCTGTTATATCATATGTTACTGTTATTTAATGTTATTCTGTTATTTATATCTGTTATCGCCACTGCAAGTTCCCTGTAGATTAGAATCACTATGGGTTGAAATGATACATACCCGAACAGACTTTAGAATAGGGAAAAATCGCTATGGGCTGAAATGATAGGCCTGAACGATTTTTATTTAAATTATTTTAACTTGGGATTGCGGGTTTGAAATGATAGAACCCGGATTTTTCTTTTTTAACTGCGGATTGAAATGATACATATCCGCATCACTTGACCTAAGTTAGAAAATTATATGCAGGCCCGTGGTTATTTTATAAAGTGTTTTGGATATTTTTAAGTATTTTAAAAATTATAAATTTATGAAATTTGATTTAAATAGATTTTTGAAATGTTTTAAAATAAAGAAATTATGATTTTTCTATGTGTTAAAAATGTAATTTATGAATGGTTTAACTGGATTTTTGAAATATAACTTAAGTTGGGAATTTGGAATTTGGTTAAAAAATGATATTTTAAGTTATATAAATAAAATGGATATTAAATTTTATTTGGAAATGGTAAATATGATAATTTGATTAAATTTGAATTTAAGTGATTTATTAAAGTATTATTGATTTTTCTATGAATTTAAGTGGTTAAATAAATGAATGTTTAAAAGTGATCTTTTAAAATATAACTTGACTAGGAAATGTGAAATTTGGTTTTAATTAAAGGTTTAAGTTAATTAAATAAAATTGGAAATTTAGTTAAATTTGTGAAATGGTAATTAAGCTCTAAATTTGATTTGACAGCATTTTTGAAATGTATGTAAAAGATATTACAGCATTTTGTAATTGCTGTAGTTGTTTAAATGAACTAAAGAGTTAATTTGGAATAAAGGCTATTATAGCACTTTGTAAGCGTTGTAGTGGTTAAACTTAACATTTAAGTTTATTTTAATTTTAATGGAAATATATCACAACATTTAAGTGCTATCGTTTTGTTAAATGAACTATTTTAAACTATAACTTTACATAGCATTTTGTAAGTGCTACGGAAACTATATTTTGTTGTTTTAATAAATTTTAATGAAAAATAATCTTTGGAAAATGATATAATTTTGGAAATAAAATGTTAAAAATGCTAAAGATAATGAAGAGACATTTAAATGGTTTTAAATGGAAGAATTTGATTTTTATGTGAGTTTAAAATGGTATTTAAATTTAATAAAAAGAATGGATTCAAATGGTATTTAAATGAAATATAAATGAATGATGTTTTGAATAATATTTTGATATTTTGAAATGTATATATATGATTTTGAATTTATGAAATGTGGGATATTTAAGCTTTGAAATATACTAAAGATTGAATATTGTATTTTGTGAATTAAACCTATATTTGAAATTTATAAGATTTGAAATGGTTTGTTAGTAAACTGAATTTGAGTTGAAAATGATGGTTTGAAATAAAAATAAAAATTTGAAATTTGGGTTTAATTTAATAAATTTGTAAATTTGTAGAATTAAAAGATGATTTCAAATATATGTTTTCGAAATGTTGTGATTTTTAAAGTATAATGATTTCAAATGTTTTAGTTTCAAAAGAATTATAACTTTGAAAGTATAGACTATTTGAAAGGTGAATATATGTTTGAAATGGAAATGATATTGTTTTGAAATGGGTATAGTATTGAAATAAAAATGATTTTTGGTTTCGAAGTATAACTATCAAAGATATGATATTTTGATATTGAGATGATTTGAAATTTAAGTTTTGGAAGATATGATATTTTGATATATTGAAATGATTTGAAAAGAAGTTTGAAAGGATACGATATTTTGGAATATTGAAATGATTTGGAAATGATAAATCTTTATTTTGATAAAGATATGGTTTGAAATGATATTTTATTTTGAAGTAAAGTATTGTTTTTAAAAGTTATAACCACGGGTTATAATAACGATTGGTTGGCAAAGAGACCGAGATCGGATATGGACAAACTCTCTGTCGATACCAAAAACCACTTTGACAACCGTGTACGCGGTGGAGATTCCAGAATGAAGTAGGATGGTGGCGACGATCCTAAGGTATATACGTGGACCCAACTCCCGTGAGTTGGCATAAGGTGGCTAAAACAGGAGCGATTGACGGACCAATGAGGTAGCACCTCTGATCGGACACACTTCTTCGATACCATTCTATTACTTGTGATTGATTTGGTGGCCACCCTTGATTGGGAGTGTTGTTCGAGGTGGGCGGTAGTAGCTGCTATGCGTCACCACTAGTCCGGATGCGTAATTGGTATATCTACCCTGGCATTGCCTAGTTGTGCCGTGTCACCTACCATATCGAGCTTTACTACGATTATGATTTTAAGATCCGACCGCGTTAAGGTTCTCCATCCCCTTAACGCTATTTTCTATATGATTATACTTTACTTATTTAGACACTATTATAATATCGAATATTACTACATAGTAGATAGTTTAACGGATCCTTAGAGGATGGGCGGTCGCAAGCATCTTCTAAGTTACTCGTACCTTTATTACAGTTCACTTGAGTTGGTTTACATTATATAAGTATATGTTATCCTGACTCGAGTGTTTTGTGTTTTGCTTTACGCTCGGGTCAGCCTGAGTTATTCACATATTCGGATTCCACTTTCTGGAGATTTGAATCGCTGGAGATTATCTGCTTGTCTTGTCCTATCTATTTCAGTTCTGTTGTTCTACTCAGCTTGTACTTGGTTATTGTATTTAGACTTCTGTTGTACTCTATTTCTTCTATTGTATCTTATGTACTCTGATATATTTATATAGTAGCTTCTTGAACTACTATTTCTTTTACCTCCACTGCATTATTTTACTCTGTGTCTGTGATCTGTGATTATATTTATTTACTGCATATTCTAAGATTTGCCAAATTTTATTTACAACGCGGTATTTTGAGCAATTCAATTCCGGCATGAGTGTCTACCTATACACTTATAATGGATGCGAATGGTTGAAAATATCGGGTCGTTACAGTTGGTATCAGAGCTTTGGCTTTGAGGCAAAACTTAGAATGTATGGTAAATTTACTTACAGAATCACTTTCGTTCGAGTTTGAATCTCTTCCTTTTGATTTGTTTTCCTTTGAATTTTGGAACGGGCCCTGCGGTTCGGAAATTCATTCGTGTCCCTCACTATTCATCATCTTTTGATTCTGGAGTATCCCATGACTCCACTTCCAATGATCTTTATAGTGAATTGGCGGTCTCGCCAATATTCTAATTATCTTGTAAAAGGGTGAAAATCCTTTATAATCAGCATCGATTCACCAGAGATTTATATTTATCCTTGGTTTAGATGCTAATATCTTTTATTATTCCAAACTCTATCTCTTGAGATCGAAGGTAGATTTACCCCAGAAAATCCACATTTGATCTTATCCATTAAGTCACGGTTGACCCGGTTAAGGTTGTCCGCGATTTATCTAAGCTTACCCATCTCTCTACTCTGTTTAACCATCTTGTCTTTTGTGACGACCCGCCCTTCTCGACCCTCGAAAATCGACACAAAATACTCCACAGTATAATATGCCGACGATCGAATGCCGAAAAAGACAGATTGTAGAAGAATAAGAGAGAGATAGAAGAAGAAAGAACTAAACAAAATCAGAACCTCACAGTCGCAGCGGATAAAATATAATATATAGAACAGATCTTTACACAAATGAAAACTATATCTGTTTATATACAGTACATCATCATCAGAGTATGCCATAATACAATCATCAATATCCAGTCAATCAATCTCAGATAATCACAGCAGCGGAATAATACAAGTACGAGAAATACGTCTCGGACTCCAGCTCCTCTCCTGAGCTCCATAGCAACCTATCCTGAAATATACTCGGTCTGACCCGAGCATTATAATAAAATAACACCCGAGTCAGTCTGGAATACCAACGTAAAAGGAATACATCCAAACTGATTATTAAAGTTTCAAAAATCCTTTGAAAACAAAAGCATCTCGTAAGACCACGCCACAAATAAACATGTCGGGTTTTTACCTTACGATAGCTAAAACACTTTTTATAAAAATCCTCTGATATTATAATAGTGTCTATAGAAAGTAAAATAGAATCTAGCTGAAATGCTTGCATCTCACATTTCAACAATAGTTGGGCACAATCAAAACCGTACAGGCTCGTAGGGAGAATGGATTTCCAACGAATGACTAGGCACTGGGGTACCACCTGTCACAGTACCTGGTCTAGATCAGCGTACCGAGGAGCCACCCTAAGTCCCCTGCAACACAAGGCCGGAATCACCTATGGGAAACTCCGAATATAATCACCCCACGGTTGTGATCAGTAACCGCACCACTAAGCCGAAATAAAAGGGACATCTAGACAGGGATGACCATACTCTCTAGTGGGCGCTACCCACGAAGCCTTGCTGCATAACCCCTGATTTTCAGTCATTCCCGGTTGATGAGGCTTGAGGCTAAGCGTTACCTTTATAGAACATATCCCTTTGAATGCCCATCGCCCACCTGACGATGTCACGAAAGCATTCGTCCATACAAGTCCGTCCCGGGTCCGAACGGAACCGAAGGCACTATTCCTACTACATCCATTTTGGAAATATCCTCAGGATTAGTAGCGACTAGCCCTTGCTCTTCACTGCTCCATCTTCGACTCCGAACACGTTACACGAAACGTACAAATCAGATCGAAGTGGTTTTCGAGAAATAAATCTCGATCCCGGTCTCTTCGAAACGATCAACGCATTTGGCCAATATTGATAGTCGGTGATTTAACTATCAATTTGCATTCACAAGCATCCATAAGCATCCATCACACAATAAATAATATCACACATTATTTATTCTTTCCCTTTAATATCTTTAAAAGATATATACTCACATTTCAAAACTTATTTGAAACGAATTCCCAAATTTCTTCCCTTACATGGTAAATCCCTTTACCATTTATTCCCATTGGAAATAACCTAGTTCAAAAAAATTTAGGTTCAAAACAGTTAAACATTTTATACTTGAAAATATACTTTAAAGGATATAAATTACTTCTATCTATTTACTCAAAATATAAATTTAGAATAGGTGAAGAAAAACTATTATTAAGATATATATACTTTGATTTAAAATAAGGGTTTTGTTTAACTAAATTCAAATAGCGTTATAAAAGAAAAATGCTAATCTCAATAACTTAAGTCAAAACCAACCTTTAAATAATCCATTTGTAAAAATAATTACTAATATATTCTCAAATCATTATGATTTCTAAATTATTAATCTGTTACTTTAAAAATAAAAATTTCTTAAAAATACTCTTTAAACAACTTAAAACTTAACTTTTAATTAAATAAAATCTTTTAAAACACTAACTTGGTTTCCTAGGGAAATACATTCCCTTTCAAACCTCCCAAAAACCCGTCTCATAAATCCAGCCGATTTATTTCAATTCAATTTATGTTTATAACATAAATTCCCAATTCCGTACTTATCTATAACTTCCCCCGAAGTTCAAACACAATTTTCCCATATCCGGAAATTCATTTTTAACATATAGGTTTAAATCATATTTTTTTATAAAACATTGGAGAATTTATTAATTGAAAACCCATATTTACAATTTACTCACATGAAATCCCAATGAAGAAACGGCTTTCCAAAATATTCTATTAACCCTTAAAATTGTAAATTTATATTCGGAAGCTTCATTTTAACACATTTTAATTTTCCGGATAACACTATTCATTATTAAAATAACCCATCGTTATTTTAAACAATTTATAATTTCCATAGAATTCATTTCCAGAAATTTATACTTCCCATTATATTTAAAAATCCCAATTTGACCAATATACATTTTCCATCCAAACCATATTTTCAAATTTTATTCTTTGAAATTCTTATTGTAACAATTCATTTTATTCTGTGAAAACCCAATTTAATCCATTCATAATTAAATTCAGGATTTATAATTTTATACAACAATTTCACAGAACAAATTTTAATTCCAGATTTAATCAATCTCAACATATAACAGGTATCACTATCAATTATAAAATAATTGCTACATTGTGAGGAATCCAGTTGGATCCCTCCAACCTGTTTTTCCTTGCATCCATAGATATTAACACATCACAAAATAAATATCAATCCAGACTGATAATCACAGATATAATCAACCATCCACACAGATATTTAAATATCAATTATTTAAAATGTCTAGCATCTAGATGTGAGTGAGGAAAACTCACTTTGAGTTTCGGCGAGCGTTCGAAATTTAAATTAAACCGAACGACGTTCGATTTAACCCAAATTTCTACTTGTCCGGAATGACTTCGGATCTACACCATCACGTAGTACGTCTCTCTGCGATTCCAAAGCTTCCCGATTCGTCCAAATCTGAGTACGTATGAACTCGTTAAGATTTTACAAAGTTTTGAAATTAATTTAAAAAACAAATTTCTTTTTTTTTTTTAAATACCAGAAGAAAACGCGGCCCGCTCCTCTCATCATCTTCACGCTCACGCTCCAGAAAGAAATCGAACCCATCATCAACAAGTAGGGTTCGAAACCGCGACCTCCCTCCTCGCTAAGAACCCGATCCAACACCACCACGGAGAAGCTCGACTCGGCCTCCACCCACACCCACGATCCCACGCAGCTCGGTGATCCCCCACGTCGCGAATTCCACGTGGAAGCAAGGTCGAACGCGACCGGAAAACATCACCCACGTCGAACGAAAACCCATCTCGACCATTCACTTTGAAGATCTCGAAGTTCCCTTCGATTTTCCAGTTGAAAATTTTCGAAATCGAGGCCTGGATCAAAAGATTTTTGAGGAGAAACGAAATTGAGTCTCGGCCATTGAATAAGAGCAGGCGGCTGCGTTAATATCAACTAGGGTTTTAGAGAATAAAACGTTTATATATATATTTAATATTATTTAATTTATAAAATATCTTAATTTAACCGTAAATGCAAACGCCTCCCATTCTCACGTTCCGACAGGCTATCCTGGGGTTTTTCCACGTTCCGGACACAATGGAACAGGTTTCGTAAGCTAATTTGATCGTATGCGCGAGATACGGAATTAAACGATCAATTTTAAAATTAAATCGGTTAAATCGATTTCTAGGCGTTTCGAGCTGCCACGGTCAAACGACAACTCCCATTGCTACGAAAATTGAAAACCGATAATAACTATCTATTACGGATCCAATGAAACTGGTTTCGTCGAATTCCGAGACTGTGCCCCGGAAGGCTATTTTAACCCATCTATTAAATCAGGCGATTTTCAAAATTGATGAAAACACGTAAAATTTCACTTGTAAAATTTTATTACTTAACAATAAATCATATAAAATTTATAAACACATTAAAAATCATTCCGGCTCATTCCTGACAAAAATTTGATTTAATAGCATTTTAATAATATTAAATTCATTTTTAAATTAATATAAAATCCCAAATAATAATTTATCGACTTTAAAATTCTTCTAAAAATCCAATAATATTATTTATGACCAATTGAGCTTAAAAATACATTTAAACACCATTTTTATAATCATTTATCCCAAATTCACCTTTTATCCAAATTTCGAATATTTAATTATTATTATCCAACCTCAAATTAAACCTCCACATTAGAAATTATCACTTGTTATTTTAGTGTAAACCAATTCTTTATATTTCAAACCAATTCAAAATCCACATTGAACATTTAAAATGAATTAAATGTTCACAAATCCCGTACTCAAAATTCTGGGATGTTACATTCCTTCCCCCTTATAAAAATTTCGTCCCCGAAATTTGCTAAGGTAAAAATATACTCCAACTCAACTCACTTATCCCATTTGCTTAGTTAAAGGCTATATTCACTTCCAAAATACTTTAAAATTCCAAACCCATTTGCTTTATTCACATTCAAAAGCTTTTGAATTTCAACTCATTTCAAAATAACTTTCCAAATTAATAAATTTTTCCCAAAACCCCAAAAAATTTCTAACTCCCAAAATTTTCGAAAATTTTTGGCAAAGTCTCCCCTGCACGGAGGAGCTTCTGCGATATCGCAGGATACACAAATATATATACATCGGCTCACACGGCCGGAAACCAAAATATATCACAATATATATATCAAATTCCCAATTATTTTGGCGTAGGCGTACCTTTTAAGCAATTTTTAATAGCGAGCGGCTAACATATCGCATATACGCGCTCCAACACTCTCGAACGCCTCCCGTACCTGTACTTACTCAAGCAAACTCATCAGTTTCATAGATATGAGCATTTTAACAACATTTCCAATATAAATGCAAGCCACACATCCATTTCATAGCCAAACCAAGCAATTTCATAATGTAACAATGTTAACCATATTTTACCAACAATCTAAAGATTTCAATCATCTTTTAATTTCTTATTCAAGTCCAACCTTCATTTTATTTCACTTGAATGCTTTAAATTCAAGTTCACTACAAACAATCCAAATTCATCTCTTCCAATTCATTTCTATTTAACATATGGTTAACATGTGCTTCACAACGTCAGTCTATTTTAATTCAATTCCAAATTGATTCACCAACCAATTCTTATTTCCAATTTGAAACATTTGCATTTCTTTTTATAATCCATTTCCCTTCATATGCAAACATTATTTATTAAACGGCAATTTATTCCAATTGATCCAAAATCAATTCCATTTGCTATTCTTAACCAATTCACTTGAATTCATATACTAATTCTTTAAATCAGATTCCAATCCAGTTTAACTTATGCAAAACTAATTCCATTGCTTGTTAAACAATTTAATTTCGAATACATGCTAATTTCATGTCCTTCAACAAAAATAATTGCCACTTAGGCTTATAACCATTTAAAATAAATTTCAATTTAGATTCATATCCATTTTATTCCATTTTGCATGGTTCACAATCCAAGCATGCTTATTCAATCGCTATCTTTAATTCAATTTTTTTTTTTCACTTCAAGATTAACATTTTAGTTCAAATTATAACATCTCAATAATTAATTAATACAATTACCCAAACATTTCCATTTTACTTGCTAACAAATTTCATTCAAGACCACACTATAAAGCTCGACCCCAATTTTAATTCAGTTCGCTTAAGTTCTTTCACAATAGTTTCATTATCTTCTTATATCAATTTTATTTGATTTCCAATTGATTCCCATTAAATCAATTTCCAATTCATTTACAACTTAAATGCTCTTTGTTTACTTATCCAATCCATGTACGAATTTATTTATTAACAAGGAGACCATTTAAATTATTTCACTCATTTGAATTTCCTTTACAATTCAACCCATCACTATTATAAGCTAATTCTATTATTCATTCTCACTTCCAACATTTATTATCAAAATTAAACCCCAATCCAAATCAGGCGTTTTATTTACCTTCACATTTTAATCAAACTATCAAAATTCTATTTATTACCATACACATTCCATTTAATTCAGCTTACACAAATTCATTTCCAAACAATTATTTTGGATTTAATTTGGTAAGCATTTACTTCATTCAACACTATTTCAACCAAATTAAATTTTCTTTCAAATTTGATTCTTATCCAAATTTATTCCAAGTTTACTTCAAATTTTGTTTAGCCAAATTAAATTCATCCACTTCCTTTACTACTTCAATAAGAATTGAATTCCATACAATATTGTTTATAATGCAACTGAATTTTGAATTTCACTTCAATCCAATTTATTTTTCCATAACTAAGTTCATGTAACGACCCTAAACTTTTAGTGATTTTATTTGTTAAATTAATTGAAATTTTGTGAATTTTAAACAATAAAATTTGAAAATAAAAATTTATTATTTGGAATACGTCTATTTTAATATAGCAACTGGTAAATTTTCATTTGATAATATTGAAGTTTATTTTCCTGTGAAATTTCATTTCAAATCAAACCGGTTAATAACAGTGAATTTAAAAGTTTTCCGAAACCAAAATATGTCAACAGGAGAAAATTTATTCAGATCATTCTGAATCAGACTGCGAAATTCGTTTTTCTAAATTTGGACTTCTACTGCTCCGTTTATCTTAATTCTGGTAAAATAGCAGCATTTTCGGTATCGATCATCGACTTTTGATCGGATGATCGTGCCACTAATATCTGTATACCGTTTTGATCCTCTCGTCGTGCTAATCTCAATTGTATGTTTATTTCTGTATTTTGATTAGCGGTACGCAACGAAAACAATAAGTTGTTCGTTGTAACGGTACCGTGAATTGCGACTTTTAATTTCTCTGTCCTTTTCAAATTTGAAACGTAAGCGGGACCACAATAATTATTTTATTTAATCTTTTCAGCTGGATTTTAGGAGGACCGTTGCTATTCAAATCACTTTATATTTATTGTTTACGTTTCGTATGCAACGGTTCATTTATTTATTCATTTTGCCTTTGTAACCGTGTTCACTTCGTTTCTTTAACATTGCCAAAATTTGTGTTGTCACTCTTCTAATCTTCCTCCACATCTTTTCATTCTTTATACTTCTTTCCAGATCCTCCTCTCCTCCTCTCTCTTCTCTCCACCGTCGAATCCCGCCTCCTCCAAACCAACCACTTCCCTTCCTCCTTCTCCGGCAAACAACGACCGAAAGCTCTTGCCCATGGCCAAGCAACACTGCCGTCAACCCACAACAGCCCATGGCTTCTCCCCACTCCATGGCTACAACAGCAGCCTCACCAAGCATGAATGCACGCCTACCCAAACCCGCCCTCATCGCCGTCAACTTCTCCGTCACCTACCCTTCTCTGCCGACGTTCGAGATCTCAGCCACCCCTCCATGTCTCCACAACAGCACGCAAGCCACGTCCTCCTCGACCGGCCTCACTTCCGCCTTGCTCTCCCCCTTGCAGCAATGTCACCACGTCCACCCTTCCACTATGGTCTGGCCTACGCTTATCTCCGCCAGCTCAGGCACTGACCGACCCGACCCCAGCCACTCTAGCATCCACCGAAGCCTCTTGCCGAGCCCAGTCATCCAACCTTTCTTCCTCAGCTGTTTTCACATCACCGAGCTTAAGCCGTGCATCTCCATGTAGCCTGCAACCATGGCTTGTTGTATGAATGTTATTAAGGTATATATATCAGTTGTATATATATTGTTATATAAGTTTGGTTACACTATGTTTGATAAAATGGTAATATAGTAATATGTGATAGTCTATATGATTTCACATAACTTAGATTTCCTGAGTACCATATAAGTTAGCTTATATATATATAGTATATTTATATTTTTCAGTTAGTATATATTTTTCGTTGATGACTGTTTTGGAATTTATATTGTATATATTATTATATTTAGCTATATTCACATCTATATACATATATAGGATTTCAAAAATAATGTATATATGTTTGTGTTTTGTTGGATATATACAGATCGGTTTTCCTTGTAGTGGAGGTTAGTTATATATTAGTTTATATAAGTTAAGATGTTTATATTTATATATGTTTCCAGTACATGTTCATATTCTACATGTTATAAATAGTTATATAGAATATATGAAGTTTTTTTTTGTTTCAAAAGACATTGATCTTTGAATATAATAACAAAGTAAGTTTGTATATATAGCGAATTCACATTTGATGTTTATATATATACACTTAGAGTAAGGTCAGTGTATTGCATTTTTAAAAGCTATGTATGCAGTCCCGGATTTTGTATGGGTTTAATATTTCAGTATAATATATTGCCAGCTTTTTTTTATGTGAGTATAGTAGTGAATTTTATTAATAATGGTAAAGATGTTTATATACTAGTTTTGTTATTATATATATGATATAGATGTATTGATATCTAGATTTGCTTTAGAAATGTATAGAGTTTTAAAATATATTTTATTATAATAGGATAAGTTCAGATGTTATTGTTTTAAAATGTTTTATATACATATAGAGATTTTGTTTTATTTGGTGGGTTGTAAGAAAGAAACGATTTTTTTTGAATAATATATATATAGCGATTTTATTTTAATATAGAGTCTAAAATGAAATGTCAAACTTTTAATATATATGTAGTTATTCCTTTGTACCGGGTTGTTCTGATTTGTGCTTTCATCGAATTTGAATAGGCTTGCTTTGCTGGGCCGCTATCCTGTTGTCACTTCGTGCTTATCCACATTAGTTCGATTATTTGTCAATTATCCATGTTTGATCGTGCCCATTCCCATCTTGTCTCGTCTTTCTCTAGCCTCGAAAGGTGAGCAATCACTCACGATTAACGTTCTTTTATCATTTAAATTTGATTCATTTGAAATAGCAATTGAAATATGCTGCTGTAGTTATTTACATTGTTATATATGCTGTTATCTATAACTGTTCACCTGTGACATCTGACACCAGTATCTAGTATTATATGCCTGTTATTACTATTATTTATATCTG
This sequence comes from Allium fistulosum, assembly GCA_030737815.1. Lineage (NCBI taxonomy): Eukaryota > Viridiplantae > Streptophyta > Magnoliopsida > Asparagales > Amaryllidaceae > Allium > Allium fistulosum. The sequence goes on from CM060903.1 coordinate 1,458,838,359, forward strand.
TTCACCTGTGACATCTGACACCCGTATCTGTTATTTATACTGATGATATATGCCTGCTGTTATATTTTTTTTAGTATCTGTTATCACTCTGCAAGTTCCCTGTTAGTATAGAATTCACTATGGGTTGAAATGATACATACCCGAACGGACTTTAGAATAGGAGAATTTCGTTATGGGTTGAAATGATAAACCCAAGCGATTTTCATTTGAATTGAAATTGGGATTACGGGTCGAAATGAAATCTACCCGTATATATTTAAATTTCGGATTAAAATGATAAATATCCGTATCACTTAACCATATGATAAAAATATAAACAGACACCATTGGTCCATATATATATATATTTTAAAAAAGAATTCTATGGTTTTGGAAAGAAATATATGGTTTTAATAAATGTTGAGCCTTAAATTATTATATATAAATGGGAATGATTGATGTAAATACATATAATATGTTGAGTATTTAAAATATATTTCAAAATAGATTTTGGTAATAATTTGAATAAGTTAAGGTTAGAAAGATAATTTGAATTTAGTTGAAATTGTATTCAATAAAGAATTTTATTTAATTAAACCGATTTGAAACTTATTGAAATTGAGATGTAAGATATGATTTATAACTTGAGTTTGATTTATAAGTAATCTAATGAATATTTCTTGTTAAAAAAAGTTTAATGAAATACTTAGTAAAATATGAAATTTAAGGCTAGTTAAATGATATTGAATTTATTAAGTGAATATTCCCTGATTAAATAATAATAAAGTTAAATCAAGTACTATATGAAACTGTTAAATTTAACTTTGAAAATGTTGAATATTAAAGCTTTGAAATATATTGAAAATTTAAATGGTATATTTAGAACCGAATTGAATTGATGAATTGAGTTTTGAAAAAATTTGAATTTGGAATTTGAAGTTGATTTGAATCGATTTGCTAGACTTGAGGAAATTAAATACTTTACTTTTTAAATCATTTAATATATATATATATATACACTATTTGGAAAATAGATATATTTGAAATGAAATGATATTTGGGTTTTGAAGTATAAATTTAATTGAAATGACCACGGTGTTATAATGTATATTTCCACCTTGTAGATAGTTCTGAAAATCCTTAGAGGATGGTTATCCCAAACATCCTTTAAGTTACTTGTATTTCAGTTGAAATTTCACTTGAGTTGGATTTATTTATATAAGAATGTTAATCCTGACTCGAGTGTTTTGTATTTTGCTTTACTGTAACAACCCGCAAATTCGTAGCATTTAATTATCGCCACTAGGTGATTAAATCGTTCGTAAATTTTTTTATTGAAATCAAAAATCAATTTGAAGTTCTTTTATAAAATGGTTGGTAGAGTTTCTATATCGAGTAGAAATTCTTTTAATAAAATTTCGTATTATGGAAACGGGCTTTAAGCAGAACTATTGTGGTCCATACTCATTGTTGCCGTGATAATCATCTAGACCAGCCGGCCCTATTTCTTTTATTCTCTAACTCGTTCCTTTTTGCTCTGAAAAGAAAATGGCGGTGATTATTTTTCTTCGATCTGAGAAAATTAGGGCTTTGATGTTTGCTTGTCGTCTGATGCTTTGTCGAGCTTGATTGCCTTGAGACCGTTGCGTTCTCTTCTTCGCTTGCTCCTTGGTACTCTGTTACCAATTGAAGCTTCTGCTTCGATCTTTGATTTGAAAACTAGGGCTTCAGCGATGTTTCGACTCTCTGGCGATTCAACTCCTTCTCTCGAGTTCGCCTCCGCTTCGAACAAGGTGAGTTCATCTCACATCTAATTCCAGCTCCAGTTCATTCGTTTTGATTTTTTGTTAAATTGCTTTGCCGTGATGACCACGGCTTTGATAATGTTGCTCCGTGAATTCCTTGCTTTGACTTGTTCGACTTTGGCTTCGATCATTTATAACTTTGTTAATGTGATGTTGTTTAAGACTTGGTTCGTTTTCGTGATTGCTATGGCTTTGGTTTCGATCACTTGGTTGATTTCTTCTTTCTGGACACTGTGATTTCTGGAAATTGCAGTTGACTTTGTAGACTTTGATTTTGGGAATTTCTGGTCTTGTGATGTTCACGGCTTCATCTTTCTGTAGCATACTGTATTAAGTTCATATGCTTGCTTTCCCATATCTATTCCATTACAATCTGCACGTGTGCATGCTTTGAGTCACTGTGTATCACTTGAAACTGTTTATTGAACTTGAATATGTTGGTTGCTTTGTAGTTGTGCATTGCTATACTGTTTTGAGTTCGAGACTTGTTCATTCTATTTGTACCACTGCTTTATCTTCGAACTGCACTCGGTTTTGCTCCATGATGAACTTGATAAATGCACTTCCCCTAGGACTGCATTATAGTGTGCCTGTAGCTTAACTTCAGTCAATTGGACTTGAGTTGTTAGACTTCAATCACTTGAACTTGTTCATGTCGTTCATTCTGACATCACCTCTGTTTTACTTGTCCTGTCTACTGTTACCTTTAGTTGTTGTTGAAGTTGGGATGACCATGTTCTGCCCTTATTCATTGGGTTGCATTGTTTCCTCATGTCACTGTTTACATGTGCACTGGTTCATGTATAGGTGTAGTCTTTTGGTAGGGATGCTGTCATGTGTACATTCCGTACAGTTGTGTCTTTGTATCGAGTGCATTTGTATGTTGCCACTCTGTTGTGTTGAGCCTGGTCTTTGTTTCTTATTCATTTGATGGAAATTGGTCCAGATCTGTGTTCCTGTGTACTTGTTCACACGGGTTTGCTTTGTGTTGCATTGCATACTGTCACTGCCCATTTAGGTTGATATTCTTTGTAAGTCTGGTCTTGTTGTTTCTTGATGATACTGTCCACTGTTTCATTGTAGTGCACACTGTCCTGTTGCACTTGTAGTATCACTTTGACCAGCCTGTTTGTTTATCACATTTGCTTCATTACTGAGCCTGTTTCACTTACTTCACCATTACTTGGTGTTGTCTGCATTTCACTTGACCATTTGTTGACACTGCAGTTTCTTCACTTGGTTCCTACTTATATACCACTACATGTTGTTTATGTTACTATGACTTATGTGCATGTGCCTTTGAGTCTATGTGTTTGTGGCTGCACTTCATTTATCAGCGCAGCACTCGCCTCTCTTGTTATTGCTCTTTACTAATCTGTCATGATCTTGTTTGTTGGTCCTGTATTTTTGCCTTCCATATTGTCTTGAGTTCGAGACTTCTTCATTTGCACATCTGTGTTGCCATATTGATCACTCGTTCATTTGTACATGTTTATTCTCGAGTTGTCCATCTCAGTTGAACTGCACTTGGTTCTGCTTCATGATGTACTCGAATTCGTCTCTATTGCTGTATATGCTTGAACTGTTGATGACTTTTCTGCAGTTTAGTTGCAGCCTGCCTTTGTCCTTATACCTGTTTGCCACTGCAGATTCATTGTGGTGGTGACTTTATATTCGGTGGTGGCGAGGCAGTGCACGCGTGCATGCACTGCAGCCACCCAGAATTGACAGATTTTAATCGATATCTCTTTTATTCTTAATTCATCGACCTGTTGCGTAATTCGTTGGTTGTATTGGCGAGGCAGTACACGTTAGCGTGTACTGCAGCCAATTAGCATTGATATTTTTAAATTGACATTTCAATTGCTTAAACTGCTTTGGATTTCTGTTTTGTGTATTAACACTGTTTAGTGTTATATCTGCCGTTATCCAATTCTCGTATCGAGAGTTGGATATACGAGATTTCTGTGACTGTCATCTATATTGAGATTGATTATTATTGCTTCTATGCTCTAATAACTGATTTTGAATTAGACTGATCCGAGTATTATTTTCTTTTGAATGTAATACTCGGGTCAGACCGAGTATTTACAGGTTGTAGATTTTTAGCTTTGGGTTGCTGCTAGAGCTATGAAGACTTTTTATATCATTTGAAGAGGTCTTCGTCGTGTTGTAGTAGTCAGTGTGTCTGTTTTAAGATGATAATGTATTCGTGTATATTAGTCGATAATGTACGTGTATATATAACTTTTTGAGTCGACAGTTGTAGTTGTATCATTTGTATTGTGTCAAATGTATTGTAACTGATATAAGTTATTATATATACGAGACTTTTCGCTCCATCTGTATTCCGCATTTATGTTATCTGTGTTATTTTTATATCCATTGTCCTAAACTATTATAGCCACTGTGTAATAGCTTTGAGTTTGTATCGGTATGTCGGGTTTCCTCTAAAGATAAAATGCAATGTTTTATTATCTGACATATCGGTACTCGCACAAGGCAATTACATAGATGGTCGCTCCTCAACAGCCTTATTCTCCGTGCTAGTTGACAGCACTACACCGTAGTGTTCTTGGCTAGCGTGGGTATAGAGGTGGGGCGTCACAGCTTGGTATCAGAGCCTGGGGTTTAGGACAATTATAAAACATAACTTAGATGGAACATGTGTTACAACTATTTGTCGATGTTTTATCTCTCATCTTTACATATGACTATTTTTGACTGTTAGGTATGAATTCCTAACGCTTATTCTTGTGTTTTCGGCTTTGAATTGATTTAGCCGATGTTGATTTTGTTTTAATTTGGCAAATTAAAGCCATTTTGACTTTTGGACTTTGTTCCACTTTTGTTCTATGCTATGAGTGTCATTGTGTGCCTGTTACACTGTGATGAAAAATAGCTGGACCAGTTGCAAATTGAGTGATTTTGATTTCTCATTCACATCTAGTTTGAATCTCAGCGATTTTGAACTTGATATTTTGTGTTTTCCTCATCTGGATTTCCCTTCGACTTCAGTCACTTTGTTTTTGAGAAATTGCTGATTTCTTGATTTTCAAGACTCTGATTTTGTTTGCCGTTGGTTTCTTTGATAATGATGATTGATTCATTTTGTACTCGACTGCGGCTATTAATTGTTGGCTTCGACATTAACTTGATTCTTACTTTTGTTGAAGTCATTTATGCATTTCTGCTCGATTTGCTTTGTTTTTCCAGTTGATAATCGATTCTTCTTCTCTTATTAGTTGTTATCACCTTTATTGATTTTGATAACTTCTATTTCTGGAATTTTTGGTATTCCTACTTTGATGAATTTGGAATCGAATTCTTTGGATTCTATTCACATCTTCGTATGTGAATTCTTGTGATTGATTGTTTCTACAATCATTTTTGTGATTTGTCACTTTAAAAATATAAAGGTTTTCTATACTAGTAGTAAATATAAAAAATCCTTTTTCTCCAAACGATTTTAAAACTATTTTACTACAAAGCTCTTTTTCTTAAACCGTTTTCCAATCTATTAGTATATACAAGCCTTTATTTCACTCGTATGAGAAATTGAATTAAACGGCCTAGTAAAACAAGTGGTATGAAACGCTTGCGTTTACTTCGTCGGTTAACTCCTGGACTTGTTCGATTGAACCTTTTGTGACAATTTTCTAGTGTAGATTTACAGTTTGTTCGTAAATATTTAAGTTAAGCAAGTGGTTATGGGACATGAAGCTAAACTTTTATATTTACTAGCTTAGTGTAATTGACACTTCTCGTTGATCATGACGATCATTTTATGATTAGACTAGCCATTGTGTGATGTCTTTTTGTTTGCGAGGTTAGACTAGACACCACTTGTGTGATTCCATTCACACATAGCTTTTTGCTTTTTGGTTAGTCTAGACCTTAATTTGTGTGATTCCGACTCACACATATCTTTTTGTTTGCAAGACTAGACAAGACACCACTTGTGTGATTCCATTCACACATACCTTTTTGCTTTTTGGTTAGTCTAGACCTTAATTGTGTGATTCCACTCACACATATCTTTTTCTCTGCGAGGTTAGCCTAGACCTCAATCTGTGTGATTCCGACTCACACACGTGGGATAGCGACCCACGGTCTTCGGACCATTCCTGTGTGAAAATTTAATGGATGGCTTCCATGAGATAGCGTCTCATCTTGTGATACCGGTATTTTGGAGTTTTCATGCTCCCATTTTGTGATAGGCATTTCCCTTTTCCTTTTTATGGTTTAGACTAGCAAATGTGCGATGTCTCTTTCTCTGCGAGGTTAGCCTAGACCTCAATCTGTGTGATTCCGACTCACACGCGTGGGATAGCGACCCACGGTCTTCGGACCATTCCTGTGTGAAACTTTAATGGTTAGCCACCATGAGATAGCGTCTCGTCTTGTGAAACCGGTGTTTTGGAGTTTTCATACTCCCGTTTTCTGATAGGCTTTTTCCCCCTCTTTGTGATTTCTGGATTTCTTGTGATGATTTCTAGAATTTGTGCTTCACCAATTTTCGTGATTTCTATTGACAAGTTTTGTCAATTTTTGTGTATTGGTGAATTCATGTGTTATTGACTTGTTATGAATACAAGTTTAGGGTATGATATCCCTTTCTATCTTTGAGAAGATTCTTGTGACATTTTTGATGAATGAAAATTCATTTGGCATTATATTTTGATGCCAGTTATTTTGATGAGATTTTGACGTGTTAACTTCAGTACCCGTCAATTTTGAAATGGATTTACAAGCGGTTCTCCCGCAATGCTGATATTGCTAATTTAATCACGTGTTTTCAAAATTCGCACTTTCAAGGAAACGATAAAGAGATTTAAATGATTTAGCAAAAGTACGGACTATGAAACCATACTTTTACTACTTCGGTTAATTCTGGACTCGTTAATTGAATATTTATGACTTCTGATTATCGTTTTTGATAATCAGATATTTTTGAAATTTGATTATCGTTTGTGATAATTAAATATTTTTCGATTTGATAATCGAATATTTGTGATTTCTGATTATCGTTTTTGATAATCAGATATTTGTGAAATTTGATTATCGTTTGAGATAATTAAATATTTTTCGATTTGATAATCGAATATTTGTGATTTCTGATTATCGTTTTTGATAATCAGATATTTGTGAAATTTAATTATCGTCTGAGATAATTAAATATTTTTCGATTTGATTAATCGAATGTTTGTGTTTCTGATTATCGTTTTTGATAATCAGATATTTGTGAAATTTGATTATCATTTGTGATAATTAAATATTTTCCAACTTAATTATAGTCTGAGATAATTAAATATTTTTCGATTTGATTAATCGAATATTTGTGGTTCTGATTATCGTTTTTGATAATCAGATATTTGTAAAATTTGATTATCGATTGAGATAATCAAATATTTTTCGATTTGATAATCGAATATTTGTGATTTCTGATTATCGTTTTTGATAATCAGATATTTGTGAAATTTGATTATCGTTTGTGATAATTAAATATTTTTCGATTTGATTAATCGAATGTTTATGTTTCTGATTATCGTTTTTGATAATTAGATATTCGTGAAATTCGATTATCATTTTTGATGATTGAATATTTGCGATTTTGAGATTTGAGCTTCGTCTTTTTCTCTGTCGATTCAGGTGAGTAATTTGCTTTACTCGCATTCAATTCGTGCAGTATGTGAATTCTGCTCTGTTTTCCTTTTCTTTTAAATACTGGAACTCGATTGATTCTTGCTTTAGCAGTCGTCTGATTTTGATTCCTTGATCCCCTCGATGTCGATTCTTTTGACTTGAAGCAGTCGAACCTTTTTGATTCTATATCTAAAACTTCCATAATTCCTATACTTCCCTGCTGACATTTGCTTTGCTTATGCATTCGACATTGCCATGCTCTTATGGTTGTTACCTTTTATCCATTTATTCCTTATGATTGCGAGGACGCAATTTCTTTAAGGAGGGAAGTCTGTAACAACCCGCAAATTCGTAGCATTTAATTATCGCCATTAGGTGATTAAATCGTTCGTAAATTTTTTTATTGAAATCAAAAATCAATTTGAAGTTCTTTTATAAAATGGTTGGTAGAGTTTCTATATCGAGTAGAAATTCTTTTAATAAAATTTCGTATTATGGAAACGGGCTTTAAGCAGAACTATTGTGGTCCATACTCATTGTTGCCGTGATAATCATCTAGACCAGCCGGCCCTATTTCTTTTATTCTCTAACTCGTTCCTTTTTGCTCTGAAAAGAAAATGGCGGTGATTATTTTTCTTCGATCTGAGAAAATTAGGGCTTTGATGTTTGCTTGTCGTCTGATGCTTTGTCGAGCTTGATTGCCTTGAGACCGTTGCGTTCTCTTCTTCGCTTGCTCCTTGGGACTCTGTTACCAATTGAAGCTTCTGCTTCGATCTTTGATTTGAAAACAAGGGCTTCGGCGATGTTTCGACTCTCTGGCGATTCAACTCCTTCTCTCGAGTTCGCCTCCGCTTCGAACAAGGTGAGTTCATCTCACATCTAATTCCAGCTCCAGTTCATTCGTTTTGATTTTTTGTTAAATTGCTTTGCTGTGATGACCACGGCTTTGATAATGTTGCTCCGTGAATTCCTTGCTTTGACTTGTTTGACTTTGGCTTCGATCATTTATAACTTTGTTAATGTGATGTTGTTTAAGACTTGGTTCGTTTTCGTGATTGCTATGGCTTTGGTTTCGATCACTTGGTTGATTTCTTCTTTCTGGACACTGTGATTTCTGGAAATTGCAGTTGACTTTGTAGACTTTGTGTAACGACCCGGAAATTTCGAACCCGAAAATTCCAGATAGTTAGAAGAAAAAGAAAAGAGATAGAAGAAAGAAACAGAACAAGACACAGATTCTCACATTCGCAGCGGATCAAAATACAATATCAAAAATAATATCAGTTATACAAAGAAATCTGTATCAGTCAATTACATTTTAATACATCAGAGTTACAACATTTCTTAATCACTGGACAGTTAAAATAACTCGTCCCAAATAAATAACAATATATCACACTCCATACGTTCCTGCCATCCAGCTCGCCTCCTAAGCTCCAGAACGTCCTTACCTGGAAATCTGTAATACTCGGTCTGACCCGAGCATCACATCAAAGTAACACCCGGGTCAGGCTGGAAACCAGCGTGAGTAAACTCATCTAACATGAAATTTCAATTCATAGAACTTATTTAAAACCCGGGGTAACTCGTACCTTAGTACGAGTTCTTAACTAGTTATAGCCAACACTTATTCCACAAAACAATACTAAGTACCGTTACTTAGTTTAAATAGTCCGGTTTACTTAAATTTATCTCATTCTAGCCTATTAGATTCCATATTCACATCTATAAAGAATTAAAGATTACTAATCGAAGTGGTTCCGGATATTGTTGATATCCGACCCCGGTCTCTTCGAATTTAATGTCATCCTTAAAACCCAGTTGTTTAAGTGAATACAATTCAATTTAAAATTCAGAATACAACATTTCATCACAGATAGATAATCCATATTATCACAGTTCAATCTCAACATATCATCTCACATAGTATCACGAATCATATATCAGAGATATCAATTAATTCGAGGCATTCCATATCATACAATCATCCATAAGCAAGATAAATTTGTCACACCATTTCTAATTAATTTAATTAACCACCCATGATTTAAATTAATTACTTTAATTACCTTTAAATCTTGCATACTTAACGATTATTTAATTTCAAACCAATTAATAAATCATCCCTTAATTATTCATCTTAATTAATCATCTATGATTAATTATTCGTTAATTACATTAAGTAATTAACCTTTAATTAATCACATGATTTAATTATTCTTTATCCATTCACATTTATCCATCCTTAATTACTCTTATCAATCAAAGATCTTCTAATTACTTACATTTATTAGTTGTTCTTTTAACTAATTACATTAATCTTTTAATTACAAATTTAATTAATTAACCCTTGTCAAATTAATCCTTAATTACTTACATTAAGAAATTATCATTTGAGTAATTAATCTCTAATTACTTACATTTATTAATCTTTAATAATTAATTAATCTAATTAATTTATAACCCTTAATTATTAAACAATTAATTTAATTAATCCATTAATTAATTAATTAAAAGATAAATCGTTTATCTTACTTAACTTCTGAATTATCATTTAAAACCCTATTTAATAAACTCTAGGGATTAACTATCATTAATCTACTAACTTAAGATTTTAAGTTAAATCTGAAACAAGTAATCACTTTCGTTCCCGAAGACAACCCCGAGCAAAACAGCTGAAACCCCGAGTTCCCTTTGAGCCAACCACTTCCCTTCTTTCTTCTAGTCAAACTCACAACACCTACGATTCTGACCCGAGGAAACTTCATCTTCCCCGATTACCCAAACATTCAAACATCGTACATACACGCATGCACGTACACAGGTGTTCCGATCATCTCTGGCCCTCGCCGATCCTCTCAACAAGTCACTGACATCATCGTCGATCATCCCGAGCACCCATATCTATCAATTCGACTGAGATTCAAAAATCGAGTAAATCGAAACACCAGGAACGAAACCCAAATACCCAAAACACTTCGCACCGCCAACTCCGACTACCACAGAACTCGCAACTCCAGCCAGAGCTTCGTTGATCATCCACGCGTCGATCTCCATTGGTGCGATCACCTATATTCCACCATCGACGATGCAGCAATCCCAAAAGCTCAGCCAACCAAAACTATAAATCGAACCCTAGTTCGACGTGGTTCGACCTCCACGTCCATCTATAAAGCCTCCTTCCATTTTTCCTGTGACTACCAAGCTACCCACTACCTCCAGCCTTAATCACAATGACAAACATTCCGCCGATCATCGGAATTTGATGATAATAATAATTTCGTTCAACTCTAAATTTCTCAACATCTACTTACTAAAAAATCAAGAAACCTTTATCTAAAATCATCATTTGCTAATTCGTATCTGGTTATGAAATCCAATCACGAATTTATGAACATCGAATTTTAACTTATACTTGATTTCTACTGTAATTCATCATTTTTGAAGTAGTTGCATAATATAAATTCTTGAAACCATTTTTACAATTGATGTTATAATCTTAAAATCAGATTTTATTTAAAGATCAAAGCCTAATATTGATTCTTTGGGATGATATGAATTTTTGAACAGGTTTTAAGAACCTGTAAACAAGAACAGAGACACACATATATATATATCCAGACATGCATACAATTAATTCCTCATACGTATATACATGCAAGCATATTTCATTCATGCAAACATACTTCAGGTTTTAATCACAACCATTCAGATTTGAAAGGTTAAAGATTTTATAAAGCTTGTTTTCTCACCTGGAATTGAAGAACAGAGAAAAACTTGAGCCTGGAAATGATATTTAAAATCTGGAATTTGAAACTGCAGATTTGATCTTTGAACTTGATTAAAGTTGTTGCCTTGATTTCTTTTAACTGGAAAATACTTGTTGTTGTGATGATCAAGCTCTTTTAAAAACTGAATTGATGTAGCTTTAAAATTTGAGAAGATTGCTTGCTTGATAACCCAGGTTTTGAAAAATGTTTATAGATATGAGAATTGGAAAAGGATTTTGATTCTTTGTTTTAATTTTAAGTTGAAAGAGTGGAAGTTGATACAAATTTCAGGTTTGCAAATTTTTTGGCTTATGTTTCTGACTTCTGAAAATGAGATAGAGGAAGAAAAAAATGAGGAAGTAGATGTATGTTAATATAGATTTTATTTTAATTTACTAAAATTAAAGAAAATAAAAATGAAAAATGTGACACTTGTTAAATTACTTAACATTTGTCCATTTCATCATTTAATTACATTACACATGTTACCATCATACTCTAATCTATTTACACTTGTAATTATGTATGAATTTATATTTTTTTTCATATTATGTTCATGTCCTTATTATTATTTTTTTCCTAGTACCTTTATACATATACAACTTGTATATTTATTTAAAGAAATTATTAATCTTTGTTAAATCCTTTTTAAACTTAAGCTATGAACTTAATGTTACAATTAGTGTTTTATGTTTTTCATATATATTGTAATGGCCCGCTTTTCCGTACCCCTTGAATAGACACTAATCTCCATCTATTTACTCAAGGTGAACGAAAAACCGAATCATTAGGGTTTTAAAAGAAGAGGTAGAAGAAAAGATAGAAGGAAAGAGAAAGAAGAAACAAAAGAACAACATCAGAAACAGAAACAATATAAGAATCTCACATATCGCAGCGGAACAATATATAATAGATAATTGAATAATCTTTAAAACAAAGAACTATATCTGTTATTACATTACATCACATCAATCATCAGAGTCAATATACAACAATGGACAGTTATATAACTTGTCCTCATACAGAATACACAGCGGAATAAATACTATCAGATACAAATACTACGTCTCGCCATCCAGCTTGCTTCCAAAGCTCCAGAATATCCAGAATATCCTGATAATATAACTCTAGGCTGCCCGTGTGGAAATTGGTGGGCACCCAGAGTTTAGAAGGGAACAATAAACTCCGAGTCAGTCATGGTGACTGGTGTGAGATCGTAAAACAGTTATTCTTTAAAATAAACAACAGGATAATTTTAAAGTCAATTCGAAATGCTTTTGAAAAATGAAACTACCATAAGACCTCCTGCCACACACACAATGCAAACGCAGAATTGGAGGAGATTTCTTCTTATGATAGTCAAAGATGCTTACTACGCAAAATCAAATCATTTTTGATATTATTATTAGTGCATAGTGTAGAAAACATTTCGAAAGTATAGTATTAATCTTAGCCAGCATAGGTACCATGATACTATGCCTACTATAGCTGCTATGTTAGATAGCAGGTTCTACAACTAAAACCGTACAAATTTCGTATTTGGGAAATGGATTTCCAACAAATGGTCAGGCTAAGGAACTTCCTTTCCTCCTGCCGATTGGGATCGCCTCTGGCTGGACGTCCCGAGAGACAAACTGCTCTCTGCCAAACAAGGCCGGGTTACCCCTGTAACAGGTAACTCACGAATATGTCATCACCCGGTCCTTTGGGACCTTTATCCGAGCGCTCGATATCCAACATCACACATCATAAAGAAAGTGTATCCACATGAGTAAGTATCTGGGCTCCATACCATGATACCACCCCTTTCCAGAAGGAAATGACATACCCTAAAGGGCGCGACCCTCATAACCTTGCCGCAACATTCCTGTTTCGACCATTTCCGGGGTGTGAGGCTCGACGAAGTCTCGTCCACAAAGCTACGCTTTCTCAAAAAGCCCTGCTTCGGGTCAAACAAAATGATCAACCTATGATCACAAAGATATAAGATCAAACAAATGATCATATCACAAATGATCAAACACTGATCATTTTTCAGCAACACTCAGTATGCCACGTTACCAAATTGGGATATATCGCTGATAAATTTCAACTACATAACCTCTGAGCTCGTACGTCTCAGAGAAGGGTGTTAAGCTAAGAGAATAAATTCTCCGCCACCAATAGAAATGTATTTGAAAGAAATCAGCTTTATATCTCAAATTGTAACGTCAGACACACAATCCATACAAGTCTGTTCCGGGATCGAACAGAACCGAAGGCACTTCTCACGAAGCCCTTGCACATCCGGATAATTCTCAATCACGTCGGGACTTCCCGTCACTAAGGATGATAAAACCTCTAAACCGGAGATCAGCCGATGTAGAGTAACTCGACGGTAATCCTTCCGTTTTCAAAAATATCCGGTCTTCAACACCGGTCTTCGAATGCAATTCATAACGACGTATCACATATTCGGAATGGGTTATACGACCCCATGGTCCTTTCCCGGCTAACCCGAATAGTGAGCGCTTATTCAAAAATAAGTGTGGCATTCAAATTCATCCAATTCACAACAAATACCTATCTAAATGTAATTATTGATAGTCGGTTATTTAACTATCAATAAAGATGCGCAACATCATCAGATTCCAAATAATTTTCCCAAATTATTTTATCTTCCAAAATATCTTTTACTAGATATATTATTTCCACACTTAATCATTTGAAAACAATTTCAAATCAATTTCCACATTTCATTTTATCTTTGAAGATAAAATCTCAAAACAGTTCATTTCATATTGGAAAAGCATTTCCATACTTATTTAATAATAAGTATTTCACAAATCAATTTAATTTCAACATTTGAAAATATTCGATATACTTAAATCAATATTAAGTATATATTCATCCTTTAAGGAAATCATAAATTTTACATCTATTTGAGTCAAAACGAATGTTGCGTAAAACATCGTTACGACGACTCAAAATCACTAGTATAGGGATTCGGAATTTAGATAGATATATGAATCCCAATACTACATCAAAACATTTCCTTTCGGAAATCATTTACTATAACAACAGTGTTATAGTCCATCATTTCCTTATTTCTCGAAACGTCTATTTCAACAATAAATGTTGAAATCTATGTATTCGATACTTATCACGTTTTAAAACATCTTTTAAAACAATTACTTCATTTCATGATATCGCTTTCCCAAACATAACCATTTTACTTAACAATATATTCACTGTCCAAAATCGTGAATATACTTCACTAGCCACATTCCAATATTTTCTACACATTTATTCCAAGAATTATCCACTGTCCAAAATCGTGGATAAAATTCCCTTAATAATCTCTATATTTAAAATCAATCAAATTTAATTGATTTTCGAATTTATAAAACAACGTTTATAAATTCGATTTCCATTTTCTAACAACTTCGATTTATAAATCTTCTTTATTAACAAATTCGAGTTATACTCGATATAAATATCACAAGTCCATATTATAAGTTAATAACTTATCATTCATTTTCAACTTCACAATTTATAAATCTATAAATTTCATTCACTTACGGATTCCATAATATTTCATTTTTTTTACACTTATAAAAACTCATTTTATAATTTCAACATTCTTAATTTTGCAGATATCAATTTCATAAATCTTTTATATGAACCGTTACAGGAATTCAAAAATCTCAATTTAAACCATTTCATAAATCAGTCAACTATTTATCCCAAAAATCACTTTTCGGTTATATTTCACAAATCTATAAATTTTTGTAACTTTAAAATTTTAACGTTTATTTATTTAAAATAAATCACTTCAGAAATTTAATAAAACGTATAATTTCAAAGATCACTTTAAAAATCCTTTTAAATTAAAAGTCGTCATTTTTAAAGTTCAAAACTGAATCCGATGATGCCACAACACCAATCAGTCCATCACAACAGTCAAATATCATATATCATCATATGATAACAGAATATATCAAAATATCTGTAAATAATCAATACGGTGAGGAATCCAGTCGGATCCCTCCAACCTGTTTCCCTGCATCCACAGATGTTAGCACAATACCAATTCCGCTCCAGTACGGAATTATCGCGGTATATGGGTTTTTATAAATCCGCTTACTAACGGCGCAATAGGGTCTCATCCGCTATACGAGGCGGGAAATCAATCAATCCAATATATACATATGCCAATATGTATATACTGCTATATATATAGATATATATCCTACTATATCTAATATCACACCCAAACAGTCAATCATCAATCAATAACTGTAAATAATTCCACATTCAAATTTGAGTGAGAAGATCTCACCGTGATTTTCCTGATAGCAATTTATAGCGATTATTTCGAATGAAATTAAACGGACGTTTAATTTCACTCAAAATTTTCACTGACTCCGATCGTCTCCAAATCAGTTGCACTGCGTAGAGCTCGGCAATACGATTCCAACGCGACTGGTTTTGTAATTTTTCGACCTCGTATCAAGCAGATATGATATTTTAACATTCACGAATTTAAAATAAAATAAAATTACAATTTATTTCTTTTATTTCTAACCCTTAAAAATCTGGGCCGTTGATTTTCTAATTCCCAGATCTAGGCTGTTGAAGCCTTCTTCCCTCCCACACGCGAAAACACCCAGGCCAACACGTACTCAAACCCAAAACGCGCCTCCTCTCGTTCAAATTCGCACCCCACAAAGTTCATCGAGGCGTTGATCAAAGGCCGCCACTTTATAGCTCGTGATTGCCTCTACCATCGCCTGCGACATGGGCGAGCTCGACCACCTCTCCAGCTTGGAAAACACGAAAGAACGCACACCACTTGTAGCCAATTCGCCGATGATTTACTTGCCTATATTTGATCATAACCGTTGGTCTTCAAGGTCTCGGCGAGATCTACAAACGTGTAGTTGAAGATTTGTTGTAATTCTTTACAGATTAGAAGAAGATTTGAGGAGAAGATTGGAAATCACGGGCCTTACGTTTTGATGGAGGCGGCTGAAGAAAATATTAGACTTAGGGTTTTTATTTTCTCTAATTTGTGAAACATTTGTCTATTTATAGAAAATATCGAACACTATTCATTCCGGTTTTCTGAACTCCGATTTACGCGCGGTGACCGGCGTTTCTGGGGTTTATCCCGCGTTCCGGACACAATGGAACAGGTTTCGGAAGCTAATTCGATCGTTTGTGTGAGATATGACGATAAACGATCAATTTAAATTAAACCGATTTAAATCGATTTCGAGGCGTTTTAATTTGTACCGGACAAACGGTAACTCCAAAAATTACGAAATTTGAAATCTTACAATAATATCACATTACGGATCCGATGAAACTGGTTTCGTCGAAATCCGAGACCGTTTGAAAAATGACTATTTTAACTCGCCGAATTAAAATTAAAATAATATCGATGCGTTTCGAGCTGCCACGGTCAAACGATAACTCCGATGGATACGAAAATTGAAATCCGATAATAACTAACTATTACGGATCCAATGGAACTGGTTTCGTCCAATTCTGAGACTGTTCGAAAATTGGCTATTTTTCAGTCGATAATTAAATATTAAAATATTCAATTTTCACAGATTAACTCCAAATTCAGTTTTAAGAGTTCTAAAATATTTCTATAACTCCAGTATGATTAAATAAAATTTCCCAAATCATTTTCAATCATTTTAAACTCGATTTTCAATTATCTCTGGAATTTCAATTATTAATTTATCGATTTAATTATCAAATTAAATCCAATATTCGAAAAATAAATCATTCGACTTCTTAATTCCACTTATTAATATTTAAAATTAATTAAATATTCGAATTTTTAATTATCAAAAATTCTGGGTCGTTACAGACTTCCCCCCTTAAAAGAATTTCGTCCTCGAAATTACAAGTTAGGAAAAATGTCCTTAACTCGTCTACTATTTTTCACAATCAATAGTTTTATCAATTTATCAAAACAAATCTTCCTACTAAAGATTCGTTATCATTCAACTAAATCCCCACTTCAATTATAAGTTTCAAGACATCATTGTTTACTTCAAAATTCAAATTCAAATTTAAATTCAAATTTTAAACTTTCAAAATTTCTCAAAAATTTTCTAACACTCGAAATTTTCGAAAAATTTCGCCAGCGTCTCCTTTGCGCGGCTCGATCCGAAAAAAAATGACAGTGTATATATATCACAAATATACATCCCATCAAGTGATGAGGCATCCCGTAGGGAAAAAAGTGTAAAAGTACGATATTTAATCCGAGATATGTACCTTATTATATTTTTAGCGAGCGTATACGGCTAATATAGCGCGAAAGCGAGCTCCAAATGCGAAGCAACGCCATCCGCACCTACTAAACACTCAACAAACCATATGAGAACATGTAGATATGAAAATAAAATCAATATACATCGTATAGCAACATAATACTACATATGTCAACATAGCAAATGCAACAAACAACAAATGCATTCAGAAGCAACAATGCAACCATCAAACCATCATCATCCAATAAACATCCAACAAATCCATACCGAATCAATATTCATTCATTTCTCATTAATATTCATTGAATTGGTTTTCAATTTACTCACATTTGATTTGCTAATATTGGATTTAACTAACATTCATTCATTTGTTTCCAATTGGTTTACATTCACTAATTTACATTCATGTCGGTTCATTTTCAATTTGAATTTAATCACATAGCTTTCCAATTTGCTAATTCAATTTCATTAATACTTAATGAATTTTTATACACAATCAACTAACAATCAAATAACAACCAATGTATATTCAACACAACCAAATTATAAATTTTACATTCGATTTGGTTCAACACTTTTAAATTAAATTGACTTCCATTCAATTTATTTAATTTCTCAACTTCATTAGCTTTTAATGAATTAACACTTATATTCATTATTTCATATCAATACTTCACATTAGATTGATTAACATCCAATCCATTTATTCAATTCAATTGCTAATTCATTTAACAAATAAAGTTGAATTTCATTTATATAACTCAAGTTCACATTCATTTAATAAATTCCCTTTATTAATTTACTTTGATATCAAAATCAACTTCGTTCAACATTACTTAAGTTATATTCCAATTAAACAACATTTGTTTAACTTAACTTAAGTTTCCACTTATAAATCCAATTCAGAATTTGTTTTTCTTAACAAAATTCATTTAACCTTTTACCAAAATCAAATTTCATCAATCATTCAAATTTATATCACATTTGACTTTCTTTTAGTAAAATTTCACATCATATTTCATTATGCTACTCAAATTCATTAACTTTACCAAAGTTAAATTTATTATCTCATATCATAAGTATAAATCTTATTTCACTTATATTTACCATATTTAAATTTGGACTTTAATTTTCAAATTTGTTTATCACAACAAAACCTCAATTTCCAATTTACTATGGTAGCAAATCAATCACACAGAAACTTGAAAATGATACCGATGATGCTGCAGTCATCACCGTACTATTTCCCAGCAACATAGTGAATTTAGTGCTTTAAATTCTTTTCAAAAATTTCCTTTTATTCATAAATCACATTTATAAATCTCTTTGCACATAATTTCACTTCTTACATATAAGATTATTTTACCATTGTAAATCATTTTAATTATAACTTCATACATTATAATTCATTGGTTTATACAATTTACTCTTTCACAATTGTTGTTTTCATTTACTTATTCAAACAACTTTAACTAACTTGTATATATTTACATTTTCAAACTATCAAACAATCAATTATATACACTTTAATACTGAAAAATTATTTCTTTATATATAAAATATAATCGAGGTAAAATTATTCCATTTACCCAATTTAAAACAATACTGTGCCGAATTGTTCTATATAAGTGTTTAGAGATCCCTATCGATAGAGTTGTACGGACAATACCGACCAGAATCCATATACCACTCAACAAACCAATCATCACAATATAAAACAATTTTATATTAACTAACAAATACGCACTCATATCTATTATTACACTCAAACTCATTCTAGAGTACTACTGACTCTATCTCTAATGAGTAACACCCAACAGAGCAGGGTTGTCGCTTAACCATATGCTCTGATACCAAATGTAATGGCCCGCTTTTCCGTACCCCTTGAATAGACACTAATCTCCATCTATTTACTCAAGGTGAACGAAAAACCGAATCATTAGGGTTTTAAAAGAAGAGGTAGAAGAAAAGATAGAAGGAAAGAGAAAGAAGAAACAAAAGAACAACATCAGAAACAGAAACAATATAAGAATCTCACATATCGCAGCGGAACAATATATAATAGATAATTGAATAATCTTTAAAACAAAGAACTATATCTGTTATTACATTACATCACATCAATCATCAGAGTCAATATACAACAATGGACAGTTATATAACTTGTCCTCATACAGAATACACAGCGGAATAAATACTATCAGATACAAATACTACGTCTCGCCATCCAGCTTGCTTCCAAAGCTCCAGAATATCCAGAATATCCTGATAATATAACTCTAGGCTGCCCGTGTGGAAATTGGTGGGCACCCAGAGTTTAGAAGGGAACAATAAACTCCGAGTCAGTCATGGTGACTGGTGTGAGATCGTAAAACAGTTATTCTTTAAAATAAACAACAGGATAATTTTAAAGTCAATTCGAAATGCTTTTGAAAAATGAAACTACCATAAGACCTCCTGCCACACACACAATGCAAACGCAGAATTGGAGGAGATTTCTTCTTATGATAGTCAAAGATGCTTACTACGCAAAATCAAATCATTTTTGATATTATTATTAGTGCATAGTGTAGAAAACATTTCGAAAGTATAGTATTAATCTTAGCCAGCATAGGTACCATGATACTATGCCTACTATAGCTGCTATGTTAGATAGCAGGTTCTACAACTAAAACCGTACAAATTTCGTATTTGGGAAATGGATTTCCAACAAATGGTCAGGCTAAGGAACTTCCTTTCCTCCTGCCGATTGGGATCGCCTCTGGCTGGACGTCCCGAGAGACAAACTGCTCTCTGCCAAACAAGGCCGGGTTACCCCTGTAACAGGTAACTCACGAATATGTCATCACCCGGTCCTTTGGGACCTTTATCCGAGCGCTCGATATCCAACATCACACATCATAAAGAAAGTGTATCCACATGAGTAAGTATCTGGGCTCCATACCATGATACCACCCCTTTCCAGAAGGAAATGACATACCCTAAAGGGCGCGACCCTCATAACCTTGCCGCAACATTCATGTTTCGACCATTTCCGGGGTGTGAGGCTCGACGAAGTCTCGTCCACAAAGCTACGCTTTCTCAAAAAGCCCTGCTTCGGGTCAAACAAAATGATCAACCTATGATCACAAAGATATAAGATCAAACAAATGATCATATCACAAATGATCAAACACTGATCATTTTTCAGCAACACTCAGTATGCCACGTTACCAAATTGGGATATATCGCTGATAAATTTCAACTACATAACCTCTGAGCTCGTACGTCTCAGAGAAGGGTGTTAAGCTAAGAGAATAAATTCTCCGCCACCAACAGAAATGTATTTGAAAGAAATCAGCTTTATATCTCAAATTGTAACGTCAGACACACAATCCATACAAGTCTGTTCCGGGATCGAACAGAACCGAAGGCACTTCTCACGAAGCCCTTGCACATCCGGATAATTCTCAATCACGTCGGGACTTCCCGTCACTAAGGATGATAAAACCTCTAAACCGGAGATCAGCCGATGTAGAGTAACTCGACGGTAATCCTTCCGTTTTCAAAAATATCCGGTCTTCAACACCGGTCTTCGAATGCAATTCATAACGACGTATCACATATTCGGAATGGGTTATACGACCCCATGGTCCTTTCCCGGCTAACCCGAATAGTGAGCGCTTATTCAAAAATAAGTATGGCATTCAAATTCATCCAATTCACAACAAATACCTATCTAAAGGTAATTATTGATAGTCGGTTATTTAACTATCAATAAAGATGCGCAACATCATCAGATTCCAAATAATTTTCCCAAATTATTTTATCTTCCAAAATATCTTTTACTAGATATATTATTTCCACACTTAATCATTTGAAAACAATTTCAAATCAATTTCCACATTTCATTTTATCTTTGAAGATAAAATCTCAAAACAGTTCATTTCATATTGGAAAAGCATTTCCATACTTATTTAATAATAAGTATTTCACAAATCAATTTAATTTCAACATTTGAAAATATTCGATATACTTAAATCAATATTAAGTATATATTCATCCTTTAAGGAAATCATAAATTTTACATCTATTTGAGTCAAAACGAATGTTGCGTAAAACATCGTTACGACGACTCAAAATCACTAGTATAGGGATTCGGAATTTAGATAGATATATGAATCCCAATACTACATCAAAACATTTCCTTTCGGAAATCATTTACTATAACAACAGTGTTATAGTCCATCATTTCCTTATTTCTCGAAACGTCTATTTCAACAATAAATGTTGAAATCTATGTATTCGATACTTATCACGTTTTAAAACATCTTTTAAAACAATTACTTCATTTCATGATATCGCTTTCCCAAACATAACCATTTTACTTAACAATATATTCACTGTCCAAAATCGTGAATATACTTCACTAGCCACATTCCAATATTTTCTACACATTTATTCCAAGAATTATCCACTGTCCAAAATCGTGGATAAAATTCCCTTAATAATCTCTATATTTAAAATCAATCAAATTTAATTGATTTTCGAATTTATAAAACAACGTTTATAAATTCGATTTCCATTTTCTAACAACTTCGATTTATAAATCTTCTTTATTAACAAATTCGAGTTATACTCGATATAAATATCACAAGTCCATATTATAAGTTAATAACTTATCATTCATTTTCAACTTCACAATTTATAAATCTATAAATTTCATTCACTTACGGATTCCATAATATTTCATTTTTTTTACACTTATAAAAACTCATTTTATAATTTCAACATTCTTAATTTTGCAGATATCAATTTCATAAATCTTTTATATGAACCGTTACAGGAATTCAAAAATCTCAATTTAAACCATTTCATAAATCAGTCAACTATTTATCCCAAAAATCACTTTTCGGTTATATTTCACAAATCTATAAATTTTTGTAACTTTAAAATTTTAACGTTTATTTATTTAAAATAAATCACTTCAGAAATTTAATAAAACGTATAATTTCAAAGATCACTTTAAAAATCCTTTTAAATTAAAAGTCGTCATTTTTAAAGTTCAAAACTGAATCCGATGATGCCACAACACCAATCAGTCCATCACAACAGTCAAATATCATATATCATCATATGATAACAGAATATATCAAAATATCTGTAAATAATCAATACGGTGAGGAATCCAGTCGGATCCCTCCAACCTGTTTCCCTGCATCCACAGATGTTAGCACAATACCAATTCCGCTCCATTACGGAATTATCGCGGTATATGGGTTTTTATAAATCCGCTTACTAACGGCGCAATAGGGTCTCATCCGCTATACGAGGCGGGAAATCAATCAATCCAATATATACATATGCCAATATGTATATACTGCTATATATATAGATATATATCCTACTATATCTAATATCACACCCAAACAGTCAATCATCAATCAATAACTGTAAATAATTCCATATTCAAATTTGAGTGAGAAGATCTCACCGTGATTTTCCTGATAGCAATTTATAGCGATTATTTCGAATGAAATTAAACGGACGTTTAATTTCACTCAAAATTTTCACTGACTCCGATCGTCTCCAAATCAGTTGCACTGCGTAGAGCTCGGCAATACGATTCCAACGCGACTGGTTTTGTAATTTTTCGACCTCGTATCAAGCAGATATGATATTTTAACATTCACGAATTTAAAATAAAATAAAATTACAATTTATTTCTTTTATTTCTAACCCTTAAAAATCTGGGCCGTTGATTTTCTAATTCCCAGATCTAGGCTGTTGAAGCCTTCTTCCCTCCCACACGCGAAAACACCCAGGCCAACACGTACTCAAACCCAAAACGCGCCTCCTCTCGTTCAAATTCGCACCCCACAAAGTTCATCGAGGCGTTGATCAAAGGCCGCCACTTTATAGCTCGTGATTGCCTCTACCATCGCCTGCGACATGGGCGAGCTCGACCACCTCTCCAGCTTGGAAAACACGAAAGAACGCACACCACTTGTAGCCAATTCGCCGATGATTTACTTGCCTATATTTGATCATAACCGTTGGTCTTCAAGGTCTCGGCGAGATCTACAAACGTGTAGTTGAAGATTTGTTGTAATTCTTTACAGATTAGAAGAAGATTTGAGGAGAAGATTGGAAATCACGGGCCTTACGTTTTGATGGAGGCGGCTGAAGAAAATATTAGACTTAGGGTTTTTATTTTCTCTAATTTGTGAAACATTTGTCTATTTATAGAAAATATCGAACACTATTCATTCCGGTTTTCTGAACTCCGATTTACGCGCGGTGACCGGCGTTTCTGGGGTTTATCCCGCGTTCCGGACACAATGGAACAGGTTTCGGAAGCTAATTCGATCGTTTGTGTGAGATATGACGATAAACGATCAATTTAAATTAAACCGATTTAAATCGATTTCGAGGCGTTTTAATTTGTACCGGACAAACGGTAACTCCAAAAATTACGAAATTTGAAATCTTACAATAATATCACATTACGGATCCGATGAAACTGGTTTCGTCGAAATCCGAGACCGTTTGAAAAATGACTATTTTAACTCGCCGAATTAAAATTAAAATAATATCGATGCGTTTCGAGCTGCCACGGTCAAACGATAACTCCGATGGATACAAAAATTGAAATCCGATAATAACTAACTATTACGGATCCAATGGAACTGGTTTCGTCCAATTCTGAGACTGTTCGAAAATTGGCTATTTTTCAGTCGATAATTAAATATTAAAATATTCAATTTTCACAGATTAACTCCAAATTCAGTTTTAAGAGTTCTAAAATATTTCTATAACTCCAGTATGATTAAATAAAATTTCCCAAATCATTTTCAATCATTTTAAACTCGATTTTCAATTATCTCTGGAATTTCAATTATTAATTTATCGATTTAATTATCAAATTAAATCCAATATTCGAAAAATAAATCATTCGACTTCTTAATTCCACTTATTAATATTTAAAATTAATTAAATATTCAAATTTTTAATTATCAAAAATTCTGGGTCGTTACATATATATTAATAAAAGATGAATTTTGCTTAAATAAATGATTACAAAAGAAAATCATTAAACAAATATCATCAAATTTCAATAATTATATTAGGAGACTATCAATGAATATTTATCCCGATATTTATAATTTATCATTTATTATAGCTCTAATTCATCTATATACATACCCTACAAATTTATTATCAGATTTATTTGTTCAATTAATAAATCAGTGTTTTAATAAATCAAATCCTGTTAATTACAAATTAACCACTGTCCAAAAAATCCGGGTTATCACATTCCTCCCCCCTTAGAATCTTTTCGTCCTCGAAAAGGAACGAAGCCAAAATTTATTATTTACTTATTATCAGATAAATTTATTCTTTGATTCTTTTCAAATATAACTCTTTTATTTAAAACCTTTAAAACACCTTTAAAAATTTATATAATATTATCAAATAGTTTTATAAAAATACTTTTTATAACTCGATGTTTCAACAAATCCATCCTTGTTCTCACAGAAATTCGGTCATACGTTGATCAGGCGTAAGACTGAAAATCTATAAGTACTTGGTAAACTCGTTTTCAACACCCAGTGAAAATACTTGGAAAATAATTTATTGAAAATATAGAAAACATTTTTGAAAATAGAGGAAACAACTTTGGTGAAAATGCTCTGGAAATCATCACCCCCATCCATGGTCACAGTTACATCACGGGTTACGTTGCCATCGCAGCAAAAGTCCATGTAACTGATTACACCAAGGAACCCACAACAGATCGCAGTTACATCCAGGGTTACGTTGTCGTCGCAGCAAAAGTCCATGTAACTGTTGGCTCTCAGCGGCACACACGATTTCGCTGTCAAAATGAAACTCCTTGTAACGACCCGACTTTCTATGCCCAGAAAGTCGGATCATTATGAAGAAAGAAAGGGGTAGAAAATAGAAAAGAAGAGAAGAAAGAAAGAAACAACAACAACGATCTCACAGCGGAACGAATAAATTATATTAATAACATAAGGAAACTATTACATAGTATACAACACTTATCAGAGTTTACACAAGTATACAACACATACTAGACAGTTATAAACATCTGTCTAGATATTACAACTCAATACAATACAAGACTCTAACACAAGATCAACACAGCGGAAACTACTATCTATATCTACAACGCTGAAGCCTCCTGCTCCATTGCTCCTCCACAATTCGTCAAGGCTAACCTGAATCCCTTGGCTACTCGTAAAAATTTGAGTACCCAAGAGTTTATAAAACAGAAATAAACAACTTGGGTCAGACATGGGTCTGGTGTGAGTAACAGGTTAAACTTGTTTAACTTTGAAAACCATTTGGAAAGAAAAGGTATCTCGTAAGACTTCCCGCACATAAACACGGAAAAGTTTTTACCTTACGATAACCAAAACATTTGATAGGAAATTCGATTGTATTATAATAGGGTCTAGGGTTTTCAAATAAATATGAAATAGCCGAAATTGTTACATTATTAAATTCCAGCATACATAAGTATACAATCAAGTCCGTTATCACTTATTGGAATTTTGGATTCCATACAATGGCAGAGCTACCGGGGTACCGCTCATCACAGTACGGGGCCTAGATCACCGTACCGAGGATCACTCCCAATCCCCTGCAACACAAAGCCGGAACCATCCCTTACTGGATAATTCCGAATAAAATCACCCCACAGATGGCCGTCGCCAACTGCACCACTAAGCCGAAATAAAAGAAGGAACTCTCTAGACAGGGATGACTTTACTCTCAGTGGGTGCTACCCACGAAGCCTTGCTGCACCTCCCCTGTTTTAGCCATTCCCGGTTGATGAGGCTTGAGGTTACGATTTACCTTTAAATCAGAACACATCACTTAGAATGCTCATCGTCCACCTGACGATGTTCTGAAAGCATTCAATCCATACAAGTTCGTTCCGGGTTCGAACGAAACCGAAGGCATTATCTCGTTACACTCGTTTTGGAATCACCCTCAGAGTTAACGACAATAACCCTTGCACTCTGAATCTTCATCTTCACTTGAGATTCACGACCTATCGTTAATTTGGATCGATGTGGTATTCGGGTCTCCAGACCTGGAATTCCGGTATACGGAAACCCGATCCCGGTCTCATCGAAATCCAAAACGTATTTTAAGGGTCAAGTTGTTTTAAGGTTAAAACAATTCAATTCTTATCTATATACACACAGATAGATAACTCAATAGATAATCTACATTATCATCACAAACATATAACTCATATTATCATTCCAATTCAACCAACATCCATATCATAGATCAGTATATATCTCATCAGAGATATCAAACAATGCAAAGCATTTAATACTACTCATCCATCATAAGTAATGATTTATATCATCCCTAATCAATTTAAAGTGAATTAAATTAATTACTTCATTTTATAAATCCTGCTTACTTAATTATTAATTAAACCAATTAATTAATCATACTCTAAGTATCATCTTAATTAATCATCCTGATTAATTATACTTTAATTACCTTAAGTAATTAACTCTTAATTAATTTCACAAATTAACTTAAACCATTCAGTAATTAATCTTTAATTACTTCATCTACTAATTAACTGTATTTAATTACATTAATCCTTAATTAATTACAATTAATTAATTACTTTAATCACTAATTATTTATTAATTAATCTTAATTAACCAATCCTTAATTACATCATTAATTAATTAATGATCCTTAATTATTCTTAATTAATTATCTTATTTAAATTAATAATTAATTAGTCACATTTATTAATCATCTTTGATTAATCTCATTTAGTAATTAACTACCCTTAATTACTCTTCCCTAAATTAATTTCTCCAAAATTAATTATCCTTTAATTAATCCCTTGATTAATTATATTAAAGTAATTACACTCCAGTTACATCTATTATTAAATCATCTTTAGTTAATCTCACGTAGTAATTTACTTCCCTTAATTACTTCATTTCATAATTAATTACTCCTTAATTAATTATCCTTTAATTAATCCCTTGATTAATTATTCCAAAGTAATTAACTCAAATTACTTTTATTATCTCCATTTAATTACATCCAGTAATTACCTTTAATTACTTCCCAAGTAATTATACTTCACTAATTACATTCAAGTAATTATACTTATCAATCACCAATTGATTATCTTAATTAAATTTAATTAATAATTAAACTTATCAAATTTATCTAATTAATTACCTTAAGTAATTAATTACTTTAATTACTTCCATAAAGAAATTTTACTTAACCAATTTCATAAAAGATTATCATTAAATAATTAATCTATTTGATTATCAAATTAATCCCATTCATTAATTATTTAATAACTCTTAATTAATGATCCCTCATTAATTTTTATCAATTTTTAATTATTTCCTTAGGTAATTAATCTTTAATCAATTATTTATTAAAACAACTTGATAAACTCTTAATTACCAATTAATTAATTAAATTATCAATTATTCTTTAATTACCTTATTAATTTAATTGAATCTTAAATCATTAAACATTAATTACTTTCTAAATTAAAGTATTATCCTTTAACTACTTTAATTGTTATTAACAAAAGACTTTAAAACATTTTACTTAAAAATCTTTCATTTTAAATTAAGAATTTAAAATAAATTACAATTTAACTTTAGCCAAATTTAAATCTAATTTTCAAAATCTTCTTAAATTCAATGTTAAGAAAAACTTTAACATTTATAAAAGAAATTTATAAGATTTTTAAATCAATTTATTTAAATTCAAAAACTTTTTCAAAATATATTTTTAACAATTTAAATTTGTTAAAACATTATAAATTTATAAACTTATTTTATCTCAAGCTAGAATACAATTTAAATTGGATTCAAACTTTAAAAATTGATTTAAACTTTGCTTAAATTTCTGTTTTTAAATTTAAATTAATTTTAAAATTTTAAAAACAACCAGGCTTAAACCTGTAACAACAAATCACCCGAGCCTCCCCTGAAATGCTTCGAGTTTTCCCCTTCGAATTCCCGAGCCAAAACCTATTTGCTTCGAGTATGACTTCGAGGCGATCACGCATCCAACTCGGATGCCCCTCCCCTGTTAAACCCAAACTAAACACTGATACGCCTGATACCCATGCACGTGCACAGGCGAGTCCAACGCCTTCGACCATCGCTTCCAACTCCGGCATATCAACCACGACTACTCCTCACGATTCCGATCACCAGCAACTCGATTCATTTCTCAAATCGACATTCGAGCAATTCGACCAAACCTGGAACAGCGAACTCCTCCAAACCCCCAACCCTGTCAACGGCCAGATCTTCCCCCTCCGATCCTCGTTTGAGGTGAAACTTCGGTGAGAACTTCGTCCACTCACCATCTTCCAGTACCCAAAACCCCAGCCAACTCGATCACCATAGAAAATCGAACTCACGCAAAATCGTAACCCAGTAAAAACTAGGTTACCAAATCTCAAATTAAAAACATCATCACCACAGTCGTTAATAATTCGAACTAGTATTTTTCCTCAACTTCCAAACCTACCAGGAAGCTTCAACTTCGATCACGAGACCATCCAAGTCGCCGATCACCAGAGTTTTCCCAAAATGTACTTTCTGTTCATCCCCGAATTTCTCACTCTATACACCTTTTAAAATCTTGATTTCAGTTTTAAAAATCAACATTTTCAAAGACATTTTAGATTATAAAATCAAATCAATAAATTAAAGAAATCAAATTTTTGGATGTTTTGAGTTTTTACTGTATTTCCAGATTTCCAGTAATGTTATTTGCATTTGATACTTCCAAATGATTTTAGAATCTGAATCAGGTAAATGCAACTAAATTTTGTTTAAAAATCATTGGCTAAATCTTTCTAGAGTTTGAGATATACATTATTTTCTTGAATCCTTGTTAACCTGTTACTAAACAAAACAAATCTATATACATATATATACAGACATGCATTCTATATTATATAGATATATCCATACCAAACATACAGGCATCTTATATTCCATAATAACTTCAAGTATACATCATCAGAGATTTACGGCAGATTTAAATTTTAAAATGATAGTTTGCTTTCCAGGTAATAAAACAGAGATCATGTCTATATAGATATTACACATGCATCACACTATATACGTATACTTCCGCATCTATACATTTATATAGTCATAATATACTATATTACTTCATCAAACATCAAGCATAAAATCAGGTTTTAAACTGTTTTTTTTTTTAAAAAGAAATTTACTCACCAGATGAAGAACAGAGCTATATTTTGAAACTGTTTTTGAAAAGCCTTAGCTATTAAAACTTGAATTGCTTGATTTGGAAACTTGCATGTTGCTATAGCCTTGTATTGTTGATATGTTGCCTTAGATTCCAGATTTAAAGAAATTTGATTTCTTCTTTGATCTTGCTTCCAGATTTTTAGAAAAATTGCAGGCTTTCAGATTTTGAAATGCAGGCTCTAGTTTTTGTTGAAAGTTGCTTTGCAAAATCTCATATTTACAAATGGTTGCAAGCTTCAGATTTGAAAATGGTTACAAATCTTTGAAGAAGATGTTTACAGATTATTTTGAGGATTTAGTTTGAGAGTTTGTTTGAGAGGAATGTTAATTTACTGAAGTGGTTTGAGAGGAGAATTTATTTGAGCTTCAGATTTTGTTTTTGAGTATATTTTGTCTCAGGCTGAATTACTTAAGTTTTGAAAAGAATCCAAAAGAGAATGGAATGAGAGATAGATGCATATATAGGTAAAAATGATTTATTTTAAAATAAAAAGAAAAATTAAAACAAAAAAATGACACTTGTCTTCATATGTGTTAATTAGTTAACACTTGTTACCATATAGCTTTATATAATTACACTTGTCTTTTTAATTAATCTTTATTTATTTTAAATGTAAATAAAAACCTTTACTTAATTTATAAAACACTTATTACTTATTTATATATATAGATAACTTTTAAAGAAATAAACCAATTATATATATATATATATATATAAAAGCTTATACTTATATTTATAAAATCCAAAACTATTTAAAATCTTACCTTTTGAATTCTAAATTCAAATTCAAATTAAATTTAAAATCCAATTTAAATTCAATTTATAACATACATTCAATTTGAAATAAAAATCTTATTTCTATTAAAGTCTATTTATATAAAAACAATACACTATTAATATTGTTTGAAAATAACTCATTTATCAATTTTAAAATAATTTATAAAAGAGATTATAAATTACTTCTATTATTAAATGAATCAACATATCATATATGAATTGTATTTTAAACTTATATATATATTCACTTTTAAATCATATTTAATAAGAAAATAAAATAATCCTTATTATAAATCTTATTTAAAACCATATAGATATTTTGTTTAAATAACTTTGAAAAGTTAAAATTAAATAAATCATAATTTCCAAACTATAAGAATATACATTAGAAATTTAAAACAAGATTTCATTTATTTATTTAAATTTCAAACCCAAACTTATCTATTTACAATATATACATATATATATATACATTATAAATAGAAATCATTTTATTAATATCTAAAAGATAAATTTCACTAATTAAATATCTATTTAATTAGATTATTAAATCAATTCAATTTTTATTATCAAAAATTATCAATCAATTTAATTACTTAAACAGATTATTAAATTGATTATTGCCCATAAATTTCCGGGATATTACATTCCTCCCCCCTTAAAATAATTTCGTCCTCGAAATTTAAAACAAAGGTAATTTAATAATCTATTTAAATCACAAGCATATATTATCATCCATATGCTAACAACCATATCAAACAATTCACCCAATCAAACAATTCTAATTATCCAGATAAAATTCTGGATAAAATTTCCTCGAGTTTCCCCAGGTATATATATATCGGGATACTCGCTCTACAGAATCCAACAAACAATACTACTAAGCTATAGAGCTTCTACTCTTCTAGATCTACAGAACTAAACAAGATATCAGACTACAGACGAGTCTGACTTAACAACTAAATCTTCCAGAACTGCTGGTTCCAAAACCAGAGATAGATCAAACACGTACTCCCTCAGAGATACGTAAAACACAATGAATTCCAGTTATCCAAACTGACAATTCAATCCAGTAGATCAAAGCACTTATCCAAATTAGATCACAGAAAAGATCTAAAACAATTCGGAGCTGACTTTCCAGACTTACCAAATCTTATTGCTCCCTTTAACCAGAG
Organism: Allium fistulosum; assembly: GCA_030737815.1. Classification (NCBI taxonomy): domain Eukaryota; kingdom Viridiplantae; phylum Streptophyta; class Magnoliopsida; order Asparagales; family Amaryllidaceae; genus Allium; species Allium fistulosum. The sequence goes on from CM060903.1 coordinate 1,458,870,104, forward strand.
AAAGACTTCACAACCACGAAGTCTCCAATTTCGAATTTCAAATTCTATCGTCTCTTATCCACAAAATCCTTCAGACGATCCTGAGCTGTCTACAGATCTTTCTTGATCAGCTCAACCTTCACTGATGCTTCTAGCAACAACTGGACCAGAAATAACCCAACAAAAATGATCCTCTCAAGATCTACCAATAATCCAAAACACAACTCTACTTCACCATATCAGTAGACTGAACTAACTTCTCCTATCTGGAAAAGATAAACAGGAGCACTCGCCAAACTGCTTCTGCTGCACCACTCTGATATAAGGTAGAATGAAAATGCTGATGAAGATCTCAAACACAGACTGGACAACACATCCCAGAAAATATCGGATAATTCAAAAGAATACTCAAACTATCGCAAGTCACTTTTGCGATCCACCCAGCCAAATAAAACTGTTCTCTCTTTACCAATCAGAACAGTTCACACTTGACTATCCAATCCATCGAAGAAATGGATTCTTTCTGCTGCTTCTGAACTTCACCTTCAGAAAAACTTCTGCCGAAAACAGAACACTCCAAGCTGCACTACTGCCACAGATGCCACAGACTTCTCAATCCAAAGTTCTTCGAGAAATTCGGATTTCAAACAGAACAAAAACATCTTGCTGAACTCAGCCTCGACACCGAAGCAGACACACTTCATTAACTTGTTCCAAAGAAAACATCTTCGGGAACATCCATAGTCACTGCATCTCATCACGCAGCTACTTCTTCCAGAAGTATCAAGATACCATCACTCGCTTCTGTCCAACCGACAGCTCCAACTTTACTCATCCAAACTACAAAGATAAACTCCGAACCATAACAGTTTCCTTCGGAGATCGATGAAATTCTTTACCACAGTAAAGTTTACTCGAGACGGTATTAGGTTTACAGTCTCGACAAATATACTTCCAACCTCAACACTCAGATTCCTAATCTTAGATGATAAATTATTATCATCGCAACCAATCATTATAAATACCATATACTTTTAAAATGATACTTTTTATATATAAAAAATATATCTGGGTAAAATTATTTCACCTTCCCTTTTTAAAACAATATTGTGTCCGTTGGCCTGGTCCAAGTGTTTAGAGATCCCTATCAATAACGGTAGCTACTCGTATTGACCAGAATCCATATACCACTTAACCGATCAATTAACACAATATAAAACCATTTTATATAACTAACAAATACGTACTCTCGTATATATATACACTCGGACTCAAACAGGTTGCTACAGATCCTAATTGAACAACCCTTCCGAACCTAGGTATTCACTCAACCTAGTGTTCTGATATTCACTTAACCAATAGCTTAGGTATTCGCTCAACCTAAGCTCTGATACCAACTGTAACGACCCGACTTTCTATGCCCAGAAAGTCGGATCATTATGAAGAAAGAAAGGGGTAGAAAATAGAAAAGAAGAGAAGAAAGAAAGAAACAACAACAACGATCTCACAGCGGAACGAATAAATTATATTAATAACATAAGGAAACTATTACATAGTATACAACACTTATCAGAGTTTACACAACTATACAACACATACTAGACAGTTATAAACATCTGTCTAGATATTACAACTCAATACAATACAAGACTCTAACACAAGATCAACACAGCGGAAACTACTATCTATATCTACAACGCTGAAGCCTCCTGCTCCATTGCTCCTCCACAATTCGTCAAGGCTAACCTGAATCCCTTGGCTACTCGTAAAAATTTGAGTACCCAAGAGTTTATAAAACAGAAATAAACAACTTGGGTCAGACATGGGTCTGGTGTGAGTAACAGGTTAAACTTGTTTAACTTTGAAAACCATTTGGAAAGAAAAGGTATCTCGTAAGACTTCCCGCACATAAACACGGAAAAGTTTTTACCTTACGATAACCAAAACATTTGATAGGAAATTCGATTGTATTATAATAGGGTCTAGGGTTTTCAAATAAATATGAAATAGCCGAAATTGTTACATTATTAAATTCCAGCATACATAAGTATACAATCAAGTCCGTTATCACTTATTGGAATTTTGGATTCCATACAATGGCAGAGCTACCGGGGTACCGCTCATCACAGTACGGGGCCTAGATCACCGTACCGAGGATCACTCCCAATCCCCTGCAACACAAAGCCGGAACCATCCCTTACTGGATAATTCCGAATAAAATCACCCCACAGATGGCCGTCGCCAACTGCACCACTAAGCCGAAATAAAAGAAGGAACTCTCTAGACAGGGATGACTTTACTCTCAGTGGGTGCTACCCACGAAGCCTTGCTGCACCTCCCCTGTTTTAGCCATTCCCGGTTGATGAGGCTTGAGGTTACGATTTACCTTTAAATCAGAACACATCACTTAGAATGCTCATCGTCCACCTGACGATGTTCTGAAAGCATTCAATCCATACAAGTTCGTTCCGGGTTCGAACGAAACCGAAGGCATTATCTCGTTACACTCGTTTTGGAATCACCCTCAGAGTTAACGACAATAACCCTTGCACTCTGAATCTTCATCTTCACTTGAGATTCACGACCTATCGTTAATTTGGATCGATGTGGTATTCGGGTCTCCAGACCTGGAATTCCGGTATACGGAAACCCGATCCCGGTCTCATCGAAATCCAAAACGTATTTTAAGGGTCAAGTTGTTTTAAGGTTAAAACAATTCAATTCTTATCTATATACACACAGATAGATAACTCAATAGATAATCTACATTATCATCACAAACATATAACTCATATTATCATTCCAATTCAACCAACATCCATATCATAGATCAGTATATATCTCATCAGAGATATCAAACAATGCAAAGCATTTAATACTACTCATCCATCATAAGTAATGATTTATATCATCCCTAATCAATTTAAAGTGAATTAAATTAATTACTTCATTTTATAAATCCTGCTTACTTAATTATTAATTAAACCAATTAATTAATCATACTCTAAGTATCATCTTAATTAATCATCCTGATTAATTATACTTTAATTACCTTAAGTAATTAACTCTTAATTAATTTCACAAATTAACTTAAACCATTCAGTAATTAATCTTTAATTACTTCATCTACTAATTAACTGTATTTAATTACATTAATCCTTAATTAATTACAATTAATTAATTACTTTAATCACTAATTATTTATTAATTAATCTTAATTAACCAATCCTTAATTACATCATTAATTAATTAATGATCCTTAATTATTCTTAATTAATTATCTTATTTAAATTAATAATTAATTAGTCACATTTATTAATCATCTTTGATTAATCTCATTTAGTAATTAACTACCCTTAATTACTCTTCCCTAAATTAATTTCTCCAAAATTAATTATCCTTTAATTAATCCCTTGATTAATTATATTAAAGTAATTACACTCCAGTTACATCTATTATTAAATCATCTTTAGTTAATCTCACGTAGTAATTTACTTCCCTTAATTACTTCATTTCATAATTAATTACTCCTTAATTAATTATCCTTTAATTAATCCCTTGATTAATTATTCCAAAGTAATTAACTCAAATTACTTTTATTATCTCCATTTAATTACATCCAGTAATTACCTTTAATTACTTCCCAAGTAATTATACTTCACTAATTACATTCAAGTAATTATACTTATCAATCACCAATTGATTATCTTAATTAAATTTAATTAATAATTAAACTTATCAAATTTATCTAATTAATTACCTTAAGTAATTAATTACTTTAATTACTTCCATAAAGAAATTTTACTTAACCAATTTCATAAAAGATTATCATTAAATAATTAATCTATTTGATTATCAAATTAATCCCATTCATTAATTATTTAATAACTCTTAATTAATGATCCCTCATTAATTTTTATCAATTTTTAATTATTTCCTTAGGTAATTAATCTTTAATCAATTATTTATTAAAACAACTTGATAAACTCTTAATTACCAATTAATTAATTAAATTATCAATTATTCTTTAATTACCTTATTAATTTAATTGAATCTTAAATCATTAAACATTAATTACTTTCTAAATTAAAGTATTATCCTTTAACTACTTTAATTGTTATTAACAAAAGACTTTAAAACATTTTACTTAAAAATCTTTCATTTTAAATTAAGAATTTAAAATAAATTACAATTTAACTTTAGCCAAATTTAAATCTAATTTTCAAAATCTTCTTAAATTCAATGTTAAGAAAAACTTTAACATTTATAAAAGAAATTTATAAGATTTTTAAATCAATTTATTTAAATTCAAAAACTTTTTCAAAATATATTTTTAACAATTTAAATTTGTTAAAACATTATAAATTTATAAACTTATTTTATCTCAAGCTAGAATACAATTTAAATTGGATTCAAACTTTAAAAATTGATTTAAACTTTGCTTAAATTTCTGTTTTTAAATTTAAATTAATTTTAAAATTTTAAAAACAACCAGGCTTAAACCTGTAACAACAAATCACCCGAGCCTCCCCTGAAATGCTTCGAGTTTTCCCCTTCGAATTCCCGAGCCAAAACCTATTTGCTTCGAGTATGACTTCGAGGCGATCACGCATCCAACTCGGATGCCCCTCCCCTGTTAAACCCAAACTAAACACTGATACGCCTGATACCCATGCACGTGCACAGGCGAGTCCAACGCCTTCGACCATCGCTTCCAACTCCGGCATATCAACCACGACTACTCCTCACGATTCCGATCACCAGCAACTCGATTCATTTCTCAAATCGACATTCGAGCAATTCGACCAAACCTGGAACAGCGAACTCCTCCAAACCCCCAACCCTGTCAACGGCCAGATCTTCCCCCTCCGATCCTCGTTTGAGGTGAAACTTCGGTGAGAACTTCGTCCACTCACCATCTTCCAGTACCCAAAACCCCAGCCAACTCGATCACCATAGAAAATCGAACTCACGCAAAATCGTAACCCAGTAAAAACTAGGTTACCAAATCTCAAATTAAAAACATCATCACCACAGTCGTTAATAATTCGAACTAGTATTTTTCCTCAACTTCCAAACCTACCAGGAAGCTTCAACTTCGATCACGAGACCATCCAAGTCGCCGATCACCAGAGTTTTCCCAAAATGTACTTTCTGTTCATCCCCGAATTTCTCACTCTATACACCTTTTAAAATCTTGATTTCAGTTTTAAAAATCAACATTTTCAAAGACATTTTAGATTATAAAATCAAATCAATAAATTAAAGAAATCAAATTTTTGGATGTTTTGAGTTTTTACTGTATTTCCAGATTTCCAGTAATGTTATTTGCATTTGATACTTCCAAATGATTTTAGAATCTGAATCAGGTAAATGCAACTAAATTTTGTTTAAAAATCATTGGCTAAATCTTTCTAGAGTTTGAGATATACAATATTTTCTTGAATCCTTGTTAACCTGTTACTAAACAAAACAAATCTATATACATATATATACAGACATGCATTCTATATTATATAGATATATCCATACCAAACATACAGGCATCTTATATTCCATAATAACTTCAAGTATACATCATCAGAGATTTACGGCAGATTTAAATTTTAAAATGATAGTTTGCTTTCCAGGTAATAAAACAGAGATCATGTCTATATAGATATTACACATGCATCACACTATATACGTATACTTCCGCATCTATACATTTATATAGTCATAATATACTATATTACTTCATCAAACATCAAGCATAAAATCAGGTTTTAAACTGTTTTTTTTTTTAAAAAGAAATTTACTCACCAGATGAAGAACAGAGCTATATTTTGAAACTGTTTTTGAAAAGCCTTAGCTATTAAAACTTGAATTGCTTGATTTGGAAACTTGCATGTTGCTATAGCCTTGTATTGTTGATATGTTGCCTTAGATTCCAGATTTAAAGAAATTTGATTTCTTCTTTGATCTTGCTTCCAGATTTTTAGAAAAATTGCAGGCTTTCAGATTTTGAAATGCAGGCTCTAGTTTTTGTTGAAAGTTGCTTTGCAAAATCTCATATTTACAAATGGTTGCAAGCTTCAGATTTGAAAATGGTTACAAATCTTTGAAGAAGATGTTTACAGATTATTTTGAGGATTTAGTTTGAGAGTTTGTTTGAGAGGAATGTTAATTTACTGAAGTGGTTTGAGAGGAGAATTTATTTGAGCTTCAGATTTTGTTTTTGAGTATATTTTGTCTCAGGCTGAATTACTTAAGTTTTGAAAAGAATCCAAAAGAGAATGGAATGAGAGATAGATGCATATATAGGTAAAAATGATTTATTTTAAAATAAAAAGAAAAATTAAAACAAAAAAATGACACTTGTCTTCATATGTGTTAATTAGTTAACACTTGTTACCATATAGCTTTATATAATTACACTTGTCTTTTTAATTAATCTTTATTTATTTTAAATGTAAATAAAAACCTTTACTTAATTTATAAAACACTTATTACTTATTTATATATATAGATAACTTTTAAAGAAATAAACCAATTATATATATATATATAAAAGCTTATACTTATATTTATAAAATCCAAAACTATTTAAAATCTTACCTTTTGAATTCTAAATTCAAATTCAAATTAAATTTAAAATCCAATTTAAATTCAATTTATAACATACATTCAATTTGAAATAAAAATCTTATTTCTATTAAAGTCTATTTATATAAAAACAATACACTATTAATATTGTTTGAAAATAACTCATTTATCAATTTTAAAATAATTTATAAAAGAGATTATAAATTACTTCTATTATTAAATGAATCAACATATCATATATGAATTGTATTTTAAACTTATATATATATTCACTTTTAAATCATATTTAATAAGAAAATAAAATAATCCTTATTATAAATCTTATTTAAAACCATATAGATATTTTGTTTAAATAACTTTGAAAAGTTAAAATTAAATAAATCATAATTTCCAAACTATAAGAATATACATTAGAAATTTAAAACAAGATTTCATTTATTTATTTAAATTTCAAACCCAAACTTATCTATTTACAATATATACATATATATATACATTATAAATAGAAATCATTTTATTAATATCTAAAAGATAAATTTCACTAATTAAATATCTATTTAATTAGATTATTAAATCAATTCAATTTTTATTATCAAAAATTATCAATCAATTTAATTACTTAAACAGATTATTAAATTGATTATTGCCCATAAATTTCCGGGATATTACACTCCTCCACATAGGTCGCAGTCTACCGATATAAAATCAAACGCAGACTGTTGGCTCTCAGCGGCTCAAACGACTTTCGCTATGTTACCATAGTGTCACAGTCTACCGATATAAAATCAAACGTAGACAGTTGGCTCTCAGCGGCACACATGACTTCCGCTATGGTCTGCAGTAGATCGCAGTGACATCGAGTTAAATTGTTGTCACAGCATAACTGAAATGCCTCTGTGGGCACCAGCCCCTCGACTTTCGCTACACAAATAATCCTCAGGAACTAGTTTTGTCCGGACTCCTCACAGGATCAACTTTAGAAACCCCCCTTGGGGCTCAAGGCAGTACCACCCAGTGGTACTCCTGAGAAGTTCATTTCAAGGAAGCGCCTTTTTCCCCAGAGCTATTCACAAAACATTTTATACTATACACTTATAGTATCTTCAAATCATATCCTTTATGATTTATATCAAATCATCTTTACACAAAATCGATATCAAAAATCGATAATTCTCAAACTAGGCTTTCTAAAATCCAAAATTGATTTTCCCAAAAATCAAAAGCCTTTCCAAAATCCATAGATTCCCAAAACTTCTCCCAAAATCATTCTCATAAAACCCTTTATATATATATAGATATATATAACCTTGAAAATCTTTGGATCATTTCAAATTTGTATAAAACCTCTTTTATACTTCAAATATTTCAAAACCCTTTTTATTCTGGCTAGATTTAATAAGGGAAGTTTTATCATATTACAAAATATAACTTTATTTATTACCAAATCAAATATTCGGGTTTGATTTCTTTATAAAGTTATTTACCATTTACTTACTTCCATAAAGTAAATTTCAACCAAAGAAATATCCAATTCCATTATATTTCACAAATATACTTTTCATTTCAAAACCATTTCAAATTCCTTATCCACAAATTTCAATGTCAATTTCATTCAAACCCGTACGATGTACACATATCATCCGTACGCAATATCAGTCTGATCGCTCAATCGATCACACAATTTCACTTCCAAACTAGTATCGTCCACCCGACTTCCTAGTGCGGACTCAGATCTGGTTTCTTGATCAGAAACCGTCATTCTCCTTGCATAGTCATAACTATGATAGAGAATATCCAGAATCAATCAAAAATCCATATCCAGGTTCGCCGTCGAAAATCGAGCGAAAAATCCCAACTCGGATCGATAATACTATCTCGAAATTCTGTGTTCGAATCTGGATCAAATCACTATGCGAATAGAATAATATACGTATATCCTACGTATTTATCTTTATTAGTTATCAGCCAAATCAATTCTCTTTTCTATTTACATTTCCTTTAATTCCATTCACTTATTCTCAATTGCTTCCATTTCCAATTGAGTTATTACTTCAATTACAAACAGTTTGAACTCTGACCAAATTAAATTTAAAAATAGCTTGAAAAAGTTTAAAATAGATAAGTAGTTGAAAAATAGTTATTAGTTTGTAAAATATCTGTAAAATAGTTAAGTAGGTATAAAATAGTTAGATAATTGCAAAATAGTTTTTTTTTAAAAAAATAGTGATTAGATATAAATAACTGAAAAATAGTAATTAGTTTATAAGACAGTTTCAAAATAGTTAAATAGTTCCAAAATAATTGTAAAATAAGTATAAGATAGTTTGGGGTTTAAGAAGAAAGATTGTATAGTAAATAGTTTGGAAAAATATATTTATATTAAAACAATTTATTTTGAAAATAATCCAGAACCAAACTGTTTAATTTCCCAATCTCCATTTCCAATTGATTTCCCATCAATTTAATTTAAATTTCCTCTTCCATTTAAATTGACTCAATACTTCAATTTCCATTGAAATTGATTTAATCCCAATTCAAGTTGGATTAATCTTAATTCCTTTCCAAATTCAAATCAAATTCCATTTGATTTTAAACATATTCAATTTTAATCACAATTCCAAATTATTTCAAATCAATTTGGATTAATTTCAAATTAAACCAGCTTCAAATTTCAAATCATTTCAATTCTAATTTACCATTTTAATTTTTTTTTAAACTTATACATCTTCGATCACAATTCTAATTAATTCAAATCAATTTCAATTTGAACTAATTCTATTAAAATCTTAACTTAAAACCATCTCGAATTATATAAATTCGAGTTAAATATTTTAAATGTTGATTTTAATTAATCACATGATTTAATTATTCTTTATCCATTCACATTTATCCATCCTTAATTACTCTTATCAATCAAAGATCTTCTAATTACTTACATTTATTAGTTGTTCTTTTAACTAATTACATTAATCTTTTAATTACAAATTTAATTAATTAACCCTTGTCAAATTAATCCTTAATTACTTACATTAAGAAATTATCATTTGAGTAATTAATCTCTAATTACTTACATTTATTAATCTTTAATAATTAATTAATCTAATTAATTTATAACCCTTAATTATTAAACAATTAATTTAATTAATCCATTAATTAATTAATTAAAAGATAAATCGTTTATCTTACTTAACTTCTGAATTATCATTTAAAACCCTATTTAATAAACTCTAGGGATTAACTATCATTAATCTACTAACTTAAGATTTTAAGTTAAATCTGAAACAAGTAATCACTTTCGTTCCCGAAGACAACCCCGAGCAAAACAACTGAAACCCCGAGTTCCCTTTGAGCCAACCACTTCCCTTCTTTCTTCGAGTCAAACTCACAACACCTACGATTCTGACCCGAGGAAACTTCATCTTCCCCGATTACCCAAACATTCAAACATCGTACATACACGCGTGCACGTACACAGGTGTTCCGATCATCTCTGGCCCTCGCCGATCCTCTCAACAAGTCACTGACATCATCGTCGATCATCCCGAGCACCCATATCTATCAATTCGACTGAGATTCAAAAATCGAGTAAATCGAAACACCAGGAACGAAACCCAAATACCCAAAACACTTCGCACCGCCATCTCCGACTACCAGAGAACTCGCAACTCCAGCCAGAGCTTCGTTGATCATCCACGCGTCGATCTCCATTGGTGCGATCACCTATATTCCACCATGACGATGCAGCAATCCCAAAAGCTCAGCCAACCAAAACTATAAATCGAACCCTAGTTCGACGTGGTTCGACCTCCACGTCCATCTATAAAGCCTCCTTCCATTTTTCCTGTGACCACCAAGCTACCCACTACCTCCAGCCTTAATCACAATGACAAACATTCCGCCGATCATCGGAATTTGATGATAATAATAATTCCGTTCAACTCTAAATTTCTCAACATCTACTTACTAAAAAATCAAGAAACCTTTATCTAAAATCATCATTTGCTAATTCGTATCTGGTTATGAAATCCAATCACGAATTTATGAACATCGAATTTTAACTTATACTTGATTTCTACTGTAATTCATCATTTTTGAAGTAGTTGCATAATATAAATTCTTGAAACCATTTTTACAATTGATGTTATAATCTTAAAATCAGATTTTATTTAAAGATCAAAGCCTAATATTGATTCTTTGGGATGATATGAATTTTTGAACAGGTTTTAAGAACCTGTAAACAAGAACAGAGACACACATATATATATCCAGACATGCATACAATTAATTCCTCATACGTATATACATGCAAGCATATTTCATTCATGCAAACATACTTCAGGTTTTAATCACAACCATTCAGATTTGAAAGGTTAAAGATTTTATAAAGCTTGTTTTCTCACCTGGAATTGAAGAACAGAGAAAAACTTGAGCCTGGAAATGATATTTAAAATCTGGAATTTGAAACTGCAGATTTGATCTTTGAACTTGATTAAAGTTGTTGCCTTGATTTCTTTTAACTGGAAAATACTTGTTGTTGTGATGATCAAGCTCTTTTAAAAACTGAATTGATGTAGCTTTAAAATTTGAGAAGATTGCTTGCTTGATAACCCAGGTTTTGAAAAATGTTTACAGATATGAGAATTGGAAAAGGATTTTGATTCTTTGTTTTAATTTTAAGTTGAAAGAGTGGAAGTTGATACAAATTTCAGGTTTGCAAATTTTCTGGCTTATGTTTCTGACTTCTGAAAATGAGATAGAGGAAGAAAAAAATGAGGAAGTAGATGTATGTTAATATAGATTTTATTTTAATTTACTAAAATTAAAGAAAATGAAAATGAAAAATGTGACACTTGTTAAATTACTTAACATTTGTCCATTTCATCATTTAATTACATTACACATGTTACCATCATACTCTAATCTATTTACACTTGTAATTATGTATGAATTTATATTTTTTTTCATATTATGTTTATGTCCTTATTATTATTTTTTTCCTAATACCTTTATACATATACAACTTGTATATTTATTTAAAGAAATTATTAATCTTTGTTAAATCCTTTTTAAACTTAAGCTATGAACTTAATGTTACAATTAGTGTTTTATGTTTTTCATATATATATTAATAAAAGATGAATTTTGCTTAAATAAATGATTACAAAAGAAAATCATTAAACAAATATCATCAAATTTCAATAATTATATTAGGAGACTATCAATGAATATTTATCCCGATATTTATAATTTATCATTTATTAAAGCTCTAATTCATCTATATACATACCCTACAAATTTATTATCAGATTTATTTGTTCAATTAATAAATCAGTGTTTTAATAAATCAAATCCTGTTAATTACAAATTAACCACTGTCCAAAAAATCCGGGTTATCACACTTTGATTTTGGGAATTTCTGGTCTTGTGATGTTCACGGCTTCATCTTTCTGTAGCATACTGTATTAAGTTCATATGGTTGCTTTCCCATATCTATTCCATTACAATCTGCACGTGTGCATGCTTTGAGTCACTGTGTATCACTTGAAACTTTTTATTGAACTTGAATATGTTGGTTGCTTTGTAGTTGTGCATTGCTATACTGTTTTGAGTTCGAGACTTGTTCATTCTATTTGTACCACTGCTTTATCTTTGAACTGCACTCGGTTTCGCTCCATGATGAACTTGATAAATGCACTTCCCCTAGGACTGCATTATAGTAAGCCTGTAGCTTAACTTCAGTCAATTGGACTTGAGTTGTTAGACTTCGATCACTTGAACTTGTTCATGTCGTTCATTCTGACATCACCTCTGTTTTACTTGTCCTGTCTACTGTTACCTTTAGTTGTTGTTGAAGTTGGGATGACCATGTTCTGCCCTTATTCATTGGGTTGCATTGTTTCCTCATGTCACTGTTTACATGTGCACTGGTTCATGTATAGGTGTAGTCTTTTGGTAGGGATGCTGTCATGTGTACATTCCGTACAGTTGTGTCTTTGTATCGGGTGCATTTGTGTGTTGCCACTCTGTTGTGTTGAGCCTGGTCTTTGTTTCTTATTCATTTGATGGAAATTGGTCCAGATCTGTGTTCCTGTGTACTTGTTCACACGGGTTTGCTTTGTGTTGCATTGCATACTGTCACTGCCCATTTAGGTTGATATTCTTTGTAAGTCTGGTCTTGTTGTTTCTTGATGATACTGTCCACTGTTTCATTGTAGTGCACACTGTCCAGTTGCACTTGTAGTATCACTTTGACCAGCCTGTTTGTTTATCACATTTGCTTCATTACTGAGCCTGTTTCACTTACTTCACCATTACTTGGTGTTGTCTGCATTTCACTTGACCATTTGTTGACACTGCAGTTTCTTCACTTGGTTCCTACTTATATACCACTACATGTTGTTTATGTTACTCTGACTTATGTGCATGTGCCTTTGAGTCTATGTGTTTGTGGCTGCACTTCATTTATCAGCGCAGCACTCGCCTCTCTTGTTATTGCTCTTTACTAATCTGTCATGATCTTGTTTGTTGGTCCTGTATTTTTGCCTTCCATATTGTCTTGAGTTCGAGATTTCTTCATTTGCACATCTGTGTTGCCATATTGATCACTCGTTCATTTGTACATGTTTATTCTCGAGTTGTCCATCTCAATTGAACTGCACTTGGTTCTGCTTCATGATGTACTCGAATTCGTCTCTATTGTTGTATATGCTTGAACTGTTGATGACTTTTCTGCAGTTTAGTTGCAGCCTGCCTTTGTCCTTATACCTGTTTGCCACTGCAGATTCATTGTGGTGGTGACTTTATATTCGGTGGTGGCGAGGCAGTGCACGCGTGCGTGCACTGCAGCCACCCAGAATTGACAGATTTTAATCGATATCTCTTTTATTCTTAATTCATCGACCTGTTGCGTAATTCGTAGGCTGTATTGGCGAGGCAGTACACGTTAGCGTGTACTGCAGCCAATTAGCATTGATATTTTTAAATTGACATTTCAATTTCTTATTTGTAACGACCCCGAAATTTTAATTTATTTAAATTAATAATTAAACGAATTTTTGGATTAAATTGAGTAATTAAATAAATTTCTGAATAAAAATTGTGAAATAACTGGATTAATTGGAGCGAGTTTCCCCGACTCGAATATGAGTGAATTGGAAATCTTATATATAAGTATATATATAGTAATTTTTGATTTGAAGTGTAAATAAATGATGATGATAATATTACAGTAAAATAAATATTTAAGTTAAAATAAAAAAATAAATATATAACAACAAAATAATAAAATCTAACAATATAATGATAAAAGAACTTCATTTAAATTTCAAAGTATATGACCAAAGAAAACACACTACAAGTATAACTAGAAATGAAGATTTCACAAGTTCAAACCATGTAATCAAAACAGGTGAATTAAAAATAAAGAACATTAAGTAAAATATTTAACAAGTTTAACAAATTTGTACAATAACAGAAACAAGAAAAATAGAATACAAAGCATGAACTAAACAATACATATAAACATATATAATTGAAAAAGAGGAGTAAAAGCAAGCTATTAACCTGGAAACTACTACCAGCCTAGCAAATAAAATAAGACAAATATCTTTAGCCATCAACAACAAATCATCTCTAGTATACAACATACTCACATCAGCCGAGCAAAACAAGTGTAGGTAAGATAAATAAGAAATAAAAAAATAAAATAAACTTTGTACAAACCCATAAATGCAGCCACCACAACATACTATATCACCTCAGCCCTTAATTTAAGTATCTTCACCCATGCTTTGTACAAAAACTAAAATATCACCCAGTACAAGTTGTAATCCCTGTACATCCTCTCCTATATACCAACTCATCTTCATCAGTTCGTTCACTTGAAAACTGAAGCAAACAAAACAATATAAATTCATCAAAACCAGAGAGTCAAGCAAGATGATATAAAGGGAGATTTAAAGCAAACAACTTCTCAGCTTCTAAAGTTCAAAGCTTTTTTTATAAAAATGCTCTGTCATTTTCAAGCAAAGGTGAGCAACCTTTTGTTTTAACCTTGCATTTGTAAATATCTGATTCAAATATGAATGTGTGTGAGTATATATGTGATAGTGAGATGGGTATGCTTATCTAAGAACAGAGGAGTTTCTATTTAGTAACAGGGTAGCTAAAACTCAAGAAAAAAATTCATACTACCCAAACCAATCCATGTTAAGCCTTAATCTCAGAATAAAAAGTGATTATAAGGTGCCAATATAAATTTTAAAAAATGATCACAAGTTTAACTATTGAATACATATAGTGAAAATGGCATTTTACAGTAGAAAGGAAATCAATGGTTAAAATTCGAATATTTTAAATTGTTAATTTGATTTCATATCTTGAATAAACATCCAAAGGTAGAATTTTTAAAATAAAAATGATGATTTTTAAATAAGAAATCTAGGCGCAGTTTCAAAGAGAACCGAAAATGCTCATTTGTGAATATCTGATGATTCAATAAATATCAGATGTTGAGATTCGTTGTGAAGCTAGTATGATGATTTATGAATTCAGGAAAAATGTAAGAAAAATTATCTATTGCAAGAGTTTTGGGAACGAGGTGTAATTAGGGTTTAAGGGATCTCTCTGGTCAATGGCAGTAACGAGATGGCCGCGACGTCATTGTGGTATCGAGTGCGATCGGACCTAGTGGAGGTTGTTCGTGGGTCATCGGCGGCGAGGTGGTAGGAATTTCATGATCTCCGGTGATCAGATTGTCGTCGACGAGTTTTTTTTCTGGTGATAGTTGTTCCGGTGTTGGGTCAAATTGCTCGATCTCGAATTCTGTTCAAATTCGTCGAACTGGGTGATGAATGGGGATGAGTCGATCATCTTCGACATGGGGATGAAGGCGGCATCGATCGCCGAGGCTCCGGCGCCTAGTGCATGTGCACGCGTGTGCATTTTGGTCTAGTCTGTGTTGATAATTTAGGGAAGAAGGATGGTATCGGGTATAGCTCGAGAAAAATGCAGGGGCGACTCGAAGCAGATGGAATTTCGTTGGCTCGGGGAATAACTCGGGGTATTTGATGGTTTTACTCGAGTTTAATTCGAGATTCTGGGTGGTCAGGAGGCGCAAGGGGATGGTCGACGACATGTCGAAGGCAGCGGCAAGGGTCGGAGTTGCCGCGATTGGTCGTGCACGTGCACGCGAGACGATGCGTATCAACTGCCGTTCGAAATTTGGGAAAGAAGAGTTGGCATCGGGGAGAACTCGAGAAAACGAACGAATAACTCGGAGCAGTTGATGGTTTAGGGTAGCCCGAAGTTTTGCTCGGGGAAAGTAATGTTTGGCCTGGGTTTTTCTCTGACTAACTCAGGTATAAGAAGTTGCAGTTTTAAAACTTTAAAATAAATCAAAGTTTAAAATGTAACTTAAAGTCAGTACAAACTTAATTTGAGAATAAACAAAGTTTGCATTTAAGTTGTTTTAAACATGGGATTAGTTTGAAGTTTTAAGAATAAATTATTTTTAAAAGTTAATTAAGTTAAATTAAATTGTTTTAAATTTATATTTGAAAATAAAAAGGGTTATTTTAAATAGAACTTAATTAAGTAGTTAAGAAATTGATTTAAATGTTTTAATGTGTTAACTTAAAAGTTAAGTTAATTTTATATTGATTAATGATTTATAATTAACTAAAGATTAATAATTATAAATTTAAAGCTAATTAATTTATAAGTAAGGAAAATAAATAAAATGGTAATAAATTAAGGGTTAATCAAATAAATAAATTAAAAAGATAATTAAATAATTAAAGGATAATTATTTAATGATTAGAAGATTGATTGATTAATTAAGATTGATTTATTTATTAAGGATTAAAGGTTAATTTATAGATGATAAAGAATAATTAATTAAAATAGGTCGTAATTAATTAACCGGGATTAGTAATTTTCATAAGTAATCGAAACTGATTTGGATTACTCAACCAATTAACTGACCTTACGTATAGATGTTTGATATTTTATTACATGCTATGTGATGGATTGATATATTAGTTATGTGATGCGATGCTATGTTATGTTTTGTGCTTAGCTGTGATTTCTGTTTTCTGTGATATATTACTATGTGAATATGAAAACCCCTTGACCCGTGAAACGGCACTTGAATTTCGATGCGACAGGGAGTCGGATTCCAGTTGGTTATCCGAAACCCACATCGAATTATAATTGTTAATCTTTGTGACTGATAAATTTATTTTATCTATGAATCTGTGAATGAAGATAAGCATTATCGATTATACCGCTTATCGATATATCTGTGATGATTGATGTTGCACTATTGTGTGTAAAACCCTTGACTACACCATACACACACAAATATGGATTTCACGTGGAAATCGGTTAAGTCACAGATAATTTAAATCTGATGTTTTTGAAATTGAAATTTTAATTTCAATTGATTTTGAAATTAGAAATTTGGGTTTAAAGTGAAAAGCTTTTGAAATGGAATTTCAAAGATGAAATTTAATTTTGAATAACTTGATGGAGTTTTGGAAGTTTAAATAATTTGATTTAAAACTTAAATTCAAGATTTGAAATCGAATTCTATAATTTGAAACTAGGGATTAAAGAAGTTATATCGTTATATAAGGGTTAAACCATTTTAAAAGTATTGATTTTGAAATGTGAATATAATTCAAGAACTTTAACCCGTGCAAATAAAATTGGATTTTTCTTAGGCGAAAACTGTTTGTTTTCAAATGATAAAAGCTTTCGTATATATATAAGAAATGAAATTCCAATTTAAAGGAATTTCAGGTATGAATTGAAGGATGGTTTTCCAAGTTATAAATGAATTCTTTTTGAAAGTTATGAATTGAATCTGTCTATTTTTAACAGATTTAAAATGATGATTTTGGTTAAACCATTCGGAATGAAATTATTTTGAAAGCTATAAGTTGAATCTTTATTTTAAAGATTTAACGAGTTAATCCAATTGAAACAGAAATTGTTTTGGAAAAACTGTGAATGAATCTTTGTGAAAACTGAGTGAACTTTGTGAAATAAATCTTTTTGTTTAAAAGATTTGAAATGGTAATCGATTGAAACCATTTAAATAGAAGTTGAATTATTAAGTTGTGACTTAATTGAAATCCCAATATCCATATGTTTTTAAATATTGCGCTCGTTATTCGGGTTAACCGGGAAAAGACATTTGTGTCATATAACCCATTCCGAATAGTGATACGTCGTATATGGATAGCATTTGAAGACCGGTGTTGAAGACCGGATATTTTCAAAAACGAAAGGACAACTCGTCGAATGTCTCTGCATCGACTGGCCCCGATATAGAGATTTTATCACCCTTTGTGATGGGAAGTCCGGACGGGATTGTGAATACCCGGAATTGCAAGGGCTTCGTAAGAAGTGCCTTTGGTTCTGTTCGAACCCGGAACAGACTTGTATGGATACATGTCTGACATTACACTTTGAGATATAAAGCCGATTTCTTTCAAATACATTTCTGTTTGGTGGCGGAGAATTCATTCTCTTAGCTTAACACCCTTCTCTGAGACGTACGAGCTCAGAGGTTATGTAGTTGAAATTTATCAACGATATATCCCGATTTGGTAATGTGGCATGCTGAGTGTTGATGTGTGATGATCAGTGTTTGATCATTTGCGATATGATCATTTGTTTGATCTTATATCTTTGTGATCATAGGTTGATCATTTGTTTGACCCGAAGCATGGCTTTGTGAACAAAGCGTAGCTTTGTGGACGAGACTTCGTCGAGCCTCACACCCCGGAAATGGTCAAAACAGGAAAGATGCAGCAAGGTTCTAGGGAGTAGCGCCCCTTAGTGTATGTCATTCTTTCTGGATAAAGGTGGTATCATGGTATGGAGCCCAGATACTTAACCTCTGTGGTTGCTGCATTTTTACTATGTGGTTTGTTGCGAATCGGGGATCCTCGGGAAGATCGGTGACGATCGGGGGATGGCATACGCGTGTCAGTAGTTACCTATTTTTGCAGAGGTAACCCGGCCTTGTGTTGGCAGAGATCCGGTTAGGTTCTCGGGTCGTCTATTCCAGGGACGTACCCATCGTGGAAAAGGAAGTTCCTTAGCCTGACCATTTGTTGGAAATCCAAAGAAACAATACGCGACGTGTACGGTTTTAGTTGTATTACCTGCTATGGAATGTGGCGGTAACCTGCTATTGAACATAGTAGCTATAGTAGGCATACGATACTGGTCGTATGTTGGCTAAGATTAATATTATACTTTCGAAATGATTTCTACACTATGCACTAATAATAATATCAAAAATGATTTGATTTTTTGCATAGTAAGCATCTTTGACTATCATAAGAAGAAATCTCCTCCAATTCTGCGTTTGCATTGTGTGTGTGGTGGGAGGTCTTATGGTAGTTTCATTTTCAAAAAGCATTGCGAATTGACTTTAAAAATTCTCTGCTATTTGTTTTTAAAGATAAACTGTTTTAGTTGCTCACACCAGTCCCACGACTGACTCGGAGTTTATTGTTCATTTCCTAAACTCTGGGTGCTCAAAATTTTCTACACGAGCAGTCTAGAGTTGGGTTTTTCAGATAGTCAGGTTCAGTAGATTTTCTGGAGTTAGTTCAGTCTTTGGATAGGGACTGCACTTGCTTATTCTTGGTGTATCGTTATTGGGAGTTCGAGCTACTGCTGGAGTTCTCTCTTGAAGACTATCTTAGAGTTATTTGTTCCGCTGCTGATATTTTTGTTATCGTTTTCTTTTCCGCTGCTATTTGTTGTATCATATCTCTGATGTATATTGATATTCATTGTATCACTCTGTTGTATCAGATATTGTATCAGATATTGTATATCAATGTATTATTCTTTTTATTCTGCTGTGTTATTTACTTAACTGTGTTATAAGCTCCGGAGAACCAGATTTGGCATTTGAATCTACGGCATTTTGAGTACAAGTGAAGTACGGGTGCCGATTTTCGAAGGCCAACTTTTGGGTCTTGACACTTAAACTGCTTTGGATTTCTGTTTTGTGGATTAACACTGTTTAGTGTTATATCTGCCGTTATCCAATTCTCGTATCGAGAGTTGGATATACGAGATTTCTGTGACTGTCATCTATATTGAGATTGATTATTATTGCTTCTATGCTCTAATAACTGATTTTGAATTAGACTGATCCGAGTATTATTTTCTTTTGAATGTAATACTCGGGTCAGACCGAGTATTTACAGGTTGTAGATTTTTAGCTTTGGGTTGCTGCTAGAGCTATGAAGACTTTTTATATCATTTGAAGAGGTCTTCGTCGTGTTGTAGTAGTCAGTGTGTCTGTTTTAAGATGATAATGTATTCGTGTATATTAGTCGATAATGTACGTGTATATATAACTTTTTGAGTCGACAGTTGTAGTTGTATCATTTGTATTGTGTCAAATGTATTGTAACTGATATAAGTTATTATATATATGAGACTTTTCGCTCCATCTGTATTCCGCATTTATGTTATCTGTGTTATTTTTATATCCATTGTCCTAAACTATTATAGCCACTGTGTAATAGCTTTGAGTTTGTATCGGTATGTCGGGTTTCCTCTAAAGATAAAATGCAATGTTTTATTATCTGACATATCGGTACTCGCACAAGGCAATTACATAGATGGTCGCTCCTCAACAGCCTTATTCTCCATGCTAGTTGACAGCACTACACCATAGTGTTCTTGGCTAGCGTGGGTATAGAGGTGGGGCGTCACATTTACACTCGGGTCAGACCGAGTGATACAGCATTTGAGGCTCACCTTTGGAGTTTGGAGCTTCATTTGGAGATCCAACTATCGATTCAGCTTTCAACTTTTCCAGTTGATTTGTTCAGAGAGTCCATCTATTGGTACTGAAGACTTCACTGTATTTGAGATATTATGTTGTATTTTATTTTAACTCTGATGTTTATATAGTAGCTTCATGAACTACTATTTTATCTATTCCGCTGCATATTATTGTATTACTCTGTGTCTGTGATTCTGTGATTGATTTATTTACTGCATATGCTGAGTTTTGCCAAATTTTAAATTAACAATCTGATATTTTGAACTATTCAAGTCAGACATGTGTGGATTATTGTCGATTTGAATGGTCTAAAATAGCGGGTCGTTACAGTTGGTATCAGAGCCTTGGCTTTAGGCAAAACTTAGCATATATAGTAAATTTATTTACAGAATCACTTTCGTTCGAGTTTGAATCTCTTCCTTTTGACTCGATTTCCTTTGAACTTTGGAACATTCCCTACGGTTCCAAAATTCATTCTTGTCTCTCTCTATTGGTATTCTTTTGATTCTGGAGTATCCCATAACTCCACTTCGAATGATCTCTATAAGAATAGGATCCCACCAATCTATGAATGATTTGTGAAGGGGTGAAACTCCTTCACAATTGGCATTGATTCACCGGAGATTTCTATATCTTTGGTTTAGATGCTGCTATCTCTTGCGATCGAATGTTGGTTTTTCTTGGAATTCTGCATCGATCTTGTTCCTGAAGTCACGGTTGACCCGGTTAAGGTCGCCCGCGACTTGTATAAGTATATCTATCTTCTATTTTGAAATTTAATTATCTCATCTTCGTTCGAGCCTATCTTCGAATCAGAATTTTATTTGATTAGAGTTCTTTTAAATTGAATCTCTATCTTTGTTTTGAAATTCGTCCGTGAATCATCCTTTGAAATCGGGTTTGTTTGTATTTTAGAAATTGCTTTATAAACCGATATTATTATTTTGATAAGTATGATTATATTCTATATATAAAAGAGAAAATGTTTTCGATAAAGATTATATACCCTTTTTAAAATGAGAATTTGTTGTTTTGAAAGGATTTGTAATTTTGAAAAATTACATAAGAAATTTGATTTATCTAAAATGATTTTTTTTTAACTGAAGGATTTTAAATTTGAAATTTCGAGAATTGAACTCCGGTATTTTTGAAATTGGTTTTAAGATTTTGAAATATGTAATAATAATATGATTTAAAAGTATTTTCCGAATAAGAAATGTTTCAAATGATTTTTAATGAGTTTCGAAGAAATTCCAAAAGAAGTTTGAGAAAATAGAAGTCCATAACTCACTTATGTCGCTGGAAAATAATTTCGGTGATGAGTGCACGCATCATCGACATTGATTTTCGAGTTTCAGAGTGAGGGAAAGGCCACTTTAGTAGCATTGCTACGCGAGTGATTTTTTTTCGAAACCGATTTTGATTTCAAATTTTGAAGTAAGATTTGATATTCAAAGGATATATGTATATATATATATATATTTGAAATGATTTGAAGTAAGCCGGTGTTCAATCCTCGAGTTTCGGATTTGATATAACCCTATCTATTAAAATTGATTTACTGATTTGTTGCTGATTTCCAACTCTTGAATTTGAAAATGATTTCTTCAACTATTTTGAAGGTTCGAGCACTTCCAAATCAAGGTTAACTTTTCAAAGCTAAGAAATTTTGAAATCTATGAATTATTTGATAAAGTATATAAGTTTGTTTTGAATGTTTAAGTATGTAGTAATATGATTTAAATAAGTTGAAACTGTTTTGTTAAGTAAATGAATAAGGCAATTTTAATTTTTTCTAATATGAAATTTAGGTTTGAAATGTTTTGAAAAGAATTTGGTCTTCAAAATATTTTGAATAAAGTTTAGTTAAATGTTTTAACTTAGTAACATCTTTATGAAACTATATATTTAACAAGTTGGAATAAATATATAAGTTGTACGTATGCTGTTTTATTCGCATAATTAATTTGATCCAAGTTTGAGTACACAAGTTCGAGGTGAATTACACCATTTCGTGTTAGGATTTTTCATTCGATTCTTGATGGTGAATATTTGATATGGATTTTGGGCTTGATTCTAGAATTCTCTATCATAGTATATGGCTATGCAAGGAGACTGATGGCTTCTAGTCGAGAAATCATATCGAAATCCGCATTAAGGAAGTCGAATGGACAATACTAGTTCGAAAGCGAACTTGTGTGATCGAGTGAGCGATCAAATGTGATTCTTCGAAATGATGGCGTATGTACACCTTATATTCTATTATCATTGATATATTTTGACGCTGAAATTGAAAGCTGTCGAGTTAAGAATATCTTTGGTTACTAAAAGAAAATTTCCAATTTAAATTACAAAGATATATAACCCATAAAAGCAAAGATATTCAATCCCATGTGGCTCTTCATACAGCGAAATTTATTTTGAAAAATTTGATCCTTATATAAGATAGACCTTACGTAAGTATAAGATGATTTTGAAAACATTTGATTTTGGAAATGAATTGGCTGACTTAAATTATATTGATTTGGAAATTTGGATTTATTTTCTAAAATCTATTATTTTGGAAACTTTGAGACTAAAGATGTATAATTTGAGAAGAAATAATTTGGTGAAATTGTATATGATTTTGAAATTGAACTGATATTGAAACAAATTGAAATTTGAGAACCTTATGTTACCAAACACTTGATTTGGGAGTTGTCGAACTTATATAAAATTGATTTGTATGAATATGAAATTGATTCGAAAACTATGGATTTGAAAAGGGTACTCAATCTGAAAAGTGAAATCTTATATAATTGAAGTCTATATAAGTATGATTTGATATACTATTGATTTTGGAAAGTATTTGAGTTGAAAATTTAATCTTATATATAATGGATTTTATATAAGTACGATATTTGAAAGTGATTTGAAAAGGTACTATATGATACATATTTTCGAAGTAAAGAAATGGAAAGTGCCTTCTGCTTGATATCCGATTTGTGGCCACATCTTGGATTCATTCTATCGATATTATTCTCTCTGATTTTTGGTTTTCCGGATATGATACTCGAGTGTCCTTCGAATTCCATGGCGTTACCCATGGTCTTATTGTTCTCTCGTGACTGCATAGCGCAACTGCCTGGCTGAGTCTTGCCTAGGGGTACAGATTGTTTCCTGGGGGATCCAAGCGTAACCATTGTGTATCTTGCATTCTACTAGTCATCATGGCGTAACTCACAGTGCTGAGAAAGCTTACGGATATGGATTGTTTCCTGGGGGATCCAGGTGTAACCATTGTGTATCTGCGAACCATGGTTAGACAAAGGTTTTGTTTGTGTTTTTGATTGGATTGTACTTTCCATATCTGTTTTTTTAAAAGTTTTTCCAGTATTTTCACTGGGTGTTGAAACAGATCTACTAAGTACCTGGAGAATTCTAGTTTTGCGCCTGATCAACGCACTACCAGAGTCTACAGGAACAAGGATAAACTTGTTGAAACATCGAGTTATAAAAGTATTTTCGAAAGAAAATTTGTTTCGCTATAAAGGTATTTTATAATAAAAGTATTTCCAACAAAGAAAATTTTGTATCAATATTTGGAATCAAAACCCTTATAGTTCTAAATTAACTATTCATGCCCGATACTATTCCTTGAATCTACCTTATCTGCTCAGCTTTATTTATTCACCTATATTCTGCTTTTCCAAATCCTCCTTCTTCTCCTTGTTGACTATATCCTTTTAAATATTGTTTATTTATATACTATATAGTTTAATAAAAAAAACTTTAGTGTTATAAATATTTTAGAAGTTATTAATTAAATAAAACATTTTAAAGTAAATGATTATTTGTTTATTAATAATATTTGAAAGTATCTTGAGATAAATTAATAAATTTATGAATTATGGATTTAATAGCTTCTTTGTAAAAATAAGTAATAATGTATAATTGTTTTCAAATAGTTTTCATACCTTTATAAAGGTGTTATTCAAACATAAATGGTATTTAAAAAGGAAACAAGAAATTTTACAAATGGGTTTTTGGAAGATATTAAAGTATTAAAGATAATTGAATTGTAAATGAAGTTTTCAAATGAATATTTCAAGTAAAATTTATATATAGTTTCAAATTAATTGTTAATCTTGTCTTTTAACCTACCTTTTCTGCCTAGTTGTTCTATTCTCCTACCTCCTCTCTTTTCGGGGACGAAAAGTTTTGAGTGGGGGAGAGTGTAACGACCCTAAACTTTTAGTGATTTTATTTGTTAAATTAATTGAAATTTTGTGAAATTTTAAACAATAAAATTTGAAAATAAAAATTTATTATTTGGAATACGTCTATTTTAATATAGCAACTGGTAAATTTTCATATGATAATATTGAAGTTTATTTTCCTGTGAAATTTCATTTCAAATCAAACCGGTTAATAACAGTGAATTTAAAAGTTTTCCGAAACCAAAATATGTCAACAGGAGAAAATTTATTCAGATCATTCTGAATCAGACTGCGAAATTCGTTTTTCTAAATTTGGACTTCTACTGCTCCGTTTATCTTAATTCTGGTAAAATAGCAGCATTTTCGGTATCGATCATCGACTTTTGATCGGATGATCGTGCCACTAATATCTGTATACCGTTTTGATCCTCTCGTCGTGCTAATCTCAATGGTATATTTATTTCTGTATTTTGATTAGCGGTACGCAACGAAAACAATAAGTTGTTCGTTGTAACGGTACCGTGAATTGCGACTTTTAATTTCTCTGTCCTTTTCAAATTTGAAACGTAAGCGGGACCACAATAATTATTTTATTTAATCTTTTCAGCTGGATTTTAGGAGGACCGTTGCTATTCAAATCACTTTATATTTATTGTTTACGTTTCGTATGCAACGGTTCATTTATTTATTCATTTTTCCTTTGTAACCGTGTTCACTTCGTTTCTTTAACATTGCCAAAATTTGTGCTGTCACTCTTCTAATCTTCCTCCACATCTTTTCATTCTTTATACTTCTTTCCAGATCCTCCTCTCCTCCTCTCTCTTCTCTCCACCGTCGAATCCCGCCTCCTCCAAACCAACCACTTCCCTTCCTCCTTCTCCGGCAAGCAACGACCGAAAGCTCTTGCCCACGGCCAAGCAACGCTGCCGTCAACCCACAATAGCCCATGGCTTCTCCCCACTCCATGGCTACAACAGCAGCCTCACCAAGCACGAACGCACGCCTACCCAAACCCGCTCTCATCGCCATCAACTTCTCCGTCACCTACCCTTCTCTACCGACGTTCGAGATCTCAGCCACCCCTCCATGTCTCCACAACAGCACGCAAGCCACGTCCTCCTCGACCGGCCTCACTTCCGCCTTGCTCTCCCCCTTGCAGCAATGTCGCCACGTCCACCCTTCCACTATGGTCTGGCCTACGCTTATCTCCGCCAGCTCAGGCACTGACCGACCCAACCCCAGCCACTCTAGCATCCACCGAAGCCTCTTGCCGAGCCCAGTCATCCAACCTTTCTTCCTCAGCTGTTTTCACATCACCGAGCTTAAGCCGTGCATCTCCCTGTAGCCTGCAACCATGGCTTGTTGTATGAATGTTATTAAGGTATATATATCAGTTGTATATATATTGTTATATAAGTTTGGTTACACTATGTTTGATAAAATGGTAATATAGTAATATGTGATAGTCTATATGATTTCACATAACTTAGATTTCCTTAGTACCATATAAGTTAGCTTATATATATATAGTATATTTATATTTTTCAGTTAGTATATATTTTTTGTTGATGACTGTTTTGGAATTTATATTGTATATATTATTATATTTAGCTATATTCACATCTATATACATATATAGGATTTCGAAAATAATGTATATATGTTTGTGTTTTGTTGGATATATACAGATCGGTTTTCCTTGTAGTGGAGGTTAGTTATATTAGTTTATATAAGTTAAGATGTTTATATTTATATATGTTTCCAGTACCTGTTCATATTCTACATGTTATAAATAGTTATATAGAACATATGAAGTTTTTTTTTGTTTCAAAAGACATTGATCTTTGAATATAATAACAAAGTAAGTTTGTATATATAGCGAATTCACATTTGATGTTTATATATATACACTTAGAGTAAGGTCAGTGTATTACATTTTTAAAAGCTATGTATGCAGACCCGGATTTTGTATGGGTTTAATATTTCAATATAATATATTGCCAGCTTTTTTTTATGTGAGTATAGTAGTGAATTTTATTAATAATGGTAAAGATGTTTATATACTAGTTTTGTTATTATATACATGACATAGATGTATTGATATCTAGATTTGCTTTAGAAATGTATAGAGTTTTAAAATATATTTTATTATAATAGGATAAGTTCAGATGTTATTGTTTTAAAATGTTTTATATACATATAGAGATTTTGTTTTATTTGGTGGGTTGTAAGAAAGAAACGATTTTTTTTGAATAATATATATAGCGATTTTATTTTAATATAGAGTCTAAAATGAAATGTCAAACTTTTAATATATATGTAGTTATTCCTTTATACCGGGTTGTTCTGATTTGTGCTTTCATCGAATTTGAATAGACTTGCTTTGCTGGGCCGCTATCCTGTTGTCACTTCGTGCTTATCCACATCAGTTCGATGATTTGTCAATTATCCATGTTTGATCGTGCCCATTCCCATCTTGTCTCGTCTTTCTCTAGCCTCGAAAGGTGAGAAATCACTCACGATTAACGTTCTTTTATCATTTAAATTTGATTCATTTGAAATAGCAATTGAAATATGCTGCTGTAGTTATTTGCATTGTTATATATGCTGTTATCTATAACTGTTCACCTGTGACATCTGACACCAGTATCTAGTATTATATGCCTGTTATTACTATTATTTATATCTGTTCACCTGTGACATCTAACACCCGTATCTGTTATTTATACTGATGATATATGCCTGCTGTTATATATATTTTTTTAGTATCTATTATCACTCTGCAAGTTCCCTGTTAGTATAGAATTCACTATGGGTTGAAATGATACATACCCGAACGGACTTTAGAATATGAGAATTTCGTTATGGGTTGAAATGATAAACCCAAACGATTTTCATTTGAATTGAAATTGGGATTACGGGTCGAAATGAAATCTACCCGTATATATTTAAATTTCGGATTAAAATGATAAATATCCGTATCACTTAACCATATGATAAATATATATACATACACCGCTGGTCCATATATATATATATATATATATATTTTAAAAATGAATTCTATGGTTTTGGAAAGAAATATATGGTTTTAATAAATGTTGAGCCTTAAATTATTATATATAAATGGGAATGATTGATGTAAATACATATAATATGTTGAGTATTTAAAATATATTTCAAAATAGATTTTGGTAATAATTTGAATAAGTTAAGGTTAGAAAGATAATTTGAATTTAGTTGAAATTGTATTCAATAAAGAATTTTATTTAATTAAACCGATTTGAAACTTATTGAAATTGAGATGTAAGATATGATTTATAACTTGAGTTTGATTTATAAGTAATCTAATGAATATTTCTTGTTAAAAAAAGTTTAAGGAAATACTTAGTAAAATATGAAATTTAAGGCTAGTTAAATGATATTGAATTTATTAAGTGAATATTCCCTGATTAAATAATAATAAAGTTAAATCAAGTACTATATGAAACTGTTAAATTTAACTTTGAAAATGTTGAATATTAAAGCTTTGAAATATATTGAAAATTTAAATGGTATATTTAGAACTGAATTGAATTGATGAATTGAGTTTTGAAAAAATTTGAATTTGGAATTTGAAGTTGATTTGAATCGATTTGCTAGACTTGAGGAAATTAAATACTTTAGTTTTTAAATCATTTAATATATATATATATACTATTTGGAAAATAGATATATTTGAAATGAAATGATATTTGGGTTTTGAAGTATAAATTTAATTGAAATGACCACGGTGTTATAATGTATATTTCCACCTTGTAGATAGTTCTGAAAATCCTTAGAGGATGGTTATCCCAAACATCCTTTAAGTTACTTGTATTTCAGTTGAAATTTCACTTGAGTTGGATTTATTTATATAAGAATGTTAATCCTGACTCGAGTGTTTTGTATTTTGCTTTACGCTCGGGTCAGACCGAGTGATACAGCATTTGAGGCTCACCTTTGGAGTTTGGAGCTTCATTTGGAGATCCAACTATCGATTCAGCTTTCAGCTTTTCCAGTTGATTTGTTCAGAGAGTCCATCTATTTGTACTAAAGACTTCACTGTATTTGAGATATTATGTTGTATTTTATTTTAACTCTGATGTTTATATAGTAGCTTCATGAACTACTATTTTATCTATTCCGCTGCGTATTATTGTATTACTCTGTGTCTGTGATTCTGTGATTGATTTATTTACTGCATATGCTGAGTTTTGCCAAATTTTAAATTAACAATCTGATATTTTGAACTATTCAAGTCAGACATGTGTGGATTATTGTCGATTTGAATGGTCTAAAATAGCGGGTCGTTACAGTTGGTATCAGAGCCTTGGCTCTAGGCAAAACTTAGCATATATAGTAAATTTATTTACAGAATCACTTTCGTTCGAGTTTGAATCTCTTCCTTTTGACTCGATTTCCTTTGAACTTTGGAACGTTCCCTACGGTTCCAAAATTCATTCTTGTCTCTCTCTATTGGTATTCTTTTGATTCTGGAGTATCCCATAACTCCACTTCGAATGATCTCTATAAGAATAGGATCCCACCAATCTATGAATGATTTGTGAAGGGGTGAAACTCCTTCACAATTGGCATTGATTCACTGGAGATTTCTATATCTTTGGTTTAGATGCTGCTATCTCTTGCGATCGAATGTTGGTTTTTCTTGGAATTCTGCATCGATCTTGTTCCTGAAGTCACGGTTGACCCGATTAAGGTCGCCCGCGACTTGTATAAGTATATCTATCTTCTATTTTGAAATTTAATTATCTCATCTTCGTTCGAGCCTATCTTCGAATCAGAGTTTTATTTGATTAGAGTTCTTTTAAATTGAATCTCTATCTTTGTTTTGAAATTCGTCCGTGAATCATCCTTTGAAATCGGGTTTGTTTGTATTTTAGAAATTGCTTTATAAACCGATATTATTATTTTGATAAGTATGATTATATTCTATATATAAAAGAGAAAATGTTTTCGATAAAGATTATATACCCTTTTTAAAATGAGAATTTGAGGTTTCGAAAGGATTTGTAATTTTGAAAAATTACATAAGAAATTTGATTTATCTAAAATGATTTTTTTTTAACTGAAGGATTTTAAATTTGAAATTTCGAGAATTGAACTCCGGTATTTTTGAAATTGGTTTTAAGATTTTGAAATATGTAATAATAATATGATTTAAAATTATTTTCCGAATAAGAAATGTTTCAAATGATTTTTAATGAGTTTCGAAGAAATTCCAAAAGAAGTTTGAGAAAATAGAAGTCCAGAACTCACTTATGTCGCTGGAAAATAATTTCGGTGATGAGTGCACGCATCATCGACATTGATTTTCGAGTTTCAGAGTGAGGGAAAGGCCACTTTAGTAGCATTGCTACGCGAGTGATTTTTTTTCGAAACCGATTTTGATTTCAAATTTCGAAGTAAGATTTGATATTCAAAGGATATATGTATATATATATATTTGAAATGATTTGAAGTAAGCCGGTGTTCAATCCTCGAGTTTCGGATTTGATATAACCCTATCTATTAAAATTGATTTACTAATTTGTTGCTGATTTCCAACTCTTGAATTTGAAAATGATTTCTTCAACTATTTTGAAGGTTCGAGCACTTCCAAATCAAGGTTAACTTTTCAAAGCTAAGAAATTTTGAAATGTATGAATTATTTGATAAAGTATATAAGTTTGTTTTGAATGTTTAAGTATGTAGTAATATGATTTAAATAAGTTGAAACTGTTTTGTTAAGTAAATGAATAAGGCAATTTTAAAATTTTCTAATATGAAATTTAGGTTTGAAATGTTTTGAAAAGAATTTGGTCTTCAAAATATTTTGAATAAAGTTTAGTTAAATGTTTTAACTTAGTAACATCTTTATGAAACTATATATTTAACAAGTTGGAATAAATATATAAGTTGTACGTATGCTGTTTTATTCGCATAATTAATTTGATCCAAGTTTGAGTACACAAGTTCGAGGTGAATTACACCATTTCGTGTTAGGATTTTTCATTCGATTCTTGATGGTGAATATTTGATATGGATTTTGGGCTTGATTCTAGAATTCTCTATCATAGTATATGGCTATGCAAGGAGACTGATGGCTTCTAGTCGAGAAACCATATCGAAATCCGCATTAAGGAAGTCGAATGGACAATACTAGTTCGAAAGCGAACTTGTGTGATCGAGTGAGCGATCAAATGTGATTCTTCGAAATGATGGCGTATGTACACCTTATATTCTATTATCATTGATATATTTTGACGCTGAAATTGAAAGCTGTCGAGTTAAGAATATCTTTGGTTACTAAAAGAAAATTTCCAATTTAAATTACAAAGATATATAACCCATAAAAGCAAAGATATTCAATCCCATGTGGCTCTTCATACAGCGAAATTTATTTTGAAAAATTTGATCCTTATATAAGATAGACCTTACGTAAGTATAAGATGATTTTGAAAACATTTGATTTTGGAAATGAATTGGCTGACTTAAATTATATTGATTTGGAAATTTGGATTTATTTTCAAAAATCTATTATTTTGGAAACTTTGAGACTAAAGATGTATAATTTGAGAAGAAATAATTTGGTGAAATTGTATATGATTTTGAAATTGAACTGATATTGAAACAAATTGAAATTTGAGAACCTTATGTTACCAAACACTTGATTTGGGAGTTGTCGAACTTATATAAAATTGATTTGTATGAATATGAAATTGATTCGAAAACTATGGATTTGAAAAGGGTACTCAATCTGAAAAGTGAAATCTTATATAATTGAAGTCTATATAAGTATGATTTGATATACTATTGATTTTGGAAAGTATTTGAGTTGAAAATTTAATCTTATATATAATGGATTTTATATAAGTACGATATTTGAAAGTGATTTGAAAAGGTACTATATGATACATATTTTCGAAGTAAAGATATGGAAAGTGCCTTCTGCTTGATATCCGATTTGTGGCCACATCTTGGATTCATTCTATCGATATTATTCTCTCTGATTTTTGGTTTTCCGGATATGATACTCGAGTGTCCTTCGAATTCCATGGCGTTACCCGGATATTATTTCGGCTGATTTTTGGTTTTCCGGATATGATACTTGAGCGGGTCGTTACAGTTCAAAACTTATTTACTATCTAAGTTCATTCACATCTTTCATATCTCACTTTACCTCATCTTACTTTACATTCCATTTAGGATTAAGTTTGAATTCACCATATCATTCAACTATTTCCATTAATGAACTTCAATTCCACTTCTATATTAAGAGTTTATATTGCTCTTTTAAGTACATTTCCATTTAATCACAACTTCAAATTATAACACTTTATAACTTAAGAATATGAAGTTATTTGCACCATTTTGAATTCACAAATTTTAGATTGTAAGTATAATACCTAATAGCTTATGGGTACAATTTATTACACAACGACCCATAATTACAAAATTATTTTACATTTCAATTTAACCCAAACCAATTTAATTCCAATTCCCAATTTTATTTAACTTATCCCAAGTTAAATTCAAATTTCTATTCACTTCAATAACTTCATTTACTTCCATTTACCCGAATTAAATTTTAATTTCAGGATTAAAATATCCATCCTTCCTTTCTCACTTTAATCAACTTTACTTTCAAGATTATAGTTGATTTATTCCAAATTTTACCTTTTTATTTTAAACAGAATTCCCAGAATTCAATTTACCTGGATTTATTTCAAAACCAATTTGAAATAAAAATCAACACATTTCCATTTGATATTCAAATCAAATCCTAAATTCCAAAACAATCTGCTTTTACCAAACAATTTTCCCCTTTTAGAATTGTTAAAACAACTTGTATATAAACAAGTATAAACAAATATCTTAACCAATCACCACGGAAGCAATCCATCACTTTAGAAACTCGAAAATGAATTCTGATGATGTGGCCAGCATCATCAGGATTATTTTCCAGCGACTGCAGTGAGTTCAGTGCTTTCCACTTCCAAAATTCACCTAAAATCAATTTCCATTCGAAAATATTTTCCAAAATATACTCCATCATTAACTTCAAAACCTTTGGAAAACATTTCAACATTTCCAAGGTCTCTAAATTTTTCCAAACCTTTGTTTAAATTCATTTGAAATCCCTTTCAAAATTCCCAGGGTAAAAATTCTGGTTTAAATCAAAATTTAATTATATTTCTTCTTATTTAAACATATTCAATCAATTCCATTTGGTTATAAACCATTTTAATATTTTAAATTCTTATTTGCTTAGAAATCATTTCAAATTTTAGAACATACTTTAATTTCTTATTTGATTATAGAAGAAACAACCAACAAACATCCAATACATATATAATAATTTAGAAAATTATTTCTTTATATCAAAATATAATTTTGGGTAAAATTATTTCATTCACCCACTTTTAAAACAATACTATGTCGGTTTATCTTGTTTATGAGTTTAGAAACCCCTATCGATACGGTTGTACTTCCCGTACCGACCAGAATTCATAAACGCTCAACCGATAAGGCAACACAGTATAAAAACAATTTTATATCCACTAACAAGTACGCTCTCATAGCTATTATTACACTCAGCTCATTATAGAGTACTTCTGACTCAATTTAATGAGCAATTTCCCCACCAAAGCCTAGGTTGTCGCCAATCTAAGCTCTGATGCCACGTGTGACGACCCGCCCTTCTCGACCCTCGAAAATCGACACAAAATACTCCACAGTACAATATGCCGACGATGGAATGCCGGAAAAGACAGATTGTAGAAGAATAAGAGAGAGATAGAAGAAGAAAGAACTAAACAAAATCAGAACCTCACAGTCGCAGCGGATAAAATATAATATATAGAACAGATCTTTACACAAATGAAAACTATATCTGTTTATATACAGTACATCATCATCAGAGTATGCCATAATACAATCATCAATATCCAGTCAATCAATCTCAGATAATCACAGCAGCGGAATAATACAAGTATGAGAAATACGTCTCGGACTCCAGCTCCTCTCCTGAGCTCCATAGCAACCTATCCTGAAATATACTCGGTCTGACCCGAGCATTATAATAAAATAACACCCGAGTCAGTCTGGAATACCAGCGTAAAAGGAATACATCCAAACTGATTATTAAAGTTTCAAAAATCCTTTGAAAACAAAAGCATCTCGTAAGACCACGCCACAAATAAACATGTCGGGTTTTTACCTTACGATAGCTAAAACACTTTTTATAAAAATCCTCTGATATTATAATAGTGTCTATAGAAAGTAAAATAGAATCTAGCTGAAATGCTTGCATCTCACATTTCAACAATAGTTGGGCACAACCAAAACCGTACAGGCTCGTAGGGAGAATGGATTTCCAACGAATGACTAGGCACTGGGGTACCACCTGTCACAGTACCTGGTCTAGATCAGCGTACCGAGGACCCACCCTAAGTCCCCTGCAACACAAGGCCGGAATCACCTATGGGAAACTCCGAATATAATCACCCCACGGTTGTGATCAGCAACCGCACCACTAAGCCGAAATAAAAGGGACATCTAGACAGGGATGACCATACTCTCCAGTGGGCGCTACCCACGAAGCCTTGCTGCATAACCCCTGATTTTCAGTCATTCCCGGTTGATGAGGCTTGAGGCTAAGCGTTACCTTTATAGAACATATCCCTTTGAATGCCCATCGCCCACCTGACGATGTCACAAAAGCATTCGTCCATACAAGTCCGTCCCGGGTCCGAACGGAACCGAAGGCACTATTCGTACTACATCCATTTTGAAATATCCTCAGGATTAGTAGCGACTAGCCCTTGCTCTTCACTGCTCCATCTTCGACTCCGAACACGTTACACGAAACGTACAAATCGGATCGAAGTGGTTTTCGAGAAATAAATCTCGATCCCGGTCTCTTCGAAACGATCAACGCATTTGGCCAATATTGATAGTCGGTGATTTAACTATCAATTTGCATTCACAAGCATCCATAAGCATCCATCACACAATAAATAATATCACACATTATTTATTCTTTCCCTTTAATATCTTTAAAAGATATATACTCACATTTCAAAACTTATTTGAAACGAATTCCCAAATTTCTTCCCTTACATGGTAAATCCCTTTACCATTTATTCCCATTGGAAATAACCAAGTTCAAAACAATTTAGGTTCAAAACAGTTAAACATTTTATACTTGAAAATATACTTTAAAGGATATAAATTACTTCTATCTATTTACTCAAAATATAAATTTAGAATAGGTGAAGAAAAACTATTATTAAGATATATATACTTTGATTTAAAATAAGGGTTTTGTTTAACTAAATTCAAATAGCGTTATAAAAGAAACATGCTAATCTCAATAACTTAAGTCAAAACCAACCTTTAAATAATCCATTTGTAAAAATAATTACTAATATATTCTCAAATCATTATGATTTCTAAATTATTAATCTGTTACTTTAAAAATAACAATTTCTTAAAAATACTCTTTAAACAACTTAAAACTTAACTTTTAATTAAATAAAATCTTTTAAAACACTAACTTGGTTTCCCAGGGAAATACATTCCCTTTCAAACCTCCCAAAAACCCGTCTCATAAATCCAGCCGATTTATTTCAATTCAATTTATGTTTATAACATAAATTCCCAATTCCGTACTTATCTATAACTTCCCCCGAAGTTCAAACACAATTTTCCCATATCTGGAAATTAATTTTTAACATATAGGTTTAAATCATTTTTTTTTATAAAACATTGGAGAATTTATTAATTGAAAACCCATATTTACAATTTACTCACATGAAATCCCAATGAAGAAACGGCTTTCCAAAATATTCTATTAACCCTTAAAATTGTAAATTTATATTCGGAAGCTTCATTTTAACACATTTTAATTTTACGAATAACACTATTCATTATTAAAATAACCCATCGTTATTTTAAACAATTTATAATTTCCATAGAATTCATTTCCAGAAATTTATACTTCCCATTATATTTAAAAATCCCAATTTGACCAATTTACATTTTCCATCCAAACCATATTTTCAAATTTTATTCTTTGAAATTCTTATTATAACAATTCATTTTATTCTGTGAAAACCCAATTTAATCCATTCATAATTAAATTCAGGATTTATAATTTTATACAACAATTTCACAGAACAAAATTTAATTCCAGATTTAATCAATCTCAACATATAACAAGTAACACTATCAATTATAAAATAATTGCTACATTGTGAGGAATCCAGTTGGATCCCTCCAACCTGTTTTTTCCTGCATCCACAGATATTAACACATCACAAAATAAATATCAATCCAGACTGATAATCACAGATATAATCAACCATCCACACAGATATATAAATATCAATTATTTAAAATGTCTAGCATCCAGATGTGAGTGAGGAAAACTCACTTTGAGTTTCGGCGAGAGTTCGAAATTTAAATTAAACCGAACGATGTTCGATTTAACCCAAATTTCTACTTGCCCAGAATGACTTCGGATCTGCACCATCACGTAGTACGTCTCTCTGCAATTCCAAAGCTTCCCGATTCGTCCAAATCTGAGTACGTATGAACTCGTTACGATTTTACAAAGTTTTGAAATTAATTTAAAAATCAAATTTCTTTTCTTTTTTTCTGTTTTTTTTAATACCAGAAGAAAACGCGGCCCGCTCCTCTCATCATCTTCACGCTCACGCTCCAGAAAGAAATCGAACCCATCATCAACAAGTAGGGTTCGAAACCGCGACCTCCCTCCTCGCCAAGAACCCGATCCGACACCACCACGGAGAAGCTCGACTCGGCCTCCACCCACACCCACGATCCCATGCAGCTCGGTGATCCCCCACGTCGCGAATTCCACATGGAAGCAAGGTCGAACGCGACCGGAAAACATCACCCACGTCGAACGAAAACCCATCTCGACCATTCACTTTGAAGATCTTGAAGTTCCCTTCGATTTTCCAGTTGAAAATTTTCGAAATCGAGGCCTGGATCAAAAGATTTTTGAGGAGAAACGAAATTGAGTCTCGGCCATTGAATAAGAGGAGGCGGCTGCGTTAATATCAACTAGGGTTTTAGAGAATAAAACGTTTTTATATATATATATTTAATATTATTTAATTTATAAAATATCTCAATTTAACCGTAAATGCAAACGCCTCCCATTCTCACGTTCCGACAAGCTATCCTGGGGTTTTTCCGCGTTCCGGACACAATGGAACAGGTTTCGTAAGCTAATTTGATCGTATGCGCGAGATACGGTGTAACATCCCGAAAATTTTCGACTTTCGAAAATTCAACATCGATACTCACTTTATCGACTGCTGAGCCATCGAATGCCGGAAACCCGAAAAGTTATGGTTTTAAGAAAAAGAAAAAAACAGAAGAAGAAGAAAAGAAGAGAAAGAAAGAAGAACAACAACAGAACAAGAGCAGAAGCAGAAACAGAAAACAATATCAGAATCTCACATATCGCAGCGGAACAATATATAATAGATAAATGAATATCATTTAAAAACAAAAGAATTATATCTGTTATTACATTACATCACATCATATCATCAGAGTCAATAAACAACAATGGACAGTTATATAAACTTGTCCTCATACAGAATACACAGCGGAATAAATCATATAAGATACAAATACTACGTCTCGTCCTCCAGCTTACTTCCAAATCTCCAGAATATCCTGATAACATAACTCTAGGCTGCCCGTGTGGAAATTTGGTGGGCACCCAGAGTTTAGAAGGGAAACAATAAACTCCGAGTCAGTCATGGTGACTGGTGTGAGATCGTAAAACAGTTATTATTAAAACAACAAGGAAACTTTAATGTCAATTCGCAATGCTTTTGGAAAATGAAACTACCATAAGACCTCCCGCCACACACACAATGCAAACGCAGAATTGGAGGAGATTTCTTCTTATGATAGTCAAAGATGCTTACTACGCAAAATCAAATCATTTTTGATATTATTATTAGTGCATAGTGTAGAAAACATTTCGAAAGTATAATATTAATCTTAGCCAACATACGACCAGTATCGTATGCCTACTATAGCTACTATGTTCAATAGCAGGTTACCGCCACATTCCATAGCAGGTAATACAACTAAAACCGTACCCGTCACGTATTGTTTCTTTGGATTTCCAACAAATGGTCAGGCTAAGGAACTTCCTATCCACGATGGGTACGTCCCTGGAATAGACGACCCGAGAACCTAACCGGATCTCTGCCAACACAAGGCCGGGTTACCTCTGCAAAAATAGGTAACTACTGACACGCGTATGCCATCCCCCGATCGTCACCGATCTTCCCGAGGATCCCCGATTTCCAACAAACCACATAGATAAAATAATGCAGTAACCATAGAGGTTAAGTATCTGGGCTCCATACCATGATACTACCTTTATCCAGAAGGAATGACATACACTAAGGGGCGCTACTCCCTAGAACCTTGCCGCATTCTTCCTGTTTCGACCATTTCCGGGGTGTGAGGCTCGATGAAGTCTCATCCACAAAGCTACGCTTTCTACAAAAAGCCCTGCTTCGGGTCAAACAAAATGATCAACCTATGATCACAAAGATATAAGATCAAACAAATGATCATATCACAAATGACCAAACACTGATCATTTCACAGCAACACTCAGTATGACACGTTACCAAATTGGGATATATCGCTGATAAATTTCAACTACATAACCTCTGAGCTCGTACGTCTCAGAGAAGGGTGTTAAGCTAAGAGAATAAATTCTCCGCCACCAACAGAAATGTATTTGAAAGAAATCAGCTTTATATCTCAAATTGTAACGTCAGACATACAATCCATACAAGTCTGTTCCGGGATCGAACAGAACCGAAGGCACTTCTCACGAAGCCCTTGCATATCCGAATAATTTTCAATCACGTCAGGACTTCCCGTCACTAAGGGTGATAAAACCTCTAAATCGGAGATCAGCCGATGTAGAGTAACTCGACGGTAATCCTTCCGTTTTCAAAAATATCCGGTCTTCAACACCGGTCTTCGAATGCAATTCATAACGACGTATCACATATTCGGAATGGGTTATACGACTCCATGGTCCTTTCCCGGCTAACCCGAATAGTGAGCGCTTATTCAAAAATAAGTGTGGCATTCAAATTCATCCAATTCATAACAAATACCTATCTAAAGGTAATTATTGATAGTCGGTTATTTAACTATCAATAAAGATGCGCAACATCATCAGATTCCAAATAATTTTCCAAATTATTTCATCTTCAAAAATATCTTTACTAGATATAAAATTTTCCACACTTAACCATTTGAAAACAATTTCAAATCAATTGCCACATTTCAATTTATCTTTAAAGATAAAATTTCAAAACAGTTCGTTTCATATTGGAAAAGCATTTCCACACTTATTAAAAATAAGTGTTTCACAAATCATTTATTTTCAACGTTTGAAAATATTCGATATACTTAAATCAAATTAAGTATATATTCATTCTTTAAGGAAATCATTCTATTTAAACACATTTATTTGAGTCAAAACGAATGTTACGTAAAACATCGTTACGACGACTCAAAATCACTAGTATAGGGATTCGGATTTTTAATAGATATATAAATCCCAATACTACATCAAAACATTTCCTTTCGGAAATCATTTACTATAACAACAGTGTTATAGTCCATCATTTCCTTATTCTTCGAAAACGTCTATTTCAACAATAAATGTTGAAATCTATTATTTCGATAATTCACACGTTTAAAAACATCTTTTAAAACAATTACTTTATTTTATAATATCGCTTTCCCAAAACCATATCCATTCTACTTAAAACATATTCACTTTCCAAAATCGTGAATATACTTCACTTAGCCATATTTAAATCTTTTCTACACATTTATTTCAAGAATTGTCCACTATCCAAAATCGTGGATAAAATTTCCTTAAT
This sequence comes from Allium fistulosum, assembly GCA_030737815.1. Taxonomy (NCBI): domain Eukaryota; kingdom Viridiplantae; phylum Streptophyta; class Magnoliopsida; order Asparagales; family Amaryllidaceae; genus Allium; species Allium fistulosum. The sequence goes on from CM060903.1 coordinate 1,458,909,685, forward strand.
AACCTTCTATATTAAATTCCTCAATTTTGATTGATTTCGAATTTATAAAATAACGTTTATAAATTCACCTTTATATTTTCTAACAACTTCGACTTGTAAAATTCTCCTTTATTAACAATTCGATTCATAACTCAAATCTTATACCAGCAATCTAAATTATAAGTTAAATACTTATTATTCCTTTATCTTACAAAATCATTTCCATTTATAAGTCCACAATTTATAAATTTCATTTATTTATAAATTCTTAAAAATTCATTTTTAACGCTTATAAAAACTCGTTTTATAACACCAACATTTTAATTTATAAAATGTCCACTTTATAAACCTTTTAAGCAAACCGTTTATAATATTTTAAAAAATCTCAACTTAAACCATTTTATAAATCAATCAACTGTTTTTATTCCAAAAATCACTTTTCGGTTATATTTCACAAAGGTCTTAACTTTTATAACTTTAAAATTTGAACGTTTATTTATTTAAAATAAATCACTTCAAAAATTTAATAAAACGTATAATTTCAAAGATCACTTTAAAAAAAATCCTTTTAAATTAAAAGTCGTTATTTTTAAAACTTGAATTCGATGATGCAACACATCAATTGGTCCATCACAACAGTCAATATCATATATCAATATGATAACAGATCTATATCAATATATATCTGTAAATAAATAAATACTGGTGAGGAATCCAGTCGGATCCCTCCAACCTATTTCCCTGCATCCACAGATGTTAGCACAATACCAATCCCGCTCCAGTACGGAATTATCGCGGTATATGGGTTTTATAAAAATCCGCTTACTAACGGCGCAATAGGGTCTCATCAGCTATACGAGGCGGGAAATCAATCAATCCAATATATACATATGCCAATATGTATATATTGCTATAGATATAGATATATCCTAAAATATCTAATATCACAAATCCAAACAGTCAATCATCAATCAATAACTGTAAAAGAAAATCCACTTTTCAATTTGAGTGAGAAAATAATCTCACCGTGATTTTAATTCTGATTTCAGCTTTTATTTCGAATAAAATTAAACACGCGTTTAATTTTACCCGAAATTCCAACTAGCTCCAAACGACTCCAAACCAATTGCATCGCGTAGTATTCGCAAATACGATTCCAACGCACTTTGTTTCATCGAAATCTGATAACGTATGACCAAGATACAACATTTTAAACATTACACGATATAAATTATAATTTATTTACAAATTATTTTTAATTTCAAACCCACAGCTTCATCACATCCGTTCGATCATGCTTGCTTGGATCCTGGCCACTCACGCATTCTTCCATCTCCCTCCAGTATCCCGTTCGAACGAATCGAACCCAACAGCCGCCTCCTAACCCTAATGCACGCGACCCCTACGGCGACTTCCACTTCGATCAAGTGTTGCCTTCACGTGCGCCTATCTCCCCTCTACACTCGGCCCCAAAGGCTTGAAGCTCGGCCTCATCTTGCTCCCTAAATTTGCGTGCGAACGGCAGCACTTCTAGCTTCGATTACCATCCATCCACAACTCCGTTTTTAATCATAGCCGTTCAGATTGTAGACCTCACTCCCCTCTCCAACTTTCATTTAGGAATCTAGGCTTGAAAGTGAATGAATCAAGAGAAAAAGGAAGGGAAATGATCGAGTTTTTTGGCCGTTGTTTATAGGGTGGCGGCTGATGATAGAATAGATTAGGGTTTTGGAATTTGTGAAGAGGATGGTGCTTTTATAGAGAACCGACGAACACTATTCACTTCGAATTTCCAAACTCCGATTTACGCGCAGTGACTAGCGTTTCTGGGGTTTACCCCGCGTTCCGAACGCAATGGAATAGGTTTCGGAAGCTAATTCGGTCGTCTGTGCAAGATATGCAATTAAACAATCAATTTAAATTAAACCGATTTAAATCGATTTCGAGGCGTTTTGATTCGTACCGGACAAACGGTAAATCTAAAAATTACGAAATTTGAAACCATACAATAATATCACATTACGGATCCAATGAAACTAGTTTCGTCGAAATCCGAGACCGTTTGAAAAATGACTATTTTTAACTCGACGATTTGAAATAAAAACAATCTCGATGCGTTTCGAGTTGCCACGGTCAAACGATAACTTCGATTGATACGAAAATTGAAATCCGATAATAACTAACTATTACGGATCCAATGGAACTGGTCTCGTTCAATTCTGAGACTGTTCGAAAATTGGCTATTTTTACAGTCGATAATTAAATATTAAAATATTCAATTTTCATAGATTAACTCCAACTTCAATTTTAAAAGTTCTATAACCTTTCTATAACTCCAGTATGATTAAATAAAATTTTCCAAATCAATTTCAATCATATTAAACTCGATTTTCAATTATCTCTGGAATTTCACTATTTAATTTATCGATTAAGTTAACAAATTAAATCCAATATTCGAAAAATAAATCATTCGACTTCTAAATTCCATTTATTAATATTTAAAATCAATTAAATATTCAAATTTTAATTATCAAAAATTCTGGGTAGTTACAGACTTCCCCCCTTAAAAGAATTTCGTCCTCGAAATTACAAGTTAGGAAAAAATGTCCTTAACTCGTCTACTATTTTTCACAATTCAATAGTTTTATCAAATTTTCAAAACAAATCTTTCTATTAAAGATTCGTTATCATTCAACTCGTTTTCCAACTTCAATTATAAGTTTCAAACAACATTGTTTACTTCAAAATTCAAATTCGAGTTTAAATTCAAATTTTAAACTTAAACTTTCAAAATTTCTCAAAAATTTTCTAACGCCCTAAATTTCCGAAAAATTTCGCCAGCGTCTCCTTTGCGCGACTAATAAGGCACAACTACAAAACGTCCCTACGGACTCTCAGATTTCAAAAAGAAAAGAAAAAGCCAAGCGGCTAGACAAGAAGGTCATCAAATCTCATATAGAAATTTAAATACATACCTTTTGTCGAGCAATTCAAATTATCTTCGAAATTAAATCCAATTCCTTTATAACCTGTATATCCTACTAGCCATAATATCTAGTTACATATATTCAAACTATTTTGCAAATTCGATTACAAAATTTCAATATAAGCTGCTTATACATTCAATTTTACATTTCACATTCATTTGAATTCAATTCACAATTCCAATCTAATTTGGATTCAGTTTAACTTCTGAATATTGAATTTTCATCGATTAACTTTCATTTATAACTGCTTATTTTGGATTAGTTTCAATTACTAATTCATTTCAAATTCTAATCCACTTATTCAAATCTATTTCGACTTACTTGAAGTTATTTGTAATTTCGAACCATTCTTTATTTAGTTCAAAATTTAAGTTTCAATTTAACTAATTCAACTTCCATTTCATGAATCAATTAATTATCAAAGTAGTTTATTCGGATTCAATCCTTATTCATTTTTCCATATCAATTTACTTTCATTAGATTGATTAACATCCAACACATTTATTTATTCAATTGCTAATTCACTTAACATTTCAAGTTGAATTTCTCTTATATAACTCAAGTTCATATTCATTTCAGTAATAAATTTTGATACCCAAAATCAAATTCATTCATCATTTCTTAAGTTATATTCCCATTAAACATTATTTATTTCACTTTCATTTTCTCATTTTATAAGTTATACAACTTATATTCAACCTTTCAAAACCATTTTTGAAAACAATTCAAATTATCCTTTGAATTTTCCAAAACAAAACCCAAATTTTTCCAAACACTTTCCATTTAAAACAATCGGCAGCAATTCCTCTTTTGGAAACCCGAAAATGAACACCAACGATGCCGCGGTCATCATCGAAGTTATTTTCCAACGACCTAAAAGAGTTTAGAGCTTTTCATCTCTTCAAAACATTTTTCAAAACCCTTGAAATTCATTTTCAAATTCAAAAAGATTTAAACTTTCCAAATCTCCAAAATTTTCAAATTCTTTTCAAAACTTTTCCAAATACTTCTCTGGAACTCCGTTTTAAATTACAAATCACATTTATAATTTACATTCTCAAATTTCATTTGTATGTGAATTTATTTCTTATCTTTGGAGTTACGATTTCAATTTCTCATTTAATTTTAATGATAATAATTTACTATTATTACTTCCTAACATCCATGCAACCATATACTATAGTACTTTATAGAAAAACATTTCTTTTCTATACAAAAATAGTTTTGGGCAAAATTATCTCATTTACCCTATTTAAAAAAATATTGTGCCGAATTGTTCTATACAAGTGTTTAGAGATCCCTATCGATAGAGTTGTACGGACAATACCGACCAGAATCCATATACCACTCAACAAACCAATCATCACAATATAAAACAATTTTATATTCACTAACAAATACGCACTCGTATCTATTATTACACTCAACTCATTCTAGAGTACTACTGACTCTATCTCTAATGAGTAACACCCAACAGAGCAGGGTTGTCGCTTAACCATATGCTCTGATACCAAATGTAACATCCCGAAAATTTTCGACTTTCGAAAATTCAACATCGATACTCACTTTATCGACTGCTGAGCCATCGAATGCCGGAAACCCGAAAAGTTATGGTTTTAAGAAAAAGAAAAAAACAGAAGAAGAAGAAAAGAAGAGAAAGAAAGAAGAACAACAACAGAACAAGAGCAGAAGCAGAAACAGAAAACAATATCAGAATCTCACATATCGCAGCGGAACAATATATAATAGATAAATGAATATCGTTTAAAAACAAAAGAATTATATCTGTTATTACATTACATCACATCATATCATCAGAGTCAATAAACAACAATGGACAGTTATATAAACTTGTCCTCATACAGAATACACAGTGGAATAAATAATATAAGATACAAATACTACGTCTCGTCCTCCAGCTTACTTCCAAATCTCCAGAATATCCAGAATATCCTGATAACATAACTCTAGGCTGCCCGTGTGGAAATTTGGTGGGCACCCAGAGTTTAGAAGGGAAACAATAAACTCCGAGTCAGTCATGGTGACTGGTGTGAGATCGTAAAATAGTTATCTTTAAAACAACAAGGAAACTTTAATGTCAATTCGCAATGCTTTTGGAAAATGAAACTACCATAAGACCTCCCGCCACACACACAATGCAAACGCAGAATTGGAGGAGATTTCTTCTTATGATAGTCAAAGATGCTTACTACGCAAAATCAAATCATTTTTGATATTATTATTAGTGCATAGTGTAGAAAACATTTCGAAAGTATAATATTAATCTTAGCCAACATACGACCAGTATCGTATGCCTACTATAGCTACTATGTTCAATAGCAGGTTATCGCCACATTCCATAGCAGGTAATACAACTAAAACCGTACAAATCGCGTATTGTTTCTTTGGATTTCCAACAAATGGTCAGGCTAAGGAACTTCCTTCTCCACGATGGGTACGTCCCTGGAATAGACGACCCGAGAACCTAACCGGATCTCTGCCAACACAAGGCCGGGTTACCTCTGCAAAAATAGGTAACTACTGACACGCGTATGCCATTCCCCGATCGTCACCGATCTTCCCGAGGATCCCCGATTTCCAACAAACCACATAGAAAAATAATGCAGTAACCACAGAGGTTAAGTATCTGGGCTCCATACCATGATACCACCTTTATCCAGAAGGAATGACATACACTAAGGGGCGCTACTCCCTAGAACCTTGCCGCATTCTTCCTGTTTCGACCATTTCCGGGGTGTGAGGCTCGATGAAGTCTCATCCACAAAGCTACGCTTTCTACAAAAAGCCCTGCTTCGGGTCAAACAAAATGATCAACCTATGATCACAAAGATATAAGATCAAACAAATGATCATATCACAAATGACCAAACACTGATCATTTCACAGCAACACTCAGTATGCCACGTTACCAAATTGGGATATATCGCTGATAAATTTCAACTACATAACCTCTGAGCTCGTACGTCTCAGAGAAGGGTGTTAAGCTAAGAGAATAAATTCTCCGCCACCAACAGAAATGTATTTGAAAGAAATCAGCTTTATATCTCAAATTGTAACGTCATACATACAATCCATACAAGTCTGTTCCGGGATCGAACAGAACCGAAGGCACTTCTTACGAAGCCCTTGCATATCCGGATAATTTTCAATCACGTCAGGACTTCCCGTCACTAAGGGTGATAAAACCTCTAAATCGGAGATCAGCCGATGTAGGGTAACTCGACGGTAATCCTTCCATTTTCAAAAATATCCGGTCTTCAACACCGGTCTTCGAATGCAATTCATAACGACGTATCACATATTCGGAATGGGTTATACGACTCCATGGTCCTTTCCCGGCTAACCCGAATAGTGAGCGCTTATTCAAAAATAAGTGTGGCATTCAAATTCATCCAATTCATAACAAATACCTATCTAAAGGTAATTATTGATAGTCGGTTATTTAACTATCAATAAAGATGCGCAACATCATCAGATTCCAAATAATTTTCCAAATTATTTCATCTTCAAAAATATCTTTACTAGATATAAAATTTTCCACACTTAACCATTTGAAAACAATTTCAAATCAATTGCCACATTTCAATTTATCTTTAAAGATAAAATTTCAAAACAGTTCGTTTCATATTGGAAAAGCATTTCCACACTTATTAAAAATAAGTGTTTCACAAATCATTTATTTTCAACGTTTGAAAATATTCGATATACTTAAATCAAATTAAGTATATATTCATTCTTTAAGGAAATCATTCTATTTAAACACATTTATTTGAGTCAAAACGAATGTTACGTAAAACATCGTTACGACGACTCAAAATCACTAGTATAGGGATTCGGATTTTTAATAGATATATAAATCCCAATACTACATCAAAACATTTCCTTTCGGAAATCATTTACTATAACAACAGTGTTATAGTCCATCATTTCCTTATTCTTCGAAAACGTCTATTTCAACAATAAATGTTGAAATCTATGATTTCGATAATTCACACGTTTAAAAACATCTTTTAAAACAATTACTTTATTTTATAATATCGCTTTCCCAAAACCATATCCATTCTACTTAAAACATATTCACTTTCCAAAATCGTGAATATACTTCACTTAGCCATATTTAAATCTTTTCTACACATTTATTTCAAGAATTGTCCACTATCCAAAATCGTGGATAAAATTTCCTTAATAACCTTCTATATTAAATTCCTCAATTTTGATTGATTTCGAATTTATAAAATAACGTTTATAAATTCACCTTTATATTTTCTAACAACTTCGACTTGTAAAATTCTCCTTTATTAACAATTCGATTCATAACTCAAATCTTATACCAGCAATCTAAATTATAAGTTAAATACTTATAATTCCTTTATCTTACAAAATCATTTCCATTTATAAGTCCACAATTTATAAATTTCATTTATTTATAAATTCTTAAAATTTCATTTTTAACGCTTATAAAAACTCGTTTTATAACACCAACATTTTAATTTATAAAATGTCCACTTTATAAACCTTTTAAGCAAACCGTTTATAATATTTTAAAAAATCTCAACTTAAACCATTTTATAAATCAATCAACTGTTTTTATTCCAAAAATCACTTTTCGGTTATATTTCACAAAGGTCTTAACTTTTATAACTTTAAAATTTGAACGTTTATTTATTTAAAATAAATCACTTCAAAAATTTAATAAAACGTATAATTTCAAAGATCACTTTAAAAAAAATCCTTTTAAATTAAAAGTCGTTATTTTTAAAACTTGAATTCGATGATGCAACACATCAATTGGTCCATCACAACAGTCAATATCATATATCAATATGATAACAGATCTATATCAATATATATCTGTAAATAAATAAATACTGGTGAGGAATCCAGTCGGATCCGTCCAACCTGTTTCCCTGCATCCACAGATGTTAGCACAATACCAATTCCGCTCCAGTACGGAATTATCGCGGTATATGGGTTTTATAAAAATCCGCTTACTAACGGCGCAATAGGGTCTCATCCGCTATACGAGGCGGGAAATCAATCAATCCAATATATACATATGCCAATATGTATATATTGCTATAGATATAGATATATCCTAAAATATCTAATATCACAAATCCAAACAGTCAATCATCAATCAATAACTATAAAAGAAAATCCACTTTTCAATTTGAGTGAGAAAATAATCTCACCGTGATTTTAATTCTGATTTCAGCTTTTATTTCGAATAAAATTAAACACGCGTTTAATTTTACCCGAAATTCCAACTAGCTCCAAACGACTCCAAACCAATTGCATCGCGTATTATTCGCAAATACGATTCCAACGCACTTTGTTTCATCGAAATCTGATAACGTATGACCAAGATACAACATTTTAAACATTACACGATATAAATTATAATTTATTTACAAATTATTTTTAATTTCAAACCCACAGCTTCATCACATCCGTTCGATCATGCTTGCTCGGATCCTGGCCACTCACGCATTCTTCCATCTCCCTCCAGTATCCCGTTCGAACGAATCGAACCCAACAGCCGCCTCCTAACCCTAATGCACGCGACCCCTACGGCGACTTCCACTTCGATCAAGTGTTGCCTTCACGTGCGCCTAGCTCCCCTCTACACTCGGCCCCAAAGGCTTGAAGCTCGGCCTCATCTTGCTCCCTAAATTTGCGTGCGAACGGCAGCACTTCTAGCTTCGATTACCATCCATCCACAACTCCGTTTTTAATCATAGCCGTTCAGATTGTAGACCTCACTCCCCTCTCCAACTTTCATTTAGGAATCTAGGCTTGAAAGTGAATGAATCAAGAGAAAAAGGAAGGGAAATGATCGAGTTTTCTGGCCGTTGTTTATAGGGTGGCGGCTGATGATAGAATAGATTAGGGTTTTGGAATTTGTGAAGAGGATGGTGCTTTTATAGAGAACCGACGAACACTATTCACTTCGAATTTCCGAACTCTGATTTACGCGCAGTGACTAGCGTTTCTGGGGTTTACCCCGCGTTCTGAACGCAATGGAATAGGTTTCGGAAGCTAATTCGGTCGTCTGTGCAAGATATGCAATTAAACAATCAATTTAAATTAAACCGATTTAAATCGATTTCGAGGCGTTTTGATTCGTACCGGACAAACGGTAAATCTAAAAATTACGAAATTTGAAACCATACAATAATATCACATTACGGATCCGATGAAACTGGTTTCGTCGAAATCCGAGACCGTTTGAAAAATGACTATTTTTAACTCGACGATTTGAAATAAAAACAATCTCGATGCGTTTCGAGTTGCCACGGTCAAACGATAACTTCGATTGATACGAAAATTGAAATCCGATAATAACTAACTATTACGGATCCAATGGAAGTGGTCTCGTTCAATTCTGAGACTGTTCGAAAATTGGCTATTTTTACAGTCGATAATTAAATATTAAAATATTCAATTTTCATAGATTAACTCCAACTTCAATTTTAAAAGTTCTATAACCTTTCTATAACTCCAGTATGATTAAATAAAATTTTCCAAATCAATTTCAATCATATTAAACTCGATTTTCAATTATCTCTGGAATTTCACTATTTAATTTATCGATTAAGTTAACAAATTAAATCCAATATTCGAAAAATAAATCATTCGACTTCTAAATTCCATTTATTAATATTTAAAATCAATTAAATATTCAAATTTTAATTATCAAAAATTCTGGGTCGTTACATACGGAATTAAACGATCAATTTTAAAATTAAATCGGTTAAATCGATTTCTAGGCGTTTCGAGCTGCCACGGTCAAACGACAACTCCCATTGCTACGAAAATTGAAACCCGATAATAACTATCTATTACGGATCCAATGAAACTGGTTTCGTCGAATTCCGAGACTGTGCCCCGGAAGGCTATTTTAACCCGTCTATTAAATCAGGCGATTTTCAAAATTGATGAAAACACGTAAATTTTCACTTGTAAAATTTTATTACTTAACAATAAATCATATAAAATTTATAAACACATTAAAAATCATTCCGGCTCATTCCTGACAAAAATTTGATTTAATAGCATTTTAATAATATTAAATTCATTTTTAAATTAATATAAAATCCCAAATAATAATTTATCGACTTTAAAATTCTTCAAAAAATCCAATAATATTATTTATGACCAATTGAGCTTAAAAATACATTTAAACACCATTTTTATAATCATTTATCCCAAATTCACATTTTATCCAAATTTCGAATATTTAATTATTATTATCCAACCTCAAATTAAACCTCCACATTAGAAATTATCACTTGTTATTTTAGTTTAAACCAATTCTTTATATTTCAAACCAATTCAAAATCCACATTGAACATTTAAAATGAATTAAATGTTCACAAATCCCGTACTCAAAATTCTGGGATGTTACATCTTTTGTTTCTAAACTATCTCCAAACATTTTGAATTGTACTGGTAAATCTATGTTTTGTTTTATATGTTGTGTTGTTTGGGTTGTTGATGTTGATTTGGGTTTCCGATCGATTCGTCTGATCAACGCTATCGATAGGATTTCTAAAACACTTTGACAGAACAAACTAACACAATATTATTTTAAAATTTGGTTAATGAAATAAATTTGGATATATAATTTTATGGAACTTAATAAATTGATTTAAATTGATAATTTTAAATGATAATACTTGATTTATCATTTATTGTTCTACAAATGAATTTATAAATAGTTGTTTATAAATTTATTTGGGAACTGAAATGAATTTAAAAACAAGAAATTTAAAGAATTTAATTTCCGATGGTTTCAAACCTTGTGTTTAAAATTTTTAAAAGGATATTATTTAAAGTATTTTGAATAAAAATTTGTCTCTAAAGGATTTTAAAGTTTAAAAATTAAGTGCTCTTCTCTTTGTCGTTGGAAAATAATTTCGGTGATGACTACAGCATCATCGACGTTCATTTTCGAGTTTCGAAGTGAAGAGACCGTTCTGTAGTTTTGCTACAGCTTTGTTTTGGAAAATCTTATTGATTTGAATTTCTAAATATGACTGGATTATAATATATATAGATATATGATTTAAATTTGATTTGACATATTACATACATATATTTATTTATCTCTTAATGGTTTGAAGGGAATCGAAAATTTAATTCTTACATTTTATCTTAAAGAATAATTTCAGTTATAAGAAGAAAATCAAAATTTTGAATAAATGATTCAAACTTGAGATAATTGAATTGGAGAGTTTTACTTGTATAACACACAAATTCAAACCAATATAACTTACCTAAATTATACAGAAGTTGAATATGAAATTGGATAATATACAATATAGAAAGGATTTTTTTTTGAGTGGTTATGATAAATTTTATACACTTAAATTTTAGTTATAAAAGATTAACAGAGGTAAATAGTGAAAAGGGAATTTAAAGAGATTTTATTTAAATAACTTAATAATCCAATTTGATTTACTATGGAACCTTAAGTCTAACCTAGGAATTTTAATAAAGGTTATTTCCTAAATGAATATGTTGTATAATAAATAATGTATCTTTGAATAGATAAAATAAAATACATTTGAATTAGACATTTTGTAATAAAGTTTATTTAACTTGAATTCATAGTTTAATTGATGTCTAAATGAATAAATGTGTAAAGAAATTTGATTGTTATATTTGCTATATAAATATTTTATTTATGAAATAGATATGTCTTGAAAAATGAATGATTATGATTTAAATAGTTAAAATGTATTTTAACATCACTAAAAATTGATAATTGGGAATTTGGGTTTCAAATGGAATTTTAAGTGTAACTTATTAAAGGAATATCTATTTGTGAAATGGGTATTTTAAATAAAGTGTTAGGTTATATGTTACATTAAGAGCTAACTAAAATAGTGAACTTTTAACTTAATAAACGAAGTATAGTTTAATTTGGATACTCCATTCATAAAAGTTTGTTTTAATAAGTCATAAGTTAAATGATGTCCAAATAAATATTTCTGGAACTAAACTGATTTGAAATATTAATATATCTACTTAGCATTTTATAAGTGCTGCTATTTTGAAAAGACAATGTTTTGGAAACTTTTTTAATTGAATGAACTTAGAAATGTTACAACTTTAAAATGAATATTATTTGACCTTGAATTAAAATGGTTTAAATGAAGTTTATTTTTTAAAAAAGTGTTATGATTTTCTAAGTGTTATGTTTTTTTTTAAGAATAACATTTCCAAAGTGTTATGATTTTTAGTAGTATGATTTCCAAATGATAACATCTCTAAATTGTTATGATTTCAAAACATTATGGTTACAAATCTATTATCTTATTATTATTATTATTTTTTCAAACTATCTTTTGTTTGTCCTTATTTCTCTTATCTTGTTACAGAATGGGAAGGCTATTGCTTATACCAGTCTGTTTAGAAATCTTTCTGTAATCTTTGAAAATTTTTGGTACTCATTTTAACCCTGAGCACTGTTTTTCCATTCATAGACCGTCGGTCAAGTGAAAAGGGAGATTCAGACTCTAGAGGATCTTTTTCGTGCTTATATTCTTTATTTGATCACCTCCATCTTGATAAACTTACCTATAACAATAGTTATCAGGTGTAATTCCAATCTTCTTATCATCTTGTCTTAATTCTATTTCATTCTATCTTTTTCTGTGCTTTCCCGTACCTCGTTCCTTTTCGGGGACGAAAAGCTTTGAGTGGGGGAGAGTGTAACAACCCTGTATTTTACAATTATTTTTAAATTGATATTTCCAGATTTAAAAAGCTTTATTTATGAAAAAGAATAAATTTTGTTATTTTAAATATAAACTTTGATTTTGATATGGATTAGAATTCCAAATATGACTGAATAGGATAATTTTCCTAAAAGTGAATTTTGGTTAAAATAGTCAAACTTTGACTTTTAAATTTAAATTTTAAATATTTGAAATTATAAATTTTATCTTTTATTATGAAAATAGATTTAATAACATGAATACTACTTTTCGTTTCGTTGAAAACGGAGTTAAACTGCAAAAGATATGTACATTTCAATTTTGAGGATAAATTGTTTATTTTGCAATTTTGTCTATTTTAAATTGTATAAATTACTTTTTCTTTGTTATATTTTATTTTAAATATGTGCTAATATGTTATTTGATGTATATTTTGTCTTTTAATATTTTTACAAATGATAATATAATTTTTCTAAAGTCTACTGAAATTGTTTTCTAATTTTAAAGCCTAATTTCTATTTTCTTTGCTATTTTCTTAATTTAATTATATATAATTAAAATTTATTTATTTATTTTATGCATTCACTCTTATTTGCTGTGTTTTGATTTATTTTATTCATTTTACATGTATTCAAATTAAAATAAATGTTTCCAAAGTGTATTGAGGTTATTTCTAAATTTTTAAAGCCTAGTTTGCAAATTTTAGCCATTTTCTTAATTTAAATGCTATATAATTAAAATTTAATTATTTATTTTATATATTAATTTTCTTTACTGAGTTTTATCTTTATTTACCAGTTTTGTATGTATTTACAAATTTCTAAATTAATAATGGAAATTTGAAGAGTTTGTGACTCTTGGTTTGCCTAAGGCTCTTTGTTTTCCCGTCTCTTCGTTTTCCAACCTTTTTCATTCAATTTCTTTGGCCGACCTTAACTTTTCTTTTAGCTGCTTATTTTTCTTTTTATTTCCGTATAAAAACTCTTCTCAATCACAAAAATCATGGCCATCATCATTTGCAAAGATTTTTGGGTAAAAACCTTCTTCTTTTCTATGTTTTCCTTTGTTTTCACATGATTTTGCACTTGTCCTCCTCTTCTTTGGATCGGCCAACACCACATCCACCACCTTGGCCACCTCCACCACAATCCCCTCTGACCAACACCTCCTCCAGCACCTTCCCATGCCATATCCTAGTGTCACATACCGAAATTTTCGACTTTCGAAAATTCGACATCGATACTCACTTTATCGACTACCGAGCAATCGAGTGCCGGAAACTCCAATAGTGAGGGTTTTAAGAAAAAGAAAAAGGTAGAAGAAGAAGAAAAGAAAGAGAAAAGAAGAACAACACAGAACAGCAACAGAAAACAATATCAGAATCTCACATTCGCAGTGGAACAATATACAATAGATAATTACTAGTCTTTTAAAACAAAGAACTATATCAGTTTATACATACATCAATCATCAGAGTCAATATACAACAATGGACAGTTATATAAACTTGTCCTCATACAGAATACACAGCGGAATAAATACTATCAGATACAAATACTACGTCTCGTCCTCCAGCTTATCTCCAAAGCTCCAGAATATCCAGAGTATCCTGATAATATAACTCTAGACTGCCCGTGTGGAAAATTTGTGGGCACCCAGAGTTTAGAAGGGAAACAATAAACTCCAAGTCAGTCATGGTGACTGGTGTGAGATCGTAAAACAGTTATCTTTAAAATAAACAACAGAAAAATTTTAATGTCAATTCGCAATGCTTTTGGAAAATGAAACTACCATAAGACCTCCCACCACACACACAATGCAAACGCAGACTTGGAGGAGATTTCTTCTTATGATAGTCAAATATGCTTACTACGCAAAAATCAAATTCTTTTTGATATTATTATTAGTGCATAGTGGAAAACATTTCGAAAGTAGAATATAAATCTTAGCCAGCATAGGCATTCCGCACTTATGCCTACTATAGCTACTATGTTCAATAGCAGGTTACCGCCACATTCCATAGCAGGTAATACAACTAAAACCGTACAAATCGCGTATTGTTTCTTTGGATTTCCAACAAATGGTCAGGCTAAGGAACTTCCTTCTCCACGATGGGTACGTCCCTGGAATAGACGACCCGAGAACCTAACCGGATCTCTGCCAACACAAGGCCGGGTTACCTCTGCAAAAATAGGTAACTACTGACACGCGTATGCCATTCCCCGATCGTCACCGATCTTCCCGAGGATCCCCGATTTCCAACAAACCACATAGAAAAATAATGCAGTAACCACAGAGGTTAAGTATCTGGGCTCCATACCATGATACCACCTTTATCCAGAAGGAATGACATACACTAAGGGGCGCTACTCCCTAGAACCTTGCCGCATCCTTCCTGTTTTGACCATTTCCGGGGTGTGAGGCTCGACGAAGTCTCGTCCACAAAGCTACGCTTTCTACAAAGCCCTGCTTCGGGTCAAACAAAATGATCAACCTATGATCACAAAGATATAAGATCAAACAAATGATCATATCGCAAATGATCAAACACTGATCATTTCACAGCAACACTCAGTATGCCACATTACCAAATTGGGATATATCGCTGATAAATTTCAACTACATAACCTCTGAGCTCGTACGTCTCAGAGAAGGGTGTTAAGCTAAGAGAATACATTCTCCGCCACCAACAGAAATGTATTTGAAAGAAATCAGCTTTATATCTCAAATTGTAACGTCAGACACACAATCCATACAAGTCTGTTCCGGGATCGAACAGAACCGAAGGCACTTCTCACGAAGCCCTTGCAAATCCGGATAATTTCAATCACGTCAGGACTTCCCGTCACTAAGGGTGATAAAACCTCTAAACCGGAGATCAGCCAATGTAGAGTAACTCGACGGTAATCCTTCCGTTTTCAAAAATATCCGGTCTTCAACACCGGTCTTCAAATGCGATTCATAACGACGTATCACATATTCGGAATGGGTTATACGACCCCATGGTCCTTTCCCGGCTAACCCGAATAGTGAGCGATTATTCAAAAATAAGTGTGGCATTCAATTCATCCAATTCACAACAAATACCTATCTAAAGGTAATTATTGATAGTCGGTTATTTAACTATCAATAAAGATGCGCAACATCATCAGATTCCAAATAATTTTCCAAATTATTTAATTTCCAAAAATATCTTTACTAGATATAAAATTTCCACACTTCGAAAATAAATCAATATTTATTTTTCTAAACAGTTTCCCTTTCCTTTATAAATTCCATAGTGAATTTATATTTTCAAAATATCTACTGATATACGATTCTCAAATCGATTTCAAATATATTCAATTTCAATTTACCTTTACAAAGATAAATTCTCAAACGTTCACTTCATATTGGAAAAGCAATTCCACACTTATTTAATAATAAGTGTTTCACAAATCTTTTATTTTCAACATTTGAAAATATTCGATATACTTAAATCAAAATTAAGTATATATTCATTCTTTAAGGAAATCATTTACTATAACAACATTTATTTGAGTCAAAACGAATGTTACGTAAAACATCGTTACGACGACTCAAAATCACTAGTATAGGGATCCGAAATTAAAATAGATATATAAATCCCAATACTACATAAAAACATTTCCTTTTGGAAATCATTTACTATAACAACAGTGTTATAGTCCACCATTTCCTTATTTCTCGAAAACGTCTATTTCAACAATGAATGTTGAAATCTATAATTTCGATTCACAATACATTTTAAATCATCTTTAAAATGTTTAACTTCATTTTTAATATCACTTCTTCAAAAATGAATCCATTTTATTCAATAATATATTCACTGTCCAAAATCGTGAATATACTTCACTTAACCCAATTTCAATCTTTTCTACACATTTATTTCAAAGATAATTCGCTATCCAAAATCGCGAATATATTTCCTTTAATGACCTCCTATATTTGATTTACCAAATTTAATTGCTTTCGAATTTATAAAACAACGTTTATAAATTCAAATTTTATTTTATAACAACTTCGATTTATAAATCTTCTTTATTAACAATCCGATCAATATTCCATTTAAAAGCAAAAATCCAATTTATAAGTAAATTTCTTATAATCATTCATTCTACAACTTCATACTTTATAAATCTATAAATTTCATATCTTTACAATTTATAATTCTATACATTTCATATCTTCACATTTTATAATTATAAATTTCATATCTTCACATTTTATAATTATAAATTTCATATCTTCACATTTTATAATTATAAATTTCATATCTTCTTATAAAACTCATTTTAAAATTCCAATAACTTTAATTGATAAATATCAATTTGATACATCTTTTATATACATTGGTTTAATAATTCAAAAATCTCAACTTAAACCATTTTATAAATTTCTTAACTCTTTATTTCAAAAGAAATTATTTTTTTGTTAGAATTCACAAAATCTTAACTTTTATAACTTTAAAGTTTTAACGTTTATCTATTTAAAGTAAATCAATTCAACAATTTAAATAAACGTATATTTTCAAAGATCACTTTTAAAATTTCACTTTTAAAATCAACATCGTTATTTTTAAATTTCAAAATTTGAATCCAATGATGCAACGCATCAATTAGTCCATCACAACATCAAACATCATATATCATCATATGATAACAGAATATATATCAACATCTGTAAATAAATAAATACAGTTGAGGAATCCAGTTGGATCCCTCCAACCTGTTTCCCTGCATCCAAAGATGTTAGCACAATACCATTCCACTTCGAGGTGGAATATCGCGGTATATGGGTTTTTATAAAAATCCGCTTACTAATGGCGCAATAGGGTCTCATCCGCTATACGAGGCGGGAAATCATCAATCCAATATATACATATGCCAATATGTATATATTGCTATATATATAGATATATCCTATTATATCTAATAGCACATTCAATAGCAATCAACACAATCTATAAATGCAATTCAAATTTAAATCTGAGTGAGAAGATCTCACCTTAGCTTTGCGATCCATTTCCAATCCAATTTTGTTTTCTTGACTTATTTGACCTTGTATAAATAATTATACAATTCGTTAATATTCGAATTAAATCGAACTATTAAATTTCTAACTCGATATGTTTTAATTATACAATGACCTCATTTCTAACCCAGTTTCCTTTAAATAAATTTAATTAACTATAAATTTATTTTAGACTAACAATTTTTCCTTTTAAAATCTTTTAGTGTTTAAGATAATTTAAATAAGTTAGTTAAACTATTTTTTTTCTCATCAAATCCTTACCTATATAATTCTGTAATCAACGGAATAGCAGCATATATATTTTTTTCCCAGACTTTACTTAAGAATTTAAACTAATTTCAGAATTACCTTACTGCCCAAATCTCGTACTCATGTACGAGCCTCCGATCATCCTTCTCAACGTCGCCAAGCACCAGGCCTTCCTCGCACGTGCTCACAACCTCTACGACCTCCGCTTGCTCGAAAACTGTCCATGCGATCGCCATCCCAAAGTCGCACCACCCCCTGAATTGAACGCCTCCCAGACCATCGCGAATCCCCTCGATTGCTTGCTCGAACGCGATCACCTTCATTTCGATGCTGCTGCCCCGAATTGCCTCGACGAACCCCCAGATAAGCCATCGACCATCGTCACGTGCGCGCGCATCACCAGTTCTCAGTCGCGAAACCCTACGCGACGATTCCAGTGATCGAGTTTCCCCTTAAGTCGCAGCCGCGACCACCCAATCGAAGTCGATAACCCCCAAAGCCTCAGCCCTAGGCCACCACCGCTTCAACCAATCTGACGTTCGCGAATCGCCGCCCTAAATCCCAACGCGAAATCCTCCCTTACAGTTGCTCGCCTGCTCACGCGACTCCATTACGAGGTGAAACGAGCCCTCTACCTTCACACGCGTGCGCGGCCACGATGAATTGCTAAGCGATTTTATACGAGTTGATTTTTCTCTTGGCTTTGAATTTGGGAACGAAATTAAAAAGAAGACTTCGATTTGAAAAACATACAGACGAGCGGCCATTTTTGTTTTTGATTTTTCTTTTCTTCGAACGTGAAGGAGAGTTGTAATATCCCGGAATTTATGGGCAATATCAATTTAATAATCTGTTTAAATAATTAAATTGATTTGATAATCTTTGATAACAAATTTGAATTGGTTTAATAATCTAATTAAATGGATATTTAATTAGTGAATTTATCTTTTAGAAATTAATAAAATGATTTCTATTTATAATATATTTATATGTGTGCATATATATATTGTAAATAGATTGGCTTTGGTTTGAAATTTAATAAATGAATAAAGTCTTGTTTTTAAATAAATAGATTTTAATGTAAATAGAATTGTTATTTAAAATGGAATGTGTTGTTTTAATCTAACTTTAAATTGGATTTTTAAATATAATTTGAAATTGAATGTAAATTAATTTTGAAATTCAAAAGAGGTAATATTTAAATATTTGGATTTTTAAATATATAATTGGTTTTTATTTCTTTTAAAAATTATCTATATATATATAAATAAGTAATAAGTGTTTAATAAATTAAGAAAAGGATTTTTACATTTAAAATAAATACTAATAAATTAAAGAGACATGTGTAAATTTCTAAGGCTTTAATATTACATGTGTTAAGAAATTAAGATATAAGAAAGACAAGTGTCATTTTGTTCTAATTTTTCTTTTTAATAAATCATTTATACTTATAAAAACATGTTTTCACCTTCTTCTTTCTTTCTAGTCTTCATTTCAAAAATATGACATTCGTTTTCCACTTCTAAGAGCAAACCAGAAAATCAAATTTAACATTTTTCTCAACAAACAAATCTGTAACTTAAAATCCTCCTCAAACAAAACATGAAATCAATATACTCCTCAAACCAGAAAATCAAATGGAAGCCTGTAACTCATTCTTCAAATCTGCATCTCTTTAAGCCTGGATACTTTCTTCCTCAAATCAGAGATTATCTAAATCAAATCTCTGTAACCCATTTTCCAAAATCTAAATCAAAGTCTGCCTGCATTCATCTTTCAAACCTGGGTTTTATCAAAGTCTTAAGCCTGCAATTTCTTCAAATCTGGGATCTGTTGAAAGCAAGCAACTGATCTAAGCAACATTTCAATAAATCAAGTCTGCATGCAAGTTTTCCAGCAAGCATTCAAGTTTTAATAGCAAAGACATTCAGATCTTAAAAAGTTCAAAAGCAGTTTCAAAAGTAGCTCTGTTCATTCTCAAAATCTGGTGAGTAACACCTTTTCTAAAAAGCTTAAGTATCTTAATCTGGTTGCATGTAAATTATGGAATAAAAGTATGTTAGTGTGTTTGTTTATTTATGAAATTTTTGTGTATAATTGGATGCATTGATGTGTGCATGTTTGTTGTCTCTGTGACATCTCTGTTCTTAGTTTTAAACTAAGATTTTCAATGAAATTCAATTCCTCTTGATCTAAGCTTTGTTAGGATCTAAGTTCTAAACTTAAGTTGGTTGTATTATCATAAAGTAAATTTTAAAATTTGATTTAAGTGAAAATAAATTTAGAAGCTCACTGGAAACCATGAATAACAGAGTAGAATAAGTAAAAGTGGAAAATTCAAACTTCTAAATTCATAAATTCAGGAATATCAATGGAATACTTGAACCAAACCATGAATTTTAAAACTTAAATTAGGATTTTTAGAATTAGGAGTTGAGAGCAATTCATGTTTGAACTGGAAAGGGAAAATTTGAATTTTCCGGTGATCTGTTTGATCTTGGAGGTTGAGTTTACTCCCGTAGGTGGAGAAGTGATCTATGAGGATGGGAAAATTATCAGTTTTGGTAAATTTCAATTTGGTGCTGACGATTTTAAATTTGAAGCTTTAGAACCCTAGTTTTACTGGGTTACAATTTTTGCGTGAGTTCGAGTTCATCTGGTGATCGAGTTGGCTGGGGTTTTAGGCACCGGAAGATGGTGGGTTGACGAGGTCTTCGCCGGAGTTTCAAAGGAAATGGTGGTCGGAGTTTTAAGGGAAGAACGTTGACAGGTTTAGGGTTTTGTTCCTGTTTTTATGACAGGTAGCTCGATTTCGAGTGGGAAGATGGCTCGAGTTGCTGGTGATCAGGATCGTGAAGGATGGTCGTGGACGATATGCTGGCATAGTCATCGATGGTCAGAGGCGATCATCTCGTGTGTGCACGTGAACGAGTATCAGCGTATCAATGTGTAGTTTGGGTTTTAACAGAGGGAAGGATTTTGAGTTGCTCGAGTTTTTAGCGTGAGTAACTCGAAGTATCGTGAGGATGGACTCGAAGCAATTATAGTATAGGCTCGAGTCAACTTTCTGTGTTACAGGTTTTAAAACCTGTCAGTTTTAAATTTAAAACTAAATTTTTAAAAATGTAAAGAAGAGATTTAAACTAAGTTTAAATCAAAGTTTAATCTGGAATCTAATTTAGTGTGAATCTTAGCTTTGGAATAATATAAGTTTTTTTAAATGTAAATTGTTTTAACTATTTTAAATTGGTTAAAAGGTTTGAATTTTTAAAATGAAGATTTAAGTGTAAGTAGGTTTTAAAAATGTAAAGTTAATCTGGAATCAAAGTTTAATCTGCATTCCAGTTTGAAATAAAAGGAAGTTTTCAAATAATTGTTTAAAGTATATTTTAAAAAGATTTGAATTTAATGAAATAGTTTAAAATCTTATAAATTTCTTTTATAAATGTAAGTGTTCTTAACATTTGGTTTTAAAAAGAATTTGGTAAAATTTGATTTAAAATTGGTTAAATTTAAATTATAATTATTTTAAATCTTTAATTTTGAAATGAATTAAAGAAAGATTTTAAAGTAAATGTTTGAAGTCTTTTGTTAAAATAGTTAAAGGTTAATACTTTAATTTAGAAAGTAATTAAGGTTTAAATGATTTATAATAAATTAAATTAGTAAGAATAATTTAATAATTTAATTAATTAATGATTTAGTGTTAATTAATTAAATAATTAAATGATAAGTTAATTAATTAAGGGATTAATTAATTTGAAATTAAGAATCATTTATTTAGATAAGTATAGATTATTAATAAATGATTAGAAATTAATTAATCAAGTGATTAAAGATTAATTAAGGAATTAATAAAGTAATTAGAGATTTATTAATTGGTAATTAAGAATTTATTAATATAAATTAATAATAGTTGATTTAAAATTAATTACTTAAAGAAAGTAATTAAAGAATGGTTAATAATTAATGAGGGATCATTAATTAGAGATTTTTGAATAATTAATTAATGTGATTTGTTTTATTAAGTAATGATAATCATTTATAAATTGGTTAAGTATAATTACTTAATGGAAGTAATTAAGGTAATTAATTACTTAAGGTAATTAATTAAATAAATTTGATTAAGTTAAATTAATTAATTAAATTAATTTAAGATAATCATTTAGAGATGTGATAAATATAATTACTTAAATGTAATTAATGAAGTGTAATTACTTAGGAAAGTAATTAAAGTTAATTAATGGATATAATTAACTAAAGATGATTTTAATAATGAAAGTAATTTGAGTTTAATTACTTTTGAATAATTAATCAAAGGATTAATTAAAGGATAATTAATTAAGGAGTAATTAATTTATGAAGTGGAGTAATTAAGGGAAGTTAATTACTAAATGAGATTAATCAAAGGTGATTAATAAATGTGACTAATTAATTATTAAATGT
Source organism: Allium fistulosum (assembly GCA_030737815.1). Lineage (NCBI taxonomy): Eukaryota > Viridiplantae > Streptophyta > Magnoliopsida > Asparagales > Amaryllidaceae > Allium > Allium fistulosum. The sequence continues at coordinate 1,458,932,144 of CM060903.1, forward strand.
AATTAATTTAAATAAGATAATTAATTAAGAGTAATTAAGGATCATTAATTAATAAAATTAATGATGTAATTAAGAATTGATTAATTAAGATTAATTAATAAATAATAAGTGATTAAAGTAATTAATTAATTGTAATTAATTATGGATTAAGATAATTAAGTATAATTAATTAATTAATGAAGTAATTAAAGATTAATTACTGAATGGTTTAAGATAATTAATTTGTGAAATTAATTAAGTATTAATTACTTAAAGTAATTAAAGGATTATTAATCAGGAATGATTAATTAAGATGGATACTTAGAGTAATGATTAATTAATTGGTTTAATTAATAATTAAGTAAGCAGGATTTATAGAATGAAGTAATTAGTTTAATTCACTTTAAATTAATTAGATGATATAAATCATTGCTTAAGGATGGATGAATGAGATTGAATGTATTTCATTGTTTGATATCTCTGATGAGATATGATTGATATATGATATGGATGTTTGGTTGAATTATAATGATAATGTGAATTATCTGTTTGGGATGATAATGTAGATTATCTATTGAATTATCTATCTTTGTGTATATAGATAAGAATTGAATTGTTTTAACCTTAAAACAACTTGGCCCTTAAAAGATACGTTTTGGATTTAGATGAGACCGGGATCGGGTTTGCTACATTACAGCATGATAGGGGGTTCTCGCTTCGCGGTTTGGTGGCGAACGGGAGACTCTTACCCCTACATGTCCCTGAGAGGTAAAGGCCTTGTGAGGGTTGGTTGCGAGTCGAGAGGCTGGCCGTAAAAGCAAATTCGAGGTATCACTGTGTGCCACGGTGGGTCTGGGATGGTTGCAAAGCCTACCGGTCGCCGCTACCGACGGTTGAAAAGCCTAGGTCGTTACAGTTGGTATCAGAGCGAGGTTGAGCGAATACGTAAGCTATTGGTTAAGTGAATATCAGAACACTAGGTTGAGTGAATACCTAGGTTCGGAAGGATTGTTCATTAGAGACAGCATCTGTAGCAACCTGTTTGAGTCTGAGTATATATATATACGAGAGCGAGTATTTGTTTGTTATATAAAATGGTTTTATATTGTGTTAATTGATCGGTTGGGTGGTATATGGATTCTGGTCAATACGAGTAGCTAACGTTATTGATAGGGATCTCTAAACACTTGGACCAGGCCAACGGACACATATTGTTTTAAAAAGGTAGATGAAATAATTTTACCCAGATATAATTTCTATATAAAAAAGTATCATTTTAAATGTATATGGTATTTGTAATGATTGGTTGAGATGATAATAATTTATCATCTAGGATTAAAGTCTGAGTGTTAAGGTTGGAAGTGTATTTGTCGAGACTGTAAACCTAATACCGTCTCGAGTGAACTTTGCAATTGTAAGGATTTCACAATCTCTGAAGAAAACCTGTTATGGTTCGAAGTTTATCTTTGAAGTTGGATGAGTAGAGTTGGATCTGTCAGTGAGGCAGAAGCGAGTGATGGTATCTTGATACTTCTGGAAGAAGTAGCTGCGTGATGAGATGCAGTGACTATGGATGTTCCCGAAGATGTTTTCTTTGGAACAAGTTTAAGGAAGTGTGTATATTTCGGCATTGTGGCTGAGTTCAACATGGTGTTTGTGTTGGTTTGGGTCCGAGTTTCTCGAAGAGCTTTGGATAGGAGCATCTATGGCAGCAGTGCAGCTCGGAGTATTCTGTGTTGGCAGGAAGTTTTCTGGCTGAGCAGTTTTTCTGAAGGAGAAGTTCAGAAGCAGCAGAGTGGATCCATTTCTTCGATGGATTGGATGGTTAAGTATGAGTTGTTGTGACGACCGCCCATGACCCCTGCACCGAATCTAGAGATAGTGCGCTGTAAAGTGTGCCAGGCGACCATGGACGATTGTCAAGGTAAGATTTAAAACGAAAGAATCTATCGTATTACTCACAGCGCATGGACAAAATACAATAGAACATATGTATAGTGAAGCTTTACAGAACAAAATGACATCATATAAAACTCCATAATAGTTGAATACAAGCATCCACATAGTCAATACATCCAGCCTCACTACATATCTCTCAGAGAATACAAAACAGCGGAATATCCAGTACATATAATAAGAAGATAATATGCAATCCTCCAACTCGTCTTCGATATCAGCATCGTGAGAAGAGAACAGCACCTGTCACCTGCTACCTAGTCTGCCCGTCCCAAAATGGACGAACAGCCCAAGGCAATAAGAATTAAAAACATAAAGCCTTGAGTCAGACAACAGTCTTAGTGAGCAGTAAATTAACTAACAACATACCAAAAGAGCATAAAGGAAAAGGAATAGGAATACAACCCTCCCACTCCAACCTCATTCTACAGTGATAGCCCCCAGACACACACTAAGCAGAAGCAAACATAGCAGAGCATACAATTTAAAGTAAAGCTACTATCACTCGAGTCAAGGGCGATGTTTTCCAAGTACCAAGGCCTAAATCAGATAAGCACCCAGAAAATACCGCTCTTGAGTCCGAATGACGATACAACCAAATATCCATGACTCTGGCTATCACTGTTATCATTGCTTCGATATCACCGTTAATTGAATGACCGGCACATTCTTTCAGCCGTCCGTCAAGGGCTAATGGAAACCCCGGTTCTAGACATAACTCCCGCACGTCGTCGCAGCCCGTGCCTAGGACTATCGAATCTGCCCAGAGTACTCGACCATCAACAGTTGGCCGTTGGGACTATCGAATCTGCCCAAACGTACTCTTGCTTAGAGCATGCTAGAACCTTCAACAACGATGCTATCCAAGCCTCCTAGTCATCCTCCTCAACGACTATTCTCATATCCATTCATTATCCTCAACTCGAATCATATCACCGAGTTATCAACATGGTTGGAATGATCCCGTCTGGATTAGACCAAGTCTTCATCACATGATTGCCTCGCTTCATTACATCCTCGCAAAGCCTCATCTCAACATCACATCATCAAATCTATGCATAAGAGCTTCATCATCCCGCTACATATGCCACGAGCAGCTTTTCTAATTCAAGAGCCTTTCCTTTAGCTTTTGAATCACCTTCGATCTAAATCTAATCATCAATCATCTAGTTCATAACAAGCAATCAAATCAAACATCAATCCAAGCAATCAAGCATTCAAATATGATTTAAGTAGACAATTATAACAATAATGGCATTTTCGTAATTAAAGAGTTGAAAGTCCAATAAGCATGAAAACATGGATTATATCTCTACAAACTTGATGAATGAACTTGCATAGGTTAACATATGATAAAATGGATGTAACATCATCATGAACAATGGATCTATATGGATCTACACATAGGATGAAGAAAATGCATGGAAATCTCTATTTTAACACCAAAACGAGCCAACAATCCGATATACTCCTTTGGATCCGTGTGAGAGATAATCACCACTCACCAAATCACCTAAACAATCCAAAAGATATCAACTTCAGATCTGGACAGCGAAGAACTAGGCTAGATCTATCACAAATCCACTTCAAATGAAGAAATCTCTCTTGAAAAGATGAAGATCTTCAATCTAAGCTCTTGAATCTTCAATCTTGATCTTCGATTTGGATGGATGGAAGCACTAGATTAGAGTGGAGAAAAGAAGTGAAGAAGTGTAGAAGTCGAGCTCTAAAAATGGCAGCACTTCGTCGCTTCAAAATCCGGATCCTAAAAATGAAGAGAAGCTCTCCTATTTATAGCTGAAAACTGCCCTTAAGTCGTGACTAGTCTATCTCCTAAGTCGTTCCCGACTTACGACTTAAGCCCCTACGACTCAGCAACCCTCTACGACTTAACCAAGCTACGAGTCAACACACGCTCCTACGACTTAACCTTCATCTGTCTACGACTTATAGCATCTTCCAACTCAACACAAAGACTACGACTCATCAGGGTACGACTCATCAGGGTACGACTCATCAGGGTACGACTCATCAGGATACGACTCATCAGGGTACGACTCATCAGGGTACGACTCATCAGGGTACGACTCATCAGATAACCGGGTTAAACTCTTAAGTCGTCTACGACTTAACTGGGTTACGACTCAACACGCACGCGTCTTACTTGGTCAGACGACTCAACTACTAAGTCGTCTACGACTCATCAGACCAATCCTTAACTCGGCAACGACTTAACAAATAGCTGTGGTTACGACTCAACTGGTCAGACGACTCAACTAGGCTTACGACTTACGACTTAGTAAGTATACGACTCATCCCTTAACTCGTCCAGTCCTTAAGTCGCGCCTACCCCTTAAGTCGTTCAAACGACTTATCCTTACCCCCTTAACTAGCCAAGTCCCTGAGCCGCTCCCATCTCCTGAGTCGTATACGACTCACGACTCATCCTAAGTCGTGAACGACTTAGGACTTAGGCAAATTTTTGCCTAAAATCTGAAATGGCCCAAAATGCTAAAACTCCAGATTTGACGAACTTTTCGATCCATGAAAAATACGGGTCGTTACATTCTCTCCCCCTTAGGAATTTCGCCCCCGAAATTCCAAGCAAACAAAGCAATCAAAGACTATTCTGTACGCCTACCATTCATAGCAATCAACAAACCATGCATCCAATTCTAGCTTAGCGTACAGAATTCTAAGACTTAGAACAAGTTACAATGTTGTTAGATGATACGACACCTTAGGGCCATACCTTGAAGAGTTCGGGATGAGCTGCTTTCATCCTCTCTTCCACCTCCCACGTACAGTCGTTATCATCATCACTCCATTTTATCTTGAGTAACTTAACTACCTTCCTCCTAAGCTGTTTCGTGTCGGTTTCAACAATACGAAGCGGCTTACGAGGTCTTCTATCGACTGGATCAACTTCGAAGTCTTCACAGCTATCAGCAGAAACCACTGTATTCGAGTCGTGCACATACTTCCGTAGATATGATACATGAAAAACATTGTGCACACCTGACATCTTCTCAGGTAACTCCAACCTATAGGCGAGCTTTCCAATTCGCTCGATGATCGGGAATGGTCCAACAAATCTTGGAGTCAATTTTCCTTTCTTCCCGAATCGAATAACATTCTTTAGTGGAGAAATCTTCACAAAAACCCTATCTCCTGCGTCGAATTCCAAATCCTTTCGACGCTTATCAGCATAACTCTTTTGACGGTCTTGGGCTGCCTTCATTCGTTGCCGAATGATCTCTATAAAATCTGAAGTCTGACGAATCATCTCTGGCCCAAGCATCAGCATTTCTCCAGTTTCCAACCAACATGTTGGAGAGTTACACGGTCTTCCATACAATGCCTCATACGGTGCCATACCAATGCTTGACTGGTAACTGTTGTTGTATGCAAACTCCACCAAATGAAGGTGATCTTCCCATGATCCTCCGAAGTCCAAAACACAAGCTCTAAGAAGATCTTCCAAAACTCGGTTGACTCTCTCGGTCTGACCATCCGTTTGGGGATGATAAGCTGTACTCAAACACAACTCGGTTCCCAAAACTTCCTGGAAGCTCTTCCAAAATCCACTAGTGAACAACGGATCCCGATCGCTCACTATACTTTTCGGAATACCATGGAATCGAACTATCCACTTGACATACAACTCAGCCAACTTTGATGCAGTCCTAGTCGATCGAACAGGAATGAATCTAGCACTCTTAGTCAGACGATCCACAATGACCCAAATCCCTTCATTTCCCGTTCTGGTTCTAGGCAATCCATCGATAAAATCCATCGACACTTGTTCCCACTTCCATGTAGGAACTTCTAATGGCTGAAGCAATCCGCTTGGCTTCTTCTGTTCGGCTTTTACCAACTGGCAATTCATACACTTGGAAATGAAATCTCCAACATCCTTCTTCATACCTTCCCAGTAGTAGGTTCTCTTCATATCCCGATACATCTTATTTCCTCCTGGATGAATAGTCAACTTTGAGTGATGACTTTCCTTCAGAACTTCACTCCTCAATTCATCTATATCGGGAACAACTAGTCGTCCTTGCTTCCGAAGCCAACCCTCTCGATCGACCTCGAATCCTTTATCCTTTTCTGGATCCAATCCAGATTTCAAATCACGGATAATCTTGACGAGCTTATCATCTCGCTTTTGGCTCTCGCCAATCCTTCCCACAAGAGTAGGTCTTATCGATAAGTTTGCCAACATCTCAGGTTCCAATTCACATCTAGGCCTGAAGTCAAATCCAGCTAAATACTCGAGACTCTTCCATTCTGAAAACATGGCTCCCAATCCTGCATGTCTTCGACTTAACGCATCTGCCACTGCGTTACCTTTTCCCGGAGTATAAGCTATACCAAAATCATATGATGCCAAAAACTCTAGCCAACGTTGCTGCCGAAGATTCAAATCCTTTTGGGAGAAAAGGTACTTCAACGACTTGTGATCCGTAAACAACTCGAATCGAACTCCCAACAGATAATGTCTCCACATCTTCAGAGCAAATACAATCGCCGCTAACTCCAAATCATGAGTTGGGTAATTCCTTTCATGCGGCTTCAGTTGTCGACTGGCATACGCAACAACTTTATCCTTCTGCATCAGCACTGCTCCAAGTCCAGTACCACATGCATCGGTGTAAACCACCATCTCATCATTCCCACTTGGAATAGTCAAAACAGGAGCACTCGTCAGCCTCTCTTTCAGGATTCCGAAAGCTTGCTCACACTTAGCATCCCAACTGAACACTTGGTTCTTCTTCGTCAATCCTGTTAACGGTGCAACTACCTTGGAGAAGTCTTTGATAAACCGTCGATAATATCCTGCTAATCCAAGAAAACTCCTCACATCTGATGCATTCTTAGGTCTAACCCAATCCTGGATTGCTGCCACCTTAGCGGGATCAACCGCTATTCCATTTCCAGAAATCACATGGCCTAAGAACCTCACTTCACTCTTCCAGAAGTGACACTTTGAAAACTTAGCCTTCAGCTGATGTTTCCGCAAGATTTCCAAAACAATACGCAAGTGCGTCTTGTGCTCTTCTTCCGTTCTGGAATAAATCAGAATATCATCCACGAACACAAGTACGAACTTGTTCAACTGATCTCTGAACACTCTATTCATAAGATCCACAAAATATGCTGGCGCGTTAGTCAATCCAAACGGCATTACCAGCCACTCAAAGAAACCGGATGGTGTCCTGAAAGCAGTCTTCGGCACACTATCCTTTGCTACTCTCAACTGGTGAAATCCCGTTGCCAAATCCATCTGAGAAAACACCTTAGCTTCGTGAAGCTGATCAAACAAGTCGTCTATTCTCGGCAATGGATACTTGTTCTTCTTAGTCACCTTATTCAGCTCACGATAATCGACGCACAATCTCAACGACCCATCTGCCTTGGTTGCAAACACAACTGGTGCACCCCACTCGGACACACTACGCCGAATGAATCCTTTCTGTAAAAGGTCATCAACTTGCACCCTCAACTCCTGCTGTTCCCTAGGCGCCATCCGCCTAAGAGGCATCACAACAGGTCTGGCTCCTTCAACTAGATCTATCCGAAACTCGATCTCTCTATGCGGCGGCAACCCTTTGACTTCGTCAAAGACATCCTCGAATCCATTAGCGATCGGCACTGATGACAGTCCATCCCGTGGAACAACTAGCGAGTACATGAAGCTCATGAAGACGCCTTCTTCATGCTTACATCGTATCACAATCTTTCGCCCCTCCACATTCTCGACTGTCACTTCCAACCTTTCGCAATCAACCTTAGCCGCATACTTCCTAAGCCAGTCCATACCCAAGATAATTCCGAATCCCGCAAAGTTCAGAACAAAGCAATCACAAACAAAAGAGCAACCATGACTCGACACAACTAGACCACGGCATAACATACACAAACAAGACGAACCCCCAACTGGATTAGTCACAACCAATGGCCTATCAACAATATCCGGTTCCAAACCTAACCGGCCTACTAGTTCATTACAAACAAACGAATGTGACGCTCCAGTATCAAACAGAACTCTAACTGGAACACCACATAGGAAAAGAGTACCTTGAACAACCACACTCTTTCCCTTCTCTTCAGCAGTAGGAGCTTTCGAGGACGACGGAACAGCCCCCAAAGCATAAGCTTGCACAATCTGCCTGCCCTTCTTCGGTTCTGGACAATTCTTCCTGAAATGCCCCGGCTTGTCACAATTGTGACACTTCATCGGCACCTTAGGATTCTTACAATCCTTAGAGAAATGGCCCTTCTGCTGACAATTGTAGCAAGTCACCTCGCCTTTCGGCTTCTTCTGGCCATCCTTACCCTTCTGCTGCTGCTGCTTCCTCTTCTGGTTTCCACCCTGCTGTGGTTTAGATTCTCCCTTGGTAGCAGCAACAACAGGTCCTTCCTTAGGAAACAGACTCTCATGCCTAAGAGCTTTCTCCACAAGCTTCTCAAATGGATCGTCCAAATGATCCACCAACTGTCTCCCAAGATAACTATCCAAGCCGGTCACAAACTTCTCATTCTTCTGATAAGCAGATTCAATATATGACCGGGCATACTTGGACAAAGCTTCGAACTCAGAAACATACTCAAGAACAGATCTTCCACCCTGCTTGAGCTCTACAAACTTCTTGAACAGAACAGGCTTCTGAGCTGTAGAAATGAACTTAGCTTCAAATCTGACTTGGAATTGCTCCCAAGTAATCTCTTCTTCCGGAGTAGTGATGGTAATAGAGTTCCACCAATCAGAGGCTCTCCCTTGAAGCTGCCTTGATGCCAACTTCCTCTTAGTTGCATCATCAATTCCCAAATCACCAAAGATCCTTCTACAAGCATCTATCCACCTCTGGACCTCAATGGTAGATTCTGTTCCCAAGAAAACCTTCCCTCCAAGAGCAGTATAATCCTTGCACAACTTAGCGAAATCCACTGGTTTTGGAGTTTGGACTTGAACTCCAACATCAACTGCCGCTCCCGGAACTGGTATCCTTCTCATGATCGAAGTCATCATAGCTTCGAACATGGCTGCATAATCAGCAGTCTCTTCAGTAGCACGGCCTCCCCTAGCAGCTGGTCTCCCTCTTCGACTCATTCTCAATATCTACAAAAAGGAATGATTAGAACATCTAGAGAAACAGCTGCATAAAGGACTCAAACTCTACTAAGCTACTATATTATATATAGTAATCATCCATCAAAATACAATTACGTCTCTCATACGTAGTTACGACAGCGAGCGTTGGGTAAAATCGATTAACCAATGCTCTGATACCAAATGTGACGACCGCCCATGACCCCTGCACCGAATCTAGAGATAGTGCGCTGTAAAGTGTGCCAGGCGACCATGGACGATTGTCAAGGTAAGATTTAAAACGAAAGAATCTATCGTATTACTCACAGCGCATGGACAAAATACAATAGAACATATGTATAGTGAAGCTTTACAGAACAAAATGACATCATATAAAACTCCATAATAGTTGAATACAAGCATCCACATAGTCAATACATCCAGCCTCACTACATATCTCTCAGAGAATACAAAACAGCGGAATATCCAGTACATATAATAAGAAGATAATATGCAATCCTCCAACTCGTCTTCGATATCAGCATCGTGAGAAGAGAACATCACCTGTCACCTGCTACCTAGTCTGCCCGTCCCAAAATGGACGAACAGCCCAAGGCAATAAGAATTAAAAACATAAGGCCTTGAGTCAGACAACAGTCTTAGTGAGCAGTAAATTAACTAACAACATACCAAAAGAGCATAAAGGAAAAGGAATAGGAATACAACCCTCCCACTCCAACCTCATTCTACAGTGATAGCCCCCAGACACACACTAAGCAGAAGCAAACATAGCAGAGCATACAATTTAAAGTAAAGCTACTATCACTCGAGTCAAGGGCGATGTTTTCCAAGTACCAAGGCCTAAATCAGATAAGCACCCAGAAAATACCGCTCTTGAGTCCGAATGACGATACAACCAAATATCCATGACTCTGGCTATCACTGTTATCATTGCTTCGATATCACCGTTAATTGAATGACCGGCACATTCTTTCAGCCGTCCGTCAAGGGCTAATGGAAACCCCGGTTCTAGACATAACTCCCGCACGTCGTCGCAGCCCGTGCCTAGGACTATCGAATCTGCCCAGAGTACTCGACCATCAACAGTTGACCGTTGGGACTATCGAATCTGCCCAAACGTACTCTTGCTTAGAGCATGCTAGAACCTTCAACAACGATGCTATCCAAGCCTCCTAGTCATCCTCCTCAACGACTATTCTCATATCCATTCATTATCCTCAACTCGAATCATATCACCGAGTTATCAACATGCTTGGAATGATCCCGTCTGGATTAGACCAAGTCTTCATCACATGATTGCCTCGCTTCATTACATCCTCGCAAAGCCTCATCTCAACATCACATCATCAAATCTATGCATAAGAGCTTCATCATCCCGCTACATATGCCACGAGCAGCTTTTCTAATTCAAGAGCCTTTCCTTTAGCTTTTGAATCACCTTCGATCTAAATCTAATCATCAATCATCTAGTTCATAACAAGCAATCAAATCAAACATCAATCCAAGCAATCAAGCATTCAAATATGATTTAAGTAGACAATTATAACAATAATGGCATTTTCGTAATTAAAGAGTTGAAAGTCCAATAAGCATGAAAACATGGATTATATCTCTACAAACTTGATGAATGAACTTGCATAGGTTAACATATGATAAAATGGATGTAACATCATCATGAACAATGGATCTATATGGATCTACACATAGGATGAAGAAAATGCATGGAAATCTCTATTTTAACACCAAAACGAGCCAACAATCCGATATACTCCTTTGGATCCGTGTGAGAGATAATCACCACTCACCAAATCACCTAAACAATCCAAAAGATATCAACTTCAGATCTGGACAGCGAAGAACTAGGCTAGATCTATCACAAATCCACTTCAAATGAAGAAATCTCTCTTGAAAAGATGAAGATCTTCAATCTAAGCTCTTGAATCTTCAATCTTGATCTTCGATTTGGATGGATGGAAGCACTAGATTAGAGTGGAGAAAAGAAGTGAAGAAGTGTAGAAGTCGAGCTCTAAAAATGGCAGCACTTCGTCGCTTCAAAATCCGGATCCCAAAAATGAAGAGAAGCTCTCCTATTTATAGCTGAAAACTGCCCTTAAGTCGTGACTAGTCTATCTCCTAAGTCGTTCCCGACTTACGACTTAAGCCCCTACGACTCAGCAACCCTCTACGACTTAACCAAGCTACGAGTCAACACACGCTCCTACGACTTAACCTTCATCTGTCTACGACTTATAGCATCTTCCAACTCAACACAAAGACTACGACTCATCAGGGTACGACTCATCAGGGTACGACTCATCAGGGTACGACTCATCAGGATACGACTCATCAGGGTACGACTCATCAGGGTACGACTCATCAGGGTACGACTCATCAGATAACCGGGTTAAACTCTTAAGTCATCTACGACTTAACTGGGTTACGACTCAACACGCACGCGTCTTACTTGGTCAGACGACTCAACTACTAAGTCGTCTACGACTCATCAGACCAATCCTTAACTCGGCAACGACTTAACAAATAGCTGTGGTTACGACTCAACTGGTCAGACGACTCAACTAGGCTTACGACTTACGACTTAGTAAGTATACGACTCATCCCTTAACTCGTCCAGTCCTTAAGTCGCGCCTACCCCTTAAGTCGTTCAAACGACTTATCCTTACCCCCTTAACTAGCCAAGTCCCTGAGCCGCTCCCATCTCCTGAGTCGTATACGACTCACGACTCATCCTAAGTCGTGAACGACTTAGGACTTAGGCAAATTTTTGCCTAAAATCTAAAATGGCCCAAAATGCTAAAACTCCAGATTTGACGAACTTTTCGATCCATGAAAAATACGGGTCGTTACAGTTGTTCTGATTTGTTAAGGGAGAACAATTTTTCTTTGGAATTAGGATGGGTTGATCGCAAAAAGTGACTTGCGATAGTTTGAGTGTTCTTTTGAGTTGATCAGGAAGGATTTATAGGTAGCCCGAGATCGTCTGAAGAGACGGAGGAATTTGGAATTCGAAGTTGGAGACTTCGTTGTTGTTGAAGTTTTCTCTGGTAAAAGGGAGCTATAAGATTGGGTAAGTCTGGGAAGTCAGCTCCGAGTTGTTTTGGATCTTTTCTGTATTCTAATTTGGATAAGTGCTTTGATCTACTGGATTAAATTGTTAGTTTGGATAACTGTAACGACCCGTATTTTTACGGATCAAAACACTCTAAAATGATTGACCCTTGGTTGTATTGTTGTTAAGACATTTCAGGTTTTGGCAGAATTTTGCTTAAGTCCTAAGTCGTAGCCGACTTAGGAGTTTGGACGAGTTAAGCAGCAAGTCTGGGTCGAGTTGCCGACTCAAGGAACTCACCGAGTTAAGGGAGTGTGGTTGACCGACTTAAGGTAGTCACCGACCTAGGAGATAAGTCGTGACCGACTTAAGAGGTTCAGGCGACCTAAGTATTCTGGGGTAGAGTTAGGTCGGCAACGACCTAAGAGAATGTTGTGAGCGACCTAAGTGTTTAGGTGTTAAGTGTTAGGTCGGCAGTTCGAATTAGCGACCCATAGGAGTACCGACTTATAAGCGAGTTAAGGACTTAAGGGTTGAGTCGGCGACGACCTAAGGAGATAAGTCGTAGCTGGGCTAAGTTATTAGGTCGAAGGTAACTCGGCAAGTATTAAGTCGTAGGTTGTAAGTCGTTGCCGAGTTAAGGGATAGACTACCTAAGGAAGTGACCGACTTAAGTTATTGTAGACGACTTAAGGTTTTGAGCTAAGTGTTAAGTCGGCTGACGAGTTAAGGATAGGTCGGCAGAGTAATTGAGTCAGTAGGTCGCCTCCTGTGTTAAGTCGTAACCCAGTTGCGAGTTAAGTCGTAGTTGTATTCCTTCGTATGTCATAGGTCGGCAAGGCACTTAGGTCGGCAACGACCTAAGTTAAGTCGCGCCTATGTGTTAAGTCGCAGATGCGCATTGCTGTAGGTCGTTAGGACTTGGGTTTTGAGGCTGTGTGTTGAGTGAGACTTTGTTAGGTCGGCAAAGTGTTAGGTCGTAGGTCGGCATAGTGTTAAGTCGGCACCGACTTAAGAAGATTGCCGAGTTACGACTTAAGGGCAGTTTTCAGCTATAAATAGGAGGGGTTGTTCTCACTTTTTGGGATCCGGATTTTGAAGCGACGAAGTGCTGCCATTTTGAGAGCTCGACTTCTACACTTCTTCACTTTTTTCCTCCACTCTAATCTAGTGCTTCCATCCATCCAAATGAAAGATCAAGATTGAAGATTCTAGAGCTTAGATTGAAGATCTTCATCTTTTCAAGAGAGATTTCTTCATTTGAAGCGGATTTGTGATAGATCAAGCTTGATCCTTTGCTGTCCAGATCTGAAGCGTATTGATTTGGGTTTGTTTAGGTGATTTGGTGAGTGGTGATTATCTCTCACACGGATCCAAAGGAGTATATCGGATTGTTGGCTCGATTTGGTGTTAAAATAGTGATTTCCATGCATTTTCTTCATCCTATGTATAGATCCATGTAGATCCATTGTTCAAGATGATGTTGCATCCATTTTATCATATGTTAACCTATGCAAGTTCATTCATCAAGTTTGTAGAGATATAATCCATGTTTTCATGCTTATTGGACTTTCAACTCTTTAATTACGAAAATGCCATTATTGTTATAATTGTCTACTTAGATCATTTTTGAATGCTTGATTGCTTGGATTGATGTTTGATTTGATTGATTGTTATGAACTAGATGATTGATGATTAGATTTAGATCGAAGGTGATTCAAAAGCTAAGGGAAAGGCTCTTGAATTGGAAAAGCTGCTCGTGGCATATGTAGCGGGATGATGAAGCTCCTATGCATAGATTTGATGAAGTGAAGTTGAGATGAAGCTTTGCGAGGATGTAATGAAGCGAGGCATCATATGATGAAGACTTGGTCTAATCCAGGCGGGATCATTCCAAGCATGTTGATAACTCGGTGATATGATTCGAGTTGAGGATAATGGATGCTCGAGAGGCGCTTGAGCTAGTATGGCAATAGTCGTCGAGGAGGATGACTAGGAGGTTGAGATCTCATCGTTGTTGAAGGTTCTAGCATGCTCTAAGCAAGAGTACATGGGGACGCCCAAAAGACTAAGTTGATGGTCAAGTACTCTGGGTAGATTCGATAATCCTAGGCACGGGTCACGATGACGTGCGGGAGTTATGTCTAGAACCGGGGTTACCATTAGCCCTTGACGGACGGCTGAAAGAATGTGCCGGTCATTCAATTAACGGTGATATCGCAACAATGATAACAGTGATAGCCGAGTCATGGATGTTTGGTTGTATCATCATTCGATCTCAAGAGCGGTATTTCCTGGGTGCTTATCTGACCTTGGTTTTAGACCTTGGGATTTGTACTTGGAAAACATCGCTCTTGACTCGAGTGACAATTGCTTTACTTTAAATTGTATGCTCTGCTATGTTTGCTTCTGCTTAGTGTGTGTCTGGGGGCTATCACTGTAGAATGAGGTTGGAGTGGGAGGGTTGTATTCCTATTCCTTTTCCTTTATGCTCTTTTGGTATGTTGTTAGTTAATTTACTGCTCACTAAGACTGTTGTCTGACTCAAGGCATTATGTTTTAATTCTTATTGCCTTGGGCTGTTCGTCCATTTTGGGACGGGCAGACTAGGTAGCAGGTGACAGGTGCTGTTCTCTTCTCACGATGCTGATATCGAAGACGAGCTGGAGGGTTGCATATTATCTTCTTATTATATGTACTGGATGTTCCGCTGTTTTGTTTTCTCTGAGAGATATGTAGTGAGGCTGGATGTATTGACTATATGAATGCTTGTATTCAACTATTATGGAGTTTTATAAGATGTCATTTTGTTCTGTAAAGCTTCACTATACATATGTTCTATTGTATTTTGTCCATGCGCTGTGAGTAATACGATAGATTCTGTTGTTTTAATCTTACCTTGACAATCGTCCATGGTCGCCTGGCACACTTTACAGCGCACTATCTCTAGATTCGGTGCAGGGGTCATGGGCGGTCGTCACATTTGGTATCAGAGCATTGGTTAATCGATTTTACACAACGCTCACTGAAGTAACTACGTATGAGAGACGTAATTGTATTTTGATGGATGAATACTATATATAATATAGTAGCTTAGTAGAGTTTGAGTCCTTCATGCAGTTGTTTCTCTAGATGTTCTAATCATTCCTTTTTATAGATATTGAGAATGAGTCAAAGAGGGAGACCAGCTGCTAGGGGAGGCCGTGCTACTGAAGGGGCTGTTGATTATGTTGCTATGTTCGAAACTATGATGACTTCGATCAGGAGAAGGATGTCAGCCCCGGGGCCATCAGTAGATGTTGGAGATCAAGTACAGACTCCAAGATTGATGGATCACTTGGACGATTCATTTAGGAAGCTTGTGGAGGAAGCTCTCAGACACGAGAATCTGTTTCCTAAGGAAGGATCTGTTGTTGCTGTAACCAGGGAGGAGTCTAAACCCCAGCAGGGTAGAAACAAGAAAAGGAAGCAGCAGCAGCAGAAGGGTAAGGATGGTCAGAAGAGGCCGAAAGGCGAAGTGACTTGCTACAACTGTCAGCAGAAAGGCCATCTCTCCAAGGATTGCAAGAATCCGAAGGCGCCGGCGAAGTGCCACAACTGTGACAAGCCAGGGCATTTCAGGAAGAATTGTCCAGAACCGAGTAGGGACAAGCAGATTGTGCAGGCTTATACTTTGGGAGCTGTTCCGTCATCTTCAAAAGCTCCTACTGCAGAAGAGAAGGGAAAGAGTGTGGTGGTTCAAGGTACTCTTTTCCTATGTGGTGTTCCAGTTAGAGTTTTGTTGGATACCGGAGCGTCGCACTCGTTTGTTTGTAGTGAACTCATAGGCCGGTTAGGTTTGGAACCGGATATTGTTGATAGGCCATTGGTTGTGACTAATCCAGTTGGGGGTTCGTCTTGTTTGTGTATGTTATGCCGTGGTCTAGTTGTATCGAGTCATGGTTGCTCTTTTGTTTGTGATTGTTTTGTTCTGAATTTTGCGGGGTTCGGAATTATCTTGGGTATGGACTGGCTTAGGAAGTATGCGGCTAAGGTTGATTGTGAGAGGCTAGAGGTGGCAGTCGAGAATGTGGAAGGGCGAAAGATTGTGATACGATGTAAGCATGAGGAAGGCGTCTTCATGAGCTTCATGTATTCGCTAGTTGTTCCACGGGATGGACTGTCTTTAGTGCCAATCGCAAATGGATTCGAGGATGTCTTTGACGAAGTCAAAGGGTTGCCGCCGCATAGAGAGATCGAGTTTCGTATAGATCTAGTTGAAGGAGCCAGACCTGTTGTGATGCCTCTTAGGCGGATGGCGCCTAGGGAACAGCAGGAGTTGAGGGTGCAAGTTGATGACCTTTTGCAGAAAGGATTCATTCGGCGTAGTGTGTCCGAGTGGGGTGCACCAGTTGTGTTTGCAACCAAGGCAGATGGGTCATTGAGATTGTGTGTGGATTATCGTGAGCTGAATAAGGTGACTAAGAAGAACAAGTATCCATTGCCGAGAATAGATGACTTGTTTGATCAGCTTCACGAAGCTAAGGTGTTTTCTCAGATGGATTTGGCAACGGGATTTCACCAGTTGAGAGTAGCTAAGGATAGTGTGCCGAAGACTGCTTTTAGGACACCATCCGGTTTCTTTGAATGGCTGGTAATGCCGTTTGGATTGACTAACGCGCCAGCATATTTTGTGGATCTTATGAATAGAGTGTTCAGAGATCAGTTGAACAAGTTCGTACTTGTGTTCGTGGATGATATTCTGATTTATTCCAGAACGGAAGAAGAGCACAAGACGCACTTGCGTATTGTTTTGGAAATCTTGCGGAAACATCAGCTGAAGGCTAAGTTTTCGAAGTGTCACTTCTGGAAGAGTGAAGTGAGGTTCTTAGGCCATGTAATTTCTGGGAATGGAATAGCGGTTGATCCCGCTAAGGTGGCAGCAATCCAGGATTGGGTTAGACCTAAGAATGCATCTGATGTGAGAAGTTTTCTTGGATTAGCAGGATATTATCGACGGTTTATCAAAGACTTCTCCAAGATAGCTGCACCGTTAACAGGATTGACGAAGAAGAACCAAGTGTTCAGTTGGGATGTTAAGTGTGAGCAAGCTTTCGGAATCCTGAAAGAGAGATTGACGAGTGCTCCTGTTTTGACTATTCCAAGTGGGAATGATGAGATGGTGGTTTACACCGACGCATGTGGTACTGGACTTGGAGCAGTGCTGATGCAGAAGGATAAAGTTGTTGCGTATGCCAGTCGACAACTGAAGCCGCATGAAAGGAATTACCCGACTCATGACTTGGAGTTAGCGGCGATTGTATTTGCTCTGAAGATGTGGAGACATTATCTGTTGGGAGTTCGATTCGAGTTGTTTACGGATCACAAGTCATTGAAGTATCTTTTCTCCCAAAAGGATTTGAATCTTCGGCAGCAACGTTGGCTAGAGTTTTTGGCATCATATGATTTTGGTATAGCTTATACTCCGGGAAAAGGTAACGCAGTGGCAGATGCGTTAAGTCGAAGACATGCAGGATTGGGAGCCATGTTTTCAGAATGGAAGAGTCTCGAGTATTTAGCTGGATTTGACTTCAGGCCTAGATGTGAATTGGAACCTAAGATGTTGGCAAACTTATCGATAAGACCCACTCTTGTGGAAAGGATTGGCGAGGGCCAAAAGCGAGATGATAAGATTGTCAAGATTATCCGTGAATTGGAATCTGGATTGGATCCAGAAAAGGATAAAGGATTCGAGGTCGATCGAGAGGGTTGGCTTCGGAAGCAAGGACGACTAGTTGTTCCCGATATAGATGAATTGAGGAGTGAAGTTCTGAAGGAAAGTCATCACTCGAAGTTGACAGTTCATCCAGGTGGAAACAAGATGTATCGGGATATGAAGAGAACCTACTACTGGGAAGGCATGAAGAAGGATGTTGGAAATTTTATTTCCAAATGCATGAACTGCCAGTTGGTAAAGGCTGAACAGAAGAAGCCAAGTGGATTGCTTCAGCCCTTAGAAGTTCCTACATGGAAGTGGGAACAAGTGTCGATGGATTTTATTGATGGATTGCCTAGAACCAGAACGGGAAATGAAGGGATTTGGGTCATTGTGGATCGTCTGACTAAGAGTGCACGATTCATTCCTGTTCGATCAACTAGGACTGCATCAAAGTTGGCTGAGTTGTATGTTAAGTGGATAGTTCGTTTCCATGGTATTCCGAAGAGTATAGTGAGCGATCGAGACCCATTGTTCACTAGTGGATTTTGGAAGAGCTTCCAGGAAGTCTTAGGAACCGAGTTGTGTTTGAGTACAGCTTACCATCCCCAAACAGATGGTCAGACTGAGAGAGTCAACCGAGTTTTGGAAGATCTCCTCAGAGCTTGTGTTTTGGATTTCGGAGGATCATGGGAAGATCACCTTCATTTGGTGGAGTTTGCCTACAACAACAGTTACCAGTCAAGTATTGGTATGGCACCATATGAGGCATTGTATGGAAGACCGTGTAACTCTCCGACATGTTGGTTGGAAACTGGGGAAAAGTTGATGCTTGGGCCAGAGATGATTCGTCAGACTTCGGATTGCATAGAGATCATTCGGCAACGAATGAAGGCAGCCCAAGACCGTCAGAAGAGTTATGCTGATAAGCGTCGAAAGGATTTGGAATTCGACGTAGGAGATATGGTTTTTGTGAAGATTTCTCCACTGAAGAATGTTATCCGATTCGGGAAGAAAGGAAAATTGACTCCGAGATTTGTTGGACCATTCCCGATCATCGAGCGAATTGGAAAGCTCGCCTACAGATTGGAGTTACCGGAGAAAATGTCGGGTGTGCACAATGTTTTTCATGTATCATATCTACGGAAGTATGTGCACGACTCGAGTACCGTAGTTTCTGCTGATAGCTGTGAAGATTTCGAGGTTGATCCAGTTGATAGAAGACCTCGTAAGCCGCTTCGTGTTGTTGAAACCGACACGAAACAGCTTAGGAGGAAGGTAGTTAAGTTGCTCAAGATACAATGGAGTGACGATGATAACGACTGTACGTGGGAGGTGGAAGAGAGGATGAAGGCAGCTCATCCTGAACTCTTCAAGGTATGGCCCTAAGGTGTCGTGTCATCTAACGAAATTGTAACTTGTTCTAAGTCTTAGAATTCTGTACGCTAAGCTAGAATTGGATGCATGGTTTATTGATTGTTATGGATGATAGGCGTACAGAATAGCTTTGATTGCCTTGTTTGTTTGGAATTTCGGGGGCGAAATTCCTAAGGGGGAGAGAATGTAACGACCCGTATTTTTACGGATCAAAACACTCTAAAATGATTGACCCTTGGTTGTATTGTTGTTAAGACATTTCAGGTTTTGGCAGAATTTTGCTTAAGTCCTAAGTCGTAGCCGACTTAGGAGTTTGGACGAGTTAAGCAGCAAGTCTGGGTCGAGTTGCCGACTCAAGGAACTCACCGAGTTAAGGGAGTGTGGTTGACCGACTTAAGGTAGTCACCGACCTAGGAGATAAGTCGTGACCGACTTAAGAGGTTCAGGCGACCTAAGTATTCTGGGGTAGAGTTAGGTCGGCAACGACCTAAGAGAATGTTGTGAGCGACCTAAGTGTTTAGGTGTTAAGTGTTAGGTCGGCAGTTCGAATTAGCGACCCATAGGAGTACCGACTTATAAGCGAGTTAAGGACTTAAGGGTTGAGTCGGCGACGACCTAAGGAGATAAGTCGTAGCTGGGCTAAGTTATTAGGTCGAAGGTAACTCGGCAAGTATTAAGTCGTAGGTTGTAAGTCGTTGCCGAGTTAAGGGATAGACTACCTAAGGAAGTGACCGACTTAAGTTATTGTAGACGACTTAAGGTTTTGAGCTAAGTGTTAAGTCGGCTGACGAGTTAAGGATAGGTCGGCAGAGTAATTGAGTCGGTAGGTCGCCTCCTGTGTTAAGTCGTAACCCAGTTGCGAGTTAAGTCGTAGTTGTATTCCTTCGTATGTCATAGGTCGGCAAGGCACTTAGGTCGGCAACGACCTAAGTTAAGTCGCGCCTATGTGTTAAGTCGCAGATGCGCATTGCTGTAGGTCGTTAGGACTTGGGTTTTGAGGCTGTGTGTTGAGTGAGACTTTGTTAGGTCGGCAAAGTGTTAGGTCGTAGGTCGGCATAGTGTTAAGTCGGCACCGACTTAAGAAGATTGCCGAGTTACGACTTAAGGGCAGTTTTCAGCTATAAATAGGAGGGGTTGTTCTCACTTTTTGGGATCCAGATTTTGAAGCGACGAAGTGCTGCCATTTTGAGAGCTCGACTTCTACACTTCTTCACTTCTTTCCTCCACTCTAATCTAGTGCTTCCATCCATCCAAATGAAAGATCAAGATTGAAGATTCAAGAGCTTAGATTGAAGATCTTCATCTTTTCAAGAGAGATTTCTTCATTTGAAGCGGATTTGTGATAGATCAAGCTTGATCCTTTGCTGTCCAGATCTGAAGCGTATTGATTTGGGTTTGTTTAGGTGATTTGGTGAGTGGTGATTATCTCTCACACGGATCCAAAGGAGTATATCGGATTGTTGGCTCGATTTGGTGTTAAAATAGTGATTTCCATGCATTTTCTTCATCCTATGTATAGATCCATGTAGATCCATTGTTCAAGATGATGTTGCATCCATTTTATCATATTTTAACCTATGCAAGTTCATTCATCAAGTTTGTAGAGATATAATCCATGTTTTCATGCTTATTGGACTTTCAACTCTTTAATTACGAAAATGCCATTATTGTTATAATTGTCTACTTAGATCATTTTTGAATGCTTGATTGCTTGGATTGATGTTTGATTTGATTGATTGTTATGAACTAGATGATTGATGATTAGATTTAGATCGAAGGTGATTCAAAAGCTAAGGGAAAGGCTCTTGAATTGGAAAAGCTGCTCGTGGCATATGTAGCGGGATGATGAAGCTCCTATGCATAGATTTGATGAAGTGAAGTTGAGATGAAGCTTTGCGAGGATGTAATGAAGCGAGGCATCATATGATGAAGACTTGGTCTAATCCAGGCGGGATCATTCCAAGCATGTTGATAACTCGGTGATATGATTCGAGTTGAGGATAATGGATGCTCGAGAGGCGCTTGAGCTAGTATGGCAATAGTCGTCGAGGAGGATGACTAGGAGGTTGAGATCTCATCGTTGTTGAAGGTTCTAGCATGCTCTAAGCAAGAGTACATGGGGACGCCCAAAAGACTAAGTTGATGGTCAAGTACTCTGGGTAGATTCGATAATCCTAGGCACGGGTCACGATGACGTGCGGGAGTTATGTCTAGAACCGGGGTTACCATTAGCCCTTGACGGACGGCTGAAAGAATGTGCCGGTCATTCAATTAACGGTGATATCGCAACAATGATAACAGTGATAGCCGAGTCATGGATGTTTGGTTGTATCATCATTCGATCTCAAGAGCGGTATTTCCTGGGTGCTTATCTGACCTTGGTTTTAGACCTTGGGATTTGTACTTGGAAAACATCGCTCTTGACTCGAGTGACAATTGCTTTACTTTAAATTGTATGCTCTGCTATGTTTGCTTCTGCTTAGTGTGTGTCTGGGGGCTATCACTGTAGAATGAGGTTGGAGTGGGAGGGTTGTATTCCTATTCCTTTTCTTTTATGCTCTTTTGGTATGTTGTTAGTTAATTTACTGCTCACTAAGACTGTTGTCTGACTCAAGGCTTTATGTTTTAATTCTTATTGCCTTGGGCTGTTCGTCCATTTTGGGACGGGCAGACTAGGTAGCAGGTGACAGGTGCTGTTCTCTTCTCACGATGCTGATATCGAAGACGAGCTGGAGGGTTGCATATTATCTTCTTATTATATGTACTGGATGTTCCGCTGTTTTGTTTTCTCTGAGAGATATGTAGTGAGGCTGGATGTATTGACTATATGAATGCTTGTATTCAACTATTATGGAGTTTTATAAGATGTCATTTTGTTCTGTAAAGCTTCACTATACATATGTTCTATTGTATTTTGTCCATGCGCTGTGAGTAATACGATAGATTCTGTTGTTTTAATCTTACCTTGACAATCGTCCATGGTCGCCTGGCACACTTTACAGCGCACTATCTCTAGATTCGGTGCAGGGGTCATGGGCGGTCGTCACAATAACTGGGATTCGATGTGTTTCATGTATCTCTGAGGGAGTACGTGTTTGATCTATCTCTGGTTGTGGAACCAGCAGTTCTGGAGGATTTGATTGATGAGTCAGACTCGTCTGTAGTCTGATATCTTGTTTAGTTCTGTAGATCTAGATAAGTAGAAGTTATGTAGCTTAGTAGTATTGATTGTTTGGATTTTGTAGAGCGAGTATCCTGGTATATATATATATACTTGGGAAAACTCGAGGAAATTATATCCAGAATTTTGTCTGGATAATTAGAATTGTTTGATTGGGTAAATTGGTTGCTATGGTTGTTAGCATATGGATGATAATATTTGTTTGTGATTTAAATAGATTATTAAATTACCTTTGTTTAAATTTCGGGGACGAAATTATTTTAAGGGGGAAGGAATGTAATATCCCGGAATTTATGGGCAATATCAATTTAATAATCTGTTTAAATAATTAAATTGATTTAATAATCTTTGATAACAAATTTGAATTGGTTTAATAATCTAATTAAATGGATATTTAATTAGTGAATTTATCTTTTAGAAATTAATAAAATGATTTCTATTTATAATATATTTATATGTGTGCATATATATATTGTAAATAGATTGGCTTTGGTTTGAAATTTAATAAATGAATAAAGTCTTGTTTTTAAATAAATAGATTTTAATGTAAATAGAATTGTTATTTAAAATGGAATGTGTTGTTTTAATCTAACTTTAAATTGGATTTTTAAATATAATTTGAAATTGAATGTAAATTAATTTTGAAATTCAAAAGAGGTAATATTTAAATATTTGGATTTTTAAATATATAATTGGTTTTTATTTCTTTTAAAAATTATCTATATATATATATATATAAATAAGTAATAAGTGTTTAATAAATTAAGAAAAGGATTTTTACATTTAAAATAAATACTAATAAATTAAAGAGACATGTGTAAATTTCTAAGGCTTTAATATTACATGTGTTAAGAAATTAAGATATAAGAAAGACAAGTGTCATTTTGTTCTAATTTTTCTTTTTAATAAATCATTTATACTTATAAAAACATGTTTTCACCATCTTCTTTCTTTCTAGTCTTCATTTCAAAAATATGACATTCGTTTTCCACTTCTAAGAGCAAACCAGAAAATCAAATTTAACATTTTTCTCAACAAACAAATCTGTAACTTAAAATCCTCCTCAAACAAAACATGAAATCAATATACTCCTCAAACCAGAAAATCAAATGGAAGCCTGTAACTCATTCTTCAAATCTGCATCTCTTTAAGCCTGGATACTTTCTTCCTCAAATCAGAGATTATCTAAATCAAATCTCTGTAACCCATTTTCCAAAATCTAAATCAAAGTCTGCCTGCATTCATCTTTCAAACCTGGGTTTTATCAAAGTCTTAAGCCTGCAATTTCTTCAAATCTGGGATCTGTTGAAAGCAAGCAACTGATCTAAGCAACATTTCAATAAATCAAGTCTGCATGCAAGTTTTCCAGCAAGCATTCAAGTTTTAATAGCAAAGACATTCAGATCTTAAAAAGTTCAAAAGCAGTTTCAAAAGTAGCTCTGTTCATTCTCAAAATCTGGTGAGTAACACCTTTTCTAAAAAGCTTAAGTATCTTAATCTGGTTGCATGTAAATTATGGAATAAAAGTATGTTAGTGTGTTTGTTTATTTATGTAATTTTTGTGTATAATTGGATGCATTGATGTGTGCATGTTTGTTGTCTCTGTGACATCTCTGTTCTTAGTTTTAAACTAAGATTTTCAATGAAATTCAATTCCTCTTGATCTAAGCTTTGTTAGGATCTAAGTTCTAAACTTAAGTTGGTTGTATTATCATAAAGTAAATTTTAAAATTTGATTTAAGTGAAAATAAATTTAGAAGCTCACTGGAAACCATGAATAACAGAGTAGAATAAGTAAAAGTGGAAAATTCAAACTTCTAAATTCATAAATTCAGGAATATCAATGGAATACTTGAACCAAACCATGAATTTTAAAACTTAAATTAGGATTTTTAGAATTAGGAGTTGAGAGCAATTCATGTTTGAACTGGAAAGGGAAAATTTGAATTTTCCGGTGATCTGTTTGATCTTGGAGGTTGAGTTTACTCCCGTAGGTGGAGAAGTGATCTATGAGGATGGGAAAATTATTAGTTTTGGTAAATTTCAATTTGGTGCTGACGATTTTAAATTTGAAGCTTTAGAACCCTAGTTTTACTGGGTTACAATTTTTGCGTGAGTTCGAGTTCATCTGGTGATCGAGTTGGCTGGGGTTTTGGGCACCGGAAGATGGTGGGTTGACGAGGTCTTCGCCGGAGTTTCAAAGGAAATGGTGGTCGGAGTTTTAAGGGAAGAACGTTGACAGGTTTTGGGTTTTGTTCCTGTTTTTATGACAGGTAGCTCGATTTCGAGTGGGAAGATGGCTCGAGTTGCTGGTGATCAGGATCGTGAAGGATGGTCGTGGACGATATGCTGGCGTAGTCATCGATGGTCAGAGGCGATCATCTCGTGTGTGCACATGAACGAGTATCAGCGTATCAATGTGTAGTTTGGGTTTTAACAGAGGGAAGGATTTTGAGTTGCTCGAGTTTTTAGCGTGAGTAATTCGAAGTATCGTGAGGATGGACTCGAAGCAATTATAGTATAGGCTCGAGTCAACTTTCTGTGTTACAGGTTTTAAAACCTGTCAGTTTTAAATTTAAAACTAAATTTTTAAAAATGTAAAGAAGAGATTTAAACTAAGTTTAAATCAAAGTTTAATCAGGAATTTAATTTAGTGTGAATCTTAGCTTTGGAATAATATAAGTTTTTTTAAATGTAAATTGTTTTAACTATTTTAAATTGGTTAAAAGGTTTGAATTTTTAAAATGAAGATTTAAGTGTAAGTAGGTTTTAAAAATGTAAAGTTAATCTGGAATCAAAGTTTAATCTGCATTCCAGTTTGAAATAAAAGGAAGTTTTCAAATAATTGTTTAAAGTATATTTTAAAAAGATTTAAATTTAATGAAAAAGTTTAAAATCTTATAAATTTCTTTTATAAATGTAAGTGTTCTTAACATTTGGTTTTAAAAAGAATTTGGTAAAATTTGATTTAAAATTGGTTAAATTTAAATTATAATTATTTTAAATCTTTAATTTTGAAATGAATTAAAGAAAGATTTTAAAGTAAATGTTTGAAGTCTTTTGTTAAAATAGTTAAAGGTTAATACTTTAATTTAGAAAGTAATTAAGGTTTAAATGATTTATAATAAATTAAATTAGTAAGAATAATTTAATAATTTAATTAATTAATGATTTAGTGTTAATTAATTAAATAATTAAATGATAAGTTAATTAATTAAGGGATTAATTAATTTGAAATTAAGAATCATTTATTTAGATAAGTATAGATTATTAATAAATGATTAGAAATTAATTAATCAAGTGATTAAAGATTAATTAAGGAATTAATAAAGTAATTAGAGATTTATTAATTGGTAATTAAGAATTTATTAATATAAATTAATAATAGTTGATTTAAAATTAATTACTTAAAGAAAGTAATTAAAGAATGGTTAATAATTAATGAGGGATCACTAATTAGAGATTTTTGAATAATTAATTAATGTGATTTGTTTTATTAAGTAATGATAATCATTTATAAATTGGTTAAGTATAATTACTTAATGGAAGTAATTAAGGTAATTAATTACTTAAGGTAATTAATTAAATAAATTTGATTAAGTTAAATTAATTAATTAAATTAATTTAAGATAATCATTTAGAGATGTGATAAATATAATTACTTAAATGTAATTAATGAAGTGTAATTACTTAGGAAAGTAATTAAAGTTAATTAATGGATATAATTAACTAAAGATGATTTTAATAATGAAAGTAATTTGAGTTTAATTACTTTTGAATAATTAATCAAAGGATTAATTAAAGGATAATTAATTAAGGAGTAATTAATTTATGAAGTGGAGTAATTAAGGGAAGTTAATTACTAAATGAGATTAATCAAAGGTGATTAATAAATGTGACTAATTAATTATTAAATGTAATTAATTTAAATAAGATAATTAATTAAGAGTAATTAAGGATCATTAATTAATAAAATTAATGATGTAATTAAGAATTGATTAATTAAGATTAATTAATAAATAATAAGTGATTAAAGTAATTAATTAATTGTAATTAATTATGGATTAAGATAATTAAGTATAATTAATTAATTAATGAAGTAATTAAAGATTAATTACTGAATGGTTTAAGATAATTAATTTGTGAAATTAATTAAGTATTAATTACTTAAAGTAATTAAAGGATTATTAATCAGGAATGATTAATTAAGATGGATACTTAGAGTAATGATTAATTAATTGGTTTAATTAATAATTAAGTAAGCAGGATTTATAGAATGAAGTAATTAGTTTAATTCACTTTAAATTAATTAGATGATATAAATCATTGCTTAAGGATGGATGAATGAGATTGAATGTATTTCATTGTTTGATATCTCTGATGAGATATGATTGATATATGATATGGATGTTTGGTTGAATTATAATGATAATGTGAATTATCTGTTTGGGATGATAATGTAGATTATCTATTGAATTATCTATCTTTGTGTATATAGATAAGAATTGAATTGTTTTAACCTTAAAACAACTTGGCCCTTAAAAGATACGTTTTGGATTTAGATGAGACCGGGATCGGGTTTCCGTATACCGGGATTCCAGGTCTGGAGACCCGAATACCACATCGATCCAAATTTACGATAGGTCGTGAATCTCAAGTGAAGATGAAGATTCAGAGTGCAAGGGTTATTGTCGTTAACTCTGAGGGTGATTCCAAAACGAGTGTAACGAGATAATGCCTTCGGTTTCGTTCGAACCCGGAACGAACTTGTATGGATTGAATGCTTTCAGCACATCGTCAGGCGGACGATGAGCATTCTAAGTGATATGTTCTGATTAAAGGTAATCGTAACCTCAAGCCTCATCAACCAGGAATGGCTAAAACAGGGGAGGTGCAGCAAGGCTTCGTGGGTAGCACCCACTGAGAGCAAGATAGATCCCTGTCTAGAGGTCCCTTTTCTTTTTATTCGGCTTAGTGTGTGGTTGGTCGCGCCAACTACGGGGTTATCTTGTTCGGAATTATCCAGTAAGGGATGGTTCCGGCTTTGTGTTGCAGGGGAGCGGGCGTACTCCTCGGTACGGTGATCTAGGCCACGTACTGTGACGGGCGGTACCCCAGTAGCCCTGCCATTGTATGGAAACCCATTCTTCCTACGTGCCCTTACGGTTTTGTTTGTATAACCCACTTTGTGGCTAGTATGCTGGAATTTAATAATGTAACAATTTCAGCTATTTCATATTTATTTGAAAACCCTAGACCCTATTATAATATAACTGGATTTCCTATCAAATGTTTTGGTTAGCGTAAGGTAAAAACTTACCCATGTTTATTTGTGGGGAGTCTTACGTGATACCTTTTCTTTCTAAAGATTTTGAAGTTAAGCAAGTTTAACCTGTTACTCACACCAGACCCATGTCTGACCCAAGTGTTTATTTCTGTTTTATAAACTCTTGGGTACTCAAATTTTTACGAGTAGCCAAGGGATTCAGGTTTAGCTTTGACGAATATTCTGGAGGAGCAATGGAGCAGGAGGCTTCGGCGTTCGTAGATATAGTATTCCGCTGTGTTGATATCTGTGATAGTGTGTGTATTGTATTGAGTTGTAATAACTAGACAGATGTTTATAACTGTCTAGTATGTGATGTGTATCTGTGTAACTCTGATAATTGTTGTATACTATGTAATAGTTTATGTTATTAATATAATTTATTCGTTCCGCTGTGAGATCGTTGTTGTTGTTTCTTTCTTTCTTCTCTTCTTTTCTATTTTCTACCCCTTTCTTTCTTATTAATGATACGACTTTCTGTGGAATACTATATCGGGCCGTTACAAGAGTATTTGAAATCGAGGGAGGTATGGATTTCGTGATGGGTTGCACGTTATTCTCGTGATTGCAGGCGTATTAAACGGGAAAGGAATAGCTGATGTGGACGTAATTTAAAATTTTAAAATTCAATTTGAATTCGATCAAATCTAACTGCGTTTATTTATCGTACGGTCACAGATTAACTCCGAAAAATACGAAAATTGAAATCCGACAATAATTCAACGTTACGGACCCAATGGGACTGGTTTCGTCGAAATCCGAGACTGTTTGAAAAATGACTATTTTTAATTATCGGTTCAAACCATTAAATTCAAAACTGATCAAATCGATTTAAATTTCGATTCTGAAGCTTCAATCATCTTCAGTATTATCATTACGAATTTTAGAAACTTTCGAAATATTTTTCTTCAACTGTAAATTGAAGATTTAAATTTTTATTCAACTTTAAATCAATTAAATTTTAAAGTTTAATTGCAAATTCAAAAATTATGTCGGGAATTCAAATTAAATCATCGTTCAAATATTTAAAATTAATTAAATATTTTCAATTTAATTTGTTCAAAATTCTGGGTCGTTACACCTAGCCCCTATGTGATGAAGAACCACCATAGTTTTGATGCAACATCACCTAGATCCCATAGCCAAGCACATCCTCCTTCCACCACCTCTCTCCACCACCTAGGCCGACCAACCACCACCACCACCAACCTGTTTCAGACCTGAGACACCTCTGCACACCACCTACTGACCCCACCTGAGATAGCCATGTCCTCCATGACCTAGGCCGAGCCCTTTAGTTGCCTTGAATTCAATGCTTTTGCCTTGTAATATTAGATTTTTGCTTCACAAACTTGTCCACCACCTTCTCCAGGTTAGGCCGACCCCTATAGGTCCACAACCAGACCTTAGAGCAAGCCTTATTCATGTATTTTCCATCCATGGCTGAGCCTATGCTAGATGGAGGCAAGTGCAATTGGTTTGGAATTGATTTGTGCTTGAATATACAAGTTATTTAAATTGTTGTGTAGTGTTTATTCATGTATATTGTATTGGTTTGTTTCATGTATTCAAGGCATTTAGTCTTGTCTCTCCCACACTCAAATCACTATCATACTCTCGTGCCTTTGTGGATTCTATGATGTGTGTGTTAGTTGTCATCTCCAGCTCAATACAGGTGAGTTATTCTCACCAGACAATATGTACATATATAACTAGTAAATTGACACCCTGTGAATCTGTAGAAATATATTATCATGTTATATATGCTTATATTATTATCATATGATGTTCACACCTGTTATTACACCTGTTATATCATATGTTACTGTTATTTAATGTTATTCTGTTATTTATATCTGTTATCACCATTGCAAGTTCCCTGTAGATTAGAATCACTATGGGTTGAAATGATACATACCCGAACGGACTTTAGAATAGGGAAAAATCGCTATGGGCTGAAATGATAGGCCTGAACGATTTTTATTTAAATTATTTTAACTTGGGATTGCGGGTTTGAAATGATAGAACCCGGATTTTTCTTTTTTAACTGCGGATTGAAATGATACATATCTGCATCACTTGACCTAAGTTAGAAAATTATATACAGGCCCGTGGTTATTTTATAAAGTGTTTTGGATATTTTTAAGTATTTTAAAAATTATAAATTTATGAAATTTGATTTAAATAGATTTTTGAAATGTTTTAAAATAAAAAAATTATGATTTTTCTATGTGTTAAAAATGTAATTTATGAATGGTTTAACTGGATTTTTGAAATATAACTTAAGTTGGGAATTTGGAATTTGGTTAAAAATGATATTTTAAGTTATATAAATAAAATGGATATTAAATTTTATTTGGAAATGGTAAATATGATAATTTGATTAAATTTGAATTTAAGTGATTTATTAAAGTATTATTGATTTTTCTATGAATTTAAGTGGTTAAATAAATGAATGTTTAAAAGTGATCTTTTAAAATATAACTTGACTAGGAAATGTGAAATTTGGTTTTAATTAAAGTTTTAAGTTAATTAAATAAAATTGGAAATTTAGTTAAATTTGTGAAATGGTAATTAAGCTCTAAATTTGATTTGACAGCATTTTTGAAATGTATGTAAAAGATATTACAGCATTTTGTAATTGCTGTAGTTGTTTAAATGAACTAAAGAGTTAATTTGGAATAAAGGCTATTATAGCACTTTGTAAGTGTTGTAGTGGTTAAACTTAACATTTAAGTTTATTTTAATTTTAATGGAAATATATCACAGCATTTAAGTGCTGTCGTTTTGTTAAATGAACTATTTTAAACTATAACTTTACATAGCATTTTGTAAGTGCTACTGAAACTATATTTTGTTGTTTTAATAAATTTTAATGAAAAATAATCTTTGGAAAATGATATAATTTTGGAAATAAAATGTTAAAAATGCTAAAGATAATGAAGAGACATTTAAATGGTTTTAAATGGAAGAATTTGATTTTTATGTGAGTTTAAAACGGTATTTAAATTTAATAAAAAGAATGGATTCAAATGGTATTTAAATGAAATATAAATGAATGATGTTTTGAATAATATTTTGATATTTTGAAATGTATATATATGATTTTGAATTTATGAAATGTGGGATATTTAAGCTTTGAAATATACTAAAGATTGAATATTGTATTTTGTGAATCAAACCTATATTTGAAATTTATAAGATTTGAAATGGTTTGTTAGTAAACTGAATTTGAGTTGAAAATGATGGTTTGAAATAAAAATAAAAATTTGAAATTTGTGTTTAATTTAATAAATTTGTAAATTTGTAGAATTAAAAGATGATTTCAAATATATGTTTTCGAAATGTTGTGATTTTTAAAGTATAATGATTTCAAATGTTTTAGTTTCAAAAGAATTATAACTTTGAAAGTATAGACTATTTGAAAGGTGAATATATGTTTGAAATGGAAATGATATTGTTTTGAAATGGGTATAGTATTGAAATAAAAATGGTTTTTGGTTTCGAAGTATAACTATCAAAGATATGATATTGAGATGATTTGAAATTTAAGTTTTGGAAGATATGATATTTTGATATATTGAAATGATTTGAAAAGAAGTTTGAAAGGATACGATATTTTGGAATATTGAAATGATTTGGAAATGATAAATCTTTATTTTGATAAAGATATGGTTTGAAATGATATTTTATTTTGAAGTAAAGTATTGTTTTTAAAAGTTATAACCACGGGTTATAATAACGATTGGTTGGCAAAGAGACCGGGATCGGATATGGACATACTCTCTGTCGATACCGAAAACCACTTTGACAATCGTGTACGCGGTGGAGATTCCAGAATGAAGTAGGATGGTGGCGACGATCCTAAGGTATATACGTGGACCCAACTCCCGTGAGTTGGCATAAGGTGGCTAAAACAGGAGCGATTGACGGACCAATGAGGTAGCACCTCTGATCGAACACACTTCTTCGATACCATTCTATTACTTGTGATTGATTTGGTGGCCACCCTTGATTGGGAGTGTTGTTCGAGGTGGGCGGTAGTGGCTGCTATGCGTCACCACTAGTCCGGATGTGTAATTGGTATATCTACCCTGGCATTGCCTAGTTGTGCCGTGTCACCTACCATATCGAGCTTTACTACGATTATGATTTTAAGATCCGACCGCGTTAAGGTTCTCCATCCCCTTAACGCTATTTTCTATATGATTATACTTTACTTATTTAGACACTATTATAATATCGAATATTACTACATAGTAGATAGTTTAACGGATCCTTAGAGGATGGGCAGTCCCAAGCATCTTCTAAGTTACTCGTACCTTTACTACAGTTCACTTGAGTTGGTTTACATTATATAAGTATATATTGTCCTGACTCGAGTGTTTTGTGTTTTGCTTTACGCTCGGGTCAGCCTGAGTTATTCACAGATTCGGATTCCACTTTCTGGAGATTTGAATCGCTGGAGATTATCTGCTTGTCTTGTCCTATCTATTTCAGTTCTGTTGTTCTACTCAGCTTGTAGTTGGTTATTGTATTTAGACTTCTGTTGTACTCTATTTCTTCTATTGTATCTTATGTACTCTGATATATTTATATAGTAGCTTCATGAACTACTATTTCTTTTACCTCCGCTGCATTATTTTACTCTGTGTCTGTGATCTGTGATTATATTTATTTACTGCATATTCTGAGATTTGCCAAATTTTATTTACAACGCGGTATTTTGAGCAATTCAATTCTGGCATGAGTGTCTACCTATACACTTATAATGGATGCGAATGGTTGAAAATATCGGGTCGTTACATTGGGTGAAGTCGCTTCTCTTCCCTTTAAGCAGGAAATTGAATTTCCGCATCGATCTTATTCATGGAATCTCGATTGACCTGGTTAAGGTCGCCACGATTACTATAAGTCTATCCATTTCCTCTTTTGTAATTTATTTATCTTACCTTCCTTTCGAGTCTATCTTCTTAGTTAGAATTCTCTTTGACTAGGGTTCATCTAAATTTGAATCTATGTCCTTGTTTTAAAATCCATTCTAGAATCATCATGTGAGGGAGTATAACTGTTATTAATATAAAATCTTTATATTGTATTGTTTAAATTGTTAAGTTGATTTGGGGTTTCGATCGATTCGTCTGGCCAATGCTATAGATGGAAATTCCAAAACACTTGAACAGAGCAAACTGACACAATATTGTTTTCAGAATTTGTAAATGATGTAATTTTATGTATAGTTATATTATATATATATAAGTATAATTTTTTGAAATTGAATAGTTAATTAAATTGGTTTTTAGAAATGATAATACTAGATTATCATTTATTGTTTTATTCAACATTCCTTAAAATTTAACTCTTGTGGTAAATTATAAGGAAAGGAAAATTTAATAAATATAGTTTATAAATCTGATTTGCAAATAAATTGACTTTAAAATTAAAGAATTTGAAAATTAGATTTTCGGTGCCTCTCAAAATTTAGGCTTCAAAGTTTTAGAAAAATAAAATATTTATTTGAAAGTATTTTCGAATGGAAATTGTTTTCAAGGAATCTTAAATGAAGTAAGTCCGTACTCTCTTCTTTTGGTCATTGGAAAATTATTTCGGTGATGACTGTAGCATCATCGACATTCACTTTCGAGTCTCAAAGTGGAGAGACCACTTGGTAGCTTTGCTACACTTTTGTTTGGAAAAAAAGGGGTTTGATTTAAATTTCTTATGTATAATTTGATTTATAAAATATATATGTATATAATTATTTCAAAATAGTTTGAAGTGAAACCGAAAAATTTAAATCTTAAGTTTTATATTAAGAAATGGTTTCAATTATTGAAATAAAGTGAAATTTTTGAATAATTGGAATATCTAAAATGATAAATGAAATTAAACCAACTTGAAATAGTTGAATTTGAATAAAACTTATTTGTATAATACTAAATTGCATTCTAATATATATAACTTACCTAAAATATTCAGAAAGTTAAAATGTGTTAGGGTGAATATATAATTAAGGGTTATACAAGAGAAAACATAAGTAATAAATTATTTAAACTAAAATTTGGCTTAATATAAATGTTGTAAATAAAAGGAAAATTTGTATAGTATTTAATTACGCTCAGAACCTTAATATAACTTACCTAGAACTAGTTAAATGTTAATGAGAATAGGTAATTGAATAATATACAATATAAATGTGCGCAATAAGACGTCCAAATGATATTTTGTTAAGGGAATTTATAAATAATAAATTGAATAATGAATTGAACAATAAAAAGAGAATTAATGGATTGAATAATAAATGGGCATAACAAATGTTTACACACTTAATATATGTTGTAAAATGTGTCAAGTGGAATAAATTAAATGAGAAAAGAAAAGAATGCTATTTAAGAAAATAAATATGAACTTAAGAACGGTGAAATTGAAATTTTAAGTGAAATCAACTTAACTAGGGCCAAAAGGATTTAAATAAATGAGTTAACTCAAATAAATTTTGTTTGAAAGAAATTTTCGTAACAAATATTAATAAACTGAAACCAACCAAATTGAATGAAAATAGCTTTAGTTGAAATTCAATAAAATATGAATATAAATGGATTTTATTGATTAAATAAATTGGATTGGAAACCAAATTAATTGAACATAAATCAATTTAAAAACTGATAAAATTTATATGGTTTTGAATTTGTTGTGTATCTAATAATATGTATTTCAATCTATCTTTTCTTTCTAGTTGTTCATATTCTCCTACCTCATTACTTTTTGGGGACGAAAAGTTTTGAGTAGGGGAGAGTGTAACGACCCGTAAATTTTAACGGTTTAAATAACGTAATTAACTAAATTTTTGTGATGTTTTAAATAATTGGATATAGAAATAAATATTTGATATTTGGTATGCGTCTACTTAAACATAGCAAATGGTAAATTTTTATTTGTAAATATGAATGTTAGTTTTATTGTATAATTTTCAATTTCAATTTTTAAATCAGCTGAAATTAAATGAAAATAAAGTGTTTTCGAAATCTGAATATTTTATATAATAAAAATGTAAATCATTTTCTGAGTGAGACGTCATATTTCGTTTCGCCAAATTTGGATTGTTCTAGTCCCGTTCATCTTATTTCCGACGTTTTAACAACATTTTCGGTAACGGATATCGACTTTTGATAGGATAGTCATATCGCTGATATCTGTGTACCATTCTGTTCGTCCCATCGTGCTGATCTCTGCAGTATATTCATTTGTGTATTTCGGAGTCCGATACGCCGTGAAATCCATGAGAACAGTTAACGGTATCGGTACTAGTTTGAGCCCTTTTGAATTCTGTGTCTCTTCAACTATTCAGCATGTAATATAATTAGCCTTTTGTTTTTATTAATCCCCTCAATTTGTGCGTGACTGTTACTGTTACCCGTATGACTGTCACTATTCCCCTTTGTATCATTTATAATTTGCTATTACATTCTTTTCCGGTTCGTTCCTATTTTCAGTCTCCTCCCCTCCTTTTCCTTTTTCTATGTCCGTGCTTTAGAAATAATAGTAAAATATACAAGAAGGGATTGTTAACCTACCCCTAACTTTTGGCAAACCCAATACACCATTTTTTTTTCTCTTTTCTTCTTTCGATAGGCGACTTGACCTCCAGCCCACCTTTCCCCTCTCTGCATTGTCCCACTCCACCACCATGTTGTCGATAGCCCAATGCAAAACCCTTCCGCCCTTACAAGCTTCGACAACCGTGCTTCAGCCTCTTTGTTTCCCAAGCCCATACCTTCCTTCCCACTCCACGTCTTCCACAACCGAAGCCCGCCAACTATCTCCCATGACGAGCCACTTTAGCAGCGCCTGACCCCCTCACGCCTCCTTGAAACCCGAGTACACCCCAACTGCTGTCGTACACCCTCCGCCCTTCCCTCCGCTGCAACCACCGTGTGCGACAACCGCCTCTCCACCTTTAAGCAATCTTCGCCTTAAACCTGAGCACTGACCGAGCACAGTCAACAGCCTCCCTTCGCCAGCCACCATCACCATCTTGCTCCGTTCATTCCACCATGGCCCCATGTCCAGGTCCTGACAAAGCGACCGCTCCATTCTTCCCTTCTCCTCCTTCTCGGCTACTCTCCATATCTCTTGTATTTATATATGAAGGTACGCATATTTATAAATGCTGCATTCATATCTTATTAAAGGTGTATATATAAGTTCTATTTATATGTATAATGGTTTATGAAAGTTTGTATATTATATGTTGTATGTATATATAAAATTATACGAGTTTGTGCTTTGTTTTGATCTCTTCATGCTATGTGCTGGTTAATTTATGTTATTACATACTGATATCGATTTAAAGTATATTTATATTGTTGGGTATATTTATAATATTTGTTGTATATGCAAGTATATATGAGTTTGCGTATTAGTTTATATATATACATATGTAGTCGTGAGTTTTGACTTTCAAATATAAATTAAGGATTTTATTTTTAAACCTTTATATGTATTTTATATAGAACGGCCAGATATATATATATATATATACATAAACTTTATTGCAGATGTGTTTAAAGTATATTTTATTAGGAAATGTTACCTGTTACTTTATATATTATATGAAGAATATATATATATTTCATGTTGCTCTATCATCTTTGGTTTTTAATCTACGCTATGTATATTGATACTCCGATTTTGAATAAATATAGATTTTAGGATATATTTTTTTAGAAAAAATATATATAATATACATATATGTTGTAACAGTATCGATTTCTATAGTATATAGGTACATATGTTTACAACAATAGTGGGTTTTAAGTATGTTATAATAATTAAATTTTTAAATATATATATATATATAGATTTCATTTTGTATATGTGTTTCAAGAATAAAATATTTGGTTCAAGTATTGGTTTTAAGAATATAACGTAATATATATATATATATATATATATATATATTTATTTATTTTGATTTTTTTTAAACATATATGGTATAGGAGATAATGATTTTGAAACAGAAATACATAAGGATACTTTATTTTATATGCATTTAAATTAAGTATTGATTGAAAATATATATAGATTTTATTTTAAATACATGTTTTTGATTGATTTTAGGATATTATATTTTGTTCTATTATGTCAAAGCCAGTTGATTTATTTCCATTGATTCCAAACTATCAACCTTGCCCGTCAAATTCACGTTCATCTTACCAAGCTTTGGAATATGTGCTTGGATTCGTCGCATCTTGTTCTTGTTATTTATCTAACCTCGAAAAGTTAGTCACTCACTATTAACGTTCTTATATTTTGTAAATTTGATTTCACTTGAAACGACAATTTAAATACGTTGTTAAATTTGAATTGCTAGTTATTTAATTTTTGAATATGATATGCCGTTATCTGCAATTGTTCACCTATGATATATGACACCATATCCTGTTGTGTATATTTTATTTAATTTATCACCGATGATATATGCCTGTTGTTATATGTTATATTTTTGTACCATAATTGTTCTCACTTTGCAAGTTCCCTGTTAATTTAGAATTCCCTATGGGTTGAAATGATAAACCCAAGCGATTTTCGTTGATTTTGAATTTTTGGAATTGCGGGTTGAAATGATATACCCGTAAATGTTTAAATTGCAGATTAAAATGATAAATGTCTGTATCACTTGACCATAGGATAGAAAATTATATACTGTAACAACCCGTAAATTTTAATAGTTTTAATAATATATTTAACTGGAATTTTGTGGTTTTTTAAATACTTGAATTTGAAAATAAAATTTTAAT
This sequence comes from Allium fistulosum, assembly GCA_030737815.1. Classification (NCBI taxonomy): domain Eukaryota; kingdom Viridiplantae; phylum Streptophyta; class Magnoliopsida; order Asparagales; family Amaryllidaceae; genus Allium; species Allium fistulosum. Next base: position 1,458,969,639 of record CM060903.1, read on the forward strand.
ATTTGAAATACGTCTATTTTAACATAGCAACTAGTAAATTTTCATCTGATAATATTGAAGTTTATTTTATTGTGTAATTTTATTTCAATTTAAATCAGTTAATAATAGTTGAATTTAAAAGTTTTCCGAAACCTAAATATGTCAACATGAGAAAATTTATTTAGAACACTCTGAATCAGACTGCGAAATTCATTTCGCAAAATTCGGACGTTTCTAGCGCCGTTTGGATTTTTCCGTACAGAATAGCAACCTATATCGGTACCGATTATCGACTTTTGATAGGATGATCCTATCACTGATATCTGTATACCGTTTTGATCGTCTCGTTGTGCTGATGTAACGACCCGTATTTTTACAGATCAAAACATTGCAAAACAGTTGTTATTTGATCGTAGTATGGTTAAGTTGTTCAGAGTTAGGTCGTGTGGTGGCTTAGGTCGAGTGAATGACTTAAGAGTTAACGACCTAGTAGTTAGCGTATTGGTTTAGGTCGAACTGGTTTAGGTCGTATGATAGTTTGGGATGACCTATAGGATTTGATCGACCTAAGGAGTAGACGACCTAAAGAATAGGCGACTTAAGGAAAGTTGGCGACTTAAGATAGTGGCGACCTAAGAGTTAGCGGCATAAGAAACTGGGCGAGTTAACGATTTGAGGGATAGGTCGTGAGCGACCTAGGTGGTCTGTGTTTAGTTAGGTCGTGAGCGACCTAAGTGGTCTGTGTTTAGTTAGGTCGTGAGCGACCTAAGTGGTCTGTGTTTAGTTAGGTCGTGAGCGACCTAAGTTTAGGTCGTTAGACTACCTAAATATGTTAAGTCGTAAGTTGTTAGGTCGCTAAGTATTAGGTCGTGAGGTGTTAGGTCGTAACCTAGTTAGGTCGCGTAGGTATTGAGTTGTTAGGTCGCGGAAGCGCATTTGTGTTAGGTCGCGCGCGAAGTTAAGTCGCGCAGTGTTAGGTCGTGTAGTGTTAAGTCGCACGCATGTGCTAAGTTGTTGAGCCGGAAGCTGTTAGGTCGCGCATTGTGTTAGGTCGTGGTGTTTTTAGGTCGTAGGTCATGGACAGTTAGGTCGTGGATAGTTAGGTCGTGGACGACCTAAAGGGGCGGACGACCTAAGGGGAAATCAGCCTATAAATAGGAGGGTTCTTCTTCATTTTTGGGATCCGGATTTCGAAGCGACGAAATGCCGCCATTTTGAGAGCTCGAGTTCTACACTTCTTCACTTCTTTTCTCCACTTTGATTTAGTACTTCCTTCCATCCAAGATCCAAGAGCTAAAGTTGAAGATCTACATTCTTCGAAGATTGGTTTCATCGTTTGAAGCGGGATTGTGATAGATCGAGTTAGATTCTTCGCTGTCCAGATCTGAAGTGTGTTGCTTTTGAGGTGTTTAGGTGATTCGGTGAGTGGTGATTATCTCTCACACGGATCCAAAGGAGTATATCGGATTGATGGCTTGATTTGGTGTTAAAATAGTGATTTCCATGCATTTTCATAAACTTAAGTGTAGATCTATTGTTCATGATGATTTGACATCCATTTTACTACATGTTAACCTATGCAAGTTCATTCATCAAGTTGTAAAGATATTGCTCATGATTCATGCTTGTTAGATTTAGTCTCTTTATTTACTAAATTGCCATTATTGTTATAATTGTTTATTTGATCATGTTTGAATGCTTGATTACTTGGATTAATGTTTGACTTGATTGATTGTTGAAAATTAGTTGATTGATGATTTGAATTGGACAAGTTAGTCGAAGATGATTCAAAAGCTAAGGGAAAGGCTCTTGAATTGGAAAAGCTGCTCGTGGCATATGTGGCGGATGATGAAGCTCATATGGATAGATTTGATGACGTTGATGTTGAGATGAGGCTTTGCTATGATAAGATGAAGCGAGGCATGGTATGAGATAGCCTTGGTTTAATCCAGACGGGATTATTCCAAGCATGTTGATAACTCGGTGAAATGGTTCGAGTTGAGGATAATGGTTTGCTCAAGAGGCGCTTGGGCTAGTATGGAAATAGTCGTCGAGGAGGATGACTAGAAGGCTGAGGTTTCATCGTTATTGAAGGTTCTAGCAGACTCAAAGCAAGAGTATGTTGGGCAGATTCGATAGTCCCTAAAGACTATGATTGTAGTCGAGTACTCTGGGCAGATTCGATAGTCCCTAAAGACTATGATTGTAGTCGAGTACTCTGGGCAGATTCGATAGTCCTAGGCATGGGCTGCGACGACGTGCGGAGTTATGTCTAGAACCGGGGTTACCATTAACCCTTGACGGACGGCTGAAAGAATGTGCCGGTCATTCAATTAACGGTGGTATCGAAGTAATGATAACAGTGATAGCCAAAGTCATGGATGTTTGGTTGTATCGTCATTCGGTCTCAAGGGCGATGTTTTCTGGGTGCTTATCTGATCTTGGTTTAGGCCTTGGGGGTTTGTACTTGGAAAACACCGACCTTGACTCGATTGATAATTGCTTTACTTTAAATGTCTGCTTTGCTATGTTTATTTCTGCTTAGTGTGTCTGGGGGGCTATCACTGTAGAAAGAGGTGGAGTGGGAGGGTTGGATTCCTATTCCTTTTACCTTTATGCTCTTTTGGTATATTGTTAGTTAATTTACCGCTCACTAAGACTGTTGTCTGACTCAAGGTTTTATGTTCCACTCTTATTACCTTGGGCTGTTCATCCATTTTTGGGATGGGCAGACAAGGTAGCAGGTGACATGTGATGTTCTTAGTGACCGACGATGCTGATGACGAAGACGAGCTGGAGGCTTGCGTATTGTTTCTTACTATATGTACTGGATATTCCGCTGCTTGTATATTCTCTGAGTGATATGTAGTGAGGCTTGATGTATTGACTATTTAGATGTTGTACCAAACTATTATGAAGTTTAATTGAGATTCTGTTCTGTAAAGCTTCACTATATATACTTTCTATTGTATTTTATCTATGCGCTGTGAGTTATACAATAGATTCTGTTGTTTTAATTTAACCTTGGCAACCGTCCATGGCTGCCTGGCACACTTTACAGCGCACTATTCCTATGTTCAGTGCAGGGGTCATGGGCGGTCGTCACATTTGGTATCAGAGCTTTGGTTAATCGATTTTACCCAACACTCGCTGACGTAACTACGTATGAGAGACGTAATTGTATTTTGAAGGATGATTACTATATATAATATAGTAGCTTAGAAAGATTTGAGTTCTTTATGCAGTTGTTCTTAAGGTGTATTAATCATTCCTTTTTATCGATATTAAGGATGAGTCGAAGAGGGAGACCAGCTGCTAGGGAAGGCCGTGCTACTGAGGAGGTTGCTGATTATGTTGCTATGTTCGAAGCTATGATGACTTCGATCATGAGAAGGATGCCAGCTCCGGGGCCATCCGTAGATGTTGGAGTTCAAGTTCAAACTCTAAAACCGGTGGATTTTGCTAAGCTGTGTAAAGACTACACTGCTCTTGGAGGAAAGGTTTTCTTAAGGACAGAGTCAACCATTGAGGTTCAGAGATGGATAGATGCTTGTAGAAGGATCTTTGGTGATTTGGGAATCGAGGATGCAACTAAAAGGAAGCTTGCATCAAGACAGCTTCAAGGGAGAGCTTCTGATTGGTGGAACTCTATCACCATTGATACTCCGGAGGAAGAGATTACTTGGGAGCAATTCCAAGCCAGATTTAAAGCTAAGTTCATTTCTACAGCTCAGAAGTCTGTCCTGTTCAAGAAATTTATGGAGCTCAAGCAAGGTGGAAGACCAGTTCTTGAGTATGTTTCTGAGTTTGAAGCTTTGTCCAAGTATGCCCGGTCGTATATTGAATCTGCATACCAGAAGAATGAGAAGTTTGTGACAGACTTGGACAGTTATCTTGGAAGGCAGTTGGTGGATCATTTGGACGATCCATTTGAGAAGCTTGTGGAGAAAGCTCTCAGGCACGAGAATTTGTTTCCTAAAGAAGGGTCTGTTGTTGCTGTGACCAAGGAAGAGTCTAGACCACAGCAGGGTGGAAACAAGAAGAGGAAGCAGCAGCAAAAGGGTAAGGATGGCCAGAAGAAGCCGAAGGGCGAAGTGACTTGCTACAATTGTCAACAGAAGGGCCATTTCTCCAGGGATTGCAAGAATTCGAAGGTGCCGGTTAAGTGTCACAACTGTGACAAGCCGGGGCATATCAGGAAGAATTGTTCAGAAACGCGGAGGGACAAGCAGATTATGCAAGCTTATGCTTTGGGGGCTGTTCCATCATCTTCGAAAGCTCCTACCGTTGAAGAGAAAGGAAAGAGTGTGGTGGTTCAAGGTACTCTTTCCATATGTGGTGTTCCAGTTAGAGTGTTATTCGATACTGGGGCGTCGCATTCTTTTGTTTGTAATGAACTTGTAGGCCGGTTGGATTTAGAACCGGATATCGTTGATAGGCCATTGGTTGTGACTAATCTAATTGGGGGTTCGTCTTGTCTGTGTATGCTTTGCCGTGGTCTGATTGTATCGAGTCATGATTGCTCTTTTGTTTGTGATTGTTTTGTTCTGAACTTTGCGGGGTTCGGAATTATTTTGGGTATGGACTGGCTTAGGAAGTATGCGGCAAAGGTTGATTATGAAAGGTTGGAGGTGACAGTCGAGAATGTGGAGGGGCGAAAGGTTGTGATACGATGTAAGCATGAGGAAGGTGTCTTCATGAGCTTCATGTATTCGTTGGTTGTTCCACGGGATGGACTGTCATCGCTGCCAATCGCTAATGGATTTGAGGATGTCTTTGATGAGGTCAAAGGGTTACCGCCGCATAGGGAGATCGAGTTTCGTATAGATCTAGTTGAAGGAGCCAGACCTGTTGTGATGCCTCTTAGGCGGATGGCGCCTAGGGAACAGCAAGAGTTGAGGGTGCAAGTTGATGATCTTTTACAGAAAGGATTCATTCGGCGTAGTGTGTCCGAATGGGGTGCACCAGTTGTGTTTGTAACCAAAGCGGATGGATCGATGAGGTTGTGTGTAGATTATCGTGAGCTGAATAAAGTGACTAAGAAGAACAAGTATCCATTGCCGAGAATAGATTACTTGTTTGATCAGCTTCACGAAGCTAAGGTGTTTTCTCAGATGGATTTGGCTACGGGATTTCACCAGTTAAGAGTGGCTAAGGATAGTGTGCCAAAGACTGCTTTCAGGACACCATCTGGTTTCTTTGAGTGGCTGGTAATGCCGTTTGGATTGACCAATGCACCAGCATATTTTGTGGATCTTATGAATAGAGTGTTCAGAGATCAGTTGAACAAGTTTGTACTAGTGTTCGTGGATGATATTTTGATTTATTCCAGAACTGAAGAAGAGCACAAGACGCACTTGCGTATTGTTTTGGAAATCTTACGGAAACATCAACTGAAGGCTAAGTTTTCGAAGTGTCACTTCTGGAAGAGCAAAGTGAGGTTCTTAGGCCATATTATCTCTGGAAATGGTAGCGGTTGATCCCGCTAAGGTGGCAGCAATCCAGGATTGGGTAGACCTAAGAATGCATCTGATGTGATAAGTTTTCTTGGATTAGTAGGATATTATTGTCGATTTATCAAGGACTTTTCCAAGGTGGCTGCACCGTTAACAGGATTGACGAAAAAGAACCAAGTATTCAGATGGGATGCTAAGTGTGAGCAAGCTTTCGAAATCCTGAAAGAGCGATTGACAAGTGCTCCTGTTTTGACTATTCCAAGTGGAAATGATGAGATGGTGGTTTACACCGACGCATGTGGTACTGGACTTGGAGCAGTGCTAATGCAGAAGGGTAAAGTTGTTGCGTATGCCAGTCGACAACTGAAGCCGCATGAAAGGAATTATCCGACTCATGATTTGGAGTTGGCGGCGATTGTTTTTGCTCTGAAGATGTGGAAACATTATCTATTGGGAGTTCGATTCGAGTTGTTTACAGATCATAATTCATTGAAGTATCTTTTCTCCCAAAAGGATTTGAATCTTCGGAAGTAACGATTGCTAGAGTTTTTGGCATCATATGATTTTGGTATAGCCTATACTCCGGGAAAAGGTAACGCAGTGGTAGATGCGTTAAGTCGAAGACATGCAGGATTGGGAGCCATGTTTTCAGAATGGAAGAATCTCGAGTATTTAGCTGGATTTGATTTCAGGCCTAGATGTGAATTGGAACCTGAAATGTTGGCAAACTTATCAATAAGACCGACTCTTGTGGAAAGGATTGGCGAGAGCCAAAAGTGAGACGATAAGCTTGTCAAGATTATCCGTGATTTGGAATCTGGGTTGGACCCAGAAAAGGATAGAGGATTCGAGGTCGATCGAGAGGGTTGGCGTCGGAAGCAAGGACGACTAGTTGTTCCCGATATCGATGAATTGAGAAATGAAGTTCTGAAGGAAAGTCATCACTCGAAGTTGACAATTCATCCAGGTGGAAATAAGATGTATCGGGATATGAAGAGAACCTATTACTGGAAAGGTATGAAGAAGGATGTTGGAAATTTTATTTTCAAGTGCATGAACTGCCAGTTGGTAAAAGCCAAGCAGAAGAAGCCCAGTGGACTGCTTCAGCCATTAGAAGTTCCTACATGGAAGTGGGAGCAAGTATCGATGGATTTTATCGATGGGTTACCTAGAACCAGAGCGGGAAATGAAGGGATATGGGTCATCGTAGATCGTTTGACTAAGAGTGCAAGATTCATTCCTGTTCGATCAACCAGGACTGCATCAAAGTTGGCTGAGTTGTATGTTAAGTGGATAGTTCGATTCCATGGTATTCCGAAGAGTATAGTGAGCGATCGAGACCCATTGTTCACTAGTGGATTTTGGAAGAGCTTCCAGGAAGTTTTGGGAACCGAGTTGTGTTTGAGTACAGCTTATCATCCCCAAACAGATGTTCAAACTGAGAGAGTCAATCGAGTTTTGGAGGATCTCCTTAGAGCCTGTGTTTTGGATTTCGGAGGATCATGGGAAGATCATCTTCATTTGGTGGAATTTTCATATAATAACAGTTACCAGTCAAGCATTGGTATGGCACCGTATGAGGCATTGTATGGAAGACCGTGTAACTCTCCTACATGTTGGTTAGAAACAGGAGAAAAGTTGATACTTGGGCCAGAAATGATTCGACAGACTTCGGATTGCATAGAGATCATTCGGCAACGAATGAAGACAGCCCAAGACCGTCAGAAAAGTTATGCCGATAAGCGTCGTAAGGATTTGGAATTCGACGTAGGTGATATGGTTTTTGTGAAGATTTCTCCACTGAAGAATGTTATTCGATTCGGGAAGAAAGGGAAATTGACTCCGAGATTTGTTGGACCATTCCCGATTATCGAGCGAATTGGAAAGCTCGCCTACAAATTAGAGTTACCAGAAAAGATGTCGGGTGTGCACAATGTTTTTCATGTATCGTATCTACGGAAGTATGTGCACGACTCGAATACAGTGGTTTCTGCAGACAGCTGTGAAGATTTTGAGGTTGATCCAGTCGATAAGAGACCTCGTAAGCCGCTTCGTGTTGTGGAAACTGACACAAAACAACTTAGGAGGAAGGTAGTTAGGTTGCTCAAGATACAATGGAGTGATGATGATAACGACTGTACATGGGAGGTGGAAGAGAGGATGAAGGCAGCTCATCCTGAACTCTTCAAGGTATGGCCATAAGGTGTCGTGTCATCTCACGATATTATAACTTGTTCTAGTTTTAGAATTCTGCATGCTAAGCTAGAATTGGATGCATGGTTTGTTGATTGCTATGGATGGTAGGCGTGCAGAATAGTCTTTGATTGCTCTTGTTTTTTTGGAATTTCGGGGGCGAAATTCCTAAGGGGGAGAGAATGTAACGACCCGTATTTTTACGGATCAAAACATTGCAAAACAGTTGATATTTGATCGTAGTATGGTTAAGTTGTTCAGAGTTAGGTCGTGTGGTGGCTTAGGTCGAGTGAATGACTTAAGAGTTAACGACCTAGTAGTTAGCGTATTGGTTTAGGTCGAACTGGTTTAGGTCGTATGATAGTTTAGGACGACCTATAGGATTTGATCGACCTAAGGAGTAGACGACCTAAAGAATAGGCGACTTAAGGAAAGTTGGCGACTTAAGATAGTGGCGACCTAAGAGTTAGCGGCATAAGAAACTGGGCGAGTTAACGATTTGAGGGATAGGTCGTGAGCGACCTAGGTGGTCTGTGTTTAGTTAGGTCGTGAGCGACCTAAGTGGTCTGTGTTTAGTTAGGTCGTGAGCGACCTAAGTGGTTTGTGTTTAGTTAGGTCATGAGCGACCTAAGTTTAGGTCGTTAGACTACCTAAATATGTTAAGTCGTAAGTTGTTAGGTCGCTAAGTATTAGGTCGTGAGGTGTTAGGTCGTAACCTAGTTAGGTCGTGTAGGTATTGAGTTGTAAGGTCGCGGAAGCGCATTTGTGTTAGGTCGCGCGCGAAGTTAAGTCGCACAGTGTTAGGTCGTGTAGTGTTAAGTCGTGCGCATGTGCTAAGTTGTTGAGCCGAAAGCTGTTAGGTCGCGCATTGTGTTAGGTCATGGTGTTTTTAGGTCGTAGGTCGTGGACAGTTAGGTCGTGGATAGTTAGGTCGTGGACGACCTAAAGGGGCGGACGACCTAAGGGGAAATCAGCCTATAAATAGGAGGGTTCTTCTTCATTTTTGGGATCCGGATTTCGAAGCGACGAAGTGCCGCCATTTTGAGAGCTTGAGTTCTACACTTCTTCACTTCTTTTCTCCACTTTGATTTAGTACTTCCTTCCATCCAAGATCGAAGATCCAAGAGCTAAAGTTGAAGATCTACATTCTTCGAAGAGTCATTTCATCGTTTGAAGCGGGATTGTGATAGATCGAGTTAGATTCTTCGCTGTCCAGATCTGAAGTGTGTTGCTTTTGAGGTGTTTAGGTGATTCGGTGAGTGGTGATTATCTCTCACACGGATCCAAAGGAGTATATCGGATTGATGGCTTGATTTGGTGTTAAAATAGTGATTTCCATGCATTTTCATAAACTTAAGTGTAGATCTATTGTTCATGATGATTTGACATCCATTTTACTACATGTTAACCTATGCAAGTTCATTCATCAAGTTGTAAAGATATTGCTCATGATTCATGCTTGTTAGATTTAGTCTCTTTATTTACTAAATTGTCATTATTGTTATAATTGTTTATTTGATCATGTTTGAATGCTTGATTACTTGGATTAATGTTTGAGTTGATTGATTGTTGAAAATTAGTTGATTGATGATTTGAATTGGACAAGTTAGTCGAAGATTATTCAAAAGCTAAGGGGAAGGCTCTTGAATTGGAAAAGCTGCTCGTGGCATATGTGGCGGATGATGAAGCTCATATGGACAGATTTGATGACGTTGATGTTGAGATGAGGCTTTGCTATGATAAGATGAAGCGAGGCATGGTATGAGATAGCCTTGGTTTAATCCAGACGGGATTATTCCAAGCATGTTGATAACTCGGTGAAATGGTTCGAGTTGAGGATAATGGTTTGCTCAAGAGACGCTTGGGCTAGTATGGAAATAGTCATTGAGGAGGATGACTAGAAGGCTGAGGTTTCATCGTTATTGAACGTTCTAGCAGACTCAAAGCAAGAGTACGTTGGGAAGATTCGATAGTCCCTAAAGACTATGATTGTAGTCGAGTACTCTGGGCAGATTCGATAGTCCTAGGCACGGGCTACGACGACGTGCGGAGTTATGTCTAGAACCGGGGTTGCCATTAACCCTTGACGGACGGCTGAAAGAATGTGCCGGTCATTCAATTAACGGTGGTATCGAAGTAATGATAACAGTGATAGCCAGAGTCATGGATGTTTGGTTGTATCGTCATTCGGTCTCAAGAGCGATGTTTTCTGGGTGCTTATCTGATCTTGGTTTAGGCCTTGGGGGTTTGTACTTGGAAAACACCGACCTTGACTCGAGTGATAATTGCTTTACTTTAAATGTCTGCTTTGCTATGTTTATTTCTGCTTAGTGTGTCTGGGGGGCTATCACTGTAGAAAGAGGTGGAGTGGGGGGGTTAGATTCCTATTCCTTTTACCTTTATGCTCTTTTGGTATGTTGTTAGTTAATTTACCGCTCACTAAGACTGTTGTCTGACTCAAGGTTTTATGTTCCACTCTTATTACCTTGGGTTGTTCATCCATTTTTGGGATGGGCAGACTAGGTAGCAGGTGACAGGTGCTGTTCTTAGTGACCGACGATGCTGATGACGAAGACGAGCTGGAGGCTTGCGTATTGTTTCTTACTATATGTACTGGATATTCCGCTGCTTGTATATTCTCTGAGTGATATGTAGTGAGGCTTGATGTATTGACTATTCAGATGTTGTACCAAACTATTATGAAGTTTAATTGAGATTCTGTTCTGTAAAGCTTCACTATATATACTTTCTATTGTATTTTATCCATGCGCTGTGAGTTATACGATAGATTCTGTTGTTTTAATTTAACCTTGGCAACCGTCCATGGCTGCCTGGCACACTTTACAGTGCACTATTCCTATGTTCAGTGCAGGGGTCATGGGCAGTCGTCACAGCTGATCTCTACGGTGTATTCAATTCTGTGTTTTGAAGTCCGGTACACGGTGGAATCCGCGAAATCGGTAACAGTATCGGTACCAGATCTGTGACCTTTTGTTTTCTTTTGCGTTTCAAATCTTTGAACGTGCAGTCCAAGCAATATCATAAACTGCTCGGACAACTTTTTTGCTGAATCAATGGGCAGCTGTTACCTTTTCATTATTTCAATTTATTATAAAGCTGTCTGTTTCCTCTGCTTTTTTGAATTACCTTTCTTTGTTCACTAACGATTGAGAAATAAATTATATATTAATCCGTTGTTCCTGAAAACCACGTGTTTGTTATTTTTCTCCTTCCTCCTTTTCTTTTCGCCTACTCCTTGAAGCTGCTCGTCTCCGCCTCTCTCCGCCCTCTGACCGTACACCATCACCACCATCGAACCCAAGTGTAGCCACCAACCTGCTTCACACCTCAGCCACACCGGACACCTCTCTTCCTCCTCCTCATCTCTTCCCACCCATCACCGCATGTTATAACCACACGACGCACCACAGCCTGTCTCGGCCCCATCAGGCAACCGTGCGATCTGACCTGCTTTGTTCGAACTCGACGGCCTTTCTCCTCTCTCTGCCTTATTAATGAGGTATTGTATAAATATATATATGTTTTATATATACGTATTAGTTTAAGTAGAGGTAGTGTTGCTATTCTTTACGGTTATACATACATATACAGTTTGTTTCTTTTGTAAATTTATATGCATATATTTAAGTATACATGTTATATATTTCATCACTTATATATTTCTAAAGCATGTTTTATAAACTGTATTCGTTTGTGTGTATATATATATGCTAATGAGTTATTGGGGGTTTTACTCTTGGTTTAAAGTATATAAATATGTTGCTTCGTGTATAAAGTTTTGCAGTCGAATACAATTTCAAGTTGAGTTTTGTTCCATATATATTTTTATATAAGTGGTAAATATAATAGTGCTTGTATATATATTGGCATCGATGTCTAGAATGTTTACTTATAGCAGTTATAAGTTTTATAAGTTAAAAATATAACTGTCGAGTTATATGGGTTAGTTTTAAAAAGTATAAAGTTATACTGTTTGTATATTCATTGTTATATTTGATCTATCGTGTTTTATATAATAAGGTTTGTTGGGTTTTTTTGGTATATATATAATTACAGGTCATAGGTATAGTATCTACGAAAAGTTATATATTTTATTATAAAGTGTTATATATATATATTAATTTATATATGTCTTGTTGCTGTGTACAGTGAAATGTTAATATGTATATATTTTTTTTACCTGTTATAGTGTAATAGTGTATAAGTTTGTATAATGTATAAATTTAGAAGTCTACGTATGTACGTGTTTTCGAGTTATATATATTGTGTCAGATTTTTTTAGTGAAGTATGTAAAAAGGTGTATAGGTTATTATTGTATATTATATTATAAGTGTATTGTTATATATTATATTTATAGTCATAACGTGTATTGTTATAAGTGTACTGTATATTATATTGTATTACTGTACATGTATAGTATAATTTAAATATAGTCTAGTTTACATATATAATGGATATATGTTGATTTATACAGAACGTGTGGTCAATAGTTTGTTTCAAAACTATTTTATATTTTTTGAAAACGTATGTATATAATTTTAATGAGTTTCAAAATTAATATTGGTTAAGAAAATAATATATTAGAATAATATATATATTTTTGTTTCGGTCTACATCAAGCTGTTTCTAATCTATTTTCATCGATCTCTATTTATCAGCCATGTTCGTCCTATTCGTGCCGATCTTGTTCTTTTTGGAAATTCGTTCTTGGATTCGTAACCATTTCAAATCTCTCCAGCCTCGAAAGGTGAGCAATCACTCACGATTAACGTTCTTGTGTTTATTAAATTTGATTTCAATTGAAACGACAATTGAAATATGTTGCTGTAGTTATTTAAATTGTTATATATATGCTATTATCTATAACTGTTCACCTATAGGATATGACACCATATCATGTCGTCTATATTATATTGTTATTGATGATATATGCCTGTTATTGTCATATCTGTTATCACTCTGCAAGTTCCCTGTTAGTATAGCATTCTCTATGGGTTGAAATGATACATACCCGAACGATCTGTAGAATAGGAGAAAATCGTTATGGGTTGAAATGATAGACCCAAGTGATTTTCATTGAATTGAATTTGGGATTGCGGGTTGAAATGATATATACCCGTATATATTTAAATTGCGGATTGAAATGATAAATATCTATATCACTTGACCATAGGATAGAAAATTATATACAAACACTGTTGGTTTATATATATAAATATTTTGAAATTGATTTCTATGGTTTGAAAGAAAATATAGCTGATTTATTTAAATTTGGAATTATCATGTATATGAATAAGTTTATTATAAAATAGATTGAATAATAAGCTTTAAATTTAGTAAAGTTTGATTTAAGTAAATTACAATATGTTAAAGTATTTATTTAAAATTTTAATTTAAAATAGATTTTATAATAATTCTATAAGTTAAAGTTGGAAAGATAAATGTGGATTTATTCGAAGTTATATTTAATTAAGAATTTTGTTTAATTAAATCGATTTGAAACTTATTGAATTTGAGGGTTTTAAGATACAATTTTATAACTTGATTTTTGAATTAAAATGATTAAATGGATATTTCAAGTTTTAAATAAATCGAAGGAAATATTAAGTTTAGTGTGAGTTAAGGTTATTTAAATGATAATGGATTTGTTAAGTGAATATTTCAAAACTAAATAATAATGAAGTTAAAATAATATATATATGAAATTATCAATTTAGTTTTGAAAGTGCTATAATTTGGATATATATATTGAAATGGAAATGATATTTTGGTTTTGAAGTATAAATTAATTTAAATGACCATAGTGTTATAATAACGTTTGGTTGTTAATAGCATATGTTTCCACATTGTAGATAGTTCCCTGGATTCTTAGAGGATGGTTATCCCAAACATCTTTTAAGTTCCTTGTATTTCAGGTTATATTTTACTTGAGTTGGATTTATTGATATAAGAATGTTAATCCTGACTCAAGTGTTTTGTGTTTTGCTTTACACTCGGGTCAGACTGAGTGATACAGCATTTGAGACTCACCTTTGGAGTTTAGAGCTTCGCTTGGAGATCCAACTATCGATTCAGCTTTCAGCTTTCTAGTTGATTTGTTCTGAGATGTCATCACTGTATTTGAGATATTCTGTTGTATTTTATTTCAAACTCTGTTGTTTATATAATAGCTTCATGAACTACTATTTATCTATTCCACTGCATTATTAGATTACTCTGTGTTTGTGATTCTATGATTGATTTATTTACTGTATATGCTGAGTTTTGCCAAATTTTAAATTAACAATCCGATATTTTGAGCAATTCAAGTCCGACATGTGTGGATGCGAATGGTTGAAAATACCAGGATGTTACAGTTGGTATCAGAGCTCTAGTTTTAGGAAAAACTCAGCATATGGGGTAGATTTAATTACAGAATTACTTTCGTTCGAACTCCCTATTTGTATTCTTTTGATTCTGGAGCATCCCATAACTCCACTTCGAATGATCTCTATAAAAATCGGCGATTCCGCCAATCTTAGAATGATTCTAAAGGGGTGAAACTCCTTTACAATTGGCATTTATTCACCGAAGATTTCTGTATCCTCGGTTTACGATGCTATCTACCTCCTGTTATGCATGAATTCTATCTCTAGCGATCGAATTTCGATTTGCCTTAGATTTTCGCATCGATCATATTCCTAAAGTCACGGTTGACCCGGTTAAGGTCGCCTGCGATTTATATAGTATATCCATCTTCTATTTTGAAATTTAATTATCTCATCTTCGTTCGAGCCTATCTTCGAATCAGAATTCTATTTGATTAGAGTCCCTCTAATTTGAATCTCTATCTTTGTTTTGAAATCCATTTTTGAATCATCCTTGGAAAAAAATCAGGCTTGTTTGTATTTTAGAAATTGTTTTATATATCGAAAGTATTACTTTGATAAGTATGATCATATTCTATATATATAAGTGAAAATGTTTTCTGTAAGGATTATATATATACCTTTTAAAAATGAGAATTTGAAGTTTCGAAAAGATTTGAAATTTTGAAAATTATATAAGAAATGGATTTATATAAAAAGGATTTATAACTAAAGGTTTTGAATTTGAAATTTGAGAGATTGAACTCCGGTATTTTGAAATTGGTTTTAAGATTTTGAAAATATATAATAATATGGTTTGAAAGTATTTCCGAATAAGAAATGTTTCAAATGACTTAAAATGAGTTCCAATGATTTCGAAGAAATTTCAAAGAAGTTTTCAAGAAAATGGAACTTATGTCGCTGAAGAATAATTTCGGTGATGAGTGCACGCATCATCGACATTGATTCTCGAGTTTCAGAGTGGGGGATAGGCCACTTTGGTAGCTTTGCTATGCGATTGATTTTGTGAAACCAATTTTGATTTCAAATTCCAAAGTATGATTTGATATTCGAAAGATATATGTATATATATTTGAAACGATTTGAAGTGAGCCCGGTGTTCAGTCCTCGAGTTTTGGATTTGATTTGGTATAACTCTATCTTTTGGAATTGATTTACTGATTTGTTGATGATTTCCAACTCTTGGATGTGAATATGATTTCTCCGACTATTGTGAATGTTCAAACACTTCCAAATCAAGGTTTAAATTTTTCAAAGCTAAGTAATTTTGAAAAGTATAAATTATTTGATAAAGTATATAAATTAGTTTTGTATGTGTAAAGTATGAAGTAATATGATTTAAATAAGTTGGAAACTGTTATGTTAAGTAAATGAATAAGACTGTTTTGAATTATACTAATATGAAATTTAGTTTTTAAAAATATTTTGAATAAAATATAGTTTTAAATGTTTTAACTTAGTAACATCTTTTATAAAACTATATATATATATATATATATAAAGTTGGAATAGATACATAGTTGTACGTATGCTGTTTTATTCGCATAATTAATTTGATCTAGGTTTGAGTACACAAGTTCGAGGTGAATTACACCATTTCATGTTAGGATTTTTCATTTGATTCTTGACGGCGAATATTTGATATGGATGTTGGGCTTGATTCTAGAGTTCTCTATCATAGTATATGGCTATGCAAGGAGACTGATGGCTTCTAGTCGAGAAACCATATCGAAGTCCGCATTAGGGAAGTCGAATGGACAATACTAGTTCGAAAGCGAACTTGTGTGATCGAGCGAGTGATCAAATGTGATGTTGCGAAATGATGACATATGTACATATTATGTTCTAATATCATTGATATACTTTGACGCTGAAATTGGAAGTTGTTGGGTTGGATATCTTTGTAATTTAATTGGAATTTTTCTTTTATGAAAAACTACTATCAATTTAAAACCATTGTTCAAAACTATTTTTCTTTTATTTTTCTTAAACAAACTATTCTATTCTATTTTACATACAAACTATTTTACAAATTATTGTATTTAGAAAACTATTTTACAAACTATTTTATATACAAAACTATTCTAAATTCAAAACCTTTTCTAAAGCAAAGATGTTCAATCCCATATGGCTCTTCATACAGCGTAATTGATTTTGGAAAATTTTGATTCTGATATAAGATGGACCTTATGTAAATATAAGATGATTTTGAAAACCATTGATTTTGGAAATGAATTGTTTGACTTAAATTATATTGATTTAGAAACTTGGATTATTCTCCAAACCTATTATTTTGGAAACTTTGAAACTGAAGATATTTAAATTGAGAAGAAATAATTTGGTGGAATTGTATATGATTTTGAAACTGAACTGATATTGAAACGAATTGAATTGAGAACCTTATTTTACTAAATACTTGATTTGGGAGTTATCGAACTTATATAAAGCTGATTTGTATAAGTATGATATTGATTTGAAACTATAGATTTGGAAAGGTACTCAATTTGAAAAGTGAAATCTTATATAATCAAAGTCTATATAAGTTTGATTTGCTATACTCTTGAGTCTGGAAAGTATTTGATTTGAAATGAAACCTTATATATAATGCACTTTATATAAGTATGATATTTGAAATTGATTTGAAAGGGTACTATATGATACATATTTTCGAAGTAAAGATATGGAAAGTGCCTTCTGCTTGATATCCGCTTTGTGGCCACATTATGGATTCATTCTATCGATATTATATTCTCTAATTTGGGTTTTCCGGATATAATACTCGAGTGTCCATCGAATTCCATGGCGTTACCCATGGTCTTACGAACTCGACTGCATAGCGTAATTCGCAGGGCCGAGATGGCTTACGGGTATGGATGTTTCCTGGGGGATCCAGGCGTAACCATTGTGTATCTACGATCTATGGTCGTTTTAGTAGCGTAATCCGCAGGGCCGAGACGACTTACGGGTACGGATGTTTCCTGGGGGATCCAGGTGTAACCATTGTGTATTTGCGGTCTACTAGTCATCATGGCGTAATTCGTAGGGCTGAGATAGCCTATGGATATGGATGTTTCCTGGGGGATCCAGGCGTAACCATTGTGTATCTGCGATCCATGATTCGACATGATTTGGTTGTTTTGTTTGGATTGTACTTTCCATATCTGTTTTTAAAAGTTTTTCCAGTATCACTGGGTGTTGAAACAAGTCTACTAAGTACGTGGAGAATTCTAGCTTTGCGCCTGATCAACGCATAGCCAGAGTCTGCAGGAACGAGGATAAACTTGTTGAAACATCGAGTTATAAAAGTATTTTCAAAAGGAAAATTTGTTTCAATATAAAAGATTTTATTATAAAAGTATTTTCAACAAAGAAATTTTATATTAATATTTGAAATTGAAATTCTTATGGTTCTAAATTAATTATTCGTGCCCGATACTATTCTTTTGAATCTACCTTATCTGCTCAGCTTTTTTTATTCACCGATATTCTATTTTTCGAATCTACCTTCTTTTCCTTCTTGAATATATCCTCTTAAAATATTATTTATTTATATACTTCATGGTTTAATAGTAAATTATTAGTGTTGTAAATATTTTAGAAGTTATTAATGAAATACAACATATTTAAAGAAAAAGATTATTGATTTATTAATAATGTTGAAAAGTATCTTGAGATATAAATTTATGAATTATGGATTTAATGTTTTCAATAGCTTCTTTGTAAATATAAGTAATGATGTAAATAATTGTTTTCAAATAGTTTTCATATATTTATAAAGGTGTTATTTAAACATATAAATGGTATTTATAAAGGAAGCAAGAAATTTTACAAATGGGTTTTGAAAAGTATTAAAGTCTTAAAGAAAATTGAATTTCAAGTGAAGTTTTCAAATGAATATTTCAAGTAAAATTTATATAGTTTTAAATTAATTGTTTATCCTTGTCTTTCAACCTATTTTTCCTTCTAGTTGTTTCTATTCTCCCACCTTCTTCCTTTTTAGGGACGAAAAGTTTTGAGTGGGGGTGAGTGTAACGACCCGTAAATTTTAATAGTTTTAATAATATATTTGTTAACGTTAAAATATGAACGATAACACCCGGTGTGTGTAATAAGATCGTGAAAGCACCACCCGTGTGACGGGAACAGAAATTAAGCAGGAAAATAGCAGAAATGCAGTAAATGAACAACAGATTTATAGTGGTTCGGCCCGTAATTGAGCCTACGTCCACTTTATAGTCTCTTATTGCTGATTCGGTTACAATTTGATACAAATCTCTTCAGGAAACAATACAATTCGATCACAAGAAACAATCTAGACTACTAGCTCAATCTTCGATGGTGAAACTCGATGAATCCATGTCGGATGTGAAGAATCTCTCTCGAAGCTTGTTGTAGTGTCGCGAATGCTTGAAGGATCCTTGATTACTGAATGAATGAAGAGTTCGACGGAGTAACAGCGCTGTAGAAATGATTTCCCCAAAAGTCCCCTCAATGTTGGAAGTGATGGGGTATTTTTAGGAGCAGATTTCTGAGCTTTCAATTTGACCAAGTCATGAGTCGTGACCGACTCATGATAAGTCGTGATTCGTATTCGACTTATGATGTCTCGTGGGCGCCTTATGGTCCATCTTGCGGCTTAGTTGGAAGAGAAGTGCTAAGTCGTAGTCAACTCATCAGATCAAAGTAGCACAGGCCAGGGCCTTGGATTCCAGTTTGATAGTCCTTAAGTCGTAAACTTGATGAGTCGTAAGACCTCCTGAGTCGTCAGTTCTCATGAGTCGCAGATCCTCATGAGTCGTAAGAGTGATGAGTCGTAGGACCTCATGAGTCGCCAGTTCTCATGAGTCGTAAATCTCCATGACTCGTTGAACCTGATGAGTCGTAAGACTTCATGAGTCGTAAATCTCCATGACTCATTGAAAATGATGAGTCGTAAGACTTCATGAGTCGTAAGACTTCATGACTCGTATAGACCTTGACTCGCTGAACCGTCTAGACCATGAGTCGTATACTCCTTATCTCGTAAGACCATGAGTCGTAGAAAGCATGTCTCGTTGAGTCGTAGAAGAGTTAACTTGATGAGTCGTATCATGTTAAGTCGAAACCCTCTCAAGTCACAGAGCCTTTAACTCGTTGAGTAGTTAAGTCGCGAAGTTCCCCTAGGTCGCAAGCTGCTTAACCCGGTAGGTCGTAAGTCGTTCAAGCTGTAGATTCCTTCTTAGCAATTAAGTCGTGAGTCGTTGAGTGCACAGGCTTTAAGTTTTTTAACTCGTAAGTCGTTGCTAAAAGGGAGTTAACATTTGCCCCTCGAAGTATACGTCTTAAGTCGTAAGTCGTGTGCTTCGATTTCCTTTGCCCGCTTCTTGATGAGTGTGCTAGATCTCGATCGACTTAAGATGAGTCGTAGGTCGTGAACGACTCAGTATAAGTCGTAAGCCGGATGTGTCGATTCACCTTTCACTATCCCAGGGCATAAATAGCCTAGGTCGTTCCTTCTTCTCCTTTACCTGTTTCATTTTGTCATTTGCAAGCATTTTAGTTCCTCTCAGACAAGCTCAATTACTCGACCGCCAAACATCTTCGATTTCGTATTGCGTAAGTGGATTCGATTGCTATTCATTCTTCGATTATCACCCAATTACGAATCCCATTTTCACCATTGACCCCCCTTTTTCCCATGTCGCAACTCTCTGCAATCCTTGTTTCAATTGATCATTGATGGATTCAGGATGATCTGTCTTAGCCTTGGACAGTCTTGTGTGAACCAGACGATGGATTGCGGCGATTCAGTTTGACCGATTTGTGATTTGTGATGGAATATCATTACACTAGGTGTATGGTGATTTCGAGATGATTGAGTGCGTTGAGGAGACGAGAGTTTTGGTTGAAGGAGAGGCTAATGGGTTAACGGGTTAGGAGTTCGGCGAATCGATGTACTGGGGAGAATGAACTAACACCTTTGAACAGAAACCGCGACTTAACTTTCGACGACCTTAAGTAGGTCGTAGGTCGTAGGTCGGTAACGACCTAGGACATTGCATTTTTGCACTCAGACTTGAAACTTTTCTTTGTAGCGCGACTTAAGGACTGACGACTTGATTTAACTCGTAGCTTGCCCCTTAGGTCGTGAACGAGTTAATACTTAAGGTTTAATCTTGCAAGCAAATCTGAAAGACTAGGTCGTGGACGAGATAGCCCTTAACTCGTAACTCGTAACTCGTCCGAACGACTTAACAATTTGAACTCTATGACTTCGAATTCTTGGACTTGAATGATCTGACTTAAGAGAACATGCCTCGAACATCTTGATTCGCCTAATACGACCTAAAAGCCCCGACTCATGATAGGTCGTTTAACGACTTAGGACTTAGATGACTTTGCACAGAAGTTGGCTGAACTCTTGAATTTGAACTGTGTTGTGCTACCTCTCACACTGTTTTGACTTTTATGCTAATAACCTGCTTAACACAACATTCACAGAATACTGGGACGAATATACTGCCACTGACTGCCCACATCGAATGACAGATTAGTTGATAAAGAGAAGATTGAATTAAATGAACTGTATGAGTGAAATGCTACACAATAACTAACTCAAGTGAAGTATTAAAGCAAAATCGTAATGGTTAACTAAAACTGATTTGTCTGCATTAACACTGCACTTGAGCATTAACAGGTTCTGAAATCTCGTAATCGACTGATTGTTAGCTAGTTTAATTCCAGTTATACTTGCTTTTTTCTTATTTTCATTAGTTTTGCACAGCACTTCACACTTTTAGGAAACGTGCACCTTCACTTTTGAACATTCAGCTGATTGTGTAGAATGGCATCTCATCAAGAAGACTTGGAACCAAGTGGAGAAGCTTTTCCAATTGCTACTCCGTTGAATGATCCCCCAGAAAAGACTCCTACCACTCTGAGTCATAAAGTCTTCCGTCAACTATGCTCCCAGTTTGGCATTGCTGAATCTGACGCTTTGCTCCCTGGAGTAAATGACACTGCTGACAGGCCGCCCCACGGCTTCATTGCAGTGAACCGCCAAATGTGCTTGAGTGGAGCGATTCCCCCGTTTAATGACTGTCTCCGAGAACTTCTCCTTCGATTATCTATCTCCCCTTTTCAACATCATCCTAATGGCTACGCCATCCTGCTGGGATTGTGTGTGCTTTTTAGGAGAATGCTGGACCGTTTTCCCAGTTTTGGAGAAATTTGCTTTCTATGCTCATTCACAAGGACCAAGGACCATCCCTCTATCACAGTTGTAAGGAGTGTCAGGAATCGCAAACTGATTATTGGTCTTCCCGAAAGCGTTCCTGGGTTTCTGAGCCAGTTTTTCTTTGTTCGTTGTCCCCCGGGATTTTACGCCATTTGGAGAGTGGGAAGTACGATTATCTATCTTTTCCCTGTGTTTTTTCTAAATTCTTTGAAGTCCAAATTGTCAAGTGTTAACTTCTTTTTCTACTGTTTTAGCGCTTCCTTCCCCCTCTAGGGAATCCCGTCACAAGACTACCTTTGAGAGGCTTATGGCCGTGCCGGTTGAGGAGAGGAGTGTTCAATTTCTATTGAGAGATGAGTTCCTCCACGAATTTGGACTCTTACATCCTTCCCGTTCCACTCAGCCACATGAAGTCCCTGATTCTCCTGCTGAGGAGTCAGATTCCCCTGTTCCTGCTAAAGAACTTTTATCGCAAGATCTTACCGCTGAGACTTCATTGGTAAAGTGTTCTACTTCTACCGACATTGCTGGACCGTCCAGTAAGTTAGCACTTGCCCCGGTTGTTGAAGAGGAGGAAAATCTTCACACTCTTGAAAAGACGGCTGAGGTGGAAGTTGAAAAAGAGAATTCTCCCATGCACAATGGCGATGATACTTTTGACAGTCTGAGCGACATCATGATAACCTCTCAGGAGCTCTTTAAAGATGATGTTTCTAAAGTGGTCCCTCCTGTTGTCGAAGCAACTTCTTCTTTGCAACAAACCACAATGCCTTCCGCACAACTTATTGCCATATCTACACCCAAAAGTGGTTTGTAGTCTGATGCGCGTAGTTTGCACATCACACACACTTAGAATCTTGGCACTTATATGCACTTAGCTTCTTCAACTTGAGGATTTCTAAAACTGGTCTTTTTCTTCAATTTCAGGTTCTCTGATGGGGCGAAGCGGCTCTTACTACAACAAATTTCAGCGTTACGGAAGCCGTGAGGCTTATGACTTTAGGAGTTATATCGGTGCTGTGAAGGAAACTGATGAGGAGAGGGCTGCCAGAAAGGCTCACGAGAGGCGAACTCATGAAGAGCGTCGCCGGAAAGAAGATGAGGAATACTGTGGGAGTAGGGACGAGCGACGTGACTCTTCCCGCAGAAGCGACGATCCTTACAAGAGGAAATCTTACGATGATAAGGGGAAGGGTCATACTTCCGATGATTCCAGCAAACGGATCAGACTTGGCGAGAAAGATACATCTAACATTTCGGAAAAGACTACCGCTTCTATTCCTCCTCATACATCTTCTGGTTCTCCTGCCCTCAAGGAGTCTGACATCCAGACAATCATTAATAGGCCACAGTACCAAGCTGGAGATGGTCCTCCCACACTTCAGAGCCGATTTCCGAATTGGTGTCTGAAAGGAGTGCGTTTTGATCTGGACTTGGTCCCCATTGATAAGCAGGCGATGCTGAAAAATGTCGATGCTGTAAAGCTTGACATCGAAAGAATGTCTGGGTGGCAGAAGCTGGTTGATGAACTTCAAAGGGTCAACCATATGAACCTTGAAGCGATGATGACCATGGAAAATGATAAATTTGAGTGGGACAAATGGCGTAAGCAGCATGACTCGGAGATGAAAAGCATTAGTGATGGTTATGTGAAGCTCTAAGCCGAAGTTGAAAGACTTAAAAAAGAGCTTGCTACCTCTTCCACT
Source organism: Allium fistulosum (assembly GCA_030737815.1). NCBI lineage: Eukaryota > Viridiplantae > Streptophyta > Magnoliopsida > Asparagales > Amaryllidaceae > Allium > Allium fistulosum. The sequence continues at coordinate 1,458,992,579 of CM060903.1, forward strand.
TCTTATTCTCAGAAAGAAGAAATGCTTCAAAAACAAGTTCGAGACGCCCATGCTGCTCAGAGAGATATTGAGGTGAAACTCGAAGCAGAACAGCAGGTTACGAGAAAATACCGCGATGATGCTGTTCAGCTTCGAGAGAAAGTCAGCTCTCAAGATTTAGAAATTATAAGACTGCAATCCCAGCTACTGAAGGCTGAAAGAGAACGTGATGAAGTTCTTTCTGGTAAAGCTGCAGCCGAAGAATCCCATAAGGCGACCATAGCCACCGTTGACGCGACTCTGTTCGATTTTTATATGCATTGTGTCCTGGGGCGTGGGAGCCTTTCATTTTTGGGACCAGAATATGAAGTCACCTTGGCGGAAGTATGGGAGGCAATCATTGACTTATTTGGTGGTGCCGGATATTCTGAAACAGATCTTCAAGCTACCTACTTAAGTGAGAGCGATCGCGCTGCCCTTACCAAAGGAAAAGAGCAGCTTATCCGAGTGCGGGCCGAGGCGACGGGAGAGAAGCTTCCTGAGAAAGAAACACCTCCTATTGCTCCTGTTTATACTTCGGCTTTAGCTCATGCGGATATTACTGGCTCTAGTTCTCATTCCACGCGGTTGACAAAGAAACTGTAACCACCCCTACAGAGGAAGAGGCACTGACGGACTTCCAAGCTCGGGAATTTGAGATTGATCTCGCTAAACCGGCTTCTCCAGGTAACTTTGACGATTCACGGTCTTCTTTTTTCTCGGAGAATACTGATTTTGATTTCCTTTATTATGTAGCAGTCGTGCCGGAAACTGCACCAATTCTTCCTTCTTCAGCTGTCGTTTCTCCTCCCTCTCAAGTTATATCTCTTCCAGCTTCTCAACCAGGTTCACAGGAAGAACCAAAAGCAGCCCTTCAAGGTTTAGACGAACCACTTGCTTCCGAAGAACAGAAGGCAGAAGGTCTGGAAGATAGCGAGAAGACCCCGGAGCGGTCTTTTGACTACGACACAAAGCTTTCTACATTTCTTGCTACGGGGAGTGAGTCTTCTTCCAAGAAGAAGGGAAAGCGTGCGGTTTCGAAGAAAGGAAAGAAGAGTTCCTCTGCTGTTGGGGATGAAGCAGAGATTGATCCGGCTGAGTCTCTTTCTCCTTCTTCTCCGATACGGCCTACGAAGCTAATTACCAGGCCGGGTAAAAGCTCCAAGGGTGGGAAGAAGGGGAAATGAGTTTGATTTTGTCTTTTCTGCCTTTTGTATTGACCGTGGATTGTGCGGATACCGGTCTTCGCTTCTTTTTGTAACATCCTGTACAATGTAAAAAATTTCTCACAGTGTTGAAATAAATAGATATTTTTCTTGTACAAATCCTTGTGTATGTAGGAATACATCTGTTTTTTATTTGAAGTGTAGAGTAAACGATTCTTTCTATTTGTACGAACTTTTTGTCTGTGTTTCAAGAACGCATTTACTCCACATCTTTATTACGTGATATTGCAATGAACTTGTGGTATGTCGCTTGTATATTACTTTTATTACTGTAACTGAATTGTATAATGCTGCCCCCATACCACAAGTATATTGTAATATTTCTTGCTTTCACAAGACTGATACTCTTATTTTAGAGAATAACTTTCCACTTTTTCAGGGAAGAATTATTCTGCTTTTAATAGAGTATATCTTGTCTTTGGAGAAATTTTTATTTTCTTTTTCTTCCTGAAGAACACTTCGACTTCTGGGAATGGTCACTTTTATTTGTTTGAAAGTGAATTTCCCTGCACAGTGAAATGAGCTTCTGAAGAAGGTTTCGATTTTTTTTTGTGCCCCAGTAAAGGGTTTATTTTTGGTACTTCAAGCAAGGTGAAGTACGCCTCTGAAGAGGTCTTTTGGTCTCCGAAGAGAAGCAGTTTTGGCATTTCATCTCTGGTGAAGTGGGTCTCCGAAGAGAAGCATTTTGCACTTCTACACGGGTGAAATGTGCCTCCGAAAAGGGCTTTTGCCTCCGAAGATGGCTTGTGCCTCCGAAGAGGGCTTGTGCTTCCGAAGAAGGCTTGTGCCTCCGAAAAGGGCTTTTGCCTCCGAAGATGGCTTGTGCCTCCGAAGAGGGCTTGTGCCTCCGAAGAGGGCTTGTGCCTCCGAAGAGGGCTTGTGCCTCCGAAGAGGGCTTGTGCCTTCAAAAAGGGCTTGTGCTTCCGAAGAAGGCTTGTGCCTCCAAAGAGGGCTTGTGCCTCCGAAGAGGGCTTGTGCCTTCGAAAAGGGCTTGTGCCTTCAAAAAGGGCTTTTGATTGCCTGGAAGTTACTTTCTCATGGTCGGAGGGGTCCACGGGACATGCGCAAGTTGCTTGATTGGATGTTTGTTTGTACAAACGATCGTAATCAATTAACGAGGTGCCCCTTTGGTAGTCCCACCGATCTTTTTGATTGAGTAAAGCACTCCCATTTATTGGCGTGCCTCGTTAGAGGGCTTTGGTTGGTTGGTGTGCCAGGTAGGTTGCGTCTCAGGGGCGAGTGGATCCACGGGGCGGACATACGCTATCTGGTCGGATGCATCACGACCAGTTAGCGAGGGTCTTGTTCCTTCCGATTGGGAAGGCGTCCCTTTAGTGGATCTCTCGGCCTTCTTGTTGAGAGGCATACATCCCTTTGGCTGTTTCCACGTTGTATCATCATCCGCCAATCTGCGATCCTTTATCATCGTTTCCAAGCGCGTCTTTCTTTCTTTTGCAAGTAAGTTGCTTTATCCGAAGAAGTAGACTTTACTGTTGAATGACTCCACAGAGTAAACGCAAGTTATTTGGTTGGATGCCTTTTTATATCAACGATCGCAACCAGTTAACGAGGGCTTGACACAGTGGAGCCGTCAACTTTTTATGTGAAGTTCTTCTTGTATGGGATTTGAGTTTGGAATTTTTGTTGCTTGAAATTTGCTTTAATAAATGATTTGTAAGACTCACTTAGCTTTGCGATGGGTGGGCTTTGCTTTAATGACCTGCAGTATTAGATCGACATTTTAGCAATACGTTTAGAGTATTTACACATCGAAATATAACAGGCATTTTATAATAGAAAACACAGAATGCATAGTTTTTTCATTATTGAGTCACACTGATTTCTCAGCGGTTTACAATGCAGAAGTTACACATCCATCATTATCTTTACAAATTCAAGCAATGCTGTTAAGTAAAAAATGAATGCTAGTTATTATTGTTTCAGAATCTCCAAGATGGATTTCCATTTATGCTTGATTCATAGCTTTTGGATTTTTATGCCAAAGAAAGTGAGAGATGCCCCAGCCGCAGTTTAGTGGGTAATTAGTAGTCATCCCAACTTCTGCTTGCTGGGTATGGTCCCCCTGTGATAGCATTAATGACAAGCTTTTCTGAATCTTCCACTGCAGTGTTGTTGTGAGAATCGGATTGATGGGTAGGATGTTGTTGATCCCGAGTGGATGAGGTTGGATTGACTCCGCTTTTCTTAACGTATTGTTGGAGTTTACCTTGTTCCAACAATTCTTCAATCGCTTTCTTTAACTGGCGACATTGGTCAGTGTCATGGCCAGGTTGATTGTGAAATTGGCAGAATTTTCCATTACTCTTTGCACCTTTCGTCATCTCAGGTGGCTTAGGATACCGGACAACGTCTTTTGTTGCAAAATAGATATTTCTTGGTGTATCAGTTAAAGGGGTATAATCCGAAGAATTAAAGCGGCGAGGTTTCTTTTCATTTCCCTGGTTCTTTCCTCCTTCATTCTCCATTTTCTGACTTTCAGGTTCTCTTTTCTTAGACGGGACACTGTTGTTATTAGTTTGGGCAGCAACCACCTTCGACGTCGTAGAAAGGCTTTCAAGGCGAATGAACTCATCGGCCTTTTTATAAAATTTATCAAGTGAGTTTGGTTCCTTCATTTTTAGCCATACTCCAAATTTACTCAATTTATCAATGGCTCTCATCAAATAAGTCAGGATCATGCGTGGTTCTGCATTTTCTACTTCGGCTAAAGCTATATTGAAATGGCTCAAGAAAGATTTGATTGATTCTCCGGGCGCTTGTTCAAGGTTAGACAGTGACATTATATCCTTAGCTTTTGAAGCATACAATCTGAACTGTTCTTTAAACTTTTGCGTTAAGTCGCAGAACTTATCTACAGACCGAACTGGAAGCTTTGTGAACCAAAGTAAAGCCACACCTTCTAGGTATACTGGAAAGTATCGACACTTGATCTCGTCTGATGCTCTTGCACCGGTCATATGCCAATCGTATTTGTATAGGAAATGATTAGGGTCAGTGGTTCCCCTATAAGCTTGGATAGTAGGAGGTGCAAATTTCCTTGGAAACTCCGCTCTTAGGATCCTTTCAGTAAACGGAGTTCTGCTTGGCGCAAATCCCCAGTCAGCCTCATCCTCTTCCCTTTGCATGCTCTCTTTCATGATGCGGCCAACCATTTCAGACAGGTACTCTTTATTGTTCAAAGACACCTCTGGGCAAGCATTAGTTCTTCCCTCGGAATTTTGCCCGGGCATATGCTCATGACAAGTTGGTTGCGGCATAGAACCATCAGCTTGGAAAGGTGGCATTTCAGGAAGAGTAGTTTGATGGTTTTCTGGTTGACGATTTGCCCCGAGCAGAGCAGTTAATCTATCCATCATCAAAGCGTTTTGAGCTTCAATTTGTTGGTATAATCCAGAAACTGCGTCATCCAATTCAGCCCTGGTGACTCCAACGGTTGGAGTTGCTTGGTCTGTTATTGGGGAAGCGGAAGTTCCTTCGTGAGCATTTCCGGATCTGATAGGTCTACCTCTTCTTCCAGGAGCCATTATTTCGGATCTGGTTTTTAAAAGAGGTTCTTTTTATGAGTCTTTGCGGAGCAACGGTGGATGATCGCCTGAGTTGGGTTCTCAGTGAAAGCACCAAAATGTTAACGAGAAAATATGAACGATAACACCCGGTGTGTGTAATAAGATCGTGAAAGCACCACCCGTGTGACGGGAACAGAAATTAAGCAGGAAAATAGCAGAAATGCAGTAAATGAACAACAGATTTATAGTGGTTCGGCCCGTAATTGAGCCTACGTCCACTTTATAGTCTCTTATTGCTGATTCGGTTACAATTTGATACAAATCTCTTCAGGAAACAATACAATTCAATCACAAGAAACAATCTAGACTACTAGCTCAATCTTCGATGGTGAAACTCGATGAATCCATGTCGGATGTGAAGAATCTCTCTCGAAGCTTGTTGTAGTGTCGCGAATGCTTGAAGGATCCTTGATTACTGAATGAATGAAGAGTTCGACGGAGTAACAGCGCTGTAGAAATGATTTCCCCAAAAGTCCCCTCAATGTTGGAAGTGATGGGGTATTTATAGGAGCAGATTTCTGAGCTTTCAATTTGACCAAGTCATGAGTCGTGACCGACTCATGATAAGTCATGATTCGTATTCGACTTATGATGTCTCGTGGGCGCCTTATGGTCCATCTTGCGGCTTAGTTGGAAGAGAAGTGCTAAGTCGTAGTCGACTCATCAGATCAAAGTAGCACAGACCAGGGCCTTGGATTCCAGTTTGATAGTCCTTAAGTCGTAAACTTGATGAGTCGTAAGACCTCCTGAGTCGTCAGTTCTCATGAGTCGCAGATCCTCATGAGTCGTAAGAGTGATGAGTCGTAGGACCTCATGAGTCGCCAGTTCTCATGAGTCGTAAATCTCCATGACTCGTTGAACCTGATGAGTCGTAAGACTTCATGAGTCGTAAATCTCCATGACTCGTTGAAAATGATGAGTCGTAAGACTTCATGAGTCGTAAGACTTCATGACTCGTATAGACCTTGACTCGCTGAACCGTCTAGACCATGTGTCGTATACTCCTTATCTCGTAAGACCATGAGTCGTAGAAAGCATGTCTCGTTGAGTCGTAGAAGAGTTAACTTGATGAGTCGTATCATGTTAAGTCGAAACCCTCTCAAGTCACAGAGCCTTTAACTCGTTGAGTAGTTAAGTCGCGAAGTTCCCCTAGGTCGCAAGCTGCTTAACCCGGTAGGTCGTAAGTCGTTCAAGCTGTAGATTCCTTCTTAGCAATTAAGTCGTGAGTCGTTGAGTGCACAGGCTTTAAGTTTTTTAACTCGTAAGTCGTTGCTAAAAGGGAGTTAACAATATTTAACTGGAATTTTGTGAAATTTTAAATACTTGAATTTGAAAATAAAATTTTAATATTTGAAATACGTCTATTTTAACATAGCAACTAGTAAATTTTCATCTGATAATATTGAAGTTTATTTTATTGTGTAATTTTATTTCAATTTAAATCAGTTAATAATAGTTGAATTTAAAAGTTTTCCGAAACCTAAATATGTCAACAAGAGAAAATTTATTTAGAACACTCTGAATCAGACTGCGAAATTCGTTTCGCAAAATTCGGATGTTTCTAGCTCCGTTTGGATTTTTCCATACGGAATAGCAACGTATATCGGCACCGATTATCGACTTTTGATAGGATGATCCTATCACTGATATATGTATACCGTTTTGATCGTCTCGTCGTGCTGATCTCTACGGTGTATTCAATTCTGTGTTTTGAAGTCTGGTACATAGCAGAATCCACGAAATCGGTAACAGTATCGGTACCAGATCTGTGACCTTTTGTTTTCTTTTGCGTTTCAAATCTTTGAACGTGCAGTCCAAGCAATATAATAAACTGCTCGGACAACTTTTTGCTGAATCAATGGGCAGCTGTTACCTTTTCATTATTTCAATTTAGTATAAAGCTGTCTGTTTCCTCTGCCTTTTTGAATTAACTTTCTTTGTTCACCAACGGTTGAGAAATAAATTATATATTAATCTGTTGTTCCTAAAAACCACTTGTGTCTCATTTTTCTCCTTCCTCCTTTTCTTTTCGCCTAATCCTTGAAGTTGCTCGTCTCCGCCTCTCTCCGCCCTCTGACCGTACACCATCACCACCATCGAACCCACGTGTAGCCACCAACCTACTTCACACCTCAGCCACACCGGCCACCTCTCTTCCTCCTCCTCATCTCTTCCCACCCATCACTGCACACCATAACCACACGACGCACCACAGCCTGTCTCAGCCCCACCAGGCAACCGTGCGATCCGACCGGCTTTGTTCGAACTCGGCAGCCTTTCTCCTCTCTTTGCCTCGTTAATGAGGTATTGTATAAATATATATATATATATATATGTTTTATATATACGTATTAGTTTAAGCAGAGGTATTGTTGCTATTCTTTTCGGTTATACATACATATACAGTTTGTTTCTTTTGTAAAATTATATGCATATATTTAAGTATACATGTTATATATTTCATAACTTATATATTTCTAAAGCATGTTTTATAAACTGTATTCGTTTGTGTGTGTATATATATATATATATATATGCTAATGAGTTATTGGGGGGTTTTACTCTTGGTTTAAAGTATATAAATGTGTTGCTTCGTATATAAAGTTCTGCAGTCGAATACAATTTCAAGTTGAGTTTTGTTCCATATATATTTTTATATAAGTGGTATATATAATAGTGCTTGTATATATATTGGCATTGATGTCTGGAATGTTTACTTATAACAGTGATGCAGGCCAAGTACTAAGTCGTAACCGACTTAACGAAAATGAAGCTATAAGTCGTAACCGACTTATCATGAGGGAAATGAGTCGTGACCGACTTAACAAAGTTAGCATGAGTCGTGACCGACTCAAGGAAGCAGAAGACATAAGTGTAAGTCGTGACCGACTTAACATGATGGGGGACTTAAGTGGTGACCGACTTAAGAGAGTGGAAGACATAACTCGTGAAGAGGTACGGGTTATCAAAGAACTTAAGGCGCCAAGACGACCTACCGAGTTACTCAGAAAGAAGGCAACGCAAACTGTTGAAGTAATAGGTCGTAAACGACTTAACAAGTCAAACGATAAGTCGGAACCGAGTTACGACTTAGTTAAGTCGTACCATCTTAAGTTGCAGAGGCCTGAGCCGTTGATTCCTCTGCCGAGTTAACCTCTACCGTGGATTTCTTAAGTCGTCAATCTGGGATGCCGCATGTTTTAAGTTGCTGAAGCTGTTGCCGTTGATCTTTATGCCGAGTTAATCTGGACCGCTATTCTTAAGTCGTTACTAGTTGAGTCGTGTAGAGCTGTTAAGTCGGCAATGACTTAAGCGGGTCTGTTTGTATTTTCTGTTTGTAAGTCGGTATGTTGTAAGTCGGCAACGACTTAAGGAGTTGTCTGTTGTATTTTCTGTTGTAAGTCGGTGTGTTGTAACTAGTTTCTTAAGTCGTCTACTCTTTTGTAGATAAGTCGTCGCCGAGTTATGTCTTAGGTCGTAAGTCGGTTGCCGACTTAGGAGTTGGTGAATTTTTGTGTTTTTTTTTGTGTGAGTTGTAAAACGCCTATAAATAGGCCGGGTTTCTCATTTGTAAAGGTTGTTGATTTTTGAATAAAATTCTCTTTTGATTGCTTTGTGCTTTCATTCCAAATTGGTAGTTGAGTGTAATCTCCTATCTCCTCTTTCGGATAATCGAGTGCGCTCGATTCAACGATTGTAGAAGCCGATTCGCGGAATCAAGTGCGCTTGATCAACGCTTGAAGAATTGAAGATCTTTGAACCCGGTATCGTGCGCGATCAACGAGTTCGAGATAGCTAGAGTTCGGTATCTTCGGATCAACGAATTCGGGCAATTCAGCATTCATCAATCCATCGACTGCTACTTTCACCGATCTACATCATTGTTGTAATATCCGCTGCGTCAATAGGTTATTACTGTATATTATATTATAAGTGTATTGTTATATATTATAGTTATAGTCATAACGTGTATTGTTATAAGTGTACTGTATATAATATTTTATTACTATACATGTATAGTATAATTTAAATATAGTCTAGTTTACATATATAATGGATATATGTTGATTTATACAGAACGTGTGGTCAATAGTTTGTTTCAAAACTATTTTATATTTTTTGAAAACGTATGTATATAAATTTAATGAGTTTCAAAATTAATATTGGTTAAGAAAATAATATATTAGAATTATATATATATATTTGTTTCGGTCTACATCAAGCAGTTTCTGATCTATTTTCATCGATCTCTATTTATCAGCCCTGTTCGTCCTATTCGTGCCGATCTTGTTCATTTTGGAAATTCGTTCTTGGATTCGTAACCATTTCAAATATCTCCAGCCTCGAAAGGTGAGCAATCACTCACGATTAACGTTCTTGTGTTTATTAAATTTAATTTCAATTGAAACGACAATTGAAATATGCTGTTGTAGTTATTTAAATTTTTATATAACTGTTCACCTGTAGGATATGACCCCATATCTTGTTGTTTATATTATATTATTATTGATGATATATGCCTGTTATTATCATATCTGTTATCACTCTGCAAGTTCCCTGTTAGTATAGCATTCCCTATGGGTTGAAATGATACATACCCGAACTATCTGTAGAATAGGAGAAAATCGTTATAGGTTGAAATGATAGACCCAAGCGATTTTCATTGAATTGAATTTGGGATTGCGGGTTGAAATGATATATACCCGTAGATATTTAAATTGCGGATTGAAATGATAAATATCTGTATCACTTGACCATAGGATAGAAAATTATATACAGACGTCGTTGGTCTATATATATAAATATTTTGAAATTGATTTCAATGGTTTGAAAGAAAATATAGCTGATTTATTTAAATTTGGAATTATCATGTATATGAATAAGTTTATTATAAAATAGATTGAATAATAAGCTTTAAATTTAGTAAAGTTTGATTTAAGTAAATTAAAATATGTTAAATTATTTATTTAAAATTTTAATTTAAAATAGATTTTATAATAATTCTATAAGTTAAAGTTGGAAAGATAATGTGGATTTATTCGAAGTTGTATTTAATTAAGAATTTTGTTTAATTAAATCGATTTGAAACTTATTAAATTTGAGGGATTTAAGAAACGATTTTATAACTTGATTTTTGAATTAAAATGATTAAATGGATATTTCAAGTTTTAAATAAATCGAAGGAAATATTAAGTTTACTGTGAGTTAAGGTTATTTAAATGATAATGGATTTGTTAAGTGAATATTTCAAAACTAAATAATAATGAAGTTAAAATAATATATATATATATATATGAAATTATCAATTTAGTTTTGAAAGTGCTATAATTTGGATATATATATATATATTGAAATGGAAATGATATTTTGGTTTTGAAGTATAAACTAATTTAAATGACCACGGTGTTATAATGATGTTTGGTTGTTAATAGCGTATGTTTCCACATTGTAGATAGTTCCATGGATTCTTAGAGGATGGTTATCCCAAACATCCTTTAAGTTCCTTGTATTTCAGTTGATATTTCACTTGAGTTGGATTTATTGATATAAGAATGTTAATCCTGACTCGAGTGTTTTGTGTATTGCTTTACGCTCGTGTCAGACTGAGTGATACAGCATTTGAGACTCACCTTTGGTGTTTGGAGCTTCGCTTGGAGATCCAACTATCGATTCAGCTTTCTAGTTGATTTGTTAAGAGATGTCATCACTGTATTTGAGATATTCTGTTGTATTGTATTTCAAACTCTGTTGTTTATATAATAGCTTCATGAACTACTATTTATCTATTCTGCTGCATTATTAGATTACTCTGTGTCTGTGATTCTGTGATTGATTTATTTACTCTATATGCTGAGTTTTGCCAAATTTTAAATTAACAATCCGATATTTTGAGCAATTCAAGTCCGACATGTGTGGATGCGAATGGTTGAAAATACTGGGATGTTACATATACGAACACCGTTGGTCTATTTTGAAAAATGATTTTTGAATTTTGGAAGGAAATATTAGGATTTTAATAATGTAAAGATATTTTATTTTGATAAATTTAGATTTTTAAATTATATGTTTTGGAAATTTTAATTTATATGTTAGTTCTAAAAGATAAATTTTAAGATTTTTTTTTAAATATATAAAATAGATTTAATATAAAATAAATTTAATAATAAGATTTATTTTAATATAATTTAATTTAATTAGTATATTAGATGTTTAGGTATTTGTTTAAAATTATATTTTAAAAATAAATTTATAATAACAATAATAAATTAAGGTTGGAAAGAAATTGAAATTGATTTGAAATTGTATTTGTTTAAGAATTATACTTAAATAAAATTGACATGAAACTTATTGGTTGTGAGATTTGAAAATATGATTTACAACTTGATTTGATAAAAATTGATTAAATGAATATTCTTTTTTTTAATAAAAGTGAGATTGAATATTTAATATTGATGTAAATTTATAAATTGAGATTTTATTTAATTGTTACTAAAATGATTAAGTGAATATTTTCCAATTTGAATAGAATTAAAGTTAAATGTTGAAATCTAAATGAAACTTATATTAAAATGTTTGAGTATTTAAACTTTGAATCTTATCGGAATTGAAGAGATAGTTCAAACCAGGATTTGAAATCGATATGAGTTGAAATGGGTTTTTTGATAAGTTGAATTTAATTGAAATTGATGAACTGGGATTGATTAAATTGAATTTTTGAATTAAGTTGATTTGAATCGATTTGTGAAATTGGAGGAGACTAAATTTATTATACAAAGTATCTTTAATATATAAATTATTTTAATATATGAACTATTTTAATATATAAATTATTTAATATATAAATATTTTAATTTTATAACTATTTAATATATATATATATTATTTTCAACATCTAAACTGTTTAAGTTGGAACTGTTATGATTTCAAAAGTGCTACGATTTCAAAAGTGTTATGCTCTTTAAAGTATTATGATTTTAAAAGTGTTATAATTTAAAAGTGTTATGATTTCGAAAGTGTTATAATTTTGAAAGTGTTACGATTCTGGAAATGAATATTATTCAAAGTGAATATTGATGTTGAATTGATATGGTTTTGAAATGAATATGATATTTTGATATGAAGTATGAACTATTTGAAATGAAATGACCACGGTGTGAAATAAGCATTTGGTTGTTAAAGAGACCGGGATCGGATATTGTCATACTCCTTGCCAATACTGTAAACCACTTTAACAACTGTGTATGTGGTGGAGATTCCAGAAATGAAGTAGGATGGTTTGGCGAACGATTTCTGTATAAGGTATTGGCGTGACCTTGGCTCTCGTGAGTCATCTTAGATTTTACTAAAACAGGAGCTACACCTGGGCCAAGTGAGGTCATTCCTCCAATCGGACATGCTTCTTCGATACCATTCTATTACTTTGTGATTTGATTGGGTGCGCCTTTGATTTGGGAATGTGTTCCGAGGTGGGCGGTAGTGGCTGCTATGCGTTACCACCAGCCCGGTTCTGCAATTGGTAAATCTACCCTGGCATTGCCTCAAGTGCGTGTTCACATGCCCTAGAGCGCCTTCTACGAGTTTGTTTTGTACCGTACCTACGTGGTATCCTCTGGGTAAACCACCGGTTTGGTGGAGCGTACGGCATTGTATAGACTACAGGAATATATAAAATGTGTTAAGGGGGATATAGGTAACGCCTTAATGCTACTTTAATACTTTTACTTTACTATAGACATATTATAATAGCGTATACTACTACATAGTAGATAGTTCCACGGATCCTTAGAGGATGGAAATCCCAACTATCCTTTAAGGTGCTTGTATTTCAGTTGACATTTCTCTTGAGTTGAATTTACTATATAAGAATGTTAATCCCGACTCAAGTGTTTTGTGTTTTGCTTTATGCTCGGGTCAGACTGAGTGTCACAGTATTTGAGACTAACCTTTGGAGATAGGAGCTTTGTTTGAAGATCTATCTATCCAGCTTTCAGTTATTTCAGTTTATTTCAGCCATTTATGTTCAGACTCGTCAGTTGCTTATGTAGTAGAGATTCATTTGTATTTGAGATTCTATTTTATTTGATTTCAAACTCTGATGTTTTATAGTAGCTTCATGAACTACTATTTATCTATTCCGCTGCTTACTATTGTAATACTATGTGTCTGTGATTTTGTGATTGATTTATTTACTGTATATGCTGAGTTTTGCCAAATATAAATTAACAATCTGATATTTTGAGCAATTCAAGTCTGGCATATGCGGATGCGAATGGTTCGAAATAGCGGGTCGTTACAAAATCTAACTTCTGCATACAATGGAATTGGGGTTTGAAACTTGTTCCATTGAATTTAAAAATATCGAAAACATATATTTCGATATATTGGATAACTTAGTTTCGTTTCGGAAAAGGAACGGGCTTTTCGGGTTCGCGTAATCGTTTCGACCAATTCGATCTGTCCATTCTTTCTTATCTATCTTTGTCGATATAAATAGATTTTTTTTCTGAAACCCTAGCGGCCTTTTTCTTATTTCTGTGCGCACTATCATTTCCATCTGCTCTTTTCCTTCTCAATGGTTGTCAACATCAAAAACCCTAATTCTCAAATTTAAAATAAATTTCAAAATTCAAACTCCTCAAACTAATATGTCGTTGGAAAGCTCTCGACGAGCGCAATTTACTTCTGCAATTCGTTTTTGCAATCGAATCACGGTTTGGCCAGAAATTGGCGATTTATTCTCGATCGTCCATCTTAGGGCTTCTCGTTCAACAGTGGATCTTCATCCTTACGACGATCAGGAGGTGCTGGCACATAAAGGGAGTCGAGACGAGTGCATCCATGGTCTCCTTTTGTCGTAATTTGGTCAAAATTCGCCAGAAATCATTGGAGAAGGTGGCTGCGGCGCGGCGAATTGGCTAAGGTGGAGCTCTGCGCGTGGGTATGGAGGGGAGCGGCCGGAGGTGAGGCTCGTGTTGGCGATGTTCGACCGTGGTATCAGGGTGTGGATTGGTGTGCATTCGGCGGTAAAGGAGGCGTTGGAAACTCGAGCCTGGGTTTGACCTAGTGCTGACGTGTTAGGGTTGTGATGGTAACCAATTTGCAGATTTGCCCTTTAACTTTATTTAAATTTTAAATTTAAGCTTCTAACTTGAATAACTTTTTCATACGATCTCGGATTTGGATGTGGTTTTCTCCTTGCGATCATATCGAAATTCCATACATTATGGAACTAGTTTGGATATATTCTAAAACTATTGGATTTTTGGGCTTTATTTGGATTTTAAATCGACTAGAAATCAAAGGTGAGTGATTTAACCCACTCACAAATACTAAACTATCTTATGTTAGTTAAATTAAATTTATGATGTGATTAGAAATTTATTGATTGTTGTTTGTTATTTTAAATTGCCATTTAAATCTAATTTGAATTTATATTGAATTAAATTTCCATTTAAGTTTATATTGAATTTAAATTGTTAGTTAACTACCTCATAATGATAACTAGTTAATTGTTATGATTTATTGGTTGATTTGAATGATGATTGTGATGGATGCTTAGTTGTTGACATTTTGGATGATTTGATGTTATCTTTATTTTATATGTTTTTATCACACTGTAAGTTACCTTAGTTATTGTTAGGAAAATCACTATGAGTTGAAATGATACATACCTGAACGGTCTTATAGATTAGGGAAAAATCGTTATGGGTTGAAATGATAAACCTGAGCGATTTTATGGATTTGGAAAATTGTGATTCAGGATATGGGTTAAAAGGATGTATATCCGGAAATTTAAATTTATTGCAGGTTGAAATGATATTTATTTGTATCACTTGACCATAGGATAGAAAATTATATACGGACACCGGATTGGTTAAATTAAATGGTTTAAAATCTTGAATTTGGATTTTGATTAAATGTTATTGTTTAAAAGGAAATAAATTATAGATTTGTATAAATTTAATTATTTTCCAATTCAAGCTTTGAAAGTTGAAATTGAAATGGTTAAAAGAAATTGTTTAAGAGTTAAATTGGGAATGTAAAGTTAAAATTGATACAAGACTTTAATTCGGAAATTTGAGTTATTTTGAAGATTTGGATCTTAAAATTTAACAATGAAGTTAATTTGATTTAAGTGGTTTAAATAAGTAAATTTAAATTGGGCTTGAAATCGATATGAATTGAAATGGTTTAAAATAAGAATGGAATTGAATTTAAATTAATGATTTGAATTGTTGAATCGAAATTGAAGTTAAAAATGAATGTTTCGGAAATTGAAGTTATTTCGAATTTAAATTGCAATCACATTGATTTGGAACTAAATCGAAATTGAGTCATTGGAATTGAAAGATTAAAATTGAGTTTTGTCGATTTGAAATCTGGATATGGTCCATATTTGTTGAAATGAAAGAGAGAGCTTGATTTAATACTATATTCAAAATAAATTATTTCAATATAAACCGTTTAAAATCTATTATTTTAAATTTCAGATTATTTAAATTTTCAAAACTATTTTACTATATAAACCATTTCCAATGATCAAACCATATTATATTATACTATTTTTATCTATTGTAAAATCCTTACCTATTTTAAACTATTTATAACTACCCAAACTATTTTCAAAAATTCAAACTTTGCGAGGTTGAATTGTTTATTTAAATCCTTGATTTAAAGGTGAATGTGGTTAAATGATGTTATAACCTACGTTGGAATTTGAAATGATATTTTCTAGTGAAATGACTTATTTTGAGCAAATATGTTGGTTTTGAAATAAGGGATATTTTGAATTGAATATGATATTTTGATATCAAATATGAATCGGTTTTGGAAATGTAAAAGAACCAACCGGTATGAAATAAGAGTTTGGTTGTTAAAGAAACCGGGATCAAATATTGTCATACTCTCTGCCAATATTGAAAACCACTTTAACAACTGTGCACGTGGTGGAGAATCCAGAATGAAGTAGGATGGTTTGGATAACGCTACTGGAATGAAGTAAGAGAACGATGATGGATAGCCTTGACTTTCGGGTCATAATTAAAATGACTAAAACATGAGCTATACCTGGGCCAAGTGGGGTCGCTCCCCCTATCGAGCATGCTTCTTCGAAACCATATCTATTACTTTGTGATTTGATTGGTGCGCACCTTTATTTATGGGAGTGTGTCTTGAGGTGGGCGATAGTAGCTGCTATGCGTTACCACCAGTCCGGTTCTGCAAAATGGTAGTATCCTACTCTGGGCATTGCCTCATGTGCCTTGTCATATTTATCCTGATCGCACCCACTACGAGTTTGGTTTGTGTTGTACCTATGGAGTGCTTCATGATAGCCCACCGGTTTGGTGGAGTTTACAGTACTATATAGACTATGACATTTATAAAAATGTGTTAAGGGGGATATGGGTAACGCCGTAACGCTACTTTAATATTTTACTTTATGATAGACATTATCTATGTAGAGTACTCTATTACATATGTAGATAGTTTAATGGATCCTTAGGAGATGGAATCCCGAACATCTCTTAAGTTATTGCACGCACGTTAGACACTGGATAGGAGATGTAAAATCCCGTAAACAGGTTTGAAGGCGTTACACTCATATTTACTTATGTTGATTTAACTTACATAAGATCTTTTAGTTCTGCCTCGAGTGTTTTGTCTTTTCACTACGCTCGGGTCAGCCTGAGCATTTCAGCGTTGAAGACTTTATTTCTGGAGAACGACGACGGAGTTTAGTATTATATTATTATTATTCCACTGTATCATATTGTTCCGCTGCATTATTTATTTATTCCTATTGTATGTATAACTCTGATTTGTATTGTAAAGTGTAATCAAATGTATTTGTAAAACAGCTTCATGAACTGTTTGTTTGATTATTATATTTTTTCATTCTGCTGTGAGATTCTGTGTTTTGTTTTTCCTTCTTTTCTCTTATTCTTATTTACCCCATTAATAATCCTCCCTTTTGAATGGTTTGAGTTGACATATGTATATTATTGTCGATTTAAACTGTCCAAAAAGGTGGGTCATTACATTTTAACTTTTTTGGATATTTATGTTAAGAAAAGAAAATTTGAAATGAAGCTATGAAATGGAATTTAACTAAGTAAAGTTAAATGACATGATTTTATGAAATGGATCATCAGTTATATTAGTATTAAAGGAAATATACTAAGTAATAATGAATGTGAATAAAAAGTATTTAGTATAGTTAAGAAATTATTGGAATGAATACGTAAGTTGTACGTAGATCATTTTGTACGCATAACTGATTTTGTTCCAGAATTCAAATACTCGATTTTGAGGTGATTTACACCTATCCAAGTTAGGATTTCTCACACGATTTTTAATGGCGAACACTGGATACAGATTTTTGATTTGGTTTCAAAGTTTTCTATCATATTTTATAGCTATGCAAGAAGAATGAAGGTTTTAATCAAGGAACCGGATCAGAGACTGCACTAGGAACGTCTAGTGAGCGATATTAGTTCGGAAGTGAAATTTGTGTGATCAAGCGAGTGATCAGATTTTATATTACATACGGATGGTATATGTACATCGTATGGGCTTTAATAAATTATATGTTATTGATATTAGAATTTGCAGGTTATATGGTTAGATATCATTTGTAAGTGAGATGCAGGTTCAAGGAAGAAAATGCAAGTTTGATGCATTTGGTTTCATGAGTAGAGTTTAGTTGCCCGACTAATAGGTACATGTTTATATTTTTGGTTTGGTTTGATGATTTAATGCCCCAGATATGGGAGGCCACTTGGCTTTTGTTTTCTTTTGTTGGTTTGGGTCCATAGTGGTGATTTGTAGTTTTTTCGATAGAGCCTCGAAAAGAGGTGTTGCCAGAATTTTCCATGATTTTAAAAGACTTGGAAATTTAATAATCCATTTTAACTAATTGATTTTGAAAAGTTTAAAGGTTTAAAGACATTTTTCTTACTTCGGGAATTTTGGGGAGAAATTATTTTAAGGAGTAAAGAATGTAACAACCCGAAATTTTGTCGTTTGATTTTGCATATTTAATTAATTTTAAATATTGAATAATTTGGTTTTTAAGTTAAATAACTTGAATTACAATACATATATTATTTAAATATTTGAATTGTGAATTTAATATTAGGATGGTAACTTAAATATCTGGATTTTGAATTGAATATTAATTTAATGAATTTAATAGTCTTATTTAACTTCTTTTAAATTAATAAATGTTAATGCTGAATTCTTTTTGTAAATTTATTCACAATAATAAATGGTTCAAATAAATAATAAGAAATTTTATTTTTATAATAATGACTCGATTTTTGTTGATGCGTTTTTAATTTAATTAATTTGATTTTTCCATAATTTTTAATTTGAAAAAATATTGAATTTATCGTTTGATAATTTATCAGCAAATGACAGTGTTTTTATGATTTTACAGAATACGATAACCAGTATATATTATTATTGTTTTGGGACCGTGTCACTTTCTTGTGCACGATCGTATTTTTGTTTTGTCATTTGTGGCCCAAACGTGAATAAATTTCTATGTTGCATCGTGTCGAAAATTGAATGGTAAACCAAACCTAAGACAATCAACACTCACTCGTTCATTCCTTCTCTCCATCTTCATTTGTATGTTTCCAGTAAAAGAAAATCAAGTATTTTACCTTTAAAAGAAATTCAAAACAAATTCATTACTACACTAAAATTCACAAAACAAAAGGCTTTGGGGTTATTTAGCCTATATCTACTTTTGATATGGATTTGGTGAGGTGCGGTGATGATCTTGGGCATTCGACGGTTTGGCAGTAGGTTGTAGAGGAACTAGGGTTTTGATTTCTTAGAGTTTGAAGTGGAGTTGAGTGGATTGGAAGGTGGATCAATGTTAGTCGTGAGGAGGAGCTTCTTTTGGAAAACTTTGGCGAATTGTGGTCAAGGGGGGGTTCGCGTCACCTAGGGTTGTGCTGCGACGTGTGCAGGTCGTGTTTTAAGGGGGTAGGCCAAGTGTAGGGTTGAGGGAATGGGCATAGAGAGGAGGTGAGTAGCAACGCGATGGCGCAATCGGTGTATTGTTTCGTGGAGCAAAGAGGAAGAGAAGGCGGCCATGGGGAGAGGAGTTAGTGAATTGAGTCGAATGATTTGGTAATTGGGGAAGATCATTAAGCTAGGTAATTAGAAGTTAAAAATGTTTTTAGTGAATTTAATTTTAAATCTATAAATCGATTACTTATAAATTGCATAACTTGATCATACGAGGTCCAATCAAGACGAGACTTTTTGCGTTGCGCTCGAAATTTTAAAGGCTATGTGATGGAATTTGTTTAGCCAAATTTGGACCAAGTGAAAATTTGGGCTAAAATTGGACGTCGTTCGATTTTAGTTCAAACTGGAACGCCTAAACGTCTGCTGAAATCTCGGTGAGTTAAACTCACCTCTTTAGATAAATAAGTGTGATATATAGTAGATAAAAAATTATTGAATGTGATTGAAATGATTTATTAGCTTGGTTTGGTTAAATATCTGCTTATAAAAGCAAATGACATTTTAAATTGAAATACGGGGTAAATTTATAGAGAAATCCAGATTTCTCGAAATTGTGATTATTAATTTTCAGTTATATTCTTGTTGTTTTATTTCAGTTATAACCCTATTATATGGATTGTTAATTGCTGAATCTTGATTGTTTTATCACTTTTAGTTATGACATTGTTATATGTTCAAAACTTAACCCTTGTAGTGATAAAAATCAATAACAACATTGGTTAAGTGCTTTGGTGACTATTGGCCTCAATTTAGTATATTGAAATACTATTAGTTACCATTTGGCTTGAAATTGATTTTTAATTCGAAAAATAATTTTAAATCTAACATTTGGGTTTTCTGGAATGTTTTTATGTAAGCGGATTTTGAACTTCTCTATTTTATCCTAAACCTTCTATTTGTCTTTTCTAAACCATTTAGAAATGTTTTAAAGTTATTTAACTATTTCTTAATAGTGTTTTAAAAATTGTTTACATATATTTAATTATTTTGAAATTATTTATCAATATTTTAATATTGTGAAATGTTATTTATTTAAATAATTATTATTGTTTGAAGTTAATTAGTAATAATTATTTATTAATAATGTTTTGGAATTTATAATAGTTATTTATTAATAATGTTTTGTAATAATTATTATTTATTAATAATGTTTTGGAAGTTAACGATTATTTATTATAATAATGTTTGAAGATTAATTAATATTGTTTTATTAATAATGTTTGAAATTATTAATCATTATATTTATAATATTTTGAAATTAATAATTTTTATTTATTAGTAATTTTTTGCTGTTAATAATTATTATTATATAATAATGTTTTGAAGTAAATAATTAGTACTTATTTATAATGTTTCGAAGTTATTAATTATTATATTAATTATGTTTTGGAGTTAATAAATTAATTTAGTAATGATGTTGGAATGTTAATTTATTATTAATTTAGGATGTTTAAAGTAAATCAATTTATTTGGTTAATTGTATTTATATAAAAAATTGATTTATAAAAGGAATCTCATTTAATAAAAGAGATTTATTAAAGAGTTTATAAATGAAAATATGGTTTAGATTTATAAGAATTTTTGAAGGTTTTATAAAAGATTTTTGTAAACGAATTTTATAAAGGGGTTTTAGAAGGGATTTATATAAAGGATCTTTATAAAGGAGTTTTATAAAAGAATAAAGCTTTATAAATGGTTTTAGAAATTTATAAAAAAAGTAAGAGTTTTATAAATTGTTCTAGAGATTGAAAAGAGAGTTTTATAACTTGAAAGGAGACCATGAAATTTGGGAAGAAATTTTATAAAGGATTTTTGAATATTTGTAAAAGAATTTTATAAATGACTTTGAATATTTATAAAAGAGTTTTATAAATAAACTTGGAGATTTATGAAGAGTTTTATAAATGGATTTGGAATTTTAGTAAAGGAGATGTTCATAAATGAAAGAGAATAATTAAAAGGATTTATTAAAGAAATTTATAAAATAAATTGAAATTAGTTTTCCCCAATTTGACCTTCTTAATATTGGTTGCATAACATTCGTTCCATGCTTAAAACCGAAGGAATAGTGTTCAAGTTTATCCTTATCTCCATTTCTTTTAAAACAATATTTATTTTAATCCTTTGATATAATTTTGAAATAAGAAATCTTTCATGATGTTTTGTGAATATGCTTATACCGTTGAGACAAGTATATGAATACATTTTCTAAGTGGGGAAAGTGTAGTGTTTTTGTGAATATACTTATACCGCTGAAATAAGTATATGGATATTTTTCCAAGTAAAGGAGTATAAAGGGTTTGTGAATATACCTTTGTAAAAGTATTTTGATACAAGTATTTACGAAGTGATTTCAATTAATGAAAGGATTAATTAAAGAGGCTAATAGGTGCTTTTTGCTTAACCAGCGTTATCTTCCTTTGGAAATTAAATCTCTAGTTGAATTGTTTGTTATTTGATAGTTGAATAAACGGCGAAAATAGGATCGGATATACTATCTGAAAACCACTTCGAACCGGTATAAGCGTTTTGAATTGGAATATCTTGAAGATGGTCGAAGACTAAGCTCTTTGAAGTGCAAGGGATGCTTGCTACTATTCCTAAGGGTGATTGCAAATAGATACAGTAGAAGTAGTGCCTTCAGTTTGTTCATATCCTGAACCACTTGTATGAATGAATAACATTGCTGCCTGGAGGAAATGTTAGCATTTGATGTGGGATTGCTATATTAAAAGGAAAAATGTAGCCTCTAGCCTCATCAATCGGGAGTAACTAAAATCTAGGGAGATGTAGCAGGGCTAAATGGGTCGCACCCATTAGGGTATTGTCTTCACCTTTCTAGATATATTCATTTTTTGATTTAGTTGTGCATGAGAGCTCTTGGAAAGGTTACAAAAGCAACTGGGATGATGAAATATTCGGTACTATCCAGTAAGGGATGGACCGGTCTTGTGTTGATAGGGAGTACATATGTGGCTCTTGGTACATTTTTCTATAGTTGTACTATGGCAAGCGGTACCCCGGTGCCTTGTCATTATATGGAATGCATTCTCCAATAAGTGCCTTTTGGACTTAGTTGTATATATATTATGCTAGAATTTAATCAATGTAACAATTTCGGTTATGATTCAATATTTACTTTAAACCCTAGACATTATTATAATATCATTGGAT
Source organism: Allium fistulosum (assembly GCA_030737815.1). NCBI lineage: Eukaryota > Viridiplantae > Streptophyta > Magnoliopsida > Asparagales > Amaryllidaceae > Allium > Allium fistulosum. The sequence goes on from CM060903.1 coordinate 1,459,014,627, forward strand.
TTTCTATAGAAATATTTTGGTTATTATAAGGTAAAAAACCCATCCGTGATTATGAGATACCATATATTGAAAGGTTTTACAAATTTAAAATTCATTTGAGGTGTGTTTCTCATGTTGGTTTACCAGACTGATCCGATAGTTATTTTCTACTAATGCTCGGGTCAGACCGAGCATATTTTCAAACTAGATTTGGATGCTTTGGAGCTTCAGTAAACGAGCTGGATGCCTCTAAGACATACTCACATATATTTTATTTCCACTACATTTGGTGTTTGTATTTGTAAGCATTTGTGAGAAAAGGTTGTTTAACTATCCAGACTGATGAATTGATTTAGTGTACTCTAATCTGATGTATGCATATTATAGTTTTCTTTGATGAAGGTCTGTTGTATATTATATGTTACTCGTCACAATGCAAGATTCTATTATGTCTTTTCTCTCTTTTTTCCCCAACAATTTGTCTTTTTGGCACTTGGATGCTTGATACGTGAATACCGTGGATGTATTAGTGTCGACTTTTGAGGGTCGAAAAGGCAGGTCGTTACAAAAACACTTGAAAGTGTATGTCTTTTACTTATAGAACCCATTATCACCATATTTTGTATATAATGTGCACAAGTTTTTTATTCAATCATGTTTAATAATTTTCGTTTGAATCATCAATTATAAAGAGAATTATGTGGTTTTGGGTGTTTTGCTATACATGTTAGAAAATTAATTAGTACAACCATAAATGATCATTTTTGCCTCTAAATACAATATTTCCTTTTCTCTTGAGAATAATCTCTTCCATGGGTTTTCATATTTGATTTATTTGGTTTGCTGTTGTGCAATCTTTATGATTTTCAAGAAATCATTTAAATAAAGGGGAGAAGGGTATAGGAAATTTGGAGAAGACTTGATTTTCAACAATAATTCCTTGAACCTTGGTATATTAGCTTTGTCGTGGTTTGGATTCATACTCACTTAAGCGTTTGTATTACTGATCGCAATGCATAATTTTAGTTTTTATCTATTTTCATATTATTATTATTGTGCCACTATTTTTAGTCTAAATATTTAATACGTAATTTCCATACTATTGTAATCATACCTCTATTGTTTGTTTGTATATTTCATACATGCCAATTATATTGGTTCAACGATTGATAATTGTATCATTTTAGTACTTGATTTCAATAGTTACAAAAATGTATTTCCAACAACGAGAGGATTCTCTTTTAGTTTTAATATTGGTAATGCTTCTACAACTTTTGAAGTATTTTTTTACTAAATTACATTCAAACTATTGTTGTTTCAAAATTGTAGGCCTAAACGTGTGCGAAGTATATGTCCACGCTAGTTATTTATATACTCGACCCAAAATGCTTCAATTATGTATCTTCTCAAAATCAATCAAGCAGCGACTCCTTATAAAATACCGCTCTCATTCAACCCATTCCCCACTAAGTCTACCATGAATTCGAGAAACCCTTGCTTTGATCAATTAATGAACAACATCGATTCTTTAATTTTTAAAGCTGATACTTGAAGATTTCAAATTGTAGAACCTACATTTATTATCTAACATAAATCCCATATAAATTACAACAATATGAAGAGATTTACAAAAAAAGAATAGATTCTCGTTATCAATTGACGCAAACACATTCCTAATGTTACTATCTTGATACTTGACTGATATAGGTATGTGAATTGCATAGCAATCCCTAGCCATTGACCTCAGAATCCACATTATCTGTCAAACACAAATTCCTTCATGTAAAGTTCGATCAAGAACACTTGTTCCTATTTATTGTGGCAACATAAACCAAAATATTCTCACATAAAAGCTACACCCATTTATGCAACATGCTCTTGAAAATTCTTGGAAGATAATGCTTTTGTAAGTAGATCCACCAATATGGAGTTTTCTCAATAGGCTCTATGGATATCAAACCATTTTGCACTCTCTCGTTCATAGTTAGAAACTTAATGCCACTATAATTTGACATGGTTATGCCTCAGTTATTATCAAATAATAAGATTGTTGACTTATTGTCATAATTAAACTATAATCGTTTTCTACATTATTAGTAATGCAGAGTCCATGACAAAATTTACATTTATTTCAACTGTTATACGTCTCATAACAAACATGAACATTATTCCTATAGTATATAAGAGAATATAGGTGTTGGTATAAAATCATTTTTCTAATATTGATCTATCAACCTTTTCTTAATATTAGCTTGAATTGAATCTTTAGCTCCCTTGGCATCCAGTAAATTTAGGTCATGATGCCTTATGACTTCCAAATGAATCAATCTTTTGTATATGAGCATATGATACTTTGTTCCTTAAAGATATCTCATAGACCTTCCTCACTACTTCCCTATGACCCACTCATGATCACTATATTATATGCTCATCATACAAACAATGTATGTAATGTACAGACATATACACACCTAAGCATACATTGAACTCCTTGAAATAGATGTATAAGGAAGCTTCTACATTTCTTTTACTTCAATGATTTTCTTTGGGCACAATTTGAGAAAATGTTGGTCTTCTTTAATGCAAAGGGTGTCACTTGACTTGCAATCTTGCATGTCAAATTCTTTTAACACTTTTCTTTAAAGCTCTTTTGTGATAATTTAAAAAATACCACATGGACAATAATAGTGTATTTGGATCCTAAAAAAGAAGCACCACTAAGGTATTAGAAAAAATCTCTTGGTTTTGAGCAAGATATACCTAAATCATTATCGGAAAGAAATATATCGTTGACATGTAAAACCAAAAAAAATTACTCCCATTGAGCATGTGATACCTATAATTATCAATAATATTTTTCCTTAAAACCTAATTAGTTGGCTGCATGATGAAATTTGTGGTACCATTGATGAGAAGCCTATTTGAACCCATAAGTTAACTTTTTTGAATTGTTATATCAATATCTCCACTGAGAAGCATAAATTTAACATCTATTTGATGCCTTTCTAGATCAAACTATGGAACAACAAAACTATTCTGAAAAAGAGTCCTTCTATAAGATCGAAGAGTACGTTCCTTCAAAATCAATGTCTTTCTTTATAACTTTTGCTATAGGATGGACCTTGGATATTTCCATGCTACATACCATGTCCTTTTGATATTAAATATTTAACCAAAATCGGTAGGTTTCTTACATTAGGGTAATGAAAAAATATCTCTCATTTGATTGTCTTGCATATACTTATACTCTATTTATAACTTTAATCCATCTTTAATAATTAGTATCATATATGTCTTGATGGAAGTTGACGAAACCATCTCCATCAATTCATTATTTTCTTTATGGAGAAATACTATGCAATCATTCATAATATTATTTCTTCCACTTTAGTGAATCTAGCGGTTTTTGAATTAGTTCTCCCCAAACATTAATCTAAACTTCAAGGAGTTTTGTTTTGATATTGTCTTGCTAGGTTTTCGAATTTCATGATGGGAATGTAAACTTGCACATAATCAGAAGTAATAGTTGTAGTAAGAATCAAATATGATTCCACCTCAATTATAATGTTCCTTACTTCGATTTTCACCTTAAACACAAAACCTTTAAAAGATTATGGCAGTTCCTATCTCGGTAATCTAATTGTGACCCTAAAACTTATAGCCCCTATGTCATTTTGGTAACCAATAAAGTAGCTACTCAATATTTCGGAGTCCACTTTCTATGACTGATCCAAAGACCATACCTCAGTTGTTCATCCCCATTTGTGAAATTACGTTAGAATGTTCCTTTTTATAAATCCAAATCTCAAAGGTAGTATGACATCTGCATTTTTGATACTCTATTAAGGATAAAATCCATTACCTATAATACCTCTTTCAATTGTAAATTTGGTATGGTAGAAGAATAAACATATTCTTCACCACGTCCAAATTTTTGGTGTCGTTATAAAAGTTAATAACGTCAAGTAAGTATAAGTTATCATAAGCATTAAGAGATTCAATCCCAATAATATTTGAATTTATCAAAATAATCTAATTATTCCTAAATGAATAATAACAATATGAATTTTATTCAACCTAGGAATAAAAACTAAATTATTTTTAAATGATAGTACAACTTAAGTATCAAATAAATGCAAACAAAAATCGAGTTCTTGATAAAAACTTTAGATTCTTAACAAAAATTATTTTTACTAACTTTCCATTATTCATATACGTTTTTCAACATTGGTTAGATTTTGATATTTTAGACAAACCTTTGTAGAAACACTTTTAGGGGTAGTTGCATCAAATTCTAACCAAGTGTTTCTAGGAACTAAGGACAAATTAACTTAGAATGGACCAAAGTAAGAGACATGCCTTTGACACACCACGTGTGATATTTGGTATAGTTATCTTTATATTTTTGGACATTCCATAAAATAAATAACTATCACCATTCTTATGTTGTTTCCTTTGTGCTGGTTCCTTAGCAGCATCGTATCATTCTCCCGTTTTGTGTTTTCCTGTATGGTGTATGCCAAAAGTTCACTTTCTATGTTATCACACCCACTTTGGTCTTTATTTACTTCCACACAATAAAAAATGATCGCACCAAGAGTTCATTCGTCTTTCTAAATGTAACAATTAATCTTAAATTTATAGTATTATACAGGAAGACAAATTAATGCCAACCATATGAGTAAATCATTTGAAAGTTCAAATTTGAGTGCTTTAAGTTTTGAAACAATATTAGACGTTTCCCTAAAGTACTCCTATATGTTCCCTTTGTTCGATACTTCATGGAAATCAAGAGTTACAAAAGTGTGTTTGCTTCTACTCTATCATTCTGGCAAAAAAATATTTCAATCTCGTTAAGAAAAAGTTCAATGTTGTTTGTCCCTTTGAATACCATGCCTCAAAGTATCTCTAAAATGTTTCGCTTTATGATCATCAGACTCTTGCTATTTGGATTATCCCACCACTTAATATTCTTTCTAATATCATAAGGGCATTCAATCATATGAAGTGCAGGGGTGTCCATCCTAAATGCAAGATTTGGGTCCATGCAACCAAGGACAAGCAATATTTTTTCCTTATAATCTATAAAATTATTCCCAAATGAAATGAGAATATAATCATGGTTGATAAGTAATTAATTTTTGTGAAAATATAACAATAGGAATAACTAATAATGCTCAAATATTAACCAATTGTGGTACTAAAATTGAAAAATATCCCATCAATATACAAGCACAACATTAATATCAGGCTTTTGTACAGTAATATTTGTGGATTATAACAATTGGTGATCTTGTTTGAGGATAACAAATATATATGTGTGTATGTGGCGGTGTGTGTTGTTATACCACCTTTTGGCCAGGCAGTATACTAATGGAATTGGCCAAATGGATTTAGTGATCATCAAGGAAGGATGCCTTGAGAAATGATTATCAAGCTCGGAGATCGGTTCTAAACAAGGCTATGGATGATGGTTGAGTGGATTTGGACAGATGAAAACCTGGAATTAGCTAAGTATGAAATTGGCACTTCCACTAGGCAAGGGATCAGATAAGATTAATATGTCTATGGATCGCTCGGATTGGCATCGCAACCCAACTAAACGATGATTGCTCAATAACTCAACAAAGGATGCATCAACTTGGGAAACCACTTTGGAAACCTGAAGTGGAGGACTAGAGGGACCCACATAAGGGATCGTTGGGTCCCACCATGCGTGGAAGTGGGGTCGGCTTCGACCCCTCTTAGGCGTGAGCGATCGGGCTGAAATTTTTTGGGTCGGGTCGTCTTGGCTTGGAGATTCCAAACTTGAATTTTGAGCAAGATATTTGCATGTCTTCTCCTATAAATATAGCAGGCTTGGCATTCATTCAAGGATCTTTTTTTGGCTCTTCTTCGGAGTTCGTCGAACCACTATAAAATCTAAGTGTTCATTTACTTTTTTGCATTGAATCTATGATCTATGAAGTTATATTATTCTCTAATTGGTATTGTTATTGGATTGGTGGTGCTATCACATTACTTGGGTGTTGGAGGCCATTTTTGCCACCAACATTTTGGTGCTTTCACTGAGAATACTTGCACCTAATGATTTGAAAATGATTTGGAGCTTGGATTTGGAACAATGGTTAAGAAATCTTCAAAGAGAGCGCTAGTAGAAAGTAGTCACCATAGAGGAATTCAGGAGGCATCCTCAAGAGTTGGAGCTAATAAGACCTCCACCTACATCACTAGGGAGAAGATGGAAACAATGGTGAACTCTATGTAGGAATGGATGACGAAGAGGCAAGAGGAGATGATGCAGAACTTCCTCAGGCTGGAACAGTAGGAGCCGTTGGAGTGCAAAACCAATGATTTGGAGCTAATGGCAATTTGGATTAAGGAGTTGGAGCAGCAGGAGCTGTGGGAAATCAGAACTAGGATCATGAAAATGGAGAAAATAGGCAGGTGAACGGAGTGGAGCAGGGAGAGGTCAATGGCGATCCTTCAAAGGGGTCGACACCGATCTCCAAGGGCTCAGGGGCATGCCTTCGGGTCTAGTCAGTCAGGATGTTGGTGGACCTGCGATCAATCCTGTGGAGTTTGGTGTGAATCGGAATTTGGATGCTTGTTTGGAAGAGTATATTTGTTTGTGTATTTGTCTATGTACAAGATTGGATCTTGACTCTTCATCCACTCAAAAATATAATCGTGCCTTGCCGTGCTTTTCGGAGTTTGTTGTGTATCTCTAGTTTGTCAATTCTAGCTTTAAAAGGTGAGTTATTCACTCTAGACATTCGTACTTATATAATTGTGAAACAATGACATGTGAATTGTAGAAATTGTTATGTTATGTTAATATGTTCATATATGCCTGTGATATGATTATATGAGGTTAAATTCTGCTTATATATTTATTACATCACCTGATATGATATACTGTTATTTTATTTGCTGTTTCTCACACTGCAAGTTCCCTATCACTATGGGTTGAAATGATACATACCCGAACGGACATTAGAATAAGGAAAAATCATTATGAGCTGAAATGATAGGCTCGAGTGGTTTTTATTGTATTTGATTTACTTGGGATTGCGGGTTTGAAATGATAGAACCCGGATTTTTCTTTTTAAATTACGGATTGAAATGACACATATCCATATCACTTGACCTAGGTTAGAAAATATTATACAGGCCCATGGTTATATTTTTAAATAATATTTTCCTAAAAAAAATTTATTAAGTATTTTGAATTTTTAAATATATGAGATTTGAGCTAAAAGATTTGATTTAACAATTTAAATATTAGAAGATGTTGGTTTCTATAAGTTAAGATTTTATAAGTCTATAAGTGGCTTTAATTGAAATTATAAAGATGTGTTGGTTTTAAATAGAATTAAAATACATTTATTGATGTTAAATAACTTAATAATATAATTGGACTTAATATGGAATTTTATATCTAACCTAGTAATTGTTGTGAATTTTACTTTATGAAACAGACATGTTTTGTGTAATAGATAATGTATTTTGAACTGATAAAACAGAATACAGTTTTAATTGGACATTTTGTAATAAAATTTATTTAACTAGAAAATCATAGTTAATTGATGTCTAAATGAATAGGTCTAAAAGAAAAATTGATTGTTATATTAACTATGATAAAGTATTCTTTTGTGAAATGTTATGTTTCGTAAAATAAATAGTTATGATTTTTAAATGGAAAAATGTAACTTTAATTATGACCTAACTTGATAATTGGAAATTTGGTTTTCCAAATGGAAATTTTAAGTTAAGTAAATAAATAGAAATTTAGTTTGATTTATGAAATGGGTATTTTAAAATAAAGTGTTAGGTTAGTGGTTAAAAATAAAAGTTAAGTAAAATCCGTGTAGTTAAAGCGCTTAGCAAGTTCAATGCGGCGGTGGTGCAAAAAGTCATAGCGGGGATACAACGAGGATATAGCGGGATATAGCGGATGACTCTAATATAGCATATAAAACTCATACTTAATGTTTTTATAAATATATAAATGATAATTAAATGAAAATTTAACATTCAATTGAATTATAATTAATACAAAAATAATTTTAAATAAAAACATATGCGAATATACTATAAATAAATGTAAAATTGATATATAACATAACTAAATTTAGTAGAATATTAGAGTACTTTCATTTCTGAAAATATTAAAAATTCAATTAAATTAATTAATTTCATAATTTTTATAATGTATAAATGACAGTTTTTAATTACATTCATTTAAGAAGATATAGCAGAAATAGCGGAATATAGCAGAAATAATGGGATATAGCGGAAATAGCGGGGTTTAAAGCGAAAAGGCTATATTTGGGGCTATATGAAAAAATCATAGCGGTAGAAATCCGCTATATAATATAGCACGGTTATAGCGGGATAATAGCGGGGTATTAACTACACAGAGTAAAATAGTGTATTTTGACTTAATAAATGAATTATGGTTTAAATTGGATATTTATTTATAAAATTTTATTTTATTAAATCATAAGTTAAATGATATCCAAATGAATGTTTTGAAGCATGAAATATGATTTTTTTTTTATAAGTTAAAAATGGCTAAAATTGACGTTTTAATGTTTCTAAAAGGTTATAATAAAATCTGGAATTTTATTGGTAGCATTTAAAAAAATGTTGTGGTTTTAAGATGGCATTTGTTAAGTGCTATCATTTTTGAAATTTAACTAAGTTCTGAAATAACCAAATACTATTACAGCATTTTATAAGTGCTGTTGTTTCTGAATTTGAACTAGTTCTGAAAATAACTAAATAACTACTACAGCACTTTATAAGTGCTACTGTTTTGAAACTGAACTGTTTGCAACACTAAAATATATACTGTAGCACTTTATAAGTGCTGCTGTTTTGAATTTGGCAATGTTTTGAAATGTTAATATATTTACCGTAACACTTCATAAGTGCTGTTGTGGTTGAAATTTCAATGAACTTTGGAAATGAATATTATTTTTGGAAGATTTTGACATTGAATTTAAATGGTTTAAATGAATGTGTTTTGAGGTGAAATACAAACCATTTTTGAAATCTATAAGTTAATACAATGTTTCGAAATTGGTATAATTGAACGAATGAACTTAAAAATGCTATAACTTTGGTAATGAATATTATTTTTAAGGGTGTTATGATTTTTCTAAATATTATGATTTCCAAATGATAACATTTTAAAAATTGATATGGTTTCAAAGTGTGGTTTCAAAGGTGTTATAACTGTGAAAGAACTATGATTTTTGGAAATGAATTTATTTGAAACAGTATTTAATTAAGAATTTTCTTTGAATATATTGATTTGCAATTGAAGATTTAGAATATGACTTTATAAAGTGGTTTTGGTTTAAGATGATTTTAAAAAGGAATATTTCAAGTTTAAATAAATTGAAGAGATATTCAGTGATTGGAAATTTGGGTTTGTTCAAATGATATTTTGGTTTTTGAAGTATAAACTAGTTTTGGATATGATGTTTTGGTTTTGAAGTATAAACTAGTTTGAAATGGATATGATATTTTGTTTTGAGGTATAAATTATTTCAAAATAAATATCCATGGGTTATAATAACGATTGGTTGGCAAAGAGACCGCGATCGGATATGGGCATACTCTCTGTCGATACCGAAAACCACTTTGACAACCGTGTACGTGGTGGAGATTCCAGAATGAAGTAGGATGGTGGCGACGATCCTATTGGGGTATAAACGTGGACCCGACTCCCGTGAGTTGGCTTAAGGTGGCTAAAACAGGAGCGATCTCGGGTCAATGAGGTAGCACCTCTGATCGGACACATTTCTTCGATACCATTCTATTACTTTGTGATTTGATTTGGTGGCCACCCTTTGATTTTTGATTTGGGAGCGTGTTCCGAGGTGGGCGGTAGTGGCTGCTACGCGTTTCCACCAGCCCGTGTGCGTAATTGGTATATCTACCCTGGCATTGTCTTGTTGTGCCGTGTCACCTACCATATCGAGCTTTACTACGAGTTTAGTTTTGTGCCGTAGCCTGTGGAGCATCCTCTGGTGGCTTCCCGATCAGGAGGAACCATGATACTGGATAGACTACTGGGACTATTATGTGTTAAGGTGGAAAATGTAAAGCCTTAATGCTATTTAAAAGTAAGTTTATTTTATTATTAGACATTATTATAATAGCGAATATTACTACATAGTAAATAGTTTAACGGATCCTTAGAGGATGGGCGGTCCCAAGCATCCTTTAAGTTACTTGTACTTTTCTATTACAGTTCACTTGAGTTGGTTTACATTGTATAAGTATGTATGTCCTGACTCGAGTGTTTTGTGTTTTGCTTTACGCTCGGGTCAGACTGAGTTGTACCAGTATTCGAGACTCACCTTTGGAGTTGGAGCTTCGCTTGGATCCATCTATTGATTCTGCTTTCAGTCATTCAGTTGATTCCAGTGATGTATTCAGATCTTGTACTTGATTATCATATTGAGACTTCTGTTGTATCTTGTTACTTCTGTTGTATCTTGTTAACTCTGATGTATATATATAGTAGCTTCATGAACTACTATTTCTTGCTTCCGCTGCATTGTTATATTACTCTGTGTCTGTGATCTGTGATTTATTTATTTAATGTATATTCTGAGTTTTGCCAAATTTTATTTACAATCTATTGTTTTGAATTATTCAAGTCCGACATGTGTGGATTTATTGTCGATTTGAATGGTCCAAAATAGTGGGTCGTTACATTTGGTATCAGAGCTTTGGTTCTAGGCAAAACTTAGCATATATGGTAAATTTATTTACAGAATCACTTTCGTTCAAGCTTGAATCTCTTCCTTTTTGACTCGACTTCTTTTGAATTTTGGAACGTTCCCTGCGGTTCCAAACCAATTCTTGTCTCTCCCTATTCGTCTTCTTTTGATTCTGGAGTATCCCATGACTCCACTTCGAATAATCTTTATAATAAATTTGCGGTCTCGCTAATCTTCGAATGATATGTAAAGTGGTGAAACTCCTTTACAATTAGCATTGATTCACCGAAGATTTATGTATCCTCGGTTTATAATGTTATCTATCTCTTGTTATCCCGAATTCTATCTCTTGAGATCTGATGTAGATTTACCCCAGAACCCCACATCGATCTTATTCTTTAAGTCACAGTTGACCCGGTTAAGGTTGCCCGTGATTTATATAAGCTTATTCATTCCCTTATTCTGTTATTTAATCATCTTGTCTTTTCTTTCCAACTTATCTTCAAATCATTCTTGAAGTGTATTTTAGTAAAGTAATATTTAAATGTTTTAATATATATTGTGTTGTTTGAGTTGTTGATGTTAACTTGGGTTTCCGATCGATTCGTCTGATCAACGCTATCGATAGGATTTCCAAAACACTTGAACAGAGCAAACCGACACAATATGGTTTTCAAATTTGGTAAATGAGATAAATTTTGTATAATCATAATTTATATATGTATAATTTTCTGAATGTTGATAGTTAATTTAATTGATTGTTAAGAAACAATATTTGACTTTGTATATATATTGTTGTAACAACCCTGTATTTTACAATTATTTTTAAATTGATTTCCAGATTTAAAAGCTTTATTTATGAAAAGAATAAATTTTGTTATTGTAAATATAAAAACTTTGATTTTGTATGTGGATTAGAATTCCAAATATGACTAAATTTAATATTTCCAGAAAATGTAAATTTTGGTCAATAGTCAAACTTTGACTTTTAAGTTTAAATTTTAAATAGTTTGAAATTATATATTTTATCTTTTATTATGAAAATAGATGTAATAACTTGAACACTACTTTCGTTTCGTTGAAAACGGAGTTAAAATGTAAAAGTTATGTACATTTCAATTTTTAGTATAATTTGTTTTATTGTGCAATTTTGCCTATTTTAAATTTTATAAATCATATTTTTCTTTCTTATATTTTATCTTAATATGTGTAAATATGTTATTTTATGTATATTTTGTCACGTCCTGAAATTTTCGACTTTCGAAAATTCGACATCGATACTCACTTTATCGACTGCCGAGAAATCGAACGCCGGAAACTCCAATAGTGAGGGTTTTAGAAAGAAGAAATAGGTAGAAGAAGAAGAAAAGAAGAAAAAGAGGAGAAAGAAAGAAGAACAACAGAAAACACATCAGAACAGAAACAGAAAACAATATCAGAATCTCACATATCGCAGCGGAATAATATATAATAGACAAATGAATATCATTTAAAAACAAAAGAATTATATCTATTATTTCATTACATCACATCATATCATCAGAGTCAATAAACAACAATGGACAGTTATATCAACTTGTCCTCATACAGAATACACAGCGGAATAAATACTATCAGATACAAATACTACATCTCGTCATCCAGCTTATCTCCAAAGCTCCAGAATATCCAGAATATCCTGATAATCTAACTCTAGACTGCCCGTGTGGAAATTGGTGGGCACCCAGAGTTTAGAAGGGAAACAATAAACTCCGAGTCAGTCATGGTGACTGGTGTGAGATCGTAAAACAGTTTATCTTTTAAAATAAACAACAGGAAAACTTTAATGTCAATTCGCAATGCTTTTGGAAAATGAAACTACCATAAGACCTCCCACCACACACACAATGCAAACGCAGACTTGGAGGAGATTTCTTCTTATGATAGTCAAAGATGCTTACTACGCAAAAATCAAATTCTTTTTGATATTATTATTAGTGCATAGTGTAGAAAACATTTCGAAAGTAGAATATAAATCTTAGCCAGCATAGGCATTTCGAACTATGCCTACTATAGCTACCATCCAAACAGTGGGGCGCCACCATAAGTGAATGATAGGCTCTACAACTAAAACCGTACAAGTCACGTATTGTTTCTTTGGATTTCCAACAAATGGCCAGGCTAAGGAACTTCCTATCCACGATGGGTACGTCCCTGGAATAGACGACCCGAGAACCTAACCGGATCTCTGCCAACACAAGGCCGGGTTACCTCTGCAAAAATAGGTAACTACTGACACGCGTATGCCATCCCCCGATCGTCACCGATCTTCCCGAGGATCCCCGATTTCCAACAAACCACATAGAAAAATAATGCAGTAACCACAGAGGTTAAGTATCTGGGCTCCATACCATGATACCACCTTTATCCAGAAGGAATGACATACACTAAGGGGCGCTACTCCCTAGAACCTTGCTGCATTCGTCCTGTTTCGACCATTTCCGGGGTGTGAGGCTCGACGAAGTCTCGTCCACAAAGCTACGCTTTCTACAAAAAGCCCTGCTTCAGGTCAAACAAAATGATCAACCTATGATCACAAAGATATAAGATCAAACAAATGATCATATCACAAATGATCAAACACTGATCATTTCACAGCAACACTCAGTATGCCACGTTACCAAATTGGGATATATCGCTGATAAATTTCAACTACATAACCTCTGAGCTCGTACGTCTCAGAGAAGGGTGTTAAGCTAAGAGAATAAATTCTCCGCCACCAACAGAAATGTATTTGAAAGAAATCAGCTTTATATCTCAAATTGTAACGTCAGACACACAATCCATATAAGTCTGTTCCGGGATCGAACAGAACCGAAGGCACTTCTCACGAAGCCCTTGCATTTCCGGATAATTTTCAATCACGTCAGGACTTCCCGTCACTAAGGGTGATAAAACCTCTAAATCGAAGATCAGTCGATGTAGAGTAACTCGACGGTAATCCTTCCGTTTTCAAAAATATCCGGTCTTCAACACCGGTCTTCAAATGCGATTCATTACGACGTATCACATATTCGGAATGGGTTATACGACCCCATGGTCCTTTCCCGGCTAACCCGAATAGTGAGCGCTTATTCAAAAATAAGTGTGGCATTCAATTTTTATCCAATTCACAACAAATACCTATCTAAAGGTAATTATTGATAGTCGGTTATTTAACTATCAATAAAGATGCGCAACATCATCAGATTCCAAATAATTTTCCAAATTATTTATCTTCAAAAAATATCTTTACTAGATATAAAATTTCCACACTTCAAAATAAATCAATATTTATTTTTAAAACGAATCCCCATTTCTTTTTATAAATTCCATAGTGAATTTATACTTATCGAATATCTACCGATATTCGATTTTTCAAATCGATTTCAATATTCAGTTTTGATTTATCTTTAAGAAGATAAATTCTCAAAAACGTTTCATTTCATTTTGGAAAGCATTTCCATACTTATTTAATAATAAGTATTTCACAAATCTATTTATTTTCAACATTTGAAAATATTCGATATACTTAAATCAAATTAAGTATATATTCATTCTTTAAGGAAATCATAAATTTCAACATCTATTTGGGTCAAAACGAATGTTGCGTAAAACATCGTTACGACGACTCAAAGTCACTAGTATAGGGATTCGGATTTAGATAGATATATAAATCCCAATACTACATCAAAACATTTCCTTTCGGAAATCATTTACTATAACAACAGTGTTATAGTCCACCATTTCCTTAAATTTCTCGAAAACGTCTATTTCAACAAGAACTGCGGAAATCTCTGCTTTCGATTTATAATACATTTTAAAACATCTTTAAAATGTTTAACTTCATTTTTAAAATATTACTTCTTCAAAAATGAATCCATTTTACTTAACAATATATTCACTGTCCAAAATCGTGAATAAAATTTACTTAACCCCATTTCAATCATTCCTACACATTTTTATTTCAATAAAAATTCGCTATTCAAAATCGTGAATATATCTTCTTAAATAATCTTCTATATTTGATTTATCAAATTCAATTGATTTCGAATTTATAAAACAACGATTATAAATTCTATTTCCGTTTTATAACAACTTCGACTTATACATTTCTTTTTATTAACTTCTATACTTTACTTATCAAGATAAGTGATTTCGGATCTATAACCAACTTTTATAAATTCCAATTCCATTCATAAAAACTTCAATACGAAATCAATTTCAATATTGATTTCTAAATTTATTTTCAACTTTAAAATAAAATTTCCATACTGATTTCTCAAAAATCCTTTTCCAAATATTAAACCAATTTCAGATTGATTTCTAATTTTATTTATCCCTACTAAAATAAATTCTTATTTTCCTTCAAAATTTTCAATATCCTGTTTTTAAATGGATTCTTTAAATTGAAGTCATTTTACATTGATTTCACAACTTATCTCAATTTACCAATTAAATTTCGAACTGAATTTCCAACTTATCTTCTTTTTTTAAAAAAAAAAATTCCTTTTTAAGAAAATAAATTTCAATCGTTTCTTTCAATCTATTTAAAAATCCAAATTTAAATTAATTTCTTCAATTTAAAATCACTGTTTTATGAAATCCGTTTATTTAGCATTTTCACTTTATTCTGGAATTTATTCGATACGATTATAAAAACAACTTTTATACTTTTAAATTCTTTTCTTCAAAATTTCTTCAATTTCAAAAATTGATTCTCTTAGAAATCTTCTACTTGAATCTCAAAAATTCAATTTCGTTTATCTTTGGAATCCAATGATGTCAAACATCCATTCGGCTAAATTTTAGCTTTCAAACAATTTCCATATATCAATATGATTAATATAATCATTCACAGATTCATACCACAGTATAAATAAATCAATCAATGTGAGGGGTCCAGTTGGATCCCTCCAACCTGTTCCCTGCATCCAAAGACGTCAGCACAATACCAATTCCGCTCCAGTGCGGAATTATCGCGGTATATAGGTTTTTATAAATCCGCTTACTAACGGCGCAATAGGGTCTCATCCGCTATACGAGGCGGGAAATCATCAATCCAATATATACATATGCCAATATGTATATATTGCTATATATAGATATATATCCTATCATATCTAATATCACATCCACATAGCAATCATATCAAACAATCAATAACTGCAATAATTCCACTTTTAAATCGAGTGAGAAAATCTCACCTTAGCTTTTAAATTTGCCATCCATTTCCAAACTTGACTTGATTTTCTTGATTTATACCTTGTATAAATAATTATACAATTTATCAATATTTGAATTAATCGAACAATTCAATTTCCATCTTGATAGATTGAATTAATTAATTATTAAATTTCCTTTTTAATAATTGTTTTCAGTAACAAAACAACCTATAGATTTCCAGAATCTAATTATTTATAAACTTTATATCGTTTTAAAATTCCTATACTTTCAATTATACAATTTATCAATATTTTCTGTAAAATAAATTCTACTGCTCGAATTTTAGTTTTTCTGCAATATACCTGTTCTAACAAGAAACCAAAACCTACTTTTTTAAACAGTTTAAAATAAAATATACTTCTATACTTTTCCTCTGTTTAGAATCCTGTATGTACAAATACCTACGTGAATAAAGTATGTAATTTTAAGAAATAGATATCACATATTCATTACTGTGAAGTATCTCCTTATCTATATAGATACGAAAATTGAAAATAGATTTTCATAGAAAACAATATACCTCACTGAGAACGCTTAACCTCCCCTACTCGCAATTTCGATTCGCCACTTTATTGCGAAAACCCTAGTCGAACAACCGAAGTCTTAACGAGTCCATCACCAGATCGACTCCCACGAAACCCCTTGCTCGAACGTGCTGTTGTACGCGCGTCTCGAGCTAGCGAACCCTAGCTTTGACTGACCTCGAACGAAATTCCCATCTGCCGCCGCCTTACGTCGCCACCAGGGAGCCACCGCGACTGGCCCCATCGCGACGCGATTCAATCGCCTGGGCGCTCGAAACTAGGGCACGCGACCCTCCAATTCGACTCGCCGCATCCCAGATCGCACGCGCTTGTCGCCGCGCGTACGCCTGCGCCTCCTCGTGCTCGCGAGATGAATCGCGATGCCGCCGCTGCCTGCCCTAAACCTCCAGACTCACGAGATTAGTCGCGACCCCCTCCTTCGTCTCTCGCGCGCCTTCGAACGCCCCCAGGTGGTCGCGAGTTGTAGATGCGGTGGCCATTACTTCAATTTTTGAACGAGAAGAAAGATATGTGGCCATTTTATTTCCCTTGATTTTTGAAGAACGAACAGATATAGGGAGTGGGAGAGATATTTAAAATCGAACGAGATACTTGATTTTTTTCTTCGTTCTGCTCTCCTGAAATGATTCGCGTGAGATATGAGGAGGCAAGGGTACGCGATGCTTCAGGGAATAGGTCTGCTAAATGCATATCTAGGGTGGCTGATGTTGACCAATTATTTAAAATTTTAAATTAAAAATTGAATTCGTTCTATAACTTCAACGCATTTTGTAACCGTACAGTCACAAAACAACTCCGATAATTACGAAATTCGAAATCCGACAATAAAACAATATTACGGATCCAATGAAACTCGTTTCGTCGAATTCCGAGACTGTTTGAAAATTGACTATTTTATAAATATCGGTTCGAGTGATTATTTTCAAAACTGAACAAAACAGTTCGAAATTAAATTCTGAAGCTTCTATCATCTTCAGTATTATCAATACGAATTTTAAAAGCTTTCGAAATATTTTTCTTCAGCTTAAAATCGAAGATACAAATTTTTATTCGACTATCAATAGATTAAATTCTGTAATTTAACCGCAAATTTCAAAGTTTTATTCGGGATTCAAATTAAATTATCGTTCAAATATTTAAAATTAATTAAATATTTCCAATTTAATTCGTTCAAAATCCTGGGTCGTTACAAACTTCCCCCCTTAAAAGAATTTCGTCCTCGAAATTACAAGTTAAGAAAAGTGGTGTCCTTAACTCGTCTACTATTTTTCACAATCTAAATAGTTTTATCAATTCTTCAAAACAAATCTTCCTACTAAAGATTCGTTATCATTCAACTAAATTTTCCAACTTAAATTCTAAGTTCCAAACAACATTACTAACTTCTGAATTCAATATCGAGTTTAAATTCAAATTTAAACTTTCAAATTTTCTCAAAAATTTTCTAACGCCCTAAATTTTCGAAAAATTTCGCCAGCGTCTCCTTTGCGCGGCTGATACGGTACGACTACAAAACGTCCCTACAGACTCTCAGATTTCAAAAAGAAAAAGAAAAAGCCAAGCGGCTAGAGAGAAATCATCAAAAACTCATATTATAATTCAAATACATACCTTTTTCGAGCAATTCGAATTATCTGTGAAATCAAATCCAAATTCCTTTACACCTGTATATCTTACTAGCCATAATATCTAGTTACATATATTCAAACCATTTTGCAATTTCTATTACAAAATTTCTAATATAAACTACTTATATCATTTTTACTTCACTACTGAAGTTACATATTCAATTATCATTCAATTTTGCATTTAAATTTTCATTTGAGCTCAATTCAAAAGTTCAATTCAATTTGAATTCTATTTAACTTCTATTCTGAAATATTGAATTTTATCTTTCAATTATAGCTGATTCATATCACTATTTTTTTTCTTTCTTTCACTTAGTTTCGCTTACTAATTTTTTTCTTATTTCAATACTTCGCTTTGTTTATTACAAATCAAATCCAATTCAGTCTTACTTACTTACAAATTCAAAATGAATTTTAACCTTCAATTTCATTTTCTTGCACTTATAATTGCAATTTATTCATTCATTCACTAATTCATTCGTTTTCCAATTTGAATTTCATTCTAATCAAATGTCAATATTCTATAAGTTATCAACTTATTAATGTTTCGTAAGTATTTGAAATAGGATTCCAGAGTCGTTTCCACTTTTTCAAAACCATTTGAAAACAGTTCAAATTCCATTTGAATTTCCAAACAAAAACCCAAATTTTCAAATTCTTTTCAAAACATTTCCAAAAACTTCTCTGGAATTCCGTTTCAAATTACAATCACATTTATAATTTACATTCTTTAATTTTATTTGTATATGGATTCATCTCTTTAGCTTTCAATTCACATTTATGAATTTCATTCGTTAAATGAATTTATTTCCAAATCTTTGGTTATTATTTTAATTTCTCATTCCATTTCATATAACAATGATAATAATTCAATGTTATTATTTTATAACAACCAAACATCCATATACTATGATAATTCATAGAAAATCATTTCTTTTATATACAAAAATAGATTTGGGTAAAATTATTTCATTTACCCTATTTTAAAACAATACTGTGCCGAACTGTTCTATTCGAGCGTTTAGAAACCCCTTCGATCCAGTTGCGCAGACTGTGCCGACGAAGGTTCATATTCCACTCAATAAACCAATCATCACAATACAAAACAATTTTATATTCAATAACAAATACGCGCTCATATATATTATTACACTCAAACTCATTCTAGAGTACTACTGACTCTATCTCTAATGAGTAACACCCAACAGAGCAGGGTTGTCGCTTAACCATATGCTCTGATACCACTTTGTCACGTCCTGAAATTTTCGACTTTCGAAAATTCGACATCGATACTCACTTTATCGACTGCCGAGAAATCGAACGCCGGAAACTCCAATAGTGAGGGTTTTAGAAAGAAGAAATAGGTAGAAGAAGAAGAAAAGAAGAAAAAGAGGAGAAAGAAAGAAGAACAACAGAAAACACATCAGAACAGAAACAGAAAACAATATCAGAATCTCACATATCGCAGCGGAATAATATATAATAGACAAATGAATATCATTTAAAAACAAAAGAATTATATCTATTATTTCATTACATCACATCATATCATCAGAGTCAATAAACAACAATGGACAGTTATATCAACTTGTCCTCATACAGAATACACAGCGGAATAAATACTATCAGATACAAATACTACGTCTCGTCATCCAGCTTATCTCCAAAGCTCCAGAATATCCAGAATATCCTGATAATCTAACTCTAGACTGCCCGTGTGGAAATTGGTGGGCACCCAGAGTTTAGAAGGGAAACAATAAACTCCGAGTCAGTCATGGTGACTGGTGTGAGATCGTAAAACAGTTTATCTTTTAAAATAAACAACAGGAAAACTTTAATGTCAATTCGCAATGCTTTTGGAAAATGAAACTACCATAAGACCTCCCACCACACACACAATGCAAACGCAGACTTGGAGGAGATTTCTTCTTATGATAGTCAAAGATGCTTACTACGCAAAAATCAAATTCTTTTTGATATTATTATTAGTGCATAGTGTAGAAAACATTTCGAAAGTAGAATATAAATCTTAGCCAGCATAGGCATTTCGAACTATGCCTACTATAGCTACCATCCAAACAGTGGGGCGCCACCATAAGTGAATGATAGGCTCTACAACTAAAACCGTACAAGTCACGTATTGTTTCTTTGGATTTCCAACAAATGGCCAGGCTAAGGAACTTCCTATCCACGATGGGTACGTCCCTGGAATAGACGACCCGAGAACCTAACCGGATCTCTGCCAACACAAGGCCGGGTTACCTCTGCAAAAATAGGTAACTACTGACACGCGTATGCCATCCCCCGATCGTCACCGATCTTCCCGAGGATCCCCGATTTCCAACAAACCACATAGAAAAATAATGCAGTAACCACAGAGGTTAAGTATCTGGGCTCCATACCATGATACCACCTTTATCCAGAAGGAATGACATACACTAAGGGGCGCTACTCCCTAGAACCTTGCTGCATTCGTCCTGTTTCGACCATTTCCGGGGTGTGAGGCTCGACGAAGTCTCGTCCACAAAGCTACGCTTTCTACAAAAAGCCCTGCTTCAGGTCAAACAAAATGATCAACCTATGATCACAAAGATATAAGATCAAACAAATGATCATATCACAAATGATCAAACACTGATCATTTCACAGCAACACTCAGTATGCCACGTTACCAAATTGGGATATATCGCTGATAAATTTCAACTACATAACCTCTGAGCTCGTACATCTCAGAGAAGGGTGTTAAGCTAAGAGAATAAATTCTCCGCCACCAACAGAAATGTATTTGAAAGAAATCAGCTTTATATCTCAAATTGTAACGTCAGACACACAATCCATATAAGTCTGTTCCGGGATCGAACAGAACCGAAGGCACTTCTCACGAAGCCCTTGCATTTCCGGATAATTTTCAATCACGTCAGGACTTCCCGTCACTAAGGGTGATAAAACCTCTAAATCGAAGATCAGTCGATGTAGAGTAACTCGACGGTAATCCTTCCGTTTTCAAAAATATCCGGTCTTCAACACCGGTCTTCAAATGCGATTCATTACGACGTATCACATATTCGGAATGGGTTATACGACCCCATGGTCCTTTCCCGGCTAACCCGAATAGTGAGCGCTTATTCAAAAATAAGTGTGGCATTCAATTTTTATCCAATTCACAACAAATACCTATCTAAAGGTAATTATTGATAGTCGGTTATTTAACTATCAATAAAGATGCGCAACATCATCAGATTCCAAATAATTTTCCAAATTATTTATCTTCAAAAAATATCTTTACTAGATATAAAATTTCCACACTTCAAAATAAATCAATATTTATTTTTAAAACGAATCCCCATTTCTTTTTATAAATTCCATAGTGAATTTATACTTATCGAATATCTACCGATATTCGATTTTTCAAATCGATTTCAATATTCAGTTTTGATTTATCTTTAAGAAGATAAATTCTCAAAAACGTTTCATTTCATTTTGGAAAGCATTTCCATACTTATTTAATAATAAGTATTTCACAAATCTATTTATTTTCAACATTTGAAAATATTCGATATACTTAAATCAAATTAAGTATATATTCATTCTTTAAGGAAATCATAAATTTCAACATCTATTTGGGTCAAAACGAATGTTGCGTAAAACATCGTTACGACGACTCAAAGTCACTAGTATAGGGATTCGGATTTAGATAGATATATAAATCCCAATACTACATCAAAACATTTCCTTTCGGAAATCATTTACTATAACAACAGTGTTATAGTCCACCATTTCCTTAAATTTCTCGAAAACGTCTATTTCAACAAGAACTGCGGAAATCTCTGCTTTCGATTTATAATACATTTTAAAACATCTTTAAAATGTTTAACTTCATTTTTAAAATATTACTTCTTCAAAAATGAATCCATTTTACTTAACAATATATTCACTGTCCAAAATCGTGAATAAAATTTACTTAACCCCATTTCAATCATTCCTACACATTTTTATTTCAATAAAAATTCGCTATTCAAAATCGTGAATATATCTTCTTAAATAATCTTCTATATTTGATTTATCAAATTCAATTGATTTCGAATTTATAAAACAACGATTATAAATTCTATTTCCATTTTATAACAACTTCGACTTATACATTTCTTTTTATTAACTTCTATACTTTACTTATCAAGATAAGTGATTTCGGATCTATAACCAACTTTTATAAATTCCAATTCCATTCATAAAAACTTCAATACGAAATCAATTTCAATATTGATTTCTAAATTTATTTTCAACTTTAAAATAAAATTTCCATACTGATTTCTCAAAAATCCTTTTCCAAATATTAAACCAATTTCAGATTGATTTCTAATTTTATTTATCCCTACTAAAATAAATTCTTATTTTCCTTCAAAATTTTCAATATCCTGTTTTTAAATGGATTCTTTAAATTGAAGTCATTTTACATTGATTTCACAACTTATCTCAATTTACCAATTAAATTTCGAACTGAATTTCCAACTTATCTTGTTTTTTTAAAAAAAAAATTCCTTTTTAAGAAAATAAATTTCAATCGTTTCTTTCAATCTATTTAAAAATCCAAATTTAAATTAATTTCTTCAATTTAAAATCACTGTTTTATGAAATCCGTTTATTTAGCATTTTCACTTTATTCTGGAATTTATTCGATACGATTATAAAAACAACTTTTATACTTTTAAATTCTTTTCTTCAAAATTTCTTCAATTTCAAAAATTGATTCTCTTAGAAATCTTCTACTTGAATCTCAAAAATTCAATTTCGTTTATCTTTGGAATCCAATGATGTCAAACATCCATTCGGCTAAATTTTAGCTTTCAAACAATTTCCATATATCAATATGATTAATATAATCATTCACAGATTCATACCACAGTATAAATAAATCAATCAATGTGAGGGGTCCAGTTGGATCCCTCCAACCTGTTCCCTGCATCCAAAGACGTCAGCACAATACCAATTCCGCTCCAGTGCGGAATTATCGCGGTATATAGGTTTTTATAAATCCGCTTACTAACGGCGCAATAGGGTCTCATCCGCTATACGAGGCGGGAAATCATCAATCCAATATATACATATGCCAATATGTATATATTGCTATATATAGATATATATCCTATCATATCTAATATCACATCCACATAGCAATCATATCAAACAATCAATAACTGCAATAATTCCACTTTTAAATCGAGTGAGAAAATCTCACCTTAGCTTTTAAATTTGCCATCCATTTCCAAACTTGACTTGATTTTCTTGATTTATACCTTGTATAAATAATTATACAATTTATCAATATTTGAATTAATCGAACAATTCAATTTCCATCTTGATAGATTGAATTAATTAATTATTAAATTTCCTTTTTAATAATTGTTTTCAGTAACAAAACAACCTATAGATTTCCAGAATCTAATTATTTATAAACTTTATATCGTTTTAAAATTCCTATACTTTCAATTATACAATTTATCAATATTTTCTGTAAAATAAATTCTACTGCTCGAATTTTAGTTTTTCTGCAATATACCTGTTCTAACAAGAAACCAAAACCTACTTTTTTAAACAGTTTAAAATAAAATATACTTCTATACTTTTCCTCTGTTTAGAATCCTGTATGTACAAATACCTACGTGAATAAAGTATGTAATTTTAAGAAATAGATATCACATATTCATTACTGTGAAGTATCTCCTTATCTATATAGATACGAAAATTGAAAATAGATTTTCATAGAAAACAATATACCTCACTGAGAACGCTTAACCTCCCCTACTCGCAATTTCGATTCGCCACTTTATTGCGAAAACCCTAGTCGAACAACCGAAGTCTTAACGAGTCCATCACCAGATCGACTCCCACGAAACCCCTTGCTCGAACGTGCTGTTGTACGCGCGTCTCGAGCTAGCGAACCCTAGCTTTGACTGACCTCGAACGAAATTCCCATCTGCCGCCGCCTTACGTCGCCACCAGGGAGCCACCGCGACTGGCCCCATCGCGACGCGATTCAATCGCCTGGGCGCTCGAAACTAGGGCACGCGACCCTCCAATTCGACTCGCCGCATCCCAGATCGCACGCGCTTGTCGCCGCGCGTACGCCTGCGCCTCCTCGTGCTCGCGAGATGAATCGCGATGCCGCCGCTGCCTGCCCTAAACCTCCAGACTCACGAGATTAGTCGCGACCCCCTCCTTCGTCTCTCGCGCGCCTTCGAACGCCCCCAGGTGGTCGCGAGTTGTAGATGCGGTGGCCATTACTTCAATTTTTGAACGAGAAGAAAGATATGTGGCCATTTTATTTCCCTTGATTTTTGAAGAACGAACAGATATAGGGAGTGGGAGAGATATTTAAAATCGAACGAGATACTTGATTTTTTTCTTCGTTCTGCTCTCCTGAAATGATTCGCGTGAGATATGAGGAGGCAAGGGTACGCGATGCTTCAGGGAATAGGTCTGCTAAATGCATATCTAGGGTGGCTGATGTTGACCAATTATTTAAAATTTTAAATTAAAAATTGAATTCGTTCTATAACTTCAACGCATTTTGTAACCGTACAGTCACAAAACAACTCCGATAATTACGAAATTCGAAATCCGACAATAAAACAATATTACGGATCCAATGAAACTCGTTTCGTCGAATTCCGAGACTGTTTGAAAATTGACTATTTTATAAATATCGGTTCGAGTGATCATTTTCAAAACTGAACAAAACAGTTCGAAATTAAATTCTGAAGCTTCTATCATCTTCAGTATTATCAATACGAATTTTAAAAGCTTTCGAAATATTTTTCTTCAGCTTAAAATCGAAGATACAAATTTTTATTCGACTATCAATAGATTAAATTCTGTAATTTAACCGCAAATTTCAAAGTTTTATTCGGGATTCAAATTAAATTATCGTTCAAATATTTAAAATTAATTAAATATTTCCAATTTAATTCGTTCAAAATCCTGGGTCGTTACATATTTTTTCTTTTAATATTTTTAAATGGTAATAGAATTTTTCCAAAATTTACTGTATTTATTTCCTATTTTTAAAGGCTGTTTTCTAATTTTCTGCTATTTTCTTCATTTTAAATTTTTTTATTTTATTTTTAAATTTGTTTTATTTTTGAAATTTCATCTCTAAATATTTTAAAATAATAATATAATTTTTCCAAAATTTACCGTGTTGATTTTCCATTTTTAAGGGCTGTTTTCCTATTTTCTGCTATTTTCTTCATTTAAAAATTATATGTAAATTTAATTTTAAATATTTACTTTGTGAATATATTTTTATTTTATGTTATTATTTATGTTTAAATATATATTGCAAGCTCATATGAATTTTCTAAAATTTATTCTATTCAATTTCAAAATTTTCTAGTCTAGTTCACTGTTTTAACTATTTTCCTTAATTCTACTTTATATAATCAATAAATATTATATATATTTTTATATTTTATCAAATTTTCGAATTTTTAACTGGAATTAATGTTATTACCAGAAATATAAACTTATAAAAATGAATTAAAGAAATTTGAAAGGCCTTAAACTTTCTATCTTCCTAAGGCCCTTTTATTTTCTAACCCTTCTACTTTTTAACCTAACTTTTCATTCAATTGGCCACATCTCCTCATTTCTTCAGCCGCCACTTTTTCTTCCTCTCATTCACGAATTTCCAAAGCTCCTAAACCCTAAAAGAAAATCATGGCCTCCATCTTGCAAAAAAAAATAGGTAAATCCCTCTCTTCTTTCTACTTTTTCTCTTATTTTCTATGCAAATTTGCTTTGCTTTCTCCCCTGATTGGAGCGGCTCTCCCCCTATTCCACGGCCACCACCTCCTTCCATCTCTTCTCTACCAGCACCACCATCTACCCCACCAGATCTGACCATAGCCGAACCCCAAATGATGGTCAAACCCCTCAAACTACAACCTAGATGCCTAGATCTATACTTATTTCACCTCTACATGCTCATCCACTTCAACCACCACCCAAACCACCACCATAGCCACCACCACTCCCCTGACCTGACCTTGACACACCCCTCCCCACCTCTGTCCAGATCTGAAACATGAAGATCCGAGCCAAACAATGCATGTAGACGAGCCTTGTGGTGCACCAAAACTCCACTGTCAAGCCTAGACCCCTTGTATTCTCATGCTTGTAACCTCCACCTTGCTCTTGCCCTGTAGCCATGCCTTTTTAGGTCCAAACCATGTCCAAACCTGAACCAAAACATTCCCTAAGTCATGCTAGCAAGTGTAGGAAGCAAGGCAAAAACATTCATTCCTTTATTGTCTCTTATCTCCATTTTTTCAACATTGTTTGTGTTAAATATTTATGTATATATTGTCTTGTTTTGGTTATTGTTTACAAGATAAATATCAAGGCTCTATATTCATTCAAATCAAAAGTCATGCTGTATCGTGTTTGTCGTGCTTTATGGAATCTATTCTGTGTGTTTTGATCGCTAACTCCAGCATAAAAAGGTGAGTAATTCTCACCAGACGATGTGTACTTATATAACTAGTAAACTGACACCATTTGAATCTGTAATGTATATCATCATGTTATATATGCTTATATTATTATCATATGATGTTCACACATGCTTATACACCTGTTATCTCTTATGTTACTGTTATATCATGCTATTCTGTATTTATATCAGTTTATCACACTGCAAGTTCCCTGTAGATTAGAATCACTATGGGTTGAAATGATACATACCCGAACGGACTTTAGAATAGGGAAAAAATCGTTATGGGCTGAA
The DNA here is from genome assembly GCA_030737815.1 of Allium fistulosum. NCBI lineage: Eukaryota > Viridiplantae > Streptophyta > Magnoliopsida > Asparagales > Amaryllidaceae > Allium > Allium fistulosum. The sequence goes on from CM060903.1 coordinate 1,459,041,550, forward strand.
ATGATAGGCCTGAATGGTTTTTATTTAATTTATTTTTACTTGGGATTGCGGGTTTGAAATGATAGAACCCGGATTTTTCTTTTTAAACTGCGGATTGAAATGATACATATCTGTATCACTTGACCTAGGCTAGAAAACTATATACAGGCCCGTGGTTATATTATAAAGTGTTTTGGATATTTTTAAGTATTTTAAAATTTTAAATTTATGAAATTTGATTTAAATAGATTTTGAAATGTTTTAAAATAAAGAAATTATGATTTTTCTATGTGTTAAAAATGTAATTAATGAATGGTTTAACTGGATTTTTGAAATATAACTTAAGTTGGAAATTTGGAATTTGGTTAAAAATGATATTTAAGTTATATAAATAAAATGGATATTAAATTTTATTTGGAAATGGTAAATATGATAATTTGATTTAAATTTGAATTTAAGTGATTTATTAAAGTATTGTTGATTTTCCTATGAATTTAAGTGGTTAAATAAATGAATGTTTAAAAGTGATCTTTTAAAATATAACTTGACTTGGAAATGTGAAATTTGGTTTTAATTAAAGGTTTAAGTTAATTAAATAAAATTGGAAATTTAGTCAAATTGTGAAATGGTAATTTAAAATTTGAAGTGTTAAGTTTATTTGTTGAAATGTGAAGAATTGGATACTTTTACACTAAAATTTACTAAGTAAATTGTTGAAAATGGGATTTGATTATAAGAAATTTATTGTGAAAAGATATATGTTAAATGATATGTAAATGAACATTTTAAATGTTAAAATATGATTTTAAAAAATGTTTATGTGTTTTAAATTAAAGTTATTTAATTGCTGGAAATACACTAACACCTGAAATTAACTTTTAATAGCATTCAGAAATGCTATAGATTCTGTTTTGAACTAAAATTGTGTAAAAAGAGCTATTACAGCATTTCTGGAATGCTGTAGTTGCTGTAGTTGAACTTATAGGCTAATATTGAACTCAGGCCTATTATAGCATTCTCTGGAAATGCTATAATGGTCTGCAGTCTATGTTGAAATCAAATTTAACCCTTGTTTTGAAATCTGAACTACCGCAGCACTTCTGAAATGCTGTCTTTTCTGTTTTGAACTATAATTCAATTAAACTGAGTTTTAACAGCAGTTTTAAGTGTTGTCTTTGCTGAATTAAAAATGTTTTCAAATATAACTTATAGCAGTTGTTTTTTTTTGCTGTGAAATGCTGAAATTTTAATAATTAGGGTTTTTGACTTAGTAAACGAACTCAGAATGGTTTGAAACTTTGGAAATTGAATACTTGATTTGAAAATATAATAATTACACTTTTAAAAGGTTTAAATGAATTATTTTGATTGAAATATAAACTATATAAAGGTGATTTGAAATGATAGTAAATGAACGATATCTTTGAATTTAAAAGGTATTTAAAGTCAAATATTTGGATTTGTAAGGATATGATATTTTATTATATTAAAATGATTTGAAATGAAGGTTTGGAAAGATTGATATTTGATATATTAAAATGATTTGAAATGAAGTTTTGGAAAGATATGATATTTTGATATATTGAAATGATTTGAAATGAAGTTTTGAAATGATATGATATTTGAAATATATTGAAATGGTTTGGAATTGATTTAATCTTTATTTTGATAAAGATTTGGATTTGAAATGATATTCTATTTTGAAGTATAAAATATTATTTTAAAATTATAACTACGGGTTATAATAACGATTGGTTGTTAAAGAGACCGGGATCGGATATGGACATACTCTCTGTCTTACCGAAAACCACTTTGACAACTGTGTACGCGGTGGAGTTTCCAGAATGAAGTAGGATGGTGGCGACGATCCTAAGGTATATACGTGGACCCAACTCCCGTGAGTTGGCATAAGGTGGCTAAAACAGGAGCGATTGACGGACCAAGGAGGTAGCACCTCTTATCGGACATACTTCTTCGATACCATTCTATTACTTGTGATTGATTTGGTGGCCACCCTTGATTTGGGAGTGTTGTTCGAGGTGGGCGGTAGTGGCTGCTATGCGTCACCACTAGTCCGGATGCGTAATTGGTATATCTACCCTGGCATTGCCTAGTTGTGCCGTGTCACCTACCATATCGAGCTTTACTACGATTATGATTTTAAGATCCGACCGCGTTAAGGTTCTCCATCCCCTTAACGCTATTTTCTATATGATTATACTTTACTTATTTAGACACTATTATAATAGCGAATATTACTACATAGTAGATAGTTTAACGGATCCTTAAAGAATGGGCGATCCCAAGCATTCTTTAAGTTACTTGTACCTTATTACAGTTCACTTGAGTTGGTTTATATTATATAAGTATATATTGTCCTGACTCGAGTGTTTGTGTTTTGCTTTACGCTCGGGTCAGCCTGAGTATTCACAGATTTGGATTTCCACCTTCTGGAGATTTGAATCGCTGGAGATTATCTGCTAGTCTTGTTCTATCTACTTCAGTTATGTTGCTATGTTCAGCCTGTACTTGGTTATCTTATTTATACTTCTGTTGTACTCTATTTCTTCTATTGTATCTTATGTACTCTGATATATTTATATAGTAGCTTCATGAACTACTATTTCTTTTACTTCCGCTGCATTATTTTACTCTGTGTCTGTGATCTGTGATTATATTTATTTACTGTATATTCTGAGATTCGCCAAATTTTAAATTACAACGCGGTATTTTGAGCAATTCAACTCCGGCATGAGTGTCTACCTATACACTTATAATGGATGCGAATGGTTGAAAATATCGGGTCGTTACAGTTGGTATCAGAGCTTTGGCTTTGAGGCAAAACTCAGCATATGGAGTAGATTTATTTACAGAATCACTTTCATTCGAGTTTGAATCTCTTCCTTTTGATTCGATTTCCTTTGAAATTTGGAACGTTTCCTACGGTTCTGAAATTCATTCGTGTCCCTCACTATTCATCATCTTTTGATTCTGGAGTATCCCATGACTCCACTTCCAATATCTTTATAGTCAATTGGCGGTCTCGCCAATATTCTAATTTTCTTGTAAAAGGGTGAAAATCCTTTACAGACAGCATCGATTCACCAGAGATTTTTATTTATCCTTGGTTTAGATGCTAATATCTTTTATTATTCCAAACTCTATCTCTTGAGATCGAACGTAGATTTATCCCAGAAAAATCCACATCGATCTTATTCTTTAAGTCACGGTTGACCCGGTTAAGGTTGTCCGCGATTTATCTAAGCTTACCCATCTCTCATCTCTGTTTAACCATCTTGTCTTTTGTTTTTAAACTATCTCCAAACATTTTGAATTGTACTTGTAAATCTATGTTTTGTGTTATATATGGTGTTGTTTGAGTTGTTGATGTTGATTTGGATTTCCGATCGATTCGTCTGATCAACGCTATCGATAGGATTTCTAAAACACTTTTACAGAACAAACTGACACCATATTATTTTAAATTTGGTTAATGAAATAAAATTTTGAGATATAAGTAAATTTATGGAACTTATCATTTATTGTTCCACAAATGAATTTATAAATAGTTGTTTATAAATTTATTTGGGAACTGAAATGAATTTAAAACAAGAAATTTAAAGAATTTAATTTCCGATGGATTCAAACCTTGTGTTTAAATTTTTAAAAGGATATATTATTTAAAGTATTTTTGAATAAAAATTTGTCTCTAAAGGATTTTAAAGTTTAAAAAATTTAGTGCTCTTCTCTTTGTCGCTGGAAAATAATTTCGGTGATGACTGCAGCATCATCGACGTTCATTTTCGAGTTTCGAAGTGAAGAGACTGTTCTGTAGTCTTGCTACAGCTTTATTTTGGGGAATTTAAATTGATTTGAATTTCTAAAAGATGATTTGATTTATAAAATATATAGATATATGATTTAAATTGATTTGACATATTATGTACATATATTTATTTATCTTTAACTGGTTTGAAGGAAACCGGAAAATTAATTCTTAAATTTCATCTTGAAGAATAATCTCAATTATAAAAAGAAAATCAAAAATTTGGATAAATGATTCAAACTTGAGATAATTGAATTGGAAAGTTTTATTTGTATAACATACAATTTCATTCCAATATAACTTACCAAAATTACACAGAAGTTGAATATGAAATTGGATAATATACAATATAGAAAGGATTTTATAAATAAAATTTGAGTGGTTATAATAAATGTTATACACTTAAATTTTAGTTATAAAAGATTAACAGAGGTAAATAGTGAAAAGGAATTTAAAGAGATTTTATTTAAATAACTTAATAATCAAATTTGATTTAATATGGAACCTTAAGTTTAACCTAGGAATTTTAATAAAGGTTATTTCCTGAAATGAATATGTTGTATAATAAATAATGTATCTTTGGAATAGATAAAATAAAATACATTTGAATTGGACATTTTGTAATAAAGTTTATTTAACTTGAAATCATAGTTTAATTGATGTCTAAATGAATAAATGTGTAAAGAAATTTGATTGTTATATTTGCCATGATAAATATTTTATTTATGAAATAGATATGTCTTGAAAAATGAATAATTATGATTTAAATAGTTAAATGTATTTTAACATCACTAAAATTTGATAATTGAGAATTTGGTTTTCAAATGAAAATTTTAAGTGTAACTTATTGAAGGAATATCTATTTATGAAATGGGTATTTTAAACAAAGTGTTAGGTTATGTGTTAAATTAAGAGCTAAGTAAAATAGTGAGCTTTTGACTTAATAAACGAAGTATAGTTTAATTTGGATATTCCATTCATAAAAGTATGTTTTAATAAGGCATAAGTTAAATGATATCTAAATGAATATTTTTGAAATTAAACTGATTTGAAATATTAATATATCTATTGTAGCATTTTATAAGTGATGCTGTTTTGAAAATACTGTGTTTTGGAAATTTTTAAAATTGAATGAACTTAGAAATGTTACAACTTTAAAATGAATATTGTTTGATCTTGGATTAAAATGGTTTAAATGAAGATTATTTTAAAAAGGTGTTATGATTTTCTAAGTATTATGTTCTTTTTTAAGAATAACATTTCCAAAGTGTTATGATTTTTAGTAGTATGATTTCCAAATGATAAACATCCCTAAATTGTTATGATTTCAAAGCATTATGGTTTCAAGTTTATTATCTTATTTTGTTTTTCAAACTATCTTTTGGTTGTCCTTATTTCTCTTATCTTGTTACAGAATGGGAAGGCTATTGCTTATACCAGTCTGTTTAGAAATCTTTCTGTATAATCTTGGATACTCATTTTTGAATCTGAACACTGTTTTTCCATTCATAGATCGTCGGTCAAGTGAAATAGGTGATTCAGACTCTAGAGAATCTTTTTCGTGTTTGTGTTCTTGATTTGATCACCTCCATCATGTTAAACTTACCTATAACAACAGTTATCAGGTGTAATTTAAATCTCCTTGTCATCTTATTTTAATCTTATTTCACTCTATCTTTTCTATGCTTTCCCGTACCTCGTTCCTTTTCGGGGACGAAAAGTTTTGAGTGGGGGAGAGTGTAACAACCCTGTATTTTACAATTATTTTTAAATTGATTTCCAGATTTAAAAGCTTTATTTATGAAAAGAATAAATTTTGTTATTGTAAATATAAAAACTTTGATTTTGTATGTGGATTAGAATTCCAAATATGACTAAATTTAATATTTCCAGAAAATGTAAATTTTGGTCAATAGTCAAACTTTGACTTTTAAGTTTAAATTTTAAATAGTTTGAAATTATATATTTTATCTTTTATTATGAAAATAGATGTAATAACTTGAACACTACTTTTCGTTTCGTTGAAAACGGAGTTAAAATGTAAAAGTTATGTACATTTCAATTTTTAGTATAATTTGTTTTATTGTGCAATTTTGCCTATTTTAAATTTTATAAATCATATTTTTCTTTCTTATATTTTATCTTAATATGTGTAAATATGTTATTTTATGTATATTTTTGTCTTTTAATATTTTTAAATGGTAATAGAATTTTTCCAAAATTTACTGTATTTATTTCCTATTTTTAAAGGCTGTTTTCTAATTTTCTGCTATTTTCTTCATTTTAAATTTTTTTATTTTATTTTTAAATTTGTTTTATTTTTGAAATTTCATCTCTAAATATTTTAAAATAATAATATAATTTTTCCAAAATTTACCGTGTTGATTTTCCATTTTTAAGGGCTGTTTTCCTATTTTCTGCTATTTTCTTCATTTAAAAATTATATGTAAATTTAATTTTAAATATTTACTTTGTGAATATATTTTTATTTTATGTTATTATTTATGTTTAAATATATATTGCAAGCTCATATGAATTTTCTAAAATTTATTCTATTCAATTTCAAAATTTTCTAGTCTAGTTTACTGTTTTAACTATTTTCCTTAATTCTACTTTATATAATCAATAAATATTATATATATTTTTATATTTTATCAAATTTTCGAATTTTTAACTGGAATTAATGTTATTACCAGAAATATAAACTTATAAAAATGAATTAAAGAAATTTGAAAGGCCTTAAACTTTCTATCTTCCTAAGGCCCTTTTATTTTCTAACCCTTCTACTTTTTAACCTAACTTTTCATTCAATTGGCCACATCTCCTCATTTCTTCAGCCGCCACTTTTTTTTCCTCTCATTCACGAATTTCCAAAGCTCCTAAACCCTAAAAGAAAATCATGGCCTCCATCTTGCAAAAAAAATTAGGTAAATCCCTCTCTTCTTTCTACTTTTTCTCTTATTTTCTATGCAAATTTGCTTTGCTTTCTCCCCTGATTGGAGCGGCTCTCCCCCTATTCCACGGCCACCACCTCCTTCCATCTCTTCTCTACCAGCACCACCATCTACCCCACCAGATCTGACCATAGCCGAACCCCAAATGATGGTCAAACCCCTCAAACTACAACCTAGATGCCTAGATCTATACTTATTTCACCTCTACATGCTCATCCACTTCAACCACCACCCAAACCACCACCATAGCCACCACCACTCCCCTGACCTGACCTTGACACACCCCTCCCCACCTCTGTTCAGATCTGAAACATGAAGATCCGAGCCAAACAATGCATGTAGACGAGCCTTGTGGTGCACCAAAACTCCACTGTCAAGCCTAGACCCCTTGTATTCTCATGCTTGTAACCTCCACCTTGCTCTTGCCCTGTAGCCATGCCTTTTTAGGTCCAAACCATGTCCAAACCTGAACCAAAACATTCGCTAAGTCATGCAAGCAAGTGTAGGAAGCAAGGCAAAAACATTCATTCCTTTATTGTCTCTTATCTCCATTTTTTCAACATTGTTTGTGTTAAATATTTATGTATATATTGTCTTGTTTTGGTTATTGTTTACAAGATAAATATCAAGGCTCTATATTCATTCAAATCAAAAGTCATGCTGTATCGTGTTTGTCGTGCTTTATGGAATCTATTCTGTGTGTTTTGATCGCTAACTCCAGCATAAAAAGGTGAGTAATTCTCACCAGACGATGTGTACTTATATAACTAGTAAACTGACACCATTTGAATCTGTAATGTATATCATCATGTTATATATGCTTATATTATTATCATATGATGTTCACACATGCTTATACACCTGTTATCTCTTATGTTACTGTTATATCATGCTATTCTGTATTTATATCAGTTTATCACTCTGCAAGTTCCCTGTAGATTAGAATCACTATGGGTTGAAATGATACATACCCGAACGGACTTTAGAATAGGGAAAAATCGTTATGGGCTGAAATGATAGGCCTGAATGGTTTTTATTTAATTTATTTTTACTTGGGATTGCGGGTTTGAAATGATAGAACCCGGATTTTTCTTTTTAAACTGCGGATTGAAATGATACATATCTGTATCACTTGACCTAGGCTAGAAAACTATATACAGGCCCGTGGTTATATTATAAAGTGTTTTGGATATTTTTAAGTATTTTAAAATTTTAAATTTATGAAATTTGATTTAAATAGATTTTGAAATGTTTTAAAATAAAGAAATTATGATTTTTCTATGTGTTAAAAATGTAATTAATGAATGGTTTAACTGGATTTTTGAAATATAACTTAAGTTGGAAATTTGGAATTTGGTTAAAAATGATATTTAAGTTATATAAATAAAATGGATATTAAATTTTATTTGGAAATGGTAAATATGATAATTTGATTTAAATTTGAATTTAAGTGATTTATTAAAGTATTATTGATTTTCCTATGAATTTAAGTGGTTAAATAAATGAATGTTTAAAAGTGATCTTTTAAAATATAACTTGACTTGGAAATGTGAAATTTGGTTTTAATTAAAGGTTTAAGTTAATTAAATAAAATTGGAAATTTAGTCAAATTGTGAAATGGTAATTTAAAATTTGAAGTGTTAAGTTTATTTGTTGAAATGTGAAGAATTGGACACTTTTACACTAAAATTTACTAAGTAAATGGTTGAAAATGGGATTTGATTATAAGAAATTTATTGTGAAAAGATATATGTTAAATGATATGTAAATGAACATTTTAAATGTTAAAATATGATTTTAAAAAATGTTTATGTGTTTTAAATTAAAGTTATTTAATTGCTGGAAATACACTAACACCTGAAATTAACTTTTAATAGCATTCAGAAATGCTATAGATTCTGTTTTGAACTAAAATTGTGTAAAAAGAGCTATTACAGCATTTCTGTAATGCTGTAGTTGCTGTAGTTGAACTTATAGGCTAATATTGAACTCAGGCCTATTATAGCATTCTCTGGAAATGCTATAATGGTCTGCAGTCTATGTTGAAATCAAATATAACCCTTGTTTTGAAATCTGAACTACCGCAGCACTTCCGAAATGCTGTCTTTTCTGTTTTGAACTATAATTCAATTAAACTGAGTTTTAACAGCAGTTTTAAGTGTTGTCTTTGCTGAATTAAAAATGTTTTCAAATATAACTTATAGCAGTTGTTTTTTTTTGCTGTGAAATGCTGAAATTTTAATAATTAGGGTTTTTGACTTAGTAAACGAACTCAGAATGGTTTGAAACTTTGGAAATTGAATACTTGATTTGAAAATATAATAATTACACTTTTAAAAGGTTTAAATGAATTATTTTGATTGAAATATAAACTATATAAAGGTGATTTGAAATGATAGTAAATGAACGATATCTTTGAATTTAAAAGGTATTTAAAGTCAAATATTTGGATTTGTAAGGATATGATATTTTATTATATTAAAATGATTTGAAATGAAGATTTGGAAAGATTGATATTTGATATATTAAAATGATTTGAAATGAAGTTTTGGAAAGATATGATATTTTGATATATTGAAATGATTTGAAATGAAGTTTTGAAATGATATGATATTTGAAATATATTGAAATGGTTTGGAATTGATTTAATCTTTATTTTGATAAAGATTTGGATTTGAAATGATATTCTATTTTGAAGTATAAAATATTATTTTAAAATTATAACTACGGGTTATAATAACGATTGGTTGTTAAAGAGACCGGGATCGGATATGGACATACTCTCTGTCTTACCGAAAACCACTTTGACAACTGTGTACGCGGTGGAGTTTCCAGAATGAAGTAGGATGGTGGCGACGATCCTAAGGTATATACGTGGACCCAACTCCCGTGAGTTGGCATAAGGTGGCTAAAACAGGAGCGATTGACGGACGAAGGAGGTAGCACCTCTTATCGGACATACTTCTTCGATACCATTCTATTACTTGTGATTGATTTGGTGGCCACCCTTGATTTGGGAGTGTTGTTCGAGGTGGGCGGTAGTGGCTGCTATGCGTCACCACTAGTCCGGATGCGTAATTGGTATATCTACCCTGGCATTGCCTAGTTGTGCCGTGTCACCTACCATATCGAGCTTTACTACGATTATGATTTTAAGATCCGACCGCGTTAAGGTTCTCCATCCCCTTAACGCTATTTTCTATATGATTATACTTTACTTATTTAGACACTATTATAATAGCGAATATTACTACATAGTAGATAGTTTAACGGATCCTTAAAGAATGGGCGATCCCAAGCATTCTTTAAGTTACTTGTACCTTATTACAGTTCACTTGAGTTGGTTTATATTATATAAGTATATATTGTCCTGACTCGAGTGTTTGTGTTTTGCTTTACGCTCGGGTCAGCCTGAGTATTCACAGATTTGGATTTCCACCTTCTGGAGATTTGAATCGCTGGAGATTATCTGCTAGTCTTGTTCTATCTACTTCAGTTATGTTGCTATGTTCAGCCTGTACTTGGTTATCTTATTTATACTTCTGTTGTACTCTATTTCTTCTATTGTATCTTATGTACTCTGATATATTTATATAGTAGCTTCATGAACTACTATTTCTTTTACTTCCGCTGCATTATTTTACTCTGTGTCTGTGATCTGTGATTATATTTATTTACTGTATATTCTGAGATTCGCCAAATTTTAAATTACAACGCGGTATTTTGAGCAATTCAACTCCGGCATGAGTGTCTACCTATACACTTATAATGGATGCGAATGGTTGAAAATATCGGGTCGTTACAATTGTAATCATTGGCTTTGTTCATATATAAATAATTGAACTATAAAATATGGTTATAAATTAATTTGGAAATTTAAATGAATTTAAAATCAATAATTTGAGAATTTAAGTTTCCGATGATTTCAAACTTTGTTTTAAAATCTTAAAGGATGTATTATTTAAAATATTTTTGAATAGAAATTGTTTCTAAAGAATTTTAAAAGTTTTAAATCGGTGCTCTTCTCTTTGTCGCTGGAAAATAATTTCGGTGATGACTGCAGCACCATCGACATTCATTTTCGAGTTTCGAAGTGAAGAGACCATTATGTAGCTTAGCTACAGTTCTACTTTGAAGAATTAAATTGATTTGAATTTCTAAAATTTGACTTGATTTATAATATATATATTGATATATGATTTAAAGTTGATTTGGTATATATTATGTATATATATTTATTTATCTAGAATAGTTTGAAGTTAACCGGAAATTTAATTCTTAAATTTTATCATAAAGGATGATTTCAATTATAAAATGAGGCAAAAATTTTTGAATAAATATTTAAGCTTGAAATAATTGAATTAGAAAGTTTTATTTGCATAATACTCAATTGCATTCCAATATAACTTACCTTAATCATTCAGAAGTTAACTATGTAAATGGATAATGTACAATATAAAAGGAATTTTATAAATAAAATTTGACTGGTTGTAATAAATGTTATACCCTTAAATTTTAGTTATAAAGAGATTTATAGAGGTAAACAGAATAAAAAGTTAATTGAATAATTTACAACATAAAATGATGTTAAAGGAATTTATAAACAAATTTGAGTAGTTATAAAAAGTGTAAATAAACTTAATAATATGATTAGATATATTAAGTGGAATAAATTTAATAATAATCTGGAATAAAGAAGAATTAAATTTAGTGAATAAATTATGAGTATAATAAATGATTTTCAAATTCATGACTTTGGAAAATTGTTAGTTTATGATAATTGTATGATGAGATAATGAGATTAAAAATAGTTAAGGTTTATTTAACTTAAGTGAAGTCAAATGGATGAAATAAATTATTAATTTAAGCTGAAATTTTCATGGTTTTAAATTTATTATCTTATTTTGCTTTCCAATCTATTTTTCTTCTAGGTTGCAAATATCCAATGTCTCGTATCTATGATATGTCTGATCAGCTCTATAGAGCTACTGTTTTTCTCTCGGCTTGATCTTGCCCCAGATTTCACCAGCTCAGTGTTGCTGAGGAAAGTATTCCCGAGACTGCTTTCCGTACTGAGAATGGTTTTTCTATGAATTGTTAGTTATGCCTTTTGGTGTGACTAATGCCCCAGCTTCTTTGTTGATTTGATGAATCGTGTTTTTCGTGATGTGCTTACCAAGTTTGTTTTAGTCTTTGTTGATGATATCCTGTCTTCTCCAAGTCAAGGAAAGAACATGATTCGCATTTGAAATCTGTTCTGGAGGTTCTTAGGAATCATCACTTGAAGGCTAAATTTTCGAAATGCCATTTCTGGAAGGATGTAGTCCGATTTCTCGGGCATATTGTTTCTGGTAATGGAATTTCCATTGATCCAGTTATGATCGCTGCGATCAATGTAAGCTTTTCTTCTCATCTTCCTTAGTGATATCACCTTTTCAGTTGTCTCTATTTCTCCCTACCTTGCTGCAGGACTTGGAAAGGCTATTGCTTATACCAGTCTGTTCTGGAAGCCTTCCAAGAATCTTTGGTACTCACCTGAATCTGAGCACTGCTTACCATCCACAGACCGATGGTCAAATGGAAAGAGTGAATCAGATTCTAAAAGATCCTCTTTGTTCTTGTGTTCTTGACTATGGGATCTTGGGAAGATCATCTTTATCTGGTTGAATGCACCTATAACAACAGTTATCGGGTATAGTTTCAATCTTCTTTTCCTCTTGTCTTAATCCTATCTCATTCTATCTTGTTTCCTTGTTTTCCGTGCCTCGTTCCTTTTCGGGGACGAAAAGTTTTGAGTGGGGGAGAGTGTAACAACCCATAATTTTGTAAATATTTTTAATTTAAAACTTTGATTTTTTTTAAATCTTTAAAAATGAATTCTTAGAATTTTCCTATGTAAGTTTGGAATTTGTTTGTAATTTATTTTCCAAATACAATGAAATGAACATTTTCTGAAAATTTTATATTTTGGTCAGCTTTGGTCAAATTTTGAATTTCAGTTTAAAATTTTAAATTTGAATTTTTAATCTTTTTCATTGGAGCAGAATATAATGCTGATATCCATTCTGCTTTTTGTTTCGTTAAATTCTGATTTATACCTTTAAAATTGGATAAATTACAGCGTTTTACACGCAATAAATTTCTGTATTCTTGTTTTATATATTTTCCTATATACATCTCTTTGTTTATTTCTCTATTTATTTGTCTAGACTTTTATTGTATTTATTGGAATTTATTTGTTTATATCTTTTTACAAATGGATAGAGAAAATCAAGGGGACACACGTTACATTGTTTAAATTCTTGCCTTTTTATTTACCTAGCCTCTTTATTATTTTCCTAGCATTCACTCCTCTCTTAGCCATTCAAAACTTTTCTTGCCATCCACTCCACTTCATAATTCATGCACACAAAAAAATTATTTCCCATCTCTCATTTTCATTTGCGTTTAAGAATAAAATATATGTAAGTTTATTTCTCCTTAATTCTTTCCTTTTCTGTTTCCTAGTATTTACTCCTCCTTAGCCGTTTCTTTTTATTTTCTTCTAGCCGTGAGAAACCTTCATTATTCACGTGCAAACATTTCTCATTTCCTAACAAATAAAAAGAATTAAATATATCAAGTTATTTGTTTCCTTTTTATTTTCCAAACCATTCAAACTCTTGCCTTTAATTGCCTAGCCTCTTTATTTCTTACCATAGCCGCCTCTTACTTTTGCAAATCACGTACAAAAACATCTCATCCCATCTCAATTCTCATTTGCTTCCTGAAGAGAAAAAAAATACATTAAGTTTTCATGGCCTCCACCTTCTTCCTCTTTTTCTATTTTTTATTTTTCCTTTGTTCCTTCATCAAGTATGCTTGGCCTCCACCTTTGTGCCGACCACCATCTCCTCTCCACCTCCACATATGACCGGCCATCACCTCCTCCACCATCTCCTCCTAGCAGAAACATGTATTGATGATGGTCTAGCCTATTGTGACCATGGCCGAGCCCACTTGTTGATGAAAGCAAAGTTAGGTCATTTTGGTTTCACACCTTTACATGGTTTTAATATCTATTCTTTTATATTGAATCTATATTTATATTTGTTTGTGTATTTGTCTATGTACAAGATTGGATCTTGACTCTTTATCCACTCAAAAATATAATCGTGCCTTGTCGTGCTTTTCGGAGTTTGTTGTGTATCTCTAGTTTGTCAATTCTAGCTTTAAAAGTTGAGTTATTCACTCTAGACATTCGTACTTATATAATTGTGAAACAATGACATATGAATTGTAGAAATTGTTATGTTATGTTAATATGTTCATATATGCATGTGATATGATTATATGAGGTTAAATTCTGCTTATATATTTATTACATCACCTGTTATGATATACTGTTATTTTATTTGCTGTTTCTCACACTGCAAGTTCCCTATCACTATGGGTTGAAATGATACATACCCGAACGGACAATAGAATAAGGAAAAATTATTATGAGCTGAAATGATAGGCTCGAGTGGTTTTTATTGTATTTGATTTACTTGGGATTGCGGGTTTGAAATGATAGAACCCGGATTTTTCTTTTTAAATTACGGATTGAAATGACACATATCCGTATCACTTGACCTAGGCTAGAAAATATTATACAGGCCCATGGTTATATTTTTAAATAATATTTTCCTAAAAAAAATTATTAAGTATTTTTAATTTTTAAATATATGAGATTTGAGCTAAAAGATTTGATTTAACGATTTAAATATAAGAAGATGTTGGTTTTCTATAAGTTAAGATTTTATAGGTCTATAAGTGGCTTTAATTGAAATTATAAAGATGCATTGGTTTTAAATAGAATTTAAAGGCATTCATTGATGTTAAATAACTTAATAATATAATTGGACTTAATATGGTATTTTAAATCTAACCTAGTAATTGTTATGAATTTTACTTTATGAAACGGACATCTTTTGTGTAATAGATAATGTATTTTGAACTGATAAAACAAAATACAGTTTTAATTGGACATTTTGTAATAAAATTTATTTAACTAGAAAATCATAGTTAATTGATGTCTAAATGAATAGGTCTAAAAGAAAAATTGATTGTTATATTAACTATGATAAAGTATTCTTTTGTGAAATGTTATGTTTCGTAAAATAAATAGTTGTGATTTTTAAATGGAAAAATGTAACTTTAATTATGACCTAACTTGATAATTGGAAATTTGGTTTTTCAAATGGAAATTTTAAGTTAAGTAAATAAATAGAAATTTAGTTTGATTTATGAAATGTGTATTTTAAAATAAAGTGTTAGGTTAGTGGTTAAAAATAAAAGTTAAGTAAAATAGTGTATTTTGACTTAATAAATGAATTATGGTTTAAATTGGATATTTATTTATAAAATTTTATTTTATTAAATCATAAGTTAAATGATATCCAAATGAATGTTTTGAAGCATGAAATATGATTTTTTTTATAAGTTAAAAATGGCTAAAATTGAAGTTTTAATGTTTCTGAAAGGTTATAATAAAATCTGGAATTTTATTGGTAGCATTTAAAAAAATGTTGTGGTTTTAAGATGGCATTTGTTAAGTGCTATCATTTCTGAAATTTAACTAAGTTTTGAAGTAACCAAATACTATTACAGCATTTTATAAGTGTTGCTGTTTCTGAATTTGAACTAGTTTTGAAAATAACTAAATAACTACTACAGCACTTTATAAGTGCTGCTGTTTTGAAACTGAACTGTTTGCAACACTAAAATATCTACTGTAGCACTTTATAAGTGCTGCTGTTTTGAATTTGGCAATGTTTTGAAATGTTAATATATTTACCGTAACACTTCATAAGTGTTGTTGTGGCTGAAATTTCAATGAACTTTGGAAATGAATATTATTTTTGGAAGATTTTGACATTGAAATTAAATGGTTTAAATGAATATGTTTTGAGGTGAAATACAAACCATTTTTGAAATCTATAAGTTAATACAATGTTTCGAAATTGGTATAATTGAACGAATGAACTTAAAAATGCTATAACTTCGGTAATGAATATTATTTTTAAGGGTGTTATGATTTTTCTAAATATTATGGTGTCCAAATGATAACATTTTAAAAATTGATATGGTTTCAAAGTATTATGGTTTCAAAGTGTGGTTTCAAAGGTGTTATAATTGTGAAAGAACTATGATTTTTGGAAATGAATTTATTTGAAATAGTATGTAATTAAGAATTTTCTTTGAATATATTGATTTGCAATTGAAGATTTAGAATATGACTTTATAAAGTGGTTTTGGTTTAAGATGATTTTAAAAAGGAATATTTCAAGTTTAAATAAATTGAAGAAATATTTAGTGATTGGAAATTTGGGTTTTTTCAAATGATATTTTGGTTTTTGAAGTATAAACTAGTTTTGAATATGATGTTTTGGTTTTGAAGTATAAATTAGTTTGAAATGGATATGATATTTTGTTTTGAGGTATAAATTATTTCGAAATAAATATCCATGGGTTATAATAACGATTGATTGGCAAAGAGACCGGGATCGGATATGGGCATACTCTCTGTCGATACCGAAAACCACTTTGACAACCGTGTACGCGGTGGAGATTCCAGAATGAAGTAGGATGGTGGCGACGATCCTATTAGGGTATAAACGTGGACCCGACTCCCGTGAGTTGGCTTAAGGTGGCTAAAACAGGAGCGATCTCGGGCCAATGAGGTAGCACCTCTGATCGGACACATTTCTTCGATACCATTCTATTACTTTGTGATTTGGTTTGGTGGCCACCCTTTGATTTTCGTTTTGGGAGTGTGTTTCGAGGTGGGCGGTAGTGGCTGCTATGTGTTTCCACCAGCCCGTGTGCGTAATTGGTATATCTACCTTGGAATTGCCTTGTTGTGCCGTGTCACCTACCATATCGAGCTTTACTACGAGTTTAGTTTTGTGTCGTAGCCTGTGGAGTAACCTCTGGTGGCTTCCCGATCAGGAGGAACCATGATACTGGATAGACTACTGGGACTATTATGTGTTAAGGTGGAAAATGTAAAGCCTTAACACTATTTAAAAGTAAGTTTATTTTATTATTAGACATTATTATAATAGCGAATATTACTACATAGTAAATAGTTTAACGGATCCTTAGAGGATGGGCAGTCCCAAGCATCCTTTAAGTTACTTGTACTTTTCTATTACAGTTCACTTGAGTTGGTTTACATTGTATAAGTATGTATGTCCTGACTCGAGTGTTTTGTGTTTTTCTTTACTGACGCAGCGGATTATTCAAAACAATGTAGATCGGTGAAAATAGCAGTCGATGGATTGATGAATGCTGAATTGCCCGAATTCGTTGATCCGAAGATACCGAACTCTAGCTATCTCGAACTCGTTGATCGCGCACGATACCGGGTTCAAAGATCTTCAATTCTTCAAGCGTTGATCAAGCGCACTTGATTCCGCGAATCGGCTTCTACAATCGTTGAATCGAGCGCACTCGATTATCCGAAAGAGGAGATAGGAGATTACACTCAACTACCAATTTGAATGGAAGCACAAAGCAATCAAAAGAGAATTTTATTCAATATTCAACAACCTTTACAAAATGACCATACACGCCTATTTATAGGCTACAACTCAACACAGCAGAAAAGTTTCAAAATATTACAAGTACTTAGGTCGAAAACGACCTTCGACCTTGAATGTTGCGACCTAGTACAGACGCGTCCTAACAAACATGTTAAAAGACAAACAACTCACTTAGGTCAGTAACGACCTAATTACATTATTCCACGACTTAACAAATGAACACACAGCATTCCAGATCGGCGAGTTAGGGAAATCAATGGCCTCCAGAGCTTTGCGACCTAAGAATGAACGGCATCCCTTCGTTTGCGACCTAACAGAAGCGGCTTCAGAGATTCTTCGCGACCTAAGCCTTCGCGACCTAAGGCTTTGCGACCTAAGCCTTCGCGACCTAAGGCTTTGCGACCTAGGCCTTTGCGACCTAAGACTATGCGACCTAGGCCTTTGCGACCTAAGACTATGCGACCTAAGCCTTTGCGACCTAAGACTTTGCGACCTAAGCCTTTGCGACCTAAGCCTTTGCGACCTAACATAGGTCGTAACTCGTTAGGTCGAATCACCTTTCCTTTCAGACTGTTAGGTCGTAGCTCATTTTCCCCTAGCCTGTTAGGTCGTAGCACGTGATCTTTGAAACCGGTAGGTCGTTGGAGCGACCTAGAAGCCTCGTTAGGTCGTATGCGACCTAATACTTCACCAATTTCTATCTCGCTAGGTCGTGAGCTGTTTTCCTGAGCATTGGTTCCGTTAGCTCGTAGCCCATCTTCCTTAGGTCGTGAGCGACCTAAGAACCCATTAGGTCGTGAGCGACCTAAAACTTCAATTTTGAACGACTTATTTTCCAGTTTTGGATTGTTAGGTCGTGAGTGATCTAAGACTTGTGAACTCTTAGCTTGCGCTGCATCATCCTCCCCAGGTTGAGAAAAATTCGACCTCGAATTTGTAAATTCATCTCCATCAGTTCGTTCATCCCCATGATATGGTACGAGATGCTTAACATTGAACACGTCAGATGCATACACATCATCTGGTAGCTTCAGTTTATAAGCATTTTCATTGATTCGTTTCATAACTTCCACCGGTCCAATTTTCCTGGCTTTCAACTTGTTGTAGGCACCCAATGGAAAACGATCTTTCGTTAATACTGCATAAACCCAATCACCTTTATGAAACTCAACACTTCTTCGTTTCAGATCTGCAGATTGTTTATACTTCTCATTTGCTTTTCCTAATCGTTCTTGAACGATTTTATGACACTCCGTCAGCCCTTCAACAAAATCAGCGGCTTTCTTAATTGTCCCCTTTGAATGTGGTATCGCAGTTAAATCCAACGGTCCTTTCGGTAAGCTCGAATAGACAATCTGGAATGGACTGAACCCAGTACTTCGATTCACAGCATGATTATGAGCAAATTCTGCTTGGCATAACTTCACATCCCAACTCCTCAGATTATCTTGAACAAGACACCTCAACAAGTTTCCCAATGATCTGTTAACCACCTCAGTCTGTCCATCCGTTTGCGGATGATAAGCACTACTAAACTTCAGCTTTGTTCCCACCATTTTCCACAAACTCAACCAAAAGTGACTCAAAAATCGAGTATCTCTATCCGACACAATAGATTCTGGCAATCCATGGAGTCGATAAATTTCCCTGAAAAATAATTGAGCAACATGAACCGCATCTGCCGTCTTCTTACAAGCAATAAAATGTGCCATTTTCGAAAATCTGTCCACCACCACATAAATGGAATCATTACCACGCTGCGTTCTCGGCATCCCCAACACAAAGTCCATACTCACATCAACCAATGGTTTAGTGGGTACCGGTAACGGCATATACAAACCCGCATTAGTCGCAGTTCCTTTCGAAACTTGATAGATATGGCATCTCTCAACAAATCTTTCCACCTCTTTCCTCATTGATGGCCAAAAGTAGGACTGTGAAATCAACTGTAAGGTACGATCTCTTCCAACATGTCCTTCTTCGTGTAACTCCTTGATAATCTTCATTCTCAGGCTACCCTCCGGTATGCACAGTCGACTTCCTTTGAAAAGAAAACCATCTACCATCACGAAATCATCCGTCTCTCCCTCCTTGACCTTTTCAACAAATTTTGCAAAGTAAGGATCATCAGTGAATAACTCTGGCAATATTTCAAACCCCGTCACTTCAACCTTTAATGTAGTCAACAAATGACTCCTCCTACTCAAAGCATCAGCCACTCGATTTGTCACCCCTGACTTGTGTTTCACAACAAAAGTAAACTGTTGTAGATATGCAATCCACGATGCATGTCTCGCTGAAATCTTGTCTTGCCCTTGCAAATGCTTCAATGCTTCATGATCGGTGTAAAGAACAAACTCCTTCTGAAATAGATAGTGTCTCCAGTGTTTGATAGATTGTACAACAGCATAAAACTCCACATCATATGTACTGTATCGTATCTTCGCTCCTGACAACTTCTCACTGAAATATGCAATTGGACGTCCCTTCTGACTCAACACCCCTCCAATCCCAACCTTGGATGCATCAGTATGTAGTTCAAATACCAACTGAAAATCAGGTAATACTAGAATTGGTGCAGTCGTCAGCAATTCCTTGATCTTCCCAAAAGCACTCCCTGCTTCCTCTGTCCATGCAAACTGTTTACCTTTCATGCAATCTGTAACAGGTGCCATCACACTACTAAAGTGTGGTATAAACCTTCGATAGAATGAAGCCAACCCATGGAAACTACGAACTTCCGTTATCGTCTTGGGTTGCGGCCAATTTCTGATCGCCTC
This sequence comes from Allium fistulosum, assembly GCA_030737815.1. NCBI lineage: Eukaryota > Viridiplantae > Streptophyta > Magnoliopsida > Asparagales > Amaryllidaceae > Allium > Allium fistulosum. The sequence continues at coordinate 1,459,061,657 of CM060903.1, forward strand.
AACTTTACTTTGATCAACCTGTATTCCTTTCTCTGAAACAACATACCCCAGAAATAAAACACTATGCGTCATGAACACACATTTCTTCGTTGCAGCATAGAATTGTTCTTGTCGCAATACCATCAGCACTTCTCTAAGATGATTCAAATGTTCCTCTGGACTCCCACTGTAAATAAGAATATCATCGAAATACACCACCACAAATTTCCCAATGAATGGTCGAAAAATCTGATTCATCACCCTCATGAAAGTACTTGGTGCATTTGATAAGCCAAACGGCATGACCAACCACTCGTATAGACCCTCCCTGGTTTTAAAAGCAGTCTTCCACTCATCTCCTGGTCTGATACGAATTTGATGATATCCGCTCTTCAAATCAATCTTAGAAAAGATAGTAGCTCCGCTTATCTGATCCAACAAGTCATCCAACCTCGGCATTGGAAATCTATATCTCACGGTAATCTTATTCAATGCTCGACTGTCAGTGCACATCCTCCACGTCCCATCCTTCTTGGGTACCAATAAAGCTGGTACAGCACAAGGACTCAGACTCTCCTGCACACGCCCCTGCTCAAGCAATTCTTCTACTTGCCTCCGCAACTCTTCATGTTCCTTCGGGCTCATTCTATAATGTGGTCTGTGTGGCAACACAGCACCTGGAACAAGATCGATCTGATGTTGTATATCCCTCAACGGTGGCAACTCCGTTGGTAATTCCTCTGGAAATACATCGTCAAATTCTTTCAAAACTGGTTTAACTTCCTCAGGAATTTCAACTTCTTCACTACTCTCACGCCCAATCAACAAGAATACTTCCGGCTCTTCTTCAACTTCTTTAACAAACTCCTTTAAAGTCAATAAAGTTTTCAGCTCTTCGATTTCTTCGGACTTACTTTCTTCTTGTGATCTCTTCTTCGGAACTAAGATAATCTTCGTGCCTTTAAACATAAAACTGTAGCTATTGGTCCGACCGTCATGTAGTACTGCTCGATCATATTGCCATGGTCTTCCCAATAATAAGTGGCATACATCCATCTCTACTACATCACACCATATTTCATCTTTGTATTTCTTCCCAATAGAGAATGGTACACGAACTCGTCTATCCACTTTCACTTCTCCTCCTTTTCTCAACCATGCTAACTTGTATGGACTCGGATGTTTCTCTGTCTTCAATTTCAACTTCGTCACAGCTTCGGTTGAAATAATATTATCACAGCTTCCTGCGTCGATTACAAACTTACACACCTTCCCCAGAATAGTACATGTTGACTGAAAGATATTACTCCTCAACCAACTAGCTTCCTCCTGCTTCGGTGTTAAACACGATCTCCTCAGCATTAGGTTACAACCTTCGTCTCCTGACGCAATATCCTGCTCATCCTCCTCAGCTGGATTAGAACAATCTTCATCAACATCCTCATCGTCAACTTCTGCAATCATGGTTCTCTTCTTTGGTTTTGGACACTCACTGCTTTTATGACCCATTTCCTGACAATTGTAACATTTGAAACCATTGTTAACCCTTGTCTTCTCAGCCTCCTTCACCACTGGTCTACTGATAGGTTTAGAAACATTAGAATTTCCTCCAACACCCTTCGCTTGATTGTTAGAATTAGTAAACACACCACCTCCTCGTCTCCCTTGTTTTTCCCAAGCCAACGCTTTCTGATGTGCTTCCGCTACAGATCTTGGATCGAACATATTGACCATATCCTGAATCTGCATTCTCAATCCTCCAATGAACCTAGATGTCAGCTGCTCTTCTGTTTCCATAATATCATTCCTTGCAATGAGTTGATAAAATTCATCAGCATAGTCATTCACAGACTTCGTTCCTTGTCTCAAGTTCTGCAATCTCTGATACATAAGCGATTGATAATTATAAGGTAAGAATGTCGCTTTCATCAATTTCTTCATCTTTTCCCAAGATTCAATCTTTGACTTCCCCATACGTTCACGTGTAAGCTTGGTTTGCTGCCACCATGCCAAAGCTCTACCCCTCAGCCTCGTAGCAACCAACTTTACTCTACGATGTTCTGGTACTTCTTTGAAATCAAAAATCTCCTCAACATTAGCCACCCAATCTAGAAACTCCTCTGCTTGCATACCACCCTTGAATTCAGGAATGTCTGTCTTCATCCCCGATTCCCACCTGTGATCATACTCAGAATAGTTTCTTCCTTGACCTCTTCCTTGAATACTACCACCATCATACTCCTCTTCAAAATCAGATGCATAACGATGTCGATTCTGACCACCAACATCTCTACTACCATTACGCCTTCCACCATCATCCCTTCTATCGACATTCCTCCGTTCACGATCATTCACGTTCCTCCCACGCCCTTGATCATTTTCAATACTTCGGTCTCGATTAGAATGTGGCGAGATTCTACTACCTCCATGATTCGATTCTGGTGAAACCCTTCCCCGATTTTGATTCATCTCTGTCATAAGCCTCTCTAACCGGCCAATTCCTTCATTAAGCTTCTCACTAAAATTCTCATTGATTCTTTGCTCCATCTCATCAGCCTCCTCTCTTCGATATAAAGCTTCTACGTTTTGGTGGCGATTAGCTCTTCTTGGCGGCATACTTGAACTTCACAAATTCTAACACTTTTCGGATTTTGATCCAAAATGAAACGGATCGAAAACTTCCACTTTGTAGCAAATCGCGATGAACACGATGGACAAAGTTTCGGCCTCCGATGCAAATCCGATCAAACAATCTTTGATCAATGATGAACACTTCACTCTTGAGCACGGCTTAACACTCCAAGCTCGGCTTCTCTTCAAACTTCAAATTGAATAGGCTCCAAGTCTCGATCTAGCTATGATTGGCTAGAACAAGCTCTGATACCAAAACTGACGCAGCGGATTATTCAAAACAATGTAGATCGGTGAAAATAGCAGTCGATGGATTGATGAATGCTGAATTGCCCGAATTCGTTGATCCGAAGATACCGAACTCTAGCTATCTCGAACTCGTTGATCGCGCACGATACCGGGTTCAAAGATCTTCAATTCTTCAAGCGTTGATCAAGCGCACTTGATTCCGCGAATCGGCTTCTACAATCGTTGAATCGAGCGCACTCGATTATCCGAAAGAGGAGATAGGAGATTACACTCAATTACCAATTTGAATGAAAGCACAAAGCAATCAAAAGAGAATTTTATTCAATATTCAACAACCTTTACAAAATGACCATACACGCCTATTTATAGGCTACAACTCAACACAGCAGAAAAGTTTCAAAATATTACAAGTACTTAGGTCGAAAACGACCTTCGACCTTGAATGTTGCGACCTAGTACAGACGCGTCCTAACAAACATGTTAAAAGACAAACAACTCACTTAGGTCGGTAACGACCTAATTACATTATTCCACGACTTAACAAATGAACACACAGCATTCCAGATCGGCGAGTTAGGGAAATCAATGGCCTCCAGAGCTTTGCGACCTAAGAATGAACGGCATCCCTTCGTTTGCGACCTAACAGAAGCGGCTTCAGAGATTCTTCGCGACCTAAGCCTTCGCGACCTAAGGCTTTGCGACCTAAGCCTTCGCGACCTAAGGCTTTGCGACCTAGGCCTTTGCGACCTAAGACTATGCGACCTAGGCCTTTGCGACCTAAGACTATGCGACCTAAGCCTTTGCGATCTAAGACTTTGCGACCTAAGCCTTTGCGACCTAAGCCTTTGCGACCTAACATAGGTCGTAACTCGTTAGGTCGAATCACCTTTCCTTTCAGACTGTTAGGTCGTAGCTCATTTTCCCCTAGCCTGTTAGGTCGTAGCACGTGATCTTTGAAACCGGTAGGTCGTTGGAGCGACCTAGAAGCCTCGTTAGGTCGTATGCGACCTAATACTTCACCAATTTCTATCTCGCTAGGTCGTGAGCTGTTTTCCTGAGCATTGGTTCCGTTAGCTCGTAGCCCATCTTCCTTAGGTCGTGAGCGACCTAAGAACCCATTAGGTCGTGAGCGACCTAAAACTTCAATTTTGAACGACTTATTTTCCAGTTTTGGATTGTTAGGTCGTGAGTGATCTAAGACTTGTGAACTCTTAGCTTGCGCTGCATCATTTATGCTCGGGTCAGACTGAGTTGTACCAGTATTCGAGACTCACCTTTGGAGTTGGAGCTTCGCTTGGATCCATCTATTGATTCTGCTTTCAGTCATTCAGTTGATTCCAGTGATGTATTCAGATCTTGTACTTGATTATCATATTGAGACTTCTGTTGTATCTTGTTACTTCTGTTGTATCTTGTTAACTCTGATGTATATTTATATAGTAGCTTCATGAACTACTATTTCTTACTTCCGTTGCATTGTTATATTACTATGTGTCTGTGATCTGTAATTTATTTATTTACTGTATATTCTGAGTTTTTCCAAATTTTATTTACAATTTATTGTTTTGAATTATTCAAGTCCGACATGTGTGGATTTATTGTCGATTTGAATGGTCCAAAATAGTGGGACGTTACAGATTAATTACTCAATTATCTCATTGCAAATACAAGAGTGGGAATATGCAAATGAACAAATAAAATATACGGGTCAATAATTCTTTATTTGCTTGGAGACTATCTATTCAAATTTAACATGACAAGATTATTCATCATTATTAGCAAATATTAGTGGAAATATAACATTAAAAATATTCCATTAGAATGTATATCCAATGCAGATTTAATCGAGGCACAATTTTGGGAAGATACAATGAAAATTAACCGAAGCCAAGCTACATTTCAAGGAAAGAGAAAATATTTATTTTGGGTATGAAAATATATCATAAATGGAGGGAAGGTTTCAATATCTTAGTTTATATATTCCTCGTTTTTAGTAGCTGACATATGTTGATAGATTTTTATAAACTAAAAATTCAAAAGATTGAAGAAAATAAAGAAGGTATATTTGATTTCTTATAACAAATCATGAACTCCCTTTCTTGTTTTATGTAAAACCTATTATATAGAATGCATTCTGTAACGACCCAAAAATCTGCACAGCTCAAGCTGATAATAAATCACATATGTCCAACCCAAACTGAATGAAAAGACGGATAGTCATGAGAAAGAAAGAAGAGAGAAGAAAAGAAGAGAAGAAGAAGAGAAAAAGAAACTAAATTAATCACATAATGTCACAATCGCAGCGGACTACATATAATATAATATCAATGAACTTTATAAAACAGAAACTGTAGTATAATTTACAAACATCCATCAGAGTACAATAATCAATCACTAATCATCATCCTGGATAGTTATAATAACCTATCCTTACTAATGCTGATAATTTAACAACAATGCAGCAGAAAAATAAACAAATACGGGAATATGACCAGAAGACCTCCAGCTCGCCTGGGAAGAATGCCCGCATTAGTCTGGTCAACAAGCGTGAGAAAACACATCTCAACTAAATTTTAAAGTTATAAAAACTTTCCTTTATCAAAACAATGGTATCTCGTAAGACCATGCCCACATATAAACACAGACGGGTTTTTACCTTACGATAACCAAAATATTTCATATCAAATCCTGTTATATTATACTAATGTCTAGTATACAGATAATATCAATCATAGCCAAAAAATTTACATTGATAAAATTTCATAATACTAGCCACAAAGTGGGTTCTACAAACAAAATGGCAGGCACGTAGTGGATAATGGATTTCCATACAAATGGCCAAGTGAAGGGACTAACTTCTGGCAGTACATCTCTAGAGGAATGTACCGAGGCTACAGAACATTGGCACCTCTACCAACACAAGACCGGCCTACCTCACCCTCTAGATAATACCGAATATGTCATCATCCTGGTCGTTACCGACCTATCCGAGGGCCCTCATCGCATACATCCACAATAATTTCACACCCGAACATCATAGCAGGAATAAATATATCAAGAAGGGGATGATTATATCCTAATGGTTGCGAACCACATAGCCTTGCTGCATCTACCCTTTTTCGGTCATTTTCGAGTATGAGGCCTAAGGTCATGATTGCCTTTCACATAGCACATCATTTTTCCTCTTTGAATGTCACATTATCATTCCATCATCACACAACTGATTTCTACAAATGTATAACTCCTGAGCTCGTACATCTCAGGAAAGGGTGTTAAGCTAAGAGAAGTTGTCTTCTCCGCCACCAAACAAATGATACGTTCATAGAGATCACTTATGTAACTAGAAATGCAATGTCAGACGTTCGTCCATACAAGTTGTCCAGGAACAAGACAAACCAAAGGCACTTCTCCTACCACATCCTGTCGGGAATTACCTCTAGGATCAGTAGCGATTAGTCCTTGCATTAGATATTTCATAATGAAGAGACCACTACTAATATATATATATATATATATATATTGGGAGTTTATCCCTAAATGATCAACAAGTAGTCCTTCATTACGAAAATCCCAAATATCAATGACTTCAACACCTGCACATTCGAACGCATATACATTGGTCCGAAGTGGTTTTCGGATAAATCTGATCCCAGTCTCTTCAAATTAACAATGCTAAAGAGGCCAAATTTGATAGTCGGTTAATTAACTATCAAAGCAAACATTAATATCTAGCACCATAAGCAATCACTAGGCCCATTTAATAAATCTTTTATTAATTAAATCAACCTTCAAATATTTACTTCAAAATTATTTTTAAAAAGATATATTCTCAAAACCATTTCAAAATATCGATACTTTGGAAAACATTTCCATATACTTATATAGACGGTATACGTTATTTAATAACACTACCATTTTCAAGACACGCTAAGTAGATTTCTATAACCGTACAACTCCAAAGTTCGTATGCCTCCAGACGGGTGTTAAGTATAAGAAGCAATGCTCCTACACCACCAAGCCTTTAGTACGATCATAAGAACCAGTTCGTGTATTTCACAATGGAAGGTCAGAACAACATTTGTTGGGTTAAAATGAATGTTGCGTAAAACATCATTATGACAACCCCAAAAACAATTAGTATAGGGATTTGATTAATTATATGTATATAAATCCTGTATACTATATAAAGCATTTCCTTTTGGAAATCATTTACTATAACAACACTGTTATAGACCATGCCTTCCTTACTTTCTGAAAACGTCTATTACAATAATAATTGTTGAAATCTATGTTTTCGATACTTATCTCATTTTAAAACATTTTTCAAACTATTTAAATTCCCTTTGGAATTATTACTTCCAAAACCTTTACTTTAAAAAGATAATTTACTTTTAAAAATGATTGACTTCATCAAAATATCACTTTCAACATTCTTTAAAATAAAATACATATTTAAATCTGAACATAAGTCATTTCATATTTATAAATCTCCTTTCGATTTTATAAAACTTCTATTTCTTAAACTTCCTTTATTTACAAAATTCTATTTATAAATCCATTCTTTTATAAAAATTAATTTTACTATCAAAATCCATTTCTTTATAAATTAAATTTATTTATAAAATCCATTTATAAATCCATTTTAGAAATAAACTTCAAATCCATTTACTAACATTTAAAAATTCTGATTATAAATCTATTTCTTTATTTATAAAATATCACTTTTATAAATCTTTTTTTTATAAACTTATTCAAAATCTCTATTTTGAAAACACATTACAAAATAGTAAATCGAAAATATCAAAAATCATGATTTTTTTATGTATTTAAAAAATCCCTTTCTTTTAATAATTCAAAAATTATTAAAACATTATTTATACTTTCAAAATTACTTCGAAGTCCTTTTTAAATCTAAATCAGCATTTTTAGTATTTCAAAATACCAAAAATAAGGCCCAGAGCTACTAGAGCACTAAATATGTCAAATCATATCACAATCAATAATATGGCATCCAACACATCATATATCTACATATATATAAAAAGTAAATCAACAGTGGTGAGGAATCCTATTGGATCCCTCCAACCTGTCCCCTTGCATCACATACAGTATATAATCATAAAAATATAAATAAACCGCTTCAAAACAAGATTCGTATACAAAGGGTCATCCACTCTTACACGATAACGTAATAGGGTCTCATCCGCTCCACTAGGCGGGATTATATATCCAAACCAACTAATAAATATAGTATATCATCCAAACAAGCAACAAACAACATAAATAAAATTATTTCCATTTATATAAAAACATATGCAGGCCAGAGAGGTGAGTTTACTCACAAAAATTCCAAAAATCGACTAAGCGCTCCTGTTTGAATTAAAATGGAACGATCATTCAATTTAACCCAAAATTCCTACTAGCTCCAAATCCATCCAATCCAACTCCATAGCGTAGTGCTCGTTGATACGAACGCAACTTGTCGCGCTCAAAACCGACCTCGTACGAGAAAGTTACGGATTTATTAACATTTGATATAATTAAAAATTAATTAACTTAAATTAACTTAAGTTTATACTTTTAAACCTTCTTCCATCTCCCTCTTGCATGCAACATTCACTTCCAGGTCGCGAGTTTTGAGTTTTGTCTTCTTTTTTTTTCGTTGATCGATCGTTGAGAGTTGCCGCCGTCGACCACCATTCGCGCCGCCCTCCACCTCCGCTGCTGCTCTACCGTACTTCGCGCGTGCCATGAAATAGCAATCAAACCCAATAATAGCTTCTTGCGAATGCGGGCCTTTTGCCGCTGTCTCGGTTGTTGGTTCGACGATCCAACCAGTGAACGGTTTTGTATTGTTGCTCATTACGTTTTGCTAGTTGAAGTCGAAGGCCAAGTCGGCCTCTAGAGGCTCCGATGAGCAGTGGTCGTTAGATGGTTTAGTTTAGGTGGTTGAGAAAATTAGAAGCTAGGGTCTAGTTGCAAATGAAGATAGTTGTTGGCCTTTTATAGGAAATTTTCCAAAGCACTGCTCATTCGTAAAAATTTCAAACTCCAAACGAAGCGTGCCGCCTGGCATTCTATATGTTATACCCCAATTCTGAACACAATGAAATATATATATCGGGAGCCAATTCCATCATATTCAGAAGTTTACTTTTCAAAATAGATTATTCTAAATTAAATTCCTTTAAATAATTTCTATGCGTTTCGAACTCGCACGATCAAAAGATACATCCAATCGCCATGAAATTTGACAGCATATATTCACTAATGCGGATCCTATGAAACTGGGTTCATCGAAATCTGAGATAGTGCCCCAAAAGCCTATTTTTACATGTTAATTAAAACGAGTAATTTCCAAAATCAGTTTAATCACATTTAAATCAAATTTAAAAGTTTGTTATCTTCCTTCTTATTTAAATGGAATTTTAATCAACTTTCGAAATCATTTTTCATTCGCTTTAAATTCAAGATTCAATTATTTAAATAATTTCAAATCTTAAATTTAACAATTTAATTATTAAATAAATTGTTGTATTTGAAATATAAGTTATTTAACTTATAAAAAATTTCAATATTTAAAAATCAATTAAATATTCCAAATTCAAATTACTAAAATTCTGGATAGTTGCAGCTCCTCCTTAAAAGAATTTGTCCCCGAAATTACCAAGTAAGAAAAAATGTCCCAAACCCATTAACTTTTCAAAAAAAACAATTAGTTGAAACTTTGTTATCATATTTTCTCGATCATTAAATTCATAATTAACTTTCCAAAACCAACTAATACCATTCCAACTTATAACTCAAAATCAAATTTTAGTTATCAAAAATTTTCTAACACCTTAAATTTACAGAAAATTTCGCCGGTCTCTCCTTTGCGCGACTCGGTCGGGAAAAATCATAAATATATATATATATATATATACACACATACATACATATATAATCACAAATATACATCTCATCTTCAAGGATGAGGCATCCCATAGGAAAAAATATAAAAGTACGACATGTAATCCAAGAAGGGTACCTTTTATTATATTAGTAAGCATATACAATCAATATAATGTGAAAGTGGGCTCCAAATGCGAAGCATTCGCCATCCGCACCTACAAAACACTCAACAACCAATGAGAACATGTATAGAAAAAGTTATATCAATATATAATATATACTAATACAATATCTATATGCAAATGTAGTAAATGCAACAAGAGAAACCATCAAACAATTAATATTCATCCAACTAATTCATAATCATATAAATTTTTATTTTCCAATGTCAACATTTAATTTATTAAAGCCCATACGATGTACATATATCATCCGTACACAAAACCATACCTGATCGCTCACTCGATCACATAATTTCAGTTCCGAACTAGTATCGTTCACATGATCACTCTAGTGCGGACTCAGATCTGGTTCCTTGATTAGAAACCATCATTCTCCTTGCATAGCCATATACTATGATAGAGAATATCAGAACCAATTAAAAATCCATATCTAGGGTTCGCCGTTAAGAAATCGAGTGAAAAATCCTAACTTAGATCGGTGTAAATCACCTCGAAATCGTATATTCGAATCTACATCAAACAGTTATGTGAATAACATAATATACATACAACCTACTTATTTATTTCAATCGGTTTCTTATTATGTCCCATTCCTTTTTTTACATTCATTCATTTACTTTCATTTGATCCGCATTCAATTTAAATCAAATTCAATTATTCATATTAATTTCACTTACATTCAATTCATTAACATTCACTTATTAATATTCACTTAAATTCAATTTATGTTTAACAACATTTCATTCCATACTAAATTCATTTATGAATTTTCATAAAATTTTACTTAAGTTTATAAAAAAAAGTACGACACTTCTTATGTTTATTATTACTTCACAACTTAAGTTCATCTTCATTTCAAAAGTCAAATTCTAATTTATTTAACTCGTTTCATCCCACTTTACTTAACTTGAGTTAAATTTTATTTCAAAAGTCATCTTAATTAACTTAAGTTAGATTTCATTTTGTAAATCAAATTTAGATTTATTTTTCTAAACATTCACATTCAACAAATTTAAAAGTTTTTTTAGCTTAATATTCCTCAAATCTATAAGTTATACAAACTTATTTACTTAAAATTTCATGAATTTATTTGACTTAAGTTTATTCACATACTATATTTACAATTCAGAGTTACATAATCACTTTATGACTTAAGTGTATATTCATCCCATTATTTATCTAATTCATTTCAAATTCAATTCACTTTCATTTAACCTTTCTTAAGTTAAACTTCATTTCATTAACTAAATTTATTTAACTTTACATAAGTTAAAAAAAATTATTTCATTTTGTATCTCAATTTTAAACTTTCTTTTCTTATCTATACCATTTCAAATTATAAGTTCAAAAACTTATTTTCATATACTTATCAAATCATACTTGGAATTTTTACAATCAAAACTTGTTTCATTAAACACAACTTCAATAGTAAATTACTAAGGTAGCATTCATCACTTAGAAACTCGAAAATGAAAATTGATGATGTTGTAGTCATCACCCGAATTATTTTCCAGCAACTAAAGTGAGTTTAGTGCTTTTTATTTCTTTTAAATTCCATTTTATTTATAAATCGCATTTATAAATTTGTACTTATATATAATTTCACTTATTTCACTTTGGTTATACAAAACAATTTCTTATTTGTTTATCTTTTTTTACATTATAATAACAACTTTATTGGAACATAGACAACAAATGATAATAATCAAATATTACCATTCACTAACAAACAAGAACACCATATATATAACTATAATAATTTCTTAATAATTATTATTTTATATATAAAAAATATAATTTAGGTAAAATTATTTCATTTACTAATTTCGAAAACAATATTGTGTCAGTTTGCCTGCTCAACTGTTTTGGAATCCCAATTGATAACGTTAGCTAGACGCATCGACCAGAACCCAAAATTCAAACTTAACAAATCAAACAACCCAATATAAAACATTTTTATATCACTAACAAATACGCTGTCATATATATAATACACACAACTCATCCCATGGTGCTACTAACCCTATTTATAATGAGCACCCATCAAAGCCTAGGTGTTCGCACAATCCTAAGCTCAGATACCAAATGTAACGACCCAAAAATCCGCACAGTTCGAGCTGACAATAAACCACACATGTCCAACCCAAACTGAATGGAAAGAAAGATAGTCATGAGAAAGAAAGAAGAGACAAGAAGAGAAGAGAAGAAGAAGAGAAAAAGAAACTAAATCAATCACTGAATCTCACAATCGCAGCGGAACAACATATAGTATAATATCAATGAACTTTACAAAACAGAAACTGCAATACAATTTACAAACATCCATCAGAGTACAACAATCAATCACTAATCATAAGCCTGGATAGTTATAATAACCTGTTCTTACAAATGCAAATAATTTAACAATAATGCAGCAGAAAAATAAACAAATACGGAAATATGACCAAAAGACCTCTAGCTCGCCTGTTGAAGCTCCAAAGCTGTAACAGACTGTTTTTCGTACCCTTTGAGTTTTCAATAAAGCACACATGTCCAACTCAAAGTGAATGAAAAGGCGGATTGTTAGGGTAAAGAAAAAAGAAAAAGAACAGAGAATGGAGAAAAACAGAATCTTATAGGGGAATCAGTAACATATAATATAATAAGGACGGTAGAAACTGTCACTCCAAACATACAGAGTATACCAGAGTTAAAAACAAACCCTTTCAGCTGGATAGTTATAAAATCCTGACCTTACAAATGCCGATAGGTATACTATATAATACAGCGGAAAATTAAAATACTAGGTGAATCTTCAACTCCCCTTCACGGTCTTCAAAACTTCAAAGACATCCTGGGAAAAATACTCAGTCTGACCCGAGCATTATAATATAATAACACCCGGATCAGTCTAGAAATACCAGCATGAGATAACTTAAATCATGGGGAAACATATAAAAGTTCTGTGAGACCACGCTGCTAATGCGGAACAGGTTTTTACCTCACAAGAATAACATTTATACAAGCAAAAGCAGAAATAAATATCAAGAAAACAAATCCAAATATGAATGAGCATAAATAATATTAAACCAGACTTGAAAGAATGGAAATAAACCGATTAAAATCCAAACTGGATAGAATGCTTAGAACATGGAAAACAATCCAATTTGATGGAATGGACTAAATAAGGTAACCGTCCAACTTGATAGAATGGACAGAATAAGCTAACGGTCCAACTTGATAGAATGGACTAAATCAATATATAAATGTCATGATGAGGTGTTGACTCGACTCATGGCAATTTAAAGCTAAAACAGATTCAGGAATACGAATCAAATAAGGAAAGGAAAATTTCCAACAAATGACAAGGAAGGTGCACCCCCTTTGGAATATACCTCTAGTAATATACTCTTGAGAAGCTTATATACTCTATGACACTTCTCGAAAATGTACCAGCCGGACCTAGCCAGACTTTACCGAGCATCCGAATATTTCACATCTAAACTCAAACCATTTTTCATGTGACGGTACACAAAAATCTAGATGAGATGTGAAATACCCTTTTGATGGGAGCAACCCCACATTGCTGGATGTCCTTTCATGCTTTTTGTTTAGTCATTTCGAGCAAAGGATAATAAAGCTCAAAGAGCAACAAATCGTTTTTTAGGTTATGGTACACCATGAAGAAAGTTCAATCCGATAATTAATAAATCAACTATCAAGGATACTTAAAATGATCTTACATGGAAATTAAATTTCATATATTTACCACTACTCGTTGATTCCATACAAGTCCTATCTCTCGGTTGAAAATGAAGTCGGGCAAGTTGAGGTAGTGTTACATCTAGGCATCGCCTTGACGACATTTTTAACCTTCAAGATAGAAATGAGTCCAAGCCATAACGTTTAGCATTAAATGCATGACTAGATCCTTTCTATATAAGCGATATCGATTACGGAACTATTGTTCTATAACCGAAATCGAACTTTAACTTTTTAAAGAACTGAACTTGTGCTTGATTTCCATATTTATGAATTGGTAAAACACTTTTAGAATTAGTTCCTGATTGTTGAAATGTTAAGAGAATAATTTTTCCAAGTGCGCGATCCCGAAGGCCTAAACCAACATCAGACCGAACACCCAGAAGATTATCTAACTTAACATCCCAATAATTGAGTTACAATTCCTTTCTATAACTTTAAAACAATATTAATTATCCCGAAAGATAATTAATCACATATAAAATCTCATTTAAAAAAAACAAATCTTTATCTATAATAAAATAGATAATTATTTCCAAACACTTATATAACATTGGTAAATTATCTTTAAAATCTATTAAATCAATTTAATAACTTTAAATCGGTTGATTAAAGCAATTTTATTATATTAGTTAATTTACTCTAATCACTTTTATTAAATCAATTAATTCACTTTAAATATCATTAATTACAAAGATTGATTAAATTCAAATAACCATTAGTTAAAAATGAATAAGTCATCTCAAACATCATTTATTAAAAATGATTTATTTTATTATAAAACATCATTAACTAAAATGATTTAACTAAATTCCAAATATCATTAGTTAAAATAATTAATTAAATTTAAAACAATCATTAATTAAAATAATTAATTAAATTCAAATATCATTATTTAAAATGATTAATTACTTTTAAATATCATTAATTAAAATGATTATTTATTTCAATTATCATTAATTAAAATAATTAATTAATTAATAAAACTCCATTATCATTAATTAAAATGATTAATTAAACTCAAATAATCATTAGTTAAAACGATTAATTAAATATAAAACATCATTAATAAAAATGATTAATTAAATCTAAAGATAAACCAATTTTAAAACATTATTTATTAAATTGGTTAATTAATCTCAATAATCATTAGCTACAATGATTAATAAATCTAAATTATCATAAATCAAAATGACTAATAAATTTTCAATATTCTTTTTATCGGAAACACAAGCTCAAGTTCATATGACATGGTTTCAGAATGAAATTGAATAAACGACGGTATAGTGAAAATTTCTATAACGACATTTAAACTATTAAATGGAATATCTGGAATAATTTCAATTAAACATCAATTTAATAGCATAAGAATGTAAATAAATAATTATTGGCGAGAAACCCCTTTTGGGTCTTTCTACAGATTTTCCCGGCAAAACAATGGTTATGGATTTTATATATATATATATATATATATAATCAAAGGGTTAATAACAATCAATTTTAAATGTCATCCATTTTCCAAACGCAAATTCAACCAAACAATCAATAAAACAATTAATTAACATCCAAGCAATCAATAAACATTTATAACATCATTGAAATGATAAAATAAAATTTAATGTGAGTTAAACTCACATTGATTTTCGATTTCGCCGAAACATCCTGATTTTGGACTAAAACCGAACGGCCGTCCGATTTTAGCCTAAATTTTCACTTGCTCCAAATCCAACCAAACCAACTACATCGCATAGATCTCGACGATAAGAGTCCAACGCAAAAAAATGGCGTTCGAATCTGACCTCGTATGAGTGAGATATGAATTTTAGAAGTTTTCAAATAATTTAAAGTTATAATTAAATAACTTAACAACATTTACAAGATTACCCCTCCACTATTCCCTCATCTTCTTCATATCACCAGAGACGAACGTGCACAGGCACCCATCAATGTACACGGCAATGGAGTGACATGGGCCATTACTCGATGAAATTTAATTCTGTCTTCGCCAACGGCTTACTCTCTTCAATCTCCACTCACCCGAACCCAATATTTCATGCTCGGCCTCACCACCTTGAACACGATATGCTACTCTGCACTATTTACGCGACAGAAATCATCACCGATCCCTCTGAAACTTCGACCTAAGAAGCTACTCTCGATGCTAAATCCAAATCCAACCTCTGATTCGCCTAAAAATCCAACTAGATCAAACCCTAGTCCACTGCTCTATGGTCAAGCCTCCCAAAACGTCATTGTTCTCAAATTCGAGGCTATAGCATCGAAGCCATGATTAAACAAACTCGATGGTCTTTGTTTCATGATTTTTAGAGGTGTATAAATTTTTATCTTGAATTTTGAATATTGATTTTTAAAAGAGGGAAAAACATTATCATTTACATGTAAGTTTAAATAGAAGAAAAGGGTATGGGTCTGCATACCAGAGTAAGGGCACGGGTATGGTATGAACAGTGGTCTGGGTATGGTGTAAGTATGGGTATGTGTATATATTATTTTATTTTAATTTTAAATTATTTAACAAAACATACCCGAAATTGTCGAACTCCAAACGAGACGTGCCGCTTGGCCTTCTATATGTTATACCCTTATTTCGAACACAATGGAACTTGTTTTGAGACCTAATTCGATCATATGCAGAAGATAGGTTTTTAGATAGTTATTATATTAAATTTTCGATATTAATTTCAACGCGTTTCGATCTCACACGACCAAACGATATGTCTGATCACTATGAAATTCGACAGCATAATATAATTCACTATTACGGATCCAATGAAATTGGTTTCGTTGAAATTCGTGACTGTGCCCCGGAACGACAATTTCACAGATTTAAATATTTAATTATCGATATTTATTTGATCTATTTATATCTGTAAATAGATTTACAAATTGAATTCACCAATAATATTTATTAATTAAAAGAAGTTAAATAAAATTATTAAATCCATTTAATTCACAATTCATATATTTAATTATTCCATATATTTGAATTATAAGTTATTAAATTCCAAAATTCAATTATTTAAATATTTGAAATAAATTAAACATTTAAAACCAAATAACCAAAATTTTGGGTTGTTACATTCCCCCCCCCCTTAAATGAATTTTGTCCCCGAAATTCCTAAGGAAGAAAATGTTTCCAGACACTTAAGTTTAAAACTATCAATTTAAAATGAGTTATTAAACTTATTAACTTTTCAAAACCAATTAGCTGGAATAGATTTTAAAATTTCCAAGTCTTTTAAATCATTTCACCTATACCAACTTATTCTTTTTCATTCATTATTCAAAGATATAACCCCGAAAATCAAATTTTAGTTGTCAAAAATTTTCCAAAATCCTTAAAAAAATTCTAACTCTTAAATTTTCGAAATTTTTTGCCAACGTCTCCTTTGTGTGGCTCGATCGGTATAACTACAAATTGCCTCTACAGGCTCCAAACCAATCAAAGAAAACAAAAGCCAAGTGGCCTCCCATATCTGCGGCATAAAATCATCAACCAAACCAAATTTTCTAAATTTATTACGTACCTTTTTACATTTGATTTATATTTTGGCAAATAATTTATTGTCTCTTTGCAAATGTAGGTGCACAAGAATCAACTAATCTCTTGCATACCTGTACTTACAAAATCTCAAAAAAATCAGGCTGATGAAAACATATGATGGAACTCTACATGCAGCAACTAGTCTGATATAAATGTACATGCAACCAACAACCATATCTCAATCATATGCAACAAAATACAGAGAATTTGCTATAACATATGATATTCGTCCAATTATTTCAAATGATAATTTTAGATCTAATTACCCGGGTTTTTTTTTCAATTCAAAAATCTATTTTCAAATTTCTCACACAAGAAAAATCAAGGATCAAAATCAAAATGACAAGGAGGGGATTCCTCCTAATAAAGTATAGTGAAACTCTAGAATCAAAACAAAATGGAGCGTTCAGTGGTATTCCAGTTCCTCCAAAAACGTCAACTAGAGTGAATAAGTATCATTTCTTTCCCAAAATCTTCAAAAAATTCCTTTTTCCAAAATCACTGGGATTTAGGTCCTAATAACAACAATTTAAAATCCTTTGTCTATAAAGTTAAACTTTATAAACAATGGTCTATAAAATCACACAACCAATCAGTTCAACTTAATCTAATCAAATCAATCAAATTCCATAAGGGAAATCTATCACTTAGCATTGTTTCAAAATGTCAAATGACTAGTAAACAAATCTTAACTTAGGTTCAAAACTTTCTTAATTGTCAAAAATATAGATAATTATCTAAGTGTACTGTTTTGCTCATTATCCTTTGGTTATTGGTTAGAAGATTATCCAAACTCACTCGGACAAAATGGAAAGTTATACTCTATATTTTATTAGTTTCTTAATTATATTAATTTCTAATTCACTTATATTTTCACTTAGTATTTTATTCAATACAAAAATTATTTATGAGTTATCTCATAATTTCTCACCCAAGTTTTAAAATACCTTATAAAGTTATTTCTTTATAAAACATCAAACCATAACTTATTCCACTTTATTTACTTATATAATATTCTTTTATATCCTAAGAATACATACAAATTTTATTATACTTTTTCAAAGATCTGGATGGAGATCAAATCAAATTATGGTTTCTAAAAACCGAGTCAACCTATTAACCCTCTTTATTTAGAGTGTTAAGATGAATAATATTTACGGGTTGACCCAATCAACAAGGAGTTTATACTACTTGGATGTTTTAAACAATTATATAGTTTTAATAAAATAATGTTTATCAAAACCTTCTTATTTAATTTAACCTTACTTAAACTTATGTTAGATTATCCCATCTCTTGTCTAAGGGAAAAATCTCATATCTTCTCTAAGAAAAAAAATATTATTTATCAAAACAATCTCTTATTAGAAATACTTTTTATTGTTAAATCGATTTCTTTTAGGGAACTTAAAAATTAGATACCCGGTTTTAATTTCAAAACCCATCTTCAAAAGCATATTACATATATTTTTTATATATAATAACTTCAAACAAATTATTTATTAAAACTCACTTTGGGGTTTTTTCGGATTTGAACTCATTTCGATCGCACAATGATAATGAGAATAATTTACTAAGTATTCCACAATGTTCGCCTAAGAAAACATCTCATCATCACTTAGAAAATTATTCGGATTACCCCAAAACTAATCGAAACAATTTCCTCCTAATTATCCCAAAGAAAATGCATTCCATTTCAAATTTTACTTCCCAATATATTTTCTATTTTTAAATACTTTCATAAGTACTGCTATTTCTCAAAAATTCCCTTGAAATTATTCTAAACAAAATTCCGAGATTTAGATTCAAAAATTCTTTTTAAACATGCTTTATAAACTAAATTTATATAAAATTTCCTTTATTTGAAAATCATTTCTTATTATAATAAGCCTTCTTTATAATAATAGAATTATCTCCGATATTTATTCTTTAAATGTCTTATCCCACTATTTAGATCATATTAACAACTTTTTATAAAGTTTAATTCTTAACCCACCATTATTAAAAGGTGAATTTTCAAGCTAGCATTTTCTCTGAACACCTTTATAGTCAAATTGTGAAAATTAATTCACAAGGGGTTCGTTTTAAATCAAAATGATAAATGCTCCTAAATAAATCGAGCACTATTTAGCAATTAACAAACAACAGTTAATGCTTCTTATATAAATTCAGCATAACCGAACAAATAATAGTGATAATACATATATCACATTTAAACCAACACACTATATAACTATATAGAGTTTTGAAAATTATTCCATTATATATATAAAATATAATCCTCGGCAAAATATTTAATTTGCCAAATTTTCAAAATTTTCAATACCATGTTCGTTGGCCTTAGTCAAGTGTTTATAAACCCCTATCAATACTGTGGCGTTCCACATCTCGATCAGAATTTATAAAAACTCAATAGACCAATTAACATAATACATTTTCATAACATTAACAAATACGCTCTAGTATATATACTACTCTCAAACTCATTCTAGGGTGTCGCTTACCCTATCTCTAATAAGCCAAACCCTACCAAAGCCAAGGTTCTCGCTTAACCTCGCGCTCTGATACTGTAACGACCCAGAATTTTGAACGAATTAAATGGAGGATATTTAATTAATTTTAAATATTTGAACGATGATTTAATTTGAATCCCCAATTTAAATTTGAATTTGGCGATTAAATTATATAATTTAATCGATTGAATGCTGAATAAAAATTTGAATATTCAATTTAAAGTTGAAGAAAAATATTTCGAAAGCTTTTAAAATTCGTATTGATAATACTGAAGATGGTAGAAGCTTCAGAATTTAATTTCGAACTGTTTTGTTCAGTTTTGAAAATAATCACTCGAACCGATATTTATAAAATAGTCAATTTTCAAACAGTCTCGGAATTCGACGAAACCAGTTCCGTTGGGTCCGTAATATTGAATTATTGTCGGATTTCCAATTTTGTATTTTTCGGGGTTGATATGTAACCGTACGGCGGTTAAACGCCTTGAAATTTAAATTGAATTTCAATTTAAATCTAAATTTAAATTATTTAACTTAGTCAACTTCACCACGTTATCCCTTTAATCACGCCTAATATCGCGCCTGAGAACGTGAGAGCATGCTTCTTCCCAATTTTAAATACGTCCTCTTACTCCCAGTTCAAAAATCAAAAATCGAACGAAAACAAAAATATAATGGCGGCAGCTCTACATCATTTCGTATCTGACTTCGAACTTCCAATACAAACTGAAAACGAGATTCGTTTTCGTTCATCAGTTCGTGAGTGCGTGAATGGTCGCCCTCTTCCTATTCGTATCAAAATCGCTTAATACTCGGTCGATTGGAATGGGGTTGTTACGCGAGGCAGTAGTAGCGAAGATAGGGCTGCAAGATGATGGGTTCGCACGCGATCAAATCGCGAGTGGCGACGTTCGTTTGGTGGATCGCGATTCGAGGAGGCACGAAATCGAGTTCGACTCGAGTACGGTTGGGTTTAGGGTTCGCGATTCGTATGGGTGGCGAGTCGCGTAAGGGGTTAGGCCATGCAATCTGGAGAGGGTCAGCGTGAAGCTCGATTTCGAGCAAGTGATGGAGGCGAGTCAATTGAAGGCGCGTGTCGATGGGTTCGTGGATTCGAAGGTGGCCGTGTTGTTGGGCACAGTCGACGACAAGGAAGGGATGCGAGCAGTATATGATTTGGGGAAGATGATCCCTGTAGCTTGCGGTCGAGTTCATCTTTGGTATGGGCTTCTTCTGTTTTTTTCCACTTAATTCGTATTTTTATTGAAAGAAGAAAATTGTTAGTGAGGTTATAAATAATTTGAAGACAGTGCACCTATGAATATGTGTATATAAATATATATCTTCACAGTAAATATATATGTATATATATATGGATTTTTAATGAGGTTTGAAAGTTATACAAAATCAGATTTCTATGTTAAATATATATATGTAATAAAAGAAAAATATACTCATGCCTATTTTAGTTAATTTAAGAAATTGGTTTAGATAAAATTTTAAGTTAATTTAATTATCAAATGAAAAATATTATTTATAAAGGGAAATTGTTAGAAGTTCAATCTATTAGGTGAAATGATTATTAAAGGTAATTTTTGGTTTAAAATTAAATTTATAAATTCGTTGGATAATTAAAATTACAAAACGGAAATTTGTTATTCGATTATTTCGAATTTTAATAAATTGTATAAATTATTATACAAGGTTAAAAATCAAGGAAACGAACTGGAATGGGAAATGGATGGAAAATTTAAAGGCTAAGGTGAGATTATTTTCTCACTCAAATTGAAAAGTGGAATTTTCAGTTATTATTTGATTGTCTGTTTGGATGTGATATTAGATATTATAGGATATATATCTATATATAGCAATATATACATATTGGCATATGTATATATTGGATTGATGATTTCCCGCCTCGTATAGCGGATGAGACCCTATTGCGCCGTTAGTAAGCGGATTTATAAAAAAACCTATATACCGCGATAATTCCGTACTGGAGCGGAATTGGTATTGTGCTGACGTTTTTGGATGCAGGGAAACAGGTTGGAGGGATCCAACTGGATTCCTCACCAGTATTTATTTATTTACAGATATTGATGAATATTCTGTTATCATATTGATATATGATATTGACTGTTGTGATGGACTGATTGATGCTGTTGCATCATCGGATTCAGTTTTGAAATGTAAAAATAACGACCTTTATTTTAAAAAGGATTTTAAAGTGATTTTTGAAAAGTAGACGTTTATCGATTTTTTTGAATTGATTTATTTCAGAAAGATAAACGTCTAGAATTTTGAAGTTATAAAAGTTAAGATTTTTGTGAATTATGACCGTAAGGTGATCTTTGAAATAAAAGTCGATTTATTTATAAAATGGTTTAAACTGGGATTTTTGAATAACTATAAACGATTTGTATAGGAAGATTTATAAAATGGATATTTTATAAATCAAAATATTGGACTTATAAAACGAATTTTTATAAGTGTTGAAAAGAAGTATAAAAGGATTTCATAAGTGAATGAAATTAATAGATTTATAACGTGAAGGTATAAAGTGAATAGATGTTGTAGAATAAACGATTTATAAGTAATTTACTTATAAATTAGATTTTTGCACTTAATTGGGATATAAATAGAAATTGCTAAATGAAATGATTTCATAAGTTGAATTTGTTATGAAGTATAAATGTGATTTATAAACGTTGTTTATAAATCTGGAATCACTTATTTTGATAAGTGATTTTTGAAGTTAATAAAAGGGAGAATTTTATAAATCGAAGTTGTTAGAAAATATAAAGGTGAATTTATAAACGTTGTTTTATGAATTCGAAATCAATCAAATTTGATGAATGTAATATAGAAGTTATTAAGGGAATTTTACCCACGATTTTGGATAGTGGATAATTCTTGGAATAAAACGTGTAGAAAAGATTAAAATGTAATTATTGAAGTATATTCACGATTTTGGATAGTGAATATATCGTTAAGTAAAATGGATTTATTTTTGAAGAAGTGATATTAAAAATGAAGTTAAACATTTTAAAGATGTTTTAAAATGTATTATAAATCGAAAGCAGAGATTTCCGCAGTTCTTGTTGAAATAGACGTTTTCGAGAAATTTAAGGAAATGGTGGACTATAACACTGTTGTTATAGTAAATGATTTCCGAAAGGAAATGTTTTGATGTAGTATTGGGATTTATATATCTATCTAAATTCCGAATCCCTATACTAGTGATTTTGAGTCGTCGTAACGATGTTTTACGCAACATTCGTTTTGACTCAAATAAATGTGTTAAAAGAATATTTTCCTTAAAGGATGAATATATACTTAATTTGATTTAAGTATATCGAATATTTTCAAGTGTTGAAAATGAATAGGTTTGTGAAACACTTATTTTTAAATAAGTATGGAAATGCTTTTCCAAATGAAATGAACGTTTTGAGAATTTATCTTTGTAAAAGATAAATTGAAATTTAATATTGAAAGCGATTTGAAAAATCGAGTATCGGTAGATATTCGATAAGTATAAATTCACTATGGAATTTATAAAAAGAAATGGGGATTCGTTTTAAAAATAAATATTGAAGAAATTTTGAAGTGTGGAAAATTTATATCTAGTAAAGATATTTTTGAAGATGAAGTAATTTGGAAAATTATTTGGAATCTGATGATGTCGCGCATCTTTATTGATAGTTAAATAACCGACTATCGATAATTACCTTTAGGTAGGTATTTGTTGTGAATTTGATGAAATTGAATGCCACACTTATTTTTGAATAATCGCTCACTATTCGGGTTAGCCGGGAAAGGACCATGGGGTCGTATAACCCATTCCGAATATGTGATACGTCGTTATGAATTGCATTTGAAGACCGGTGTTGAAGACCGGATATTTTTGAAAACGGAAGGATTACCGTCGAGTTACTCTACATCGACTGATCTTCGATTTAGAGGTTTTATCACCCTTAGTGACGGGAAGTCCTGACGTGATTGAAAATTATCCGGAAATGCAAGGGCTTCGTGAGAAGTGCCTTCGGTTCTGTTCGATCCCGGAACAGACTTGTATGGATTGTGTGTCTGACGTTACAATTTGAGATATAAGGCTGATTTCTTTCAAATACATTTCTGTTGGTGGCGGAGAATTTATTCTCTTAGCTTAACACCCTTCTCTGAGACGTACGAGCTCAGAGGTTATGTAGTTGAAATTTATCAGCGATATATCCCAATTTGGTAACGTGGCATACTGAGTGTTGCTGTGAAATGATCAGTGTTTGATCATTTGTGATATGATCATTTGTTTGATCTTATATCTTTGTGATCATAGGTTGATCATTTTGTTTGACCCGAAGCAGGGCTTTTTAAGAAAGCGTAGCTTTGTGGACGAGACTTCATCGAGCCTCACACCCCGGAAATGGTCGAAACAGGACGAATGCAGCAAGGTTCTAGGGAGTAGCGCCCCTTAGTGTATGTCATTCCTTCTGGATAAAGGTGGTATCATGGTATGGAGCCCAGATACTTAACCTCTGTGGTTACTGCATTATTTTTTCTATGTGGTTTGTTGCGAATCGGGGATCCTCGGGAAGATCGGTGACGATCGGGGGATGGCATACGCGTGTCAGTAGTTACCTATTTTTGCAGAGGTAACCCGGCCTTGTGTTGGCAGAGATCTAACCGTAACGTTAGATTCTCGGGTCGTCTATTCCAGGGACGTACCCATCGTGGATAGGAAGTTCCTTAGCCTGACCATTTGTTGGAAATCCAAAGAAACAATACGTGACTTGTACGGTTTTAGTTGTAGAACCTGCCATTTAACATGGTAGCTATAGCAAGCATACTATAATGGTACCTATGCTGGCTAAGATTTATATTCTACTTTCGAAATGTTTTCTACACTATGCACTAATAATAATATCAAAAAGAATTTGATTTTCGCGTAGTAAGCATCTTTGACTATCATAAGAAGAAATCTCCTCCAAGTCTGCGTTTGCATTGTGTGTGTGGCGGGAGGTCTTATGGTAGTTTCATTTTCTAAAAGCATTTCGAATTGACTTAAAAATTTTCTTGTTGTTTTTAAAGATATAACTGTTTTACGATCTCACACCAGTCACCATGACTGACTCGGAGTTTATTGTTTCCCTTCTAAACTCTGGGTGCCCACCATTTTCCACACGGGCAGCCTAGAGTTATGTTATCAGGATATTCTGGATATTCTGGAGCTTTGGAAGCAAGCTGGATGGCGAGACGTAGTATTTGTATCTGATATATTTATTCCGCTGTGTATTCTGTATGAGGACAAGTTATATAACTGTCCATTGTTGTATATTGACTCTGATGATTGATGTAGGTATAAAATGATATAATTCTTTGTTTTAGAGATTATTCATTTATCTATTATATATTGTTCCGCTGCGATGTGTAAGATTCTGATATTGTCTCTGTTCTGTGTTTCTATTGATGTCGTTCTGAAAATTTTTCTGTTGTTCTTCTTCCTTCTCTTCTTCTTTTTCTTCTGCTTTCTTCTTCTTCTACCCTTTTCTTTTTCTTAAAACCCTCACTATTGGAGTTTCCGGCACTCGATTGCTCGGCAGTCGATAAAGTGAGTATCGATGTCGAATTTTCGAAAGTCGAAAATTTCGGTATGTGACAGCGTGGTATCAGAGCATATGGTTAAGCGACAACCCTGCTCTGTTGGGTGTTACTCATTAGAGATAGAGTCAGTAGTACTCTAGAATGAGTTGAGTGTAATAATAGATATGAGCGCGTATTTGTTAGTGAATATAAAAAAATTGTTTTATATTGTGATGATTGGTTTATTGAGTGGTATATGGATTCTGGTCAATACGAGTAATTAACGATCATTGATAGGGATCTCTAAACACTCGAATAGAACAATTCGGCACAGTATTGTTTTAAATAGGGTAAATGAGATAATTTTGCCCAAAACTATTTTTGTATATAAAGGAATTAATTTTCTATGAATTACTATAGTATATGGTTGCATGGTTGCTAGAAATGATAACATTAAACTATTATCATTGAAATTAAATGAGAAATTGGAATTATAACTCCAAATTTAAGAAATGAATTCATATACCAGTAGAATTTGAGAATGTGAATTATAAATGTGAATTGTAATTTAAAACGGAATTCCAGAGAAGTTTTTGGAAATGTGTTGAAAAGAATTTGAAATTTTGGAGATTCGAGAAGTTTAAATCTTTTTTTGATTGGAAAATGAATTTCAAAGGTTTTGAAAAGTATTTTGAAAGAAATGAAAAGCTCTAAACTCTTTTCGGTCGCTGGAAAATAATTCCGATGATGACCATGGCATCACCGGTGTTCATTTTCGGGTTTCCAGAAGAGGAATTGCTGCCAAATTGTTTTAAATGGAAGTTGATTGGAAATTTGGATTTTTGTTTTTGAAATTCAAAGAATGATTTGAATTGTCTTCAAAAATGGCTTTGAAATGATGGTAAGACTCTGGAATACTATATAAAAATATTTATGAAATATTATGAAATTGATAACTTGTAAAGTTTAAAGTTTAAATAAAAATCCATTTAACGAATGAAATTTTAAATATGAATTGGAAGCATAAGGAAATGAATTCACATATGAATTAAAAGTGTAAATATAAATTGTGAACGAATTTATAACTTGGAACGGGATTCCAAGAAAATGATCGAAATTAAAATTTATTAGTGGAATGGAATTAGTAATATGAATGTAGAAGCGATTTGTATAAATCAAGATGTAAATGAGTTGATAACTTATGAAATATTTGAAATCTGATAGAAATGAGATTCAAAATGAAAACGAATGAATTAGTGAATGAGTAAATAAAAAATTTGATATCGTAAGTGCAAGGAAATGAAGTTGAATGTTAAAATTCATTTTAAATTTGTAAGTAAGTAAAACTGGATATTGAAAACAAATTTGAATTGTGTGAAATAAAATGAAGCTTTAAGATTTGTTTGAAGTGAACTAAAGATAATTGATGAAATGCAATATTCAGAAGTAAACTGAATCTAAATTAGATTGAAAGTGTAGATTAAATTCAAATGAATGTGGAATGTGAAATTGAATAATAATGGATATAACTTCTATAGTAAACTAGAAATGGTATAAGAAGTTGATATTAGAAGTTTGTAATAAAATTTGCAAAATAGTTGGATGTTATAACTAGATATTATGGCTAGTAGATATACAGGTATAAAGGGAATTGAATTTGATTTCACAGATAATTTGAATTGCTCGACAAAAGGTACGTATTTGAATTATAATATGAGTTTTTGATGATTTCTCTCTAGCCGCTTGGCTTTTTCTCTTTCTTTTTGAAATCTGAGAGTCCGTAGGGACGTTTTGTAGTCGTACCGTATTAGCCGCGCAAAGGAGACGCTGGCGAAATTTTTCGAAAATTTCGAGTGTTAGAAAAATTTTGAGAAAATTTTGAAGTTAAAATTTGAATTTGAATTTAAATTTGAATTGAGAAGTTAAACAATGTTGTTTGGAACTTATACTTGAAGTTGAAAATTTAGTATGAATAATAACGAATCTTTAGTAGAAAGATTTGTTTTGGAAAATTGATAAAACTATTAGATGTTGAAAAATAGTAGACGAGTTAAGGACCCTTTTTCCTAACTTGTAATTTCGAGGACGAAATTCTTTTAAGGAGGGAAGTCTGTAACGACCCAGAATTTTGAACGAATTAAATGGAGGATATTTAATTAATTTTAAATATTTGAACGATGATTTAATTTGAATCCCCAATTTAAATTTGAATTTGGCGATTAAATTATATAATTTAATCGATTGAATGCTGAATAAAAATTTGAATATTCAATTTAAAGTTGAAGAAAAATATTTCGAAAGCTTTTAAAATTCGTATTGATAATACTGAAGATGGTAGAAGCTTCAGAATTTAATTTCGAACTGTTTTGTTCAGTTTTGAAAATAATCACTCGAACCGATATTTATAAAATAGTCAATTTTCAAACAGTCTCGGAATTCGACGAAACCAGTTCCGTTGGGTCCGTAATATTGAATTATTGTCGGATTTCCAATTTTGTATTTTTCGGGGTTGATATGTAACCGTACGGCGGTTAAACGCCTTGAAATTTAAATTGAATTTCAATTTAAATCTAAATTTAAATTATTTAACTTAGTCAACTTCACCACGTTATCCCTTTAATCACGCCTAATATCGCGCCTGAGAACGTGAGAGCATGCTTCTTCCCAATTTTAAATACGTCCTCTTACTCCCAGTTCAAAAATCAAAAATCGAACGAAAACAAAAATATAATGGCGGCAGCTCTACATCATTTCGTATCTGACTTCGAACTTCCAATACAAACTGAAAACGAGATTCGTTTTCGTTCATCAGTTCGTGAGTGCGTGAATGGTCGCCCTCTTCCTATTCGTATCAAAATCGCTTAATACTCGATCGATTGGAATGGGGTTGTTACGCGAGGCAGTAGTAGCGAAGATAGGGCTGCAAGATGATGGGTTCGCACGCGATCAAATCGCGAGTGGCGACGTTCGTTTGGTGGATCGCGATTCGAGGAGGCACGAAATCGAGTTCGACTCGAGTACGGTTGGGTTTAGGGTTCGCGATTCGTATGGGTGGCGAGTCGCGTAAGGGGTTAGGCCATGCAATCTGGAGAGGGTCAGCGTGAAGCTCGATTTCGAGCAAGTGATGGAGGCGAGTCAATTGAAGGCGCGTGTCGATGGGTTCGTGGATTCGAAGGTGGCCGTGTTGTTGGGCACAGTCGACGACAAGGAAGGGATGCGAGCAGTATATGATTTGGGGAAGATGATCCCTGTAGCTTGCGGTCGAGTTCATCTTTGGTATGGGCTTCTTCTGTTTTTTTCCACTTAATTCGTATTTTTATTGAAAGAAGAAAATTGTTAGTGAGGTTATAAATAATTTGAAGACAGTGCACCTATGAATATGTGTATATAAATATATATCTTCACAGTAAATATATATGTATATATATATGGATTTTTAATGAGGTTTGAAAGTTATACAAAATCAGATTTCTATGTTAAATATATATATGTAATAAAAGAAAAATATACTCATGCCTATTTTAGTTAATTTAAGAAATTGGTTTAGATAAAATTTTAAGTTAATTTAATTATCAAATGAAAAATATTATTTATAAAGGGAAATTGTTAGAAGTTCAATCTATTAGGTGAAATGATTATTAAAGGTAATTTTTGGTTTAAAATTAAATTTATAAATTCGTTGGATAATTAAAATTACAAAATGGAAATTTGTTATTCGATTATTTCGAATTTTAATAAATTGTATAAATTATTATACAAGGTTAAAAATCAAGGAAACGAACTGGAATGGGAAATGGATGGAAAATTTAAAGGCTAAGGTGAGATTATTTTCTCACTCAAATTGAAAAGTGGAATTTTCAGTTATTATTTGATTGTCTGTTTGGATGTGATATTAGATATTATAGGATATATATCTATATATAGCAATATATACATATTGGCATATGTATATATTGGATTGATGATTTCCCGCCTCGTATAGCGGATGAGACCCTATTGCGCCGTTAGTAAGCGGATTTATAAAAAAACCTATATACCGCGATAATTCCGTACTGGAGCGGAATTGGTATTGTGCTGACGTTTTTGGATGCAGGGAAATAGGTTGGAGGGATCCAACTGGATTCCTCACCAGTATTTATTTATTTACAGATATTGATGAATATTCTGTTATCATATTGATATATGATATTGACTGTTGTGATGGACTGATTGATGCTGTTGCATCATCGGATTCAGTTTTGAAATGTAAAAATAACGACCTTTATTTTAAAAAGGATTTTAAAGTGATTTTTGAAAAGTAGACGTTTATCGATTTTTTTGAATTGATTTATTTCAGAAAGATAAACGTCTAGAATTTTGAAGTTATAAAAGTTAAGATTTTTGTGAATTATGACCGTAAGGTGATCTTTGAAATAAAAGTCGATTTATTTATAAAATGGTTTAAACTGGGATTTTTGAATAACTATAAACGATTTGTATAGGAAGATTTATAAAATGGATATTTTATAAATCAAAATATTGGACTTATAAAACGAATTTTTATAAGTGTTGAAAAGAAGTATAAAAGGATTTCATAAGTGAATGAAATTAATAGATTTATAACGTGAAGGTATAAAGTGAATAGATGTTGTAGAATAAACGATTTATAAGTAATTTACTTATAAATTAGATTTTTGCACTTAATTGGGATATAAATAGAAATTGCTAAATGAAATGATTTCATAAGTTGAATTTGTTATGAAGTATAAATGTGATTTATAAACGTTGTTTATAAATCTGGAATCACTTATTTTGATAAGTGATTTTTGAAGTTAATAAAAGGGAGAATTTTATAAATCGAAGTTGTTAGAAAATATAAAGGTGAATTTATAAACGTTGTTTTATGAATTCGAAATCAATCAAATTTGATGAATGTAATATAGAAGTTATTAAGGGAATTTTACCCACGATTTTGGATAGTGGATAATTCTTGGAATAAAACGTGTAGAAAAGATTAAAATGTAATTATTGAAGTATATTCACGATTTTGGATAGTGAATATATCGTTAAGTAAAATGGATTTATTTTTGAAGAAGTGATATTAAAAATGAAGTTAAACATTTTAAAGATGTTTTAAAATGTATTATAAATCGAAAGCAGAGATTTCCGCAGTTCTTGTTGAAATAGACGTTTTCGAGAAATTTAAGGAAATGGTGGACTATAACACTGTTGTTATAGTAAATGATTTCCGAAAGGAAATGTTTTGATGTAGTATTGGGATTTATATATCTATCTAAATTCCGAATCCCTATACTAGTGATTTTGAGTCGTCGTAACGATGTTTTACGCAACATTCGTTTTGACTCAAATAAATGTGTTAAAAGAATATTTTCCTTAAAGGATGAATATATACTTAATTTGATTTAAGTATATCGAATATTTTCAAGTGTTGAAAATGAATAGGTTTGTGAAACACTTATTTTTAAATAAGTATGGAAATGCTTTTCCAAATGAAATGAACGTTTTGAGAATTTATCTTTGTAAAAGATAAATTGAAATTTAATATTGAAAGCGATTTGAAAAATCGAGTATCGGTAGATATTCGATAAGTATAAATTCACTATGGAATTTATAAAAAGAAATGGGGATTCGTTTTAAAAATAAATATTGAAGAAATTTTGAAGTGTGGAAAATTTATATCTAGTAAAGATATTTTTGAAGATGAAGTAATTTGGAAAATTATTTGGAATCTGATGATGTCGCGCATCTTTATTGATAGTTAAATAACCGACTATCGATAATTACCTTTAGGTAGGTATTTGTTGTGAATTTGATGAAATTGAATGCCACACTTATTTTTGAATAATCGCTCACTATTCGGGTTAGCCGGGAAAGGACCATGGGGTCGTATAACCCATTCCGAATATGTGATACGTCGTTATGAATTGCATTTGAAGACCGGTGTGGAAGACCGGATATTTTTGAAAACGGAAGGATTACCGTCGAGTTACTCTACATCGACTGATCTTCGATTTAGAGGTTTTATCACCCTTAGTGACGGGAAGTCCTGACGTGATTGAAAATTATCCGGAAATGCAAGGGCTTTGTGAGAAGTGCCTTCGGTTCTGTTCGATCCCGGAACAGACTTGTATGGATTGTGTGTCTGACGTTACAATTTGAGATATAAGGCTGATTTCTTTCAAATACATTTCTGTTGGTGGCGGAGAATTTATTCTCTTAGCTTAACACCCTTCTCTGAGACGTACGAGCTCAGAGGTTATGTAGTTGAAATTTATCAGCGATATATCCCAATTTGGTAACGTGGCATACTGAGTGTTGCTGTGAAATGATCAGTGTTTGATCATTTGTGATATGATCATTTGTTTGATCTTATATCTTTGTGATCATAGGTTGATCATTTTGTTTGACCCGAAGCAGGGCTTTTTAAGAAAGCGTAGCTTTGTGGACGAGACTTCATCGAGCCTCACACCCCGGAAATGGTCGAAACAGGACGAATGCAGCAAGGTTCTAGGGAGTAGCGCCCCTTAGTGTATGTCATTCCTTCTGGATAAAGGTGGTATCATGGTATGGAGCCCAGATACTTAACCTCTGTGGTTACTGCATTATTTTTTCTATGTGGTTTGTTGCGAATCGGGGATCCTCGGGAAGATCGGTGACGATCGGGGGATGGCATACGCGTGTCAGTAGTTACCTATTTTTGCAGAGGTAACCCGGCCTTGTGTTGGCAGAGATCTAACCGTAACGTTAGATTCTCGGGTCGTCTATTCCAGGGACGTACCCATCGTGGATAGGAAGTTCCTTAGCCTGACCATTTGTTGGAAATCCAAAGAAACAATACGTGACTTGTACGGTTTTAGTTGTAGAACCTGCCATTTAACATGGTAGCTATAGCAAGCATACTATAATGGTACCTATGCTGGCTAAGATTTATATTCTACTTTCGAAATGTTTTCTACACTATGCACTAATAATAATATCAAAAAGAATTTGATTTTCGCGTAGTAAGCATCTTTGACTATCATAAGAAGAAATCTCCTCCAAGTCTGCGTTTGCATTGTGTGTGTGGCGGGAGGTCTTATGGTAGTTTCATTTTCTAAAAGCATTTCGAATTGACTTAAAAATTTTCTTGTTGTTTTTAAAGATATAACTGTTTTACGATCTCACACCAGTCACCATGACTGACTCGGAGTTTATTGTTTCCCTTCTAAACTCTGGGTGCCCACCATTTTCCACACGGGCAGCCTAGAGTTATGTTATCAGGATATTCTGGATATTCTGGAGCTTTGGAAGCAAGCTGGATGGCGAGACGTAGTATTTGTATCTGATATATTTATTCCGCTGTGTATTCTGTATGAGGACAAGTTATATAACTGTCCATTGTTGTATATTGACTCTGATGATTGATGTAGGTATAAAATGATATAATTCTTTGTTTTAGAGATTATTCATTTATCTATTATATATTGTTCCGCTGCGATGTGTAAGATTCTGATATTGTCTCTGTTCTGTGTTTCTATTGATGTCGTTCTGAAAATTTTTCTGTTGTTCTTCTTCCTTCTCTTCTTCTTTTTCTTCTGCTTTCTTCTTCTTCTACCCTTTTCTTTTTCTGAAAACCCTCACTATTGGAGTTTCCGGCACTCGATTGCTCGGCAGTCGATAAAGTGAGTATCGATGTCGAATTTTCGAAAGTCGAAAATTTCGGTATGTGACAGATACCACATGTAACAGACCATTTTTCCGTACCCTTTGAGTTTACAATAAACCACACATGTCCAACTCAAAGTAAACGAAAAGGCGGATTGTTAGGGCAAAGAAAAAAGAAAAAGAACAGAGAACAGAGAAAAACAGAATCTCATAGCAGAATCGATAACATAAAATATAATAAGGATAATAGAAACTGTCACTCCAAATATACAGAGTATACCAGACTTAAAAACAAACCCTTTTAGCTGGACAGTTATGAAATCCTGACCTTACAAATGCCGATAGTTATACTATATAATACAGCGGAAAATTAAAATACAACGAAAGGTGAATCTTCAATTCCCCTCCACGATATCCAAAACTTCAAAGATATCCTGGGAAAAATACTCAGTCTGACCCAAGCATTATAATACAATAACATCCAGATCAGTCTGGAAATACTGGCATGATATAACTTAAATCATAGGGAAACATATAAAAGTTTGTGAGACCACGCCGCTAACGCGGAATGGGTTTTTACCTCACAAGAATAACATCCATACAGGCAAGAGCATAAATAAATATCAGGAAAACAAATCCAAATATGAATAAGCATAAATAATATTAAACCAGACTTGAAAGAATGGAAATAAACCGAGTAAAATCCAAACTAGACAGAATGGATATAACAAGGAAAACAGGCCAACTTGAGAGAATGGACTAAATAAGGTAATCGTCCAACTTGATAGAATGGACAGAATAAGCTAACAGTCGAACTTGATGTAATGGTCTAAATCAATATTTAAATGCCATGCTGAGGGGTTGGCTCGACTCATGGCAATTTAAAGTTAAAACAAATTCAGGAATACGAATCAAATAAAGAAAGGAAAATTTCCAACAAATGACAAGGAAGGTGCACCCCCTTTAGAATATACCTCTAGTAATATACTCCTGAGATCATATACTCCGTGACACTTCTCGAAAATGTGCCAGTCGGACCCCGCCAGACCTTACCGAGCATCCGAATATTTCACATCTAAACTCAAACCATTTTTCACGTGACGGTACACAAAAATCTAGATGAGATGTGAAATACCCTTTTGATGGGAGCAAGCCCACATAGCTGGACGTCCTTTCGTCCTTTTTGTTTAGTCATTTCGAGCAAAGGATAACAAAGCTCAAAGAGCAACAAATCGTCTTTTAGGCGATGGTACACCATGAAGAAAGCAGAATCCAATAATTTATAAATCAACTATCGAGGATACTTAAAATAATCGTATATGGAAATTAAATTTCATATATTTACCACTACTCATTGATTCCAGACAAGTCCTATCTCTCGGTTGAAAATGAAGCCGGGCAAGTTGAGGTGATGTTACCTCTAGACATCACCTTGACGACATTTTTAACCTTCGAGATAGAAATGAGTCCAAGTCGCAACGTTTAGCGTTAAATGCATGACTAGAACCTTTCCATATAAGCGATATCGATTACAAAACTATTGTTCTATTACCGAAATCGAACTTTAACTTTTGAAAGATCTGAACTTGTGCTTGATTTCCATATTTCCATATTGGTAAAACACTTTTAGAATTAATTCCTGATTTTTGAAATGTTAAGAGAGTAATTTTTCCAAGTGCGCAACCCCGAAGGCCTAAACCAACATCAGACTGAATACCTAGAAGATTATCACCCTTAACATCCCAATAATTGAGTTCCAATTCATTTCTATAACTTTAAAACAATATTAATTATCCCAAAAGATAATTAATGACATCTAAAATCTCTTTTAAATAAACAAATCCATAATCTATAATAAAATAGATAATTATTTCCAAACACTTATATAACATTGGTAAATTATCTTTAAAATCTTTATTAAATCAGTTTATTAACTTTAAATCAATTTATTAAAGCAATTCTATTATATTAGTTAATTTACTCTAATCACTTTTATTAAATCGATTAATTAACTTTAAATATCATTAATTACAAAGAATAATTAAATTCAAATAACCATTAGTTAAAAATGAATAAGTCATCTTAAACATCATTTATTAAAATTGATTTATTTAATTATAAAACACATTAATTAAAATGATTTAACTAAATTCCAAATATCATTAATTAAAACAATTAATTAAATTTAAAAAATCATTAATTAAAATGATTAATTAAATTCAAATATCATTATTTAAAATGATTAATTACTTTTAAATATCATTAATTAAAATGATTATTAATTTCAATTATCATTAATTAAAATAATTAATTAATTAAACTCCATTATCATTAATTAAAATAATTAATTAAACTCAAATAATCATTAGTCAAAACGATTAATTAAATATAAAACATCATTAACAAAAATGATTAAATAAATCTAAAGATAAACCAATTTTAAAACATTATTTATTAAATTGGTTAATTAATCTCAAAAATCGTTAGTTAAAATGATTTATAAGTCTAAATTATCATTAATCAAAATGATTAATGAAATTTCAATATTCTTTTTATCGGAAACACAAGCTCAAGTTCATATGACAAAGTTTCAGGAATGAAATTGAATAAACGACGGTATAGCGAAAATTGCTATAACGACATTTAAATTATTAAATGGAATATCAGGAATAATTTCAATTAAACATTAGTATAATAGCATAAGGATGTAAATAAATAATTATTAGCGAGAAATCCCCTTTGGATCTCTCAACAGATTTTCCCTGCAAAACAATGATTATGGATTATATATATATATATATATATATATATATAATCACATGGGTTTATAACGATCAATTTGATATGTCTTCCATTTTCCAAATGAAAATTCAACCAAACAATCAATCAAACAATTAATTAACATCCAAGCAATCAATAAACATTTATAACATCATTGATATGATAAAATAAAATTTAATGTGAATTAAACTCACATTGATTTTTGTTTTCGCCGAAACGTCCCAATTTGGACTAAAACCGAACGGTCATCCGATTTTAGCCTAAATTTTCACTTGCCCCAAATCCAACCAACTCCATCGCGTAGATCTCAATGACACAAGTCCAACGCAAAAAACGGCGTTCGAGTCTGACCTCGTATGAGTGAGATATGAATTTTAGAAGTTATCAAATAATTTAAAGTTATAATTAAATAACTTAACAACATTTACAAGATTACCCCTCCATTATTCCCTCGTCTTCTTCATATCATCAGAGATGAACATTCACAGGCACCCATCAATGTGCACGGTAGTGCAATGACATGAGCCATTACTCGAGGAAATCGAATTCCGTCTTCGTCAACGGTTTACTCTCCTCGATCTCCACTCGCCCGAACCCAAAATTTCAAGCTTAGCCTCACCACCTCGAACGTGACATGCTGCTCCTCTCGCGTCCGTGCACTATTCACACGACAGAAATCATCACCGATCCCCCTGAAACTTCGGCCTAAGCAACTGCTCTTGATGCTAAATCCAAATCCAAGCTTCATTCGACTAAAACCGCCTAAAAATCCAGCTAGATCAAGCCCTAGTCCACTGCTCTATGGTCGAGCCTCCCAAAATGTTATCATTCTCAAATTCTAGGCTATAGCATCGAAGCCAGGATTCAAACAAACTCGTGGTCTATGTTTCATGATTTTTAGAGGTGTATAAATTTTTATCTTGAATTTTGAATATTGATATTTAAAAAAGGGAAAAACATTCTCATTTACAAGTAAGTTTAAATAGAAGAAAAGGGTATGAGCCTGCATACCAGAGTAAGGGCACGGGTATGGTAAGAATAGTGGTATGGGTATGGCGTAAGTATGGGTATGTATATATTATTTTATTTTAATTTTAATTTATTTAACAAAACATACCCAAAATTGTCGAAATCCAAACTAGACGTGCTGCCTGGCGTTCTATATGTTATACCCCTATTCTGAACACAATGGAACTTGTTTTGAGACCTAATTCGATCGTATGCAGAAGATAAGTTTTTAGACCTAGTTATTATATTAAAATCCGATATTAATTTCAATGTGTTTCGATCTCACACGACCAAACGATATGTCCGATCGCTACGAAATTCGACAGCATAATATAATTCACTATTATGAATCCAATGAAATTGGTTTCGTCGAAATCCGTGACTATGCCCTAGAATGATAATTTCACATATTTAAATATTTAATTATCGATATTTATCCGATCTATTTATATTTGTAAATAGATTTACAAATTGAATTCACCAATATTATTTATTAATTAAAAGAAGTTAAATAAAATTATTAAATCCATTTAATTAACATTTAATTCACAATTCAAATATTTAATTATTCCATATATTTGAATTATAAGTTATTAAATTCCAAAATTCAATTGTTTAAATATTTAAAATAAATTAAACATTTAAAATCAAATAACCAAATTTTGGGTTGTTACAAAAGCATCCAAATCTAAATCTATAAATATGCTTGGTCTAACCCGAGTATTGGAAGGGAAGAATGCCCAGATCAGTCTAGTAAACCAGCATGAGAAAACACATCTCAACTGAATTTTAAAGTTATAAAAACTTTCCTTTATCAAAACAAAGGTATCTCGTAAGACCACGCACACATATAAACACGGACAGGTTTTTACCTTACGATAACCAAAACATTTCATATCAAATCCTGTTATATTATACTAGTCTCTAGTATACAAATAATATCAATCATAGCCGAATTGTTACATTGATTAAATTCCAGCATACTAGCTACAAAGTGGGTTTTACAAACGAAATGGCAGGCACGTAATGGATAATGGATTTCCATACAAATGACCAGGTAAAGGGACTACCTTTCGACAATATATCTCTAGAGGAATGTACCGAGGCTACAAAACATCTGCACCTCTACCAACACAAGACCGGCCTACCTCTCTCTCTAGATAGTACCGAATATGTCATCACCCTGATCGTTACCGACCTATCCGAGGGCCCTCATCGCATACATCCACAATAATTTAAAACCCAAACATCATAGCGGGAATAAATATATCTAGAGAGAGATGATCATATCCTAATGGTTGCAAACCACATAGCCTTGCTGCATCAACCCTATTTCGGTCATTTTTGCGTGTGAGGCCTAAGGTCACAATTACCTTTCACATAGCATATCATCCTTCCTCTTTGAATGCTATATTGCCATTTCATAATCACACAACTGATTTCTACGAATGTATAACTCCTGAGCTCGTACGTCTCTGGAAAGGGTGTTAAGCTAAGAGAAGTTGCCTTCTCCGCTACCAAACAGATGATACGTTCATAGAGATAACTTA
This sequence comes from Allium fistulosum, assembly GCA_030737815.1. Taxonomy (NCBI): domain Eukaryota; kingdom Viridiplantae; phylum Streptophyta; class Magnoliopsida; order Asparagales; family Amaryllidaceae; genus Allium; species Allium fistulosum. Next base: position 1,459,099,968 of record CM060903.1, read on the forward strand.
TGTAACTAGAAATGCAACGTCAGACATTCGTCCATACAAGTTGTCTAGGAATAGGACAAACCGTAGGCACTTCTTTTACCACATCATGTCGGGAACTACCCCTAGGATCAATAGCGATTAGTCCTTGCTTTGGATATTTCACAATGAAGACCACTACTTCTATATGTATATATTAGGAGTTTATCCCCAAATGATCAACAAGTAGTCCTTCTTTACGGAAATCCTAAATATTAATGTCTTCCAACACCTGCACATTCAAATGCATATACGTTCGTCCGAAGTTGTTTATGGATAAATCCGATCCCGGTCTCTCTGGATCAACAACAATAAAGAGACCAAATTTGATAGTCGGTTATTTAACTATCAAAGCAAACAATAATATCTAGCACCATAAGCAACATTAGGCTCATCTAATAAATCTTTTATTAGTTAAATCAATCTCCAAAATTTACTTCAAAATTATCTTTAAAAATATATATTCTCAAAACCATTTTAAAATATCGATATTTTGGAAAACATTTCCATATACTTATATCAACGGTATAAGAATATTTAATAACACTACCATTTTGGAGACACGCCAAATAGATTTCTATAACGTGCAACTCCAGAGTTCGTACGCCTCCGGACGGGTGGTAAGTATAGTAAGCAATGCTCCTCGCCATCAAGCCTTTAGTACGATCATAAGAACCAATTCGTGTATTTCACAATGGAAGGTCAAAACAGCATTTATTGGGGTGCGAATGTTGCGTAAAACAACGTTACGACAACCCCAAAAACAATTAGTATAGGGATTTGGTTAATTATATATATATATATATAAATCCCGTATACTATATAAAACATTTCCTTTTGGAAATCATTTACTATAACAACAGTGTTATAGTCCATGCCTTCCTTACTTCCCGAGAACGTCTATTATAAACAATAAATGTTGAAATATATGTTTTCGATACTTATCTCATTTTAAAATATTTTTCAACCCATTTAAATTCCCTTTGGAATTATTACTTCAAAAACCTTTACTTTAAAAAGATAATCTACTTTTAAAAACGATTAACATCATCAAAATATCACTTTCAACGTCCTTTTAAATAAAAATCCATATTTAAATCTCAACATAAGTCATTTTCATATTTATAAAACTATTTTATAAATCTCCTTTCGATTTTATAAAACTTCTATTTATTAAGATTCCTTTATTTACAAAATTCTATTTATAAATCCATTCTTTTATAAAAAAATAATTTTACTATCAAAATCCATTTCTTTATAAATCAAATTTATTTATAAAATCCATATATAAATCCATTTCCGAAATAAACTTCAAATCCATTTACTAACATTAACAAATTTTGATTATAAATCTATTTCTTTATTTATAAAATCACTTTTATAAATCTTTTTTTATAAACTTTATTAAAATCTCTATTTAAAAACACTTTACAAAATAGTAAATCGAAAATACCAAAAATCAAGCTTTTGTATTTATTTTGAAACAAATTCCTTTCTTTTAATAATTCAACAATTAATAAAACATAATTTATACTTTCAAAATTACTTCGAAGTCCTTTTTAAATCAAAATCATCATTTTTAGTATTTCAAAATATGAAAAATAAGGCTCAGTGCTACTAAAACACTAAATAAGTCAAATCATATCACAATCAATAATATGGCATCCAACACATCATATATCAACATATATATGAAAAGTAAATCAACATTGGTGAGGAATTTTGTTGGATCCCTCCAACCTGTCCCCCTACATCACATATAGCATATAATCATAAAAATATAAATCAACCGCTTTGAGGCGGGATTCGTATAAAAAGAGTCATCCGCTCTTAAACGGAAATGTAATAGAGTCTCATCTGCTCTAATAAACGGGAATATATATTCAAACCAACTGATAAATATAGTATATCATCCAAGCAAGCAACAAACAGCATAAATAAAATTATTCCCACTTATATAAAAATATAAGCAGGCTAGAGAGGTGAGTTTACTCACAAAAACTCCATAAATCGCTCAAGCGCTCCGGTTTGAATTAAAATTGAATGGTCGTTCAATTTAACCCGAAATTCCTTGTAACAACCCGCATATTTGTCGATTTTATATTTAAATATTTTATTTAAATATTTTATCGTTAGTCTGATGTCAGTCCGAAAAGCTACTTTTTTGCATACGGTCAAATTAGGACTCGAGACCACTTCCATTGAGTTCAAAATGATGTTTGCGATCTTTTTGAGTGTAAACTTCGATATGTTCGGAGATAGCGAAATTTTTGTCACTTTTCCCGCTTGTGACTTTGGTTTGGACTGCACCTTCTTTAGTTAAGCCCAACCCTCTTTCTCACTTCATTCACCATTTGTTTTAACATTCAAGCTTCATCAAAAATGGTGGTGGGAAGTGGAAATTAAAACTCCAAACTTAAATTCTATTGCAAATCCGAGATTCAACATCAAATTCAAGTAGAAGATAGTGGATTCAAGCTTTGGATTGCTTCTCCTTGCTTTCAATCTCCATCTTCATCCATTTTAGTGAAAAGGTGAGATTTTTGATCTCATATCTTGCCTATAGATGTCATTGGGCTGTTGGGAATGATCCCCTATTTCATTTGTATGAATATATGCATTTGGTTTGGATTGGATTGGCGAAAAAACTTCAATTTTTAGCGTTATTGGAAAATTTCTGCTGCTAGGTCGTTCTGTCCACGTTAGGTCGCTCGGCATCATTAGCTCGCGCGCGTGGAAAAGTCACGGCCTTCATATTCGCGTTCCTGGCCTTAGGTCGTAGGTCGTATGACCCTTAGGTCGTAGATCGTATGGTCTTTAGGTCGCTAGGTCGGCAGGGGTTTAGGTCGTATGACCCTTAATTCGTTCGATCCTTAGGTCGTATCATTTTTAGGTCGCGTGACCTTTGAACCTTAAGGACAAAGCCTTTTAAGTCGCTCGCCCTTGCCTACCTCGTCCAGAGTTAGGTCGTTCTCGAGATAACCCCATAGGTCGCATGACCTTAATTCCAGTTAGGTCGTAAGACTTTAGGTCATTCGCGACATAAGTTTTAGATCGTTCGGCCTGTGTTATTTTGTTAGGTCACATGGCTTTGACCCGTTAGGTCGCGTACATCGTTGGGTCGTCCCCCTTTAGGTCGTGGACCTTGTTAGGTCGCTTCCTCTGGACCTTGTTAGGTCTTTCACCTCTACTAGGTCGTCCCATCGCCTAGGTCGACCGAGTTAGGTCGTTCACCCCTGTTAGGTTGTTTGGACCTTGTTTTCTTTAAGTCGCTTGGCTTCACTAGGTCGCTGGCCGTTCATTAAGACGTACCGTTCAAGATTCAATTATTTAAACAATTTCAAATATTAAATTCAACAATTTAATTATCAAATAAATCGCTATATTTGAAATATAAGTTATTTAACTTATAAAATTTACTTTTCAATATTTAAAAATTAATTAAATATTCCAAATTCGAATGACTGAAATTCTAGGTCATTACACATTCCATAGAAATAACAAAATGTGTGCTGCCAAGGGCACTAGAAAATCCTCTTACTAATACCATTGTTAAAAACCATCAGCTAATTTACTCATTTTTCTTCCTACTTCCAAAGATATATTGAATAGGGAAACCCAAAAACTACATTCCCATAAACCCTAATCATCTCATCGCCATCATCGCTTACCTCAAATCGCCATAGCTCATCTTCCCCGATCATCTATTCTTCTCTGATCGATAGTCAAGAAATCCAGTTGAAGTTCCCAAATAGCTCTATCCTTGAATTATACTTGTGGCATCAATGAAAAAAGTAAGTTCGACTTTGATTATTGTTATTTATGTTGCTTAGGTTGTTCATATACCTTCTCTATAAAAAAACTGATTATCATTTACCTCAAAATTTTGATCGTCGAAGCACTGTTTCCATTAGTCAGGTATGATTTTACCTTTACATAGTTTTACCAATGAGTAAATTCATGTAACAATAATTGATTATCGACTCTTTTTAAAAGCCATAGTAGTTGAATGTCGGGGCTCTATAATGCGTTTGATTGTTAACTGCAATGGTACTTTAGGACTTCCGGTTTTAACTGTTGGTATGGTTTTATAATGCTTAAAATTTGCTATTGTGTGGATATTTCCTTCTTGTTGGTTAAAAAGCATTAAGGATTCCTTAAAAAATTCATAATTGTATATATAACTAATTTTTTTAAAAATTAAATACCTGCCTACATCGTATGCTACTTCTTGTATACCCATATCCTTTGTATTTTATTATTTGTTTGTTTGTGTTAATTAGAAAAATTGATTGTTGTAGCTTTAATGTCTGATTTCATTTGATTTAAATATTTGTGTTAACAACAAATAAATTGTTTATAGGGAAGGATAAACAACTAAACTTCCTTATGATACAAATGCATTAAGGAAGTTGAAAATGCAAGGAAAAAGACCTTTGTAAATGAATTAGAAAATCACAATAAGAAGTTAATACTAAAGATGAACTAAATGATAACGGTTCAATTGTTGATGGGTCAAATGATGATGGTTCAAATAAAAATGGTTCTAGTGATGGGGATGTGTCAGATGACGAATGAAGTTCCTATAAGTATGATAACGAAGAACCAAAAATAATTACTAAGTTGCCAATTACCAGTCCTACTACTTCCAATAAAGCTATTTCTTCTCGTATCATTAACGAATCTCTTCCTAAAAGTTTTCAAACACATATGCATATAGTGTTGGATAACTACAATAATACTTAAAGCCTTTTCATTGTCTGACCTTTTGTATTCAATATCAATGTGCATTTGTTTCTATTTTTGGAAAGTTTGTTTATTTGGATTGATTATTTTAATACAAACATAGGAGAAATCTATGTTATTTGTTCATTGTCTCACTTTTGTGAGAAAGAACATAAGAATACATAAAAAAAGGTCATCTTCGTCTCTTTCTATCCATAGATTCCTCTGAAATAAAATCATCTTCTAAATGTACTTAAAACTCTTGTGTAATGACTTCTACAAATCTCCATATCCTTCAACCTTGAGTGCACATGTTTAACGGATCATTGTATTAACCTTATGGATCCAATGACAATGATCGAATGCACCATTGTCATACCAAATTTTTCTTTTAAGGCGGTGGCCGCATCCACAACACAACTTTATCACTTGATCTTCATTGTTCTTACCTATCAATTCCAACAATTTGAAAGTGAAATTAGATCCGTTTTCATGAGGATTAGGCTATCTGGGTTTTGGGGCAAAGATTGGACTATCATGATGGTTAGTGCATTTGGAGAAGAAAAGCAAGGATATGAGCAAATTTGAATTGAATATGAGGTATTCAGAATATTGGATAGATAAGATATATAGTGAGGTAGTATTAAGGTACGTTCCACGGTTGCTTTTAGCCTTCTTATTTGAGTTATTTTTTGGTTTTGAAAAAAAATACCCCATTTCGTTGATATATTTGAGATGTATAGAGGTTTAAGAACTAGCTTTGGTTGGGGGGTTATGTGTGTATGTGTGTGTGTGTGTTAATAACGGTAACATAAATTTTGTATATGCTTTAGTGCTGATTTTCTATATTAAAATATCATTTTGCAATAAAAATAATTATTAAGACCATAATGAAGTTTTAATACAAATATATATTGAATATATATATGTGGCTATTATATATGTAACGACCCATATTTTTACGGATCGAAACATCGTAAAACTGTTGTATTAGGTTGTTAGTGTTGTTAAGTCGTTCAGAGGTTAAGACGTCTAGAAGTTAAGTCGTGGAGCGACCTAAAGAAGTTGCGACTTAAGAAGGGTAGACGACTTAAGGAATTGACCGATTTATGAAGTTGGCGACTTAAGAGAGTAGGCGACTTAAGGGTCAGCGGCATAAGAGTAGCAACCTAGGGGACTGGGCGAGTTAGCGACTTAAGGAGGATAGGTCGGCAATGACCTAAGGAAGTTGGTGGTAGCAGTTAGCGACCTAGGGGTTGAGTGAGTTAACGACTTAAGAAAGTTAAGTCGTGGACGAGTTAAGGTGTTAGGTCGTTGAGCTTGCTATGGCGTGTTTAGTTAAGTCGTAGACGACTTATGTTAGGTCGCGTGGGTGCTTAAGTCGTTAGGACATTTCTGTAGTAGGCCTGAGCAGTTAAAGTCGTTAAGTCAAAACCCAGTTAAGTCGTTAGGCCACATTTTTGTTAAGTCGTAAGTCGCGCACTTGCGTTGTCATTAAGTCGTTGAGTCGCATGGGTATTTAAGTCGCCAGATCGTGAGTATAATTAGGTCGGCATCCCAGTTAAGTCGTAGGGTTTGCTAGACCGTGTGTGTGTTAGGTCGCGACTTTTGTTAAGTCGCTAAGCCGCATCTCAGTTAAGTCGTGGGGTTTTAGGTCGTAAGTTTTATGAGTCGTAGGTCATGGGATTCTTAAGTCGTGGACGACTTAAAAGCGAGCAAACGACTTAAGGATCTGCCTATAAATACACGTCCTCGCCTCACTTTTTGGGATCTGGATTTTGAAGCGACGAAGTGCTGCTATTTTGAGAGCTCGATTCTACACTTCTTCACTTCTTTTCTCCACTCTAATCTTGTGATTCCTTCCATCCAAATCGAAGATCAAATCGAAGATCCAAGAGCTAAAGTTGAAGATCTACATTCTTCGAAGAGAGATTTCATCGTTTCAAGCGGAGTTTTGATATTCGAGTTAGATCCTTCGCTGTCCAGATCTGAAGTGTGTTGCTTTTGAGGTGTTTAGGTGATTTGGTGAGTGGTGGTTATCTCTCACACGGATCCAAAGGAGTATATCGGATTGATGGCTTGATTTGGTGTTAAAATAGTGATTTCCATGCATTTTCGTGAACTTAAGTATAGATCCATTGTTCATGATGATTTGACATCCATTTTACTTCATGTTAATCTATGCAAGTTCATTCATCAAGTTGTAGAGATATTGTTCATGTTTCATGCTTGTTAGATTTGAACTCTTTATTTACAAAATTGCCATTATGGTTATAATTGTTTATTTGATCATGTTTGAATGCTTGATTACTTGGATTAATGATTGACTTGATTGATTGTTATAAATTAGTTGATTGATGATTGGATTTAGACAAGATGGTCGAAGATGATCCAAAAGCTAAGGGAAAGGCTCTTGAATTGGAAAAGCTGCTCGTGGCATATGTGGCGATTGATGAAGCTCATATGGATAGATTTGATGATGATGTTAAGATGAGGCTTTGCTATGATGGGATGAAGCGAGGCATGATGTGAGATAGCCTTGGTTTAATCCAGACGGGATCATTCCAAGCATGTTGATGACTCGGTGAAATGGTTCGAGTTTGAGGATAATGGTTGGCTCGAGAGGCGCTTGAGCTAGTATGGAAATAGTCGTCGAGGAGGATGACTAGAAGGCTGAGGTTTCATCGTTATTGAAGGTTCTAGCAGACTCAAAGCAAGAGTACGCTGGGCAGATTCGATAGTCCCTAAAGACTATGATTGTAGTCGAGTACTCTGGGCAGATTCGATAGTCCTAGGCACGGGCTGCGACGACGTACGGAGTTCTGTCTAAAACCGGGGTTGCCATTAACCCTTGACGGACGGCTGAAAGAATGTGTCGGTCATTCAATTAACGGTGGTATCGAAGCAAAGATAACAGTGATAGCCAGAGTCATGGATGTTGGTTGTATCGTCATTCGGTCTCAAGAGCAATGTTTTCTGGGTGCTTATCTGATCTTGGTTTAGGCCTTGGGGGTTTGTACTTGGAAAATGTTGACCTTGACTCGAGTGATAATTGCTTTACTTTAAATGTCTGCTTTGCTATGTTTACTTCTGCTTAGTGTGTCTGGGGGCTATCACTGTAGAAAGAGGTGGAGTGGGAGGGTTGGATTCCTATTCCTTTTTCCTTTATGCTCTTTTGGTATGTTGTTAGTTAATTTACCGCTCACTAAGACTGTTGTCTGACTCAAGGCTTTATGTTTCACTCTTATTGCCTTGGGCTGTTCATCCGTTGTGGGATGGGCAGACTAGGTAGCAGGCGACAGGTGCTGTTCTTAGTTTCCGACGATGCTGATGACGAAGACGAGCTGGAGGCTTGCATATTATTTTCTTACTATATGTACTAGATGTTCCGCTGCTTTGTATAATTCTCTGAGTGATATGTAGTAAGGCTTGATGTATTGACTATTCAGATGTTTGTATTCAACTATTATGAAGCTTAATTGATGAGATTCTATTTTGAGATGCTTCACTATATATATTCTCTATTGTATTTTATCCATGCGCTGTGAGTAATACGATAGATTCTGCTGTTTTTAATTTACCTTGGCAATCGTCCATGGCTGCCTGGCACACTTTACAGCGTACTATCTCTATGTTCATTGCAGGGGTCATGGGCGGTCGTCATAATATATATACTAATTTAGGCACTGTAATTCTGCAGTTTGCTATTTAAATTACTATATCTTATTATGAAACATAATAAATAATTAGGCGTGGTGTAGCATTCAATTCAAATCAGTATATTCTATTACTAAACATAATAGAAATTAATCATTAATATGGATTGGTTAAATATAAGTTAAAGCACTAGCAGTGAATCATTACTACTTTGTAGCAATCTCATTTTTTTGTTTAAAAAATGATTTTATAATATAATTTGACTAGAAATAAATGTAAAATTATATGTTATGTGAACTTATACTTATCTAAACTAAATACTTTTCAATTATACAAATATTGTCTAGTAAAGTTTTATAAATTCCAACACTAGCCATTAATTTGAAATGTAAGCATTTAATGAAAATTTATAGCTTGAGACCTTTATAATTATGAGGTAATAAAACTCTTATTATGAAATATAAATATATAAGTATACATAAGTTATGGCTAAATTAGATATGGGGTGATGTGAGATGCCCTAACATTTATGTGAAATCGATCTTAAGGCTATTATAACACTAGAATAAAAATGGTGTATTTAAACTTCTTAATGCATAATTTATAATTTTCAAATTATTCGATTAAGAATCACAGGAATAATCAGATGGATATAAATCAATGTAGTAATTAAATACAGTAAAGTTAAAATGAGAGATACTATGTATTTTTATACTAGTTCGGATTCCCAGTCCTATATCGAATCTTGTATCCCATATAGAATTTTCACTATAACAAACTTGTAATTCCACGGGTGGTATGTACATCTATAAAACTTGACTTTGAATCATGTGGCAAGTACACAAACTCTAACTTTCCACAGGTGGTCAGACACACCTGACCTCTTGGCTTCCACGGGTGGTTTGGAACACCTATAAATTCCTGACATTTTGCGGGTAGCAAGATAAACCTTTACAATTCAAGTAAAGGTAGAGTAATTCTACAAGAAATTGTATCTTTCGAATACAAAATCTTATAATCTTCAGTACAATGATCACAAATCTATGATGAATAAGAGTGAAAGAATGTGGATTCGCAAAGTAGTGAAATAACTTGATCACAAAGTAATAGAGCTGAAAGAGTAAGAGAAATATTATAAAAATTCATTTTCCAAAGCTTTTGTATAAATGATGAAGAGAAGTGTATTTGGAGTTATCTATTTGTTTTAATTCAAAAGTCACATCGATAGCTAGTATGTCGACATATGCTTCACAGATATGTCGACATATTCGTATTGACTTTTAGAAAAGCAAATCCATGGTTACTATATCGACATATATTCCTAACATATGTCGACATATGCTAGTTGGTTTAGAAAAACACTTTGTAAAATTTATTTTAAACTTTATAGCTTGTAAAACCAATATTTTACTTTTGTGAAAGGTTCAAGAGATGAAAATAAAAGATCTTTAAAAGAAATATTTTAAAGATGTGTTACGTGGTCTTTAACAAATATTTCTAAGAGTCTTTACATATAGTTTTGACTAACTGGGTGTCTTTTACTTTTCAAGTCTTTGTTTCTTGAGTCTCATGTGTCCTCCTGCCTTTTCCTTAAATCTTCAATATTCTCCTAGCCTAGCTCTTGTCATTTTAGCCTTTATTTTTCTTGGTCACCTTCGTTTGCTCTTCAATCTTTGTGTTGATCTGTCTGGAAGTATAAGACATATGTACTTGTATATCTTGATAATATTTATGAGTATTGTACTTGAATTCCCTACACTATAGTCTACAAAAGTTAGAAAGTCATTAGTCATAATATTCATATGGTTATTTTCATGAAAATCAATATCTATGGTATTAGCAATCTCCCTCTTTTGATGATGGCAGTGGTGATGCCTCAGCTCTAATGATCGAATTATCAGAAGGAGTTTACCATCCAAAAGCTCGAATCAAAGGCATGGAAGAAGCGATCTCTTGTACACACTACTTTGGGTCGATGAAGTTATGTTAAAATACCTGATCACATTTGAACAATACATATCTCATCTCGATAAAGCAACATATACGAGTTGTTAGGATTGAGCCATTGTATAAGTCACATATTTGGAATATGTATGTATGTATGTATGTATGTATGTATGTATATGTTTGTGTGTGTATGTATGTATGTATGACACAGGTACTAACGTCACTTGAAACATTATTATATATCTATCAAAATATGTCTGATACATGGACTATTCAAAATACATCACTTTAAAGTCGGTTGACTATGCACAATCCAAAATGTTACCTAGTTCTTAAAGGAACGTGACAAGTCGAAAGCGGGTGAAATATGTAGATTTCAAGAAAGAAATCCTATTATGGATCTATTGGGCTTATGAAGTCTAAAGGGGTGATGGATCCAATCAGATTTTTTTTAATAAAATTCTATTTTATTTCATTGTTAAAATGGAGTTTTAAATTAAATTTGAATTTATTTGTATCATAACGAATGTATCTAATATTCATATTTGTAAAATGTAACTGCAACATATAAGTAGTGTGCATGCATACAACAATAACATGCAAAAATAATACAGAGAATGAAACTTTCATTTCTCTCTCTTAGTCTATACAATCAAATATATACAGAGAGAAACCTTTCATCCCCCCCCCCCCGTAGCTAGATTGGTTGATTTACTAAATGACATTTATGACTAATTTACAAATACTTTATTATCCATGGTTTTGATTAATATGTGTGTGTGTGTGTGTTTGTGTGTATAATTAAGGAAGGGTTTAAAATAAATTTTATAGTTTACATAAAAGTCTATTTTAAAATTGAAGTTAAAATAGGATACACACGTTTATTTGCAAACAATGTTTTGATATATAAAACAAGTGTATTTGAAGATTGCTATATATATATATATATATGAATCTAAAGTTAATAAATTTAAATCCAACTTTCGACTTTGGAAATGAATCAATTAAATTAAGATTTAACATAAAAATCAACTTATGTGTTTTAATTGAAATGACTCTTACACTTTTGTGAACAACAACTAAAAAAAATTATTGAAATAATAATTGTGTAGTACATGTCTTCATTTTAAAAGTAAGTTCAAGTAATTAAAGTTGATTCAAGAAAAACTATTCTCAATCAAAAATTAAATGAACGTTAATCAAAATTATTTTCAAGAAAAAAACTAAAACAACCATGTAACATGCATATAATTAGTGTTGGGCGAGTTCTCACCTAGAAGGCCTCGAGACCAAGAAGCTTGATTCATTCGGCATTCTCGTTTTCCAGGGCCCATTCGGCAGACCTCATTCGGTATCCATGCCTCGTAGGAACCCATTCGGCAGACCTCATTCGGTATCCATTCCTCGTAGGAACCCATTCGGCAGACCTCATTCGAACCCATTCGGAAGACCTCATTCGAACCCATTCGGCAGACCAACCTCTCCTAGCTCCTACCGGACCACCCTTCCTCCTCAGAACCACCGAGCCAACTCCATAACCGAACCAACCCATGCCGAACCATCTCCACACCGAACCAACCCATGCCGAACCATCTCCACACCGGACCAACCTCACCATCCTACCACCGGTCCAAGCAACTACCGGTCCATTCTACACTCCAACCACCTCCGAACCAAGCAATGACGAACCAAGACGTACCAGGCCAGATCACATCAGCCCAGGCCCATCAGCAACTATACACATCCTAGACCCCTACCCCCAGCCTCACTCTATAAATAGAGGGGCAGGGGTACAGCAATGGGAAGAAGTTTGAGAGCTCAAGCACGGAAGGAACTTTCAAACAACTTTCTTTTACGGGTATCAAAGCTTTGTACTTGTAATCAGAATAAGAGAAGAGAAATAACATATAAAGTGGACGTAGCCACATTCTGGCTGAACCACTATAAATCTGCGTGTCTTTTTACAGTTTAGCCCCTGTTCTTTATATATTTGCATAAATCGCTCAAATCACTAAGAATAACATAAGATCTACTAAATCATACTACTTCGAGGTGTTTGTCCATTTTTTGTACAAACATTTTTGGTGCTTTCACTGAGAACTAGAAGCTCGAAGCTTCAGCTTCATCCGCTTAACAAGTTTTCCTAACAGCATCGTCCGCCACTTGGAAAACATGCCTCCCAAACAGAGAAAAGATGTTAACAAAGGAAAAAACATCGCATCCAGCAGTCTTCCAGATCCAGCTGTCACGAATCAAGTAAATCGTCCTCCAGCAACGGTAACAAATGAAGAACAGGCTAACCCAACTACTCCTGCCACAGAACAGCCTGCAGCAATTACTAGAGCAGATCTGGAAAGAGTTGTGGTTGAAGTAACTAACCGCTTCACGTCCCAGCAGGAAGCCTTGGTGGACCATCTCATGTCACGCTTAAGGGACGCTGAAGAATCCAACCGCAACACTGAATCATGGGGCGAGTCCCAGTCTGGAGGATCTCAGAGACAACAAAGATCTTCCTTCTTAGAAGGAGCTAATGGCAGAAGTAGCCGTGGTAGGAGCCGAGACCGAGCACAGCCCGAAGTTAGGCCTGAGGAAACGTTTGGTACCGAACCCAACGGGGAAGGTACCGGGCGAAGGTCAACTGTAGCTGAGCCTGTCATGCTACCTAACCACAGAAACGCCAGTGAACGGGGCCGAGCTAGAGTCCAGCCCGAAGTTGGACCCGAGGAAGTGCTTAGATCAGAACCCAATAGGGGGAGATCAAGGCAAGGGCCAACTGTAGCTGGCCCAAGCATGCTCCCAGAAGATCAAAGGCAGCCACTGGAAAATATGAGGAATGATAGACGATACCATCCCTACAGGTCATCTGGACGGAATCAATCCCACAGAATAGAACCAAACTCATTTCTATCTGCTCCAAGTTCTGATGAAAGGATGGCACGCTTATTCAGAGAGTGTGTCCAACGGGAGCAAAGAGATCGAGGGATAGGCGCTAGGGTAACCAGCCCTTTCGCCCGCAATATCGAAATTGCTATCACCCCCCGAGAATGGAAGATGCCAACAATGGAACCCTACAAAGGAACCTCTGATCCCGTTGTACACTTACAGAGGTACACGCAGCATATGCTCATGAGTGGAGCAACAGAGGGAGTACTGTGCAAATGCTTTCCGCTCTTCTTAGCAGATCTTGCTACCTCCTGGTTCTGTCATCTACCCCAAGGATCCATCAGCTCGTGGGAAATGTTGAAAGAAAAATTTGTCAGTCAGTTCCGCATTCATGTGGAGCAACCTAAGGACGCTTATTCCTTATCCAGCGTCAAACAGAAACCTGGAGAAAAGCTGCAGCAATACCTAACCAGATTCAACGCCGCAGCAGCCGCAGTCCAAGATGCCGATGAGAAGCTTATCCTAATGGCCCTCTGCAGTGGTGTGCATCCGGACACTAAATTTGCTAGAAGGTTGACAAAAGAAAAGCCAGCTACTTTACCCGATTTCTTCCATGAAGCCGAGAAATACATGAGGCTTGAGGATGCTGCCGTCGAGGGGCAGTCAGGACAGCAAAATAAGACAACCCATGGCAACGCCCCTGCTGTGGCAAGGGACGTTCGAAGAAATGATTCCAGAGACAATGCTGGGGGCAAGAAGGGAGAAAAGCGCCTATATCGGCCAGGACCAAGATTCGACACTTACACTCCTTTGAACGAGACCATCGAAAATATCTTCCTTGCCACCCAAGGCGAAGTTAGATACAAACGCCCACCATACAAGAAGGAATCAGATAACGCACAGAAGTCTGGAAAATTCTGCCGCTTCCACGAATCTCACGGGCATGATACCAACGAATGCCATCATCTCCGAGATCTGATTGAGGAACACATCAGAAGAAAGAAACTGGAACGTTATGTAAAAGGTCAGGACAGGACCCCAGCTCCTGCCAATGAAAACCCAAGGCTACCCTCCCCGAGGGCCGACAGAAGAAACCGCAACGCTAGCAGCTCTAGCCAAGAAAAGATAGTGGTCCATACCATCTCAGGAGGGCCACACATCGCAGACAGAAGCTGGAAAGAGATGGAAAGATACGGAAAGTCGCTTAGAGACAATAAAGACTATGTCAATTCGGTTATAGAAGAGCGCCACCCGAAGCGAAAAGAAAATAATGACATCACGTTCGGTAAGCGTGACCTAGAAGGAAGGCAGTACCCTCACATGGATCCCATGGTCATCTCTGCCCGACTTGGTCCCGCCGAAGTCTACCGAATCCTGGTAGACACTGGAAGCTCGGTAAACATCCTGTTCAAACACGCATTCGACAAAATGAAGCTATCAATGAAGGATGTATCCCCTTGCGATAAACCACTACACGGCTTCACTGGAGACGCGAAGATGCCCCTCGGGCAACTGGACCTTTTTGTTGAGATTGGAAGCCACCCCCACTCTGCTGTACGGAAATAAACGTTTGTGCTAATAGAAAACCAGTCGGCCTACAACGCCTTCTTAGGAAGGCCATCCTTGTCTGACTTCCAAATTGTCTTAGCCCCATGGTGCCTAAAAATGAAATTCCCAACGGACAATGGAGTAGGGGAAGTGGAAGGAGATCAGGACGTTGCTCGAGACTGCTATGTGACTGAACTTCGCAACAACCACAGGAAGGATAAAGGGAAGGGTGTAGAGGTTGCCCTCTGCACAAAAAGTCTAGAAGCGTAGCAATTAAAGAAAGCCCCTCCTCTTCGATATACCAGCGACCCTTTCAATGAATTAGATCCTAGGGACAAAGAGGAGGAGGCCACCGCCGAGCCCGCAGAGGCTATGGAGTTTATATCTGTAGACAAGCGCGACTCGAGTAGACTATTGAAAATTGGGTCCCAACTAAAAGCCGAATTGAAGGAACAACTCATCGATTTTCTCCGCCACAACTTGGATGTATTCGCTTGGTCACACGCTGACATGACTGGAATCTCCCCCGACATAGCCTGCCACGTATTAAACATTGATCCTACCAAGGCACCCTTAAAACAAAAAAAGCGAAGTATGGGGGCAGAGCGATCAGCAGCACTCGATGAAGAAGTAAAGAATCTACTCGCCAATGACTTCATACGAGAAGCTATCTACCCGGAATGGATCGCCAACCCGGTGCTGGTAAAAAAGGCTAATGGGAAGTGGCGAACCTGCATTGACTTTTCCAACCTAAACGACGCCTGCCCAAAGGATTGCTTCCCACTTCCCAGAATCGACCAACTTATAGACAGCACGGCCGGGCACGAACTCCTATCTTTCATGGATGCATACTCAGGATATAACCAAATTCCTATGCATGCTCCCGACCAAGACCACACTAGTTTCATCACCGATCGAGGTTTGTACTGCTATAAGGTAATGCCTTTCGGACTTAAAAATGCAGGAGCCACCTACCAGCGCCTCGTCAACAAGATGTTTGCAGGGCTAATAGGACAAACTATGGAAGTATATGTGGACGACATGCTGGTGAAATCACGGAAAGCCAAAGATCACGTAAGCCACCTAGGCGAGATGTTCTAGGTACTTCGACAGTATGGAATGAAGTTGAATCCACTAAAGTGCTCCTTCGGAGTGTCATCGGGAAAATTCTTAGGGTTCATCGTCCATGCCCGAGGGATTGAAGCAAACCCTGAACAAGTCCGAGCACTAAGGGATATCAAGATACCTTCCACCCGAAAGGAAATGCAAAGCCTAAATGGAAAAGTGGCCGCCCTAAGCCGATTCATCTCCAAGGCAACGGACAAGTGCGTCCCCTTTTTCGAAGCTCTAAAGAAAGATAAAGGAAAGTCCGAATGGACGGATGAATGCTTAACTGCTTTCCTTAACCTAATCGAACACCTCCAGAAACCACCGGTACTCTCGACCCCAAGCGAAGGCGAAGAATTATACCTATACCTTGCTGTGTCATCTCACGCTCTAAGTGTTGCCTTGGTAAGGGAAGACAACCGCACGCAACGGCCAGTTTACTTCGTCAGCAAAAGGTTTACTGGGGCAGAAGTCAGATATCCTAAACTTGAGAAGTTAGCATACTGTTTACTAATCACTTCACGAAAACTACGTCACTACTTCCAATCCCATTCCATCAAAGTTCTGACCGATCAACCACTGAGGCAGGTACTCCATCGTCCCGACACTTCCGGGCGACTACTTAAATGGTGCATTTAGCTGAGTCAATATGATATCACCTATCACCCTCGCACCGCCATCAAGGGACAAGCCATTGCTGATTTCATTGCAGAATTCACTACCAACGAGGATAAGGAGCAATTGGAAATAACAGAAGATATCAAGTGGAATCTCTTTGTGGACGGTGCATCTAACGAACAAGGCTCAGGGACAGGTGTGGTAATAATCACTCCCAGGGGAAATAAACTGCACTATGCTATAAGGTTGGAGTTTGCTGCCACCAACAACGATGCAGAATATGAAGCAGTGATAGCTGGACTAGAAATTGCCATAGAAATCGGAGCCAATTCTTTGTGTCTTCACAGCGATTCTCAACTTATTGTTAATCAAATACTAGGAGAATTCCAAGCTCGAGAGGAACGACTCATAGCATATCTAAAGAAGACCAAGTTGCTTCTCAGCCGATTGGACCACTACTTAGTCAAACACATCCCTCGGGAAGAGAACCAAGAGGCCGACGAATTGACAAAGCAAGCGAGTATGAGAGACATCGCCATCTTCGGGGCAGTAACCATCTCAAAGAAAACGGTCCCAACTTTTGAGCAAGTGAATCTGATAGCCGCAGCCGAAGAAGCAACTTGGATGACTCCCATCCGAGACTACCTACAAAATGGCACACTACCCAACGGGCGTAACGAAGTCAAGAAAATTTTGAGGAAAGCGTCCCGCTACACAATACAAGAAGACATCCTCTATCGGCGCGGATTCTCTAACCCATTATTAAGGTGTGTCGCTGGGAGAGAAGCCAAGGAAATCTTATCCAACATCCATCAGGGGAGCTGCGGAGACCACACCGGAGGGCAAACATTAGCAAAAAAGATACTCTGTTACGGATATTTCTGGCCCACCTTAAGCAAGGACGCCTTAGATTTCGTCAAGAAGTGTGACAGATGCCAAAAATTTGCTAAGATTCCACGGCTACCAACAACTGAGATTACTCAAATGACCAGCCCTTGGCCCTTCGCAATATGGGAATTGACTTAATCGAGCTACCGATGGGCCGAGGCGGGGCCAAATATGCTATAGTGGCGGTTGATTATTTCACCAAATGGGTGGAAGCAGAACCTCTGAATAAAGTATCTTCAGCAAAAGTTATTAACTTCTTGATCAAAAATGTTCTGTGCAGGTACGGAGTCCCACTCAAAATCATATCAGACAATGGACTTCAGTTTGACAGCGAGGAATTCGCCAACTGGTGCCTAGAGCACGGAATTCATAAAAGCTTCTCATCCGTAGCGTATCCCCAGGCAAACGGACAAGTCGAAGCAGTCAACAAAATTCTGAAAACTCTGATCAAAAAGAAGCTCAAAAAGTCAAAGGGCGCTTGGGTGGATGAACTCCCTACGGCACTATGGGCCTACCGCACATTTTCAGAACATCAACAGGGCACACTCCTTTCTCTTTGGCATACGGATCGGAGGCTATGCTCCCAGTTGAAACCATTGTGCCTTCCCACCGTAGGATCCACTATAACCCAGAAGAGAATGAAGAACTCCTCCACATGTCTTTGGATCTAGTTGAGGAGAGAAGGAATGATGCAGTCCTTAAAGCGGCGGCCCACAAGCAGAAAGTGGCAGCACAATACAACTCCAAAGTCAAGCATCGTACCTTACAAGAAGGGGATCTTGTCCTCAAGCGAATCTTCCCTCGCCCCGGAGCACTAGACCCAATCTGGGATGGACCATATGTAATTCAAAAAGATCTCCACAACGGAGCCTATATTTTGTCAATAGTGGACGGAGAGGTGTTCCAGAGGGCATGGAACATCCAACACCTCCGTCGATACTTTTCTTAACTTGTATTGCCCATATGAAGTGAATTAACAAAGAGAATCAGTGGACGTAGGCCTTTTCATGCCGAACCACTTTAAAAAACCTTGTCTCTTTTTTAACTTGTTCCTTTATATCTTGGCTACCTGTTAACTTTATCCTTTTCTGTTGAACAAAATCCTATGCGTATAGCATCCCCACCCAAAGCACTCCACGGCGCAACTTCACCTGGGCAAAACCTAACAGGTACTATGCGAATCTATGCCCTCGCCAATGGGACACTTTTGCTCCAGCATCCCTCTGCTGCGGGTTAACTCATTGCTCGCGACGGCCCTTAAAGCCAACTGTAATAAGCCGATTATAAGCCACCGAGAAGGCCGACTATAGCCGAGGCAGCTCATTACGGCATTAGGCTCGCCGGCAACTGTGAACCGACTATAAGCCCCAACATAAGGTGTGGCCAGCCAGGGGCAGTTCACAGTTGACGATCGGCACCCACGCTAGCCGGCCACAGTAAATCGAATAATACCCACGATTACGGGCCATAATGGCCCGGGTAGTTACTGTGCGCGATCTTGGCTCCGATGTGTCTTAAGTATGGCTGTGGTAAAAAAGAATTAACTCCCCGCGGAGGCGTAAGATGGGTGACAAATGTCTCCAAGACCCACAGCTAGGGAAAGTGACTACAAAACCCGTTTGCCACGAACTTAAGCACATCGAAGGCCTTCCGTGATTGGAAGTTTTTACTTTTTCACATATTTCAATTTTACTTAAAAAGCTTCTTCCCTATCCTCTATAACAATCCCTAAAGTACAGGATACAGAGTAGGAGATACTCGCCAATGGGTATAGGGACTCACAATTGGATGGCAGGGCATTCGACTGCA
Organism: Allium fistulosum; assembly: GCA_030737815.1. Classification (NCBI taxonomy): domain Eukaryota; kingdom Viridiplantae; phylum Streptophyta; class Magnoliopsida; order Asparagales; family Amaryllidaceae; genus Allium; species Allium fistulosum. Next base: position 1,459,119,165 of record CM060903.1, read on the forward strand.
TTCCATGCTCGGTCATACAAGATATTCAAAACTGCCATCTACAAACAAAACATGAAAGGCGGTATTTTCTTCCTTTATGTACAAATACATGACTATAATTTGTTCGCGCCACATGCTAACATTGCAAGTCGTGAAATTATGTCTTAAACCAGAACCCGACATCAAACACAATTTAATTACAAAGAATATACATAGTTATATTTCTCATACGGCATGTCAAAATAACGGCAAACATTCAAAAGACGACAAAATCAGCTTAAGTTAAAAAACTACACGTCAAAAATAAGACTATTTATTACAAGTGGCAAAATATTACAACCTAAAGGCTACTTTACTATTTTACGACTAACATATACAACTTTGTCAAATCCACAAAAAGAGTTTTTCCAGGTACAATCAAGGGGTCGGCCGCAGTGGAGTTTTATCCTTGCCCTGTTGACCGCCTGTCCAGTCAAAGAAAGGATTCATTAGTGATAAGCAACCAAGTTAATAGGGAAACTAAAAAGGAAGGCTTACCAGCATAAGCTTATTGGCCATCCTGGTCGTCATCATCCACTTGCACCCCTGCCTCCTCAGCAGCAAGCAACCGCATACCCTCCTTCACCGCCACCTTCTCCCCCTTGGCAAACTGGGCAGTGACTGCATCCATGCTGAAGGCCACACCACCATCTTTATCCGCATCGGCCTTGGCCTCCTCCAGAGCCCGAAGATAGATCTTAGCCATGACCCTGGGATAATCATCCATCCAGGATAGGTTGCCCTGCTTCCAGGTTCGGAAGTACATGTCCTGAAGCATTTCGTCCATCATCCCCTCATTCTCCTCAAACTCCCTCATCCGGGCCTCGGAAGCCGACAACCTCCCAACGGCAGCATCTCTCTCCGATCGGTATCTCGAGCAGTCAACCAGAAGGGATCCCCGCATTGCCTCCATCTCCTCCCTCAACTTGGCTTGAGCAAGCTCTGCAGCCTCAAGTTTCCCTGACAATTCCTCCACCTGCTCAAGATCCGCTTTCCGAACCTCGTCCACCGTGGCAATAGCCATGTCAATCCGTTCTTTGCAAGTTGCTTCCATTTTCCGCAGTTCGGGCCGACTGGCCTCTTCCATGGTTTTCCTTAGTCGTCCAGAAGCAGCCTCATGCTGAGAAATCTGAATAGCCTGATCCGCAAGCTATTTGGCCTGATCCGAAACCACCAATCGAAGTCGGATGTTGGCGCTCCCAATCTCCTCTTCGGCCTTAACCAGCCGGCATGATGCCCCATCAGCTTCTTAGTCTCCTCCGCCACCCGATCAATATTAGCCTTGGCCTCGTCTCCCATAGTGATTATACGAGTAGTGAGTAAATCGAGATCTAAGGACTTAGCTTCATCAAGTACTCGTACCATGGGGTTGCGGGGAAGAAGGTGTTCACCGGTGACCTCGTCAAAGGTAATATCATGGGAGCTTGGATCCAGGTCAGGATGACCCGCAAATGGATTACGAGCCAAGTCAGGACGGTCGATATGAATAACGGTAGGGTTTCCGGGCGGGCACGGAGAGAGTGCAAACTCGCTATCCTCCCCCGTGATATCATGAAGAGGCTGAGCCAGGAACTGAGGATCAATTGAAGGTTCAGATGAAGGATGACTCCTCTTTCTCCGTTGAATACCCTCTTCGATAAACCCGAGAAGAGGGCGGTAGCCGACTACATCCCCGGAGCGGTAGGTCGAAGGCTTCGGCTCGGCGGAGGTTTTTGAAAGCTTGTATTGCTCAAGCCTGTGCCGAAGATCCGAGGCCTTTGATGTCCTACCTGCTCCTGATATGAAGAACAAGTGTCACATACTTACATCACTATATAATTCGAGAAAACACGGCAAATTAAAAGATAAAAAGAAAAGAAACACATCTGTGGTTGTACAAACCCTGGGGAGGAGTAGGATACTGCAATAGGTCCTGGATTTCATTCCAGGACGGGAGCGGGTCATAAAATATTCCTAAGTCCCTATCATTAATGAAGCATGCAGGAGTCAAGAGTTCACCTTGAGTTGTCGGAGCCACCTTGGCTGGAAGGGTCTGAGAAGACTCGCTTGCACCGGTCCCGGCCTTGTCCGCTTCCCCGGTTTTCTCTACCAAAGCCGGATCTTCGTCCAGCCCCTCGAAAGCCTGGTGGAACGCATCATCCGTCCACTCTTGGATCTCGCCCGCTCGCCCAGGAAGCAAGGCCCCGATGCCATCGCCACCTTTATCACCTTCCCGACCATCTCCACCCTCACCTCTTTCCTCCTCTATGTCTTCCTCCTCCTGGGTAAGTGGACAATTGCTGGGGGAGGGACCGTCCGACTTCTTGAGTTTCTTACCTCTGACAGCTGGAGGTTTTGTGAAAGGTTTCCTCTTGCTACTCTCTACCGTAACACCTTCCTTGGTCTGAGCAGCCGCCCTCTCCTCCGCCGTTTCCCTCAGCTTAACTACTGACTGCTGTGGAAGGATTAAGTTATACTCTAGAAGAATCGCATTTCTGATCAAGAAGGCAGATGATCTATATTTCCCGAGAATAGCTTCTATCTCAGCCGCCGTCTGAACCAGGCGGTCAGTCTCCACAATCGCAAAGCCACCTGTCGCTAGCAAAAATGAGAAAGTATGAGAAGAAGCATCGCAATCGGAATAGAAATTATAAGTAAAAGCATCAACTTACATCCAAAAGTAAAGTGCCGAATTGAAACGGAGTCGTCCCTGACAAAGAACCACTCCTTCTTGAACATGCTGAATTTAGAATACAAATCCAAGACCGGCTTGAAGGTCACGGCTGACTCCAAGCTAATGTATGGGGACCCCTTCTTATAGCCCCTCAGATTATATAAGTACTGGATCTCCCGGTTGGAAGGAGCACGACCATACTTCCTCTGGAAAATGACGAAGAGGCTCACCAGTATAGCATAGGAGTTGGGTTGAAGCTGGAATGGGGCCACCTTGAGATATGTGAGGAAGCTGGTTACCCAAGCGTTAAGAGGCGGAATGGCACCACACATGCAGTGGTACCTACTGTAAGCAAAGTACCCTTCAGGAGGGTCGTACGGCATAACATCTCTCCCTGGCAACAGCATTCGCGCCCTGTCAATTCCGAAAGAACGAGAGATGACATCAAGATGCTCTTCCTTAAGGGAGCTAGGAAAGCAATCGGGCGGGGAGTTTAGAAGTTCCTGAGGGCCGTACCCGTCCACTAGTGATCTCGGGGCAGGTCCGTGACGTTCTGAATTCGGCTGAGCTGGGGGCACGGCAGAGGAACCTCCTTCGCCCCCGGATTTCTTCTTGTCTGATCGAGTTTCTGCTTTGCGAGACATTATCTACAACACCGGAAAAACATGTTGTTAGAACAAAGGATGTAAAAAAGTAAGCATACAATATGGAATTTCACTCATAAAATCAGAATGCTCAAACTCCCGTTGTCGTTCGGTAAGGTAAATGCAAAATTCTCAAGGCCATTCGGTAGTTCTCATGACCATTCGGCATTTCCAACTCCATCCGTTTATACAGATATACGACTACCTTCGATAAACCATTCGTCCAACATAGAAAGGATCTCACCTGATTCAGTGAAAATATGGAATTTGATTCGGCTACCACTTTGATTCGGCTACCACTTTGATTCGGCTACCTCTTTGATTCGGCTACCTCTTTGATTCGGCTACCACGTTGATTCGGCTACCACGTTCGGTTCAGCTACGAAGTTTGATCCGGCAAGAGCAAATGTTTAGTTCGGCAGGTAGGAAATAGCAAAGGCGTACGGTCCCTACTTATAGACAAAAGGACACGACCGGACCATCTGGTTCGGCATCCAAGGGCCAAATGAAAATGTCAAACAAAGCACGCCATATTCGAGAATATGCCCCACTTTGGGGGGCAAATGTTGGGCGAGTTCTCACCCAGAAGGCCTCGAGACCAAGAAGCTTGATTCATTCGGCATTCTCGTTTTCCAGGGCCCATTCGGCAGACCTCATTCGGTATCCATGCCTCGTAGGAACCCATTCGGCAGACCTCATTCGGTATCCATGCCTCGTAGGAACCCATTCGGCAGACCTCATTCGAACCCATTCGGCAGACCTCATTCGAACCCATTCGGCAGACCAACCTCTCCTAGCTCCTACCGGACCACCCTTCCTCCTCAGAACCACCGAGCCAACTCCATAACCGAACCAACCCATGCTGAACCATCTCCACACCGAACCAACCCATGCCGAACCATCTCCACACCGGACCAACCTCACCATCCTACCACCGGTCCAAGCAACTACCGGTCCATTCTACACTCCAACCACCTCCGAACCAAGCAATGACGAACCAAGACGTACCAGGCCAGATCACGTCAGCCCAGGCCCATCAGCAACTATACACATCCTAGACCCCTACCCCCAGCCTCACTCTATAAATAGAGGGGTAGGGGTACAGCAATGGGAAGAAGTTTGAGAGCTCAAGCACGGAAGGAACTTTCAAACAACTTTCTTTTACGGGTATCAAAGCTTTGTACTTATAATCAGAATAAGAGAAGAGAAATAACATATAAAGTGGACGTAGGCACATTCTGGCTGAACCACTATAAATTTGTGTGTCTTTTTACAGTTTAGCCCCTGTTCTTTATATATTTGCATAAATCGCTCAAATCACTAAGAATAACATAAGATCTACTAAATCATACTACTTCGAGGTGTTTGTCCATTTTTTTACAAACAATTAGTTAAAGAGAATCCAATCAAAATGATTTCAAAACAACAATTAAATTAGATCGGACAAATAAGACACATATAAATTTCTTATAAATGATTCAATACCAAACTATATGAATGATATGAATAAATAATCATACAATATGAAGCATCTAAAATATATTAACATATTGTCATATAACTTATTAAGCAATAGCAAAAGGGTGGATCCAAATTATATTAACAATAACTAATTGGGATGTAAAAATGGAGGATCTGAAATTATGCTATAATATGAATATACAAACATTTGATGTAAAATATGAATGGGATTCAAAGCATACGAATATGGGTAATGTATGAACATATAGAATTGGAAATCACCTCATGATATGACCAAAAAGTAGCGTTTTTAATGATGAATAATAGGTCCTAGATTCTTAAATGAACCTCCATATTTTGCAGGAATCAAGAGATAAAAACCAACTATTTATTTTAGTTTGATTTTGTTTTGGAAATTTTTTAGCGATGGAACCCATTAAAATTTCGGCCCTAACTTCATTGGATGGAGAAAATTGACAGATAGTAATTGTATGTATAGAGCAATGAAATAAATAAGAGATAATATGTTTTAAAAGAAAATTTGAAACTTTTCAATTCCATCCTTTTAAAATTTTCTCTATTTAATTTCCAATTAAATCTCATCAAATTTTCTTCGTCTCTTTATTATTTATGTTCGGCATAATAGATGCCATTCGGCCCTCAAAATTTTCCAAAATCACTTAGAATTTGATCTATTTAAATTCATTTTAAACATTCTATCGATATCATATATCGATACACGCGTTTATAGCTTTTATATGCACACTTCATTAAATACTAAAGATATTCAAACAAAGCAAATAAAATGTAAATAATTAATATTTCTGAACTATTAATTAATTTAAAAACTCACTTCATATTCATTTTACTTAAATCCAATTTAAATATTCTACCAACATCATATATCGGTACACACATTTATAGCTTTTATATAGGAATTTTTTTAATACTAGTGGTATTCAAACAAATCAAAAATATTTAGTACTTAATATTTAAATATTAATTAACTTACAATAATTGTAAATTGATTAAATCGTATGGTTTTTTCAGAGCATTCGTTAGTACAATTGTACGACTTAAAGGTGTAAATTCAGTTAGCGATTAGTATCGAACAATTCGAATATTAACGCTCACACACCACCTTAACTAGTGGTATGATATTTTGGTTGAATTTATCGCTTAGACAACTTTTTGGTAAAATCCAAATTTACTTATTATAAGCAGTACCTCGTAGTAACGATTATTTATACCAAATCTCTTTGTTAATACTATATCACTTTAGGACTTATGGAATTTGGTTTTGGTCGAAATTCCAACTTCTTTCACATTCAACTTTGTAAGTCCAAACACAAAATCATTGATTCATTAATAACAATTATTAATCATATTGCTCTGGCCAAAGACTTTGACTTGACTACAGTTGACGTTGACACTAACCGCATATAACTGAGGAGATGAATTATTGAGTAGCATTTCACTCCCAATACTTCAACTCAGGCCCAACTATAGTTGTTTAATGAACGCTATACCACGATTTAACTATAGTAAAAGTGGAGTGTCCACATTGAAGTTCCACGGTACTCTCAAGTCGTGAGAACGGGGTAATATCATTATTACGAGATTCTCTACTTGATCCTAGTTATATTTACCAACAAAGATATCTCAAGTGAGTCATTCCATAGTTATCTAATAACTATCAGTATGTAATACGTTGGTTCCCTCAGCAGCCATAGGTATACAGTGCCGAATAACTGGAGAGCATTACATACTTCAGTGTTAACAGATTTATCGATATCCCACCTCAAAATATCTTGAATAGGAATATTTAAAATAATATGTGATTTTAAACGCAACAAATTTCTAATGATTACAGCACATTGTAATTACTATCACATAATGTATTATTTAAGGATTTTTTATTTTATATACTTTAAATCAATTACTTCATTAATTATACCATATGCCCACTCTTCAGACACCTACGACATGTCACACTTCCTTTCTTTCTCTTCTCCTTGTCATTCTTATCAGCCTAGAATCCCTCATTCTTCGCTGCACCTTGATTATGCGCCTATACTACCATTTCCTTTTCCTCAATACCAATAGTTTGAAATAAGTCCATTTCAACTATCATCTCATAAGTGGCGCCTGCGGGTACTTAGGCCAAAAGCAGCTCACTAAGTTAAGAATTTAGGCCTTTAACAAACCTCATAGCCTTCTTCATAGGAGTGTCAATCAAACCCAATCCAAACTTAGCTAATTCCATGAGTTTATTGATATACTCAACTAACGTAGAGTCTCATTGCCTTAGGTGTATAAACTCACCAATTGTAAACTTACTTCAGCCTTGGACATGAATCGCGACTCGAAGCGAGCCCGGAATTCAGCCTAAGTAATTCCTTCCTCAACACTCTCTTCAACTACTATGGTCCACCAACCTAGCGCCTCCCCCTTTAAATGCCATGCAGCCATCCTCCTCTTGATCCGGTCATCCCATACCAGCTCCCAAAGTATACATTCATAGTTGTTAATCCAAGCCTTTGTTTCAACAAAATCTTCAGCCCCCGTTATACGCCCATCCTCCTATATAGTGAAAGTCTTTACACATTTTTGGGAAGTCTATTGGGTGAGGTGTTGCTTTAGCGGGTGAAGCAGTCGATGCCTCTGGTGCAGCTTGTTGAGGAATGAGAACTTGCCTCACATGCTGTAACGACATTCAAATCGACAATAAATCCACACATGTCAAACTTGAATAATTCAAAACAATAGATTGTAAATAAAATTCGGCAAAACTAAGCATATACAGTAAACAATAGTCACAGAATCACAGACACAGAGTAATATAAAAATAATGCAGCGGAAGCAAGAAATAGTAGTTCATGAAGCTACTATATATATATATATATATACATCAGAGTTAACAAGATACAACAGAAGTCTCAATATGATAATCAAGTATAAATCAGAATACATCACTGGAATCAACTAGATAATTGAAAGCGAAATAGATAGCTGGATCCAAGAAAAGCTCCAACTCCAAAGGTGAGTCTCGAATGTTGTATCACTCAGTCTGACCCGAGCGTAAAGAAAAACACAAAACACTCGAGTCAGGACATACATACTTATATAATGTAAACCAACTCAAGTGAACTGTAATATAAAGGTACAAGTAACTTAAAGAATGCTTGGGATCGCCCATTCTTTAAGGATCCGTTAAACTATCTACTATGCACTAATATTCGCTATTATAATAATGTCTAATAATAAAATAAACTTACTTTTAAATAGCATTAAGGCTTTACATTTTCCACCTTAACACGTAATAGTCCCAGTAGTCTATCCAGTATTATCATACTCCCAAATCGGGGGCTACCCTCAATACTCCATAGGCTACGGTACAAATCCAAACTCATGGTAAAGTTCGATATGGTAGGTGACACGGCACAACTAGGCAATGCCAGGGTAGATATACCAATTACGCATCCAGGCTGGTGGTAACGCGTAGCAGCCACTACCGCCCACCTCGGAACACACTCCCGAATCAAAAATCGAGGATGGCCATCAAATCAATCACAAAGTAATAGAATAGTATACGATGGAATGCGTCCGATCAGAGGTGCTACCTCATTGGCCCGTCGATCGCTCCTGTTTTAGCCACCTTATGCCAACTCACGGGAGTCGGGTCCACGTATATACCTCAATAGGAATCGTCGCCACCATCCTACTTCATTCTGGAATCTCCACCGCATACACAGTTGTTAAAGTGGTTTTCGGTATCGACAGAGAGTATGCCCATATCCGATCCCGGTCTCTTTAACAACCAATCGTTATTATAACCTATGGTTATACATTTCAAATTGGTTTATATTTCCAGTCAAAATACATCATTTAAACCATTAAAAATAAAGTCAATATTCTTTCAAATCAAATATTCAATTTCCAAAAATTTAGCACTTTCTGAGCTTATTTATTCAGTTAAATACTTTAAAACATTGAAAATTTCAACTTTCACAGCACTTAGAAAATGCTGTGGTAAGTTATATTTGAAAACAATTCATTTCAACAAAGACAGCATTTATAAACTGCTGTAGTAGTTCAGTTTCATATGAAAACAAGTTAAATTCCACAAAGACAGCATTTATTAACTGTTGCAGTAGTTCAGGGTTCAATTTGAAAATTTTGTCCAATTCAGCAAAGACAGCATTTACAAAGCTGCTATGGTAGTTCAATTACATTTGAAAATCTTCAATTCAGCCAACTGCAGCACTTATCAAGTGCTACTGTAGCCCTTTTATTAGTTTCAAATTTTAACTTTCTTTATGCAACCACAGCACTTACCAAGTGCTGCAGTAGCCCTTAGTTAATTTTAGCCTTTAGTTCATTTGCATCAACCACAACACTTACAAAGTCCTGCAGTGTCATTTACTTCAGATTTTAAGTTAATTTCAGGAATGATAGCGTTTCTGAAGTGCTACTAATTCAGTTTCTAGATTTATAATAAAATTTCAGAAACAAATAAACTTCAATTTTAACCATTTTAACTTATAAAAAATCATATTTTTCCACTTCAAAAATGTTCATTTAAATACCATTTAACTTATGATTTTATAAAGAAAATTTTTACAATAAAATCAAATTTTTCAATAATTTCACTTATTAAATTCAAGTGTACCATTTCCCATTCTTTTCATTTTTAACAATTTACCTTAACACTTAAATTTAAATTTCCATTTCATAAATAAAACTTAATTTCCATTTTTATTTAATTAACTTAAACTTCCATAAAAATCAAATCACAAATTTCCAAATTAAGTTATGTTTCAAATCACAATTTTCCATTCATTTATTTAACATTTTTAAATACATAGAAAAATCATTATCACTTTATTAAATCATTTTAAATTCAAATTTAAATCAAAATATCAAATTTTACATTTTGAAATACTTAAAATTTCCAGAAAAATATATAAAATAACCACGGGTATGTATAATATTTTCTAACCTAGGTCAAGTGATACGGATAATATATCATTTCAATCCGTAATTTACAAAGAAAAATCCGGGTTATATCATTTCAAACCCGCAATCCCAAGTCAATGAAATTAAATAAAAATCGCTCAGGCCTATCATTTCAGCCCATAACGATTTTTCCCTATTCTAAAGTCCGTTCGGGTATGTATCATTTCAACCCATAGTGATTCTATTCTACAGGGAACTTGTAGGGTGAGAAACAGAAATAAATAAACAGTATAACAAAATATAACATATCAGATGATGTGACAAGTTTATAACAAAGTTTAACATCATATAATTCATATCACAGGCAGGTATATCATAGTATAACAATTCTACACATTCACCTGTTATCACTTCATAATTTGTATAAGTATGAATGTCAAGCGTGAATAACTCACCTTTTAAAAGCTAGAATTGAAATTCAAACCCAAATCTAAACTCCGCAAAGCACGAAAAGGCACGACAAAGCACGACTATATTCTTTTGAGTGGATGAAGAGTCGGATCCAAATCTTGTATACAAACAATTACACAAACATAAGTGTATAATTCAACATACAAGATTATGAATCAAACAATGAACAATATGGATCAAAGGGACATAACCTTTTGATAAAACAAAGCAAGATGCAAACTTGAGTGAAAAGAGAGCCCAAAATCCACATCTTGTACATAACAAAATAAAGCAAATAAATATCCCAAACATAAGAACATGATTCAATACAAAGAATAGAGATTACAACAATGAAAAGATAGAAAATAAAATGGCATAACCTTGATAACTCAAAGCAAGGTGATCAATACATGGCTTGGTTTGGTCAAAGTTTTGGTGATGTTGTCTTCATGGTGGTCACGGCTTTGGATGGTGGTGAGGAGGAGGGATGATGGTCGGTCATGGTGATGTGGTGGAGATGGTGAGGTCGGCAATAGCATGGAGGCCAAGCCTATCTTGAAGGCAAAAGAGAAAAACAAAGAAATATGGAAGAAGAAAGCAAGGAGAAGCCATGGAATAACTTTCTGAGAAACAAATTTTGTACATGATTCACAAAGTGATGGCGGCTAGGGTTACAAAATTTGAACGGCTAAAGATGTGTAGATGAGTGGTTAGGAAATTAAAAAGGCACAATTTAAGGCAAAAGAATCTTGTAATTAATTTATTCATAAATGCAAATAAAATAAGGAGTTTTGAAATGCGAAATAAATCTTCTTGTACGTGATTTGCAAATGAGAAATACACGGCTAGGAAAAGAGTGAATGGCTAGGGTTTGAAAAAAAAGGCAAGAAATTAAAAAGCACAATTTAAGGAGGAAGAATCTTGTATATTTTTTTCTTTGTTTGCACGTAATGAAAAGGCAACAAATATACAAAACAGGTAACCTATGTCTCTTGAAATTCCTAAGCTATTATTCAAAGTAAAATCAATCAAAAATCAAATGAATATATTCAAAGTTTATACAAATAAAATAGAAAATAAAAAATAGAGAAACAACCATAGGAAAATAGAAAATAAAATATAGAAAGTCATTGCGTGTAAACACTGTATTTTATCTAATTTAAAAGTATAAGTTTAAATTCCCAATAAATCCATATTAACATTGGTTTAGATACTAATACATTAATAACTTCCCAATTCATCCAAATTTCAATTAGCAAAGTAATTAATTTCATTCTCTTACCATAAATCTATTTTTTATGAATTGAATTCCCATAAGTTATAATTAATTTCAAATAAACTGATTTGATTCAATTCTAATCCATTTATTAAGTCTATACTACTCTGCAAACCTCGTTAATATTCGTTTATCTTTCATTACATTAATATATATTCAAATATCCATATTTCCTTTATATTAACAGTTGTTCTCAATTATATTGAATTTGTTAAATGTATACATTTATTATGATTTAATACTCCATTAATTCATTCAGATAGGTTTCATTCTTTTATATTATCTTATGAATAAAATATGAATTTCCATTTATTTCATTACATTCACATTTTACAATTACTGTCTTATCTCAAGTTAATGAAAATTTACTTACATTTGAATACAATTGATTTCCAATTCATTTTATAGCCTAAATAGACAACTTATAATAGTTGTTACCATTCTCTTTATTACACTCAAGTTTATCATTTTCCCTAATTATCAAAATTGCTTACAAAATGTTTAATTCATTCAATTAGCATAAACTATATACTAATTCATTTATTCGCACCACACTTACCCTTATTTTCTTATATTCATAGTTTATACCCCAAATCTAACATTTACAATTAAATTAATAGACCAATTAAATAGTAACTTACAACCGTTACTATAACTTTTAATCACACTTTTGAATTCATTGTTCACAAACATATGTTACCATTCTTATATACCTAATCTTTATTCAATGGTCATTTATTTCATACTAAATCATTTATAAATTTTAATGTTTGCATTTGTTTTCTTACATAAATTTATAGCCAAGTATAACAATTTACATTACTTCAATAAATTGTAATTTCATTTCAATTATTAATAATTAATTTTTAAATACATTGTTACATTTCATTTTGGCATTCATTTCATTATTAAATTACAAAGTTTTTATTTCTTCCAAATTTATTTACCAAAATCTTATTAAATTGACAACTTTAATTATTGAAAATTTACGGGTCGTTACACATGCCTTTGGTATTGTTTGACCATTCTGACATACATCGTATGGTAGGTATTTTATGGGTAGAGGGGTTCCCAGCCTCTAAGAAATTATTTTCAGCCATAATCAACTATCTGTGGGTTTGACCTTTTAATTACACCTCCTAAGATGGTATTATTTGATGAAAGAAAATTTTGTCTAATGTGTATGCGTATGTTCATGAAATTGTGTGTGTATATATAGTAAGGTTTCGAAAAATACTTCCAAAAATAAAAAATACACACACTTATGAGTATTTATCCTCATTGATCGAATAACCTATGCTCTAATACTAAATGTAACAACCCTCCCCATAACGGGTCTAATTTTCGACCCAATAAAAGCCCATCGAACCTTAGGTCCATTCCAAAGCCAGCTGTCGGTTGGTATAATTGCTACAATAAACAATATATAGAGCTGACTATCCATGATTTTAGAATCTCGTAACAGAAAAGATAAAATATAATAACAAAAAAACATACATGTTTCATAAAAATCAAATCTCATAGGTACAATATCCCAAAATATCCATAATACAATATCTCAAAATAATACATCAATATGTCTGAGATACGGGTACATCTGAATACATCAGAAGCATAGGAAGATAAAAAAACTACCATAAACCTCCAATGTCGCCTCCATCTTCTCCATTAGCATCGTTTCCCCTAACCTGTGAGTTGTAATGAGGAGGAAGTTAGAACAACAATGTCTGGTGAATGAAAATCTAAAGCCTTACAATAATAGTATTTGGGCAGTATCATTTATATATGTAATATGTTTTACGCATCCTATACTTCATCCTACTAAGTATACCACCACTGTAAGGCAAAGGCTTTTCCAGTCCAACTCCATAATGTACCTTTAACTATAGGCCAGGGCCCTTTCCAATCCGCCTTCACAACTACCGTAAATTATGCCCTAACGATGCGAGAGAAAGCATATGAGCCACTTGATACCTCTGTAATGGGAGTTAAACAGACTCTGACCATTTAATACCTATACCATAGGCAGCTCCCCATCATTTAATACTTAAACCCAAGGTTGACCCTTTGTGGTCCTTCCTAACTGACATCGTAAGAAATCCCATCAGGCCACTTGACAATTCTTTTATGGGAAAAGGCGCACCTTACAATCGCCACTTAATATCTCCACCCTAAAGTGGACCCTTCCATGGACTTCCCACTATCGCACCTAAAAGATAATCTCGAATATTTAATCTTTTTGAGTGGGAAGGAGGCAGACCTACAACAGCCACTTAATACGCCCATCCTGGAAGTAGGCCCGTATTGGGATATCCGTCTTATGAGCCGTAACTCAAACTATGATGTCTCATATTAGTCTGACTATTCGTAAGTGTTGGAAGCCAGATTAGTTGGGCGGGCTTAACCTATAGAATTGGGACTACCCTTGCGTATTCCATGAGTACTTATTATAGGCGCTTTCTCGCATCAGTCCTAAAGTTACACTATTGGTAAACCAAATTAGTTGGGCAGACTTCTATGTGCTTTTGACTGACCTCCCATCCTTATAACTTAGACATATTTCCGCTCTTCTAAAATACTACCATACACACACACACATTTCTATGCTACGTATATTAATAATATCTCGCTGCATTTACAACTTAAGGTCGTATAAGGGAAAACTCCTTATTTAAGCCATTTCTTTGTAATTTTCTTTTTGAACCCTTTTATCATAACAACAAAAATTAGAAGTGGAAGTTGAATAGAACATAAATTATTCAAATTTCAAAAAACAAATTAAATTCTACTATATTAACATAAAACAATAGAAATTCCAATTAATCTAAGAATTGACATTTTATATGGGGGAACTTTGGGGTTTTTCGGTTTAGGATTTTCGTATACAATTTTCCCCAGGCATAAAACAAATCCATACTTTTACTACACAATTACTTAAATATGAAAAACTAAGCTTTCTACTTATAGATAGTTTATGTGCTTTCCCTTGGATTCTATTCATGCCTAAGCCAAACTCTTCATTTAGGTTTCTTCTTTTTGGAATATACAACAATTCAATTGTATATAGATTGGAATCAGAATCAAAGACTAGGGAAGAATAGAAATAGGAAAATGTATGTATATATATAACCTACTACCTTTAAGTCTGATTAATTCTGGATCGAAGAATTAAAGAAAAGACTGATGAAGTTTTGCTATCGCTCCAATTTTCTAGTAAATAAAAGTGAGCGAGCTAGCCTTTTATTTATATTGGTGAGAAGGCATACGGACTGTAGGATTTAAGCCAGATTAAAATAATAAAATTCAGGCTGTTCATGGCTTAACCAAACCTTAGCTGCCTTCAAGTAACTGGTCGACTAGCCAACCATGGGTGGTTGACCGCTAGAGGTCAATCGACCCATTATTGGCGATCGACCGACCTCTTACCATTTGCCCCATATAGTTACCTATCATTATATTTTTATTTATTTTCTATTTTTACAAATAACATCAACGTGTGTTTACAAGTTAAGTCTCCCTTAACGTTAAAATATTTATTAACATTTTTAACTTCAAACATTAACATTAATTAAAATTTTAAATTCAAATTCGTTCAAATTATTTTAAATTCAAAAACCTCGAACATTAATAACTTTTTCGTTTGAGCTCCGATTACGAAACTTTATATATGAAAGTTGATCGGAAAATCACCATGAACACAATGGTGCAACTTTCATAGCCAAATTCCGACGTTTGAAAAGTTTCCATTTTTAGCCTTATTTTAATTAATTAAAATCTTATTGATTTTTACAGGTTGTTACATTCTCCCCCCTTAAAAAGGATTTCATCCTTGAAATCTCTAAGGAACAGATAGTGTAACGCACATTCTACAACCATGTTATACAAACAAGTTATCTACATGTTATCCAGCCTTTTGGCCTGACTTTATTCAAGTTGATTGGATAAGTTAGACTCAATGATTATCGAGGCAAGTAGCCAGAGAGATAATCCTAGGGGCCTAGGAAATAAGTACGGACAAGACCACAAGATGACAATCAAATAGACCTAGAAAAGCAACACCCTGGAATACACTAAGTATCGATTGGAAATCCACCCTACATAGGGGATCGGTACTGATCCCTAGAGGTACACCCAAAGTAGCGCCCAATCATATGGCACTCTTCTCTATCTACATAGAGCCCGATTCAAGTGTTGCTTTAGAATTCATGTGTGTCATGTTGTCAATCTCCATAAATAGTCTAAAGAAGTAATTTAGCCTTCTGTAGATCCATCAATTAGACCAAAAAATACTTAAACTATGCAAAACAACCTTGGAAGTATGAAGCAAACATCAAGACGAGTCAACACAAGAAGCCACAAGATCCCTACATATGTATATAGGGATTGGTACCAATCCCCAACCATAGGGGATCTGGGGCTGAGATTTTTTGGAGGATTTCATCTCCATGGAAAGGCTTCGTAGGAAAAATATCAGCGAGATATTTGGTCAACTTCCCCTTTAAATATAGAAGGCATGGTTAATTCTAAGGATCTTTACGCTGCCATTACACTCTTACTCTTTGGTATTAAAGGATCTATTCTGAACCTACTATCTTGTTATCACAAAACTAGTGCAATAGCAATAAAATCATTCAAGTGGACGTAGGTCAAGATTTCTGAACCACTATAAATTTATGTTTACTTGTTTTCTGTTTGATTTCATCTATTTTTCATATTTTTTTTCATTTCATCTCTACTGCTTACTTTCTTGGGTGTTCGTACCATTCTATAAGTGAGCTCAGTTCTAGCGTGAATGCAAGATACTATAAGTGAGCTCAACCAAATATTCAATATGATTATGTATGCAACATACTATAAGTGAGCTCAATTCTAGCGCGAATGCAAGATCGTGACATATACGCATGTATGCAAGCATCCTAGATATGCATAAGATTCTTATAAGTGAAAAAAAAAGTGTGACAACCATCTTCTACCGTATAATCTAACAACCACGATGCAATCAAAACCTATAAAATACTAAATTTAGGAGAGAGAAAGCTTACTAGAGAAAAGCTTAGGATGAGAGCCTTCATCTTCTCTTTGGTTTTCCATGTGTTTTCCGCTAGATTATCTCCTCGTTATACTCAAACCAACCTAATTTCTTTATTATGAAGCTTCCTACTTCCATGCTCCATAATACGTGCAGTGGTATGGGATGCTATTGGCTTTGTCTCTATATATAGCTGATAACTGATCAGGCTCTACTATGGTAAATGTGCTATGCAGACATTTCCCTAAGTGCGAAACATGGAAGACGTCATTGATTCCTGCTAACTAATCTGGAAGCTCGACTCGATATGTAAGTTTACCTACCCTTTCCAAAATCAGGAAAGGCCAAATAAACCTTGGTGCCAACTTCCTTGATGTCCCAAACCTCATAACCTTGCTATGATGGGAAACGTTAACAAATACCATATCCCTTATAGAAAACTCCAACTCCTTCCTTCGCCTATCAGTATGAGACTTCTGACGGTCCTATGCAGCCTTTATCCATTTCCTAATCATCTCTACCTTTTACAAGGTCTCACGAACCAAATTTGGTCCAAGTAGAATCTTATCGGTAGTTTCCTACCAAAAATTAGTTGACTTGCATGTAGGGTTGTCAATGGATACCCGAAAAATCCAAAATCCATCTACAACCGCATCTGAAATGTGGATAAATATCCGATATCCAAAAAAACAGATGTGGATGCGGATATGAAGACATCCGCATCCGAAAATTATCCGTCCGGTATTTTTCAAGATTATAGTTTAAATTTTGTGTATTTTAGTACAATGAAAAATATTTATTATGGTTTTGTTAATTTAGAAGTTTATATTATACGCACCAAATGCATATTAACTGCTCAAAACTATTTATTATCATTATATTTGTTTATTTTTAACACTTTTATAATTAGTGGGATTGAAAAAAGTTTATGTTAAACTAAAATTTTCCATTTATATTTCTTGATTTATCTGTCGTTAGCGGATAGGATAATTATCCGATATCCATCCGTATCCGCGGATATCCTATATCCGAAAATGATTTCGGATGGTGATGCGGATATGGCACTATCCGCATCCAAAAGTATCCGTTGACAGGCCTACCTGCATGGTCTTCCATATAAGGCTTCAAAGATGCCATGTTAATCGTCGCTTGGTAACTATTATTGTACGCAAACTCCACCAACAGTAAATGTTGCTCGTAGTATTCCCCCAAAATCCATGATGCAAGCTCTCAACAAATCTTCTAAAATCCTTTTCACCCTTTCCATCTGACCGTCAATCTGTGGGTGGTTAGCGGTGCTAAGGTTCAACATTGTTCCTAAGGCTGATTTTAAACTCCTTCAAAATTCACTAGTGAATAAGGGGTCTCTATCACTAACAATGCTGATCGAGACTCCATGCAGTCATACCACTCTCTAAAATAGATTTGTTCCAGAGATGCTACAGTCCAATTACTCCTTACGAGAATAAATTGGGCACTTTTAGTGAGTCTATCCACTATATGCCAAGTGGCCTCATTGCCTCTTTGACTTCTAGGCAACCTATCTATAAAGTTAATTGATATATGCTCCCACTTCCAAGTCTGCACCTTTAATGGCACTAAAAGTTCTCCAGGCTTCCCTTGTTCCGCCTTTATCTTTTGGCATGTCAAACACCTAGAGACATACTCCGCTACCCTTTTATTCATCCCCGGCCAATAGAAAATCTTCTTCATATCCCTATACATTTTATCTCCATCACGGTGAATAGTCATCCTGAAATGGGGACACTCAGCTAGCACTTCCTCCAAAATATCCTCCACCATTGGAACACATAGCCATCAATCTCTCCTCATCCATCCCCTTTTGCCTGGTCCATACCTACCGACATGGGGGAAACTTCTCCTCTACTTAGGTTACCCAAAATATCTACTATTGTCGCATCTTTCTACTATTCTAGTTCGATGCGATTTAGTATTACTGGCCTAACTTCCATTAATGCCAGATAACCTAGAGTGGTTTCTGATAACGGTTGGAAATTAGAATTCGAGAGAAACTCAAACTGCCTCCACTCATGCATTGCACCAAGAGTAGCATGCCTCCAGCTAAGGGTGTCGGCAACAACATTACCTTTTCCAAGGGTATACTGTATCTCCAAGTCATACTATGTTATAAACTCCATCCACCTCTATTGCCTAAGATTCAAATCTTTTTTGGAAAAATAGGTATTTAAGGGATTTGTGGTCGGTAAATAACTCAAAGATTTCTCCCAAAATATAGTGCCCCCATATCTTTAAAGCAAAAGCGATGGCCACTTACTCTAAGTCGTAAGTAGGGTACCCTTTCTCGTGGTTTTTTAATTGCCATCTTGCATACGCTATCACTCTGCCTTCTTGCGTAAGAACAACTCTTAGCCCCGTTCTACATGCATTGGTGTAAACCGTGAAAGACTTCATCCCATTCGAAATGGTAAGCACTGGCACACTAGTCAGCAGCTCCTTCAGCTTCTCGAATGCCCTCATGCATTTTTCATCCTATGCAAAAGCTAAATTTTTCTTGGTTAAGAGAGTCAGTGGGACTGCTATCTTTACAAAGTCTTTGATGAATTTCCTATAGTAACCTGACAACCTAAGAAAACTCCTAACTTCCTAGACTTTCTTTGGAATGATCCAGCCTTGAATAGCTTCTACCTTCATAGGATTAACGGACAATCCCTTCTTAGAAACAATATGATCGAGAAACCTGACCTTTTTCTTTAAAAAATGGCACTTTGAGAATTTGGCTTTCGGCTGGTGCTTTCTCAAAGTCCTCGTTATCTTCCTTAAATGATTTTCATGCTCGCCCACACTTTTACAGAATACTAGAATATCTTCTATAAACATTAAGACGAACTTATATAGTTGTCCCCTAAAGACTCTACTCATTACAAAGTATGCAGGTGCATTCGTCAACCCGAAAGGTATTACATCCCATTCATACAGTCCACTTGGAGTGCAAAATGGCAGTCTTTTGTTTGTATCCATGGTTATTCTCAATTGGTGGAATCAAGTAGTTAAGTCTGACTGGGAAAAGATTTTGGCTCCAACAAGCTGGTCAAATAAGTCATCTATTATATGTAAAGGATAATTAATTTTCTTGGTCAACTTGTTAAGCTCTATATAGTCAATGCATAACCTTAAAGAGTTGTCCACCTTAGTGGCAAAGGTAGTCGATGCCCTCCGTTTTGAAGTACTACAACAAATAAATCCTTTATGCAATAACTCCAAAATCTACCAATCCAACTTTCATCTTTCCTTGGGGGTTATATTCCTTAATGGTAGCACGTGGGTCTAGCACTCTAGCGTCCTTCTCCAAATCAATTCTAAACTCGGTCTCCTTTCAGGTGGGAGATCGGAGATTTCTTCAAAAATGTCTAGAAAGTCTCAGACTATCAGCATAGATGAGAGCTCAACTTGTGATAAGCTAAGAGAATATAAATAACTTAACTCGATTGAGTTTTGGGGTGCACAATGAACATCGATATCTTGCCCCTTACAACTCCCTACCAAACGATCCCTCTATCACAATCTAAGACAGCCCTGTAGTAAGATATTCAATCCATCCCTAGGTCAGTCCATACCCCTTAAAACCTAGAACATATGGATTACATGTAAAATCAACGTCGCATATATCCGCTACTAGGTCTTTACATATCAAAGAAAGAAGAGTCGACCCCCAATAGGATTTGATACGACTATTGGGTTGGTGACAGCTTGGGTTTTTAGACTCAAGGAGTCAACTACATTTTTTAGCTATAAATGAATGTGATATTCCTTAGTCAAATAAGGTACGAATAGTATTTCTGAAGATAATAGTTGTACCTTTTAATGCAGCTTTTCCTTTGTCTTTGGGAGGAGGTCTACCTGAAACATGTATAACTTCAATGACATATGCTTCCCCACCTTCACCCTCCTTTGCTAGCTTCGGGCATCGATTCTTGTAGTGCACTTCTTCATGGTAGTGACAGCATCTCTCCTTGAACTCTTCTCACATCAAACTTACTATGCAGTCCTTAGCCACATGCCCTCTCATCTAACACCTACGGCATGTCACACTTCCTTCTTGATCTTCCCCTTGGCTTTCTTATCATCCCAGAATCCCCCTTTCTGTTCCCCACCTTGATTCTGCACTTATAATACCTTCTCCTTTTCCTCAATACCAATAGTCTGAAGCAAAGCCATTTCAACTATCATCTCATAAGTGGCACATGCGGGTACTTGGGTCAAAACAGCTCCCTAAGTGGAGAATTTAGGCCTTTAACTAACATTATAGCCTTCTTCATAGGAGTGTCAACAAGACTTAATCCAAACTTAGATAATTCCGTGAACTTATTGATATACTCCTTCAATGTGGAGTCTCTTTGCCTTAGTTGTATAAACTTTTCCAATTGCAAACTTACTTCAGCTTTGGACATGGCAATTCAAGTGATTCCTTCCTCAGCATTATCTTCAACTACTATGATCCACCAATCCAGTGCCTCCCCCATTAAATGACATGCAGTCATCCTTCTCTTGATTTGGTCTTCCCATCCTAGCCCCTGGAATATACATTCACGGTCGTTAATCCAAGCCTTTGTTTCAACAAAATCTTCAACCCCCATATACGTTGTCCATCCATATTCTGAAAGTCTTTATACATTTTGGGGAAGTCTAGTGGGCGAGGTGCTGCTTCAGTGGAAGGGGCAACAAGTGCCACTGGTGTAGCTTGTTGAAGAATGGGAACTTGCCCTGCATGCCTTAGGTACTACTTGAACCATTCTAGCATACCGTGTATGATGGATATTTCTTGAGTGGAGGGAATCCCAAGCTATTGTTTTCAACCATAATCAGCATCTGTAGATTTGAGCTTTTAGTTACAACTTCCTAAGATAGTTATTATTTGCTGAAATAAAAGTTTGTTGGTGTGTCTGCGTATGTTCATAAAAGTATACTTATATAAATATTAGAGTTTTGAATAATGCTGTCAAAAATAACAAATACGCACGCTTACGTTTACCTATTCTCGCTGATCGGGTAACCAAAGCTCTGATACCAAATGTAACAACCCTCATCGGAACAGGCCTAAATTTCGACCCATTAAAAGCCCATTGACCTTACGTCTATTCCAAACCCGACTGCTGGTTGTTAAAATTGATACAATGAATAATATACAGAGCTATCTATCTATGCTTTCAGAATCTCTTAGCAGAAGGTGTGACGCTCCGGATTTTTCACGTTCGAAAATCGACATCCATACTTTACATCGTACTCGAATGCCGCAGATCCGACCGTTCAAATCCGAGTCGCCGGAGCTTATAACACAATTAAGTAAACAACACAGCGGAAGAAATGAATAATATCATTGATATACAACACTGATACAATATCTGATACAATAGAGTGATACAATGAATATCAATATACATCAGAGATATGATACAAGAAATAGCAGCGGAAAAGAAAACGATAACATCAGCAGTTGATAATCTCCATCTTCAAAACACCAATTCAGAAATAGCTTGAACTCCCAATAACGATGCACAAAGATAAGCAAGTGCAGTCCGATCCAAAGACTGAACTAGCTCCAGATAATCTACTAAATCTGAATATCTGAAAAACCCAACTCTAGACTGCTCGTGTCGAAAAAAATTGAGCATCCAGAGTTTAGAAAAGAAACAATAAACTCCGGATCAGTCATGGGACTGGTGTGAGCAACAAAAATAGTTTATCTTTAAAAACAAACAACAGGATAATTTTTAAAATCAGTTCGCAATGCTTTTGGAAAATGAAACTACCATAAGACCTCCCGCCACACACACAATGCAAACGCAGAATTGGAGGAGATTTCTTCTTATGATAGTCAAAGATGCTTACTACGCAAAAATCAAATCATTGGATGTTATTATTAGTGCATAGTGGAAAACATTTCGAAAATAGAATATTAATCTTAGTCAGCATAGACATTTCGAACTATGCCTACTATAGCTACCATTTAAATAGTGGGGCGCCACCATAAGTAAATGGCAGGTTAAACAACTAAAACCGTACAGGGTTTCGTATTGGGAATTGGATTTCCAACAATGGTCAGGCCAAGGAACTTCCCATTGCCACATGGAAACGCCTCTAGAAGGACGTCCCGATAACCTAACCGGATCTCTGCCAACACAAGGTCGGGTTACCCCTAACTGGGTAACTACTGACACGAGTATGCCATCTCCCAGTTGTAACCAACCTTTAACCGGGGCCCCAGCAACAAATCACAAAGTAAGATATATATATATATATATATATATATTTGCGACATCCACATAAGTTAAGTATCTGGGCTCCATACCATGATACCACTTCTATCCAGAAGGAAATGAACATACCCTAAGGGGCGCTACCCCCAATAACCTTGCTGCATCTTTCCTGTTTTGACCATACCGGGGTGTGAGGTTCGACGAAGTATCGTCCACAACGCTACACTTTGGAACAAAGCCATGCTTTGGGTCAACAGATGATCAAAGTAATGATCACAAAGATAAATGATCAAACAAATGATCATATCACAAATGATCAAACAATGATCATCACACAGCAACACTCAGCATGTCACATTACCAAATTGGGAATATATCACTGATAACCTGCAACTACATAACCTCTAAGCTCGTACGTCTCAAAGAAGGGTGTTAAGCTAAGCGAATAAATCTCCACCACCAAACAGAAATGTATTTGAAAGAAATCGGCTTTATATCTCAAAGTGTAATGTCAGACATGTAACCATACAAGTCTGTTCCGGGTTCGAACAGAACCGAAGGCACTTCCAAAGAAGTCCTTGTAATCCGGGTATTCACAATCCCGATCGGACTTCCCAACACTTAGGGAGTCTCTATACCGTTGCAACTCAGTGCAGAGACAATCGATAGGTCATCCTATCGTTCTCGCAAATACCCGGTCTTCAACACCGGTCTTCAAATGCTATCCATATACGACGTATCACTAATTCGGAATGGGTTATGTGACACAAAGGTCCTCTCCCGACTGAACCGAATAGTGAGCGTAATATTCAAAAACAAATGGATAATGGGATTTCAATTAAGTCACAATTTATTACCCAAAAATTTACTTCAAATGGTTTAAACACATTACCATTTAAATCTTTTAAATAAAAGATTTAATTCACAAAGTTCACTCAGTTTTCACAAAGATTCATTCACGGATTTCAAAACAATTTCCATTAACTCATACAATCTTTAGATTAAAGATTTTACTTATAGCTTTCAACCCGTTTCCAAAGATTTATTCATAGCTTGGAAGACCATTTTCATTTTAGGCTTGAAATCTTTTTAACACAAATTGGAAGTTCATTACTTATGTGAAAGCTTTTATTATTTGAAACACAAACAGTTCTCATTTCAGAAAAATCCAATTATATTTACACGAGTTAAAGCCCTTGAATTTAAATTCAAATTCCCAAATTAATATCTTTAAAATGGTTTAACCCATATATAACTTGTATAACATCTTTAATCCCTAGTTGCCAATCATAGAATTTAATTTCATATTTTGAATTTAAATTTAAATTAAATAATTTAAACTTCAAGGCTTAATAAATTTTATCTTTGAAATTCCTTTTCAAAAACTTTCCACTTTAATCCCAATTCATTTCCAAAACAATTTGGATTTAAATATTCAAATTTTAAATTATTTTGAATTAAATTCAAATATCTGTGACTTAACCGATTTCCTCATGAAATCCATATTTGTGTGTGTATAAGTGTGGTCCAGGGGTTTTACACAATAGTGCAACATCATCAACCATCACATATTCAATTATATCAAATCGATAAGCGGTATATTCCAATAATGCTTATCTATATATACAGAATCACAGATAGATAATATAAATGCATTATAGAAAAATAAATTACATTCATCACAGCTTGAATTAAAACAATTCAAATTACAAAGCATCACACAGCAAAGATGTCAAAACAATTCACAGCATTCAATAGAATACATTCATCCATAAGTAAAGCCAATTAAAATATCTGATTAATCCAAACCAGAATCATTTGCCTATGGATAATTCCTAGTCAAGGTTAATCAATAATTAATTAATTACAAACATTTAATTAATTATTCTTTTATTCATCATTAATTACCCTTTAATAATTAATCCTTAATTAATTATTCTTAATTAATTACAATAATTAATTACTCCTTAATTAAAAATTATTTCTTAATCATTTTAATTAATTAACCTTTAATTAATTATTCTTAATTTAATTATCTTAATTAATTAACCACATTCATTAATTATTCCTTAAAGTAATTAACCCTTAATTACTTGGTAAATAAATCTTTAATTATTAATCACCCATTCTAAATTACTCCCATATAAGTAATCATTTTTAATTAATCAATCATTAATTACTTAATTAGTTATCTACTAATCATACATTAATTAAATTTAAGTAGTTAATCACAAATTTATTTACCACTTAATCATTAATTAACCAATCTCTGATTACAATTATAAATTAATTATTCTTAATTGCTTTCTAAAATAATTAATTGATATTAATTATCCATCTTAATTAACATTTAGAAATCTTCTTTAAATTTTGAAAATCAATCTATTACTAACTACAAAACTTTAATGTTAATAAATTTTATACTTAACTTAAATTAATTACTTAATTAAAATAATAATTAAGATTCAAAACATTGTCAAGTATTAACTAAAATAATTAAAACTTGTGTTTAAGTTTTTAACTTAAATTGTTAAGCATTTATTAAGTCGACAATGTTTAGAACTTGTTGGAAAAACAATTTACTTTACTTTACTTTTTATAAAATATTGCAGATTGAAGAAAACCCAACCTGATAACTTCCCCTGTTTTACTCAGTAACACTCAAGCTTCTCACCCACTTCCCGTTCTTCACGCAACCCTTCTTCTTCTTCTTTTTTTCTATTTCCAGTTAGTTTAAGTTTAAACTTAAGTTATAGTATAAATTAAAGCATCAGAAAATCATGCTCGCGCGCGCTCAGGCTACTCGAAGCACACCATTACCCTCGAGATAGAACAATCCCAGATCCAAACGTGCACACGTGCACGTGCACGCGCCACCTGGTCACCACCGACCTTCGTCGAGGCCACCACCAAGTTGACGATGATCACCAGAATCAACTCGCAAACCCAGATTTTCAAATTCGACTGGAAATAAAAATTTATCAGTTTCGAGTATTTTCTGAAACTCAACCACCTCCACGAATTTCCCCGACGCCGACAACCTGGTCCATCATAAACCATGCAGCTTTGACTCAAACTTCGCCACACCCCGACGCTTCGTTTCCCCCTAGTGCGATGCGTTCCGAAGCGACGTCGACGAAGAAAACTACACGCGACTTCCACCTTCAAAACACAGGGTTTAAACCCTAAATCTTCCTCGACCCATCAATTCTTGCAATATTTAATTTTTCTAGCATTTTTCTTGTATTCGTGAATCATCAAGCTAGCTCCACAACGAATTTCAACATCTAATATTTGTTGAATCAACAGAAATTGATAAAAATGCATTTTTGATTCATTTTCGAATTGCACCCTGAATACTTACTTAAAAATCATCATCCTTGTTTTAAAAATCTTACTTTTGTATGTTTATTCAAGATATGAAATCAAATTAACAAATTAAAATATTCAAATTTATCATCAAAATTTCTTTTTACTGTAAACTTAAATGTACAGGATCCAAATTCCACTGTCAAGCTTCAAAACAAAATTCAAGGCTAAGATTTAAGTTTAAACAACTTATTTTGTTTAAAATCATAAGCTTATAATGTTTTGTATGAAGATATATTAGTTTTCTTCTACTTTATTTTGCTCTATAACTAGAAATACAGGAGAATAAAAATTCACAGTTCAACAGAAATACACAACAGATTCACACAAATTCATATCAACATCACTGGCATACAACTAAATTTTACTTGAAAGTTGACAAAGTGAAGTTACTCACCGTTTATTTTTTTGAAGAAAGAACATAGCTTTGATTTTTGAAACAGGCTTTGCATTTGAAACTGGCTGAGAACTAAAAACTATATTCTCTGGTCGATCTCTGGTTGTATTGATCTTGATTGTTGTTTAAACTGAAGTTTTGGTTTGAGTTTTCATTTACAGCTTGAAGTGGAACGAATTTGAAATGAGGATGATGTTTATAAAGAAGAAAAAAAATGAGTACAGGGTGTTGTTTGTTTATACAATAGGGTATGGCTGGAGTGATATGGTTTGTACTGAGATGATATGCCATACTTCATTCCATACCTACTTATTATATTCTTTTTAGTACATATGTCTACTTTTACTTGCCTTTGCAAGCTTGTCTCGGCTGAAGATATACTTTGCATTAATTACTTTTGTACAAACTATACTTGAATATATATATTTGTTTACAACTCTATTATTTTACTTTTATGTTGATAGACTTGCATGCATATCTATTTACAGGCTGCATGCATATTCTACTTGGCTAGCTTGCTTTTACTTATGTTATATAGATATAAAGTTGTTATTGTTATTTGTTAATATTTGAATGTATTTCTTTATTTTATTTAAAGCTTTACTTTGTTTGTTTGTACATATCTCTTTTGCTTTGGCTTCTTACTTTATACTATAAACAATTTCTATTTTAATTATATTGTTAAAATTTTAGCTAACGTGTTACTTTATATTTTTACATACATGAGTGTATTTTAACCTTAAATTTTTTTATTATCATAGTTTATCTTATATATTCAAATTCTATTTCTATTCCTAACTTAACATTTATTTGTTTATTTTATTTTTAAAGACTTCATTTTGAATTTTTTTTTCATAATTTTAAATCAAAAATAAATTTAATTGTCAATTTAAAATTAGTTAAAATCGAGGATCGTTACAGAAGGGGTTAAAATATAATAACAGAAATAAGTACCCATTTTATAAAAATCAAATCTCAGAAGTACAATATCCTAAAATATCCATAATACAATATCTCAAATAAAACATCAATATGCCTGAAATATGTGTACATCTGAATACATCAAAAGCATAGATAAATAAATAAACTGCCACTAATCTTCAATGTCACCATTGTCTTCTCCATCAGCATTGTTTTCCCTAACATGTGTGTTGTAATGAGGAGGGAGTCAGAACAACAATGTTTGGTGAGTGAAAATCCCAAGTTTTATAATAACAGTATTTGGGCAGTATCATTTAGATAAGTAATATATGTTATGGATCATATACTTCATCCTACTAAGTATGCCTCCATTATAAGCCAAAGGCTTTTCTAGTCCAACTCCATAACATTTCTTTAACTATAGGCCAAGGGCCCTTTCCAGTCCATCTTTGCAACTACCATAAATCATACCCTAACGACACGAGAGAAAGCACCTGAGCTACTTAATACCTCTTAAGAGTTAGGTAGACTCTGACCATTAAATACATATACCTTAGCCAGGTCCCTATCATTTAATACCTAAACCCAAGGTGGACCCCTCTCTGGTACTTTCTAACTGACATCATAAGAAATCACATTAGACCACTTAATACTTCTTTTATGAAAAGGAACGGACCCTACAATAGCCATTTAATACCTCAACCTTGAAGCGGACCCTTTCCATGGACTTCCCACTACCACACCTAAAAGATAAACTCAAATATTAATACTTCTAGAGTGGGAAATAGGCAGACCATACAACAGTCGCTTAATTCCCTCATCCTAGAAGCAGTCCCATACTGGGATATCTGTCTTATGACTTGTAACCCAAATCGTGACGTTTCACATCAGTCCGATCATTCATCGTTGCAAGTAACCAAATTAGTTGAATATACTCACCCTACAGAATTGAGACTTACCTCGCATCCTCTATGGGTACTTATTATAGATGATGTCTCACATTAGTCCTAAAATCATACTGTTAGTAGCCAGATTAGTTGGGCAGACTTCTGTGTGCTTTTGACTGACCTCATATCCCTATAACTTAAACATATTTAGCTCTCCTAACATACTACCACACACACACACTCTGCATATATTAATAATATCTCACCACATTTACAACTTAACGCCATAAAAGGGAAAACTCCTTATTTTGCCTTTAATTATGGACTAATTTCCATAATTACGCTTAACTTCCTTCCTGAAAGGTCTAATGCTAATTATTAACCTATTTGTTCTATATGATACGATTTTATACGTTACTGTTTATACTTTATTAATATATTTATACATACTTAAATTTTAGGCTAACTAAATATCCCTTAGCGTGGGTAGAAATATTCCTAGTCAAAGATTTTTGCCTCATATACTAAAAGTGTAAAACTTCCAAATCCATAAAGCTTGAGTTCCATACAATAATTAACAAAATAATTAATATCCTTAGCTAGGCAAAACAGACTTTTGTGTGTGTGTCTATACACACACACACATATTAAAATGGAATAATACCAAACCCCTTTTGCATTAATATAATAAAATCACCGCCTCTGTTCTAAAAAAACAAAACTTACAATTTAAACCCTTTATATTCTATTCAACCTTTACATGTACAACCCTGAAGCGTAAAAATGGATTCATATTTATATATATTAGGGAAATAGGCGGTGCAAACTACAAATAGGAAAAATCCATACTTTGCATATCATTTCATAATAATTTTCTTTTTGAACCCTTTTATCGCAATAACAGAAATTAGAAGTGGAAGTTGAATAAAATATAAATCATTCAAATTGCAAACAACAAATAAAATTCTACTATATTAACATAAACCAATTGAAATTCCAATTAATCTAAGAATTGACATTTCATTGGTGGGAACTTTAGGGTTTTAGAGTTTAGGGTTTTCATAAACAAAATTCTCCAAGGGGTAAAACAAATCCAATGTTTTACTACACGAATTACTAAAATGTGAAGAACTAATATTTCTACTCACAAATAGTTTCTATGCTTTCCCTTCGATTCTATTCACGCATATGCCTAACCCTTCATTCAGGTTTCTTCTTTTGGAATATATAACAATTCAACTATATATATATATATTAGATTTAGAATCGGAGATTAAGGAAGAATAGAAATAGAAAAACATGTACGTATATATAACCTATTACCTTTAAGTCCAATTGATTTTGAATCAAAGAATTAAAGAAGAAGACTGACAGAGTTTCCCTAGTGTTCCAATTTTCTAGTGAATAAAAGTGAGCGAGCTAACCTCTTATTTATAGTGGTTAGAAGGCGTCTGGACTGTAGGATTTAAGTCAGTTTAAAATAATAAAATTCAGATCGTTCGTAGCTTAACTAAGCCTTGGCCGCCTTTAACTAACCGGCCATGGACGGTCCTCCGCCTCAGTATAGGCAATCGACCGGCCTCTTACTGTTTGCCCCATATAATTACCTGCCATTATATTTTGGTTTGTTTCCTATTGTTACAAATAACATTAGCGTTTGTATAAAAGTTAAGACTCCCTTAACGTTAAAATATTTATTAACGTTTTTAATTTCAAACGTTAACATTAATTAAAATTTTAAATTTAAATTTGTTCGGATTATTTTAGATTCGAAAACCTCAAATGTCAATGACTTTTCCGATTGAGCTCCAATTACAAAACTTTATATACGAAGTTTATCAGAAAATCGCCACGAACATAATGTTGTAATTTCATGGCCAAATCCAAACGTTTGCAAAGTTTACATTTTAGCCTTATTTTAATTAATTAATTTCTTATTAATTTTAATGGGGTGTTACATTCTCACCCCTTAAAGAGGATTTCATCCCCGAAATCCGTAAGGGACGGACAGTGTAACACGCACTCTATAACCATATAATACAACTAAGTTATTTACACAACCATCTTCTTAGCCAAAAATGCAATGTGATTATGTATGCAACATACTATATGTGAGCTAAATTCTAGCATAAATGTAAGATTATGACATATAGAAATATATGCAAGCATCCTAGATATGCATAAGATTCTATATAAGTGTAAAAATTATAGTAAAAAGTGTGACAACCATCTCCTACCATCCAATCTTTCAACCACAATGCAACCAAAACTTATACAATACTAAATTACGAAGAGAGAAAGTTTACTAGAGAAAAGCTCAGGATGAGAGCTTTCATCTTCTCTTCGGTTTTCCATGTGCTTTCTGTTGGATTATCTCCCCATTGTACTCGGACTAGCCTAATTTCTTTATTGCCAAGTTTCCTAGTTCCGTGCTTCATAATATGTGTGGTGGTATGGGATGCTATTGGCTCCATCTCTATATCTGATAACTGATCAGGCTCTACTATGGTAGCTGTGCTGTGCAGACATTTCCATAAGTGCAAAACATGGAAGATGTCAAGGATTCCCGCTAACATATCTGAAAGCCTGACTCGATATGCTAATTCCCCCCTTTCCAAAATTGAGAAAAGCCTAAAAAAATATTGGTGCCAACTTCCCTGATGTCCCAAACCTCATAACCTTCCTAAGAGAAAAAACCTTAACAAATACCATGTCCCCAATAGAAAACTCCAACTCCTTCCTACGTCTGTTCTAATAGGACTTCTAATGATCATGTGCAACCTTCGACGCCTAATCATCCCTAGCTTTCCGAGATCTCGCGAATCAAATCCGGTCTAAGTAGAATTTTGTCGATAGTTCCACTAAAAATTAGGAGACTTGCTATAACAACCCATATATTTGGACCATTTAAATTGACAATAATCCACACATGTCAACTTAAATAGTGCAAAACACGAATCATTAATGGAGTATATGTATATAAATGAGAATCATCAAAGAATCATAGAAAATACATCATAATAGAATAGTGCAGCGGAAATACAACATAGTCATAAGAGTAGTTCATGAAGCTACCCATAAATACAACAATGTCTCAAATAAAAGAAATAGAACAACATAGATGTCCAATAGTCCAAATAGAAAGAACAATACTGATAAGATAAGATAGTGATAGTCTTCGGTCTTCAGCTTCAAGTAGAACAGCAACAGCAATCCTCAGTCTGATCCGAGCATATGCACAAACAAACACTCGAATCAGGACATATATTCTTATACAGATAATATGGTTCAAAATTTGAAACAACAATAACCCAAAGATGAATGGAATAAACATCTTTCAGGAACAGATAAACTATCTATACATAGTAGTGTACGATAAATAGATAATGTCTAACAGTAATGTAAAATATCAAGATAGTGTTAAGGCATCACCATTATTCCCCTTAACACATTTTATATAAGCATCATAGACTATACAGCACTGTAAACTCCACCGTAAACTAGTGGGCTATCAGGGAGTACTCCATAGGTATAATACAAAACAAATTCGTAGTGGTCGCGTATATGGGAATACAAGTATGACAAGGCACATGAGGCAATACCCAAGGTAGTGACACTACCGTTTGCCTGATCCGGACTGGTGAGAATGCATCGCCGCAGCGATCGCAACACCGCGAAACAACACTCCCAAATCAAGGGTGCGCACCAATCAATCACAAGTAATGAATAGTTTACGAAGAAGTGTGTTCGCTTGAGGTAGCTAACCCCCATTTGGCCCGGCACGGCTCCTGTTTTAGTCATTTCCAATTTGACAAAAGTGTCAAGGCTATCCATTATCATTCACTTTCTTCAATCAACAACGTACATCATTCCAACCACTTCATTCTGGATCACACTCCGCGCATAGTTATTAAAGTGGTTTTTCGATTTAGACAGTGAGTATGTCCCTAACCGACTCCGGTTCCTTTAATAACCTTCGTAATTATAACACCGATTGGTCGTTAATATATTTCAAAACCAAATCAATTTCAATTTCAATTAGAATTCGTAAATCAACATTTCGTTAGTCTTTCTAAATCGATTTCCAAAATTACATCTCATAACTTCCCAATTTCATTTTAAAATTTCTATAATTCAATTTCAAAGTTTCAAATTTTAAAACAATTCAAATATTCATTGAATTTCGTATATAAGTTCATTCCAAAATCATTTAACTTAATTTAACGTTCAAAATGATTTAAACTCAATTATCGATTTCATTCGATATTCATTCGATTAATTTATCATTAAAACAATTTCAATTAAATTCCCAATCCATTACATTACTTCCTTAAGTTCAACTTATTATATCAAGCTTACAAATTTATCTTAGATTAAATTTGTTGAATCCAATTCTTTAAATTACAAGTCTTCCATTATTTATTCAATAAAACGCATTTCATTTCTTATCAAAGAAATTCATTTCATTTATTATTTACTTAGTTACAAATATCAACACTCAATTAAAGAAACTTAGTTTCACTTATTCAAAAATTCACTTCTCTTAAGAGGAAAAATTTTAATTTAATTTAATCATTAAATAATTCAATCTTGTTCAATTTCAAATAATTTCGAATCTTATTTATTACTACTTTCAAAACTTAATTATTTACAATTCCAAAGCTTAATTATTTCTAATTTCAACTTAATTATTAATAATTTCCAAACTTAATTATTACAAATTTAATTTTTAACAATTCCAAAACTTCATTATTAACCAATTTAAATTTAAACAATGTTCTTCGTCAATTACTACGTTAATATTTGTTTCAAATTACTAATATTCCCATTTTTCATTCATTCGAATTTAAATTCCAAATTTTATTCAAAACCATATTATTAGTCAAATAAAACTTTATTTTATTTTAAATCAAAACATTGACCAATCGGGTTTAATTTAATTTTCTATCCTAAGTCAAAGTTTATTTGGGTATTTATCATTTCAACCGGATTCCATTTCAATTCAAAATTAAAGCATACAAAGGGAACTTGCATTGTGATAACTGGGATGGTGTCAAAGTAAATAAACAAGCAATAGCATCCATTCACAACAATTCGACAATTTAAATAATCCCGAAATAATCGTATTAATTTGCATTTGTTATTTATGCAAATTAATATAATTATTTCTAGAATCTACACTATCATTTCATGCAGATTAAGGATTATTACATTACGGTTTTGCACTTATCGTTCAATTTCAATTTCAATACTACAACAATAAATCAAATATACGTTCAAAGGTCCAAAGTGAGATTTATCAAATTCTACGTGTCCATTAACTTAAAAATTAAAGGGTCCAGTTTAACCAATCAAATTTAACATATGAAGGGGCAAGTTTAACAAATCAAAGTTCGACATATATAATCCATTTTAACTCGTTAACTACCCTATATCAATTTTAACTAGCAAATTATTTATCACTTAACAATAACAATTAACATCCAATTCAACATCACATAGCAACCATTCATCAATCCAAACTTGCATAAGAATATAGTCGTGAAAATTAATTCACCTTTCGTGGATATAGAAATTGACGGCGAAGCACGAAGAAGTAAGAATAGAGTCGGTACAGCACGAACAACGAACACGATAACGGAAGAAGAACGAAGGCTGAAAGATTTATGTTGTTGCGAAAGAAACTCAGTCGGTTGCTTCTGCACACAACAAGCAAAGAAAAGTCGGTTACTAATTTACTCAACAAATCGATACCGTTCAATTTCATTTTTTTCACTCTTCTTCTTTTTCTTTTCTTTTTTTCACACGCACACATTTACATGAACATATCTCAAGCCCACTTTCCCTTCATCTCTGCTTGCATCTAGCTACTCACGCATGCACTAATTTTTTTAAAAGAAATAAAAACACACTAAGTTTAAGAAAACAAACACACACTCACAACCATCTTCATACTTCACGCCTAACTCCATCTCCCCAGCATGCAATACACACACGCAACCCCACTTTTTCCCTTTTTTTATACAAACCGAGACCAAAGACACCACACACATGCAAACAGAAAACGCACACGCACTCAAACAGCAACGCACACACACGCCAACAGAAAACACACACGCACGCGAACACTCGGCTAGGCGAGGCTGTAGGTGATGGCGTTGTGGCGGCACGCGGAAAGTGGGAAGCGGGAAGTGCGGAACTAGGAAGGCGGGATCGGTTGAGGGTGGGCAGTGAAGACCTGGGGTTGGTGAAGTGGAAGGTGCGACTGAGTTTCGCCTAGGTGGAGTGGGAAGGAGGGGTGCGGCGTACGGGTGGTGATTCGGGTGGGTGAGCACGGTTCAGGTGGGGTCTTCGGCCTGTGGTGAATGGAGAGGGGAAGGGAGGGCCGAGAAGTAAGAACGGAGGATGATGGTTCGGCGAGATGAGCGATGGAGGGTTTGTGGCAGGCGTTGCGGCTAATGCTTTGGGCTGAGGCGTTGGAAGGCGGGTGCGAATGGATGGGTGGCCGAGACACAGCAGCTGCCGAGCATGGGCATAGGGAAAAGGGTTCATGCGGTAGAGAAGGGCTTCTGCTGAGTTCACGCATCCCTTTTTCTTTTTTCTTTTTTTATTTGCAAGTTCTTTTTACAGGGGATAATATGAACCAAGAATAAAAGAAAAGGAGGAGGGGAGAAGATACCTGTAGCTTACAATTTTTGTGTGGACAGTGGAATGAACGAAATGAACTGTCTCATTTTTACTTCAACTTAGTACCGTATTTAATTTCTCGAGTTACCAAACGTTCCGTTTCAATTCCCCTTTTTTTTCTAATTCCCAGACGTCCACACATATTCCCAAGCAGCTCCTAGCTTCCAACTACCCTCTTCAATGCCTCAGCTGAGAAAAATATGTTTTCCTTTGTAAACGGGCTAAACTTGGGCTGAGATTTTTATTTAACCGGTCCGTCCGGAACCGTTAAATTAACACGACTATTTTTACGTCTGACTCCGATTTATCCGAATAAATATACCATTTTGATCAGCGCGACGAGGCGCTACTAACGGTGCACAGATAATGGTGGTACGATTTTATTACAAAATTTTGAATTTTATATTATCGAGAAAATGCAGGAAAAACGCCGAAAAATAAGATCAACGGAGTTAAAGAAGTCCGAATTTTGAAAAAAGAAAAATTACGCCTTGCTCAAAAGATGTTTTATAATTTTTCTATGTAAAAATATTTGGGTTCGGAAGATAAAATTTTTCGCGCTTTAAAATGAACTGATATACAATAAAACGCGAACGAAATTTCCAGTGATATTTTACGACGAAACTTTACCCCTATCAATAACCCACTAAGCGCATTTTATAAACAAAGTTTGGATGTTAATTGAGATCGTTTAGAAATTTCAGAATTTTATATTAAAATGGTGGATTTAAAATTTTAAATTGGGTCGGAAATTCAGGGTCGTTACAATCTCCCCCACTCAAAACTTTTCGTCCTCGAAAAGGAACGAAATGAGTGAAGTAGGAATGAAATAAGCAGAAAAGTCAATATAGATTTCGAGAAATTTGAATTATACCTGAAATTAGTAATTCGGGGTTTGAATCCCGAATACTATCCTCAGTCTCCCATGTACAATCTCGCTCATCCGCACTCCACTGTACTTTGACGAGATTTACCGACTTCCTTCTAAGTTACTTTGTCTCACGATCGACTATCCGAAGTGGCTTCCGCTCAATAGTCAAGTCAGGCTCAATAACAATCTCTTCCAACTGAGCAGTAGGGATGGTCATAGATGGATCGTGCACAACTTTACGAAGATGTGAGACGTGGAACACGTTGTGCACACCGGCGAACTTCTCTGGTAATGCAACTCTATATGCTAATGTTCCGACTCTTTCCGTAATCTCAAACGGACCTACAAATCTGGGAGCTAGCTTCCCTTTCCTTCCAAATCGAACAATATTCTTCAAAGGCGACACTTTCAGAAATACTTTGTCTCCTATACTGAATTCGAGATCTCTTCTCCTTCGGTCAGCATAGCACTTCTGTCTATCTTGTGCTGTCTTAATCTTCTTCCTGATTTCCTCAACTTTCTCGGAAGCTTCCATAATCATTTCTGGACCAAGCACCAATCGGTCTCCAGACTCAATCCAACAAGCTGGCGATTTGCACGGCCGTCCGTATAAGGCTTCGAACGGTGCCATACCAATGCTTGACTGGTTTATTGAAGATAATTAATTCAAAATCAAATATACTTATTCAAATTTGAAATTCAATTGCTTTACCTGGTAACTATTATTATAAGTGAATTCAACCAAGTGAAGATGGTCCTCCCAAGATCCACCAAAGTCAATAATACAAGCTCGGAGAAGGTCTTCCAAGATCTGATTCACCCTCTCAGTTTGGCCATCTGTCTGAGGATGATAAGCTGTGCTCAGATTCAGTTTGGTGCCCAAAGTATCCTTAAATGCTTTCCAGAATTTACTGGTGAAAATAGGATCTCGATCACATACAATACTGGATGGTACACCATGAAGTTTAACAACTTCTCTCATGTATATCTCGGCCAAACTCGAAGCTGTACGAGTGGACTTGACTGGAATAAAGTGAGCGGACTTCGTCAGTCTATCGACAATCACCCATATGCTTTCGTTACCTTTTCTAGTCCTTGGTAGCCCATCAATAAAGTCAATAGAAATTTGCTCCCACTTCCAACCTGGAATCTCCAGAGGTTGAAGCAAACTTGCTGTCTTTCTGTGGTCAGCTTTAACTTGTTGGCAAGTTGTGCATCTGCTAACATAGGTAGAAATATCGCGCTTCATTCCACTCCACCAATATAGCTTCTTCATATTCTGGTACATTTTAGTGACACCGGGATGAAATGAAAGCGAAAATTTATGGTTTTCTCTCAGCACTTCCTGCCTAAGACCATCAACATTAAGGACACAAATGCGATTATCCATTCTCAAGACTCCATTACTATCAACATGTGCTCCCAATTTATTATCAGCATTTCCAACTCTGCCAAGAACTATTTCTTTGATGCGATAAAGCAAAGTGTCCTCATATTGCTTGGCTATAATACGATCCATAAGAGCTGGGGAGACGGAAAGCTGGAATAACATTCCCTCAACAAGATTACAACATATCATAGCTTGGTTTCTGCTCAAAGCATCGGCTACGGCATTTGCTTTTCCCGGAGTGTAATTAATATCAAGATCATATGCAGCTAGAAATTCGAGCCATCGGACTTGTCTCTGATTCAAATCCTTTTGCGAGAAGATATATCTCAATGACTTGTGGTCAGTGAATAACTCGAATTTGGTTCCCAATAGATAGTGCCTCCATAGCTTAAGAGCAAATACAACCACAAGAAGCTCTAGATCGTGAGTTGCGTAATTTGCTTCATGGGTCTTTAACTGACGACCAGCATAGGCAATAACCTTTCCTTTCTGCATTAAAACTGCTCCAAGTCCATCTCGACAGGCATCTGTATAGACGGTCAATCCTTCGCTACCATCAATAACTGTAAGAACTGGGGCAGAGGTCAACTTTCGCTTCATCTCATTGAAAGCTGCTTCGCACTTTTCACTCCAAATAAATTTCACATTCTTTTTGGTCAGTGCAGTAAGTGGTGCGGCAATACGAGCAAAGTTTTCTATAAATCTGCAATAATAGCCGGCCAAACCCAAGAAACTGCGGATATCCGTGGGAGTTTTGGGGGTCTCCCAATCCTGCAAATTCCAAAGATTCGAATTAAGATATTGATAAGTTGTTTTTGATAGAATTGACAAGTAAGAATAGGACTTACATTGATTACGGCGATCTTAGCTGGATCGACCGAAATCCCATTCTCCGAGACAATATGGCCAAGAAACCGAACTTCATCTTTCCAAAAGTGGCATTTTGAAAACTTGGCTTTAAGCTGATGACTGCGAAGAGTTTCAAGAACAAAATCCAAATGTGACTTATGCACTTTCTCTTCCTTAGAGAAAACAAGAATATCATCGATAAAAACCAGAACGAACTTGTTAAGAACATCCCTGAAAACTCTATTCATCAAGTCGATGAAATAAGCTGGAGCATTAGTAAGACCGAACGGCATAACCAGCCATTCAAAGAAACCATTCTCAGTGCGGAATGCTGTCTTAGGAATACTCTCCTCAGCAATTCTGAGTTGGTGAAATCCAGTAGCCAGATCGAGTTGAGAGAATACTTTAACTCCATGGAGCTGGTCGAATAGATCGTTGATGCGGGGCATCGGATATCTGTTCTTGTGTGTGAGCTTGTTCAGCACTCTATAGTCCACACACATTCTGAGAGAACCATCTGATTTTGTGACGAATACCACTGCAGCACCCCATTCTGAATGACTTCGCCGAATCAAGCCTTTAGCAAATAAATCTTCAATCTGAGCATTAAGTTCTGCCTTCTCTTTAGGAGCCATTCTCCTGGGAGGGAGAACTACTGGTCGGGCACCAGGAATAAGGTCAATGCGGAATTCGATTTGCCACGGAGGTGGTAGAGAATTTACTTCTCCAAATACATCAGAAAAGAATTGAACAACTGTAGTAGAGCTTAGTTCATTTGGATGGGAGTCAAGAGAGAATATAAAACTCCCAGCACATTCTTGAGGTGATTTACCTTTAATGACTAAAGGTATACTCTTGTCGTCGATAAGAGAGACGGTTCGAACTTTGCAAGAGATAATGGCTTCGAACTTCCATAGCCAATCAATGCCTAATAGTATATCGAATGCCTCGAATCCAAGGACATAGAAATCCCAAGTGAAGCGGTGAATGCCATGCATAAGAGTGACATATTTGCAAACCCTTTTAAGGTTAGCGGGCCCTCCAATAGGGTTTGATACACATAAGAAAGTAGATGCAAGGATGGGTTCCAAACCAAGTTTATTGCACAAATCAATAGATATGAAACTATGTGTTGCTCCGGTATCAAATAGAACTTGAACGGGTAAAGTATGCAACATAAAAGTACTCTGTAATGTACCTTGGTTATCAGTCGAAGCAGGTGGGGTAGGCAGATCATGGGTGGAAGAAGTCATAGAAAATACTCCAGCTGTCTTTCCCTTTTTATACATAGGACAATCCTTCTTGAAATGGCCCGGCTGCAGACATACGTGACAGAGGTCGTTCCTGGTATTCTGAGGGGGCGGAACAGCGGCACTGGCAGATGTTGGGCAACTGTTGGCGTAGTGACCCCTCTGGTCGCACTTGAAACAAGTGATGGAGGATAAGTCAATAGGCTTCTTCTGAGAATAGCCAAGCCCGGATTTCTGCTGCCAATTCTTCTTCTGTTGCTCAAAATTTGGCTTTCACTTTCCCGATTGATTAGCCGATGTCTGAGTAACTGGAGCTTTGGGGACAGATGTTCCTTTAGGCTTTCCCTCGTATCGAAGAGCAAAATCCATCAACTCAGTGAAAGTTCCATGGACATGAGCAGTGAGGAGCTCGTAATACTTTGGGCGTGCGCCATGTATGAACTTCTCATTCTTAAGCAGAGGTGTGTCAATCAAACCGGGTCCGAACTTAGATAGTTCGTTGAATTTCCTTTCATACTCAGTGAAGGTCATGTTGCCTTGCTTGAGATCCATAAAAGACCGATAGAGTTGGGCCTTCCCAGCAGCTGTCATCCATTGAGCCACAAAGGAGTCCTTATTTACAAGTGATATAAGATGAGTCAAAAATTTTAACGAAATATAAGGAATTATTTTGATGTAATTTAGATAGATTTCTACCTAAACTGGGCCCAAGTGATGGTTTCCTCATCGGTACGAGAAGTGATGGATTCCCACCAATCTTGTGCTACATCTTGAAGCTACCAAGCGGCTAACTTACGCTTCTGAGCGTCTGTGATCTCCAAGCCAGTAAAGATCCTCTCCAAACCCTTTAGCCATTGTTGTGCTTCGATAATACTCTTGGAGCCAGTAAATTTGACTCCTCCAAGCTGAGTGTACTCCTTGCTAAGAGTGGAGAATTGGACAGCGGGAGCTAGGGCATGTGGACCAGGAGCATTTCCACCCCTTCCTCCTCTAACATTTCTTCTAGTAGCCATCTTGGAATACCAAAAGTGATTTAGAATCAAAGATAGGAATTTATAGAACTTAAGGAAATTCTATTCAACGAATTCAATAAGAAAGATGAATCAAAGGATGAATTATGAAATGATTCTCCTCATTCTAGGGTATATTACCCTATCTCTAATGAGCTTTAAAACTCCACAGGCTAAGGTTGTCGGGAACCAAAGCTCTGATACCAACTGTAACAACCCGTATATTTGGACCATTTAAATTGACAATAATCCACACATGTCAACTTAAATAGTGAAAAACACAAATCATTAATGGAGTATATGTATATAAATGAGAATCATCACAGAATCACAGAAAATACATCATAACAGAATAGTGCGGCGGAAATACAACATAGTCATAAGAGTAGTTCATGAAGCTACCCATAAATACAACAATGTCTCAAATAAAAGAAATAGAACAACATAGATGTCCAATAGTCCAAATAGAAAGAACAATACTGATAAGATAAGATAGTGATAGTCTTCGGTCTTCAGCTCCAAGTAGAACAGCAACAGCAATCCTCAGTCTGATCCGAGCATATGCACAAACAAACACTCGAATCAGGACATATATTCTTATATAGATAATATGGTTCAAAATTTGAAACAACAATAACTCAAAGATGAATGGAATAAACATCTTTCAGGATCCGATAAACTATCTATACATAGTAGTGTACGATAAATAGATAATGTCTAACAGTAATGTAAAATATCAAGATAGTGTTAAGGCGTCACCATTATTCCCCTTAACACATTTTATATAAGCATCATAGACTATACAGCACTGTAAACTCCACCGTAAACTAGTGGGCTATCAGGGAGTACTCCATAGGTATAATACAAAACAAATTCGTAGTGGTCGCGTATATGGGAATACAAGTATGACAAGGCACATGAGGAAATACCCAAGGTAGTGACACTACCGTTTGCCTGATCCGGACTGGTGAGAACGCATCGCCGCAGCGATCGCAACACCGCAAAACAACACTCCCAAATCAAGGGTGCGCACCAATCAATCACAAGTAATGAATAGTTTACGAAGAAGTGTGTTCGCTTGAGGTAGCTAACCCCCATTTGGCCCGGCACGGCTCCTGTTTTAGTCATTTCCAATTTGACACAAGTGTCAAGGCTATCCATTATCGTTCACTTTCTTCAATCATCAACGTACATCATTCCAACCACTTCATTCTGGATCACACTCCGCGCATAGTTATTAAAGTGGTTTTTCGATTTAGACAGTGAGTATGTCCCTAACCGACTCCGGTTCCTTTAATAACCTTCGTAATTATAACACCGATTGGTCGTTAATATATTTCAAAACCAAATCAATTTCAATTTCAATTAGAATTCGTAAATCAACATTTCGTTAGTCTTTCTAAATCGATTTCCAAAATTACATCTTATAACTTCCCAATTTCATTTTAAAATTTCTATAATTCAATTTCAAAGTTTCAAATTTTAAAACAATTCAAATATTCATTGAATTTCATATATAAGTTCATTCCAAAATCATTTAACTTAATTTAACGTTCAAAACGATTTAAACTCAATTATCGATTTCATTCGATATTCATTCGATTAATTTATCATTAAAACAATTTCAATTAAATTCCCAATCCATTACATTACTTCCTTAAGTTCAAATTATTATATCAAGCTTACAAATTTATCTTAGATTAAATTTGTCGAATCCAATTCTTTAAATTACAAGTCTTCCATTTTTTATTCAATAAAACGCATTTCATTTCTTATCAAAGAAATTCATTTCATTTATTATTTACTTAGTTACAAATTTCAACACTCAATTAAAGAAACTTAGTTTCACTTATTCAAAAATTCACTTCTCTTAAGAGGAAATATTTCAATTTAATTTAATCATTAAATAATTCAACCTTGTTCAATTTCAAATAATTTCGAATCTTATTTATTACTACTTTCAAAACTTAATTATTTACAATTCCAAAGCTTAATTATTTCTAATTTCAACTTAATTA
The DNA here is from genome assembly GCA_030737815.1 of Allium fistulosum. Classification (NCBI taxonomy): domain Eukaryota; kingdom Viridiplantae; phylum Streptophyta; class Magnoliopsida; order Asparagales; family Amaryllidaceae; genus Allium; species Allium fistulosum. The sequence goes on from CM060903.1 coordinate 1,459,161,540, forward strand.
TTAATAATTTCCAAACTTAATTATTACAAATTTAATTTTTAACAATTCCAAAACTTCATTATTAACCAATTTAAATTTAAACAATGTTCTTCGTCAATTACTACGTTAATATTTGTTTCAAATTACAAATATTCCCATTTTTCATTCATTCGAATTTAAATTCCAAATTTTATTCAAAACCATATTATTATTCAAATAAAACTTTATTTTATTTTAAATCAAAACATTGACCAATCGGGTTTAATTTAATTTTCTATCCTAAGTCAAAGTTTATTTGGGTATTTATCATTTCAACCCGATTCCATTTTAATTCAAAATTAAAGCATACAAAGGGAACTTGCAGTGTGATAACTGGGAAGGTATCAAAGTAAATAAACAAGCAATAGCATCCATTCACAACAATTCGACAATTTAAATAATCCCGAAATAATCGTATTAATTTGCATTTGTTATTTATGCAAATTAATATAATTATTTCTAGAATCTACACTATCATTTCATGCAGATTAAGGATTATTACATTACGGTTTTGCACTTATCGTTCAATTTCAATACTACAACAATAAATCAAATATACGTTCAAAGGTCCAAAGTGAGATTTATCAAATTCTACGTGTCCATTAACTTAAAAATTAAAGGGTCCAGTTTAACCAATCAAATTTAACATATGAAGGGGCAAGTTTAACAAATCAAAGTTCGACATATATAATCCATTTTAACTCGTTAACTACCCTATATCAATTTTAACTAGCAAATTATTTATCACTTAACAATAACAATTAACATCCAATTCAACATCACATAGCAACCATTCATCAATCCAAACTTGCATAAGAATATAGTCGTGAAAATTAATTCACCTTTCGTGGATATAGAAATTGACGGCGAAGCACGAAGAAGTAAGAATAGTGTCGGTACAGCACGAACAACGAACACGATAACGGAAGAAGAACGAAGGCTGAAAGATTTATGCTGTTGCGAAAGAAACTCAGTCGGTTGCTTCTGCACACAACAAGCAAAGAAAAGTCGGTTACTAATTTACTCAACAAATCGATACCGTTCAATTTCATTTTTTTTCACTCTTCTTCTTTTCCTTTTTTTTCACACGCACACATTTACATGAACATATCTCAAGCCCACTTTCCCTTCATCTCTGCTTGCATCTAGCTACTCACGCATGCACTAATTTTTTTAAAAGAAATAAACACACACTAAGTTTAAGAAAACAAACACACACTCACAACCATCTTCATACTTCACGCCTAACTCCATCTCCCCAGCATGCAATACACACACGCAACCCCCCCTCCCTTTTCCCTTTTTTTTATACAAACCGAGACCAAAGACACCACACACATGCAAACAGAAAACGCACACGCACTCAAACAGCAACGCACACACACGCCAACAGAAAACACACACGCACGCGAACACTCGGCTAGGCGAGGCTGTAGGTGATGGCGCTGTGGCGGCACGCGGAAAGTGGGAAGCGGGAAGTGCGGAACTAGGAAGGCGGGATCGGTTGAGTATGGGCAGTGAAGACCTGGGGTTGGTGAAGTGGAAGGTGCGACTGAGTTTCGCCTAGGTGGAGTGGGAAGGAGGGGTGCGGCGTACGGGTGGTGATTCGGGTGGGTGAGCACGGTTCAGGTGGGGTCTTCGGCCTGTGGTGAATGGAGAGGGGAAGGGAGGGCCGAGAAGGAAGACCGGAGGATGATGGTTCGGCGAGATGAGTGATGAAGGGTTTGTGGCAGGCGTTGCGGCTAATGCTTTGGGCTGAGGAATTGGAAGGCGGGTGCGAATGGATGGGTGGCTGAGACACGGCAGCTGCCGAGCATGGGCATAGGGAAAAGGGTTCATGCGGTAGAGAAGGGCTTCTGCTGAGTTCACGCATCCCTTTTTCTTTTTCTTTTTTTTATTTGCAAGTTCTTTTTACAGGGGAGAATATGAAGCAAGAATAAAAGAAAACGAGGAGGGGAGAAGATACCTATAGCTTACAATTTTTGTGTGGACAGTGGAATGAACGAAATGAACTGTCTCATTTTTACTTCAACTTAGTACCGTATTTAATTTCTCGAGTTACCAAACGTTCCGTTTCAATTCCCTTTTTTTTCTAATTCCCAGACGTCCACACATATTCCCAAGCAGCTCCTAGCTTCCAACTACCCTCTTCAATGCATCAGCTGAGACAAATATGTTTTCCTTTGTAAACGGGCTAAACTTGGGCTGAGATTTTTATTTAACCGGTCCCTCCGGAACCGTTAAATTAACGCGACTATTTTTACGTCTGACTCCAATTTGTCCGAATAAATATACCGTTTTGATCAGCGCGACGAGGCGCTACTAACGGTGCACAAATAATGGTGGTACGATTTTATTACAAAATTTCGAATTTTATATTATTGGGAAAATGTAGGAAAAACGCCGAAAAATAAGATCGACGGAGCTAAAGAAGTCCGAATTTTGAAAAACGAAAAATGACGCCTTGCTCAAAAGATGATTTAGAATTTTTCTATGTAAAAATATTTGGGTTCGGAAGATAAAAAATTTCGCACTTTGAAATGAACTGATATACAATAAAACGCGAACGAAATTTCCAGTGATATTTTACCACGAAACTTTACCCCTATCAATAACCCACTAAGCGCATTTTATAAACAAAGTTTGGATGTTAATTGAGATCATTAAGAAATTTCAAAATTTTATATTAAAACGGTGGATTTAAAATTTTAAATTGGGTCGGAAATTCAGGGTCGTTACACTTGCATTGTCTTCCATATAAGTCTTCAAAGGGTGCCATGCCAATCGTTGCTTGGTAACTATTATTATACACGAACTCCACCAACGGTAAAGTTTGCTCCCAATGTCCCTCAAAAATCCATGATGCAAGCTCTAAAACAAATCTTATAAAATATTATTTACCCTTTTTTGACCGTTAATCTGCGTGTGATAAGCAGTATTATGATTTCACGCTATTCCTATGGCTGATTGCAAACGCCTCCAAAATTTGGTGGTGAATAAGGGGTCTCTATCACTAGCAATGCTGGCCTAAACTCCATGCAGCCGTACCACTTCTCTGATATAGATTTGTTCCCGAGATACTGCAGTTCTAGTACTCCTTATGAGAATAAAGTCGGCACTTTTAGTGAGTTTATCCACTATAATCCAAATGGCCTCATTGCCTCTTTAACTCCTAGGAAACCCATCTATAAAGTCCATTGATATATGCTCCCACTGCTAAGTCAACATCTCTAATGGCAATAACAGTCTTCCAAGCTTCCCCTGTTCCACCTTTATCTTTGGGCACATCAAACATCTAGAGACATACTCCGCTACCCTTTTGTTCAACCCCGACCAATAAAAAATCTACTTCATATCCCTATGCGTTTTATCTCCATCGGCATGAATAGTCATCCCAAAATGGTAACGCTCAACAAGAACTTCCTCCAATACTGTAACATACCTCATATGAAGGCCCGAATCTAATCGCTATAGATGTTACAGTCATCTGTAGTATTAATTTCCGATGATAGAATGTGGACATGTTAATCGTATCAATAACATCAGAAGCACGGGAGTATGAAAAATATTAAATATAATTCAATAGCAAACTTTCACACTTCATTTCAATGGTAATATTTCATATCCATTACATAATTCCCAACGTTGCCCAGGTTCAGAAAAAATATAATTATTACAAATTGCTCCAAGAACGACATATGAAGATGCCCCATTGGTTGATCAGAGTTAACTACTGGACAATTATAACATCTGTCAATACATACATTCCAACAAATAAAACTTCAACACAGTGGATATTAAATAGATAGACCCCAACATAGCTAGATCTGCCTCCTCCATGATTCCGAAAGATTTATTCATCCAACCTAAATAACCTGTGAACCGTACTCTCAAACTACTCAATTGAGCACCTGAGAGTTAAAAGGGAGAGACAAAAACTTTAGGTTAGACAAAAAGTCTGATGTGAATAATAATATGCCATCTTGGTTAACAGATATCTAGTGAGACCACACCGCTGAGTGGAATGGATTTTCCCCTCACTAGTATCCTCTAAGTATATGTCTCTTATAAATCAAACACCTACAACCACAATAGTTAAACATGACAATATAAATAACCATATGCATGCATGCAACATGGGTAATCATGACCAGTCTGTCTAAATAAATGGACTATCTATCCCAACATTATAGTTTTCTCAAGGTAACTACAAGCCTATATGGTTGATTCGGGCCTACTAGATATACATAATTTTTCTAACTTGCTATTAGAAGGAAACTAGATAGTCCGTCCGATCTTACTATTCCTAGGGTCACTCTGATCCTAATGGTTTTGCAGGTTAACCAATAACCTACCTTAACTTTGTGTATTCAATTCTGTGCGTAAACCTACTTTTAGTCTTAAGTCCTACGCATTGGAATTTTGAACTAATGTCGGTTTAGGGCTAACAACTGAAGTATAGGACGCAACTGTATACTAGTCCCATATGGTTTTCTAATCTTCGAGTCAAATCATTCGACCACAATTTACCTAAATGTGATAAGAACAATAATTCTTTAGTAAAACTCTGGGCTAAATACAATTTTTTTATTTCTTTTAAACAAAACCTTTATAAATGATTCAACCCTTAAATTATTTCTATAACAAGGAAAATTTTAGCCCTTTACTTTATCTAAAATACTTATGCCAAGGTATATGTTTTTATAAAATAATATTGATGAATTTCGAAACCACTTAAGGGTGGTTGCCCCTCAAAAATATAGGCTATAAAGCCAAACTTAATAAAACTATCATACTGATGAAACTCGATGTCAATATCACCATCAAGGGTTGTCGCACCCCCTCTTATACAAAATCATGTTAAAGTCGTTGATCTATAAAGCCATAGGGCCAAAATTGTTTACATCGCATACAAAGGTTGCCAACTATAAGCAGCGTCGTTGTTGGTTTGCATTGGATAAAGCTTTAAAACTTAAAGTTATGGAAATGGTGACGTTGGTGACTTTCGGCACCATTGACTTAAAGAGAAGTGTGGCGTCATTATAGCCATTATAAAAAAGCGGCATTGGAAAATAGCGGCATCATTACTGTATAACATCGACGTTGTAAGTAATAGCATCGACGTCGTCGCCTAAAGGAGTTAATATAGTAAAATAGCGGCATTGCTGTCTTATAGAGTTAGTGTCATCATTAAAAACATGCAGCATGAAAATATGTGGCATCAAAGTAGTAAAGGATTGGTATCAAAAATAAGCGGCATTACTTACATCGAAGACATTGGTGTCGACATAGCTCCTATGCTTCATACTTCAATCAAGGCCGATCTATTACATACCAACTATAGTTGACACCCTATACATCATCGATGGTCGACGTCGAAGATCATAAATGCGGCATAATAAACGGTGGCATCATTGACTTCAACGTGGCAATGTCGTAATTACTATGAAAACTGTTTTCTTGCTATTAAAAGTAAATTCTTTTCACCAACTCCTATTGTTTGTCAATCATTAGATAATAACTTTCTTTATCAAATTCTTTTCAAGAAAACTGGCATAAAGCAGATTTATCATTCCCATGCTAATTTTGCAAACCATCATTTTATGTTAACATTTTAATATAATCATTAAGCTTTTCTAGCTCAATAAATACATAATAAATCATAAAAAAAAGTAGGGAAAATCCCAAAAAAATCACAATAAATCAGATTTTTCTATTTCCTTTAACATATAAAGATTTCAAGGCCAAAACCTTTATTTAATTATTTTTAATAATTAAAACCCAAAATATACCATTTTCTTCACTTAAGAAAATCATAAAATATTCATATTTAATCAAAAAATTATGAAATTGAAAACCCACTTCTAAAATAATATTTCTAACATCATATCAAAATTTCAAGTTATTTTTATATCATATTATAGGTTTTCACACTTAAACTTATTTAAGAATTTCATAATTAAATTCAATAATTCATCATAAAGCATATTATTATCCAAACATTCAAAAATGACATAATATCAATCATAATATTTAAGGTTTAATTCTAAAACCAAATTAAACAAGCATATTAGGATAAGTACCATTATTCACCTTGATTTGATAAAGTAGGATGAGATTTGAATTTGATTTAGTTTCCCTAAGCTTTTCACTTGATTTCCTAGCTTTTTCTTCCTCTTTGCTCTCTTGCAATGGCCGGCCTTAGTTTAGTTGAATTTGTATGAATGAAAGTGAATGAAGGAGAAGGAATGTAAGGATTTATGTTTAGGAATTATGGCATATTCCTATTTTTCCCTTAGCATGAATTCCTCCTTCTTATCTAATTTATAAGCATTCTTATTAATTCATTTCTTAAGGCACGACCTATTAAATGATCAAATATTAATTTCCCTTATCATCCTACATTATTTTACTTAATTCTTCCAGTTAAATATCTTAAATAATGTTAACCAATATCAGTGGTATTACAAATACGTTCTTCGCTATTGGAACACATAGGCATTCATATCTCCTCATACATCCCTTTTTATCTAATGCATATCTACTGACATGGGGGAAACATTCTCCTCTACTTAGTTTGCCCAAAATATCTACTGTTATTGCATCTTTCTTCTACTATATTCTGATGCGATCTAATATTGCTAGCCTAACTTCCGTTGCTGCTAGATAACCTAATAGTGGTTTATGATGGTAGTTGGAAATTAAAATTTGAGAGGAACTCCAACTGCCTCCACTCATACATAGCACGAAGTTAGCATGCCTCCGGCTAAGGGCGCCGGTAACAACATTCCCTTTTCCAGGGGAATACCATATTTCAAAGTCATATGATCCTATAAGCTCCATTCACCTCTATTGCCTAAGATTCGAATCTTTTTGGAAAAAGGTATTTAAGAGATTTGTGGTCAATGAATAACTCAAACATTTCTTCCAAAAGATAGCGCCTCCATATATTTAAAGCAAAAATGATAGTCGCTAACTCTAAGTCATGAGTGAGGTACCTTTTCTTGTGGTCCTTTAACTACCTGCTTGCATGGGCTATCACTCTGACTTCTTTCATAAGAATAGCTCCTAACCTCGTTCCACATGCGTCGGTGTAAACTGTGAAAGGCTCCATCCCATCCGGAATGGTAAGCATTGACGCACTAGTCAATAGCTCCTTCAACTTCTCGAATGCTTATGTGCATTTCTCATCCCATGTAAAAGATAAATTTTTCTTCCTTAAGCGAGTTAGTGGGACTGCTATCTCTGCAAATTCCTTGATAAATTTCCTATAGCAACCTACTAACCCAAGAAAACTCCTAAGTTCCTAGACGTTCTTTGGAATCTTCTAGACTTCAATAGCTTCCACCTTTGAAGGATTAACAAACAACCCCTTCTCGGAAATAGTGTGATCGAGAAATCTCGCCTCCTTCTTTCAAAACTGGAACTTTGAGAATTTGGCTTTTAGTTGGTGCTTTTCAAAGTCCCTATTACCTCCCTTAAGTGATTTTCATGCGCACCCTCACTTTTATAGAGTACTAGATTATCGTCTACGAACACTATGACGAACTTGTATAGCCACCCCCTAAAGACTCTACTCAATATAAAGTATGCATAGGCATTCGTCAATCCAAAAGGCATTACCTCCCATTCATACTATCCGTTTGGAGTGTGAAAAGCAGACTTCTGCTTTCAATTCTCATCTATTCTCAATTGGTGGAATCTAGTGGTTAAGTCCAATTGGAAAAATATTTTGGCACTAACAAGCTGGTCAAATAAGTCATTTATTAATGGTAAGAGTTACCTTTGTCATCTTATTAAGCTCTCTATAGTCAATGCTAAGCCTTAAAGAGCAGTTTACCTTAGTGGTGAATACAACTGGTGCACCCCATTTTGAAGTACTACACGAATAAAGCCTTTATGCAATAGCTCTGAAATCTGCTTATCCAACTCTCGCCTTCCCTTGGAAGCTATATGCCTTAACGGCAGTGCGACGGGTCTAGTGTCCTTCTCTAAATCAATCCTAAACTCAATCTCCCTTTGGTATGGGAGACTGGAAACTTCTTCAAAAGCATTTGGAAAATCTCGGACCAAGGACACAGATGAGAGTTAATCTTGTGATAAGCTAAGAGAATATAAATAGCTTAACTAGACCGAGTTTTAGAGTGCACAACGAACATCGATATCCTGCTCCTTACAACTCCTTAATCAAATTGTAACGACCCGTAATTTTCCAATAATTAAAATATTGAATTTAATAAGATTTTGTAATCTAATATTGGAAGAAATAAAAATTTGTGATTTATTAATGAGGATTATAACCAGAATGAAATGTAACAATGTTAATTTGAGTTAATGGCTAACTATTTTAATGTAATTCCAATTTATTAAAATGATTGAAAGGTTATAATTGGTTATAAATTGCAAATAAGAAAATAGATTAAATGTTATATTGATTTGTGAAATAATGTGTAATTAATTATAATCGGATAAAATCAGTGTTGTGTAAGTAGTTATAACATTTGTTTGTAGATAATAAACTTGTAAATGTGATTAAATTAAGTAAAAGGTGACAATTATTATTTGTTACCTATTTATTTAATTTGTTGAAATTAAATTGGAAATAAATTGCCATAAATGTAATTAAATATTGCATGAATATGAACAAAGATGATTATGGTAGATTTTTGATGTAATAAGATATAAACTAATGTTAACTATATCCATAAGATGATAATGGATTAAATAATAAGATGAAAGATCAAATAAATGGATTTATTGGAATTTAATTTAAGAATTAATTGAATTTATTGTTATTGAAACTGAACGCTATAACTAGTGTAATATTCAACATTGAATTGATATGGAAACTTGTTTTAAAAAGATTATAAGTTACTAAGTAATCAAAAATGATAAAATTTGTTAATTATAAATTGGAATTGAAAAGGTGATTTAATTAATTTGATAATAATTTATTTAATTAATGTGAAAATAGCCATTTTGGCCACTCTCTCGGATTTCAACGAAACTAGTTTCATCGGATCCATAACAGTGAATTGTTAGGGAATTTCAAGTTTTGTAGCGATCGGACTTGTCGTTTGATCGTACGGGCTTGAAACGCATAGAAATCAATTTAATTAAATTCAATTGAAATAAGCTGATTTTAAAAGCTAACTTCTTCATGCGATGGAATTAGGACTTAAAACCTATTCCATTGAGTTTAAAAATACGAAAAACATCTATTTTTATATATGGGATGACCCACTCTCGTTTCGGAGGCAGAACGGGCTTTTTGGGTCGTTATTGTCAATTCAAACCAATTCGGGCGTTATTCATTCTTATCGGGCTTTGTTCATATTAATAGTTTTGTTCTAACCCTAGCAGCCATTCTATTTTCTCATTCTGTACGTACATCAACTTCTGTCTATTCTATCATTTGTTTCTTCCTTCTTCTAATGGTAGAGATCCATAACCCTAAATTCAATTCCAAATCAAATCTCAAAAATCAAACTCCTCTAAATCATGACATATTATATACTGTTTCGAAGCTGTCGATGAGCGCAATCTACTGGTGCAATTTGTTTTTACAATCGAATCAACGTTTTTCCAGAAATCAGTGATTTAGTTTCAGCCGTCCATTTGCTTGGGTTTCGATCCAACGGTGGATCTTCACCCGATCGACGATCGGGGAGTGGCGTTGGGAAGCGGAGGGAGAGTAGGTCGGAGTGGTGGCCATCGTTCGTCTCATCATGGCCGGAATTCGCCAATTTTGGCCAAAATAGGCGGCGCTGCAACCTTAGAGGCGTCGTACAGGGTCGCGCCTAGGGGGATGCGTCGGCTGTGGTAAGGCGTCGCGGTGGCGCAAAACTCAGACATGCCACCGCAGAACGTGGGTGGCGCAAAATTCGATGGCATGGTGGCGGTTGGGTAGGGTTTTAAACGAAGGCGAGCAATTTTTTTTGCATTGTAGGGTTACGGTTGGCTGAGTTAACGGAGCTGACGTGTAAGATAATTTTCAAATTTTTTAATCTATTTCTTATTTTAAATCATATAATGTTCTAACTAGCATATCTTTTACGTATGAGGTCGGATTCACTCGCAGTTTGTTCCCTGCGATCGTATTGAAATTCCGAACATTATGGAACTGGTTAGGATGAATTCTAAGACTGTTAGATTTTGGGCCTTATTTTGGATTTCAAATCGATTTGAAATCAAAAAGTGAGTGTTTTAACCCACTCACGACTACTAAATTATCTTATGTTAGTTAAATTAAATTTATGATGTGATTAGAAGTTGATTGACTGCTGTTTGGTATATTTAAATCGTCATTCCAGTTAAATCTTAATTTATTGAATTTAATCGCCATTTAATTTAATATAAAATTCTAAATTGCCAGTTAATTCCTGTTATTGATAATCAGGCACTTGTTATTGTTTATTGATTGGTTTGAATGGTGATTGTGATGGACGTTGATTGTTGATATTGGATGACTGGATGTTATATTTTTATATTATTATAACACTGCAAGTTCCCTTAGTTATTGCTAGGAAAATCACTATGGGTTGAAATGATACATACCCGAACGATCTATAGATTAGTGAAAAATCATTATGGTTGAAATGATAAACCTGAGCGATTTTATGGATTTTATTTTAATTCGGGATTGCGGGTTGAAATGATATATACTCGTAAATTTTAAATTATTATGGGTTGAAACGATATATATCTGTATCACTTGAACATAGGGTAGAAAATTATATACGGACATCGGATTGGTTAAATTTAATGATTTTTTAATCCTTTAAATTTGAATTCAGTTAAATGATATTATGAAATAAAAAAATTGATTTATATAAACTGAATTATTTTTCGAAAATCCAAGCTTCAAATGTTGAAATTGGAATTGGTCTAAATGAATTGTTTAAAGGATTTAAATTGAAATTTGAAAGCTAGACGTGGTCCAAATGTGTTGAAAATGAAAGAAATAGTCTAGTTTGATATTAATTCATTTTAATATAAATTGTGTAAAGAGATATTATTTTAAAAATCCTAATTTTAAGGTTTCCAAACTATTAACTATTTTAAATCTATTTTTGTAAAGTAATGAATGTAAAGTAATGAATGTAAAGTAATGAAAAGAGAAAATGGCATTGTATAAATGAATGAAGGATAAATGAATTTTTGTAAGTAATGAATGTAAGAAATGAAAATAGCATTATATGAATGAATGAAACTAAGGAATAGTAAATGATGTGAAAATAGACTAATAAGAATAAACTTAAACGATATTTGAAATTATTGTTTGTTTTGGCTTATGGGATGTTTGGGGAAAGGATACTTCTAATTGGTAAATTTGTATGAATAATCTATTAAGTTTTATCTAAGACCGTTGAGTGTATGGTGTACTTAGTAGTTTATTTATCATTTTATACGATTAAAAGTTTCTAAACCCGAACAAACCATTCGTTTTGGTTGTTATGGATGGATGGTTAATTCCTTGATTGTATGTGATGATTGTATGGTTTAGTTTGCAAGTGATTGTTGTTATGGTGTGTTGATTTGTTCTGTTATTAATTTAAACAACTTAAATATTTCTCTTTTGCATAATTATTAATTTCTTTGGATTTTGTAAGTGAAATACAGGTTTATTAAAGCAATAACTACTGCTTTTGGTTTCATAAATAAGCGTTGTTTGCCCGACAAATAGGTACATTTTTGGATTATGGTTTTCTAGCGACATTATTGTTTTCCCGTGGTTTGGGATATATTATTTTGAAATATGTGATATATATGATTATTATTGATATTATCATTTTTTCCCGGACCTCTCCATATAAAGGAGACTCTGCCGAAATTTTCCGTGAATTTTGGGCTTAGAATTTTTTTTGTGAAAATGGAAATGTTTTTCAAACTTTTATTGGACTTGAATATGAAAGGATTTAATCGCTTATAAAGTGATATATTTTATTTAAATTATTTAATTATGTAAATTAATTGTTTATAAATTGAATACTTTGAATAAGATATATAAATTCCTTAATTCCTTCTTTTCCCTTTTCGAGGATGAAAAGTTTTGAGTGGGGGAGAGTGTAACGACCCGTAATTTTCCGATAATTAAAATATTGAATTTAATAAGATTTTGTAATTTAATATTGGAAGAAATAAAAATTTGTGATTTATTAATGAGGATAATAACCAGAATGAAATGTAACAATGTTAATTTGAGTTAATTGCTAACTATTGTAATGTAATTCCAATTTATTAAAATGATTAAAAGGTTATAATTGGTTATAAATTGTAAATAATGAAATAGATTAAATGTTATATTGATTTGTGAAATAATGTGTAATTAATTGTAATTGGATAAAATCAGTGTTGTGTAAGTAGGTATAACATTTGTTTGTAGATAATAAACATGTAAATGTGATTAAATTAAGTAAAAGGTGACAATTGTTATGTGTTGCCTATTTATTTAATTTGTTGAAATTAAATTGGAAATAAATTGCGATAAATGTAATTAAATATTGCATTAATATGACTAAAGATGATTATGCTAGATTTCAGATGTAATAAGATATAAACTAATGTTAACTATATCCATAAGATGATAATGGATTGAATAAGACGAAATATCAAATAAATGGATTTATTGGAATTTAATTTAAGTATCAATTGAATTTATTGCTACTGAAACTGAACACTGTAGCTAGTGTAAAATTCAACATTGAATTGAAATGGAAACTTGTTTTAAAAAGATTATAAGTTACTAAGTAATCAAAAATGATAAAATTTGTTAATTATAAAATTGGAATTGAAAAAGTGATATAATTAATTTAATAATAATTTATTTAATTAATGTGAAAATAGCCATTTTGGCCACTGTCTTGGATTTCAACGAAACCAGTTTTATCAGATCTGTAGCAGCGAACTATTGTAGGATTTCAAGTTTCGTAGCGATCAGACTTGTCGTTTGATCGTACGGGCTTGAAACGCATAGAAATCAATTTAATTAAATTCAATTGAAATAAGCTGATTTTAAAAGCTAACTTCTTCATACGACGGAATTAGGACTTGAAACCTATTCCATTGAGTTTAAAAACATTGAAAACATCTATTTTGATATATGGGCTGACCCACTTTCGTTTCGGAGGCAGAACTGGCTTTTCGGGTCGTTTTGTCAATTCAAATCAATTCGGGCGTTATTCATTCTTATCGGGCTTTGTTCATATTAATAGTTTTGTTCTAACCCTAGCAGCCATTCTATTCTCTCATTCTGTAGGTACATCAACTTCTATCTATCCTATCATCCATTTCTTCCTTCTTCTAATGGCGGAGATCCATAACCCTAAATTCAATTCCAAATCAAATCTCAAAAATCAAACTCCTCCAAACCATGACATATTATATACCGTTTTGAAGCTCTCGATGAGCGTAATCCATTGGTGTAATTCGTTTTTGCAATTGAATCACCGTTTGTCCAGAAATCAGTGATTTAGTTTCGGCCGTCCATTTGCTAGGATTTCGATCCAACGGTGGATCTTCAACCGATCGACGATCGGGGAGTGGTGTTGGGAAGAGGAGGGAGAGTAGGTTGGAGTGGTGGCCATTGTTCGTTTCATCATGGTCGGAATTCTCTATTTTGGCCAATATAGGCGGCGGTGGCGCTGCAGCCTTAGAGGCGTCGTACAGGGTCACGCCTTGGGGGATGGGTCGGCCATGGTAGGATCGTGTCGGAGTTTAACGTGGATGGCGCAAAATTCGATGGCGTGGTGGCGGCTGGGTAGGGTTTTGAACCAAAGCGAGCGATTTTTTTTGCATTTTAGGGTTACAGCTGGGTGAGTCAACGAAGTTGACGTGTAAGATAATTTTCAAATTTTTTTATCTATTTTTTGTTTTAAATCATATAATGTTCTAACTAGCATATCTTTTACGTACGAGGTCGGATTCATGCGCGGTTTATTCCTCATTGATCGTATTGAAATTCCGGACATCATATAATGGGTTTGGACGAATTCTAAGACTGTTAGATTTTGGGCCTTATTTTGGATTTCAAATTGATTTGAAATCAAAAGGTGAGTGTTTTAACACACTCGCGGCTATTAAATTATCTTATGTTAGTTAAATTAAATTTATGATGTGATTAGAAGTTGATTGACTGCTGTTTGGTATATTTGAATCGTCATTCCAGTTAAATCTGAATTTATTGAATTTAATCGCCATTTAATTTAATATAAAATTCTAAATTACCAGTTAATTCCTGTTATTAACAATCAGGCACTTGTTATTGTTTATTGATTGGTTTGAATAATGATTGTGATCGATGTTGATTGTTGATATTGGATGACTGGATGTTATATTTTTATATTATTATAACACTGCAAGTTCCCTTAGTTATTGTTAGGAAAATCACTATGGGTTGAAATGATACATACCCGATCTATAGATTAGGGAAAAATCGTTATGGGTTGAAATGATAAACCTGAGCGATTTTATGGATTTTATTTTAATTCGGGATTGCAGGTTGAAATGATATATACCCGTAAATTTTAAATTGTTACACGAGTTGAAATGATATATATCTATATCACTTGACCATAAGGTAGAAAATTATATACGGACACCGGATTGGTTAAATTTAATGATTTTTTAATCCTTTAAATTTGAATTCAGTTAAATGATATTTTGAAATAAAAAATTTGATTTATATAAACTGAATTACTTTTCGAAAATCCAAGCTTCAAATGTTGAAATTGGAATTGGTTTAAATGAATTGTTTAAAGGATTTAAATTGAAATTTGAAAGCTGAACATGGTCCAGATGTGTTGAAAATGAAAGAAATAGTATAATTTGATATTAATTCATTTTAATATAAATTGTGTAAAGAGATATTATTTTAAAAATCCTAATTTTTAGGTTTTCAAACTATTAACTATTTTAAATCTATTTTAAACTATTTGATCAAATTAACCATTTAATTTATTTTAAATCTATTTTAATTTATTTTAAAGCTAATTAATTTATTTTAAATCTATTCAATCTATTTTAAAATCTATTTAATTTATTTTAAATCTATTTAATCTATTTCAAATCTATTTGAACTATTTTAAATTTATTTAAACTATCTTAAATCTATTTAAAACTATGAAAATCCATTTTTAAACTATTTTAAAGTATTTCAAACTATTTTAAAATTAATTTTAGACTATGCTAAACTATTTAAACTATTTATAACTATCTAAACTATTTTCTAAATTTCAGACTGTATAAAGTGGAAGTGTTTATATTTAAATACTTGATTTAAAGCGAATATAGTTAAATGATGTTCTAACCTAAGTTGAGATGTGAAATGACATATTTTGAGTAAATATGATGATTTTGAAATGAGAGTTTAACATATGGGTGAATATGATTTCAAAAGTGAATATGATTTTGAAAGTGAATATGATTTCGAAAGTGATATGGTTTGAAATTGAATATGATATTTTGATATCAATTATGAATTGGTTTTGGAAATGTAAAAGAACCATTCGGTGTGAAATAAGCATTTGGTTGTTAAAGAGACCGGGATCGAATATTGTCATACTCTCTGCCAATACCGAAAACCACTTTAACAACTGTGTACGTGGTGGAGATTCCAGAATGAAGTAGGATGGTTTGGCGAACGATTCTGTATGAGGTATTTACATAGCCCTGACTCCCGTGTGTCAGCTTGATGTGGCTAAAACAGGAGCTATACCGGGCCAAGTGAGGTCGCACCTCCGATCGGGCACATTTCTTCGATACCATATTATGACTTTGTGATTGATTTGGTGGCCACCCCTCGATTTTGATTATGGGAGTGTGTTCCGAGGTGGGAGGTAGTAGCTGCTATGCGTTATCACCAGTCCGGGAGTGAAAATGGTAGAATCCTACCCTGGCATTGCCTCGCGTGACGTGTCACATGCCTTATCGCACCTTCTACGAGTTTGGTTTGTACCGTACCTATGGAGTGCCCTCTGATAGCCCTCCAATTTACGGAGAAATTACGGTACTGTATAGACTAGGGGAATATATAAAAATGTGTTAAGGGGGATATGGGTAACGCCTTAACGCTATCTTAATACTTTACTTTACTTTAGACATTATTATAATAGCGTATTGTACTATGTATGTAGATAGTTTAACGGATCCTTAGGAGATGGAAATCCCGAACATCTCTTAAGTTATTGCACTCACGTTAGACACTGGATAGGAGATGTCAAACCCCGTAAACATCTCTGACGTTGTTACACTCATATTTATTTCCTGTTGATTTAACTTACATAAGATCTTTTAGTTCTGACTCAAGTGTTTTATCTTTTCAATTCGCTTGGGTCAGTCTGAGCTTTTTAGTATATCGAAGACCGCTTTTAGAGGACGAAGATGAAGATTTAGTACTATTATTATTTATTTTATTTATTCCGCTGCATCATGCTGTTCCACTGTATTTTATTTATTTCTGTTGTATGTACTCTGATTCTGTATTGTAAAGTGTAATCAAATGTTACTTGTAAAACAGCTTCATGAACTGTTATTTGATTATTATATTATATCATTCTGTTGTGAGATTCTGAGTTTGTTTTATTTCTTTCTCTTCTTTTTCTTATTTACCATAACAATCCTCCCTTTTGAATAGTTTGAGTTTGACATGTATGGTTTATTGTCGATTTAAACTGTCCAAAAAGGTGGGTCGTTACACAAATGATCCTCCTATCACAATCTAAGACGGTCTCGTTGTAAGATAACCACTCAATACACCTAAAACCCCAAAATATATGCATTACATATTGTGACAACGCGGATTTTCGGACCAGTTAAAATCACCGAAAACCCGTCCGTTTTAAAACTACGAATGAAAACTACCATTTTAATACACAATATCATTTGATAAATATATAACACTGCTAAATGTATAGGATACAATTTCAATAGTACAACTTATCAGAGTTCTAATCATTTATTCGATATGTGTGCTTTAATACAAGGAAAGTTCAAATACAAATAAATCTACCGTTGCACAACTCTGACATAAGAGACAGCAATAGTCACTCCTGCAAACTCAGCAAACATGTCAAATGCGGAATAAAATGATAAGCATGAAAAATACAATAACACAAGATAATTAGCAAACAATAAACAAGAAAAAGATACATTATTATTAGGGCTGCATCATTACCACTTGTAACTGCCTACGTATCCCTATCTAATTGGGTACCCTATTAGATACAAGATCAGGCCAACGTAGTTCACCTATTCGCAAATAGGACTCAAGGAGCCTACGATGCAACAAATAATATGCAATTCCTAAACCACCCTTTTGGCTTAATCTTCATATTTAGATTTATGAAATCTAATTAACTTTATTATTTTCAAAAATATTCTCTTTTGAAATACTTATTTGAAAACAATCTCTTTAAACTAAATTATCGGTTTCGTTTCAAATCCTTTTGAAATAATAATATATATCTTTTATATCAAATCATACTTTTCTTCGGGATATAAGTCAAAACCATTTCAAAATCGGTATCAATTACTCTATATAATAATACAGTGGTGTATTTGTGACGCCCCACCTCTATGCTCATAATAACAAAGAGTATTAAAAGAAATACTGTCTATTATTACGAAGAATAAGGCTGGATAGGAGCGACCATCCGTAATTGGTCTTACACTAATATTGGTTATCTCGGTAGGAGTGGTATATACTTTTTATTTTTCATCTATTATTTATTTACTCCCATCGACATATCCAATTATCAGTATAAAACAAACTACGATAGTTCATAATAGTTTAGGACATTAGATATAACAATAACACAGATAATATAAATGCGGAACACAAATAAAAACAAATTGTCTCATATATATATAACTGATGTCAGTTAATACATAGTTGACACAATACATATGATACAACTACAACTGTCGACTCTAGAAGTTATATATACAAGTACATTATCGACTAATATACATGAATACATATCGTTCTATACAATGACACGACTACTACAAATTGACACTGACAACTTCAGAAGATGTGAAAAGTCTTCATATCCTGAACAGCAACTCAAAGAAGAAAATCTACAACCTGAAATAACTCGGGTCTGACCCGAGTATTACATTCAAAAGAAAATAATACACGGGTCAGTCTAATTCAAACTCAGTTATTAGTGCATAGCAGCAATAATAATCAGATAGTCTAATAGACGATAATCACAGAAATCTCGTATATCCAACTCTCGATACGAGAATTGGATAACGGCATATATAACACTTAATAGTGTTAAAAAACAAATCAGCAATCCAAATCAGAATACAACTCCAAAACACTGAAATTAATCAACGAAACAATTCAACAAATCGAAACATCAATTTAAAATTGTCAAAACTGATAGGGGTGCAGTACACGCATGCGTGTACTGCCTCGCCACTATCACAGGAGGTACACAAAAGCTCAGAGAAATCACAAATGATCACAAGGTCAAATCCCGAAATCGGGATTCAACCCAAGGAAGTTCGGAAACAAATCTAATATCTTAAGTGGTCAAGACAGCTAATTTATATACAAGTTCAACATGTCGCAAAGCAAGGCACAGGGAAATAGCAAACTGAAGGCGAGAGCACCAAAGATATGGCACTATAACACTCAATAGAAAAGACGCGGATCAGCCTCATTAGAAAATAAGATCATCCGTGAAGCCCAATGACTAAATACAAATGGATACAAAGCAACAATGCAGTGTATCGGATTCGAGAACAAAGGCAGTGCAGCAGCATAAAGCTTTATCTAGAAGAATACGAAATATGTACACAAGTGATGGTACATAACAAACTGCACATGGCAAAGGAATCATGGGTACAACGGTGAAACAGATCAAATAACATCAAGTAAAGAATTCGACCAGTGAACAAAGTGACACAGGGAATCAAAAGCAACTAATCAACAACCCAGACCCACTATACAAATGAATCCAGTGCTAACATGGACAGAATGAACTTCAATGAACAACTCCAACATGAATATACAGGTTACAAATGTCGCAGACCTGAGTGCAGCAGTGAATGGTCACAAATGCACCAGAATACAAAACAGCTAATTGAACTCATGTGGATAGTGCGGCCAAGATCAAGCATGATATAGCAACAAATTCTAAAAATGTCAAATTGGAAATCAAGGTAACAAGTGTCCCAGATTAATGCAAACTATACAGTATAGTGAACTGAAGTGTAGCCCCAAGTGTGCATCTGCACTAGGCCAAATGCTAACAAGTAACAAAACTCAAGTGTGGTGTACACAACAGCCAAGATCAATACATGGAGCTACAGACATGTATCATAAACACACTAAAACAGTAATGGTGCAACCACTTATGTAGGGTCAACAACATAAGCATGCACACATACAATGGTATGTATGCACGTATGTGAAGACACACAAAAATACTCAAGCAGCAAGAAGAAAATCAAAATGCCATAGAATAGTTTGCATACTGAAACCAAGGACAAAAATGAAACAGAGATGACAACCTGGAACATGCACGTATTGACAAGCTACACCTAGTGCAGATATACAATATAACAAGTGGAGCTTATCTCCATCAATTGTAACTAGGAACAATTATTTCGGAAAACAGTTCAAAAGAAACAAACTCAGAAATGGTCAAGGACCAAGTATACGAAGTCAAACAGCGCACTGCATAGGTATGTAGTACGACTTAACCTGCCTAAACAAGAGAGGTACTAATATTCCACAGAATGTAAAACCTTATCAAACAATGAAGCGCATTTTCACAATGTCAAGTGAAGTCGATTCAAGGCCAGTACTACCAAGAGTCAAAGCCGAATTCAGGTAATGTTAAAAACAACTCGAAGTAGAAACAAAATTGAGACAAGTCGAAATCCAAGCAGTATTTTATCACAGACAAAAACAAGTTCGAAAGGAAAATCAATGCCGTGACCAAGGCGACAATGAACAGAGTCGAACAATTCAAAATCAAATGACCGGAGTCGTGAAACAACAGGTACAATCGGACGAGGGTAAAATGCTATCAGAGCCGATGGACAATATGGCCAAAGTTATGGAATGTCACTTACGCAAAATCAAGACCGAAGTCAACAGTTTAATACCAAGCAATACCCAAGGCTAAAACGAATCAGCTTCGTCAAAATAAAAATCACACAGTGATGACAGAGACGAATGAATAGTTCAAAACCAACATCGAAACAAACCCAACTTAATCAAATTCAAGGACCAGAGGCCATGCACAGTATAGTCGAAGTTATACAAAGCCAAAATTGTCTCCAGAAACAACATCAAGCCAGAAATCATCAAAAAGACTAGAATTAGATGTGAGTGGCAAACCACTCACCTTAGCCACAATTTGGAACAGTCTCGAGTGATGCTACACGAAGTCCAGAAACGAGTCGAAGTTGTAGCAATCGAGGGAAGACGAGCGAAGTTCGAACCCCTTGCGGCCGTTGTCTTCGATTCCGACGCCCTAACTTGATTCAGGGGGACACGCGAGAACGAATGAAGAGGATTGTGGCCGCCATTCTTTTCGTTTTTGATTTAGGGTTCGTGAAATTGAATTGAGGGAAAAATGGACGAGTTCTGGCCTTAATAAATTATCACGGCAACAAAAGAACAAGGCCAAGCTTTTCTTTAAAGCCCAACATTTATTAAAGAATTTTACAACTAAAAAGAATTTCCATACGATCAAATTTCCCGATAGAAATTTGTTATCAATTTCAATCGTCTAGTGACGGTAACAAACTTTTACAAAAAGGATTCCGACTCGATTAAAATCTACACTAGCGATTAACAATGATTTAATCGTCATTTATAAACTGACGCGAAAAACCGGGTTGTTACAGACTCCCCTCCTTAAAGAAATTGCGTCCACGCAATCATAGGGAATAAATGGATAAAAGGTAACAACCAAAAGAGCATGGCAATGTCGAATGTATAAGCAAAGCAAGTGTCAGCGGGGAAGTATTAGATAAGAAATCAAGAGGTTCGACTGCTTCAAATCAAAAGAATCAACATCGTGGGAATCAGGGATCAAAATCAGACGACTAACAAAAGCAAGAACAATCGAGTTCCAGCAACTAAAAGAGAAGAAAAAACAGAGCAGAAATCCCATACAGAGCACGAATTGAATGTGAGTAAATCAAATTACTCACCTGAATCGCCAGAGAAAAAGACGAAGCTCAAATCTCAAAAATCGCAAATATTCAATCGTCAAAAACGATAATTGAATTTTTCAAATCGCAAATATTTACTTATCTCAAACGATAATCAGAAGACAAATCAAATATCTGATTATCTCAAACGATAGTCAGAGAACAAATATTCAATTATCAAAAACGATAATCAAATTTCAAATCAGCAAATATTTAATTATCAAAAGCGATAATCAAATCTCAAATCAACAAATATTTAATTATCAAAAGCGATAATTAAATCTCAAATCAACAAATATTTAATTATCAAAAGCGATAATTAAATCTCATATCAACAAATATTTAATTATCTAAAGCGATAATTAAATCTCAAAGCAGCAAATATTTAATTATCAAAAGCGATAATTAAATCTCAAATCAGCAAATATTTAATTATCTAAAGCGATAATTAAATCTCAAATCAGCAAATATTTAATTATCAAAAGCGATAATTAAATCTCAAATCAGCAAATATTTAATTATCAAAAGCGATAATTAAATCTCATATCAGCAAATATTTAATTATCAAAAGCGATAATTAAATCTCAAATCAGCAAATATTTAATTATCAAAAGCGATAATTAAATCTCAAATCAGCAAATATTTAATTATCAAAAGCGATAATTAAATCTCATATCAGCAAATATTTAATTATCAAAAGCGATAATTAAATCTCAAATCAGCAAATATTTAATTATCAAAAGCAATAATTAAATCTAAAATCAACTAATATTTAATTATCAAAAACGATAATTAAATCTCAAATCAACAAATATTTAATTATCTAACAGCGATAATTAAATCTAAAATCAACTAATATTTAATTATCAAAAACGATAATTAAATCTCAAATCAACAAATATTTAATTATCTAACAGCGATAATTAAATCTAAAATCAACAAATATTTAATTATCAAAGACGATAATTAAATCTCAAATCAACAAATATTTAATTATCTAAAGCGATAATTAAAAGCAACAAATATCCGATTATCAAAAACGATAATCAGAACTCATATCAACAAATATCTAATTATCACAAGCGATAATTAGAAACAACAAATATCTGATTATCAAAAACGATAATCAGAACTCATATCAACAAATATCTAATTATCACAAGCGATAATTAGAAACAACAAATATCTGATTATCAAAAACGATAATCAGAACTCATATCAACAAATATCCAATTACCTGCAGATAATTGGAAGTAACAAATATCTAGAAATCAATTAAGAAGACTAGAAAATCAACATAAAAGCTTGGATCGATCCCATCAAATGGCGAGTTTTTAATTCGCCGCACGTGCATCTCAGAGTGGCCGAAGCCTACCAAGTACTCAACATAATTTTGGCGCCCATCAGATTGACCCGAAGGTCCGTAGAGTGACCCGAAGGTCTAGTACTGGTATTTGACCCGAAGGTCCGCAGAGTGGCCCGAAAGCCCAACAAATGACCCGAAGGTCCGCAGAGTGGCCCGAAAGCCCAACAAATGACCCGAAGGTCCTCATAGTGGCTTGAAAGCACACAAAATCATCAAATATTTCAATTAACGAGTCCAGAATTAACCGAAATAGCAAACGCACATGTCCCATACCACGTGTTTTACTAAATCGTTTGATTCTCTTCATCGTTTCCTTAAAAGTGCAAAATTGTGTATTTTGTAAAATTACATTTTACATTCTCAAACGGATAAGTCCGGAATTAAGCGAATCAGTAAAAGAAAGGGGTCATAGTCCTCGATTTTGCTGAAACGTTTAAATCGCTTCCTCATTCTTTTGAAAGCGCAAACTGTTAAAATTTCTGAAAACAATTTTATTTATTTTGTAAAAATAACAATTCACATTCTCAACTGGACAAGTCCGGAGTTAAGCGAATCAGTAAAAGAAAGGGGTCATAATCCTTGATTTTGCTGAAACGTTTAAGTCGCTTTCTCATTCTTTTGAAAATGCAAACTGCTAAAATTTTATAAAACAATTTTCATTTTAAAATGATTTTCTAATCACGTGATTAAAACAGCAAATCAGTAACAATTTCGATAAGGAAATTGTACTTCTCAAAATACCGTAAAAACGGTTACAAATCAGCATTGCGGAATAACCGCTTGAAAATCCACTTTTAAAATTTGACGGTTACGGAAGCCAAAGCGACAGTAGTTTTAAAACGTCAAAATCACATCAAAACAATCTACATCAAAATGTAATGTCAGTGAATTCTCATTCATCAAAATGCCACAAAACACCGTACTTCAAAATATAGCATTGGTGTAAAATTCCGTTGTAAAAATAACGGCAACAAAATACGTTTCATAACCAAGCATCAGTTCAACGTAAAATAAATGCAATAATGTGCAATTTAAATTTTTGCACGTACTACAAAATGAACAAAGAATCATTCAAATGTATCTTCAATGGACATAATATAAAACTTAACTCGGATGGAACATATGTTACAACTATTGGTCGATGTTTTATTTCTGCTTGACGCCCCACCTCTATGCTCATAATAACAAAGAGTATTAAAAGAAATACTGTCTATTATTACGAAGAATAAGGCTGGATAGAAGCGACCATCCGTAATTGGCCTTACACTAATATTGGTTATCTCGGTAGGAGTGGTATATACTTTTTATTTTTCATCTATTATTTATTTACTCCCATCGACATATCCAATTATCAGTATAAAACAAACTACGATAGTTCATAATAGTTTAGGACATTAGATATAACAATAACACAGATAATATAAATGCGGAACACAGATAAAAACAAATTGTCTCATATATATATAACTGATGTCAGTTAATACATAGTTGACACAATACATATGATACAACTACAACTGTCGACTCTAGAAGTTATATATACAAGTACATTATCGACTAATATACATGAATACATATTGTTCTATACAATGACACGACTACTACAAATTGACACTGACAACTTCAGAAGATGTGAAAAGTCTTCATATCCTGAACAGCAACTCAAAGAAGAAAATCTACAACCTGAAATAACTTGGGTCTGACCCGAGTATTACATTCAAAAGAAAATAATACACGGGTCAGTCTAATTCAAACTCAGTTATTAGTGCATAGCAGCAATAATAATCAGATAGTCTAATAGACGATAATCACAGAAATCTCGTATATCCAACTCTCGATACGAGAATTGGATAACGGCATATATAACACTTAATAGTGTTAAACAACAAATCAGCAATCCAAATCAGAATACAACTCCAAAACACTGAAATTAATCAACGAAACAATTCAACAAATCAAAACATCAATTTAAAACTGTCAAAACTGATAGGGCTACAGTACACGCATGCGTGTACTGCCTCGCCACTATCACAGGAGGTACACAAAAGCTCAGAGAAATCACAAATGATCACAAGGTCAAATCCCGAAATCGGGATTCAACCCAAGGAAGTTCGGAAACAAATCTAATATCTCAAGTGGTCAAGACAGCTAATTTATATACAAGTTCAACATGTCGCAAAGCAAGGCACATGGAAATAGCAAACTGAAGGCGAGAGCACCAAAGATATGGCACTACAACACTCAACAGAAAAGACGCGGATCAGCCTCATTAGAAAATAAGATCATCCGTGAAGCCCAATGACTAAATACAAATGGATACAAAGCAACAATGCAGTGTATCGGATTCGAGAACAAAGGCAGTGCAGCAGCATAAAGCTTTATCTAGAAGAATACGAAATATGTACACAAGTGATGGTACATAACAAACTGCACATGGCAAAGGAATCATGGGTACAACGGTGAAACAGATCAAATAACATCAAGTAAAGAATTCGACCAGTGAACAAAGTGACACAGGGAATCAAAAGCAACTAATCAACAACCCAGACCCACTATACAAATGAATCCAGTGCTAACATGGATAGAATGAACTTCAATGAACAACTCCAACATGAATATACAGGTTACAAATGTCGCAGACCTGAGTGCAGCAGTGAATGGTCACAAGTGCACCAGAATACAAAACAGCTAATTGAACTCATGTGGATAGTGCGGCCAAGATCAAGCATGATATAGCAACAAATTCTAAAAATGTCAAATTGGAAATCAAGGTAACAAGTGTCCCAGATTAATGCAAACTATACAGTATAGTGAACTGAAGTGTAGCCCCAAGTGTGCATCTGCACTAGGCCAAATGCTAACAAGTAACAAAACTCAAGTGTGGTGTACACAACAGCCAAGATCAATACATGGAGCTACAGACATGTATCATAAACACACTAAAACAGTAATGGTGCAACCACTTGTGTAGGGTCAACAACATAAGCATGCACACATACAATGGTATGTATGCACGTATGTGAAGACACACAAAAATACTCAAGCAGCAAGAAGAAAATCAAAATGCCATAGAATAGTTTGCATACTGAAACCAAGGACAAAAATGAAACAGAGATGACAACCTGGAACATGCACGTATTGACAAGCTACACCTAGTGCAGATATACAATATAACAAGTGGAGCTTATCTCCATCAATTGTAACTAGGAACAATTATTTCGGAAAACAGTTCAAAAGAAACAAACTCAGAAATGGTCAAGGAACAAGTATACGAAGTCAAACAGCGCACTGCATAGGTATGTAGTACGACTTAACCTGCCTAAACAAGAGAGGTACTAATATTCCACAGAATGTAAAACCATATCAAACAATGAAGCGCATTTTCACAATGTCAAGTGAAGTCGATTCAAGGCCAGTACTACCAAGAGTCAAAGCCGAATTCAGGTAATGTTAAAAACAACTCGAAGTAGAAACAAAATTGAGACAAGTCGAAATCCAAGCAGTATTTTATCACAGACAAAAACAAGTTCGAAAGGAAAATCAATGCCGTGACCAAGGCGACAATGAACAGAGTCGAACAATTCAAAATCAAATGACCGGAGTCGTGAAACAACAGGTACAATCGGACGAGGGTAAAATGCTATCAGAGCCGATGGACAATATGGCCAAAGTTATGGAATGTCACTTACGCAAAATCAAGACCGAAGTCAACAGTTTAATACCAAGCAATACCCAAGGCTAAAACGAATCAGCTTCGTCAAAATAAAAATCACACAGTGATGACAGAGACGAATGAATAGTTCAAAACCAACATCGAAACAAACCCAACTTAATCAAATTCAAGGACCAGAGGCCATGCACAGTATAGTCGAAGTTATACAAAGCCAAAATTGTCTCCAGAAACAACATCAAGCCAGAAATCATCAAAAAGACTAGAATTAGATGTGAGTGGCAAACCACTCACCTTAGCCACAATTTGGAACAGTCTCGAGTGATTCTACACGAAGTCCAGAAACGAGTCGAAGTTGTAGCAATCGAGGGAAGACGAGCGAAGTTCGAACCCCTTGCGGCCGTTGTCTTCGATTCCGACGCCCTAACTTGATTCAGGGGGACACGCGAGAACGAACGAAGAGGATTGTGGCCGCCATTCTTTTCGTTTTTGATTTAGGGTTTGTGAAATTGAATTGAGGGAAAAATGGACGAGTTCTGGCCTTAATAAATTATCACGGCAACAAAAGAACAAGGCCAAGCTTTTCTTTAAAGCCCAACATTTATTAAAGAATTTTACAACTAAAAAGAATTTCCATACGATCAAATTTCCCGATAGAAATTTGTTATCAATTTCAATCGTCTAGTGACGGTAACAAACTTTTACAAAAAGGATTCCGACTCGATTAAAATCTACACTAGCGATTAACAATGATTTAATCGTCATTTATAAACTGACGCGAAAAACCGGGTTGTTACAGTATTTGATATATTTATTTGGAAATCCAAAAGTACTCTACTGTAAAAGCATATCAAAATATATGCAACTAGATCGAAAGGTTTCTCCCAATAACAAGGCAACTGGGTCCCGGTCTTCACAAGATAAACAAAGTATATCCCTCTATACAAAGAGTAGACTATACTAAGGGTTAAACCACCCATTTGCCCACTTTTTTGTTATGGGTTAACCGAATCATCGATAATATAACAAATCATTTTGTTTCCCAAAGTTACAAATCATTTTGCACTAATAATAACAAATACTTTCAATCATAGTATTGTTTATTTTCCTTAAATCTTTTCAAAATCAATTTCAAAACCACCGGGATTTAGGTTCTCGAAATTCCCTTTATTTAAATCCTCTTTGATCTAAACATTTATTCCTAAAATATCTTTTATATCAAAATATGGGAAAACATTTTTATAAATATTAATTTCCAAAATATTTATATATCTCTTCGGAAAACATTTCATATTCAAAAGATAAATATCCCTTTTAAAAATTATAACGGTTCTTTTTATTATAATTAATTCCTTAACCAGTATTTTAATCGAACATCTTATAGTCAAATTGTGAGATTCTAGTCACAAGATGTTCATTCTCAAATCATATGTAGTTATGGTCTACCTAACCCATGCACGAAAAAGATAATTACTCATAAACTGGTTGAGCAAAATCAACAATCAATATACAAAGATAAATGCGAACATAATCATTATAACCAATAAATTAATATAAAAGCAGAACCATGTTTTATTATGTTATTTGAATTTTACTAATGAAATATAATTATTTAACTACATTAATCATAATTAAGTTATATCACTATTAATTTATCAATATCTTATACGTCACCAAATGTGTCAAATATATCCTAAATGTCATTAATGAAGTATACTTAACTCATTTGCAATAGTTCAACTTATACTATTCCTCTCCCAAGAGTGAAGCCAGGTAAGTTAGAGCACCGGTTGCATCAAAGCCTTGCCTAGACACTGCATTCTTAAATCTCAGAAATAGATAAGTCTACTCGTCGGCTTTTAATGTTAAGTAGAGTTAATTACCTTTTTCAAAACTTATATAATTATTAAAAATATATTTAAACATGAAACCCATTTTAAAACACTCTAATATATGTTAGAAAACAACCCTAAAAAGATGAGAGAAAATTACTTAATTTAAATATTATTTTTAAACAATTTATAGTTTTAGATAGCAAAGATAGCATTTCCATAAGTGCCGTCTAAAGTTCTGTTACAAGTTGTAACACATTTTTGCTACAACTTTACATCTTTTCAATACCTTAACAATTTATTTTAGATCCATTCTTTTTACAATAGGTAGTATACTTTGGGTAATTGAAAACCATGAAGGAAAATCCCAAAGAATATCTTTTAATTATTTTACAGAAATTTCCAAAAACATTATATTTTACCGAAGTGCTCATATAGCGACTATTTCGCTATAACTTTTGCCTCTTCGTTCTATTATCTATCAAATGTTTTAAGCTTCAAAACTTTTACAATAAGAATAATATAAACTTGTTAAAAAGATAAAGAAAACCTTAAGAAAGTTTCTATAAAAATAAACGTTATTTTCCCAAAACAAGTTATTTAAAAGTGTCTATGTAGCGACCTTTTTACTTCAATCTTTCCTAGCTTTGGTTTACATTTCTACGACTTGTCAAAACATATACTTTTCTTTTCAAAACACTTATAGAACTGTATAAATCGACCAAAACAAGTTTTATTAAAATATGTTATTAAATCATCATTTTTCACAAATTAAAGTTAAGGGATTTCAAAGTGTGATTATAGCGACTTTCGCTATACAGACAATTTCGTATTCAATTCAATATTTAGTGTTATTCCATTTTATACACATATATGATTCTAAACTCAAACTATATCGTGATTGAACATGTATTAACATATGTACTAATAATCATGTCCATTTTAGATGTTTAAATGTGCTTAATTTAAACAACCTAATTCCATTATCTTTAAGGCAACTACTTTAACAAATCATACGCTTTTGAAGCATATAATAAAAGGTTATAACTTTAAGTAGTTAGTATCTATTATTACTAATAGCAAGCAATATTAACATGTGATTTAGCAAGCAATTATCAAGTTATTAACTTCATTCAAAGTGAGAATAACTCACTTTTATTCAACCAAAACATTTCCTACCAAAATTCAAGCAATCAAACACTCTTCCAATCACATCCACTTGCTCCTAGCTCATGGCCAAGACCTCCCTTTTCCTCCATTGGCCATGGCCAAGCCTAGAAATGACAACCCCAAAACTCACGGCCTAAGGCCGCATTACCCCTTGTTCCATCATTTCTTCACTTCATAGGTGCTAAACATGTTATAATGATGACATAATAACTATGGCAAAGTTTGGTGGTGATTGGATATGATTTGCATGGTTTATTAGAAAGTTAGAGAGGAGACAAGAAAGTGAAGACGTTAGTTCAGATATGAATTTATGAATATATGAAGTGAATGTGTGTGTGTGTGTGTATTTATAGAGTTAGGAAATGTTTGGAAAAGATGTTAAAAACCCGTCTCCATCCAAGCTAAAGAACACGCACACCATGCCCTTACACATCCATACTCCTACACACCATACTTCCTTAATTAATGCCTTAATTTAGGGGTGCTTTATTACTTTTTGTCTATACTTACTTTTACTAATATAATAGTTAGTTTAATTGATTATTTTCTTAGGAAGATGGAAGATTTGATTCTTGTTTATATGTGCATATAATCACCTAGCAGTGTACAACTATCCAAACAACTTTTACTTTACAAAAAGTTAATTTTTAACAAAATGTTTTCTGGTCACATTTTAGTACTTATTCAAAGTGTATGTTTTTGTAAATAAATTTCAAAAATAAGTTTTTTATCATTAGTTATTAATTAAAAAAATGTTTAACAAGGTTATAAAATCATATTTAATCTTTACAAATATTTAAATAATTTAGATATTTAAATACGAAATTTTTGAAATTCTAGGTCATTACACATGTAAAATCGACGTTACATATATCCACTACTAGGTCTTTACATATCAAAGAAAGATGAGTCGACCCCCAATAGGATTTGATACGACTATTGGGTTGGTGACAACTTGGGTTTTCAAACTCAAGGATCTGACTGCGTTTCTAGCTATGAACGAATGTGATGCTCTTGAGTCAAATAAGGTACAAATAGTATTTCCGAAGATAATAATTGTACCTTCCAGTGCAGCTTTTCCTTTGTCTTTGGGAGGAGGTCCACTTGAGACATGTATAGGTTCGATGTCATAAGCTTCCCTACCTTGACCCTCCTTTGCTAACTTCGAGCGCTGATTTTTATAAAGTCCTTCTTCATGGTAGTCATAACATCTCCCCTTGAACTCTTCCTTCATCAAACTCACTATGTAGTCCTTAGCCACATGCCCTCTCTTTTGACACCTACAACATGTCACACTTCCTTTCTTGATCTTCCCTTTTGCTTTCTCATCAACCTAGAATCCCCCTTCCTTCGCTCTACCTTGATTCTGCACCTGTACTACCTTCTTCTTTCCTTAATACCAATAATTTGAAGCACGGCTATTTGAACTATCATCTCATAAGTGGCGCCTGTGGATACTTAGGTCAAAAGAAGCTCTCTAAGTGGAGAATTTAGGCCTTTAACAAACATCATAGCCTTCTTTGTAGGAGTGTCAATCAGACTCAATCCAAACTTAGCTAATTCCGTGAACTTATTGATATATTCCTTCAATGTGGAGTCTTCTTACCACAGTTGTATAAAATTCTTCGATTGTAAACTTACTTCAGCTTTGGACATGAATCACGATTCGAAGCGAGCCTGAAGTTCAGCCTAACTAATTCCTTGGCATTTTCTTCAACAACATTGGTCGACCAATCCAATGCCTCCCTCTTTAAATGCCATGTGGCCATCCTCATCTTGATTTGGTCTTCCCATCCCAGCTTCTGAAATATACGTTCACAATCGTTAATCCAAGCCTTTGTTTCAACAAAATCTTTAGCACTCGTATATGCCCGTCCTTCCATACTCTAAAAGTCTACACATTTTGGGGAAGTCTAGTGGGCGAGGTGCTGCTTCAGTGGACGGAGCAGTTGGTGCTGTTGGTGCAGCTTGTTGAGGAATGAGAACTTGCCCTGCATGCCTTAGGTATTGCTTGAACCATTCTGGCCTACCTCGTATGGTAGGTATTTCTTAAGTGGAGGGATTCCCAACATCCGAACTATTGTTTTCAGCCATAATCAACTATCTACAGTTTTGAGCTTTTTGTAACAACTTTCTAAGATAGTCATTATTTGCTGAATAAAAGTTTGCTACCGTGTCTGCATACGTTCGTAAAAGTATATATACATAAATAGTATGGTTTTGAAAAATACTTTCAAAAATATCAAATACACACTCTTATGTATGCCTATTCCCATAGATAAGGTAACCTAAGTTCTAATACCAAATGTAACAACCCTCTCTAGAATAGGCCTAATTTTCGATCCAATAAAGGCTCATCAATCCTTAGGCCCATTCCAAAGCTAGTTGTTGGTAGGTAAAATTGATACAATGAACAATATACATAGCTATCTATCTACGATTTTAGAATCTCACAACGAAAGGGATAAAATATAATAACAGAAATAAGTGCCCATTTCATAAAAACCAATTCTCAAACATACAATATCCCAAACTATCTATAATAAAATATCTCAAAATAAAACGTTAACATGTCTGAAATATGGGTATATCCGAATACATCAAAAACATAGATAAATAAATAAACCGCCACAAATTTTCACTACCACCTCTGTCTTCTCTATCAACATCATTTCCTCCTAACCGGTGGGTGATAATGAGGAGAAAGTCAGAACAACAATGAATGAAAATCTCAAGTCTTACCATAATAGTGTTTGGGCAGTATTATGTAGATCAGTAATATGTCTTACGCATCCTACACTCTATCCTACTAAGTATACCTCCATTGTAAGCTAAGGGCTTTTCCAATCCAACTCCATAATGTACCTTTAACTGTAGGGCAAGAACCTTTTCCAGTCTATCTTCGCAACTATAGTAAATCATGCCCTAATGATGCGAAATAAAGACCTGAGCCACTTAATACCTCTTTAATGGGAATTAGGCAAACTCTGATCATTTAATACATATACCCTAGGCATGTCCCCGTTATTTAATACCTAAACCCAAGGCTGGCCCCTCTTTGGTACTTCCTAATTGACATCATACGAAATCCCATTAGGCCACTTAATACTTCTTTTCTGGGAAGAGACGGACCTTATAATAGCCACTCAATACCTCAACCTGAAGTGGACTCATTCCATGGACTTTCCACTACCGCATCTAAAAGATAATCCCGACCATTTAATACTTCTTGAGTGGGAAGGAGGTGGACCCTACAACAGCTACTTAATACCCTCATCCCAAAAGTAGTCCCATACTGGGATATCCGTCTTATGACTTGTAACCCAAACTATGATGTCTCACATTGGTCCAATTATTCATACGTGCTGGTAGTCAGATTAGCTGGATGGAGTTACCTTACAGAATTGGGACTAACCTCGCATTCTCTATGTTACTTATTATAGGTGATGTCTCACATCAGTCCCAAAGTCACACTACTTATAGCCAGATTAGCTGGATAGAATTCTGTGTGCTTTTAACCGACCTTGCATCCCTATAACTTAGTAATATTTTTGCTTTCCTACCATACTACCATATATATACTACATATATAAATAATTTCTCACTGTATTTACGACTAAAGACTATATAAGGGGAAACTCCTTATTTCGTCTTTAATTTATGGTTTAATTTTCATAATTATCCTTAACATCCTTGATAAAGGAGTTTAATTCTATTGTTAACCTATTTATTCTATACGATATGATTTTATACGCTATTAATTTATTTATACGTAAGTAAATTTTAGGCTTACTAAATATCCCTAACTATGCGTAGAAATATTCATATTCTAAGATTTCTGCTTCCTATACTAATTGCTAAAATGTCAAAACTTCTATATCCATACAAGCCTAAATTCCATAAAATAATTTACAAAATAGCTAATATTCTTAACTAGACAAAACATACTTGTAATATATATTCAAAAGCTAAATAATACAAAACTTATTTTACATTAATATAATAGAATCATCGCCTCTATTTTAAGGAAATAAAACTTACGATTTAAACCAATTATATTATTTTCAACTTTTACATATACAACCTTGAATCAAAAAAAAGGGACTCATATTTATTTATATTATGGAAATAGACGGTGTAAACTACAAATAGGAAAATCCATACTTTGCACACCATTTTCTAATATTATTTTTTGAACCCTTTTATCGCAACAACATAAATTACAAGTGCAAGTTGAATGGAACATTAATTACTTAAATTGCAAACAACAAATTTAATTGTATTATATTAACATAAAACAACTGAAATTCCAATTAATCCAAGAATTGACATTTTATTTGAGGGAATTTTAGGGTTTAGGGTTTTCGTATACAAAATTCTCCAAGACGTAAAACAAATCCAAACTTTTACTATACCAATTACTAAAATATGAAAAACTAAAATTTCCACTCACAAATAGTTTCATGCTTTCCCTTGAATTCGACTCACGCTTACGCCTAACTCTTCCTTCAGGTTTCTTCTTTTTGGAACATATAACAATTCAATTGTATATAGATTAGATTAGATTAGAATTAGATATTAGGGAAGAATAGAAATAGAAAAAGGTATGTATGTGTGTGTAAGACCTATTACCTTTAAGTTCGATTGATTTTGAATCAAAGAATTGAAGAAGAAGACTAATGGAGTTTCATTATCGTTTCAATTTTCTAGTGAATAAAAGTGAAGGGGCCAGCCTCTTATTTATAGTAGTTAGAAAGAGTCTGGACCGTAGTATTTAAGTCAATTTAAAATAGTAAAATCCGGACTGTTTATGGCAAAACCAAACCCTAGTTGCCTTCAAATAACCGGTCGACCGGCCTACCATGGGCGATCGACTAGCCCAGTATAGGCAATTGACTAGCCTCTTAACTTGGCCCCATATAATTACTTGCCGTTGAATTTTTATTTATTTCCTATTTTTACAAATAACGTTAACGTTTGTTTAAACGTTAAGTCTCCCTTAACATTAAAATATTTAGTAATTTTTTTAATTTCAAACATTAACATTAATTAAACTTTTAAATTTAAATTTGTTGGAATTATTTTAAATTTGAAAACCTCAAATATCAATAACTTTTCCATTTGAGCTTCGATTACAAAACTTTATATATGAATATTGATCAAAAAATTGTCACGAACGCAATGGTATAACTTTCATGGCCAAATTCCGATATTTGCAAAAAAAATATTTTTAGCCTTATTTTATTTATTAATTCCTTATTAATTTTTACGGGATGTTACAAAAAAAGTATGATTCAACATCCCATGTACTGGTTGGTTGTACAAACAATTTTCCAACAATCAATTGTCATTGTTTCATGAATTTCATGTTGGTTACAAATCTTTTCTAATTGTATGTAGTAAAGATATGTTATGTATAGTTAATTATCCCATTGCACAATCATCAACCACCAAACTTTTTAAAAATGCCACGACGCTAAGTCATCTGCTAGTTATTATATTTTAAGCTATTTACATGAAGTCAAGTAAAAAGAAGAATGATTAATATGCACTACAAATACTACATAATTAACATAGCATGAACACATATAACTATC
The DNA here is from genome assembly GCA_030737815.1 of Allium fistulosum. Classification (NCBI taxonomy): domain Eukaryota; kingdom Viridiplantae; phylum Streptophyta; class Magnoliopsida; order Asparagales; family Amaryllidaceae; genus Allium; species Allium fistulosum. The sequence goes on from CM060903.1 coordinate 1,459,196,373, forward strand.
ATATCATACAAACTTTAGTTTAACCAAAAGTAAAGGAACGATTATTGATCATTTTCAAAATATAGAGTACACTTAATACAAAAAAGTCAATAGTACTCCCTTTACATAAAAATCATTCCCGTTTCTTTTACACAAAAGCATCTTTGGTTGCACTACATAAAAATCATTCCCATTTCCCTTAACACAAAATCATTCCATTGTACAAAGGCATCTTTAGTTGCCATATGCGGAAGTGGAAGTTTCACAAATTCAATCTGACATTCTACATTCGCAACTGGCTTCTTCACCAAGTCTACGCCAGAAGGTAGCAAACAGTGGAATAGGTGTATCATCATCAAGTGTCTCTTTAATATAATGGCTTTCGTAAATATCTGCAAAAGTAATAAAGTGATGTACTTCTCCTAAATTTGGACAATTTTGATGTAGATAAAATTGTAACAATTACTAATGCAAAATATATATGATCACTCGATGTTGGGGTCAAAATTGACCACCAACGCCCAATTACAAATGAAAGCACCAATATCCAGTCACAGATCACAGATAGAGTATAGGTAGAGAATATAATATGAAGAATAACCAAAATTAAAACGAAAGCACGTAAAAAAGACAAGATTTATAGTGGTTCGGCTAACTACGGCCTAAGTCCACTCCAGAAAAATCCTTTTTATTATCAGAAATTTGATTACAGTTACAATTTGGAATTTCTAAATAAAAATGGCAGAGTAGCTTTTAGGTGGAAGATGAAGAGAAACAAAGTGAAGATACCCTTTTCTGAAGCCACACCTGCTGTATTTATAGGCGAAACTCCAGCTACAGGGCCTTCTCACCTACATGGGCCCGCCATGACGATCACCGAGCCCAACTCGTCCATCTTGTACCGACCCCAAGTAGAACCCGAAGTAGAACCTAAAGTAATTCCTTTGGTGACTCGAAGTAATTCGTATGTCGACCCCAAGTGAAGTCTAATGTCGACCTGAAATGTAGCCTATGCCGACCCCAAGCGAGGTCCACTCCGACCCGAAGTGAAGTCCACGCCGACCCGAGGTAAACTCTTCACCGACCCGAAGTCCAAACCAATGCCGACCTCATGTAATATGCCGACCTGAAGCCATATGTCGACCCCAAGTAGGACCCGAAGTAAACACCATGCCGACCCGAAGTAAACCCTATGCCGACCCGGAGTGAAATCAATGCCGGCCTGAAGTAGTACCATGCCTACCCCAAGTAGGACCCGAAGTAAATACCATGCCGCCCCGAAGTAGAACTCAAAGTAAACCCCATGCCGACCCGGAGTGAAATCAATGCCGACCTGACCCAACCTCTTCAATGCCGACCCGGAGTTGTAAGCAAATGCTGACCTCTTGCAACTTCTATAGCTGACTCCTTGCAACTCCTAGCCGACCCGAAGTAAACAAGGTGCCGACCCGAAGTAAACAAGGTGCCTACCCCAAGTTCGAGATCGAGTGTCGTTCGAGGCGAAATGTGATCGTTCGAGATCGAGTGCCGTTCGAGGCAAAATGTGACCGTTCGAGGTTGGGTGCCGTTCGAGGCAAAATGTGACCGTTCGAGGTCGGGTGCCGTTCGAGGCGAGATGTGACCGTTCGTGGTTAGGTGCCGTTCAAGGTCAGGTGTTCGAGGTCGGGTGCCGTTCGAGGCGAGATGTGACCGTTCGAGGTCGGGTGCCGTTCGAGGCGAGATGTGACCGTTCGAATTTGGGTGCCGTTCGAGGCAAGATGTGACCGTTCGAGGTCGGGTGCCGTTCGAGGCAAAATGTGACGGTTCGAGGTCGGGTTGCGTTCGAGGCGAGATGTGACCATTCGAGGTCGGGTGCCGTTCGAGGCGAGATGTGACCGTTTGTGGTTAGGTGCCGTTCATGGTGAAATGTGACCGTTCGAGGTCAGGTGTTCGAGGTTGGGCGTCGTTCGAGGCGAGATGTGACCGTTCGAGGTCGGGTGCCGTTCGAGGCGAGATGTGACCGTTCGAGGTCAGGTGCCATTTGAAGCGAGATGTGACCATTCGAATTCGGGTGCCGTTCGAGGCAAGATGTGACCGTTCGAGGTCGGGTGCTGTTCGAGGCAAAATGTGACGGTTCGAGGTCGGGTGCCATTCGAGGCGAGATGTGACCGTTCGAGGTCGGGTGCCGTTCGAGGCGAGATGTGACCGTTCGAGGTCGGGTGCCTTTGGAGGCGAAATGTGACCATTCGAGGTCGGGTGCCGTTCGAGGCGAGATGTGACCGTTCGAGGTTAGGTGCCTTTCGAGGCGAGATGTGACTGTTCGAGGTCGAGTGCCGTTCGAGTCGAGATGTGACCGTTCGAGGTCGGATGCCGTTCGAGGCGAGATGTGACAGTTCGAGGTCGAGTGCCGTTCGAGTCGAGATGTGACCGTTCGAGGTCGGATGCCGTTCGAGGCGAGATGTGACAGTTCGAGGTCGGGTGCCATTCGAGGCGAGATGTGACCGTTCGAGGTCGGGTGCCATTCGAGGCGAAATGTGACCGTTCCAGGTCGGGTGCCATTCGAGGCGAGATGTGATCGTTCGAGGTCGGAACTCAGTATGATTAATATCATATTTCACGTTCGAGTGAATTTCGGGATCATTTGTTATGGCGGTCCATCGCCATCTCAGAGCATGCCTAAGGACCATTCGCGATCCCATACATGTGTAAGTGACTTGGTCGTTTTGGTGAAGGGTTTAGTATTAGTTATTTAGTTCATGCCATCAAGAGGGTGATGACTGCTCCTGTTTGATCACCGCTATTCGTTTCCAAGCAAAGCCATCCAAATCCATGCCCCCGGTTCCATGAGGAGTTGTGCCGATCCATTCTCCTTGGTCGGAGTTTGCCCTCGGATGATCCAATCCATATCTAAGCCTGCTAATTTCTACTACAAGTCCTAGATTCCAATTTCCAACTGTTCCAGCATCCATAAGTGGTCTCCGGTTGTCATTTCCATCCTGCCCCCGAGTCCGCGAGGGAATCCAAGATTATCCTCCTGCCTTTTCAGCATCCTTTCCTACATAGCATCCATTATCATCTCCATCTCGTCTCTGGTAATGAAGATTGGGGTTTGATTAGCTCCCGAGGAAGCCTCCTGACTTCCTTTATGATGACTCCTCTGTTCTTTGTCTCCTTGTTGATTGCCTAGCCATTTCTTCCTAGATCCAAATTCCCAAGCTTCCAAATCCACGATCCTAACTCCCAAATCCATGAGTGCAAGCTTCCTCTCAGTTAAAGCACCAAAATGTTGGCGTTAAAATTGGCCACCAACACCCAGTTACAAGTGAAAGCACCAATATCCAGTCACGGATCACAGATAGAGTATATGTAGAGAATATGATATGAAGAATAACCAAAATTAAAATGAAAGCAAGTAAAAAAGACAAGATTTATAGTGGTTCGGCTAACTATGGCCTACGTCCACTCCAGAAAAATCCTTATTATTATCAGAAATTTGATTACAGTAACAATCTGGAATTTCTGAATAAAAATGACAGAGTAGCCTTTAGGTGGAAGATGAAGAGAAACAAAGTGACGATCCCCTTTCCTAAAGCCACACCTATTGTATTTATAGGCAAAACTCCAGCTATAGGGCCTTCTTACCTAAATGGGCCAGCCATGACGATCGCCGAGCCCAGCTCGTCCATCCTGTGCCGACCCTATGTAGAACCTGAAGTAGAACCCAAAATAATTCCTTTAGTGACCCGAAGTAGTTCGTATGCCAACCCCAAGTGAAGTCTAATGCCGACCTGAAATGTAGCCTATGCCGACCCTAAGCTAGGTCCATGCCGACCCAAAGTGAAGTCCATGCCGACCCGGAGTAAACTCTTCACCGACACAAAGTCCAAACCAATGCCGACCCCATGTAATATGCCGACCTGAAGCCATATGCGGACCCCAAGTAGGACCCGAAGTAAACACCATGCCGACCCGAAGTAAACCCTATGCCGACCCGGAGTGAAATCAATGCCGACCCAAAGTAGTACCACGTCGACCCCAAGTAGGACCCGAAGTAGAACCAAAGTAAACCCTATGCCGACCCGGAGTGAAATCAATGCCGACCCAAAGTAGTACCACGTCGACCCCAAGTAGGACCCGAAGTAGAACCAAAGTAAACCCTATGCCGACCCAGAGTGAAATCAATGCCGACCTGACTCCAACCTCTTCAATGCCGACCCGGAGTTGTAACCAAACGCCGACCTCTTGCAACTCATATACCTGATCCCTTGCAACTCCTATAGCCGACCCGAGGTATTGAATGTCGACCCGAAGTAAATAAGGTGCCGACCCTAAGTAACTCAACTAATGCCAACCCGAAGTTGAAGCCATGCTGACCCGAAGCAATGAATATGGTGACCCGAAGCAACTCCTTGGCTGACCCAAAGCAACCCGACCATTGCCAAAATCCATATTCCAAGTACCCGGCGTCATTCATCCATCAACCATGCTTAATCCTGACTTTATATTCATATTATTATCCGTAATTAATCATCCATCTGTCCATTCGAATCAAACCCATAATCTTCCAGCCTCGCTAACCGTGCAGTCAGTTGGGTTAAATCCGCATGTATGCCGCCTTGCCAAAAGGCGGGTTAACACTCGATTACATGCATTTGCTATCAAATATCATGTCTCGAGCATTACAATCTAATTCTTTGAAAACAAGGACTACTATCACAATCCTTAACTACTTCAAAGTTTTGCAAGTTGAAATAGGAAAATGTTTTGTATATAAATCTCAATGTTGATTGGTCTCTCAAAATAACCTTTCTTGCTTCACTCTAATTATTGTTCAGTTCCTTCATTCATGATAAGACACAATGAGAACTACAATTCCTAATACTTTCTACATTTTCAACACTAACAATATACTTATACAAAAACTCAGGCAAGTAAACTAACAATTTAAAATCTTTATTTACGACTTTATTCCTTTTGCATTAAATTCTATCTTAGGGTTAGAATTCTTATGCTTTAGAGTCAATGGCTTATTAACACTTGCTGAGAAAGTTTTTTTCCCATCGTCATCGCATAGTTAAAGGTGGATGGATCTAGTTTTATGAATATAGATTATTACTTTTGTTTTTCACTTAACTTGCTTTTACTGCCATTTTGTCCGCCTTTGTGTTGGGCTATTTTAGGTTCTAACATAGAAGAAGTTGATGGTAAAGAAATTTCTTTTAATTACTCTAATATGGTTTTCTTTTCTTCTTTGTAGCCGCATTTATAATCATTTAGAATATTGGAATTTCAAAGTATTAAGCAATTCTATTGACTCTTTCACCCGTGGAACATAGTTCAGTTTTCTCCAATGTTCATCAATCATTTCAAGTGGTAAAGGACGACTTTTGTTGTAAAACTCAAATAATATATGTGTGCAAAAAAGACCATATATTACTCAATATAAATGATCACAAGCCCATGAATCTATAGACTTTTATGTTTGCTAATTTTTTCATAATTAAGTTCAACGTGTAAACATAAACTATATCTCATATTTGTTTAAACAATTAAATTTGATGAGTTTTTTCTATTTCTCCTAAACTTCTTTTGAATGAAGCTTGAATTTCTGCGTGTCATATGCACAACATACTATCCAATTTTGCCCATAGTATCGCAACTGTCACTTTTGATGTACTAAAATAATTTTTTTTTGAGCATGTGAAGACTTTGCTCTAGTTGTTGTTCAGTTATCATGGTGCTTTGTCTTATCCCTTCTAAGAAAATGAAATATACTCTTTATAAGAAACCCATTTCGTTTGAAGATACTTTATACTTCTATGAAACTCTTTCCAATTTTCTTGAAGATCATGATAATAAATCCAAAACTCTTCTTAAGTTGGTGCATGAGAAACCTTTTTCCAACTTTGCAAAAACATCTTAAAAATAAGGATGTAAATTTTGTACGAGTGCTTGACGTTCGGCTCGGTTCGAAGCTATAAAGCATTCGGTCTGTATCCGCCCATTTCTTATTTAGGACACGAATTAGGATAATTAACTAAATTATTAAAATTCATACAACATCAAATTTATTACATTCTACCAGGCCTTTAATCAACTTCTTGTCAATAAACGATCCCTATTCAATATTTAAAGTTTTAAATTTTGGGCTTAAAACTCTATCTTTTATGTTTTGCAAATGCACCATATACTCGTGCTTGTATTTATTTGCCAATGAAGTATATTTTTTGTAACTTAAAAAACTTACAATAACCTGATTTTGAAATGAAAAAAAATTTATTCAAAATATCGAATTTTGTGTTAAGAACCACTGGCTCAAATAATTAGTAGTATGATGCTTCAAACTGAGGTTCTATTGGTCATGGATTCGAATCCCAAGATATCAAAATGAGTGTTAAGCTTAAATAAAGTATAACTCTTGTATAAAAAAACCAGTGAAATAACAAAACTATATAAGATGGGGACAATAGAAGAAATAATATGTACAAAAATAAAACATAATGTGCATTACAACATAAATCATCTCCAATGATCTTAATGTCATTTTCAAAAAAACTATTTGACAATGCAAAATTAATATGGTGTATTTTACGAAGATGATTTATAAATAGTTCAATGGGAATGTCAATAAATAAGAGCTCTAAGAATACCTAATCAATCAAATGCTTCACAGATATTTCGTATTGTGGACTATAATGTTAAAACTAAACATTGCTTTTACATTGTCTAAGAGCATCTCTAATATCGATTTCAAGTTAGGGGAGAAGGGGGGGGGAGTAGAAAACTCCAACTTGACGAGATGTTAAGTGGAAACTTTTTCTTTAAATTTTTTAACGGATTTATTATTATTTAAAAAATCAACGTGTAAAACGAAATTGCAAACCGTTTAAGGCTAAAAATGGGTTTAGAAACCCGTTAGTGAAAAAGTGTATTGTTTTTCTTTTAATCTACGGTGTTTAGGACATCGTTTGATTACAAAAACGGGATTAAGAAAAAATGTTTAACTTACAATGATTTTTAGAAACTCGTTTATGTCTCTACACTAAAAAAAAGAGTGAAGCAATTTACGTTTTTTTTTGGTTAATCGTACTCTAACTCCAGCTGTTGAAGCACATCGAAAAAACAAGGCAGAATTAGAGAATAAGAAATTAGGTTGAAGTGTTTTTCAGCTATGAGTAATATGTTTTTAGGACAACACTTCAGACTAATAAATTTTAAAGGGCAAAAGAGAAAAAATTATCGTTTTTTGAACGAAAACAATAATGAAGGGCGATTAAAGATAAAAAAAATCAATGGAAGAAAATGATAAATATACTGAAAACTAATTATTCTAAACTGATGTGCTATAAACTTATTATGTTGAACTACATATTGATGCAAACTTATATTTTAACTTTGCAGCAATGGTGCTGCAATGACCAAAATAAGTATAATTGTGCATATCAAAAACCAACGGTGGAAATCAGTGGCTCTGCAAATCTGATGGTTGCCATGTCTTCCGCGTAAATATAGTAACAAATTATTTTCGGTCCTAGTAGCATTTTGCTCATTGGAGATGCTCCAACAACTATATATATATATGTATATGTATGTGTGTGTGTACGAAAGTGTGTATGGATCGTATATTTATATTTAATATGCAGGTGTAGTAAAATGCTAACTTATGACTAATAGAGTAAAGTAAATAATAGTAAAGCAACAATCACACCAGAGTTTTTATACTGGTTCGGACCTCCCATCCTATGTCCAGTCCCGAAGCTCCTCTTCAGATTTAATTAATAAACAACTCTCACTTTGCTCGAAAGAATAGGCTCGATACAAAAGTTCTTTTTGAGACAAGTATGTGTTCTGGAAAACACTGATTTTGACTGCACAATATAAATCTTCCTATAATCTCCTATGAGTAGTATGTATACGTGAAGCTTTGCTTTTAGGAAGTGATAAAGACTGATATTGTTTGCTTTTAGAAATTAGAATATGCAAAGATGCAGATATAAGATTTAGAAAATTCAAGTGAGTTGATTCTTAAAATCTTTACATATATATAGACGATGAAGAGTTTTTATAAAGAGTAATATCCATTAGAGTTTTTTGTTTCAATCTAAAGGTTGCAATTATTGAGAAGGAAGAGATGCGGTGAAGAGTGATGGAAGCAACCGTTAGAATGTAGCAGGCGACTTTCATTGCATATAGCCGTTGCTCAGTTCAGATGTCTGTCCATACGTTCAGACGTCTGACCGTTTATACATATTTTTTAACAGTGGCGGAGTCAGACGTCTGAGCGTTTTTGATAGACGTCTGATGTATATGCTTGATTTAAAATCAGAGGCTATGTTCAGACATCTGATATATAATTTCAGACGTCTGAAATATGTTATTTTGCATTTCAGTTTCTGTGCTATATGAAGATTGAAAACTTTGGTCGTGCAATGTTTGAAATCTACTAAAAGAGATTTTACAAGCTTTATATCTATGACACTTAACACACTATATTAGCTTTTCTTATACTGATGATTGTTCTCCTTTGTTAGTCGTTTTCAAGCAGACCTCTGAAAGCTTTTTCCTGCAAGTAGATGGAATATATATTGTATATGTATGACTGTATAGTTGTTTGTCATCGAAATCAGGAATAGTAGTTCTAATAATATAAAAGCCGTTTCTATTAACACCCCTGCTTTTGCCTTTCCCACCCGTTAAAATAATTAAAAAAATAATTTTTTTAATCCTTATGCAGAATTATCCTGAAATGTTATTTTATTAGACAGTCTACATTTTAATATACTTTTTCATTCTATTATGTAATGTGACTGTATACAAACACGGTAAAATAATATATTTGAAGAAAACAATAATAGCATGATGTTTCATGTAAGATTTGCTTTTTTGCTTCAATTTTTTTCTTACTACCTTTAATTTTAGAATTTTTTCTATATTATATTGTCATGCTAATTAGGGATAGATACAAACCTAATTATTGGATAGCTTGGAATGTTTGAAACCATAGTGTGTAATGAACTAGGAATGTAAACTAACATAGTTTAACGCAATATATTATATAAAATTTAATTTACTAAACAACTTTTATTGATTTGAATTGCACTGTAACTTTTTTCTTTTTTGTAGATTGCACCATGATGAAGGGTAAGTAATAATTATGGATTATACCTTTATTTATCTTTTAGTTTTTATTTTTTTCATTATTAATACCAGTATGAATGCCACGTCCGATTAAACGTGTGAAAGAAAAAATGCATTAAATTTTATTTTTAGCAAGGACGAAATCATCATCTTGTTGCTTTATTTTTAACTAACATATATCAAGGGTATTAACGTATTTTTCAAAGCTTCAAACGAAGGTATTCTCATAATCTATATGTATATTATATATAGATTATGTTTTTGTTTTTGAGATAGTAAAGTAACATAAGTAGTATATTTGAAAGAAGTAATTTCGGTGTGTTTTGAGGTGGAAAAAGCAAAACATGGAAACCGACGCTTGTTGAATATTCCTCACTCTCTGCTCGTGACAAAAAAGAGCAACTTAAATTCACACTAATCAATGGCGAAACCAGAAATATTCGAGCTGAGTAATGGCACAATTACCACTAAAATTAGCAACGTCGGTGCTACCATCGTCTCGCTTCTAGTTCCTGATGCTAAAGGTTGGTTCTTTTTTTATTTACATATTTACGTTCCGTAAGTTTAATTCGAATTGCTAGGGTTTTTGTTTTATAAGCTTTTTCCGTTGGATTTCAGGAAATTTGGCGGATGTTGTTCTGGGATTCGACTCTCTTGACACGTATGCTGTAAGATTCTCTCAATTTGATTGTTTTACTCTGAATTTTTCCTTTCTTCTTCCTCTTATTTATTTTTATATATATTTTCAGTGCGAGCTTATTTTATTTTATTTCGTTTTATTTTTAAAGAAAAAGACTATTTTGCGGCAGGCAGTTCCTGTATACCGGAGAAAAGCAGTAGTGAATTACAGAATTTTGGGGGCAAAATGGCAGATGGTAGTTGTTAGGATTTCTCACAATATTCAGTCTACCAACTTTGAGTCTTCGACCCTTATTAATATAGCTGTTTAGTTCTATTTTCTCTGGGGGAAAAAAATCACTATTGATTCAGGTCTAGTTTGTGCAAAATAACGTTGGCTGACATCATGTGTTTCTTAATATAAGGTCATTTTTGAAGTTATGTACAATTGATTATGTTTTTTCTAAGATAGTTTCTAAAGAATTGTCTCAGTGTACAATGTGTTCTTGATTCAAGGCCATCTTTTATAGAAGTACAATATTTTGGTGTGATATCATTAAGTAATGCAACGTGTCCACTGTATAAATGCAAGATATTAAAGGAAGGCTTAGGTTGTGTTTGTTTAAAGTGCTGATTGTTTAACACTAAATGTGGATTGTTGAATACTGAATGCAGAATGTTAAAGTTTGTTTACTTTTCCTCTAAAGTTTAGATTGTATTTTCTTTTATTAAATTAAACAACAATGTTAAAGTAGTTGTTTGTTTACTTTTCCTCTAAAGTTTAGATTGTATTTTCTTTTATTAAATTAAACAACAATTATGACAGTACCATCCCTCCATATTTACAAAATAAATAATGATTTTCATGATTTTAAATGGATTCAGTCTAACATAAAATCAGGTTGTCATGGAACTCTATTATGATAAAATAAAGCAACTATTATGAGTTTTGATCATATTAAATAAGATTAATTTTTTAACAACAATTCTTTCCATTCCTCTCTTGAATATAGTTAATAGATTGAATAAAAATGACAAAATACTTGGTTGGATTTGAAAAATGAAAAGTAAATAATAATAGAGATTGTGATGTGAATGAGATAAAAAGAGTAAAATTATGAATAACTAAATTCAGTCGATATTTAAGGTGGATTGTAATTTAAAAATACATGTAAGGGTATAAAGTGAACCATTTATCATTCAACATTCAGAAGTTAAAATAAGCACCAATTCATCACTTGTTACAATTTTGAACACTTATTCTATAGTTCTGAACGCTTATTGCAAAATAACATCTTCAAGAGCTCTTATCAATTATTTGTTACTCCATCAAGCAATTGCTCATTGCAGGCAAACACACCCTTAGTATGACAATGAATGACCTTCTCCTTTAAATGAAGTGCATGCTTGTTTCTTTAATGATATACATTTTTGCTTGTATTATTTATATTATGATCCTATTGAACTTCGATCTTGTACTTGCATACTGAGTCTTACTTCCGCTGGTTTGTCAATTTAAGTAATAATATGAAAACATGTCCAGGTCCGCTAGCTCAAGTGGCAACGGTATGTCGCTGTAGGCTGATGTCTTAGAGGTCATGAGTTCAAACCATCGAGACATCAAAATGAGTGCTCTGCTTGAATAAAGTGCCCATCTTAATATCAAATAATAATAATAATATAATATGAAAACATATTTATTTTCTACTATCTAGTGTTATTAAGGTGAGCGCCTAGGTGCGTCTAAGTCGTAGAGTGACTCATGCGCAGCAGTTGTTCCTTTATGAAAGCCGAGGCACTCGAGCTATTCAAAGCGCCTAGAAAGCTCACCTTTTGCTAAGGCGGCGTAGCCCTAAGGCGCCTAAAAAGCACGTCTCAACAGGGATTTGATTTTTTGGGCTGAAAAATGAATACTTTCTCTGGTTCAATTAGTGTCAAACCTGTTCTCAATCTTAAATTAAGTTGAAATTTAATCGACTTCATCTTCGACTGCAGAAAAAAGAAAAACCCTAGCACAAATCGAGCTCCAGGCCGCCACTGTGGTTGTCGCAAACAACCTTTTAGCTTACTTTTTCTTCTCAGATCAAATATTTTTTATATATATTTAAGTAAAATTAAAGTTAGCATTTTAGAAGTAATTAGTGTTTAAAGTTAAATCTAAACTTTTAAATTAAGTTAAATTTAAGTTTTGATGATTAAAAGTAATTCGTTTAATTTTAACTTTAATTTTAAATTTAATTTAAATTTTAGTTAATTTAATTTTAGTTCATTTTAATTAATTTTAATTCAAATTTAATGTATAGTTAACTTTGATTTTAATTTTAATTTAAAGTTTAGTTTGTTTTAATTTAAAAATCTTAATTTTAAATTTGGTAAATTTGAATTCAAAATTTAGTTAATTTTAATTTAAAGTTTAGTTAATTTTAATTTTTGTTAATCTCAATTTAATTTAAGTTTAGTTAATTTTAGTTTGAATTTAAACTTTAATTAAATTAAAATTTGGTATTAGTGATTATAAGTTGAATTAAACTTGAAGTGTTGTGTTAAACGCTTGAATTTGAACATCATTATGATTTCTAGCTTTTTGTATGTAATTTATAGGTTTTTGGTGTTGTAGACTTGAATTTGATATCGTTTTAGTCAAGGTTATCATTTGTGCCATTATCTGTTAGCTAGTGCTTTATTGTTAAAAAAAAAGGTTATTAAAATATTTTAATACTAAAATTATCATTTTTAATGTTAATCTATAGTGCAGTTTTTTTTAGGAAAAATATATGCAAAGTTGTATAAAAGGCGCACAAAAAGGCTTAAGGTGCAAAAAAGCCCAAGGCGCAAGTTTGAATCCTTTTTGCGCCTTAGCGCCTTAACTACCTTGCTACTATCTGACGTTTGTTTTCATGCAGAATGATAATGCTCCTTATTTTGGTTGCATTGTTGGTCGAGTAGCGAATAGAATCAAAGAAGGGAAGTTTGCTCTTAACGGAGTGACATACACTTTGCCTATCAACAATCCTCCTAATAGCCTGCATGGTAAGATGCATATCTGATTGTTAATTGAGTCTAACATAAACTTTTCAAACTATTGTTTAATTATACTTCGGTGGTCCTGGACTTTTACTTGTTAGTTCAATAAGTAATTCATGTTTTTGTTATGAAAACATTCATATAATATCAACCTGTTGCAAGATTTCAAGTTTTTTGTTGTTCCTTGTGTGTTTTTTTGTTTTTGTTTTTTTAATATTTAGAAATGGTTATAAAATAGAACATTAGATGTTTACACTTGAATCATCGCTATGGAAAATTTGGGCCTATTGTGCAACTGTATTCTACGAAGTGAATATAGGCAATGTTGAATGAGAGGCAACCAACTGGGGACAAATTTTTTGAAATAAAGTGGAACTGACCAAGAAATTTGGAATTATAAATTTTTTTAAATAACAAGACAGCACTAGTTGATTATAAAGTCCTAAAAAACTACATTCTGCAAGCACTGTTTAATTTATTTTTCGAAGATAAGCAAAACCTTCAATTGGTCAATTTGGTTATTTTCAGTAGACATAAATGTTCTTATTATTTTTCATCTCATCAAGCCCACAAAAGTTAGTTATCTTTCAACTGCAGAACAATATACTATTGTTCTTGATACAACTTGATTAATAAGTTAAACATGTTTGACGCCCTATTTTATTGCTATTATTATTTTCTGAAATTGGTTAGTTATGTGGTAGTACATAATTGTACTACTGGTCTTAGGTAGTATACAACGTACTATAAGTCAACATATGTTCAGTGGTTCGAATCATATGCCACAAATGATTTATACCAACTCACGGACCAAAGTCGGAGCGTCTAACTACGGATTTTGAGGCCCTGTTTAATTTACACGACTTCTGGCAGTAGAATGAAAATAACACACAGTATTTGGATATATCACAATTTGACAATTTAACATATTCAATCAAATAAGAATCCTAATAATGGTATAGGAAATCTAGAAGCATCTGTTTGTTGTTTTTTGTTACAGAAAATTATTTTTAGTTTTAAATATTATCTGTTGCTTTAAGTAATAAAAGTTCGAACCTCACTAATAATTATACAATTTTCATATCAGGTGGAACTAATGGCTTTAACAAAAAGATATGGGAAGTAACTGAATACAAAAAATCCGAAAGCCCATCCATCACCTTCAAATATCACAGCAAAGACGGAGAAGAAGGTTTGCCCTATATAATCAACTGCAAACTAAGTTATAAATAAGTTAATTATAGGACAGTGGTATGTCTCCGGACTATCTATCTACCGGTTTTAAATGCTGATGCCATTGACGCTAATTAACCCTTTTTATTTCCTAAAAAGGTTTGGTTTTAATTAGCTTGAAAATTTACTTCCTAACCACAGGTTTCCCTGGAGATGTTATTCTGACAGCAACGTACTCTCTGTCTCTACCCAATTCACTGAAACTCGAAATGGAAGCAGAAGCAATAAACAAACCAACTCCAATCAACCTAGCTCAACATACATACTGGAACCTTGCAGGTCATAACGCAGGCAGCATTTTAAACCACCATGTTCAAATCTGGGCTTCTCAAATAACACCAGTAGATGAGCACTCGATCCCTACAGGCGAACTGTTGAATGTCGCAAATACCCCTTTTGACTTCACAACACAGAAGAAAGTGGGGGCTGATTTTGACAAAGTGCCTGGTGGTTATGATCACAACTACGTGCTGGACTTGGGTGAGGCGGAGGAGAAGACGGGTCTGAGACGGGCTGCTAAAGTGAAGGACCCGTTAAGCTGTAGAGTGCTTAATCTGTGGACTGATGCTCCTGGTGTTCAGTTTTATACTGCGAATTACCTTGATGGTGTTGTTGGAAAAGAAGGGTGCGTTTATCAGAAGCATGCCGGGTTTGCTTTGGAGACTCAAGGGTTTCCGAATTCGATTAATGAGCCTAAGTTTCCTTCCATTGTTGTTCAGCCTGGCCAGAAGTATCGGCATAATATGGTATTTGAGTTCTCCACTGAATGATGTTTTAGTTTTTAGTTTTTTACCCTCTTTAAAGTTTGGTTTTTAGTTATTTCTTTTTTGTGAGAAAATAATCTATGCAAAAATGAATTTTCTTGGGTGTGTAAAAATTGAGAAAACATCTTAAGACAATAAAAAATAAATCGTTTGCATGGTTTCCACAGATTTTGCATTTATATTTTTCTTGATTACTTATTTTAAATGACAGTAGACGTCAAAAATAGTACAAAGCATACAAAACCAAGTATTTGGTCTTTGTTTAAAAGTTAGGCTATCTTCAACATGAAGGAATTACACCTTGAATTTTCAGAACTTGCAAGTCTGAGTTCTCCAATAAATGAATGAAAGCTTAAAGTTCAGCCCAATCTTGTTCGATTTTTTTTGATGGTTTGAAGCGGTTAAGAAATAGTTGTTTTTTTATCTGAACTCACTCCTTATAAATTAGCATCATACATCAATCCTACTCCTAAAATAAAAAAGATAAAATTTAGACTTCGTCTGAACTTCTCAACTAGGGTGGTTTATGTGTCTGAACTTCTCAACTAGGGTGGTTTATGTCTATTCATACGCTTTTATTTGTTACCTCATTATGGTAGCACTGGGGTAATTTAAATTTACCCAAAAACATTGCTACCAGCAGCAGCAAGCTACTCTAATTTAAGAAATACGGGTTATTTGTTTTCCTTTTCTCAGTTCTTCGTTCTCGTCTTCGATATAATTTATATTCAAATTTAAAGGAATTTAAAGTAAAATTTAGAATAGATTTAAATTATATATTGTTTCCATGTTATTTCATCACGGCTATAGTGTATCCTCATAATTAAGTCCATCACACGAAAATGTAGAAAGAATGGAACGGCACAAAAACAACCGACAAAAATAAGAGAAATGAAACCAAGAGCAAGAACAACCATTGTGTTGCTTCTTTATTTGTGAGAACAGGCAGTGTTGTGGACTGTCGCTTTTTCAGGTGCGTTTTCTCCTTATGGTTGGTCTTTTAAACAGATTGATGAAAGCTCTTCCTTGATGATCAAATTTTTATCCAGCTCTTTGCTCATCCACAAATATTTTGAAAAATATCTCTCTCTCACCATTTTAAGTCCACTTCAAGAAAATAAGCGTTCATTCTTCTACCTTCTTAAAAATAAAACAGCAACTGCGAACTCAAATCTCATCAAATTTAATATTTTCTTACATATTTCCATCAGTACAAAATTTGACTCGAAAGTAGTTGGTTTTATAACTGACGAACCTTAATTTATTGGGATGTTAAAGAATTTCGTTTTAAATCTCTTTCCAACGATAAAAATTGAACATATGGCTACAACGACGTGCAAAAAAGCTACTGCTCGAGTTGAAGAATAAATTTGAAGTGAGATTTGCGACAAGGTTTCAGCAGATGTATACTGTGACATGCTATATTATTGAAACAATTAAAACATCATTATGATAGTTGCAAGGTACATTGTGGGCAATGCTGGCAAAAGCACCGAATAGATACAATGAATTTGTTGCATCAAAAGTGAAATGAAATGAACGACGATGAATAATTATATGTTGCGATATAACCAAATTATAAATATGACATGCATTTTCATTATAATCACTACAACAAAAACATTATTTACCGATGCCTTGGCGTCGGTGCGACGTTGGTAGGGAAACATTGATGTCGTGTCAGCAAATATGTTGTCGGAATTCTTTTATAAACGGCTTGTTGATGTCTTTCGCGGGGTACTTACCATTACCAACGCCAAAGGACGACCCCTTATCAACGTCATTTACAACTTCCTTAGACTTCTTGCCGATGCCTATAAAACGGAATTTCCAACGTCATGTCAACACGATATTAAAATGTTAAATTTGGTTTTTTCGACACTATGCTAAGCCAACTCCATGTCAAAATGTAAAAATTAGATTTATCAACGCCCTACCGACGTCATGCCAATCCATTGCTGAAGCATTTATGTTGCCTTCCTCATCTCATTCACAAATATATATATATATATATATATATATATATATAAAAGATATTTAATTAGACAATATAAACAAATAATATCCAATACATATTGAAACATTAATATATAACAATACATATCCAATATCACTAATACCAACATAATCATATGTCCATTAATACAAACAATAAATGTCCATACACAAATATCCATCAAACATCACAAATATTCATCCGACATCACAAATATTCAACACGTAGCTTTATTTGTCAATACAAATAATATCCAAACGATAACGTCTACACAAATATCCAAACCATATGCTACCAACAATAATAATAACTAGTACCCACCGGCATCATCATCGTCAGAAGAAATGTCAACATGCGAAAACTATTGCACAAATGCATCAGTAAGCTTATCGAGTTTCTTCTCCAGCTTATCGACATGTGACTTCAAGAGTCGGTTTTCTTTTTCCACATCAGTTAATTTGGCATCCTTTACTTATGGCGATCTCTATATTTTAACCAAATTTGTTCGTTAATAATGAATAAAATTTTATTTTCACTTCTGCATTTGTGTATTAAAACAATCATAGAGAATTTAATGGACTTTGTTTTTATTTTCCTTTCCCATACAAAACAGATAGAAAATCCTTTAATAAATCTATGTTTAATTTCAAATATATTTGTTTAATTTATTTAGTGATTTAACTTGTATATTTGTTTAATTTATAAGATGATTTAACAAAATCTATATTTTAGCTCAAATATATTTGTTTATTTTATTGAACAAAATGTATTATTTAACTTACATATTTGTTTAATTATTGAGTGATCTAACAAAGTCTATGTTTAAACTCAAATATATTTGCTTAATTTATTGAAACAAACTGTCTAATTTAACTTATATATTTGTTTAATTTATTGAGTGATTTAACTTGTATATTTGTTTAATTTATAAGGTGATTTAATAAAATCTACATTTTAGTTTAAATATATTTGTTTATTCTATTGGAACAAAATTTATTATTTAACATACATATTTGTTTAACTTATTGAGTGATTTAACTTATATATTTGTTTAATTTATTGGGTGATTTAACTTATATATTTGTTTAATTTATTGGGTGATGTCACAAAATCAATATTTTAGCTCAAATATATTTGTTTAAATTTATTGAAACAAAATGTATAATTTAAAATGTTTGTTCAATCTATTGAGTCATTTAACTTGTATATTTGTTTAATTTACATAGTGATTTAACTTATATATATTTTTTAATTTATTGAGTGATTTTTTTTTATATTCTAGCTCAAATGTATTTGTTTAATTTCTTGAAATAAAATATATAATTTAACTTACATATTTGTTAAATTTCTTGAGTGATTTAAGTTATATATATTTTTAATATATCGAGTGATTTAACTTATATATTTGTTTAATTTATTTAGTGATTTAATAATATCTCTATTTTAACTCAAAATATTTGTTTAATCTATTGATTTTTTTTTATAATTTAGCTTATATGTTTGCTTAATTTATCGAGTGATTTAATTTATATATTTGTTTAATTTATTAGGTGATTTAACAAATCAATATGTTAACTAAAATATATTTGTTTATAAAATCTATATTTAGTATATTGAGGATTAAATTAAATAATCCTACTAAACATGCGTATAAAATACACACATACACAGGTATAGTATACAATATAATTTATACCGAAGTATACGTACATATAGTATACTATACATGTATATGTATACGATTTATATATTATATATCTAACAACAATATTTTTGGACCATGTATATATGCTAGTATGGATACGTTTAAGCTATTACATTCAGAATATTTCCATGGTTGGACTTACAATCCACCCTTTTGGCAATAGCTCTACCAAATGTGTTGAATACATCTTCATCCACATCTCTTGTTATCTCCACACCTTTAATCTGAAGCTCCTTAATCCTAGCTTGGTATTTTGCATTTCACGTTTTTTTTAAATTTTGTACATGTATATATATGTAAGCATAACTTAAATGAATTTTTATGGGCAACTTACTGCAAACTCTTGCATCATCCATCCAGCTATTGGCGGCGGACCAATCCGATGAATTAATCCTGGGAGTCTTACAATAGACATGCCAAAATGTAGGTTCACTGTGTTGCGCTCTTAGTACCAAAATTTGAATTAAAGTACTATATAAGCATATTTTAATTTAAATGTTAAATAAATTAATCAAATAATGTACCAAATCACTCCAATGCTTTACGTTTGATTTGAAGCCACTGTTATGTAACCTAGGATTGTTATTCCTAACTTCGGCATTATGTCCTAATTTTCTTTTAAAGTCCTCTGTCTTCCAATATTGCAAAAGTTGCTTGTATATCTTCTTAGAAAGAGATGGATGCTTCTTGGCATTCCTACGCATATCATATGTCAATTCTCGATATTTTTTTTTACTATTACGGACACCCAAGCCATTCTCACGTATTCTTTAGAAATGCCATCTCTCCATCCTTTATAAATGCAAACTGAATATATTATGAATAAAATGTCACATATTTATATAGTGTGTGATAATATTATTTTAACATAAATTCTTAAAACATGAGTGTCTTGACGTCAAGGGAATGTCACTGAATGTAGGCTATAATGTTGTGATCCTTACAAGCAAAGCCATAACAGATGGCATTGGATGATGCATATTTAATCAGTAAATTATTGTATATACATGCATGTATATATGTATGCATGTGTGTGTTAGTGTGTATGTGTTAATGTTATTGTGTGTATGGTTTTAGTTTATTCAAACAAGTAATTACTCACATTGATCCCTTGCTCTTGCTAGAAGACATCGGCTCGTTGGACGGATGAAGGGTCTCATCTCAGACGCATGAGTGGACGGATCGGTAGCATCAATAGGCGCATCGGTCTGGTCTGATTAAATGGAGACATTATATGTGCATCGACATTAGCTGAGTGGGTTCCACCATGTTCTGACGATAAGGAGCCACCCTGATCTGACGAGGAGCCA
The DNA here is from genome assembly GCA_030737815.1 of Allium fistulosum. Classification (NCBI taxonomy): domain Eukaryota; kingdom Viridiplantae; phylum Streptophyta; class Magnoliopsida; order Asparagales; family Amaryllidaceae; genus Allium; species Allium fistulosum. The sequence goes on from CM060903.1 coordinate 1,459,216,119, forward strand.
CCACGGTTGTGTACTATACAACATCGGCTAGACATATCTGTTGCGCACACATATATGTATACAATATAATAATAGATATGTAACTTGTGTTTTATAGTGATATGCAACTAGAGTTGTAACACCCCATAAAAATTAATAAAAAATTAATTAATTGATACTAAGGTTAAAAACGGAAATTTTGTAAATGTCATATTTTGGCAATGGAAGTTACACCATTGTGTTTGTGGCGATTTTCTGATCAATTTCCATAGTAAAGTTATGAAAATCGGAGCTCAAACAGAAAAGTTATTGACTTCGAAAATTTCGAATTCAAAATAATTCAAATGAAATTCAAATTTAAATTTGTAATTAATGTTAAGAATTTGAAATTTAAAAATTAACATTGATTAGAAATGGGGTTAGAGAAAACGTTTATTTAAAATAAACGTTAATGTTAAAATTAATTAAGGAATTAAATAAAATAGTAGACGAAACAATTAATACTTTGCCAAATACAAACTACCGGTCGACCGCCTTCCTTGGGCCGGTCGATCGCTTGGGGAATGGCGGTCTACCGGTGAGTCACGAGTGTTGTGGCGGCTATGGTTATTTAGGCCAGGAACGGTCTGGATTTTATTATTTTAAACCGACATAAATCCGACGGTTTTGGTGACTTCTAACCACTATAAATAAGAGTTTAGCCCCCTCACTTTTATTCACAAATTATTTGAAAATAAGCAAAGCTCTGTCAGTCTTTTTCATCTACACGATTCATAAATTTCTTAAGATCTTCGGGTAAGATATTTTAGATATTAATATTCAGTTTCTAATTCCATTCTCCTTTAATCCCTGAAATTCTGAATTTAATTCATATACAATCCAATTATTGTATATTTCAAAAGGAAGAGGTCTAAAAGGAGAATAGAAAGACAGATGTGTTCAAATTCAAAGGGGGTAAGTTGGGGATTATCTAGGAGTGGAAATCTTGGTTTTTCTCACTTTAGTAATTGTGTAGCATAAGTTGGATTCGATATATGTTTTGGAGAATTTTGTTCGCAAAAACAGCAAATTAAACCCCCAAAATTCCTCTAAAGCGAAATGTCAATTCTTATGTTCTGGAATATCAATTATTTTATATTAAAATACCAGAATTTGTATAGTTTGCAATTTTAATATTTTACATTTCGTTCCACTTCTATTTTTTCTCTTTTAATCGCTAATTTTTCTCTTTCGATGTGATTAAGGGTTTTTAAAAGAAAATAAGTTAGGAAATTATGTGTAAAGTACAAATTCTCCTATTCGTAGTTTGCATTGCCTATTTCCGTAGTTTAATATGAATCCTTTTTCATTTTATATGCAGAAGTTGAATAGTGTAAAAGGATTTGAATTGCAAATTTTATTGATGTTGATTCTACTATTTCAGTATAAAATAAGTTTGGTAATTGATTCTATTTTCTTATATAAGTCTATGGTTGGGCTAAGGATATTAGTTAATTTGTATATTATGGTATGAAGTTGGACTTGTATAAATTGGAAGATTGGTCATTTAAACGATTAGCATAGTCGCAATCTGCGCACGCTTAGGAATATTATATGTATGTATGTATGTATGTATGTGTATGTATGCGTGTGTGTGTGCTTATATAGGGTAAGGATCGACTACACCTCAAATTCCTCTTAATACAACCATAAGTTCCGAATTAAATAATAAAGTGAAGTGGCAAGAGAGAAAGTATACTATTTAATTCGGAACTTGTGGCTGATATTCAGGGGGATTTGAGCTGTAGCAAAAACGAGATGTAGCAGATCCTTGCATATATATATATATATATATATATATATATATATCTGTGTGTGTATATTAGTATATAAATAACATATTAATAGTGTAATAAATAGGTTAGTAATTAGCATTGAACACCACAAGATGGAAGTTAAAGGATGATTAAGATTAATGGCAAAATAAAGAATCTTTGTTTATAGCCTTGGTATAATGCGGTGAGGTATATGGTAGTATAGTTAGAAGAGTGTAAATTATGACTGAGTTATTGGGATGCGAGGTCAGTCAAAAACACACGGAAGTCTGTCCAGCTAATCTTACTACCAACAGTGTGACTTTAAGGCTGATATGAGACATCACCTATAATAATTATTCACGGAAGGAGCGAGGTTAGTCCCAATTCTGTAGGATAATCCTGCCTAGTTAATCTGGCTAACAGTGCCTACGAATAGTCAAACTAATGTGAGACGTCACAGTTTGAGTTATAGTTTCGGGATCGGGGGTAGTAAGTGGCTGCTGTAGGGTCTGCCTTCTCCCTAATTAGGAAGTATTAAATGGTCAGGGTTAGTGTTTAGGCATGGTAGTAGGAAATCTTGAGAAAGATCCGCTTCGGGTTTGAGGTATTAAGTGGCTATTGCAGAGCCCGCCTCTTCCAAAAAGAAGTATTAAGTGGTCTGATGAGATTCCGTGCGATGTCATCTAGATAGTAGTAGAGAGGGGTCCGCATTGGGTTATGTATTAAATGAAAGGGACCTGCCTAAGATATAGGTATTAAATGGTCAAAGTCTACCTAACCTCCGTTGAAAAGGTATTAAGTGGTCCAGGTACTTTTTTCATTTTAAGACACGATTGACGGTAGATGCATGAGATTGGGAATGGCTTTGGGTCTACAGCTGAAGCTGAGTTATAAAGTCGGGTTAGAAAAGTGAAAGTTATAAGATTGGACTGGGAGAGCCTTCGGGCTTACAGTTGAAGATATTTATAAGAATATAGTTAGGAATCTTAGGATACGTAAGACATGTTCTTATCTAAATTATACTGCCAGATACTATTATGGAAAGACTTTAGATTTTATTCACCAGAATTTATTGTTCTGACTCCCTCATTACAACACAGGTTAGAGATGACAATGCAGATCTAGGGGATTGAAGGCAAAGACGGAGTCCTGTGTGGCAGTTATCTATTATTGAGGCTAAAAATGGATCAACACCAAAATATAGGTTGTAGGGAATCTATGAGACTAAGATCTAACAGATAATAGCAAAATAACAGAAAAAGAACAGCAAGATCCAAATTTTTATAATGGTTCGGAAATCTCTTGCCTACATCCATTTTATAGTTTCATTGATTATTGAATATAGAGAACTAAAGTCACTAGTACAAGGGATTGACATGTTCAAGAGCTTAGAACTGCCAATAGTATCTGCCTAGGTGACTATTGTGAGAAAGAGATGGAGCTGAAGAAAGAGCAGAGTCCAAGGTCCTTTAGTTGCAGTAGGATTGGTATTTATAGAGAAACACCCGTGCAGATTCAGGAGCCCACTTGAGCTAAAGCCAAGGAGAGAGCCCAGTAGTGTACATGTGAGCACGTGAGCCCACATGCCAAAAGGACCTCTTAGTACCAAGAGCTTTTGCTTGGCGATGGGTCAACTTTTCCATTTGCATCATACTTCTTTCTCATTTCCGATGTGTTTCAAACTCTTTTCCATAGACTTTGAGTTGGTCCAGTCATTCTTCTGATAGCACTCGTGTCATCTTGCTTTCCTTGCTTTCTTCTCATCAATTCTGAGAGTTGCACGTCCAAACCCTGAGAAAAGCACTTGCCCATAAGAGGTTGGAGTAGATTATGGAGTTCATGGGGTTTATAGTGTCAAAGTAGGAGGAAAAATCACTTGATACCGAGAGGAAACCTCTCGATACCGACTGGTTTCCTTAGCTCCAAAATTGCTGGTTTTTCTTGAGCTTGCTTTTGTACTTTTCCTAAATGCATTTCCAAGTTCTTTAGTAGTTTCGTCTTCGTCTTGACCTTTTACTTCTTGTTGAATTTTACTCGGTTAACACTTGCCCCTCAGAGTATGCTTTCGTTGAAAACAAAATATGTTTTGGATCGAGACAGGTTCTAGATTGTTATCTTTAGAATTCCAGGTGATTATTCGATATTTCTTCGAAGCATTGCTTTTATTTGGTTGATATTCCTCCAACTGTTTTACACAGTTAGAACTTCAATCTTCATGCTGAGGACCGGATCTATGCTCTGGAGATCAGATCTATGCTCTAGATGATTACTTCTCTCTGTTACGCATTCTACGTGTTTTTAGAGCGACAAAACCTCTCGGTATCAAGACCATTCATCTTCCCCTGATTCCTTTCTATAAGTTTGGGACTTAGAGAATTTTTACTTACGCTTTCGTTTATTTCGTGACCAACACTTTGCCTTGAGATGGCTTGCTTGCCCCGAATTCTCTTGCTTTCCATGCCTTAATTCTTCACCGTCGCCGTTCACCAAGCCCAGTTGTCGTCGCTCTAAGGTCATCACTATTAGAATCTACCTTTTAAGTTTTAATAACACAACTATACATTTTCATACACACACACTACTGTTATATTTGCAGGAATATATATAAAGAGACAAGACGATCAACATTGGAATCGAACTCAAATATTGAAGACAAAAATAACGTTAGTCATATATTTGTTATTTTAGATATAAATGTACAATCTCCTATATGATGATTTCACACACACAAATATTGCTTTGAAAATTTGTTTTAAAAGAAATTTAAAATTTAAAAGGTAGAAAAACAAAAATACACTAAACAAAATATTTCAGAAGATTGAAATTTAATTTCAGATGACTGAAATAAATTTCCGAGTCTGAAATAGGTGTTTTTTTAACTATTCTGTTTCTTCCTTTTTATGTATAAATTCAGCCATTTGATTTTTAAGTTCAGCTAGCTGAGAAGAAGCGTCTCTTGATAGAAATTCAAATTACGGAGAGTTGTCTTCTTCCCTAAATGTTGCAATCCTTATAATGCTTGTAACCCTTCAACTAGAACTCTTCACAACTATAAATAGAGTTGATGTAACGACCAAGAATTTGACCATTTTAAAATATACTATTTAAAGTGATTTTAAACATGAATTAAGTAAGGTTATATGATTCAAACAAAATTAGATAGGGTTTGGAAAGAGAAGTATACACAAAAATAGTAACATTTGCCTATATCGACAAAAGTGACAAAATGCTGATTTTAGAAAAGTAAGTTTCAATGGTTAAATAAATTATTTTAATTAATTTATGAGTGTTTATATTTTTAAATAACATTATACAAATTTATTTTTAAATTTGGTTTACATAAATAAATGGTTTAACCAAAACGTCAAAATGTGACCGTAAAACATTTTGTCGAAAATCAACGTTTTGTCGATTAAAAGCTGTCGCAACGTCGTCGCATCTTTATTTTGTTATATAGGAACATATACTCGAATAGTGTAAGTATTAATTAATTCACTAATCAAGTTTACTTTTACTAAACATACTTAGAAAATTCTAAAATATAAATAACAAAAAGTAAGCATAAAAAGACAAAAAAATACAAAAGTCAAAAAGTAAAACATCAAATCAAAGAAACATAATTATTACTTTGTTACTTAATATCTAAGTGAAAATGACATAAAGTAATGATTTGAAATGTGATGTTAAGTGTTGAAAAAAAATAAGATTACTTTATAAGTAAGTAACGGTATTTTGGTCTTTTTACAAAATATTACTTTAATCCAAAACTTTTCTATAAATAAGACCACCATTCTTCCACTTTGTTTTACACATTTCTACATTTTCTTCTTCTTCCTTTCTCAAGCTTTCTAAAAGCTTCTCTAATGTCTTCTTCTCTTCCATTTTCTTACTAGCGTTTTCAAAACCATATCAAACAAAGTCAAAACACCACCAAATTTTGCCAAAGACCTTAGAATACAATTAAAAGATGGTTTAGCATCTAAGAAGTGAAGTAATGATGGAGGAAGGGATGGAATAGGGTGAGGCCGAACTATCAAGAAGGAGGAGCAAGTTTGTGAAGCTCCGGAGCAAGAAAAAGAGAAGGAAGTGCCGCCGATTTCATTCCAAGGAGCTTGGAGCAAATTCAAGGTGCTACGGAAGCTCTGTCGAATTTTCGGAAGTTTGGAAGAAGAGGTCGATAGCATAAAGCAAAAGAAGTGGAGTAGAAGTTGATTAGTTGAAGTAGTTAGTGAAGTGTTGTTAGTAAGAATGTTGGTAGGAAGTTAATCGGTTTGGTTAAAGGTGAGTACTCAAATCTTAGTTTTATTTTAATAAAACTTAAGTTGATAATACACATGTTAAATTAGAATTAATATGTTGAATATTGGTTGATATTGGATGATAACTTAGTTTGATAAAGGATAAAAAATGGTTAGTAAGTATAGTTAATTCAATGAAATTAAATCCATACAAATGTGTGTATGGAATTATTTAGCTTCTTAGTGATTTCAAAATATCTAAAAAGATTGGAAAATGGTATTATAATAATATGATATTATAAAGTGAAATGAAATGAAATATGAGTTTGAAATATAAAAATATTGTTTAAAATGATTTAGAAATGTTTTATTAACATTTAAAAGTGTTTCCAAGAAGTTTGAAAAGAAATTGAAAAACAAGTCAAAACTAGGCGCATCGCGTAACGGTAGTTCGCGGTTTCGTGCCATAAAAGTTAAAAGAGTGTACAAAATGGAATATAGCTCGAAATTCTTCGAAATAAGAATTTTCCGGTCTATTATATCTATAGTTTTCCAACGAAGAAAGAAAATCAAGATTTCATTAAGTAGATTTTGAAATATGTCCAAAAACATTTTCTAAAAACATCGCGGTTTTGCAGTTCGAAATCCAAAAGGGGATTTCTTCATAAATGATATTTTTAAATGATTAAAAATAAGAAATAAATTTTATAAATCTATTAAAATGGTTTAAAAGAGATTTGGATTGGAAAATATGAATTATCGAATGTTTAAAAGTTGATTTAATCAAATAAGCTTATATAACACTCTCCGCAGCACTTTTATGCTGCGAATTCTATAACCATTTAAATATGAGTTTAAACGTAACAATTCTTTTCTAAATCTTTTGTGAATGATTTTAAAGGAATAAATAAGGAATGTAAAGATGATTTGGAAGTTTTAATAGGAGTTTGAATAAATGGTTAAGAGGAATCGTTTATAACACTTAAACAATAATTGAAGAATATTGAATATAATAACCAATTGAGTATGCGGAAACGTCTAGTACATTTGTCCCACCTGTGAGATCTGGGAAGATAAAACAATGTGTTTAACTAAGGTTAGGGATGGAACAACCAGTGCCCTGAACTTACCTGGCCTATGTTTTCTTTTCTTAGGCGAGGGGTGGAACAGATCGAAAGGAAAGCCCGGATGCTCCAAAATAAATATCTAACCATTTTAACCCAAGTTAAAATAAAGCGTTATAATTATTTGATAGAATGAAGCGTTGATTTATCATTTATTGTTGTGTTTATTTTGTAAATTGATTGTTTGGTTGTTTGAATTAGGCTCGGCCAGTTTATGAACAATTAATTATCCATATGCATGGCTAGGTAGAAAATAATTGTAGGCTAACACCTTGTGATTTATTTCACGATTTGACTATAAGGTGTTTAGCGGTAATATTTGGTTCACTTCAATTTAATGAATTGTTTTGAAGAATAATTTTAAAGTTGAAATGCTATGAAATATTTTCCGTTTAAAAGAAATAGAAATGTTTGGTAATGAATCTTTTGTAGTTATATTATATAAAAGTGATTTATATAAGAATGATTTTTATAAAAATGTTTTACAAAACGGAAAGAATTTCGAGGATTAAGCCCGATGGTTTTAAGATGATTTTTGAAAGGATTTGAAAATGCAAATTATTATAAATTTGTTGTATTTGTAATTATTAGTGTAAATGATTTTGCCACTTCGGGATATAAAGTGATTTGTTATGCTACCGACGATTCGGGAAACCCATAACTAAAAAGTGGGCAAGGGAGGTGCATATGTTCTGTAGCCTCAGTATAGTTCGCTCTCGTTGTAGAGGGATATTGTAACGACCCAGAATTTTGAACAAATTAAATTGAAAATATTTAATTAATTTTAAATATTTGAACGATGATTTAATTTGAATCCCCGATATAACTTTGAATTTGACGATTAAATTATAAAATTTAATCTATTGTAAGGTGAATAAAATTTCGAATCTTAAATTTAAGCTGAAGAAAAATATTTCGAAAGCTTTTAAAATTCATATTGATAATACTGAAGATAATAGAAGCTTCAGAATCGAATTTGAAATTGAATTGTTCAGTTTGAAATTTATATCGTTCAGTCGATATTTAAAAGTAGCGTTCCAGGGCATAGTCTCGGAATCCGACGAAACCGGTTCCATTGGGTCCGTAACGTTAAATTATCACCGGGTTTTAAATTTCGTATTTTTCGGAGTTGATATGAGAGCACACGACACATAAACACGTTGAGATTTAATCGAATTAAATTTGAATTTAAAATTTAAAAGTTGTCAAACATCAACCACGTTCTCTTCCTTAACTCACGCCCTACATCACGCTGAAGACCGCGAAAATAAATCGTGCGACCCATCCCTTTTCGTTTTTTAAATATTCATCTCCCTCCCAGTTTAAAGAAAAACAAACGAAAATTTTCTTCTCGTTCGAATCGAAATAAAATGGCTGCCCACGTTTAAAATCCAACCGCTTCTTCCTCATTCGTTCAAAAATCAAACTTTCCCTTATCAAATTCTGGAGGGAATCGCGAGCCCTAAATCGCGATTGTCTGAGGCCTTAGATCGATCGCGCGCGCGCGAAATGAAGGTCACGAATGAGATAAGGTGTCGCGAGCTGGAGCTTGAATCTTGGAGGCGCGATTGTGGAGTCGCCGTAAGGAGGCAGCGTTGGAGTTGATCGACTTGGGATGTCGTGCGACCCGAAGCTTTGAGCTAGGGTTTGGAAACATCGCGATTTTGGGGGTGTCGTTCGATGATGGAGGTGGTTCACGTACGCGTGGGTGTGGCTGACGAGGGGTTTCGCGACTGAGGTTCATCGGCGATCTAGGGTTCAATGTTCTTCTCGAGGAGCTCGCATACGAGGCTCAGGCGATGAGCAGAAATCGCGAGGTGGCGACTCAGGGATTGGCAGCGACTTCGTCTCCGGCGAGCGCACGCGAGTGTGAGGCGATGTCGTAGGGGGGGGGGGGGCGCAAGCACAGCTAAAGTTTCGCTTCGGAAATTAGGTGGTAGCTGAGGTATTGTTTCCTTTTATTTAATTTAATCGTGTTATCAAAAGGAAAAAATTATATTAATAAATACATACAGTAAGGTATGTTTATGTTTACTAGTTGTATTGTTTTCACAGATTCATGTATAGATTTATGTAGACAGTAAGGCAAAAGTTTTTAAGTAAAAGAAAGTTAAACTTTTATTCACTGCATAATATAGTTACAGTAAACAGAAAAAAAAAATTGATATACTAATAATTTCTGAAGGGATAAAATAATTCTGTTTTGAATATTTACATATACAAGTTGAAAGGGAAAATTTTCAGTTAAAATTAAATCTATTTCAAAGAAAATATTATGTTAAATGAAATTAGTGTAAGAGTCAAATTTCAATTTTAAAATTTAAAATCATTGTATAATCGAAACTTATCAAGTTAGAAATTGAGTTATTCGATTTGTTCAAATATTTATGAGTTTGTATAATATTTATACAAGGTCAAATAAAGTCGAGAAAACAAAATTGGATTGGAAATGGGATGGCAAATTAAAGCTAAGGTGAGATCTTTTTTACTCAAAATAAATTTGGTATTACAGTTATTGATTTGACTGATATGATTGCTATTGGATGTGCTATTAGATATGATAGGATATATCTATATATATATATATAGCAATATATACATATTGGCATATGTATATATTGGATTGATTGATTTCCCGCCTCGTATAGCGGATGAGACCCTATTGCGCCGTTAGTAAGCAGATATTTTTATAAAACCCATATACCGCGATATTCCACCTCGAAGTGGAATTGGTATTGTGCTAACGTCTTTGGATGCAGGGAAACAGGTTGGAGGGATCCAACTGGATTCCTCAACTGTATTTATTTATTTACAGATATATTGATGTAGATTCTGTTATCATACTGATATATGATATTGAATGTTGTGATTGACTAATTGGTGCGTTGCATCATCAGATTCATTTTTGAAATCTAAAAATAACGATGTTGATTTTAAAAGAGAATTTTTAAAGTGATTATTTGAAAATATACGTTTTGTTTAAATTGTTGAATTGATTTATTTTAAATAAGTAAACGTTAAAACTTTAAAGTTATAAAAGTTAAGATTTTGTGAATTTTAACCAAAAAGTAAATTCTTTTGAAATAAAGAGTTGAGTAATTTATAAAATGGTTTTAATTGGAATTTTTGAATTATTAAAAACAATGTATGTAAAAGATGTACAAAATTGATATTTATAACTTTAAAAGATTGGGATTATAAAACGAGTTTTTATAAGTGTTAAAATGAATTTTTAAAAGAATTTATAAGTGAATGAAATTTATAAATTGTGAACTTATAAATGGAAATGATTTTGTAAAATAAAGGAATTATAAGTATTTAACTTATAATATGGATTGTGGTATAAAAAATTGAATTGTGAATTGAATTGGTAAATAAAGAAGATTTATAAATTGAAGTTTTTATAAATAGAAATAGAATTTATAAACGTTGTTTTATAAATTCAAAAATCAATTGAATTTGATAAATTTAATATAGAAGATTATCAAATGAGTTATATTCGCGATTTTGGAAAGCGAATTATTATTGAAATAAAATGTGTAGAAAATAGTGAAATGTAATTAGTGAAGTATATTCACGATTTTGGACAGTAAATATATTGTTAAGTAAAATAGATATGGTTTTGGGAAAGTGATATTTGAAATGAAGTTAATTGTTTTAAACGATGTTTTAAAATATATTGAATATCGAAATCATAGATTTCAACATTTATTGTTGAAATAGTCGTTTTCGAGAAATATAAGAAAATGGTGGACTATAACATTGTTGTTATAGTAAATGATTTCCGAAAGGAAATGTTTTATGTAGTATTGTGATTTATATATCTATCTTAAAATCCGAATCCCTATACTAGTGATTTTGAGTCGTCGTAACGATGTTTTACGTAACATTCGTTTTGACTCAAATGATTTCCTTAAAGAATGAAATATATACTTAATATTGATTTAAGTATATCGAATATTTTCCAAGTGTTGAAAATAAATAGATTTGTGAAATACTTATTATTAAATAAGTATGAGAATGTTTTCCAAAATGAAATGAAACGTTTTTGAGATTTTATCTTCTTAAAGATAAAATGAAGTTGAATATTTGAAATCGATTTGAGAATCATATATCAGTAGATATTTTGAAAATATAAATTCACTATGGAATTTATAAAGGAAAGGGAAACTGTTTAGAAAAATAAACGTTGATTTATTTTTGAAGTGTGGAAATTTTATATCTAGTAAAAGATATTTTGGAAGATAAATAATTTGGGAAAATTATTTGGAATCTGATGATGTTGCGCATCTTTATTGATAGTTAAATAACCGACTATCAATAATTACCTTTAGTAGGTATTTGTTGTGAATTGGATGAATTTGAATGCCACACTTGTTTTTAAAATAAACGCTCACTATTCGGGTTAGCCGGGAAAGGACCATGGGGTCGTATAACCCATTCCGAATATGTGATACGTCGTTATGAATTGCATTCGAAGACCGGTGTTGAAGACCGGATATTTTTGAAAACGGAAGGATTACCGTCGAGTTACTTTACATCGGCTGATCTCCGATTTAGATGTTTTATCACCCTTAGTGACGGGAAGTCCGGACGTGATTAGAAAATTATCCGGAAATGCAAGGGCTTCGTGAGAAGTGCCTTCGGTTCTGTTCGATCCCGGAACAGACTTGTATGGATTGTATGTCTGACGTTACAAATTGAGATATAAAGCTGATTCCTTTCAAATACATTTCTGTTGGTGGCGGAGAATTTATTCTCTTAGCTTAACACCCTTCTCTGAGACGTACGAGCTCAGAGGTTATGTAGTTGAAATTTATCAGCAATATATTCCCAATTTGGTAACGTGGCATGCTGAGTGTTGCTGTGAAATGATCAGTGTTTGATCATTTGTGATATGATCATTTGTTTGATCTTATATCTTTGTGATCATAGGTTGATCATTTGTTTGACCCAAAGCATGGCTTTGTAGAAAGCGTAGCTTTGTGGACGAGACTTCGTCGAGCCTCACACCCCGGAAATGGTCAAAACAGGAAGGATGCGGCAAGGTTCTAGGGAGTAGCGCCCCTTAGTGTATGTCATTCCTTCTGGATAAAGGTGGTATCATGGTATGGAGCCCAGATACTTAACCTCTGTGGTTGCTGCAAATTTATTACTTTGTGGTTGTTGGGAATCGGGGATCCTCGGGAAGATCGGTGACGATCGGGGGATGGCATACGCGTGTCAGTAGTTACCTATTTTTGCAGAGGTAACCCGCCTTGTGTTGGCAGAGATCCGGTTAGGTTCTCGGGTCGTCTATTCCAGGGACGTACCCATCGTGGAAAAGGAAGTTCCTTAGCCTGACCATTTGTTGGAAATCCAAAGAAACAATACGAGCTTTTACGATTTCAATTGTATAACCTGTCTCCTCAGGAGGCAGCCATAGCAGGCATAATATAATGGTACCTATGCTGGCTAAGATTTATATTCTACTTTCGAAATGTTTTCCACTATGCACTAATAATAATATCCAAAATGATTTGATTTTTGCGTAGTAAGCATCTTTGACTAACATAAGAAGAAATCTCCTCCAAGTCTGCGTTTGCATTGTGTGTGTGGTGGGAGGTCTTATGGTAGTTTCATTTTCCAAAAGCATTGCGAATTTGATTTTAAAGTTTTCCTGTTGTATAAATTAAAAATAACTGTTTTACGATCTCACACCAGTCACCATGACTGACTCGGAGTTTATTGTTCCCTTCTAAACTCTGGGTGCCCACCAATTTCCACACGGGCAGCCTAGAGTTATGTTATCAGGATATTCTGGAGCTTTGGAAGCAAGCTGGATGGCGAGACGTATATCTGTAATTATTTATTTATTCCGCTGTGTATTCTGTATGAGGACAAGTTTATATAACTGTCCATTGTTGTATATTGACTCTGATTGATGTATGTATAAACTGATATAGTTCTTTGTTTTAAAAGACTAGTGTTTATCTATTATATATTATTCCGCTGCGATATGTCAGATTCTGTTATTGTTTTCTGTTCTGATGTTGTTCCTTCTTCTTCTGCCTTTTTCTTCTTTTTTAAAACATCACTATTGGAGTTTCCGGCACTCGATTGCTCGACAGTCGATAAAGTGAGTATCGATGTCGAATTTTCGAAAGTCGAAAATTTCGGTATGTGACAGATATACATATCTATATTTATTTTTCGGAAGGCTGGGACCCAGTTGCCTTGTTATGGCTAGAAACCTCCTGATAAGGTAGCATATAGTTTTGTATGCTTGTATATTGATATCGTTTCAAAAGGTGATTTGTTTTCAGATCCCGAAGTAAATGACTATTTTGAATATTAAAGATATATATATATATATGTTTATATATATATATATGTTTATATATATATATATATATGTTTATATATATATATGTTTATTTCAAAAGTTTTGAAACAAGAATTCAGGAATAGATTCCAAAGACATAATCTCTACTACTAATAATGAGAATTCATTGAATAGACTTCAACCGTATCTTTGTGAAATACCAAATATGCCCTTGCTCTCGTTTCTGTAAAGGTAATTAGATTTGAAAATCTAAAATTGAATATTAAGCCTAAGTGGGTAGTTTTGGGAATTGCATATTGTTTGTTGCATCGTAGGCTCCATGAGTCCTATTTGCGGTAGGATAACTACGTTGGCTTGATCCTGTATCTAATTGGGTACCCAATTAGATAGGGGTACGTAGGCAGTCACAAGTGGTAGTGATGCATCCCCTAAAATAAAATAACTCTGTCATGTTTATCTGTTATTGGCTGTTGTTTTTCTTGTGTTATTGTATCTTTTCTGCTTACTATTTTATTCCGCATTTACATTGTTTATTGAGTTCGCAGGTAAGGATAGTGACGTTTCTCTCATTAGAGTTGTGTAGTGGTAGATTTATAGTCATTGTATTTGGTATGTATTAAAGCACACTTTGTAGGATTAATAAATAAATTAATTACTCTGATAAGTTGTATAATTGAAATCGTATCTTATACATTTAGTAATGTTGAATATTTATCAAATATGGTATATTAAGTTAGTAGTTTTCATTAGTAGTTTTAGAACGGACGTATTTTTCGACGATTTTAACTGGTCCGGAAATTCGGGTCGTCACACATGGTATCAGAGCTTAGGTTAGGTGCCTAAGTAAAATTCATCTAGGGTTAGTATATCAACCTAGGAATTTTAAAAATGAAACCACCTTAATTCGATAAATAAAATGGATAGGATATGGCACCGTACCTCCAACCGGGGTTATGGGTGATATTACTATTTTTGGTGTGCTTAACTTTCGTTAATTGTTGTTTTTTAGTTATATTTTTTCGTCCTTTTAATTTCGAGGACGAAATTCTTTTAAGTAGGGGAGAGTGTAACGACCTAGAATTTGACCACTTTAAAATATACTATTTAAAGTGATTTTAAATATGAATTAAGTAAGGTTATATGATTCAAACAAAATTAGATAGGGTTTGGGAAGAGAAGTATAAACAAAAATAGTAACATTTGCCTATATCGACAAAAGTGACAAAATGCTGATTTTAGAAAAGTAAGTTTCAATGGTTAAATAAATTATTTTAATTAATTTATGAGTGTTTATATTTTTAAATAAAATTATACAAATTTAATTTTAAATTTGGTTTACATAACTAAATGGTTTAACCAAAACGTCAAAATGTGACCGTAAAACATTTTGTCGAAAATCAACGTTTTATCGATTAAAAGCTGTCGCAACGTCGTCACACCTTTATTTTGTTATATAGGAACATATACTCAAATAGTGTAAGTATTAATTAATTCACTAATCAAGTTTACTTTTACTAAACATACTTAAAAAATTCTAGAATATAATTAACAAAAAGTAAGCATAAAAAGACAAAAAAAGTACAAAAGTCAAAAAGTAAAACATCAAATCAAAGAAACATAATTATTACTTTGTTACTTAATATCTAAGTGAAAATGACATAAAGTAATGATTTGAAATGTGATGTTAAGTGTTGAAAAAAATAAGATTACTTTATAAGTAAGTAAGGGTATTTTGGTCTTTCTACAAAATATTATTTTAATCCAAAACTTTTCTATAAATAAGACCACCATTTTTCCACTTTGTTTTACACATTTCTACATTTTCTTCTTCTTTCTTTCTCAAGCTTTCTAAAAGCTTCTCTAATGGCTTCTTCTCTTCCATTTTCTTACTAACTTTTTCAAAACCATATCAAACAAAGTCAAAACACCACCAAACTTTGCCAAAGACCTTAGAATACAATTAAAACATGGTTTAGCATCTAAGAAGTAAAGAAATGATGGAGGAAGGGATGGAATAGGGTGAGGCCGAACTATCAAGAAGGAGGAGCAAGTTTGTGAAGCTCCGGAGCAAGAAAAAGAGAAGGAAGTGCCACCGATTTCATTCCAAGGAGCTTGGAGCAAATTCAAGGTGCTCCGGAAGCTCTGCCGGATTTTCGGGAGTTTGGAAGAAGAGGTCGATAGCATAAAGCAAAAGAAATGGAGTAGAAGTTGATTAGTTGAAGTAGTTAGTGAAGTGTTGTTAGTAAGAATGTTGGTAGGAAGTTAATCGGTTTGGTTAAAGGTGAGTACTCAAATCTTAGTTTTATTTTAATAAAACTTAAGTTGATAATACACATGTTAAATTAGAAATTAATATGTTGAATATTGAATAATATTGGATGATAACTTGGTTTGATAAATGATAAAAGAAATGGTTAGTAAGTATAGTTAATTCAATGAAATTAAGTCCATACAAATGTGTGTGTGGAAATTATTTAGCTTCTTAGTGATGTCAAAATATCTAAAAAGATTGGAAAATGGTATTATAATAATATGATATTATAAAGTGAAATGAAATGGAATATGAGTTTGAAATATAAAAATATTGTTTAAAATGATTTAGAAATGTTTTATTAACATTTAAAAGTGTTTCCAAGAAGTTTGAAAAGAAATTGAAAAACAAGTCAAAACTAGGCGCATCGCGTAAAGGTAGTTCGTGGTTTCGCGCCATAAAAGTTAAAAAAGTGTACAAAGTGGAATATAGCTCGAAATTCTCCGAGATAAGAATTTTCCGGTCTATTATATCCATAGTTTTCCAACGAAGAAAGAAAATAAAGATTTCATTAAGTAGAATTTGAAATATGTCCAAAACAATTTTCTAAAAACATCGTGGTTTTGTAGTTCAAAATCCAAAAGGGTATTTCTTCATAAATAATATTTTTAAATGATTAAAAATATGAAATAAATTTTATAAATCTATTAAAATGGTTTAAAAGAGATTTGGATTAGAAAATATGAATTATCAAAAGTTTAAAAGTTGATTTAATTAAATAAGCTTATATAGCATTTTCCGCAGCACTTTTATGCTGTGAATTCTATAACCATTTAAATATGAGTTTAAACGTAACAATTCTTTCCTAAATCTTTTGTGAATGATTTTAAAGGAATAAATAAGTAATGTAAAGATGATTTGGAAGTTTTAATAGGAGTTTGAATAAATGGTTAAGAGGAATTGTTTATAACACTTAAACACTAATTGAAGAATATTGAATATGATAACCAATTGAGTATGCGGAAACGACTAGTACATTTGTCCCATCTATGAGATCTGGAAAGATAAAACAAGGTGTTTAACTAAGGTGAGGTATGGAGCAAACAGTGCTCTGAACTTACCTGACCTATGTTTTCTTTTCTTAGACGACGGGTGGAACAGATCGAAAGGAAAGCCCAGATGCTCCAAAATAAATATCAAACCGTTTTAACCCAAGTTAAAATAAAGTGTTATAAATATTTGATTGAATGAAGCGTTGATTTATCATTTATTGTTGTGTTTATTTTGTTAATTGATTTTTTGGTTGTTTGAATTAGGCTCGGCCAGTTTATGAGCAATTAATTATCCATATGCATGGGCTGGGTAGAAAATAATTGTAGGCTAACACCTTGTGATTTATTTCACGATTTGACTATAAGGTGTTTAGCGGTAATATTTGGTTCACTTCAATTTAATGAATTGTTTTGAAATGCTATGAAATGTTTTCCCTTTAAAAGAAATATAAATGTTTGGTAATGAATCTTTTATAGTTATATTATATAAAAGTGATTTATATAAGAATGATTTTTATAAAAATGTTTTATAAAACGGAAAGAATTTCGAGGATTAAGCCCGATGGTTTTAAGATGATTTTTGAAAGGATTTGAAAATGCAAATTATTATAAATTTGAAGTATTTGTAATTATTAGTGTAAATGATTTTGCCACTTCGGGATATAAAGTGATTTGTTATGTTACCGACGATTCGGGAAACCCATAACTAAAAAGTGGGCAAGGGAGGTGCAGATGTTCTGTAGCCTCAATATAGTCCGCTCTCGTTGTAGAGGGATATACATATCTATATTTATTTTTCGGAAAACTGGGACCAAGTTGCCTTGTTATGGCTAGAAACCTCCCGATAAGGTAGCATATAGTTTTGTATGCTTGTATATTGATATCGTTTCAAAAGGTGATTTGTTTTCAGATCCCGAAGTAAAGGACTATTTTGAATATTAAAGATATATATATATATATGTTTATATATATATATATGTTTATATATATATATATATGTTTTTATATATATATATATGTTTATATATATATATATTTCAAAAGTTTTGAAACAAGAATTCAGGAATAAAGTCCAAAGACATAATTTCTGTAAAGGTAATTAGATTTGAAAATCTAAAATTGAAGATTAAGCCTAAGTGGGTAGTTTTGGGAATTGCATATTGTTTGTTGCATCGTAGGCTCCATGAGTCCTATTTGTGGTAGGAGAACTACGTTGGCTTGATCCTGTATCTAATTGGGTACCCAATTAGATAGGGGTATGTAGACAGTCACAAGTGGTAGTGATGCAGCCCCTAAATTAAAATAACTCTTTCATGTTTATCTGTTATTGGCTGTTGTTTTTCTTGTGTTATTGTATCTTTCCTGCTTACTATTTTATTCCGCATTTACATTGTTTATTGAGTTCACAGGTAAGGATAGTGATGTCTCTCTCATCAGAGTTGTGCAGTGGTAGATTTATAGTCATTGTATTTGGTATGTATTAAAGCACACTTT
Source organism: Allium fistulosum (assembly GCA_030737815.1). NCBI lineage: Eukaryota > Viridiplantae > Streptophyta > Magnoliopsida > Asparagales > Amaryllidaceae > Allium > Allium fistulosum. The sequence goes on from CM060903.1 coordinate 1,459,234,378, forward strand.
GTAGGATTAATAAATAAATTAATTACTCTGATAAGTTGTATAATTGAAATTGTATCCTATACATTTAGTAATGTTGAATATTTATCAAATATGGTATATTAAGTTAGTAGTTTTCATTAGTAGTTTTAGAACGGATGGATTTTTCGACGATTTTAACTGGTCCGAAAATCCAGGTCGTCACAGTTGAAATCTATCCTTTTTACTCCTAATTCTTATTTGATTTCTATTGTCTATACTCTTATAAATTATAAAGGATTTCAATTTTCTACTTCCTTAATCATCACATTCAAATAATCATCTCAAGGAGATTATAGGAAGGGTGTACTTTATAGAGTCATTCGTCTTATTCAAGAGAACACAAAGTCAAACATTTTACTACTATTTGTAGCTAAAGTCCTGTTGGAGATTTTCATGCACGAAGTCCTGTTCGGCAGCCCAAGCGGTTTGTAATACCTATTCCTTCGGGTTATGTGAGGCTGTTGTTTAAATTCAAATAGAGTCTGGGAATGGACGTAGAACGGGAAGTTCATACCAGTATAAAAATATCTAGTGCACTTTACTTTATAGTTCTTTATTTTCGCTATTATTATATACAAGTTTTGATTTAGTAGAACTATTTATATTACTCAATCCATAGCGACTTCCATTTGGTATCAGAGCTAGACCATCATATAACCGTAACAAAGTTTTTGATATTCAAGTAATATTGACAACACTACTTCGAATTTTGTTGAAGGTCAATTAATTGCACGACCACCACTATTTAACAGATGAAATTATAATTATTGGTCAATTGGGATGAGAATATATATCCAAGCTAATGGTTATCACACTTGAAATATCACATAACAAGAATACATTGTACCTACCATCGACTATGCATAATGGTCAAACACTTAGAAAATTGATGCTACCGGTAATGCTAAAGCAATGACATGCCTTTTTCTCTCTAGACAAAAATGAATTCAATAGAGTTAGTATGTGTACAATTGGTTAAAATTTGGCGCACCTTAAAAGTAACTCATAAAGGTATAAATAAGGTTAAACAAAGTAAAAACTCTATGCTTAAAAATCAGTTTCAAAATTTTAGGATGAAGCAAGATAATGATATTAATGATATCTATTCCAGATTTCAAAATATTTACTATTCACTTCTTGCACTAGGAGAAAAATATACAAATTTTGATATTGTTTTGAAATTATTTAACTCTTTAACGGATGACCGAGAATGAAAGGTTTTAACTATCGAAGAAGCTAATAATATTTCAACCAAAACCAGAAGTGTTAGGAAATCTCATGTCTTATAAAGTGAATTTACAAGCAAAATGGGTACAAGCTCAAGACAGAATAACAATTGCATTTCAAGCAGAGAAAGAAGAATCCGACGAAGATGACGATGGTGTTGCGTTTCTAGCTAAGAATATTAGGAAATTTATGGAGTTTAAAAGGAACAAAAAGTTTGGCAACAATAGAAGTAGCAACAACAATCTGTCAACTTCATCTCTTAAAGACTACGAATGTGACAAGATAGGTCGTATAATGAAATATTGCCCGAACATCAAGAATGAGGAGAATAGCTTCAAAAACAAAAATGAAAAATTCTATAAGAAGCATGCATTTGCAGTCACATGGGATAACTCAGACTCATCTTCTTTCTCGGATAGTGAGAGTGATTCAGAACAGACAAACATGTGCTTCATGGCCACTAATGACGATGTAAGTCAATTTTCTTTCGATGATACAATAGAAATTAATTTGAATTAATAGATAGGATAAAAAAATATAAATGGAAAATATAAAGACACTTTAGGAAGTTAAATATAAGTTGATATGTTAAAGGATGATAAGAAAATAGTAAAATAAAAATTGGTGAAATCTCAAGAATCTTGTGTAAATTTTACATCTCAAATCACTATATTGAGTAGTGAAATAGAAGTTTAGAAAAATGAGAATGTTAAATTAACAAAAGATAATTATGATTTAAATTCTAGTATTAATTCACAAGGTATAGAACTAACAGACCTTAAAACAATGTTAGAAAATATTTCAGAAAATATTTCCAATTTTAATAAAGGTATAGAAAACCTATCTAGAATTATTAATAATTCACAATCTTCTTTTAATAACAAAAGTTTGGGTTATAATAAAACCAGTAAGGAAAATAAATCAAGTCCTAAGAAATATAGATTTTCAAAAAGAAGGATGGCAGTCAAAAGAAACCGATAAACAAGTCAAAATTTATAAAGACATGGGTTTCAAAGACTAACAACCATCTCATAAGAAATAAGTGTATATATATTTATAACTATTGTACATAGAAATTCTAATTTTTTGAAAACCCAAGAGAACCCGGCGGGCCGGTAAACTCCTGAGGAGGGTATAGTAAAGCCGTTCGTTGATCCAAGCCCCCATAGCCCCTGATAAATTTATATAGGATAGGGAAACGTATGGTAGGAATTGAAACTGAGTCTTTTTACCAGAACCCAAGCCTCCTTTCCACTACGTCGCACCTGCAGACAGAAATTTTAATTTTATTTTCAAAGGGAACACCAACCTTGGGCATGGCTTTCGAAGACACTAATGTAGGAAGTGGACACCATTACAATTCAATATTATTTTGCAAGTACCCAATAAGAAAAGAGGAAAATAGAATCTTGACAGTGGTTGCTTCAAGAATATGACAGGTAATAAAGAAATGTTAACGAATATTATCTACTCAGATGGAGGATCCGTTATATTTGAAGATAACTCCAAAGGATACGTCATTTGAAAATGAGACGTGAACAACAACGATATATATAATTCACCTCTTATTACTAATGTACTACTAGTTAAAAATTTAAAACATAATTTACTAAGTATTAGTCAATTATGCGATAAAGTTTTTAGTATCTTTTTTTTAAAAGATAAATGTAATATTTTCGATCAAAATAAAAATCTAATTTTCGAAGGAATTAGAGAAAGAAATATTTACCTTTTGAATATGAAAATTAATCACAACATAGACATATGTTCAATAGCTAAAAATAATGATTCTTGGGTATGACACAAATGATTTTGGCACATAAACTTTAAAGCTATTAGGAAATTATCTAAAAATAACTTAGTAAAAGGCATACCAAAGATGAGCTATAAAGCAAATGATATTTGTAATGCATGCCAATTAGGAAAATTAACTAAATCATCTTTCAAATCCAAGAAAATCATTTTTACATTACAACCTCTCGAACTACTTCATTTGGATCTTTTCAATTCCACACAGGTTCAATCTATAAATCATAACAAGTATATATTTGTAATTGTAGATGATTTATCTAGATACATATGGACATTATTTTTGAAAACAAAAGTGATACTTTTGAAAGATTTTAAAATTTTGCTAAAAGAATTGTAATGACCCAAGATTTTAGGAATTTATCCTGAAAAATATAAATGAATTTAAAATAATTTTTAAATAAATTTTGAAGGAGGAATTGATATGGCTTGATGGTGTATCAGTGTGTGTACATGTGTGCACAGGAAATGCACATGAATATAAGCTAAAACCCTGAACTCCAAGAATACATACATATTGATGTGTATGGAAATATATATATGTATATATATGTAGATTAAATTCTTAAAAGTAGTATGCATAAGTAAATGTATATATGAATGCTACTGGATATTTTTGAGTGTACATGTGCATGTGTGTGTCAGTATAGAATGATGTATGAATATATAGGTGGGAATACTAATTATTTCAGAAAGACTTATATACAAATATATATGTGTTAATAAAATACTAGAGTTTAAACTAGTGAAATAAAATATACAGACACATTTTTAATATAAGCAGAAATGAAAAGAATTGAGATATAAAAAGGAATAATTCTCTTATAAATAAATGAAGGAAGTACATACCATTTGCATGAAAGCTAAAAATAGAAAAGAGTATTTAATAAATAACAAAACCAAGTCACATTTTTAGCATGATTATAGACAAGGGGGAAAAGTATTTTCTGAAAAGCAAATTTCTGAAAAAAAATGTGTAACCACTTTTCTCTTCACCCAAATTAAGCCGGGAAGGGGTAAAACTTTGGGTTTAAAATTCAGATAACATGATTTTTCTGGTGGGCAAAAATGGCTTTAGCCAATACCCAAAACCCTAAGAAAGACTCTGTATATATACATGTATATGCAGCAGCCTCCTCTTCTCCTCAGAAAAGAATTTTGGAAAAAAAAGAGAAGAAAAACAATACCACAGAAATCATAAGACAAGGGAAGAAAGAGAGCTTGAGGATAAGAGCAGGAGTTCATCAGTTAATTAAGGAAACAAAGGAGAGAGCTAGGTGAGAAAACTCACTCAAAAATCTAAGGCAATAAGTCCTAATGTAGGCAGCCAGTTAAAAGTATTTTCTTAAAAGAATATTTTCATATATGAATGTTTATCTGTGAATTTAAATCTGAAAATGTTTTGATTTTCTTTGGTTGATCACTTGTTTTATTATAACAAAGTTTCATGTGTTGTTGGTATACATATCTGGTTTATACACTCAGATCTCTGATATGTTAATGTTTAAGGATATAAACAAATACCCAGAAAATAAAATGTTGAGAATAGGCAAGTAGTATTGGTTTTGGCTCAACCCAGAAAGATGTAATAATGTTGAGCTGCAATATACTCATGTATAAGTGCTGAGGCTTGAAATAGAAAGGAATTAGGGGTGCAATAGGGTTGCCTATGTGCTGATGCTCCTGATTCAATAAAATGCATAGCAAACAAAATTTTGTGATTCAGTGAAACCAGATTATTCTGAGTTTAACTCAAGCACAAATGTTTGCAAAAGAAAAACTCTCCCAGAAGCTATAAGCCAATGTTAGTTGCCTAAACTCCTTTTAAAAATACCAGGATGAATATATATATACAGAACCTTATTTTGTAGTCACCAATGGTTGTTTGCTTGTTGTTTCTGTATGGTTATGAATAATATGAGATGCCATGTTATGGATGTTTTAGCTAATAAAAGGAATCACTGAATGGTTTTGTCATGAAAAATCAAAAGAGTTATTATTAACTTAAACCTGATTAGGAAATTGGGGTCAAGAACACTGCAGGAATGACTTGTGTGCTTGAGTAACATAAGTTGACACATGGCTTGTTTAAGTCCTGAGATCTTTGTGTAATGGAGTGAATTAGTTCATTACAGTGTGTCCATTGATTCATAAATATTGCAGATGAGACCAAGGATAGATAAATATACCAAGGAAATAATACTTGAGCAGATGAGAAAACTAGAGTTTTTCCCAGATTTGAAATATGAGAATTGAATAAATGATTTAACTCATATTAGTTATTTTCCTGTTTGGTATGAATGATTGTTTGTCTATGATTGAGTTGTATGTTTGAATGTATGTGCCATATTCATATGTGTAGTCTCTGGAAAGAAAGTTAAAGTGTGCACATGCACAATGACACAGAGCATGCACACAAGTATTTACCTGATTCCAAAGGACAGAATCTTATGTATATATATACTTAACTTGATTTTAACCTAATTAACAAATTGCTTTTGTGAATTTTCTCATACCAGACATGTGTCTGACCCTAGTGTGCTAATGGCATCTGGTGTGTCTCATTTAAAATGAGGCAGTTTCCAATGCTTTTTCAGGGATTGCAGCAACTAAGTAGGAGTAGGAGCAAGGCCTTGAGAAGAAGATATAGCATGCTAAACTTAGTTAGATAAGAGCCTAAATGTTGAAATCTGCATGTATTGACAATTTAAATTGCTACTTGTATTAAGTGTTGAATATTGGATGGATATTTTGTTAGGTATTTGTTAAGAGATTGACTTGTATCTGGAAACTATGAACTAAGTCAAATATCTGTTATGTTTAAAAAGGATTTTTGATCAAATCTTGTAAGTGGATTTAGCAAGAACACCATGTTAAAAATTGAATGATTACATTTTATAAATGTATTAGTCAATCTTGAGTCTTTGAAAAGGATTTAAGTTTAGGGAAAATCAGGGTAGTTGATTCTCAGAAAATTAAATGGTTTTATTTTCTACTATGGCATATGTATACAAAAGAAAATAGACATAGGTTAAATGTTTTTATGGCTGCAAGGTTTTTATAGTTAAACTTGTTTCATACAAATGTTTCCTGTCCTATTTTTAATTAAAGAAAGGATCTGTAATAAGGTAGATGGAAGCCAGATTCAAATAGTTGCAGATATATATGCACATAAATATGTTTAGTGCAAACATTACCACATCTTTTTCTTTGCACTTGTAATAGGAATCTGAATTTCACTCAGATTTTAACCAAATGCATTTTAAATGCCAGACAGATCTTATAAGAAGAAATACAAACCTGAATAATGATAAACACTTCTATCATCCCCAAAACCCAAGAACCAGACTCTTAACTCATATCAATCATGAAGCCTTCCAGGATTGTAGAAATGGGTTTCAAAAATAGTTAAGCAAGAATTATTGTTTTGTATGATGGAATATAGGCAAAAATAAAGTATATATATATATGTGCAGATATAGGTAGATAATAGATTACAAACTGTACAGAAGAAAAAAAAAAAAACCAAAAATTGTGTTTGAACCGACCAGCATAGCACTCGAACTCGTGACCTTTCATGTATAAGTTAGGCGCGTTTCCATTACGCCTAGATGTTGCTTGTGTTCCCTTAGGATCCACTTTCTTTTATACTGAATTTGTCACCATTCAGAACTTAACACAAACATCTATATTAAAAGCTTGTTTACTATTGATTATTACTTGATCACTTCTTAGTTAGTATAAACAGACTAATGTGTATGTTTCCAGTGGATTGTTTAGTCAAAAAAAATAAATTAGCAATCCAACCCCCTCTTGTTTTCCAGAACTCTGATTCAAACAAGAGAGGCATATACATCTTCACATGTATGTGCTTATCTTTGTGAATGTACTGATATATTTATATTGGTTGATTATTGTGATCCTGGATATATTTTGGTTTATTGGAGAATGATATTGACCCTGAGAATTATATTTGCAATGGATGATATATCTATATATTTATATATATCCTCTTTACCTTAAAAAAAAAAAATTTCCTTATGAAATTAGAGTAGAAATATAGGAGGGTCATTTCAGTTGGTATCAGAGCTATGTTATTTAACATAGAGAAGTAAGGATCAAGTTCTTAGATAGAAATAAAATTAAAAGGAACTAAATATATATATAACAATGTGCTCAGTGTGAAAAAAAAAACCACTGAAATAATAAAATTACTAATCAAACTAACCAGCTATGTAAATTATTATTAGCAAACTATGGTAGGGAGACCACCAAATCAGGGAGCAGGATCTTCCCATGCACCACCAATGGTCAATCTGCAAGACTTGGTGAGAGCATTTAGGGATGGGGCAGGACAAAGGCAAGAAAATCCCTATGAAGAACTCTCAAAATTACTTAAAACATATACTCATTTAGGAGGCAAAAGCTTTGAAGGGACAGAGAGTGTCATGGAAATTCAAACATGGTTGAGAACATTGGAAAGAATTTTCAATGACATGCAACTTGATGATCAAAGAAAGAGGCAAGTGGCTTCAAGACAGCTAAAAGGAGTAGCTTTAGGCTGGTGGGAAGTAATCATAGCAGGAAGGAATGAGAATGAAATCACTTGGAATCAATTCAAAGAGATGTTGGAAGCAAGGTTTGTACCAGCATCAGCAAAGACTACCTTGCTAGAAGAATTCATTAGACTTAGACAAGGAACCATGACTGTCACAGAATACACTCAAAAGTTTGATGGGCTTTCCACATATGGAGCAATGCTTGTGGCAGATGAGGCATCTAAAAATGATAGGTACATAAAAGGGCTGAACCCAGGACTTAGCAAAGCCATGTTACCCTATGCAGACAAGACTTTTGATCATGTGATAGACTTAGCTTTGAGGTTGGAACAGCATGACAAGGAAAGGGAGAAGTTCAGAAATTTTAAGAGCAATAATAACAAGAAAGGTAAGGGGAGGTATCACCCTTATGATAAGAAGAAAGAAGAGGCTAGTAACAAAAGCACTGGAGATGTCAAAGCTAAGGAAGACAAGAAGAAAATTGTGTGCCATCAGTGTGGAAAGGAAGGGCATATCAAACCAAGGTGTCCAGAATTGAAAGGAGGAGCTTTCAAATGCTATCTATGTGGGAAAGAGGGGCATATGAAGAGGAATTGTCCTGAGTATAAACAGCAAGGCAAATTGGCAAATTTGGAAGGAAAAGGCAAAGCCATAGTGGAAAGTAACACTGTAAACCATAGCCAAGTGGAAGGTACATTACTTATTTGTACCATACCCATAACAGTAGTGTATGATACTGGGGCAACTCACTCTTTAATTTCTTATGAATTGGTTAGAATGCTAAAACTGAATTGCATATTGGTTGAAACCCCATTGCATATACAAAGTCCATTGGGGAGTTCTAGTGTTTTAAATATGATTTGTGTGGATGTGGAATTAAACATAGGAGGAAATATTTTTATTTCCAATTTATATGTTTTGAATTACCCAAATATAGGTGTTATATTGGGGGTAGACTGGTTAAGGCAATTTAAAGCCATAATTAATTTAGACTCATCCACCATATCATTGCAAAATTCTAGAGGCCAGAGAATCACAGTTTTATGTGAGGTAGCTAAGGAAGGAAAACTATATCACTTAGTTGACTCAGAAAAAGATTTCAGTGAACAAACCATTGAAGAAATTCCCATAGTAAATGAATATTTGGATGTGTTTGGTGAGGTCAAGGGTATTCCACACCATAGACCAGTAGAATTCCAGATCAATCTAGTTCCAGGAGCAAGCCCAGTGATTAAAAAGCCAACTAGAATGGGGCCAAATGAACTAAAAGAATTAAAGAAACAGTTAGAAGAATTGGAAGAAAAGGGTTTTATAAGACCAAGTAATTCTTGCTGGGGAGCACCAGTGGTATTTGTTAAGAAGCAAGATGGCTCCTTAAGACTCTGCATAGATTATAGAGAACTAAACAAAGTAACTATTAAAAATAAATACCCATTGCCAAGAATAGATGATCTTTTTGATCAATTAGCAGGGGCAAAAGTATTTTCTAGACTAGACTTAGCATCTGGTTTTCATCAAATGAAGGTGGAAGAATCAAGCATCAAGTACACTGCCTTTAACACTAGGTATGGGTTGTATGAATTTTTGGTTATGCCATTTGGCTTGACCAATGCACCATCTTACTTTGTAGATTTAATGAACAGAACCTTTAGGGATTGTTTAGACAAGTTTGTGCTCATTTTCATAGATGATATTTTGATTTATTCCAAGACAGTGGAAGAACATAAGCACCTGGTTTTGTCTAGGCTAAGGGAAAAAGATTTAAAGGCAAAATTTTCAAAATGTGTGTTTTGGAAGGAGGAAGTACATTTTCTTGGCCATGTTATATCTGCCAAAGGAATTTCTGTGAACCCCAATAAAGTAGTGGCTATCCAAGCATGGAAGAGGCCAAGCACTGTGAGTGAAGTGAGGTCATTTATGGGGATGGCAGGGTATTATAGAAGGTTTATAAAAGATTTTTCAAAAATTTCTACACCACTCACTAACCTAACCAGGAAGAACCAAGCTTTTGTTTGGTCAGAAAAATGTGAAAAGTCTTTTGAACAGTTGAAGGAGGCATTGGTGAATGCTCCAATTCTAAAGGTACCACATGGAAATGAAGAATTAGTGGTATACACTGATGCTAGTGGATTTGGCTTGGGTGCAGTGTTGATGCAACAAGGCCAAGTCATTGCATATGCATCCAGACAACTTAAACCCCATGAAGTAAGGTATGCCACACATGATCTCGAATTAGCAGCTGTGATATATGCTTTAAAACTTTGGAGACATTATTTATTAGGCACAAAGTTTGAACTCTACACTGACCACAAGTCTCTAAAATATTTGTTTTCACAAAAAGATTTGAACATGAGGCAACATAGATGGGTGGAGTTCTTAGCTGCCTATGATTTTGACATACTCTATACACCAGGCAAAGCAAACAAAGTTGCAGATGCTCTAAGTAGACAGCATGCTAAATTGGCTATGATGATGATAGCAGAATTTAAAGATTTGTCTTTGCTAACTGAGTTAGAGATTGAGGAGAATGGTTGTGTGCAGATGCATGGTGCACAAGAAGATAAAGGGAAGTTAAGCTTAATGACACTTCAACCAGATTTAATTCTGAAGGTAGGAAAAATGCAAGAACAAGATGCTCACTTATTAGAGAAGAGAATGCTCCTCTCAAGAGGGGAGGAAGTATTGAATCACCACATTGATAAAGATGGTTATGTGAGATACCAGAATAGGATGTGTGTACCAGAGGACATAGAATTGAAGAGGGAGATATTGAATGAATATCACAGGAGTAAATACTCCATACACCCAGGTAACACAAAAATGTACCAAAATTTGAAAAGAGACTTCTGGTGGAAGGGGATGAAATCTGATATAGCCAAGTACATTGCCAAATGTATGACTTGCCAACAAGTCAAGGCTGAAACTCAAAGACCATCAGGGTTGATGCAACCTCTTAGTGTACCACAGTGGAAGTGGGAAGACATATCTATGGACTTCATAGATGGACTGCCTAGATCTAAGAGAGGTAATACAAGCATATGGGTGATAGTTGATAGGCTAACCAAGGTAGCACACTTCATCCCAGTCAAGTCAGAAAGAACTGCACCAAAACTAGCTCAAATTTTTATAAAAGAAGTGGTAAGGTTACATGGCATTCCCAAGACCATTGTGAGTGATAGGGATACCATCTTCACTTCAAAATTCTGGAGAAGCTTTCAAGAAGCAATGGGAAGTGAACTATGTTTAAGTACTGCCTACCATCCTCAATCAGATGGGCAGACTGAGGTGGTAAACAAAGTTTTGGAGGACATGTTAAGGGCATGTATACTGGATTTTGGGGGCAACTGGGAAGATTATCTTCATCTAGTTGAATTTACATATAACAACAGCTACCAAAGCACCATAGGAATGGCTCCATTTGAAGCCTTATATGGTAAACCTTGCTTGTCACCTGTTTGTTGGGTAGAAGCAGGAGAAAGGTCTATGTTAGGACCTGAGTACATACAAGAAACCAAGGAGAAAATTGAGTTGATAAGAAGAAGAATGACAACAGCTCAAGATAGGCAAAAGAAATTTGCAGACATGAGAAGGAGGCAGGTAGAATATGAAGTGGGAAATTTTGTTTTCATCAAAATCTCACCCATGAAAAATGTGCTGAGGTTTGGAAAACAAGGCAAATTAACCCCAAGATATATTGGACCATACAAGATTCTGGAGAGAATTGGTCCCTTGGCATATAGGTTGGAATTACCAGAAAACATGCAAGGTATACATGATGTTTTTCATGTATCACAATTGAGAAGGTGGGTCCATGACAAGGCAGAAATTCTTGAAACCCCAACCCAAGTGCAGATAAATCATAATTTGATTTATGAAAAGGATCCAGTGGGAATTTTGGCAAAAGATGTGAAGAAGTTGAGGAATAAATCTCTGAAACTTGTGAAGGTACAGTGGAGTCTAGATCCTAGTGATTGCACATGGGAATTAGAAGACAAGGTTAGGATGAATTATCCTAAGCTATTTTCAGATTAAGGTAATTCTGATCTTTGATTGTTTTCTTTATTTTGGATGAATATATTTTTAGTTAGTATAGAACTAAGAATCTATTTGGTAGAGAATATACTTGTTCTCTGAAATAAGTTTAAAATTTATTTTAAGCTTAGGAAAATTGTGGGACACAATTTCTAAAAGGAGGGGTGTATGTAATGACCCAAGATTTTAGGAATTTATCCTGAAAAATATAAATGAATTTAAAATAATTTTTAAATAAATTTTGAAGGAGGAATTGATATGGCTTGATGGTGTATCAGTGTGTGTACATGTGTGCACAGGAAATGCACATGAATATAAGCTAAAACCCTGAACTCCAAGAATACATACATATTGATGTGTATGGAAATATATATATGTATATATATGTAGATTAAATTCTTAAAAGTAGTATGCATAAGTAAATGTATATATGAATGCTACTGGATATTTTTGAGTGTACATGTGCATGTGTGTGTCAGTATAGAATGATGTATGAATATATAGGTGGGAATACTAATTATTTCAGAAAGACTTATATACAAATATATATGTGTTAATAAAATACTAGAGTTTAAACTAGTGAAATAAAATATACAGACACATTTTTAATATAAGCAGAAATGAAAAGAATGGAGATATAAAAAGGAATAATTCTCTTATAAATAAATGAAGGAAGTACATACCATTTGCATGAAAGCTAAAAATAGAAAAGAGTATTTAATAAATAACAAAACCAAGTCACATTTTTAGCATGATTATAGACAAGGGGGAAAAGTATTTTCTGAAAAGCAAATTTCTGAAAAAAATGTGTAACCACTTTTCTCTTCACCCAAATTAAGCCGGGAAGGGGTAAAAATTTGGGTTTAAAATTCAGATAACATGATTTTTCTGGTGGGCAAAAATGGCTTTAGCCAATACCCAAAACCCTAAGAAAGACTCTGTATATATACATGTATATGCAGCAGCCTCCTCTTCTCCTCAGAAAAGAATTTTGGAAAAAAAAAGAGAAGAAAAACAATACCACAGAAATCATAAGACAAGGGAAGAAAGAGAGCTTGAGGATAAGAGCAGGAGTTCATCAGTTAATTAAGGAAACAAAGGAGAGAGCTAGGTGAGAAAACTCACTCAAAAATCTAAGGCAATAAGTCCTAATGTAGGCATCCATTTAAAAGTATTTTCTTAAAAGAATATTTTCATATATGAATGTTTATCTATGAATTTAAATCTGAAAATGTTTTGATTTTCTTTGGTTGATCACTTGTTTTATTATAACAAAGTTTCATGTGTTGTTGGTATACATATCTGGTTTATACACTCAGATCTCTGATATGTTAATGTTTAGGGATATAAACAAATACCCAGAAAATAAAATGTTGAGAATAGGCAAGTAGTATTGGTTTTGGCTCAACCCAGAAAGATGTAATAATGTTGAGCTGCAATATACTCATGTATAAGTGCTGAGGCTTGAAATAGAAAGGAATTAGGGGTGCAATAGGGTTGCCTATGTGCTGATGCTCCTGATTCAATAAAATGCATAGCAAACAAAATTTTGTGATTCAGTGAAACCAGATTATTCTGAGTTTAACTCAAGCACAAATGTTTGCAAAAGAAAAACTCTCCCAGAAGCTATAAGCCAATGTTAGTTGCCTAAACTCCTTTTAAAAATACCAGGATGAATATATATATACAGAACCTTATTTTGTAGTCACCAATGGTTGTTTGCTTGTTGTTTCTGTATGGTTATGAATAATATGAGATGCCATGTTATGGATGTTTTAGCTAATAAAAGGAATCACTGAATGGTTTTGTCATGAAAAATCAAAAGAGTTATTATTAACTTAAACCTGATTAGGAAATTGGGGTCAAGAACACTGCAGGAATGACTTGTGTGCTTGAGTAACATAAGTTGACACATGGCTTGTTTAAGTCCTGAGATCTTTGTGTAATGGAGTGAATTAGTTCATTACAGTGTGTCCATTGATTCATAAATATTGCAGATGAGACCAAGGATAGATAAATATACCAAGGAAATAATACTTGAGCAGATGAGAAAACTAGAGTTTTTCCCAGATTTGAAATATGAGAATTGAATAAATGATTTAACTCATATTAGTTATTTTCCTGTTTGGTATGAATGATTGTTTGTCTATGATTGAGTTGTATGTTTGAATGTATGTGCCATATTCATATGTGTAGTCTCTGGAAAGAAAGTTAAAGTGTGCACATGCACAATGACACAGAGCATGCACACAAGTATTTACCTGATTCCAAAGGACAGAATCTTATGTATATATATACTTAACTTGATTTTAACCTAATTAACAAATTGCTTTTGTGAATTTTCTCATACCAGACATGTGTCTGACCCTAGTGTGCTAATGGCATCTGGGGTGTCTCATTTAAAATGAGGCAGTTTCCAATGCTTTTTCAGGGATTGCAGCAACTAAGTAGGAGTAGGAGCAAGGCCTTGAGAAGAAGATATAGCATGCTAAACTTAGTTAGATAAGAGCCTAAATGTTGAAATCTGCATGTATTGACAATTTAAATTGCTACTTGTATTAAGTGTTGAATATTGGATGGATATTTTGTTAGGTATTTGTTAAGAGATTGACTTGTATCTGGAAACTATGAACTAAGTCAAATATCTGTTATGTTTAAAAAGGATTTTTGATCAAATCTTGTAAGTGGATTTAGCAAGAACACCATGTTAAAAATTGAATGATTACATTTTATAAATGTATTAGTCAATCTTGAGTCTTTGAAAAGGATTTAAGTTTAGGGAAAATCAGGGTAGTTGATTCTCAGAAAATTAAATGGTTTTATTTTCTACTATGGCATATGTATACAAAAGAAAATAGACATAGGTTAAATGTTTTTATGGCTGCAAGGTTTTTATAGTTAAACTTGTTTCATACAAATGTTTCCTGTCCTATTTTTAATTAAAGAAAGGATCTGTAATAAGGTAGATGGAAGCCAGATTCAAATAGTTGCAGATATATATGCACATAAATATGTTTAGTGCAAACATTACCACATCTTTTTCTTTGCACTTGTAATAGGAATCTGAATTTCACTCAGATTTTAACCAAATGCATTTTAAATGCCAGACAGATCTTATAAGAAGAAATACAAACCTGAATAATGATAAACACTTCTATCATCCCCAAAACCCAAGAACCAGACTCTTAACTCATATCAATCATGAAGCCTTCCAGGATTGTAGAAATGGGTTTCAAAAATAGTTAAGCAAGAATTATTGTTTTGTATGATGGAATATAGGCAAAAATAAAGTATATATATATATATATGTGCAGATATAGGTAGATAATAGATTACAAACTGTACAGAAGAAAAAAAAAAACCAAAAATTGTGTTTGAACCGACCAGCATAGCACTCGAACTCGTGACCTTTCATGTATAAGTTAGGCGCGTTTCCATTACGCCTAGATGTTGCTTGTGTTCCCTTAGGATCCACTTTCTTTTATACTGAATTTGTCACCATTCAGAACTTAACACAAACATCTATATTAAAAGCTTGTTTACTATTGATTATTACTTGATCACTTCTTAGTTAGTATAAACAGACTAATGTGTATGTTTCCAGTGGATTGTTTAGTCAAAAATAAATAAATTAGCAATCCAACCCCCTCTTGTTTTCCAGAACTCTGATTCAAACAAGAGAGGCATATACATCTTCACATGTATGTGCTTATCTTTGTGAATGTACTGATATATTTATATTGGTTGATTATTGTGATCCTGGATATATTTTGGTTTATTGGAGAATGATATTGACCCTGAGAATTATATTTGCAATGGATGATATATCTATATATTTATATATATCCTCTTTACCTTAAAAAAAAAAAAATTTCCTTATGAAATTAGAGTAGAAATATAGGAGGGTCATTTCAAGAATTCAAAATTTAAAAAGTTTGAAAATTAAAATATTAGAAATGATCATGGTAGTGAATTTAAAAACGAACCATTCAATACTTTTTGTGACAAAAAGGGTACTAGCCATAAATTTTCATTTTCTAGAACTCCACAACAAAATGGAGTTGTAGAAAGAAAGTATAGGACGTTACAAGAATGTATTAGGACTCTACTTAGTGGTAGCCAACTATCAAAACATTTCTGGGCAAAAGTCGTGTCTACTGCTTGTTTTTAGATCGTGTCACTATAAGACCACTAAACAAATATAATTCATACGAACTTTTTCATGGTAGAAAACCAAACATTTCATATTTAAAAATCTTTGGTTCAAAATGCTTTATTTTAAACACTAAAGATCAATTAGGAAAATTCGATCCAAAATCCGATGAAGGCATATTCATTAGATATTCAGAATGACGTGAGGCATATAGAGTTTTAATAAACGGTCAAATACTATAGAAGAAACTTTACACGTATCATTTGACGAAAATTTCAAGAATAATTGAGATGATTAAGAAGAAATTACTGAACAACCGACTATTGAAAATCCACCTCAAGATACTATAATTCAAAATGAAGAACAACAAATTATAGAAAGTCCAATTGTAAATGAACTTAAAACTCCTCCACGTTTCTTAAAAGATCATCCAATAGGAAATATTATTGGAGAAGTAAATACAAATGCTAATAGACACCAATTAAATCAAATAGAAACCAAAGTTGGTCGATTCTCAAATAAAGTAATAGGGGTGAAGACTATACTTAAAAGGATTTGGAAAACTTCACCGGACGTTCCCCGACTCCCTCGCCTACATGGGGAGAATGGTGGGGTAATATTTTTATATACTTATTATTTTTATTATTACAAATTTTCTCGTGCATGGAAAACTTTTTTAACAAATTGCATGTTTATATAACTCCTATTTGCTATATATCTTGCATCATGAGAATTTCTTGTGCTTCTTTTGGGTTTTTGCATGGAAGGAGCATTTCAAGTCTTCAAGCTTATGGAAATTTGTCTCTTAATTTATGTTTTTGGTTTTATGAAATCGTGATGTTACATAAACCATGAATTCATGTATTTTGTTCTGTTTTTGTTATGTTGGAATCGTGATGTTAACACAAACATTGTTATGTAGGTCTTGTTATGGTGCACAAAAAGTTGTAATTGTTTATTTTTTGATGTTATGCCTTGTTTCTTATCTCTACCTATTTCTTCCTTGAAATTCATTTTTTTGTTGATGATAAAGGGGGAGAAATAGTATCAAGTATTTGGGCATATTGATAGGGGGAGTTTTCATATATAGGACATATTGATAGAGGGAGATTTCTTTGCATACTCAAATAAAATGTATAGTTGTCATCATCAAAAAGGGGAAGAACGTTAGATCCTACATTTTAAGTTTTAATAAGACAACTATACATTCACACACACACACATATGTATATGCGCACACACACACACATATATATGTATATGCACACACACAACTGTTATATTTGCAGGAATATATACAAGGAGACAAGACGATCAACATTGGAATCAAACTCAGTATTGAAGACAAAAATAATGTTAGTTGTATATTTGTTATTTTAGATATAAATGTACAATCTCCTATATGATGATTTCACACACATAAATATTGCTTTGAAAACTTGTTTTTAGAAAAATTATATTTTAAATTTTTTAATGAATTAAGATTTTTAAAAGAATTTTTAAATTAAAAAGGTAGAAAAACAAAAATACACTAAATATGGTATTTCAAACGAATGAAATTTAATTTCAGCCATATGAAATAAGTGTTTTTTTAACTATTTTGTTTCTACCTTTTTCTGTATAAATTCAGCCATTTGATTTTTAAATTCAGCCAGCTGACCTATATGAGGTGAATTGTCTCTTTACAGAAATTCAAATTCTGAAGGGTTGCCTTCTTCCTCAAAGTTTCAATCCTTCTAATGGCTGTAACCCTTCAACTAGAACTCTTCACAACTATAATAAAATTGAAATATATCAGTTTTTCTCACTAATTCTTATTTGATTTCAACTCTCTATACTCTTATGAATTACAAAGGATTTCAATTTCTACTTCCTTAATCATCAAATTCAAATCATCATCTTAAGAAGATTATAGGAAGAGTGTACTTTATTGACTCATTCGTATTATTCAAGAGCACACAAAGTCAAACATTTTACTACTATTTGTAGTCGAAGTACTGTTGGAGATCTTTAGACACGAAGTCATATTCGGCAGCTCAGGCGGTTTATAATACCTATTCCAATGGGTTAAGTGAGGGTGTTGTTTAAATCCAAATAGAGCCTGGGACTAGACGTGGAACAGGAAGTTTGAACCAGTATAAAAATCTCCGATTCACTTTACTTTATAATTCTTTATTTCCGTTATTATTATATACAAGTTCTAATTTAGTAAAACATTCATATTACTCGATCCATTGCGACTTTCAGCCACCTAGTCGCCGACGCCGCCACATATCAAATCGGCATCAAAAAATCTCGGCATTGATCCGTTCTTCTTTGAATTTAACTAAGGTGGGAAGGTGGTGCTTGGCACGTGCTGGTGATGACGGCGGTTGGTGGTGCGTTCAGTTACCGTTAAGGGTGGATTGTCGGGGTATTGGTTGCGCTTGACTTATGGTATACATGAGTTTTTCCTTGGTCTTATGCTCGCCATCCCGGAGACAAGTATGATTCTCTGTTTTTGGCTATCTCCTTTCAACACATGATTAAACCCGTGTCTTCTTTTGGATTCCAGTAGGACGGTTTATTCCAAGAACGATCGTACTGGATGATTGTAACAACCCGAACCTTAATGAGCCTAAATTTCACTACGCCATAAATGGCCTACTGCAACATTTTTGCAAGGTGTTGCCAGCTCAAATGTTGCGATAGATATAAAAATTTGGTCCTACTGCAACATTGTATTTATGGTGTTACCTTAGCCATAAAAATGTGTTGCTCTAGCTAAACAAGTGTAACACGATGCAACATTTTTATACAGTGTTGCTATAGATGTATACAAATTAAAAAATTAATAAAATTAGCAATCCGCGTGAATACGATCCAACGGTCTACATTTAATCCGACTGTTAAAATGGATCACCGCTGCACTTTTTACCAAATTTTCGTTTTCCCGCTTATGTTGGTGTAGATCCCCTTTCAGTTTACCATATTCACGAAATCCCCAAATTCATACTTCCATAAAATTCACGAAATCCCCAAATTCCAGCAAATTCACGAAATCCCCAAATCGAAAAACAAATTCACGAAATCCAGCAAATTCACGAAATCCAGCAAATTCATACTTCCAATTCGCTGTTGCTAACAAAATAAAAAAGGCACTGTAACTAGAAGCTGCCTTCAATGCTAGGTCAGATCTAAATTTCCTATGCCTGAATCTTGTAGTTGCTGATTCCACCTAATGCCTGATGAGTTTTGTTGTTTACTGTCGCCCATTTGATCTTTGCTCGCTGTTGGATCTGGATCTAAGCAGAAGTTCATCGTTGTTCGATGCAGCCGCCTTGAAGAAACGCGATGCCTCGTTGTTCTGATGGAGTCGCTTAAGTCGCAATGAAGTTTTTGCCTCTGACTTCGCTTGAATTGAAGACGTTTCCTCAGCTTGCGTTTTTGTCAATGTTCGTGCTCTGACTGCGGCTCTATTGATGATGTTTGTGGTTCTTTGACACTTAGGGTTGAACTTGAAAGTGTTGGTGTTCAGATAATGGTTTGCCAAACTTTGGATTGCAATGGTGTTGGTCTTAAACGTGGAGAAGGTTGTGTGCTAATTGCCCACTGTCCAGATTTTGGTCTTATTGGTGATTGCTGATGTGTTGAGCACTGTCGTGATGATGATCTCTTGCTGCTGATGCTGAAATCGATTGTGTAGTTCAATGCTTGCCGTAGTTGATAGCCTGATGTCTTGAATCTGGAAGCGATTCCTAAGGTTGATGTAAGACTTTCGTTACACGAACACAGCGATCGGATTGAGGTGAAGTTTCTCTTGT
The DNA here is from genome assembly GCA_030737815.1 of Allium fistulosum. Lineage (NCBI taxonomy): Eukaryota > Viridiplantae > Streptophyta > Magnoliopsida > Asparagales > Amaryllidaceae > Allium > Allium fistulosum. The sequence goes on from CM060903.1 coordinate 1,459,253,979, forward strand.
ATATCATATTACTGCCTATGTTTCTCTTGTACATGCCTGATGCATTCACTGTTTTTGCTTGATAGGCTGCCTATGTGTTGATGATGTAATTTGATGAGGCAGTGAGTGGGTGTTTTGTGAAAGAGGTTGGGAGTGTGGTCAGTGTTTGGTAGATGGTCAGTGTTTCAGGCAATTGTGTTTCAGGTAAGTGGTAGATGGGCAGTAGTTCCGATGGGTGATGAAGTTGCTGAGGATGGGGTTTGCTAAGTTCAGTCTTCATTTGTGCATCATTTTACGTCGTTTCAAAGAAGGCTCGATCTTCCGAAATCGGATGAATCGGGCGGTGCCCACTTGTTCGACCTAATCGGATGAATCGGACTGCGGTGCCCCGGACCCCCGCCGGCGCTGCGCCCGGACCCGCTTCTCGCCTCGCCTTCGGCTCGGCACTCGGCTCGCCTTCGGCTCGGCATATATTTGTCAGTGTCGATGTCTGTATAAATTGAAACTACATATGTAATGAGTGAACTGAGTGATGTAGTGAGGAATATCTGTATATGTGAATATCAGTGTTATATATCATTGAATTGTAAAATAGTGGAGTCAGGAATTTGTACTATTTCAAATGTTGAAATAAAATATTTATTTAAATAAATTACTGTTTAAATATCAAATTCTGTGCAATAGCATTTTATTAAATAAAAATTTATTTTTATTAAAAAATCAAATATGCTCTACATTGTGGGCCCCACAAATTCAAAAAGTTCATATCTATAGCAACATTTTGGAATGTTGCTACAGATACCTATGGGTGTTGCCATAGACCCAAATAGGGTTCTACTGCAACAATTTTACTTATGTTGCCTTAGATAGTCAAAATGTTGCCTTTGAGGTCTAAGGCAACGGCAAAAATTGCATCACCCTAAAAGTGTTGCCATAGACCTATGGCAACATTTTTCGGGCCTGAGCCAACATTTTTTTTGTGTTGCAGTAGGCCATTTATGGCGTAGTGTTTCGACAAAAATCGAAACCCAAGTCCGTCAATGCACATATCGTTGAATTTGGTACCTGCAAATAAGCATGAACATTATCAGATATTGACAGAAATCTAAACTCACAACGGAAACAATAAAAGGATAATCATACTGATTATGATTACTACTTCGGAATTAATGGTATTTCTAAGATAGCAGATTGTCACATCATAATCGAGCATGAGAGAAAAGAAGGCTTCTTCAATAACTAAACACATCCAGCTCCTGCAACCTGTTCCTCTAAGTCTATCCGTGGGTTGTAATGAAGAGGAGGTCAGAACAACGTTCTGGTGACTGGAAAATCTATAAACTGTCCACAATATAAATTTATACCGATTGGTTTCTATTTAATTATTATGTCTATTAAGGTTAGCAATTCTAATCTAATCTTGCATTGCACACACGATTACTTACCTACCTATTCCGAAGGTACGATATACTGACGAAGTCTTATCAACCACTCAATACTTCCAAGTCCATTAGCCACTTGATACTTCTATATATGAAGTAGGTTTCTACTATTGCCACATAATACTTTTAAAAGAGAATCGGCAGACTCTGCCATTTAAGACCTCAATTGAGGTAGACCTCGTCATTTAAGACCTATTCCCAATGTGAACTTCTAGCATCGTCATTATTGGTCTATTGGTCCAAGCTATAGAGACCTTTGACCACTATCTATGGCCTTTTAATTTATAATAGTCATACTACTAGCGCATCTATCATTATTAAAGTTTTAGCAATGTGAGAGACTTTACCCAAGCCACTTACGGACGGCTACCGCCCTGCATACACCTGTGCTATCTGAAGTCATGATTCTTATACTATCTTTTCCTTTTTTCAGGTTCCATGGGTCGCAGCTATTATGAGAAGCTCTCCAACAACGCCAATGCATACAAAGGCCAAACTCCTGATCCCAATCCGCCTCGTCGCTACGAAACAAATAAGGAAAGGCAAAGAAGGATGGATAGCGAAGCTATTGAAGCTCGCCAAGCTGAAAGAACAAAGGACATGGAGAAAGGGATGGAGAGAAAGAAGAGAGAGGTTGAGTAGTCCCACGACGCTACCAAACGCCCAAGAGAATCCTCCGAGTGTCATAGGCCTTCTTTGACTGCAGTTCCGCCACACACACAAGCTCAAACTTCTTCCCTACAATAGGTTCCAACCTCCTTATCCCTTATTGCTGCTATTCCTCCTCACTCTAAAGGCGTTTCTGCTACAAATTTTACTCTTTCGGTTGGTCCCTCGTGCATACAAGCTACATTTTCTCACCTTTTCTTACATGGCATCAAATTCGATAAGGACATCTCAGATACCTTGAAAAAGGTGGTGGAGTGAGACTTACGGAGTGTCCAAAAGCAGGTCGACGAAGGGTTTAAATGGAAGAAGCTGTGTGCCTCCCTCTCTGAAGTGAATAGGATCAACTACCCCAATATTTGCTCCTTCGAGTCTAAGAGAGCTGACTTTGAGCGAATGATTAAGAGTCGAGAGGACGACCTATTCAGGGTCACAAGAGAGAGGGACCCAACACTTGAAAGGAAAGTCTGGGCCAACAAATTGATTGAAGAGATAGAGTGCACCCAAGCCAACACCGAGCTCGTCTTTAGAGACCAGCTAATGCTGCCATTGCTGAAAGTTTAGAGTTCAAGAAGCAGACTGACGAGAAGGCTCAATCTCTTACATAGAAAGATGAAATCATTTAGGCCCAGGAACTGACTATCTTAAAGCAAGCTGCCGAACTTGCTAGGCTCCATGAAGAGAATCAGAAACTCGGTGAAGAGAAGAAGAAACTTGGTGATGAGATGGAGTGGTTGTCTACTGCAAACTTTGCCAACAACCTTAAACTTGCAATCTCCCAACAAGAGCTTAAAGAGCTCTAAGAGGAGAAGTCCAGGCCCAGCGACAAGCTTGATGTAAACATGTTGCACTTTTATGCTAGTGTAGTCATGAACAAAAATCTGAGATGACTGGGGAAAGACTATCCTGAGATCCTTGCCGGCATTTGGGAAGAAGTGTTGCAAAAGGCTGCGCAGGCCAGAGACAATTGCTTTGTTGAAGAGTTGATTGATGTGTACCTTAATGCCAAGGACATATAATTTCTCTCTGTTGGAAGGGCCCTCTTTGCTGAAGAGGCTATTAATGCTACTGCTGCGGCCAAAGCTCTCGCTGGTCCAAGCTCTTCAGGCCAGCATGAAATGTCCACTTCAGAATTCAGAGAGCCAAGGCGATAGTTCCTGCATCTATGGGGGTTAGACTATGTACCTTGATGCCAAGGACATAAAATTTCCCTCCATTGGAATGACCCTCTTTTTGAAGAGGCAACTAATGTTGCTGCTATTGTTGCCAAAGCTCTCACTGGCCCAAGCTCTCTTCAGGCCAGCGTGAAGTGTCCACTTCAGAATTCAGAGAGCCGACGGTGATTGTTCCTACATCCATGGGGGTTAGCTCCGAAACCGCTCATGTGATTTCGATTTCTACGACGACTTCTATTCAAGAGTCCTACATTTACCCTTCCATGGGCCAAACTAAGGAGCACATAACGGAGGAAAGGGAATTTGAAGTTGATGTTCGGGAAAGAAGCCCAGGCTCAGGTATTTCTCTTGTCTCTTTGATGACCGCGAAGCTTCAGTTCTTTTGTGAATTCGTTATTAAACTTTATCGCTGTGTTTGTCAACTTGTAGCTCAACTGCATCCGCCTCCTCCGCCTCTAGCTACACAAAGCTCAGGAACCACAACTGTCTTTATTGCATGCACCACTGTCTCTACTTGGCTTACCGTAACTGTTCCGGCCTCCAGCTCTATGCCAGGACCCTGTTCTGAGAAGATTGTCGTCCTGGAGAATTTGGAGGATGTTTCTATCTCCCAGGAGGAGGATCTAACGATTCTAAGTGTATTTGATCCGACTGCACACAAGAATATGGAAAAAATGTTGTGGAAGGATCTGGATAAGATCAAAGTGCGGAAGGAGCCTGAAGCACCCAGCTTGCTTCCATAAAACCGATTGGTACCCAGCGCAAGCTTCCCGCATTAAGGATCAGGCCGTCGAAGCATACTGATGACCCTGTTGGCAAACCCGGGGAGCCCGGTTCTACTACTGTCGAAGAGTCCACTCATTATGAAGGTGAGACTCCCCCTGGCAGGGTGTAATAACCCGCACCTCCTGACCCACTCAAAATGCGTCACGCCGAGAAATGGGATCATTGGAGTTTTAAAAACTTTAACAATTTAGAAACTAAGATAAACAGATATAATCTAAGATAAACTAACTATCAAATACGCATCACATCGGAAGAAATAATCTACTATCAGATGCGTTTCACAGCGGAAGAAATAATTTAACTATAAGATGCGTATCACAGCGGAAGAAATAAAACATGCATATATCTAAGAAAAACATCGGTTTCAGGATATACCAAATCATTGTCTCAGAAAAATATCAGTACGTGATCCAAAACATAGTACATAGTAAAATATTCCTCAAAGTCTGGTACAAGAAAATAATTGAACTGATATGATAAAATGATACATGAAGAGAAGATGTGGTAGAAGCAGACTCCAAGAAAAGCACGGCTCTCTCTAAGTATCCAAAACGGAAAAATCACCTACTGCCATATCCACATTTAGTAGGGAAAAGATGGAAAGGAACGAGTCAGACAAAAGTCTGACGAAGGAGAACAAGTTTAATAAAATGATTAAGTGAAACTGACTTTAAATCTATTCTAAGTGATATAGAGTGTAATCCAGTGTCCATGAACTCCTAAGGTCAACGCATAGGGATTCATAGCTAACTAAATTGGTCAAACCCACTGATCAAGCCTCACACTAATGATCAGCCAAAATACCTTTTATTGTATTGCACCAGGGTTCATTTCATAGGAACTCTCATTAGTACCAGCCCCCAATTTAATCAATACATATAGCCACTTATTGTACTGCATAGACGTCCACCCGTACCACTTTGTGCCAGAAAACATGCGTACCTAGATCTCCCATTAGTGCCAGACTCTCTAAGAAAGCGTCTTCGACAGTGTTGTGCTCACCCGTATAAAACACCCCTGAGCCTCTGCGAAATAAATCGCCCTAATCAACTTCATTTATGCGATATGCATCACTTATACCAAATCAACTATTGCGAATATATATATTTGCCCGTACCAATATAAAAAATCACGAAATACTTAGCCTAAATTAAATCAATAACCAGTTCACTAATTATATAAATTTCATCCATTTAATTTGGGCCTTAAGCCAAGGTTCAATTTGCACATTTTTAACTCAAACGGTCGACCATGACCTTGCACAAGTCGACCGCTACCGGTCAACCCAGACAATTCCAGGTCGGCCGTTCACATATAAATTTTAGGGTTTCGATCATTTTCTGAATTGTTAATTAATTTTAATTATGTGCGTTAATTCCAGTTAATTAATTATTCTAATTAACCCTAATTTCCAGTTAATTAATTTTCTAATTCCAATCAATTCTAGGGTTTATGATTTAAGGTTACAAGTTAAAATTAACATGTGTCCAATTACTCAATTTCATAATTCAATTTCAAATTAAATTCTAGGGTTTTGGGTTTAGCAAATTCAATTTTAATCTAACAAGTTAATTATAGGGTTCTTACAATTCTAATCATTTAAAATAATTTAAAACCAATTGTACCAATCAAATTATTAATCTATGCCTATTCACCTTTTAGCCTAAGCTCTAAATCTTAAGAAATTAGCCTCCAACGATAGCTTCTTCCCTAGATCGCCTCCTTTGATTGCTTGCCTTTGCTTTTAGTTTGATTAGGGTTTGATTATTGATTTTAGGGTTTTAGTAGAGATTTTGACAGAATTTTGTTACTGTACATTCAACAAAAGAATTGGGGTTTGGTTTACCAACTTATTTTTAGAGTTAAGTTAACATTTAAGGCCATTAGATCAACTCTGATAGCATCTGGAACACTCATCTTATACTTTAGTTGCAAGCAACCAATCAAGGCCGTTGAAACACATCACCATAGATCGCTAATTATTCGAAAAATTCCACGTCGGGTCGATTGCCCCTAGGTCTTGGTTGATTGCTATCGGTTGACCTACGACCTTCTTGGGTCGACTTAGACTGTTTATTTTTATATTTTTGTTTTAAAATTTTATTTTCGTTCTGACACCCGTAACTCTCTCATACTAAATCGGATTACAGCAAGTTATGCATGAAAATCGTCCGAAAAATTGCTACGAATACAATGATGCAAATTTTGTAGCCAAACTCAAACGTTTGTAAAAAATTATTTTATGCCCTTGTTTTAATTAATTTTACTTTTCTTATTAAATTCTCGTTTTAAGTCTAGTCAAATCTTACGTACATTATTGAGGTGTTACATTTTCCCCTCCTTAAAAAGATTTCATCCCCGAAATCTCCAAGGATGGAAAAATGTAACTCATACACACAACAACCAATAACTATAATCCATCTACTCATCCATCATCCACACGCAATCATAGTTCTTAAAAGAAGAATTTTCCAATGCAACATGTGTGTGTGTGTGTATGCAACGTGAAATGCACATGAACCTATGATATACTTGTAATTCTATTATGCAAAATGCGCATGCTATGCATCCAAATGTATGCAACATCCTAAATGATATACTTGTAATTCTATATGCATGCACAACCATCCAATTATATGCAAAATCCACATGCACAACATCCACTAGCATACAAGAACCAAGAAATAACATGCAACTAAATGTAAATGCGTATGTGTACCTAGAGGATATACTGTCTACTGTGTAAAAGAGCACAATATGTACAATACATCCATATACATCCATTACCATCCATCATCCATAACATGTCCTCTCGACACGTTTGTAGCCATTCCTATCATCCAAAGGTCTCTACCTAAAAGGGTATACCACCTAAGTCTTATACATAAGAGATCTATACTATAAAAATTAAATTGGAAACGTACCAACAAAGAGTTATGGGTGGGTAGCGCGAATCTTCTCCTCGAACTCCCATGCACTCTCCATCGGATTATCTCCCCATTGGACTTTAACAAGTCTAATCTCCTTATTGCGGAGTCGCTTAGTATCATGCTCTAGAAAACGAGTGGGTGCACGGTGAATAAGTGACTCTCGCTCAACCTCCACCTCCTCTAACAGACTCGGCTCGACTACACTAGTTGTATCATGCAAGCACTTCTGTAAGTGTAACACATGGAAAACATCATGTATCCCCGTCAACTTCTCTAGAAGCTCTACTCTATATGCCAACTTCCCTACTCTAGCCACTATAGGGAAAGGTCTAACAATTCTCGGTGCTAGATTCCCCAACTTACAAATCTCACAACATGTCTAAGGGGTGAAACCTTCACGAATACCATGTCTCCCACTGCAAACTCTAACACCGTACATCTCCTGTCAGCATAAAATTTATGTCTATCCTAAGTAGTCTTCATCCTTCTTTGAATTAAATCTGCATTCTCTGATGTCTCTCTAACCATGTTTGGTCCAAGAATAATCCTATCCGTCGTATCCCACCAACACGACGATGATCTACAAGGTCTACCATACAACGCCTCAAATGGTGTCATCCCAATGCTTGTATGATAACTGCTATAGGTAAACTCCACCAATAGTAAATTGTCCTCCCATGAACCTCCAAAATCATTAATACACATCTGTAGCAAATCCTCCAAAATCTGATTTACTCTCTGTCTATCCGTTGGTCTGCGAATAATATGCGATGCTCAAATTCAACTCAGTCCCCAACGCCTCATGTAGACTCCTTCAGAATTCACTAGTGAAAAGCAAATCTCGGCTTCTAATAATACTTGTAGGAACTCCATGTAGTCTAACAACCTCTCTCACACAAATAACCACCAATGATGCCACCGTCCTCATACTCCTCACCGGTAAGAAATGAGCGCACTTAGTCAACCGATCATCTATAGCCCAAATGCTCTCATTCCCTCTCCCACTCCTAGGTAACCCATCTATAAAGTCCATGGAAATACTCTCCCACTTCCACCAAAGAATATCCAATGGCTACAATAATCCTCCTAGCTTATCATGTTCTGTTTTTACCCTCTGGCAAGTCGTACATCTAGCTACATCCTCCACCACTTGCTTCTTTATATTTGGCGAATAGAAAACTTGCTTCATATCACGATACATCTTGTTACCACCAGGATGATTGGTCATCCTAGAACTGTGAGACTTTTCCCATACCACATCAATTAAATCCATACTACGGGGAACACAAACCCTATCATCCCTCCATAACCATCCTATCGAGTCAATGGCATAACGCCTCAAATGACTCGATGACTCCATTCTACCAATCCTCTCTATAATGTCTACTCACTCCTTATTCTCCTTTGTCTAGATCCAATACACTCCATCAATGTAGACTGAACATCTAAAGCTGCTAGTAGTCCAAGGGTAACATCTGATGCTGGTCTAGAATCAAAGGTAGCAATATACTTCAAACATCTCAACTCCAAGAACAAGGGACTCTATACCGCACGATGTCAACTCAAAGCATCTGCCACTATATTACCCTTGCCTGGGGTATAGAGATATCAAAATCATATTATGCCAAGAACTCCGTCCGCCTTTATTTCCTCAAGTTCAAGTCCTTTTAGGAGAATAAATAATATAAGGACTTGTAATTTATAAACAACTCAAATAGCTATCCTAAAAGATAATGCCTCCAAGACTTGAGTGCAAAAACTATAGCCGCCAACTCAAGATCATGTGTAGGGTGGTTCCTCTCGTGGGTCTTCAACTGTCGACTAGCATACCACACCACTCTTCCCTCATGCATCAAGACCACGTCTAACCCCATACCACAGGCATCGGTATAAACCGTAAACGGCTTAGTCCCATCCGGTAACACTAAAACTGGTGCTTAGTTAATGCCTCCTTCAACTTGAAAAAAATATCTTCACACTTCGCATCCCATAAGAAAACTAGGTTCTTCTTGGAAAGTCAGGTCGATGAACCAGAGATCTTTACGAAGTTCTTAATGAACTTGCGCTAGTAGCCCATCAAATCAAGGAAACTTCCCATGATCGTGGAATTCTTTGGAACATGCCAATCCTGAATTGCTGTGATCTTACTAAGGTCAACTGCTAAGCCACTTTCAAAAAAATGTGTCCCAAAAAGCGAACTTCTCTCTCCAAAAGTGGCACTTTGAAAATTTTTCCTTAAGCTTATGTACACGGAGTGTCTTGAGAACCTCCTCCAAATGCAACGCATGTTCTTCCTTACTCTTAGAGTATACAAGAATATCATCCAAAAATATCACCATAAACTTATTAACCAACCCCTTAAATACTCAGCTCATTAGTTCCATAAAGTAGGCAGCTGCATTGGTTAGTCCGATGGGCATGACTAACCACTCATACAATCTGTCGGGTGCATGGAATGCTGTCTTCCGAATACTATCCTCGATTATGCGCAACTAATGGAATCTGGTAAATAAGTCCAACTGAGAAAATACTCTAGCTCCAACTAACTGATCAAAGAGACCGTCTATGTGGGGCAAAGGATAACGATTCTTCTTTGTCAGTTTAATTAGCTCCCTATAATCGAAGCAGAGTATGAGAGAACCATCTGCCTTGGTGACAAAGACGACTGGTGCTCACCACTGTGAAATACTCCTCCTGATAAAACCTTTCTCCAACAACTCATTAACCTACTTGTTCAACTCGCATCTTTCCTTTGGAGCCATATGCCTTAGTGGTAAGGCGACAAGTCTAGCATTCTCAACAAGGTTGATCCTAAACTCGATATCTCTCTAGGGCGAGAGACTGGTGACCTCAGCAAAAACATCTGGAAAATCTCAAACTACAAGCACCGTACTAAGCTCATCATGTGATAGGTCCAATAAATATAAGTAGCTCAACATAACTGATCCTCGGGGGTCACAATAAACCTCCAAGCTACGTCGATTGCTCAACCTAATAACTTTCCTATCACAATCTAGTACATAGTTATATAGTCCATGCCTAATGTCAACCCAAACCCATCGAATCTCAGTGCAAAGGCATCACAATCAAACTTGATCCCTAAGATAAACAATTTCAAATCCCTACACAACATGGATAAATAAGCCGATCCTCCTACGGGGTTTGAGACATCTATACGGTATGTGATAATACTAGTGTCTAAGTGCAGGTCATCAACAAGTCCACTAAAGATAAATGAATGTGAAGCCCAAGTGTTAAATAATGCAGAAATAGATAAACCGAAAAGAATTAACACATCTTTGGTCACCACTTCCTTACCTTTGTTCACCAATGGCTATGCACTCGAGCTAGGACTACATCTAGTGCATAAGCCAACACCATCTGAGAAGAAGCTAGAGTAGAAGCTTATAGTGGTGTTATGCAAGCTCACTTCACATGTCCGTACTGATCATGGTTATGACACTTCATCTTGGAGAGATCCACTATGCAATCCTTAAGCCAAATATCCTTGTCTGCTGCACCTATGGCATCTCAAGCCCTTCTTCTGAATCTTCCCTCTCGGTCCAAATCCTCCCTTATTCTTACCCTTTTATTTCCCCTTCTCCACAACCTTTGGAGCCTCATTCTCTTCCTTCTTAGCAATAGTAGTGAGTAAAGCCATCTCTACAACTCCCTCGTAGGTAGCACCCAATGGAATATGACTCAGAATTAAATCCTAAAGTGGCTGATTTGTTTCCTTAGAAAATTTAAGAGCTTTTTTGTGTGGTGTGCTAATCAACTCCATAGCAAACCTAGCTAGCTCGTTAAATTGATTCACATACTCTTTGACTGTCATATCTCCCTACTTAAGATGAATAAACTTCTCTAGTTGAACGCCTTCATCTGCACTAGAAGGAAACTTTATCTCAAACCTCCTACAGAACTCATCCCAAGTAATATCAGCCCCATCATCCTTACCTCTATAACCTCCCACTAGTTCAGCACCTCACCTTGTAGCTTTCAGGTAGCTACTACCTTCTAACAACATCAGTCAAGCCCATAAGACCAAATATCATCTCACAAGCATTGATCCATGCTCTTGAATCCACATAAGACTCCAAACCCATATATGGCTTGTCCCCAAGACTAGAAAAATCTTGGCACAGCTTGGCAAAATCTGGAGCAGGCAGGAACCTCACCGGTCGCTCTCTCCATTGGCTCTCTAGTGGGATTATGCTCGGGATGTCCACTCTCCTGTCGGTACTGGAAGAACCATATCAGGATGTTCACGGCCGGGACCTCAACTGTGTCGCTAGAGCTGGAACATATGGGATCAGGCATCTTCTATCTATGAATGTTAAGAATTCCATTAATAACTCTCATAGATATCATAAACATGATTTAGAGATAAGAGAATCATAGGCATGAATATGAGGGATTTTTGGATATGAAAAATTTAGAAACTTTTTGAAATACTTTATTTATATGTATACTTTTAAAAAGACCATCTCTGAAAACATTTTAGTATCCAATTTTTTTTTCAAAATACGTCTCTCAATACGGTCTTACCCTAAGGATCATTGAACCAATGCCCTAATACCACATGTGACAACCCGCACCTCCCGACATGTTCAAAATGCATCGCACTGAGAAATGCGGATCGCTTGTGTTTTAAAATATTTAACAACCCAAAAACTAAAATAAATAGATATAATTTAGGATAAATTAATTATCAAAACATATCACAGCCAAAGAAACAATCTGACTATCAAACACGTATCGTAGCAAAAGAAATAGTCTAATTATAAGATGCATATCACATCGGAAGAAATAAAACATGCATATATCTCGAAAAAATATCAGTTTCAGCATAGTCTCAGAAAAATATCGGTGCGTGATCAAAAATAGAGTACATAGTAAAATATACCTCAAAGTTTGATACAAGAAAATAATTGTATTGACATGATAAAATGATACATGAAGAGAAGATGTGGTAGAAGCAGACTCCAAGAAAAGCATAACTCTCTCCAAGTATCCAAAATGAGCAAGTCACCTATTGCCTGTCCACCTGTGGTGAGGAAAAGATGGAAAGGAATGGGTCAGACAAACGTCTGGTGAATGAGGACAAGTTTAATAAAATGTTTAAGTGCAACTGACTTTCAATCTATTCTAAGTGATATAGAGTGTAATCCAGTGTCCGTGAACTCCTAAGGTCAATGCCTAAGGATTCATAGCTAACTCAATGGGTCGAATCTACTGATCAAACCTCACACTAATGATCAGCCAAAATGCCTCTTATTGTACTACACTGGGGTTCATCTCATAGGAACTTCTGTTAGTATCGGGCTCCGATTTAATCAATACCTTTAGCCACTTATTGTACTGCACCGACGTCCACCCATACCACATTGCATGAGAAAACATATGTACCTAGATCTCCCGTTAGTACCGAACTCTCTTAGAAAGCGTCTCCGGCAATGCTGCACTCACCCGTATGGAACACCCTTGAGCCTATGTGAAATAAACCATCATAATCAACTCTGTTTATGCGATATGCATCGCCTATACGAAATCGACCATTGTGAAATATATATCCGCCCATACCAATATAAAAAATTATGAAATACATAGGCCAAATTAGCTCAATAAGCAGTTGACTAATTACATAAATTTTAACTAAATTATATAGTTTCAATCCATTTAATTTGGGCATTGAAATATATAGGTTCAGTTTGCACATTTTTCACTCGAACAGTCGACCGTGACCTTGCCCAGGTTGACCGCTATCGATCGACCAAGACAATCTCAGGCCGACCGTTCACATATAAATGTTTAGGGTTTCGATCATTTTCTGATTGTCATTAATTTTAATTGCGTGTTGTTAATTCTAGTCGATTAATAATTCAAGTTAACCCTAATTTCCAGTTAATCAATTTTCCATTTCCAGTCAACTCTAGGGTTTGTGATTTAGGTTTACAAGTTAACATTAGCATGTGTCAAATCACCCAATTTCATAATTCAATTTTGAATTAAATTCTAGGTTTAGGTTTTACAAAATTCAATTTTAATCTAACAAGTTAATTATAGGGTTTTTACAATTCTAATCATTTAAAATAACTTAAAATCAATTACACCGATCAAATTATTAATTTGTGCCCACTCACCTTTTAGCCTAAGTTCTTAATCTTGAAAAATTGGCCTCCAATGATAGCTCCTTCCCTAGATCGCCTTAGTTCTCCTTTGATTGCTTGCCTTTGCTTCTTGTTTGATTAGGGTTTGATTTTTTACTTTTAGGGTTTTAAGAAAATTAGGGTTTCAGCAGAGATTTTGACAAATTTTTGTTACTGTACATGCAATAAAAGAATTAGGGTTTGGTTTACCAACTTATTTATAGAGTTAGGTTAACACTTAGGGCCACTAGATCAACACTGTTAGCATCTGGAACACGCATCTAATACTTTCGTTGCAAGCAATTAATCAGGGCCATTGAAACACGTTACTACATATAGGTAATTACTCAAAAAATCTTGTGCCGAGTCGACCACCCCTAGGTCTTGGTCGATCGCTACCGGTCGACCTAGGACCTTTTTGGGTCGACCTAGACTATGTTTATTTTTATATTTTTGTTCTAAAAATTTATTTTCATTCTGACGTCCATAACTCTCTCATACTAACTCGGATTATGACAAGTTATGTTTGAAAATCGTTTGGAAAATTGCTACGAACATAATGATGCAAGTTTCGTAGCCAAATTGGACATCTGTGAAAATTTGGCTTTAAGCCCTTGTTTTAATTAATTTTACTTTTCTTATTAAATTCCCATTTTAAGTCTAGTTAAATCTTACATAAATTTGCGAGATGCTACATAGGGTAATGAAAGATGAAAATAAAATGCACAACTACTACTAAATACTATGAGGCTACAAAATGAGTAGGGAATTTATCATCCTACCTCTCCTATTAGCCTCCACAAAGGTCCACTACATGCTCCATCATCACTAACCACCTGCACTAGAAGTCTCTTGGACCGACCCTAGTATTACAAAGAACATATGGGTAAGATAATACCTGATTATAATACCAAATAATATAGTGGCAATGATGAAAACCAATATAGTATGAAAATACCATACATAAAAAAATGTAAAGTGAGATAGCATATCAAATCATATCATCCAAACCAACATCATATGAATCATAAGTTTGAATTAATCACAATCCAAATCACCAGTAATAAAAAAGGCTATCTCTAAATACCAAATCAGAAGAGTATGGATATACATGGACTAACTAAACTTTAGACACGGTTCTAGTATAGTCCACTCATCGTAGGAATGAGAACAATATATGCCAGTCCAATGCATTCACATATACCGAAACCAGACGGGAGACTGATGGCCGTATGCCCGCTCCGGGAACCCAAGATCTACTACTGTATGCCTATAACCGGATCTTTTCCTACAGTCTTCAGTTACCGCGACTGACATCGTGATACATATCCACTAATGACTCGTCTAAACGTAGTATTGGTCACAACCCTGCTTTACCCTTATAAGTAACAAACCGCTGGCCTAATCGACAGAAGAAGCTATAGGGTACTACTATATAGGTCACCTAACCCAATAATAATTATGGTGTCACTGATACAGGGTGTGACCCCACGATTAGGCCACCACGGTGGATTCTGGCCAATCTGATTCACTTTCGAACCATAAAGGGAGCTTGACACGATGTGGAAGGTCATATATTACTCATACCTTATTGTTATACATATCTCTAATCAAAGACCATCACACGGCTCTTATAAGTGACCAAGTGGCTATCGAATACTCATTGCAAGGAGTATCACCACATACACATGAGTGTAAACCATTTGAGTGATATTTACTTACAATGAATAATCAAACAAATAACATAATGACGTTCAATACCATCGTATGTTATTCGAATAATTATTCAATGCTCATAAACTATACTCGATCCACACTAGATATCTATATATGACAAATCCAATAAATAACTAGAAAAGTGTTACCAAAATTCTAATACCGGACGGTGTCACTAAATTGTTTATTCGAATTTCTCATCAAATAGAAATGAGAAATACTAAATCATATAATTACATCATATGTATAATCAAAATATAATTGTTAATAAATTAATTATATAATCTTTAAATCATCATAATAGCTTTCGGAAAGATTATAATATAGTATAGAATAAACACCATTAATCATTAATTAAATATAAATTAATATATAATATATAAAAAATAATCATTTTAAGAAACTCAGAAAACTCACTGTTCAGTCTATTCGGCATCTATTTCAATCGACTGAGTTTAGTTGACTGATCCCGATATATAGAGTCAACTAAATTAGGGTTTGGTCTCTGGATCGAATTTTATACTGATTCAGTTGACTGGATGAATGATTCAGTCGACTGAATATGGTTTTAGTCAACTGATCACACCATTCAATCGACTGAATACTAAAGTTCTTAAATGAATTTCAAAGCTTCATCACGTCAATTCCACTCGATTTCTCACCTTTATTAGCATTATTCTCTCATGTTCCCACACATTTCTTCAACACTACAATCGTTCATAATCAATCGTATTGATGAAGTACAATTCTTATGTGAAGGGGAGGGAACACTACACTATCAGTGTATATATAAATTGATTATCTACTTATGATCACTATATCGAATCAAACATAGTTGTGAGTAGGGGAACTCACCTTGATTTGATGACCGCTCAGCTCCTAATCCTCCCTTGCTTCCCTCTTCTTGACCTCTCTACACGTATCACTTTAAGTCAATATGATGATCATTGATCCATGTAATTGCTTGGTGTAAATTGTTGCCAAGAAGCCTTGATTTAATTTGTATTATTTGTTGACATTTAATGTTAATTAATTTCATAATTTAGGATGGTGGAATTTAGGAGAAAAGTTCAAAATTTCATATACGAAAAGGAGGGATAGGTTTAGATATATAGAGGTTGGTGAGACACACACGGATATATATATATATATATATCATTGGGTTTGGATCATTAATAATTGGGTTTGGATCATACACACACACACACACACACATATATATATATATATCATTGGGTTTGGATCATTAATAATTGGCTCAAAACATTTCTTTTGTTGTTTTTATTTACATAAAAACAATATTTACACAACAAAACTATCTTGGCTTACATAAAGACATTTTGTACTTGGACTTGTGTAGTAATGGACCTTACTTATCTAATTTAATTTTATTTCTTTCTTTTTTATTCAAAATCATTTCTAAATACATTTTAAATTCTTTTAACTATATAAAACTATTTTCGAACTTCTATTAGATTCCAATTTAGTTATTCAAATCTCCTTTATTATAAAGTCCCACAAAATCTTATTTTATCAATTTATTTTAAATTATAATTAATAACTTCACATGTAAAAATATATAAATCAATTATTAAATCAATTTTCCTTTCAAATTAAATCCTTTTCATTTTAATAAACTATTTTACATCAAATTCTCCAAATCATTTCTTTAATTTCATTCAAAATCTCATTTAATTCATTTTAATTATCATTAAGTCATTAATTATTAGATTCTCGACAACTGGTTGTTTTACCCCTTAAGAAATTGCATCCTCCCTATTCCTACTTAAGGAGAATTCATAACAAACTAGATATATTATAGTTTTTTACACCATTAATTGGTAACAAAAAAGAAAATAATTTCATACCTGACTCGTGTGCAATCGTAAATAACTCAGGATAAGTCTGTATCATCTGCTCTTTAGTCTTCCAGGTACAATCTAATAGGTTGAGACCACTCCACTTTTACCATGGGACCTTCTTATTCTTAAGCTGATGGACTTCCGAATCAACTATATGAATTAGATGTTGCACATAAGAAGTCAGGAGATATTTCGATCTCTGGAATGTCTCAAGTTTCAATAACTGTCTCTCTGTCCTTTAAGCACTTCCTCAGTTTAGACACGTGGAAGACATTGTGAACACCAAAGAAGTTGTCAGGCAATGCTATTGTATATGCCATCTTCCCAACACGTTCAATAATTAGGTACGGTCCTACATAACGACCTGCAAATTTCCCCGATTTGCTAAACCTCATAACACCATTTAGTGGAGATATCTTCACATAAACCTAATCTCCAACTGCAAATTCCAATTGTCTCATTCTGTAGTCTGCATTGGATTTTTTTCGATCCTGGGCCTATTTAATCATTTTTCCTAATATGCTATATCTTCTCTAGTGCATCTCTAACAGAATCAGGACCTAGAATAAACTTGTCTCCAATTTCCAGCTAACATGCGGGTGGTCGACATGGCCTTTCATATAGATCCTTAAAGGCGCCATGCCAATGCTGGATTGGAAGCTGTTATTATAAGCAAACTCGACAAGATAGAGATTATCTTCCTAACTTCCGCCAAAATCAAGAACAAATGCACAAAGTAAATCATTAAGTACTTGGTTGACTCGCTCGTCTACCCGTCTGTTTTGGGATCATAGGCTGTACTAAAATTCAATTTAGTCTCCAATGCTTCTTGAAAGCTTCTCCAAAATCGACTAGTAAATAGAGGATCATAATCACATACGAGGGAGCTAGGAACTCCATGTAGTCTCACTACTTCCTTCACGTATAACTTGGTCAAGTACAGTGTGGTTCGAGTTGACGTCACAAGAATGAAGTGTGCTGATATAGTCAACCGATCAACTATTACCCATAAGCTATCATGACCGTTTCTAGACTGTGGTAACCCATCCACAAAGTCCATCGACACCTGGAATCACAAGGGTTAAAACTATTCTAATGGGGTATATTTAAAAGAATCATTTATTATTAGTTCACTCATACCGATCCCATTTCCATTGGGGAATTTCCAATGGTTGTAGAAGTCCACTTGGTCTTTGATGTTTCACTTAACTAGTTGACAAGTCATACAGCCTTTCACATACTTCCCTATATCGTGTTTCATCCCTCCCTAGTAATATAGATGCTTCATGTCTATATACATCTTGCTTCCTCTAGGATGATTGGTATTATGTGATCGGTGATAATCATCCAGCACCTCTTTACGGAGATTATCCAAGTCTGGCACAACTAGTCTAGTTTTTCTTTATAAGCTACATTGTTCATTCGAGGAGTAACTGATAAGATCATCATCATTCTCTCTTGACTCTAACTTCTACATTATAGCAAGAGTAGACAGATCTCGTCTTTGAGCATAAGCTATTCGATCTATCAAAGATGGTCGGGAGATAATACTAGCCAACATCACTCCAGAACCAACATCTGAGTCTGTCCCAAACATCACACATGGAAAGTAGTTCTAAATCCTTCTGCTCTGGTATCATCATAGAGACCACAACTTGGTGCATTCTACTTAATGCATTAGCAATACGATTCCTCTTACCTAGGTGGGGTATACTGGATCTGAAAATCATATCCTGCCGAAAATTCCAATCATCGTTGTTGTTTCATATTCAAATCTTTCTATGTAAACAGATGCTTCAATGGTTTGTGATCTGAGTATAGCACAAATCGTTCTCCAAGTAAGTAGTGTCGCCATATCTTTAATGTGAACACTGTAGCTGCTAACTCTAAGTCGTGCATAGCATATCTAACTTCATTGGGTCTTAACTGCCTCGATGCATATGCTACGACTCTTCCTTTCTGCATAAGTACTGCACCTAAGCCCAAGCCACAAGCATAAGTGTAAACTTCCAAATCCAGATTTCCTTCAGGCACTATCAATACAGGTGCATTTGTAAGCAGCTCTTTCAATTTCCTATAAGCTTACGCACATTTGTCCATCAATATAAACTTTACTCCTTTCTTAGTGAGACTAGTTAGAGGCTATGCTATTTTTGAGAAATTCTTGATGAATCCTCGATAGTAACCGGCCAATCCTAGGAAGCTTTAGATTTTCGAAATTGTCTCTGGCCTTTTCCAATTCTGTATTGAACTTCGACCTTGGCTAGGTCTACAGAGATACCTTCTTCTGAGACATGGCCAAGAAACTTCACTTACCTCTGTCAGAAATGGCATTTAAATAACTTGACTTTTAGTTATTCTGCCTAAAATTCTCCAATATCATCCTAAGGTGTTTCTCGTGCTCCTTCTCAATGTCATCGATGAATACTAGGACGAGCTTATCCAAATATTCTCTAAAGACACTATTCATTAGGTCGACGAAGTAAGCTGGATCATTTGTCAGACCAAATAGAATTACTAGCCATTCATATGAGCCAGATCGAGTTTTGAAAGCGGTCGGTGGGATGTTGTTTTCAGTGATCCTAAGCTCATGGAATCTAGTTACTATATCCTATTAGAAAAAGATCTTAGCTCCGCTCAGCTTATCGAACGTATCATTGATTCTAGGGAGGGTATTTATTCTTGATCGTCAAATCATTAAGCTTCCTATAATTGATGCATTACCTGAGATAACCATCTGCTTCTTTACAAATACTGTTGCGGCTCCCTAGAGTGAACTGCTTGACCTTATGAAGTGCTTCTGCTCTAGATCTGTCAACTACTTCTTTAGTTCCTCATTCTTCTTTGCTGATATTCTAGTCGGAGGTTGACTTACTGGTTGAGTTCCGGGAACAAGGTCTATTCGGAACTCTATAGCTCATTTAATAGGCAAATGTGTAATTGGCTCAAAGATATCAAGATATTTCTTGATTATTGGAATCCGAGTGATATCATCTTCGTCTTAAGTTTCCACAGCAAACAGAGATCCTCCTACATCATCACTAACGTCTCCAAGTGTAATAATAAATTTTCCTTTAAATCAGGATGGCTTAGGGTCACGATTCTTTCAAGACATAGAAGATGTGCTTCGTAACACTCAAACCAATCCATCTCGAGTATAATTACAAAGCCCAAGTATTCAAACACATGTAAGTCATAATAAAAAGGATAACCACCCAAAAATAGTTCAACATCTTTGCATAACATCTTGAGAGTCGCGTATCCCCCAATGGGATTCGTAATTCTCAAGGAGGTGACAAGATAAACTACATCAAGGTTGAATCTATCCACCAGTTCCTTTGATGTGAATGAGTGTGACACATCCATATCAAACATAACTCAAATAGATAAATCTTTTAATAGAATCGTACCTTCAAGGACTGCCGATTTCTTCCTTTTTCCTATGACGTACCCTCCATAGTCTTAAGAGCATTAAGATTTCCAGCTTTCCTTGTGCAACCATTAGCAAAGTGTCCAACGACTCTATAGATCTTATATATTGCTTGAGAAGGTGCTTTACGTGGATGTGTGCACTCTCTAAAAATGCATTTTCTCTCCACGATTATAACATACCACACAATCTATGAATCATTTCTTGTCTTCCCTCTGGTCTGTCTTAGCTTGCTTTAACTTAAAAAACCTTGGCTTTTGCTTCTTAAAAGTAAATCTATGCTTTCATCTAATAGCTGCCTTGCTCTTCGACCTTCCTCTTTACTGCTATGTACCTTTCTCTTTCTCCACGAGTCTCAGTTCAGCATTCACAAGCTTCTCAAATGTTGTTTCTAACTGAAGAAAGAGGGGTTTCCTTAGAGTCTTCCTTAAGCCATAAACAAACTTCTGATTCTTCTTTATAGGTATACTAATGAGCTCCGTTCCGTACTTAGACAAAGCTTCAAATTCTACTACGTATTCAGCCATGGACTTGGTATGCTGCTTCAAGTCAATGAATTTCCAAACCACATCTACTTTCTCTACCTCTGGTAGGAACTTCCTCTCAAATCTACTCTTGATTTCTTCCCAAGTCAGCTCTGACTCATCCGTCACTACTACCAGTAGCTCATACTAATCAAGAGTTCTATCCTACAGTTGGCTGGAAGCAATTTGGACCTTCTGCTGATCCATGATGCCCATAAGTATGAAGATATGCTCACACATTTTTATCCAGGCTTGAACACTGATCACTCCTTCAGTTCCCATAAAGGATTTTCCTCCGAGTTTAGCATAGTTGCTACATAGCCTGGCAAAATAAAATCGGGGAGTGGGAGAACTCAGTCTGGTGGAAGCACTTGACTAGTGGATGCTCCTCACCAATTCCATAACCTGCTCAGTAGTCATATAGACTCCACCAGATCTAGTTCCAGAAGACCGACTGGTTCTCACCGACCTGAGCGTATTCCAACCATATCTCATAACTGCACTAGAAGTGAGATATAGGTTAGATTATCAAATAATATTGATAAAATACATACATATATCGATCACAAATAACAGGTATGCACCCAGATGAAAACAGCCTATAATTATCACGTGCACCTAGGTAATATTTAGTTTATTTACCCCCCCAAGGGACAAGGTCACCTAAGTCCATCTAGGCCACTGACTCATGTCTCTTATGATCTGTATTGTTCTAACATGCTCTGATATCAAATTGTAATGCTCTCACTTATATACCCATACTACTCAAGAGTATTACTAAATAATACTGTTGAGTAATACAGAGAATGAAGCGATATGGAGCACACACGTGAATATTCCCTTAGACCAACACCGGTACGTATCACAAATAATGATGTTACTTACCATATTTGTACTCGGTCTTGGTACAAAGCAATAGACATGTGTGCTTCCGGTATGAACAATACACAATTACAGATAATAAATATCAATTAAAGAAGACAGAGTTAGAACGCAGTAGATAATATATATATATATATATATATATATATATATATATATATAACATATAATACAATACATAGTCCTACAAAATGATGGTCACTAGCCTAAGACATAATACATCACCAAGTACATCAACAACTACTAAATACTATGAGGCTACAAAATGAGAGGGAATGCATCTTCCTTTCTCTCCTATTAACCTTCAAAAAAGTCCACAACATGCTCCATCATCACTGAGTACCTGCACTAGAAGTCTCTCGGACTAACTCGAGTATTACAAAGAACACACGGGTCAGATTATGCTTGATTATAATACCAAAAAATATAGTGACAATGATGATAACCAATATAGTATGAAAACACCATACATAACAAAATGTATAGTGGGATAGCCTATCGAATCATATCATCTAAACCAACATCATATGAATCACAAGTTTGAATCAATCACAATCCAAATCACAAATAATAAACAAAGGTCGTCTCTAAATATAAAATCAGAAGAGTATGGACATACAAGGACTGGATACATTTTAGACACAGTCTCTAATATAGTCAACTCATTATAGGAATGAGAACAATATATGCCAGTCCACTATACTTACATATACCGAAACCAGATGGGAGACTGATAGCCGTATGCCCACTCCAAGAACCTAGGGTCTACTGTTGTATGCCTATAGTTAGATCTATTCCTACAGTCTTTAGTTACCTCGATGGACATCGTGACACATATCCACCAATGACTCGTCTATGCGTAGTCTTGGTTACGACCATGCTTTGTCCCTATAGGTAACAGACTGCTGGCCTAAGTGACACAAGGAGCTATAGGGCACCTACCCCATGGGTCACCTTACCCAACAATAACTACAATGTCACTGATTTGGGGTGCGACCCCACGACCAGGCCTCTAGGGTGGATTCTTCCCAGTGTGGTTTAGTCCTTAACCATAAAGGGAGGTAGACACGACGTGGACGGTCATATAGTACTCATATCCTATAGCTATACTTATATCTAATCATAGGCCGTCACACGGCTCTTACAAGCCCTGAACCATAAAGGGAGGTAGACACGACGTGGACGGTCATATAGTACTCATATCCTATAGCTATACTTATATCTAATC
Organism: Allium fistulosum; assembly: GCA_030737815.1. NCBI lineage: Eukaryota > Viridiplantae > Streptophyta > Magnoliopsida > Asparagales > Amaryllidaceae > Allium > Allium fistulosum. The sequence goes on from CM060903.1 coordinate 1,459,276,748, forward strand.
ATATGACGTCACACGGCTCTTACAATTCACCATGTGACTATCTAATACTCACCACAAGGAGTATCACCACATACACATAGTGTAATCCCCATTTGAGTTACATTTACTCACAATGAATAATCAAACAAATAACATAATGGCGTTTCATACCACGCATATTATTGAAATAATTATTCAATGCTCATAAACTACACTCGATCCATACTAGATATCTCTATATGATAAGTCCAATGAATAATCGAAAAAGTATTACCGGAAGTCCCATACCAGACGGTATCACTAAACCGTTTATTCAAATTTCAAATAAAAATGAGAAATACTAAATCATATAATTACATCATATATGTATAATCAAAATACAATTGTTAACAAATTAATTATATAATCTTTAAATCATCATAATAGCTTTCAGAAAGATTATAATATAGTATAGAATAAACACTATTAATCATTAACTAAATATAAATTAATATATAATATATAAATAATAATCATTTTCAGAAACTCAAAAAACTTACTGTTCGGTCGACTGGGCATTTATTTCAGTCTACTGAGTTTAGTCGACTGAACCCAACATATACAGTCAACTAAATTGGGGTTTGGTCTTTGAAATGAATTTTATACTGATTCAACTGGATGAATGATTCAGTTGATTGAATATGGTTTTGGTTGACTGATCACACCATTTAGTCGACTGAATACCTGAAGTTCTAAATTGAATTTCAGAGCTTCATCACGTCGATTTTACTTGATATCTCACCTTCGTTAGCGTTGTTCTCGCTTATTCCCACACACTTCTTCAACACTACAATCGTTCATGATCAATCGTATTGATGAAGTATAATTCTTAGGTGAACAGGAGGGAACACTACACTATCAATGTAAATATATTAATCATCTACTTATGACCACTATATCGGATCAAACATAATTGTGAGTAGGGGAAACTCACCTTGATTTGATGATCTCTTTGCTCCTAATCCTCCATCGCTTCCTTTCTGTTGACCTCTCTACAAATATCTCTTTAAGTCAATATAATGATCATTTAATCCTTGTGATTGCTTGGTGTAGATTGTTGCTAAGAAACCTCGATTTAATTTGTATTATTTGTTGATATTGAATGTTAATTAATTTTAGAATTTAGGGTGGTGAAGTTTAGAAGAAATGCTCAAAATTTCATATATGAAAATGGAGGGATAGGTTTCTATATACAGAGGTGGGTGAGACCTCTAGAATTGGAAATCTCTAGAATTAAAGCTTCATAAAAACATATATATATATATATATCTATGTATGTATCATTATATATATAATTGAGGAAGGGTTTAAAATTAACTTTTATCGTTTTACACAAAAGTCCATTTTATAAAATTCAAAATAAAATAACATGTATATACATATGTCCATATATAAATAATTCTAAATGATGTTTTAATATTTGAAACAACATACGTATGAAAATTTTATATTTAGATCCAATTTCAACTTAGGAGAAATCAAATGGTTATGATTTGACATAAAAGTCCACTAATAGATTTTCAAATTAAAATAAATTTTACACATATGTAAACAACAACCAAATAGATTATATTCAAAACAACAATGTAACACACGCATTCAATTTTAAATATGAGTTTAATAATCATAATGTTTTTCAATCAAAATTGTTTACCATCAAAACTTAATCAAAATTGTTTAAATAACCATGTAATATACAGACACACGCTCTCTTGATTTAGAAAGGTTTTTAATCAAAATTGTTTATTTGAACAATAATTTTCAAAACAACAGTCTAAACTATACAAACAATATGAAAAAATAATTAAAAGAGATGAAGGATAAAAAATATATCAACATAATGATTATATAATCAATTGAGATGTAGTACAAAGGAAATATAAATTAAATTAACATAATGAACATTTAATTAATTGTGGTGTGGCAAAAGGGGATCTGAATTATATTGCAAGATAAACATTCAAACAGATGATATGTTGCATGTATAAGATCTAAACAATACAAACATGATTAATATATAAAATATAATTCAAAAGTTACCTTAAGATGTAGCCAAAAAGTTGCACCTTTAAGGATGAACAAAGCTCTTAGATTCAACTGAATCAACCTCTGGATTTTACAAGAACCAAGAGACAAAAACCACCTTTTTCGTTTTGATTTTATTTGAATTTGATTTGATTTTGTTTTAGGAAAATTTCCATGGTAGGGAGGCTATGGATTTTTGGCCATGATATGAGAGGGAGAGGAGAGCTAAAGAAAATGAATTGTCTGAAGGATAAACTGAATGAATGAAAAAAAATTGTTTTAAAGAAAACATTGAAACCTTTTGGTTCCCTCCTTTAAAACATTCTCTCTTTAATTCCTCGATAAATATCATCGAATCATCTTCCCCTTCTTCATCAAAAGTATATCAAATTAGGACTTATGGAATTTGGATTTGGTCAAAATTCCAGTATCATCCACATTCAACTTAATTAATCTTAACAAAAAATCACTGGTTCAATAAATAACAATTATTATTAGCCGTACTGCAACTACAATGAAATATCTGTCTCGCAACATACAATGACCGTTGTAATAGACCTATGACAACGATTAACCGAAAGTCATAATATGCCCAGTTTTAATAAGGTCGGAGAATTTTACAACTGTTTTGACCATCGTAGGTGTCCGTTGTAATGATGTTTTTTACAACTGCTTTTGCCCATTGTAATAGGCAGTTTACAACTAGCGTTGCCCATTGTAATAATTATTTTTTTGATAAAAATGAGGGATCCTCTGGGTGGAGGAGTGTGACGACCGCCCTACACCACCGATGTTCATATAACCAAATAGTGCGCTGTTGGAGCATTTGACCGATGTAGAATGATTGTCATGGGAAAGAAAAGGAAATATAGAAGAGGAATAAAAAGAAAAGAAGAGAAGAGAATAGAAGAGCAAGAAATAAAACATCACATAATCACATAACATGTCATATATCTCACAGCACATCAGATAAATTATAATAGTCATCTCAGATATAAAACAGGCGAAACTGTAATAACTATATAAATCACATAATCAAAGTATATAGGCTCATACAGTTATACAGAGCAAGTAAAAGAGTTTATACAACTGATAAATAAACTCAACTGATAAACTGTCTCTAATAATAGTAATTCAAACACTGTCAAGGCTCCATAGTGTCACACAGCGGAATAAATGTAACATCCCCTATCTTAAGGCCCGAAGCTAAGCGCTACAGATGCTGTAGTCATCCATAGTATTAACTTCCGGTGACAAAATACGGTAATGTTAATGGTATCCATAATATCAGAAGCACATGAATATGAAATAAAATCATCACAGATTAAAACAACTTTTCTGATTACATTTCAAAGCAATATTTCGTATTCAATTTACATAATCCCATAATCGATTCCCCGGTTTGGATCAAATGTAATTATTACAAAATACGCCAAGAGCAACATATGAAGATGCCCCCTTGGACGATCAGAGTACTAAATAGACACATAAGTCTTAATAAATCACAGCGGAAATAAAACTAAATAGCTAACTTTGCCTCCTACACGTCTTCGGAAGCTTTATTCGTCCTCCTACTTAACCTGAAAAACCTTAACTCTCAATCTACTCAAATTAATTTTTGAGCAGCCGAGAGTTTAAGGGGAAAAAAATAAACTTTGAGTCAGACATAAAGCCAGGTGTGAATAATACTATTACATCTCGATTTACTAATATTAAGTGAGACCACGCCACTTAGTGGAATGGGTTTCCCCTCACTGATATCCCTTTAAAACGTATCTTTTTGCAAATCAGAATTCTACAACCAAACTGATTAAAACAGCAATAGCAATATCATAAATGCTCATAAATCAGGTAATAAGAGGACCATCTATCCAAACCATATAGTTTTGTTTGGCTAACTACTAACCATTGGCTGACTCGGGCCTACCAGACAAATAAATAATCTAACATCTATTAGACACACTTCTAGACGGTCTGTCCTTAACTTACTTCTCCTAGGGTCACTTGATCTTAATGGTTTTGCGGGCTCACCAATAACCTATCCTCCTTCCCTATATATATTACTTTCTATGCGTAACCATAATTTAAGTCTTACCTGTGACTAAGCCCTACGCACTGGAATTTTGGACTAAATTAGATAGGGGCTATAGCTAATGTATAGGGCGCGACCCTATACTAGTCCCATCTGGTATTCTAATATCTAATTCATTTACTTATGGTTAACTACCCATCAAAATTTTCCTTGAAAATCTTTTCAAATTGATTTAACCCTTTAAATCATCCTTAAACAAGGAAAATATACTCTATGCTTTACTCGAATCACCTTGCCATGTTATATATACTTTACACAAAACATTGTCGACCAAAACATTCGAAACCTTTGTTTAAAACCTTTAAACAATCTCTTTCGAAACCATTGAAAGTACCCATTTCGATACAAGTAAACCACTTTACTTTATAACCTTAGGCCGAAGGCCAAAACAAACCTTACAAAACCATCTACAATAAACCTTTCGAAAACATTGAAAGTATCCTTTCGAAAGCTTTATAAAACCTTAGACACACTCTTTTCAAACACTTTAAACATGCCTTTTGAAAACATTGGAAACCTTCCACTAAAACACTAAGGTAAACCGTTCGAAAACATTGGGGAACCACCCCTTCGAAACCTTTATCATATACCTTCCGAAAGCATTAAGTCCTTTACATAAATCAAACCTTTCGAAGTAAAAATATGTGGAACAAAGTTTCGAAACCATCTAAAACCATCCCTTTTGAAACATTTGGGTTTAACTTTCAAAATATAAAAAGGGTCTTAAAAAACTAAGTCGAAAGCAACTCTTTCGAAAGCAATTTCATAAGTAAAAGAAGTGGATGGTTTTGAAACCAACCCCTTTCAAAGCATTGGAGAAGCGGCTTAGGGTTTAAAGCAAAAGAACCCTTTCGAAGGCATTGCTTCGAAAGGTACAATGTGACGGCAGGAGTTTCGACCCCTTCAAAAGTGTGACGACCCAGAATTTCAGGCATTCGAAATGAGAATATTTAATTGATTTTAAATATTCACAAGTTAATTTTATAAGTTGAAAAACTTATATTTCAAATATAATAATTTATTTGGATAATTAAATTGTTAATTTAATATTTGAAATTGCATAAATAATATGATTTTGAATTTAATATGAATGAAAATGATTTATAAAGTTGAATTAGATTCTATTTGAATTAGAATGGAGTTAGGGAACTTTTAAAATTGAATTAAAAGTTAATTTATAGAAATTGGAAATTTTAATATTTAATTAACACGTAAAAATAGTCATTTTTGACACTGTCTCAGATTCTGATGAAACAGTTTTATTGGATCTGTAATAGTAAGTTATTATAGGATTTCAAATTTAGTGTCAATCAGACTTATGGATTGGTCATGCGAAGCTGAAACGCATAGAAATTTATTTAAGTAAATTTAATTAAAATAATTCGATTCGAAAACCTATCTTCCAAATACGATGGAATTGGCTCCCGATATATATTCCATTGTGTTCGGAATAGGGGTAAAACATTATAAACACCCGGCGGCACGCTTCGTTTGGAGTTCGGAATTATTTCGGATGAATAATGCACGAATAATTTTCTATATAAGGACCCAAACCCATTTCTTTTTGGCCAAAACCCTAATTCCCTAGGTCTAGCCGCCACTTTCATTCAAGGGCCAGAAATTCGCCTCTTTCTTCCTCGATTATCTCCACATCCACTCACAAAAAGGGAAAACTTTCAACTAGAATATCTTAGAGCTCGACCTATCCAACGGTGGAAATCTTGTATCGTCGTCGATTGGAGGAGAAAAAGGGTCACGTTCATGGGCGTTTGGGGGGCGATTTCACGACAGGGAGTTGGCCGAGCTCGGCATGGCTTTGGCCATGCATATGGCGTTGGTGGGCGGAGTTGATGGTGGTGTTCGATCGTTATATAGTGGGTTGTGGGAGGAGCTATGATTGGTCAACGTTCGAACGAAGATGGGTTTCGTATGCGATTCTTTTTCCTGGAAGCAAAATCACGTGAAGAAGATAGGGAGCTATGCGGCCCAGATCTCTTCAAAGGAATCAACGGACGAGATTTAAAGTAGGGTTTAGAAAAAAAAATTTGTAAATTAATTATATTATAAATCATGAATGTTTAAAAATGTATATCTTCTTTATACGAGGTCCGTTTTGTGCGAAACAAGCGGCGTTGGGTTTGTATTCACGAACACTACACGATGGAGCTGGTTTGGATTGGTTTGGAGCTGCTAGGAATTTTGGGTAAAATTAAACGCTCGTTTAATTTTATTCGAAATAAAACGCTCGTTTAATTTTATTCGAAATAAAACGCTGCAACGACTATTGAAATCAAAGTGAGTACAACTCACTCTTTCTGACTCGCTTATATTTTTGTATAAGTGAGAATATATTGTAATATATGATGTGATGGTTGTTTGGATGTATATTATATATATATTGGTATTTGAATATATTCCTACATATTTTAGCGGATGAGACCCTATACGTTCCCGTGTATGAGCGGATGACCTTTTGTACGCGCGTCTGCACGAAGTAGACATTGTACATATTTTCTCATATGTATATTTGTTGCAGGTGACAGGTTGGAGGAATCCAACTGGATTCCTCACCAGTGTTGATTTTTACTTACAGATATTGTTATATATGTTGTTATCTTGTAATATATGATGTTTGGATGCCATGATTGATATGATTGATGTGAATCCCCTTATTTAGCATTTTTACAGCATTGGGCCATATTTTGGAATTTTAAAAAATATTAAAATGATGATTTCAAATTAAAAGGGATTTCAAAGTGATTTTGAAAATATATATGTTTTATTAATTTTTTTGAATTGTTAAAGGAAATGGATTTATTTTAAATAAATAAAAAGTTATGATTTTTATGTTATAAAAATTAAGGTTTTGTTAAATATACTCAAATATGATTTTTGAAATATGGAGATAACTATTTTGTAAAATAAGTTAAATTGGGATTTTGAACTTATTATAAATGGTTTATATATATGTGTGTATATATATATAAGATTTATAAAATTGGCATTTTATAAATAAAAGTAATGGAATTATAGACGAGCTTTGTAAGTGTTTAAAATGAAGTTATAATTGAATCTTATAAGTAAATAAGATTTATAAATTTATGAAGTTATAAAAAAGAATGAATTTGTAAATAAGTGATTTATAAGTAAATAAACTTATAATTGGATTTTGACATATAAGTGAGATAAACGGGAAATTGGTTAATAAAGGGATTCTATAAATGGAAGTTTTTATAAAATAGAAATGTGAATTATAAAGATTGTTTTATAAATGTGAAATCAACTTATTTTGATAAGTTAAATATGGAAGTTGATAAAGGAGTTATATTCACATTTTGGACAGTGAATAATCCTTTTAAATTAAATGAATGTTTTGGAATGTGATATTTTACAATGAAGTTTGAATGGTTTGAAAATAAAGTAAATAGTAAATTTACTTATTATTAAAATAAGTATACAGAAATGTTTTCCAAATAGTGAAATATTGAAATGGTTTTGAGAATATTATCTTTTTTAAAGATAATTTGAAGTAAATGATTTGGAAAAGTGATTTAATTAATAGAAGATTAATTAAAAGGGCCTAGTGATTGCTTGGTGCTAGATAATTGTTGTTTTCTTTGATAATTAAATAACCGACTATCAAATCTTGTCATTTTAGTTTCTCGACTCGATGTAGAAACTAATTAGTCGTACACTTAGTACATAACTGACTGTGTAGGCTTGATTATCGTTTGTGTTGAGAATTTTGATTCGTGTAGTATAGAGTGATTACTCCAATATATCGAGCTTCCTTCTTGGCCGAAGGATAGCAAGTTAAAAATTGGAGACGTGATAAGTCTGTGAGATTTAGTTTCTGTGTGAGGTTGAGAAATGCTTTTGCGTTGTTGGTGTGAAGCTGTGCAGTTAAAGCGCTCGGTGGATTCAATGCGGTAGAGGTGCAAAAAGTCATAGCGGGGATGTAGCGAAGATATAGCGGGATATATCGGATTACTCTGAAATAGCATATAAATCCCATACTTGTTGTTTTTACAAATATATAGATAGTAATTATGTGAAAAATTAACATTCAATTGAATTATAATTAATACAAAAATAATTTTAAATAAAAATATGTGCAAATGTATTGTAAATGAACGTAAAACTGTTATATAACTTAATTTAATTTAGTAGAATGTTAGAGTATTATCATTTCTAAACATATATAAAAAATTCAATGAAATTAATTGATTTCATAATTTTTATAGCGTATAAATATCTTTTTCAATCCAATTTTTATAGAAGATATAGCGGAAATAGCGGAATATAGCGGAAATAACGGGATATAGCGGAAATAGCGGGGATTAAAGCGGAAAGGCTATATGTTGGGGATATATGGAAAAATCGTAGCGGTAGGAATCCGCTATAAGATATATCGGAGTTATAGCGGGGATATAGCGGGGCATTAACTGCACAGGTGTGAAGAGACCGGGATTAGATTTATCTGAAAACCACTTCGGACCAACGTATACGCGTTCGATTGTGCAGGTTGTGATGATATTGATATTTAGTATTTTCATAGTGAAGCACTGCTTGTTGATCGTTTAGGGTTAAAATCTGAATATGCATATAGTAGCAGTAGTTTCTTCGTTATGAAATATCCAATGCAAGGACTATTCGCTACTAATCCTAGGGATTTCCCGACAGGATGTGATAGGAAAGTACCTTTGGTTTGTCCTGTTCCTGGACAACTTGTATGGATGGATGTCTGATAGTGCATTTTTCTAAGATTACGTACATTGGTTTTTACAAACATACATCACTGGCGGCGGAGAAGGCAACTTCTCTTAGCTTAGCTGTAACGCCCCACTTCGAGACCCACATTAGCAAAGAGTAGTACAAGGTAATACCGTTTGCTAATACGGAGAATAGAGCTGGATAGGAAAGAGGGGGAGTCTGTAACAACCCTGGTTTTGGAGATTACCTGTAAATATTAAATTATAATGGTAGTTATGATTTAATATTGTGATTAAAAATAAGTTTGAGTGTAAATAATATTTGTAAATGAATTGGAACATTTTTACAAGTAATAAAATGTAATTTGTTGAATTTTAAAAGTAATAAACGTGGTATATTACAATTAAATGAACAAAAAGTGCATTTTATTCAAAATAAAGGAAATTAACAATAAAAATGTTTAAAAAGAGTAAATTATCATTATAAATGATATAAAATGTTCTATTTTATATGTATACAAGTTTTCACATTTTTATTATGTAAAACTTTAGAGAAAATGTATTTTTGTTTTGTGTATAATGTGATATGTGTACACATTTTAGTTGCAGACGGTATTACCTTGTAATACTCTTTGCTAATGTGGGTCTCGAAGTGGGGTGTTACATTAACACCCTCCTTAAGACGTACGAGCTCAAGGGTTGTATTTTTGTGGAAGGCAATTAGTAGTCAACGGAAATGGTAATGTGGCATTCAAAGATGATGTGATATGTGAAAGGTAATCATTACATCAGGCCTCATCAACCGAAAATGACCGAAACAGGGTTAGATGAAGTAGGGCTAAGTGGGTCATTCCCAATTAGGATATGATCATCCCCTTCTAGATATACTTCTTCCCTCTATGACATTCGGGGTGTAAATTAATGTGGTTTGTATGCTATGAGGGCCCTCGGAAAGGTCGGTAACGACCGATGGATGACATATTCGGTACTACCTAGTTATAGAGGTAGGCTGGTCTTGTGTTGGTAGAGGAACTTTGTGATGGTTTCTCGGTACATTCCTCTAGGGCTGTACTGGCGGAAGGTAGTCCCTTCACCTGGTCAATTGTATGGAAATCCAAAGTCCACTACATGCCTGCCATTTTGTTTGTAGAGCCTAGTATGCTGGAATTTAATAATGGTAACAATTTCGGCTATTTTAATTATTATTTGTATACTAGACACTAGTATAATATAACATGATTTGATATGAAAGGTTTTGGTTATCGTAAGGTAAAAACATGTCCGTGTTTATGTGTGGGTGTGTCTTACGAGATCTTTTGTTTTGAAAAGAAAAGTTTTGGTAATTTAATAAATTCAATTAAGTGTGTTTTCTCACGCTGGTTTACCAGACTAATCCGGGCGTTCTTCCCTTTCAATGCTCGGGTCAGACCTAGTATATTTACATGTTCAGATTTGGTGCTTTTGGAGCTTCAGCAGAAGAGCTGGAGATCTTCATATCGTATACACGTATTTGTTTATTTTCTACTGCATTGTTATTGTTTATATTATCAGTAATTGTAAGGCTAGGTTATTATAACTGTCCAGGCCGATGATTGTTGATTGATTGTTGAACTCTGATTGATGTATGTATATTACATTTTCTCTTTTGTAAAGCTTATTAATCTATATTATATGTTATTCCGCTGCGATGTGAGATTCTGTATTGTTCTGCATGGTTTTCTTCTTCTCTCTTTCTTCTCTTCTCTTCTTCTCTCTTCTTTCTTTCTCTTGACTTTCCGTCATTCTATGCTTTTTGGGTCGTAAATGTGTGGTTTATTGTCGATTCAAAGGGTACGAATTTGTGGGTCGTCACAAAAGCTTCTATTTAAAACAAAGGCGGCAACCTCTTTCGAAAGCTCTTTTCTATTAAAATAGTTGACCAAGTTGAAAGCTATCTCATTCGAAAACATTCTTTTCGAAAGCAAACCAAGCGACATTTCCTTTTGAAAGCAAAACAAGGTATCGACCCCTTCGAAAGCCTATTTCGACTTTATACCTTTCGCCTGTGTCCAATCCACTAAGTACCAAGTCTTCATAATCATGTGTATTGGTTTTGAACTGGTTGGAGGCGGAAGTATGAAGTCGAATGGTAGCTGCCAAAAGTGGTGAAATAGCAAAACCTTGTAAAACTTATTTTTAACTTTATAAAGCAATTTCTTTCTAACTAACTTGCTTTGTTTGTCAACATATGATTGGTTGCCAATAATTTTCCAAAACCTTTTCTAAAAATACCATCGAATTTCAGAGATTAATATTTTTTAAAACATTTACAAATTGCCCATTTTCCTCTTATAAACATATAAAACATTTAAGTCTCATACCTTATATAATTTTATATACTTATTAAAACACTTAGGAAAATTCTCCAAAAATCCCCATAAATCACTTTTAATATGTTTTCCAACATATATAAATTTCTGACCCAAAGCCAATATAAATTAGCCGTAATTAATTTTAAACCCAATTTAACCAAATTCTTCACTAGAAAATTAATAATAAATCCACATTAATACATAAAATTATGAAACTTAAAACCCATCTCTAAAATAATAATTCTGACCTTATATCAAAATCGAAAGGCATTTGGATGTCATTTAATAGGTTTTCCAAGTTAAACCTTATCATAAAATCTATATGAAATAGCATAAATCATCAACAAGCATATATATATCCTTTTAAACAATCAAAACATGGCAAATCATTTGCAAAATAAATTTGGATCTCATCTAAAACCGAAAATACTAAAATGAGATGTAACCTATTATTCACCTTTAGCATGTGATTAAGGAGTTTGAGATTTTCTTCTTGAATGAATTGATTAAGCTTCCTTCTTTTGATTCTTGCTTAATTTCCTCTTGCTTTCCCCTAATGGTGGCCGACCTCTTCTTAGATTTAGTTTTAGTTTGTGAACGTGTAAAATGAAAGTGGTATGAGGGTTTAGCGTATAAGAATATTACTTATTCTTATTTTGCCCTTATGTGTTAGCCTTCCTATTTCATTTTAATTCCCTTTTGGTCATTGTTTAACTAGGCACAACTACCCTTCTATTATTCAAATCTCATTTCCCTTTACCATTTGCATTATTTCATTTAATTTAACTAATTAAATGTCCTAAATAATATTAATCAAAATTAGGGCTGTTACAATAAATAAGTCTCAAAATATAAGTATGAGAAAGCGTCACCTCCTGCTAGCCCATCTGCACAGCTCCAAGTGCTGTTTACACCTACTATCTAGTCTACTCATTTAAGAGTACCCGAGATAATAAAAAGCAAAGCATAAAACCTTGAGTTAGAAAACAGTCTGGTGTGAGTGATAAATAATCTCAAAACACTATAAAAGTCATTATAGTATATGGAACAGAGGGTATGGAAAATCATACCTAACCTGTTCCCTGCATCCACAGAGTTAGCATATAAAAGACATACGCTACTCTATGATAGTAATCATGGGCGTACTATACATTAAAGTACTAAGGTTGTCTAGATATCCTCATCGATAATATCTACATTGTGTGACATCCCTAAGGTGATAAAAAATCAAGCAAACATAGCATCCATTATCCATCCTTCGTTCACTCACTCAGCGCATTGGATATATGATACTCGTATGACCACCCCCGTAAAGCCAATGACTACACAACGTTCTGGTTTATTGGTACTTGAATCCATGCCACTCAGTAGGTCGGGAACTAGACTACCCGTCTGATAGTCTGGGGTACAACAGATTCGAACATCGTGCGATCCAGGGCTTCCCCGTACGCCCGAGTGAAGTATCATCGTGCATACCCCTGCTTTACGAGTACCCATCGAAACCTACGAATATGAATAATCCCTTTGCACACGTCATCTATAGCAGAGCTCATCTCGGAACTATCCACACAACTCCCATCTGAAGTCATCGCGGTTGGGAACTACTCTAGACAATCATCATAAATCATAGAGTGTCATCGTGCGTCTCAAAACCTTCTTCGACAGTTTCATCAATACGACTCGTCATCGCCTACTCTGCATCCCGAAGTACAGCTTACAATCATCGAAGCTATCACTTCCCATCATGGAATCAGCATCATCAAATCATGGAGTCATCGCATCGAAGCATCACATTTTCGCTTCACCGTCAAAACCACTCATCGAAGAGCCATATCATCAAAATCGAACGTCAAATGAAGGAACGAACCATTACATCATGCTCCTCGAAGCCTCTCCATCATCCATGACAAAATTGGCCAAGTTAGCCATCATCAATAGTGGTAGATATCGAGCACTCCAGTGTAATCGATAACGACCACTTTGGTCGTGTACTTGACCAAAAATGGTTAAGTACAAACCAAATGCAAATGTCCAGCATCTTCCCTGAAGTCCGAAGCGCATTTTCAAGTTCACCATGCTTCATCTTTAGATCAGTCGGTGAGCACGGAACTCTGTGCATGAAATCATATCCTAGGGGATATTTTCTAATCTTGTATCGCCTTTGAACGGCGTTTTCAACTAACAAAAAATCAGGCAGACATGCAACCAACAAGCATAGAAATGTCTATGTTAGCCTACATATATCTATAATAACACAATATAATACATCCAAGCAACCAATGTGGAATAATATGGGATTCATATCAAAATTGCCTAAATCTATCAATAGCGTCAAAATAATGCATTAATGGGAAAATGTGATATTTAATTTAAAACCATTTTAAAACACTTTTAATTATTTTTATAAAATAAGATATAGGTTTACAAATTTTAGAAATCACATTTTAAAGTTATAAAATATTTCAAAACGTCGTTTTAATACTATACTAACAAACATAGTATGGTGAGAGACAATATCACTCACCTTAACCAAATCCGACCAAACCACTACAAGTCGTAGAGCTCTCCATCTCGAGCGCAACGCAAGAAACGTCGTTCAAAACGGACCATGTATGCAGATATAGTGTTTATAAGATAACGGATTAGAAAAACAATTGAATAACTTAATTAAATAATTAACTAACATAATTACCTAGTTAATTATCTTCTTCCTCTCCTAAAGCTTGTACATGTACATGCTATTGAACCTATCACCGCATGTACACTTCAATAGTGATACGGAGCTATGGTTGACGAAATCAAGCGTTGTTCACGCCGTTGGCCTTCTCATCAAACGCTTGACCTCCTGGCACCAAAATCATGAACTCCGACGGCGTATATCAAAATGCATCGCCACCACCTCCTGTACGCTGCCCAAAAAGTCACGACTTCCTAGGTTGATCGGACCTCAAATCAAAGATATGAGGAGGAGCGTATCGTGAAGGGAAGTCCACCGGTAATCTCCATTTCACTTAGTTCGCCCTCCTTCCTCCTATAATCAAAACCCTAGTTCGTCGCATATGTATGGCCATTGCCTAGAATACCACCGCACATCACATCGAGCCCATGGATGCAAAGATCTCTTTGATACGAGTTGAACGTGCTAGGTTTTAGAATTTATCATGGAGTATTCTAGTCGATTTTGATTTTTGAAAATAAGAAGAGGATGGCAGACATTTCTTTAATGGATTGGGGAACTAGAGAGAAGGGTTTTTGATTGGATAAGGTGATTATTATAATATTATTCTTATTTGAATTCTCAAATAAAACATCGTACGTTTTGAGCTAGCACGATCAAACGGCGTGTCCGATCGTGACAAAACTCGTCTACGTACATCTCCTTATTTTTTTCGGTTCCGATGGTATAAATTTCATCGCTATCCGAGACAGCGCTGCGGGATGCTAATTTCGCGCTTTTCGAGCCCTTTTCAACCATCAGGTTGTCCGATCTTCAAATATAGTGATCATTATACTCATTTTAATTCACAACCTCAATACAAACTCAACAGAAGTGGTCTCGAGTCTTGATTTGATCATATGCGAAAAATCTTATTTTGGGACCGTCAATTAATTAACGATTTAATATTTAAATATCCAATCATTAAAAATACGAGCCGTTACAAGGAGAGCACTCGTGTAATTTTATTGTACACTAAATAAATGAGCTACCAATAAGCCTGGTAGGTGGCTCTTCCCTATGAACCCGTATAGATAAAAATAAAAGAAAAAACCCTCCCCAATATATATATATATATATAATACATATGTATATAAATATCCCCATGAATCCATACACGAGACAGGATGCCTCGATGAGATAAAGATCTCGACAACAGTCAAGAAAATGAAAACAAGCCGTAGAGGGCCTTGCAGCATATTGTTGCTCAACTCCTGCAGTGAAAGAGGAAGCCTGAACCATACTGACCAATTTCACAGCTAAAAGTAGAAAAGCTCAACAAACAGTGTGTGACAAAAACATATATATGTATATACGTCACATACATACATACATATATATATATATATACATATGTATGCATGTATTTGCTAGAGGAGAATAATAAGCATGTATGAAAATAAAGGTAAGACTATGGCCTATAAACAACTAAAGTTTGAAATGATAAAGGAGGACAACTTTGAACATGAGCTGGTTACGTAATAACAGTAGGGAGTTAGGATGATAATGTGTGTTATCCTCTACCAGGTAGACACTCACAGTATTATTATTATTCCTATTAATAATGACAATTCACTCATGTAAGGCCTTAATAAGGGATTTTACATTTTTAAGGAACTCTTTAAAACCGTTTACATTAGATAATTTACAGGTAATGTTCGAAATCCAATTGAAACAAAATAGAGCGGCTACATAGGTCAAGTTGTCTGATGTTGAAGAATTATTATTGCTGAAGAATCATTAGTTTCTACTTAGCCAAACGTATCAAGCCACGATAACTCGTTGATTAGGAGAAAAATAAAATCTCATTCTAGACCAATAAGACTTATAACTAAGATCAATAAAAGAAATATTAAAATCGAAGATTCTAAGAATCTAAATAAGTGTAAACATAGTAAACTGACAATAGTAGTAAAGGTGCGCAGTTGGTTCTAGGTTCATATTGAAGAAAATACATTTTTTTATCGAAATGCACATTCTTCTTTTTTAAGAGTTCAACAGTATTAAGTTTTTCATGTAATATTAGCCACATATGTAACTTAGATTAAGAAGTTCATTCGCTTTCCATTTAAATTTAAAAATGTTAGTTTTAACTCTTGAGAAATTTAGAAATTTAGAAAATGAATTGACAGTGAAGTTTTTAGACTTGTCCCAACACCAAATTTTAATATCGTTGTTATCATCTATGTTGTATAATTCTAATTTGGCACATAGCAGAGCAAATTGGTAGAGAAGTTCCTTCAAGTGATCGATTAAAGTTGAATTCCAAAGGGAAGTTCAGGTTGGGTCTATAAACTTCTGAAATTAATACGTTTTTAAAATTACAAATATCGTGGAGGATAGAGAATTCGACACTAAGAGGAATAGTAGAGATCCAGTAATCATGCCAGAAGGATGTGTTATTTCCAGAGTGAACTATGTTACTGATACCAAGATTAAAGATGTTCACGCTTTTTAAAATTGATTTCCAAAAGTGTGACAAATTATTGCGATTGCTAGACGTTAATTGATGTAAGCTATTAGAGCCACCATAGAATTGGTCAAAGATTGTTTCTTTCCATATTAAGTTATCGTTGGAAGTGTTAAACTTCTACATCCATTTCCCCAATAAGGAAACGATGAGGTTATGAAAATTGATTATTCCTAACCCCCGATCCTCTTTAGATTTACAAACTTGTAACGACCCTAATTTTTAGTAACGTTATTTAGGATATTTAATTAGATAAATTAAAGGAAATAATGTAAGGATTAGGGGATTGAGATTTGTGATTAATAAGGGGTAGTCGTGCCATGTAAACAAATGAAGTAATATGAGTAAATATAAAATAAGTTAGGCAAATAGGTGAGGGACAAAGTTGGAATAAGTGTATTCTAATACCCTAAACCCTTAGAAATTCATTTCACACATTCATTCATTTGCAAAAATTAAATATTGAGGCCGACCACCATTAGCAAGAAAAAGAGGAAGAAAAGCTAAAGGAAGAAGATTAAGCAATTCAAATCCATTCAAATCTCAAACTCCTTAATCTCAAAGCTAAGGTGAATAATGACAACATCTCATATTTTCGATTGTTTTCGGTTTTAAGGTTAGTCCGAATTATTTGCAAGGTTATGCCATGTTTTTGAATGATTAAATGTTTATATATGCTTGTTGATGATTTATGCTTATTCATATAGGTTTTATGATATATTTTGATGTGAAAACCATATTAAATGATATCCAAATGCCTTGAGATTTTAGATTTAGATCAGAAATGATATTTTAGAGATGGGTTTCAATTTTTTGGATTAATGTGGATTTAATATTAATTTTCTAGTGAAGGAAATGATTATTTGGGTTTAAAATAATTTACGGCTAAATTATTTATGTTTTGGGTCTGAAATTAATATATGTTAGAAAACATATTAAAAATGATTTTCTGGAATTTTTGTAGAATTTTCTTAAGTGTTTTAATAGATATATAAAATTATTTAAGGTATGAGACTTAAATGTTTTATAGATTCATAAAAGGAGAATGGGCATTTTGTAAATTATTTAAATTGTTTAATTCTGAAATTTCGGTAGTGTTTTTGGAAAAGAAAATTTGCAACCAATTATATTTTACCAAACAAGGCAGGTTAGTTGAAAAGATTACTTTAAAAAGATAAAATTCAGTTTAAACGGGCTTTTTACATGTTTCGCCACTTTCAGCACCTGGGGTTCTGACTTAGTAGTTCCGCTTCCATCACCATCGAAACCAATGCTCATGGCATCAAGTCTTGGTACATAGCAAATTGGATAAAGGCGGAAGGTATGAAGTCGAAACAATGGGTTCCTAAGGAGGTCGAAACCTTACTTAGCTTTCAAATGAAAAAGGCCCATGCTTTGCTTTCGAAAGGGATGCTTTCGACTTGGTTGGCTTTCGACTGGGTCAAATGATTTTAAAGGAATGGTTTCTAAGAAGAGATTGCGCCTTTGTTTTAAGTAATTGCTTTCGTTGGGGTCGAAACCCCTTTGCTGTCGCTTTCTACCTTTCGAGGCGAAGCCTTCGAAAGGGCTATTTTGTTTTATAAAACCCAAGCCGCTTCTCCATTGCTTTCAGAAGGTTTGTTTCGGCACCATCATTTCTTTACTTAGGAAATAGCTTTCGAAAGTATTGCTTTCGACCCTGTTCTTTTATGACCCTTTGAGATTTTTAAAGATAAACCCAAAAGGTTTCGAAAGAGATAGTTCTAAATGGTTTAGAAAGGATGTTCCACATGTTCTACTTGAACTCAAATGCTTTTGAAAGGTTTGATGGATTTAATGCTTTCGAAAGGTTTTAAAAGAAATGTTTCGAAGGGGTGGTTCCCTAAAGTTTTCGAACGATTTAAAGGAAAGGTTTCAAGGAAAGGTTTCGATGGGGTGGTTCCCCAAAGTTTTCGAAAGATTTTAAATGGAGGGTTTCCAATGTGTTCGAAAGGCAATATTTAAAGAGTTTTGAAAAGAGGATGTTAAAGGTTTTAAAAGGCTTTCGAATGAAAGGTTTTTCAATGGTTTCGAAAGGACTATGACAATGGTTTCGAAAGGCAGGTTTTGGCCTTTCGGTCTAATGTTTAAGTGTATCGAAAGGGGTACTTTCAAGGGTTCGAAAGGGGTACTTTCTATGATTTCAAAAGATATTGTTTAAAGGTTTAAACAAAGTTTCTGAATGTACATCAACAATGTTTTGAGAGAAGCATATATAACATGGCAAAGTATTTTGGGTAAAGCATAGTATATTTTCCTTGTTTAAAGTATGATTTAAAGGTTTAAATCAACTTAAGAAGAAAAGGTTTTCAAGGAAAATTTAAGGGAAGATTACCCTAAGTAAAATGACTCAGATATTTGTATACCAGATGGGACTGGTATAGGGTCATGCCCTATACATTAGCTATTAACCCCTAGCTAATTTAGTCAAAAATTCCAGTGCGTAGGACTTTGTCACCGGTAAGAGTAAAATTATGTTACACACATAAGGGAATATATGTGTACAAAGGTAGGTTATTGATGAGCCCGCAAAACCATTAGGATTAGTTGACTTGGATAATGTAAGTTAGGGACAGACCGTCCAAAAGAGGAGTATCTAACAAATGTTAGATTATTTGTTTATATTGTCTGGTAGGCCCGAGTCAGCCAAAGGTTAGTAGTTAGCCAAACAAAACTATTGTGTTCGGATAGATAGACCACTTGTTTCCTGGTATGTATGTTTATATGATAATGCTTTATAGTTTTAACCAGTTTTGGTTTTAGGATTATGATTTGCAAAAGATATGTTTTAAAAGGATAACAGTGAGGGGAGACCCGTTCTGCTAAGCGGCGTGGTCTCACTTAATATCAAATAACCGAGATGTATAATATTATTCACACTAGGCTTTATGTATGACTCGAATTTTATGTTTTTCCCCTTAAACTCTTGGGTGCTCAAAATTGATTTGAGTAGGTTGAGAATTGAGGATTTTCAGGTTTTTAGTAGGTTGGTGAATAAAGCTTCCGAAGACGAGCAGGTGGCTGACGGATAGCTATTTAGGAGTTGCTGTTTTATTTTGTTTGATTCTGTTGTATTTTATTTAGTCAGTTATGATTATTTAGTACTCTGGTCATCCAAGGGGCATCTTCATATGTCGCACTTGGCGTATTTTGTAATAATTATATTTGACCTGAACCTAGGAAACGTTTGGGATTATGTAATTTGAATATGAAATGTTGTTTTGAAATGTTGTTTTGAAATGTAATCAGAAAAATGTTTTTAATCTGTGATGTTTTTATTTCATATTTAAGTTGTAATGGCCCGTTTTTCCATACCCTTTGAATCGACAATAAACCACACATGTCCAACTCAAATTACACGAATAAGCGGATCATTAAGGATAGAAAGAAAGAAAAAAAGATAGAACGGAATCTCATACGAATGGAATAACATATAAATTTTCAATAATAATCTTTACAGCGGAAAATTTTAAAATACAATATCAGAGTCTAACCTAGATTCAACCTAGACAATTATAAACGCTATGTCCTTACAAATGCTGAAAACAACAAAACAAATGCAATAGATGTAGCGGATAATAGAATACGTCCATACGATGATGTAGATCTCCATCTCTCCTCTGGAAACTCCAACTGTCTTCAACTTAACCTGAAACTACTCGGATCTGACCCGAGTATTAAAAATGCCCGGATCGGCTTGATAAACCAGCATGAGATACTGGAAAATTTAAATGCATAGATCATGACGATGATATCAAAACCTTTGAAAAGAAGGGTATCTCATAAGACCACGCCCTTACATAAACACGGACGAGTTTTTATCTTATGATAACCAAAACACTTTTAGACCAAAATACATTTGATATTATTTTTAATGACATTCTTTTAAAAACACTTTTCAAATAAACTTATTCAAATAAAGTATCAATACCCAAACTAAGTCTAATGTAATATATCCGGACTGGGTCAATAGAATATACCTAACGGAATATAAGATACCAAAAGGGGTAGCTGAAATGTTTGCAAGTCATTACAGCTATTTTGGGAATACAATCAAAACCGTAAAGCTCGTATTGGAATTAGATTTTCCAACATGATAGGAAACTAGTGGAAAGATCAATCTGTATCCACGGCTTACGTCCAAGAATCAGACGTCGTTATACAACAACACAAATGGCTAAAAGGGGATACAATCTGCGAATAACATCGAAGGACTCAGACTTTGCGCATCCCCGCCATGAGGCCTAGACGTATCTAGTACCTAAGGCTTAGAACATCTGATAACCCAAATCACTACTATCCGAAATGCGAGCATACATCTGCCCACATAGAATCCCATCATAACCGGGGTGTAAAGCTCGCGAGGCTACGATTACCTTTCACATATCACATATCACACCTCTGAATGCCACATTGTCATTTCACGTCTGAAATGACCCTCCTATTTCCACCCTAATTTCATAAGGATTTTTTTTTTAGAAATGATATATAGATATATCATTCATTACAAATATATTTCCCAGGGTCATTTTCTTTCTCCAATAAACAAAATATATCCAGGATCTTTCACAATATAAAAATATTGTTTTAAATCTAAATCATCCCTAACATACATATATGAAGATATCTATGTTATATTCTACTAGAATCAGAGCATGTTAATATGTAAGTAGAATTCCTTTTAAATCTATTAAAATGTGATAATTCCTTAAAAAAGATTAATTATTGTAATCTGATTTTTGACCATAGAATCCACTGGAAATATGTACTTTAGTCTGTTATTATAACTAAGAAATGATCAAGTTATAATCAGTGGAAAGCAAGCTTATAATATAGATGATTGTCTTAAAGTCTGGATAGTATCAAACTCAGGTTAAAAGAAAGTGGATCATAAGTGAACACAAGCAACATCTAGGCGTAATGGAAACGCGCCTAACTTATACATGAGAGGTCACGAGTTCGAGTGCTATGCTGGTCGGTTCAAACCCAATTTTTGTTTTTTTTTTCTCCTGTTAACAAAATGGACTGAACCTATTATATACTTTGGCTATGAAACATATCTGAAAATTTAATTTAAACTCTTGGTTGCTGGCTTGACCCAGGCTCAAGAAAAATGGCTATGTTAGCCTTGTTCTGGTTTGCACTACTTTGTTACAAAATACCTACTATATTATTTTCTTTTCAAAGCAACTCAAACCCTTTCTATCAGATTTTATTTTTGACTTGAACATGGATTTTCTTATGCCAGTTCTATAGATATTCATACAAATCACAAATTCTTTCAATCTCAGATTTTCCACCATTATAGCCTAACTGTTCTTGAAGCTTAAATTCCATTTTTTTTCATAGCAAAGCATTTAGCAAAACAAAGCACATAGTTCAGCTGAGACATATAAGTTCAACATCTACAAAACAGCAATTAACCATACATTGGTTTCTCAAAGTAATTTTAAACAATAGGTCATAATCTAGTTCATCATGAAGGTGTAGTTTACTTCAGCAAAGTCTTTTAAAAACATAGCATCCAAATCTTAAGCAGTTTAACATCCAAGCCTGATCAAAGCAATTCCTATTTCCCTGCAAAACCACCATGAACTGCCCCATATGAATATGAGACACCCAATGGTGCATAAACACAAAAGGGTCAGACTATTTGTCTGGTATGAATAATCCATCTGAAAACATGATCTCATTCAATTCTCTTTATAAACAAACTTTACATGAATAAGAAACTCAGTATCTTCCTTATGCTTGTTTTTGTGAAGCATGTTCCTTCATCTCAGTGTTAACAGATTAATTTACACATATAATCACCATGACTTGATTCATAGAAAACAATCATAAGATTCATCCATAAAAAGCACCAAAACAACCAAATACAAACATCAATTCAGTTATCATCCCCTTTTTAACTTTACTGGCCATCAGGGATTTTGCCCAAGCCTCTCCTGAATCTATTCCTAGAATTCATTATCAAATATAACAGGGTCTTTAGCTACTTTCTCCTTTTTAAACACACACTGCCTGGGACATCTCTCTATTAACCCAGCACACTCAGGCCCCTGGGTATAAACATACCATGTGTGAACTTGCAATATTCCCCTTGCCAAGCTATACTTTGGTAGCCCTAAGATCCCAAGTCCTTAGTTAAATTACTAAGTGTTATTATTATTTTTCATAGCAGTGCTAATCCCTTCTGCATCTCACTTCTTAATCAGAGAAATATAAATAATGCAAGCAACATGTATTCATCCAGAGTTTGGTAAGTTATATTCTCAGAAGCAAACATTTTTTCATGAAAGAGGGAGGTGACTTCTTAGCACATTATTTTGCCTATGGGTTCCACTGGATCAAGATGTAAGCATATGGTCCTGAGTAATTTGCTAGATATATATTTTCCCTTACCTCTGGTTCAATCAGATTCATGATCTGGCTAAACCACAAGTATATTTGATTTGGGTATTTCATAAAACATAGAAGCTCAGCACATGTACAACAATGCACTCCTACATTTTCTTTTGTTTTAATTAATATGAGACATAGCAACAACACAATGTTACAGCCCATATTTCTTTCTACCTTCAGACCATATACCCACTACTTGAATCCGGGGATTTTTATAAACAACTTATAAAGAAAACTTATAAAAGAAATCACTCAATCTCAAAGTTAACCCATATCTCAGACAATCATTTTAGTTCATGTATCCATGACTCCTATTTTTCTGGGTAAATCAGATAGAGGTTTTTACCCTTAAACAAATCATTAATAAACCAGAGTCATCCAATCATAAAACATAACTTGTAAAAGAAAATTAGTTCAAACTGGCTGCCTCAATATTCAGGTCTTAATGCCAAAGTTTTCAGTGAGATTACTCACCTTAATCCTTCTTCTTCCTATGCCTTATGAACCCCTTTTTAGTCTTCTGCCTTCTCCTATTTTCTCTGGTTTATGCCTTGTATATTTTTTTCTTTAGGTTAATGAAGAACAAAAATATATGGTCTTACTATACTAAGCCTTTTATATAAATCTTGGCTGTCACTAGGGTTTATGGACTTACCCAATGTCAGTTCTACCCCATCCCAAACATAGCCTGCCTCTGGTTTGATTCAAGAAAATAAAAGGGTATGTGGTCCTTGTCTACCTTTCCAGAAATTAGTCCCTCTCTTTTAATTTTCCCTGGTCATGTCATATGCATGACTTCTTATTATTATTATTATTATTATTTTCTTAATAAAAGAGATTACTGAGAATAGATAAAGTGCTTGTTTAGGGACTCATGCCATTTTCATGCAACTTCTGTTTTCTTCCAGAGATTGATTGACTGTATACATGTATATCCTATGTACACCTAAGCCTTTTATTTTTTTCTTTCTTTAAATAATTTTAAGTTTATTTCAGCCTAGCTCTTATTTTCTTTGTACTATATTTTATTTAAAGACAAAATTCTATCTTTATGCATATGTATTACTAAATCAGTTATTTTATTTCATCTATTAATTTCTGCCAAATTTTGTTACACAGAAATCTGTGTGCATGTGTACACTGTCTTGTGCACATGTACATGTTTTATACTTTGTATCTGCAAATCAATTTCCTATTCCAATTTTTCCCAATGCAATTTCAAACAAATACAAACTAAATTAAATCATGAAATTACTCACAAAAATCAGGGTTATCACAACGTCACACGACTGATTTCTGGAAACGTATAACTTCCTGAGCTCGTATGTCTCGGGAAAGGGTGTTAAGCTAAGAGAAGTTGCCTTCTCCGCCACCGACTGATATACATTTATAGAAACCACTCAAATGTGATTTAGAATACAATGTCAGACAAACGTCCATACAAGTTCGTTCTGGGACTGAACGAAATCGAAGGCACTCTCCTACCACCACTAGTAGCGAGTAGTCCTTGCAATCCGAAAAATCTCCACAACGAGGAGACCACTGCTATAAATAACTCTATAATGGGAGCGACCGAGAGCATGTCAACAAGCAGTCCTCACGCTATGAAGATCCTCGGTCTTCAATAATCATCATCTTCAACATGTCTTCACTTTCGAACATATACATTAGTTCGAAGTGGTTTTCGGATAGGGATCACCCAAATCGAACCCCGGTTCCTTCGAAGCCAATCATCGCTTTAAAAGATCTTAAGTTCATATGTGTGTATCAATCATCAATAAATTATTTCATCTTTTATTTAAATCAAATATATTTCTCAGATATATTCTTTTCAATTTATTCCATTTTCTTTTCAAGAGTATATGGAATCGTTATGCCTCATTTATTAAATCATTTAATTTATTTAAACCTTTCTTAAATCCTGGAATAATTCCAAATCATTTTCTCTTTTACTTAGGAAAACCTTTCCAAATCATTCATTAAATCTTAATCAAAGATTTCTTGTATTCAAGTTATAACTTTTAACTTAGGGAAAATATTCCCAAATCATTTATTATATCTTAATCAAAGATTTCTTTTTTAACTTCAAATCATATTCTTGCAAATCGAAGATCTTCGTAACAGAGCACTACTGCCACCTTAGATATGGTAAATTTCACCTCCAGGGACTAATGGCAAGTAATCCTATATCATGAAGATCTTTATCTTCAATGATCTTTGTCTTCAATATGTTTTATTTTGAAAATTAGTTTGAAGGGGTTTTCAGATAGGAATCACCCAAATTCGATCTCGGTTCCTTTGTACCAATCATCGAATAAAAAGTGTTAAGTGGTTAATTAACATTCAAAGAATTTATTTCTTTTCTTTTATTTTGGAACAAGTTAAATATGATCTTTTAGAGCATTCGGGCTTTCCTTTCGATCTATTCCACCCCTTGCCTAAAAAGAAAAAAACATAGGCCAGATAAGTTCAGGGCACTGGTTGCTCCATCCCTAACCTTAGTTAAACACCTTGTTTTATTTTCCTAGATCTCACAGGTGGGACAAATGTACTAGTCGTTTCCGCATACTCAGTTATTAGCTTTATTTTGGAATTGATTATAAGATTCCAAATTATCTTTTAAACTCTTAATTTTTCTTTTAAAAACATTCATAATTGATTCTAGGAAAAATCGTTAAGTTTAAACTTTCTTTTAAAAGGTCGTAGAAACGGCATTAGAAAAGTACTGTGAAAAATGCTTTATAAGCTTATTTGATTTAAACAACTTTTTAATTTTTGAAATTCATATTTTCCATTCCAAATCTCTTTTAAACCACTTTAATAAATTTATCAAATTTATTTCATATTTTTAATCATTTAAAAATATCATTTATAAAGAAATCCATTTTTGGATTCCGAACTGCAAAACCGCGATGTTTTAAGAAAATTGTTTTGGACATATTTCAAACTCTACTTGATGAAATTTTGATTTTCTTTCTTCGTTGGAAAACTATTATCATTGTGGACCAAAGAAATTTTATTTCGAAGAAATCCGACTTATAAACCATTCTCTACGTTAATTTGAAGTTACGGGTCCAAATTTACGAACGCCGCTACACGACAAGCTCGATTTTGACTAATTTTGTGAATTGCTTCGGAACTTGTCCGAAACGCTTCAAATTTGTTTTAAACCATATTTAAACTATTTTAACTTATTTAAAACAATATTTTCTTCATGAGAAACTCATTTTTCATTTCATTTCATACTATAATATTATAATATCATTTCCAATCTTTTTAGATATTTTGAAATCATTAAGAGGCTAAATAATTTTCATACACATATTTGTATGGATTTAATTCTCATTTAATTAACTATGCTTACTAACCATTTCTCTTATCATTTATCAAACCAAGTTATCATCCATATCACAAACATATAATCAACTATAATATCAACCAAGTTATCATCCATTAAATCATCCAACATATAACAACTTTTCATATAATTAACTTGAAATATTTTTTAAGAATCAGTAACTTAAAATATGAGTACTCACATTTACCAAAAGATTAACTTTCTACCAACATTCTTTTTTAAACAACACTTCACTAAATCATTTTAACTTCACCAAACCATCACCTAAACAACTCCACCTCACTTTCTAGCGCTCGGCCATCACTTCACTTCCACTTGCTCTCAACCACAAGTCTTTACCTCTTCTTTGTTCTTTGACCAAACCTTCCAACAACACCAATAGGGCTCGGCCTCCCCTTGATCCTCCCCTTCCTCCATCATTTCTTCACTTCTTAGATGTTAAATCATGCTTTGGTGATATTCTAAGGTCTTTGGCAAAGTTTGGTGGAGTTTTAGCTTTGTTTGATATGGTTTTGAAAAAGTTAGTAAGGAAATGGAAAAGAAGAAGTCATTAAAGCTCTAAGGAAGAAGAAGAAGAGAGCTTAGAAAAGAAAGAGGAAGAAGAAGAAAAATAGCAAGTGTGTGGAATTTGTGAAAGAAGCGGTAGGTATTTATAGAAAAAAGTTTGAATAAAATACTATTATGTAAAATGACCAAAATATCCTTTTTTTAATTTTAAGCAAAGTAACACTTAATATCAAATGTCAAATCATTATTTTATGTCATTTTCACTTAAGTAAAGAATATAATAATTATGTTTGTTTGATTTGATGTTTACGTTTTGACCTTTATAACACTTTTTATCTTTTTATGCTTACTTTTTGTTAATTGCATTCTAGAATTTTTTAAGTATGTTTAGAAAAAGTAAACTTGATTAATAAATTAATTAATACTTATACTATTTGAATATATATGTTCATATATAAGAAAATAAATGTGCGACAACTTTTAATCGACAAAACGTTGATTTTCGAAAAAAATGTTTACGGTCATATTTTGACGTTTTAGTTAAACTATTTATTTATGTAAACCAAATTTAAAAAAAAAATTGTATAATGTTATTTAAAAATATAAACAGTCATAAATAAATTAAAATAATTTATTTAACCATTGAAACTTATTTTTCTGAAATCAGCATTTTGCCACTTTTGTCGATATAGGCAAATTTTACTATTTTTGTGTATACTTCTCTTTCCAAATCCTATCTAATATTATTTGAATCATATAACCTTACTTAATTTATATTTAAAATCATTTTAAATAGTATATTTTAAAGTGATCAAATTCTGGGTCGTTACACAAGTGCTTCTGATATTATGGATACCATTAACATTACCGTATTTGGTCACCGAAAGTTAATACTGTGGATGACTCCAGCTTCTGTAGCGCTTAGCTTTGGGCCTCCCGTTAGAAGACGATACAAAACTATATCCCACTAACTAGACATCTTAAACTACTGCCGGAGTTATCCCCAACCCATAAAAAATTTCTTCTAATCTTATCTATTTTATCAATTACCCATTTTGAAAATAAGTAGAATGACATCCAATAAATGGGAAGAGCTGATAAAACAGAGTTGAGTAGAATATCCCTACCCACCCTTGAAAAAAATTACCATTCCAACTACAATCTTCTGTTAATTTACCACTATTGTTGTCCATTGTTTAAAAAATGCAAAATGAAAAAATTAGGCACTAATACAACACACATCCATAAATTTAATATCATTTTGCAGCTGAAACCAATATTGTACTAATAACAATACAAAACCATTCATATTTATTGAAACTAACACAAAAGATTCGCATTACTAAACAATAATCTAGTTGCCAGCACTTAAAAGTAAATGCATAGCATTAATACTAGTCTTTAAAATATTACAACTTTAACACAAAAGTTATCAACCCCACAATGCTATCATCTTACAATGAAAAGGATATAATAAATCTTAGGAACTAGTTGCTGCATTACATCAAATTTCAATCTCCTCAAGACGAATGGGCCAAGAATAGGTTTTATCCGTGAAATCAAATCTACATCTTCTGCATTAAATAACATTTTCAGTTCAATGTCTCCTGTTGCAAAAATTTCAAGTATCATAAACTCCAACAGAGACCACAACTCCTATAAATGCACATTATATAGACGAGTTTAAACATTAATGTAGCATCAAGACACCATTTTTCAATTTCTCTTTCCCAATTCTCTAGTGATGAAGCTAGGAAAACAATAAGATAGCGACCTGAGTTGTTGTTCCTAGTGTTTAAGGAGGGCAAAGTTCTAGTTGAAGTTAATGGATAGCCTACAGTACAGAATTATAGAAGATATAAGACATCAACTAAATAAAAAGATACTAGCTAGCGTGTAAAGAAAAACCTGCTAAAATACATGTCGATCTAAAACCAAAACCAAAACCCTAGCATAATCTGTCAACCCTCAGCGAAGAACAAAGTATAATATTTATTTATAGTTTTTGATATGTTTATACATTGGAGTTTTTGTTTTACCTGAATATGTTTTTTCAATAGGCTCTTGTATAATTCTTCCAAGGCATGGATGCCGCTGGAATCAATGTCTGTAACAGCTGTAAAACAATTCAATATACACACATGAGAAAGATATATCAAAGAATGATGTACTAAACTAATAAGTCTGTGAAGAATTATAACATACGTGGCAATTCTACAATTACAAATTAAATGGATGGAAGGTCCTTGGCTCACAGTCTATCTTCTTCATCCATTAACCATGTTATTGCATTTTTCCACAATTTTATGTATCTGCATCAGCACATGCCGTTATCCGCAGCAACTGTACATTTTGCTTCAGCATACACTGCACTGCTTCAGTTGTACTCCTCTCATTCTGCAATTTTTCAAGCTTTCCACCGGTTTCAACATGCGGTTCCCTGTCAACATGCATTTCAAAGCTTGCCAACAAGTATACATGCAATTTTCTTTATCAGCGTCTTACTATCCAACCAACATCGTTATTTATTTCAGCAATTCACCATCTTCGCAATACGCCGGAATGCAACAGTTCTTCACCATGCTCTCTTATCTTGATACACAAGTATTACTTGCATGTTTTAGGCCCCGTGCGTCAGATGCTGCCCTCTCTTGGCTCAGTCAGTCACTGCCTTGATATGTCCCCGCTTCAGCCTCGCTCTCTCTCCTTGCAGTCCATTATGTGATATTCCTCTATTTGCATATTTTGTTTCATTATATTGCCTCACTTTGCTGGTTTGGATCCCATTCAGTTCTACAGTCAATGCCCAGCCTCTTGCGTCAAGCACATCATCATTTAGTCCAGTACTCAAAACGCGTTCATTCAGTTTGGGTCTTAGTTTTAGACCTTTGGTCCAGTACTCCTACGCAATACAGCACCGGCGCTTTTGCTCTATGTTATCTTGCATCCAACACCACTAGTATTATGCAACAAATAATGCGATTACTATAGCTAAAAAGGAAGAAGTAGTATATATGACGAAACAAATGATTAAGTAATCTAATAAAGAACAAAGCTAGAAAACAAAAGAAATGGTAAAACTACCCTTAGTGAAAGTCACAATACTAAAAATACCAGTAGAGAAGCCTTTACCAACACCACTAGTGAGCAAACCAGCTACCTCCAGGAAATGTGATAATAACGCTGAGTTTACAAATAGCATCCATACGAACACTATTGTCAAAAAAAGTCCCCCTATTATCAACAATGCGGAGGCCACAAATTATTTAGCTGGGTGTGAGAATATTTCCAATGGGCCAGTTAATACTATAGAACAACATCCTGATACACTGGTTTCAAATCAATTTTCTAGAAGTTCAAATTCACCATCAACTGATCATAGAATAAACACACAGGAAATGGAAAATCAAAACAGACAATGTGTAAAATTAAATCGGTTTGGAATTTAAAAATAAATCCATACCAGTCGATCAACAGTAAATCTGCTGCGCGCCTAGAGAAAAGAAGTTACGTATCGCCAGGAAATGAAAAGCTGTGTATGCATAAAGAAGAGAAGCTGAGCGTCTCCATGAGATGATAAGCTAGTCGTGGCTGGAGAATAGAGGTAGGATTTTACTGCCGTGAAGTTTTGAGATTTTCGGCGTGGAGAATTGAGGGATTTCGTGAAACACTATAATCAAATTTGGGAGAGAAATGACTTTGGAGAATGAACGGGATGAAAGTAGCGAGTTTACGCCCAGTTAAACTCTTCCTTGCTCCATCTATGCTGTCATCCACTTAAATAGTTTCTTCATCCACCCACGACCTCTTTTCTTTTCTTTTTTTAATTTTCCCGTAACAATATCAAACAACGAAATAAAAAATGTCTAGTCTTTCTTTGGTTTAATATTTCATCAATAAATATAAATCGAACTAATTTGGTTATGGAAATGGTGTTATTGATTTTGATCGTAGATATATTTTTAATTTTTTCTTAAATTATGTAACCGTAACAAAGACTAACATAACAAACCTAATTTACAACTCAAATTTGATGCCAGAGTGAAACATAGTAAAGAAGTTATGTTACCACTTAAATCAAAAATATCTCATCACTATAACTTTTGTTGCTATTTTAATAAAAAAAGAAAAAAAATGATAAAACCAATTATAATAAAAGGTAGTATGATATGGTTAAATAAATTTTGTTTTATCATCATTCCCTAAAACATTAACAATGTCACAAAAATATTGATCTAGATGCATATTCTAAATATAATAAGATACTTTGCATATCAACTCCTATTATGAATTGACAAATTATTTATTCGTATGTCGTTTATCTTATTTTTTTTCCACTACCTATAACTTGAGAGGATGGAAAATAATTACGTATGAGCTTTACATTTCATTTTTTTTCCGACGTGTTTGCTTCTGAATCCTCTTTCAAGTTTAAGGTGAGTGTTTGAAGTAATTTTTATGACTTAATTTTATTAACTGTTTAAGTGGCGTTAGTGAGCGTTTAAGTGAATGTAAGTAGTACCACCCTTAAAGAGTGGTTAACGAAATTTTTTGTGAGCCCGCCTACAAATTTGGTGACTTAAATGTTATTTCTTCTTTATTTTTGTTTAGACAAAGCTAATATTTGCGACTAGAGTTCAAGTGCATATTATTAATTATTAAATATTAATCATTAAATTATCTTTCTTTGAACTTTAATGTTACTTATCAATTATTATTTAATAAATATGATTTATTAATCATTTTTACAAGTTATTATTAGATAATAATTATATATAAATCAAAATTTTCAAATTTCAAATAATTAAAAATAAAAAATTAATTATTTTATTATTATTTATTCTAACATGCACATTGTTTGTGTCAAAATTGCGCACAACACTCTTCGGGCGTGTTTGAAGAGATTAAATTGAAGAATATAAATGAAAAATGAGGCTAACCTAACAAACACACCAAAAACAAACAGAAAGAAGTATAGAAACACAAGGATTTAGAGTGATTTGGCGTTGTAGCCTACGTCCACAATGGAAAGTTGTTGTTTTATTGATATTACTCGCTGGTTACAAAGGTTTGCGACAGTACAATCGAGATACAACAATGATTTCGGCAGAGTATCAACGTTCCAGCATCCAAAAGTCCCTTTTTTGAAGGCCTCGGACTGCTGTTTATAGGTATAGGCTGTAAATATCTGGCCCCAATCTCGGAAGACTCCTTCTCTCACGTGGGTGGGCCCATGCGATCGATCCCTGGACAATTCGACTCGATCCATGATCGATACGTATCGAATTCGAATCGATCAAGAAATGATCTTTTGGGCCGAGATCGATCAGGTACATTCTTGAGTTGGTACGCAAGCTCCTGTGAAAATTTGGTGGCATTTGGACCGTAGATTTTGAGATATGATCGACGCAAGTTTGGATTTGTGGTATGCTGCCGAGCTCATATCGATACGTTCATATCGCTCTTGTTCGTATCGATAGTCCGCACATGTTGGCCAGATGACGTGGCGCTATATTCTTGGATCGATCCACTTTTCATGCCGAATGACCGAGTCTTCCTCTTGAATGTGCCTTGTTCGTATCCAGTGATGTGACTTCATTCATATCCATCTAACGTACATAATTTCATATCGATTGTTTGGTGTTCGGTCTCGTATCTATAGTGTGTGGCCTCTCTCGTGTCGATCAGTAGCGATCGATACGAATCGCGTAGGTGAAGATCGATATGAGAAGTATATTCTGGGAACCGATGCGAGACACTGAATGGACACGAAATGTATTAACTCGATGGATACGAACGGGTTGTTTCTTTCATGGATACGAACCAGACACATTTTACTTGAAACTTATTGGACACGAATGAGATTGTTGCACAGCTATGGTTACGAATTAGGTGGATATGAATGTGATGCTCCTCTCCATGGATACGAACTAGCCATGTTTTGCTTGAGACTTGATGGTTACGAATTGTAGCTGTTATCCTCAATCTTGATCGATCACTATTTTGAGTATACGAACTCTGATTGACTTGGAATTTGGGACGTTGGCTTTCATAGCTTGGCTTGTCATACTATATCGATTGTAGCTTGATTTGAACTCGGACAAAATATACCAGCATCCACCGTGAACCTGTGCATAACCGATCTTCGGGACAAATTGTCCTTGATTTCTAGTCAAGTCCTTGGTGTCACAGCCTAGCCAAAAGACGGGATAACATTTGCCCCCCAAAGTACGTCCTGTGTGAACATGACGTACTTTGAAAAGTTGCGACCTTTTGTATGAAAAGTTCTACCTGATTTGATGAGTAGTCGTTGTCTTTTCTCCAAGAGATGTAACCTTTGATTGATTCCCAGTAATATAAATATTGAGTTGTCGACTGTTAACAATTGTACTGTGCATTGTTGTAACCGAGTGTCGAGCGATAGCAAACTGTTGTTCGTGGTTGTAATTGTCATCAGGTGAGCATTCATTTCCTATGAATTTTGAAAATTGAATGTTAATTGGGCACGTATAAAATGTACGTTAACTGACTCCCGTTAACGTTTGCACGTGCACAAATCGTTGTTGGTTTTCTCTTGTATCAAACTCCGTATCAATCCTCTCCTGAATCGATGTGAAATTCGAATTGTAACAACACTTGATGGTTGTTTTAGTGTATCTCCTCGTATCGATCCTCTCCTGGATCGATGTGAAAAGTTGAAAGATTGTCTTCGTATCGATGGCGATCGACACGAATCAGTTGGTTTTTCAGAGCATTTCGTATCGATGGGTACGAGTTCCTGTGAGCTTTATGTTGATGGACATGAACATAGCAGTTCATATCGATGCATTCTTATTGGACTCGAATGGCTTAGATAATCTTTTGCCTTGCATTTCGTGTCGGTAAACTAATGGACACGAAAGGCTTAATCTTAGATTGGTCGCGGATGGATATGAAATCGGCCTCATATCCATGGTTTTCGATGGGTACGAACAACTCAATTGACATTTGCTTTGTGCTTCGTCCCGGTTGTCTGATGGATACGAACAGTGGCTGCCTCGAGTCGATGCAGAATGGATACGAAAGTGCCTTTCTCGTACCGATGTAGGAGAAACTACCTTGATTGAATGTTGGATACGAACTGTCTATCGTATCGGTTGCATTGTTGACTGTTCCAACCGGCCACAATGCCTGGGAGATGAATCGTTTCTTCCTAGTTATCCACCCATATAAATACTTTCTGGACTTAGCAAAATTTTCTCACTTGCCTTTATTCTCCTACCTGCCTTCGAATCGACAGAGAACTCGAGAAAGAACAATTGCCCTCGTCTCCAAACCACTTAAATCATTAATCCCTCAACCCAAATCTTTAAATCAGGTAATCGACTAATTAAATCGACCTTAAAACGATGAGATTCGAGTTTTAATGCCGTTCCATCCATGGTCGTTATCGGTTCTGGCGTCGTTGATGCCGGAGTTAGGTCGGAGCAAGGTCGAGGAAGGAGCAATGGCGCTTAAGCAGCTTGGGGAAGATGACCTACTGATGGATACGAAGGACTCATGGAGGAATGTCTCGGCCTCGACTTTGTATCGATGGAAGAAGGAAGGGAATGACACTTTCGTATAGATATGGGGAGATAAGTTTGTGTTGATCTGTAATTGATGGTTAGGAAGAGGGAATTCATATCGCTCTGGAGTCGATCCGTAATTATCGATACGAAGAGTTGGCAAGATGAATGACACGAGAGGAATTAGATGATCGATACGAACTCCTAAAAAAATGATCGAGATGAGCGTGAGCTCCTGATCGATACGAAACTCATCCTTGACCGATACGAAGTTGGCTTATGGTGACTAATATGAACCCGATCCTTAATGGTTACGAAACTCTTGCACGCTCGAACATTTGACTCCGACGAGCTTCTGCCTTGCATAACTGGACTTAACCGTTTCTTTGCATATCTGACTGCCTTTCAAAGCTCGTCGATGGAACTGTAACTTGACAAAATTTAACGAACTTTAACTTGGATCAGTCTCCAAAGTCTGAATGGCACGATTGTGACGGTCAGTGATGATGGTCACTCCGGTTGAATCCCGAAGTCTTGTCGTTCAAACACTCTTTAAATTTTGTAGCACTTCATAGATAATATATAGCACTACACTTCACAACATATTCATGCACTTCACAATCACGGGGGGAACACGGGTTTATTATTATCTAATGATGATTTTTGCTGAGTTGATCAGCTATGGACACTGGAAGTTCGCAACAACAGGAGGCTTAGAGTCCGCCTCTTCCCATAATAGAGATGTCGGCTATCGCAACCGAAGTTATAGGTCCAGCTCCGGATGAGCTACCAGAGGCAGTTTTCATCGGGAATCCACAAGACTCCGTCCCATCTAATATCTCTGAGGAAATGCTGGGTAGGATTTGCACAAGGCACGGTTGTCGAGGGATGATGCCCTACTGTCAGGGGCAGAAGACAGACCCCACTCTCCCTCCCGAAAGGGTATACCGCTTTTAACAGATTCTCGTGCACAGCTGGGACACTCCCTCCATTCAACCAATATATCTGGGAAGTGTTATCCTACTTAAGGATTTCTCCGTCACAAATGCACCCGAACGGATATGCTTCACTGAATAGCCTATTTATCGTCTTCATGGAGCATCTTTTTCGACCCCCGACTCTAGAGGAAGTCCGGTACCTGTTAAATATAAAGAGCCGAGGGGATAATCAATATTTCACCTTCTTAGAGGCAGTTAGGAACTGTCATGTCATGATCGGAGCGTGGACCAAGCTAAGTTATTTCAAGACCGAATGGTTCTACGTCCAATGCCCATCAGGTATCGCCAGACGGTGGCTAGTTAGGCGTAAGTACTTTAACTTTTATGCCGATTGACTGGATAATCTTATTTGATGTCAAATCTAATACTTTCTTTCTCTCACAGCTTCGATTTCGTGACCCGAAGGCGACCAATTTAAAGAGATTGTAAGGGTTCTTCAAAGAGTGCCCGCTGTGGATAGAGGAATCGACAAAGTTCTAACAGATGGGAACTTAAGAGCCATTGGGCTAATTGGTGGAAATCAAAGCATAGGGCTTGAAGGGTCTCTTACGGTGGTTCCGGCGAGGCAAGTTAGGAGGAGAGTTCCCAGGATAGTGATCACCGAGCAAGGTTACGATGAGGATACGCCCGCCGGGGATGAACCCGCACCCGGGGATGAACCCGCACCCGGGCCTTCACAAAACCATCGACATTCTGAGAGAATAAGGAAAGGCAAGGTCGCTGCCCATAAAGCTCCGAGACGCAAGTCCGTTGTCATATCTTTACCGGCAGCGGGTGTGTTAATTTCAGAGGCTCCCTCCTCACACATGGAGAGCCCCTTCGAAGGACTTGAAAATCTTCCTATTCCATACGATGTATCTCTTCAACAATACACCGGGTTGGAAGGGCTTCAGAGTGCCTTAGATCTAAGAGAGCTAACTTCTCCGAGCACGACTATAACAACCGGTTGGTAGGGGGTTAACACATGCATGCATACACTTTACGACAGCACACAACTGAAATCTATGAGCTACTGAATTTTCGGCGATAACTAACTTTGTTTTTCTTTTCACTCTACAGATTCAATGTCGAAGCAAACGTCTATGCTTGGTAGCCTCCGCGCTGCACGCCAATCGTCTAGTTCATATAGGGGGTCCCGTAGGCTTGATTCTAACTATGACCGTCGTCATTTCAGCCAGGACAGGGATTATTATGATAGAGAAAGAGCTAGGGAAAGGGAGAGAGAAAGAGAAAGAGAGAAGGAAAGAGATAGGCGAGATAGGAGCCGCTCTCGATCACGCTCTCCTCCATCCAGGGTTTCACTACCACCCCCAGCTCTGGAACACAAACTTTTGGATCCTCGCGCCATCCAATGCCTCCACAAGTTCCAAGGCCTGGTGAACATCGCCATACAACTGGGGTGGACACTTTTATCGCTACCACTTCAACGACTGCAGATATTACAGGGGAGGGAGCCGCTCGAATTGCTCAATTGAAAAGAGAGTTTCCTAATATCTGTTTCGACGGCTTCCACTTTCCTCCTAATTTGCAGGTACTTCCAGATGTGGCATAGAAAATTGTACACGATCATGTCTATCATGCCTTCGGCCAATATCGCAAGTGGAAGAAAACCGTAGAGAAGGCCTTGGCTGTGGCATTTGAGCGGGCAAAGACAATTGAGGAGCTACAAGGAAATATCGCCAAGAAAGATAGAATAGTCATGGTGCTCACTACTGAAAATGACACTTTGAGAAATTTTGAAACAGAGGCTCTGAAGAAAGTTGACGAGGCCAATAGGGAAATGGAGCGGATGAGGCAGGAGCACTTAAAATTGGTCGACGACATGGGCCACAAAAATGCCATCGTCACCGCTGAGAGGGACAATGCGCTTAAAGAGCTTAACGAGCTTAAGGCGAAGTATGCCGAAGCCGTCAAAGAAAAAGATGACGGAAATAAGGCTGCCCAGGAGGCGTGCGACTAGACGGCGGAGCTTAAAGGAGAGCGAGATGCGGCAGTGTTAAAGGTTCAGGAGGCTGAGACTAGGATTTAAGCTGAAGTCGAGGCCACCGAAGCTAGACTAAAAGGCGATATGGAAGATCTTTTAATCACTTACAACGCCAATGTCCTGAGATACCACGGTCTAAGCTGGCTTAATGATTACCCGACCCACTTGCACAACGCTTGGCGCCATTTGGTTGCAGATGAAAAGGCGGAGCTTCATACTGAATCAATTGATGAGTTCGAATAAGAGAATCGGGTGCTGACTGAGGATGAGATAAGAGTTCTCCACGATGTCGCTATCATATTTGAAAAAGAGAGACTTGTCACTTAGCACCCATAAGTCGGAGATGGTTCTGGTGTTGAGCATCATGACACAAGTTCTAAAATTCCTATGCCAACCCAACCTGAATCTACTTTTGCAGTCGATCCTCTATCTATGCCCGCGTACGAACCTAATCAGCCGCAACTGTCTCCGGCTCGCGAGCACATGTCCGAAGGAACCCCGGCTTCACCCGCGAGCCAACCCGAGGAAGGTATTGTGAACACTTCTTGAATTCATTCTAAGTTTGGAGTATTGTCAGAAGAAATCACTAATATTTTCTCTTATCTTCATTCAGTAATAGAAGCTGCACCGACCGTGCCCCCTGCAACCCAAGTGCAACATAAAGAGCAGGAGGCAGTCGTGACAAAGGCGACGACTACCACAACTACTGTGTCGACCAAGGAAGTTCATGTGGGCGCTTTTATCTTCAACGAACAGATGGTGGTAGAGCTCCTCGATCATCAGAGCGATCCATTTACAGATTTGCCTTTTGTCACGGGCGAAGGCGTATTCACAGCCGACTCTTCGGCCCCAACTGCCAGCATCCCGCCAGACACTCAGGTAGCCCATGATGAGGCGATAATGGCGGAGATCAATGCCGAGATGGCAAGTGCCACGCTGGGTGATAGTATGGGAGGTGGTATGGAAGGTCCCGGCTCGGCTCCTTTACGCATGGTCTCTCCGGGTGGTACAATCATCATCACAGGGGTAGCCCCCGTGTCTC
This sequence comes from Allium fistulosum, assembly GCA_030737815.1. Lineage (NCBI taxonomy): Eukaryota > Viridiplantae > Streptophyta > Magnoliopsida > Asparagales > Amaryllidaceae > Allium > Allium fistulosum. The sequence continues at coordinate 1,459,314,991 of CM060903.1, forward strand.
CTTACATAGAAAGTGCCCCCGTCCCTCCGACTACACACTCCGAAAGCGTTCTAATTTCTGTGAGTTCGGAAGAGGAGATTACAATTCTTCCCCCGACCGGGGAGAAACCGGGTAAAGGTAAGAGCTCAAAACGGCATCATAGTGGCAGCTCAAGTGGGTCGACGCCGAAGGAGAAGAAGAAGAAGCCTAAGGAGTAGGCATGTATCTTGGTGTCCCCTTTTTGGTAGATAGGTCAGAGTTACTTTTTTGGTTTTTGTAGGTCGTGTATAGATGCAGGTTCGGCCTCTACTAGTAGGAATTTTTTGAAATAAGCTTTTTCTGTACTCACTTTTGCTTCCAAAGAATAGATGGAATAAAATCCCTTTTTTTTAGCATAACTCCAAGTTGATTTGTCTAAGTGTTTCAGTACTTGAATTTTTATTTATTATATTTGTGAAGCTTTATTTTCTGGGTTGGACTTGTGTTTGGTTGTTATGTCCCGGAGTCATGGGTTCGGGTCGTAACCAAACGTTAAGTCGATTCTCGATGTTGTATTGTCCCGATTAGTAGCTGGTGCCGGAGTTATGCCCCCAGTCCCAGGGATGAAGTGAAGTGATCAGACGATGACTATTATTCACCTTCGACACTTTTATTTTTACTTAATCGGAACTAAGTTGTTTTGTGATGAGTTCGAGTGGTCGGATCACACTCACTCATGCATTGACAATCGCATTCACACTTTGGGGATTGAACTCGCATGCGGGCGGTCGACCACGCCTGCTTAATGTTTAAAGTTACGTGCACGCTCCGGGGACATAGGTCGTTTTTCGGGCGGTCAGTCACACCCGTTCGATGTTTATACTCCACTCCGTGCTCTGGGGACTTAGAGTTAGTTGGTGAGCGGTCGGTTCACGCCCAGTCGATTTTTGTACTCAAGTTCGTGCTCTGAGAATCCGGAGTTAGCTAACAGACGGTCAATCACGTCTGTTTTAAGTTTTTGATATCTCGTTCGCACTTTGGGAACGATAAATTGATCAGGATCGTGGATGATCGGGTCACACATCCATCCTGAGTAAACAAGCGAAGTCGTGGGTGAACGGATCCACCCTCTTCGAGCTTGTGAATGTGGAAAGCGAGGTCGTTAGATGGATGGGTCCACCCTTCTCGAGCTTACGTTTTGTAAGTTTATACTCCAGCTCGCACTCTGGGAGCCAGAGTTAGTTAGAGGATTGTCGCGTATCAATCCTTTTTGGCTTCAGTGTGGTATTTTGCCCCCGAGCTCGGGTTTCACTTAGTGAGTGACCGGCCGTATCATAGTCATTCCCTATTTGAATAAGTCCCACCATAGGATGGAACTTAGCTCTTCGTGCATCGTGATGGTTGCGTGACGCATTTCAAGAATCACTACTTCGGCTCGAAGAGATTGCATTTTATTGCTGAAATAAGAAAGTACGGCCAAGTCAGTTGCCTTTTTACAAGTTCAAATTTTGAAATGCATAAACAAATTGCAAATTAAAGGCAGACTAAATGAATAAACAAAGCCTGTTATGTGTAGTGGTGATGAAGACTTTCGGTGTTCCAAGCTCTCGGCAAAGTGACACCATCGACGGTTGATAATTTGAATGTCCCGTCTCCGAGTCTTCGTTCAATAACATACGGTCCTTCCCATGTTGGATTCATATGCGAAGGTACCGGATAAATTCTCTTAAGCATGAGATCGCCAAGTTCAAAGGTTCGAGGTCGGACCTTAGCATTGTACAATCGAGCGACTCGACTTCGGTGCGCGGCTGCCCTCAAATCAGCCTCTTCATGCTTCTCATCTAATAAATCCAAAGATTCGGCAAGCAATATGGCATTTGTCTTCGGATGTCACACGATGAGAAGGTACTTCCAGTTCGACCGGAATGATGGCTTCCGAGCCGTAAGAAAGTGAAAATGGAGTGTGGTTGGTCGCGGACTTGTGGGTAGTTTGATATGCCCATAGGGCCATGGGAAGCTCATCGACCCATTTGCCTCCGGCCCTTTCCAATTGCTTTTTCATGATGGATTTGATAACTTTGTTAACAGCTTCGACCTGTCCATTCGCTTGAGGGTGAGCAACGACCGAGAATTTTTTCTGAATATGGAAACGTTGACAGAATTTCTTGAACTCGGCACTATCGAATTGGACTCCATTGTCAGTGATTATGGTATGTGGGAGGCCAAAACGACAAATGATGTTGCGGACAACAAAGTTGATTACTTTCTTCGTCATGATAGTAGCAAGGGGCCCGGCTTTCGCCCATTTGGTAAAGTAATCAACTGCGATAATGGCGTACTTCGCACCACCTTTAACTAAAGGTAAAGATCCAATTAAATCGATGCCTCACATCGCGAACGGTCATGGACTGACCATTTGAGTAATTTCAGTAGGCGGAGCTCTTGGTATCCGAGCATGTTTCTAACATCTGTCACACTTCTTGGCATAGTCTAATGCATCCCGATTCACAGTCGGCCAATAATACCCATATCGGAGTATCTTCTTAGCAAGGGCTTGCCCCTCAATGTGATCGCCACGTTCTCCCTCGTGCACATCATGTAATACTCATTTGATTTCGTCGTGGGCGATACACCGGAGTAAAGGAATAGAGTATCCTCTTCTATACATAACTCCATTCTGGATAATGAACCGTGAAGCTTTCCGAAGAACTTGTCTTTTCTCACTTCTGGGCTTGGGCAAAGTTCCGTGCTCAAGATAGTTTCTAAAAAGGTTTATCCATGACTCTTTCTCGGGTGTGACTTCATGAACCCAGTCTATCTCCATCTGATCGATACTCGAAGAGGTAAGTGTCTCAATAGGGACAAGTCCCATTTGCTGTGCTTCACTGGTGCTGGCAGTTTTGCCAATGAATCGGCCTTCTGGTTATGATCTCGGGGTATGCAATAGATGGCGAGTCTGAGTCTGACAAGTAAAGCTTCATATTCGGCCTCGTTATTGGTTGCACGGAAATCAAACTTCAAAGCATAACATACAGATCGACCTTATGGGGTTTCAAGTACAACTCCAGCGCCTAAGCAACGATCGTTCGATGCTCCATCTGTGTATAGCTTCCATATGTATTTGGGAGATTCACTGGTTTTGGGCAAGTTCTCCGGTATAGTGAACTCGACAATGAAATCTGCCAGAACTTGTCCTTGAATAGCCCGCCTTGGTGTGTAAGCAATATTAAATTGACTCATCTTGATGTTCCACCTTAATAACCTACCAGACATCTCAGGCCAGGTAAGGACTTGTCGTAACGGTTGGTCGGTGTAAACTATGATAGGATGAGCCTTGGAGTAGGGACAGAGCTTTCTCAAAGCAATGACGAGACAGTAGGCCAACTTTTCCAACTTCGGATAGTTTCTCTTTGCTCCGGTCAATCATTTGCTAATGTAATAGATTGGTTGTTGTATCTTATCCTCCTCCTGAATTAATGCAGCACTGATTGCATTCTCTGACACTGCCAGATAGATAAGTAGTTTCTCATGATCAATCGGTTTTGACAGAATAGGTGGCGTAGATAGGTGTTGAACCAGTGCCCGGAATGCGCCTTCACACTCCTCAGTCCATTCAAAGTTCCGCTTTCCTTTCCTAATCAGGTCGAAGAAGGGAATACATTTGTCGGTGGATTTGGAGATGAACCTGCTTAATGCTGCTACCTTCCCGTTGAGGCTTTGCACTTGATTTACAAATCTGGGAGTTTCGAGATACCGAATCGCGTAGATCTTCTTGGGATTGGCTTCAGTTCCTCGAGCATTGACAATGAATCCAAGGAACTTTCCAGAGGCGACTCCGAAGTGACACTTCAATGGGTTGAGCTTCATTCGATATTCTCGAAGGATGTTGAACATTATTTCAAGGTCTTTGATGTAATTGATGGAGGGTCACAACTTTACAAGCATATAGTCTACGTACACCTCCATAGTTTTCCCGATCTGGCTAGTAAACATTCGATTAACAAATCTTTGATAGGTCTCCCTAGCGTTCTTAAGTCCAAATGACATCACTTTGTAACAATAGAGTCTGAGATCGGTGACAAAGTTGGTATGCTCTTGATTAGGTAGGTGCATCGCTATCTGATTGTAGCCGGAATACGCATCCATAAAAGACAAGAGCTCGTGTCCGACCATTGAATCTACAAGCTGATCAATTCTAGGAAGCGGGAAACTATCTTTAGGACATGTTTTATTTAGATCCGAGTAGTCTACATAAGTTCTCCATTTCCCGTTTGGTTTTCTGACAGGTACTGGTTTGGATACCCATTCTGGATATAGTACATCTCAGATGAACCCGTTCGTCTTGAGTTTATCCACCCCTTCTTTCAGGGCGGTAGATCTCTCTGGATCCATATCGCGCCTCTTCTGTTTGACCGGGACATGACGTGGGTCAATATTCAATGTATGGCTCACGATGCCCGGCGAGATCCCATACATGTCTGAGTGTGTCCAGGTGAACATGTCGAGGTTTGCCCGGAGAAATTCAACCAATTCCTCTTTCATCTGTTGGCTTAGCTGAGACCCGATCTTTATCATTCTAGAGTCATCATCATCATCAATCATCAACTCCGCCGGGAAAGCCTGACTGTCTTTGACTTCCTCTTCATTATCATTGTCTCTCAGATCGAGATCTTTCAGGAATTGGTTGTGGCGCTCGGGTCTAGGCCCAAGCGTTAGCTGTCAATTGTCGGTAAAACGGACACAGAGGGATTCCTCTACATCCTTGCCCTTCTCTTTTTGTTGCTCCTCCCGCAGCTCAAGAACATAACAGGCACGTCCATCTGCCTGATCTCCCTCAACTACTCCAACACCATTGTCAATAGGAATTTCAAAGTTAAACACCAAGGGGCAATGGCTGCTCTGAATTCAGCCAGGGCCGGTCGGCCCAAGAAAGCATTATACGGAGAATTAATATCCAACACAATGAACTGCAGCATCCGGACTCTTCGGTGTTCTCTAACTCCCAACTCCACTGGTAATTCTACCATTCTAGAGGGTATAGACGCACTTCCATTAAACCATGTATACATGATTGACACGGCTTTAGGTCCTTTGCTTCCATTTTCATTTGGTCGTACGCTCGCTTAAAAAGTATACTCACTAAGCTTCCACTGTCCACTAAGATCCTCTTCATCCAAGTAGGACCTATCTGAGCTGAAATAACTAGTGGATCGATGGTAGGGGCTTCGATTCTGTCGGCATCTCTGTCTCGGTAAACGATGTCGTCTGTCATCGTCTTCTGTTGTTTACCCGGAGCCCATCATCAAGATTACTGCAACGACTCCATTTCCCTCCAGCTCCGATCCGCTGGATGAGGACCACCACTAACAGTGTTAATTACTAACATCCCGCCAGTATGCGCGGGTTCCTCCGGCCTTGCCTGATTCAGTACTTGATTCTGGTTTGATTGGCCCGCACCTCCAGCTTGCGGCGCCCAAACAAATTGTTCCAACTTCCTATCTCAGATTAACTTCTCAATGATATCCTGTAAATGGCGACATTCGTTGGTATTGTGACCATAGAAATCATGGAATCTACAGAATTTCCCAGATTGAATCTGCTTTTCGAACGACTGCTTCGGAGCAGGCTTCTTATATTAGCCAGTATTACAAGTTTGCAAGTACACATTCTCCAGGGATGTATTCAAAGAAGTATAGGTGTCAAACATGGGAGCTCTACGTCGCGGTCCGCGATTTTGATCCCTCTTCTTACCCTGATTTCCATCGCCTTTCTGATGATTCTACTTATTCTATATATTTAACTGCACCTTTCCGGAACTCTCACCGGTTTGTTTCATAGCGACATTGCTCTGAATTCCTTCCATACTAGGCCCTACGTCATCCTTTTTCCTAGACTGTCTGGCATCTTCCCTCCTCAAGAACTGGGATGCTTTGGAATAGAAACGGTCCAATGACGTAGGGGATTTCCCAGCCAACCAATTGCCGAATTCGGAATCAGGATCGATTCCTTTAGTCAGTGCCATCAATATGGAATTATCATTAGGGTTACTAATCTCTGCGCAAGCGGCATGAAACCTTTCCAGATAATGTCTGAGCGTCTCTCCAAGGCTTGAGTGACGCTAGATAAAGCGTTCACATCCTTAGGTCTTGTAACGTGCATACGAAACTGTTCGATGAATTTCGTAGCTAACTGATCAAAGCATGAAACAGATCGGGATGGAAAGCGAGTAAACCACATAGTCGCGATGCCCCTAGAGAGATTGGAAAAATTCTACATTTGACTACATCGTCAGCTCGTGCGGCATTCATAAGCCAATTATACTTCAAAATGTGCTGGTTAGGGTCTGAACTCCCTTCGTAAATAGGTAAAGTTGGCATTCTGAATCGACGAGGCGGTTCAGGATAAATGATGTCATTAGTAAAGGGTGTATGACTCCGGGAGATTCCCCAGTCGTTATTGGAGAGGCCCTGACTTTCTTGAACCATTTGACGAATCATCATCGGAATGTCAGGCATCTGGATATTCTAGGCATGCTGGGCCAAGGTGTGGTCGGGTTCCACAATGCAAGGATGGCCCGGGCGTGGTTGACGGTCCATATCTCGCCTCTTTGGCCCTAGGTCTTCGAGAACATAGGGTTCAGGAGTACGATCGCGTTGACAAAGATTTGGATCTGTCCGATTTCGAATGTCGTCTTCCAAGTCGATAGTGGTGGCAGCAGCACGGTTATCAGTGATGTGATAAGGAATTGTCCCTCCTCGGGAGGAGGGGCTTGCTTGGTGACTAGTAGACGGACCAGGTCCTACTTGTCCGAGATTCAAAGTGTGATGGTGCCTTGGAGCTTGTGCGTAGCTTCCAACTAGTCGTGGACGTGTGGATCTGTGACAGTAATCGGAAGAAGCAATGCTCTCAATGGATGAGTAGGAAGCTTGATCCCTTCTGGATCGCCTTCGTCTTTTCTGATTCAATTGGTTGGTTAACTCCGTGTTGGCACGGATCTGCTGGGTAAGCTACTGGCGACTTTGGGTCAGTTCTTGCATCAACATCTGGAATTCCTCCCTGGTGACGGGGCCTTGTGGATCTGAAGGTTCAACTGAGTTCTGGCCTATGGCGGGTAGCTGCGCAGGGTTCTGCCTATCTCTTCCTTCCTGATCCGCAGCAGTTGAGGTAGTCCTGGTGGTAACCATGGTGAAGGGTGAAGCTCTTTCCTAGACTTGATGCAAATCTAAATAGGATGGAAGAACATCTGGGTATGAGATCTGGATCTTCTCCTTAGATTCTTGCAAACCGATAACGGTAGTAGATCCAAAGAGTAGGAGAAAAGCTGGGTTCTCTCAGTGAAAGCACCAAAGTGTTTATGTCAAAATTAGGCACAACACTCTTCGAGCATGTTTGAAGAGATTAAATTGAGGAATATAAATGAAAAATGAGGCTAACCTAACAAACACACAAAAAAAAACAGAAAGAAGTATAGAAACACAAGGATTTAGAGTGGTTCGGTGTTGTAGCCTACGTCCACTATGGAAAGTTGTTGTTTTATTGATATTACTTGCCGGTTACAAAGGTTTGCAATAGTACAATCGAGATACAACAATGATTTCGGCAGAGTATCAATGTTCCAACGTCCAAAAGTCCCTTTTCTGAAGGCCTCGGACTGCTATTTATAGGTGTAGGCTGCAAATATCTGGCCCCAATCTCGGAAGACTCCTTCTCTCACGTGGGTGGGTCCACGCGATCGACCCCTGGACATTTCGACTCGATCCATGATCGATACGTATCCAATTCGTAGCGATCAAGAAATGATCTTTTTGGGCAGAGATCGATTAGGTACATTCTTGAGGTGGTACGCAAGCTCATGTGAAAATTTGGTGGCATTTGGACTTGTAGATTTTGAGATATGATCGATGCAAGTTTGGATTTGTGGTATGCTGCCGAGCTCATATCGATACGTTCGTATCGCTCTTGTTCGTATCGATGGTCCACACGTGTTGGCCAGATGACGTGGTGCTATATTCTTGGATCGATCCACTTTTCACGCCGAATGACCGAATCTTCCTCTTGAACGTGCCTTGTTCGTATCCAGTGATGTGACTTCGTTCGTATCCATCTAGCATACATCATTTCGTATCGATTGATTGGTGTTCGATCTCGTATCGATAGTGTGTGCCCTCTCTCATATTGATCAGTAATGGTCGATACGAATCGCGTAGGTGAAGATCGATATGAGAAGTATATACTGGGAACCGATGCGAGACACTGAATGGACACGAAATGTATTAACCCGATGGATACCAAGCAAATGAGCGCTCGATGGATACGAACGGGGTGTTTCTTTCATGGATACGAACCGGACGCATTTTACTTGAAACTTGGTGGACATGAATGAGATTGTTGCATGACTATGGTTACGAATTAGGTGGATACGAATGTGATGCTCCTCTCCATGGATACGAACTAGCCGCATTTTGCTTGAGACTTGATGGTTACGAATTGTAGCCGTTTTCCTCAATTTTGATCGATCACTATTTTGAGCATACGAACTCTGATTGACTTGGAATTTGGGACGTTGGCTTTCATAGCTTGGCTTGTCATACTATATCGATTGTGGCTTGATCCGAACTCGGATAAAATATACCAGCATCCATCGTGAACCTATGCATAACCGATCTTTGGGACAGACTGTCCTTGGTTTCTAGTCAAGTCCTTGGTGTCACGGCCTTGCCAAAAGGCGGGATAACACACATTACTACAACCTATAAATTATACTTAATTTGGTTAAATGTTGTTTACGTCGGTTAAATTGGTTATTGTTCACAGTCATGTTAAAGCTTTTTTTACCAATTCATGGAATTATATGAATTATTTAATTTTTTTAATTTGTTAAAAAGAGTTAAATCTATGAAATTTTATAAATTTAATTTCCAAATTTTTAAACATTATTCAAATATTAGGAAGTTTTTTTCTCATTTTCCATGCTTCTTCAATTTATTAAACGATCAGTTACGACGAACATTAAAATATCTGAGTTGAAACTTTTGTTACTACTTATATTTCATTTGGTGTTAACGTTTCTTTGAAAGTGGTTATAAATCACTTAAAACTTATGAGTAAGACAATTATAAATATGTATTGTAAATAAATATTTACATCTCTCAAAACTAAAAAATTATTATAGACCTCTATTATAACTGGCAATAAGAAAAGTTGTTAAAATAAAGTTTATTGCAACTTTAAGAAAAAATATTTGTTAAAAACCTTTATTAGACCTTTCATTTTGCGAACATTGTAAATGAAAAATTGTAATAGGATCATTTGGTTGTAGTGTGCTATCGCTAGAGATTTTGACTTTGAATTGACTACAGTTGATCTTGATACTAACCTCACATAACTAAGGAGATGAATTCTCTATTAAATAGTTTTTCACTTCTAATGTTTCAACTCAGACCCAACTATAGTCGTTCGATGGTCACCATACCATGAATTAATTATAATCAAAGTGGAATGTCCACATTGATGTTCCATAATATTCTCTAGTCGAGGAAACGGTATAACATCATTACTTCGAGATTCTCTGTTTAACCATAGATATATTAACTAACAGAAAACTCTTGAGGCAATCATTCCATAATTATCTAATAACTATCAGTACGTAATCCCTTGGTTTCCCCAACGGTAATGGGTAATACATTTTCCAACATTTGGAAAGAGTTACATACTCCAGTCTCAATGGATGTATCGATATCCTGTCTCACAACATCTCTACTATAATTATTTAAAATAATATTTCATTTTAGTATGGTTAATTTTACTTGATTACAACATATTGTAATTACTATCACATAACGTATCATTTAAGGATTTTCAATTTAATACACTTTAAATTATTTACTTAGTTAATTATATCATAATATAATGACTATGTAATAAAAAAACACCTTTTTATTTTGAACAAGATTGATTCTCGAGTTAGATAAATTTAACAAATTACATAATTACCTCTAACGCACATTCCTAATTCTATCAGTCTCCTACTTGCACTTGGACCAATTATGGAATCTTATTCCATCTCCTTCAATCAGTTTTCTTATAAACTAATTGGGATAGTCTCTTAGTGAACGGTTGTGCCATATTGTTTTAGTTTTATACTTTGTCAATCAACTCTCTCCGATGTTGATAAACTGCCTTTATCATGTGGAACTTTTTAGTCTATGTTTCTCGACTTCTAGTGAGCTCTAGTTTCATTTGCGATGTATCATAGTGTCGTTATCATATAACAATGTCATGGGATTCCCAACATTTGGAATCACACCTTGCTTAGTTATAAATTAGTGTGTTTATTTATATTTCTTTTATTGTAGTGCTATTCAAACCGTTAGCTTTTGGTTGAATCGGTCACTACTTATTATTTAGACCATTTCCAACTTAAAATTTTTACTTAAGCTTGAATATGAATTTATGGTTGACATACTGTACTCGATATCACTTATGAAGTTCGATTCCGCACACTCCTTCATAAGATGTTCATTATTTCTATAAATAATTATTTAGCAATTCATAAATACTCGAGAACACTCTAAACTATCATTTAGTGATCTTAATTCGGATCTGATACTTGCTATATATATCAAATACATAAGCAAAGTGTGATATTGTAGACAATATAACATGAATGGTAATTCCTATTGCTAATGCATTAGGAACACATTTGACATGCTTCATATTTAACATTTTAATATGGTGTCTATATATATCATTTTGGGACAATCCCAACATCTTTTTATATTTAATTATAAAAGTGTCAATTTCAAATCCAATATCGAGAATTAAACAACCAAACTAAAATGATTTTAAAGCTAGTACATCATTAATCAATCATAAGTTAGTTGTTCACTCATAGCTTTGAAATATTTTAGTACCTTTATAGTGCTTTCTTACAGACACACGCTTCCTTTGCATTTTGACTGAAATTTATATTGTTTGATTTTATCAAAATATTTTCTCAACTCTGATGCTCGTTGAACGATACTTTCATATCATTTCTTGGATCCTATCCAATAACTCACAATCAGAATTACTCCCACTGACTTTGAGACACTTTGTTTATTAAGTTCAAATAACATATTCTAAATCATTATTTAGAATTTTCGTTTCAACATACATATACCAAAATTCAAAATCATATCAAGTGATAATTTTGCAAGTAAAATCCAAATTAACCTAAGTATGTCGAATGATGAATCTGTTATGTAAATTTAAACACTTGAAATTTACAATGCTACTCTATCAATGTAGCTTAATATATTCTAATGGTATTCGTCTTCGTCTCGAAGAAACTTTTATGACAGATGGATCATATCCCTTCGGGTACAACTATCAAAGTCATATTTTGATAATTTATCCATTTCGGATTTGCGCATCATGCCATATGGTACATGTTCTTAATGGTTTATTGACAACCGAGGAAATTCTTTTCTCGATATATATGAGAAAACCATAGTTTCTCTTCAATGTACGAGAGTTCTTATTAGACATTCTAATTAGTTGTGTCTGTTTGGGTTTGGTTTATTTTATTCATTACTTGTAATAAGTTTTATCTTTAGATCGTATCCAAATTCATTTTACTACCAATAATTTCTAGAAGAAATCCTTTAACCAAGAAGTTGGTGTTTCTTGAAACAACAATTGTTTCTCGGTATAACAAAATATGTATTCATAAACATTTTATGAACTGCATGTATATGTATATAAAACTGATTTAGTTTTTAAGTTTACGGAACGTATGTTCATAACATAGATTGATTAATTAATATTGATTAGTCTGAAACTCATTTGGGAGGGTTCACACAAGATCCCTCATGAACACTTATTGTGTGCAGTCTTTCGACCCACACAACCTGCCAACTTTTTAACCTAAGATATACGGAGTTTGTTTCATCAACTGTTAACTTTTAACTTGTATGATTTTGTTGACTTTGTTTTGGATGAAATTAAATTTTACCTTATATACTCACTCTTAAGTACATGTCCCTATAGGAAAAAAAGTTAACTTAACTTCACTCATCATCAATCATACTTTTTCCAATAAAGTCGAATACTCCTTACCCATACATCATTATGTATCATAGGGAGGAAAAACTTTTGAGACCAAATCTTATTCATTTTTAGGTATATTTTGAAACTCATTTCCAATACACTCACTTATTTGATCAAATCGAATTATTTTATTTTCTTTTGCATGCCATGTTATTTCTATTTTATATTATATTCACTTATCAAATACATACTACAAGTGTATCAAATATACATGCTCATGTTTGTGATAATTCATCGTTGAATTTAACGAAGAATGCAGAACTGTTTTGGTATCATTAACTTACCATTGCGCATTTACATGTGTCAATCTTAAGTTTTCGCCAACTCTTCTATCGCTCTGCTTTTCCATTAATCCGAGACACCAGTCACCAGTAACATATGATTCATAAACATATGATTAAAGAATTATTTCTCAAACAGTGGCCTAGTTCATAATTCAAATAATTATTGAAAAAAATAGATAGTTCTATGTTATGTAGCTAATGCAACAAATATCATTATTCTAAAATATTTATTTCATAATGAATACTCATAACAAAATAAAAATATATTTATTTTCAATCAATATTGAAAATAGTTATTATTTCATAAATAATATTTAGTATTTTTACGAAATTATTTTTCATATCTTGATGCATTCACTGGTAAGTTTTATATGACATGCTCCCACTATTTTGCCATTACTATAATAGAAAATTAAATATAAAGCTTTATTTAACTACTTATCATGAGCTATTTATTTCTTTTACTGTAATTAGTTTACAGTTTAGAGTTTTCGATCAACTATCTTATAAACTTATAAAATAACCTTTATAGAAAACAATTTTCTATATAAAAACATAATTTAAATAGAAACCATATTTCTCATGTCCTTTAGTATTTTATACACTTCTCGTAACCAATGTCTCTACATGAAGTAGAGGGACTATTCACGTTCGTCATTCCAACCGTACCTAAGTTACATCTACTTTCGTATATTCGCTTTCATTTCCAAAATGGTCGAACCACTCAAAGGAGATCCTTTTTGTAATCAATCATATTTAATACATGATTTTGCATTATGCTTTATTTTTTTATTTCTAATGAACTATATTCATCGAAGTTTCGTACATTACGAATCGTAATTATTCACCATATAATACTTAGATGTGATCAAATATGGATCAAATATCCATGTTCTTGAATTGTTTAATAGTTCAGAACTCATAAAAGACAATACACAGTCGTAAACAAATAAATCTCAAATGATCAAGGGATGAATGTTTTAGTGGTTCTGTAAATTAGATCTAGCATAGGTTTTGAAGTGACAACATGTCAAAATATTTGTTGATAAATGTTGGTGAACTTATTCGTCTTCCAACTCCTCAATTAAGTGTGAAGTAATTAGCATAACAATTACCTCAATAATTTAAATTAGCAAAAGTAGTCTTCATTTTGCCATGAAGCAGTGATTATGCTGCTGGATGCTTACATAATCAGGTAGTTGCACTTTAACTGTTTTTTTAAAATGCCAAATGCATTTAATTCAAGTACAAATAAGGTAAGATCTGGTGCTGAAAACTCAGTAAGAAAATAACAAAAGTAAGAAATAGTAAGGGATACAGGGAATTTACATGGTTCAGATATTAAGGAATCCTATGTCCATGAAAGAAATTTCTCTTTCTCCTTTTCATTAGTTTGGTACAGGTTTCCATGGAAAGAGTACAGTAAAACCTTAAGTGTTTTAAAAAGATAAAAAGTCCATTTCATGCTACAGTGCTTTTCTTATTTATAGTGCTTTTCTTATTTATAGTATTGAGATGTACGCGGATTGCTGGAATTCTTTCGTTGTCGCTATACTTTTCTTATTTATACGTGCTGTCTGTTTGACGGGTCTGAATTACTGACGTGTCTTTGAAGGGAAGCTTAAGTGAAGGCAGGAACTCTCGAAATTGGTGAGGGAATATTCGAAGTTATGGCAGGAGGATTCCTTTGCATATAGTTATTAGGGGGACATTAAGTGTCGCTTGTTGGCTTCGAGATACTACCATCATATTTGTGTTGACTGGTATATGATCTCCATGTGATGCGGCGGTGCTGATTTGCACTTGCTTGTTTAAAATCATGTCCGGGTGAAGTTGTACTACCCTGCCTTAGCTCGGGCGTTAGTTTGCAGTGCTTGTAGACGCGACCTGAGTCGGCTGTGACTCAGGTTGGTCTTATTGCTGATTTGCATAGGTTGTTGATAGAAGTAGAGCGGTTGGTGTCTCTGTTATCTTTGCTTATCTTGCTATCATATCTGGAAAAAATGGAGTTGCATTGCCTTGTTTCATTCTGAGAGTTGATTTGACATATGCTTGGAACGTGTTCGAGGATAGCCATGATCTGCGCTGATTGTGATTTGAGTTGCCCACATTGCAAGTATGCCTGGGTTTCTGATGAGATAAAGAAGAAGCTCCATATCTTTGTTGTTTACATGTAAGTATGGTTCTGCATTGAAGCGTATTCTGAGTAGCCCTGGATGTAGCTCTTTGGAGTGCTTTTGACCCCTTGGGATACTGCTTAGGTTGCCCTAGGTATATGCTTTGCAGACCTATTCTCTCATTAAACTTCCCCAGTATGAATTTTGGAGATGCGGTTAGCTCAGTTCAGCATGTATTGCTTTATATGCCTTGGCGTGGTATTCTTATTCTGCTTTGATCTTATGTATTGCCATTGTAACCTGCCCCTGTATCCATATGAGGGCAGTACCTATCTTCTTCCATGATTCCCTTAACTGCAAGGTTCAGGTTTGGTTAATTATTGCAGCTTTAAGACGACTTCCTGTGCAGTATGAGTTTGATTGATTCAATTCCTTTTCCTTTACATCTTATCTTCTCGATATGCGAGCAGCCTTCCTGGCGTCACGCCTTGCCTCATTTCCTTCAGTGTAGCTCAAGGTAGATACGGGTTCAATAGTAAATATATTTTATATTTCTATATCAATCTTAATTCAGTCCATTTTTATATTTTAACTAATAAAGATTTTATCAATTATAATGGTTGTAGAAATTTATCTAGGTAGAGAATTTTAACTTGAATATCGTATATTCTTACAATATTAGAAAGATTAAATATTACCATTTCATTTTTCAAGTGAGGCTCCCATTAAACTTTTATTTTCTCAAAACCCTAAGAGGAAACGTAGAAATCTTTCGATTTCTCTAGTCTATGTTAGGACTCATTTGCCTTGTGATTTTGACCTTGAGTTTGCTCAATAAATCATAGGTCCATAAGCGATGTATAACACTTTATCAATCGATCATATACAACTTCTAACCTATATTTTTTGTCCTAATCTCAATCTCGACCTTGGGTTTGCTCAACAAATCGAAGGAGATTATTCACTCATACCCACTATTTTAAAATGGCCTAAGTATAATGCACATACCTTGATTTCGCTCAACAAAAATGTGCATGTATCTTTCGTTGTCTAACAATACATTGATAAAAATATGTTAATACCAAAGTTATTGATTTAGATGATAAAAACCTTGATAATAATAATATATTCATATAAAATATAGATACTAATATTTTGCCAAGCTATACAGTATATAATGTAGGATTTTATACGGGTGTTGAATCAAAGACTATACAATATAAAGATTAAAGAATGGACATAAAGACTCATGAGTGTAAAGATCAAGATATGAAGATCTCAAAATTATAGTAAAGTTTATAGAGTCATAAAATATTGTCAAAGTCCCTAGTAGTAATCTTGATCTTTATTTCTCATTTTCTAATCCTTATCCTTAAAAAAAATTAATATAAATTTAAAAATATTTTATAAAAGTTTTTCAAAGGTTAAAATGTTTATAAGCTATGTTTAAATTATTTTACATAGTATAAGATTTTCAAAATATTTTAAAATAAACAAGTTTTCAAATTACACTAGCCTATATCGACATATAGGTAGATGATATGTCGACATACATGCCGCTAATTTGAAATTCAAATTTTGAAATGAAGTGTCTATCCGTCGAAACTCTTCGCGAATGGGCATGTCTATTTATTCTCTATATATAAGGGGTTTTCAAATAAATTTTTAACAACTACTTTCTTATTATCTTCTCTCCTCTTACTCTGCCAAAATTTCTAGTGAAAAATATATTCAAATCTTCTCAAATTCAACCAGAATCAATTCAACTTCATTGTACTGTTTCTCTACTATTTACTCTCTAATTTCAATCATCACATACTCTCTCTCAATCAAAGTGTTATCCAAGAGACTATAGGATTTATTGTAACCAAAGATTAAGAAATGTCTTTGAAAAAATCATCAAACTGTAGTTTTGTTTGCTTGGGTGTGATTCTAGCCTATTCAAATCAATTGGGTGTGCCTGGTAGCCCGAAAATCCGAGTGGGTGTGCTTGTAGCCTGTCCAAATCAAGTGGGTGTACCCTGAGCCCGGAAAATTAGAAGGGTGTGTCTCATAGCCTCGGAATCAAGATTGTAATTAGGTTTTCCTTCTACCCGTTTAAAGATTGGCATTTGAAAAGAAATCCGTACAAGCAATTGTATGAGACTAGACATAGGGTAACTCCAAACTAGTATAAAAATCCTGCATGATCTCTCTAATTCTTTACTTTTTACTTTACAGCGTTTATACTTATCTTTGTTTACATCTGTCATTGTTGATTCTGCTTTGGTTATTAATAATCTTGAAAGAATTTAAAAGATTTATAAAAATTAGAAAATAGTATTCACCACACTCTAGTGTTTAATTAGCCTTAAAATCCATAATTCTGCAACCCACATTTGAGCACAAGGTTTTCAAAAACTCGTAATTTGATTTGAAAAGTTTTAATGGCTAACAACACTATTAGTACATTTGTTAACACTTTTGTTGAAGGACAATCTATTCTAGACCCCCACTTTTCAATGTCTGTAATTACACTTATTGGTCATGTAGGATGAAGATTATTTGCAATCTAATGGTTTAGATATTTGGAATGTTACACAAAATGAGTACATTGAACCATAAACTAATTTTGCATAATGGACTGTTGATCAAAAGTCACTTGCACAGAATAATACTAAATCCATAAATATTCTATTTTATTCACTAGATAAAAATGAATTTAATAGAGTGTCCATTTTTAAATCTGCATATGAAATTTCGAGGACACTACAAATTACACATGAGGGCACTAGTAAAGTGAAATAGACTAAAATTTCCATGTTAACTAATCAGTTTCAATTGTTTAAAATGAATCCAAATGAGTCCATTTTTGACATGTACTGTAGATTTCAAGATACAGTGCATTCATTAGTTGCATTAGGTAAAAATTTTTTTGAAGATGATAAAGATAGAAAAATCCTAAATTCACTCTCTTCGAAATGGGATCAAAAGACATTTGCAATTGAAGGGGCTAATGATATTAGTACTCTTAAAATTTAAGACTTAATAGGCAATTTAATGTCCTATGAAGCACAAATTCAGGGTAGAAAGGAAAGCAAGGCAACGGTACATAAATCCATCATTTTCAAAGTAATAAATGACGATCAGGATTCTGACGATGACAATGATGAAGAAATTGCTTTCATTACTAGAAATTTTAGAAAATTTCTGAAGTATAGAAAGATGAATACTTTTTGACAACCTGAAAACAAAACATCTGGAATTGGAACAGCAACTAGATGGTTCGACTGTGATGAACTCGGTCATTTTCAGAGAGATTGCCCACATCCGAATAAATCAAAGATTTCACCCACAAATGATTCATCCAAAAAAAGAAAAAGGGCTTAAACAGGAACTTTGGATGACTCAGACGCTTCCTCTAGTGACATTGAACTAGATACTGAGAATGTAAATACGTGTTTCATGGCAACAACAGACTAGTCATAACTGATCAACAAAAAGCAGCAAAAAGTTACCTTTTATCTAATATTTTTATTTTATTGGTTTATTTTGATTTTTAGGAATAACATATATATATATATTAATAATTATATTGGATGAATATATGTATATAAGTATATATATTAGGAATATATTAGCATAGTTTTATTATTGGAAATTTCGAGCTATATGTCAACATACCCGCATGTCTTATGGCGGCATACATGCCGGAAAATTGAAAGTTGAAATTTGAACTCAAAATGCAAATTTCAAACTTCCCTCTCTTTTTACACTTACTCCTATGTTCTTAAAAAATACCTGTTGTAACGACCTGCCTTTTCGATTCTCATAAGTCGACACTAATACATTCACGGTATTCACGTGTCGAGCATCCAAGTGCCATAATGACAAATTGTTGGGGATAAAGAAAAAGAAAAGACTACACAAAATCTCACATCGTGACGAGCAATATATAATATACAACAGATCTTTACAAAAAGAAAACTGTAATATACAAACATCAAATCAGAGTACACTAATCTATCACTAGTCTAGACAGTTATAATAACCTGTTTTCACTAATGCTAATAAATATAAACACCCAATGCAATGGAAAATAAGCATATACATAGATACATCTTGGAGGCATCCAACTTGTCTCCTGAAGCTCCAAAGCATCCAAACTAGATATGTAAATATGCTCGGTCTGACACGAGCATTATTAGAAAATAACACCCGGATCAATCTGGTAAACCAGCTTAAGAAACACACCTCAAGTGAATATTTAATGTTATAAAACATTTCAAAGTAAAAGTATCTCATAAGATCACGCCGCACATAAACACGAACAGGTTTTTACCTTACGATAACCAAACCATTTATATTAAAAAATATGGTGATATCAATAATCGAGTAGCTGTGATGCTCATGAGTGTATGTCACAACAATAATAGGTATATAATCAAAAACCATTAAGGGACATTCGCTAATTGTGTAGGATTCCACGGAGGGGCCCTCAGTACTTCGAGAACGGTCCCTATGCACAAGGATCAGAGTTATCCTTCCGAAGCAACAATACATCCCTAGTGATGTACAATATGAAATACATAGCTAGCCAAGCAGGCCGAAGGCATCGCTCCATGCATGCATAACAACTGTAGGTAACTCTAGTAAGGAGAAGAATGCACCCTTATGGGTTAGCTAAACCCCAGTTATGCATCCTATCTCTGGTTTTAGTTATTACTACTGTTGAGGCTATGTTTGGTATTTCATCTCACACACCTCCATCTGAACAGATTTCGAAACCATACATAGATTCCCTTACCTTAAATGGTCTCGGAATCACACATGGATTCCTACATCTCACCAAATATCTCGGAATCACACATGGATTCCCATACCCCAATGGGTCTAGGATTCACACATGGATTTCCACATCTCAAAATAGATCTCAGAATCACACATGAATTCCAATACCCCAACGAGTATCGGAATCACACATGGATTCCCACATCTCAAACCTCACTCGAATCTCCTCCAAGCATAGAACCAGTATATGGTTTTGGGGTGGTTACGATTTCGAGTCATCTAATATAAGTACACTCCTCCGCTTACTGGGTGTTTCAAAACCAATCGATCGATATTCGGAATGCTCAATACCTGTTCTTTTGGAAATAATCATACAATACATAAGAGCGAAGATCACCTCCTAACTTTTTAAGTGGAGGAATTTCCTCATCATTTGTCCTAGAAGAAGAAAACAAGTTTATACATACAATATAGCACCACCGACGGTAACTGTATTATATAATCCCATGTTTCTCCTAGATATTTACAAAGTTAAAATCCTTTGGTGTTATGTAGGGAAATATTTCCGTATATCCAAAATTAAGAAGGATTACATATTTCGGCCAAGATTTGATAGTCCGTTATTTAACTATCAAATAAACAAACATTCAAAATAGAGATTACATTTCTCATGGGAACCACTAAGCCTCTTAAATTAATCTTTCATTAATTCTCGTTCCAAAATATTTATTAAAATATTCATATACTTATCTCACCGAGATTAGTATATTCACAATCATTCCTTTCAAAACTTGGAAAACCTTTTTCACATACTTATAAAATGGCATAAGTATATTCACCAAACACTTATAGAGATTTTCTATTTCAAAATCATATTAAAATGATCGAACCCAAATGTCATTAAATGGAGATATAAATAACCCAAACACCATTCCTTTCTATAAATCCCTTTTATTTTATAAATATCTCCTTTATAAATCTTCAAATCTATTTATAAAACTTCTTTATAAATCTTCAAGGTTTATATTATAAAAATACTCTTTTATAAATCTTAGAAACCATTTATAAAACTTTCCTTACAAATCGCTAAACCATTTATAAACCTCTTTCTAAAATCATTCAAAACCCAACTTCTTTTCAAATTCCAGACCTCTTTCAAATTTATAAGCTCCTTTTAATAAATCTTTTTTGTAAAAGAAATCCTTTTATAAATAATTTATTATTTAATTATAATAAATAAAAACTTTAACATCATAAAGATAAATTTTAAACATTTTTAAATAATATAATAATAAACTTTAAAAGCATTTTAAATAAAATAATAGTTTATTTTTAAAAACATTTTAAATAAATATAATAAAATTACTTCAAACAACTTTAAAAATATAATTAATTAACTTTTAAGCAACATTACTGATAAAATAATTAACTAGCTTTAAATAATCAATAATAAACTAATTTATCTTTAAACAACCTTGATAAGTAACTAATTATCTTTAAACAACACTAATAAAACAATTAATTTTAAAACATTATAAACATAATAATTAACTTTACTAAGGAATTAATTTTTACAAAACACTTTGTAAAATAGAAATTAAACAAACACTTTGTTAAAATAATAATTAAATAAAACATTTTACTTTAAATTATGAAACTTGAAATTAATTTAAAACCATAACTTTCCAAATCCAAAAAAGGCTTAGTGACCCCAATGGTATATAAACAAGCTACCATTTTATTCAATTTAACTTCCTAAGTTAAATTATTGGTATTCACATAAGCAGGCATATATGTAAACAAAATCCATAATTAACAATCAATTGTTAACACATCACTTATGCAGTATTAATCAACTGGCACTTAAATGAATGTCCAAATTAATATAATAGCAGAATGGGAATTTATTCTGCTAAATGAATGTAATTCAAAATAAACTCTTCCATTTATTATTAGATGGTGTTTATTTAGCCAAATCGACAACACCGAGGAAGTATGCTTACTATGTTATTATTTAAATAATGTAATTATATTAATTCGGTATTATTTTATCACTTTATACATTATCCATTTTCAAAAATGATAATTTATCCAAACCAAACAACTAGCAAATACAACATCCAGCATTCAATCAAGAATTTATGTCTACTATATAACACACTGATTAACCATAAAGGTGAGTTTAGCTCACGGAAATTCCAGTTATCGCTTCCGCGTTTTGGTTCCAACTATTTAGCTTGAAATTCTATAAGCTCCAATCTCCACCAATCCAATTCCAAAATGTCGCTAACGTCATTATGAATCCAATGCGAATGACCGCATTCGATTTGGACCTTATATGATCAAGATATGCATTTTATAAGTTATCGAGTTAATTAAATTAATAATTAACACCAACTACAACACTAAACTTTAATCACGCCCTTGTCATCTCATCTTCAATCTGGGCTGTATGCTTAAGAAACTTGATGCCGCGATTTTCCACCACCCTCCACCGCTATAGGCCACAATCCACCGCCATGGGCCACAATCCACCGCCATGGGCCACAATCCACCGCCGCGAGCCCCCAGATGAACGCCTCGACCAAGAGCAACCCATCGATGCCAGCCTCTCCTCCTCTTGACGACCAGAACTCACCGAAGAACCCCAAACAGTCGCCACCTTCCAACATGGATCCCCGCCGCCATAGGCCAACTCCGGCCAATCCAACTAGTTATCTCCCTTGCCTCATCACGCCGAAAACTTCCTAGTTGAGGTCAAGGCCTAATTCGGACTCTGGTGGCCACGGTGAACGTGGGCCGTTGGATGGAAGTTTAAAGAAATGACAGCTAGGGTTTCTCTCCTGGTTTTGGCAAAAGAAAGAAGGTGTGGTTCCTTATATAGCTAACTAATCGTCACTATTTAAGCCTAGAAATTCATGGACTCCAATCGAGGTGTGCTCACCAACATTCCCTGCTAATTACCTCTATTCCGAACTCAATGGAACTATTTTCGAGACCTAATTCTAAAAAATACATAAGTTAGCTATTAAAATCAAATAATATTATATTATAATTTCTGAAATTAATTGCAATGCGTTTCGAACTCGCACGATAATATAGTACGTCCGATCGCCATAAAACTCGTTAGCGTACAACAATTCATTATTCCGGATCTAGTGGCACTGTTTCGTCAAAATCTGAGACAGTGCTCCGGAATGATAATTTCACACGTTAATTGAAACAAATTATTATTATTAAAATTCTGGTACTGTAAAATCACCAAAACACCGTTATTGTTTATAAATTAAAAAGAGTTAAATAAACCATTAAATCCATTAAATTTACATTCAATTAAAAATCCAACTATTTGAAACACTATTCAAATATTAATTCATAATTCAAATATTTGAAACAATCCCTATATTTGAA
Source organism: Allium fistulosum (assembly GCA_030737815.1). Classification (NCBI taxonomy): domain Eukaryota; kingdom Viridiplantae; phylum Streptophyta; class Magnoliopsida; order Asparagales; family Amaryllidaceae; genus Allium; species Allium fistulosum. The sequence goes on from CM060903.1 coordinate 1,459,337,621, forward strand.
TTCAAATTTAAAACATTAAAACCAATTATTCTAATATTTAAAATTAATTAAATATTCAATTCCAATGACCAATATTCTATGTTCTTACATTTCCCCCCTTAAAAGAATTTCATCTTCGAAGTTTCCCAAATAGGGAAAATGCCTCTAAACCCATTAACTTTACAAAATCAATTTGTTTAAATAGGTTATTAATTCTTTAAGTCTTTTAATGGTAAGAAAAATTTCGGCAGCTTCTCCTTTGCGCAGCTCGGTCGGAAAATCTACAAATCGTCACTACGGGCCCAAACCAACAAAAGAAAACAAAAGCCAAGTGGCCTTCCATATCTGGGGCATAAAATCACCAATCAAAAAAAAATATAAACACATACCTATTTGTCGGATAAACAACTCTACTCATGAAACCAAAAGCATCAAACTAGCCTTTGCTTCCATAAACTTGCATATCACTTACAAATAATGTGCAGCTTTATAACTCATAACCATATAATTTTGCATTTTTCAATGTCAAACATATTATTTATTAAACCCTGTACAATGTACATATACTATCCATATGCAATATCAAATCCGATCGCTCGCTCGACAACACAATTTCACTTCTGAACTAGGTCGCTCACTCAACCACTCTAGTACGGACTTTGATCCGGTTCCTTTATTAGAAACCTCAATTCTCCTTACATAGCCATCAAATATGATAGAAAACTTTGGAATCAAATCAAAAAATCGTATCCAGTGTTCGCCGTCAAGAATCGAGTGAAAAATCCTAACTCAGGCCGGTGTAAATCACCTCGAAATCATATACCTGAATCCGAATAAAAAATTCTCATGCGAATAAAATGATCTACGTACATCTTATGTATTTATTCTAATTGGTTTCTTAACTACGCCAATTACCTTACATTTTAAATCACATTCAGTCTTTATTTAACAACACTCCATTCCATACTAAATTCATTTTTGAACCATGACATAAAACATTATTTAAGTGTATAAATATTTCATAACTTAAGTTTGTATAACACTCCACCTTTAATTACACCAATAGTATTACATTTAATACTAAAATCATTTATGAACCATTTCATAAAACTATCACTTAAGTTTATTACATCTTATGAAACAGAACTTATGTAATCAATCACCTTTTAAACTTAAGTTTGGATTTGTATAACACTCTTCTATATTCTATAAGTATATACACAATTTCAGTTTCTTTCACTTAACCAGGATGTTCAACCAATTTAAACCTATTTTAATTTACTAATTCCTCAAATTAATAAGTTATAAAAGCTTATCTACTTTTTCTCACAAAACACTTGGCTTCAATTTCTAAATCCATTTGAAAGTCCCGACTACCTAAAATTACCGGAAGTTCTATTTTATTTTAATAAATGAAAATTACCAAACAACATATCAAAATGAGATGCAAAACCAAACTACCCTAATGTAGGATACCTGCATCCATATAATAACTTGATTGAAAACTTCGGACTTAAACACTGGTTTTATTTCAACTCTATTTTGAAATAAATAATATATACATATCTTCTTTTGTATATTAGATCACACTTTTGGAATTCGAAACAAATTTGTTTTATTCAAATAATTCTATGGAAAAATACTATGGTAATAATCCCTCACTTAGAAACTCTTGAAAAACACTTCCTAATAACACTGATATTTAAGTTCTCAATTTCTCAGCTTAAATCCTTTTCCTTACAAACCGCATTTATAAATTATACTTATATAATTTTCACTTCTATATATAAAACCATTTCACAAATGTATATCTTTATTTAGATTGTAATAAACAACTTTTATTAAAGTTAAAATTTAACCTAGTATTATCACCGAACGCCTTACAGTCAAATTGTGAAACTGTATTCACAAGGTGTTCGTATTAATTTAACCAAACAAAATACCCATAAACTATCTGAGCACGACTAATCAATAATAAATGATAATAATAAAATATTATCATTCTCTAGCAACCAAACATCATATATAATTATATTAATTTTTGAAAAATATTCTTTATATATTAAAAATATAATCTAAGTAAAATTATTCCATTTACCCACTTTCATAACAATACTATGTCGATTTGCCTTGTCCAAGTATTTAGAAACCCCAATTGATACCGTGACGTCCCACATACCGACCAGAATTCATAAACCACTCAACCGATAAACCAACATAATATAAAACATTTTTATAGCACTAACACACACGCGCTCATATATATATATATACATATATATATATATATATATAATACACTCAAACTCATCCTAGGGTCTCACTTACCTTATCTCAAATGAGTTAACCCCACTAAAGCCTAGGTGTTCGCTCAACCTAAGCTCTGATACCATGTGTAACGAACCACCTTTTTGATCCTCAGAAGTCGACACTAATACATCCACGGTATTCACGTACCGAGCATCGACGTGCCGGAAAGACAGATTGTTGGAGAAAAAGAAAGAAAAGGCAGAACAAAAACTGACATCGCGACGAGCAATTTATAATAAACAACAGATCTTTACAAAAAGAAAACTATAATATATATACATCGAATTAGAGTACACTAATCTATCATCAGCTTGGATAGTTATAACAACCTGTCCACACAAATGCTGATAGATATAAACACCCAATACAGCAGAAAATAAACATATACATAGATACATCTTGAAGGCATCCAACTCATCTCCTAAAGCTCCAAAGCATCCAAACTAGATCTATAAATATGCTCGGTCTGACCCTAGCATTATTAGAAAATAACACTCGGATCAGTTTGGTAAACCAGCGTGAGAAACACACCTTAAATAAAAATTTAATTTTATAAAACCTTTGAAAATAAAAGTAGCTCGTAAAACCATGTCGCACATAAACACGGACGGGTTTTTGCTTTATGATAACCAAAACATTTGTATTAGAAAATCCAATGATATTATAATAATGTCTAAGGGTAAAAATATCAATAATCAAGTAGCTTTGATGCTCGTGAGTATACATCACAACAATAATAGGTATATAATCAAAAATTGTTAAGGCGCGTTCGCCAATTTTGTAGGATTCCGCAGAGAGGCCCTTAGTACTTCGAGAACGGTCGTCCTGCATAAGGATCAGAGTTATCCTTCGAAAGCAACAATACATCCCTAGTGATGTACAATAGGAAATACAAAGCTAGCTAAGTAGGCCAAATTCATCGCTCCATGCATGCATAACAAATGTAGGTAACTCTAGGAAGGAGATGACTACACCCTTATGGGGTAGCTAAACCCCTGGCTGTGCATCCTATTTTTGGTTTTAGTCATTACCATTGGTGAGGCTACGTCCGGCGTTCCAGCTCACGCACCACCACCTGAACAGATCTTAGAACCACACATGGATTCACATACCTTAACAGGTCTTGGAATCACACAGGGATTCCCATGTCTCAAAAAAGATCTCAGAATCACACATGGATTCTCATATCCCAATGGGTCTCAGAATCACACATGGATTCCCACATCTCAAAATAGATTTTGGAATCGTACATGGATTCTCATACTCCAGCGGTTCTCGAAATCACACATGGATTTCCACATCTCTAACCTCACTCAAATCTCCTCCAAGTATAGAACCCATATATGGGTTTGGAGTAGCTATGGTTTCAAGTCATCTCATACAAGTACACTCCCCCGCTTACCGGGTGTTCCAAAACCAATCGATCAATTTCCAGAATGCTCAATATTGGTTCTTTTAGAAATAATCAGACAATACATAAGAGCGGAGATCACCTCTTAACCGTTTGAGTAGATGGATTTCCTCATCATTTATCTTAGAAGAACAAACCGAGTTATACATATAGTATAACGCCACTAACAGTAACTGTATCATATAATCCCCTTGTTTCTCCTAGATATTTCTAGAGTTAAAATCCATTGGTGTTAAGTAAGGTAATATTTCCATACCACCAAAATTTAGAAGGATTACACATTTTGGTGAAGATTTGATAGTCGGTTATTTAACTACCAAATTAATAAACATTCAAAACAGAGATTACATTTCCCATGGAAACCACTAAGCCTCTTAAATTAATCTTTCATTAGTTCTATTTCCAAAATATTTATCAAAATATTCATATACTTATCTCACTGGGATAAGTATATTCACAAACCATTCCTTTCAAATTGGAAAACCTTTTTCACATACTTATAAAATGGTATAAGTATGTTCACCAAACATTTAACGAGATTTTCTATTTCAAAATCATAATAAAATGATCAAACCCAAATGTCATTAAACGAAGATATAAATAACTCAAACACCATTCCTTTCCATAAATTTCTTTTATTTTATAAATATCTCCTTTATAAATCCCTAAATCTATTTATAAAGCTTCTTTATAAATCTCACTATTTTATAAAAATAATATTTTATAAATCTCAAAAACCCATTTATAAAACTTCCCTTTCAAATCGCTAAACCATTTATAAATGTCTTGTCTAAAATCATTCAAAACCCAACATCTTTTCGAATTCCAAACGTCTTTCAAATTTATAAACTCCTTTTAATAAAGTGAATATTAGGCTCAGGTCCCTAATAAATTTCAAAATACACAAAAACCCTAGTAAAAAAAGTATATAAATTAGGTCCCTAGAATTAAGTTACTAAGTAATTGCATATAGTTATGCAATTATTCACTGAAAAATTGCAGACATTTATGCAATTATATCCAAAAGTTGCATAAATTTATGCAATTTTTTGGGTGAATAATTACGGAAATTTCCGCAATTTTTTGGCGAATAATTGCCGAATTTTCCGTAATTTTTCAGTGAATAGTTGTGTAAATGTCTGCAATTTTTTGATATAATTGCATAAATGTATGAAATTATTCACAGAATAATTGCACAAGTGTATGCCATTATTCGGTAACTTAATTCTAGGGACCTAATTTACAAACTTTTTTACTGGGGTTTTTGTGTATTTTGAAACTTATTAGGGACGTGTGCCAAACTGTCCCTTTAATAAATCCTTTTTATAAAAGAAATCTTTTTATAAACAATTTATGATTTAATTATAATAAATACAAACTTTAATGTCATAAAGATAAATTTTAAACATTTTTAATAATATAATAATAAACTTAAAAACATTTTAAAATATATATATTAATTAGTTTTAAAAAACATTTAAAATAAATATAATAAAATAACTTTCAATAACTTTCAAAATATAATTAAGTAACTTTCAAGCAATATTACCAATGAAATAATTTACCGGCTTTAAATAATCAATAATAAAATGATTTCTTATCTTTAAACTACCATGATAAAGAATTAATTATCTTTAAACAACATTAATAAAATAATTCATTTTAAAACATTATAAATATAATAATTAACTTTACTAAAAATTAATTTTTACAAAACACTTTGTAAAATAGAAATTAAACAAACACTTTGTTAAAATAATAATTAAATAAAACATTTTACTTCAAATTATGAACTTGAAGTTAATTTAAAACCATAACTTTCCAAATCTAGGAAGAGGCTTTGCGACCCCAATAGCACTTAAACAAGCTACCATTTTATTCAATTTAACTTTCCAAGTTAAATTACTGGTACTTATGTAAGCAGGCATATATGTGAACCAAATCAATAATTAACAATCAATCGTTAACACATCACTTATCCAGTATTAATCAACTGGCATTTAAATGAATGTCTAAATTAATATAATAGCAAAGTGAGAATTTATTCTGCTAAATGAATGTCGGTTAAAATAAACTCTTCTATTTATTATTAGACGGTGTTAATTTGGCCAAATAGTCAACCCCAAGGAAGTATGCTTAAATTAACAACGTTATTATTTAAACAATGTAATTATATTAATTCGGTATTATTCTATCACTTTATACCTTTTCCATTTTCAAAAATGATAATTATCCAAACCAAACAACCACCAAATACAACATCTAAGCATTCAATTAAGAATTTATATCTTCTATATAACATACTGATTAACCAAAAAGGTGAGTAAAACTTATCGAAATTCCAGTTATCGCTTCCGCATTCTAGTTCCGATTAGCTTGAAATTCTACAAGCTTCAATCTCCATTGATCCAATTTCAAAATGTAGCTAACATCATTACGAATCCAACGCGACTGACAACGTTCGATTTTGACCTTGTATGATCAAGTTATACATTTTATGAGTTATTGAGTTAATTACATTAATAATTAACACTAATTACAACACTAAACCTTAATCACGCCCTAATCATCTCATCTTCAATCCAGGCTGCACGCTTAAGAAACTTGACACTATGATTTTCCACCTCCCTCTCCTGCCGTGGGCCACCATCTATCGCAGTGAGCCCCCCGATGAATGCCTCAACCAAGAGCAACCCGTCGATGCCAGCCATGCCTCCCCTCGACGATCATAGCTCGTCGGAGAACCCCAAACAGCCACCGCCTTCTAATGCGGATCCCCGTAGCAACAGGCTAACTCCGGCCATCCAACTTGTCATCTCCCTTGCCTCATCATGATGAACAACATCCTGTTTGAGGTCGAGGCCTAATTCGGCTTCTGGTAGCCACAGTGAACGTGGGCCGTTGGATAGAGGTTGAAAGAAATGGAAGCTAGGGTTTCTCTTCTGGTTTGTGCAAAAGAAAGAAGGGTGTGGGTCCTTATATAGCTAGCTAACCGACACTATTCATGCCCAGAAATTCATGAACTCTAATCGAGGCGTGCTCACTGGCGTTTCTAGCAAATTACCCATATTACGAACTCAATAAAACGATTTTTGAGACATAATTCCAACAAATAAAAAAGTTAGCTTTTAAAATCAAACTATATTATATTATAATTCCTGAAATTAATCGCTATGCGTTTCGAGCTCGCACGACCATACAGTACGTCCGATCACCATGAAACTCGTCGGTGTACAACAATTCATTATTCAGGATCTAATGGCATTAATTTCGTCAAAAATCTAAAACATTGCCCCGAAATGGTAATTTCGCACGTTAATTGGAACGTATTATTATTATTAAAATTTTGGTTCTGAAAAATCACCAAAACACCGTTACTGTTTATAAATTAAAAGGAGTTAAATAAGACCATTAAATTTAAGTTCAATAAAAAGTCCAACTATTTGAAACACTATTCAAATATTAATACACAATTCATATATTTTAAACTATCCCTATATTTGAATTCAAGTTTAAAACCTTCAAAACCAATTATTCTAATATTTAAAATTAATTGAATATTCAAACCAAATGACCAAAATCCCAGGTTGTTACACCTTTTTTACCAGAGAATGTCCTTTGATTCTCTACTTATTTACTCGATTTCTATCCTATAATTTCACTCACTTTATTTCAAATTCCAAATACATTTCACTCTCATGTGTCCTCAAACATTCAATAATGGCTTCCTCTGGCCAAATCAAAAAACCATTAGGCACTTTAAGAAAACTAAAAGCTTTCTCTTCAATGAGAAAGATGCCATTGAAGCCTATATAGAGTATACTACTTCCGAAAAGGTTTTTCCCGATAGATTTGCTAATTCGAAGATTTTTCTTCTTATGGTTTACATGATCTCTATTTTGAAAATGAAATTCTTGATTTAATTGAATCTTCTCAAAATGATTTTGTTTGTTATCCCGATGTGTTCAAAATGTTTTATGCAAATTTAAATAGAAAATTTTATCAAGGAGATGAATGTCAAGTTTGGAGTAGCGTTAATGGTACTTAAATCACTTTAAATTGTGAACTTTTGGCTCATATTCTTCGTTGTAAATCTAGTGGTATTGACTTCTCCACCTTTTAAATTGATATACAAAATCATGAAGTTCTTCATGATATTTTCGAAAGTGATGAAGATTTTGAATTAAACACAAGAATCTTCGACTAAAATCGAGATTTATGAGTCTCATTTTACAACAAAGTATTACTCCGAGGGTATGTAATTATAATAACCCTACTCAAAAAGTTTTCAAATCTCTTTTTTCTATTTATGGTCGCTACAACATAAATTGGACACAAGTCATTTTAGATGATTTTGTCCAAAAGAACATTTCTAGACATGAGAACACACTCTTCAATGGTATGTATCTTACTAGAATTTTCTTATATTTTGGTGTAGATTTAAGAGGGGGAAAATCCACTCCTCGATTGTTTTGACAAAGCCAATATCTCTTTTATGCACATTCCACCATTTTTCGTGCCATATGGGACTCTTCTCGAAATGGAGCAAAGGTTGACATATGAAAAAGAACAAAAATTCAACTAAAAGAGGAAGAAGAAGGGGATGAAATTGAAGTGGAAAAAGAGGAAGAGGAGGAAGAAACAGATTCTTCCTTGTAAAGTTTCGAAAAACCATCCCACCCTACCAACAAAGAAATACTAAGGAACCGAGAGAAGCTTCTTAAAAACTAAAAGAAGCTTAAGTGTTCTTTTAGTAAAAAGTTCGCCTCTCTTTCCAACAACATGGATAAATTCTTTGGAAAGGTCATTCGCAAGCTTGGTGGCTCTTCATCATCCTCTACATCCTTTTATAACCTATCTTGTTGTTTAATTATGTTATCTAACTTTGTCTTATGTGTTTTTAGTTTAAGTTCATGTCATGTTTATGTATTTGCTTTTATTAATCATCGAAATCCATGTATTCTTCAAGTTATAAGTAATAAAATATATTTCTTACTATCTTATATTGTTTATTAGTCTCTAGAAGTTATAAATATATAATGGTATAAGATAAAAACAAAAGGTATAGCAAATATTTTTGTTTTGAAAATTAATGTACATATGCTGACATACATGCTACCTATATGTCAACATATAACAAGCAGAAAGCATTTTTTTTAAATTTCAAAAAAAATGAATATCTACCAACTATCCATTCATTTCAAACGACTTTCTACTTCTATTTATGCCTATTTCTTCTAGAAAACTCAGTCATCATTTTATCCTACGCTCTCCTTTCATTCTCAAACATATTTTCACAAAAATGTCTTCTCCGCATCAAAAATTATGTGAAAATCTTAAACATACTCTTCAACCTTTCAAAGACATTCTCTCTTTTATCCTACGAAATCAAAGGCATTTAGAGTTGAGTCAAATGCAGATGATCAAGGAACAAGAAAAGCATTTTGATGTTATTTGATGGATGATTTCTTCCTTAATCAAAGACGAATCAACCAATAACCTAGAGTGCACTATTAACAAGGGTAATGAAGATTGGGATGCCATCAAAGCAGATCCAATTTTTGAGTCCGATGGTTGCATTGAATTTCCATGAAATGTCTAGTTATTAGGTTTGGGTTTGCTATGTACCCTTAGGATTTAGTTTGGATTATTTGAATTATTTGGTCGATTGATTTGGTTTGAATGATTGGATTATTTTGCTTTTGTTTGGAGTTGGATTAGCTTGTTTTTATGACTTGATTTTGTATAGTTTGAAATAAAATTTAAATTATAAGTCTTCATTTTCATATTTAGTATAAAATACTGCATTATTTATCATATACTTATCGTATATCATCAGATATAATCATATCAATCAAACTTGGATTATTAATTTTGAATATATATTTTCTAAGCATTTGTATTAGGGAGAGTTTTTAATTTTTCACCCATTTTTTTGATGGCAAAGGGGAGAAAAATATACATATGCACATATTAATAGGGAGCTATCTGACTCAGGGGGAGTTATATCATATTTTATATCTACAAGATATTAATGGTAGTCATCATCAAAAATGGGGAGATTGTTAACACCTCAGCTATTAATTTTGATGACGACAATCTTGATAATAATAATACATTCATATAAATATGGATACTAATGTTTTTCCAAGCTATACAATATATAGTGTAGGATATTATTTAGGTATTAAATCGAAGACTGTATGGTATAAAGACTCAAAGAATGGACATTAATACTAATGAGTATAAAGATCAAGATATGAAGATCTCAAGACTATAGTAAAGTTTATAGAATCGTAGGAGATTGTTAGAGTCCCTTGTAGTAATTTTTTATCTCTGTTTCTCATTTTCTAATCCTTTTCCTTAAAAAAAAATATTTTAGAAAAATATTTAAAAATATTTATAAAGTTTTTTAAAGCTTAAAATGTTTATAAACTATGTTTAAACTATTTTATAAAATATCAAATTATTTTACTTCGTATAGGATTTTCAAAACATTTTAAAATAAATAAGTTTTTCAAATTACACTAGCCTGTCGACATATAGGCAGATGATATGTCGACATACATGCCGCTATTTTGAAATTCAAATTTTGAAATGAAGTGTCTATTCATTGTAACTCTTCGCGAATCGACATGTCTATTTATTCTCTATATATAAGGGGCTTTCAAACGAATTTTTAACAACTACTTTCTTATTATCCTCTCTCCTCTTACTCCACCAAAATTTCTAGTGAAAAATATATTCAAATCTTCTCAAATTCAACTATTTACTCTTTGATTTCAATCATCTCTCTCTGATGCAGGCCAGCCTGAGCCTGATTTTTCAATTCCAGATTTGAAGCTTGAAGCAGCGCCGATAGACATCACTTTAGGTCGCGAACGACCTAAAGAACTCATAAGTCACCAACGACCTAACTTAGGTTGCCAACGACCTAACGAGTCACGAGCTAATGAATTACGACCTAACGAGATAGGTCGCTCCAGCATACCACTTGACTTAGGTCGCCAACGACCTAACTTTATCTGCAAGCAGCAACTTAAAATGTCACAACCTAAAAGACTACGACCTATGCTAGGTCGCTCACATATGCGAGAAACATTAGGTCGCTCAAAACGTACGAGCGAGCTACGACCTATACTAGGTCGCTCACCAATGCCGCTTCATGTTAGGTCGCTCAAGCATAAGTCGCTCAGCTACTTAGGTCGCTCATCCTATAGATCGCTCAAGGGCTTAAACCGCATCCATCTTAGGTCGCTCAAGCCTAGTTCGCTCAGTTCCTTAGATCGCTCATCCTATAGGTCGCACAAGATGTTCCGGAAGCTGATTCTTCTTATGTCATTGAAGCTCATGTCGTGTGGGTTGTATAATTAAGTCGTTACGTTTTTAACTCGTATATTTTGTGTTGTAAATATGTTAAGTCGTGAGTCGCTGTTTGTTTTAGGTCGTTCCCGACCTATGTGTTGTAAGGTGTTGTGATGTAAAGTGTTGTATTGTATTTGTCTGTTTTAGGTCGCAAGGTGTTAGGTCGTGAATGACCTAGGTGTTTGATTTCTGTTGTTTGAGTTGTAACTCTATAAATAGCGGGGTTGTGTCATTTGTAAGAGTTTAGTTGATTTTGAATAAAACTTTTGTTTGTTAGCTTTGTGATTTCATTAAATTGGTAGTTGAGTGTGATCTCCTATCTCCTCTTTCGGCATTCGAGTGCGCTCGGATCAACGATCGTAGAAGCCGATTCACGGAATCTAGTGCGCTAGATCAACGTCGAAGAATCGTAGATCTTTAAACACGGTATCATGCGCGATCAACGTGTTTGGGATAGCTAGAATCCGGTATCTTTGGATCAACGGATTTGGGCCATTCAGTATCTTCTATTACATCGATTGCTACTTTCACAGATTTATCCATTTCAGTTATCCGCTGCTGCATCATTTGGTATCAGAGCTAGACTTAGCCAATCATAGCTAAGCCGAGTCTTGGAGCCAATTCTTATTCAAGAGTTCAAGCCGTGCATCACTTTGTTGTTCAAAGCCGAGAGTTGAAGTTTGTTTCATTTGACAATGCCGCCAAGAAGAGCTAATCGTCATCAAAATGTTGAAGATTTGTATAAGAGAGAGGATGCCGAACAAATGGAACAACGGATTAGCAACAAATTCAATGAGAAATTAGATGAAGGTATTGGGAGATTAGAGAAATTGATGGTGAACATGAATCAGGGTCAAAGAAGGAGGTCGCCAATCTCGAACCATGGAGGAAACAGAGTTTCGCCATCGGTTACGGAAGCGAGGAGGGTGTCGCCACAATCTGATCGAGGAAGAAGAGAATCATCAGTTTCAATGAGAAGAGAACATTACGAGTATAGAAATGAAGAGAGAAGAACTCCACGTGAGTTTGAACATGAACCACACCGTGATGATGATAGACAAAGTAGAAGAGATATGCGAGATCATAGAAATGTGGAAGGTCGAGATCGTTATCGAAGTACATCTATTTTTGATGAAGATGGTGGTAGATGTAGTGTTCATTCACGAGATCGAGACCAAGGGTGGAATGCATATCGGGTTGTAGAAGATGATCGCCGATGGGAGGCGGGGATGAAAACTGAAATTCCAGAATTCAAGGGTGGAATGGAAACGGAGGAATTTTTGGATTGGGTTTCAAATGTTGAAGAAAATTTTGACTTCAAAGAAGTTCCCGAGGATCGAAGAGTGAAGTTGGTTGCTACAAGATTAAGAGGAAGAGCTATGGCTTGGTGGCAACAAACAAAACTTACACGGGAGAGGATGGGGAAGTCAAAGATTGTCACATGGGATAAGATGAGAAGGATGATGAAAGCAACTTTCTTGCCGCACAATTATCAATCCCTTATGTATCAACGATTGTAGAATCTAAGGCAAGGGACGAGGATAGTGAATGACTATGCAGATGAATTTTATCAGTTAATTGCGAGGAATGGTATCATGGAGACAGAAGAACAGTTAACCGCTAGGTATGTGGGAGGATTGCGAACGCAAATTCAAGACATGGTGAATATGTTCGATCCAAGATCTGTCGCCGAAGCACATCAGAAAGCACTTGCTTGGGAGAAACAAGGAAGAAGAGGTGGTGGAATGTTTACGAATTCCAACAATCAGAATAAGGATGTTAGTAACAGTGCGGATGTTTCCAAAGTCATCAATAAACCGAATGTGAATGAAGCCAACAAAGCTAAGGTCAATAGTAGTCTCAAATGCTTTAATTGTCAAGAGTTAGGCCATAAAAGCAATGAATGTATAAAACCCAAGAAGCGAGCAATGATTGCGGAGATTGAGCATGAAGATACAGAGGTAGAGTGTGTCAATTCGCTACCAGTTGAAGAAGAAGAATTGTTGACAGGAGATGAGGGTTGTAGTTTGTTGATGAGAAGATCGTGTTTGACACCGAAGCAAGAGGATTCAAGTTGGTTGAGGAGTAACATTTTCCAGTCAATGTGCACGATCTTTGGAAGGGTTTGTAAATTTATCATCAATGCAGGAAGCTGTGATAATATCATTTCTTCGGAAGTTGTGAAGAAGTTGTCATTGAAAACAGAAAAACATCCACACCCCTACAAATTAGCTTGGTTGAGGAAAGGAGGGGAAGTGAAGGTCAATCGAAGAGCGTGTGTTAATTTTTCCATTGGGAAGAAATACAAAGACGAAATTTGGTGTGATGTAGTTGATATGGATGTTTGCCATTTGTTGTTGGGAAGGCCATGGCAATACGATAGAGTTGTGCAACATGATGGATGCACAAACAGTTACAGTTTTATGTTCGAGGATACATGGATCGTTTTGGTTCCTAAGAAGCGTCAACAGAGTGAAAACAAATTGGAGGAAATCGAGGAGCTAAAAACTTTGTTATCTTTAAAGGAATTTGTTGATGTGGAAGATGAAGTCGATTGTGTTCAATCACCAAAGTTTGACAAAGATGAAGTTGATGATTTTCAACCAACGAAGTTTGACGAACATGAGGTTGAAAAGTCACAACCAGCCAAGTTGAATGAGGATGAAGACAGTAAGTCAGAAGATGAAGAGGGTAATTTGTTGGTAAAGGAGGTGGATTCGACTAGTCTACAATCTACATGAGAGCTTGTTAAAGGAGTGGAGGATAGCGCAGAAATATTCCTGTTAAATTAAAATGAAACCAGTGAAAGTGTTGAAATTATCGAAGAGGTTAAGTCAATGTTGAATGAATGTGAAGGTGTAATTCCTACGGAGCTGTCCAAGGAATTACTGCCAAGGGGAAATGTACATCATGTTAATCAAGTGTCAAGTGCTATTGTACCGTATATGCCACGTAACCATATGTGTCCGACAGAGCAGGTAGAGTTGAGAAGACTGGCTGATGGGTTACTATTCAAAGGAAGGCGGTTGTATACTCCTGATCGTAGTTAGAAAATAAAAGTTATCAAAGACATGCGTGTAGAAAGGCACGAGGACCGTGATCATACCACGCAGTTGGTTACAACGTTTTGTTTGGGACCGTCAATAAGAAAAGGGGGTAAAATGTTTGTTCAGAAGAGTCAGAGTTATCAAATTTCAAAAGAGACCGCGACGAAGTCAGGATTATGTATGTCATTACCTATACATACTAGATCATGGGTGAGCGTAAATATCGACTCTGTATTGAATTTGATGAAGACACAAAGTGGCAACGAACCTATCTATTCGATGATTGAACAAATTCTTGTTGATACTTACAATAAGAAAGAGGCTAGAGGAATGAGTCGTTTAGAAATTATGGAGGAAATTTGGGAGAATGATGGTAAGTTGAGCTTGCCAGATCATCGTCCTAGTACTAACATTGACAATATCAAACACTTGGTTCTGTTTAACGAAGTTGAAAGTGTCGAAGATGAAGAAACTGTAAATTCGAGGATGAATTTCTGTCAACCAGGGGAGGATGATGCAGGCCAGCCTGAGCCTGATTTTTCAATTCCAGATTTGAAGCTTGAAGCAGCGCCAACAGACATCACTTTAGGTCGCGAACAACCTAAAGAACTCATAAGTCGCCAATGACCTAACTTAGGTCGCCAACGACCTAACGAGTCACGAGCTAATGAATTACGACCTAACGAGATAGGTCGCTCCAGCATACCACTTGACTTAGGTCGCCAACGACCTAACTCTATCTGCAAGCTGCGACCTAAAAAGTCACGACCTAAAAGACTACGACCTATGCTAGGTCGCTCACATATGCGAGAAACATTAGGTCGCTCAGAACGTACGAGCGAGCTACGACCTATACTAGGTCGCTCACCAATGCCGCTTCATGTCAGGTTGCTCAAGCATAAGTCGCTCAACTCCTTAGTTCGCTCATCCTATAGATCGCTCAAGGGCTTAAACCGCATCCATCTTAGGTCGCTCAAGCCTAGTTCGCTCAGTTCCTTAGATCGCTCATCCTATAGGTCGCACAAGATGTTCCGGAAGCTGATTCTTCTTATGTCATTGAAGCTCATGTCGTGTGGGTTGTATACTTAAGTAGTTATGTTTTTAACTCGTATATGTTGTGTTGTAAATATGTTAAGTCATGAGTCGCTGTTTGTTTTAGGTCGTTCCCGACCTATGTGTTGTAATGTGTTGTGATGTAAAGTGTTGTATTGTATTTGTCTGTTTTAGGTCGTCTGTTTTAGGTCGCAAGGTGTTAGGTCGTGAATGACCTAGGTGTTTGATTTCTGTTGTGTGAGTTGTAACTCTATAAATAGCGGGGTTGTGTCATTTGTAAGAGTTTAGTTGATTTTGAATAAAACTTTTGTTTGTTAGCTTTGTGCTTTCATTAAATTGGTAGTTGAGTGTGATCTCCTATCTCCTCTTTCGGCATTCGAGTGCGCTCGGATCAACAATCGTAGAAGCCGATTCACGGAATCTAGTGCACTAGATCAACGTCGAAGAATCGTAGATCTTTAAACACGGTATCGTGCGCGATCAACGTGTTTGGGATAGCTAGAATCCGGTATCTTTGGATCAACGGATTTGGGCCATTCAGTATCTTCTATTCCATCGATTGCTACTTTCACAGATTTATCCATTTCAGTTATCCGCTGCTGCATCACTCTCTCTCTCAACCGAATATCAAAGGGCTGTTCAAGAGACTATAGGATTCATTGTAACCAAAGATCAAGAAATTGTCTTCGGAAAAACCATAAAACTCTAGTTGTATTTGGTAGCCCGAAAATCTGAATAGGTGTGCTTATAGCCCATCCAAATCAAGTGGGTGTGCCTTGAGCTCGGAAAATCAGGAGGGTGTGTCTCGTAGCCTCGGAATCGAGATTGTAATTGGGTTTGCCTTCTATCCATTTAAAGATTGGCATTTGGAAAGAAATCTGTACAAGTAATTTTATGGGACTAGACGCAAAGTAACTTCGAACTAGTATAAAAATCCTGATGTGATCTTTCTAATCCTTTGCCTTTTACTTTACTGCATTTATACTTATCATTGTTTGTATTTGTGATTTTTAATTCTGCACTGGTCAATAATAATCTTGAAATAATTTTAAAAAATTCAAAAAAATTCAAAAACACTATTCACCCCTTCTATTGTTTAAGTAGCCTTATGATTTATAATTTCGCAACCCACACACTACACATAACATCTCTAGCTTGAGTTTGCGCAACAACTAGAGGATATGCAAATAATTTGTTAATGCATAAATGGTAGAGGAAAACATGTATATTAGAGATTCATAATCTTTAATGTACATTTATTTGAGTGATATTTATTTAGGGAATAATGTATTTCTTATATAATACCCTCATGATTCAAGTGTTAGAAACATCTAAAATCATGATATACGTATTATACATATGTATTTAGTTCTTAAATCTAATTTAGGTTCTCCTTAGTTCAACCTATATTATAAATTCATGTTATACAAGTCTAATTAATTTATAACCCTTTTATAATTTAACTAATTTATAATTATTCTTATGTATATTATTAATTAAATATTATTTATTATTAATTAAATATTATATAATATATTTAATTTTGTGTAAATTTTTTAAAAGTTTACATTATTCATCTTAAACTATTTGAGATAGTTAATCAACTATAATATTTATATTTTTTTTTTGTATACATATCAATGTATGTATACATTTTCATTAATTAAATTTTAATTTAATTTAATTAATCATATTAATTAAATTTTAAATTTCAAAATTTCCAAGTTAGTTATTTAATTTCTCATAACGATTTTGAAATTATTTAATGCATTTTATAACTTTTATAAAATTTCTCTTTTATATTTTAAGCTTAACATTTTAATCTAAAATATAATTTTAAATTTTCAAACAAATTTGAAAATTAGCCGAAGGTTCAAAATCAATTTGGAGCTTTATATTAAGGATAACCTTTAGGCTTACTTCATCCTTCCTGCCAAGCCGGTAGCTAGGTAGGGCGGAGTACTTGTTACCCTAATTCAACCTTAAACACTACCTTTATAGGCACCCTACTAAATCAGTAGGCTTTAATAAGTTAGCCCTAACATTGCTAATTTAGACTTCATAGGCCACTGGGCTCTAATACCATTAAAGGAACATGGCTAGTCGAAAGCGGGTAAAATAACTAGATTTCAATTTTTTCATATTTTTGGATCTATTAGGCCTATGAAGTCTATATGGATTTTTGATCCAATCTAAAATATTTTAAATAAAATCTTCAGTTTATTTAATTTGTGAAAAAGGTTTATTTTTGTCTAAATTTATAAGTGTATCAAATACACTTATTTGTGTATAATGCATGTGCCAAATATAAGAAGTGTGTATGGATAATGTGACCATATATAGGTGTTGGGATTTATACTACAATAGACTCATTTGTCCCTTTATATATGTAGACCATTTTGATTTAGAAGTACATACTCACACACGCACACACATACATACAATTGAGGATGGGTTTAAAATTTAATTTTATACATTTAGAAAAAGTCCATTTTATAAAACTCAAAATAAAATAACATACACATGCATATGTCCATATATAAATAATTGTAAACTATGTTTTAATATTAAAAACAATATACGTATGTAAAGTTTTGAGGAATACGGATTACGGATCTTAAGGCTAGGAATAACACTAAAGGGGGGGTGAATAGTGTTTATAAGAAATTACTAAATCTTTTTGAGTTTATGTTAATTTGAACACAAATGTATGTAATATTCAGAAACAGATATAATCACAAAAACAAACACAGATGCAGAAATAAAGTAAATGCAGTAAAGGAAAGAACACAACGGATTTAATACTGGTTCGGGGTTACCCTACATCCAGTCCCGCACAACTAAGTACGAATTTCCTTTCAAAAGCAATTCAACAATTACAACCCTTGGTTTCAAGGCTACGAGGTACACCCTCCAGAATCACAATCCTCTGGGTAGAGATACTTGATTTCCGGGGCAACAAGTTCACCCAATTGATTTCCAAGGCTACAATCAAACCTTTTCTTGCTTGATTGATTTCCAAGGCTACAATCACACCTTTTCTCGCTAGATAGATTACAAAGAAGCCTATAACTCTGAATAGCACTTGGATCTTGTTGAGATAGTGATAGAGAATCAAACCAGAGATCATCTAGTCAGATTCA
Organism: Allium fistulosum; assembly: GCA_030737815.1. Lineage (NCBI taxonomy): Eukaryota > Viridiplantae > Streptophyta > Magnoliopsida > Asparagales > Amaryllidaceae > Allium > Allium fistulosum. The sequence continues at coordinate 1,459,355,929 of CM060903.1, forward strand.
ATATTGATTTTGGCAGAGTGATGATAGAATTTTGAATAAGAAAATGTGGAAGAAGAAGAGAAGTGAAAAACCAGAAAAATCTGATTTTAAAATTCATTGAAACTGACCCCTATTTATAGAAGAACAACAGTCATGTCCATTCGTGAAAGGTTATGACGAATAGACACTTCTTTTGAAATTTAAATTTTGAACTCAACTGTCACCATGTCGACATGGTCACCATAGGCATGTCGACATCCCAAAGCATTTTTGATAGTTTGATTTTCTTTGAAAATAACCTTTATCTTATATTAAAACTATTTTAAACTTTATAAATATACTTGACTATAGATAAAATACATAGATAAATATAGAGAACACTATATATATAATTTTACTATAATATTATATTTAAATCTAAGTATAAATATATTATATTTAAAAGATAGTTTAAAACAGACGAAGTTTAAAAACAAGAATATTTAAGGCTAAAACATCTTTTTGAAAAATCATTTGAAAAGATAATTTTTAAGGCTAAAACATTTTGAAAAGCAATTTTGAAAATCATTCCGAAGTTGTTTTGAAAAACATTTTGAAGTAGTTTTGCAAGCTTCTTCCTGCAGAATATCTCATCATGTCAGGACTCGAGAACTTGTGCAAAACCAGGATGTTCGTGGGTTTGTAAGCCACTTGTCGTGGGTTTGTAAGCCACTAAAAAGGTAGAAATGGGTTCCATCCCAAAAGAAAAACGGAGTGAAGAATTCAGTGCTATTATGAAGTTTTAACATAATTCTAGACTCAATACTTATCTTGAAATCTTGAACTCTTGATAATCTTGATACTCATGAGTCTTCAATCTTGATATCTTGAATCTCTATACTGTACAGTCTTCATTCTTGGTACCAGCATGGTTAAATCATGCATATACATATATATCTAAACTTCAATGTTAGTATTTATATTTTATAATCTTATTCTAAGGTTGTTGTCATCAAAACCATCATCTCAAGGACTAACAATCTTCCCTTTTTTGATGATGATAACCTTTGTTTATAAAATATTACTTCTATCTTATTGACTCCCCCTAAATCTAATAACTCCCCCTTAATCTATGCCTAACTACCCTATTTTATATTTCTCCCCCTTTGTCATCAACAAAAACAAACTAACTCCAAACTATATAACTCCCAGTCTAATATCCTATATGATGATAGTGTTATCATCATTACTTACTTGTAATCCTAAAACTTAGTCCTAAATTACAAACTCTCCTAACTAAGAATCTATATAATAATACTTTCAATAAAACATATATAAGAACATACATTATTTATTAATTATTTATTTGTTTATATTTACATTTTCGTAGAGATTGTAAAACAAACAACAATTAGAAAAGAAAGAGAAGAAACTAATGTGTGTTTTTGAACATAGAAGATCTATGAATTGAACAATTTGGATAGTGGAAACAGAAATTTCCACGTTGTTCGACAAGATTTCCATCTTTATCAAAGCACACTTCGCCAACGCAAATGACTTTGTCATTGTCTTCTGCATGCTCTTCTTCCATTGGTTCTTCTTCTTCGCTTTCCTCGTATTCATGATCTCCTGAAGAGTCCCCGTCAATCAGGATTGGGTTGGCATGATTATCCATAAGAAACTATTACAAATTCCTAAGGATTTTGCCTTGCCTCTCTTATTCTTTGGCCATTCGAAGTTGCATCACTTGAATTTCAGTCATTAACTGAATGGTATCCTTTAGAGACTTCTCCATTTTCATTACACGAGCGAGCGTTGATAGTTGAAACGGACCAAAAGTAGGTGATGGGAACGAAAAAGTTGATTTTATGTTTGATTTGGAAGAGAAGGCCATTGATGAATTGATTTCAGAAAATAGAACAGAAAGAGAACAGAGAGAATGAAGAAAATTTCGAAATAGGAGAAATTTATAACCACTTATTTGAATTTTGGTGGGAAATTTTTTTAAAAATTAAAAAAACATTATATGTCGACATGGGTCTAGGGGGGATGTCGACATGGGTCTTGAATTTTTGCTTATTTAATTTATTTTGAATTTATTTTTAATTATACTTATTATTTATATTTTATATTTCAGTTAATGAACAAATACCTAATTCTCTTCTTAATTTAGTAAATGTAGATTCATTTAAGGGTTTTGTTAAGATATCAGCAATTTGATTTTCAGAATTGATATAGTCGAGAGTAATTACTTCTCTACTAATATTATCTCCGAGAAAATGGTGTCTGATATCAATATGTTTAGTTCGAGCATGTTGAGTAGTATTTTTGGATAAATTTATTGCACTAGAATTATCACAATAGATTGGTGATTTTGAAATATTTAAATTGAAATCTTTTAAAGTCTGTTGCATATATATTACTTGAGAACAAGCCAGAGCAGCAGAAATATACTCTGCTTCAGTTGTTGATAGAGAAACTGTGTTCTACTTTTTACTAAACCAGGAAATCAGAGAATGCCCTAAAAAGTGACAAGTTCCACTTGTACTTTTTCGGTCTGATTTACAACCAGCATAATCAGCATCACAGTAAGATATTAAATCAAACGAATCATTTTTAGGATAAAATAATCCATAATCAAAGGTGTGTTTAACATATCTTATAATATGTTTTACAGCTTTTAAGTGAGTTTCTTTAGGTTGGGATTGATACCTTGCACAGAGACAGAAACTATGCATGATATCAGGTCTACTCGCAGTGATATAGAGTAGTGATCCAATCATTCCTCTATATAATTTTTGATATACATCTTTCGAGAGATCTTCTTTACTAAGGTACTCATTGGTTGCCATGGGAGTGGGTTTTCCACTCGCAGTAGTCAAACCAAATTTATTAACTAGGTCTTTAGCATATTTTTCTTGACTAATAAAGATACCATTATCTAATTGTTTTATTTGTAATCCTAAAAGAAGTTTAATTCACCCATATGACTCATCTCAAACTCTTTTGTCATTATTTCAGAAAATTCTTTATTTATTTCAAAATTAGTTGATCCAAAAATGATATCATCTACGTAGACTTGTACTAGTTGAATATCATTTTTATTTCTTTTAACAAAAAGAGTATTATCTACTTTACCTATTTCAAGATTTGATTGTAACAAGTAAGATCTTAGTCTATCATACCAGGCTCTAGGAGCTTGCTTTAGACCATATAGAGCTTTCTTAAGTTTGTAAACATGATTTGGAAATTTATCATTTTCAAAAAGTGGTGGTTGTTTAACAAATACTTCTTCTTTTACAAAACCATTTAAAAATGCACTTTTAACATCCATTTGAAATAATTTGAAATTATTATGATTTGCGAAAGCAAGTAGAATCCTAATGGCTTCTAATCTTGCTACGGGGGCAAAGGTTTCATCAAAATCTATTCCTTCTTCTTGACAATAACCTTGAGCGACTAACCGGGATTTATTTCTAACAACCTCTCCTTGTTCATTCATTTTATTTTTATAAACCCATTTTGTTCCAATTATTGTTTTATTTTCAGGTCTAGGAACAAGTTCCCAAACATCATTTCTAGTGCATTGATTTAATTCTTCTTGCATAACCAAAATCCATGAATCATCAGTTGATGCTTCTTCTGGATTTTTAGGTTCAATAGTTGATATAAAAGCTACATTACTCATTTGACTTAGTTGGTTTCTAGTTTTAACAACAGATTGCATATCTCCAAGTATATTTTCTATAGGGTGGTCTTTTAAAAGTTTAATCCTTTTATTAGGATGATTTAATTCATTATTAGTTTCAGTTGATTCTTGGTTTTGAGTGATTAAATCCTCTTCATCATTTATTTCTTCAAAATTTTTGAAATTTTCATCAAATGAAACATGCATTGTTTCTTCGATGGTATTAGTTCTTAAATTAAATACTCAGTATGCTTTACTTCTATTAGAGTATCCGATAAAGATACCTTTGTCAGATTTATGATCAAATTTATCTAAGTTATATTTTGTATTTAAAATAAAACATTTACTTCCAAAAACTCTAAAATAAGATACCTTAGGTTTCTTTGAGTAAATAAGTTCATAAGATGTCTTATCAGTTAAAAGTCTAATTAAAATTCTATTTAAAATATAACAGGCGGTAGCAACTGCTTCTGCCCAAAAATAGTTTGGTAAATTACTATCAGAAAGCATAGTTCTCACACACTCTTGAATCGTCCTATTTTTACATTCTACTACTCTGTTTTGTTGTGGAGTTCTTGGAAATGAAAATTTGTGAATTATTCCCTTTTTATTGCAGAATTCTTCAAATTTTTCATTTTCAAATTCACCACCGTGATCACTACGAATGGTTATAATTTTTTGAGAAAATTGATTTTGAACCCTTTTTGAAAAATTCTTAAAACATTCAAAAGTACCACTTTTATGTTTCAAAAATATTGTCCATGTAAATCTAGAATAATCATCTACAATTACAAAAACATATTTGTTGTGATTTAATGACTGAATTTGAGATTGTAACGACCCGGTATTTTCAACCATTCGCATCCATTATAAGTGTATAGGTAGATACTCATGCCGGAGTTGAATTGCTCAAAATACCGCGTTGTAAATAAAATTTAGCAAATCTCAGAATATACAGTAAATAAATATAATCACAGATCACAGACACAGAGTAAAATAATGCAGTGGAAATAAAAGAGATAGTAGTTCATGAAGCTACTATATAAGTACATTAGAGTTAATTTAGATACAATAGGAATACCAAGATGCAACAGGAGTAACAGTATAATAATCAGGTACAACTCAGAATACAACTGGAATCAACTGGATAACAAGATGAATAGATATCTGGATCTTCAAAGCAAAACTCCAGCTCCAAAGGTGAGTCTCTAATGCTGTATCACTCAGTCTGACCCGAGCGTAAAGCAAAACACAAAACACTCGAGTCAGGACATACATACTTATACAATGTAAACCAACTCAAGTGAACTGTAATAAAGGTACAAGTAACTTAGAAGATGCTTGGGATCGCCCATCCTCTAAGGATCCGTTAAAATATCTACTATGTAGTAATATTCGCTATTATAATAATGTCTAATAAGTAAAGTATAATCATATAGAAAATAGCGTTAAGGGGATGGAGAACCTTAACGCGGTCGGATCTTAAAATCATAATCGTAGTAAAGCTCGATATGGTAGGTGACACGGCACAACTAGGCAATGCCAAGGTAGATATACCAATTACGCACACGGACTGATGGAGCGCATAACAGCCACTACCGTCCACCTCGAACAACACTCCCAAATCGGAGGATGGCCATCTAATCAATCACAAGTAAGAGTATAATATCGAAGAAATGTGTCCGAGAAGAGGTGCTACCTCACTGGTCCGAGATCGCTCCTGTTTTAGCCACCTTATGCCAACTCACAGGAGTTGGGTCCACGTAACATACCTTAAGAACGTCGCCACCATCCTACTTCATTCTGGAATCTCCACCGCATACACGATTGTCAAAGTGGTTTTCGGTATCGACAGAGAGTATGTCCATATCCGATCCCGGTCTCTTTGCCAACCAATCGTTATTATAACCCGTGGTTATAACTTTTAAAAACAATACTTTACTTCAAAATAAAATACCATTTCAAACCATATCTTTATCAAAATAAAGATTAAATCAATTCCAAACCATTTCAATATATTAACATATCATATCTTTCCAAAACTTCATTTCAATTCATTTCAATATATCAAAATATCATATCTTTACAAAATCCAAATATTCAACTTTACATCCTTTTAAATTCAAAGATATCACTCATTTATTGTCATTTCAAATCACCTTTAAATGGTTTATATTTCCAATTAAATTTATTCCTTTTAAACCTTTTAAAAGTGGAATTATTATTCTTACAAATTAAGTATTCAATTTCCAAAGTTTCAAGTCATTCTGAGTTCGTTTACTAAGTCAAAAACCCTAATTATTAAAATTTCAGCATTTCACAGCATTTAAAAACAACTGCTATAAGTTATATTTGAAAACATTTTAATTCAGCAAAGACAGCACTTAAAACTGCTGTTAAAACTCAGTTTTAGTTGAATTATAGTTCAAAACAGAAAAGACAGCATTTCAGAAGTGCTGCGGTAGTTCAGATTTCAAAACAAGGGTTAAATTTGATTTCAACATAGACTGCAGATAATTATAGCATTTCCAGAGAATGCTATAATAGGCCTGAGTTCAATATTAGCCTACAAGTTCAACTACAGCAACTACAACATTTCAGAAATGCTGTAATAGCTCTTTTTACACAATTTTAGTTCAAAACAGAATCTATAGCATTTCTGAATGCTATTAAAAGTTAATTTCAGGTGTTAGTGTATTTCCAACAATTAAATAACTTTAATTTAAAACACATAAACATTTTAAAAATCATATTTTAACATTTAAAATGTTCATTTACATTCATTTAACATATATCTTTTCACAATAAATTTCTTATAATCAAATCCAATTTTCAACAATTTACTTAATAAATTTAAGTGTAAAAGTGTCCAATTCTTCACATTTCAACAAATAAACTTAACACTTCAAATTTAAATTACCATTTCACAATTTAACTAAATTTCCAATTTTATTTAATTAACTTAAACCTTTAATTAAAACCAAATTTCACATTTCCTAGTCAAGTTATATTTTAAAAGATCACTTTTAAACATTCATTTATTTAACCACTTAAATTCATAGAAAAATCAATAATACTCTAATAAAACACTTAAATTCAAATTTTATCAAATTATCATATTTACCATTTCCAAATAAAATTTAACATCCATTTTATTTATATAACTTAAATATCATTTTTAACCAAAATTCCAAATTTCCAACTTAAGTTATATTCCAAAAATCCGGTTAAACCATTCATTAATTACATTTTTTTTACACATAGAAAAAAAATCATAATTTCTTTAATTCAAAATATTTCAAAATCTGTTTAAATCAAATTTCATAAATTTATATTTTTAAAATACTTAAAAATATCCAAAACACTTTATAAAATAACCACGGGCCTGTATATAGTTTTCTAGCCTAGGTTAAGTGATAAATATACTATATCATTTCAATCCGTAGTTTACAAAGAAAAATCCGGGTTTTATCATTTCAAACCCGCAATCCCAAGTAAATAAAATTTAATTGAAAATCGTTCAGGCCTATCATTTCAGCCCATAACGATCTTCCCTTATTCTAAAGTCTGTTCGGGTATGTATCATTTCAACCCATAGTGATTCTATTCTACAGGGAACTTGCAGTGTGATTTAACAGAATAGAATAATAGTAAAATAAAACAAAATATAACATATGATATGTTATGCAAATTTTTAATCATCAAATATAAATAAATCACAGGTAATTATAACATCATTTTATTTATTTATTTATTTATTTTCTACACATTTAGTTGCGGTGGTTTCACAATTATATAAGTATGAATATTCGTGTGAGATTTACTCACCTCTACGGAGCTGGAGATTCGATTCAAAAAGAGAATACGCTATCAATCGAAAAGCACGCGGAAAGCACGATCAGTTGTTAGCGGATGCGCCAACTAGATTCAAATCTAAAGCAAAAATAAATAAACAAATCTAATAATGCACGAATAATCAATTTTCACTGAAGCAAACAAAACGAAAAGAAAACGAATTGAATACTAGAAAGAAATGGCTCGAAGGGGATGTAGTCTTTAACTTCAACATACTAAGGTGATAAAAGGTAAAATTGTAACGACCCGCAAAATTTAATGGTTTTAAAAGTATATTTAACTGGAAATTTGTGAAATTTTAAACAATAAAATTTGAAAATAAAAATTTACTATTTGGAATACGTCTATTTTAATATAGCAACTGGTAAATTTTCATCTGATAATATTGAAGTTTATTTTCCTGTGAAATTTCATTTCAAATCAAACCGGTTAATAACAGTGAATTTAAAAGTTTTCCGAAACCAAAATATGTCAACAGGAGAAAATTTACTCAGATCACTCTGAATCTGACTGTGAAATTCGTTTCGCGAAATTCGAATGTTTCTACCTCCGTTTGGATTTTTCCGTACTGAATAGCAACGTATATCAGGGTCCTTATGGACTTTTGATAGGAAGGTCCTGACACAGATATTTCTGTTTCCTCTTGTCCGTCTCATCGCCCTGATCACTATGATGTATTCATCGGTGTATTTCGGAGTCCGGTGCACGATGAAATCAACAGAATGCAAAATGTGTCGATTCGCCAAATTGGATCCATTTGCAATTCTGTGTCCTCCATCTGGTTCAGCTTATTGTGTTAATCACATATATAACTTGTGTCCTTTTATATTCGACGGTTTTGACACTCAAAAGTCAAAAATCTGAAAAGACAAACGTCTTCTGGGTGCACGTATATTTTCATTTCTCTTTCATTTGTTTTTCATTTTCTTTTGCATTCGTTCTCCTCTACTCTGCAAAATTTTCATTTTATTTTTATAAAGCCTTGAATCTGAGGTTGCTCGTTCTTTTCTCCACACCATTCATCTTCTCCCCTCAATTTGAAGCCCGTCCATCTCCTTGCTAACCATCGCCTCAACAACAATTCTCCATCATTGCCACCGAAAAAAAAACCTCAGATCTCTCACCGAAACCCACGTCTCAGCCTTCCCTGCCCTCCACGTCACCAAACCCACACCGCCACAAAACCGAAGCTACCAACCCCTGCCTTGCCACTTCTTCGCCTTTCTACCGCTACCCGAAGACAGCAACGATCTCCAGCGACCAACGCTGCCCCTCTCTCCGCCTATCGAGCCTTTTTTCCTTTCTCCACCCCTTTCTAGCAGCTAGCCGAGTTCCCTCCATCACCTTGCCTTCTTCTCTTTTCTTTGCAAAGGTAGTTATATATATATTATGTATTTTGCTTACTGTATATTATATGTGCAGTTTTTATATATCTTAGTATTATATATATTTTAGTTTTGGAATGTGTTTGCATGTTAAATCGTATAGCTGGGTTACAGTATTTATTATATATAGTGCAAGTTTATTTACATTAATATGATTTTCGCATAGTAGAGTTTTTTTTTGTTATTTGCATGGATATTGATATTGACTTTTAAGTATATATATATTTAAGTATTGATTTAATATGAGGCACATATATACGTTGCGTTTGAGTTCACATTAGGTAATAATGTTCGGCCATAGATTCCTTCTTTCAGTAAGTATTAATATGATATAAAAGTTGAGTAATATGTATATTTATATGTAAGTTATATAGCTTATATTGTCTGGTTATTTTATATATATTATTTTATATAAGTTATTAAATCTGTTAGTCCATATATATATATAAGTCTATGCATAGGATTGTGGGAAAAAAAGAAATAAGTCTGTTATATTTTGAGAAAGGGTTATAGGTAATATGCTTGTATATACATATTGATTTTATGTATTGAGTTTAGATATATTATATATATTTATTTGATTTTTTTTTACGTGTTTAAATGTATGATTTTGTTAGTATACACTCCCAGAAACTCTTGTGAATGTCTTGTTAAAATTGGTATTTATAAAGATGTTGATTTCAAGAATATATATTACATTTTGCTGTAGTGATATGTTGCTGGTAGCAGTATATAGCATAGTCTACAGATAATATTTTGGTTGACTGTTTAAATTTATATGTATTATCTAAGAACTTATGCATTGATTTCAGGTTTGTAAGTTACTTGTGTAGGTTGTCTATATGGTACATAGTTGATACTTGATGTCCGTTGATGGGTATAGAATATATATAAGCTCTTAAAATGGCCAGTTGAGTTGTATACAAGTATACATATCAAACTTGTGTCTACTTTGATTCTCTGGTTTTTTATAGATAAATATATAAAGATTTTGTTTATGATGTGTTGAAGGTAAATGTGATTTTGTAATAACATATACATAGATTTTATGATTATAGAAAAGGTACATGTGAGTGTGGTTCTCAATTTTATATGAATATCTTCATGGGATTTAATATTTATTTGAAAATAAATATATATTATTTAAAATATATGTTTGGTTTTACTATAGGTGTTTGATTTAAAACAAGGATATTAGAAATGCATATATAAAAAAAAATTAAATTAAATTATTTGTGTTTGAATTTGGACTATGATTTTATATATGTAAATAGTTATATACATAGATATATACTTATGACTGATCCCCATCGATCTAGTTCTGATTTAACTTCGTCAATTCCCATTTATCAGCTTCGTTCGTCGATTCAAGTTCAATCTTGCCTTGTTTGAGATTCGTGGCTGGATTTCGTAACTTGTTTCATTGTCTATCTTTTTAGCCCCGAAAGGTGAGCAATCACTCACGATTAACATTCTTTTACTTTTAAATTTGATTTCATTTGAAATAGCAATTGAAATATGCTGCTGTAGTTATTTACATTGTTATATATGCTATTATCTATAACTGTTCACCAGTGACATCTGACATCAGTATCAAGTATTATATGCCTGTTATTACTATTATTTGTATCTGTTCACCTGTGACATCTGACACCCGTATCTGTTATTTATACTGATGATATATGCCTGTTGTTATATTTTTTTTAGTATCTGTTATCACTCTGCAAGTTCCCTGTTAGTATAGAATTCACTATGGGTTGAAATGATACATACCCGAACGAACTTTAGAATAGGAGAATTTCGTTATGGGTTGAAATGATAAACCCAAGCGATTTTCATTTGAATTGAAATTGGGATTACGGGTCGAAATGATATCTACCCGTATATATTTAAATTTCGGATTGAAATGATAAATATCCGTATCACTTAACCATATGATAAATATATATACAGACACCGTTGGTCCATATATATAAATATTTTAAAAAAATGAATTCTATGGTTTTGGAAAGAAATATATGGTTTTAATAAATGTTGAGCCTTAAATTATTATATATAAATGGGAACGATTGATTTAAATCCATATAATGTGTTGAGTATTTAAAATATATTTCAAAATAGATTTTGGTAATAATTTGAATAAGTTAAGGTTAGAAAGATAATTTGAATTTATTTGAAATTGTATTCAATAAAGAATTTTATTTAATTAAACCGATTTGAAACTTATTAAAATTGAGATGTAAGATATGATTTATAACTTGAGTTTGATTTATAAGTAATCTAATGAATATTTCTTGTTTAATAAAGTTTAAGGAAATATTTAGTAAAATGTAATTTAAGGCTAGTTAAATGATATTGGATTTATTAAGTGAATATTCCCTGATTAAATAAATGAAGTTAAATCAAGAGCTATATGAAACTGTTAAAATTTAACTTTGAAATTGTTGAATATTAAAGCTTTGAAATATATTGGAATTTAAATGGTTTCTTTTGTGATTCAGATATGTATTTGAAATCAATTTGAATTGAATTTGTTATTTAGAAACTGAATTGAATTAAATGGGAAAATTGAGCTTTGAATAAATTTGAATTTGGAATTTGAGTTAATTTGAACCGATTTGTGAAACTTGAGGAAATTATAAACACTTTACTTTATAAATTATTTAACCTATATATACTATTTTGGAAAATAGTTATGTTTGAAATGAAATGATATTTGGGTTTTGAAGTATAAATTAAATTGAAATGATCACGGTGTTATAATGTATATTTCCACCTTGTAGATAGTTCTGAAAATCCTTAGAGGATGGTTATCCCAAATATCCTTTAAGTTACTTGTATTTCAGTTGATATTTCACTTGAGTTGGATTTATTTATATAAGAATGTTAATCCTGACTTGAGTGTTTTGTGTTTTGCTTTACGCTCGGGTCAGACTGAGTGATACAGCATTTGAGACTTATCCTTGGAGTTTGGAGCTTCCTTTGGAGATCCAACTATCGCCTCAGCTTTCAGCTCTTCTAGTTGATTTGTTCAGAGAAGTCATCTATTGTACTGGAGACTTCACTGCATTTGATATATTCTGTTGTATTTTATTTCTAACTCTGATGTTTATATAGTAGCTTCATGAACTACTATTTTGTCTATTCCGCTGCGTATTATTGTATTACTCTGTGTCTGTGATTCTGTGATTGATTTATTTACTGTATATGCTGAGTTTTGCCAAATTTAAATTAACAATCTGATATTTTGAATTATTCAAGTCAGACATGTGTGGATTTATTGTCGATTTGAATGGTCCAAAATAGCGGGTCGTTACAGTTGGTATCAGAGCTTTGGCTCTAGGCAAAACTTAGCATATATAGTAAATTTATTTACAGAATCACTTTCGTTCGAGTTTGAATCTCTTCCTTTTGACTCGATTTCCTTTGAACTTTGGAACGTTCCTTGTGGTTCCAAAATTCATTCTTGTCTCTCACTATTTGTATTCTTTTGATTCTGGAGTATCCCATAACTCCACTTCGAATGATCTCTATAAGAATAGGCGAGCCCGCCAATCTTCGAATGATTTGTAAAGGGGTGGAAATCCTTTACAATTGGCATTGATTCACCGGAGATTTATATATCCCACGGTTTAGATGCTCCTATCTCTGGTTATGCTGAATTCTATCTCTGGCGATCGAATGACGATTTGCCTTGGAATTCTGCATCGATCATATTCCTGAAGTCATGGTTGACCCGGTTAAGGTCGCCCGCGACTTGTATAAGTATATTCATCTTCTATTTTGAAATTTAATTATCTCATCTTCGTTCGAACTTATCTTCGAATCATAATTCTAGTTGATTAGTGCCCCTCTTATTTGAATCTCTATCTTTGTTTTGAAATCCGTCCCTGAATCATCCTTTGAAAATCGGGTTTGTTTGTATTTTAGAAATTGTTTTCTAAACCGAAATTATTATTTTGATAAGTATGATTATATTCTATATATAAAAGTGAAATGTTTTTGATAAAGATTATATACCCTTTTTAAAATGAGAATTTGAGGTTTCGAAAGGATTTGTAATTTTGAAAAATCATATAAGAAATTGATTTATCTAAAAATGATTTATGACTGAAGGATTTGAAATTTGAAATTCAAGAATTGAACTCCGGTATTTTGAAATTGGTTTTAAGATTTTGAAATATATAATAATAATATGATTTAAAGGTATTTTCCGAATAAGAAATGTTTCAAATGATTTTAATAAGTTTCGAATGATTTCAAAGAAATTTCAAAAGAAGTTTGAGAAAATAGAAGTCCAGAACTCACTTATGTCGCTGGAAAATAATTTCGGCGATGAGTGCACGCATCATCGACATTGATTTTCGAGTTTCAGAGGGGGGGAGAGGCCACTTTAGTAGCATTGCTACGTGAGTAATTTTGTGAAACCATTTCAATTTCAAATTTCGAAGTATGAATTGATATTTGAAAGACATATGTATATATATATTTGAAATAAATTGAAGTAAGCCGGTGTTCAGTCCTTGGGTTTCAGATTTGACTTGGTATAACCCTATCTTTTGAAATTGATTTACTGATTTATTGCTGATTTCCAACTCTTGGAGTGGAAATTTGATTTCTTTGACTATTTTGAAGGTTTGAGCACTTCCAAATCAAGGTTTAATTTTCAAAGCCAAGAAATTTTGAAAAGTATAAAGTATATAAGTTTGGTATGTATGTTAAAGTATGTAGTAACATGATTTAAATAAGTTGAAACTGTTTTGTTAAGTAAATGAATAAGGCAATTTTAAGATTTTCTAATATGAAATTTAGATTTTAAATGTTTTGAAAAGAATTTGGTCTTCAAAATATTTTGAATAAAGTTTAGTTAAATGTTTTAACTTAGTAACATCTTTATGAAACTATATATCTAACAAGTTGGAATAAATATATAAGTTGTACGTATGCTGTTTTATTTGCATAATTAATTTGATCCAGGTTTGAGTACACAAGTTCGAGGTGAATTACACCATTTTGTGTTAGGATTTTTCATTCGATTCTTGATGGCTTCTAGTCGAGAAACCACATCGAAATCCGCATTAGGGAAGTCGAATGGACAATACTAGTTCGAAAGCGAACTTGTGTGATCGAGCGAGCGATCAAATGTGATCTTGCGAAATGATGACGTATGTATATCTTATATTCTAATATCGGTGATATATTTTGACGCTGAAATTGAAAGATGTCGGGTTAGAATATCTTTGCTTACTAAAAGAAAATTTCCAATTTAAATTACAAAGATATATAACCCATAAAAGCAAAGATATTAAAATCCCATATGGCTCTTCATATAGCGAAATTTATTTTGAAAATTTTGATCCTTATATAAGATGGACTTTATGTAAATATAAGATGATTTTGCAAATGAATGGGTTGACTTAAATTATATTGATTTGGAAATTTAGATTTATTTTTCTAAATTTATTTTTGAAACTTTAGAACTGAAGATATTTGATCTGGAAGAATAATTTGGTGAAGCTTATATGATTTTGAAAATTGAATTGATATTGAAACAAATTGAAGTTTGAGAACCTTATGTTACTAAATACTTGATTTGGGAGTTATCGAACTTATATAAAAAAAAATTTGGTCTGTATAAGTATGATGTTGATTCGAAAACTATGGATTTTAAAGGTACTCAATTTGAAAAGTGAAATCTTATATAATTGAAGTCTATATAAGTGTGATTTGATATACTATTGATTTTGGAAAGTATTTGATTTGAAAATGAAATCTTATATATAATGGAATTTATATAAGTATGATATTTGAAATTAATTTGAAAGGTACTATATGATACATATTTTCGAAGTAAAGATATGGAAAGTGCCTTCTGCTTGATATCCGATTTGTGGCCACATCTTGGATTCATTCTATCGATATTATTCTCTCTGATTTTTGGTTTTCCGGATATGATACTCGAGTGTCCTTCGAATTCCATGGCGTTACCCATGGTCTTACGAACTCGACTGCATAGCGTAATTCGCAAGGCAGTGATTACTTAAAAGGTACGGATGTTTCTTGAGGGACCCAGGCGTAACCATTGTGTATCTGCGATCTATGGTCGTGTTAGTGGCGTAATCCGCAAGGCAGAGATTGCTTAAGGGGTATGGATGTTTCCTGGGGGATCCAGGCGTAACCATTTTTATGTATCCTACGGTCCACCGTTTTGTTGCATGGCGAAATTCGCAAGGCAGTAAATGCTTAAAAGGTACGGATGTTTCCTGGGGGACCCAGGCGTAACCATTGTGTATCTGCGATCCATGATTTGATTCGTTTTTGATTGGATTGTACTTTCCATATCTGTTTTTAAAAGTTTTTCCAGTATTTTCACTAGGTGTTGAAACAAGTCTACTAAGTACCTGGAGAATTCTAGTTTTGCGCCTGATCAACGCACTACCAGAGTCTACAGGAACAAGGATAAACTTGTTGAAACATCGAGTTATAAAAGTATTTTATCATAAAGGTATTTTCAACAAAAGAAATTCTATATTAATATTTGAAATTGAAATTCTTATGGTTTGAATTAATTATTCGTGCCCGATACTATTCCTTGAATCTACCTTATCTGCACAGCTTTATTTATTCATCTATATTCTGCTTTTCCAAATCCTCCTTCTTCTCCTTGTTGACTATATCCTTTTTAAGTATTGTTTATTTATATACTATATGGTTTAATATATATATAAAAAAAATAGTGTTATAAATAGAAAATTTTAGTGTTAAATATTTTAGAAGTTATTAATTAAATACAGCATATTTAAAGAAATGATTATTGATTTATTAATAATGTTGAAAAGTATCTTGAGATAAATTAATAAATTTATGAATTATGGATTTAATAGCTTCTTTGTAAATATAAGTAATAAGGTAAATAATTGTTTTCAAATAGTTTTCATATATCTATAAAGTTGTTATTTAAGCATATAAATGGTAATTGTAAAGGAAGCAAGAAATTTTGCAAATGGGTCTTGAAAAAGTTTTAAAGTATATAAGACAATTGAATTGCAAATGAAGTTTTCAAATTTAGGTAAAATTTATATAGTTCAAATTAATTGTTTAATCTTGACTTTCAATCTACTTTTATTTCTGGTTGTTCTATTCTCCTACCACCTTCCTTTTCGGGGACGAAAAGTTTTGAGTGGGGAAGAGTGTAACGACCCGCAAAATTTAATGGTTTTAAAAGTATATTTAACTGGAAATTTGTGAAATTTTAAACAATAAAATTTGAAAATAAAAATTTACTATTTGGAATACGTCTATTTTAATATAGCAACTGGTAAATTTTCATCTGATAATATTGAAGTTTATTTTCCTGTGAAATTTCATTTCAAATCAAACCGGTTAACACTACAAGAAAAATTGTCTTTTGCAGCGTTTTAAAAACGCTGTCAAATCCTTTCGTAGCGTTATGAAGAACGCTCTCTAACGACAAGCTGTAATAGAGTCAAGGCATATCACAGCGTTTCTAAAACGCTGCAAAATTAGCAACATATTACAGCGTTTTCTTATTACAGCGTTTTAATGATGGCTGTAATATGTCCTTACCCATTGTTTCTTCTTCCTTTAGACAACATTTTAAAAACGCTGCAATACTTTTTTACAGCGTTTTGAAAAGCTTGTAAATGAGCATTTAGCACCATAAAGCAAACGCTGCATATGGGTGGATGTTTCACAGCGTTTCCCTTTTGCCTGACATCTGCAGCGTTTTTTCTTTTTTACAGCGTTTTTGAAACGTTGTTAAATATGAAAAATACCATGCACAAAAGTTTATATTTACAATCATCCCACCATCTATAAAATTTTATATCTGATAATATCAGTTAATTAAAAACACAATAAATAAATATAATCTTCGCATGTTATATATAATAAAGTTGCACTAACTCCATACTCAAAATAAACGATAATCGTATATATACATAATGTTGTAAGCAAATATGATAGTAACATTGTTTTACATAAATAGCATATTAAATTAAGCAAAATATGAATTATGAGAGTCCAAGCTAATCCTCTTCAACAATTCAACCTCCACTAGCTAAGTCAGTCAAATTACATAAGCATGCTCACTTTGAAACTGCAAAGATGTAAAGAAAAAACATGTTAATAGGTAATTCTTGCAAGAAAAAACAAACGGTTGGTGGTTACCACCAAAGCTAATTTAACAGAATACTGTTACGGTTGGTAAATAGTTCAAACTACGAGGTAAAATGTTATAAATTCGACCAACGAGATTGACAATTGTTGACAATAAGAATGCTTAAGCTACTGTTTGACAGTGGTTGAATGCTGAAGCACTGATGCCATAAAAGAAAATGACGAGGAAGACCTGCTATTATGCTGTATGCCTGAGCTAAAGCAAAAAATAAAATGCCTATTTAATGAATTAAAGGCAGTCATGAAGCATCAAAGAGAAAAAATTAATCAAAAACAATCACGCTAAATACTTAACTAAAAATTCAAACTCAAATTCAAATGATGTCACACAAATAATATAAATAACTTTACCGCTTGAGACGCATTTTCTGATTCTTGTTCCGGCTGACTACAGCAAATTCTACCAACCTTAATCAGTAATATGTGCCTCAGTTGTACTGCCCCGCACATTACACCGTCTTTCAACGTTTTAACCTGTCTTACTCCCATTACAGTTATTATATTACAAATCCCAGTACCACCGTAGTTATACCTCCTGGCAACACACTAAATTTGTCCACACTTCATTCCAACCAACCATGGTTACGGTTAACAAAAAACAACTCCACTGGGATGCTGTTAAAAATAGCCTCTTACACTTACTACACAAACATATTGATGCAAACCTTTTTTTACAACACTACCCAATTCATCTATGATACAACTGGTAAACAGTTTACACTTCCCATCAACGAATCTGTGAATAGCAACTGCTTGGTTGGTTAACATTATTGACGCTTTTTTTCGTTGAATACTGTGTACGTACAAAAGTTTCTCCCCATCGACATTAGAGACATACAATTATTTCCAACACATTACACAGTTCCTTCACCACTGGAAGCATTTGCACCTACGTTTTAACATCTACCCCTCCATCACATTACTGCCACACCTATGATATTCATCAACATAAACCTTGCCATCTTACCCCAGTCGACGTCCTGCATTACCATACCACATCGGTTCATGCATATGTGATCCGACTAAGCTTTGTCATAACATGTTTGTCTGTTTTACCAGATCAAACTCTTCCTGCGCTGCTGCTATGGCTAGGAGTACAAGACCTGTTCATCATGACAGAGCATTTACAGTTGGGGTACTTATCTACAATGCATTCTTCACTCTGACATGTGTTAACTTCTGACTGTATGTGCTAAATATTTAACCCTGCGATACGCCGTATCAATAACAACAGTCCACCAATCCCACTGTACTGTCCTAACATCCATTCTACTATCCTACTCCCACCATGTCTTTATCCCCTTCCTACATGGTTTTCTGCTCCAGACACAATCTGCCTCATACATGTTTCGCTTACTTCCTCGGCGTTCCTACTTCCAATTTACACATAAACCGCCTACAAGTTTACTCAATAACACACTCTCCCCCTTCGTAGGCCTTCACCTCACACACTTTCATACTTACAACGCACCTCTGATGCAAATGTAAGTTTTGATCACTGTAGAATTGACACATACCCCACTGTACCTACCACCCACTATAACTCAAGTTTTATTCATTCCTATTTTGCATAACCGTTACTTCTCAACAATTAGTTACAATTTGTACAACACTCATTCATTTTTTGTTTACTACATTTGCAGTTCTGGTTACTATCTCGCGCGAAGAGGAGGTTGATAGTTGGCATTTAAATTTATTATCGGTCTTTAACTCAAACTTCGGGACAGTGAAAAATTCATTCACAATCAACCTAGAATTTAGTTACCTGCCTGATTAAAAGCCAATTTAACTTCTTTATTTTAATATGCGTTACTTGAATAAAGTTGAATGAAATCGGTTTCCTAATTTAATAAACTTAAAGCACATATATAAGTTAACAAACTAGCTTAATACAAAATAAACGTTGTTTAACCTACATTTACTTCCTTCAGTTGGATGGAATATTAAGACTTTGAGTTGTTAAACAGTGCAAGTTAAAATACATTAATAGCTCAAAAATCTTTTATATATACGCTTTTTCTTAAACAAGCCATTTCAAAATAAAATTCAAACAAGTTGGGTGCAAAAATACAATGCGGATGAGAAATAAGAAAAATGTAGCAACAACTGAAAAAGAAGCAAATGGTCATGGAAAATGCAAGTTACTTACAATGGTGAATCAATTTTTACCAAGCAAGGGTATAAATGAATAAACTTAATAATAATATGGGTATACTCGACAAAAACATGGATATAGTCATCGTTCAGAAATCCAATTGTCACCCTTATGTTATTGAAATATCGCTGAAAGTACTAAAATTGGAAATCTAATTTGCATTGACCAATTCTATTTTTTTGCACTAATTTAGTGTTGTAACGACCCACTATTTTAGACCATTCAAATCGACAATAATCCACACATGTCTGACTTGAATAATTCAAAATAACAGATTGTAAATAAATTTGGAGCAAATGAAATCAAATACACAGAATCACAAACACAGAACATATCAGAATAACTCGCAACGGAAATTAAAAATACCATAGTAGTTCATGAAGCTACTATAACAAACTCTCAAAACAAAATACATAATATTTGTTTGAAAACATATACAATAGAAATCTCAAATAAATAGAAGTTTATGAATACCAGAACTGAAATAGAACAACTGAACTGAAAGGAACAGATAACTAGACAAGCAGAATCTCCAGCGATTCCTAGCTCCAGAAAGAAATCCAAAGCTAAGCTGTAAATACTCAGGCTGACCCGAGCGTAAAGTAAAATACAAAACACTCGAGTCAGGACAATATATACTTATATAATGTAAACCAACTCAAGTGAACTGTAGTAGAAATGCATAATAACTCAAAGGATGCTTGGGATCGCCCATCCTTTAAGGATCAGTTAAACTATAAATTAAATACATCCCGTGGTTAAAATTTCAAAATGGTATTTTATACTTCGAAATCAAATATCATTTCAAAATTCAATATCCTTCAAATATCCATTTCAAAATATCAAAATATCATATTTCAAAATAGTTTATATTTCGAAACAAATTACTTTATTTTAAATCATAAAAATGAAGTTATTATATTTAATAATTAAATTATTAAATTTCCAAAATTTTAATCTTTCAAAGTTCATTCGTTCACTTAAATTAATTAAAATAATGAAAATTCAACTTTCGCAGCATTTAAAAAATGCTACAGAAAGTCACATTTAAAACAGTTCAATTTAACAAAAGACAGCATTTAAAATGCTGTAATAGGGTTACATTAGTTTCAAATAAACTTAGTTAAATTCAACCATTATAACATTTACAAAAATGCTATAATAGCCTTTAAATAAATTTAGCCATTTTGTTCATTATTATCAACTACAGCATTTACAAATGTTGTATTATCATTTACATTAGAATTAATAGCATTTCAGAAATGCAGTTAATTAACTTCAAATATTCAGTATAATTTCACAAACAATATATTTTTATATAAATCATTTTTAACTTAAAAAATCATATAATTTCACTTTCAAAACAATCATTCAAATACCCTTATATTCATGATTTTATAAAGTTAAACCTCCATTCAAAATCAAAATTTAATAATAATTCACTTATTAAATTCCAATATTAAATTATAAATTCATTAAATTAAATTAACTTAACACTTAAGTTTAAATTTTAAAATATAACTTAATTCCATTTTTTATTTACTTAACTTAAAATTCACTTTTAAGCCAAATTCACAAATTTCCAATTTTAGTTATATTTCAAAATTTCAACTTAAATATTCATTCATTTCACATTTTAACTTTATTCAAAATCATTAATATAATATAAAAATCATTTAAATTCACTTTAATCCAAATTATCATGAATTTATCACATTTCACATTTAATTTAAATTCCAATTATCACCAAATTAAAATTTCCCAAAATAACTTACATTTCAAATTTTCTAATTTTACCATTAATTTATTTCACTTATAAATTTTCAGAAAATCAATAATGCTTTACAAAAATCATTTTTATTTAGTTTAAATCAAAATATCATAATATTTACATTTTTAAAATATTTTAAAAAAAATTTATAAGTCATATTTTAACTACGGGTCTGTATTTCATTTCTAGTCTAGGTAAAGTGATACGGGTAACATATCATTTCAACCTGTAATTTACAAAGAAAACCCGGGTTTGATCATTTCAAACCCGCAATCCCAAGGAAATGAAAAAATAATTGAAAATCATTCAGGCCTATCATTTCAGCCCATAATGATTTTCTCCTATTCTAAAGTCCGTTCGGGTATGTATCATTTCAACCCATAGTGATTTTAATCTAAAGGGAACTTGCAGTGTGATAAACTGATAAAAATAATAGAACAGCATAATATAACAGTAACATATAATATAATAGGTGTTTAAGCATGGGTGAACATCATAAAATCATAACATAGCAAGTGTAACATGATAATGCATTTTACAGATTCAAAAGGGGTCAATTCACTAGTTATATATGTACATATTGTCTGGTGAGAATAACTCACCTGTTAAGCTGGAGATTTGCCAACAAAGCTCACAACACAAAGATTACGAAGGCACGACAACTCTAATACAATTTGAGTGTGGAGAGAAAATCCAATGATATAGATCTTGTGTTACAACCCAAACAAAAATCAAAGCAAACCATAAATTTCAATACACTAGAAATGAAATAACTTTTAAATAAAAAGAGATACGAATGCCAAATCTTTTGCCTTGCTTTCTCTATTCTTTTGTCATGGCCTAGGGATTGTTTTGGCTATGGTTTGAACAAGTTTGGCTCAGGTTTGGTCATGTGTATGCATGGCCTAGGTAGTAGAATATGAGGAGGAAGTTTATACAAAGGAATATGAAGAGTTTAAGGCAAAATAGGTGGGTTTTGTTCACAAAAATGGCTCGGCCATGGGCTTGTGTGGTCAGGTCAGAGGGGTATGGATCAAGTCAGTGGAAGGAAAGGTGTGTGGTGGTCTGGCCAAAGGTGGTGGAGGCGGCCTAAGGTGGTGGTGGTGGTGGAAAATGGAGTGGTGAAGCAATAGTGGTAAACAATCATGTTTTTATGGCTTGTTTTGCAATTTTTTGTGGAGTTTTGGCATCATGGTGGCTCGGCCTTGGTCAAGACCAGAGGAGTAGCTGGTGGTGATGGCAGGGAAGAGATGTAGGGGGTGGTGGCCGTGGATATGGAGTGGAGGCCATTCAAAGAAGCAAAGAAAACAAGGCAAAATACATGAAAAATGAGAAGAAAAGTGTAAAAAGTAGCCATTACCCATAGATTTTTCTTGAAGCCATGAATGAATGAGAAGGTAAAATGTTTTTGGGTGAATGGAGGCTGAAAACTCACAGCTACAAACCAAAAATGCACGGCCAAGATAGTAATTGAGGAGTTATGGCAAATGAAAGGACAAAGGAGATGAAAGGACTTAAGGTAAATAAGCTTTTAAAACTCTTCATATTTCTTTTTCTTTATATTCAAATAAAACAAAAATAAAATCAGTAAATTGACTTTAAAACCGAAACAAAGTAATATAAAATAAAAATAATTAATTAATTTTAAAGAAAATGGAAAAAGAATATAAGAAATTGCTTAAAAATTGAAAACAAGGTCTAGAAATTACAAATAAATCACTATTGACTTTGGAAAATTAACAACTTCATTTTAAAAATATTTTAAAACAAAAATGTGAAGTAAAATAATTCATTTATATTTTCAAAATGAAATAAATAATTAAATTTAGAGAAATTAGAAAAAGAACTAAAGAAATTGCTTAAAAATTCAAAACAGGACTTAAAATTTACAAATAGAATATCACTAGTTTTAGAAAATTTCTATTTCACTTTAAAACAAATAAAAGGTCAAATAAATAAAATAAATGAGGAAAAAAATAAAGTGGGAATGAGAATCAAATAAGATTTTAAGAAAAAAAATAGAAAAATAAATAAAGAATTACTTTAATTAATTGAAACTGGAAATTAGAAATTGTAAGCAAAATACAACTGACACTGGAAAATGTCAATTATACTTTTAAAAAATGTTTTAAAACCAAAATATATGCACAACATGTTATTTTACCCATATAAATATAAATTAGAACATTACATGACCAAATAAAATATTATTTATACAATTTAAAATAAACAATTTGTTAAATACAGCAAATTACACACAATATTGAAAAAGGCATAACTTTCACATTATAAATCAGATTTCAACGAAACGAAAAGCATTATTCTTAAAATTTTATTTACTTTCATAATAAAAGAAAAAATTCAAATTTTCAAACTTTCAAATTTCTAAATTAAAAGTCAAAGTTTGACCATATTGACCAAAATTCACTTTTCTGGAAAATATTCTTTTTAGTCATGTTTGGAATTCTAATTCACATCAAAATCAAAATTTATATTTAAAATAACAAAATTTATTCATTTTAATAAATAAAATAAAGTATTTAAATCAGGAAATTAATTAAAATAACCAAAATATACAATTAAAATAATCACAAAATACAGGGTTGTTACAAGTGTGAACCTAGTTTTAAATTGATAAGTGCAAACTGGGTATGCGCTGATCAGTGCATAAAATCTACCTTATTTTGTAGCATTAGCACCGTCTTCTCCAAATCGCTTACTCTATTTTGAAGTTGCGTTTCTTGTTTTTTTACTAGCTTGTGCCACAATAAACTTGGTGTAGGTCATGCTTCTTCCCATTCCTCTTAATCGTCCGGGTCTATCCTGTCCCAGCACTACTGAAAGAGCATCTTCTCTCACATTAGTATTTGAGCTGGATTGTGAAAGCGTTTCAATTTTTTTAATTTGCTCCTGCAAATGTTAACATTTATTATAATTTCCATAATTATTACACTCTAAAGTGATTTGATAATAATCAAATTGAAACAAAAGCACATACTATTTTATCTTGAACGGCCAAACTCACTGGTTCGCCATTTTTTCGAGTGTGAGATCTAATCCAAACATGAGTTCTAGAAATGGAAGAGGGATTGGAACTCTCTTTTTTCTACATTTACAAAAATTGGATAAAACAATTGTCATAACTATAGAAATAGATGGCGTGACAAAAATTGAATAGGACAATTCTCACCATATCCGCAGCTAATCGAGCCATTCCTTTACGGCTACATGTGTGTGGCACTTGCTTGCGTCTGAATGTAAATGTAAAGCACACCATTTATCTTCCATTGAGAATGTAATCTCCTCCTTCCAAAATAGCCAGAAATGATGGTAATCTTGTATTTTCATGGAAAGTTTTGTCAAATGCGATTCTATTAGTTTCAAAATAGGCTTCCACCCCTTCTCAAAAAAAGATTTCACGAAACAACTCTAAATTATTTCAAGGAAAGTGCAAATATGTGCGGTTCAAAGTGCAAATATGTGTAGAGTACAAATATGTGCAGTTTAAACTGCAAATATTTGCACTTTTAACAATAAAAATACACATTTGCAAAAAAATAAGTTTAATCATATTAACTACCGATTAAGTGCAGATTAAAAAAATTTAACAAAACAAAAAAAATCAAAAATAATTCTAGGGGGGCAATTTGAAACATGTTTTAAAGAACGAATGGCCATGCATTAGGCTTGAAAATAAGGGTGCCTCCATATTGTAGCATACATGTTAAAATATACTTGTATTCAAATCCGATTTTGAGTAGTGATTCAATTTATATGTCTTACTTTTACATTGTACGTGCATGTATACAAAATTACAAACTCCTGATTAGTACAAAAGTGATAATAATCAAACCTGCCATTATGGGAATATTTGATTTATTGTAACATACATGTTTATATATACTTTTAATATACTCTTATGTGCACTCAAATTTGATTTTGAGTGGTGATTCAATTTATATGTCTTACTTTAGTATTGTTGTGTGCAGGTGGAAAGTGGAAGACAAATCAACTGAGTTGCTTATAAAACTTGTGGTGGTTACATATACATCATATTATTGTGGAAGCAATTTCCATTTAATTTTGTTGTATTTAATACTTCCTTTTTTCTTCTTGATTTGATTTTCATTGTGTTAAGTGTACTTGTGTGTGACCTTGGAAAACTACACGAGTGGTGTTATATATTATATTATGTTTTAAATGTGAAGTATATTCGCTACATGTTGATTATAGGGTCATTCTTGGAGTTTAAGAAAACTAGCCATTCATAGTTATTGCAATGGAATTCTACTTCACAATTGTTGTACATGAAATACCCATAATATGCTGCTAAAAACACTTTAAAAATCTAATATGCTATTCACACTTTAAAGCATAATCAAATTCATGGCTATCCACTTTAAGATTCAAAACATGTTTTAGTTAGAAAACGGCATTCAAAAGTCCAAAAAAATTAAAATAACATTTTGAACCAAACACATTTTTATTTTCATTTTTGAAAACATGTTTTCAAATCAAGTAGATCCAAATGCATTTTAATAATTCTAAAAATACCTCAAAATCTAAAATGACTAAGAGAACTCAAACCATAAAACACAAAACGCAAACCAAACCCTACCTATGTGGACGATGTACAAGAGTAATAGCTACTTATTGTTATCAAAACAAACAATAGTTTGTCTCACTTGGCAGAATACAATCAATTAATGAACTTATTAATAAGCAATTATGGTCACAGATACTACAAGAACGAACAATACTTGGAAAGATTAGTAATACCAACCGCACCTTTCGGACCCTTATTCTCGAGTAAGAAGCATGTGAGCTAAATGGTTGGGAGTAACAACATCATGATTATAAGTATCTCATTAGCAACAGCGAACAGGCTTGCTACTATTTGTTTGTAATTGAGTAATTTCAATATCCAAAAAATACAGCTGTATATTTAGCTGAAATTAGTATAAGTCTGACACTGTTGACAATAGGAGAAGGCGTTTTGGTGGTACTTAAATTTTATTGAATTTTTCTACATTCAAATTCAGATCATATTGTTCCACCATGCTTTAAAATATTTTCCCGAAATCTATAATATATCCAAATGAATAGATGCAGAAAGAAGAAAGTTTATTTACATAAGCCTGCACACATACAGAACCAAGTAAAATTCTGACATATAGCATTATCAATCATCTCTATTCTATGGACTGAGTCTGCTGGAAAACTAATAATTTCAAAAGACATCCAACTCATTATGCTCGAGACGGG
This sequence comes from Allium fistulosum, assembly GCA_030737815.1. NCBI lineage: Eukaryota > Viridiplantae > Streptophyta > Magnoliopsida > Asparagales > Amaryllidaceae > Allium > Allium fistulosum. The sequence continues at coordinate 1,459,382,205 of CM060903.1, forward strand.
ATGCGATGTTGATCTCCTCACAGTAATGGGATTACACTTGCATTATTCTCACTAATAACATTCTGTCTGCTATTTTAGCATATCAAAACCGTGTAAGAGAAGACAGTTACTTACAAACTAGGCATGTTAACAAGGTTGGGTTTCATTTTCAGTTCATCAATCTTGTTTCACCCATATAATAATTGCACCTCAAAGCATCCACTTAATCAATGCTATAATTTATATTTTTACTTGAGTAGAACCGAATCACTGTATTACAAAAGCAATTTTGATCCCAAGACGGTTAAAATTTTCAAGTCTATCAAAATCTCAATTGTATAGAGGAACAAGAAAGTTAATTTTAACCTGCTTCAATCGCAAATGTAATCAATTAACAACCAGATCCAAATAAAAACAGAAGGCACAATAAAATAACCTGAAACATGATACTTAATTACGTATTAAAGAAATCAGTAGGGTCCATAAATTAACGATGATAAAAAATGAAGGCGATATGAAATAAAAAAACAATATTAGAAGAAATAATACTAACAAATAGAATAAATCAAGAATCAATTACAAGAGATTGACGAGCATGAAAGGATTGAAGAGCTCGGCGTGCTAAAATTCCTGCCGCCATGGATGTACCACTCCAGTCAATTTTCTGAGAATTGGACAATGAACAAAGCGAAATAGATGGCGGAGCTGTTAATCGAAAAATTACTTCATAACCCTAATTGTTTCAGCACAAATACCATAGAGGATATTAGAACTTTACAAGATAATCAATGCATGATAAATTCTAATCTACTTATTTTTTGGTTTACCTTTTGATACCGGTGGCGAGAAGACAAACGGAGCAGCTATTTCGATGAACGACGATGAACGATAAGATGAGAGTGGCTCGTTTCCATGAGCGAGAAGATGAACGAGCCGATAAATTGAAAGCGTGAGGCGATTTTGCAGAGGCGAACAGATTTGAGTATGGATGATTTTTTAGGAGGGAAATGAAAAAAATAAAAAAGAGGAACGAAGCTATTTGCAAGAAGAAGATAAGAAGAACGAAAAAGTGGCGGCCAAAAATTTTCCCCCCGCCAAAAAAACATTTACGCAGCGTTTCATTTTCTATATTTAATATAATTAAAAACGTAAAATTGAAGGAGGACAGCCTTCTGAATTAAACGTTGTTATATAGAGCTGCAAAAGACCATTTTTCTTGTAGTGTGATAACAGTGAATTTAAAAGTTTTCCGAAACCAAAATATGTCAACAGGAGAAAATTTACTCCGATCACTCTGAATCTGACTGTGAAATTCGTTTCGCGAAATTCGAATGTTTCTACCTCCGTTTGGATTTTTCCGTACTGAATAGCAACATATATCAGGGTCCGTATGGACTTTTGATAGGAAGGTCCTGACACAGATATTTCTGTTTCCTCTTATCCGTCTCATCGCCCTGATCACTATGATGTATTCATCGGTGTATTTCGGAGTCCGGTGCACGACGAAATCAACAGAATGCAAAATGTGTCGATTCGCCAAATTGGATCCATTTGCAATTCTGTATCCTCCATCTGGTTCAGCTTATTGTGTTAATCACATATATAACCTGTGTCCTTTTATATTCGACGGTTTTGACACTCAAAAGTCAAAAATCTGAAAAGACAAACGTCTTCTGGGTGCACGTATATTTTCATTTCTCTTTCATTTGTTTTTCATTTTCTTTTGCATTCGTTCTCCTCTACTCTGCAAAATTTTCATTTTTTTTTATAAAGCCTTGAATCTGAGGTTGCTCGTTCTTTTCTCCACACCATTCATCTTCTCCCCTCAATTTGAAGCCTGTCCATCCCCTTGCTAACCATCGCCTCAACAACAATTCTCCATCATTGCCACCGAAAAAAACCCTCAGATCTCTCACCGAAACCCACGTCTCAGCCTTCCCTGCCCTCCATGTCACCAAACCCACACCGCCACAAAACCAAAGCTACCAACCCCTGCCTTGCCACTTCTTCGCCTTTCTACCGCTACCCGAAGACAGCAACGATCTCCAGCGACCAACGCTGCCCCTCTCTCCGCCTATCGAGCCTTTTTGCCTTTCGCCACCCCTTTCTAGCAGCTAGCCGAGTTCCCTCCATCACCTTGCCTTCTTCTCTTTTCTTTGCAAAGGTAGTTATATATATATTATGTATTTTGTTTACTGTATATTATATGTGCAGTTTTTATATATGTTAGTATTATATATATTTTAGTTTGGGAATGTGTTTGCATGTTAAATCGTATAGCTGGGTTACAGTATTTATTATATATAGTGCAAGTTTATTTACATTAATATGATTTTCGCATAGTAGAGTTTTTTTTCGTTATTTGCATGGATATTGATATTGACTTTTAAGTATATATATATATATATATATATTTAAGTATTGATTTAATATAAGGCACATATATACGTTGCGTTTGAGTTCACATTAGGTAATAATGTTCGGCCATAAATTCCTTCTTTCAGTAAGTATTAATATGATATAAAAGTTGAGTAATATGTATATTTATATGTAAGTTATATAGCTTATATTGTCTGGTTATTTTATATATATTGTTTTATATAAGTTATTAAATCTGTTAGTCCATATATATATATAAGTCTATGCATAGGATTATGGGAAAAAAAGAAATAAGTCTGTTATATTTTGAGAAAGGGTTACAGGTAATATGCTTGTATATACATATTGATTTTATGTATTGAGTTTAGATATATTATATATATTTATTTGATTTTTTTTACGTGTTTAAATGTATGATTTTGTTAGTATACACTCCCAGAAACTCTTGTGAATGTCTTGTTAAAATTGGTATTTATAAAGATGTTGATTTCAAGAATATATATTACATTTTGCTATAGTGATATGTTGCTGGTAGCAGTATATAGCATAGTCTACAGATAATATTTTGGTTGACTGTTTAAATTTATATGTATTATCTAAGTACTGATGCATTGATTTCAGGTTTGTATGTTACTTGTGTAGATTGTCTATATGGTACATAGTTGATACTTGATGTCTGTTGATGGGTATAGAATATATATAAGCTCTTAAAATGGCCAGTTGAGTTGTATACAAGTATACATATCAAACTTGTGTCTATTTTGATTCTCTGGTTTTTTATAGATAAATATATAAAGATTTTGTTTATGATGTGTTGAAGGTAAATGTGATTTTGTAATAACATATACATAGATTTTATGATTATAGAAAAGGTACATGTGAGTGTGGTTCTCAATTTTATATGAATATCTTCATGAGATTTAATATTTATTTGAAAATAAATATATATTATTTAAAATATATGTTTGGTTTTAATATAGGTGTTTGATTTAAAACAAGGATATTAGAAATGCATATATATAAAAAAAATTAAATTAAATTATTTGTGTTTGAATTTGGACTATGATTTTATATATGTAAATAGTTATATACATAGATATATACTTATGACTGATTCCCATCGATCTAGTTCTGATTTAACTTCGTCAATTCCCATTTATCAGCTTCGTTCGTCGATTCAAGTTCAATCTTGCCTTGTTTGAGATTCGTGCTTGGATTTCGTAACTTGTTTCATTGTCTATCTCTTTAGCCCCGAAAGGTGAGCAATCACTCACGATTAACGTTCTTTTATTTTTAAATTTGATTTCATTTGAAATAGCAATTGAAATATGCTGCTGTAGTTATTTACATTGTTATATATGCTATTATCTATAACTGTTCACCTGTGACATCTGACACCAGGATCAAGTATTATATGCCTTTTATTACTATTATTTGTATCTGTTCACCTGTGACATCTGACACCCGTATCTGTTATTTATACTGATGATATATGCCTGTTGTTATATTTTTTTTAGTATCTGTTATCACTCTGCAAGTTCCCTGTTAGTATAGAATTCACTATGGGTTGAAATGATACATACCCGAACGGACTTTAGAATAGGAGAATTTCGTTATGGGTTGAAATGATAAACCCAAGCGATTTTCATTTGAATTGAAATTGGGAATACGGGTCGAAATGATATCTACCCGTATATATTTAAATTTCAGATTGAAATGATAAATATCCGTATCACTTAACCATATGATAAATATATATACAGACACCGTTGGTCCATATATATAAATATTTTAAAAAAATGAATTCTATGGTTTTGGAAAGAAATATATGGTTTTAATAAATGTTGAGCCTTAAATTATTATATATAAATGGGAACGATTGATTTAAATCCATATAATGTGTTGAGTATTTAAAATATATTTCAAAATAGATTTTGGTAATAATTTGAATAAGTTAAGGTTAGAAAGATAATTTGAATTTAGTTGAAATTGTATTCAATAAAGAATTTTATTTAATTAAACCGATTTGAAACTTATTGAAATTGAGATGTAAGATATGATTTATAACTTGAGTTTGATTTATAAGTAATCTAATGAATATTTCTTGTTTAATAAAGTTTAAGGAAATATTTAGTAAAATGTAATTTAAGGCTAGTTAAATGATATTGGATTTATTAAGTGAATATTCCCTGATTAAATAAATGAAGTTAAATCAAGAGCTATATGAAACTGTTAAAATTTAACTTTGAAATTGTTGAATATTAAAGCTTTGAAATATATTGGAATTTAAATGGTTTATTTTGTGATTCAAATCTGTATTTGAAATCAATTTGAATTGAATTTGTTATTTAGAAACTGAATTGAATTAAATGGGAAAATTGAGCTTTGAATAAATTTGAATTTGGAATTTGAGTTAATTTGAACCGATTTGTGAAACTTGAGGAAATTATAAACACTTTACTTTATAAATTATTTAACCTATATATACTATTTTGGAAAATAGTTATATTTGAAATGAAATGATATTTGGGTTTTGAAGTATAAATTAAATTGAAATGACCACGGTGTTATAATGTATATTTCCACCTTGTAGATAGTTCTAAAAATCCTTAGAGGATGGTTATCCCAAACATCCTTTAAGTTACTTGTATTTCAGTTGATATTTCACTTGAGTTGGATTTATTTATATAAGAATGTTAATCCTGACTCGAGTGTTTTGTGTTTTGCTTTACACTCGGGTCAGACTGAGTGATACAGCATTTGAGACTTATCCTTGGAGTTTGGAGCTTCCTTTGGAGATCCAACTATCGCCTCAGCTTTCAGCTCTTCTAGTTGATTTGTTCAGAGAAGTCATCTATTGTACTGGAGACTTCACTGCATTTGAGATATTCTGTTGTATTTTATTTCTAACTCTGATGTTTATATAGTAGCTTCATGAACTACTATTTTATCTATTCCGCTGCGTATTACTATATTACTCTGTGTCTGTGATTCTGTGATTGATTTATTTACTGTATATGCTGAGTTTTGCCAAATTTAAATTAACAATCTGATATTTTTAATTATTCAAGTCAGACATGTGTGGATTTATTGTCGATTTGAATGGTCCAAAATAGCGGGTCGTTACAAAAATTTTATTTCTTCTTTTTTTTTTTCAAACCAAAGGTTCGGTAAATTATAAACTAAACTTCACAATACAAAGTCTCGACCATTTTTTTTATAGACTATACTTCAAAAATACAAAGTGACAAAACAAAACTTTGTTCATTTCTCTGGTTAAAATACAAGGGCTCGGTCTGACTATGGGTTGGAGCCGTGGGGTCTCGGTGGTGGTTCATGGTGGCGAATGGGTAGGGGTACTCATGATGGTGGATAGCATGGAGCAGGGCATGGGTTTCGGTGGTGGATGGCATGGGGTATGATGAGCATGTAACAGAATAGAGCAAGATAAGGTGATAGAATAAACAGAACAAACAAAATGAAAAGAGAAAACAGAGGCAAGCAGCCATTACCTGGGAAGATGGACACGCAAATCTTGAAGGAAGCCAAATAGAAAAATTTGAGGGATGGAGATTTTGTGAACGTGGAATAATATTGTGAACGAATAATATAATAGTTGTTTACTTGATTTGTGTAGAGAAAGGCAAGAATAAATTGCTTTGAACGGTCAAGAAATCAAAAGAATTTAAGGCACTGAATTATATCAATAGATGGAAACGCATGGAAGGCCAAAGGAATGGAAATAATAACTCACGTGAAAACGATTTTATGCAAGATTTTGGGTAAGAATTTGAATTCTCAAAAGAGAATATATGCGGCTGAAGTTTGCATTGATAACGCAAGAAATCAAATAGACAATGAAAGGCAAGAGCAATTAATTTTTATTAAAGTGGAGGAAACGAACGGAAGGAAAAGGGAAAGAAATAATTTTCACATGCAAGATTTCAAACTTTCAAAAGCAAAGTATACGGCTGAAAACTTTGCATTGTTAACGCCTAGAGACAAAATAAACAAAGAATCAAGGCAAATGAAACAAATAAACATATGCCCAAAGTAACATACAACTTTATTTGTTTCTCTTAATTAGTAAATTAACATGCTAACGTTTTTTTTCAATAAAATAACGTATCATTTTAAACCAAAAATTAAATAGCTATTATACCATAATTAATAACATTTGATTGTTTAATATAAAGTTAAGAACGGATGTAAATATACGTAAAAGAAATGTAAAGTTAAATTTCCCGTTTCACACTAATTATTACAACTTTTAAAAGTATACAATAAATCTGACCAAAACAAAAGTGAAACAATGTTACACAATTGTATACAGTCCAAGATGAAAATATACATAAATTAACATATTGACACATATTAAATAAAATATAAGAAAGAAAAATATGATTTATAAAATTTAAAATAGGCAAAATTGCACAATAAAACAAACTATACTAAAAATTGAAATGTACATAACTTTTACATTTTTAACTCTGTTTCCAACGAAACGAAAAGCAGTATTCAAGTTATTAAATCTATTGTCATAATAAAAGATAAAATTTATAATTTCCAATATTTAAAATTTAAATTTAAAAGTCAAAGTTTGACTATTTTAACCAAAATTCACTTTTTGGAAAAATTATTCTATTCAGTCATATTTGGAATTCAAATCCATATAAAAATCAAAGTTTATACTTAAAATAACAAAATTTATTCTTTTTCATAAATAAAGCTTTTGAATCTGGAAAAATCAATTTAAAAATATTTGAAAAATACAGGGTTATTACACTCTCCCCCACTCAAAACTTTTCGTCCCCGAAAAGGAATGAGGTACGGGAAAGCATAGAAAAAGATAGAATGAAATAAGATTAAAATAAGATGATAAGAAGATTGGAATTACACCTGATAACTATTGTCATAGGTAAGTTTAACAAGATGGAGGTGATCAAATTAAGAATATAAGCACGAAAAAGATCCTCTAGAGTCTGAATCACCCTTTTCCCTTGACCGACGGTCTATTAATGGAAAAACAGTGTTCAGATCCAGATTAGTAACCAAGATTATCAAAGATTATAGAAAGATTTCTAAAAAGACTGGTATAAGCAATAGCCTTCCCATTCTGTAACAAGATAAGAGAAATAAGGACAACCAAAAGATAGTTTGAAAAAAAAAACAAAATAAGATAATAAATTTGAGACCATAATGCTTTGAAATAACAATTTAGGGATGTTTATCATTTGGAAATCCTACTACTAAAATCATAACACTTTGGAAATGTTATTCAAATAAAAACATAATACTTAGAAAATCATAACATCTTTTTTTAAATAATCTTTATTTAAACCATTTTAATTCAAGGTCAAATAATATTCATTTTAAAGTTGTAACATTTCTAAGTTCATTCAATTATAAAATTTCCAAAACATTGTATTTTCAAAATAGCAGCACTTATAAAATGCTACAGTAGATATATTAGTATTTCAAATCAGTTTAATTTCAGAAATATTTATTTGGATATCATTTAACTTATGACTTATTAAAACAAACCTTTATGAATGGAATATCCAATTTAAACTATACTTCGTTTATTAAGTCAAAAGTTCACTATTTTACTTAACTCTTAATTTAACACATGACCTAACACTTTATTTTAAAATACCCATTTCACAAATAGATATTCCTTTAATAAGTTACACTTAAAATTTCCATTTGAAAACCAAATTCTCAATTATCAAGTTTTAGTGATGTTAAAATACATTTTAACTATTTAAATCATAATTATTCATTTTTCAAGACATATCAATTTCATAAATAAAATATTTATCATAGAAAATATAACAATCAAATTTCTTTACACATTTATTCATTTAGACATCAATTAAACTTTGAATTCAAGTTAAATAAACTTTATTACAAAATGTCCAATTCAAATGTATTTTTTTTTATTTTATCTATTCAAAGATACATTATTTATTATACAACATATTCATTTCAGGAAATAACTTTTATTAAAATTCCTAGGTTAGACTTAAGGTTCCATATTAAATCAAATTTGATTATTAAGTTATTTAAATAAAATCTCTTTAAATCCCTTTTTCACTATTTACCTCTGTTAATCTTTTATAACTAAAATTTAAGTGTATAACATTTATTATAACCACTCAAATTTTATTTATAAAAATCCTTTCTATATTGTATATTATCCAATTTCATATTCAACTTCTGTGTAATTTTGGTAAGTTATATTGGAATGAAATTGTGTGTTATACAAGTAAAACTTTCCAATTCAATTATCTCAAGTTTGAATCATTTATCCAAATTTTTTATTTTTCTTTTTATAATTGAAATTATTCTTTAAGAAGAAAAAAAATGTAAGAATTAATTTCTAATTTCCTTTAAATCAGTTAGAGATAAATAAATATATGTACATAATATGTCAAATCAATTTAAATCATATATCTATATATATTATAAATCAAATCATATTTAGAAATTCAAATAAATTAAATCTTTCAAAACAAAGCTGTAGTAAGACTACAGAACGGTCTCTTCAGTTCAAAACTCGAAAATGAATGTCGATGATGCTGCAGTCATCACCGAAATTATTTTCCAGCGACAAAGAGAAGAGCACTAAATTTTTAAACTTTAAAATCCTTTAGAAACATATTTCTACTTAGAAATACTTTAAATAATATATCCTTTTACAACTTTAAACACAAGGTTTGAAATCCATCGGAAATTAAATTCTTAAATTTCTTGTTTTAAATTCATTTCAGTTCCCAAATAAATTTATAAACAACTATTTATAAATTCATTTATAGAACTATAAATGATAAGTTCCATAAATTTACTTATATCTCAAAATTTATTTCATTAACCAAATTTTAAAATAATATTGTGTCAGTTTGTTCTGTCAAAGTGTTTTAGAAATCCTATCGATAGCGTTGATCAGACGAATCGATCGGAAACCCAATTCAACATCAACAACTCAAACAACACAATATTTAAACATTTTAATTTTAAATATTAGTTTAAAAATACACTATTCAGGACTTGATTTTCAAAGAAGGATAGAGATTCAAATTTGGTTAACTCAAATCAAATGAAATTCTGATTTGAAAATAAGTTGGAACAAGGATGAGATGATTAAATAACAGAATAGGAAGATGGATAAGCTTATATAAATCACGGGCAACCTTAACCGGGTCAACCGTGACTTAAAGTATAAGATCGATGTGGATTTCTATGGTAAATCTACATTCGACCTCAAGAGATAGATTTTGGGATAGTAAGCGATACTAGCATCTAAACCGAGGATATAAAATCTTTGGTGAATCGATGCTATTGTAAAGGAGTTTCACCCCTTTACAAGAAAATTAGAATATTGGCGAGACCGCCAATTCACTACAAAGATCATTCAAAGTGGAGTTATGAGATACTCCAGAATCAAAAGAAGATGAATAGTGAGGAACAATAATGGATTTTGGAACCGCAGGGAACGTTCCTAAATTCAAAGAAAATCAAATCAAAAGGAAAAGATTCAAACTCGAACGAAAGTGATTCTGTAAATAAATTTACCATACATTCTAAGTTTTGCCTCAAAGCCAAAGCTCTGATACCAACTGTAACAACCCGGTATTTTCAACCATTCGCATCCATTATAAGTGTATAGGTAGACACTCATGCCGGAGTTGAATTGCTCAAAATACCGCGTTGTAAATAAAATTTGGCAAATCTCAGAATATACAGTAAATAAATATAATCACAGATCACAGACACAGAGTAAAATAATGCAGCGGAAATAAAAGAGATAGTAGTTCATGATGCTACTATATAAATACATTAGAGTTAATTTAGATACAATAGGAATACCAAGATGCAACAGGAGTAACAGTATAATAATCAGGTACAACTCAGAATACAACTGGAATCAACTGGATAACAAGATGAATAGATATCTGGATCTTCAAAGCAAAACTCCAGCTCCAAAGGTGAGTCTCTAATGCTGTATCACTCAGTCTGACCCGAGCGTAAAGCAAAATACAAAACACTCGAGTCAGGACATACATACTTATACAATGTAAACCAACTCAAGTGAACTGTAATAAAGGTACAAGTAACTTAGAAGATGCTTGGGATCACCCATCCTCTAAGGATCCGTTAAAATATCTACTATGTAGTAATATTCGCTATTATAATAATGTCTAATAAGTAAAGTATAATCATATAGAAAATAGCGTTAAGGGGATGGAGAACCTTAACGCGGTCGGATCTTAAAATCATAATCGTAGTAAAGCTCGATATGGTAGGTGACACGGCACAACTAGGCAATGCCAGGGTAGATATACCAATTACGCACACGGACTGATGGAGCGCATAGCAGCCACTACCGTCCACCTCGAACAACACTCCCAAATCGAAGGATGGCCATCTAATCAATCACAAGTAAGAGTATAATATCGAAGAAATGTGTCCGAGAAGAGGTGTTACCTCACTGGTCCGAGATCGCTCCTGTTTTAGCCACCTTATGCCAACTCACGGGAGTTGGGTCCACGTAACATACCTTAAGAACGTCGCCACCATCCTACTTCATTCTGGAATCTCCACCGCGTACACGGTTGTCAAAGTGGTTTTCGGTATCGACAGAGAGTATGTCCATATCCGATCCCGGTCGCTTTGCCAACCAATCGTTATTATAACCCGTGGTTATAACTTTTAAAAACAATACTTTACTTCAAAATAAAATACCATTTCAAACCATATCTTTATCAAAATAAAGATTAAATCAATTCCAAACCATTTCAATGTATTAACATATCATATCTTTCCAAAACTTCATTTCAATTCATTTCAATATATCAAAATATCATATCTTTACAAAATCCAAATATTCAACTTTACATCCTTTTAAATTCAAAGATATCACTCATTTATTGTCATTTCAAATCACCTTTAAATGGTTTATATTTCCAATTAAATTTATTCCTTTTAAACCTTTTAAAAGTGGAATTATTATTCTTACAAATTAAGTATTCAATTTCCAAAGTTTCAAGTCATTCTGAGTTCGTTTACTAAGTCAAAAACCCTAATTATTAAAATTTCAGCATTTCACAACATTTAAAAACAACTGCTATAAGTTATATTTGAAAACATTTTTAATTTAGCAAAGACAACACTTAAAACTACTGTTAAAACTCAGTTTTAGTTGAATTATAGTTCAAAACAGAAAAGACAGCATTTCAGAAGTGCTGCGGTAGTTCAGATTTCAAAACAAGGGTTAAATTTGATTTCAACATAGACTGCAGATCATTATAGCATTTCCAGAGAATGCTATAATAGGCCTGAGTTCAATATTAGCCTACAAGTTAAACTACAGCAACTACAGCATTTCAGAAATGCTGTAATAGCTCTTTTTACACAATTTTAGTTCAAAACAGAATCTATAGCATTTCTGAATGCTATTAAAAGTTAATTTCAGGTGTTAGTGTATTTCCAGCAATTAAATAACTTTAATTTAAAACACATAAACATTTTAAAAATCATATTTTAACATTTAAAATGTTCATTTACATTCATTTAACATATATCTTTTCACAATAAATTTCTTATAATCAAATCCAATTTTCAACAATTTACTTAATAAATTTAAGTGTAAAAGTGTCCAATTCTTCACATTTAAACAAATAAACTTAACACTTCAAATTTAAATTACCATTTCATAATTTAACTAAATTTCCAATTTTATTTAATTAACTTAAACCTTTAATTAAAACCAAATTTCACATTTCCTAGTCAAGTTATATTTTAAAAGATCACTTTTAAACATTCATTTATTTAACCACTTAAATTCATAGAAAAATCAATAATACTATAATAAATCACTTAAATTCAAATTTTATCAAATTATCATATTTACCATTTCCAAATAAAATTTAACATCCATTTTATTTATATAACTTAAATATCATTTTTAACCAAAATTCCAAATTTCCAACTTAAGTTATATTCCAAAAATCCAGTTAAACCATTCATTAATTACATTTTTTTTACACATAGAAAAAAAATCATAATTTCTTTAATTCAAAATATTTCAAAATCTATTTAAATCAAATTTCATAAATTTATATTTTTAAATTACTTAAAAATATCCAAAACACTTTATAAAATAACCACGGGCCTGTATATAGTTTTCTAGCCTAGGTTAAGTGATACAGATACTATATCATTTCAATCCGTAGTTTACAAAGAAAAATCCGGGTTTTATCATTTCAAACCCGCAATCCCAAGTAAATAAAATTTAATTGAAAATCGTTCAGGCCTATCATTTCAGCCCATAACGATCTTCCCTTATTCTAAAGTCTGTTCGGGTATGTATCATTTCAACCCATAGTGATTCTATTCTACAGGGAACTTGCAGTGTGATTTAACAGAATAGAATAACAGTAAAATAAAACAAAATATAACAGATGATATGTTATGCAAATTTTTAATCATCAAATATAAATAAATCACAGGTAATTATAACATCATTTTATTTATTTATTTATTTATTTTCTACACATTCAGTTGCGGTCGTTTCACAATCATATAAGTATGAATATTCGTGTGAGATTTACTCACCTCTATGGAGCTGGAGATTCGATTCAAAAAGAGAATACACTATCAATCGAAAAGCACGCGGAAAGCATGATCAGTTGTTAGCGGATGCGCCAACTAGATTCAAATCTAAAGCAAAAATAAATAAACAAATCTAATAATGCACGAATAATCAATTTTCACTGAAGCAAACAAAACGAAAAGAAAATGAATTGAATACTAGAAAGAAATGGCTCGAAGGGGATGTAGTCTGTAACTTCAACATACTAAGGTGACAAAAGGTAAAATTTTATTTCTTCTTTTTTTTTTCAAAACAAAGGTTCAGTAAATAATAAACTAAACTTCACAATACAAAGGCTCGACCATTTTTTTTATAGACTATACTTCAAAAATACAAAGTGAAAAAACAAAATTTTGTTCATTTCTCTGGTTCAAATAAAAGGGCTCGGTCTGACTATGGGTTGGAGCCGTGGGGTCTCGGTGGTGGTTCATGGTGGCGAATGGGTAGGGGTACTCACGATGGTGGATAGCATGGAGCAGGGCATGGGTTTTGGTGGTGAATGGCATGGGGTATGATGAGCATGTAACAGAATAGAGCAAGACAAGGTGATAGAATAAACCGAACAAACAAAATGAAAAGAGAAAACAGAGGCAAGCGGCCATTACCTGGGAAGATGGACACGCAAATCTTGAAGGAAGCCAAATAGAAAAATATGAGGGATGGAGATTTCGTGAACGTGGAATAATATTGTGAACGAATAATATAATAGTTGTTTACTTGATTTTTGTAGAGAAAGGCAAGAATAAATTGCTTTGAACGGTCAAGAAATCAAAAGAATTTAAGGTACTTAATTATATCAATAGATTTAAACGCATGGAAGGCCAAAGGAATGGAAATAATAACTCACGTGAAAACGATTTTATGCAAGATTTTGGGTAAGAATTTGAATTCTCAAAAGAGAATATATGCGGCTGAAGTTTGCATTGATAACGCAAGAAATCAAATAGACAATGAAAGGCAAGAGCAATTAATTTTTATTAAAGTGGAGGAAACGAACGGAAGGCAAAGGGAAAGAAATAATTTTCACATGCAAGATTTCGAACTTTCAAAAGCAAAGTATACGGCTGAAAACTTTGCATTGTTAACGCCTAGAGACAAAATAAACAAAGAATCAAGGCAAAAGAAACAAATAAACATATGCCCAAAGTAACGTACAACTTTATTTGTTTCTCTTAATTAGTAAATTAACATGCTAACGTTTTCTTTCAATAAAATAACGTATCATTTTAAACCAAAAATTAAATAGCTATTATACCATAATTAATAACATTTGATTGTTTAATATAAAGTTAAAAACGGATGTAAATATACGTAAAAGAAATGTAAAGTTAAATTTCCCGTTTCACACTAATTATTACAACTTTTAAAAGTATACAATAAATCTGACCAAAACAAAAGTGAAACAATGTTACACAATTGTATACAGTCCAGGATGAAAATATACATAAATTAACATATTGACACATATTAAATAAAATATAAGAAAGAAAAATATGATTTATAAAATTTTAAATAGGCAAAATTGCACAATAAAACAAACTATACTAAAAATTGAAATGTACATAACTTTTACATTTTTAACTCCGTTTCCAACGAAACGAAAAGTAGTATTCAAGTTATTAAATCTATTGTCATAATAAAAGATAAAATTTATAATTTCAAATATTTAAAATTTAAATTTAAAAGTCAAAGTTTGACTATTTTAACCAAAATTCACTTTTTGGAAAATTATTCTATTCAGTCATATTTGGAATTCAAATCCATATCAAAATCAAAGTTTATACTTAAAATAAAAAAATTTATTCTTTTTCATAAATAAAGCTTTTGAATCTGGAAAAATCAATTTAAAAATATTTGAAAAATACAGGGTTGTTACAGAGATGGACCAAATAAATCAAGATGAAGTAATTCAAGAGGTTTTGAAGTTGAAATCATATCATTTAATTTAAAGGAACTTTTTCTAAGTTTTCCTAGTTGACATGCATCACATAGACTGTCTACTTTAAAATTAATTTTAGGGAGGCCTCTTACTAGATCATGTTTTGACAGTCTAGATAAGAGTTTGAAATTCAAATGCCCAAATCTCTTATGCCAAATCCAAGGGTCACTTGCATTTGCCAAAAGACACAAGTTATCATTTGAAATTTTCATACTAAGAATATAAATATTCTTTTTCCTAATTCCCTCAAATATTATGGTTGAATTATTATCTTCAATGTGACACTTATCTTTTTCAAATTTAATTTTATATCCTTTATCGCATAGTTGACTTATACTTAGCAGATTGTGTTTCAGATTCTTAACTAGCAAAACATTAGTAATAATAGGAGTTTCAGAGTTACCGACTTTGCCGATGCCGATCCCATAATCTTTTGAATTGTCTCCAAAGTTAACTAGTCCTCCATCTTTGTATATTATATCATTCAACATATCTGGATTCCCAGTCATGTGTCTAGAACATCCACTATCGAGTATCCATTTGTTCTTTTTGATCTCCACAGTTTGTTTGTTTTGGATTGATTCCTCAACTCCCATAAAGCATGATTCCTGTACATCAAACAATCTTAGTAGACAACTTGTATTTGAATATTGATTATATGCAGACTCAAGAAACAATGATGATCTGAATATTTCTAAACATGCATTAAAAAATTTCTTAAACATAGCCGTTAGAAAAAAACTTGTTCAAAAAACAGATTATAAAACTTTTGAAAACCTTGCTCTAATACCAAATGTGAGGAATGCGGATTACAGATCTTAAGGCTAGGAATAACACTAGAGGGGGGTGAATAGTGTTTATAAGAAATTACTAAATCTTTTTGAGTTTATGTTAAATTGAACACAAATGTATGTAATATTCAGACACAGATATAATCACAAAAACAAACACAGATGTAAAAATAAAGTAAATGCAGTAAAGGAAAGAACACACCGGATTTTATACTTGTTCGGGGTTACCCTACATCCAGTCCCGCACAACTAAGTACAGATTTCCTTTCAAAAGCAATTCAACAATTACAACCATCGGTTTCAAGGCTACGAGGTACACCCTCCAGAATCACAATCCTCTGGGTAGAGATACTTGATTTCCGGGGCAACAAGTTCACCCAATTGATTTCCAAGGCTACAATCACACCTTTTCTCGCTTGATTGATTTCCAAGGCTACAATCACACTTTTTCTCGCTAGATAGATTACAAAGAAGCCTATAACTCTGAATAGCACTTGGATCTTGTTGAGATAGTGATAGAGAATCAAACCAGAGATAATCTAGTCAGATTCAATATTGATTTCGGCAGAGTGATGATAGAATTTTGAATAAGAAAATGTGGAAGAAGAAGAGAAGTGAAAAACCAGAAAATCAGATTTTAAAATTCGTTGAAACTAACCCCTATTTATAGAAGAACAACAGTCATGTCCATTCGTGAAAGGTTATGACGAATAAACACTTCTTTTGAAATTTAAATTTTGAACTCAACTGTCACCATGTCGACATGGTCACCATAGGCATGTCGACATCCCAAAGCATTTTTGATAGTTTGATTTTCTTTGAAAATAACCTTTATCTTATATTAAAACTATTTTAAACTTTATAAATATACTTGACTATAGATAAAATACATAGATAAATATAGAGAACACTATATATAATTTTACTATAATTTTATATTTAAATCTAAGTATAAATATATTATATTTAAAAGATAGTTTAAAACAGACGAAGTTTAAAAACAAGAATATTTGAGGCTAAAACATCTTTTTGAAAAATCATTTGAAAAGATAATTTTTAAGGCTAAAACATTTTGAAAAGCAATTTTGAAAATCATTCCGAAGTTGTTTTGAAAAACATTTTGAAGTAGTTTTCCAAGCTTCTTCCTGCAGAATATCTCATCATGTCAGGACTCGAGAACTTGTACAAAACCAGGATGTTCGTGGGTTTGTAAGCCACTTGTCGTGGGTTTGTAAGCCACTAAAAAGGTAGAAATGGGTTTCATCCCAAAAGAAAAATGGTGTGAAGATTTCAGTGCTATTATGAAGTTTTAACATAATTCTAGACTCAATACTTATCTTGAAATCTTGAACTCTTGATAATCTTGATACTCATGAGTCTTCAATCTTGATATCTTGAATCTCTATACCGTACAGTCTTCATTCTTGGTACCTGCATGGTTAAATCCTGCATATACATATATATCTAAACTATAATGTTAGTATTTATATTTTATAATCTTATTCTAAGGTTGTTGTCATCAAAACCATCATCTCAAGGACTAACAAAAGTTTCTAATTTGATATATATATATATATAAAGTTAACAAATTTAATTCCATATTTCAAATTAGAAAGAAATCAAACGGTTTATGATTTTGCGTAAAAGTCCACTTATAGATTTTCAAACTAAAAAATAACTTTTGCACTATTGTAAACAATAACCAAACATATTATATTCAAAACAATAACCATGTAACACATGTATTCATTTTAAAGGCAAGTTCAAATAATCAAAATTGTTTCCATTGAAAATTGTTTCATAAATGTGTGGGTCATAAAGAGAAAATCCTTTACCCTTTCTCCATAATTTCGGTAGCGAATAGAATAAAGAGAAAAGAGCAAAGATCATTTCATAAATGTGTTTTAAGTGTGTCATAAAAAAGTTCAAAGGTTGGAGATTTATTTCCTTCCTTTAGTTGCTCCTTTGGATTTTCAAATTACATTTGAAACCTCTCCCCTCCTTCCCACTTTGGTCGGCCATAACGGAGGCTATTTATCCTTTAAAACTTCCCGAAACTACTTGCAATTAATCTATTTAATCTAATTTAAATATTCAACCGATATCGTATATCGATACATACGTATATAATTTTATATATGCACTTTATTAAATACTAATTGTATTCAAACAAATAAAATAAAATTTTATAATTAAAATTTCATAAATACTAATTATTTTAATTAATTTGCAATGATTATAAATTAATTAAAGCGTGTGTCTTTTAAGAGTATTCAGCATTACGGTTGTGCGACTTAAATGTGTAAATTTAGTCAACAATTAATATTGAATAATTCAAACATTAACGTTTATATGTCACCTTAGCTGGTGGTGTGGCATGTTGGCTAAATGTATCACTTACACATCTTTTCGGTAAAATCAAAATTTACTATTATAAGCAGTACCCGATAGTAATGATTTTACACCAATTCACTTCGTCAAAAGTATATCATATTAGGACTTATGGAATTTGGTTTTGGTCAAAATGCCAATATCGTCCACATTTAACTTGATTAGTCCAAATACATAATCCTTGGTTCAGTAATAACAATTATTATTGATCATACTGCTATGGCTAGAGACTTAGACTTCGAGCTGACTAAAGTTGGCCATGATACTAACCTTATATAACCGAGGAGACCAATTCTGTGACGACCGCCCATGACCCCTGCACTTAAACCTAGAGATAGTGCGCTGCAAAGTGTGCCAGGCAGCCATGGACGATTGTCAGGGTAAATTTAAATAGCAGAATCTATCGTATTACTCACAGCGCATGGACAAAATACAATAGAACATATGTATATAGTGAAGCTTCACAGAATAGAATCTCATCAATAAAACTTCATAATAGTTGAATACAAGCATCTGAATAGTCAAGTCATCAAAATACATCAAGCCTCACTACAACACTCAGAGAAAATACAGACAGCGGAACACCCAGTACATATGGTAAGAAGATAATATGCAACCCTCTAGCTCGTCTTCGATATCAGCATCGTGAGAAGCAAGAACAGCACCTGTCACCTGCTACCTAGTCTGCCCGTCCCAAAATGGACGAACAGCCCAAGGCAATAAGAATTAAAACATAAAGCCTTGAGTCAGACAACAGTCTTAGTGAGCAGTAAATTAACTAACAACATACCAAAAGAGCATAAAGGAAAAGGAATAGGAATACAACCCTCCCACTCCAGCCTCATTCTACAGTGATAGCCCCCAGACACACACTAAGCAGAAGCAAGCATAGCAAAGCATACAATTTAAAGTAAAGCAATTATCACTCGAGTCAAGAGCGATGTTTTCCAAGTACAAATCCCAAGGTCTAAACCAAGGTCAGATAAGCACCCAGGAAATACCGCTCTTGAGACCGAATGACGATACAACCAAACATCCATGACTCTGGCTATCACTGTTATCATTACTTCGATTTCACCATTAATTGAATGACCGGCACATTCTTTCAGCCGTCAGTCAAGGGCTAATGGAAACCCCGGTTCTAGACATAACTCCCGCACGTCGTCGTGACCCATGCCTAGGATTATCGAATCTGCCCAGAGTACTCGACCATCAACGGTTAGTCTTTTGGGCGTCCCCATGTACTCTTGCTTGGAGCATGCTAGAACCTTCAACAACGATGAGACCCAAGCCTCCTAGTCATCCTCCTCGACGACTATTCTCATATCCATCCATTATCCTCAACCCGAACCATTTCACCGAGTTATCAACATGCTTGGAATGATCCCGTCTGGATTAAACCAAGTCTTCATCACATGATTTCCTCGCTTCATTACATCCTCGCAAAGCCTCATCTCAACATCACATCATCAAATCTATGCATAAGAGCTTCATCATCCCGCTACATATGCCACGAGCAGCTTTCCCAATTCAAGAGCCTTTCTCTTTGCTTTTGAATCATCTTCGGTCTAAATCAAATCATCAATCATCTAATTCATAACAATCAATCAAATCAACATTAATCCAAGCAATCAAGCATTCAAATATGATCTAAGTAGACAATTATAACAATAATGGCATTTTCGTAATTAAAGAGTTAAAAGTCCAACAAGCATGAAAACATGAACAATATCTTTATAAACTTGATGAATGAACTTGCATAGGTTAACATGTGATAAAATGGATGTAACATCATCATGAACAATGAATCTATATGGATCTACACTTAGGATGAAGAAAATGCATGGAAACCACTACTTTAACACCAAATCGAGCCAACAATCCGATATACTCCTTTGGATCCGTGTGAGAGATAATTACCACTCACCAAATCACCTAAACAACCCAAAAGCAACACACTTCAGATCTGGACAGCGAAGGATTTAACTCGATCTATCACAAATCTGCTTCAAACGATAAAATCTCTCTTCAATGGATGTAGATCTTCAATCTAAGCTCTTGGATCCTCGATTTGATCTTCGATTTGGATGGAAGGAATCACTAGATTAGAGTGGAGAAAAGAAGTGAAGAAGTGTAGAAGTCGAGCTCTCAAAATGGCAGCACTTCGTCGCTTCAAAATCCCGATCCCAAAAAGTGAAGTAGAACCATGTATTTATAGGCTGGAAATCCTTAGGTCGTCCACGACCTAAAATGTCGACCTAAAAAGTCGACCTAAAATGTCGACCTAAAAAGTCGACCTAAAATGTCGACCTAAAAAGTCGACCTAAAATGTCGACCTAAAAAGTCGACCTAAAATGTCGACCTAAAAAGTCGACCTAGGACTTAAACAATATTTTGCCTAAAATCTGAAATGGCTCAACAACACTAAAAATTCCAAATTTTGACAAACTTTTCGATCTGTAAAATACGGGTCGTTACATTCTCTCCCCCTTAGGAATTTCGCCCCCGAAATTCCAAACAAACAAAGCAATCAAAAACTATTCTACACGCCTACCATCCATAGCAATCAACAAACCATGCATCCAATTCTAGCTTAGCATGCAGAATTCTAAAACTAGAACAAGTTTCAATTTCGTTAGATGACACGACACCTTAGGGCCATACCTCGAAGAGTTCAGGATGAGCTGCCTTCATCCTCTCTTCCACCTCCCATGTACAGTCGTTATCATCATCACTCCATTGTATCTTGAGCAACCTAACTACCTTCCTCCTAAGCTGTTTCGTGTCGGTTTCCACAACACGAAGCGGCTTACGAGGTCTCTCAACAACTGGATCGACTTCAAAATCTTCACAGCTATCAGCAGAAACCACTGAATTCGAGTCGTGCACATACTTTCGTAGATACGATACGTGAAAAACATTGTGCACACCCGACATATTCTCTAGTAACTCCAATCTATAGGCGAGCTTTCCAATTCGCTCGATAATCGGGAATGGTCCAACAAATCTCGGAGTCAATTTTCCTTTCTTTCCGAATCGAATAACATTCTTCAATGGAGAAATCTTCACAAAGACCATATCACCTACGTCGAATTCTAAATCCTTACGACGCTTATCAGCATAACTTTTCTGACGGTCTTGGGCTGCCTTCATTCGCTGCCGAATGATCTCTATACAATCCGAAGTCTGTCGAATCATCTCTGGCCCAAGCATCATTTTTTCTCCGGTCTCTAACCAACATGTCGGAGAGTTACACGGTCTTCCATACAATGCCTCATACGGTGCCATACCAATGCTTGACTGGTAACTGTTGTTATATGAAAATTCCACCAAATGAAGGTGATCTTCCCATGATCCTCCGAAATCCAAAACACAAGCTCTGAGGAGATCTTCCAAAACTCGGTTGACTCTCTCGGTCTGACCATCTGTTTGAGGGTGATAAGCTGTACTCAAACATAACTCGGTTCCCAAAACTTCCTAGAAGCTCTTCCAAAATCCACTAGTGAACAATGGATCTCGATCGCTCACTATACTCTTCGGAATACCATGGAATCGAACTATCCACTTAACATACAACTCAGCTAACTTTGATGCAGTCCTAGTCGATCGAACAGGAATGAATCTTGCACTCTTAGTCAGACGATCTACGATGACCCAAATCCCTTCATTTCCCGTTCTTGTTCTCGATAACCCATCGATAAAATCCATCGATATTTGCTCCCACTTCCATGTAGGAACTTCTAATGGCTGAAGCAATCCACTTGGCTTCTTCTGTTCAGCCTTTACCAACTGGCAGTTCATGCACTTGGAAATGAAATTTCCAACATCCTTCTTCATGCCTTCCCAGTAATAGGTTCTCTTCATATCCCGATACATCTTATTTCCACCTGGATGAATCGTCAACTTCGAGTGATGACTTTCCTTCAGAACTTCACTCCTCAATTCATCTATATCGAGAACAACTAGTCGTCCTTGCTTCCGAAGACAACCTTCTTGATCAACCTCGAATCCTTTATCCTTTTCTAGTTCCAATCCAGATTCCAAATCATGGATAATCTTGACAAGCTTATCATCTCGCTTTTGACTCTCGCCAATTCTCTCCACAAGAGTCGGTCTTATCGATAAGTTTGCCAACATCTCAGGTTCCAATTCGCATCTAGACCTGAAGTCAAATCCAGCTAAATACTCGAGATTCTTCCATTCCAAAAACATGGCTCCCAATCCTGCATGTCTTCGACTTAACGCATCTGCCACCGCGTTGCCTTTTCCCGGAGTATAAGCTATACCAAAATCATATGATGCCAAAAACTCTAACCAACGTTGCTGCCGAAGATTCAAATCCTTTTGGGAGAAAAGATACTTCAACGACTTATGATCTGTAAACAACTCGAATCGAAATCCCAATAGATAATGTCTCCACATCTTCAGAGCAAAAACAATCGCCGCTAATTCCAAATCATGAGTCGGGTAATTCCTTTCATGCGGCTTCAGTTGTCGACTTGCATACGCAACAACTTTATCTCTCTGCATCAGTACTTCTCCAAGTCCAGTACCACATGCGTCGGTGTAAACCACCATCTCATCATTCCCAATTGGAATAGTCAAAACAGGAGCACTTGACAATCGCTCTTTCAGCATTCTGAAAGCTTGCTCACACTTATCATCCCATCTGAACACTCACTTCACTCTTCCAGAAGTGACACTTCGAAAACTTAGCCTTCAGCTGATGTTTCCGCAAGATTTCCAAAACAATACGCAAGTGCGTCTTGTGCTCTTCTTCAGTCCTGGAATAAATCAGAATATCATCCACGAACACTAGCACGAACTTACTCAACTGATCCCTGAACACTCTATTCATAAGATCCACAAAATATGCTGGCGCATTAGTCAATCCAAACGGCATTACCATCCACTCAAAGAAACCGGATGGTGTCCTAAAAGCAGTCTTCGGCACACTATCCTTAGCCACTCTCAACTGGTGAAATCCCGTTGCCAAATCCATCTGAGAAAACACCTTAGCTTCGTGAAGCTGATCAAACAAGTCATCTATTCTCGGCAATGGATACTTGTTCTTCTTAGTCACCTTATTCAGCTCACGATAATCCACACACAATCTCAATGACCCATCTGCCTTGGTTGCAAACACAACTGGTGCACCCCACTCGGACACACTACGCCGAATGAATCCTTTCTGTAAAAGGTCATCAACCTGCACCCTCAACTCCTGCTGTTCCCTAGGCGCCATCCGCCTAAGAGGCATCACAACAGGTCTGGCTCCTTCAACTAGATCTATACGAAACTCGATCTCTCTATGCGGCGGTAACCCTTTGACCTCGTCAAATACATCCTCAAATCCATTAGCGATCGGCACTGATGACAGTCCATCCCGTGGAACAACCAGTGAATACATGAAGCTCATGAAGACGCCTTCTTCATGCTTACATCGTATCACAATCTTTCGCCCCTCCACATTCTCGACTGTCACTTCCAACCTCTCGCAATCAACCTTCGCCGCATACTTCCTAAGCCAGTCCATACCCAAAATAATTCCGAACCCCGCAAAGTTCAGAACAAAGCAATCACAAACAAAAGAGCAATCATGACTCGATACAACTAGACCACGGCATAACATACACAAACAAGACGAACCCCCAACTGGATTAGTCACAACCAATGGCCTATCAACAATATCCGGTTCTAAACCTAACCGGCCTATAAGTTCGCTACAAACAAACGAATGTGACGCCCCCGTATCAAACAGAACTCTAATTGGAACACCACATAGGAAAAGAGTACCTTGAACCACTACACTCTTTCCTTTCTCTTCAGCGGTAGGAGCTTTTGAAGACGATGGAACAGCTCCCAAAGCATAAGCTTGCACAATCTGCTTGTCCCTCCGTGGTTCTGGACAATTCTTCCTGGTATGCCCCGGTTTGTCACAACTGTGACACTTCATCGGTACCTTCGGATTCTTACAATCCCTGGAGAAATGGCCCTTCTGCTGACAATTGTAGCAGGTCACTTCGCCCTTCTGCTTCTTCTAGCCACCCTTCCCCTTTCGCTGCTGCTGCTTCCTTTTCTTGTTTCCACTCTGCTGGGGTTTAGACTCTTCCCTGGTCACAGCAACAACAGATCCTTCCTTAGGAAACAGATTCTCGTGTCTGAGAGCTTCCTCCACAAGCTTCTCAAATGAATCGTCCATATGACCCATCGGTCTTGGAGCCTGAACTAGATCTCCAACATCTACTAATGGCCCCGGGGCTGACATCCTTCTCATGATCGAAGTCATCATGGCTTCGAACATAGCAACATAACCAGTAGCCCCCTCAACAGCACGGCCTTCCCTAGCAGCTGGTCTCCCTCTTCGACACATTCTCAATATCTATAAAAAGAAATGATTAGCACATCTAGAGAAACAACTGCATAAAGGACTCAAACTCTACTAAGCTACTATATTATATATAGTAATCATCCATCAAAATACAATTACGTCTCTCATACGTAGTTATGTCAGCGAGCGTTGGGTAAAATCGATTAACCAATGCTCTGATACCAAATGTGACGACCGCCCATGACCCCTGCACTTAAACCTAGAGATAGTGCACTGCAAAGTGTGCCAGGCAGCCATGGACGATTGTCAGGGTAAATTTAAATAGCAGAATCTATCGTATTACTCACAGCGCATGGACAAAATACAATAGAACATATGTATATAGTGAAGCTTCACAGAATAGAATCTCATCAATAAAACTTCATAATAGTTGAATACAAGCATCTGAATAGTCAAGTCATCAAAATACATCAAGCCTCACTACAACACTCAGAGAAAATACAGACAGCGGAACACCCAGTACATATGGTAAGAAGATAATATGCAACCCTCTAGCTCGTCTTCGATATCAGCATCGTGAGAAGCAAGAACAGCACCTGTCACCTGCTACCTAGTCTGCCCGTCCCAAAATGGACGAACAGCCCAAGGCAATAAGAATTAAAACATAAAGCCTTGAGTCAGACAACAGTCTTAGTGAGCAGTAAATTAACTAACAACATACCAAAAGAGCATAAAGGAAAAGGAATAGGAATACAACCCTCCCACTCCAGCCTCATTCTACAGTGATAGCCCCCAGACACACACTAAGCAGAAGCAAGCATAGCAAAGCATACAATTTAAAGTAAAGCAATTATCACTCGAGTCAAGAGCGATGTTTTCCAAGTACAAATCCCAAGGTCTAAACCAAGGTCAGATAAGCACCCAGGAAATACCGCTCTTGAGACCGAATGACGATACAACCAAACATCCATGACTCTGGCTATCACTGTTATCATTACTTCGATTTCACCGTTAATTGAATGACCGGCACATTCTTTCAGCCGTCCGTCAAGGGCTAATGGAAACCCCGGTTCTAGACATAACTCCCGCACGTCGTCGTGACCCATGCCTAGGATTATCGAATCTGCCCAGAGTACTCGACCATCAACGGTTAGTCTTTTGGGCATCCCCATGTACTCTTGCTTGGAGCATGCTAGAACCTTCAACAACGATGAGACCCAAGCCTCCTAGTCATCCTCCTCGACGACTATTCTCATATCCATCCATTATCCTCAACCCGAACCATTTCACCGAGTTATCAACATGCTTGGAATGATCCCGTCTGGATTAAACCAAGTCTTCATCACATGATTGCCTCGCTTCATTACATCCTCGCAAATCCTCATCTCAACATCACATCATCAAATCTATGCATAAGAGCTTCATCATCCCGCTACATATGCCACGAGCAGCTTTCCCAATTCAAGAGCCTTTCTCTTAGCTTTTGAATCATCTTCGGTCTAAATCAAATCATCAATCATCTAATTCATAACAATCAATCAAATCAACATTAATCCAAGCAATCAAGCATTCAAATATGATCCAAGTAGACAATTATAACAATAATGGCATTTTCGTAATTAAAGAGTTAAAAGTCCAACAAGCATGAAAACATGAACAATATCTTTATAAACTTGATGAATGAACTTGCATAGGTTAACATGTGATAAAATGGATGTAACATCATCATGAACAATGAATCTATATGGATCTACACTTAGGATGAAGAAAATGCATGGAAACCACTACTTTAACACCAAATCGAGCCAACAATCCGATATACTCCTTTGGATCCGTGTGAGAGATAATTACCACTCACCAAATCACGTAAACAACCCAAAAGCAACACACTTCAGATCTGGACAGCGAAGGATTTAACTCGATCTATCACAAATCTGCTTCAAACGATGAAATCTCTCTTCAATGGATGTAGATCTTCAATCTAAACTCTTGGATCCTCGATTTGATCTTCGATTTGGATGGAAGGAATCACTAGATTAGAGTGGAGAAAAGAAGTGAAGAAGTGTAGAAGTCGAGCTCTCAAAATGGCAGCACTTCGTCGCTTCAAAATCCCGATCCCAAAAAGTGAAGTAGAACCATGTATTTATAGGCTGGAAATCCTTAGGTCGTCCACGACCTAAAATGTCGACCTAAAAAGTCGACCTAAAATGTCGACCTAAAAAGTCGACCTAAAATGTCAACCTAAAAAGTCGACCTAAAATGTCGACCTAAAAAGTCGACCTAGGACTTAAACAATATTTTGCCTAAAATCTAAAATGGCTCAACAACACTAAAAATTCCAGATTTTGACAAACTTTTCGATCCATAAAATACGGGTCGTTACAAATTCTCTACTGAATAGTGTTTCACTTCCAATGCTCCAACTCAAATCCAAATATAGTCGTCTAATGGACGCCACGCCATGATTTATATGTGTGAATGTAGTGCGAATGGTTATATGGATGATGTGTGGATGTAGTGCGATAGATGTTCTATATACTTATGATGATGATGATTGAATATGGTATGATATTTGCTACACTTGAGATGTTCATACCTATTTGGAGATACATTTATATACATCACCGGTTTCTTTCATCTACCGACATCGGCATTTTAGACATAGTCTGACCCATGGGTTATTTTATAATACTTGGGTCAATCCAAGATATTTCAGGTCCAGGTATGAAGTAGCTACTTTACTTGTGGGACATTAGTGGAGGCCAGTATGCTTCATAGGAAGATAGTTTCCCTATGAGATTTTTTAGCCTCATTTACTTATGATGATGTTTCTTTATGTCTATGATATGTATATTTGTTAGAGTAAGCATTAGACTAGAATTTGATGCTGATTTTGGATATGTATTATTGATGTATTATATTTTATCGGTGCGTTCTGATTTTGTGATCTTTGTTTACTATTTCTATGTTGTATATTGTTCTGTTCTCGGGATCACACATGTTTATTGCTTTGTGTTGATATTGTGTACATGATGATGAGTGTTATATGATTTGAGAATGTACCGGTGTTAGCCTAAGAGAATATTCACGTATGTAAGCCCATTATAGCCTCATTCTCTATATTATCAGAAAGCACTTCGTCATACTATTTGGTAATATGGGTGTAGATGTAGGGTGCTACACTCAACACTAAAGAATCCAAAGGGTTGTTGAGGACTGTAATGCCAACTAGGTTGGTATCAGGAGCAGTGCCACTTTTAGGACCTATCCCGACCAAATAAGTATGTAGTTGAGAAGATCAGTTATGGTAGTCTGAGGTAGTGGAGATCTAGAAGGAGCAGATGTGGAAGCCACGACATGCAGTGGAACTATATTGGGGCATAGAAGGTGAGATAGAAATAGTAGCATCAACGATAGAGAGATGCCTTGAACGTCTATAACGTTCCGTTTTAAACTGAAAGCTTGAGACACGAGCATGATCATGTATAGTTTATTGCCTTATATTTACTTCGATTAAATTTTTTGTTACTAATGTAGAGGATCCAGCGGACGTCAATATGTATTGACCAGTTGGGTTCGTTACATCCATGAGGGAAGCGATGTGTGATTCAGTCTATAAAGTGTGTGCAATACATCCTTGGCATGATGTACAAATGTGCTCTATGTAAATAGCTTGCTCATGCTGGCAAATGAGCTATGACACGCAATGGGTATATGTATCATTGATTACCTACCAACGAAGAATTTATGTTAGCGAACTACTATCAAAGGTAGTATAGAGCCTTCTCTACAGGATTGTAGGTAAGTGCTATTCGATTTTAAGTGTCAGATGGATGAGCATCCTAGAATACATCGACCCTTGAATCCAACACGTACTGAAATGCGTTCAAAAAGACAATTTCCTTGATCATCTCAAACAATGATCTAGAGACTAATCCATCATCAAACTCGTCCCTGAGATCTATCTCTTAACTTTCCCTTCCCCTTTATATGAGTAAGCTGAGATTGATGGCCCTTCAATGGATTGTGAAGAGAGGTGGTGATGACGAGGGAGGTGATGGCCTGAGTTTACAAGTCAATCAGCACTACAACAAAATAGCCTTTTAACAGCGTTTCAAAACTGCTGTTAAATGATATAACAGCGTTGTGAAGAACGCTGTATAACGACATGCGGTCGTTGATATGTAATTTCAAACAGCGAAAAAAAAACGCTGTCAAAAATAATTTTCCACAGCGTTATTTTGTCGTTGTTTATTTTGTTTCTACAGCGTTTATATTTTGCTGTGGAAAAGTGTTTAAAGTGGTATTTTACATTTCCACAGCGTTTAAAATACCCTGTCTAAAACAAACTCATCAGTTTTCAACAGCGACAGTAAAACGCTGTTACTAATTATTCATCAGCATTTCTAAAATGTTGTTGTATCAATGTGATTTATGTTTTTAAATAACTTACAGCAAGGCTTTAACGCTGTCGTATTATCATGAGTTATTTTTCCAAAATACTGACCGCACTTTTTAAACGCTGTCGTTTATGACAAATCATACCACTACAATAATCACATATCCGTAATCTAATTGCATTTAATTATATTTCAATCGGATAATATACAAAACATATACAAATCAAAGTAAAAAATTATAAAATAAAAGCATAACAATTGATCATTTCCATAAAATAGCTATACAATATCCACGAACAAAGCTTGCTTACAAACAACGATGAAAGTTATAAACCATCTTCATATAACATTAGACAAAGGCCCAACATCTACAAAGTTTTGCTTCAGATATTAATGACAAAACATGCACCCAAAAATCTAAAGAGTATCTTGTCCATTTTTTGCATCTAAAAACTTCACCTACTTGTAACAAAGAAATTCAAAAGTTAATGATCAAATACACATTTAAAATAACATATTTAATTTGCAACTATTAAAAAATTGCAACACATTTAAACACAAAATTTTCAACTTCTTCAAACCTTCACCCTACTGCACTTCAATCTCCATTTCAATCATCGTCCACACTCACAAATCCACCCAACAAACACCCTGCAAGTGCATCTACAAAACTGTGCAAAACATCGTCCAAGACTCATACTTCACCTGCCATAAACCACTACCATTCAAAACTCATAAATTTCAAAACCGTGCACAAACCACTGCACTTCAAAGCTTTCCACAATTCAAAACTTGCAAAACTGTGCACAAGCCACTCGATCACATCCATACCACACCACAGCCTGTGACTGCCTCAGCAACAATCAATATTTTTTTCCCCTGCAAACTTCTATACCACTGCCTCTTACAAACCCAAACTGCCGAGCCCCACTCCTTCAACCTGAATCAAAGCCGACCTCCAATATACACAACCTGCCATATCCACATCCAAAATCACCAATCACCCATCATCCACACTCCCCTCTACCAAAAAGGAACCAAGTACATCTTCACTGCCTTCCCTTACTTCACAACCTCCACAGTTTCTTCCATAACTTCACACCCATCATCCACCCAGTAACCAAATTATGTAAAGTTGACTAGTGGTTTTGTATCAGTGTTCATATAAGTGGACCACGAGACATCAGTGAGGACTCATGGTTTGAGGGTCTGATAGGTTTGGTCGAACCATCAAGAACCATGCATGTTTTTTAATAGTGAAAAGGTGAATGATATGCAAGCCCGATTGCAGGGGTAGACAAGTAAGGCAAATGTCTAGAACAACCCAACGTACAAAGGCAACCATTTGAAACTGTCCCTACGTACATTCACTGTCCCTACACTCATAAGCTTCATAACCTCCATTCACTGCCACTACACATAAACGACCAGACAACACAACACTTGCCCTGAACCTCTCAACCATCTCCCCATCATAACTAGAAGCAACTCAACAATTCCAAACAACCTTCCCACCGGATTTCAAAAAAAGAGGAGGACAGCTCAGTTTTGTTTCAAAACTGAGTGAGCTCCTCAAAACTGAGAGCTGAGACCTCAGTTTTGTCATGCTCAGTTTTAAAAAAACTGAGCTCCTCAAAACTGAGACCTCATTTGGCATTAGTTTAGTTGTTTCTCAAATCCAAATTTCATGAATTTAGAAGATGAACTCTAAACATTAAAAATATTTCAATTAGAACAAAAAAACAGTTATGAAAATTATTTTTTGGTTAAAATTTGAGATCTGAAATTAATAATGGATTAAACATTAATATCATCTCAAATGCTAAGTTTTAAAACATGTACCATGTTATTTTACAAATGCCAATTAAAATTGAGAATACTTTTTTTCATCAGTATTTATAATTTTCCTAAAATGGATTCTAAGCTTAAAAAGAGGAGGTAAAAAAAGTGAGATTCAACTAGAAAGACTTAGGATTGCTACAAATATTAAAATCTAATTACTGATAAAAATAAAAAATTTAGGCTGTGGTCTACAAAATATATGAAGCATTATAAATGAATTTTGTAAATTTATTTGAACATAACTACTGATTAGAAATTTTTTTGCAATGTTATTGTAAAATCTTTTTCTTCCTTTAATATTTTCTTATGTGCTTTTGAATGTGGAATTTGTTATGTGTTCTTTGTAGTTTTTTCTCTGCTTGTAGCATGAAGTAATATTTTTCCATCTTTGATTCTAATTGACTATTTATCTTTCCAAGGGATTTTTTTTTCCAAAATTATTACACAAGTATTATTGACATCTTATCTCAAAATTTCCAATTTTCTACAACTGCATTTAGAAAATATAATATCAAGCAGGAAACATTATTGGTTTAGGTTTACATTAAAAAACAAAATGACTTTAGACTAAAATATCATGGATATACATTGAAATATAATTTATAGGCCTTCAACTAGTGGACCAGATAATTACTGTTAATTGTTTATATGAATTTACCAAGTTCAGTTTCGGGGGATTATTAAAGTATTCTCTTTTCAACCTAGATAATGGGTTACTTGGAAGCAATCAAGCATCTTTTCATTCGATAACACACTTGATTGGTTCTTTCTTCATATAAGGTACTATCAGTTTGTTCTCTTTTCAAGAGTTCATCCATATACATATACAATCACAGTGCACTTTTGTAATGAACCTGAAAATACCTAACAGGATGACCAAAGGAGTTTACATGCTGGGTATTACTCCTATATTTTTTGTGCAAGCATGTATAATCTTACTGACACATTGTGCTTTTATTTTTAACATTGTGCATATTTTATATAAACAAAATGTTGTGAAACTTACGTAGAAGTTGAGTCCACTATAACATTCGCAATAGGCCATGCTACCGTCGAACCAGCAGCATCTGATAAGCATTCCATGAATGACGTAGGCCTCCATAAAGGTGCATTTGGGACTTTTACAATATCCACCCAAACTCTTATTGCATTTGGTCCCAGTGGAATAGAATGAACCTTAGCATTTGGATCAATTGAAGATACGGTGCCTTCAGCTACTATTTTTCCCGTGCCATCCACATCAAACAACTTGCACTTGGCATTCACCGTGAAATTTGCACTCTAATAATATTACAAAAATGTTGATACATTATGAAAAAATCTTAAAAATAGATATTAGCAATATAAACATATTACCGTAAGAGACACTGGAACACTGCTCATAAAAGTAGGTGGTGTTGTGTTCTCAAAAACCAATTTTGATGTTGGCCATGCTATTTTCTTACCGATAGCTTCTCTGATACATGTCATACCTACTATTGGTCTCCACAAAAAGGCATCTTCTTTTTTCGGACTGTCCACCCAAACTATCGCGGCTTCAGGTCCAAGAGGAATTCCATTAATAATCTGATTTGAATCACTCGAGTACACTCGTCCTTCGGCAACTAATTCCTTGCTTCCACCCCAATCGAACAATTTGCATTTCTTTCCTGTGCTATCGGTTTTGCTCTATCAAAGGAAAAAATATAGTCATCTAATAAAAGTAGAATATGTAAAAATACACAAAAGCATACCAAAAAATATCATAAAATATCATACCTCATTTTCTTTTTTAGAGTTCTCCCTTATGCGGATAACTCTATCAGCTGGCCATGCTACCATCTCATTCTTGGCATCTCCTATATATACCAAACCAGGTGAAGGCCTCCATAAAAAAATGTTGAATTTTGTAGGATGGACTATCAAGATTTTCATGGCGTTCGGGCCTAAAGGTACCCCATTGAAAAGATCTTTCGGATCAGTTGACACAATTTTTCCTTCGGCGACAACCTCTTCATCATTCCCGTGCCAATGCAGTAAACTACAATTGTCACATATTTGATTATGCTTACTCTTCAATTAATAAAAACTAAATCACATAATTATTAATTTAGATATCAAATTTTGTATGATGTTTTAACCTTAATATGGTATATTTTTACCATTTGAGGTACATTCTCTTCTCCACAACTTTCTTTACCCTGCCAAATCAATAATATTTGAAAAATATTAGAGAATTTAAACTTGTAGTGAATAATATTTGAAATAATAGTTGCCAAAGCAGGGATAGTTGTGGAAGACCTAAGTGTTCTGTTGGTATATGGATTAGTGAGTAGTTGTTGATGGAGCAATTTGATGTAGATGATGTAGATAATACTTGATTGTGCTTGTACATGAAATTACTTGTTCACGAAAACTAACAATGCATGTGCTATTCTGAATTCTCGAAACTCAAAAGTTCACAAAGCTCTATTACTTTTTGAATCGTAGATATAAATGTAGACCTCACGTGTGTAGAGTTTCAAACAAAATTAACATTATTGAAATTACACCTAGACAACACATGCATATATAAATGGATATATTCTGGGAATTGGATGAACTGATATGACATAATACAAATATCTATAAAGGTGTTTATATGGTACATAGGGTATCTTATAAGGTACTATTTGGTATTTATAGTAGTTTTTTTTTATCTGAGACACTCACAATTTAGATGACCATAAAATCGGAGGTGTTTTCATCTTCGACATACAGAATCTCAAGTATATTTTAAAATCGCTGTATTCAAAATTGATGCATTTTGAACTAGCGACCATGGAATTCAAAAATTCATACTTTATAAAATATTATTATTATTATTATTATTATTAGAAGACAGATTCCCTTATAATCATATATCTTATTCAAGAATTTCATATTTCAAGACATTATGCTCGTATATGTATAAGTGCAGTATTCTTAAAGCATGATATCCAACCAAATGTGTATCTGCCACTGAATGTTGACCGCAGATATATCTTGTGTTCGTGCATATCATTTTGTATTGAACAAAATAAACTTTTTGTATTAGACAAGTTTTTTAATAATTTTTGTTCCAGAATTTATGAACTATACATAATACGTCGAATTTTGCACTCCAACTTTTTGAGCAATTCAAAATGTTCAAACACATAATTATTTAAAGAATTATTCACTGAAACACAGTAAAGTCTGGAAAACATACCACTTTTGTCATGGGATAAATAAGTATATCTTTTATTTAGCTAATTGATTAAAGATTAAAGATGATAAACCATAATTGATAAAACTGCATGTTTTACCATTTTTTCATTGTAACACACACCATAAGAATTGGCTTAATAATTGGTTAAAGATATCAGATGATAACAGATACAGAATTTAACTACAATGACATGGATCTAAAATGAGAATATATCCATATAATATCCATTGTGCTTTGATGCATATAGAAAAACCATTTGAGAAATATGAACCATACTATTTATAACTTGATAAAAAAGAACTTTGCAATTTGCAGTTTGAGAAATATGAGAAGGCTGATTCCTTCATGCTTGTCTATGGTTGGTTAGTTCATGGCAACTTTCATTAACGTGCGAACCAAGTAATAAGACTATTAAAATTCCGTACCTGACTTTTCATTAACGTGTGAACTAACTGCTCTAGCTCTGAAATCCTATGTTGACATTGAGCTACCTGCTTATCTTTGAGTTAGACATAACTGCCCTGGACATGGTCACACCCCTTCCCATTGCTCGTAGTCGTCCCGGTCTGTCTTGTCCCAATACTAATGAGAGAGCATCTTCTTTGAACTTACATGTTAAGCTAGATTGCGACTCATTTTGAACATTTTTTATTTTCTCCTACAAAAGTGAACACAAATTATATTTTGTAAATTAGTTCTAAATTATATATTTTCAAAAAATTATGCTTAAATAAGCAGTACATAGCACTTACAATAGCATCTGCAACATGCGCATTCACTGGCTCACAATTTTTCCGAGTGTGAGATTTAATCCAAACATCAGATCTAAAAATGGAAGAGGGATTGATACTTTCGTCTTTCTACATTAAAAAAGACAACATTAAACAAAACTAAAAATCATATTTAATAAATTGATATTTTTCTCACCAAATCTTCAGTTAATCGAGCCATCCTTCGACGACTACATGTGTGTGGCATTTGCATGTCCTTCATGGATTTGAATTTTTCACTTCGTAACTAGAGTACAAATTTTTTCACATTGATTAGTTAATTTGCATTTTATGTACGCTTATATATCATATAAGAAATAATAAAAATTACATTACAATTACCTTAAACTCTTTACTCGTCTTTAACGCAATAAACTTCTTCCATTCCTTCATAGTTTTGACGTTTTCTGGTTTTAGTTGAAGTTGTTCCTCCTTGGTTTTTGCTTGTAATATCTTTTTAACGAATTTGCTTTTCGAACACCTCCAAATGCATCCCATTTGCTGAAAAATGGGAGTCTTTTGTCATTCCTCGTCTACTTTAAATCTAGCCTATAACATTCATCAAAGTGATAATCAAAATAATTTATTATTACATACAACAAATGATTCAAACTTATACTGCTACTACCATGCTAATCAAATAAAAAGGTTCAATGCTGTAGATGTATTTCAAACTTATACTGCTGCTACCATGCTAATTAAATTTATGTATAGTTATGTTTTAAAGATGTAGGATGGTAGTAACATCAGTCCAATGATTACATATGAACTTCACAAGAGTAACAAAATTAGGTTAAGCACGTACCCTCCTAAACTTCAGGAGCACAATTTTAATGGACAAAGTTATGAAAACAGGTTAAAGACTTAAAGGAACCAAAGAGTTACTGCTAATAAATTAGTGGATGAAATATGTCAAAATCGATAACAATACTTGGGAAGAAAACATCACATACAACTTGTAATATAATTGTTGTATGTTTAGCATTTTTAAATCTCTGGCCACAAAAATTAGCAGGAGCATATAAGCAAAAATTGTAATTGCTCTGAACTACTGTCTGAAGTCCAAGATTTTTAACCATAAATTTTCACACAACACAACCATAAATTTAACCATAAATAACAATGTACAGGCTAGGAACTGCTATACATAAATTTAACCATAAATAAAACCTATGGTGTGCATAAATTTATTGACAAGCAATACAGACATGGTTGCTAAACTTATGAATGTTTCAACATAAATTTAACCATAAATTTCAGGAGCACATTTCAGAAGCACATTTTACCTGAACGGATTTCCATAGAACTACTTTCAGATC
Organism: Allium fistulosum; assembly: GCA_030737815.1. Taxonomy (NCBI): domain Eukaryota; kingdom Viridiplantae; phylum Streptophyta; class Magnoliopsida; order Asparagales; family Amaryllidaceae; genus Allium; species Allium fistulosum. The sequence goes on from CM060903.1 coordinate 1,459,418,208, forward strand.
GTCACCAAGTTGCCTCCAATCATCAAGTGTAAATGAAACGTGCTCACGGACAAGTGGCCCTAAATAAGAAGATAATTTCACCGAGCCTTTCCCTATCGGTATGCCCGATGAATTAAACTCAATATCAATTCGGCTTGCAACATCCGAAGGAAGTCTTTTAACTTTAGTTGGGCCTCTAGTCCTCTTTTTTGAAACTTGTTTTGCTTCAACATCTTCGATTGCTCTATCCACTTCCACTGCAGTTTCATGATTTTCAACAATTTGCATAGTTGTGGAAGCGGTTGGCTTGCTTGCATTTCCAACATCCATGTTTTCTGGAGGTGGCTCAATATGCTCTCCCATTGCATTAGACCCATCGGATGCACATTCGGATTCTACAAGTCTTTTTTGATAGCGAGTAAGCTTCTTGCTTGTTGTTTTCTTTGTACTTTTAACCATTTTCTGCAAGTATAATACACATGCATAAGTGTAGATAATAATACACATGCATAAGGCACATGTGTATGAAGTGTGAACTTTGTTATACTCTGTAAAATCACATTCGTTTACATGCCATATTTGGTTGCTGCGAATTTCAACGATGAAGCCTATTAAAATATCAATTTTCTCTTCTCTTCTTTTACATATACACACACATATGTATGTATATTGCATCAGCTGAAAATCATGTCTACCGAACAACAAACTCGATGGTTTCAGCCAGCGACACATGGCTATGCAAAATAAAATGCAACTTGCAAAAAGTAAAGGAAATGGATTAATTTAAAAACTGCAAATCGCTTTCAGTAGAAAAAGGTCGAGGAAAAGTGCAAACGTCAAATATTAAAATGCTATGCCACTCTCGAACACGACACTACGTCAATTTTCAACTAATTTGTTTTACTGTATATGTGTGGTTAGCATGGTTAGTATTTGATTTGACACGGAGAAGAAAAGTATTTAAAAAAACACTGTTCCAAATGATATGCATAGAAAATATCATTTGTTACTCCTTGCGTAAACAGTTTGATAAAGATGTGCGTGTATAGGATCAATAACTGTGATGATCCCTTAATTACTTAGCAACCCGAGCTCGTGTTAGCCATGATAATTGGCTAACAAAACTGGGTATATGATATTTGCTGAGGGCAGAAAGATGGTTTGGCAAAGGAAAAGTGAGGAGATAAAGGTGGAGTTGATGAATGATGATCAGGTTGTGGTTTGGTTAGTGAATTGTTGCGTGGAGTTTTGCTGTTTGGTGGGGAGTAGTTGGCGATTGATATGTGTATGGGGAGATGATGGAGGAGCAGGGCAATTTGCAAGGGGTTCGGGCAGTTTGGAAGGGGTTGGTAGTGTGGTATATGGTTGGAAGTTTGCTAAATAAAATGCAATGCAAAGGAGAATAGTGAATATTATTGTCAATTTATCACAGTTGTTTGTTTTCATACTTGTAATTCTAATAATTGAAGAATTTACAGTAAGTGAATAGTGAATATTATTTTCCCTTTTGTCTGCTTGATAAAATTTCCCTTAAAACAGGAAATGTATTTACTGTTTTATAATTTTTGATAGTAGAATTAAAAGAAGAGTGTTACAGTGTAGACGTAACCAATCTTTCTCCATCATCATATACAATATAAATTTGCGATCGGTTAATCTTCCTCCCTAGTTGTATGAAAAGTAACAGTATGAGTTGCTCTAAGTATTATAAGAGAAAAATAATGTTTGTTGAAATGTACACGTTGCTAAAACTAGTTTCTTTTACATAGCTTTTTATCCAAAATATTTTGGAATTGTTAATGGGTTCTTGGATTGTTCTTCCTTTCTTCTTTACTACACTAATTTCCCATTCAGGGCCTCAGGCTTCTCAAATCAAAAAATAAGTATAAAGCATGAGCATTACCAAAACTGAATTCCATTTTCAACCTCATTAATATTGGATACATTACGAGTGATACATATAAAAATTCATATATAACAGAACATGAGAGTTGCCCTTCAATGGGTCCTCGTTCCAATTGCTCGAAAAGAATATTTTTGAAAAATTCAAGTGGGAAATTATTGGAAATTTTTTGAATTGAAATGAATTATTAAAAATACGAGAAGAGCATATAAGCTCTTATTTGAGAATACTCCCACATTGTAAGGTAATGGTCATGTTTTCAGATGTGTGAAGTATATTGATATAGACTATTTTCTATGGTACTCTTAATTATAAAATTAGCATTTCTATAAAAGTTAACATTAGCACCAAACTGTTTCCAAAAAATTTGCCATTACAACGACGCTATTTTGTAGCATCGGAGTAATGTCTATGCATTACCCCTCTCCTGATACTTGGCTTGCACCATTAACAACAATTTTATCCACTTATACAACAATGCCAGAACCATATACAACAACGCCTGATATACTTAAAAGTTATATCCAATTGACAAAATTAGTTGAAGGGCAGACCTTCACACTTGTGAAAACAGAAGTCTGCAGAACCACCTGTACCTAAGATCTAAAGTCATGTGCATGCATGCACAAAGGAAATGACATTTTGAAATTAATTTTATCAGCAAACTCAACTACTGAAAATCTAAAGTCATGCGCATGCATGTAGAACCACCTGTACCAAGCGATGTTACATTCATTTAATTTTTAAAAATTTAATTCACTTACCATAATACTAACGATAAAATAGGGTAAGAAGAGAAGGAAATTAAATTAAAATGTACTTGCTTATGGTGCATGGAGTGACGTAGAATACTATGCAAGTATGGTTAGGAGATACAACATGAACCAAAGCATGTGAGGTAGAATAGTGTTTTGATGACTGAACGGAATACATCAAAAACTCAAATTAAAAAGTGAAATTATTTAATATACTTTTATGTTTGTGTGTGGAAATGCTACTATGGAAAAATGGATTTTGTCAAAATATACATCGGAGATAAAATTTTAGACTGGACTACAAAACAAATCTTCAATTTGTACCTTGAATTCCTTCAAATACATTATAGAAATCTTTTTCTGTCTCGGTAGGATAATCGTTTTTTTTGTGACTTGGTCTTTCCATGAATCATGTGTGTATATGTGCTTTTTCACATTTCAACTTCTAGCTTTGGAATATTGTTTTTGAGTGTGAATGAATAACTTTTTAAAGATGGTATCTACTAGATACGATCTTAAAACTATTATTTTCTAATCATCGTATATTACAATTTCCAATTGATTTATTTTTACTTTTTTCAAAGAACCTGTTCTCGTTGACTCTATTGATTAACGATTTTCCTTTCGTAAGTAAAATATATTAAATGTGCTTATTTATCGATTTTAAAACAAAGAGAATTTCTATCTCAAATAATTTATGTTATTTGTCTCGTAGACTCTGTAAAAATACATGCTCATTGTTCCAAAATGCATGCTCATTTTGATGCGATATTAATATTATTCAGCATAGTATACTGTAAAATTGTTTATGTGGTTCATGAAAGTTCGGTAAAATTTAACGGTAAAGCATGGTATAAAAATCGAATGAAAAAAGGCAGTGGTAAAAGGATGCACAGAGACCTAGGTAAACAAAACGTATCCCTAAAATCTCGGGCGGTTTTAAGAGGAAAGCAAGGGAAAAAGGGAGAGAGAGAGAGGCAGGCACGAGAGCGTCAGAGCGGGCAGGGTATGGGGCTTCAAAACAACCCCATATTTGTGTCTGCCCATCATTCGCGGTCACGTCGTTTAATGGAGTTTTTTGACCCTTTTTGTTTGGATTGGAGGAGGAACTAAATGACAGCGACTGCCCTTCGAATTGGGGACAGCTGCGTGCTGGTAACTTAACCGAAAGCAATAACTTACAACCGCGTTTTCCAGTCTGTTTTCCATCCAACATCATTTAAACCCCACTACTAGAGGAAAATAGTGAATCCGCCCCTGCTCATAGTAGTCACAATGAAATCTCTTTGCCCACTACTAGAGGTACCCATTCGCACATACCGGGGGCATATTTTGGGTCCGTCTATATACGTCTCATGCAAGCAATTCAAGTGAGTTGTTTTGACTTTATGAATATTCTCGATTAACTCTTTTCTATTAGTGTTGAACGTTATGCTGATTGTAGCAAGCATTTTCTTGCTCTTGTGCATGCTGAGATAGTCGGTTCCACCGATTAATTATACTTTACCAGCAACCTTATCTCTTTAATGATCTAAGGTCAGGCTAGCTAAACCAAGACTACCTAATTCTAAAGTACCTTTATTACCCAAAATCACTACGGGTATTCAAAATTTTTCAAAAACTTTACACACACTAAATTTTGTGGATCCAAACTCTGATGGCCCCTTTGACTGAAAACAAAATTTCCCAAAGTCAAGATAAAAAACTGTGTTCCAGTTGTCCAATTCTCGGTTGCGTTTATTATTTTGTGAGTGTCAGTTTTAGGTGTGAGTGTGAATTTCACTACAACTGGCCTGAGGTTATTTATTTACTTTTTATTTTTACTTTTACCATAAAACTGACACTTAAAGATCCTACAGCTGTGAGTGTGAATTTCATTACAACTGGCCTGAGTGTGAATTTTTACAACATTCTTGCCATTTAATTCAGACATCCTTCTTGACTCATAAAAACAAGATGATATGAGTAAATTACGCGATTTATTTTCAAAAAGTTTTTACTATAAATGAAGCAGTGAAATCGAGTTAAACTCAGTCGGTTTTTTTATAGTTCTCGCCTATAAAAGCTAGAACGGTCTCATGTATTGCCATAAATGTAGCAAAATCACGACAGTAGTAGTTGCGGGAGAGCCTAGAAGTTGAAATGACAACAAGAAGATGGGCAGTTATGCAAATATACCTTGCCTCCTGACCAAAGTATGGTTAGCAAATATAAGCTGTTTAACACCATTTTGCTCTAAATTTTAAATTTTTATCCATTAACTGCTTTCATGCAAATTGAAAAACATAGCATAACTGAAAAGAGAAACATACAGGCAAATCAATTATTAAAAGTTTTTTGCCTTCATAGTATGAATTGTAGTAAGCAACATGGTATCCTATAAAACAATGTTAAGCCTACATGCAAATCAATTATTAAAAAATACTTGATTGATACAAACTGTCATAGACTGTATAGACCAAGCAAATGACCTTTTTTCAAACATGAAACCTTATCAGTTCACTGTCTATGATTACGGAACAAAGCAAGTGCTTCAGGTTGATGGGTCAAAATGAAATCGTCATTAAGAACATGTTTCACTGCTGAAATAACATATATGAAAAAATCAATCATAAATAAGAAAGTAGGAAATACACAAGTAAAAAAACATTGACTTATTCAATAGTTATCATACAAAGTCATTTGGCATGCCATGACTAACGAGCAACTTCCATATATGAAGATGAATAATGATGGTGGTCAGGTTTAAAACTAGATGTAGCAAACATACATCACTAAATTGAAGTGACAATTTTAGCAATATCCTAGCTAGTTTAAAAGGCAACACATGCAAATCATATTTCTGTATTTTATTTTCTCTTTCTGAATTACTAAGAGTATTGTACATTAGTTGAGTATGTACAACAATTAGTGGAGAAATTTATATCAGACTACATATTGTATCCTTACTGTTGAAAGCTTATCTACATTATACAACCATCTCAATCAATAAGTTTTAATCAAACTGTTGGATTCAGAACGACACATGAAGCGGTTTAGGATTCCTAATTAAAGTTCTGCTAAGTTGTTTAGTCCCAACACTAAAAGATCCAACCTCAATGATATATTATAAAATTGGAATGACACAGGAAGTAATTATAAACTTCCAGTTTATATTTACAAACATTCTTCATAACAACAACAACAAAAAATTGTTATGGAAGATATTTGATAAAGTAGCAGATGAGTAGTTAAACAAGCTAGGAAGGTTTGTTGTCATGGAATACAAAACATTTTAATGAAAATCACGTGAACCCTACAAAATCCAAATCTAATAACTGAAACGCATCAAATAACTGAAACGAATCTAATATACCTCAATAGCGCACTATAATTACCGTTCGAATCTGAAGCGAAACTGAATCAAATCGCGTGAACCCTACAAAATCCAAATTCTGAGTTAGGGCTTGTCGACGAGCAACTCAATCGAATGGCAGAAGGAAGAAATGAGACGATGAGAAGAATCGCAATCAGAATCAAAATCTAACGGGAATTAATTTGGTACGTACCTCAAAACCTAGAATTTACGATGAGAAGCAATGAGATGACGAGAGTAGGAAGAGAGGAGAATTAATGGCAGGAAATTAACAGAAAGAAGGGGTAAAATTAAAATAGGGGACGAAGATGAAAATAGAAGGAAGAAGGCAATGTCGGAGGGAAGAAAACGAAAAAAGGGGGAAGAAAAATAAAAAACGAGGGAAGGGAAATTTTTTTTACTAAGTACGCGGAAATTTTTTTTCTCACGTTTACACGTACAAAATTTTATCTCAGCGTTTACACAAATTGTCCATATCATCCAAAATTACTTTTGACCGCATTTGCTCCCTAAACACTGATAGTAATTGCTGTTGAAACTGAATTTTGTTGTAGTGCAGTGGCGAGTTTGAGGAGATGAATGAAGGGAAAGTGGCAATCATGAAAGGAATGGGTAGCGAACCACCTTACTGAGTCGAAGTCAAGAAAGAAGGTGGTAAAGTGGAAGAGTGATTCAGGTTTATGGCTGGTGTTCTAATTGATCGGTAGTACTCAGTTGTAGCAACATTAGATGTTAAATGGTTAAGTTGGAAGAACGACGATTATGCTTACATGGCTTCAAAAGGAATGAATGCTGGAAGGAACCAAGGTGGGGAATGAAATATGCCAAGTGTAATACTATATTCGATTAAGGGAAATTGTAACGACCCACTATTTTGGACCATTCAAATCGACAATAAATCCACACATGTCCGACTTGAATAATTCAAAATAATAGATTGTTAATTTAAATTTGGCAAAACTCAGCATGTACAGTAAATAAATAAATCTCAGAATCACAGACACAGAGTAATAAACAATAATGCAGCGGAAACAAATGAATAGTAGTTCATGAAGCTACTATATATATAACAGAGTTAAATATGTTACAACAGATCTCGAATACAATAGTCAAATACAAGAATCAGAATACATCATTAAAATCAACTGAATATCTGAAAGCTGGATAGATAGCTGGATCTCCAAGCGAAGCTCCAACTCCAAAGGTGAGTCTCGAATACTGGTACACTCAGTCTGACCCGAGCGTAAAGAAAACACAAAACACTCGAGTCAGGATTAACATTCTTATATCAATAAATCCAACTCAAGTGAAATAACGACTGAAATACAAGTAACTCAAAGGATGTTTGGGGTAACCATCCTCTAAGGATCCGTTAAACTATCTACTATGTAGTAGTGTACGCTAAGTAGATAATGTCTAATCAGTAAAGTACGATATCAAAATAGCGTTAAGTCATGGCCCATTCCACCCTTAACACATTTTTACCATGTCATAGTCTATACAGCACCGTAAGCCCCACCGTAAACTAGTGGTTATCAGAGGGTACCCCATAGGTATAACACAAAACAAATCGTAGTGGTCACGAATAGGATAATCAGTATGACAAGGTACATGAGGCGATACCAACTAGGATACTAGTAGTTGCGTGATCCGGACTGATGTTGAGCATAGCAGCTACTACCTCAACACTGCGAAACAACACTCCCAAATCAAAGGGTGCACCCAAATCGAATCACATAAGTAATAGATATGGTATCGAAGAAGTGTGTCCGCTAGAGGTGGCGAACCTCAATGGCCCGGCGCGGCTCCTGTTTTAGTCATGTCAGGGGTCATCCAATATCATTCTCTTTCTTCAGTCAACGCGTTCACCAAAACCATCCACTTCGTTCTGGATCAACACTCCACGTATATTAGTTATTAAAGTGGTTTCGGTATCGACAGAGAGTATGTCCATATCCGATCCCGGTCTCTTTAATAACTACGTATTATTACACCGATGATCATTTAATAAACTTTCAAAATAGTTATATTTCAAAACCGACATATCATTGCCATTTCAAAACCATATCAATACGATATCACTTTCACTTCAAATAAATCCATTTAAAAAATCATAGTACTTTTCCAAAGTTATAACGCTTTCGAAATCATAGTCTTTTAAAAATCAAAACACTTTGGAAATCACCGCTTTGAAATCATAGCATTTTGGAAATCATAACACTTTGGAAATTATAGCATTTTGGAAATCATAACACTTTTCTTTTAAACAGTTTAGATATTAAAATTAGTATATATAATAAAATAATTTATAAATAAAATAATTTATATTAAAAATGATTTATATTAAAATAGTTTATATTAAAATAATTTATAAAGTAAAATATCAATAGTTTAAATATAATTTAAAATTACTTTATAAAATAAAATAGTTTCCTCAAATTTCATAAATCGATTCAAATTAACTCGAATTCCAAAATTTTAATTTAATCAAATCTCAAATCATCAATTTCAATTCGATTCAGTTTCTAAATAACTATTTCAATCTATCGATTTCAAATACATATTTAAACCATAAAAATAAGCCATTTCAATTTCAATATATTTTCAAAGCTTTAAATATTCCACATTTCAAAAACTAAATTTGATAATTCCATTTATATCTCCATTTAATTTCATTTCATTTCATTTAGTTTCTGAGATAATTCTTTAATCATTTCAATACATCTAAATACAACTTCAATTTAAAATTTTAAATAAACAAAATATCCCATTTAAATTTATATAAGTTTGAAATATTCATTTAAGTCACTTATAATCAAATTCAAGTTATAAAACATATCTTTTAATTTTTTTAAATTTAATAAATTTCAAATCAACCTTATTTAAGTAAAATTCTTAAATAAATATAATTTCAAATCAATTTCAAATTTATCTTTCCAATCTGAATCATTATAAACCCTATATTTGAAAATATAAATTTACATAAATACTTAAACATATTTATATTGATTCAAATCAACTTTATTAAATCAACTTTAATAAATCTTTAAAATCAATATTTATTAAAACCATATATTTCTTTTCAAAACCATAGAAATTATTTCCAAAGTATTTATATATAGACCAACGGTGTCTGTATATAACTTCTATCCTATGGTCAAGTGATACGGATATTTATCATTTCAATCCGCAATTTAAATATATACGGGTATATATCTTTTCAACCCGCAATCCCAAATTCAATTCAAATGAAAATTGCTTGGGTTTATCATTTCAACTCATAACGATTTTCTCCTATTCTAAAGTCCATTCGGGTATGTATCATTTCAACCCATAGTGAATTCTATACTAACAGCAGCATATTTCAATTGTCGTTTCAATTGATATCAAATTTAATAAATATAATGTAACGACCCTGAATTTCTGTCATTTGAAATTCATATATTTAATTGATTTTAAGTATTAATAAGTGAGATTTGTTAGTCGAATAAATTTAATTTCGAATATAGTGATTTAATTGGACGATTAAATTATTAATTTAAAACTGGAAATTGGGTAAATAATTGAAATCTGAATTAAATGTGTATAAAAATGATTTATAAAGTTATATTAAATCATATTGTAGTTATAATGATATTATAGATCTTTTAAAATTGAATTAAAAGTTAAACTGTGAAAATTGAATATTTTAATATTTAATTGACGACTAAAAATGACCATTTTCAAACAGTCTCAGATTTCGACGAAACCAGTTTCATCGGATCCGTAATGTGATATTATTGTATGATTTCAAATTTCGTGTCAATCGGAGTTGTCGTTTGTCCGGGGCGAGCCAAAACGCATCGAAATCGTTTTAAATCGATTTGATTTAAATTTGATCGTTTATTTCCGTAACTCGCGCATACGATCGAATTAGCTCCCGAAACACGTTCCATTGTGTCCGGAACGCGGGGTAAACCTTAGAAATGCCAGCCGGCACGCTTGATTTCGAGTTTGGGAAATTTCGGATTAATAGTGTTTGAGCCATTTTCTATAAAAGGACTTGTTTTCTTTTATTTTTCACTCAAAACCCTAGTTCAAGCTTCAGCCGGCCCAAGAAATTTCAATGGCCGAAAATCACTTTTCTTCCTCCTCGATTTCCTTTTAATTCACGCATTAATACGAGAAGTCTTCAACTACAACTTTGTAGAGCTCAACGAGGGCTACAAAACCAACGGCTGTGATCGGAAAATTCGAAGAGGATCAACGGCAAACGACTCACATTCATCACGCGCTCGTGCTCGTCGTTCGAGGGATAAAGGCCACCGAGCTTCACATGCTTTATGGTGGTGATGGAGCTCTGCGTAGGCTTTGTAATGGTGGTTTTTGATCGACGTGAAGTCGATCGGAGGTGGCTCGGCAATTCACGAAGTAGTGGTGGCGGTGGGGTTTCTTGCGCGCGTGATATCCTGGAAGGAAGAAGATGAAACCATCGGCCTGATCTCATCAAATTAAAATGAACGGCAGTGATGAAAACTAGGTTTAAATTTGAAAATAAAATTTGTAAATTGATTTATATTAATTCGTATAATGTTTAAAACCTCATAACTTTTTCGTACGAGGTCGAAAAATTACGAAACGAATTGCGTTGGAATCGTTTCGACAAGCTCTTCGCAATGGAGCTGGTTTGGAGTCGATTGGAGTCAGTGAAAATTTTGAGTAAAATTAAACGTATCCGAAATAAAATACTGCAACCGTTATTGAAAGCGAGGTGAGAACTTCTAACTCAATCGAATATTGTGTTTCGATTTAAATTTTAAATAGTTAGATTTAAAATTGCTTGATTGTGTGAATTGAATGATAATTGTTATCTGCTGTGTTAAATAGACCCTATACGCCGTATATTAAGCAGAGGTTATTTATTAAAAACATATACCGCGATAATTCCACATCGAAGTGGAATTGGTATTATATATGTTTTTGGAGTTGATTTCCCACATTATATAGCGGATGAGACCTTATTGCGCCGCATAATAGCGGATAGTATTTTATAAATCCCATATACCACGATATTTCACTTCGAAGTGGAATTGGTATTGTGCTAACATCTGTGGATGTAAGGAAACAGGTTGGAGGGATCCAACTGGATTCCTCAAACATTTGAATTTATTTCAATGTTGTGTGTTGATTTATTTATAATCGCCGTGTGATTATATTTGTGAATTAAAATCGTTGACGGCTATAATTTAGCCGAATATATTTTCGGTATTGTTGGATACCGGAAATAAATTAAAAATTGGATTTTCGAAATTTAAGTTGAAAATTTATCGAAAAATTTATTTTTGATAATTGGATAAATTTAAAAAGGGGTTAAAAGATAAAAGTCTTATTTTTGAACTGTATTGAATTAAATTTCAAATTTGGAAAAAAGGGCTTAATAAATGGATTTCGAAAATATTATTTATAAGTTGAGAATTTATCTAAAATTTGGATTTTTAAATAGATTTGAAGAGATAAAGGAATTTATTTTAAAAAGGAAATAATTTGGAAATTCGTTGAAAATCTAATTTGGTGTTTTGAAATAAATTTGAAAATAAATTTGAAATTAATTGATTATTAATTTACTATAACTAGTAAAAATTGATTATAGAAATTTATCTGATTTGAATTAATCAGATAATTTAATTAATCCTATCTATGGATATTTGGATTTTATTGGATGTTGAATTTTTTGACATCTTTGATGTGTGATGTTTTGTGATATATCCTGTTTTGTGTGAGATCTGTAATTTGTTTATCTGTGATATATATATATATATATGTGTGTGTGTGTGTGTGTGTGTGTGTGTGTGTGTGTGATCTGTGAATGAAAGATAAGCGTTATAGTTTATACCACTTATCAATTATATTGTTATATTTGATCTGTGATGGTTGAATGTTGTTGCACTATTGTGTTAAACCCGTAGACTACACAATACACAAACAAATGTGGATTTCATGTGGTAATCGGTTAAGTCACAGATTTTTATCAATTTTGGAAAAATTGAGTTTTTGAATCTAAAATGGTTTTGGAATTGGAATTGAAAGTTTTTGAAATGAGTTTCAGAAATAAAAGTTATTTTAAATAACTTAATAGAATTGGAATTTAAATCATTTGATTTAAGTTTGAATTCGATATTTTGAAATTGAATTCGATGAATTGGGAATTATGGTCTAAAAGATTTTTTATAAGTATTAAAGGTGTTTATATGGGTTTTTAACCATTTAAAAATATGGTTTTGGAAATTTAAATGTATATTCAAGTTTTATACTTGAATGGCTTTAAACTGTGTAATAGTAACCATTTTTTCCCAAAACAAAAACTATCCATTTTCAAATAATCATGGCTTTCATAAAGTGAAAAGATTTCCTATTTGTATCGAAACAACTCAAGTTAAAATGAAATTGTGAATAGTTTGGAAAAACTAGGAATTAACCTTTGTGAAAATGATTAAACTTTATTTTGAAATCAAAGAAGATTTTAAAAGGTGTGTCTTTTATATTATAAAGGACTTGAATTGTGAATAGTTTTGAAAGCTATAAATTAAATCTTAATTTAATGATTTAATGGGTTAATCCAATTTAAATGGAATTGATTTGGAAATCTGTGAATGAATCTTTGTGAAACCGGGTAAACTTTGTGAAGTAAACCTTTTTGTTTAAAGATTTAAAATGGTAATTTGTTTAAACCATTTAAAGGAAAGGATATGGGTAATAAGTTGTGACTTAATTGAAACCCCATATCCATATGTTTTAAATATTGTGCTCACTATTCGAGTTAGCCGGGAAAAGACCTTTGTGTCATATAACCCATTCCGAATTAGTGATACGACGATATGGATCGTATTGAAGACCGGTGGTGAAGACCAGGTATTTGTGAAAAAGATATGATGACCTATCGATTGTCTCTGCACCGTTAGCTACGGTATAGAGATTTCCTTTATGATGGGAAATTTTATCGGGACTGTGAATACCCGGATTGCAAGGGCTTCTTCGGAAGTGCCTTCGGTTCTGTTCGAACCCGGAACAGACTTGTATGGTTACATGTCTGACATTACATTTTGAGATATAAAGCTAATTTCTTTCAAATACATTTCTGTTGGTGGCGGAGAATTTATTCTCTTAGCATAACACCCTTCTCTGAGACGTACGAGCTCAAAGGTTATGTAGTTGAAATTTATCAGTGATATACTCCCAATTTGGTAATGTGGCATGCTGAGTGTTGCTGTGTGATGATCATTTATTGATCATTTATGATCAAAGCGTGGCTTTGTGAAAAAGCGTAGCTTTGTGGACGAGACCTCTTCAGACCTCATAACCCGGAAATGGTCGAAATAGGAATGATGCGGCAAGGTCATGAGGGTCGCGCCCTTTAGGGTATGTCATTTCCTTCTGGAAAAGGGTGGTATCAGGTATGGAGCCCTGGTATTTAACCTATGTGGATACTCCAATCTCATTTACCGTGTGATTGTTGTTTGATCGAGGCGCCTCGGATAAAGGTCCCAAAGGACCGGGGAATGGCATATTCGTGTAGTAGTTACCTATTTCCAGAGGTAACCCGGCCTTGTGTTGGCAGAGAGCCAGGTTGGTTTCTCGAGACGTCCATCCAGAGGCGATCCCATGTGACAGTAGGAAGTTCCTTAGCCTGGCCATTTGTTGGAAATCCATCTTCCAATATGAACCTTGTACGGTTTTAGTTGTAGAACCTGCCATTTACTTATGGTGGTCACCACTGTTTAGATGGTAGCTATAGTAGGCATACAATAACGGTTGTATGTTGGCTAAGATTAATATTATACTTTCGAAATGTTTTCTGTACTGTACACTAAAAATAATAATCCAATGATTTGTGTAGTAAGCATATTTGACTATCATAAGAAGAAATCTCCAATTCTGCGTTTGCATTGTGTGTGTGGCGGGAGGTCTTATGGTAGTTTCATTTTCCAAAAGCATTGCGAATGTCTTTTACTTCCCTTGTTGTTGTTTTAAAGATAAAAACTGTTTTATGTTCTCACACCAGTCCCATGACTGACCTGGAGTTTACTGTTTCATTCCTAAACTCCGGGTGCCCACCAATTTCGACATGGGCAGTCTAGAGTGAGGTTATTAGGTCATTCTGGATTCAGGAGATGCTTTGGAGCTCAGTGGCGAGCTGGGTGGCAAGACATATCACTTGTGTATGATATTATTTATTTCGCTGTGTATTCTGTATGAGGACAAGTTGTATAACTGTCCATTGATGTATATGGTTGTTGTAAACTCTGATGATGTAATATATAAAATGATATAGTTCTTGATTTAAAGATTATTCATTATCTATTATATGTTGTTCCGCTACGATATGTGAGATTCTGACATTGTTTCTATGTTCTTTTTCTTTCCTTTTCTTCTGTCTTCTTCTACCTCTTCTTTTTCTCCATAATAATTCAGTTTTCCGGCATTCGATTGCTCGGTAGTTGATACAGTGGACGTATTAATGTCGATTTTCGAGCATCGAAAAATCGCATTCATTACATATAAGAATGTTAATCAGAGCGATTTCTCACCTTTTGAGGCTAGAGAGATTCGACAATGAAGTTGGGTTACGAAATCCAGGCATGAATCTCAAAATAAGGCAAGATTGAATACGAATCGACGAACGGAGATGATAAATAGAATTTGACGAAATTGAATTAAACTGTATTGATGAAGGTCAAGGGTATAAGTGAACACACACACATATACTATGTACATATAAAAATCATTATTTAATTCAAACACATTTTTAAATCGAAATATATATACATATAGCAACATAAACTTTAACACTAAATCACCAAAATCCCAATACAATTGCTATATATCGAGCAGGCTGGCAAAGCTTTTATATTTTTACAAAACTTATTTATACGCATTTCAAAAATATAGGCATACGTAATTAACATGTATTAAATTTAAAAACTGATATATATATATATATAACTTGTACATAAACTACACCCTTGAAAACTACAAAACATGGAAACCCAGACTATAACTTTGAAATCAAAACACATATATCAGAAGACTTATATACAAATATACATATATAAATAGTGGTAGACTTATATAAATTAATATAACATATATAACAAAACTTTTATAGCTTTTACATATAACAGACCTTATATATAAATAAAACTATTATAGGCACATATAACAAACACAACAGCCTTTATAAAAACATATATATATATATATATATACAAGTCTTATATTTTGTAACACTTTAAAACAGATTATAAATACATTGATATATCCACTACGTAATACAAAAAAAATATACATACACAACTTAACTACATAACCCAATAATATACTGTAAGCTTATATACAGCATCCATATAATATATACTTTTAAATAGTACTTATATATAAACTTGAGCTATAATATAGGACCCGCAAACAAAATATATAAACCATATATATATTAAGATCAAAGTAATGGTATATAAAACTTAATAGCTGATTATACTTGAACCAGTAAAACTTATATATGAAAACTAATACATAAACAATTAGGTAACTTCTTTAAACTAACAGATATTGGCATATATGTATATATATAAACTTTTAAAATCAAAACTAACATATGTTTTAAAAACTAATATAAACATTATATATATATATATATATGAATTAACAACAGGCCGAACTTCAATATATAAAATACTTCAATATATAAAATACTTAAAATCAATATGAATATACCTCTTTATAAACTTGCACTTATATAAACATAAGCAACCAAAAACTAATATATATCAACCGAGCATGCAAATACATATATATTAACAAAGGGTGCAAATCTTGCTGCATCGATGAGGGAAGGGACGGCCAGACAAAGTGGGGTCGAGCAGGAGAGGAGCTAGGTGGTAAGGACGGCCGATCTGGGTAGTGTGTTTGCCGCCTCTTGGCGTGGTGGTGATAGGGGATGACGTGGAGGCGGTGAGCCGGCGAGTGAAGGTGGCGTTCGGCGTGTGGCTGAGAGGGGAATGCGAGAAGAGGCTGTTCGGTGATGCTCCAGGCGAAATAATGGTGACAGGTTCAGCACAAAAAGGTGATGGTTCTCGCACGTGGGGAAGGTGGGAAATGTAGAGGGCGATCGGTGATGGTGGTGAGGCTCGGTTTCCAGGTGGCAGCTCGATATATATACAAAATCTTTGGTCTTCATATAAATGTATATATTCTTCTTAGAACAGAAAATAATTAAGAGAGATGAAAAAAGAAAAAAATGGGTTTAGAGGAAAGTGATAGGGTATGGATTAAGGATATGAGGAGAAGAAGGGGTTCACAGGCAAAGGAAAATGACAGGCAACGAAAAGGTGCAAGAATATTATAATGGAAAAAAATGGACAAATAAGTTTAAGCAAAGATGGAAACGTACAGAAATAAATATAGAGTAGTGGGATGGTCAAATCAGGCACGATAATTCAGTGAATAATTAAAAGCAAATTTTTAATGTGACCCAGCTGTACGTTCAAATTTGAAAAGGCATGGGAAGTAAAAGTCACAATTAAAGGTACCGTTATAACGAACATTTCTTGTTTCCGTCACGTATCGGGTCCCAAAATACAGAAATAAATATACTGTGGTGATCAGCATGATGAGACGGTCAAAAAGGTATACAGATATCAGTGGTATGATTGAATTATAAAAATTTGAATTTTCTACTAGCGGAAAATGCAGCAAAAACGTAGAAAAATAAGATCGACGGAGCTAAAGAAGTCCGAATTTGGAAAAACGAAAAATGTCGTCTTTGTCAGAAGATGAATTAGAATTTTTCTATGTAAAAATATTCAGGTTTGGAAAACATTTTATTATCATCAATTTTTTACTGATATAAATTGGAATAAAATTACACTAGAAAATAAACTTCCAAATTATCTGATGAAAATTTACCAGTTGCTATGATTAATTAGACGCATTCCAAATATCAAATTTTTATTTCAAAATTTTATCGTTTAAAATTTCATAAAATTTCAACTAATTACGTTATTAAAACAGTTAAAATTTACGGGTCGTTACACTCTCCCCCACTCAGAACTTTTCGTCCCCGAAAAGGAAGGAGGTATGAGAATAGAAACAACTAGAAAGAAAATAGATTGGAATACAAGTAAAACAATTAATTTAAACCATATAGATTTCAATTTAAATTAATTAATATTTCACAAATTTGGTTAAATCCCTTTGAGTTCACTTAAGTTAAATCAATCTATCTATTTCTAAATTCATTATCTTATTATCTAGTCATCGTCAATTAACAATTTCTAAATCAATCAACTTGTATAATCATTTATTATCCTCATATTTTATTCAACAAATTTAATTCTTTCATTCCAATTCATTGT
Source organism: Allium fistulosum (assembly GCA_030737815.1). Taxonomy (NCBI): domain Eukaryota; kingdom Viridiplantae; phylum Streptophyta; class Magnoliopsida; order Asparagales; family Amaryllidaceae; genus Allium; species Allium fistulosum. The sequence goes on from CM060903.1 coordinate 1,459,435,587, forward strand.
TAACTATATTCCACTTCATATATCTTATCACATATATTTAAACCATATAAATTAATTTAAACCATATAAATTTCAATTTAAATTAATTTATATTCAATAATTGGTTTAAATTTAAGGTATTTCCATAAGTTGATCTAATTTCAATTTGTTAATTCCGTCAAAACAAATTTATTTGTCTCATCTATTATCCAATTAACTTATTATTCTATTTCTCTCTATTAACATCTTTATAATAAAATTTAAGTGTATAACATTTACTATAACACTCAAATCTTTCCTTATAAAGTCATTTTATATTGTATATTATCCAAATACATTTTTTTAACTTCTGAAAATTTTAGGTAAGTTATATTGAAATGCAATTTAGTACTATACAAATAAAATTTTCAAATTCAATTATTTCAAGTTTAAATATTTATCCAAAATTTTGACTTCAGTTTATAATTGAAATCATCTTTAAATCATAAACTTAAGAATTTAAATCTTCGATTTACTTCAAAGAATTTTGAGATAAATATATATAGTATATATCAGATCAAAATTAAATCTTTATATATATAATAAATCAGGTCATACCACAGAAATTTAAATCAAATTAAATTTCCAAACAAAGTGTAGCAAAGCTACTGAATGGTCTCTTCACTTCGAAACTCGAAAATGAATGTCGATGATGCGGCCGCCATCACCGAAATTATTTTCCAGCGACAAAAGGGAAGAGTACTGATTTAAACATTAAAATTCTTTGAAAACGATTTATATTCGAAAATATACTTTCAATAATATGTACTTTAAAAATTTAAAACCAAAGTTCGAAATCACCGGAAACTAAATTCTCAAATTTCTGAATTGAATTTATTTCAAATTTTAAATCAATTTATAAACCATGTTTATAAATTCATTTATAGAACAATAAATGATAATCAATTTATTATCATTTCAAACAACCAATTTAATTAACCCTTTTTTTTATTCCAGAAAATTTTACTTATTTTTTTATAATATAATCATACAAAATTATTTCATTTACCAAATTTGAAATCAATATTGTGTCAGTTTGCTCTGTTCAAGTGTTTTGGAAATCCTATCGATAGCATTGATCAGACGAATCGATCGAAAATCCAAACCAACATCAACAACTCAAACAACACATTATAAACATAAAATATTTTATATTAATTACAAATACACTCCCTCACTTGGATATCATCGAATGGATTTCAGAACAAAGATAGAGATTCAGATTAGAGAAACTCTAACTAAAAGAATTCAACTAAAAGGTAGACCCGATATGGAGATAAGATAATTGAGTTTTCAAACAGAAGATGGAAAAACTTATATAAATCGCGGGTAACCTTAACCGGGTCAACCGTGATTCCAAGAATAAATTCGATGTAGAATTCTGCGACAAATCGACATTCGATTGCCAGAGATAGAATTCGGGTATAGCAAAAGATAACAGCATCGTAAACCGAGGATACAGAAATCTTCGGTGAATCAATGCTGGTTGTATAGGAGTTTCACTCTTTTACAATTTATTCAGATATTGGCGAGACCGCCGATTTATTATAGAGATCATTCGAAGTGGAGTTATGGGATACTCCAGAATTAAAAAGACACGAATAGGGGAGACACGAATGGACTTTGGAACCGAAGGGAACGTTACAAAATTCAAAGAAAACCGAGTCAAAAGAAGAAATTCAAGCTCGAACGAAAGTGATTCCATAACTAAATTTACTATATATGCTAAGTTTTGCCTAAAACCAGAGCTCTGATACCACCTGTAACGACCCACTATTTTGGACCATTCAAATCGACAATAAATCCACACATGTTCGACTTGAATAATTCAAAATAATAGATTGTTAATTTAAATTTGGCAAAACTCAGCATGTACAGTAAATAAATAAATCTCAGAATCACAGACACAGAGTAATAAACAATAATGCAGCGGAAACAAATGAATAGTAGTTCATGAAGCTACTATATATATAACAGAGTTAAATATGTTACAACAGATCTCGAATACAATAGTCAAATACAAGAATCAGAATACATCATTAAAATCAACTGAATATCTGAAAGCTGGATAGATAACTGGATCTCCAAGCGAAGCTCCAACTCCAAAGGTGAGTCTCGAATACTGGTACACTCAGTCTGACCCGAGCATAAAGAAAACACAAAACACTCGAGTCAGGATTAACATTCTTATATCAATAAATCCAACTCAAGTGAAATAACGACTGAAATACAGGTAACTCAAAGGATGTTTGGGGTAACCATCCTCTAAGGATCCGTTAAACTATCTACTATGTAGTAGTGTACGCTAAGTAGATAATGTCTAATCAGTAAAGTACGATATCAAAATAGCGTTAAGTCATGGCCCATTCCACCCTTAACACATTTTTACCATGTCATAGTCTATACAACACCGTAAGCCCCACCGTAAACTAGTGGTTATCAGAGGGTACCCCATAGGTATAACACAAAACAAATCGTAGTGGTCACGAATAAGATAATCAGTATGACAAGGTACATGAGGCGATACCAACTAGGATACTAGTAGTTGCGTGATCCGGACTGATGTTGAGCATAGCAGCTACTACCTCAACACCGCGAAACAACACTCCCAAATCAAAGGGTGCACCCAAATCGAATCACATAAGTAATAGATATGGTATCGAAGAAGTGTGTCCGCTAGAGGTGGCGAACCTCAATGGCCCGGCGCAGCTCCTGTTTTAGTCATGTCAGGGGTCATCCAATATCGTTCTCTTTCTTCAGTCAACGCGTTCACCAAAACCATCCACTTCGTTCTGGATCAACACTCCACTTATATTAGTTATTAAAGTGGTTTCGGTATCGATAGAGAGTATGTCCATATCTGATCCCGGTCTCTTTAATAACTACGTATTATTACACCGATGGTCATTTAATAAACTTTCAAAATAGTTATATTTCAAAACCGACATATCATTGCCATTTCAAAACCATATCAATACGATATCACTTTCACTTCAAATAAATCCATTTACAAAATCATAGTACTTTTCCAAAGTTATAACGCTTTCGAAATCATAGTCTTTTAAAAATCAAAACATTTTGGAAATCACCGCTTTGAAATCATAGCATTTTGGAAATCATAACACTTTGGAAATTATAGCATTTTGGAAATCATAACACTTTTCTTTTAAACAGTTTAGATATTAAAATTAGTATATATAATAAAATAATTTATAAATAAAATAATTTATATTAAAAATGATTTACATTAAAATAGTTTATATTAAAATAATTTATAAAGTAAAATATCAATAGTTTAAATATAATTTAAAATTACTTTATAAAATAAAATAGTTTCCTCAAATTTCACAAATCGATTCAAATTAACTCGAATTCCAAAATTTTAATTTAATCAAATCTCAAATCATCAATTTCAATTCGATTCAGTTTCTACATAACCATTTCAATCTATCGATTTCAAATACATATTTAAACCATAAAATAAGCCATTTCAATTTCAATATATTTCAAAGCTTTAAATATTCCACATTTCAAAAACTAAATTTGATAATTCCATTTATATCTCCATTTAATTTCATTTCATTTCATTTAGTTTCTGAGATAATTCTTTAATCATTTCAATACATCTAAATACAACTTCAATTTAAAATTTTAAATAAACAAAATATCCCATTTAAATTTATATAAGTTTGAAATATTCATTTAAGTCACTTATAATCAAATTCAAGTTATAAAACATATCTTTTAATTTTTTTAAATTTAATAAATTTCAAATCAACCTTATTTAAGTAAAATTCTTAAATAAATATAATTTCAAATCAATTTCAAATTTATCTTTCTAATCTGAATCATTATAAACCCTATATTTGAAAATATAAATTTACATAAATACTTAAACATATTTATATTGATTCAAATCAACTTTATTAAATCAACTTTAATAAATCTTTAAAATCAATATTTATTAAAACCATATATTTCTTTTCAAAACCATAGAAATTATTTCCAAAGTATTTATATATAGACCAACGGTGTCTGTATATAACTTCTATCCTATGGTCAAGTGATACGGATATTTATCATTTCAATCCGCAATTTAAATATATACGGGTATATATCTTTTCAACCCGCAATCCCAAATTCAATTCAAATGAAAATTGCTTGGGTTTATCATTTCAACTCATAACGATTTTCTCCTATTCTAAAGTCCATTCGGGTATGTATCATTTCAACCCATAGTGAATTCTATACTAACAGCAGCATATTTCAATTGTCGTTTCAATTGATATCAAATTTAATAAATATAAGAACGTTAATCAGAGTGATTTCTCACCTTTCGAGGCTAGAGAGATTCGACAATGAAGTTGGGTTACGAAATCCAGGCACGAATCTCAAAATAAGGCAAGACTGAACTCGAATGGACGAACGAAGCTGATAAATAGAATATGACGAAATTGAATTAAACTAAGGTCAAGGGTATAAGTGAACACACACACACACACACATATACTATGTACATATAAAAATCATTATTTAATTCAAACACATTTTTAAATCGAAATATATAGACATATAGCAACATAAACTTTAACAGTAAATCACAAAAATCCCAATACAATTGCTATATATCGAGCAGGCAGGCAAAGCTTTTATATTTTTACAAAACTTATTTATACGCATTTCAAAAATATAGGCATACGTAATTAACGTGTATTATATACAAATACTGATATATATATATAACTTGTACATAAACTACACCCTTGAAAACTACAAAACATGGAAACCCAGACTATAACTTTGAAATCAAAACACATATATAAGAAGACTTATATACAAATATACATATATAAATAATGGTAGGCTTATATAAATTAATATAACATATATAACAAAACTTTTATAACTTTTACATATAACAGACCATATATATAAATAAAACTATTACAGGCACATATAACAAACACAACAGCCTTTATATAAACATATATATATATATATATATATATACAAGTCTTATATTTTGTAACACTTTAAAACATATTATAAATACATTGATATATCCACTACGTAATACAAAAAAATTATACATACACAACGTAACTACATAACCCAATAATATACTGTAAGCTTATATACAGCATCCATATAATATATACTTTTAAATAGTACTTATATATAAAATTGAGCTGTAATATAGGACCCGTGTAACGACCCGTAAATTTTAGTCGTTTTATTCATTTAATTAATTGAAATTTTGTGAAATTTCAAACGATAAAATTTTGAAATATAAATTTGATATTTGGAATGCGTCTAGTTAAACATAGCAACTGGTAAATTTCCGTCTGAAAATATGAAAGTGTATTTCGCGCGTAAATTTATTTCAATTTAATCAGTTAAAAAGCGATGAAAATAAAATGTTTTCGAAACCCAAATATTTTTACATAGAAAAATTCTAAACCATCTTCTGAGCAAGATGTCATTTTTCGTTTTTCCAAATTCGGACTTCTTTAGCTCCGTCGATCTTACTTTTCTGCGTTTTTGCTGCATTTTTCGCTAGTAGAAAATTCGAATTTGTATAATTCAATCATACCACTGATATCTGTATACCATTTTGATCGTCTCGTCGTGTTGATCGCTGCGGTATACTCAAATGTAAATTTCGAGGTCCGGAAAACAGTGAAATTTACGGAAACGATCTCCGTATCGGTACTTGTTCTAAACCCTTTTGTCTTCCTTGTGTCACTCCACTTTCCCACCGTAGAATACCAATTCATTGTCATTAATATTTTCAGTTGTGACTCTTGAATTCCTACTGTTCAATAAATTTTGGTTTGACCTTTCATTTCGGTAAGGACGCTTCAAAATAGAGATTCATATTTTAACCTTCTATTCACTTTTCCCTTTTCCCAGCATGCCTGTACTTGGTTTATCTCTCCTCATCTCTTCTTTGTTTCATCTTTCCTCTATCAAGCCCATGCTCACGCCACTCCCCACTAACTCATCTTCCTCCAAACCTCCAACCGAGAGCGCAGCCCCACGCTAAGCACATCGTTCATCTCCATCAGCTACCCACTCCAAGTCGCCAGTGCAATCGAAGCCACCCCGTCATCCCCTTGACCCGAGCCTTGCCGACCATCCCTCCACATAACCGAACTACCCATCGTTGCTCCACCCTCTCTCGCCTCAGCACCATGTCCTCCGTTGGCGAACTCTGATGAACGACCGACCACCTACTCTCGTGCTTCACAAAATCAGCCTCTCACCCTACCTCGAACTAGCTACTCACGCAACCCCTCCGTTCGCCTCCTCTGGCCGTGACCTTCGCCTGTCCTCCTCCACGCGGCGACGGCCGAACGCCACCATACCAATGAACCCGAGCAACCACCACTCAACTGTCCATGCCATCTTCCTTTTGGTTTCTGCTGTGCGAAAATAAAAGCAAGGGTATATATGCTTATTTATGTTAAAAGGTATCATATTTATATATTTTAAAGATATGTCAGTAGTATTGAGTATAAGAGGTGTGTTATATATAAAGATATGTAAATTTTGTATAAAGCTTACGCATTTTGTAGTCCTTCCAGTGGCATGCTTTTACTTTATATACATGGTCAGTGTCCTTTTATATGTGTTAGAGTGTGTACATCTATTAGTTATAAAAGCATAAATATATTAGTGTGTATATATTTGTTAATATTAAGTTATGGTGCAGTATGGGTTGCTGTTGTACCTGTGATTTAGATTATGTCAGAGGATATAAATTTTTAAAGTATATACTATATTTTAGAAAGGGAAAATATCTTACAGTATATATATATATACAAGTTTTCATATGATTTTGGTTGGATCTATTAGGAACATGTATTAGTATTCATAAAGTGAGTTTAAATTGTGTTTTACAAATATTTTATAAGTATAGATACTTTGCAGTTTATATATGAGTTTAAGTCATAAATCAATTATATAGTTTATATATATATTCCATTGAGCTGTAATATAGAAATTTATAAAATTTTATTTATAAGATGTTGTATTTTTGATATGTTTAAATCGAGTGTATATAAATTTGTTTTATACCTGAAAGTTGCAACCAAACTGATTTTGCACTTGTTTGCATGTTTATTTTTTTTCTGAACATCAGTTAGACTTCATGTTCACGATATCATATCTTACTCATGTTTTATCGGAATGGATTGATTCTATTTTTAAAAAAGAGTCGAAGTTACCTAGTTTATGCCTGTCGAATTTCAGCAAAATCCGACATCGTTTGATTAGTGGTCGAGGATCTGGAAGTTAGACCCAGGCAGCTGTTCTTTTGTACTTGAAATTATTTTACACTGCTGCAAACACGACCTGAGTTCATGTTTGACGCATCTTATCTCTTCCGTCTTACGTCGGAATACAGTGATTCCCTTTTTGATTAAAAGATAAAGTTTTCTACTTTGTGTATATAAAATTTTAGCTTCATACGAGGTGGTTCAATCCTCTGTTTCTTACCTGAAAGTCAGACCCAGAGGGGTTTTCAGACCTGAACATTTGACAGTCGCAACATGGCCTGAGTCTATGTTCGTGACATCGTAACTTTTCTCGTCTCTTGTCCAAATCAAGAGATTCTTTTGCAGTTTGAAATACAAGTTTTAATCTTTATTCATACCAAATTTTAGACCATTTCGATCTCGGTAGCACATAGAATTATATTGTTAAACTTTGACGCAAGACATGTTTTTTTATTTGTTGCTATGTTGAATGTTTTGATTTAATTTCGGCAATTCCTATTTAACAGCTTTGCTCGTCGATTCGTGCATATCTAGTTTATTTCGGAAGTAGTGCTTGCAATTCGTAACTCCTTTCATTGTCAAACCGCTCTAGCCTCGAAAGGTGAGAAATCACTCACGATTAATGTTATTTTATTTATTAAATTTGATTTCAATTGAAACGACAAATGAAATATGCTGCTGTTAGTTAATTACACTATTATATATGCTATTACCTGTATCAGTTCACTTGTGACATCTGACACCATTATCTGTTATATATACAATGATAATTCAGTTTGGTTGCTAAGTGATTGATTTTTTGATGTTGACATTGGACATTAAATTGTTAATGTAATAAATGATAAATAATTTGAAATTGAAATTGGTGTAGGAGTTAACAATTTGAAGTCGACATATGTGTTGAATTTGATTAGTTAAATATGACCCCTTTAAATGTAATTAAATTGAAACGTAGAAATAGTGATAACTACACCGTTAACCATTGAATGTATGATTGTATAAACTGATGTAGTATAAAGTGGATAATTGATATCAAATGAAGAACCGTATTAATATTAGTGTAATAATCTTTAATCTACATGAAATGATAGTGTAGATTCTAGAAATAATTATATTAATTTACACAAATAACAATGTGAATTAATACGATTATTTTGGAATTATTTGAATTGATTATTGGATTGATATTGATTGTTGTTATTGCTTGTTTATTTACTTTGACACCATCCCAGTTATCACACTGCAAATTCCCTTTGCTATGCTTTGATTTGAATTGAATTGGAATCGGGTTGAAATGATAAATACCCAAAATAAAACTTTGACCTAGGATAGAGAATTAAATAAAACCCGATTGGTCAATAATTTGATTTAAAAATAAAATAAAGATTTTATTTGAATAAATAATAAGGTTTTGAAATGAAGTTGGGAATTTAAATTTTTATGAAAGGAAAATGTTAATATGTAATAATCCGAAACAAAATATTAACATAGTAGTTGATAAAAGAATGTTGTTTAAAATTTAATTATTAAGTTTGAAATTATTTAATAATTAAGTTTTTTTTTGAAATTATTTAATAATTAAATAAGATTGAATTATTTAATAATTAAATAAGATTGAACTCTTTATATAATAAGTGGAATTGAACTTCTTGAATAAGTTTATTTATTTAAGCTTTGAAATTGTAACTAAGTAAGTAAATAAGTGAAATTGAATTTTCTTTAACAAGAAATCAAAATGTGATTTATTGAAATTAATGTAAGACTTGAAATTTAAAGAATTTGATTTGATGAATTTAATTTAATTCAATTTGTAAGTTTTGATATAATGAAGTTGAATTTAAATAATGGATTTAATGAATTGGAAATTTAATAGAAATTGTTTTGAATGGCAAATTTACTTAATGAATATTGAATGAAATCGATAAATGAAGTTAAATTGATTTGAATGTTAAATTAAATTAATTTAGATGATTTCGGAATGGAACTTATATACGAACTTGAAACGATATTTGAATTGTTTCAAATAAAAATTGAAATTGTATTATAAGATTTTGAAATGGTAATTTGGATGTTTTGAAACGTAAATTTTTGGAAATTTGTTTTGAAAGACAACTGAAATGTTGGTTTACAAATTCTAATTGAGATTGAAATTAATTTTGTTTTGAAATGAATAAACGACCAATCGGTGTAATAATCACGAAAGTTATTAAAGAGACCGGAATCGGTTAGGGACATACTCACTGTCTAAACCGAAAACCACTTTAATAACTACACGCGGAGTGTGATCCAGAATGAAGTGGTTGGAATGATGTACGTGATGACTGAAGAAAGAGAACGATAATGGATAGCCTTGACACTTGTTTTAAATTGGAAATGACTAAAACAGGAGCCGTGCCGGGCCAAATGGAGGTCAGCTACCTCGAGCGAACACACTTCTTCGAAAACTACTCATTACTTGTTGTCGATTGGTGCACCCTTGATTTGGGAGTGTTGTTTCGCGGTGTTGCGGTCGCTGCGGCGATGCGTTTTCACCAGTCCGGATCAGGCAAACGGTAGTTTCACTACCTTGGGTATTGCCTCATGTGCCTTGTCATACTTGTATCCCTATATACGCGACCACTACGATTTGTTTTGTGTTATACCTATGGAGTACTCCCTGATAGCCCACTAGTTTACGGTGGAGTTTACAGTGCTGTATAGACTATAACGCTTATATAAAATGTGTTAAGGGGGATAATGGTAATGCCTTAACACTATTTTGATACCTTATATTACTGATAGACATTATCTACTTAGCATACATTACTACCTAGTAGATAGTTTAACGGATCCTTAAAGGATGGTTATTCCAAACATCCTTTAAGTTACTTGTATTTCAGTTGCTATTCACTTGAGTTGGATTTATTGATATAAGAATGTTAATCCTGACTCGAGTGTTTTGTGTTTTGCTTTACGCTCGGGTCAGACTGAGTGTACCAGTATTCGAGACTCACCTTTGAAGTTGGAGCTTTGCTTGAAGATCCAGCCATCTATTCTGCTTTCAGTATTCGATGATTCCAGTGATGTATTCTGATTTGTATCTGATGTATCATATTACTCTTCCGTTGTATCTGGTTTAACTCTGATGTAACTTATATATTTATATAGTAGCTTCATGAACTACTATCTCTTTTATTTCCGCTGCATTTATTACTCTGTGTCTGTGATCTGTGATTATTTATTTACTATATATGTTCAGTTTTGCCAAATTTAAATTAACAACGCGATATTTTGAATTATTGAAGTCCGACATGTGCGGATGCGAATGGTCCAAAATAACGAGTCGTTACAGTTGGTATCAGAGCTTTGGTAGCTCTAGGCAAAACTTAGCATATAGGGTAAATGTATTTACAGAATCACCCTCATTCGAGTTTCAATCTCTTCCTTTTGACTCAATTCCTTTGAATTTTGGAACGTTCCATGCGGTTCCAAAATTCATTCGTGTCCCTCACTATTCGTCTTCTTTCAATTCCGGAGTATCCCATAACTCCACTCCGAATGATCTTTATAATGAATCGGCGGTCTCGCCAATCTTCGAATTATTTGTAAATAGGTGAAACTCCTTTACAATAAGCATTGATTTACCGGAGATTTATGTATCCTCGGTTTACGATACTATCTATCTCCTGCAATACCTGAATTATATTTCTTGAGATCGAATGTTGATTTGCCTCGGAATTCAGCATCGATCTTATTCCTGAAGCTACGGTTGACCCGGTTAAGGTTGCCCGTAAATTAAATAAGCCTATCCATCTTCCGATTCTGTTAATTGAATCATCTTATCTTTTCTTTCGAACTTGTATTCAAATCAGAATTCTCTTTAATTTGAGTCCATCAAATTTGAAATCCTATCCTTATTTTGAAAATTTATTCCTGTATCGTCGAGCAAAGAAATGTATTTATAAACTAATATATAAATGTTTTAATATATACTGTTATAACGAACATTTCTTGTTTCCGTCACGTACTGGGTCCCAAAATACAGAAATAAATATACCGTGGTGATCAGCACGACGAGACGGTCAAAAAGGTATACATATATCAGTGGTATGATTGAATTATAAAAATTCGAATTTTCTACTTGCGGAAAATGCAGCAAAAACGCAGAAAAATAAGATCGACGGAGCTAAAGAAGTCCGAATTTGGAAAAACGAAAAATGTCGTCTTTGTCAGAAGATGGATTAGAATTTTTCTATGTAAAAATATTCAGCTTTGGAAAACATTTTATTATCATCAATTTTTTACTGATATAAATTGGAATAAAATTACACTAGAAAATAAACTTCCAAATTATCTGATGAAAATTTACCAGTTGCTATGATTAATTAGACGCATTCCAAATATCAAATTTTTATTTCAAAATTTTATCATTTAAAATTTCACAAAATTTCAACTAATTACGTTATTAAACAGTTAAAATTTACGGGTCGTTACAGAAATTGACTGATACCGATCAATATCGATCGGTGCCATTGACATCGATCGGTGACAATCAACGTTAAAAATGAAAAAAATAGGGATCTACCTGGCCAAAGAATGGAATAGATTTCAAAATTCTTGGGGATGATCGAAGGTTCTGAGTGAAAAAATTCAACATTTATATCTGATGAAAAAGATGTAATTCAGTGACAGTTTGAAACAAAGCGCTAATATTCTAAGAAGAGACGCATCCTTTTAGAAAAACGATTCAAATAATAGAAGCATCTTTGCAAAATTGGGTTCAGTCTCTTATCTTGATCTAAAGCATGCTTTGTAATTACAGAAACATACTTTGGGGGCAAGTGTTACTCGGTGTTTGGACCAAAAAACAGTTCCAATGATCTGGACTATGAAATGATAAAGGATTGGATCAAAAATTTGGAAAGACATCAAGATTGAAGACTTTAAGGATTTGGCTAAGTATGGAACATGCCATATTGATCGGTATAGGCAACCCTATGGATCGGTACTAATCGATCCCATTGTCAAGATGGGACCCACTCGACCCAATGGATGATCCAACATGCAAATTCGAAGAAAAAGAAAAGTTTTTGGAGAAGTCATATTGACTGGTGCCAATTAATAAGGTTCGGCTCCGGTCGATCCATTTTTCCTAGGAGGATCTAAAGCTTGAAGGCCTAAGTAAATTCCTGGGAAGAGAGAAGTTGGTAAACATAATCGACGGATCAAATCAATCAATTTCTTGGGAAACATTCCACAAAGACTCATTTTTCCTCCTATCTTTATGGATCTTCGAGTTTGAATGGTTTTGAGGAGAAATACGTGATTTTGATGCTCAAATACAGCTATAACAGGCAATCTACATCACTTGGAAAAGGAACTTTTTTGGATTCTATGCAGAGTGCTATTAAATTTCCTCTCCTTTAAGATATGAAATCGCTTTTAATTTGATTCTAGTACTAAATCCAAAACAAATTAAAAAAAAGATAATGAACATAGGCAATAATTTTGGCCAGACCAGTTTAAAAATCTTGTCTTTTACCTCATTTTTCATTTTGTTTGATATATTATTCTTATACTATATAATTCGACTAGAAGTGTTGACCAACTTTTTTATCCTTTCATTATACATCTTTACCTTAATCGAACCAACCCTTTACCTCAACTCTCCACCATTAACGGACTCTACCTTGCTTTCATGCTTCTTTAGTAAATGAATGCTCCTTTTTGATTGGTTATATGGAAATATGCACCCAAATCAAGCGTCCACTTGTCTCATTTTCTTCCATCAACATAGAGAATATCTTTACTAATACTAAAATTCATGTCATAATATGTCTTCCTCAGGCTTGTCGTTACCTTCCTCTAATTCTTTCATCATGTTTCATCCTCTTAAGTTTGTTGCAAAATTTCAATTGGTGATTAGGTTTTTCACAGTAATACAAATAAAATCTATTTCCATATTCGATCTATTTGATCGTATTTCCATATTTGAATGGTTACTCCTCCTTGCAAGATGGACCTCTTTAATCGGATTTCTACTTTCCCTTTCCTCCTTATACTTTTCTTATGTTTGGTTTATCCTCCGCATCTCCTTATTAAGCGGGCTACTAACCACCGATGTCATTGAAACAAATCCATTTGAATTTGAGTTATTCAATGCCACCACAAGTGTTTCGTAACTCTCAAGCAATAAACTCACCAACATCAAGGCTTGTGTCTCATCATCCACCTTCCTTAAGCTTCACATTTACCAATCTTCTCATTAGAAGAATCTTGTTTGTTGCAGAGTTCTTTATGTAGATTCCTTCCAATGTCTTCTAAATTACAAAAGTAATTGTTTCATTAGAAATAATATGAAATGCCGTATTACCCAAAAAAACGCCGCATAACCACCGCAACCTTCCTTCCAAAGTTCCCCGCTTTGCTTGAGATATATTACTAGGTTTCTCCGCTTTGTTCTCCAATGGCCGGTGAAGATCATCGAGATATAAAACCCTTCATCTTCCCCTTCCATAACCCATAATTTCTCCCATTGATTTTTTCAACATTTACCTTCTTCATAACCAAACTCTCTTCAGAAATATTTGTTTAGTAGGCTTGGATACCAACAGTTGGGGCTTTTCCAAGGATCCCTACACAATTAGATTTAAGAAGATATAAGAAGTGAAGAAAAACAAAAGACCAAAAAATTCCTCCAATCAACCTTTATTAATTCATCAAAAAGATTAGAAGAAAAGGCCTTAAAATTAAGAAGAAATCTCAATCCCCAAAACCCTAATAAAATAACATTTTTCTCACATACACTACAATTACTCATGTACAAGCCTATTTATAGAAGTTTAAAGTAATCCCAGTCAACAAATAAAAGATATGTCGAGATCAACGGTTAAAAATATCAAATACCCAAAAAAAAATTGCCCCTAAATAACAAACATCAAAATTTCCAGAAATAGCCGCTTCCCTTGACTGAACTACTATTTTCAATCAACCGGTCCATGATTTAGTCGATTGGAAAAAGTTTTAGTCGACTCTACAAGAAAAAGTGCTCTTAGGTTGCATACAACCAATAATTCAATTGATTGGTACGATTTTAGTAGATTGAAAATATTGTATAGGCTCGTTTCATCCCTTCCTCCTTATTTGCCTCTTCATTTCTCTTTTCCTACTCCTCCTCTGCAACTCCAAACAATGAAATATTGTAGTGCTAATCCCAAACAAAATTTTATTAAATTCTCCAACAAAAAATACAAACCTTAATTTGAGTACCAGACTAAAAGGAAAAACTCTAACACAATAATTCTCTTAACCAAAATGAAGACTACTTTTTATAACATTAATTTGCTTGGTGGCTAAGTCACCACACATATGGTAACAAAATCCAATTTAAGAAAGGGATATCGTCTCTTTTGTTACAAAATCCATATTCAAATATATAATATTAATTTAGCTAACTCAAATATATGCTTTTGTACTTTATGTTTATTTCTGCCACATGTGATTTTGTATCACAAATCATATATGCACGATAAATTCAAAAGCTATGTACTACACTAGCATGGTTTCTATTTTAACCATACTTATTATAAGTCTAGTTTCTAAGGTAAGCTCTCATGGTGTGAACACGGTTACCAGCATAACCATGCTCCTATCGAGCATAATGATCTTTTTCTATGCAAAGAACGCCCCTTTTAGAGCATTGTAGTCTCCACTCTAAATGGTATTTACATAGATATTCAGACCTATATGAAAAATCAAATGGCTAAATTTGGAATGGAAAATATCAATTTCATCGAAAGTGAAAGTCAGGAAGGACCCGAATTTTATTAAATTAAACCGATTTAGGTTTAAATATGTATATATATACACATTTTTCTATTTTTATCCTTCCCTGATCTCTGATTCTGAATCTAATATATATACGATTGAATTATTATATATTTCAAAAAATAGAAACTTGGAGGAGCGGCTAGACCAAGGCATGAATCAAATCCAAAGGAAAGAAGGAAAACTATCTGTAAGTGAAAATCTTAGGGCCCGTTTGGTTTCGTTTTGAGTTTTGTGTTTTGTGTTTTCAACCTACACTACAAAATACAAGAAAACATGAGAAATTGTTTTACAATTCTTAGTCGTTACAACGATGGACGGGAAATGAAATAGAGGAATTGTTTTCCTTCCTTTTGTCATGTCTCAAAACACAAAAAATCAAATAAACTTGTTTTCTATTTTCTATGTTAATTTCATTTTTCAAAATTGTGTGTTTTCCAACAATGCATAAGAAATGCGCATTTTTGTTTAGACGAAAACACAAAACTAAAAACAGAAAACCAAACGGGCCCTTAGTTTTTCACATTTTAGTAGTTTGTGTAGTAAAAGCTTGTGTTCGTTTTATGCCTTAAGGAATTTTTTATATGAAAACCCAAAACTCTAAAACCTCAAAATTGCTCCAAATAAAATGTCAATTCTTGGATTTATTGGAATTTCAATCATTTTACATAAATATAGTAGAATTTAATTTGTTGTTTGCAATTTAAATAATTTATATTATATTCAACTTCCACTTCTAATTTATTTTGTTGCAATAAAGTGTTCAAAGAAAATTATTAGGAAATGGTGTGCAAAGTATGGATTTTCCTATTTGTAGTTTGCACCACTTATTCTCGCAATAGAAACAAATATGAATCTCTTTTTCCGCTTCAAGGTTGTATATGTAAAAGTTAAATAGAATATAAAGGGTTTAAATTGTAAGTTTTGTTTCCTTAAAATAGAGGCGGTGATTCTATTATATTAATATAAAATAAGTTTGGCATTGTTCTATTTTTGATTATAGACACACACACACTATTTTGTCTAGCTAAGGACATTAGCAATTTTGTAAATTATTGTGTAGAACTTAGTGTAACGACTCGTAATTTAGTCACTTTGAATGTGAATATTTAGTATATTTTTAGATAACTAAATAATATATTTTATAACTCAAATAGACTTCTTTTATATAATAACTTATGATAATAAAGTTGTCTTGAGGTGTTTACAAAAATAAGTAGTTCAAAGAGAGATTGAAAATGTGATTGGAAATTGTATTTTGGATTCTCGTATTTTTCGTCGACCAAAATTGTCAGAACTTGTTGTGCACACTAGTGTGCATATGTGCACACACTTATACAAATAAGAAAAATATTTTACAAACTAAATGGATTTAGCTAAAACACATTCTAGAAGATATTTAAGTAATTAAGTAAAAGAAAGACTTTTCTTTTCACTTTAAAAGAGAAAAGTACCAAAGAAGTACCTAAAGAAAAGGTAGTAATGCCAAGTAGCCTAAAGGAAGTGTGTTACATAAGCTAATGAATGGTAGTTGCTTTTGTCAAAAAAAGGTGTAGCTTGAATTGAGGAAGGGTATACATGGTCCTTTTCCATTTCACAAATTCTATAAAAGAACATTTTCTCTTTACTTTTCCATTTTCACTTCATTTTCATTTCCATACTCTCTTTGTCACTTCCACGCTCCATCATTTTCTTATGTAAAATTCACAAAGAAACACTTTATTTCCCTCCTCTAAATTCATAAACAAGTTCATAAATTTTTTGCCATCACTCTCTACATCTCATTCTTCCAAAGTCGAACCAAAAATTTCTCCCTCCCCCAGGCTATTTGCGTGAGCAAATAAGCTTCTCCGGAGTCCTTCAATTCAAGTTTTTCATAAAGAAGTTAGGTTTGTGTGTGTTGCCGAGTTCAATGGAAGGAAAGCTTGCATCGTTGGTTTGATTTAAGTGATTTAAAAGTCAGTTAAATTCACTTTAAAGTAACTTTAAAATGAATTAATTGGTTGTAATAATTATTCATTGTTTTGCTTATGTTGTATTAACATATATATGTAACATGTATACTTGTTTGTTTAGAATGTTTCCTGCTTAAAAGCAGATGATACATAAGGTTTTGACAGGGGACAAGCTAAAATAATGGAAGTCGAAGTGGTCGTAGCGAATATGTCGCAACAATACACTTCGAAGTGCATATATACAAGGATTACAGGGGACTATATTATAGAGGGACTCTAAGGAGTTCCTCATCGTGGTTAAATTTTACATTATTACTAGCTATGTATGATGTGATGAAGTGGATGTTATTGATAGTCGACTTGCTTTAATGATTTGTTTTTATGCAACATTGAATATTTGCATTGTTTCTTTAAAGTGGTTTACTACTTTATTTTTTAAGAATGTTTTAAATGATTTTTTCATACTCGACTATTGTTTTCAAAACTCTTCACAAAGATTTTTTAAGTGGTTTGGAATTTATTTATTAAAAAGGTATTTACTTTTATAAAGGAAAAGATATTTCCTTTTAAATAAAGTTTTGGTTTAAAAAATGATTTTAAGAAAATGTTTTAATAATAAGTATATTGTAACTCTTAGATCCTATTTTATTTTCTAGTCTTCGAGGTATGGAAACTTGTTTTGATTTTAAGTTAGAAATAAATGTCAAGTTAAGGTTTGTGAGGTAATAATACCCCAACTCGAACAGCTTCATTTCTAACCGATGAATAGTGCTAGTTTGAAATTAAAGATTAGAAATAAGTTTATGAAGTTGGTTTTCCGTTTGTCTTAAAAAAACTTTGTCTTATGCAAGGGATTTCTTTGTCGATGCCATTAAATAATATAAAACAAATATGATATGTAGTGCTAAAATGTTTACACGTTTATGGAAAGTAATTCATCTTATATTTAGCACTAAAACCCGATGAGTAGAATTTCCTTAATTTTTAAGATCTAGAATCAAAGTGCTTTAACTAAGGCAAGGCCAAGTGCAACCAGTGCCCTGACTTACCTAGCTTCGATTCCGAATGGGGTATAGAGCAGTTGAAGCGTTTGAAGTGTGATTAAAGTATAAAAAGGTTAATTTCTATAAATAGGTCATGATTAATTAAATACATGGAAGGCATTTCGTCGTATACTTCACACTAAATTTCAAGGTATAGAAGCCCATTTCTATTTGTAAGAGTTTAAGAATGTATGTTGATGCAATGGTAGTTGTCTAACTTGTCTGACTTTATTGTTAATCAAGTAATTGTATGGGGTTGAAACTTGAGATCAATAAGTGGTGATAAGAATACGATGTATGATTTTCCATATGCAAAATATTTTCTTACACCAGATAATGGTTTGTCCACTATCGACAACTTGACCTATTTTGACTTGGGAAGTATATAAAAGCTTCGCGATTTCATACAGTTCGAGATCCCCTGGTGAAGACTCATTCCTATGAAACATAATTCGCATTAAAGAATCTATATTTGAGATCCCCTAGTGAGGAATCTTATATTTTGTTCGCATAATTCTAAAAGAATAGAAATTTAGCTAGACTAGCGAGGAGTTGTACTACCTATCCTGAGGGTGATTCCAAAATAAAAGGTAGTAAGATTGATGAGTTTGTTGGATCCCAGAACAACTTGTATGGATGAATGCTGGCATTGCATTGTTGTTCGGAGAGTAGTGTTAGCATTCCAAGATGGGTTTGCTAAATGGTAATCGTTGCCTCAAGCCTCACACCCGGGAATGACTAAAACAGGGATATGCTACAATGTTATGTGGTTTGATACCATTATCGTATGATTATCCCTGATCTAGATTAATATTTCTTTAGATATATGCTTTTGGCTCAGTATGGTTGTTGGTCACAACCGAGGGATGATTATATTTGAAACTATCTAGGAAGAGATAGGTCAATCTTGCTATGTAGGGGGTCCATGTGAGGTCGTTGGTACATTTTTCTCTTAACGTGTACTGTAATATGCGGTACCCCAGTAGCCTTGTCATTGTTGGAATCCATTTTCCACTACATGCTTTACAGACTTGGTTGTATACTAAATATGCTATTGAATGTAATTAATTCCATTCCGGCTATGATTTTATATTTATTTTAAACCTAGACATTATAAAAATTTCTTTGATTTTAAGTATAAGTGTTTTGGTTATTGTAAGGCAAAAACTTGTCCATGTTTATGCACGGCGTGGTCTTACGAGATACCTTTGTTTTTCATAAAAGCATGTGTTTTGAGTTTACTTATACCAGACCCATGTCTGACCCAGAGGTTTTTTTCCTTTCCCTTAAACCCCTGGGTACTCTAATTTTTTAGTAGCCAAGTAGTCCAGGTTCTTATGGATGCATTTTGGAGGAGCATGGAGTAGGAGGCTTCACTATTATCTAGTTATCTATTATTTCCGCTGCTTTTTGTATATAATTATGTATCAGCATTGTGGGGGAAGGCAATTATAATTGTCTTTGGCTGAAGTTAGTGCTTATTGTAAATCTGATATTTCATTTTGGGATTGACTGTATGTACTATCTTATGTTCTATTATATATGATTTCCATGCATTGTGAGATTCTATGTTTCCTTCTTCTTGTTTTTTTACCTAAGTGACATGTCTTCCAGACGCCTAGATGATCGATACACGAATACTGTGGATGTATTAAGTGTCATCTTTAGGAGTAAGAAAGGAAGATCGTTACATGTGGTACCAAATCTTAGGTTAAGCGAACACCTAGGCCTTTATTGGGGTCAACTCATTCGAGATAGGGTTAATAATACCCTAAAATGAGTTTAGTCTATAAGAGAGTGTATTTGTAATTTTTATCCATATATATATATATATATTCAAATTATTTTGATCAACATTTATATGTTTGATTTAATACCCTTTTCCCTAAGTTAATATCGTCTATGTATTTTAAAGTTATCTTACTAAATTCAGGTTGTAATAAATGAGTACGAGAGGAAGGCGAGGAAGGAGAACTGGTAGTTCTATGACCATCAATGGTCGAGCTCCTAATGCTGGTAGGTTAGGAGTGGTGGAAGAGGAGGCACCTGTGCAACCCCGAATTAACTTTGCATCCCTATTCAAAGACTATACCAATTTTGGTGGGAAGTCGTTCAAAGGCACTGAGTTTATTATCGAAGTCCAAGCTTGGCTTCGTTCTTGTGAGAAGATCTTTAAGGGGCTTGATAATTCTGATGAGAAAAAGCGTTTCTTAGCTTCTTGGCACTTGCAAGAGGGAGCTTCAACATGGTGGGATTCTGTTATCACAAATGTTTTAGAGGATGAATTTTCTTAGGCAAGGTTTAAAGGGGTATCTAAAGATCACTATATGCTAGCAGCAAGGAAGACCCGCCTTTATAGAAGTTTTCTAGATCTTAAGCATAGAGGGATGACTATAGCAAAATATGAAACTAAATTCAATGAGTTGTCTTGCTTTGGGTCAGGACTTATTGATACTCTCCTTAAAAAGAATGAAATGTTTATATGTGGGATGATGGAAGAAATTTATAAGAAGATGACTGCACACCTGAAAGGATCTTTTGCAGATGTCGTAGACATAGCTTTACATTATGAAGTCCTTGATAAGAGGAAGCCGGTAGCTACACCATACAATAACAACAATCCCAACAAGAGAAAGTTCAATCATCAAGGGAAGAAGCATTGGGGAGGAAGCCAGGAGGAAGGGCTCAAGCAAACTGTTACAAGGATGTTGAGTGTTATATTTTAAGCAGAAGGGCCACATTACAAAATTCTGTAAGAATTCTGAAGCTCATAAGTAGCATACGGTACCTATTTCTCTAATGATTCAAAAGACACTCTGCTACAACTACCAGCAACCAGGCCATATGGTGATGGATTGTCCGCTAATGAAGAAGGTCAGTAGGTTAAGGCTTACGCCATCAAAGAGGAGCCATCAACTTCAAAGGATTTGAAACAGTAAGGAGTTCTGAAGGTACTTTATATGTTAGTGGCATTATAATACAAATATTGTTTGATATCGGGGCTTCCCACGATTTTATTTTTAAAAGATTGGTTGATAAATTAACACTTTCCTCAAGGATTGTAGAAACCTCTATTTGTGTGTCTAACCCCATAGTTGGTGCGACTAATCTATGTATGATTTATGAAAATGTACGATTTACTTACCTTACCCACAATTTTTCATAAGGCATGTTTGATCTTGATTTTAATGGGTTTGATATTTTGCTTGGTATGGATTGGCTGGCAAAGTATAAAGCTAATCTTGACTGTGTTAAGAGGACGGTATTGTTGCAAGACAAGAGAGGGAAGCATATTGAAGTGTCTTTTTAAGAGCTTAACAAGCTAATGAGTAGTTTCCTTTATGCTCTATTCGTCCTAAAAAGAGTTAGGGTCGATATGAATTGTTAAGGACTCCCCAGATGTTTTTGAAGAAGTAAACAGCCTACCTCCACATCAGGAGATTGAGTTTCGTATTAACTTAATTTCTGGTTGGAAACATGTTATTCACCATATTCGTAAGATGGCTTCAAGAGAGAAGTTGAATGTAACAATGCGACTTTTCGACGTTCGAAAGTCGACATTAATACGTCAACTGTATCAAATGCCGCGCAATCAATTGCCGGCAAACCGAACCATTAGGGTTAAAAAAAAGAGGTAGAAGAAGACAGAAGAAAAGAAAACAGAAAACACAGAAACAGAAACAATATCAGAATCTCACATTCGCAGCGGAACAATATATAATAGATAAATCAATAATCTTTTAAACAAAGAACTATATCAGTTTTATACAATACATCAATTAGAGTCAATATACAACTCAATACAACAATGGACAGTTATATAACTTGTCCTCATACAGAATACACAGCGGAATAAATAAACAAGTACGGGTGTACGTCTCGCCATCCAGCTTGCTTCCAAAGCTCCAGAATATCCAAAATATCCTGATAACATAACTCTAGGCTGCCCGTGTGGAAAATTTTGGGCACCCAGAGTTTAGAAGGGAAACAATAAACTCCGAGTCAGTCATGGTGACTGGTGTGAGATCGTAAAACAGTTATTTTTCACAAAGAAAATAAAACAGATTCGTAATGCTTTTGGAAAATGAAACTACCATAAGACCTCCCACCACACACACAATGCAAACGCAGAATTGGAGGAGATTTCTTCTTATGATAGTCAAAGATGCTTACTACGCCAATCATTGGATTATTATTATTATTGTCTAGTGTGGAAAACATTTCGAAAGTATAATATTAATCTTAGCCAGCATAGGCATTTCACACTATGCCTACTATAGCTACCATCTAAACAGTGGGGCGCCACCATAAGTAAATGGCAGGTTCTACAACTAAAACCGTACAATTTCGTATTGGGAAATGGATTTCCAACAAATGGTCAGGCTAAGGAACTTCCTTTCCTACTGCCACATGGGATCGCCTTTGGCTGGACGTCCCGAGAGACAACTGCTCTCTGCCAACACAAGGCCGGGTTACCCCTGTAACTAGGTAACTCACGAATATGCCATCCCCCGGTCCTTTGGGACCTTTATCCGAGGCGCCTCGATAAACACACAATCACACAATAAATGAGATCGGAGTATCCACATAGATTAAATACCAGGGCTCCATACCTGATACCACCCTTTTCCAGAAGGAAATGACATACCCTAAAGGGCGCGACCCTCATAACCTTGCCGCATATTCCTGTTTCGACCATTTCCGGGGAGTGAGGTCTGACGAAGTCTCGTCCACAAAGCTACGCTTTTTCACAAAGCCACGCTTTGATCACAAATGATCAATAGACAGCAACACTCAGCATGCCACATTACCAAATTGGGAATATATCGCGGATAAATTTCAACTACATAACCTCCGAGCTCGTACGTCTCAGAGAAGGGTGTTAAGCTAAGAGAATAAATTCTCCGCCACCACACAGAAATGTATTTGAAAGAAATCAGCTTTATATCTCAAAATGTAATGTCAAACACGTAAGCATACAAGTCTGTTCCGGGTTCGAACAGAACCGAAGGCACTTCCGAAGAAGCCCTTACAATCCGGGTATTCACAATCCCGATCGGACTTCCCATCACAAAAAGAGTGATATAAATCTATATAACGGAGCAACTCGGTGCAGAGACATTCGACAGGTTGTCCTTTCATTTTCACAAATACCCGGTCTTCACACCGGTCTTCAATACGATCCATATCGTCGTATCATTATTCGGAATGGTTTATCTGACACAAAGGTCATTTCCCGGCTAAACCGAATAATAAGCGTTTGTTTTAAAAAAAACAAATTCAAGTGCCATTTCAAAGGCAAATATTGATAGTCGGTGATTTAACTATCAATAACATTCACAGCAATCATCAAATTAAAATAATTTTCCCAAATTATTTATTTTCAAGTTATCTTCACAAGATATGTATATATTTCCACACTTCAACATTTTGAAAACAAATTTCAAATCACTTTTCATCTTTCAACTTTTGAAAATAAATTTCAAATTAATTTTCCTTACGCGGAATATATTCCCAAATATTTCTTTTAAAAACCAACTTTAGAACCTTTAATTTATATGTTTAAAAGCTACTTTGGAAAATATACCCGGCTTTATAGTGAAAATACACTTTCACTTCAAAATGGTCCATTTAAACCAATTAAATAAATCTTTATCGATTTATTTTAAATTTAGATTCAAAACTGTAAATTTACTTCCACACTCTAAAATAAATCAGTGTTTATTTTTAAAACAAATTTCCCTTTCCTTTATAAATTCCATTTGAATTTACATTTTCAAATATTCACTTTTAACCCCAAAATCAAATTCCAAATTGATTTCTAATTTTATTTCAATACCAAATCAATTACAAATTGATTTCTAAAAGTTTATCACTTTTAAATAAATTCCTTTGTTCTTTCCAAATTATTCAAAATTCCATTTTTAAATGAATTCTTCAACTTTTAAAACAATATTACTAAAAATCCTTTTATTAAAATCCTTTGCCATATTTTGGAATTTATTCGGTAAGATTTTGAAAATCAATATTAATACTTTAAAATTTCCTTCTTTCAAATTAATTCAATTCTTAAAAATAAATTCACTTACAGTTTTCCACTTTAATTTCAAAATCCAATTTATATTCATTTCTGGTATCCAACGATACCAAAATATATTCGGACTAAATTTTTTAGCCTTCAACAGTTTCAATTATCAATAAATCATCCATAGATTATCAATAAATCATATCATTCATATATGAAATAATATTCAAACAATTTGAGGAATCCAGTTGGATCCCTCCAACCTGTTTCCCTGCATCCACAGATGTTAGCACAATACCAATTCCACTTCGAGGTGGAATATCGCGGTATATGGGATTTATAAAATATCATCTGCTATTATGCGGCGCATAGGGTCTCATCTGCTATATAATGCGGGAAATCATAACTGCAATATATACATATGCCAATATATATATATATATATATATATATATACACTACTATATATAGTATCACATCCAAATAGCAATCAATAACTGAAAATCCAACTTTCATTTTCAGTGAGAAAATCTCACCTTAGCTTTTATTTTGCAATCCCATTTCCATTCCGACTATTTCTCCATTTTTAACCTTGTATAAACAATTTATACAATTCATTAATATTCGAAAAAAATCGAATAACCAATTTTCGTTTGGTAATCTTAATTATCCAATGATTTTATTTTAAACTAATACTTCTAAATTTAAACAAATCCCTTTTAAAATTTTCAAACTTTTACCTAGATATATATATAAATTTGAGAATCTGTGCTGCTGTATATATTTTCATTAACCTATGGATATATATATATATAATAGATTAAATTTAAAAACAAGTTGCTTAATAAAAATTTCTACTGTTTATTTTCTTCCCTTTTTAAAACTACATATATATACATGTACATAGAATTTGAAAAAAAACTGTATTTATCACTTCATCACTTTATTTTTTTCAAATCTATATATATTTAATTTCAAATTATCCAAAACTGGAATTACCATTTAAAATCTCTATATATTTTTTCTTACTGTAACTTAAAATCCTACACATATATTTCCTTTTTCTTTTAAAATCCTATTTTCTCCAATCTGCATATATATATATTAAAGAAAATACCTCACAGACAACCGCCACCAACACTTAGACGAACTCGTCTCTGGCCTCAAAAATCTGCTCGCGACATCCAGTCTCGGCAGGCCCCTCAACACCATCGCGAAGTCGCTCGCTTCCGATTTGAGATCGCCACAAGAAAGACCCTACTCGCGTTCGTGGCCGCCTCCGCTCGAATATCTCGAACGCGCGCCACCTCCTCTCGCCTGCGCTCGGTAGAGCCACCACCGAACTTACGTGAGCAACTCAAACCCTAAATCAAAACTAACCCCTAAGGCCAAACTCCGATCGATCGTAGATGCCGGCGCTCGCGCCTCTTAATTCAAGAAGGTTCGAACGTTGATTTTTACTTATGAATCTTGTCCATTTGATTTTGTTTGAGGAGCAACCATTTCTTTGATTTAAACAAAAGAGGGGGGGGGGGAAACGAGATTGTGTTGAAAAGGGGAAGACGCGGCCATTTTATTTTATCTCATATGATTTTGAACTGAGGAACGAATTGTTTTTCGTTTGAGCTAATGTAGAAAGGGGTACGTGATTTTAGGGGCGATTTGAGGATGACAGCAGTATGGGAGGAACAAGGCTACTATGTCGTGATGGGAAGAGAAGTAGCTGATGTTGACAAATTTCAAGTTTTAAATTTAAATCGAATTCGATTTAATTTCAACGCGTTTACTTACCGTGTGCTCACATAACAACTCTGAAAAATACGAAATTTGAAATCCGATAATAATTCAATATTATGGACCTAATGGAACTGGTTTTGTCGAATTTCGAGACTGTGCCTCAGAAGGCTATTTTTTAAATATCGATTCAAACAATATGATTTCAAAACTGAACAAATCACTTTCAAATTCAATTCTGAAGCTTCTATTATCTTCAGTATTATCAATATTAATTTTACAAGCTATTAAAATATTTTTCTTCAGCTTAAAACTGAAGATTCAAATTTTTATTCAACTTTCAATAGATTAAATTTTAAAATTTAATCGCCAAATCCATAGTTATATTGGGGATTCAAGCTAAACAATCATTCAAGTATTTAAAATTAATTAAATATTTCATTTTCAAATGTTCAAAAATTCTGGGTCGTTACATTGAAGTTAAGAAATTAGACAGATGATCTCCAAAGTTGGATGGTTCACTAAGGTTTTGTGTTGATTACCGTGAGCAAAACAAACAAATGGTTCGGACCAAGTATCCATTATCCCATATAGACGACTTGTTCGACCAACTTCATGGTGCTCCGGTATTCGCACAGATGGATCTTGCCATGGGATTACATTAATTAAGAATAAAATATTATAATATACCCTTAACATCATTCAGAGGTCCGGATTTTTTCTACGAAAGGTTAGGTATGCCTTTTTGGCTAACCAATGCACCCACATATTTCGTAGACCTTATAAATTGAGTTTTTAGAAGTGTGCTTAATAAATTTTTGTTAGTCTTTATAGATTATATTCTTATGTATTCCAAGATCGGGGAGGAACACAAACATCATCTGGAAATTGTGTTGGAAATGTTGAGGAAACACATTTTAAGAGTTAAATTCTCAAGTTTCCATTTTTGGCAATTGGAAGTAAAGTTCATTGGACATGTTGTGTTCGGGGATGGTATTTTAGTTGATCCATAGAAAGTTGCAGCTGTTCAAGATTGAAAGATACCGCAAACTCTAATGGAAGTCTGAAGCTTCTTTAGCTTGGCAAGATAGTATAAGAGGTTCATTCAAGACTTCTCCAAAATCGCCTCACACCTAACAAATTGACAAAGAAGGATGTTAAGTTTATCTAGACTCCAAAATGTGAAGATGCATTTAATGAGTTAAAGAAAAGGTTAACCAACGCTTCAGTCTTAGCTATCCTGGATTGAGGTGAACGATTGACAGCGTATACGGATGCTTGTGGCGTAGCTTTAGGTGCAATATTGATGCAGCATAGAAAAGTTATCGCTTATGCTAGTAGGCAGCCGAAGCATTATGAGCAAAATTATGCAACACATGACTTGAAATTATTAGCCGTTTTGTTTGCATTAAAAATATGGAGGCAATACCTACTAGGTGAAAAGTTCGAGGTCTTTATGGATCACAAATCATTGAAGTATCTTTTCACATAGAAGGATTGAACATGAGGCAGCAACATTGGTTGAAATTTCTAGTGGCATATGACCTTGATATTTTAGATACATCGGGGAAAGCTAATGTGGTAGCTGATGCTCTGAGTAGAAATGTAATTTTGGCTCATCTAGAAGTTACTCCAACTCTTCTTGAAAGAATTGCAAGCAAGCAAAGAGAAGATAGTCGTTTAATGAAGATCATTAAGGAGATAGGAAAGAGACATTGTTCAAACTTTGAGATTGATTTTCATGTAATACTGCGGATGAATGGAAGGATATGCATTTCGAATGTCGATGGTATTTGGTAGAAAGTATTAGCAGAATGCAATCGATCCAAGCTAAGTATCCATCTTGGTGTTACGAAGATGAATCGAGATATGAAGAGAGTATTATGGAGGAAGGGAATCAAGAGGGGTATTTCTATTCATGTTAGTAGATGTGCATATTGCCAGCAAATTAAAGGTGACCATCAAAGGACTACAGGGCTACTACAACCACTCGAGATTACAAGTTGAAAATGGGAGCAAGTATCAATGGAAATTATAAACGATTTTCCTAGGTTAAGAAAGCTAATGAAGGCGTTTGGGTTTTTATTGATCGACTAACCAAAAGCGCATATTTTATTCCGGTCAAGCCGACTAGGACCACAGCAAGCTTAGTGGATATTTACATAAAGGAAATTGTCCGGTTGCATAGAGTTCCAAGTAGCATCATAAGTGACTGGGATCCAATCTATACTAGTCAGTTTTGGGAAGCATTACAAGCAGCTTTGGGAATAAAGCTAAGTTTAAGCACTATATATCATCCTCAAACCGATGGTCAGGTGGAGAGAGTAAATCGGGTTTTGAAAGATATTTTGAGAGCTTGTATCTTGGATTTTGGAGGATCATGAGAGGATAATCTTCATTCAGTTGAGTTATCTTATAATAATAGTTACCAGACAAGTATTGGCATGGCGCCTTATGAAGCTCTTTATGGGCGACCATGCAAATTACCATCGTATTGGGCTGAAACCAAAGAACGGTTGGTGCTTGGTTCTGATATGATCCGGGAAGCCATAAAGAAAGTAGTTGTAATTAGTAAGAAGATGAAGGAAGCCCAAAATAGACAGAAGAGCTATGTCGACAAGTGGCATAGAGATTTAAAATTCCCGGTCGGGGACTTCGATTTTGTGAAGGTCTCTTCGATGAGTGGGGTGGTGAGCTTTGGGAAAGCATGAAAGTCGACGCCTTGGTATATTGGACATTTTTAGATTCTTCAGGGATTGGACCACTTGCCTATTAAGTGTAGTTACCTGAGAGATTGTTGGGCATACACAATGTTTTCCAAGTATCTTATTTAAGGAAATATGTGCACGATCCGACACTAATTATTGAGCCAGCTGTTCAGGAAAACATGGAAGTGGATCCGAACTTTACCATAATAAGGCATCATGTTCGCATTGTTGATCGTGATATAAAACAATTTTGGAATAAGATTGTGAGATTGGTAAAAGTTCAATGGAGTGAAGATGCCAGAGACTACACTTGAGAAATTGAGGACGACATGAGGAAGGCTTATCCCGAGTTATTGATAGATGAGTAGTTTGCATATATAGTATCGATAATGTACTCACCACCTGTGGTGTAGTTGCTTATCATGTATCTCTTTTGTTTGAGTTTCATCGTACATGATATATGTTCTTTTTGAGTTATCTTCTTTGTATGTTAAATTTCGGGATGAAATTCTTTTAAGGGGAAAAGAATGTAACAACCCGTAATTTAATCACTTTGAATGTGAATAATTAATATATTTTAAAATAATATATTTTATAACTCAAAGAGACCTCTTTTATATAATAACTTATGATAATAAAATTGTTTTGAATTTTTTTTACAAAAATAAGTAGTCCGGAGAAAGATCGAAAATGTGACTAGAAATCATTTTACGGACTTTCAAATTTTCATCGACCAAAAGTTGTCGGAACTTATTATGCACACAAATAAGAAAAACATTTTACTAATTAAATGGTTTTGGCTAAAACAAATTCTAGAAGGTACTTAAGTAATTAAGTAAAATAAAGACTTTTCTTTTCACTTTAAAGGAGAAAAGTACTAAAGAAGTATCTAAAGAAAAGGCAGTAATACCAAGTGGTCAAAGGAAGTGTGTTGCATAAGCTAATGAAGGGTAGTTGCTTTTGTAAAGAAAAGGTGTAGCTTGAATTAAGGAAGGGTATATTTGGTCGTTTTCCATTTCACAAATTCTATAAAAGAACACTTTCTCTTTACTTTTCCATTTTCACTTCATTTTCATTTTAACCCTCTCTTTCTCACTTCCACTCTCCACCATTTTCTTAGGTAAATTTCATAAAGAAACATTTCATTTCCCTAAATTCATAAACAGGATCATAAATTTTTTTCATCACTCTCTACATCACATTCTTCCAAAGTCAAACTCAAAATTCCCTCTAGGCTATTTGCTTGAGCAAATAAGCTTCCCCGGAGTCCTTTGAGTCAAGTTTTTGAAAAGGAAGCTAGGTCCTTGATGTTATCGAGGTTAACGGAAGGAAAGCTTGCATCTTTTGTTTGATTTGAATGATTTGAAAGTGAGTTAAACTCACTTTAAAGCAACTTCAGAATGAATTAATTGGTTGTAATAATTATTCATTGTTTTGTTTATGTTGTATTTACACGTGTATGTAACATGCATACTTGTTTGTTTGGATTAAATCCTACTTGAAAGCAGATAACACATAAGGTTTAGATAGGAGACAAGCTAAAATGATGGATGTCGAAGTGGTCATAGTTAATAGGTCGCAACAATACACTTCGAAGTGCATATATACAAGGATTTACAAGGGACTATATTGTAGAGGGACTCTAAGGAGTTCCTCACCGTGATTATACTTTACATTATTACTTTCTATGTATGATGTAATGAAATAGATGCTGTTGATAGTTGACTTGCTTTGATGATTTGTTATTAAGCGACATTGAAAAATTCCTTTTTTTCTTTAGAGTGGTTTACTACTATATTTTTTAAGAATGTTTTAAATGATTTTGCTGAACTCGACTCTTATTTTCAAAACTCTTTACAAAGATGTTTTAAAGTAGGTTGGAATTTATTTATTAAAAGGGTATTTACTTTTATAAAGGAAAAGATGTTGCCTTTTAAATCAAGTTTTGATTTAGATAAATGATTGTGGAAAAAGGTTTTAATAACAAGTATATTGTAACTCTTGAATCCTATTTTAATTTGTAGGATTTGAGGTATGAAAACTTGTTTCTATTTTGAAGTTGGAAATAATTGTCGAGTCAAGGTTTGAGAGGTAATAATACTCCAACTCGAACAGCTTCATTTCTATCCAATGTATAGTACTAGTTTGAAATTGAAGATCAGAAATAGATTTACGAAGTTGGTTTTCCGTTTGTTTTAAAAAGACTTTGCTTTATGCAAGAGATTTTTTTGCTGATGCCATTAAGTAACATAAGAGAAATATGATAAGTAATGCTAAAATGTTGGCATGTTTATGGACAGTAAGTCATCTTATATTTAGCACTAAAACCCGATGAGTAGACTTTCCTCTATCAGTTAGATCTAGAATTAGAGTTCTTTAACTAAGGAAAGGCTAGGTGCAACCAGTACCCTGACTTAACTAGCTTAATTCTAGGAAAGGGATAGAGAGGTCAAAATGTCTGAAGTGTGATAAGTATAAGAGGGTTATTTCTATAAATAGGTTATGATTTATTAAGTATATGGAAGGTACTGCATCTTATACTTGACACTAAATTTCGAGGTATGGAAGCTCGTTTCTATCTGTGAAAGTTTAAGAATGTACATCGAGGCAAGAGTAGTTCTCTAAATTTTCCGACTTCATTGTTAATCGAGGGATAGTACGGGGTTGAAATTGAAAAGTGGTGATAAGTATATGATGTCTGGTTTTCCATATGCAAACTATTTACTTACACCAGATAGTAGTTTGTCCACTATCGATAACTTGACCTATTTTGACCTGGGAAGTATATAAAAGCTTCACGATTTTATAAGATTTGAGGTCCGCTAGTGAGGACTCATTCCTACAAAATATAGTTTTCTTTTAAGAATGTATATTCGAGGTCCCTTGGAGAAGACTCTTATATTTGTATGCATATTTCTAAAAGAACCGGAATTGAGTTAGCCGGATATTCATCGCTTTTGTTTGGAGACATCGGTTTTGGATAAGCATGGCTTATCCGAACCACTTCAGACTAACAATTCTTCGTGTTCTGAATCATTGTGAAGTATGCTATGGAGTTGTATTACCTATCATGAGGATGATTCCAAAATGAAAGGTAGTAAGGTAGGCGTGTTTGTTCAAACCCGGAACAACTTATACGGATGAATGTTGGCATTGCATTGTTGCTTGGTGGGCAATGTTAGCATTCATAGATGGGTTTGCTCAAATGGTAATCGTTGCCTCAAGCCTCACACCCGGCAATGACTAAAATAGGGGATATGTCGTTAGGTTATGTGGTTCGCTACCATTAGGGTATGACCATCCCTGATCTAGATTGATATTTCTTTGGATATATGCTTTGGGCCCAGTACAATTGTTGATCGCAATCGAGGGATGATTATATTCGGTACTATCTAGAAGGGGTAGGTCGGTTGTAACAACCCGAATTCCAGTGGGTCCGGATTTTTTGCAAAAATGCTAAAATCCAAGCCCACTGAAGCCCGAGTTGGGCATCTGGTATCCTGCAAATAGGCAAAGACAAATATATCAGAGCTCAAATAAATATCTCACAGCGGAACTAACTAAAATATAATAGTAAGTAAATACTCACCAAGATAATTACACTTTCTAAACAAGTGTCTCAAAACTGGAAAGTCTCTGCCATCTACCTAACCTTTGGGATGTTATGAGGAGGGGGTCAGAACTAAAGTTCTGGTAAATGGACAAATTATACACTTCTAAACTTAATTCTACATATACCGTTTTATTTCCATTTTCTGTTATATTATGTTTACTGGGTTTATAATACTCTCGCCTCTATGCGTGACTCACCCATCTACTCCCTAGTAGATTAAAACCTAATAACTAATATATATGTAGCTACATGCCCAAAGACCGCATCGGTCCTAGGTACTACCCATAGTACCTTCCATATCCTCCTCGAAAAGGACTCGATCGTCTTGCTCCTAGAGCGTTCTATAACTACATATGTAAAGGACAGCTTCGTGAGGCCTATAATACAGATGTTCCGTCGTCTACTATGAAAACGTGAAACTGCATCCGCACTATCTTATACTAGTGCTCAAACATCCACAATGTACCACCCGGTGCACACATTGAGGACTACACGTAATCGTTATGTCTACTCCCTGAGCTCCGCCAATAACGTCTACCTTGTACGGAACTCGGTCGGGGATTTTCTATATTTGTAAAGGTCCCCTTCGTTTGGCCTACAATACAGATATTCTATTTGGTTTGTCTCTTTTCTCATCGTAGCTATGGCCCCATGCAGCCCGCTCTCAACTAATCGAAAGACCTTTTAAGAGCTAAGTGGTTGTGCCCTACTGCAAACAATCTAAACATCCAATTGGTTATGCTCCTCATCCAATGTCTCGATAGTGAAAGAATCATTGGCCTGTTGGTTTAACTCTAGTCTTTCCCGAACTCGCTCTGATTGATGATGGCTTGATCTCCGCATGCGACTATCCTTTTTGGTCCTGCCCACTAAAACCTACTTGTAACTAGGAGTATGGTGTCATACGAATATCCTACTCCATCATCAACCTCTTGACTGCCTACAAAGGTCCGCTTCGTTAGGCCTACAATGCAAAAGTAGTCGAGGCATAGTCTCTTGATCGAACACCTACAGACCTGCCTCCGGGGGTGCAGATTCGTTAGGCCTACCCCAGAGGGCCATCCTAGAGTATCCTCACATCCCGTTGAATTCTCGTACTTCCTTCTAGCCTGAATAACTAAGTTGGACGTGCTGTTTCTGTACTAAAATCTGTGATGAACTGCTTCGTTAGGCTCTTTATCCAGATTCTCTTTCGGGCTGCTCCAAACGCACCTTACCATTTTATTAGACCCTACGTCTAATCTTTTACTATGCATTTAGTTTACTTTTCTTATTCTACTGGCTACTTATTTACCCTAATCAGCAAGCCCAGCTCCACCTATGTGTGAGACCATCAGTCCTAGACCTGAAAGGGAATGCTGCCGGTATGGGCCACTTCTATTATTTTTGCTTATTAACTTAATCCAAGATCTAAGTTTGATAAAATAAGCCTCTTATTTCTTTCTTTCTAATTATAACCTACTTGTTACAATTATACTTGTAATTGTCACCTTTATATTCTTTTCTTTCTTTTATAACATACATGTTATAAATGTAATTGCAAGTGTCTCTTTTCTATTCTAGTCTGTCTTCTTTTATTATGATACTAAGTTTTCTTTAGTTCTCTTATATTATATGATAGTCTTAGCTTGGGACTACGTCCAACTGTCACAAATTACTTATCATAATAACTACTTTACTTTTTATTCTACTATCTGCGCAGTAAATGCAGATCTAGTCACGTATTTGTTTATTGCTTCTAGTCTTGTCAAATAATTAACTTGATTATTTCCTCTTCTTTAATTTCTTTAACGCTTCACGTTATTCTCTATTATTCTAGGAAGTAGTTCTATTCTATTTGGTTGGTTACAAAAACTGTGCTAAAAAACCATTTCCATATTTTAATACTAAATAATGCTATAAACAATAACTCGTAACTGCAAGATATTTTTTTTATTGTTTCTTTAATTTTTGGATAATGCAAAATAGAGTAATGTCTCTATTTTGCACTAATTCCATTTTTCTTCCTTTTATTCTTGAAGTTACGTTTATCGTTATTCTTACAATATTGAACTATGGAAATGTATTCCCTTTTCTAAACCAACCAACTAATCTATCACTCCAAATCAAGTTATTAGATTTTCTCCTTTTTAATTCATTTCTCCCGTTTTAACATAATTTACCGTAAATTTATCACTTTTAAGCTTATGCCTTTCTCTACAACTTTTAAGCCTAATATTACTTATATTTAATCGGATTCCTTTCTTTTTTTCCATATAAATAACATTTAAATATAAGTACACTTCTCTTATAAAATTTACAGTTTCAACATAACTAATTAGCAGAACTAATTACTGAAATAAATGTTGAATTAAATATTTAACGGGAATCTAACGATATTATATACGATAAACATAAAAGAAATATAATTTAAATCCACTCACCTATCGTCCTTAGCTTTGCTCCACGGCCTTCCTAGATCCCTTTCTAAGGCATCTAATATTTTTATTAAGAAGATCTTCTCCCTAGAAATATTTTCTATTTACGGTTCAGCCTCAGGCAATGAACCCAATTGGGAGAAAATCTGATTGTGAGAAAATAGCTAGGCCTAGGGTCCTATTTATAGGGTAGTTTGGGGATCTCAGACCGTCGGATTTTTGGATTGAATCTGGTGCAACCACGTCACAGGCTCACTGCGAATCATTGGATCCAGAAAACAACGCTTCAGATCGCATGAAAATGGAATTAGAAAAGCTCGGCACGTCCCTGGACGATTTAACGTCCAGGGCAAACGCGGGTCGACCTGTGTTCTTTATGACCATAGGGTTAACTCAGGTGCTTTGCCGATCGACCTGATGGTCGACCAATGGGGTCCTTCTATTTTTTATTTTCTTTTCGTTTAATTAATTATATATTTCCGATTTCTTGTTCTTCTCGTAACTTCTTCATATCAACTCGGATTTCGACAAGTTATATATGGAAATTGATCAGAAAATCGCCACGAACACAATGGTATAAATTTTGAGGCCATATTATGACAATTCCAAAAATACTTATTTTCACTGTTCATCGTTATTTGATTATCTGAAAATGCAGGGTATTACACCGATCTTGGTTGTATACTAAATATGTTGTTAAATGTAATTAATGTAACCATTTCAGCTATGATTTTATATTTATTTTAAACCCTAAACATTATGATAATATCTATGAATTTAAGTATAAATGTTTTGGTTACCATAAGGTAAAAACCTATCTGTGTTTATATGTGGCATGGTCATATGAGATACCTTTGTTTTTCATAAAAGAATATGTTTTGACTTTACTCACACCAGACCAATGTCTTACCTAGAAATTTTCTTTCTTTCCCTAAACTCTTTCATACTCTAATTTTTGAGTAGCCAGTAGTCAAGGTTCTTTCGGATGCATTTTGTAGGAGCATGGAGTGAGAGGCTTCACCATTATCTAGTTATCTGTTATTTCCACTACTATTTATATATAGTTATGTATCAGCATTATGGGGGCATGCAGTTACAACTGTCTCTGGCTGAAGTTAATACTTATTGTAACTCTGGTGTTTCATTTTGGGAGTGACTGTATGTACTATCTTATGTTATATGATATATGGTTTCCATGTGTTGTAAGATTCAATGTTTCATTATTCTTGTCTTTTTTTCTTTACCCAAATGATCTATCATTCAGATGCCTAGATGATTACCACACGAATACCGTGGATGTATTAAGTGTCATCTTTAGGAGTAAGAAAGGCAGATCGTTACACTTAGGCTTGTACGAATATAGAAGTTTTGACATTTTAACAATTAGTAAAGAAAGTAGAAATCTTAGAATAGGAATATTTCTACGCATGCTTAGGAATTTTTAGATATAAGTATAATAACATATAAATAGTAACTTATAAATCATTTTGTATAAAATAAATATTTAATAAATAGCATTAAACCCTTTAGGAAGGAAGTTGAGGATAATTATGGAAATTAATTCATAATTAAAGGCTAAATAAAAGGTTACTCAATATATGGCCTAAATGTGTAAATGTGTTTATGCATATTATATATAGTATATATATGGTAGTATTTTTGGAGAGTGGAAATCTGACTAAGTTATAGGGATGCCAAATTAGTCAAAAGCACATAGAAGTCTATCCAGCTAATTTGGCTACCAGCAATGTGACTTTGGGACTGATGTAAGACGTTGCTTATAATAAATACCCATAGTGGACGTGATTTTAGTCCCAATTCTATAGGGTAAGTCTACCCAGCTGATCTGGCTATTGGAACCCACGAATAACTGGACTAATGTTAGGTGTTACGGTTTGGGTTATGGGTCATAAGACGGATATTCTAGTACGGGCCCGCTTCTGGATTGAAGGTATTAAGTGCCTGTTGTAGGGTCTGCCTACTTCCCATTCAAGAAGTATTAAATGGTTTGGATTATGTTTTAGGTACGGTAGTGGGAAGTCCATGGAAGGGGTTCGCTTTAGGGTTGAGGTATTAAGTGGCTAGTGTAGGGTCCACCTCTTTCCATAAAAGACGTATTAAGTGGCCTGGTGGGATTTCTTACAATGTCAGATAAAAAGTACAAAAAGGGGTCCGGTAACATCCCCCTACTTGGAGGCCCGAAACTAACAGCTACGGATGCTGCAATCATCCATAGTTATTAGTCCTTGGCGACCAAATATAGCGGTGTTAGATACATTGATACATAGATCACATTAAAAAAATTATCAAATTAAAAACTCATTTCCACATTCCATTCAAAACATTTCATGTTCATTACATAATCCCACAAATGTTAACCACGTTCAAAAAAATATGATTATTACACATACGCTAAGAGCGACATATGAAGATACCCCCTTGTTTGATCAGAGTATATAGTAAGGCTAATAAGTCTGCCTTTACATCCAAAATACATAGCGGAAAAAGATAACCCTAAATAACTAACTATCTCCTACATGCCTCTGGAAGCTTTATTCGACTAAGAGGAGAACATGAAAACCTCAAATCTCAAACTACTCAAAATCAATTGAGTACCCGAGAGTTTAAGGGGAAAACAAAAACTTCGAGTCAGATATAAAGCCTGGTATGAATAATAATCTAACATCTCAATCCATTTAGATATCTAGTGAGACCACGCTGCTTAGCGGAACGGGTTTTCCTCTCACTAGTATCCTAAAACCTTTACAAAACCATATACCGTGCCCTTGCATCCACAATGGTTAAAAACATAGCATTTTAAAACATTATGATATATGCATACATAGAAACATCTTGGATTTCCCATCCCTGCTTTAATTGACTCCCTATCATATTTATAGTTTCAATGATCACTATTAACCTATCAGTTTTCAGGGGATCACTAAGAACCTATAGGCCCCTGCCAATTAACTTAATTAATTCATAGGTTCCCCTGAACCTATTGGTGACTTCAATAACTCATCCCTTATCCTAGTTTTCATGGGTTGACTAGGAACCTATGGATTACTCCAGCAACTCCCATCTTAGCATAGTTTTAATGGGTTGACTAGGAACCTACTTATGCCTCCATTAACTTCCTTCTTATCCTAGTTTTCATGGGTTGACTAGGAACCTTTTGAATGATGTCAATACTTAATCCGGATATAGTTTTCATGGGTTTAATACAAACCAATTGGCCTTTGCCAACTATCATTAATACATAGTTTTCATGGGTTTACTATGACCTTTTGGTTAACCCCAATAACTTCCTAATCATAATTTTCATGGGTTTACTGTGAACCTATCTCTCGGACAACTTCAAAGTTTAGACATCCTTTATTCTGGTCTCCCTGATTCCGTGGATACAATTCTGCTTTTCAGGAGTATAATAAATTTATATTCACTACTAGTTTAACCTAGCTAGTTCTTCTACCCCTTTATCCCCCAAAATACAGTTATGGGTTCCTTATCATGTGAATATATTCCTATTTAAATAAGCAAATATAACAACTTAACAATACCAATCATGTGGGTTTAATATCCTTGAAAACATTTACATATAAAGCATGGTTAATCCCTTTAACCTATACTTTTATCAAGGAAATACTTCTTCAAATTTACATACTTGAAATCCTTTCAAAACTCCTTTATTTAGCCATGGGTTTTTCCTTTAAAAATTAGTTTGGGTTATAAAACCTTTCGACACCTTCAAAACCTTGCTTTCGTTTCATTGGATAACCTCCTTCGAAAGCATTAAATTCTATCTTTAAAACATTAGGCTCCTGCCTTTCGAATACTTTAAAACATCTCTTTCGAAACCTTTCGACCTTGTTAAAGTATTATCATATAATTATAGAAGCATAACTTCTAAGCCATTCAAAAATACCGCTTTCGAAACCGTTGAAGGTTACCTTTCGAAGCCATTGGGTTTATATGTCAAATAACATTTTCGGGTCAAAGTAAACATATGCGAAAGCATCTTTTTTGAAACCATTCTTTATTTCAAAAAGTATTATGGGAGCTTGATGGCGTCGAAACCATCCTTTCGAAAGCATTAAAACATCTGAGTAAAACAATGGAAGGTTGGCTTCGAAACCCCTTTCGAAACCATTGCCTTCGAAACCCCTAACCCCTTTCAAAAGCAGTAGGAAATGGCTTCTATTTATAAAACAAACGGTACCTATCGACAGCATTTATGTTTTCAATACCGTCGAAAGGCATCAAACCACAGAAGGATTTCAACTTGGTCAAAACTACCCCTTCTGAAAGCTTCAAATAAAAACTAAGTAACTACTTCTAAAACTACTACTTGAAAACAAAGGCGGTGGCTCTCTTTCAAAAGCTTCTTTAGAAATACCCTTTCGAAATCATTGGTTTCGACTACTTCGAAACCCTTTTTGTAAATAGGCAAGTGCTTTTCTTTTAAAGCAAAACAAAACAAAGAAACCAACCCCTTAGGAAGGTAGGGTGACTTCGGAAGCTACGTTTCGACACCCTACCTTCCATCTTTCTCCAATCCACTACGTACCAGCTAAATGATATCATGTGTATTGGGTTACTGGTTTCGACCTAGAAGGTTTCGACTATGTTGGAGGTGGAAGCTTTTGGTCGAAAGCTCCTTCCAAAGGAGGCGGAACCCACTTTTCTGAGCTAAAGGCTGTTTTTACTAAATAAAGTAAACTTTTTGTAACAAACTTGCCCACTTGTAAACACTTGATTGGCTATCTTAAACTTTCAAATATTTTCCTAATATTTGCCGCATTTTCTCAGATCTAAAACCATTTAACAATTAACACATAAGCCCTTCCAAGTAATAAAGCAATTAAATCATTTAGGTCATCCTTTCAAAATAATTTAATTTCCATACTAAATCACTTAGTAAAAATCCCCAAAAATTCCAGAAATTCTCTTTAATCATGTGATCTAACGTATCAAAATTTCAGACCCAAATTCTTAATATAATTTTCGAAATAAATTTATAAACCCAAATAACCATATTTTCCTTTGAAAATTCATAACTAATTCTCTATGGCTTGGAAAATTATAAAAATTGAAACCCAACTCCAAATTATGTTTCTCATGACATAAAATTTTTATATAGCATTTAAAAATCATTTAATCTCGGTTTTGCTCTACAACTGTGCATATCTCCCTTGAAACAATCTTGTTTAATCTAAACAAATTATAAATCAAGCATATCATCATCCAATATATCATAAAAACGAATTTACCCTTAAATCCAAAAACATATGATTATAAAATAGAGATTTTGTGATTATTGTTCACCTTAGTCTGGATAAGGAAATTGGAG
This sequence comes from Allium fistulosum, assembly GCA_030737815.1. NCBI lineage: Eukaryota > Viridiplantae > Streptophyta > Magnoliopsida > Asparagales > Amaryllidaceae > Allium > Allium fistulosum. Next base: position 1,459,475,536 of record CM060903.1, read on the forward strand.
ATTGATTGAGATTGATTTCTTCTAGCTTAAATCCTAAGCTTTACTTGAATTTCTCTTCTCTTCTTTCTTCCTAATGACCGACCTTGATATTTGCTTTCTTACGTTTAGTTTGCTTATAATAAAATGAACATGTATGGCTAAGGGAAAATAGCATAAGGGTGGAAACATGGGCGGCAATTTACCCTAATGCCCCTAGGTTTATTTAGTTAACACCTAACCATTTACAAGCTCATTCATTTTAGATAAGCACGGCCACTTATATTCACTTACTAATCTCAATCCCATTATCACTCTACATTATTCTATTTAATTTATTCTAATTAAATCTCCTGAATAATGTTATCATAAATTAGGGGTGTTACAGGCTCCCCTCCTTAAAGAATTTCGTCCTCGAAATTGAGTAAGGACTAACTAGCAAACATAGCAATCATCTGTAACAACTTCTAACATCCATACTAGCCTTCACGACTAGCAACTAATCTATATAATTCTAATATAGACATACCTTCGAAGCAGATTAGGATAAGCATCTCGAATCCTGTCCTCTGTCTTCTAAGTACAATCCTTCTCGTTGTCGCTCCACTAAAATTTTACCAAGTCGACTGTCTTGGTCCTCAATCTTTTCTCATCTCTCACTATAACCCGAACTGATTGCCTAACAAAAGTCAAATCAGGCTCTACTACCAAGTCCTCTAACTCTATCGGAGGAATAGTAGTCTCTGGATTATGCACAAACTTGGGAAGATGAGACACATGAAATACATTATGGACACCCGCCAAACTGCTCGGCAACTCTACTCTGTATCCGTGCTCTCCAATCCTTTCTAAAATCTGGAATGGACCAACATATCTCGGCGCCAACTTTCACAATTTTCCAAATCGTACCACACCCTTCATCGATGATACCTTAATGAAAACCCTGTTTGCCACTGAGAACTCTTGGTCTTTACGTCTCTTATCTACGTAACTCTTCTGTCTGGATTGTGCTTCCTTCATCCGTCCTTGGATTAACTCAATATTTTCCGACACCTCTCTAACCAAATCTGAACCTAAGACTAATCTGTCTTCTCTATCGCTGACTATGCTACTAGGAATCCTGTGAAGTCTAACTATGTTCTTCATAAACAACTTCGCTAAAACAGGTGTCGTCCTAGTTGACTTGACTGGAATGAAATGGGTACTCTTGGTTAGCCTATCCACTATAACCGATATACTTTCATTTCCCTTATTCGACCTTGGCAACCCATCTATAAAATCCATGGATATCGAATCCCATTTCCAAACTGGAATCTCTAAGGGTGAAGCAACCCACTTGGCTTTTGATGTTCAGCCTTCACTTGTTGATAGTTCATGCACTGCCTAACCCACAAGGTGACATCCCTCTTCATGCCTTCCCAATAGAAGCTCCTCTTCATATCCTGATACATCTTGGTCCCTCCAGGATGAATCGTAAACTTGGATCGATGACACTCCTCCAGAACTTCCCTTCTCAAGTTTTCTACATTCGAAACACATAACCGCCCCTTCTTTCTCAACTATCCTCTCTGGTCAAGACAGAAATCCTTTAGATCATCGATCTCTGATCCTACCTCAAGCCTTCTAATCTTCTCGGCTAATTCTGGATCCTCTTTCTGTTTAGAAGCTATCCTTTTGATCAGCACTAGTCGAACTTCTAAATAAGACAACATGGCAGTACCCTGACTAGAACTAACAGCCGATCTTAATTGCACACCACGATTGGCCAACGCTTTTAAATCCTTCCATTCTGCCAACATAGCTAACACCACATTCTGATGTTTCCTACTAAGAGCATCTGATACCTTATTTCCTTTCCCAGGAGTATACTCTATACCGAAATCAGAAGCAGCCAAAAATTCCAGCCATCTCTGCTGTCTCATATTCAACTCCTTCTAAGAGAATAAATATCTTAAAGACTTATGATCGGTATATAACTCAAATCTGTCCCATAAGAGATAATGTCTCCAAATCTTCAAGGCAAAAATCACCACAGCCAACTCTAGGTCATGAGTAGGATATCTTACTTCGTGCGGTCTAAGTTGTCTGGATGCGTAGGCAATAACTTTACCCTTCTGCATCAATACTACTCCCAATCCAGTTCCACATGCATCAGTGTATACTACCAACCCTTGATTTCCATCTGGAACTACTAACACTAGTGCATTGGTCAACAAATGTTTTAACTTAAGGAACCCTTCCTCGCATTTGTCGCACCAAACAAACTTCACATCTTTCTGGGTCAACTTAATCAAAGGTACTTCTATCCGCCAGAAATCCTTAATAAATCTCCGATAATAGCCAGCAAGTCCAAGAAAACTCCTGATCTCGGTTACCGTCTCTGGTCTCTTCCAATTTCACAGCTTCGATCTTATCTAGATCGACTGACAACCCTTTCTATGAAACCACATGACTAAGAAACTTAACCTCTTTCTTCCAAAAATGACACTTGGAAAACGCCTTTAGCTGATTCTGCCTCAGCGTCTCAAGCACCACTCTAAGATGATCTTCATGCTCTCTTTCATCCTTAGAGTATACTAAAATGTCGTCTATAAACACCAACACGAATCTATCCAAATACTCTCGGAAGACTCGGTTCATCAAATCTACAAAGAAAGTGGGTGCATTCGTCAATCCAAATGGCATCACTAACCACTCATACGAACCATACCGAGTTCGAAATGCTATCAAAGAAATGCTGTTCTCCGCCACTCTCAACTGATGGAACCCTGTCGCCAAATCGAATTGGGAAAACACCTTGGCTCCACTCAACTGATCAAACAGATCATATATCCTTGGAAAAGGGTACCTATTCTTGATCTTCCTTTCGTTCAACTTACGATAGTCGATGAACATTCTTAACGACCCATCTGGTTTCTTCATGAATACCGTGGTCGCTCCCCAAGACAAACTGCTTGGTTTAATAAAATTCCTTCCTTCAAGATCCACTAGCTGCACCTTCAATTCCTTCATCTCTGTAGGTGTCATCCTCCTAGGTGGTCTACTCACGGGTTCAGCTCCTGGTATAAGATCTATTCGAAACTCAACAGCTCGTTTCGGTGGTAATCCGGTAACCGGCTCAAAGACATCTGCAAATTCTCTTGCTACTTGAACCTGACTAAGCTCTTCTCCAACCTCTATGGCACTTAACAAAGCACAAACACGCCTACTGGAATTCTCCACCGAGAAGATAATTCGGTTATGACTATCTGGGTGTCTCAACGATATTTCCTTATCCTGGCAAAATATCCTAGCCTCATACTTACCCAACCAATCCATACCCAAAATGATCCCGAAATCTACGAAATCAAAAACATACAGACTACATGCAAACTTATGACCTAACAAATCAAGTTTTAACTGGTCACATCTCATCCCTAGAGTTGCATACCCTCATATTGGATTCGCAACCCTTATAGAAGTAACAAGGTAAGTGGGTTCTATGCATAAACTATCAACCAAATATTGTGATATAAATGAGTGCGATGCACCGGTATTAAATAGTACCCTAACTGGTATACTCTAAATCAAAAGCATACCTTCCATCACAATTTTCCCTTTCTCTGTTGTAGTAGGTCTAGAAAAAGATGGTGGTCCAATAGCAAAAACCTTCCCTCTGTCCGCCTTGACTGGCTTTGGATACTGGTTCTTGTAATGCCTAACTTGGTCGCAATTGAAGCATTTCACATTCTTCTTCTTTGCAGGCTTCTTCCCATTGCATGTTCTGCATTCGTAAGCATAATGACCTTTCTTATCACACTTGAAGCACACCAAATCAGCCTTTGCTTTCTTAGCAGCATCCCCTTTCTGGGCTCACTTTTTTTTAAAGAATTTCCTCTTCTTTCTCTGAGGACCTTGTGATTCAACTGGCTTCCCCCTAGCAGAAACAACAAGCATTTCCTCATGGCGAATAGCCATCATGGTGAATAGCCATCTCCACCACCACATTACAGGGTTCTCGAACATGTTTCATGGTTATTCTAGCTAGCTCAGGACGTAGTCCTTGAATGAACCTCTCATTCCTCCTGATGTCAGTGTCTATAGTGGCATATCCATATAGAGACAACTCATCAAACTTAGCAGCATACTTGATTACTAACATATCACCCTAGACAAGATCCATGAACTTCCTCATCAGCGCCGACTTAGCTACCTCTGATAGAAACCTCTGCTCAAACCTCATTCTGAAATCAACCCAAGTCAGTTCTTCCTCCGAAACTCCTATTGTCATACTATTTTACCAATGGAGCGCTGCCCCCATGCAGCTGTCTATAGGCCAGCCTCCTCTTTTCCCGATCATCCAAGCCTAAATCATTAAAGATCCTCTCATAACTCAGCTGCCAATTCTCAACCTCAACAACATCCTCCGTTCCCGTAAACGGCTTTCCACCCAAACTATTATAATCCCTGCTCAGCCTAGCATAATTATATCCAACTGGAGCTATAATATTAGCTCCTCCAACATTACCAACAGCTCTTGCTTGCAAAAGATCAGCTAACAACTGATACACCATCCCCGCATCTACTGGTTGATTTCCAGCACCTACATTGCCTCGGCATTTGGATTAGCATTAGCCTGTCGACCTTGGTTCCTCCTGGTATTAAGTCGAGCATTTTCGTTGGTTGTAGTGCTTCTTCCACCTAGATTTCCTCTTCCGTTTCCTACTTCCATATCGTCTTTCTCATAAATCTGCATACGATCCGTAGTAGGATATAAAAGAACAGTCTAAGAAAGAGGGAACATGTACATAGATATATACCTATATATCAAATACAAGTACGTTACTATAGCATTATCCCAAACCTCGATCATATTTCTAATTTATCGGATTATGTTTCAAAAAGCTTCTAGGTTTTATTTTTATTTTAAAGTTTCATAAACCTATGCTCTAATACCAACTTGTAACATCCCCCTACTTGGAGGCCCAAAAGTAACGACTACGGATGCTGCAGTCATCCATGGTTATTAGTACTTGGCGACCAAATACGGCGGTGTTAGAGACATTGATACACATATCACAAGAATATGGAAAAAAAATTAACAAATTAAAAACCCATTTCCACATTCCATTCAAAACATTTCATGTTCATTACATAATCCCACAAACGTTAACCACATTCAGAAAAATATAATTATTACACATACGCCAAGTGGGACATATAAAGATGCCCCCTTGGTTGATCGGAGTATATAGTAAGGCTAATAAGTCTGCCTTTACATCCAAAATACACAGAGAAATAGAAAACTCTAAATAACTAACTGCCTCCTACATGCCTCTGGAAGCTTTATTCGACTAAGAGGAGAACCTGAAAACCTCAAATCTCAAACTACTCAAAATCAATTAAGTACCCGAGAGTTTAAGGGGAAAACAAAAACTTCAAGTCAGACATAAAGCCTGGTATGAACAATAATCTAACATCTCAATCCATTTAGATATCTAGTGAGACCACGCTGCTTAGCGGAACGGGTTTTCCTCTCACTAGTATCCTAAAACCTTTACAAAATCATATACTGTGCTCATGCATCCACAATGGTTAAAAACATAGTATTTTAAAACATTATGATAATATGCATACATAGAAACATCTTGGATTTCCCATCCCTGGTTTAATTGACTCCCTGTAATATTTATAGTTTCTAGGGTCACTATTAACCTATTAGTTTTCATGGGATCATTAAGAACCTATAGGCCCCTACCATGATTTCCCCTGAATCTATTGGTGACTTCAATAACTCATCCATTATCCTAGTTTTCATGGGTTGACTAGGAACTTATGGATTACTCCAGTAACTCCCTTCTTAGCCTAGTTTTCATGGGTTGACTAAGAACCTACTGATGCCTCCATTAACTTCTTTCTTATCCTAGTTTTCATGGGTTGACTAGGAACCTTTTGACTAATGTCAATACTTAATCTGGATATAGTTTTCATGGGTTCACTACAAACCAATTGGCCCCTTCCAACCATCCTTAATACATAGTTTTCATGGGTTTACTATGAACCTGTTGATTACCTCCAATAACTTCCTAATCATAATTTTCATGGGTTTACTATGAACCTATCTCTCGGACAACTTCAAAGTTTCGGCATCCTATATTCTTGTCTCCCTGATTCCCTGGATGCAATTCTACTCATTCAGGAGTTTAATAAGTTTATATTCACTACTAGGTTAACCTAACTGGTTCTTCTATCCCTTTATCCCCCAAAATACAATTATGGGTTCTTTTTCATGTGAATATATTCCTATTTGAAGAAGCAAATATAATAACCTAACAATACCACTCCTGTGGGTTTAATATCCTTGAAAACATTTACATACAAAACATGGTTAATCCCTTTAACCTATACTTTTATCAAGGAAATACTTCTTCAAATATACATACTTGAAATCCTTTCAAAACTCCTTTATTTAGCCATGGGTTTTTCCTTTAAAAATCGGTTTGGGTTATAAAACCTTTCGATACCTTCGAAACCTTGCTTTCAGTTTTAATGGATAACCTCCTTCGAAAGCATTAAATTCTATCTTTGAAACATTAGGCTCCTACCTTTCGAATACTTTAAAACATCTCTTTTGAAACCTTTCGACCTTGTTAAAGTATTATCATATAAGTCTAGAAGCATAGCTTCGAAGCCATTCAAAAATACCCCTTTCGAAACCGTTGAAGGTTACCCTTCGAAACCAATACCTTTCGAAGCCATTGGGTTTATATTTAAAATAAGATTTTTAGGTCAAAGTAAACATATGAGAAAGCATCTTTTTCAAAACCATTCTTTATTTCAAAAAGTATTGGGGGAGCTTGATGGCGTCGAAACCATCCTTTCGAAAGCATTAAAACATCTGGGTAAACAACGGAAGGTTAGCATCGAAACCCCTTTTGAAACCATTTCCCTCGAAACCCCTAACACCTTTTGAAAGCAGTAGAAAGTGGCTTATATTTATGAAACAAATGGTACCTATCGACAATATTGACGTCTTTAATACCATCGAAAGGCATCAAATCACAGAAGGGTTTCGACTTGGTCAAAACTACCCCTTCCAAAAGCTTCAAATAAAAACTAACTTCTTTGGAAGTTACTACTTGAAAGCAAAGGTGGCAGCTCTCCTTCAAAAGCTTCTTTAGAAATACATAGTCGAAACCATTGGTTTCGACTACTTCAAAACTCTTTTTGTAAACAGGCAAGCGCTTTTATTTTAAAACAAAAGAGGAACCAACCCCTTCGGAAGCTACGTTTCGACACCCTACCTTCCGTCTTTCTCCAGTCCACTACGTACCAGCTAAATGATACCATGTGTATTGGTTTACTGGTTTCGATCTAGAAGGTTTCGACTAGGTTGGAGGCGGAAGCTCTAGGTGGAAAGCTCCTTCCAAAGGAGATGGAACCCACTTTTCTGAGCTAAAGGCTGTATTTCCTAAATAAAGCAAACTTTTTGTAACAAACTTGCCCACCTGTAAACACTTGATTGGCTATCATAAACTTTCAAATAATTTGGCTAATATTTGCCGCATTTTCTCAGATCTAAACCAATTAACAATTAACACATAAGCCCTTCCAAGTAATAAAGCAATTAAATCATTCAGGTCCTCCTTGCAAAATAATTTAATTCCATACTAAATCACTTAATAAAATCCCCAAAATTCTAGAAATTCTCTTTAATCATGTTATCTAACATATCAAAATTTCAGACCCAAATTCTTAATATAATTTTCGAAATAAATTTTTAAACCCAAGTAACTATATTTTCCTTTGAAAATTCATAACTAATTCTCCATGGCTTGGAAAATTATAAAAATTGAAACCCAACTCCAAAATCATGTTTCTCATGACATATAATTTTTCTATGGCATTTAAAAATCATTTAATCTTGGTTTTTCCCTAAAACCGTGCATATCTCCCTTGAAACAATCTTGTTTAATCTAGACAAATTATAAATCAAGCATATCATCATCCAATGTATCATAAAAATGAATTTACCCTTAAATCCGCAAACATATAATTATAAAATAGAGATGTTGTAATGATTATTCACCTTAGTTTGGATAAGGAAATTGGAGATTGATTGAGATTTATTTCTTCTTATTTGAATCCTAAGCTTTACTTGAATTTCTCTTCTCTTCTTTCTTCCTAATGGCCGGCCTTGATATTTGCTTTCTTAAATTTAGTTTTCTTATAATAAAATGAATGTGTATCACTAAGGGAAAATAGTATAAAAGTGGAAACATGGGCGGCAATTTACCCTAATGCCCCTAGGTTTATTTAGTTAACACTTAACCATTTACAAGCTCATTCATTTTAGATAAGCACGGCCACTAATATTCGTTTACCAATCTCAATCCCCTTATCACTCTACATTATTCTATTTAATTTATTCTAATTAAATCTTCTAAATAATGTTATCAAAAATTAGGGCTGTTACAGCTCACCTTTGGGTTTAGGTATTAAATGGTAGGGATCTAGCTTGGAAATAGGTATTAAATGGTTAAAGTCTGTCAAATTCCCATTAAAGGGGTATTAGGTGGCTTGGGTGCTTTCTCTCACATCGTTAGAGCATGATTGACTATAGTTGCACTATACCTACATTATAGTTATGAATTTGGACTGGGAAATGCCTTTGGCCTATAGTTAAAAGTACGTTATGGAGTTGGACTGGAAAAGCCTTCAGCCTACAATGGAGGTATGCTTAGTAGGATGAAGTATAAGATGCTTAAGACATATTACTTATCAAAATGATACTGCCCAAATAATATTGTGGTAAGACTTGTGATTTTCATTCATCAGACATTGTTGTTCTGACTCCCTCTTCATTGCAACCCATAAGTTAGGAGGAACGATGCTGATGGAGAAGACGGAGTTATATTTTATCTCTTCCACTATGAGATTATAAAAGCATAGATATATATATAGCTCTATATATTGTTCATTGTATTAATTTTACCAACCAATATACAACTTTGGAATGGACCTAAGGTTCAATAAGATTTTATTGGGATGAAACTTAGGCATGTTCCAAATAGTGTTATGTTAGGTATCAGAACTTAGGTTACCCGATTAGTGGGAATAGATATACGTGAGATCACATATTTATTATTTTTGAAAGTATTTTTCAAAACCGTACTACACACACACACACTTTTATGAACATACTCGGACACATTAGGCAAATTTTTATTTCAAGAAATAATATTATCATAGGAAGTTGGAACTAAAAGCTTAAATCTAAGATGGTTGATTATGGCTGAAAATAACCGCTCAAAGGCTGGGTACGTCTCCAACTAAGAAATACCCACCATACGTAGGATGCCAAGTTCAAGCAATAACTAAGGCATATGGGGCAAGTTTCCATTCCTCAACAAGTTTCACCAGCGGCACCAGCTGCTCCGCCCGTTGAAGCAGCACCAGGCCCACTAGACTTTCCCAAAATGTGTAAAGACTTCTAGAGTATAGGAGGATGGGCATATATGGGGACCAAATATCTTGTTGAAGCAATGGCTTGGATTAACGACTGTGAATGTATATTCCGGTAGCTGGCATAGGAAGACCAGATCAAGAAAATGATGGCTGCATGGAATTTAAATGGGGAGGCGCTAGATTGGTGGACCATAATAGTTGAAGAGAATGTAGAGGAATAAATTACATGGACTAAATTTAGGGATCGCTTCGAGTCGTGATGTTCGAAGCTGAAGTAAGTTTGCAACTAGAGAACTTTATACAACTGAGGCAAGGAGATTGCAATATGTTAATAAGTTCATGGAATTAGCTAAGTTTGGATTGAGTCTGCTTGACGTGCCTACAGAGAAGGCTATGAAGTTTATTGAAGGCATATATCCCAATTTAAGGAGCTGCTTTTGACCTAAGTTCCTACAGGCACCACTCATGAGATGATAGTTGAAAATGGGCCTGGTTCAAGTAATTGGTATTAAGGAAAATAAGAAGGTAGAACATGCGCAAAATCAAGATGGAGCGATAAAAGGGGGATTTTGGGATGACAAGAAAGCCAAGGGGAAGATCAAGAAAAAAGGTGTAACATGTCTTAGATGCTGTGCAGTTAATTCCCCGCTATAACCCTACTATATCTCATAGCAGATTTCTGCCGTTACAATTTTTTCATATAGCCTCAAATATAGCCTTTTCGCTCTAAGCCCCGCTATTTCCTCTATTTCTGCTATATCTTCTTTAAAAGAAATGAATTGAAATGACATTTATACATTATAAAAATTATGAAATTAAATTTTTTAATTGAATTTTTAATATGTTTTCAGAAATGAAAATACTTTAATATTCTACTAAATTCAATTATGTTATATAACAGTTTTATGTTTATTTACAGTATATTTGCACATGTTTTTTTTGAAATTATTTACGTATTAATTATAATTCAATTGAATAAAAAAAATTAATTTAATTACCATTTATATATTTGTAAAAACATTAAGTATGAGTTTGATATACTATTTTAGAGTCATCCGCTATATCCTGCTATATCCTCGCTATATTCCCGCTATGACTTTTTGCACCTCCGCCGCATTGAATCTGCCGAGTTCTTTAACTACACAGCTTAGATGAGAGAAGAAGTGGCACATTTCTAAAAGTGAGTTTGATGAGGGAAGAGTTCAAGGGGAGATCTTATCCGTTCCATGAGGAAAGGCACTGCAAGAATCGATGCCTGAAGCTAGCAAAGGAGGGATAAAATTGACAAACTTATGCCATCAAAGCTGTACCTATCTCAAGTAGACTCCTCCCTAAAGCATAGGAAAAGCTATAATGGAAGGTACAAATATTATCTCTAGAAATACTATTTGTACTTTATTTTACTCTGAAGCATCACATTCGTTCACAGCTAGAAATGTAGTCAACTCCTTGAATCTAAAAACTCAAGTTATCGCCAACCCAATAATCGTATCAAATCCTATTGGGGGATTGACACGTCTTTCTTTGATATGTAGGGAGCTAGTAGTGGGCATATGTAACGTTGATTTTACATGTAATGCATATATTCTAGGTTTTGAGGGGTATGGACTTATCCTAGAGATGGATTAGTTTTCTTACTACGCGGCTGTCTTAGATTGTGATTGGAGGATCGTTTGATTAAGGAGTTGTAAGGGGTGAGATATATATGTTCGTTGTGCACCCCAAAACTCAGTTGAGTTAAGCTATTTATATTCTCTTAGTCTATCACGAGATGAGCCCTCATCTGTGCCCGTAGTCCGAGAATTTACAGACGTTTTTGAAGAGTTCTCCTGTCTTCCACCCCAAAGGGAGATCGAGTTTAGGATTAATTTGGATAAGGACGCTAGACCTGTCGTGCTACCATTAAGGCATATGGCTCCTAAAGAAAGGCGAGAGTTGGATAAGATGATTTCATAGCTACTGCTAAAGGGATTTATTTGCTGTAGTACTCTAAAATGAGGTTCACCTGTTGTCTTTGCCACTAAGACAGATGGCTCTTTAAGGTTATGCATCGACTATCGAGTGTTCAACAAGCTGACCAAGAAAATAGGTACACCAAACCAAGAATAGATGATTTATTTGACCAGCTTATTGGAGCCAAAAACTTTTCTCAGTTGGACTTAGCCATCAAATTCTACCAATCGAGAATAGCCGAGGGTAGCAAACAAAAGATTGTTTTTTGCATTTCGGACAGACTATATGAATGAGAGGTAATGCCTTTTGGGTTGACGAATGCCCCCGCATACTTTGTAGATTTGATGAGTAGAGTCTTTAAGGGGCAGCTAAATAAGTTCATCGTAGTGTTTGTAAACGATATTCTAGTATCCTCTAAAAGTTAAGATGAATATGAAAATCACTTAAGGGAGGTATTGGGAACCTTGAGAAAGCATCAACTAAAAGGTAAATTCTCAAAGTGTCATTTTTGGAAGAATGAGGTAATATTTCTTGGTCATATTATTTCAGAGAGAATAATCTATTGATCCAGCAAAGGTGAAAGCTATTCAAGGCTGGAAGATTCTGTAGAACACCACAGAAGTTAGGAGTTTCCGGTTGGAGGGTTACTGCAGGAAATTCATCTAGGACTTTGCAAGGATAGCAGTCCCGCTAACTTGCTTAACCAAGAAAATTTTAGTTTTTGCATAGGATGAGAAATGCACAGAAGCATTTGAGAAGATAAAGGAGTCGTTGACCAGTGCACAGATACTTACCATTTCGAATGGGACGAAGCCCTTCACTGTTTACACCGACGCATGTGGAACGAGGTTAGGAGCTGTTCTTATGCAAGAAGGCGAAGTGATAGCTTATGCAAGCAGGCAGTTGAAGGACCATGAGAAAAGGTATCTCGCTCACGACTTAGAGATAGCAGCTATCATTTTTGTTTGAAGATGTGGAGGCATTATCTTTGGGAGAAAGGATTGAGTAATTCACAGACCACAAATCCATTAAATACATGTTTTCCCAAAAAGATTTGAACCTTATGTAGCAAAGGTGAATGAAGTTTATAACATCATATGACTTTGAGATACAGTACACCTCTGAAAAAGGGACGTTGTTTCCAACGCCCTTAGTCAGAGACATGCTACTCTTGGTGCTATACAGTATTGGAGGTAGTTGGAGTTCTTCTCGAATTTCAATTTCCAACCCGCCAACAGAATCCACTCTAGGCTATTTGGCAGCGATGGAAGTAAGGTCAGCACTGATGGACCGCATCAGGCAAGAATATAAGAAAAACGTGACAATAGTAGATATTTTGGACAAGATAAGTAGAGGAGAATATTTCCCCCATGTCGGTACATATGCAATAGACAAAAGTGGATATTTGAGGAGAGACGGACGCCTATGTGTTCCAATGAAGAAGGAAGTTTTGGTGGAAGTGCTAGCAAAGTGTCACCTTTTTAGGATAACTGTTCACCCCGGTGGAGATAAAATGTGTAGGCATATGAAGCAAATTTTCTATTGGTCGGGGATAAAGAAAAGTGTAGCAAAGTATGTCTCTAGGTGTTTGACGTGTCAAAAGATAAAGGCGGAACAAGGTAAGCCTAGAGGATTGTTATTGCCGCTAGAGGAGCCAACATGAAAGTGGGAGCATATATCAATGGACTTCATAGATGGGTTTCCTAGGATTCAAAGATGCAATGAGGTTAGTAGGGTTATCGTGGATAGGCTCACTAAAAGTGCTCACTTTATTCCTGTAAGGAGTAATAGGACCGCAACGTCTCTGTCACAAATTTATATCAAAGAAGCAGTAGCACTGCATGGAGTTTCGATCATTATTATTAGTGATAGAGACCCTTTATTGTGACAAACCGCACTCTAATGGGCCCGAGTTTTCGCTAAATTGTAAACCCAAGTCCACCCAAAGTATAAATCATTGGTTGTTGGTATAATGCAAATAGAAAAAGTATATCAAAGCACTATCGAAATAAACTCAGAGCGGAATTATAAAGTATAATAAAACTTATAGTTACTGACCAAGGTTGACACTTCCAACATCTAGTGTCCTTGTCAGTGCCGAGATGCATAATAAAATCTTTGCTTCCACTATTCCCTTCCTTGTACCAGTACCTGTCCCTCTAAAGCTATCTAGTGGGTTTTGATGAGGAAGGGGTCAGAGCAATGTTCTGGTGATTAGTAAATTACACACTATATATATAACACTAGTTTATACTGATTGCCTTCCATTACATGTTATGTCCTTTTATTTTACTTAATTATCTCGAGTCCACGTACGCGTACGATATGCCCCATCTACCCTAGGTAGAAAATAACTATATACACATATATGTGTATATATAAGTACCACAGTCCCTCCTTTAAACCAAGATACTATCCCCGCTAGTATCCATAACCCAGCACCTCGTCAGGGTCTATCATTAACACAATATCACGTCCTCTTCATCATGCATACTAAGGAACTTCTGTAGTGCCTAATAACAACGTTACAATTGTTATCCGTATTCTATCCGTTTTTGAAAGACTTCCATAAAGGGTTACCTAGCGTTGCCCCTAACAAATAAACTAGCAAACAACTATAGTAGTGCATGACCTAAACGTGATCTACACTAGTAGAAGATGCAGCCGTCTAAGCGCAACCCTTGTCTTTCTGCTGATCGCTCAAGACTAATGACGTTCTCGACCTCGTATAGCTCTTATTCCCTAATATGGTACCAAACACACATTGACATAGCGATGAGCCTTGCTCACCATCCCATTTAAATTGTTTAATGCAATCATGATAATGCCCACTTCTTACTTAATAACCCCTAAAAGGTTGAAGCAGACCCTACTTGTCCTCTAACACTTTAACTGAGGCGAACCTTCCTACTTAGGCATCCATCACCTATACGCGAATGTATATAATTCCACGTGTCCTACAGTTCGATATATCCCATATCAGTATATTGTATGCAAAACTACTGGTATGCCCTTGCGGTGGGCATACTTTTGTTGTATAACATTACCGACCTAGCATTCCAATCCATTTTAAGGTTATGTCATTCTTATGTAAACCAAGTTTTAGCAAACTTTAATAATTCACACCAGTCATAAACGCATACATGAGGTTACGTGTGTGTATATATATGTGTGATATATATATATATATATGTGTGTGATATATATATATATATGTATGTATGTTAGCGCCAAAATTGGTCACTAACACCCAAATCCAGATGAAAGCACCAAATCACAGTCACAGATCTCAGATAAATGTATGTAGAGAGTATGAATGTGAAGAACAGTGAAAATTAAAAAGTAAGCAGTAATAACACAAGATTTATAGTGGTTCGGCTGACTCTGGCCTACGTCCACTCCAAAAATTTCCTTTTTATTGATATGAGAATCATTTACAGTTATAATCCGGTGTTTTTAGAACATCAATGGTAGAGCAGCCTTGGTACAGAAGACGAAGGGAAACAGAATGAAGATCCCCTTTTCTGAAGCCCTACATGCTGTATTTATAGGCAAAACCTGATCTACTGGGCTTCTTGAGTAATATGGGCCCACTAAGACCATAGCCGAGCCAACATCCTTGTGATAACCCTGATTTTTGTGAGTAATTCCATGATTTAATGTAGTTTGTAATTGTTTGAAATTGCACTGAAAAGGTAGAGATAGGAAACTGATTTGCAGATACATGGTTTAAAACATGTACATGTGCACAAGACAGTGTACATACATGCACACAGATTTCTGTGTAATAAAATTTAGCAGAAATCAATAAATAAATTAAAATAACTGATTTATAAATACATATGCATGAAGATAGAATTTTATCTTTAAATAAAATATGGTACAAAGAAAATAAAAGCTAGGCAGAAATAAACTTAAAATTATTTAAAGAAAGAAAGAAAAATAAAAGACTTAGGTATACATGTGTTATACATGTATACAGTCAACCAATTTCTGGAAGAAAACAGAAGTTACATGGAAATGGCATGAGTCCTTAAACAAACACTTTATCCATTTCCAGTAATTTCTTTAATTTAGGAAATAAGAAGTCATGAATATAACATGACCCGGGAAAAGATTAAAAGAGTGAGGCTTATTTCTGAAAATGAAGACAAGGACCACATACCCTCTTATTTTCTTGAAGGCAGGCTATGTTTTGTATGGGGTAGAACTGACATTGGGTAAATTCCAAAAACCCTAGTAACAGCCGGGATTTATATAAAGAGGCTTGGGGTAGTGAGATCATACCCATTTGTTCCTCACCACTTAAAGAAAAAAAAATATAAGACATAAACCAGAGAAAAATAGAAGAAGGAAGAAGACTAAAAGGGGTTCATAAAGCATAGGAAGAAGAAGGATTAATGTGAGTAACCTCACTGAAAACTTTGGCATTAAGTCCTGAATATTGAGGCAGCCTATTTGAACTAATCATTCATTTTCTTTTACAAGTTATGTTTTATGATTTGATGACTTTGGTTTGTTAATGATCTGTTTAAGTGTAAAACCCCTCACTGTGATTTACCCAGAAAGATAAGAGTCATGGATTCATGTTTTAAAATGTTTATCTATGATATGGGTTAACTTTGAGATGGAGTGATTTCTTTTATAAGTTTTCTTCATAAAGTTGTTTATAAAAATCCCCGGATTCATGTGGTAGATATATGGTCTGGAGATAGAAAGAAATATGTGGCTGCAACATTGTGTTGTTGCTTATGTCTCATATTAATTAAAACAAAAGAAAATGTAGGAGTGCAATGTTGTACATGTGCTGAGCTTCTATGTTTTATGAACTACCCAAATCAAAATATACTTATGGTTTAGCCAGATCTCCAAGATTAATATGAATCTGATTGAACCAGAGGTAAGAAAAGATAACTAGTAAATTACTTAGGACCATATGTGTACAACTAGATCCATTGTAACCCACAGGAAAAATGATATACTAAGAAATCACATCTGTTTTCATGATTAAATGTTTGCTTCTAAGAATATGACTTACCCATCTCTGGATGAATACTTGTTGGTTGAATTGTTTATTTTCTTCTGATTGAAAAGTGAGATACAGAAGGGGTTAGCACAATTATGAAAAGGGAAAATTAACACTTAGTAATTTAACTAAGGATTTTGGATCTTAGGGCTACAAAATATAGCTTGGCAAGGTGAACATTGCAAGCTCACACATGGTATGTTTATACCCAGGGGCCTGAGTGTGCTGGGTTAACAGAGAGAGATGTCCTAGGCAGTGTGTGTTTAAAAAAGAGAAAGTAGCTAAAGACCATATAACATTTGATAATGAGCAATAGAAATAGGTTCAGGTGAGGCTCGGGTAAAGTCCCTGATGGCCAGTAAATTGGTAAAGGGGGTTTGATGACTGAATTAATGATTGCATTGATTGGTGTATGATATTTTATTGGTGAATCTTATGATTGCTTTTTCTGAACTAAACCACTTGAATCATACATGACTTGTTTTGCACCGACATGAATGCACATACCACACAGAAAACATGCACAGGGATGATACCGAGTTCCTTAATTCATTCAAAGTATTTGAATATAAGTAAAAGTTAATATAAAATCATGTTTTCAGGTAGATTACTCATACCAGACATTAGTCTGACCCTTTTGTGTTTGTGCACCATTGGGTGTCTCATATTTGTATGAGGCAGTTCATGGTGATTATGCAGGGAAATAGGAATTTTATTGATCAGGCTTTGGATGAGTTAACTGCTAAGGAAATTGGATGCCATATTTAAAGACTTTGCTGAAGTTAAATTAGATATCTATGTGGAACTATGTTAAGCTATTTTGTTTAAATTGCTTGGAAAATTAATGTATTATTATTCACTGTTTTGTAAGTATTGAACTGAAGTGGGTGTTTCAGCTGAGACATATGGATTCTATTTGAAAATGTTTTACTAAGTGATGAAGTTTTTAGAGCTTCCTGGTTAACTAATTCATGATGATAGAAAACCTGAGATTGTGAGAATTCATAAACTAATAGAACAACTAGATATTTGGTGAGAGAAATTCATGTTTAAGTTGAAATAAAAATCTGGCAGAGTGAGGATTTGAGTAGTTTAGAAAAGAAAACAAAATGGTATGTACTTTGCTTAAGAAAAGTGCAAGTTGAATGTGGCTAACCTGACCATTTCCATGAGCCTGGGTTAAGCCAGCTCTAAAGAATTTTTAGTTAAGTTTTCAGCAATGTTTATAACCCAAGTATAGGGTAGACTCAGACATTTTGTTAACAAGAAAAAAAATAAGGCACCTGAACTTTCCTTCTGACACACACATGCACAGGAACATGCACACACACATGCACAAGCAAAAACACTGTTCAAGAAGTAATAAAATTATGGGATTTCATGTAAAATGCCAAGTCTTTAGATCTGAAATCAACAGTCATGCAATAATCCATGTATATTTAGAAGACCTGAGTTTTGAAACTTAATTGCTATGTAGGGGTTATTTCTGTAAAATGATTCCCAAACAGATTTGTTCTTCCAAACTTTTGTACTCTGATTCAAGTAGGAAGTAGCTTATGTATCCTCATATATATAAGTTTAAATGATTTAAGCAAACCAATATTCTTATTGGCATAAAGATCCTGGATAGAAGAAAACTGGAATATGACATTTTCTTAATTAAATGGCCACTTAAAAAAATTTATGAAGTGGGTCATTTCATTTGGTATCAGAGCTATGTTGTTAAATAACATAGCAAAATTTTGTATGAACTTGTTTGCATTGGATGTATGAAAGTGTTGACTGCTTTGGATGCTTTGTTTGTTAATGTTTACACTATTAATATATATTATGACAGAATAGTGATAGATTAAAATGAATTAATCTGTAAAGTATTAGGCAAAACAGACTAACTTAAGTATTATATCCATAGAGTTATGGTAGGACCCAGACATCAAAATGTAGGAACAAGTGAACCACCCATGGTGAATGTGCAAGAATTCATGAGAGCCATAAGGGATGGAGTAGGCAACAGGCAGGAAAATCCACATGAGGAACTTTCCAAACTACTCAAGACTTTTACCAATCTTGGAGGCAAAACTTTTGATGGCACATAAGGAGTTATGGGAGTTCAAAATTGGCTTAGAATTTTGGAAAGAATCTTTGCAGACATGCAAGTTGAAGACCAAAAGAAGAGGCAAATTGCATCCAGGCAATTGAGAGGAGCAGCTTTGGATTGGTAGGAGGTTATCATAGCTGGAAGACCTGAAGGAGAAGTGACATGGGATCAATTTAAAGCAATGTTGGAAGGTAGGTTTGTCCCTGCATCAACTAAGGAGTCTTTTCTGGAGGAATTCATCAAATTAAGGCAAGGGGCTATGAGTGTCACTGAGTACACTCAGAAGTTTGAATCATTGGCAAAGTATGGTGCAGTGCTCATCACTACTGAGGAGGCCAAGAATGGCAGATATATTCAAGGGTTAAACCCTAGCCTTAGTAGAGCCATGCTACCATACAAGGACAAGACTTTTGATCAAGTTTTGGATTTGACTCTGAGCATTGAACAACATGATAAAGCTAGAGAGAATTTTAGGGCATTCAAGAATAACCAAAACAAGAAGGGAAAGGGTAAATTTCACCCTTATGATAAGAAGAAAACAGACATAGCTTCCACCAAGAAACCAGAAGAAGTCAGGGCTACTGAAGTTAAGAAGAAGATCACTTGTTATAACTGTGGCCAAGAGGGGCATATGAAGAATAGATGCACAAATGTTAGGCCTGCATCCTTCAATTGTCACCATTGTGGGAAGGAAGGTCACATAAAGAGGAATTGTCCAGATTTTAAGCAAGGAAAATTAGGGGCTTTGGAAGGAAAAGGCAAGGCAGCTGAGGGATCAAGTGTTGAAAAGCATGGTCAAGTTGAAGGTACTTTGCTTATTCACTCAATACCTTTTGCAGTAGTGTATGACACTGGGGCTACACACTCACCGATCTCCCATGATATTGCACAACAATTAAAATTGAACTGTATGATTGTTGATAAACCACTGTTAATTAGAAGCCCTATAGGTAGTTCATGTGTTCTGGGTATGATATGTATGCAACTGGGATTAAATATAGGGGGACATGTGTTTGAGCCAGACCTATATGTGTTGCAATATCCGGGCATAGGGATTATTTTAGGAGTTAATTGGTTGAGTAGATATAAGGCTATCATAAATATGGAGGCATCCACCATATCATTGAAAGTTTCTGATGGACAAAGAATAGTTGTTCTTTGTGAGGCAAACAAGAATAGAAGTATAGCCAACCTTTCTACATTGTCTAATGAAAAACCCATGCCTGCATTAGAAGAAATCCCCATAGTGAATCAATATGATGATGTGTTTGGTGAAGTGAGAGGAGTTCCAAACCACAGACCAGTTGAGTTTTCAATTAGAATAATTCCAGGAGCTAGCCCAGTAGTTAAAAGACCAACTAGAATGGGGCCTAAGGAGTTGATGGAGCTGAAAAAGCAATTGGTTGAACTAGAAGAAAAAGGTTGTATTAGACCCAGTAGCTCATCATGGGGAGCACCAGTAGTCTTTGTTAAGAAACAAGATGGATCCCTTAGGTTATGTATTGACTATAGGGAATTAAATAAAGTCACAGTAAAAAATAAATACCCCTTACCAAGGATTGATGATCTCTTTGATCAATTGAGTGGTGCAAAAATATTTTCTAGGCTTGATTTAGCTTCAGGCTTTCATCAAATGAAAGTAGAAGAGGAAAGCATAAAGTATACAGCCTTTAACACCAGATATGGACTTTATGAATTTTTAGTAATGCCATTTGGCTTGACAAATGCTCCTTCCTATTTTGTTGATTTGATGAATAGGATTTTTAGAGAATACTTGGATAAGTTTGTATTGATATTTATAGATGATATACTAATTTATTCTAAGTCAGTTAGAGATCATGAAAATCATTTGCATATGGTATTTGAGAAATTGAGACAGGAAGACTTGAAAGCAAAGTTTTCAAAATGCACTTTTTGGCAAAATGAAGTGAACTTTCTAGGCCATATTATATCAGAAAAAGGAATAGCTGTGGATTCCAATAAAGTCATTGTAGTGCAAGCTTGGAAAAGGCCTACTAATGTCACTGAGGTCAGATCATTCATGGGAATGGCTGGTTACTATAGGAGATTTATAAAAGATTTTGCAAAAATCTCAATTCCATTAACCAGATTGACCAGAAAGAATCAAGTGTTCACTTGGACAGAAGAGTGTGAGAAAGCTTTTGGGAAATTAAAGGAAGCACTAGTACAAGCTCCAA
Organism: Allium fistulosum; assembly: GCA_030737815.1. NCBI lineage: Eukaryota > Viridiplantae > Streptophyta > Magnoliopsida > Asparagales > Amaryllidaceae > Allium > Allium fistulosum. The sequence continues at coordinate 1,459,496,234 of CM060903.1, forward strand.
TTCTTAAAGTACCTGAAGGAAATGAAAACTTGGTGGTGTATACTGATGCAAGTGGACAAGGGCTTGGGGCAGTGTTGATGCAACAACATCAAGTGATAGCTTATGCTTCTAGGCAGTTGAAATCAAGTGAGGTAAGGTATGCTACTCATGACCTTGAATTGGCTGCTATAGTGTATGCTCTTAAGTTATGGAGACACTACTTGTTAGGAGCAAAATTTGAGGTGTATACAGACCATAAATCACTTAAATATTTGTTTTCACAAAAAGAACTAAATATGAGGCAGCGAAGATGGATTGAACTCTTAGCCTCATATGATTTTGAAATATTGTACACACCTGGTAAGGCTAATAAAGTAGCAGATGCCCTAAGTAGACAGCATGCTAAAGTGGCTAGATTAATGATAGAAGAGTTTAACACTTTATCATTATTAATTGATTTAGAGATAGAAAGTGATAACATAGAAAATATGAGCTTATGCAGTGAGAATGTAGAAATGGGAAAATTAAGTTTTATTACTCTGGGATCAGAATTGAAGAATAAAGTTGTAAGGCTACAAGACCAAGATCCATTTTTATCTGAAAGGAAGACTCAGATATTAAATGGTAAGGCAGTGGAGGATTTTCAGTTGAATGATCAAGGCCATTTGAAGAAAGGAGGAAGAATATGTGTTCCAGCAGTTGATGAGTTGAAGCAAGAAATCTTGGATGCTTACCACAAAAGCAAATATACTATACACCCAGGAAGCACAAGAATGTATCACAACCTCAAGAGAGATTATTGGTGGAGTGGTATGAAGAGTGCAGTGGCAACCTATGCATCTAAATGTATGGTTTGCCAACAGGTGAAGGCTGAGTATCAAAAACGCTCAGGGATGCTTCAACCTTTACAAATACCACAGTGGAAATGGGAAGACATATCAATGGATTTTATTGATGGTTTGCCAAGAACTAGGAGGGGAAATGATAGTATTTGGGTAGTGGTTGATAGGTTAATCAAGTCATCCCACTTTATACCAGTGAAATCAGAAAGAAGTGCAAGTACATTAGCCCAGTTGTTTATTAAGGAAATAGTCAAACTGCATGGTCTACCAAAGACTATAGTAAGTGATAGAGATACCATCTTCACTTCAAAGTTTTGGCAGAGTTTTCACAAGGCAATGGGGACTGATTTATGCTTAAGCACAGCATACCATCCTCAATCTGATGGCCAAACAGAAATTGTGAACAAATTGCTTGAAGACATGTTAAGAGCTTGTGTATTGGATTGGGGAGGAAGTTGGGAGGATCCCATCTTTTTGGCTGAATTTGCATACAATAATAGCCATCATAGTAGCATAGGCATGGCACCCTTTGAAGCTCTTTATGGGAGACCATGTTTATCACCCTCAAGTTGGCTTGAATCTGGAGAAAAAGTGGTCTTAGGACCAGAGAATGTGAAGGAGACTTCTGAAAAGATAGCTTTGATTAGAAAAAGAATTGCTTCTGCCCAAGATAGGCAAAAGAAATATGCAGATCAAAGAAGGAAGGCAGTACAGCATGATGTTGGAGATTATGTATTTATCAAAATATCACCCATGAAAAAGGTCCTAAGGTTTGGGAAACAAGGAAAGTCGATTCCTAGATATATAGGGCCATATAAAATTCTAGAAAGAATAGGAACTGTAGCCTATAAGTTAGAGTTGCCAGAAGAAATGAGAGCAATGCATGATGTTTTTCATGTGTCTCAACTAAGAAGAAGGGTTCATGATAAGGAGGCAATCCTAGAATCCTCTAAGGATGTGCAGATTGATCCTAGAATGATTTATGAAAAGGAGCCAGTGGGCATAGTTTCTAGAGAAACCAAGAAATTAAGAAACAAAGAAATTAAATTAGTAAAAGTGCAATGGAGTCTTGACCTAAATGATTGCACATGGGAAGTGGAGGATAAAAACAGAAATGATTACCCACAACTGTTTGATTAAAATAAAGGTAAATTTAATTATATTGATGAATATTTTGATTGAAATATGCATTATGATTTCTATTTTAATATGCATAGTGTTTAAATAAGTGATTGGCTTAAGAATGGTTTCGAGATCAGAAAATTGATTTTTCTGAAGTAATGATACTTAAGTTAAGTATGCAAGAATTGTGGGACACAATTCCTAAAAGGAGGGGTATATGTGATAACCCTGATTTTTGTGAGTAATTCCATGATTTAATGTAGTTTGTAATTGTTTGAAATTGCACTGAAAAGGTAGAGATAGGAAACTGATTTGCAGATACATGGTTTAAAACATGTACATGTGCACAAGACAGTGTACATACATGCACACAGATTTCTGTGTAATAAAATTTAGCAGAAATCAATAAATAAATTAAAATAACTGATTTAGAAATACATATGCATGAAAATAGAATTTTATCTTTAAATAAAATATGGTACAAAGAAAATAAAAGCTAGGCAGAAATAAACTTAAAATTATTTAAAGAAAGAAAGAAAAATAAAAGACTTAGGTATACATGTGTTATACATGTATACAGTCAACCAATTTCTAGAAGAAAACAGAAGTTACATGGAAATGGCATGAGTCCTTAAACAAACACTTTATCCATTTCCATTAATTTCTTTAATTTAGGAAATAAGAAGTCATGAATATAACATGACCCGGGAAAAGATTAAAAGAGTGAGGCTTATTTCTGAAAATGAAGACAAGGACCACATACCCTCTTATTTTCTTGAAGGCAGGCTATGTTTTGTATGGGGTAGAACTGACATTGGGTAAATTCCATAAACCTTAGTAACAGCCGGGATTTATATAAAGAGGCTTGGGGTAGTGAGATCATACCCAATTGTTCCTCACCACTTAAAGAAAAAAAATATAAGACATAAACCAGAGAAAAATAGAAGAAGGCAGAAGACTAAAAGGGGTTCATAAAGCATAGGAAGAAGAAGGATTAATGTGAGTAACCTCACTGAAAACTTTGGCATTAAGTCCTGAATATTGAGGCAGCCTATTTGAACTAATCATTCATTTTCTTTTACAAGTTATGTTTTATGATTTGATGACTTTGGTTTGTTAATGATCTGTTTAAGTGTAAAACCCCTCACTGTGATTTACCCAGAAAGATAAGAGTCATGGATTCATGTTTTAAAATGTTTATCTATGATATGGGTTAACTTTGAGATGGAGTGATTTCTTTTATAAGTTTTCTTCATAAAGTTGTTTATAAAAATCCCCGGATTCATGTGGTAGATATATGGTCTGGAGATAGAAAGAAATATGTGGCTGCAACATTGTGTTGTTGCTTATGTCTCATATTAATTAAAACAAAAGAAAATGTAGGAGTGCAATGTTGTACATGTGCTGAGCTTCTATGTTTTATGAACTACCCAAATCAAAATATACTTATGGTTTAGCCAGATCTCCAAGATTAATATGAATCTGATTGAACCAGAGGTAAGAAAAGATAACTAGTAAATTACTTAGGACCATATGTGTACAACTGGATCCATTGTAACTCACAGGAAAAATGATATACTAAGAAATCACATCTGTTTTCATGATTAAATGTTTGCTTCTGAGAATATGACTTACCCATCTCTGGATGAATACTTGTTGGTTGAATTGTTTATTTTCTTCTGATTGAAAAGTGAGATACAGAAGGGGTTAGCATAATTATGAAAAGGGAAAATTAACACTTAGTAATTTAACTAAGGATTTTGGATCTTAGGGCTACAAAATATAGCTTGGCAAGGTGAACATTGCAAGCTCACACATGGTATGTTTATACCCAGGGGCCTGAGTGTGCTGGGTTAACAGAGAGAGATGTCCCAGGCAGTGTGTGTTTAAAAAAGAGAAAGTAGCTAAAGTCCATATAACATTTGATAATGAGCAATAGAAATAGGTTCAGGTGAGGCTCGGGTAAAGTCCCTGATGGCCAGTAAATTGGTAAAGGGGGTTTGATGACTGAATTAATGATTGCATTGATTGGTGTATGATATTTTATTGGTGAATCTTATGATTGCTTTTTCTGAACTAAACCACTTGAATCATACATGACTTGTTTTGCACTGACATGAATGCACATACCACACAGAAAACATGCACAGGGATGATACCGAGTTCCTTAATTCATTCAAAGTATTTGAATATAAGTAAAAGTTAATATAAAATCATGTTTTCAGGTAGATTACTCATACTAGACATTAGTCTGACCCTTTTGTGTTTGTGCACCATTGGGTGTCTCATATTTGTATGAGGCAGTTCATGGTGATTATGCAGGGAAATAGGAATTTTATTGATCAAGCTTTGGATGAGTTAACTGCTAAGGAAATTGGATGCCATATTTAAAGACTTTGCTGAAGTTAAATTAGATATCTATGTGGAACTATGTTAAGCTATTTTGTTTAAATTGCTTGGAAAATTAATGTATTATTATTCACTGTTTTCTAAGTATTGAACTGAAGTGGGTGTTTCAACTGAGACATATGGATTCTATTTGAAAATGTTTTACTAAGTGATGAAGTTTTTAGAGCTTTCTGGTTAACTAATTCATGATGATAGAAAACCTGAGATTGTGAGAATTCATAAACTAATAGAACAAATAGATATTTGGTGAGAGAAATTCATGTTTAAGTTGAAATAAAAATCTGGCAGAGTGAGGATTTGAGTAGTTTAGAAAAGAAAACAAAATGGTATGTACTTTGCTTAAGAAAAGTGCAAGTTGAATGTGGCTAACCTGACCATTTCCATGAGCCTGGGTTAAGCCAGCTCTAAAGAATTTTTAGTTAAGTTTTCAGCAATGTTTATAACCCAAGTATAGGGTAGACTCAGACATTTTGTTAACAAGAAAAAAAATAAGGCACCTGAACTTTCCTTCTGACACACATGCACAGGAACATGCACACACACATGCACAAGCAAAAACACTGTTCAAGCAGTAATAAAATTATGGGATTTCATGTAAAATGCCAAGTCTTTAGATCTGAAATCAACAGTCATGCAATAATCCATGTATATTTAGAAGACCTGAGTTTTGAAACTTAATTGCTATGTAGGGGTTATTTCTGTAAAATGATTCCCAAACAGATTTGTTCTTCCAAACTTTTGTACTCTGATTCAAGTAGGAAGTAGCTTATGTATCCTCATATATATAAGTTTAAATGATTTAAGCAAACCAATATTCTTATTGGCATAAAGATCCTGGATAGAAGAAAACTGGAATATGACATTTTCTTGATTAAATGGCCACTTAAAAAAAATTATGAAGTGGGTCATTTCAATCCTTCATCACGACCGACCCCAAGTCCTTAATAAGCCGACCTGATATCCCTCGGGCATGACTTGAAGCAGATCTATCCAAGACTCGGAGTAAACTAGGCTAGAACCTGGAGCAAAGCTAATGCCGATCCGAAACTCCATATGCCGATCTGAACCTCTTTTCCTCAATGCCGATCCTATCCACTCGACTGATCCACAGCATGACGAACCACTACCTTATGCCGACCCACTCGCGAACTCCAGCACGCCGATCCACTCAACCATGCTGGTCCACACCATTATGTCGAACCACCTCAGCCCAAATACCTTGGCCGAACCAGAACATGACGAACCACCAAGGCCGATCCCATCGAGGCCGAACCGCCAATGCCGATCCCATATAACCAGTCCACCAAGGCCGATCCCATCGAAGTCGAACCACCAATGCCGAACCATATCTGACCAAACCATATCTGGCCGACCTACCTCAACTTTCACACCATGACCGAACGACATGACCTTCCTTCCTTTGCCCGACTGACCCTCCTCAACCGACCCACTTCAATCACCGAACCACACCACCAAGACCGAACCACATGGCAGAACTCCAATGATCGAACGCCGTTATGCCGCTTCATAATCATATTTATCATCCATGATTGATCGTCTATCCATCTAGTTGACTCAAACACATTGTATTCCAGCCTCGACAAACGAGCGGTCGATTTAGTTAAATCCGCCTGTCCATGGCCTTGCCAAATGGCGGTTACACTAAAGTACCAGATCCCATCAGAACTCCGAAGTTAAGCGTGCTTGGGCGAGAGTAGTACTGGGATGGGTGACCTCCTGGGAAGTCCTCGCTCAAGCACGCTTAACTTCGGAGTTCTGATAAGCACTAAAGCACCGGATCCCATCAGAACTCCGAATTTAAGCGTGCTTGGGCGAGAGTAGTACTTGGATGGGTGACCTCCTGGGAAGTCCTCGTGTTGCACTCCTTTGAGAAAGGCAATAAAGATTACATTAACAGTGGACGTAGGTAGTTACGCCGAACCACTATAATTCTGGTGTTCTTGTTTCTGCTGTCAGTTTTGCGTACATTCCTCCATTTTAATTTACTATCTTCATTAATCTCTCTACACTCTCAGTGAAAGCACTAAAATGTTAGCGCCAAAATTGGTCACTAACACCCAAATCCAGATGAAAGCACCAAATCACGGTCACAGATCTCAGATAGAATGTATGTAGAGAGTATGAATGTGAAGAACGGTGAAAATTAAAAGAAAGCAGTGATAACATAAGATTTATAGTGGTTCGGCTGACTCCGGCCTACGTCCACTCCAGAAATTTCCTTTTTATTGATATGAGAATCAATTACAGTTACAATCCGGTGTTTTTAGAACATCTTCCTTTTATTTCCCTTCGTCTTCTATATATATCTGTGTGATATATATATATATATATATATATTCGTTCTCATTTCATTATTATGCTTTCAATGTTCAACTACTCATGTTCAATTTTTATTTAACGGACTCTTTACTTTATTAATGTCGGTTTAATGTCATTACCACTTTCTTTAAAAGATCTAAATATCTTTTTTCTATGTACTTCCCCTTCTCATTATTAAATCTTATTTTTGTTCTTTTTAACTTTTAATACCTTTTTTTATCGTGTTGACTTGCCATTACTCTTTTATTTAAATTATTACGTGCCTTTATTCATTCTATTACTTGCCTGCCTTTTTATCGTTTATTATTTGATTTCTCTCTTGTCTTTATTGCATATATATTAATTTTACAATTTAACTATTATTATTATAACAACCACGTTTCTTTAGTTCATACTTCGGGATTTCTACATTTTAGTACATTGGAATCACATCTCCCTCAAAAGGAAATGTTAACACTGTAAATTTCTGTATCTTATCCAAAAAGGGGAATTGTGTTATATTTAGAATTACAAGAACTATCTTTGCAAAGTTATTGAAATAGACGGTACAAAATAAGGTAAATATCCTTATTTTATACATCTCTTTCTTTTAGGCGTATTCCTTGTTATTTCAAATGATACATATTTATTTATGAATCTGAACTTGAAAATCTATACAAATTTACATTACAATACCCTACATTCCAATAAATTAAAATACTACTTAAATCTAAATTATTTATTTTGATAACTTCCAATTTTATATTGACTTGCCTAAATCATTCAAACGACAAATCTGGAATTGCTATATAAGTTGACTATTTCAGAGACTACTACTACCCAATACTTTCCGGATTCAAGTACAAGAAATATTGAATCTGGATTATCAATCATAGAATAGGTAGATAGGGTTTACAAATTCATTTCACGTATATAATCAGGCCTACAACTCTAAAATTACTTTTACGCATACAGGAATATATTTACAGCGATATAAATCCAATATTATATAAATATATATATAATTTCCCATCCACTTTTAAGCTTTCTAAACTTATAGATCTATCCCTATTATTCTAGTTTGACTCCCCTTTTTCTTCCTTTTTGAATACATACACCACAAGCATATATATGTATGTATGTGTGCGCGCGCGTGTGCCCGCATGTGTATCTATTAGAAATCTAGATCTGAGAAGAGATTTGTAATGACCCGATATTTTCAACCATTCGCATCCACACATGTCGGACTTGAATTGCTCAAAATATCAGATTGTTAATTTAAATTTGGCAAAACTCAGCATATACAGTAAATAAATCAGTCACAGAATCACATACACAGAGTATATAATATTAATGTAGCGGAATAGATAAATAGTAGTTCATGAAGCTAATATATAAACATCAGAGATAGAAATGAAATACAACAGAATATCTCAAATACAATGAAGTCTCTAGTACAAATAGATGACCTCTCTGAAAAAATCAACTGGAGAAGCTGAAAGCTGAATCGATAGTTGGATCTCCAAACGAAGCTCCAAACTCCAAAGATGAGTCTCAAATGTTGTATCACTTAGTCTGACCCGAGCGTAAAGCAAAACACAAAACACTTGAGTCAGGATTAACATTCTTATATCAATAAATCCAACTCAAGTGAAATATCAACTGAAATACAAGTAACTCAAAGGATGTTTGGGATAACCATCCTCTAAGGATCCGTGGAACTATCTACAATGGAAAGTGTACTCTATTAACCACCAAACGCCATTATAACACCGTGGTCCTTTCAAAATAATTTATACTTCAAAACCGAAATGTAACGACCCTGAATTTTTGATATTGGAAATCAGGATATTTAATTGATTTTAAATATCTGGAAGTTAGTTTAATTTGAAATTCGAGATATCAGAATGAATTTGGCGATTTAATTATTGACTTTAATCGTTAAATCTGGGTAAAAAATTTGTTGTAATGACCCAAGATTTTAGGAATTTATCTTGGAAAATATAAATAAGATTAAAATAATTTTTAAGTAGTTTTTAAAACCATGTTTAAGGGAAAGATGAGATAGCTTGATGTGGTATAATAAAATGATGTGCATTTGTGCACAGAAAATACACATGAGTAAAGCTAGATCCCTGGATACTATGAATGAGTACATGATGCTATGTATGGAAACTGTATATATATATATATATATGTATGTGTATATATATATATGTATGTGTATATATATATATATATATTTACTGATAAATAAAGAAAACCCTCAAATGTGTTATATGCAGAAATATAACTAAGTATACATGTGCATACGTGTATCAGTATAAAATAATATAGATGTATATATGTATATAAGTTATTGTCTATAAAACATATATGTAAGTATACTAACTAAGTATTAGAATTTAAACTAGTAAGATGAAACACACAAATATGTTTTTCCTCTGGTGGATAAATAAAAAGGAAACACCAGATAATAAAGTGAAGGCTAAAAATAGAAAATGGGAGGAAAACAAAAATGTATTTTGTATGGGCTGAATTAAGAAAGAAAGAAATATGTGTATAATATTGCTGGAAATCAGATCACACATTTAGCATGCAAATAGACAAGAGAAAAAGCATTTTATGGAAAAGTAAGATTTCTGAAAATAACCAAAGTAGATAACCACTTTTCTCTTCACCAAATTAAGCCGGGGAGGGTAGAATCTTGGGTTCAAATAAATGCAGATAACATAATTTTCTGGTGGGCAAAAATGGCTTTAGCCAATACCCAAAACCCTAAGGAGAACTCTGTATATATATAAGCAGCAGCCTCCTCTCCTTCTCAAAAAAGAACTTTGAAAAAAAAACACCATATAAAACATAAGGCAAGTGAAGGAAAAGAGCTTGAGGCTAAAGGCAGAAGTTTATCAATTAATTAAGGAAGCAAAGAAGAGAGCTAGGTGAGAAAACTCACTCAACAACTTAAGGCACTAAGTCCTAATGAAGGCAGCCAGTTATAAATTAATTTTTCTTAGAAGTGTATGTGATTGTCTTTCAGAAATTAAGGATGCTTTAATGCTAGATGGTTGTTCTGGTTGTTTTATTTTGTGAATATTCTAAATATGATCAGTATGCATGAATAAGTATCTTAAAAACCCAGATCTCTTTCTGATATGATACTGGTTTGAAATATAAATAAATACCCAGAAAATAAAATGTTGAATATAAGCAAGTAGTGTTGGTTTTGGCTCAACCTAGAAGAATTGATGAGCATATGGGCTGCAATATACATATGTATATGTGCTGAGGCTTAAGATGAAAAGGAATTAGGAGTGCAATAGGCTTGCCTATGTGCTGATACTCCTGATTCAAAGAAAATATACAATAACCACCTAGGAAATAGATTTTGTGATTTAGGAAGCTTGGTCAATCTGAGTTTAACTAAAGCACAGATGTTTGCAACAAAATCTTCCCATAGAGCCATAAACCAATGTTAGTTGTCTATACCTCTTTAAAATTGCAAGAACATGTTTTAATAAGTACCAATACTTAAATTACTTGATTGCCTCTGTTTGTTTATATGAATGATAAGGAATGCTATGAGATGAATGCTTGTTTTAGTGAAATGACTCACTGATTGGGTTTGCCCTGAAAAATTTAAAAAGAGAAAGTACCTAAGAACTTGATTAGGAAATGGGGTCAAGATTACTACAGGAATGACTTGTGTTCTTGAGTAATGCAAGTTGACACATGGGTTGTTTAAGTCCTGAGATCTTTGTGTAATGGAGTGAATTAGTTCATTACAGTGTGTCCATTGATTCATAAAATTGCAGATGAGACCAGGGTAGATAAATATATCAAGGGAAGAATATTTGACATGATGAGGAACTGGAGTTTTCCCAGAAATGAAATATGAGGAGGGAATAAATGATTTAACTCATGTTGGTTATTTTTCTGTTTTGTGTGAATGATTATTTGAGTTATGACTGAATTGTATGCCTGAATGTATGTGCCATATCTATATAAAGTCTCTGGAAAGAAAGATTAAAGTGTGCACATGCACAATGACACAGAACATGCACACAAGTATTACTTGTTTTCAAAGGGCAGAACTATATGCATATGTACTTAATTCAATTTTAACTTAATTAATTAATTGCTTTAGTGGATTTTCTCATACCAGACATGTGTTTGACCCTAGTGTGCTAATGGCATCTGGGGTGTCTCATTTAAAATGAGGCAGCTTCAAATGCTTTTTCAGGAACAGCAGCCTCTAGGTAGGAGTAGAAGCAAGGCATTGAGAAGAAGATTATAGCATGCTAGAATTAGATAGATAAGAGCTTAAAAGATGAAATTTGCATGTATTGATATTTTAAAATTTTCCATTGTAGCAAGTACTGAGTGATGTTGGATATTTGGTTAAGTATTTTAAGAATTTGACTTGTAACTGGAATTTAAAATATCTGAGTTTCATTATCTGGAATGTTGAAAAGTTTTTATCTATAATTTTGTAAGTTAGATCCATAATAGTGATTTTATAGGAGGGTGAAGTTAGATCCATATTAGTAATTTTATACATGTTCAGACATGTTTTGTTCAGATATTGTCACACCAGTACCTTTGTAATTTTAACATGAATCTGAATTTCTTTTTACTAAAGTTTTGGGCAAAATGCATTTTAAGACCCTCTGAAATATGCCTTAACAGAGAGTCTATTTAACCCATGTTTTTCTTTGCTGAGTATCCACATGTCCCAGGAAACTCACCCTGGACTGCATTTCATTTAGCCTAGTATCTTGGTATCAAGGAATCAAGCTTCTGGAATATGATAATTCACTTAAAAATATCCCAGATATGAGTTTGCATATAAGGAAGATTTTATAGGAAAGCAAACATAGAAAATGATAGAAGCTTATATCATTTTCAGAGCACAGACACTACACTATTAATTTTATAGATAATCATAACATAATTATCTGGTTTCTATGGATCATATTTCATAGTGGATCCAGCAAGCTATCAAGGATTAAAAATCATACTGTTACCTATATGAATAAAATTTTATTACATAAATAAAATTGAGCTATGTGGGGATTGATTGAATTTAATCAATCAATGTAACCTTTTGTTTGCCATAACCTGATTAAACAAGAGGGGCACATGCATCTTCATATGTGTGTGCATATCCTTGTGGTTGCACTGATATATCTATATTGGTAAAACTTTTGATCCTGGATAAATTTTGTTTATTGGAAAAAGGAAAATGACCCTGGAAAATATATTTGTTAATAAATGATACATATATATATATCACTTTGTAAAAAAGAAATCCTTACAAAATTAAGGTAGAAAAGAGAGGGTCATTCCATTTGGTATCAGAGCTATGTTATTAAACATAGCAAAAATAAAGATCAAGTTCTCTGATAGAAATAAAATTTAAAGAGACTAAATATATAACAATGTTTTCAGTGTAAATAAAACCACTGAAATAATAAAATTACCAATCAAACTAACCAGCTATGTAAATTATTATTAGCAAACTATGGTAGGAAGACCACCAAATCAGGCAGCAGGATCTTCCAATACACCACCAATGGTCAATCTGCAAGACTTGGTGAGAGCATTTAGGGATGGGGCAGGACAAAGGCAAGAAAATCCCTATGAAGAGCTCTCAAAATTACTTAAGACATATACTCATTTAGGAGGCAAAAGCTTTGAAGGGACAGAGAGTATTATGGAAATTCAAGCATGGTTGAGAACATTGGATAGAATTTTCAATGACATGCAACTTGATGATCAAAGAAAGAGGCAAGTGGCTTCCAGACAGCTAAAAGGAGTAGCTTTAAGCTGGTGGGAAGTAATCATTACAGGAAGAAATGAGAATGAAATCACTTGGAATCAATTCAAAGAGATGTTGGAAGCAAGGTTTGTACCAGCATCAGCTAAGACTACCTTGCTAGAAGAATTTATTAGACTTAGACAAGGAACTATGACTGTCACAGAATACACTCAAAAGTTTGAAGGGCTTTCCACATATGGAGCAATGCTTGTGGCAGATGAACCATCCAAAAATGATAGGTACATAAAAGGTTTGAACCCAGGACTTAGCAGAGCTATGTTACCTTATGCTGACAGGACCTTTGACCACGTGATAGACTTAGCTTTGAGATTGGAGCAGCATGACAAGGAAAGGAAAAATTCATAAATTTCAAGAACAATAACAGTAAGAAGGGTAAGGGGAGATATCATCCTTATGATAAGAAGAAAGAAGAGGCCAGTACTAAGTCTACTGGGGATATTAAAGCTAAGGAAACCAAGAAGATTGTGTGTCATCAATGTGGAAAAGAAGGACATATCAAACCAAGATGTCCAGAATTGAAAGGAGGAGCTTTCAAGTGTTATTTATGTGGGAAAGAAGGGCACATGAAAAGAAATTGTCCTGAGAATAAGCAGCAAGGAAAATTAGCAAACTTGGAAGAAAAAGGCAAAACAGTGGAGATCAATGCTGAGAAGCACAGTCAAGTGGAAGGTACACTATTTATTTGTAATGTACCCATAGCAGTGGTATATGATACTGGGGCAACTCATTCTTTAATTTCCTATGAATTAGTTAAAATGCTAAAATTAAGTTGCATATTGGTTGAAACCCCTTTACATATACAAAGTCCACTGGGAAGTTCTAGTGTTTTAAACATGATCTGTGTGGATGTGGAATTAAACATAGGAGGAGATACTTTTATTTCCAATTTATATGTTTTAAATTACCCAAACATAGGTGTTGATTTGGGAGTAGACTGGTTAAGGCAATTCAAGGCCATAATTAACTTAGACTCATCCACCATATCATTGCAAAACCATGGAAGCCAGAGGATCACAATTTTGTGTGAAGTGTCCAAGGGAAGAAAATTGTGTCATTTGATTGATTTGGGTAAAGATTTCAGTGAACATATTATTGAGGAAATTCCCATAGTCAATGAATACTTGGATGTTTTTGAGGAGGTTAATGGTGTTCCAAACCATAGGCCAGTGGAATTCCAAATTCATTTAGTTCCAGGAGCAAGCCCAGTGGTTAAAAAGCCAACAAGCATGGGGCCAAATGAACTAAAAGAATTAAAGAAACAATTAGAGGAATTAGAAAATAAGGGTTTTATAAGACCCAGTAATTCTTGCTGGGGGCACCAGTGGTGTTTGTTAAGAAACAAGATGGTACCTTGAGACTTTGCATAGATTATAGGGAATTAAACAAGGTAACCATTAAAAATAAATACCCACTGCCAAGAATAGATGATCTTTTTGATCAATTGGCTGGAGCAAGAGTATTCTCTAGGCTAGATTTAGCATCTGGTTTTCATCAAATGAAGGTGGAAGAATTAAGCATCAAGTACACTGCCTTTAACACTAGATATGGGTTGTATGAATTTTTGGTTATGCCATTTGGCTTGACCAATGCACCATCATACTTTGTAGATTTAATGAACAGAACCTTTAGAGATTATTTAGACAAGTTTGTGCTTATTTTTATATATATATGACATTTTAATTTATTCCAAAACAATGGAAGAGCATGAAAGTCATCTGCACATGGTTTTGTCTAGACTAAGGAAAAAGACTTAAAGGCAAAATACTCAAAATGTGAATTTTGGAAAGAGGAAGTGCATTTTCTTGGCCATGTTATATCTGCCCAAGGAATTTCTGTGAACCCCAATAAAGTAGTGGCTATTCAAGCATGGAAGAGGCCAAGCACTGTGAGTGAAGTGAGGTCATTTATGGGGATGGCAGGGTATTATAGGAGATTTATAAAAGATTTTTCAAAAATTTCTACACCACTTACTAACCTAACCAGGAAGAACCAAGCTTTTGTTTAGTCAGAAAAATGTGAAAAGTCTTTTGAACAGTTGAAGGAGGCATTGGTGAATGCTCCAATTTTAAAGGTACCTCATGGAATTGAAAAATTAGTTGTATACACTGATGCTAGTGGATTTGGCTTGGGTGCAGTGTTGATGCAACAAGGCCAAGTCATTGCATATGCATCCAGACAACTTAAACCCCATGAAGTAAGGTATGCCACACATGATCTTGAATTATCAACTGTGATCTATGCTTTGAAACTTTGGAGACATTATTTGTTAGGCACTAAGTTTGAACTTTACACTGACCACAAGTGTCTAAAATATTTATTTTCACAAAAAGATTTGAACATGAGGCAACATAGATGGGTGGAGTTCTTAGCTGCCTATGACTTTGACATACTCTATACACCAGCCAAAGCAAACAAAGTTGCAGATGCTCTAAGTAGACAGCATGCTAAATTGGCTATGATGATGATAGAAGAATTTAAGGACTTGTCTTTGCTAACTGAGTTAGAAATTGGGGAGAATGGTTGTGTGCACATTGATGAGCAGATGCATGGTGCACAAGAAAATAAAGGGAAGTTAAGCTTAATGACACTTCAACCAGATTTAATTCTGAAGGTAGAAAAAATGCAAGAACAGGATGCAAACTTATTAGAGAAGAAAATTCTCCTCTCAAAAGGGGAGGAAGTGATGAATCACCATATTGATAAAAATGGTTATATGAGATACCAAAATAGGATGTGTGTGCCAGAGGACACTGAATTGAAGAAAGAGATATTGAATGAATATCACAGAAGTAAATACTCCATACACCCAGGCAACACAAAAATGTACCAAAATTTGAAAAGAGACTTCTGGTGGAAGGGGACGAAATCAGATGTAGCTAAATACATTGCCAAATGTATGACTTGCCAACAAGTCAAGGCTGAAACCCAAAGGCCATCAGGGTTGATGCAGCCTCTTAGTGTACCATAGTGGAAGTGGGAAGATATATCTATGGATTTCATAGATGGGCTGCCTAGATCTAAGAGAGGAAATACAAGTATATGGGTGATAGTTGATAGGCTAACCAAAGTAGCACACTACATCCCAGTCAAGTCAGAAAGGACAGCACCAAAATTAGCTCAAATTTTTATGAAGGAAGTGGTAAAATTGCATGGCATTCCCAAAACCATTGTGAGTGATAGGGATACCATCTTCACCTCAAAATTCTGGAGAAGCTTTCGAGAAGTAATGGGAAGTGAACTATGCTTAAGTACTGCCTACCATCCTCAGTCAGATGGGCAGACTGAGGTAGTAAACAAAGTTTTGGAGGACATCTTGAGAGCATGTGTATTGGATTTTGGGGGCAACTGGGAAGATTATCTTCATCTAGTTGAATTTACATACAACAACAGCTATCAAAGCACCATAGGGATGGCTCCATTTGAAGCCTTATATGGTAAGCCTTGTTTGTCACCTGTTTGTTGGGTAGAAGCAGGAGAAAGGGACATTTTAGGGCCTGAGTACATACAAGAAACTAAGGAGAAAATTGAGTTGATAAGGAGAAGAATGGCAGCAGCACAAGATAGGCAAAAGAAATTTGCAGACAGGAAAAGGAGGCAGGTAGAATATGAAGTGGGAAATTTTGTTTTCATCAAAATCTCACCTATGAAAAATGTGTTGAGATTTGGGAAACAAGGCAAGTTAACCCCAAGATATATTGGACCATACAAAATTCCGGAAAGAATTGGTTCCTTGGCATATAAGTTGGAATTGCCAGAAAACATGCAAGGCATACATGATGTTTTTCATGTATCACAACTGAGAAGGTGGGTACATGACAAGGCAAAAATTCTGGAGACCCCAACCCAAGTGCAGATAAATCCTAATTTGATTTATGAAAAAGATCCAGTAGGGATTTTGGCAAAGGATGTGAAGAAATTAAGAAATAAATCACTGAAACTTGTGAAAGTACAGTGGAGTCTTGATCCCAGTGATTGCACATGGGAATTAGAGGACAAGGTTAGGATGAACTACCCTAAGCTATTTTCAGATTAGAGGTAAATCTAATTTTTTTTTAATTTGTTTTTCTTTTGGATGCATGTATTTTTAGTTATTATCATAGAACTAGAAATCTAAGTGGTTGAGGAGTACTTGTTCTCTGATTTAAGCTTGGAAAAATTGTGGGACATAATTCCTAAAAGGTGGGGTGTATGTAATGACCCAAGATTTTAGGAATTTATCTTGGAAAATATAAATAAGATTAAAATAATTTTTAAGTAGTTTTTAAAACCATGTTTAAGGGAAAGATGAGATAGCTCGATGTGGTATAATAAAATGATGTGCATTTGTGCACAGAAAATACACATGAGTAAAGCTAGATCCCTGGATACTATGAATGAGTACATGATGCTATGTATGGAAACTGTATATATATATATATATGTATGTATATATATATATATTTACTGATAAATAAAGAAAACCCTCAAATGTGTTATATGCAGAAATATAACTAAGTATACATGTGCATACGTGTATCAGTATAAAATAATATAGATGTATATATGTATATAAGTTATTGTCTGTAAAACATATATGTAAGTATACTAACTAAGTATTAGAATTTAAACTAGTAAGATGAAACACACAAATATGTTTTTCCTCTGGTGGATAAATAAAAAGGAAACACCAGATAATAAAGTGAAGGCTAAAAATAGAAAATGGGAGGAAAACAAAAATGTATTTTGTATGGGCTGAATTAAGAAAGAAAGAAATATGTGTATAATATTGCTGGAAATCAGATCACACATTTAGCATGCAAATAGACAAGAGAAAAAGCATTTTATGGAAAAGTAAGATTTCTGAAAATAACCAAAGTAGATAACCACTTTTCTCTTCACCAAATTAAGCCGGGGAGGGTAGAATCTTGGGTTCAAATAAATGCAGATAACATAATTTTCTGGTGGGCAAAAATGGCTTTAGCCAATACCCAAAACCCTAAGGAGAACTCTGTATATATATAAGCAGCAGCCTCCTCTCCTTCTCAAAAAAGAACTTTGAAAAAAAAAACACCATATAAAACATAAGGCAAGTGAAGGAAAAGAGCTTGAGGCTAAAGGCAGAAGTTTATCAATTAATTAAGGAAGCAAAGAAGAGAGCTAGGTGAGAAAACTCACTCAACAACTTAAGGCACTAAGTCCTAATGAAGGCAGCCAGTTATAAATTAATTTTTCTTAGAAGTGTATGTGATTGTCTTTCAGAAATTAAGGATGCTTTAATGCTAGATGGTTGTTCTGGTTGTTTTATTTTGTGAATATTCTAAATATGATCAGTATGCATGAATAAGTATCTTAAAAACCCAGATCTCTTTCTGATATGATACTGGTTAGAAATATAAATAAATACCCAGAAAATAAAATGTTGAATATAAGCAAGTAGTGTTGGTTTTGGCTCAACCTAGAAGAATTGATGAGCATATGGGCTGCAATATACATATGTATATGTGCTGAGGCTTAAGATGAAAAGGAATTAGGAGTGCAATAGGCTTGCCTATGTGCTGATACTCCTGATTCAAAGAAAATATACAATAACCACCTAGGAAATAGATTTTGTGATTTAGGAAGCTTGGTCAATCTGAGTTTAACTAAAGCACAGATGTTTGCAACAAAATCTTCCCATAGAGCCATAAACCAATGTTAGTTGTCTATACCTCTTTAAAATTGCAAGAACATGTTTTAATAAGTACCAATACTTAAATTACTTGATTGCCTCTGTTTGTTTATATGAATGATGAGGAATGCTATGAGATGAATGCTTGTTTTAGTGAAATGACTCACTGATTGGGTTTGCCCTGAAAAATTTAAAAAGAGAAAGTACCTAAGAACTTGATTAGGAAATGGGGTCAAGATTACTACAGGAATGACTTGTGTTCTTCAGTAATGCAAGTTGACACATGGGTTATTTAAGTCCTGAGATCTTTGTGTAATGGAGTGAATTAATTCATTACAGTGTGTCCATTGATTCATAAAATTGCAGATGAGACCAGGGTAGATAAATATATCAAGGGAAGAATATTTGACATGATGAGGAACTGGAGTTTTCCTAGAAATGAAATATGAGGAGGGAATAAATGATTTAACTCATGTTGGTTATTTTTCTGTTTTGTGTGAATGATTATTTGAGTTATGACTGAATTGTATGCCTGAATGTATGTGCCATATCTATATAAAGTCTCTGGAAAGAAAGATTAAAGTGTGCACATGCACAATGACACAGAACATGCACACAAGTATTACTTGTTTTCAAAGGGCAGAACTATATGCATATGTACTTAATTCAATTTTAACTTAATTAATTAATTGCTTTAGTGGATTTTCTCATACCAGACATGTGTTTGACCCTAGTGTGCTAATGGCATCTGGGGTGTCTCATTTAAAATGAGGCAGCTTCAAATGCTTTTTCAGGAACAGCAGCCTCTAGGTAGGAGTAGAAGCAAGGCATTGAGAAGAAGATTATAGCATGCTAGAATTAGATAGATAAGAGCTTAAAAGATGAAATTTGCATGTATTGATATTTTAAAATTTTCGATTGTAGCAAGTACTGAGTGATGTTGGATATTTGGTTAAGTATTTTAAGAATTTGACTTGTAACTGGAATTTAAAATATCTGAGTTTCATTATCTGGAATGTTGAAAAGTTTTTATCTATAATTTTGTAAGTTAGATCCATAATAGTGATTTTATAGGAGGGTGAAGTTAGATCCATATTAGTAATTTTATACATGTTCAGACATGTTTTGTTCAGATATTGTCACACCAGTACCTTTGTAATTTTAACATGAATCTGAATTTCTTTTTACTAAAGTTTTGGGCAAAATGCATTTTAAGACCCTCTGAAATATGCCTGAACAGAGAGTCTATTTAACCCATGTTTTTCTTTGCTGAGTATCCACATGTCCCAGGAAACTCACCCTGGACTGCATTTCATTTAGCCTAGTATCTTGGTATCAAGGAATCAAGCTACTGGAATATGATAATTCACTTAAAAATATCCCAGATATGAGTTTACATATAAGGCAGATTTTATAGGAAAGCAAACATAGAAAATGATAGAAGCTTATATCATTTTCAGAGCACAGACACTACACTATTAATTTTATAGATAATCATAACATAATTATCTGGTTTCTATGGATCATATTTCATAGAGGATCCAGCAAGCTATCAAGGATTAAAAATCATACTGTTACCTATATGAATAAAAATTTATTGCATAAATAAAATTGAGCTATGTGGGGATTGATTGAATTTAATCAATCAATGTAACCTTTTGTTTGCCATAACCTGATTAAACAAGAGGGGCACATGCATCTTCATATGTGTGTGCATATCCTTGTGGTTGCACTGATATATCTATATTGGTAAAACTTTTGATCCTGGATAAAGTTTGTTTATTGGAAAAAGGAAAATGACCCTGGAAAATATATTTGTTAATAAATGATACATATATATATATATATATCACTTTGTAAAAAAAAATCCTTACAAAATTAAGGTAGAAAAGAGAGGGTCATTCCATTTGTATCTTTAGTTTTAAGCTAATTAAAAATATTTTCAAGGCTTAGAAAATTTATATTGATAATACTGAAGATAATGGGACTTTCAGAAGTGAATTTGAAACTGTTTTGTTCAGTTTTGAAATTTTATCGTTTAAATCAATATTGAAAAATAGCCTTCCGAGGCACAGTCTCGGAATTCGACGAAACCAGTTCCATTGGATCGTAATATTGTATTATTATCGGAATTCAATTTTCGTAGTGATTAGAGTTGTCATGTCAGCGTACGATAGATAAACGTGCTGAAATTAAATCAAAATTTTAATATTATAACTGGGTCCAAAAAGCTATCTTCTCCATACGATCGAATTTGGACTCAGAACCTTTTCCATTCCGTTCGGAATAGGCGTATAACATTGCAAACGCCTAGCAGCACGCCTCGATAGGAAGTCAAAATTTTTAGTTGACTTTATTGGAACGGTTTGAATTTGAATTTGAATTGAATATTTACACTAGTCAAACCCTCAGCCGTATTCTTTCACATCTAAACTTTTTGCTGTCATTGTAGCCTTCTTTTGCAAGCCATCTTCTGATCGACATCACATCTTGTCCCCTTCATTTTCTTTTATCACGCGAGCAGTTCTTTATCGTTCAGAAGAAATTAAAGAATAAAACAATGGCCGCCCCTTCCTCTTGTCAAAATAAATACAGTTCGAAAATTAAATTGAATTCCTCTTCTGAAACAAAAGAATGGCCGAGCCTCATTTCCCTTTTCTGTTCCTAAGTCAAAATAAAACCCTACCTCCTCTCAAACAAAATCAGTTTCGTTTTGTCAAAATGAAGTGAGCGAACTCATTTGAACTCGAGGCGAACTCGACTCATCGGCATGGGTCGACGATTGGGAGCGCGTGGACAAGGCGCGTGAGAATTCGCGAGGGAATCTCGATTAGGGCAAAGGAAGCTCGAGCAAAGGGCGCGTCGCGGTCTGATGCTGGGGTTGCGAGGGCCTAGCAGCGAAGCAATTCGAGGTCGAAGTCGTGGCAGGCATTTCTAGGGTTTCGCAATTTAGGGTTTGGCTTCGAAGTCGACTGCGGCAAGTGTGGCAGCTGCGACTGGGAAGGGTCGCGATTTTTTTTAACAGTAAGGTATAAAACTAATATTATTCAATTAGAAATTTTTATCATATATATATGCATGTATCCAAATGCAGTAAGGAAGGTTATAAATAAAATATATATGCATATATACATAGTCTAGTTTAAAGGCATATATATATAAGACTTTTGGAAATAAATATGGATTTTAGAATATTTGAAAAAAATAAATAAAATTAGATTTTCGGAATCTATCATTTTTTTTGTATACATATATATGTAGTTTAAAAGGGAAAATTTATTAGTTTATAAACTGAATCATGAAAATTATTTAATGGTAATCTATTGTTAGACTATTTCAGATGTTAATAAAAATTTTGGTTAATTAAATTTATCCAATAGAAATTGATTATTCGATTTATTTCAAATATTAATAAATTGTATAAATTGTTTATACAAGGTCTAATACAATAAAGGAATAGTCGGAATGGAAATGGGATTGCAAAATTAAAAGCAAAGGTGAGATCTTCTCACTCAAATTAAAATTGAATTGCAGTTATTGATTGATTGCCTGATTATGATAGTATATATAGTAGTATATAGAAATATATATATATATATATATATATTGGAATATATATATATATATATATATTGGAGTTGTTGGTTTCCCGCATTATATAGCGGATGAGACCCTATGTGCCGCATAATAGCGGATGATATTTTATAAATCCCATATACCGCGATATTCCACCTCGAAGTGGAATGGGTATTTAGTTGTTTTGCTAACATCTGTGGATGCGGGGAAACAGGTTGGAGGGATCCAACTGGATTCCTCAAATTATATGAATTTGTTTCATATGTTGTATGAATTTGTTTCATATGCTGTGTGATTATTTATTTATAATCTGTGAATGATTATATTTGTGATTGAATTTGTTAAAGGCTATAATTTAGCCGAATGTATTTTTGGTATCATTGGATACCAGAAATAAATAAAATTGGGTTTTTGAAATTAAAGTTGGAATTTTTTGTAAATTCCTTTTGAAAGAATTGGATTAATTTAAAAGAAGTTTGAAAAAAGATAAAGTTTTGTTTTTGAATCATATTGAATAAAATTCCAAATATGGGAAAAAAGGCTTAATAAGTGGATTTCAAGTAATATTGTTTATAAGTTGAAGAATTTATTTAAAATTTGGATTTTTAAAGAGATTGGAAGAGATAAAAGAATTTGTTTTCTTTAAAAAAAATTGTTTCTTTAAAAGGAATTTATTTTAAAAGGGAAATAAATTTGGAAGTCCATTTGAAAGTTGATTTGGAGTTGAAAGTGAATATCTGAGAAATCGATTTGATAATCGTATAAAAAGTGTATATTTGGAAATGTAAATTCAAAATGGAATTCATAAAGGAAAGGGAAATTTGTTTTAAAAATAAACACTGATTTATTTTTAAAGTGTGGAAGTTATTTACAAATTTGGAATGTAAATTTGAAATAAATCTATAAGGATTTATTTAATTGATTTAAATGGACCATTTTGAAATGGAAGTGTATTTTCCTTGAAAAGCCGAATATATTTCCAAAGTAGTTTTAAATTATAAATGAAGAAATTCTGAAATTGGATTTTTAGGAAATATTTGGGAGATAAAGTATTTGAACTCGGTAGATTTCCAGTGGAAATGAATAAATATTTGGAAATATATCCCGTGTAGGGAAATTGATTTGAAATTTGTTTTCCAAAGTTTGAAAGGTGAAAAGTGATTTGAAATTTGTTTTCAAATGGTTGAAGTGTTAAACCATATCTCGCGAAGATATTTGAAATTTAATAATTTGGAAGAATTATATAATTTGTTGATTGTTGTGAATGTTGTTGATAGTTACATAATCGACTATCAATATTTGCCTTTGAAATGGAACTTGAATTTGTTTTCAAAATAAGCGCTCATTATTCGGTTTAGCCAGGAGAGGACTTTGTGTCATAAAACCCATTCCGAATAATGATATGGCGAAATGGATTGCATTTGAAGACCGGTGTGAAGACCGGGTATTTTCGAAAATGAAAGGACAACCTGTCGAATGTCTCTGCACCGAGTTGCTTCGGTATAGAGATTTATATCACGCTTCTTGTGATGGGAAGTCCGGACGTGATTAGTGAATATCCGGATTGCAAGGGCTTCTTTGGAAGTGCCTTTGGTTCCGTTCGAACCCGAAACAGACTTGTATGTTTGTATGTCTGACATTACACTTTGAGATATAAAGCTGATTTCTTTCAAATACATTTCTGTTGGTGGCAGAGAATTTATTCTCTTAGCTTAACACCCTTCTCTGAGACGTACGAGCTCAGAGGTTATGTAGTTGAAGGTTATCAGTGATATACTCCCAATTTGGTAGTGTGACATGCTGAGTGTTGTTGTGTGTTGCTGATCATTTGTTGATCATTTGTGATCAAAGCATGGCTTTCGTGTAAAGCGTAGCTTTGTGGACGATACCTCATCGGACCTCACAACCCGAAAATGGTCGAAACAAGAAAGATGCGGCAAGGTTATGAGGGTCGCGCCCTTTAGGGTATGTCATTTCCTTTTGGAAAAAGGTGATATTATGGTATGGAGCCCAGATATTCACCTGTGTGGTTGCTCCAATCTCATTTACTATGCGATTGTTGCTTTGTGATCGAGGGCCCTCGGATAAAGGTCCCAAAGGACCGGGGGGTGGCATATTCGTGTAGTAGTTACCTAGTGTAAGGGGTAACCCGGCCTTGTGTTGGCAGAGAGCTAGTTAGTTCTCGGGACGTCCATCCAGAGGCGTACCCATGTGGCAGTAGGAAGTTCCTTAGCCTGATCATTTGTTGGAAATCCAATTCCCAATACGAACCTTGTACGGTTTTAGTTGTAGAACCTGCCATTTACTTATGGTGGTCACCACTGTTTAGATGGTAGCTATAGTAGGCATAGTTCGAAATGTCTATGCTGGCTAAGATTAATATTATACTTTCGAAATGTTTTCCACACTAGACATTAATAATAATATCAACTGATTTTTCGTAGTAAGCATCTTTGACTATCATAAGGAGAAATCTCCTCCAATTCTGCATTTGCATTGTGTGTGTGGCGGGAGGCCTTATGGTAGTTTCATTTTCCAAAACCATTGCGAATTTTTTTTATTTTCTTTGTGAAAATAACTGTTTTACGATCTCACACCAGTCACCATGACTGACTCGGAGTTTATTGTTCCCTTTCTAAACTCTGGGTGCCCATAATTTTCCACACGGGCAGCCTAGAGTTATGTTATCAGGATATTCTGGATATTCTGGAGCTTTGGAGACGAGCTGGATGGCGAGACGTACACTTGTACTTATTTATTTATTCCACTGTGTATTCTGTATGGGGACAAGTTTATATAACTGTCCATTATTGTATTGAGTTGTATATTGACTCTCATTGTTGTATTGTATAGACTGATATAGTTCTTTGTTTAAAAGACTAGTGATTATCTATTATATATTGTTCCACTGCGAATGTGAGATTCTGATATTGTTTCTGTTTCTGTTTTTCTGTTCTTTCTTTTCTTCTGTCTTCTTCTACCTCTTCTTTTTAACCCTAATGGTTCGGTTTTCCGGCATTCGATTGCGCGGCATTTGATACAGTGGACGTATTAATGTCGACTTTTGAGCGTCGAAAGATCTCAATCGTTACATGTGGTATCAGAGCAATTGGTTAAGCGATAACCCTGGCTCTGTTGGGTGTTACTCATTAGAGATAGAGTCAGTAGTACTCTAGAATGAGTGTGAGTGTAATAATAGTTATGTGCGCGTATTTGTTGGTGAGTACATAAAATTTGTTTTGTATTGTGTTGACTTATCGGTTGATTGTTTATAAATTCTGGTCGGTTCAGTTTGGCCAACTGTAATCGATAGGGATTTCTAAACTCTTACACAAGATAAACCAACACAGTATTGTTTTAAATAGGGTAAATGAAATAATTTTACCCAAAACTATTTTTGTATAGAAAAGAAATCATTTTCCGTAAATTATTATTGTATATGTGCTTGGTTGTTAGGAAGTGATAATATTGAATTATTATCATTGTTATATGGAAACGGAATAAGAAATAATGGTATAACCAAAGATTTGGAGATAAATTCATTTAAAAAATGAAATTTATAAATATGAATTGAAAGATAAGGAAATGAATTCATATACGAATGAGATTTGTAAATGTAAATTGTAATGTGATTTATAATTGGAAATAGAATTCCAGAAAAATATTTGAAAATAAAATTCATTTATGGAATGAAATTGGTATTGTGAATTTATAAATGAGTTTTATAAAATGAAATGAGATTTGATTTGAATCAAGTCGAAGAGAAAATCCAACTTGGAAAAAAATAAAATAATATGGATTGAATTCAAGTAAACTGACTGATAATTTATTAATTCATAAAATAATGAATTGGAAGTTGAGTTAGTTTAATAAAAAAAAAATTGAATTGTGAGCTGAATAAAAATGGTTTGAATTTGCATATAAATTCAAGTAAGTAGTAGAAATAAATTGAAATTTCCTTGTTATTGATAAAGTAAATTCAGGATGAATTGAATATGGAAATGTGAAATTTAAAATGGATAAGTGAATATACTAATTGAATTAAATTAGTAGATGGAATGGATTTGATAAATGAAAAATCAAATCAAAGATTTAAATTGGAAATTGTTAACAAGGAAACTATAATTTGAGTTTTGAGTTGAAATAACTTAAGCAATATTTGGATAAATGCTCGACTTAAGTAAAATTGTAAAATGGTTGTTGTCGAGTTTTGTGAAATGGTTTCAAATGAAATAAATGTGAATATGGAATGTAAATTAAATTGAATGGAATCAATTGGAAATGAAATGGAATTAAAATAAATTGAGTTGGTATCAATTTAAATTAGTTATAAACTCGAATGGATATTCTATTAAGTGAATAACGTTGAATTTGCATAATAATGGTTGTCGTTTGACGTAAACAAGATTATACAAAATTCTATGAGTTAATAGAAGAAAAAAAATTGATTTTGAATCAATTGAAAGGAATATGGATTCGTTTCGCTTAAAAATGAATTGAATGTAAGAAAGTGCATTGTAAATCACTTGAATTGAATAGAAATGGTATGTGAATTAGATGAAAGAAATTTAATTTGTATCGAAACCATATAAATTGCTTATGGGAATTATTTTGAATGCATTGCTTATGAAAACTATGTGCTTACTGTTGAAAATAAGTGAAATGTAAATGAATTTCTTATATTTTTCACTTACGTGTTTAAACTGAGTAAGTACAGGTTTTTGGGAGCCGTTTGGCTGCATTGGTTGTGCAAATAGCTAAATAAATAAGTCGCTTTGCTTAAAATGCTAATAAAGGTACGCCTACGCAATACAAAATAGGAAATATGAACTGTTTTTTTTTCCGACCGAGTGGGACGATGTATATATGTTTATATCTTTTGTCAAATTGCAAAAGCTCCTCCGTACAAAGGAGACTCCGCCAAAATTTTCTGAAAATTTTGGGAGTTAGAAAAATTTTGAAAAAAATTTGGAAAATTTTTGTTAACGGAAAATTGATTTTCAAATTGTAAGGGAAACATAGGAATTGAACTAGAAAATGAAAACCATTGTTTTGGTCGAAGTTGAAAGCTTTGGAAAAAGTGAACATCAAGTTTTCACTAAATGAATTTTGGTTTTTGAAGATAAAATGAATTCAAATAGAATTGAAATTGTAAATTGAATTCAAATGGAATTTGTAACGACCCGATATTTTCAACCATTCGCATCCATTATAAGTGTATAGGTAGACACTCATGCCGGAATTGAATTGCTCAAAATACCGCGTTGTAAATAAAATTTGGCAAATCTCAGAATATACAGTAAATAAATATAATCACAGATCACAGACACAGAGTAAAATAATGCAGCGGAAGTAAAAGAAATAGTAGTTCATGAAGCTACTATATAAATATATCAGAGTTACATAAGATATAACAGAAGAAATAGAATACAACAAAAGTCTCAATATAATAACCAAGTACAAGCTGAGTAGAACAACGGAATTGAAATAGATAGGACAAGACAAGCAGATAATCTCCAGCGATTCAAATCTCCAGAAAGTGGAATCCAAATCTGTGAATAACTCAGGCTGACCCGAGCGTAAAGCAAAACACAAAACACTCGAGTCAGGACAATATATACTTATATAATGTAAACCAACTCAAGCGAACTGTAATAAGGGTACAAGTAACTTAAAGAATGCTTGGGATCGCCCATTCTTTAAGGATCCGTTAAACTATTTACTATGTAGTAATATACGCTATATAAAGTGTCTAATTAGTAAAGTATAATCATATAGAAAATAGCGTTAAGGGGATGGAGAACCTTAACGCGGTCGGATCTTAAAATCATAATCGTAGTAAAGCTCGATATGGTAGGTGACACGGCACAACTAGGCAATGCCAGGGTAGATATACCAATTACGCACACGGACTGATGGAGCGCATAGCAGCCACTATCGTCCACCTCGAACAACATTCCCAAATCGGAGGATGGCCATCTAATCAATCACAAGTAAGAGTATAATATCGAAGAAATGTGTCCGAGAAGAGGTGCTACCTCACTGGTCCGAGATCGCTCCTGTTTTAGCCACCTTATGCCAACTCACGGGAGTTGGGTCCACGTAACATACCTTAAGAACGTCGCCACCATCCTACTTCATTCTGGAATCTCCACCGCGTACACGGTTGTCAAAGTGGTTTTCGGTATCGACAGAGAGTATGTCCATATCTGATCCCGGTCTCTTTGCCAACCAATCGTTATTATAACCCGTGGTTATAACTTTTAAAAACAATACTTCACTTCAAATATAAAATATCATTTCAAACCATATCTTTATAAAAATAAAGATTAAACCAATTCCAAACCATTTCCATATATTTAAATTTTCATATCATTTCAAAACTTCATTTCAAATCATTTTAATATAATAAAATATCCTATCAGTTCAAATCCAAATATTCAACTTTAAATACCTTTTAAATTCAAAGATATCGTTCATTTACTATCATTTCAAATCACCTTTAAATAGTTTATATTCCAATCAAAATAATTCATTTAAACCTTTTAAAAGTGTAATTATTATATTTTCAAATCAAGTATTCAATTTCCAAAGTTTCAAACCATTCTGAGTTCGTTTACTAAGTTAAAAACCCTAATTATTAAAATTTCAGCATTTCACAGCATTTAAAAACAACTGCTATAAGTTATATTTGAAAACATTTTTAATTCAGCAAAGACAGCACTTAAAACTGCTGTTAAAACTCAGTTTTAGTTGAATTATAGTTCAAAAACAGAAAAGACAGCATTTCAGAAGTGCTGCGGTAGTTCAGATTTCAAAACAAGGGTTAAATTTGGTTTCAGCAAAGACTGCAGACCATTATAGCATTTCTAGAGAATGCTATAATATTCCTGAGTTCAATATTAGCCTATAAGTACAATTACAGCAACTACAGCATTTCAGAAATGCTGTAATAGCTCTTTTTACACATTTTTAGTTCAAAACAGAATCTATAGCATTTCTGAATGCTATTAAAAGTAGATTTCAGGTGTTAGTGTATTTCCAGCAATTAAATAACTTTAATTTAAAACACATAAACATTTTAAAAATCATATTTTAACATTTAAAATGTTCATTTACATATCATTTAACATATATCTTTTTCACAATAAATTTCTTATAATTAAATCCAATTTTCAACAATTTACTTAATAAGTTTAAGTGTAAAGGTTCCAATTCTTCACATTTCAACAAATAGACTTAACACTTCAAATTTAAATTATCATTTCACAATTTAACAAATTTTCAATTTTATTTAATTAACTTAAACCTTTAATTAAAACCAAATTTCACATTTCCAAGTCAAGTTATATTTTAAAAGATCACTTTTAAACATTCATTTATTTAACCACTTAAATTCATAGAAAAATCAATAATACTTTAATAAATCACTTAAATTCAAATTTAATCAAATTATCATATTTACCATTTCCAAATAAAATTTAATATCCATTTTATTTATATAACTTAAAATATCATTTTTAACCAAATTCCAAATTTCCAACTTAAGTTATATTTCAAAAATCCAGTTAAACCATTCATTAATTACATTTTTAACACATAGAAAAATCATAATTTCTTTATTTTAAAACATTTCAAAATCTATTTAAATCAA
This sequence comes from Allium fistulosum, assembly GCA_030737815.1. Taxonomy (NCBI): domain Eukaryota; kingdom Viridiplantae; phylum Streptophyta; class Magnoliopsida; order Asparagales; family Amaryllidaceae; genus Allium; species Allium fistulosum. The sequence continues at coordinate 1,459,525,624 of CM060903.1, forward strand.
ATTTCATAATTTATAATTTTTAAAATACTTAAAAATATCCAAAACACTTTATAAAATAACCACGGGCCTGTATATAATTTTCTAACTTAGGTCAAGTGATACGGATATGTATCATTTCAATCCGTAGTTAAAAAAGAAAAATCCGGGTTCTATCATTTCAAACCCGCAATCCCAAGTTAAAATAATTTAAATAAAAATCGTTCAGGCCTATCATTTCAGCCCATAATGATTTTTCCCTAATCTAAAGTCCGTTTGGGTATGTATCATTTCAACCCATAGTGATTCTAGTCTACAGGGAACTTGCAATGGTGATAACTGATATAAATAACAGAATAACATTAAATAATAGTTACATATGATATAACAGGTGTAATAACAGGTGTGAACATCATATGATAATAATATAAGCATATATAACATGATAATATATTTCTACAGATTCACAGGGTGTCAATTTACTAGTTATATAGGTACATATTGTCTGGTGAGAATAACTCACAGTTTTGTGCTGGAGACACAACGACGAATGCACGAATGAGATCCAAACAAGCACGATAACACGATTCAAATAAGAGTGGAGGAGCCAAAGTATCAAATCCCTAGAATACAAGTCAAACAAAACAATACAACAACGATGAGTTTCAAATCAGCTACGATCAAAACTACACTAGAATAGACTGTACAGAATCAAATAGAAATGCTTGCACTTTCTTTCTACCTCATATGCTTCAGCAATGGGCTGTAAAAGCACTGTAATGGAAGGGTTTTGGATCAGGTTTGGATCACGTTTGGGTTCAACAAGTCGTCCATACATAGGAAAAGATGATGCAAAGGTATGTGTGCATGGGACTACAACTATAGGGCAAACAAACATGATTTCATGCAACCAAAGGCCACGGCCAAGGCGACCATAGGCACGGCCAGATCTGTAGGGGGTTAGGTACAGGTGTGGTAGTGGGTTTCAGGTCATCTATTGGTGGTGGAGGTGGAGTTGGTGGCGGCCAAAGCAAGGTATGGAGGAGATAATGGAGTTTATGGCCAGACTAGGCATGTTTGTGGAGTTTTTTTTTTTTTTGCAAATTTTTGTGGTATTTCCATCTTTGGGATGCCATGGCCTGAAATGGACAGAGGAGAGGCTGATGTTGCAGCTGTAAATGGAGGAGGTGATGGTCGGTGAAGATGGTGGAGAGTGGGCCAAGCAAAGCTTTGCAAAGAGGGAAGCAAAATCATTGAAATTGTGAAGAAGAGAAGAGATAAAGGAAGCCATTGTTTTTATATTTTATTTTTCTCATGCCGTGAGTTTTTAGGAGAAGATGAGAAACATATTTCACGTGAATTTGAGGAAGAATTCAAGGCAATGCAAAAAAAAAATGGACGGCTACTCAAAAAAAATGAAAGGGCAAAGCAAGTGAAAGGTCAAAGTAAATGAAAAGTCACAAGTAATATGAAAAGGTTTGACCCTTTATATTTCTATTTCCTTTAAATTAAAATAAACCATATATATTTCAGTAAATAAAATATAAAACTGAAAAAAATAAAGTAAGAAAGGAAATAAATAAATAAATAAATATTAATTAAATATAATTAAATTAAGAAAATAACAAAGAAAATGTAAATTAGGCTTGAAAATTTGAAAATAAATGAAATGAACTTTTGGGAAAATTGTATGTACATGAAAAATATTTATAAATAAAGATAAAAACATAAAATAAAATGCATACATAAAAATGAATAAATAAATTTTAATTAAATATAATTTAAATGAAGGAAATAATAGAAAAATGGAAACTAACCTTTAAAAATAGAAAATAAATTCAATGAGCTTTGGAAAAATTCAAACATCACTTTAAAAATATTAAAAGGTAAAAATATATGTAACATAACATATAATACAATTTAGAATAATATATGACAATTAAAAAGATTGTTTATATAATTTAAAATAAACAATATTGTTAAATAAAACAATTTACATCCAATTTTGTAAAAAGCATAACTTTCACAATATTATTCGGATTTCAACGAAACGAAAAGCAGTGTTCTTGAAATTTTATTTACTTTAATAATAAAAGATAAAATTCAAATTTCCAAACTTTTAAAATTTAAATTTAAAAGTCAAAGTTTGACTATTGGCCAAAATTCACATTTTTTGGAAATATTAAATTTAGTCATATTTGGAATTCTAATCCACATCAAACTCAAAGTTTATATTTAAAATAACAAAATTTATTCTTTTTCATAAATAAAACTTTTGAATCTGGAAAAATCAATTTAAAAATATTTGTAAAATACAGGGTTGTTACAGAATTGAAAATGTAAAGTTGAATGGAAATGAATATATAACTTTGTTTGTGAAGTGAAAATAAATATAAGAAGTGTGTAAATACTTATATTGAACTTAAAGAATAAAGAATGAAATTCTTAAGTAAAATGGGTATTGGAAATCCAATAAGTAAATTTGGACATTGTTGTTAAATAAAGTATACAGGGACTATAAAGGCTATAGGAAAATGGAATTGGATTTTGATTTCGAAGATAAGGTATGTATTTAAAATTTTAGTATGAAATTTGATTGGGTTTTTTATTTTGCCACTTGGCATTTTGTTTTCTATTGGGATTTGAGAGTCCGTAGGGACATTTTGTAGTCGTACCGAGTTAGCCGCGCAAAGGAGACGCTGGCGAAATTTTTCGAAAATTTAGAGAGTTAGAAATTTTTTGAGAAATTTTGGATAATTTACAATTTGAATTTAAATTTGAATTTGAATTGTGAAGTGAATAAAGTTGTTTGGAAACTATGGTTAAGATTTGGATAGTTAGTTGAAATGACGATCTTTAATAAAAAATTTGGGTTGATAAGTTGATAAAACTGTTCGGGTTTTGGGGAAATGATAAACGGGTATTGGAGCATTCTTCTTAACTTGTAATTTCGGGACGAAATTCTTTTAAGGGGGGAATATTGTAATGACCCTGAATTTTTGATATTGGAAATCAGGATATTTAATTGATTTTAAATATCTGGAAGTTAGTTTAATTTGAAATTCGAGATATCAGAATGAATTTGGCGATTTAATTATTGAATTTAATCGTTAAATCTGGGTAAAAAATTTGAATCTTTAGTTTTAAGCTGATTAAAAATATTTTCAAGGCTTAGAAAATTTATATTGATAATACTGAATATAATGGGGCTTTCAGAATTGAATTTGAAACTGTTTTGTTCAGTTTTGAAATTTTATCGTTTAAATCGATATTTAAAAATAGCCTTCCGAGGCACAGTCTCGGAATTCGACGAAACTAGTTCCATTGGATCTGTAATATAGTATTATTATCGGATTTCGATTTTTGTAGTGATTGGAGTTGTCGTGTGAGCGTACGATAGATAAACACGCTAAAATTAAATCAAAAAATTAATATTATAACTGGGTCCAAAAGCTATCTTCTCCATATGATCGAATTTGGAATCAGAACCTTTTCCATTGCGTTCGGAATAGGCGTATAACATTATAAACGCCTAGCGGCACACCACGATAGGAAGTCAAAAATTTTAGTTGACTTTATCGGAACGGTTTGAATTTGAATTTAAATAGAATATTTACACTAGTCAAACCCTCAGCCGTATTCTTTCACATCTAAACTTTTTGCTGTCATTGTAGCCTTCTTTTGCAAGCCATCTTCTGGTCGACATCACATCTTGTCCCCTTCGTTTTCTTTTATCACGCGAGCAGTTCTTTATCGTTCAGAAGAAATTAAAGAATAAAACAATGGCCGCCCCTTCCTCTTGTCAAAATAAATAGAGTTTGAAAATTAAATCGAATTCCTCTTCTGAAACAAAAGAATGGCCGAGCCTCATTTCCCTTTTCTGTTCCTAAATCGAAATAAAACCCTACCTCCTCTCAAACGAAATCAGTTTCGTTTTGTCAATATGAAGTGAGCGAACTCATTCAAACTCGAGGCGAACTCGACTCATCGGCATGGGTCGACGATTGGGAGCGCGTGGGCAAGTCGCGTGAGAATTCGTGAGGGAATCTCGATTAGGGCAATGGAAGCTCGAGCAAAGGGCGCATCACGGTCTGACGCTAGGGTTGCGAGGGGCTAGCAGCGAAGCAATTCGAGGTCGAAGTCGTGGCAGGCATTTCTAGGGTTTCGCAATTTAGGGTTTGGCTTCGAAGTCGACTGCGGCAAGTCGTGGCAGCTGCGACTGGGAAGGGTCGCGATTTATTTTAACAGTAAGGTATAAAACTAATATTATTCAATTAGAAATTTTTATCATATATATATGCATGTATCCAAATGCAGTAAGGAAGGTTATAAATAAAATATATATGCATATATACATAGTCTAGTTTAAAGGCATATATATATATAAGACTTTTGGAAATAAATATGGATATTAAAATATTTGAAAAAATAAATAAAATTAGATTTTCGGAATCTATCATTTTTCTATGTATACATATATATGTAGTTTAAAAGGGAAAATTTATTAGTTTATAAACTGAATCATGAAAATTATTTAATGGTAATCTATTGTTAGACTATTTCAGATGTTAATAAAATTTTTGGTTAATTAAATTTATCCAATAGAAATTGATTATTTGATTTATTTCGAATATTAATAAATTTTATAAATTTTTTATACAAGGTCTAATACAATGAAGAAATAGTCGGAATGGAAATGGGATTGCAAAATTAAAAGCAAAGGTGAGATCTTCTCACTCAAATTAAAATTGAATTGCAGTTATTGATTGATTTCCTGATTATGATAGTATATATAGTAGTATATAGCAATATATATATATATATATTGGAATATATATATATATATATATATATATATTGGAGTTGTTGATTTCCCGCATTATATAGCGGATGAGACCCTATGCGCCGCATAATAGCGGATGATATTTTATAAATCCCATATACCGCGATATTCCACCTCGAAGTGGAATGGGTATTTAGTTGTTGTGCTAACATCTGTGGATGTAGGGAAACAGGTTGGAGGGATCCAACTGGATTCCTCAAATTATATGAATTTGTTTCATATGTTGTATGAATTTGTTTCATATGCTGTGTGATTATTTATTTATAATATGTGAATGATTATATTTGTGATTGAATTTGTTAAAGGCTATAATTTAGCCGAATGTATTTTTGGTATCGTTAGATAACAGAAATAAATAAAATTGGGTTTTTGAAATTAAAGTTGGAATTTTCTGTAAATTCCTTTTGAAAGAATTGGATTAATTTAAAAGAAGTTTGAAAAAAGATAAAGTTTTATTTTTGAATCATATTGAATAAAATTCCAAATATGGGAAAAAAAGCTTAATAAGTGGATTTCGAGTAATATTGTTTATAAGTTGAAGAATTTATTTAAAATTTGGATTTTTAAAGAGATTGGAAGAGATAAAAGAATTTGTTTTCTTTAAAAAGAATTTGTTTCTTTAAAAGGAATTTATTTTAAAAGGGAAATAAATTTGGAAATCCATTTGAAAGTTGATTTGGAGTTGAAAGTGAATATCTGAGAAATCGATTTGAAAATCATATAAAAAGTGAATATTTGGAAATGTAAATTCAAAATGGAATTCATAAAGGAAAGGGAAATTTGTTTTAAAAATAAACACTGATTTATTTTTAAAGTGTGGAAGTAATTTACAAATTTGGAATGTAAATTTGAAATAAATCGATAAGGATTTATTTAATTGGTTTAAATGGACCATTTTGAAATGGAAGTGTATTTTCCTTGAAAAGCCGAGTATATTTCCAAAGTAGTTTTAAATTATAAATGAAGAAATTCTGAAATTGGATTTTTAGTAAATATTTGGGAGATAAAGTATTTGAACTCGGCAGATTTCCAGTGGACATGAATAAATATTTGGAAATATATCCCGTGTATGGAAATTGATTTGAAATTTGGTTTCCAAATTTTGAAAGGTGAAAAGTGATTTGAAATTTGTTTTCAAATGGTTGAAGTGTTAAACCATATCTCGCGAAGATATTTGAAATTTAATAATTTGGAAGAATTATTTAAATTTATTGATTATTGTGAATGTTGTTGATAGTTACATAACCGACTATCAATATTTGCCTTTGAAATGGCACTTGAATTTGTTTTTAAAATAAGCGCTCATTATTCGGTTTAGCCGGGAGAGGACTTTGTGTCATAAAACCCATTCTGAATAATGATACAGCGAAATGGATTGCATTTGAAGACCGGTGTGAAGACCAGGTATTTTCGAAAATGAAAGGACAACCTGTCGAATGTCTCTGCACCGAGTTGCTCCGGTATAGAGATTTATATCACTCTTCTTGTGATGGGAAGTCCGGACGTGATTAGTGAATATCCGGATTGCAAGGGCTTCTTAGGAAGTGCCTTTGGTTCTATTCGAACCCGGAACAGACTTGTATGGTTGTATGTCTAACATTACACTTTGAGATATAAAGCTGATTTCTTTCAAATACATTTCTGTTGGTGGCGGAGAATTTATTCTATTAGCTTAACACCCTTCTCTAAGACGTACGAGCTCAGAGGTTATGTAGTTGAAGGTTATCAGTGATATACTCCCAATTTGGTAGTGTGACATGCTGAGTGTTGCTGTGTGTTACTGATCATTTGTTGATCATTTGTGATCAAAGCATGGCTTTCGTGTAAAGCGTAGCTTTGTGGATGAGACCTCATCGGACCTCACAACCCGGAAATGGTCGAAACAGGAAAGATGCCGCAAGGTTATGAGGGTCGCGCCCTTTAGGGTATGTCATTTCCTTCTGGAAAAAGGTGATATTATGGTATGGAGCCCGGATATTTACCTGTGTGGTTGCTCCAATCTCATTTACTGTGTGATTGTTGCTTTGTGATCGAGGGCCCTCGGATAAAGGTCTCAAAGGACCGGGGTGGCATATTCGTGTAGTAGTTACCTAGTGTAAGGGGTAACCCGGCCTTGTGTTGGGAGAGAGCTAGTTAGTTCTCGGGACGACCATCCAGAGGCGTACCCATGTGGCAGTAGGAAGTTCCTTAGCCTGACCATTTGTTGGAAATCCAATTCCCAATATGAACCTTGTACGGTTTTAGTTGTAGAACCTTCCATTTACTTATGGTGGTCACCACTGTTTAGATGGTAGCTATAGTAGGCATAGTTCGAAATGTCTATGCTGGCTAAGATTAATATTATACTTTCAAAATTTTTTCCACACTAGACATTAATAATAATATCAACTGATCTTTCGTAGTAAGCATCTTTGACTATCATAAGGAGAAATCTCCTCCAATTCTGCATTTGCATTGTGTGTGTGGCGGGAGGCCTTATGGTAGTTTCATTTTCCAAAAGCATTGCGAATTTCTTTTATTTCTTTGTGAAAATGACTGTTTTACGATCTCACACCAGTCACCATGACTGACTCGGAGTTTATTGTTCCCTTTCTAAACTCTGGGTGCCCATAATTTTCCACACGGGCAGCCTAGAGTTATGTTATCAGGATATTCTGGAGCTTTGGAGACGAGCTGGATGGCGAGACGTACACTCGTACTTATTTATTTATTCCATTGTGTATTCTGTATGGGCAAAAGTTTATATAACTATCCATTGTTGTATTGAATTGTATATTGACTCTCATTGTTGTATTGTATAGACTGATATAGTTCTTTGTTTAAAAGACTAGTGATTATCTATTATATATTGTTCTGTTGCGAATGTGAGATTCTGATATTGTTTCTGTTTCTGTTTTTATGTTCTTTCTTTTCTTCTGTCTTCTTCTACCTCTTCTTTTTAACCCTAATGGTTCGGTTTTCCGGCATTCGATTGCGCGGCATTTGATACAGTGGACGTATTAATGTCGACTTTCGAGTGTCGAAAGATCTCAATCGTTACACGAAATATCATTTCCATTATATATATATATATATATGTTCTCAATTTCACAAATTTATTCAAGTCTACTCGAGTTCCAATTCAAATTTAATTCAATCTAATTTATCCATATTAATTCAATTCAGTTTCTAAATAAAAAATTCAAATTATATTGACTTCAGATACAGATCTGAATCACAAAATAAACCATTTAAATTCCAATATATTTTAAAGTTTTAATATTCAACATTTTCAAAGTTCAATTTAACAGTTTCATATAGATCTTGATTTAACCTCATTATTATTTAGTCTTGAAATATTCACTTAATAAATTCGGTATTATTTCAATAACCTTAAATTACATTTAAACTAAATATTCCCTTCGATTTATTTAAACTTGAAATATCCATTTAATCACATTAAATCAAAAATCAAGTTATAAAATCAAATCTTAAATTTCAAATTCAATAGTTCAAGTCGATCTAATTAAGTAGAATTCTTAATTAAATACAATTTCAATTAATTCAACTTTATCTTCCTTAACTTATACAAATCCTTAAAAAAACCTATTTAAAAACATAATACTTAGACATATTATATTAATTAAATCAAACTTTATTAAATTAAAGTTTATTATTAAATCTACTTTATATTAAAACTTATTTCCATATAAAATATTTCCAATATTAAATAAAACCATGTATGTATTCCCTTTCAAAACCATAGAAATCATTTTAAAATATTTATATATATATAGACCAATGGTGTCGGCATAAAGTTTTTTATCCTATGGACAAGTGATACGGGTATTTATCATTTCAATTCGTAATTTAAATATATACGGGTAGATATCATTTCGACCCGCAATCCCAAATTCAATTCAATGAAAATCGCTTGGGTCTATCATTTCACCCATAACTATTTTATCCTATTCTAAAGTCCATTAGGGTATGTATCATTTCAACCCATAGTGAATTCTATACTAACAGGGAACTTGCAGAATTATAACATATATGATAATAATATAACAGATAATAATATAAGAGGCATATATCATCAGTAATTAAATAAAATATAAATAATAGTATATGGTGTCATATCCCACAGGTGAACAGATACAGATAATAGCATATCTAAAAATAATTAAATAATTAACAGTTCAAATTAGCAACATAGTTCAATTGTCGTTTCAATTGAAATCAAATTTAATAAATATAAGAACGTTAATCGTGAGTGATTGCTCACCTTTCGAGACTAGAGAAGAACGATAATGAGATGAGTTACGAATCCAAACACGAACTTTGAAGCAAAGCAAAATTGGCATGCATTTGATGACAAAGCTGAAAGTTTGGGATTGACGAAATCAAATTAGAACAGGATCGATGAAGATAATTGATGTAAGTGAGCCCAAAATAACTATATATAGTGTCATATTTTAAATCCAAACATTTATTAAATTAAATCAAAATCATTGTTTTTAAATTTAAAACACATATAAAAAAATCAAACATATATACCATATATAATTTGAAATAAATACATAATTATATACTTATTAAGAATACAAGATGCTTACATACATGTTATATCCTTAACATTAATATTTAAAATAAATTTATATACACTTGCTTTACTTTAATACATATAAACTAACATTAAAACTTCTATATATATAAACTAATAATATAATATACTGATACAAAACCAGACTCCTGCATATATACAAACTAATATATATATATATACCCACATATATAACAGTAAAATGTAAAACAAAGAAACAAATAAAAACTTCATCCCAGATCACATGTTGTAAACAGTATATATATATATCATAAACTCATACTTTAAAACAAAACATCTGGGTACAGGCAGCGACAGATGTATATGAATCAATATATAATGTATATAAAACTGAAATCTAGACACTTTATATATATAACAAAATATACATATATATAAAAACTTGAAATATATATATATACAAGTAGCAAGTTAAAACCGACCAACTGATGCTATAACTTATATATAACTATCATATAGTACACACAACTAATATGTACATCTCTTACAATAATAATACTGCTACATACAATTAAAATCAATCTGTATTTTACAGCCTTTATGTTATACCCTACCTTAAATTATAATAACAGTTTATCATATATATATATATATATATATATATATATCTGACTCACACATATAACTTATATTTTGAACAAGTATATACAACTTAGCCTTTGAACCGAGCTAAGCAAACAATATATAGCATATATACGAATATCAAATATTTAATTACATTGCACATATCCTAATTATTATATCATTTAATAAAATTTAATTTTATTATTTATAGAAGCCAAATTATACTTTTCATGTTTTAACGTTTAAGGACTATCTCTCTACTAGTATAAATACAGACAAGCTGACTAACACACCTAATATATATATATATATATATATCACAAAATCATTACTTTCAAAAGTCCAGATTACTATATATATAACACATGTTAGAAAATGCATATCTTTGGAAGATATTATTTATAACTAACACATCTCTATGTACATATATATATATAAAGCAGCAACCCTAAATTTACTTTGAAAAGAAAAACAATATAATACTAATACATAATCTGATATATATACAATCAGCAACAACACACATATAATGTAATATAATATAGAATAACATAATATGTATAAACACTCTTAAACAATATATATGTATATAAATATACCTTATAACAACTACATATAGAATAAAGTAAAACTTTATACTCATATATATAAACTAATATTTTGTAAACTATGACATATATATATACGTAATATATATGTAACAATATATAGGTAGTACAAATGAAATAAACAAGTATCAATTTGAAAGAAAACAAAAAAAATATGAATATATATATGTAACAGCAGAACCGAAATGTGATTACAACGTGAATGCCGAGCAAAAGAACATGAATGCCGAGCAAAAGATGGTGGTTGGATCTTGGCCGAGCAGAGGGCAAGGTTTGCTGCGGCAGGTGGAGGGGTCTTCGGTCATGGTCGAGGCGCAGGGAGAAGGGTGCACGATGGAACCGGGTGAGCAGTGGTGGCTGCTTTGGGTCTTGGTTGTGGCAGAGGAGACTAACGGTGGAGCAGCTCAGGCGGGTTGTGGTTTTCAGGCAGGGAAGAGCGGGTTTGCGCGTTGGTCAGGGAGAGAACTCGAAGGAATAACGAGCAAAGAAAACAAAGAAATGGAGAGGAAAAGTTGTGGAAGGAGGTGATGTAAATGGAAGAGGAAGAACAGGCTGTTACTAATATATGAAATATATATTATATTATACAATTTACTCAATTGAATGTTGTACCAAAACTGAAAAGCAGAGAAAAGGTATGTGAAAGGACAAGCCACGAAATATTGAAACCAGAGCATATTAAAGGTCAGTATGTTGAAAATATTAATTTCTGAAGGCTATTCGATTCACGTGATTCATGGTGGACAGTGAAGTGACCTTAAACAAAAACTCCAGAAATTCATACAGGTACGGTTAACCATATTTTTTTTGTTTTCACCGCGTACCAGACACCGAAACACAGAAACAAATATACCGCAGAGATCATCACGACGAGACGATCAAAACGGTATACAGATATCAGTGGTACGATCATCCTATCAAAAGTCGATTCGGTACCTATATACGTTGTTATTCCGTACGGAAAAATCCAAACAGAGCTAGAAACATCTGAATTACGTGAAACGAATTTCGCAGTCTGATTCAGAGTGTTCTAAATAAATTTTCTCATGTTGACATATTTAGGTTTCAGAACACCTTTAAATTCAATTGTTATTAACCGATTTAAATTGAAATAAAATTTCACAATAAAATAAACTTCAATATTATTAGACGAAAATTTACTGGTTGCTATGTTTAAATAGACGTTTTCCAAATAATAAATTTTTATTTTCAAATTTTATTGTTTAAAATTTTACAAAGTTTCAATTAATTTAATAAATAAAATCACTAAAATTTATGGGTCGTTACACTCTCCTCCACTCAAAACTTTTCGTCCCCGAAAAGGAAGGAGGTAGGAGAATAGAACAACCAGAAATAGAAGTAGATTGAAAGTCAAGATTAAACAATTAATTTTAGACTATATAAAATTTTACTTGAAATATTCATTTGAAATTCAATTTTCTTTAATACTTTAAATTTTTTTTCAAACCCATTTGTAAAATTTTCTTGCTTCCTTCATAAATACCATTTATATGTTTAAATAACACATTTATAAAGATATGAAAACTATTTGAAAACAATTATTTACATCCTTAGTTATATTTACAAAGAAGTTATTGAAAACATTAAATCCATAATTCATAAATTTATAAATTTTATCTCAAGATACTTTACAAATATTATCAATAATCATTTACTTTAAATATGTTTTATTCAATTAAAACTCCTAAAATATTTATAACACTAAAATTTTCTATTAAACCATGTAGTATATAAATAAACGATATTTAAAAAAAGGATATAGTCAACAAGGAAAAGAAGGAGGATTTGGGAAAACAGAATATAGGTGAATAAATAAAGCTGAGCAGATAAGGTAGATTCAAAAGAATAGTATCGGGCATGAATAATTAATTCAAACCATAAGAATTTCAATTTCAAATATTAATACAAAATTTCTTTGTTGGAAATACTTTTATAATCTCAATGTCTTAGCAAGTTTATCCTCGTTCCTGCAGACTCTGGCCATGCGTTGATCAGGCGCAAAGCTAGAATTCTCCAGGTACTTAGTAGACTTGTTTCAACACCCAGTGGAAATACTGGAAAACTTTTTTTTAAAACAGATATGGAAAGTACAATCCAAACAAAACAACCAAATCATGTCGATCATGGATCGCGGATACACAATGGTTACGCCTGGATCCCCCAGGAAACATCCGTACCTGTAGGCCACCGCAGCCCTGCGATTACGCCATGAAGACTGGTAGTACCGTAGATACACAATGGTTATGCCTGGATCCCCCAGGAAACATCCGTACCCGTAGGCTCTCGCAACCCCTGCGGATTACGCTACTAAGCGACCCAATAGATCGCAGATACACAATGGTTACGCCTGGATCCCCAGAAAACATCCATACCCGTAGGCCCTCGCAGCCCCTGCGAATTACGCTATGTAGTCGCGCTCGTAAGACCATGGAGATCGCCATATAATTCGATGGACACTCGAGTATCATATTCGGAAAACCCAAATCAGAGAAATAATATAGATAGAATGAATCCACAATGTGGCCACAAAGCGGATATCAAGCAGAAGGCACTTTCCATATCTTTACTTCGAAAATATGTATCATATAGTACCTTTTTCAAATCACTTTCAAATATCGTACTTATATAAAGTCCATTATATATAAGATTTCATTTTCAAATCGAATACTTTCCAAAATCAATAGTATATCAAATCACACTTATATAGACTTCGATTATATAAGATTTCACCTTTCAAATTGAGTACCTTTCCAAATCAATAGTTTTCGAATCAATTTCATACTTATACAAACCAATTTTATATAAGTTCAGTAACTCCCAAATCAAGTATGTAGTAACACAAGGTTCTCAAGTTTCAATTTGTTTCAATATCAGTTCAGTTTCAAAATCATATACGGTTTCACCAAATTATTTCTTCCAAATTAAATATCTTCAGTTTCAAAGTTTCCAAAATAATAGATTTAGAAAATAATCCTAGTTTCCAAATCAACAGAATTTAAGTCAAAAAAATTCATTTCCAAAATCTTCATATAAATACTGGTTTTAAATTCCAAATCTATTTTCGAAACCAAATATTTTTTTCAAGATCAATTATACCCAAAATGATTACCAAGTTTATATCCATCCCCTTTAAAACCTTTAACTATTTATTTCTATTAGAAATATCCAATTTACCATTTTGAAAACTATTATTCTACATATACATATATATGGTTTTATAAAAGATGTCACTAAGTCAAAACATTTAAAACTAACTTTTATTCCTAACATTTCAAAACTAAATTTCATATTAGTATACTCCAAAATAGTCTTATTCATTTACTTAACAAAGCAGTTTCAAATTTATTTAAATCATATTACTTCATACCTAACATACAAAACTAAACTTACATACCTTATCAAATAATTTATACTTTTCGAAATTACTTAGCTTTGAAAATTAAACCACGATTTGGAAGTGTTCGAACATTCAAAATAGTCGGAGAAATCAAATTTTCAATCCAAGGGATGGAAATCAGTAACCAATTAGTAAATCAATTTCAAACGATAGGGTTATACCAAATCAAATCTGAAACTCGAGGACTGAACACAGGCCTACTTCAAATCATTTCAAATATATATACATATATCTTTCAAATATCAAATCATACTTCGGAATTTGAAATCAAAAATTGGTTTCACAAAATCAATCGCGTAGCAAAGCTACCAAAGTGGCCTCTCCCCCACTCTGAAACTCGAAAATCAAGGTTGATAATGCGTGCACTTATCACCGAAATCATTCTCCAGCGACATAAGTGGGTTCTGGACTTCTATTTTCTTGAGTACTTCTTTGAAATTTCTTTGAAATCATTAGAACTCATTTAAATTCATTTGAAACATTTCTTATTTGGAAAATACTTTCAAATCGTATCATTATATAGTTTCAAAATCTTAAAACCAATTTCAAAATATCGGAATTCAGTCTCCCAAATTTCAAATTCAAAACCCTTCAGTTATAAATCATTTTTATATAAATCAATTTCTTATATAACTTTCAAAATTTCAAATCCTTTTCAAAACTTCAAATTCTCGTTTTTAAAAGGTATATATAATCCTTATCGAAAACATTTTCACTTTATATATAGAATATGATCATACTTATCAAAATAATAATTTCGATATATAAAACAATTTCTAAAATACAAACAAGCCCGATTTTCAAAGGATGATTTAAGAATGTATTTCAAAACAAAGATAGAGACTCAAATTAGAAGAACTCTAATAAATAGAATTCTAATTCGAAGATAGGCTCAAACGAAGATGAGATAATTAAATTACAAAATAGAAGATGGATATACTTATATAAATCGCGGGCGACCTTAATCGGGTCAACCGTGACTTAAAGAATAAGATCGATACAGAATTCTAAGGCAAATCGACATTCGATCGCCAGAGATAGAATTCAGGCATAGCAGGAGATAGATAGCACCGTAAACCGAGGATACAGAAATCTTCGGTGAATCAATGCCACTAGTAAAGGAGTTTTTTTACCCCTTTACAAATCCTTTAAAGATTGGCAGGATCGCCAATTTTTATAGAGATCATTCGAAGTGTAGTTATGGGATACTCCAGAATCAAAAGAATACAGATAGGGAGAGACAAGAATGGATTTTGGAACCGAGGGGAACGTTCCAAAATTCAAAGGAAACCTAATCGAAGAAGAAGGAATTCAATGCTCGAACGAAAGTGATTCTGTAATTAAATCTACTACATATGCTAAGTTTTGCCGAAAACCAGAGCTTTGATACCAACTGTAACGACCCGATATTTTCAACCATTCGCATCCGCACATGTCGGACTTGAATTGCTCAAAATATCATATTGTTAATTTAAATTTGGCAAAACTCAGCATTTACAGTAAATAAATCAGTCATAGAATCACAGACACAGAGTATATAATATTAATGCAGCGGAATAGATAAATAGTAGTTCATGAAGCTACTATATAAACATCAGAGTTAGAAATAAAATACAATAGAATATCTCAAATACAGTGAAGTCTTCAGTATAAATAGATGATGTAATGATAACGACCTTTCGACGCTCGAAAGTCGACATTAATACGTCCACTGTATCAAATGCCGCGCAATCGAATGTCGGAAAACCGAATCATTAGGGTTAAAAAGAAGAGGTAGAAGAAGACAGAAGAAAAAGAAAAAGAAAAACAGAAACAGAAACAATATCAGAATCTTACATTTGCAGCGGAACAATATATAATAGATAATCACTAGTCTTTTAAACAAAGAACTATATCAGTTTATATAATACAACAATGAGAGTCAATATACAACTCAATACAACAATGGACAGTTATATAAACTTGTCCTCATACAGAATACACAATGGAATAAATAAACAAGTATGGGAGTACGTCTCACCATCCAGCTTGCCTCCAAAGCTCCAGAATATCCAGAATATCCTGATAACACAACTCTAGGCTGCCCGTGTGGAAAATTATGGGCACCCAAAGTTTAGAAAGGGAACAATAAACTCCGAGTCAGTCATGGTGACTGGTGTGAGATCGTAAAACAGTTATTTTCACAAAGAAAATAAAAGAAATTCGCAATGCTTTTTGTCACATCCCGAAATTTTTGACTTTCGAAAATTCGACATCGATACTCACTTTATCGATTGCCGAGAAATCGAGTGCCGGAAACTCCAATAGTGAGGGTTTTTAGAAAGAAGAAAAAGTAGTAGAAGAAGAAGATAGAAGAAAGAAGAACAACAGAACAACATCAGAACAGAAAACAATATCAGAATCTTACACATCGCAGCGGAACAATATACAATAGATAATTACTAGTCTTTTAAAACAAAGAACTATATCAGTTATACATACATCAATCAGAGTCAATATACGACTCAATACAACACAACACATCAATGGACAGTTATATAACTTGTCCTCATACAGAATACACAGCGGAATAAATACTATCAGATACAAATACTACATCTCGTCATCCAGCTTATCTCCAAGCTCCAGAATATCCAGATAACCTAATAATCTAACTCTAGACTGCCCGTGTGAAAATTTGTGGGCACCCAGAGTTTAGAAGGGAAACAATAAACTCCGAGTCAGTCATGGTGACTGGTGTGAGATCGTAAAACAGTTATTCTTTAAAATAATCAACAGAAAAATTTTAAAGAAAATTCACAATGCTTTTCGGAAAATGAGACTACCATAAGACCTCCCACCACACACACAATGCAAACGCAGACTTGGAGGAGATTTCTTCTTATGATAGTCAAAGATGCTTGATACGCAAAATCAAATCATTTTTGATATTATTATTAGTGCATAGTGTAGAAAACATTTCGAAAGTATAATATTAATCTTAGCCAGCATAGGCATTCCGCACTTATGCCTACTATAGCTACCATCCAAACAGTGGTGACCACCATAAGTGAATGATAGGTTCTACAACTAAAACCGTACAAGATCGTATTGTTTCTTTGGATTTCCAACAAATGGTCAGGCTAAGGAACTTCCTTTTCCACGATGGGTACGTCCCTGGAATAGACGACCCGAGAACCTAACCGGATCTCTGCCAACACAAGGCCGGGTTACCTCTGCAAAAATAGGTAACTACTGACACGCGTATGCCATCCCCCGATCGTCACCGATCTTCCCGAGGATCCCCGATTCGCAACAAACCACATAGAAAAAATAATGCAGTAACCACAGAGGTTAAGTATCTGGGCTCCATACCATGATACCACCTTTATCCAGAAGGAATGACATACACTAAGGGGCGCTACTCCCTAGAACCTTGCTGCATTCTTCCTGTTTCGACCATTTCCGGGGTGTGAGGCTCGATGAAGTCTCGTCCACAAAGCTACGCTTTCTCAAAAAGCCCTGCTTCGGGTCAAACAAAATGATCAACCTATGATCACAAAGATATAAGATCAAACAAATGATCATATCACAAATGATCAAACACTGATCATTTCACAGCAACACTCAGTATGCCACGTTACCAAATTGGGATATATCGCTGATAAATTTCAACTACATAACCTCTGAGCTCGTACGTCTCAGAGAAGGGTGTTAAGCTAAGAGAATAAATTCTCCGCCACCAACAGAAATGTATTTGAAAGAAATCAGCTTTATATCTCAAATTGTAACGTCAGACACACAATCCATACAAGTCTGTTCCGGGATCGAACAGAACCGAAGGCACTTCTCACGAAGCCCTTGCATTTCCGGATACTTTTCTAATCACGTCCGGACTTCCCGTCACTAAGGGTGATAAAACCTCTAAATCGGAGATCAGCCGATGTAGAGTAACTCGACGGTAATCCTTCCGTTTTCAAAAATATCCGGTCTTCAACACCGGTCTTCAAATGCGATTCATAACGACGTATCACATATTCGGAATGGGTTTTACGACCCCATGGTCCTTTCCCGGCTAACCCGAATAGTGAGCGCTTATTTAAAAATAAGTGTGGCATTCAAATTCATCCAATTCACAACAAAACATCCATTCAGGGTAATTATTGATAGTCGGTTATTTAACTATCAATAAAGATGCGCAACATCATCAGATTCCAAATAATTTTCCCAAATTATTTATTTATTCTTCAAAAATATCTTTACTAGATGTAGAATTTTCCACACTTAACCATTTGAAAACAATTTCAAATCAAATTTCCACACTTCAAAAATAAATCAATATTCGTTTTTAAACAACTTCGCTTTCTTTTATAAATTCCGTATTGAATTTATACTTTCGAATATCTACTGATATTCGATTTTTTTCAAATCGTTTTCAATATTCAATTTCAATTTATCTTTAAGAAGATAAATTCTCAAAACGTTCGTTTCATATTGGAAAAGCAATTTCATACTTATTTAAAAATAAGTGTTTCACAAATCTATTTATTTTCAACACTTGGAAAATATTCGATATACTTAAATCAATATTAAGTATATACATTTCGTTCTTTAAGGAAACCATTTACTATAACACATTTATTTGAGTCAAAACGAATGTTACGTAAAACATCGTTACGACGACTCAAAATCACTAGTATAGGGATTCGGATTTAGATAGATATATATAAATCCCAATACTACATAAAAATATTTTCTTTCGGAAACCATTTACTATAACAACAGTGTTATAGTCCACCATTTCCTTATTTTTCGAAAAACGTCTATTTCAACAATAAATGTTGAAATCTATGATTTCGATAGTTCACACGTTTTAAAACATCTTTTAAAACAATTAACTTCATTTCATAATATCGCTTTCCCAAAACCCTATCCATTTTACTTAAAAATATATTCACTGTCCAAAATCGTGAATATACTTCACTAATCACATTTTCAGTCTTTTCTACACATTTTATTTCAATAAAAATTCGCTATTTAAAATCGCGAATATATCTTCTTTAATGTCTTTCTATATTTAATTTATCAAACCCAATTGATTTCGAATTTATAAAGCAACGTTT
Source organism: Allium fistulosum (assembly GCA_030737815.1). Classification (NCBI taxonomy): domain Eukaryota; kingdom Viridiplantae; phylum Streptophyta; class Magnoliopsida; order Asparagales; family Amaryllidaceae; genus Allium; species Allium fistulosum. The sequence continues at coordinate 1,459,544,738 of CM060903.1, forward strand.
ATAAATTTCAATTCTATTTATAAAAACTACAATTTATAAATCTTCTTTATTAACTAATTCACTTTTAAATCAAAAATCGGATTTCAAATTATTTTCTAATCTTACTTCAATTCCAAATCAATTACGAATTGATTTCTAAATTTATTTTCACTACTAAAATAAATTCCTTATTCTTTTCAAATTATTCAATATCCTGTTCTAACTGGATTCTTCAAATTGAAATCATTTTCATTGATTTCCCAAATTATTTCAATTTACCGATTAAATTTCTAATTGGATTTCCAACTTATCTCTTTTTAAATAAATTCCTTTTAAAGAAAACAAATTTCAATTGTTTCTTTCAATCTATTTAAAAATCCAAATTTAAATTAAATTCTTCAAATTTTAATCACTATTTTACGAAATCCATTTATTTAGCATTTTCACTTTATTCTGGAATTTATTCAATACGATTATAAAAATTTACTTTAAAAATTCCTTTCTTCAAAATTTCTTCAATTTCAAAAAATTGATTCACTTAGAAATTTTCTACTTGAATTTCAAAAATTCAATTTCGTTTATCTTTGGAATCCAATGATGTCGAAACATCCATTCAGCTAAATTTTAGCTTTCAAACAATTTCCAGATATCAATATGATTAATAGCATCACTATAATCATTCACCGATTCATATCACAATAGAAATAAATTAAATCAATGTGAGGGGTCCAGTTGGATCCCTCCAACCTGTTTCCCTGCATCCAAAGATGTTAGCACAATACCAATTCCGCTCCAGTACGGAATTATCGCGGTATATAGGTTTTTTATAAATCCGCTTACTAACGGCGCAATAGGGTCTCATCCGCTATACGAGGCGGGAAATCAATCAATCCAATATATACATATGCCAATATGTATATACTGCTATATATATAGATATATCCTATCATATCTAATAGCACATTCAAACAAATCAATCAATAACTACAAATCAAAATTTTCCTTCGAGTGAGAAAATCTCACCTTTGATTTTAATTTGCAATCCATCTCTTTTTCGGCTCGACTTCCTTGATTTATACCTTGTATAAATATTTGTACACATCTATTAATATTCGAAAAAATAAATTAACCAGTTTCCGTTTTTAATTGTTTAATCCTGATAGTTTCGTTCCAAACCAATTTCTCAATTAATAATCTTATTTACCCAACATTTAAATTTCTTTAAACCCATTTTCTTTTTATAAATTCATCTAACTAAAATTCAACTTCGTTTTTAGTAATTTTAATTATCCAATGATTTACTTTCAAACTAATTCTCTTTAACAAATTTTCTTATTTTTAAAATAACACCTTAAATTCTAAACAACTCCTATTTGATAATTTATACGAACCAATGATTTTATCTTAACAAACCTTCTTATTTTCTTTACTGAAATCTATTTAAATTGAAAATGAAGAAAAAAATTAATTACTGCAGATATACCTCACAGCAACAAGAACGACCACCACAACCAAATTTCAACCCCACCGTCGATCGAAGCCCCTTCGCACGCTGCTCACACGCGAGCTCCCTCTGGCATCGCGACTGACCCCAGCACCACCTCTTCCCCTGAAGCACACGCGATTGGATCGCGACCTCCCATTGCCGAAGATCCATCGCGATTCTGGTCTTCCCACGCGTTCGTGGCTGCCATCAATCACCAGAGACGAAATCGACCAAGCTACGACGTCGACGAATCCCCAAACCCCTATGCGAAACCCTAGTCGATGCCTCACTTGATTCAATCGCGAGTCGACTTCCCTAGCTTGACCGTGAATCCCACTGTTTCCTTCTTCCTCGAGCTAGTACCAGAACGAGGCCGCCCCTACCTCTGCTTTTCGAAGAGAGCATGAAGACGCCGCCGTTCGTGAATTTGAACGAGTCGCCATCGCGACCAAATACTTCCCCAAAATCATGCGATCGGAACCCACACACGCGACTTTAGATTTGAACATAAGCAACCATTTTCTTTTTTTTTGATTTTGTTTAGAAGGGAGGAACTCGGCATATTATTTTTTTGAACTGGAGAGCTCGGTTTTGTTTTTAAAAGATATTTAAGGTTGAAGGGAGTATGGTCTGCACGATGAATTCGTGATCTCTGCGTGATTTTAGGCACGAAATTAGGGACGATGTCGTTTGTTTTAAATTTTTAAATTTAAATTTAATCTCGATAAAACTTCAATGCGTTTACTCACCGCACGATCACATAACAGCTCCGAAAATTTCGAAATTTGAAATCCGGTAATAATACAATATTCCGGACCCAATGGAACTGGTTTCGTCGAATTCCGAGACTGCGCCTCGGACGGCTATTTTTAAATATCGGCTGAACGATATAAATTTCAAAAACTGATCAAATCAATTCGAAATTGGATTCTGAAGCTTCTATTATCTCCAGGGTTATCATTACCAATTTTAAAAGCTTTTGAAATATTTGTCTTCAACTTAAAATTGAAGATTCAAAGTTTTATTCAACATTCAACCGATTAAATTTTATAATTTAATCGCAAATTTCAAATGATATCGGGGATTCAAATTAAATCATCGTTCGAATATTTAAAATTAATTAAATATTCTCAATTTAATTCGTTCAAAATTCTGGGTCGTTACAAACTTCCCCCTTAAAAGAATTTCGTCCTCGAAATTACAAGTTAAGAAAAATGATCCCTAACTCGTCTACTATTTTTCACAATCTAATAGTCTTATTAAATTTTCAAAACAAATCTTTCTACTAAAGATTCATTATCATTTCAACTAAATTTCAACTTCAACTGTAAGTTCAAACAACACTGTTTAACTTCAAAATTCAAATTTAAATTCAAATTCAAATTTAAACTTTCAAAAATTTCTCAAAAATTTTCTAACACTCGTAATTTTTGAAAAATTTCGCCAGCGTCTCCTTTGCGCGGCTAATACGGCACGACTACAAAACGTCCCTACGGACTCTCAGATTTCAAAAAGAAAAAGAAAAAGCCAAGCGGCTAGAGAGAAATCATCAAAAACTCATATAGAAATTAAAATACGTACCTTTTTCGAGCAATTCAAATTTATCTTTGAAATCAAAATTCCAATTCCTTTATAACCTGTATATCCTACTAGCCATAATATCTAGTTATAACATCCAACTATTTTGCAAATTTCATTACAAACTTCTAGTATCAACTTCTTATACCATTTCTAGTTTACTATTGAAGTTATATCCATTATCATTCAATTTCACATTTCACATTCATTTGAATTTAATTTACACTTTCAATTTCTCATTTGAGTTCAATTCACAATTCCAATCTAATTTGGATTCAATTTACTTTCAATTCTGAAATATTGAATTTTATCAATTATCTGTCATTTACAACTGCACTATCTTAAATTAGTTCCAATTACTAATTCATTCGTCTTCAATTTGAATTTCATTCCAATCAGATTTCAAATATTCTATAAGTTATCAACTTATTAATATTTTGTAAGTATTTTAAATAGGATTCCAGAGTCGTTTCAGCTTTTTCAAAACCATTTGAAACAATTCAAATTACCCTTTTAATTTCCAAAACAAAATCCAAATTTTCCAAACGCTTCCATTTAAAACAATTTGGCAGCAATTCCTCTTTTGGAAACCCGAAAATGAACACCAATGATGCCGCGGTCATCATCGAAGTTATTTTCCAGCGACCGAAAAGAGTTTAGAGCTTTTCATCTCTTCAAAACATTTTTCAAACCTTTAAAATTCATTTTCAACTCTAAAAGAATTTAAACTTTCCAAATCTTCAAAATTTTCAAATCCTTTTCAAAACATTTCCAAAAACTTCTCTGGAATTCCGTTTTAAATTACAATTCACATTTATAATTTACATTCTTTAATTTCATTTGTATGTGAATTTATTTCTTAACTTTTTGGTTATTACTTTATTTCTTATTCAATTTCAATGATAATAGATTAATGTTTCAATGTTATTACTTCCTAACAACCAAACATCCATATACTGTAATAATTTACAGAAAAACATTTCTTTTATATACAAAAATAGTTTTGGGCAAAATTATCTCATTTACCCCATTTTAAAATCAATACTGTGTCGGTTTATCTTGTTTAGAGTTTAGAAACCCCTATCGATTACAGTTAGCTAGACTGCACCGACCAGAATCCATAAACAATCAACCGATAAGTCAACACAATACAAAACAATTTTATATTCACTAACAAATACGCGCTCATATCTATTATTACACTCAACTCATTCTAGAGTACTACTGACTCTATCTCTAATGAGTAACACCCAACAGAGCAGGGTTGTCGCTTAACCATATGCTCTGATACCACTTTGTCACATCCCGGAATTTTCGACTTTCGAAAATTCGACATCGATACTCACTTTATCGACTGCCGAGAAATCGAGTGCCGGAAACTCCAATAGTGAGGGTTTTTAGAAAGAAGAAAAAGTAGAAGAAGAAGAAGATAGAAGAAAGAAGAACAACAGAACAACATCAGAACAGAAAACAATATCAGAATCTTACACATCGCAGCGGAACAATATACAATAGATAATTACTAGTCTTTTAAAACAAAGAACTATATCAGTTATACATACATCAATCAGAGTCAATATACGACTCAATACAACACAACACATCAATGGACAGTTATATAACTTGTCCTCATACAGAATACACAGCGGAATAAATACTATCAGATACAAATACTACGTCTCGTCATCCAGCTTATCTCCAAGCTCCAGAATATCCAGATAACCTAATAATCTAACTCTAGACTGCCCGTGTGAAAATTTGTGGGCACCCAGAGTTTAGAAGGGAAACAATAAACTCCGAGTCAGTCATGGTGACTGGTGTGAGATCGTAAAACAGTTATTCTTTAAAATAATCAACAGAAAAATTTTAAAGAAAATTCGCAATGCTTTTCGGAAAATGAGACTACCATAAGACCTCCCACCACACACACAATGCAAACGCAGACTTGGAGGAGATTTCTTCTTATGATAGTCAAAGATGCTTGATACGCAAAATCAAATCATTTTTTATATTATTATTAGTGCATAGTGTAGAAAACATTTCGAAAGTATAATATTAATCTTAGCCAGCATAGGCATTCCGCACTTATGCCTACTATAGCTACCATCCAAACAGTGGTGACCACCATAAGTGAATGATAGGTTCTACAACTAAAACGGTACAAGATCGTATTGTTTCTTTGGATTTCCAACAAATGGTCAGGCTAAGGAACTTCCTTTTCCACGATGGGTACGTCCCTGGAATAGACGACCCGAGAACCTAACCGGATCTCTGCCAACACAAGGCCGGGTTACCTCTGCAAAAATAGGTAACTACTGACACGCGTATGCCATCCCCCGATCGTCACCGATCTTCCCGAGGATCCCCGATTCGCAACAAACCACATAGAAAAAATAATGCAGTAACCACAGAGGTTAAGTATCTGGGCTCCATACCATGATACCACCTTTATCCAGAAGGAATGACATACACTAAGGGGCGCTACTCCCTAGAACCTTGCTGCATTCTTCCTGTTTCGACCATTTCCGGGGTGTGAGGCTCGATGAAGTCTCGTCCACAAAGCTACGCTTTCTCAAAAAGCCCTGCTTCGGGTCAAACAAAATGATCAACCTATGATCACAAAGATATAAGATCAAACAAATGATCATATCACAAATGATCAAACACTGATCATTTCACAGCAACACTCAGTATGCCACGTTACCAAATTGGGATATATCGCTGATAAATTTCAACTACATAACCTCTGAGCTCGTACGTCTCAGAGAAGGGTGTTAAGCTAAGAGAATAAATTCTCCGCCACCAACAGAAATGTATTTGAAAGAAATCAGCTTTATATCTCAAATTGTAACGTCAGACACACAATCCATACAAGTCTGTTCCGGGATCGAACAGAACCGAAGGCACTTCTCACGAAGCCCTTGCATTTCCGGATACTTTTCTAATCACGTCCGGACTTCCCGTCACTAAGGGTGATAAAACCTCTAAATCGGAGATCAGCCGATGTAGAGTAACTCGACGGTAATCCTTCCGTTTTCAAAAATATCCGGTCTTCAACACCGGTCTTCAAATGCGATTCATAACGACGTATCACATATTCGGAATGGGTTATACGACCCCATGGTCCTTTCCCGGCTAACCCGAATAGTGAGCGCTTATTTAAAAATAAGTGTGGCATTCAAATTCATCCAATTCACAACAAAACATCCATTCAGGGTAATTATTGATAGTCGGTTATTTAACTATCAATAAAGATGCGCAACATCATCAGATTCCAAATAATTTTCCCAAATTATTTATTTATTCTTCAAAAATATCTTTACTAGATGTAGAATTTTCCACACTTAACCATTTGAAAACAATTTCAAATCAAATTTCCACACTTCAAAAATAAATCAATATTCGTTTTTAAACAACTTCGCTTTCTTTTATAAATTCCGTATTGAATTTATACTTTCGAATATCTACTGATATTCGATTTTTTTCAAATCGTTTTCAATATTCAATTTCAATTTATCTTTAAGAAGATAAATTCTCAAAACGTTCGTTTCATATTGGAAAAGCAATGTCATACTTATTTAAAAATAAGTGTTTCACAAATCTATTTATTTTCAACACTTGGAAAATATTCGATATACTTAAATCAATATTAAGTATATACATTTCGTTCTTTAAGGAAACCATTTACTATAACACATTTATTTGAGTCAAAACGAATGTTACGTAAAACATCGTTACGACGACTCAAAATCACTAGTATAGGGATTCGGATTTAGATAGATATATATAAATCCCAATACTACATAAAAATATTTTCTTTCGGAAATCATTTACTATAACAACAGTGTTATAGTCCACCATTTCCTTATTTTTCGAAAAACGTCTATTTCAACAATAAATGTTGAAATCTATGATTTCGATAGTTCACACGTTTTAAAACATCTTTTAAAACAATTAACTTCATTTCATAATATCGCTTTCCCAAAACCCTATCCATTTTACTTAAAAATATATTCACTGTCCAAAATCGTGAATATACTTCACTAATCACATTTTCAGTCTTTTCTACACATTTTATTTCAATAAAAATTCGCTATTTAAAATCGCGAATATATCTTCTTTAATGTCTTTCTATATTTAATTTATCAAACCCAATTGATTTCGAATTTATAAAGCAACGTTTATAAATTTCAATTCTATTTATAAAAACTACAATTTATAAATCTTCTTTATTAACTAATTCACTTTTAAATCAAAAATCGGATTTCAAATTATTTTCTAATCTTACTTCAATTCCAAATCAATTACGAATTGATTTCTAAATTTATTTTCACTACTAAAATAAATTCCTTATTCTTTTTAAATTATTCAATATCCTGTTCTAACTGGATTCTTCAAATTGAAATCATTTTCATTGATTTCCCAAATTATTTCAATTTACCGATTAAATTTCTAATTGGATTTCCAACTTATCTCTTTTTAAATAAATTCCTTTTAAAGAAAACAAATTTCAATTGTTTCTTTCAATCTATTTAAAAATCCAAATTTAAATTAAATTCTTCAAATTTTAATCACTATTTTACGAAATCCATTTATTTAGCATTTTCACTTTATTCTGGAATTTATTCAATACGATTATAAAAATTTACTTTAAAAATTCCTTTCTTCAAAATTTCTTCAATTTCAAAAAATTGATTCACTTAGAAATTTTCTACTTGAATTTCAAAAATTCAATTTCGTTTATCTTTGGAATCCAATGATGTCGAAACATCCATTCAGCTAAATTTTAGCTTTCAAACAATTTCCAGATATCAATATGATTAATAGCATCACTATAATCATTCACCGATTCATATCACAATAGAAATAAATTAAATCAATGTGAGGGGTCCAGTTGGATCCCTCCAACCTGTTTCCCTGCATCCAAAGATGTTAGCACAATACCAATTCCGCTCCAGTACGGAATTATCGCGGTATATAGGTTTTTTATAAATCCGCTTACTAACGGCGCAATAGGGTCTCATCCGCTATACGAGGCGGGAAATCAATCAATCCAATATATACATATGCCAATATGTATATACTGCTATATATATAGATATATTCTATCATATCTAATAGCACATTCAAACAAATCAATCAATAACTACAAATCAAAATTTTCCTTCGAGTGAGAAAATCTCACCTTTGATTTTAATTTGCAATCCATCTCTTTTTCGGCTCGACTTCCTTGATTTATACCTTGTATAAATATTTGTACACATCTATTAATATTCGAAAAAATAAATTAACCAGTTTCCGTTTTTAATTGTTTAATCCTGATAGTTTCGTTCCAAACCAATTTCTCAATTAATAATCTTATTTACCCAACATTTAAATTTCTTTAAACCCATTTTCTTTTTATAAATTCATCTAACTAAAATTCAACTTCGTTTTTAGTAATTTTAATTATCCAATGATTTACTTTCAAACTAATTCTCTTTAACAAATTTTCTTATTTTTAAAATAACACCTTAAATTCTAAACAACTCCTATTTGATAATTTATACGAACCAATGATTTTATCTTAACAAACCTTCTTATTTTCTTTACTGAAATCTATTTAAATTGAAAATGAAGAAAAAAATTAATTACTGCAGATATACCTCACAGCAACAAGAACGACCACCACAACCAAATTTCAACCCCACCGTCGATCGAAGCCCCTTCGCACGCTGCTCACACGCGAGCTCCCTCTGGCATCGCGACTGACCCCAGCACCACCTCTTCCCCTGAAGCACACGCGATTGGATCGCGACCTCCCATTGCCGAAGATCCATCGCGATTCCGGTCTTCCCACGCGTTCGTGGCTGCCATCAATCACCAGAGACGAAATCGACCAAGCTACGACGTCGACGAATCCCCAAACCCCTATGCGAAACCCTAGTCGATGCCTCACTTGATTCAATCGCGAGTCGACTTCCCTAGCTTGACCGTGAATCCCACTGTTTCCTTCTTCCTCGAGCTAGTACCAGAACGAGGTCGCCCCTACCTCTACTTTTCGAAGAGAGCATGAAGACGCCACCGTTCGTAAATTTGAACGAGTCGCCATCGCGACCAAATACTTCCCCAAAATCATGCGATCGGAACCCACACACGCGACTTTAGATTTGAACATAAGCAACCATTTTCTTTTTTTTTTTGATTTTGTTTAGAAGGGAGGAACTCGGCATATTATTTTTTTGAACTGGAGAGCTCGGTTTTGTTTTTAAAAGATATTTAAGGTTGAAGGGAGTATGGTCTGCACGATGAATTCGTGATCTCTGCGTGATTTTAGGCACGAAATTAGGGACGATGTCGTTTGTTTTAAATTTTTAAATTTAAATTTAATCTCGATAAAACTTCAATGCGTTTACTCACCGCACGGTCACATAACAGCTCCGAAAATTTCGAAATTTGAAATCCGGTAATAATACAATATTCCGGACCCAATGGAACTGGTTTCGTCGAATTCCGAGACTGCGCCTTGGACGGTTATTTTTAAATATCGGTTGAACGATATAAATTTCAAAAACTGATCAAATCAATTCGAAATTGGATTCTGAAGCTTCTATTATCTCCAGGGTTATCATTACCAATTTTAAAAGCTTTTGAAATATTTGTCTTCAACTTAAAATTGAAGATTCAAAGTTTTATTCAACATTCAACCGATTAAATTTTATAATTTAATCGCAAATTTCAAATGATATCGGGGATTCAAATTAAATCATCGTTCGAATATTTAAAATTAATTAAATATTCTCAATTTAATTCGTTCAAAATTCTGGGTCGTTACACTTTTGGAAAATGAAACTACCATAAGGCCTCCCGCCACACACACAATGAAAATGCAGAATTGGAGGAGATTCCTCGTTATGATAGTCAAAGATGCTTACTACGAAAGATCAGTTGATATAATGTCTAGTGTGGAAAACATTTCGAAAGTATAATATTAATCTTAGCCAGCATAGGTACTATTATACTATGCCTACTATAGCTGCTATGTTAAATAGCAGGTTCTACAACTAAAACCGTACAAGGTTCGTATTGAGAATTGGATTTCCAACGAATGGTCAGGCTAAGGAACTTCCTACTGTTAATAGGTACGCCTCTGGATGGACGACCCAAGAACTAACTAGCTCTCTGCCAACACAAGGCCGGGTTACCTCTGTCACTAGGTAACTACTACACGAATATGCCACCCCCCGGTCCTTTGGGACCTTTATCCGAGGCGCCTCAACAAAACAACAATCACACAGTAAATGAGATTGGAGTAACCACATAGGTTAAATACCAGGGCTCCATACCTGATACCACCCTTTTTCAGAAGGAAATGACAAACCCTAAAGGGAGCGACCCTAATAACCTTGCCGCATCATTCCTGTTTTGACCATTTCCGGGTTGTGAGGTCCGAAGAGGTCTCGTCCACAAAGCTACGCTTTTTCACAAAGCCATGCTTTGATCAACAAATGATCAATAAATAATCATCACACAGCAACACTCAGCATGCCACATTACCAAATTGGGAATATATCGCTGATAACCTTCAACTACATAACCTCTGAGCTCGTACGTCTCAGAGAAGGGTGTTAAGCTAAGAGAATAAATTCTCCGCCACCAACAGAAATGTATTTGAAAGAAATCAGCTTTATACCTCAAAGTGTAATGTCAGACATGTAACCATACAAGTCTGTTCCGGGTTCGAACAGGACCGAAGGCACTTCCAAAGAAGCCCTTGCAATCCGGGTATTCACAATCCCGATCGGACTTCCCATCACAAAGGAAATCTCTATACCATAGCTAACGGTGCAGAGACAATCGATAGGTTGTCCTATCGTTCTCACAAATACCCGGTCTTCACCACCGGTCTTCAAAAGCTATCCATTTCGACATATCACTTATTCGGAATGGGTTATATGACACAAAGGTCCTCTCCCGGCTAATCCGAATAATGAGCGCTTATTTTTAAAAATAATTGTAGCATTCAAATTCAAACAAATCACAACAAATACCATTTAAAGGACAATATTGATAGTCGGTTATTTAACTATCAATGGATATGCACAACACCACCAGATTCCAAATAATTTCCCAAATTATTTATTTTCCAAAAATATATGTACAAGATATATATTTTTAACACTTTAACCATTTGAAAACCAATTTCAAATCACTTTTCATTCACGGAACAAAATTCTCGATATTATTTATTTCCACTGGAAATCTGCCAAATCTGAATACTTGACAATAATTTACATCACTTATCCAAAATATATTTGAAAAACATTTTAAAATAAAAGTCTACTTTTAAAACACTTTATTTTCAAATATTAGCTATAAAAACATTATACTAATATTATATATAAATTTAAGTCCAAACAAATTTTCTTCAAAATAAAATTTGTAGATAGAGTGTAATTATTTAAATAATCAATTTCTAAAACAATTATAAATTAAATCTTTAAATAATTTCTTCTATAATTTGCTAAATAAATCTTTACTCTAAAGATTTCAGAATAACTTAAGAAAACAATTTTTTTCCAAAATATTCTTTGAAACTACTTTAGAACTTTTAATTTTTATACTTTAAAAATTATTTTGGAGATATGCTCGGCTTTCCAAGGAGAATACATTCTCACTTCAAAATGGTTCATTTAAACCAATTAAATAAATCCTTGCCAATTTATTTTAAACTTACGTTCCAAATCCGTAAATTTATTTCCACACTTCAAAAATAAATCAATGTTTATTTTTTTAAAACAAATTCCTCTTTCCTTTATAAATTCCATAGTGAATTTAAATTTCCAAATATCCACTGATATACGATTTTCAAATCGATTTCAATATTCACTTTCAACAACAATTCGATTTTTCAATTTATTTCAAAAACACCAAATCAAATTCCATATTGATTTTCAAAATTCATTTCACTTCACCAAACAAATTTCTAACTGGATTTCGAAATTTATTTCCAATCACCAAAATCAATTCCCAAATGGATTTCTAAATTTATTTCCTTTTAAAATAAATTCCTTCATTTTTTTCCCACTATTAAAATCCAATTTTAAACAAGTTCTTCAACTTTTAAACAATATTATTCAAAATCCCATTATTAAAATCTTTTCCCATATTTTTGGAAATAATTCGATATGATTCAAAAATAAAACTTCACCCATTTCAAACTTCTTTTTCTAAATTTGTTCAATTCTCAAAAATAAATTTTATTATAATTTTCAACTCGAATTTTCAAAAATCCAATTTTTTATTTATTTCTGGTATCCAACGATACCAAAAATACATTCGGCTAAATTTTAGCCTTCAACAGTTCCAATCACAAATATAATCACACACAGATTATAAATAATCAACACACAATATATGAAACAAATTCACATAATTTGAGGAATCCAGTTGGATCCCTCCAACCTGTTTCCCTGCATCCACAGATGTTAGCACAATACCCATTCCACTTCGAGGTGGAATATCGCGGTATATGGGATTTATAAAATATCATCTGCTATTATGCGGCGCATAAGGTCTCATCCGCTATATAATGCAGGAAATCAACAACTCCAATATATATATATATTCCAATATATATATATATATTGCTATATACTACTATATTAACTATCACAATCAGGCAATCAATCAATAACTGCAATTCAATTTTAATTTGAGTGAGAAGATCTCACCTTAGCTTTTATTTGCAATCCGTTTCCTTTTTGGCTGGTTTCCATTCATTTTAGACCTTGTATAGCCAATTTTATACAGTTGATTAATATTCGAAACAAATCGAAAAAAATCAATTTTCATTTGGTAATTTTAATTATTCAATGATTTTATTTTAAACTAATACTTCTAAATTTTAAACAAATTCCTTTTAAAATTTTCCAACTTTTACCTAGATATATATAAATTTGAGAATCTGCATATATGTGCTGCTGTATATATTTTCCTTAACCTATGGATATATATATATATATATATATTAGATTAAATTTAAAAACAAGCTGATTAATATAAATTTCTACTGTTTATTTTCTTCCCTTTTAAAACTACATATATATACATATACATAGAATTTGAAAAATTGTATTTATCACTTCATCATCACTTTATTTTTTTCTAAACTATATATATTTATTTTCAAATTATCCAAAACTGGAATTACCTTACTGTAAACATTTTCTATTTTACTTTCTATATCCATATATTATCAACTAAATAAAACAAGCTTGACCAATACCTCACTGCTTTATCTCGAACGAAACCCTAGCCTCACAGCCACTCCATCGACCAGCTAGCATGCCACCATCTGCCGCCCTTATCGGCCTCGAAGCCGCCGTGACTATACCCCGTCATCTTCGAACCATCGCCTGATGCCTCGCGAACAACCCCGCAGCCTTCTCCACATCTGTTGCGAAATCCCAATTCGCCTCGACCCCGAAGCCTCGACGTGAATCACCACTTCGACCTCGCGTGATGATTCCCTTGAACAATCCGCGAATGATACTCGCGATTGCAGTCGCCATCAATCGCCATGCTCGCGAGCTCGAGCTTGCCTGAACCCTCTGACCTCGTGCTCGATTTGAAAGAGACGGAGGAAAATCGCTCTGCCATATTTATTGAAAGAGGAATTCAATTTTACTTGGAAATTTGAATGAAGAGTTCGGCCATGATTTTTTTCTTTCTGTTCGAATTGTATGATTTGAGAAGCAGGGAAAAGAAAAGGAAGGGTACGAAGGAGACAAGATGGTGGCTGGTTGTACGAATGGTCGGAATAAGAATAAATAAATATAATTTAAATTGATTTCAAATTGTCTCGAATTTGTAGCTTAAATTTTTGACCTCCTATCGAGGCATGCCGCTAGGCGTTCATAATGTTATACCCCTATTCCAAACACAATGGAAAAGGTTTCGACTCCAAATTCGATCGTATGGAGAAAATAGCTTTTTGGACCAGTTATAATATTAAATTTTCGATAAAATTTTCAGCGCGTTTGCTTATCGTACGGCCAAACGATCACTCCAAACATTACGAAAATTGAAATCCGGTAATAATACAATATTACGGATCCAATGAAACTGGTTTCGTCGAATTCCGAGACTGTGCCCCGGAACGCTATTTTTAAATTCAATTTAAACAATATAAATTCAAAACTGAACAAAACAGTTTCAAATTCAATTTTGAAAGTCCCATTATCTTCAGTATTATAAATATAAATTTTCTAAGCCTTGAAAATATTTTTAATCAGCTTAAAACTGAAGATACAAATTTTTACCCAGATTTGATAATTAAATTCAAAAATTAAATTCCCAAATTCATTCTGATATTCGAATTTCAAATTAAATTAACTTCCAGATATTTAAAATCAATTAAATATCCTGATTTCCAACTTCAAAAATTCAAGGTCGTTACAGATGACCTCTCTGAACAAACCAACTGGAGAAGTTGAAACCTGAATCGATAGTTGGATCTCCAAACGAAGCTCCAAACTCCAAAGGTGAGTCTCAAATGCTGTATCACTCAGTTTGACCCGAGCGTAAAGCAAAACACAAAACACTCGAGTCAGGATTAACACTCTTATATCAATAATCCCAACTCAAGTGAAATATCAACTGAAATACAAGTAACTCAAAGGATGTTTGGGATAACCATCCTCTAAGGATCCGTGGAACTATCTACAATGGAAAGTGTACTCTATTAACCACCAAACGCCATTATAACACAGTGGTCCTTTCAAAATAATTTATACTTCAAAATCGAAATATCATTTCCATTATATATATATATATATATATTCTCAATTTCACAAATTTATTCAAGTCTACTCGATTTCTAATTCAAATTTAATTCAATCTAGATTTATCCATTTTAATTCAATTCAGTTTCTAAATAACAAATTCAAATTATATTGACTTCAAATACAGATCTGAATCACAAAATAAACCATTTAAATTCCAATATATTTCAAAGTTTTAATATTCAACATTTTCAAAGTTCAATTTAACAGTTTCATATAGATCTTGATTTAACCTCATTATTATTTAGTCTTGAAATATTCACTTAATAAATTCGGTATTATTTCAATAACCTTAAATTACATTTAAACTAAATATTCCCTTCGATTTATTTAAACTTGAAATATCCATTTAATCACTTTAAATAAAAAATCAAGTTATAAAATCAAATCTTAAATTTCAAATTCAATAGTTCAAGTCGATCTAATTAAGTAGAATTCTTAATTAAATATAATTTCAATTAATTCAACTTTATCTTCCTTAACTTATACAAATCCTTAAAAAAATCTATTTAAAAACATAATACTTAGACATATTATATTAATTAAATCAAACTTTATTAAATTAAAGTTTATTATTAAATCTACTTTATATTAAAACTTATTTTCATATAAAATATTTCCAATATTAAATAAAACCATGTATGTATTCCCTTTCAAAACCATAGAAATCATTTTAAAATATTTATATATATATAGACCAACGGTGTCGGCATAAAGTTTTCTATCCTATGGACAAGTGATACGGATATTTATCATTTCAATCCGTAATTTAAATATATACGGGTAGATATCATTTCGACCCGCAATCCCAAATTCAATTCAATGAAAATCGCTTGGGTCTATCATTTCAACCCATAACTATTTTCTCCTATTCTAAAGTCCATTCGGGTATGTATCATTTCAACCCATAGTGAATTCTATACTAACAGGGAACTTGCAGAATGATAACAGATATGATAATAATATAACAGATAATAATATAACAGGCATATATCATCAGTAATTAAATAAAATATAAATAATAGGATATGGTGTCATATCCCACAGGTGAACAGATACAGATAATAACATATCTAACAATAACTAAATAATTAACAGTTCAAATTAGCAGCATATTTCAATTGTCGTTTCAATTGAAATCAAATTTAATAAATATAAGAACGTTAATCGTGAGTGATTGCTCACCTTTTGAGACTAGAGAAGAACGATAATGAGATGAGTTACGAATCCAAACACGAACTTCGAAGCAAAGCAAAGTTGGCACGCATTTGATGACAAAGCTGAAAGTTTGGGATTGACGAAATCAAATTAGAACAGGATCGATGAAGATAATTGATGTAAGTGAGCCCAAAATAACTATATATAGTGTCATATTCTAAATCTGAACATTTATTAAATTAAATCAAAATCATTGTTTTTAAATTTAAAACACATATAAAAAAATCAAACATATATACCATATATAATTTGAAATAAATACATAATTATATACTTATTAAGAATACAAGATGCTTACATACATGTTATATCCTTAACACTAATATTTAAAATAAATTTATATACACTTGCTTTACTTTAATACATATAAACTAACATTAAAACTTCTATATATATAAACTAATAATATAATATACTGATACAAAACCAGAATCCTGCATATATACAAACTAATATATATATATATATATACCCACATATATAACAGTAAAATGTAAAACAAAGAAACAAATAAAAACTTCATCCCAGATCACATGTTGTAAACAGTATATATATATATCATAAACTCATACTTTAAAACAAAACATCTGGGTATAGGCAGCGACAGATGTATATGAATCAATATATAATGTATATAAAACTGAAATCTAGACACTTTATATATATAACAAAATATACATATATATAAAAACTTGAAATATATATATATATATATACAAGTAGCAAGTTAAAACCGACCAACTGATGCTATAACTTATATATAACTATCATACAGTATACACAACTAATATGTACATCTCTTACAATAATAATACTGCTACATACAATTAAAATCAATCTGTATTTTACAGCCTTTATGTTATACCCTACCTTAAATTATAATAACAGTTTATCATATATATATATATATATATGACTCACACATATAACTTATATTTTGAACAAGTATATACAACTTAGCCTTTGAACCTAGCTAAGCAAACAATATATAACATATATACGAATATCAAATAATTAATTACATTGCACATATCCTAATTGTTATATCACTTAATAAAATTTAATTTTATTATTTATAGAAGCCAAATTATACTTTTCATGTTTTAACATTTAAGGACTATCTCTCTACTGGTATAAATATAGACAAGCTGACTGACACACCTAATATATATATATATATATATCACAAAATCATTACTTTCAAAAGTCCAGATTACTATATATATAAACACATGTTAGCAAATGCAAATCTTTGGAAGATATTATTTATAACTAACACATCTCTATGTACACACACACACACACACATATATATATATATATATATATATAAAGCAGCAACCCCAAATTTACTTTGAAAAGAAAAACAATATAATACTAATACATAATCTGATATATATACAATCATCAACAACACCCATATAATGTAATATAATATAGAATAACAAATATGTATAAACACTCTTAAACAATATATATGTATATATATATACCTTATAACAACTACATATAGAATAAAGTAAAACTTTATACTCATATATATATAAACTAATATTTTGTAAACTATGACATATATATATATATGTAATATATATGTAACAATATATAGGTAGTACAAATGAAATAAACAAGTATCAATTTGAAAGAAAACAAAAAAAATATGAATATATATATATATGTAACAGCAGAACCGAAATGTGATTACAACGTGAATGCCGAGCAAAAGAACATGAATGTCGAGCAAAAGATGGTGGTTGGATCTTGGCCGAGCAGAGGGCAAGGTTTGCTGCGGCAGGTGGAGGGGTCTTCGGTCATGGTCGAGGCGTAGGGAGAAGGGTGCACGATGGAACCGGGTGAGCAGTGGTGGCTGCTTTGGGTCTTGGTTGTGGCAGAGGAGACTAACGGTGGAGCAGCTCAGGCGGGTTGTGGTTTTCAGGCAGGGAAGAGCGGGTTTGCGCGTTGGTCAGGGAGAGAACTCGAAGGAAGAACGAGCAAAGAAAAAAAAAAGAAATGAAGAGGAAAAGTTGTGGAAGGAGGTGATGTAAATGGAAGAGGAAGAACAGGCTGTTACTAATATATGAAATATATATTATATTATACAATTTACTCAATTGAATGTTGTACCAAAACTGAAAAGCAGAGAAAAGGTATGTGAAAGGACAAGCCACGAAATATTGAAACCAGAGCATATTAAAGGTCAGTATGTTGAAAATATTAATTTCTGAAGGCTATTCGATTCTCGTGATTCATGGTGGACAGTGAAGTGACCTTAAACAAAAACTCCAGAAATTCATACCGGTACGGTTAACCACATTTTTTTTGTTTTCACTGCGTACCGGACACCGAAACACAGAAACAAATATACCGCAGAGATCAGCACGACGAGACGATCAAAACGGTATACAGATATCAGTGGTACGATCATCATATCAAAAGTCGATAATCGGTACATATATACGTTGCTATTCCGTACGGAAAAATCCAAACAGAGCTAGAAACATCTGAATTACGTGAAACGAATTTCGCAGTCTGATTCAGAGTGTTCAAAATAAATTTTCTCATGTTGACATATTTAGGTTTCAGAACATCTTTAAATTCAACTGTTATTAACCGATTTAAATTGAAATAAAATTTCATAATAAAATAAACTTCAATATTATCAGACGAAAATTTACTGGTTGCTATGTTTACATAGACGTATTCCAAATAATAAATTTTTATTTTCAAATTTTATTGTTTAAAATTTCACAAAGTTTCAATTAATTTAATAAATAAAATCACTAAAATTTATGGGTCGTTACAAGATTTGGATTTAATTTAGATTCGGATCTGGATTTATAATTTACCTTGGATTTGACGATTTGATTCGACCTTATTCTTCTTCTCTATTATTTTCTACTATTCTCACTTGTATATATGTATATAAACTATAATTTAGTTATAATCAAGAATTGTGGAGAAAAGGAAATGGCAGAGCTTCGCCGTGCTTCAGAAAATATGAGAAGAAAAATGAGGAGTTAGGTCCATATTTAGAGGGGTTCGAATCAGTGTCAGCCGTTACATTAAATTATTTCAAATTTGGTCATTCCACCACATCACAATTTCACAATCGACATCCCTACCCGTAAATTACCGCCCCCTACCCGTCGACCAACCCAAGTGAGGGTTTAAACGGTCATTGATTATTTTGTTAATTAATATCTGTTACTAACGTTCGTTAATTTTGTACTTTATATGTTTGTTCGAGATAATTTGTTTCTGCTTTAAGCTTACTTAAACCCTAAGCAATTGTTAATGTTAATTAACATTAATTATTTCACTAATTACACTTTATTTCCTTCATCACATATATAATTATTTACGATTTAAAATATTCAAATGTAAATAACTTTTCCGTTTGAACTCCGATCTTAAAACTTTATATATGAAAATTGATCAAAAAATCACCACAAACTCAACGATGCAAGTTTCATAGCCAAATTTTGATATTTACAAAAATTCTATTTTTTGGCGTTACAATTACTAATTTATTTCATTTTGTATTAAATATTGCCAAAATTGAAAGTGTGCTATGGATTGTATAATATGGATATATGCTAATACAAAGTGTAGTGATGATAGCTATACAGTAAATAGTGCGGAATATAAAAGCAGTAAAGTAAAATGACACCAGGTATTTTTATACTGGTTCGGAGCACCGTCCTATGTCCAGTCCCAGACTCCTTCTGGAATTTCACTAAAACAATAACCCTCACTTAACCCGGAGGAACAGGTCTATACAACCCTTGAGCAGCCGAACAAGGACCTGAGCAGCGGAACAGGATTTCACCTCAGGAGCCGAAGAGGACTTCACACGCCTGAGCAGCAGAATAGGACTTCACCAAATACAAAATATTGTTTTGACTTTGTGTGTTCTAATAACACAGATTTGTCACTTGTAGTACACCCTTCCTATAATCTTCTCCTCGAGTATAAATATATATATATATATTTGAAGTTTATGAAGAATAGAAAGGTATAAGATTGCTTTAATGTAGAATATTTGAAAGTATAGTTGCAAATAGATTCCAGAGAATTAGATAAGAAGGATAAGAAAATTCGGTTGTAATTCAGTTGTCTGGAATCAAGTTGAAGTATGTATTTATAAGGGTTAGAAAGCAGCGACTGCTGATGAAAAGTTTCGATTGAAGTGTTGCGTCCAAATCTTTTCGTAGAGGTTCATAACTCTTCACAAATAGTCGTGTCTTTTCGAAAAGTAGATGTTGTAAAAATTCAGTCAACGTAGCTTCCGGGTCAGTCGACTGAATATTCAAACGAATTTTTAAATATATATTTGTATATCTGTACACCTGTGCATGTTGCACAGAGATTTCTAGGTCAATCGACTGAACCTCTGGGTCAGTCGACTGACCTGGTAAAATCTGTGCAATATGCACAGTTTACACAGGTATAATAATATATAATTTTTAAACACTTCTATAAATTTTATATGCTTATATATGTATAAAATATTTGGAACTAGAATGATTAAATATATAAGCTAATATATACGTAATCAAGGAGAGATTTTAACAATATTGACCTAAGACTCAAAATTAAACTAATAAAATTGATGCACCGATTTTGAAGTCTTGTCTCCTTGTAGTATATATTCTCTTTTTGTCGTAGCAGTCATCAAATCTGTATGTCGTAGTGATAGCTTTGTGTTATGAATCAAAACCAAGTCTCAACATAAATTACAGGGTGTTACATTCGTCTCTCTTAAAAGAATTTCATTCCCAAAATTTCTTAAGGGATGAATCATGTAACATAACGCGCAACCATTCTAAACTAACCAACCAATTTGTGTGCAACCAACTTTTGCAACCAATCATGTACAAATGCACAGTGGATCATAATACATACGATATGTAAACAACATAATTCTAACTGACGCCTCATATATGAATCTATTCTTTAAAACAATTTTTTTTTTGAAATATGGTGCAAGCAACACACACACACACATATATATATATATATATATATATGCTAGCAGTTCTATATGTATGCAAATTTTGGAACCAAGATCTTTTTTGCATCCAATTTTTCTTACACTTCTACGAGTAGAAGTTTAGTTCAACCAATTGTTGCATCCAATCCATACCATTCAAAATCCTAGTACACCATTTCTAACATCCAAATTTAGAAAAAATCCAGTTTTCTAAACCTATATTCTTATGTCGGAAGAGGATTTCGATGGAGAATTCCGTATTTATATCCTTCTCTTTTGTACCCTTTTCACTGTCTCTTAGAACCTTCTCTTTTGCCCCCAATTCTCTTCCAGCTTTTCCAAGTAGAGTCCACATATGGAAATTTACTTTTAAAATTTTAAAAATAAAGTTATTTTTAAAACAGGTTTTGTTTACCTATCAACAAGGTATGGAAAAGAGATTCCATAGCTAAAATAAATTTTTCCGTCATCACTAACTATATTTTATTTTACTATCACTTCTGTTGCACAGTAAAATTTCTACTTCCTAACCCATCGACTTTTCCCCTGCTAAGCATATCGCATTTCAATAATAAAAAAGTTTCTCCTTCTCCACACAAAACCTTTTAGATTAAATTTTGAAATACTTGGAAAATTCTTAAAGATTTACAATTTCACCACCATTTTTCAAATTTTTTTATAAAAGTATTTTATCTCTAAAATTATGAATTTTGAACAAAACTTTCAAAAGTATGTTTTTTTTTCAAAACAATTCATGTCATATCCTAAGTGGTTGGGGTTTAGTCTAGAGTTTGACGTCCATAATGAACACTATTCTATTATGCGGTAAATGTCAATTTCAAACAACTTTTCTTTTAATTCTATTAACAACCATCACACAAGTTCATTAATAAATTTTATCTTTCAAGGTGTACGGGTAGTGACTCATGGCTCCGCAACAACTTTTCACTTTCCTTCGCTCGCTAAAAATTTATCTCCTAAAATTTTACTACTTTTTGTGACTTTACTTAAATTTTCTTCTAGTAGTTAATTAAACAAATTTCCTAATTTATTTTATAACTTCCATCCTTTTCCTAATTTTTTCTAGCATTAATTTAGTGTTTGTCCTGAAATTTACTTGTTTTACTGTTTTCCAAATAATACCGCAGTCAACACAGAAAACAAATAAAAATGAACACCTTCCAAAACATCGTTCGAATTTTATACAACAGAAACAACTATGTTTACAACCAAAAACCTAAAAGAAACAATTGTTGGAAGTTTCCTATCAACGTCAACTGACATTAATGACGTTGTGGCCCTGTCACTCCTTACTTAAATTAAATGGACCTTTCTAACGTGTCATTCTACTATAAACCCTATATCTTAATCCACCTTTCTGGCTTCTAACAAATAAGGTCCACTCATTACTTTTAGCTACCACCATCAATTATAGGCTGAACTCTGCATTTCCACGTTGTAGTGGGCTAAGAAATGCAAACTATGCATATTTAAAATAACTTGCTGGAAAAATTGGCTCAACGAAATAAATTTCCTACCTTCCATCATGCCCATTTTAATCCTGAGCCAACCAACGTCCTCTATGTGTGTTTTCCCTCTCGTTACCCTTTATTATGATCTTCTTTTAATCCAACACTCTTGATAGTATTATCAAATTTTGGTATTTACTTCCTTTATCTTGATCTTTCGTGCGAGTATTTTCTAAAACTAGTAGAAGTGTACTTTGATATCATTCCTCCATGGGTTCTTTTCACGGCTCTCCCATATGTTCACTACAAGAACGCGTACGATTTCCGACGGTTGAAAACCATTTCCGACGGCTTCCAATAGCATCCGTCATACAATTTCTGACGGCTACCAACAGAGGACTCGACGGCTCTAGACTGCCATGAAGACAAGTGGCCGATTAAGAGGAAGCAACAAACCGCCACTAGCCATCGGAAGCCGTCGGAAATTGTTGACCTATAAGCCGTCGCCAGCCGTAGGGAACCGTTGGAAAACTTGAAGCATTTTTCCAGAATTCAGAAATATAATATAGTCACACACAACCACAAATCGAATTCAAATATTCAATATAATCTCAAATCATACAAATATACCCAAATCACATAAAGAAAATTAAACCAACCATAACTCACACAACATCAAACCAACCAAAACTTTGTTAACATAATATACATATGTGTCATCATACAATATATATACCGTGAAACACCAACAAATCTCACACCATCAACAACTCAAATGTCATCATCAATAACTCACCATCATCAACTCACAAATGTCAAACTGACCATCACCAAATGTACCATCAAATAATATACAAAACAAATCTCAATGTATCACCAAACGATACTAAAAAATGTCGAATAACAAAAAACATAACTATTACTCCTGTCAATCACCTCTAGAACCTCCGGAACCAATGGAAGATGGAAAGCGGCCACCATACTGCTGCATGTACTTAGCAATACGCTGGTCCAACAGCTGTGTCATCTCAATGGCCTGTCGATGGTTCTGCTCCTCCAACTACGCTACCCTAGCTCTCAATTCCTTGATCTCCGCTAGATCGATCTGAGCTTTGCTTTGGCTGGCTCTCCTCTTTCTACCCTGCAATACTTATTTAATTTAGTAAAAGTTCAATTACTATAATCTTACTATCGAAGCAACAACATAATATTTTAATTGTTATATCAATAAACTTATCGAAATTAAAGCGATGTGAAGTTCTTTAGAACTGAAAGATTACTAAATTGTTATATCTAAATATATTATTCATTACCGCTAGATTAGCAAAACTGTAACGCCTGTTCCATGAAGGTGTTCATTACTGACTCAAAAATGACATCCTCCTCGTCCGTAGTCAGCTGCTCTCGACCTGTTTCCTCCAGGAGTTTCTGCTTTTGTTCCATAAACCGTGCCTGCATGAAAAAAAATACATTTGAAATTAATAGCATAATATCTTAATTTATTATACTTTAATAATTGAAACAATTACTAATAGTATATATACTAAAATATGCTCATATGGCTCTTCCGCGATTTATCGTCATGCCATGTATATGAAACAGTCCCGTTTGGATTTACATGCTCGATGGCATGAGTATGGGTAAATACATCCAGGTACGATACGGAACCCTGCGCCTCTGCTTTCTGAAATTGATTATTATGTACTATTATTGTATATTCGAAATTATACAACATAATAACTATTTACAATTCACAGTTAATAAATTTACAAACTCCTGGTGATATTGTTGGAACGACTTGGACCCTCCTCGATGAGTGACAGGATTCTTGTTCCTATTTGTAGAGTTTCTCTACGACTCTGTCTATACATTTAAATAAACAATACATTATTTACTTACCAAATATTTTTTGATATTTATATATCAATCAAAAAATTAATAAAAGATTAGTACACTTACCTTCGCTTCGTCACTCTCCCAATGTGCCAGCCATCCCTTCCACACACTCGCTCCCATCCAGTTTGGCTTCTCCCCATTATGCTTCACAGCCGACATAGAATCCCAGTAATTCTTCCTCATCTTCTACATCCAGTAGTGTCGTACTAGCTGCCCGACGTCTACTTGGACGTCAACTGCGGCTTGCATTTCATGATAAACAAGCAACAAATATTTAAACAATATAAGATGAACAGCAAATAAGCGACAAATAAATTGAGAATGAAAAATAGAAGATTATATTTACAATGAAATCATGCCATATACACTCCATGATGTGGGAAGGGTTATTATTCCACTTGGGCCAGCAAGCCGTCATCCTACTCTTATATGAGTCTTTAGAAACTTATAGAACTACGACTGACGGTTGTAGGTCGAACCCTCTATGGTAAATATGATGTAGATTATTATATCATACACAAAATATTTATGATGCTGAAAAATATTTTATACTTACCCCTCCACTTTAGGCACCAGATACACAACTGGATGTTATGGCGGCTGTGATGGGCCGTTGCCATCGCCTCCGGATCAATAGTATGAGCTCCTCCTTCTGGACGACATGATACCTGTTACAGACACATCATTTTATAAGAGAATAATAGCATAATAATGACATATATTGTATAATAATGACATAAAGTACATAAATTGCAAAATATACCTGATTTAGATTGGGTCTCATATTCTGACGATAAGCAGAATATAACATTTTTAACATAAATTGCTAACTAAATGACATAAATGGTATAAATGATGTGAATGACGTAAATTACATAAATGACATAACTTACGTAAATGACGATAAGCAGATTCGGTTTCATAAGTGACATAAATTACATAACTTGCAAAATAAATGTCATCAATTATATAAATTGCATAATACATCAAAATTCAACATAATATTTTTATCAATCCTCATCCTCATCATCTTTTAATTCAGACTCAGTCTCATATTCTACATTATTTTCCTCTCTACTCTCAAATGCTTTTAGCAAAACGTTTGATTCATCGTTCGGAGATCCAAAATCAGTACGATCGTCTGTTTTCTTTGCTCAAGATATGTCTGATAAGCTTGTTCGTTTGGAATATTCTTTCCATCAAATGTAAATCTTGTCTTTGTTTTAAAAACTACTGACCAATCCTCTTTATCTCTTTTTAGAGAAGGATGAGGAGCTAATAAACTTGCAATGCTTGTTTGGCTAGTACAAAATGATCGTATTTGTGATAATGCGATGTGTGCATTATTTCGATAAAATTATAATCCTTGTGCATATTAATTCCAGAACCTAGAACATTGTTGAACCAATTGCATCTAAACAGAAAAACATCCTCCGCGGGTCGTGAGAAATATGTCAGTTGCAAAATTTGGGTTAAAACGCCATAAAAATCATTTATGTGATTTTCTGGATCATCGCTACCTTTAACAAATACACATGTATTATTAGTTAATTTTTCAACACCATATTCTTTGGTGTTGAATTTATATCCATTGACAAAATATATTGGATATGTCTTGACATTTCTTTTTGGTCCCAACGCAAGATGTTTCAATCCTTTGTCGACCACACAATTTCGCGGTTCATAAACGTACTTTGAAATCTAATTAGAAAATTCTTTACCGAGATCTCTGCGTGGATGTTCTCTTTCATAAACACTGCATATATGAATAAAATATTGCATTAAATTCTACATGCGAATGCATTATTGAAATGAATAAATCAAGAGTTATTATTTCATATTACCTAACAAATTGTGCAACCTCGGCATAATTAAGAAGAATATAAGTGTGTGCTACATGAAGATCTCTATCGTCTAACCATACGTCTACACACTTTCCAAAAGGTCGACCATGTTGTCTAAAAATAGATAACATTGTTTGAGAGGACTCTTGTTCGTCGCCCTCATTATTATGTGGAACACTTTCAAATGACATGTTCACATGGTCACTGAAATAGTGAGAGAAAAAGAACGAAGCTTCTTGTTCGATGTATGATTTATAGATCGAACCTTCAACTCATGCTTTTTGTCTCACTTTTTTCTTCAGATGATTTAAGTATCTATGAAAAATTAATTTACATTAACTTTAACTTTCGAATATAATTAAATTAATAGGTAACATATTTGATATCTCTCAAATGGATACATCCATCCATATTGCACAGGACCTCGAAATCGTGCTTCAGATAGGAGATGAACAGGTAAATGCTCCATTACATTAAAAAAACCTAGTTGAAATATTTTCTCCAATTTGCAGAGCAATATAGGAATATATTCTTCAAGTTTACGTAGATGTTGAACTTTTAACGTAGTCGAACAAAGCTCTTTGTAAAACAGACTAAGTTCTGTTATTACCTTCCAAACTTTTAAGGGCAATAGTTCTTTGAATACAACGGGTAATAAATTTTCTATCGTTATGTGACAGTTGTGGCTTTTCATTCTACTCAATCTACCGTTTTTAAAGTCAACACATCTACGAAGATTTGATGAAATCCCATCAGGAAATCTTAATCTTTCCACCCATTTTAACACAACTTGAACTTGATTATTATCTAACTCATAACACACTTTGGGTTTTTTATTGTGGTTTGGTTTCATACGAAGCTCAGAACGTTTGCATAATGTTGTATATCGCATCTTGATTTCAGATCGTCCTTAGTCTTCCCCTTGACATTCAAAATTATGTTAAAAATATTATCAAATACATTTTTCTCGTTATGCATCACATCAATATTCTGATGAAGCAGAAAATCATTCCAATAAGGCAACTCCCAAAAAATACTTTGTTCGCACCAATTATGAATAGTCAATTCACTTGCAATTTCAATTTGTACTCCAGTTTCATGTATGTTTGGATAGTCCCTTACAAGTTCATATATGTATTCGCTTGACAATATCGTTGGTGGTTGTCTGGATTCTACTCTATTAGCTAAAAGTTTTTTCTATCTCCTCTGAAGGGATGATTGACATGGAGAAAACATCAATGGCAGTCAAACCATGAAATTTTCTTACCATTCGGTAAAGAAAATGCCCATGTTTCTTCCATGCAATAAGAACAAGCTAGACAACCGGATGTACTCCATCCTGAAATCATTGCATAAGCAGGAAAATCACTTATAGTCCACAACAAAGAAGCAAACATACGAATTTTTTTCTTTGAAACGTTGTATGTTTCTACTCCTTCATTCCACGGTGTTTTTAACTCCTCAATCAACAGTTGTAAATAAACATTGATTCCTTGTATTGGATCGTCGGGGCCAGGAACGACAATAGTAAGAAACATATATGGATTTTTTTCATACACATCCATGAAGGTAAATTATAAGGTGTGATGATAATGGTGCAAAGATGAATATTTAGCACCAAATTAAGAAAATAGTGAAAAACCATCCGTACATAATCCAAGTCTAACATTATGACTCTCCGCTGCAAAAGTGGGATAATTTTTGTCAGAATGCTTCCATGCTTCTCCATTGGCTAGATGTGTCAACGTACCTTCTTCCTCTATTCTCACACTATGCCAACTCATATGAGGTACATTTACAGAAGATGCATATAATCTTTGAAGCCTACAAGTGATGGGCAAGTGATGCATACGTTTGTATGGAACTTCCTTTCTCTTCTTTTTTCTTGGTTTGTACCTTTCCTCGTTACATATTCTACACTTCCTAAGAGTAATGTTCTCTTTCCAAAATAACATGCAGCCATTTAAACACGCACCTATTTTTTTATATGGTAAACCAAAAGCCGACATAAGTTTTTTAACTTCATAGTGATTTTAACACATTAAATTATCGGGCGGCATATGTCATTTTTCAGCTTGTACAACAGCTATAAATCCGGCTTCGGTGATGTTGTATTTTGGCTTCATCGCAATGTATTCTGCAGTTACTGATAGCTGAGTGCCGCTTTTACAACCATCCCAAAGAGGTTTCTTAGCAGCATCCAATAAATCGTAAAAAATTCTGCTGCAATATTTGGTTCTTCAACATGTACATCGTCGTCATCAACTTCAACCGTAGGGAACATTGATCATGTTGCGTCTTCCACCATATTTTCTGTACGATTTGTCATAACAAATTCATTACCAGCCACCTCTAATTTAGACTCTGCAGGAGTATATGCTACAACTTCTCCATGACGATCCCAAACATAATACTCTGGTACAAAACCGTTTTTGCACAAATGAACTTTCACAATACCTAGTAACAAATACTTCAAATGTTTACACCTACTACATGGACAACAAATTTCTACATCGATTCTGTTATTACTTAAAGCGAATTCAACATATACGTTTATACCATTATAAAAATCTTCCTTTATTGAGCCCCTAAGTCCCCTTTTTTGATACATCCATCTCCTCCGATTAACAAAATAATCGATCATTTTTCCTATTTGAAAAAATATATCACAAATTAAAAAATAAATATTGGCCATTTTACGAATTGATATTTTATTTTTCAATTTATTGATACATAATCTTATACGCATCAATTTAACCCAACTTAAGAATACAATATTGAAATATTGGTTTATGGTTTTCTATTTTGATGGTCAGTCATCCTACTTACCATTACAAACACAGTAAACAATTACATTTTGTAAATTATTTCATTTTAAAAGATTTAACAAAATTTCGCCAGCACTTCCCCTTTGTTTCCTGTATTCTACACAAACGCGTGTACACAGGAAACAAAAAAGAAAAGTGATGGTGAAATTTTATAAACCGTTTAAAACGAAATAATGTATGAAATGTAGTTATTGACCGTGTTTATAACTTGTCCAATACAGAGACAAATCCAGCAAGTATTGTACCAGATGAATACAAATGTCGTTTTTATGACAAAAATGAATATTATATAACGATCATGTACAACACTTGTCGGACGGGGCCAAAAACTCTCTAAGGGACGTAATAAAAAAGTTGTTTATACAAAAATTGGAAGTTTTATAGTTTTTCTTCTTATTTATTATATAATATATTATTGTTTGTAGACGGTTGAAAATTTGCTAATTTTATATATTTCGAAAAATTATTAATTGACCATATTATTCCGCGTATTTTATCGAACAAGGTTAATTCAGCGTATTATAGTAGATGTGTCAATTATTTTTTCCAGCGTTTCTGATAGAAATAATTTATTTAATTATTAGTATGTGTGTGTGTATATAATGATTAACACATATACACACACGTATATGAGTACATAAACACCCCAATTAACACAAGACAATGCTAAAAAGAACACATATATAATGGTTTACGCATATACACAAATTCATGAATTATACATATTTTTCACAATTTAAAGCTAACTAATGGAATAAGTATTCCATGGGATGCTACAAACCATCATTAGGCTATTAGAAACAATTAGAATCACTAATTAGCCCTAATTCATCAAATTAGGCAAATTTAGATTTAGGTTAAAAATTAGGTTTTTCGCAAAAATTAGATATTATACCTCAGATTGGAAGCAATAGAGAGCGATTAAGGAGCCGTGCAAGATCCAAAAGCTTGAATTTGAGGTTTGGAAGCTTAAAAATGGGTTTTAGGGATTTTAGAATATAATTTTCGTTCAGCTCAATTGAGGAAGAAAGGTGTTAATTGGGTTTTTAACCCAATAAAATTCAAAGGGAACTAGAACATCTACAACAAGTCAAAATATCTCAAGGATCGACCAAGAAGACAAGAAGGAAAAGAAGAGAAAGACCAAAGAAGAGAAAGACCAAAGAAAAAAAAACACTAAAACAAGCTAAGGCAATGGATCGATAGCGATCCATCGCCTATGGATCGCTAGCGATCCATAAAGCTTGCCCATGGATCCTCTAGTCCTCTTGCATCATGATCTAATATGTTCCCTAGAGACGCTTGCTAAGTTTCATAGAATGCCAAAGAATCTAGCTCGAGAAGTGAAGACTCACCTGATTCAAGCTGATTGACCAAAAGCAGCTATCTTAAAATGGACCTATAGAACTCATACGAAGTCGGATTGACTTGAAATTTTAGAAGAACATTTAGAAAAAAGAGAAGAAGGCTCACAAATAAATGAGAGCAATTGGAGTTAATTTGATGGAACCCTAGCAAAACATCTAGAGTGGGCTCCACTATCTCAAATTTTTATGGTGGGTCCCTGAAACCCTCTAGAGTGTTCCTCAATTTCGTTCGATTTCATTAAGATTTGAGCGAGTTATGGATGATTCTTCTGGACCAGATGACCCATGAAGACGAATGATCAAACTAACTCCAAACAACTTAATATTTTGACAAGGCACTTAAATAGAAGGTAGGAAGACAACCAAACAAAGATCACTCAAAAATATGCTAAGTGGATGGATAGCTAGCGATCCATCCCCTATGGATAGCTAGCGATCCATCAAGGTAGGTCAGATCGCCCTCAAACTTTCCGAGCTCCTTCCTAGCACTAACTAAAGGCTTCTAGTAGAAAAATATGCTAAGTTGATGGATAGCTGGCAATCCATCCCATACGGATAGCTAGCGATCCATTCCCTATAGATGGCTAACTATCCATAGAAAGGACTCAGATTGATTTGAGATTTTCGGTGATGACTTTGCATAACAAATGGACTCTTCTGCACTTGGACTTCTGGTCCAAGACTCACTGAATTCACGTATAAATACTCACATACGTGCAACTAGAGATGGATCTTTTACGAAGAGAGAGCTGCCATTACTCTACTGGAATTCCTTCACTTCTTCAACTTTCTTCTCCCTCACAACAGTCATCAGGGGGCTCACTGTGATTCTCCAGTCAACCTTTGAACTTGTGACTTATTCTAATTCGTTATAACTTAGATATAAGGACTAATTAGCTGATATCCAGAGAGATTCAACTAGTATAATCATAATAAAGATTGATTAAAGTTGACGTAGGCCAGAGTCAGTCGAACCACTATAAAATTCCTGTGTCTCTTTTCTTACTTCTACTTTTTATTTGTTGTTTATCTAAGATTTGTGCTGCTGATTATCTGCACTGGTGCTTTCACACTTGATCTAGGGTGTTGATCCATTTTTTAGATTAACATTTTGGTGCTTTTGCTGACAACCTTGAAGGAGATCTGAAGAACTAAAGTTTGAATCTAAGAGTTAGAGAAGATGAGTAGGCCTAATACTAGATCTAGAGCTGTACCGAGTCAACCGGAGCCTAGGGGCAGCCAAGAGCTGTCCTCAATTTCTCATCAAGCCATCTATGTGATTAGAAAAGAAACGGAAAGGACAATGAAGGAGATGCAAGATGGGATCTTGCCTTGGAAACAAGAGATGATGGATAGCTTCTTCTAGAGGATGGCGCAACAAGGGATAGCTAGATCTACAGGGAATAGAAATCAAACTCCAAGGAACAAAACAGGAGCTGACGGAGTTGGATTGGAACAAGGTGGAGTCTTGCCCTCATGCCCAGAGCAACCGATACTTGGGGGCAATGCTGGAATCAACAATAGGACCCAATGCAGGAGCATCTGAAGTTGGAGCAAAACAAACTGAAATAATGCCCACATGACTTAGGGGCACGATAGATTTGGATCTAGGATAAGCTTTAACGCTTGGAACGGGTGATGCTTGAGCTAGAGTAGCAAATCAGAGTACCAAAGCATGACCTCCTGAGCCAAAACCAGAATCCTAAAGTTAGAACAAGGGGCAGGTTCGTCCCTTACTCTCTGCCTTTTGTTTTTTCTGCCTTTAATAATGTGACGCCCCACCTCTATGCTCACACTAGCCAAGGACACTACGGGGTAATGCCGTCGACAAGCATGAAGAATAAGGCTGTTGAGGAGCGACCATCTGTGTAATTGCTTTATGCGAGTACCGATATGTTAGATAGTATGACATGCATTTCATTTTAAGAGGAAATCTGACATATCCAATACAAACTCAAAGCTACTACACAGTGGCTATGAGGCCTTCGAAAACAAATATAAAATAAGCATAACACAAATCAGTCACAGATATTCATAACACTAAGGCGGAAATAGATATGAATATAACACATAGAAGTGAACATCAAAGTAGTGGTCATACAAGATCCACTACATCACAAAAGAATAGGTACAAGTGCTAGACAAAAGAATATGTATACATCAAGGAGTCTCTATCTCGAATGTATAAAAACAAAATCTACTAAGCTAAAGTAGTTAGCCAAAAGTCAGAAGCTAGTCTCTGCTAAGAAGTCAAGTGGAAGCACATGAAACACCTTGGTCTGACCCGAGTATTATTTAAGAAGAAAAATAATAAACGGATCAGTCTAGCTATAAATATCATGTAAGATGAGATAGGATAAGGAATATGACACAAACATATGATAACAATAATAACATGTTGTGACAAGTATATATTTGATAACAATGAAAATCATACAATATCTCAAGTGTTCTCAAATACCTAAAAAGAATGTCATATTCTTTATTTTATTCACCAAGTCACAAATATTGATAAAGCTTATCTATGCAAATCACAAATATTGGTGAAACACAAATTCCAAAAATCATCAATTAGAAATCCAGAAATCACAAAAGGGGGAAGAGGCCTATCACAAACGGGAGCATGAAAACTCACCAACACGTGTATCACAAATGGGATGCTATCCCATGAGTCGCTAGCCCGTAATGAGCCAAACATCGATGCACCTAAAAAGATACGCCCCATGGACAGAAACTCGATTGAGCCGTTTGCTCCACGAACGGTCAAAAGACCATGGGTCACTACCCTACCAAATTGAGCTGAAGCTCTACAGAACGGGGTATAGTCCCCCACGCAGACAAAGAGACATCGCATATCGCTAGTCTAAACCATAAAATGATCATCATTGATCAATAAGTGTAAATTACATCAAGCTAGTAAATAAATGAGTTTAGCTACATGTCCCATAACCACTGGCTTAACTTAAATATTTACGAACAAATTATAGATTTCCACTCGAAAATTGTCATAAGATTTTAGTCGAACAAGTCTAAGAATTAACCGATGAAGTAAACACAAGCGTTTCGTACCACTTGTTTTGCTAAGTCTTTTAATTGGATTTCTCTTACGAATGAGGTAAAGGTTTGTATATACTAATAGATTGGAAAATGGTTTTAAAAACAAGCTTTGTATTAAAAGTAATGTTGAAATCATTTTTGTGAAAGAGTTTGAATATTTACTACTAGTATAAAAACCTTTGTATTTTAAAGTGACAAATCACAGAAATGGTTATAAAGACAATCTATCACCAAAATCCACGTTCGACGACGTGAATTAAAACCATAAAAATCGATATCAAAATCCATCAAATGGATATTCCCAAAAATCCAGAAAATAAGTCATCAAAGTCGATAATAAATGACAATAACTAACCGGATCAACAAAAATCGATAAAAATTGGAAATCCACTCAAAAACAAGAAAAATAGGCAAAATTTAACAGGACCAGACGTCTGGTTGGGTTGACCAGACGTTTGACCCTAGGCTCTGCCATTTTTATTTTATTTTTCGTTTTTTATCATTTTTCCAGAACCCCCACCAGACGTTTGGAACTTTCAACCAGACGTCTGGTTGCATGGGCCTGTGCAGAATTTGCCTAGGCCAATGATGGCCAAATCAATTCGGATGCGATCGAACGAGCGATGGAGGCTAGGGATTTATGCCAAATGACAACCCAGCCCTATAGGCTCTTCGATACACCCCGAATAACATGTCCAAACATCCATAGTAGGATTTTCATAAATTTTGACTTCAAAATCAAAATTGGAAAATTCACCAAACCAATTCAAATCAAAAGCAATTGAACATTGAATAGATGTTAGGAATTCATACCTAACGACAATGAAAGCTATAGACATAGATGTGAGTTCAAGAACTCACCTTTAAATTCAAAAACAAGAAATGAGAAGCTCTAAAACAAGCTTAGACCAATTCCTCTTCACTACACCTCTAGAATCTTCAATCTATTATCAAATGCAAAGTTTTTCCTAAGTTAGGTTATAGGAAAGATCAATAATTGAAGAGGGATTGAGATGGAGAAGATGAAGAGGATGCTTACCTAAGCTTCTCCTTGATTTTGGAACTTGAATTTGAATTTCCTAAGAGAACTAGGGCTTAGGGATTTCTAATCTTCTCTCTTTCCCCCATTTTTTATTTAGCTTGAGTGTTAGGAATTATTATGAGTAGAATGAATGAAGGGGAGAGGAGTTAGGGTATTTGGTAGAAGAGTTTAGGTTAGCTTATTGGGTTAATGGGCTAGAACCCAACCCAAAGCTCAAATGAAAATACCAAAATCCTAATCAACTCCAAACATATCGATGTTTATACTTAAACAAGTTGTAAACGTCATTTTGAACTCAATGAAAGTGGTCTCGAGTCCGGATTCGACCGTTTACAAAAATTCACATTTCGGACTTTAATTCAACTAACGATGCTATATTTAAATAAAACATTTAAATATATAATCATAAAATATGCGGGTTACTACAAATAATCTTAGGCCGCTTACACGTATACGGGATCCCGAATGGTCCCTAGACACACTTTGAGTCAGATGCCTTAGATGAATATTTAGGACAACAATGATCCTAGATCGCTTAGACGTGTGCTAAACCTAGATTGGTTCCTAGTCGCGCTCTGAGTCGGATATCCGAGATAATTGCTTAGGATAATAATCTCAGACCGCTTGGACGTGCACAAAACCTAGATTGGTCTCTTTACATGCTCTGTGTCGGATGTTTGGGATGGACATTCAACTGATTTTGAATGCCATAGAGTCCTGACCGGAGAGATGGGACTAGAGTGCAAGGTTCAAGTCCCCTTACCGGAGAGCAAGTGGATGGACTTGTACGATATCGAACGCCATAGAGTCCCGACCGGAGAGATGGGACCGGAGTGCAAGAAGTAAGTCCCATCGTCGGAAAGTGAGCGAATGGGCTTACTTATTCCCCCTTAACTTAATAAGAAAATTATCCGGAGAGATCATCCCCCTTCACTTAACAAACAAACGATCCAGAGAGATTGTCCCTTCAACTTAAAACATTAAACGATCAGGAGAGATCGCACATTAAACTAAACATTAAACGATCCGGAGAGATCGCGCATTAAACTAAACAATAAACGATCCGGAGATATCACACATTAAACTTAAACGATCATGAGAGATCGAGCTTAAAAACAGATTTGATTTAATAAAAGGATTTGAATGTCTTATAAATAGAATAAAATTGATAAATCCTAGATGAACACATGATGATTTTGATATATGTTGTGCTTCTGATATATGATGTGATTTTGATATATGATGTGATTCTGATATATGATGTGATTTTGATATATAATGTGATTTTGATGTGAAGAAAAAATTGATAGTGATGTAAATCCCGAATGAACATAGGACAATTAGAGATATGTGATGTAAATGGAGGTATGTGATGTAATTGAAAACATGTGATTTAATTAGAGATATGTGATGTAATAACTCCAAATGAAATCAGAATGATTGTGATGTATAGATTACACCTAAGCAGAGTTAGAATCCTAGGATATAATGGGTTTGGAACGACTTGTAATTGTTGAAAGAATCCAAAGGAACTAGACGATTTGTCAAGGCTAAAGCCGCTGGAAAGCTCAACAATCAAAGACTCATTTCTGGAACTTGTTCTGGAGCAAAGCACACCTTTCATTCAAAAGGCATACTTTGGGGAGCAAGTGTTAACTGGGTTTTTAACCCAATAAAATTCAAAGGGAACTAGAACATCTACAACAAGTCAAAATATCTCAATGATCGACTAAGAAGACTAGAAGGAAAAGAAGAGAGAGACCAAAGAAGAAAAATGCCAAAACTAGTTAAGGCGATGGATCGATAGCGATCCATCGCCTATGGATCGCTAGCGATCCATAAAGCTTGCCCATGGATCCTCCAGTCCTCTTGCATCATGATCTAATATGTTCCCTAGAGATGCTTGCCAAGTTTCATAGCATGCCAACGAATATTGCTCGAGAAGTGAAGACTCACCCGATTCAAACTGATTGACCAAAAGCAGCTAACTTAAAATAGACCTATAGAACTCATACGAAGTTGGATTGAATTGAAATTTTGGGAGAACATTTAGAAAACAGAGAAGAAGGCTCACAGAAAATTTGGGAACATTTGGAGTTGATTTGATGGATAGCTAGCGACCTATCTAGAGTGGGCCCCACAACCTCAAGTTTTTATGGTGGGTCCCTGACACCCTCTAGAGTGTTCCCGAAATGTTTCAATCGATTTCATTAAGATTTGAGCGAGTTATGGATGATTCTTCTAGACCGGATGAACCATGAAGACGGATGATCAAACTAACTCCAAACAACTTGATATTTGGACAAGGCACTTAAATAGAAGGTAGGAAGACAATCAAACAAAGATCACTTAAAGATATGCTAAGTGGATGGATAGCTAGCGATCCATCCCCTGTGGATAGCTAGCGATCCATTGAGGTAGGTCAGATCGGCCTCAAACTTTCCGAGCTCCTTCGTAGCACTAAGTAAAGGCTTCTGGTAGAAAAATATGCTAAGTTAATGGATGGCTAGCGATCCATCCCCTATGGATAGCTAGCTATCCATAGAAAGGACTCAGATTGATTTGAGATTTTCGGTGATGACTTGGCATAACAAATGGACTCTTCTACACTTGGACTTCTGGCCTAACACTCACTAAATTCCCCTATAAATACTCATATACCCGCAACTAGAGATGGATCTTTTTCAAAGAGAGAGATGCCATTACTCTACTGGAATTCTATCACTTCTTCAACTTTCTTCCCCCTCACAACAGTCATCAAGGGGCTCACTGTGATTCTCCAATCAACCCTTGAACTTGTGACTTATTCTAACTCATTGTAACTTAGATCTAAGGACTAACTAGTTGATATCCAGAGAGATTCAACTAGTATAATCATAATAAAGATTGATTAAAGTGGGCGTAGGCAGAGTCAGCCGAACCACTATAAAAATCATGTGTCTCTTTTCTTACTTCTGTTGTTTATTCGTTGCTTATCTAGATTTGTGCCGTTGATTATCTACATTGGTGCTTTCACACTTGATCCAGGGTGTTGATCCATTTTTTGGGTTAACACAAGGTCTCGGCCGAGACCTGTATAACGCGAATTTTCGTTGGCTTCCGACGCCCGTCGACTGCTACTTTTTGACAGCTCCGATGGCCCATCGAAAGTCGTCGGAAACCATCGCAATAGGCCGTC
Organism: Allium fistulosum; assembly: GCA_030737815.1. Lineage (NCBI taxonomy): Eukaryota > Viridiplantae > Streptophyta > Magnoliopsida > Asparagales > Amaryllidaceae > Allium > Allium fistulosum. Next base: position 1,459,582,498 of record CM060903.1, read on the forward strand.
AGAAGCCATCGCCAAGTGTCGTCGGTATTTCAAGCTTTTCTTGTAGTGGTTTTACTAAATATTCCTAGGTTTATAACAATATTCCTTACACTCTACGGGGATATTTTATTGCTATTATATGAGCAGCCATCGCTATTTTCTTCATAACCTAATTTTTTACCCCGTCTTACCTAGGCAGTCATCTCTATCTACTTCATATTAAAATTTTGGTTTAGTTTTCGCCACTTTTTTTCAAAAATTTAAAATTTTGAAGTACTTAATCTTAAAACCTTTGTCTTTATAAATACCAACTTAGAAAGTTTTTACTAAATTCAAAAATAACTTGGTGTCGTAATCTTTAGAAATATAATTTTGGATTTTTGAATTAAGCTTATTCATAAGTCCAAAATAAAATGTTAGCAATTTAATCTAGAAAGTTCCTTTCCTTTTAAAATATTTTTGAACAATAAGGATTTTTACTTCTTAAAATTAGGATTTTTAACTCAAACCATTTATTAAATTTGCTTTTAAAAACTCAATTCTTATACCAAACCATTTCTTTAAAAATACACTTCACAATGTTTCTAGAACATCTTTTACAATTTTAAACAATAATAACTGGAGTAGACATTGACACTTCCATCCTATTATTTCCTTATTAATCATTCGATCTCCACATCCAATTTCAACCTTGGCGAATATGTTCTAATAGCATATAAATGGGACTTCTAAAAAGGCATGTGCAATTACTACACACATATTACGGAAACTATTCATTTTTCTTTCTTTTAATTTTCTATGTTACTTCTAATTAAATTACTATCATTATTTAAATATAATCTCCTAACGTTGATTCTAATTACTAATATTATTTTATATAAATTCCAAATATTGTTTCTATTTATATTTCATGATGCTAATACTATTCAACTTTCTTCTACCTAAACTGGTCTTATTTAAATTTCTTCTATTTATATAACTTTCCTCTCAATTGACTGTCTTCTTGTTGAAGCATTGCAGTGCGTTTGCCTACGCTTTATTTTAGGGTTTTAATCTTCTTTCTCATATTATTTACCTCATTTAAAACTTGTACCACTTCCTACTGTCCACCCCTAAAAAGAATTTTACAACTTAAATTTTTTTCTTTAATCTAAAAAAAATCAACAAGCTATATACACTCTACTATTTTTTTCAATGGAATTAACTTTTTGTTAAAACCCATTTACTGAAATTTCCAATTTAACTGATTTTAATTTCTATTAAAACTTTTTTTTAAATAAAATATAAATATTTTATTTTTCTGAAAATTTAATATTTTCTTACTTTTCAAAAGAGGATTTTTCTAACTTCGAATAATTCCTTTGAAAATCATTTCATATATATGATTTATATATTTTTCTCAACTTTTATACTAAAATCATTTCAACTTTTATATTAAATTCTTTCATATGGGGTCGGACTTAGAGTGGAATTTTGTGTATCCCTTCTTTTAGACATTTATTTTATTCTACTTAATTACCAACTTGTCTTCTCCTAGAATATTAAAAATCAAGTTATCATCTTAGAGTGATTCTTACACACCTTCTTCGAAAGCTTATTTAATTCGTATCTCCAAATATCTACAACATATAGACCCTTTCTTTCCCCTTATCTGGACCTAATATACACCATCAATCGGCAATCCTACGGGATCTACAACCATTGGGCTATTAGAGGCCCTACTAGAGAGCCACATACCATCCAACTTCAAAGACCTTCCATATGATGCACTCATGCTCTTCTTAAGTCAACGCCTTCCAATATGGCCTACTTCCCATGGGGTAATCGAGATATGTGTATACCTTCAATTTCATCTATTGTTCCAACTCATAGTTATATTATCCATCTTTTCAGAATATGGTTGCAACTGCTTCTATAGTAGAAATTGGTAGGATTTGGTGTATAATAAGTATGATTATAGTAAAAATTACAAATACATTCACTTAACGTTTCCTGATTTTAAGATCGACTAACCTAAGCTCTGATACCAAATGTGATAACCCGCACCCTAGTGTGCTCAAGTTTCACTAAATCTAAAATCCAAGTCCACCAAAGTACGGATCATTGGCTTTTGGTATCGTAAAAAAAATCAAAAGTATACCAAAGAGTATCGAAATAAAATCATGGCGAAATAGTAAGGTATAATAAAACATATAGTTATTGACCAAGGTTAACACTTCCAACATCTAGTGTCCTTGTCAGTGCCGAGCATGCATAGGAAAATCCATCCTTCCACCGTTCCCGTCCATGTACCAGTACTTGTCTCTCTTAAGCTATCGTATGAGTTGTAATGAGGAGGGGGTCAAACAACATTCCGATGACTAGTAAATTACACACTTTATACATAACACTAGTTCATGCCTGTTGCCTTCCATTACATATTATGTTTTTTTTATTTTACATTGTCATCTCAAGTCCACGTGTACATGCCTTATCTACCCTAGGTAGACAATAACTACATACGTATATATGCACATACAAACATATATATATATAAGTACCACAGTCCCTCTTTGGATCAAGATACTATCCCCACTAGTATCATAACCCAGCACCTCAACAGGATTTATCATCAATGCAGTATCATTTCCTCGTCGTCGTGCATACCAAGGAACTCCCGTATTGCCTAATAACGATGTCTCAATGCTTGGCTGTATTCTATCTATTTTTGAAGACCTCCATAAAGGGTTATTTAGCCTTTCCCCTAACAAGCAAACTAGCAAACAACTATGGTGGTGCGTGACCTAAACTTGATCTACACTAGTAGGAGGTGTAGCCATCTAGGTGTAAACCTTGTTTTTCCGTCGACCACTTAGAACCGGTGACATTCTCGACCTATGTACAGCTCCTACTCCCTAATATGGTACCAAACACACATTGACATAGCACCGAGCCTTGCTTACTATCCCATGTAAATTGCCTAATGCAATCAAGGTAATACCCACTTGTAACTTAATACCCCCTAAAAGGTTGAAGCAGACTCTACTTGCCCTTTGACACTTCGACCAAGGTGAACCTTCCTACGTGGATATCCATCACCTGTACACAAACATATATAATTCCACATATCCTACAGTTTGATGTATCTCATATTAATATAATGTATAGACAACTACTAGTAGCCCCTTGCGGTGTGCAGACTTCTGTTATGTAACACTACCGATATCGCATTCCAACCCATTTTAATGGTTATGTCATTCTTATATAAACCAGGTTTAAGCTAACTTTAATAATTCACACGCATCATAAACAAATACTCGAGGGTACACATGTGTGTGTCTATGTGTGTGTGTGTGTTCATTCTTATTTCATTATTATGCCTCCAATGTTCAACTACTCACATTCAATTATTTTTATTTGACAGACTCTTTACTTCATTAATGTTAATTTAATGTCATTTAACACTTTCTTTAAAAGATCTAAATATCCTTTTTCTTATTTACTTTCCTTACTCATTATTAAATCTTAATTTCCATTCTTTTTCACTTTTACTACCCTTCTTTATTTAGTGGACTTGCCATTACTCTTTTATTTAAATTATTACTTGTATTTATTTATTCTATTACTTGCCTACCTTTTTATCGTTTATTATTTGATTTCTCTCTTGTCTTTATTGCATATATATTAATTTTACAATTTAACTGTTATTTTTACCACAACTACATTTCTTTAATTCATACTTAGGAATTACTGCATTTTAGTATATTGGAATTACATCTCCTTTAAAAGGTAAGGTTAATATTATAAATTTCTATATCTTATCCAAAAAGGGGATTTGTATTACGTTTGAAATTATAAGGAATTATCTTTTCATAGTTATTCAAATAGACTGTACAAAATACGATAAATATCCTTGTTTTCTATATCCCTCTCTTTAGGAATATTCCTTATTATTTCAAACGATATGCTTTTATTCGTGAATCTGAACTTGATAATCTAGAGAAATTTACATTGCAACACCCTACATTCCAATAAATTAAAATGCTACTTAAACCCAAATAGTTTATTGTGATAACTTCCAATTTTATATTTACTTTCCTAAATCACTCAAACGACAAATTTGGAACTATTATGTAACTTATCTTTTTGAAGGACTCCTACTACCCAATATTTTCCAAATTCAAGTACATGAAATATTAAATTCAAGTTACCAATCGTAGAATATGTAGGTAAGGTTTATATGTTCATTTCGCGTATATAGTCAGGTCTACAACTCCAAAATTATATTTTGGTATACAAGAATAGATCTACAACTATATAAATCGCGTATTATATAAAAATATTATAATTTTTCACTCACCTTTAAGCTTTTAAATTCTCCAGATCTAATCCTTGGTATTACAGTTTAACTCCCCTTATTCTCCCTATTTGAACATATATACCACAAGTATACATATATCTATTAGAAATCTAGATCTGAGAAGAGATTTAGATTTAATTTAGATTCGGATCTTGATTTGTAATTTACCTTGCCTTTGATGATTTGATTCGACCCTATTCTTCTACTCTATTATTTTCTACTATTCTCCACTTATATATATGTATATAAACTATATTTTATTTCGAATTAAGAATTGTGGAGAAAAGGAAATGGTAGAGCTTTGTCATGCTTTAGAAAATATGAGAAGTAAAGTGAGGGATTAGGCTCGTATTTATAGGGGTTCAAATCAATACCAACCGTTAAATTAAATTATTATAAATCCGGGCCATTTGGCCACGTCATAATTTTGCAATCAACATCCAAACCGATCGACTGTCATCTCCTATCGATCGACTGTTAGGGGTCGATCGGCCCAAATTAGGGGTCGACCGATCATTGATTATTTTGTTAATTTATCCTTTGCTAACGTTCGTTAATTCTTACTTTGTATGTTTGTTCGAGATAAATTTATTCTGCTTTAAACCCTAGGCAATCATTACTTTTAATTAATGTTATTTTATTTCACCATCCACTCTTTATTTCCTTAATTACACATATAATTATTTACGATTTGAAATATTCAAATGTTAATAACTTTTTCATTCGAACTCCGATCGTAAAACTTTGTATATGAAAATTGATTAGAAAATTGTCATGAACCCAACAGTGCATGTTTTATAGCCAAATTCTGATGTTTACAAAAAGAATTATTTTTCGATGTTACTAATTATTAATTGATTTCTTTTTTTATTAATTTTCGCTAAAATTACGAGGTGTTACATTTATTTACTAGCGAATTTTGGAGGAGTTTGCAGTCATCTTTAGGGATGACATTGAATCCTAGCACCGCTTACCACCTATATATCGATGGTCTGACGGAAAGGATGAGCAGGATTTTGGAATATTTATTGAGAGCTTACATCATGGAGCTTGGAGGATATTAAGAGCGGTATTTACCATTGGTAGAGTTCACATACAATAATAGTTGCTAATCAATGATTGGCATGGCACCCTTTGAAGCCTTATATAGGAGACCATGTAAGTCTCCTAATTGCCGGTTAGAAACTACTGACAAAATTCTATTTGGACCAAATTTGATCTGAGAGACCTTAAAAAAGGTAGGGATGATTAAGCACTGAATGAAGGCTGCACAGGACATTCAAGAGTTCTATGCTGACAAGCGAAGGAAGGAGTTGTAGTTTTCGGTTGGGGACATGGTGTTTGTTAAGGTTTCCTCTTTTAGAAAGGTTATAGGGTTTAAGACATCGAGGAAGTTGGCGTCAAGGTTTTTTGGGTCTTTCCCGATTTTGAAAAGGGTGAGTAACTTGCATATCAAATAGAGCTTCCGGATAAGTTAGCGGGAGTCCATGACGTCTTTCATGTTTCACACTTGAGGAATTGTTTACATAGCATAGGTACCATAGTAGAGCCGAATTAGTTAGCAGATATAGAGATGGAGCCGATAGCACCCTATGCCACTACATGTATAATGGAGCACAAATATAAAGAAATTAGGTTGGTCTGAGTGTGATGGGGAGATAATCCATTTGAAAGCATATGGAAAACCGAAGAGAAGATGAAGGCTTCTCATCCTAAGCTTTTTTTGGTAAATTTTCTCTCTCCATATTTAGTATTATATAGGTTTTGGTTTAATCGTGGTTGTTATATTGGAAGGTAGGGAATGGTTGCCACACTTTTTACTGTTATTTGTCCACTCATATAAAATCTTAGGCATATTTAGAATGCTTGCATACATGCCTATATGTCACGATCTTGCATTCGCACTAGGATTGGCCTCACATATAGTATGTAGCATACATAATCACATTGCATTTTTTGGTTCGGTAGATGGTTGTGTAGATAACTTAGTTGTATAATATGATTGTAGAGTGCACATTACACTATCTCTTCCTTACGAATTTCGAAGATGAAATCCTTTTTAAAAGGGGGAGAATGTGACACCCCATACAAGTTAATAAGAAATTAATTAATTAAAAGAAGGCTAAAAATGGATATTGCGCAAACATTGAAATTTGGCCACATATGTTACACCATTATATTCGTGGTGATTTATTGATCAACTTTCGTATATAAAGTTTTGTTATTGGAGCTCAAACGGAAAAGTTATTGACGTTTGAAGTTTTCGAATTTAAATAATTCGAATGAATTTAAATTTAAAAATTTAGTTAATGTTAACATTTGAAATTAAAAACGTTAGTAAATATTTTGACATTGAAGAGAAGTTTAGGGTTTAAGCAAAAATTAATGTTAGTTCTAATATGACAAATAAATAAAACAAACGACAACGAATAAATCATGGCTAGCAGCGGGTGGCCTATTGACCCCTACCACTGAGCCGACTGACTTCCAAGGGAAAGCGGTCAATCGGTTGGCTTATGTCGGCCAGGGATTGTGTTGGCCAAGAATGGTACAGATTTGATTATATTAAACTGACTTAAATCCTACGGTCCAGATGCATTCTAACCACTATAAATAAGAGGCTAGCTCCCTCACTTTTATTCACAATACAATTGGAAATGATGGCGAAACTTCATTAATCTTCTTCTTCAAATCTTCGATTCAGAATCAATCTAACTTAAAGGCAATAGGTTTTAGATATATATATACATATACACATTTTTCTATTTCTATCCTTCCTTAATATTTGATTCTGAATCTAATCTATATACAATTGAATTGTTGTATATTTCAAAAAGAAGAAACCCGAGCATTTAGGAAAAGGAGCGAATCAAATCCAAAGGATAGTAGGAAAATTATCTTTGAGTGGAAATCATATTTTTTTCACATTTAGTAGTTTGTGTAGTAAAAGTTTGGATTCTTTTTATGCCTTGAGGAATTTTGTATATGAAAACCCTAAAATTCCCTCAAATAAAATGTCAACTCTTGGATTAATTGGAATTTCAATTGTTTTGCGTTAGTATAGTAGAATTTAATTTGTTGTTTGCAATTTAAATAATTTATGTTCATTCAACTTCGACTTCTAATTTATATTGTTGCAATAAAGGTGTGACGCCCCACCTCTATACCCACGCTAGCCAAGAACACTACGGTGTAATGCTGTCAACTAACACGGAGAATAAGGCTGTTGAGGAGCGACCATCCATGTAACTTCTTTGAGCGAGCATCGATATGTCAGATAGAATAGAATGAACTTCGTTTAAGGAGGAAGTCCGACATACCGATACAAACCCAAAGCTGTCACATAGTGGCTATAAATAATCTTCGGAAACAAGCATAGAAATAAACATAACATAAATCAGTCATAGACATCCATATCACAAAGGCGGAAAAAGATATGAATATATATAACACATGAAAGTGTACATCAGAGTAGTGGTCGGAAAGATCCACGATAATACAAAAGAATAGCAACACGTGCTATACAAAAGAATAAGTACACAACATAGAGTCTATATCTCAAATGTGTACATCCAAAAACTACTAATCAATGTAGTTAGCCAAAAGTCAAAATAATCCTGAAGAGAAGTCAAGCAGAAGCACCTGTAACATCTCGGTCTGACCCGAGTATTATTTATAAGAAAATAATAAACGGATCAGTCTAGCTACAAATATCAGATGATATGTATAAAGTAAAAGACATGGCATGAACATGTAATAACCATCGTGGCATACTACTATAAGTATATAATTGAAAATCAACAAGAGATTAATCAATATCACAAGAATCTTCTCAAAGATAAAATAGGGTATCATACCCTAAACTTGTATTCATAACAAGTCAACGACACATGAATTCACCAATGCACAAAAACTGATATCATATCAATGAAAATCATGAAAATTGGTGAAGCACAAATTCCAGAAATCAACACACGAAATCCAGAAAACACATAAAAAGGGGGAAGGCCTAACACATGAACGGGAGCATGAAAACTCACCAACGCATATAACACATGAACGAGAAGCTATCTCATGGAAGTTATCCATTAAATTTTAACACATGAACGGCCCGAAGACCATGGGGCGCTACCCCACATATGTGATGGTGAAACATCACACAAACGGGGTTCAGTCTCCCTCATAGACAAAGAGACATCGCACAATTGCTAGTCTAAAGGAAATCACAAAAATGATCGTCATGATCATCAAGAAGTGTCAATCACACCAAGCTAGTAAATATATGAGTTTAGCTTCATGTCCCATAACCACTTGCTTAACTTAAATATTTACGACCAAGCTGTGAATCTTCACTAGTAAATTTTCACAAAAGGGTTCAATCGAACAAGTCCAAGAGCTAACCGACGAAGTGAACGCAACGTTTCATACCACTCGTTTTACTAAGTCGTTTAATTCAATTTCTCATCCGAGTGAAGTAAAGGCTTGTATATACTAGTAGATTGGAAAACGGTTTAAGGAAAAGAGTTTTGAAGTTAAAACAGTGTTGAAATCACTTTGCTGAAAGAGTTTTGATATTCACTACTAGTATTGAAGCCTTCACATTTTTAAAGTGACAAGTCACAAAACGATTGTTGAAACAAATCGAGTCACATAAATTTATGTTCGAAGACGTGAGTAAAGTCCAAAGAAATCAATCCCAAAACCATCAAAGTAGGAATATACTTGCGACCTAACATGGTCGAATGAAAGTGCAAAGTCTTTAAGTCAAATAGATCGGACGACCTAAGGGTTATAATGTCGTGCGACCTAACAGAAGAATAGGTCGAGCGACCTAGTGAAATACATGTCATACGACCTAAGTGTAAATAGGCAAGCGACCTTGTGAAGCCAAGCGACCTAAGGGGCCATGCGACCTAATGGGTCATGCGACCTAAGTTTAAAAAGGTGGGCGACTTAGCAAAGTGGCCGAGCTAAACAGTGGAACGGCAAAACAGGGGCGAGCGACCTAAGGGACTTCGCGACCTAAGGACTATCGAACGACCTAATTGTCGAACGACCTAAAAGCAAATAGGTCAACCGACCTAAAGGAGGAAGCGACCTAAGGCCAGCGACCTAACAGAGAGGAGCCGAGCGACCTAACTAGGTTAATAGGACCGAGCGACCTAACATAAAACAAGGTCATGCGACCTAAAGGGGTAAGCGACCTAAAAGAGTTCGCGACCTAACTAGGCACGCGACCTAACGTTGCAAAGAGTGTGCAACTTAACATGCGGGTGGGCCGAGCGACCTAATGGCTTCACGAAGCCGAGCCACCTACGACCTAACACCCCCGAGCGACCTACGACCTAAGCGCAGAACGTTGATTATGTAGGCAGGGACTTTTCCAAGCCGAACGACCTAGCACAGACAAAACGACCTAAGCCTAGATTTTTGCCAAAACATTGAAAATTGGAGTTTTTCACCAATCTGATCCAAACCAAATGCAAATGTGCATGCCAATGCGATAGGGAATCATTCCCAACAGTCCAATGACAATTATAGGCAAGATGTGAGGTAAAAATCTCACCTTTTTACTAAAATGGTTGAAGATGAAGCTTGAAAGCAAGGAGAAGCAATCCAAAGCTTGAATCCCAAATCTTCTACTTGAATTTGGAGTTGAATGTTGGATTTGCAATTGAATTTGAGTTTGGAGTTTTAATTTCCCATTCCCTCCACAATTTTTGAAGAAGCTTTTATGTTTTAGAAATGAAGAATGAAGTGGTGAAGAGAAGGATGGGGTTGGGCTGAGCTAAAGAAGGTGCAGTCCAAACCAAAGTCACAAGTGGGAAAAAGTAGCGAGAATTCCACTAACTCCAAACATATCGAAGTTTACACTCAAAAAGATCGCAAACGTCATTTTGAACTCAATGGAAGTGGTCTCGAGTCCTAATTTGACCGTATGCAAAAAGTAGCTTTTCAGACCAAAATCTGATTAACGATAAAATATTTAAATATAAAATCGATATATATATGCGGGTTGTTACAGACTCCCCTCCTTAAAGAAATTGCATCCTCGCAATATATAAGATGAAAATAGAAAGTAACAACCATAAAGCATCTTAACATAAAAGAAATTGAAAATAAGAAGTTTACCTCAAAGAGCATGAGAAAGTAAGTCCGGATGTGTTCGCTCGATGAATTCTCTAGTTTCCCAAGAACAATCTTTAGGATTTGAGGACCATTGAACTTTAACAAGCGGAACTTCTTTATTTCGAAGTCGTTTGATCTTCGAAGCAATAATTCGAATAGGATGCTGCTCATAAGTTAAATTAGGTGAAACTTCTATCTCTTCCACAACACCGGACTCAAGAATAGAATCGGAATCCCGAAGGCACTTCCGTAATTGAGAAACGTGAAACACGTCATGCATGGCAGAAAACTGAGCCGGTAATGAAAGGCGATAAGCCATGGAACCAATACGTTCAGTGATAGGAAATGGCCCAATGTATCGAGGCGCTAACTTTCCTGATCGACTGAAACGTACAACACCCTTCATAGGTGAAACACGAATAAATACAAGATCTCCAACAGAAAATTCTAATTTCCTTCTTCGATTATCGGCATAGGATTTTTGTCTACTTTGGGCTTCTTTCATCCTATGTCGAATAAGTTCAATCTTTTCTATGGAATCCCGAATAAAGTCTGGACCTAAGACCAGCTTCTCACCGGCCTCAAGCTAACAAGAAGGATATCGGCATGGCCTTCCATAGAGTGCCTCAAAAGGAGCCATACCAATGCTAGATTGGAAGCTGTTATTATAGGAAAATTCAACAAGTGAAATATGATCTTCCCAACTTCCACCAAAGTCAAGCACACAAGCACGAAGAAGATCTTCAAGTGTTTGATTCACACGCTCAGTTTGTCCATCGGACTGAGGGTGATAAGCGATGCTAAAATTAAGCTTCGTTCCCAAATATTTTTGAAGACTCTTCCAGAATCCACTAGTAAACAATGGATCTCGATCACTAATAATGGAAGAAGGAACTCCATGTAGTTTAACTATTTCTTTGATAAATAGTTTGGCTAGAAGAGGAACGGTTCGGTTCAACCGAACGGGAATAAAATGGGCGGATTTAGTAAGTCTATCAACAATCACCCATGAGCTATCATGACCCGAACGAGAACGGGGAAGTCCATCAATAAAATCCATGGAAATTTGATCCCACTTCCAAACTGGAATTTCCAATGGTTGCAATAACCCACCGGGCCTTTGATGTTCAGCCTTGGCAAGTTGGCAAGTCATGCAACACTTAACAAAGTTAGCAACATCAGATTTCATTCCCTCCCAGTAATAAAGTCGCTTCATATCTGCGTACATTTTACTGCTACCGGGATGAATGGAATATTCGGAACGATGAGAATCTTCTAGAATATCTTTATGAAGATCACTAATATTTGGTATGATAAGTCTACCAAATTTTCGAATGCAGCCACGAAAATCAATATCAAAGTCTTTCAAACCTTCAATATCGGTTTTATCCTTAAGATTTTAGCCAAGCAAAGCCAATTCAGGATCTAGCTGTTGAGCTTCAAGAATGCGGTCTAAAATAGAAGGATGAGCCTCAAGGCTACATAAAACAAGAGATGAACATAGATCAGAAACACGATCTCGAATTTCACAAGTGGATAAAACCTCGAGATCATTCCATTCAGATATCATCATGGAAACGACCGCTTGTTGCTTGCGACTGAGAGCATCGGCAACTCGATTTCCCTTTCTGGGAGTATAAAGGATATCGAGATCATAAGAGGCAAGGAACTCGAGCCAACGCTGTTGACGCAAATTAAGTTCCTTTTGAGAGAATAAATATTTCAAAGAATTATGATCAGTATAAAGTACAAATTTCTCTCCCAAAAGATAATGTCGCCAAATTCGAAGGGCGAAAATGATAGCCGCGAGTTCTAAATCATGTGTGGCATATCTAGTCTCAACCGGCTTCAATTGCCTAGAAGCATAAGCAATAACACGTTCTTTTTGCATAAGAACGGCACCCAAACCAACGCGACTAGCATCGGTATAAACGACAAAATCTTGATTCCCTTCGGGAATAACAAGGATAGGAGCATCAGAAAGGAGTTCTTTTAATTTCTGAAAAGAAGTTTCACATTTGTCCGACCAAATGTATTTAACACCTTTCTTGGTTAAGCCAGTAAGAGACACGACAATCTTAGAAAAGTCTTTTATGAAACGGCGGTAATAACCTGCCAATTCGAGAAAGCTACGGATTTCAGTCACGCTCTCCGATCTCTTCCAATTTTGAATCGCTTCAATCTTTGAAGGATCCACTGATATTCCGGATTCGGAAATAATATGATCGAGAAACTTCACACTATATTGCCAAAAGTGGCATTTAGAAAATTTTGCCTTTAATTGATTGCTCCTAAGAGTTTCCAATACAATCTGAAGATGCTTTTCATGTTCCTCCTCGGTTTTGGAATACACAAGAATATCATCAATAAAGATGAGAACAAACCGATCGAGAAAATCTTTGAAAACTCGATTCATGAGGTCAACGAAATAAGCCGGAGCATTCGTTAACCCAAATGGCATAACTAGCCACTCATAAGATCCATAACGAGTACGGAAAGAAGTTAAAGGAATACTATCCTCTGCAATACGAAGCTGATGAAAACCGGTGGCCAAGTCCAATTGTGAAAAGACTCTAGCACCACTAAGTTGATCAAACAGAACATCAATCCGAGGTAAAGGATATTTATTCTTAATAGTAAGATCATTAAGCTTGCGGTAGTCGACACAAAGCCTAAGTGTACCATCGGACTTATTTACGAAAATAGCTGAAGCTCCCCAAGGCGAGGAACTAGAGAGAATAAGTTGCTTCGTCTCCAACGCGGATAGTTGTTTGCGCATCTCTTCATTCTCCTTATTGGACATGCGATAAGGAGGACGGGTAATAGGTTGAGCTCCAGGTATAAGATTAATTTTGAACTCAATTGCTCGCTTAGGTGGTAATCCTAAAACGGGCTCAAAGATGTCGGAAAATTCGCGAACGACGCGAATAAGAGAAATGACATCTTTCTTGTCATCATTATCGTTATCACGAGGATTTAAAGAATATAAAGATGCAACCAAAGCGGAATTCGAATCTTTAAGAATAATAGAAATCTGCTTAACAGATAGTGGATGTCGAAGACAAATAGTCCGCTCAGGACATAGGATATGAGCTTCATAACGATTAAGCCAATCCATACCCAAAATCATTCCAAAGCCTAAGTAACGCATGACATGCAAATCGGCTAGGAAAGAAAAATTACACAAAATAATCTCGACATCTTTACAAAGCAGACTAAGAGTTGCGGATCCACCAACCGGATTCGCAATTCTTAAAGAAGTCATTAAAGCAACAACACTTAAAGAAAAAGTATCGACAAGTTCCTTTGATATAAAAGAATGGGATGCACCCGTATCAAAGAGAACTCTAATAGGTTGATCATGAAATATAATAGTGCCATCAAGGACAGAATGAGACATACCTTGACCGCGAGATGTGTTGCCAGGGGCTTGAGCAACGTTTAACTTTCCCTCCTTGTCTTGAAGCTTAGGGCATAGATGCATAAAATGATCTGGACTTTTACAATAGCGACAAGAGCGGGGCTTTGAACACTTGTTCGAAAAATGGCCCTTAGCACCACAGCTGAAGCATTTCCTATCACTGGGGAAAATGCCTTTGCAGCAGGAGTTGCTTGCTTACCCTTTTTGTTGGGATAAGTACCTTTGAACTTGTTAGGCCTTTTCTTGTTGTTGAAGTTTGGTTTGGCAGCCACCACTTCAACATCACTGTCCTTGTCAGCCTCTTCAAGACGAAGAGCGATATCAACGAGTTGGTCGAAAGAAACTTCTAATTTGAGAAGTAATGGCTTCTTGAGATTTTTGTTTAAGCCATAGAAGAATCTTTGATTCTTCTTCAATGGGGTGTTGATGTATTCAACCCCATATTTAGACAGTGACTCAAAGGATGCGACATAATCTGTCATAGAGGATTCGCCTTGAACAAGGTCAATGAAACGTCGAGCCAATGTCACTTTCTCTGCTTCTGGTACGAATTTTACTTCGAAGCATTCCCGGAATTTCTCCCAGGTGAGATCCGCTTCATTAATCTCAGAAATAAGAAGTTTGTACCAATCCAATGCTCTCTCTTGGAGCATACTGGAGGCCACCTGAACACAGTGAAGATCGACAAGATTCAAGCGAGAGAAGATTCGATCGCATGTTCTTAACCAAGCCTGGACCTCAATAATAGTTTCGGAACCTTTGAATGGTTTCCCACCCAAGTTAGTATAATCATTGCACAAACGTGCAAATCCAGACTAAGGATGAGTAGGCTCCTGATTAGGACCGACTGCTTGAGCATTCTTTACGAAATCAAGAAGCTGTTGAGCTGTCATAAAAACTCCATCCTGGGGAGTAACAGTAGATGGTCCAGCTCTGGGACGACCTGGTCTAGACATTCTCTTCTTTAAGAAGAGAAAAGAAGAAAAGTTATTCTCCAAATAAATATCAAGCAAGTCTTGATAGATAGAACAAGGATTCATAAAAGGAAATAGGATGAATCGGTTCGAAGACTCGAATTAAATCCTAAAGCACGACTCCTAAGTTGGACTTAGGACGATGATCCTTGTTAAGTTATTCTACATTGTTCTGAAGTTTGGCTCTGATACCAAGCTGTGACGCCCCACCTCTATACCCACGCTAGCCAAGAACACTACGGTGTAATGCTAACAACTAGTGCGGAGAATAAGGCTATTGAGGAGCGACCATCCATGTAACTTCTTTGAGCCAGCACCGATATGTCAGATAGAATAGAATGAACTTCGTTTAAGGAGGAAGTCCGACATACCGATACAAACCCAAAGCTGTCACATAGTGGCTATAAATAATCTTCGGAAACAAGCATAGAAATAAACATAACATAAATCAGTCATAGACATCCATATCACAAAGGCGGAAAAAGATATGAATATATATATATAACACATGAAAGTGTACATCAGAGTAGTGGTCGGAAAGATCCACGATAATACAAAAGAATAGCAACACGTGCTATACAAAAGAATAAGTACACAACATAGAGTCTATATCTCAAATGTGTACATCCAAAAACTACTAATCAATGTAGTTAGCCAAAAGTCAGAATAATCCTAAAGAGAAGTCAAGCAGAAGCACCTGTAACATCTCGGTCTGACCCAAGTATTATTTAAAAGAAAATAATAAATGGATCAGTCTAGCTACAAATATCAGATGATATGTATAAAGTAAAAGACATGGCATGAACATGTAATAACCATCGTGGCATACTACTATAAGTATATAATTGAAAATCAACAACAGATTAATCAATATCACAAGAATATTCTCAAAGATAAAATAGGGTATCATACCCTAAACTTGTATTCATAACAAGTCAACGACACATGAATTCACCAATGCATAAAAACTGATATCATATCAATGAAAATCATGAAAATTGGTGAAGCACAAATTCCAGAAATCAACACACGAAATCCAGAAAACACATAAAAAGGGGGAAGGCCTAACACATGAACGGGAGCATGAAAACTCACCAACGCGTATAACACATGAACGAGAAGCTATCTCATGGAAGCTATCCATTAAATTTTAACACATGAACGGCCCGAAGACCATGGGGCGCTACCCCACATATGTGATGGTGAAACATCACACAAACGGGGTTTAGTCTCCCTCGTAGACAAAGAGACATCGCACAATTGCTAGTCTAAAGGAAATCACAAAAATGATCGTCATGATCATCAAGAAGTGTCAATCACACCAAGCTAGTAAATATATGAGTTTAGCTTCATGTCCCATAACCACTTGCTTAACTTAAATATTTACGAACAAGCTGTGAATCTTCACTAGTAAATTGTCACAAAAGGGTTCAATTGAACAAGTCCAAGAGCTAACCGACGAAGTGAACGCAAGCGTTTCATACCACTCGTTTTACTAAGTCTTTTAATTCAATTTCTCATCCGAGTGAAGTAAAGGCTTGTATATACTAGTAGATTAGAAAACGGTTTAAGGAAAAGAGTTTTGAAGTTAAAACAGTGTTGAAATCGCTTTGATGAAAGAGTTTTGATATTCACTACTAGTATTGAAGCCTTCACATTTTTAAAGTGACAAGTCACAAAACGATTGTTGAAACAAATCGAATCACATAAATTCATGTTCGAAGACGTGAGTAAAGTCCAAAGAAATCAATCCCAAAACCATCAAAGTAGGAATATACTTGTGACCTAACATGGTCGAATGAAAGTGCAAAGTCTTTAAGTCAAATAGATCGGACGACCTAAGGGTTATAATGTCGTGCGACCTAACAGAAGAATAGGTCGAGCGACCTAGTGAAATACAGGTCATACGACCTAAGTGTAAATAGACAAGCGACCTTGTGAACCAAGCGACCTAAGGGGCCATGCGACCTATTGGGTCATGCGACCTAAGTTTAAAAAGGTGGGCGACTTAACAAAGTGGCCGAGCTAAACAATGGAACGACAAAACAGGGGCGAGCGACCTAAGGGACTTCGCGACCTAAGGACTATCGAACGACCTAATTGTCGAACGACCTAAAAGAAAATAGGTCAAACGACCTAAAGGAGGAAGCGACCTAAGGCCAGCGACCTAACAGAGAGGAGCCGAGCGACCTAAAGAGGTTAATAGGACCTAGCGACCTAACATAAAACAAGGTCATGCGACCTAAAGGGGTAAGCGACCTAAAAGAGTTTGCGACCTAACTAGGCACGCGACCTAACGTTGCAAAGAGTGTGCGACTTAACATGCGGGTGGGCCGAGCGACCTAATGGCTTCACGAAGCCGAGCGACCTACGACCTAACACCCCCGAGCGACCTACGACCTAAGCACAGAACGTTGATTATGCAGGTAGGGACTTTTCCAAGCCGAACGACCTAGCACAGGCAGAACGACCTAAGCCCAGATTTTTGCCAAAACATTGAAAATTGGAGTTTTTCACCAATCCGATCCAAACCAAATACAAATGTGCATGCCAATGCGATAGGGAATCATTCCCAACAGTCCAATGACAATTATAGGCAAGATGTGAGATAAAAATCTCACCTTTTCACTAAAATGGATGAAGATGAAGCTTGAAAGCAAGGAGAAGCAATCCAAAGCTTGAATCCAATACCTTCTACTTGAATTTGGAGTTGAATGTTGGATTTGCAATTGAATTTGAGTTTGGAGTTTTAATTTCCCATTCCCTCCACCATTTTTGAAGAAGCTTTTATGTTTTAGAAATGAAGAATGAAGTGGTGAAGAGAAGGAAGGGGTTGGGCTGAGCTAAAGAAGGTGCAGTCCAAACCAAAGTCACAAGCGGGAAAAATAGCGAGAATTCCACTAACTCCAAACATATCAAAGTTTACACTCAAAAAGATTGCAAACGTTATTTTGAACTCAATGGAAGTGGTCTCGAGTCCTAATTTGACCGTATGCAAAAAGTAGCTTTTCGGACCAAAATCCGATTAACGATAAAATATTTAAATAAAATATTTAAATATAAAATCGATATATATGCGGGTTGTTACAAAAGGGTTCAAAGAAAATTATTAGGAAATGATGTGCAAAATATGGATTGTCATATTTGTAGTTTGCACCGCTTATTTCTGTAATATAAATAAATATGAATCCCACTTTCCACTTCAAGGTTGTATATGTAAAAGTTGAATAGAATATAAAGGGTTTAAAGTGTAAGTTTTGTTTTCTTGAAATAGAGGCAGTGATTCTATTATATTAATGTAAAATAAGTTTGATATTATTCTGTTTTTGAATACACACACAAAAAAGTCTGTTTTATCTAGCTAAAGATATTAGTTATTTTGTAAATTATTGTATGGAACTTAATCCTGTATGAATATGGAAATTTTGACATTTCACCAATTAGTATAGAAAGCAAAATCTTAGAACATGAATATTCCTACGCATGCATAAGAACATTTAGATAGCCTAAAATTTACGTATAAGTATATTAAAAACATATAAATAGTAACGTATAAATCGTATCGTGATAAATATAATTAAATCCTTTAGGAAGGAAAAGGATAATTATGGAAATTAATCCATAATTAAAGGTGAAATAAGGGGTTTCTCCTTATATGGCGTTATTGCTAAATGCGGTTGAGGTATATTATATATATAGTGTATATATAGTAGTATATTCAAAGTGCGAAAATATGACTATGTTATATATGGATGCGAGGTCAGTTAAAAACACATAGAAGTTTGCATAGCTAATCTGGCTACCAGCGGTGTGACTTTGGGACTGATACTAGACTTCGCTTATAATAATTGCCCATGGTGGACGCGAGGTTAGTCTCAACTCTGTAGGGTAAGTCTGCTCAGCTAATCTGGCTACCAGCACCTACGAATAGTCGGGCTAACGTGAGATGTCATGATTTGGTTACGGGTCATAAGACGGATACCCCGGTACAGGTCTACTTCTGGGTCGAAGGTATTAATTGGCAGTTGTAGGGTCCGCCTTCTTCCCACTTAAGAAGTATTAAACGGTCGGGATTATCTTTTAGGTGTGGTAGTGGAAAGTCCATGGAAAAGGTCCGCTTTGGGGTTGAGCTATTAAGTGGCTAATGTAGGGTCTGCCTCTTTCCATAAAAGGAGTATCAAGTGGTCTGGTGAGATTTCTTTCGATGTCAATTAGGAAGTACGAAAGAGAGGTCCATCTTGGATTTAGGTATTAATGACGGGGATCTGCCTTGGATATAGGTATTAAATGGTCAGAGTCTGCCTAATTCCCAATAAAGAGGTATTAAGTAGCTTAGGTGCTATCTCTCATATCGTTAAGACATGCTTGACGGTAGTTGCATTGTACCTGCGTTATAGCTATGAAATTTAACCGGGAAGGGTCCTTGGCCTACAATTAAAAGTATGTTAGGGAGTTGGACTGGAAAAGCCTTCGGCTTACAATGGAGGTACACATAGTAGGATGAAGTATAAGTTGCGTAAGACATTACTTATCTAAACGATACTGTCCAAATGTTATTATTGTAAGACTTGAGATTTTAATTCACCAAACATTATTGTTCTAACTCCCTTCTAGTTATAACCCACGGGTTAGGGGGAACGATGTTGATGGAGAAGACGAATGCGGAGGTGAAAATTTATGGCAGTTTATTTATTTATCTATATTTTTTATGTATTCGGTTGTACCAAAATTCAAACATATTGATGTTTTATTTTAAGATATTATATTATGGATATTTTGAGATATTATGTTTTTGAGATATGGTTTTTATGATATCGGTACTTATTTTGTTATTATATTTTATCCCTTCCGTTGTGAGATTCTGAAAGCATAGATAGATAGCCCTGTATATTGTTCATTATATCAATTTTACTAACCAACAGCCAGCTTTGTAATATATCTAAGATTCGATAGGCTTTTATTGGGTCAAAAATTAGGCCAGTTCCGGAGATGGTTATTGCAGATATTATTCCATACATGAATAGTATATTCACAGATTTATTGAATGCATTTCATATCTTTAAAACTAGAGTGGTTAAACAAGATGTACGTGGAACGTAATCATTTTTCCTCTAATTTAACCTTTGCACCTCAATGTCGAATATTATATAGTATTTAATTCATTTAGGACTAGATGGACTATTCATGAACAAAGCTTGAAACCCAAATACTCTTAGATGTCTGCTTTTTGTTACATCGAATACATGACCATGGGAATAAAGTAGATTCCCTTAAGAATGTCAAAACTTGCCTACATAATAGTTATGATATCCACCTTGTTTTGCTATGAAAGTAGGATAACCATCATATACTGTCTAGAGAGTTCCAATCGTTGATGGGGCTAGCTGAGATGTAAATAGATAAATTATTACTGGTGAAAATGTGTTATAATCGGTGTAGAGGTTGAAGATATGAATATTTTGATTATTTTTAGACTAAGATTTAAGAGAGTTGATTAATTATCTTCTTAAAGGAAACTTGGCATGCGAATGCACCCATTTAACACTGTTGTTCATTTCACGTTTCCACCATTTCTCGATCAAAGCAATTCGTCCAATAGGAGGCCAATAGCCGTGGGGTTTGATATGTTTTGTTTATAGTTTATGCATTATATTTTTATTTAAATGTGCCTAAAATGCTTTTCCTAATAACATTTACATGACTTATCAATTATTTAGTATTCAATATTACTTATTTAAATATTAATAATTAAATGTTGGTTATTATATTTAAAATCAATATATTAATTAATAATTAGCATAGATGATTACTAATTAAAACTACTAATTATTACTTATGTAATATTAATATTAATATTCCTGACTACAACAATAATGTAACCCGAAGTACTTCCTCAGAGTTTGTAAGTAACATATTCATTCTTTGGAGTTTCAATAGAAAAAATATATTAATATCAAAATACTTGTATAAATTACACAAAATCTTTGGCCCCGTTCATAGACAAAACCAAATCGCCCTTGAAAAAGCAATCAACTAGAATTACATTTGACTTCTCATAGACAAGTCGGGCGTATCTAATACATCAGCGGTTTCATGCAAATTGTTTGAACTCTCGAAAATGTAGCAGTTGGACAAGACGTAAAAGATAAATCCAACTTATGTACAACGAATCAGATTTATTTCGAGTTATAAACTTAGTCGAGAGCTAGTAAGAAAACACAATAACTCACACAAGTCTAATTGTATCTTTCTCTTATATAACTGCTGACATACAAAAATGGTTTCCTCATCCACAAAAAAACCGATCCTCGATATTTGTCCTCTAATGAAACTATGCTCCTGGTCAAGTCCTGGTGAGGTGGGTGGATGACGTGAGTACGAAGAAGATAATGGCACGTTTGATGTGAAATGGCTTCGTACGGTCGGGTGAGTAGGTGGTTCAGTTAGGCCTTGATCTACGGCACACCACCGGCCTAACTGAAAGGCCAAGCGTCATGATGTTGGACCTTCCACTAATCCTGTTTCTGCACATGTTCGTCATGCTCCTACAACCTTCGACTGGTACAAGGAAGTTGTGAAATGGCTTTGTGATTTGGGTCAGATATCAGCACAGGACATGGATACCTCTAGTATCGTGTTGTTGGAGCCAGAGAAACCGAACTTGGTTTCGTCAATGTTGGAAACCGGCGGTCCACATACAGTCTTTTGAGATTTTCCGCATTTTTATTGTGGAATATTGTCAATAGTTATTTTTTTCTTTTCTTTTTTGTGTTCAATTATGGTATGTATTTGAATTTGAATTTACATTATTGCTTATTAAATATTAATAGTTAGTAATTAATAATAGTGGAAATTAGGAAGGCATCCCTATCATACTTTCATATTGTAAAGCGGGTCCCTGTCAAATTTTCATTGTAAAGTGGGTCCTTGTTTTCTGGAAACGAAGAAAAATTATTGCTGAAATGTCAGCAACTTTTATAAATAAGTGCTGATATTTCAGCAACTATCTGTGTCAAAGTTTTATTGTAAAAACAAAGAAAAATTATTGCTGAAATGTCAGCAACTTTTATAAATAAGTGCTGATATTTCAGCAACTTTCATAAACTGTGTTCACAGTGTACATAAATGTTGCTGAAATATCAGCAACTTTTATAAATAAATGTTGATATTTCAGCAACTTTCATACACTATGTTCACAGTGTACAGAAATGTCAGCAACTTTTATGAAATGTTGCATCATGCTCTGCAATAATCGTGAATAAAAAACATGGACCTAATTTACACTGAAATTTAGTGAAGGACTTTTCGTGAATTTTGAAACTTAATAAGGACCTGTGCCAAAAGTACCCTTAATAATAAGTAATAATTAATATAAATTAATTAACAATTATTGCAAAAATAAATAAATAAATAGTATATGTTAGACGATACTTCTTATTCAACTTCTAATCAAACTTTTGTCTGTAATCACTATAATCTCTAAGGTTACCTCTAATCCAATCTGTCCCCAAACGCATTCAATATTTTCTTAGTCCCTAATAAATTTGTTTTTCTAAAAGAAAAATTAGGTATTTAGATGGTAATAAATATTAGTTGTACATGTCTTAGATGGTATACAAGGTTCTGCAAGTCAATAGATTTAAAATCTATGACAGTCGAAGCACCTAAGAGTGTTGCTGGTCTAAGTTTGCTGCTGGTCTAAGTTTGTCTTATTCGCACCGTCACGTTAACAAAGCGATTCCAGCAGTTCAGTTTAAATTAAGCTCCACAGATAGCAGCGTGCATTATAAACAAAAGATTAAAAAAGCTTATTGAGTGAGACCCAACACCATCTGAGGAAGATGGCATTTTTCCCTTTTTAGGATAAAGTTCCCAACTTTTTGCAGCTTCATTTCGCTTCAAGATCCGTCAGCAGAGGTAAAATTTCCATCTTTCATTAGATTTTTGGCTTATATCGTACAGTCAACCCCGTTCAAAACTCTGAAGTTTAATCAGATCTTAGTGTAATGAAATGAAATGGGTTTAATTTGGCTAATGTTTATGTACTTGATTCTAGTTTTATCCGTGAAAACGTGATTGGTGTAGTATGAAATCAGCTGTATGAAGGAAGGAAAGTGTTTGTCTAAATTTTTTGGGTATCTAATCTAGTTAGGGAAGCTTGTGTTTTTATTGAATCAAAAAAACAGCTTTTTCAAGCCAAACTTTTAAAAGCCAACTTTTCTCCTATAAAAAAGATAGAAAATTGGAAGAAAAATAAAAATAAAAATCAAGGCACTTAGGCACTCCAAGTTGAGATAAGAATAGAAATTGCCATCTTTGATAGATGCATATTAGTCCATGAGACTCCAATCGATTAAAGTAATTCTACATATCCACTTTTATTTACATATTCAAAGTAAACTATATAACCACAAGAAGTCAGCATTGCAACGATTCTTTTGACAAACTTTACTTTATCGATCATCAATATATAAATGCAAAACTCTATGCAGTAAAGATAATGTGTTGTTACTGTGAACGATTAGCATACTTAGAATGAAAACTCTACAAGTTCAAAGTTAAAGATCTTTTCTTAGTGCTTGTGTTAAGTGTGTATGGAGTATCAATCAATACTAATCGCAACATTCTGTTTTGCTTACAAACTGCTAGACGTTTGAGAAAGTGTGGGCATTTTTAAGATAATGATAAACTGATAGCCTTGTACTTCAATATGATGTGCAGAGTTTATGCGAATCTTGTTTCTCCTTCACGGGTGGCATATTCAAGACAAAAACATGAGCATTTATTTAGGGTGTATAAAACAGGTGTAGTGGTTAAGTTTAACATGTGATTTGAGTCAAGCTTTCATATCATATTAAATACACAGTTACTGACACCGAACTAATTGGTGATGTGAATATTGCTCTCTTAATTTTCATAAAATTCTCATATATCATGTTCTCCAATGTGACGCTACTTACTTTGAGACATTCTTTGTGCATGTTTCTTATATTAATAACTTGTACAACGCAATCAAGTCACTTGTTTTTTTCTTCTTACTTAAAGCATCATGACACAAACTGCTGATGTCCCTAATTCAAATGGAGACCAAGTCAAGCTCGGAACAACCGGAAAAATAGGTTCTTTAATGTCTAAAGAATTGGAGTCTATCAAAAAGTCACCACATGCTTCTGCTTCTACTTCTTCATCTCCAAGGAAACTTCAAAAGCCACCTGTCTCTGTGCCTTGTGGCTATTCTCCTAGAAAATCTCAACCAAGAAAAAACTGCGAAAATGGCCAAAAGATTGAAACTCGTAAAATAGAGCTTCCTGATGCCGTCGAAACCGAAAGAAGAAGCACAAACTTGGAGAAACAAGAGAAGAAGAAAAAACATGTTCACATTGTGGAAGTTGTTGATATCAAGTGTAACAATCCAATGAGTAGTCGAATCAAAAAGCTTGGATTTTCTAGGCTCTCCGAGTCTAATGCAGCCTAGCATTTTGAAGAAAGATTATTAGTTTTTGTTATTTCTTTTGAAAAGCAAATGCTTTTTGTATGATGTTGGCAATATGTGATGTGTCAGTTCCTTCTTTTCATTTGCAAAATGTGGTTGTCTTTTTGATGGTGTCATGATCTAGGTTAAGATTTTGGAAGTAGTTGATTTCTTGGGTGACAAGGGAGGGAACCATAACTTGTATACCAATGTCTAAATAGGTTGTTGCCTTGTAATGAAAAATGAGAAACTAGAATGATGTTATATTTGATTTCCTGGAGTTATATGAGTTTCTTCAACAAAACAGAAGGAAAAAGGAAAGCAGAAAACGAATGTTTTGGCTCTTGCATTATGCCAAGGTGATGAAATTCGAAATGTTTTGCTAGCGATCAATAACGGCCATGAGTGTTATTTGTGGTTTGTAATAAAAGAAAGCCAAACAATCTATCTACTGCTCCGCGTTTGTTTTTAATAAAAAGTTCCGAGTTCAAGTTCCGATTTAAAAATAAAACCTTTTTACGTTGTTTAATTTTATCATTCTTCTGAATAAAGTCATTTATTTAGACAAAATAATTCAAAATTATTTTAGTGTTTATTTTTCGTTCTGAATGCTGAATATTGTTTTTTTTATTGAATGTTTATTTTTCGTTCTGAATGCTGAATGTTGTTTTTTTTATTGAATGTTGAACACAAACAAGTAAGTGATTATTAGAATTCAGTATCGACTTCAACCCGAATAAATATACAAACGAGAAATAAAATATGCTTAACTGGCATCGTTGGTCTGTCTCCAATTCAAAATACTGCGCAGATTCAGAATCAGTAGAACAGACGACGAGTAATTTTAGGTTAGTAGTTCTGCTGATTTTTAGAAATTACTCCCTTGGTATTTGTTACTTCTGTTTTCTGATTTTTGTTTCTGATCTTTTACTACTCCTGAAGGCAAAACAAAAGTCCAATCAATTGTTCATTGTCTTAAATTGAAATCAACCATTAATGTTTAGTCCGTCCCTATTCCAATGCTTAATTTCTCAACATATAATTGCAGATGCTCTGAAAATGATATGACAATTGGAAGTGATTTTCCTTTGCAAATTGTAAAGATAAACTTTAATTCTGAATGCTAATTGCTGAACTCCGAATACTCCTAATTCTAAAATCTGATGGTAGAACCCCGAATTCTGAATAATCATGTGTTTGATTCTAAATTTCTGTTTAAAATAAAGATTGTTAAAAGTAAGAATTCAGAATTTTAAATTTTAAACGCTTTAAATTACCAAAAGTTTGAATCAAAAAATATATTTGAATATTAGTAAAAGTATTAAAACTTTAATTTTGTGGATCAAATTTTCAAAATTAATTACAGATTTCTCTAATGTTATAAATTATAATTTTTAAAACCAATGGATTTTTAGATTGTTTTATTTTAAAATTTTTGAAACTTTTAATTAAAACAAACAGTTTAAAAAGATTTACATTCAGAAATAAGTTATAAATCTAGAATTTTTAAATTTATCCAGAAATGTAGATTTTAGTAGTATACTGGATTTTGAAATTTTGAATTTTTTGAAATTCGAGATTCAAATGCTAATGTTAACATCAATTGGTAATAGATTTATTCATGCAGCTGAGTTGTTTGTTTAAATTACTGACTGGACTTTTATTTTATACTTTTAGCCATGGAGAAGTGAGCGATTTGAGCAAGATCAAGTGATGAACTCACTACAGATACACACACTCACACACAACTTATTTCTAACTTTATGTTTATCTAGGGAACAACTATATATTTTTTGGCTATTATAATTATGTAAAATTAAGTTTAATACCTTATATACATATAATATCACTTAAAAATTAATTGCATTTAACACTTTGATAGAAAGACTTGAACAGGTATTAACATTTGTACACAAGATTGGCTTTTCTTTACTAAATAGATTAGCTAACCATCGTAGACTTTATGTTTCTATCTATAATAGTAAATGGGAATGCTAGAAACGGTTCAGAGGAACAGTTAAGAGCTTGAAATTGATTATGTTTGCATTAGCTTTCACAGACCCTTAATTGATTTCTATAATATGAGCTCTCTCTTGGCTACCAAAGTATGGATATGTTGAGCAGACATGATTATAATATGAGCATAATTAAGCTTATTACATAGAAGAAAATGGTTAGCATTTGCCCAGTAGGTCTGTATCAACTTGACGTAGGTTTTATAGGTTCTAATGCGTCCCAGTTGATTGATTCATTCAGTAATCAGCAAATGAAATATCACTAATTTTTTGTGCCCAAGTAGTTCTTTGGTTTTCTGAAAAGAGGTGAAGGCTCCTTTACTTCTCCGATAACTAAGCTAATATCTATAACTAAGCTAATATGTATTTACGTCCACTTTGAAGTTTTATTGCTTATTTCTGATTTGGAGGCAGAAGTTCTTGAAGGTCGGTACAAATTCAACACTTAGAATTTCACAGTTATAAGAAATAAGAAATAATGGAACTAGAGCCAAAGATCCTAAAAATGAGCTCTACCTTCCTATTTATGGAGGTAGGGAGCCTAAAACTTGCACTAAATATCTTCTAGCCGTTATCCATGCTGTACACCAATTCTTCATGAAAATAAAGTGCCACATCATCAAATATTTGGAGTCGGTACAACTCCTCGAGTGGGGGATGATACGACTCCCCGAGTGGGGTCGGTATGACTCCTACTTGTCCCCGAGTGGGGCCCCAAGTAGGAGTCGGTATGACTCCCGACATGGCCAAATTTGCCGCCTTCAACCTTCCACCCCGGTTCATCTTGTGGTTAGTTTCATAATTCTATAGTTGTTTGTATCAATAACTGCTTGTGATCTATAACCGCAATAAACTTAGTCATTAGTGTTTTTGTGGTTGTATTTTCTTTCTTTTGATCTATTGGTATGCCATAGATCGTTGTAATTCTCTCTTTCTTTTTTCTAATATATGGTAGGGGCCATTTAACCCAGCTGGCTTTGCCAAAAAAAAAAAACTGCTTGTTTCGGGGTCCAAATGATGGAGTTATAGTAGAATAAGGTTGCAGATTCAGCAGTTCATGGAGATCGATAGAAAATTGCATTGATTTAACAAAGTGACATTGGAAATAGGCTTTTGACGTCAAGTAAGGCATGCAGGCAAAAGATAGGCTCCACTCAAGCGGAACTGGGAGTCGGTACCGATCCCTAGAGTGGAGTTGGTACTGATTCCTAACATGGGTAGATTATTGCTTGTCTTGGCTTTTTTGAAGTGGTTGAACTTGTTAAGAGTCCGACCCGAGAAATTTGAGTTACTTGAGGCTTGACCTGAGATTTTCTAAGATTTTCATGTTATGAGCTTTCCTCCACCTTCTTGGAGTCAAACCCGAGTTTCTTGAGTGCTTGCTTCGAGTCATCAGGAGTCGTTACCGAGTCATGCCTGGGAGTCGGTACCGAGTTGCGCTTGGAGTCAGACCCGAGTTTTTTATGGATTGCCTCGGGCTTGACTCGGGGATTTTCAGGTCTATTATGCTTTGAGTCTAACTTGAGGATTTTGTGGGTTTGCTTCGAGTCGGCTCCCACAAAAACTTGAATTTCCATATTTTCAACTTTTTCGCTCATTTATTTAAATTTCCCTTTTCTTGCCTTTTTATGACATTCCCAAAATCCTTCGGTCATTCCTCCTTTGTTTGCTCATCTGATTCAATTGTTTACGTCCATTCGAAGATTATGGCAAATTTAGTTGTAACACTTGCCTCTCAAAGTACACCTTGTGAATTCTCGACTGTTCTTGGTTTCTGGACTCTGTAGCTATCTCTTTGGGCTGCTTGCCTTGGTAACTCCCAAGTTCAACCTGTCCATTTTATCTGCAATATATGTTGGTCAAAAGATTGGATAACACTAGTTTAATTATCTTCTTTTCTTTATTGTCTATTTCTTGCTTTGTCTAAATGTGTGTATTAAATTCCCTTTTTTGTTCTTATTTCTATTTACTTCGCTTTTTATTATACTTAAGGATCTTATACTTTAATGCATTAGAACTACCTTCCCTTTCAAAAGAAATTGTTAACGCTATAATTCTCTATGAATTACTTAAAAAAGAGATTTGTGTTTTGTGCGAAATTACAAAGAATTATAATTATTATTTTTATAGAAATAGACAATATAGAATACGAAATTTCCATTGTTTTGTACATCTCTTTCTTTACATTTACATTCCTTGTTATTTCAAACAATACGCCTTTATTTGTATCTTGGATGATTGATAGTGACTTATATTGTTATCCACTTTCATTCCAACGGATTAAATTATGTCAAATCCCAACTTAATTACTATAAATCCCCAAATAGTCAAATCAAATCTGTTCCATAATCATTACGCGTATATAATTCAATATCCAATATATTATTTACATTAATTCATTACGCATATACAATAAATTATCCAAACTGAGATTTATAACTAATAATTACGCGCTTATAATTAAATATCCAAATCGATTATAAATAGACATAAATGAAATATATCACAATGATATAAATCTAATCTTATTATAAAACATGTAATTTTCCCACTCACCTTGCTTTTAGCTTTCCCATTCTCCATATCTAGATCCATTCCCTTTTTATTTGACTTCCTCTAAATTCAAATCCAAAATAATAAAAAGGGTATTCACTTATTAAAATTAGAGATCTGGAAAAGGGATTGAATTAAATTTGAATTAGAGTTTTAGATTTATGATTTTACCTTTATTTCCGTTTTGAATTACTTCTACCCTTCTCTTCTCTTATTTCCTGCTTTTCTCCACTTATACACACACATATATATAATATAATATTTTACATTTAGAAATCTAGAAATCATGGAGAAAAGAGAATGGCAAAGCTATACTTTATGACCTAGAAAATATGAGAAGAGAAGTGAAAACTAGGCTTGTATTTATAGGTGTTGGAGTTAACTTAGAGCATTAGATTTATCCTAGGCAATCTTTAATTCAATCAGAGACACACATCGAAAACTTTGCACGGAAGAAAAATATTTGATTGCATCTCTATCGTTCAATTTACACTCCAATATTTCCAATTTACACATCAACAGTGAATTAATTAGCATGCTCTGATTTTATGTATTTTGTTCTTTGTTTAAATGATTGCGCTTGATTATTGATTCCTTTTTTTAAACCTTATTGCAATAATTTATTTTCATTTATATATATTTTCTTAGATTTAATTTAACATTAATATTTGCTAGCATCTAAGTTTCCATTAACATTAGTTTTTAGCATTAATTCACTTTTACTACCATAATTACATATATAATTATTTTCGATTCCAAAACTTTAAACGCTAATTTTTTTTGTTTGAACTCCGATCGGATAACTTTATGTATGAAAATTGATCACAAAATTACCAATAACCTAACGGTATAAGTTTTGAAGCCAATTTCTGAATTTTGCAAAAATTCTATTTTTTCCATTTACTAATTATTAATTAACTTCTTTTAAATTAATTATAGTAGAAATTACAAGGTGTTACACCATTTAAAAATACATATGCCGATAATAGTTATTTAAAGTATAGAATATAAATTAGAAAATGGCCGTGCTACATGTACAACAAAAGAATATTAAGTATACAATCAAATGCTAAGGTTCATTCGCATATGGATTTGCGTTGGAGGTGCCCTTAGTACGTAGATAATGAGCCTCCTAACAAGGGTCAGAGATATCCTATCAAGCAGCATATATCTCTAGGTAAAATATACCATAGACTAAACATAGATGGACCACGCCCTAACACGTAGCATCGTGAATCATTGCTTTCGTTAGAAATTCGAAAGGATCTCTAGAATAGAGCTGATACACCCTTGTGTAAGCTAAACCCTTTGACTATGCATCCTACTTCGGTTTCTGTCATTATCAATGGTGAAGTCACATTCAACATCTCAACACTTGTCATTATCAATGATGAAGTCACGTTCAACATCTCAACACATGAGTCTTCATCACTTGAAAAGATCTCGAATCTCTATCTGGATTCCAGCATCTCGAGTAGATCTCGAATCTCTACATGGATTCTAGCATCTTGAAAGTTCACGAATCTCTCCATGGATTCCAACATAAGTGTTTCGATAAATGCTAAGTTTGTCCTCTCTCTTGGGATCACCCTCAAGATAGACAATAACACACAATAGCATCATTCAAAATGTTAACACTAACCTCTCCCTTGGACTTAACCTTATGGTAGACGATGCAACTCCATAACATTTCGCTTCCCAACAACTTCCAAAACATAGAACATATATAGTGGTTTTAAAGTGGTTACGGTTTTGACTCATCTGATATAAGTACACTCCCCCACTTACTGGACGCTTCAAAACCATTTGATAGATTTCTAGTTAACTCCACTCTGGCTCTTTCAGAAATAAAAAGACAACATAAGGGTGGAGATCATCTCCTATCTGGGCGAATTTCCTTATCATTTGTTCTAAAAGAGCAAGACGAGTTTATACGTAGGTATAACATCACCGAAGATAACCGTACCATATAATTCTCATGTTTCCTCTAGATACTTCTTAAGTTAATTTTGGTCAATTTCGATAACAATAAAAACAATCGCATATGGAAACCAACTCTCATACACTTATCATGTTTCTGACCTTCTCAACTTATACTAACCCTTAGTTAAGAGTGAAGCCAGGTAAGTTAGAGTAGTAGTTGCATCAAAACCCTGCCTAGATATTCTTAACTCTTACAGATAGAACAAGTCTACTTTATTGGCTTTTAGTGCTAATTACATGACTAAATCTTTCCATAAACGAGTAAACACGCAAAGCACGATTAAGTCACACAATGTACGATTAAGTCACACAAGCGACTTATAATCCTTTTTTTATTGAATTAGTTCCTTTATTAATTAAAACTTCTTTTATCAAATAATCACGTCCTTCAAAAGTAAGCAAACGGTATATAGGAGTCCTTCCCGGGGGATCTTGAATACATACGTTCTAAAAGGAAGAGATGATTCGGATGAATGAGTCCTCCCCAAGGGATCTCAAACCATATGAATACGCAATGCTTCTATTCACTTCCTTATTCTACTTATATTTATTTTAAAACAACTTTATAAAAGATATATACATGTATTCTACTATTTCACCGTTCATTTGTACTCTTTTCAATACTTCAAAATGTATTCATATACTTATTTCAAATGGTATAAGAATATTCGTAAATCTTTAACAAGATTTTTCACTTTAAAATATAATCAAAGTGGTTTTAAAAAAATGTTACTCAAATATTGTTAATATAAACTTTTTTCTTTTATAAGTTAAATTTTTACTTTATACAACATTTTTCCAAAATATTTCATACTTTCATTGTCTTTAAAATCCCCTTTATAAAGATCTAAGTACATTCACAAGTCTATTCAAAGGGGTTTACGACAAATGTTGCTTAAACATTGTCCCTATAAACCCCAAAAAAATTCACTTATAATTATATTTAAAATATTCATTTTAAAGATATAATTATATTCATAAGTATAATCAAAATGGTTAAAAACAAATATTGCTTAAACATTGTTCTATAAACCCAGACCATTTATGCTTAACATTTATCTTTAAAACATTCTTTTTAAAGATCTAAGTATACTTACTAATAAGATAATATATTATTAATTAACTTCTCAAAACCATTCATTACAACTAAGTGTTATAATCAAAATCACTTATCCTATTATAAAATACTTCACTTGCTTTTCCAAACTTGTATATACAAATACTTTAAAAATACTTATAAATAAGTTTTAAATATCTATCTAAAATATTACTTAAAAATAACACATTTTGAAATTCAACAAAAATCATAGGAAAAGGAATGTTTTTAAATATAAAGCCATTAACTTTAAAAATTCATGAATAATTAATAAAAATATATTTAAACTTGAAACCACTTTTAAAGTACTCTAATATATGTTATTAAACTTCCTTAAAAAGATTACAGAAAAATAATTAATTTAAATATGTTTTTTAAACATTTTAAATCAAAAAATGTTTTAGAAATAACATTACACAACCAATGTTGTGTAAAGAGCCCAGAAATGCTATCGTAGGTCAAAGACAGCACGTATAAGTATTGTTAAAAGTTTTGGACAGAGAACAATACAGAAAAAAACATAAATTTTGTAGCCAGTTTTCACAACTTAAATAAATGATTGAACATCCAATTTTTTTATTACTACTTAAAAACCATTAAAAGAAATCCCTGAGGATATATTCCAAAATTATATTAAAAATTACCCAAATCAATGTATTTTCAAAGTGCTCATATAGCGATCTTTTCGTTACAAGCTTTGCCACTTTTTTCAAATAGTTCTATAACCTTTAAATCCTGATATTTTTAAAGTAATAAGTACATATATTTTATTTATTAAAACAATAAATAAACATCTATGAATGTATTTGAAAATCATATTAAACATAGCCAAACACAAGGCGGTTTCAAAGTGCTCATATATCGACCATTCATGCTATAACTTTTGCAACTTTATTCTATAATTTCTTTAACTTTTCAAACCACTTCCTTGCTATCCCATAAACTAATACAGGTTTAGAGCACAACCAAAATAAATACTTTCATAATATGTTCACATATAACCATTTTAAGCAGGTTAAACACAAGGGATTACGAAGTGCACTTATAGCGACTATTCTCACTTCAAACACTTTCAAACACCCTTTAATGCCACAAACAACCAAACCAAACATATAAACGCAATGTCTAGGCCATGATTCATGTTTTAGAGGGTATTAGAAGTGATAATATTGTATATAAAATTGTCATTTGCTTTCCAAAGTAAGAAGGGTCCAAAAGTTATAACTCACATAATTCTTAAGTTTACTTAACTTTACATTTTTACACATATACACACAATATATATTCATTCAATGGCGAGACTATTCTTTTAAAACCAAGCTAATAGAAGCATAAGCCACCTAGAACACTAAAACCACTTCCTACCATCACCAAGCTTCCAAAGCTTCCATCTTTTGCTCCAAAATGCTCTTTGCCTCCTCCCTCCTTCACTAAAAGCTCATACCTAACATAGACCACCCCATGTGCTCCTTTTCTTCCATATTCAACTTGATATTCTTGCTTCCTATGATGTTCTAAGGCCTTGGTTAAAGTTTGAGAGGATTTGGAGTTGATTTGCTTTGATTAGAGAAAGATTAGTGGAGATAGAAAAGGATTAGCACTAAGTTGTTTCTACCATTTGAAATTAACAAATGAGCTAATGTAACATGTGAACGGTCCTATGTAAAAGTGGACAAGAGGTAACCATTTACCTCTTACTCTTCATGGAAGGTCCATGCATGCTTCCTCTCACATGTCACATTTACACCTCATTTCCTAAAATAAATATCTTTACACAATTCACCAAAATATCTTCTGCTTAATCCATATGTTAATCTTTTACTATTCACAATTAGTTAGACATAAGCACTAAAATATTTTTAGTTTCTAATTAATTAAACATTAACATATTAGACAAGTGCAAAAAGTTCGAACAACTTTTATCGAGAAAACCGTCGTTTATCGATAAAACGATTTTCAACCACATTATCGATATTTCTTCGAAGTATTTATTTTTGTAACTGTTTTTCAAAAACAAGTTTACCATCATAAATTATTAATTAAAATGGGTTTAACAAGATTATAAAATCCATTTAATCACATTAAATCCAAGATTCAAATATTTAATAATTCGGATATTTAAATATGAAGTGTTAGAAATTCTAGATCGTTAAGCCATCCATATACATCCATACACACATGCAATTCATCAAAACATGATAACCATAAAAATCCTAATCTAGATCTAACTTTTACATTAGCATGTCAATATGACCAAAAGGCATTGTAAAACCATTTTAAATCATTTTAATTTCGTTCACAAATGTGTATAAAGGTGTCGTTAAAGTTAGAAAACGTTTTAAGATCAAAATCATGTTAAAAACATCAATTTAACTATATGGACAAGTATAGAGTGGTGAGGGATCAAGAATCACTCGTCCAATACCTAAAATACAAATCTTTCCTCTAGATCTGAAATGGATAGTAAGGATAATAAATTCAAATCAGCCAAAAATGATAATTTCTAATCCCACTATGGTATTTAACCCTTTAACGATGATTTAGACTAAGATTAGTAAAAAATATAAGCTTTTCGAAAGAGTTAGGATTAATGGAGGTTTGGGATTGTATTGGAAAGTGGAAAATGTGATTGGAGATGTCCCATTAGCCCCAATTAGATGAAAATCCAAAAATTTAGTTAGTGGGCTTAAGTTTGGGCCTAATGAATTACCCATTAATTATGGTCAGCAACAACCAAAACTTAAAATAACCATAACTTACAAACGGTAAGTCTGCTTTATTATTATGACCACTCCACAGAATGGTAAACCATCATCTTGAAAATAGGAAGTGGTTTCAGACTCGAAATCGGCTCCTATCAAAAGTTACAGTCCATACAACATTTCAGGGTCAAAATGGTCTCATGGAACTTCGATAAAAATCATAGATGTGGAAAATGTCCCTAAAAGTCAATTTTCAAAATTTTACAGTCATATGACCTCATAAAAATTAAATAATAATATTTTATGATCCTTTGATACGTAAAATATAGGTCATTACACTCTTCCTCCTTTAGGAATTTTGCCCCCGAAATTCCCAAACAAACAAAAGAATAGTCAACATAGTTACCCCGCATGCCCAACAACCATATGCAACCATCAAACATGTGAAACAAGCAGCCATGCAATCAAAAGTGTAGATAAACCTATCCTAGCATGCGAGATGTTAAACTATCCTATATGATATCAAAGTGAAAGTAAATGCGATAAACAGTAGGCCTTACCATGCAAAGAATTCCGGATGTATAGCCCTTATGCTCTCCTCGGTTTCCCACTTGCAACAGCTTTCATTGAACCTTCACTAACTCCACCATCTTCCTCGTAAGTTGTTTCTTATCCCATCTTACAACACGAACGACCTATGAGTTCTCAAAGCTTCTAGTTCAATCTCGATACCATCAACTTGATCTAATGCAATCATTGCGCCTGAGTCATTCAAAAACTTCCACAAATTAAAGAGGTGGAAGACATTGTGCATGCCTGTTATTTTCTGAGGTAAGTCGACCTTATATGAAAGGTTCCCAATCCTTTTTACTATCAAAAAAAAGACCTATGAATCACGACGCCAACTTCCCCTTACTACCGAATCGAATAACATTCATCAATGGACAAATCTTTGCAAACACCGTATCGTCGACAGAAAACTCCAAGTCTCGACGTCTCTTAACAGAGTAGCTCTTTTTCCAATCATGAGTATCTTTCATTCATTCTTGAATGATCTTAATCTTCTCCTAGGTTTCTGTAATCGTATCTGGCCCAAGTATCAGTTTCTTGCCCACTTCTCACCAACATGAAGGTGAGATACATGGTCGATTATACAATGCTTCATAAGATGCCATACCGATACTAGATTGATATCTATTATTGTATGTGAATTCTACTAAATTAAAATGATCATCTCACGAGCCTCCAAAATCAAGTATGCAAGCTCGTAAGAAATCCTCTAATATACAATTCACCCTCTCGGTCTACGCATCAGTTTGCGGGTGATAAGCTGTGCTAAGATGCAGCTTTTCCTGCTCGATCCCTAATGCCTCTTGTAAGCTCTTCCAAAACCCAATGATGAATAAATGTTCTCAGTCACTCATAATGCTTTTCGACACACCACGGAATCTCACCACCTATTTCACATACAACTTAACCAATTTGGGTGTCGTTCTACAAAACTTGATAGTATGAATTGGGCACTCTTCGTTAATCTGTCGACTATAACCTAAACACTATTATACCCTCCTATGGTCCTCGGCAATCCATTAATGAAATCCATTGATACTTGTTCACATTTCCACCGGGGAACTTCAAGTGGTTGCAGCAATCCACTTGGCTTTTCCTATTATGCCTTCACCAACCGGCAGTTCATGCACTTCGAGATGGACACCCTTCTTCATCCCTACCCAATAATAAGCCTTCTTCATATCATGGTAAATCTTATTACCGTTGAGATGTATAGTCAATTTAGAGTGGTAGCACTCTCATAGCACATCATCTCGTAATCCATCGACACCGAGAACAAACAATCCCCATCCTTATGGAGCCAACCATCTCGGTCGAGTCAGTACTGCTGCATCATCACCTAAGACTCTACTCCTTCTTCTATTTTTTCCATGACCTAAGCTATTCTAACATATCACCTTTGACCAGTACCGATCCGCTCAATTAATGTAGGTCTGATCGTTATACTCTCCAACCTCGCTAACTCTAACTCACAGTAAGATCTGAAGTCATAACCAACAATGTACTCCAACTGCTTCCACTCTAAGAACATTGCTCCTAAACAAGCATGTCTTCTACTCAATGCATTGATGATTGCATTCACCTTATCATGAGTATAGGAAATACTAAAGTTGTAGGAGCCCAAGAATACCTAACATCGTACTGGTGAAGGTTGAGGTCCTTCTAGGAGAAAAAGTATTTCAAAGATTTGTGGTCTATGAACAGCTCGAACCTTTTCCTTAATAGATAATGCCATGAAATCTTCAAAGCAGATACTGTCGCTGCTAACTCCAAATCATGAATCTGGTACATCTTCTCATGCGGTTTCAGTTGTCGACTAGCTTAGATGATTACTTTTCCTCTCTTCATCAACACCGCACCTTGTTCAGTACCATAGGTGTTTGTGTATACTATCAGCTCCTCGTTCCTACTTGGAATAGTCAATACCGGTGCGCTCGTCAACATCTCCATCAGATTTACAATGCATGCTCGCAATTCACGTCCTAAGCAAAAGTCCGAGTCTTCTTCGTCAAATTAGTTAATAGTGCTGCTACCTTCGGGAAGTCCTTGATAAAATGTCTATAATATCCTACTAATCCTAAGAAGCTTCTCACATCAGTAGCATTCTTGGGTTAGTTCCAATCCTGAACCACAGCCACCTTGGCAGGAACTACGGGGATACCCTGCTCAAAGACAACATGTCCTAAGAATCTCACTTCCCTCCTCTAGAAGTGACACTTCAAAAACTTCATTTTCAACCTGTGCTTCCTCAATACCTCAAGTAGAATTGTCAAGTGTGTCTAGTGTTCCTCCTTCATTCTAGAATAGACCAAAATATCATCCACGAACAAAAGCATGAACTTGTTTAGTTGATCCCTGTGATACGCGGTTCATGAGATCAATAAAGTATGCCGGAGTATTTGTTAGCCTGAATGGCATAGCCAACCACTCATAAACCAGACGGTGTATGAAATGCTATGGTTGGCATAACTTCCTATGCTACTCTCAACAGGTGAAATCCCATAACCAAACAAAATTGGGAGAACACCTTCGCACCGTGGAGCTGATCGAACAAGTCATCAATACACATAGTGGATACTTGTTCTTCCTCGTTTTCTTATTCAGCTCACGGTAGTCTACACATAACCTCAGGGAACCATCCACCTTAGTGGCGAATGGTATAGGTACGCCCTACTCAGATATGCTCACATGAATGGACCCTCACTTCAACAGATCATTCACTTGCACCTCCAACTCCTTTTGCTCTCTGGGTGTCATATATGTAATGACCCGTAATTTTAACTATTTTAAATTATTAAATTTAATATGATTATGGAATAAAAATGGAAAGAAATAAAAATTTAATGATTTATTATTGTAGTTATTGAATATGAATTTGAATAAATCTTTAAATAACCAATTTCGAAGATTTTAGCAATAACAGATATGAAATGGTATTCTATGTATTTAATTTGTTTATAATCAATGGTTGGAATTGAATAATAAATGTTGACTTATTTCAATGTAAATAAAATAACTGTTTGATAATAAAATTCATTTGAAATCTAGTATTGGGATTTATTGGAATTCATCGACATTGGATTATTGTAATACTTTAAATAAAGAGTGTAGTTGTTTATTATTGAAAGTGACTTATGACTTAAATGAGTTAAAATTTATAAGTTAAATAACTTATATTTCAATTATAGCGTTTTATTGGAAAATTAAATCGTTTGAATTTAATATTGGAAATTATTTAAATAATTGAATCTGGGATTAATATGAATGAAAATGATTTTTAAAGTTGATTTAAATTTTATTTAAACTGGAATGATGATAACAAACTATTAAAAATTGACTTTGAAGTGATTAAATTGATTTTTGAAATTTCTTATTTTAATTAACAGGAAAATGGGCACAGGGAAGAAGTTGCTAAAAAATTTAGTCCCAAAGACAACAAGTTTTCTTTTTAGTCTGAAGGACATTTTTTAGTATAAATAAAAAATGATAATTACAACTATCATTCTGTGATTTGCACTAGAAAGTGTCCTTCAGCCTAAAAAAACAAACTTGTTGTCCCTGAGACTAAATTTTTTTTCAACTTTTTCCTTGAGCCTAAAAACCCCTTTAATTAACGTGTAAAAATAACCACTTAGGGAACTGTCTCGGATTTCGACGAAACCAGTTTCATCGGATCCGTAATAGTGGATTATTGTAGGATTTCAAGTTTCATAGCGATCAGACTTATCGTTTGGTCGTGCGAGCTTGAAACGCATAGAATTTAATTTAAGGAATTTAATTAAAATAATTCAATTTTGAAAAGCTATCTTCTGCATACTATCGAATTAGGCCTCGAGACTAGTTTCATTGTGTTCGGAATGGGGGTATAACATATAGAATGCCATGCGACACGCCTCGTTTGGGGTTCGGAAATTTTGTGGGTCAATCGAATCGGAAACTTATATAATAAGACATGTTATAATTTCGTTCGTCAAACCCTAAACGAGAATAACACAGCCGCGTTTTCTCTATCGATTAATGGATGAAATGCTCCCGTCTTCTCTCCTCATTTTCTCTCAATCCGCTCAATAAAAGAAAATGACTTCAACTAGGAAAGTGTAGATCTCATCGAGATATACAAGACGTGTGGTTAGATTGAGACAAGATGGCTCATATCTGCTAGAATCGAGCTCGATATCGGTGATAGTTTAATGAAGGCGGCAGAAGGGGAGTGGCTTCTGGCATTGGTGGAGCAAATCGTGGCAGTCGTGGTGGTGGGGCTTGATGGTCGTCTGGCCATCGACAACGGCGCGCGCGGTTGATGATTGATTGCGTGCGTATGGGTTATTTACGAACTGGGTGAACGAACGTGAGGAGGGAGAGAGGTAACGTATTGTTTAAATTTTTGTTTTATTTTTTTTATGTTAATTAAAATTTTAATTATTATCGTTATATTAATAAAATCGTAACTTTTGCATACGAGGTTCATTTCGGACGAAACGAGTGGCGTTGGAATAGTATCGACGAAAGCTACGTCATGGAATTGGTTTGAAATTTATTTGAAGCTGAGAAAATTTTCAGTTTCAAATAAAGGTGAGTGTTTTAAATGCTCACAACGTACTAAATATTTTTATGTTCGTTAAATTAATATCTTGAAGTAATTTAATTTCATTGACTAATGTTTGGTAAATTAATTGACACTAAATTGATAACTAATTAACTGTTGTGTTAAATTGATTGTATGGATAATTGATTGTGATGGATGCCAATTGATTGATATTTTGGATGATTTGGATGTTTATTTATTTTTATATCTTCCAATTATCACCCTATATATTATTGACATCATATAAACTGTTATTTGAATTATTTTGAATAAATTAAGAAATAGGTTGAAATGATATATACCTATGACATTTATTTTGGATTAAAATGATATATATCCATCTTTGAAATTAAAATCGAAATAACAATTCACTTGGCCATAGGATAGAAAATTATATACGGACACCGGATTGGTTAAAATAAATGATTTTAAAAGTCTGGGTTTTGAAATTATTTAAATGATTTTGATTAAAAGAAATAAAAATCGAATTTATGAAGTTTGAATTAATTACGAATTTGAGTTTTAAATGCTGAAATTAAGTTTGGTTAAAAGAAATTGTTTTAAAGAATTTAATTGGAATTTGAAGTCATGATTGAAATATGACTTGTATTATCGAATTGTGCAAAAGGATTTGAACTTTTACTTAAAATTCGAAGTTATTCAAGTAAAAGTGATAAAAGTTGATATTTCAAAATTTGGCTCGAGATTGAATTATTTTAAAGATTTGAACATTGTATTGAACATCGAAGTTAAATTTGATTAAAATGATTTAAGTCGATATTTTGAAATCGAACTCGAAATTGATATAAATTTAAATGGATTAAAATTGAGAATTGAATTGAATTAATTCAAATTGGAATTTAAATTGAAATTAATTAATTTGAAATTGAAATTAAATTAATTTCAAATCAAAATTGAAATTGATTTGAATTGAAATTGGAATCGAAGTTAATTCGAATTGGAATCGGAATTGAATCGATTTAAATTGTAATGGAAAATGAAATTGACTTGAATTGGAAGATTTGGAATTGAATCAGTTTGACTTTGAAATTATTTTCAAATAAATTATTTTAATATAAACTGTTTAAAACCTATCTTTTAAATATCCAAATTATTTTGATTTTCCAAGCTATTTTACTATATAAACCATTTTCAATACTCAAACCATTTTATATTAAACAATTTTAATTTTTAAACTATTTAAAACTATTAGAACTATTTTCTAAAAATTCAAACTGGTCAAAGTGCGAATTGTTTATATTTAAATCGTGGATTTAAATGCGAATTGGGCTAAAATGAAGTTGTAACCTAAATTGTAATCCGAATCGAATTCTGAAGTGAAAATGACTTTCAAGCGAAAATTGACATATTTGAAGTAAATATGATATTTCGAAATGAAATTGATTTGTAAGCGAATATGATATTTTGATATCAATTATGAATCGTTTTTCGAAAAGTAAAAGAACCAACCAATGTGTAAAATGACGTTTGGTTGTTAAAGAGACTGGGGCCTCTTATTGGCATACTCTCCGTCAATATTGGAATAACTTTAACAACTGTGTACACGGAGAAGACTCCAGAATGAAGTGGTTGTATTTGGCATCGTTTGCTCGATTTGAAGAAAGAGAATGATGATGGATAGACCCCGACACTTGTGCCAGTTTGAAATGACTAAAACATGACGGCTTGACAGGGCCAAGCAGGCTAGCTACCCCTAGCGGACATCCGTTCTTAGATTTCTTCTTGGACTTGGTCCATACTATTGCTTTTGATATTGGATTCGATTGGTGCACCTTAATTTTGGAATAACCTCCCTTTGACTCGATATGGGATGGATGTACGCGGTGGGAAATCGTGGCTACGATACGTTACCACCAGCCCTGCGACCTGAACTGGTGGTATCCTACCTTGAGCATTGCCTCACGTGCCTTGTCATACTATTATCCTTATATGAGACCACTACAATTTTGGTTTAGTCTTATCGCATCACGACGCATCTCTATCCCTCGACGTGCTACTGGGGTGTTATATGCAAACTATACGACAATGCTTAAAAATGCATTAAGGAGGATTAATGTAAAGCCTTAACGCTAAGAAAAATATTTATTTTACTGATTAGACATTATATATAGCGTATTCTACTATATATAGATAATTTGATGGATCCTTATGTAATAGAAAATCCTGTAACATCTCTTGAGTTATTGCACGCACGTTATACACTGGATAGGAGATGTGAAACCCCGTAAACATCTCTGATGCCATTACACTCGTGTTATATATGATATCGATTTGAGTCACATAAGGATATTTTAGTCCTGACTCGAGTGTTTTGTCTTTTCATTATGCTCGGGTCAGCCCTGAGTATTTCAGCGCATTGAAGATCATTTTCTGGAGGACAAAGATGAAGAATTGGTATATTATTACTATAATTATTCCTTGCATCATATTGTCTGCTACATTATTTTATTTGTCCTTGTTGTATATATAACTCCGATACATGTTGTATAAATTATAATCAAATGTATAGTATAAACAGCTTCATGAACTGTTTATTTGATTATTATATTTTGTCATTCAACTGCGAGATTATGTATTTGTTTTCTTCTTCTTTTCTTACTTTTCTTAATTAACCCCATTGATTATCTATGTTCTGGATTGTTTGAGTTGGACATGTGTGGATTATTGTCAATTTAAACCTTCTGAAATGTGGGTCGTCATGGTTGGTATCAAAGCTTTGGTTTAGCGATAACCTAAGCTTTGTGTGGTTTGACTCTTTAGAGATAGGGTAGTAATACCCTAGAATGAGTTTGTTTGAGTGCATATATATATGAGAGCGTGTACTTGTTAGTGTTATAAACTATTTTATATTGTGTTTACTTATCCATTGAGTTGTTTATGAATTCTGGTCGTGGGACACCATGTTATCGATAGGGGTCTCTCAACACTTGAACGAGGCAAGTCGACATAATATTGTTTTAAAATAGGGTTAATGAAATAATTTTACCTAAATTATATATTATATATAAAAAGAAATTGAATAAGAATAAATGTGTAAGTGAAATTAATTTTAGTAATTGAATTTGATTTAAATTGGATTTAAATTGGATGTAAATGAATTGAATGCAAATGGAATGAGTTTTAATAATTGAATGTTAACTAATTGAATATGAAATAAGCGGATGTTAAATAAATAAATGTTAATACACTTAAGTATAAGTGGTAAGAAATACTTTGAGTTTAAATTATAAAATGAATATATTTAATTATAAAATAAATTGTATATGAAGTGAATAGGTTTTAAAACCAAGTTTGGAAATAATAACTTAACTAGTTTGAGTTGTGGATGTTTATAAACTTAAGTAATGAGTTATGAAATAAAAATCTAATCTTAGTTTAAGTTAAAAGGATGGATTTAAAAACTGGAATTTGGGAGCTTGAATTCGGGTGCTTCTGAAATATTTTCTAAGATTTTGAAAATAATGTTAGTATTATTTAAAAATATTAACGAATAGAAATTGTTTTCAATAGGAATTAAAAGGAAGTAAATTTTGTACTCCCATCTTCTATCGCTGGAAAATAATTTCGATGATGACGGCCGCATCATCGACATTCATTTTCGAGTCTCAAAGTAGGCAAGGCGTTTAGTATCTTTGCTACGCTTTTGATTCAACAAAAAGATTTTGATTTAAAATTTCTAAATATGATATGATATATATAAAAGATATGAGTATATATATTATTTCAAAATGATTTAAAATAAACCCGATATTTGAATTATTAAGTTCTTGTTAATTAAT
Source organism: Allium fistulosum (assembly GCA_030737815.1). Classification (NCBI taxonomy): domain Eukaryota; kingdom Viridiplantae; phylum Streptophyta; class Magnoliopsida; order Asparagales; family Amaryllidaceae; genus Allium; species Allium fistulosum. Next base: position 1,459,626,116 of record CM060903.1, read on the forward strand.
GATTTTCAGTTGTAGAAATAAAGTAAATATTTTGAATAATTGGAAACTTCTAAAATGAGAAATTAGAAATTAAAGCTAAGTATTTAAATGAAATATGAGAAGCTAAATTATAACTCTTAAATTTCAAGACAATGGAAATGTAAACTTGTGTAAATTATTGAACATTCTTATTAACTAAAATGAATAAGATAAATTTGTATAGCACTCAATTATGTTCTAAAAACAAATGTATTACTTACCAGAAAGGTTTAAGAAGTTGAAATGTTAAATATGAATATGTAATTGAATCTTATACAAGCTTGAACTTAAAGTAATAAAAATATTTCAAATTGGAGTTGTGTTTAAAGAAATGTTTATAAAATTAAATTAAGTTGTTATAAAAAAAGAAATGTTACACACTTAGTTAATATTCTAAGAAATGTTAAACGAATAATTTGAGTAGAAAAAAAATACTATTTAGATATGAATTTAAGAGAAGGTAAAAAATAATAAATTAAATCATACCTTTGTAAATTGTTTGAAGAAGAAAAAAATAAATTTGCAAAGGATGTTTTAAGATTTAATTATAGCTTTCTGAGATAATTATAATTTGAATAATATGTGTAAAAGAAGATACATCTGTATAAAATGATTATAAACTTAAGAAATGATTAATGAAATAAGGAAGTTGAAATCTAAATTGTGAAATGAAATTTTACTTAAGTCAAGTTGAATGGAATAAATTGATGAAGTAAGTTAATGAAATAAATTATAAAACGGAAGTTAACTCAAGAAAATTTGAATGAAATTGAATGTGATAAAAAGAAAAATTCGTTAATATGAATTTAAGTGATAAAATAAAATTTACTTGAGTAAAATTATTAATATGAATTTTAATAAATGAAATGAATAAATGAAGCGAATCAATGAATTAATATGAACTTAAGATATGAAGTAATAATAATAAACACAAGTTGTGTTATATAAAATGTTTATAATAAACTTAAATGGATGATAAATGATATTAGTATTAAAGAGAATATACTAAGTGGTAATAAAATAAAATTTGACTTAAGCAAGGTTAAATGGAATAATTTTATAAAATGGTTCATAAATGAATTTATATGAAAAATGTTGAACAAAAAGTGAAACAATTGGAATTTAACAAATTGAATTGAATAAATTGAATGTAAATGAAATAGATGTAAATAAATTTGAAGCAAACCGATTAAACGTTAATAAAAATTGGATGTTAATAAGAGTTGAGTGCATAAATTAAATATTGACATTGGATAATGTAAATTCATATAGTTATGAACTAATTGGATGAATATTGATGGTTGAATGGTTTCTTTTGTTGCAAACATTGTTATTACTGTTTTTGATTGCATATAATTGTTGTATGTTGTGTATTTGTGCTTGTGCTTATGATTTGGATTAAACATCATGCTATGTGGTTCTATTTAACTCATACATGTTCTATATCTTATTATAAGTGACTAATCTTCTAAATTGAGTTAAGATAGGTACATACGAAGACCGTTTGGACGTATACACGGATTTTATTTGTTTTTGCTTGCTTGATATGAGTGAACTCGCTCGTATTAATAATAATAAGATACGTATCTCAGATTCCATACCGCACTTTTATATTTTTTCCTACGGGATGCCTCATCATTGAGATGAGATGTATATTTGGTATATATTGTGTTATATATTGTATTGTAAAAATTTTCCGATCGAGCCGTGCAAAGGAGACGCTATCGAAATTTTCCGTAAATCCGGGTATTGGAAAAATTATGAGGTTTTAAAATTTTATAACTTTTTTTTATATATAAGTTGTAATTTTCGTAAAACCGATATCGGAGTGGTGTAGTGAGAGCGTAGTAAAGGTTTTGTAAATTAGATTTAAAGTTTTATAAGTTGATTATTTTGAGAAAATATATCAAGTGTTAAGTTCCTTACTTAACCCTTTTTTGAGGACAAAAGTTTTGAGTGGGGGAGAATGCAACGACCCATAATTTTAACTATTTTACATTATTAAATTTAATACGATTATGGAATAAAAATGGATAGAAATAAAAATTTAATGATTTATTATTGTAGTTATTGAATATGAATTTGAATAAATCTTGAAATAACCAATTTCGAAGATTTTGGCAATAACAAATATTGAAATGGTATTCTATGTATTTAATGTGTTTATAATCAATAATTGGAATTGAATAATAAATGTTGAATTATTTGCATGTAAATAAAATAATTGTTTGATAATAAAATTCATTTGAAATCTAATATTGGGTTTTATTTGAATTCTAATATTGGAATTCATCGACATTGGATTATTGTAATACTTTAAATAAAGAGTGTAGTTTTTTGTTATTGAAAGTGACTTATGAGTTAAATGAGTTAAATTTTATAAGTTAAATAACTTATATTTCAATTATAGTGTTTTATTGGAAAATTAAATCGTTTGAATTTAATATTGGAAATTATTTAAATAATTGAATCTGGGATTTAATATGAATAAAAATGATTTTTAAAGTTGATTTAAATTTTATTTAAACCGGAATGATGATAATAAACTTTTAAAATTTGAATTTGAAGTTCTTAAATTGATTTTTGAAATTTCTTATTTTAATTAACGTGTAAAAATAACCACTTTGGGCACTATCTCGGATTTCGACGGAACCAGTTTCATCAGATCCGTAATAGTGGATTATTGTAGAATTTCAAAAAACGTAGCAATCAGACTTATCGTTTGGTCGTGCAATCTTGAAACGCGTAGAATTTAATTTATGGAATTTAATTAAAATAATTCAATTTTGAAAAGCTATCTTCTGCATACGATCGAATTAGGCCTTGAGACTAGTTCCATTGTGTTCGAAATGGGGGTATAACATAGAAAACGCCAGGCGGCACGCCTCGTTTGGAGTTCGGAAATTTCGTGGGCCAATCGGATCGGAAACATATATAATTAGACATGTTATAATTTCGTTCGTCAAACCCTAAACGAGAATAACACAGCCGCATTTTCTCTGTCGATTAATGGCCGAAATACTCTCTTCTTTTCTCCTCGTTTTCTCTCAATCTGCTCAATAAAATCAAATGACTTCAACTAGGAAAGTGTAGATCTCATCGAGATCTACAAGACGTGCGGTTGGATCGAGACGAGATGGCTCGTATGCACCAGAATCGAGCTCGAGATCGGCGGCGGTTTCTTGGTTTTCTAGGACGAGGAGGCGGCGAAAGGGGAGTAGCTTCTGGCGTTGGTGGAGCAAAGCGTGGTGGTCATGGTGGCGGGTCTTGATGGTCGTCCGATCATCGACAACGGTGTGCGTGGTTGATAATTGATTGCGTGTGTATGGGTTATTTGCGAACTGGGTTACAAATGGGAGGAGGGAGAGAGGTAACATATTGTTTAAATTTTTGTTTTATTTTTTTTATGTTAATTAAAATTTTAATTATTATCATTATATTAATAAAAATCGTAACTTTTGCATACGAGGTCCGTTTCAGACAAAACGAATGGTGTTGGAATCGTATCGATGAAGGCTACGTCATGGAGTTGGTTTGAAACTATTTGAAGCTAGAAATATATTTTTTTAAATGCTTACGACATACTAAATATTTTTATGTTCGTTAAATTAATATCATGAAGTAATTTAATTTCATTGACTGATGTTTGGTAAATTAATTGACATTAAATTGATAACTAATTAACTGTTGTCTTATATTGACTGTTTGGATGATTGATTGTGATGGATGCCAATTGATTGATATTTTGGATGATTTGGATGTTTATTTATTTTTATATCTTCCAGTTATCACTCTATATATTATTGACATCATATAAACTGTTATTTGAATTACTTCGAATAAATTAAGAAATAGGTTGAAATGATATATACATATGACATTTATTTTGGATTGAAATGATATATATCCATCCCTGAAATTAAAATCAAAATAACTGTTCAGTTGTAGGATAGAAAATTATATACGGACGCCGGATTGGTTAAATTAAATAATTTTAAAAGTCTTGGTTTTGAAATTATTTAAATGATTTTGATTTAAAGAAATGAAAATTGAATTTATGAAGTTTGAATTAATTACGAATTCGAGCTTTAAATGTTGAAATTAAGTTAGGTTAAAAGAAATTGTTTTAAAGAATTTAATTGGAATTTGAAGTCATGATTGAAATATGATTTGTATTATCGAAATTGAATTGTTTAGAAGGATTTGAACTTTTACTTGAAATTCGAAGTTATTCAAGTAAAAGTGATATAAGTTGATATTTCAAAATTTGGCTCGAGATTGAATTATTTTAAAGATTTGACCATTGAATTGAACATCGAAGTTAAATTTGATTTTGTAACAACCCATATTTTTAACAAATATTTAAATTTGATTTTTTACTTGAAACTTTGATTTTTAATCATTAAAAATTGAAGTATTAGAATTTTCCAATGTATTTTGGATTTTTGTAATAATTTATTTTCCAAATATAATAAAATAATGATTTTCTGGAAATTTTATATTTTGTTCAACTTTAGTAAAACTTTGATTTCAGTGAAATGTTAAATTTGAATTTTTAATTTTTAATCGTTTTCTTTTAAACTGTATTTGTTTCTGATAATCAATCTGCTTTTCGTTTCGTCGAATTCTGTTTTATACTTTTTAAAGTTGATAAAATTCATCGTTTTACACGCAATTATTTTCAGTATCTCATTGTTTATTTTCTATTTCATATTTTCTATTTCATTTCTATTTTCTATATTTTTATTTTATTATTTTTCATTCTCTACTTTCTATTTCTTTTATTTGATTTTGGCTTGGAAATTCAAGAGACTTGAGTTATTTATTTAATGAAACCTTTTCATTTTCTATCCTTTTCATTTATTTTCCTAGCCGTTCATACCTCTAGTCGTTCACTTCCTTTCATTATTCACGTACAAAATCTATTCCCATCTCTTTCTCATTTCTATTTCCTGAAAGAAAAATACAGTAAGTTTCTATGGCTTCCTTTTCTCTCCTTTTCCTCTTTTTCCATTTGTTTTTCTTTTGTTTTCTTCCTCCTATGCTCAGCCACACCATGTTATTACCAACCACAACCCCTCCTCCACCACCACCTTCCACGGCCAACAACCCTCATCACCACCACATGCCATAGCCGTGACCAATAGATCCAAATCCATCACCATCTATGCATGAAACCCTAGCCAAACCTCCAATTGATCACTTCCCCACCTTGTTTGCCTCGGCCTCCACCACCATGTCCTCCTCCAGCCCTTGCCGTGCCTGACCTGACCCTTGCCGCACCCAGACCTGACCTGACCCCTTTCCTGAACCCATGGGCCGAGCCATACTTGCCTAGGCCGAACCCACTTGAACCAATAACCTTCAATTGCTTGACCTTTTGCCTTCCATGCATTGTAACTTGCCATTTTCCACTTCCTCAAACCATAGCCGTGCCTTATGACCCATACCCGAGCCCACTAGCCTCAAAACACATCATGGCCGAGCCTATAGGTGATGTGGCCGAGCCCACTTGTGTGGTTAAGCCCATTTCTTCCATTGTTGATTCATAATTTACATTGTTTTAATTTATTTTTGTATTGAATATATATGCTTATATATGTTGTATAGTTTGTTGTTACAAGACTTGGATCTTGGCTCTCCATCCACTCGTATTTGATTCGTGCTTTGTCGTGCTTTTCGGAGTTGTTTGTGTGTCTCTACTTTGTAATCTCTAGCTTTAGAAGGTGAGTTTATCACTCTCGACAAATCCTACTTATATAAATGTGAAAAAATGTCACTTGAACTGTAGTAGTGGATATGCTATGTTATAAGTTCCCATCTGCCTGTTATCTGACATTATATAATGATATAACCTGTTTATATACCTGTTTAATCCCCTGATATGACATGCTATGTTTTACTTTTTATTTATATTTATGTTTCTCACACTGCAAGTTCCATTCCACTATGGGTTGAAATGATATATACCCGAACGGACTTTAGAATAAGGAAAAGTCATTATGAGCTGAAATGATAGGCTCGAGCGATTTTTATTTGACTTGGGATTGCGGGTTTGAAATGATAAGACCCGGAATTTTAACTAATTACGGATTGAAATGATATATTATCTGTATCACTTGACCTAGGTTAGAAAATATTATACAGAACCGTGGTTAATTTAAAAATGATTTTTCAAAAAGTATTAAGTATTTTTAAGTGTAAAAATATGAAATCTTAACTTAAATTGGATTTAAATGATTTAAATAGTGATTTTCTATAAGGTAAAAGGTCATAAGTTGATAAATGGTTTAAATTGAAATGTAAAATTTGATTTAACTTAATAATTGGAAATTTGATTAAAAATGGAATTTTAAACTTAACTTAGTAATTAAAATATTTAGTTATGAAATGAACTATATTTCTGAATTACTATTATACCTACTGTAGCAGTTTATAAGTGATGCTGTTTCTGAAATTAAACTAAGTTCTGAAATACTAAAATACTTACTGTAACACTTTGTAAGTGCTGCTGTTAATAAAGCTGAACTATTGTGAAACTAATATACCTACTGTAGCACTTTTTAAGTGCTGCTGTTTCTTAAATTGACAATGTTTTGAAATACTACTATATCTACCGTAACACTTTATAAGTGCTGCTGTTTCTGAAAATACCATGTTTTGAAATTTTTGTAATTAAATGAATGAACTTAGAAAATGCTATAATTCTGGAAATTGAATATTTGATTTGAAAGTATAATGACTTCATATTTAAATGGTTTAAATGAATTATTTTGATTTGGAATATAAACCATTTTTGAAATTTATAACCACGGGTTATAATAACGATTGGTTGTTAAAGAGACCGGGATCGGATATGGACATACTCTCTGTCAATACCGAAAACCATTTTAACAACTGTGTACGTGGTGGAGATTCCAGAATGAAGTAGGATGGTGGCGATTGAGGTATATACGTGGACCTAACTCCTGTGAGTTAGCGTAAGGTGGCTAAAACAGGAGTGATTCCGGGCCAATGAGGTAGCTCCTCTTATCAGACACATTCCATCGTATACCATTCTATTACTTTGTGATTGATTGGGTGCACCCTTTGATTTTTGGTAGTGTGGCTTGAGGTGGGAGGTAGTGCCTGCTATGTGTTACCACCAGTCCGGATGCGTAATTGGTATATCAACCCTGTCATTGCCTCGTTGTGCCGTGTCACCTACCATAGCGAGCTTTACTATGAGTTTGTATTTGTGTCATACCTATGGAGTATCCTCTAGTAGCCTCCCGATCTGGAGGTACTACGGTATTGTATAGACTATGGGCACTATTATGTGTTCAGGTGGAAAATGTAAAGCCTTAACGCTATTTTTAAGTAAGTTTACTTTACTGTAGACATTATTATAATAGCGTATATTACTACATAGTAGATAGTTTAACGGATCCTTAAAGGATGGGCGATCCCAAGCATCCTTTAAGTTACTTGTGCATTTCTATTACAGTTCACTTGAGTTGGTTTACATTGTATATGTATGTATGTCCTGATTCGAGTGTTTGTGTTTTTGCTTTACGCTTGGGTTAGCCTGAGTATTACAGCTTTGGATTCACCTTCTGGAGCTAGAGATTGCTGGAGTTTATCTGTCTATCTAGTTGTTTTTCCATTTCAGTTATTTCATTCATCTTTGCTTCTGTAATTGTGAACTTTTGTATTCAGACTTTTGTTGTATCTGTTTTTCAGACTATGGTATTTTGTATCTGTTTTGAGACTATGTATTGTAGTGGCTTCATGAACCACTATTTATTTTATTTTCCGCTGCGAGTTATTCTGATATTCTGTGTTTGTGATTCTGTGATTGGTTTTTTTTTGCTCCAAATTTATTTACAATCTATTGTTTTGTATTATTCAAGTTTGACATGTGTGGTTTTATTGTCGATTTGAATGGTCCAAAATAGTGGGTCGTTACATATTTAAATGATTTAAATCGATATTTTGAAATCGAACTCGAAATTGATATAAATTGAAATGGATTAAAAGTGAGAATTGAATTGAATTGATTCAAATTGGAACTGAAATTGAAATTGAAATTAATTAATTTCAAATCGAAATTGAATTAATTTCAAATCAAAATTGAAATTGATTTGAATTGAAATTGGAATCGAAGTTAATTTGAATTGAAATCGGAATTGAATCGATTTAAATTGTAATGGAAATTGAAATTGACTTGAATTGGAAGATTTGGAATTGAATCCGTTTGACTTTGAAATTATTTTCAAATAAATTATTTTAATACAAACTATTTAAAACCTATCTTTTAAATATTCAAATTATTTTTATTTTCCAAGCAATTTTACTATATAAACCATTTTCAATACTCGAACCATTTTATATCAAACAATTTTACTTTTAAACTATTTAAAACTATTCAAATTATTTTAAAAAAATTCAAACTGGTCAAAGTGGGAATTGTTTATATTTAAATCATGGATTTAAATGCGAATTGGGTTAAAATGAAGTTATAACCTAAATTGTAATCAGAATCGAATTCTGAAGTGAAAATGACTTTCAAGCGAAAATTGACATATTTGAAGTAAATATGATATTTCGAAATGAAATTGATTTTGAAGCGAATATGATATTTTGATATCAAGTATGAATCTTTTTTCAAAATGTAAAAGAACCAACCGGTGTGTAAAACAACCTTTAGTTGTTAAAGAGACCGGGGCCTCTTATAGGCATACTCTCTGTCAATATTGGAACCACTTTAACAACTATGTATGCGGAGGAGACTCAAGAACGAAGTGGTTGGATTTGGCATCGTTTGCTGGATTTTAAGAAAGAGAACGATGATGGATAGACCTCGGCACTTGTGCCAATTTGAAATGACTAAAATAGGATAGCTTGAAAGGTCCAAGCGGGCTAGCTACCTCTAGCGGACATCCGTTCTTCGATTTCTTCTTGGACTTGGTCCACACTATTACTTTTGATGTTGGATTCGATTGATGCACCTTGAATTTGGGATGACCTCCCTTTGACTCTATATGGGATTGATGTACGTAGTGGGCGATCGTGGCTACGATGCATTACCACCAGCCCTGCGACTCGAACTGGTAGTATCATACCTTGGACATTGCCTCATGTGCCTTGTCATACTCTTATCCCTATACGAGACCTATACGATTTTGGTTTAGTGTTGTTGTATCATGACGCATCCCTATCCCCCGACGTGCTAGTGGGGCGTTATATGCAAACTGTATGACAATGCTAAAAAACGCATTAAGTGGGATTAATGTAAAGCCTTAACGCTAAGAAAATTATTTATTTTACTGATTAGACATTATATATATAGTGTATTCTACTATATATAGATAACTAATGCATCGCCCGTGGTACGCACACGGGCAAGTGTGTAATTAAATATGAGGAATTTGTACTGTTGTTAAAGATATGAATAATTGTTTAATGTGTACAACTATTTTTTTTGTAGATTACCGCAAAGTGGTAGTAGTAGTTCGAAGTATTGTTTAGCTTATGTCGTTGGATCTACCACATTTGACCCGAATAACGAACAAAATATTTGCGTGCACATACATACATTTGTGCAAACAGTCCCTAGTGCATGAAAGGTGAATATGTTTGATGTCTTTTTTGTTTGGTTTTCCAACAGCATTGTCAGTTGGTTATTATAAGTTGGCCTAAATCGTTTGGAAAGATGTCAAATTTAATAGCAAGCTGGAGGGTATTTGAAAGTGTAAGACACTTGGGAAGTAGTTACAAATGTAGAAATAGTCAATCAAGGCATAATCAAATCCAAATCTAGTGATGTCGAGGTTTCGGAGTTATGCAAATGCTGTCGGTATATGAAATTCAAAAGCCATAGTACAAATGGAGAAAAATTAATGCATATCATTTTACATAAACAATAGTGGAATATATGGTTTGTACATAATCAGAATAAAACGAAGAAAGAGGTATGATGTTTTATGTTTTCTGAAATTCAAATTTTATTAGGCTCTGCAAACTGATCGTAGTAAATTCGTTAGCTTAATCCAATGACGGACAAAATATATTGTGATCATCCACAAATTTATTTATTTCACCCAGTGAGCTAAAAAGCAAAACAAATAATCTGATTTGATCTTCAGGTATAGTTAGTTGTATAGTTGTAGATCATTAACTTAATTAAGAAAGCTTTTCCTTGAACCTGACATGAAAATGTAGGAATTGTGTTGATTGAACTGCAGTTACGGAAGGGAGAATAATTGAGCTCCAGCAGTAGTTAAAAAAACATTTGGAATGAATGATGCCCTGAACAGTGAACCAAAATCGAGCAGTTGTTAACTACATATGAAAAATAGAAATAGACCAGTAAATTATCAGTCGTAAATAGTCATAGTACAATGCTGGTTTTAACAAATATTTGTGTAAGTACACATGAACAGAAGTTTAGTGGAGCAAATTAATTCGACCAAGTACGATGCAGATAACAACCGAGAGAGGAACCAAATAAAACAGTATAAAGGGTATAAACAATTAATAAAATTAAATAAGTGACAGTAAATAAAAACCAGTACTACCTAAAAGTAGGAAAAGAAATGTGCATTGTCGAAGAGAATACGAAGCCTGTAGCATTTACTCTGACCTGCTTCAAATTATTTCATAAGTTCCAGCTATACATTTATAAATATTCAATATTGAACAACACATCCAAGCCTCGCCCTAAGACCGGACTGCCATGGTACATCACTCCTTTACTTACAGTCAAAACTATGCATATCTTAGTGGAGTGGTCAACTTGGTCATCGTCGTTGATGATGTCACTATAGCCATGTTCATGCAGCTGGAAGTGGAGGTTCTGTGTATCATTTAGTTAATTATTTACAAACAGGCGGATTGCAAAATCAAGGTCCAAACAGACCATCACAAATTTGAAAAACAGAGGGTAAGAGAGCAAGTGATGGTAAAATTTATATGTGAAACAGGGGAAGCGGTAGCATTAATATAGGGTAGAGTGAAAAATGAGAAAACCTATCCCCATAAACATGATATATATAGTTGTGATTAAATCCACACAAAATGTTATAGGGATATAGCAAGTCACGCATATGAAAATGGTGGTCAAAAGTTGATAGTTTATATTGCAGTTTGAATCACACAGAGCATTGAGTCGACGGTTCAATGCCAATTTAAGTTGTTTTCCACAGTGACATCCATGTTTTTAAAATTTAACGTACGGAGTTGAAGTAAGCACCCATATGTAATGGACCTTGTCATCATCTACTTTCTGTAAAGCATATGGAGTAAATATATTATCTACGGTGCGAGTACTAATTGGATTCATGCTAACTTAGTATACAAATAGGACAAAGAAGAGTGAAAAAATATATATGTACAATAGTTTAGTTACCACACTTTGTTGCGTTGTCTTGGGTACGAAATATATATGTAGTGGTGAAACGAAGATTAGGAGACAGGAAAAGTCTTGCCGTGTACAGTTATGTAGTAAAATAGAAGATGTTAGCTGAGTTTAGGTCAATTTTGTATGAATTTTCGTTGGAATTGGTGGCAGGATTGCTCTGTGAATATGTTTTCAATATCTGAAGCATCACAGTAATATATGTAACATAGAATACATTTAGTAAGTAAAAAATGGGCGATGTTTAGTATATTGGTGCAGACGGAAGTTCAATTTCTAATCACTGCAAAATGTCAGTCATAGTTGAAGTAAAGAGGAGAGTAAGAGGGTCAATGAGTGTGGTGGGAGGAACGGGTGGGGAACAGTGTTTGTATCACTTTAGAATGTTTATATGAACAACGTTTAGTAGTAAGGAGAAGTGTATGTACAGGAAACATAGTTGACACTGTAAAAGTATGTCATTTATTAGACTGGTTGCAAATACAGTGGGACAAACAGTAGCACACATCTTTAAACAAACATAAACAGATACAGTAAGTAAATAGAACCGCCTTCTTCGTTTGTAGATGAAGGCAGAAATAGTTAGAGGAATAAATGAAGATGGCCAATTGCAAACAGAACACAACATTCATGATTGGGGAATACATAAGTAGGATATTGATGCGGACGTACGATGGTTTGGCTTGCAGTTGCTTACGTACTGCTTACTTCTTCCTCTTACTACCAGTTGGTCGTCCACGTTTCCTCTGCCCACCAGCAGGCAGCATGTGACAGGTTGGTTCATTCTCACGTCCAACGGTGAGGTCGGTTATGCTGCTATCCTGTAAACATTCCTCAGGCTCCTGCATGTACGGGTAGTATATATGTTATTTGTTGTGTTATGGGGAAAGAAGAACAAATTGTGGGGTGGAATACAGACCTTTTTAACTTTAATCAGTTCTACGTTTGTCACACCTGAGTAAGAAAGGAAAGTTTTTGGTCCGTGAAATGTATGGAAGATATGTTAAGAAGAGTGGATGGAGGTTGTTAAAAGAGACGTACCAGCTTTTGTGATGTTGCTGGATTCAGCAGTTAGCTGTGTACCATCACCGTCTTTTGTATCCTTTAGGTCAACGGGTTCAGGTTGATCAGGCAGCGAGTTGTAAGGCTGTTGAATATGTGAAACTCTACTAACAGTAAGCGATTTTCCGTAATTCATTATGTCGTACTTTGATGGTCTAAATTCAAACCGAGCTTCCGTACCCATCAAGCCAATGAACAGTTTCCCAATCAGTTCGTCACCGTTGGTCTGAAGAAAAAGAAACAGTAGTGTCATGTAGTGTGAGGCAGTGGATGAAGGAGGGGGACAACAGTTGCATGGTAATGTTAGACAGTTTGTAGTTAGTATTGTTAGTTGATTAAAAAGTGATGGTGGAAGATGTGTACCGTTTTGGATATATCCATCATCTCATCGACGCTTCGTTTGAGGAGGTAGGCAGCATCTTTGTCGAAAGCAGTCGCAGTACCGGTGTGGTCGAAAACTTCCATAGATACCTTGTACCTGCGAGGATGTAACATAATGTGAGGGAGATGAAATTGAACGGTAAACTTACTTATGCAGACCTGTTAAGTGGTTGAGTAATATTGTTATTGCATTTGGAGCAGCTAAAACCGGTTGCTTCCTTTGTCACCGTCTTCCTACAAATGGGACATGAAAGATAATTCCATCCTGATGATGTGTTAATCCTCATCAATGTTGCGTTGACGATGTACTTCTTCGACTGGAAAGGAGGATGAGATAGAGAAATGTTAATCAGTTAGTAAAGGTAACATAATGGTAGGAATTAAATATGGTGAATTACATGGCAGTCATTAAAGCGTATGTCGTCTAACATATTAGCTATGGTACTTTTAATTTCCAGGTCGTTAGTAGTTGAAGTTGGAGGCCATTGACGCTCAGTAGATGTAACGGTACTGCCTTCGCTGTTAGTGACGCTGAAAAGTATTGCGGTAGGAATAAGGTTGTGGTTGAAGTGTACGCATAAGCAGTAGTTGTTACAAATGAATTGGTGGTATACCTGGAAAGTAATTTTGCTATCTCCGGACAGTCAACGCCGAAGTATATTTGTGTACCATTAGTTGATGAAAATGTAAACTCTCCTATAATTATCAGTATGGCGATAAGGTTGATATTCATCAAGGAATTATGAATGAGTAAAGTAAGTTTACCTTTGAATAGTTTGACTATCATAGATGTGAATATCACCGACGGTGGTTGTTTTCCCGATTCAGTAGCAGTCACATCTATGAGGTCGGTTTTGTCAGCCCACAAAGTAATAGATGTATTTTTTAAACTGTGTAAAAGTTGACATGGAGAGTGTTAGCATGCGAATATGTAGACGTAAAATTGAGACATTGATAGATGTTAAACCTTCCAGTGTAAAGAGTAATCTCTCTTTTAGATGTTTGACATCCGGTCCGTGTTGTCAGTTGGACAACATCTGAAATATCTTGCACCACGCCAGCAACATCTGGCAGGAAGATCGAAAAAGGAGGAATTTAAAAGAAAATTGATTAGTACTGTTAGTGGAAATGGTAGAGCGATAGTGTAGGGCGAGTGGTAGTACGATAAGTAAGTTCACCTGTAAGTTGAGCCACCTTATCTATGCGATGGGCAAGAGTTTCATTGTCGACAAAACCGAATTTGTATCTGGGAATATCGTACATTGTCTGTGGCAGCTGTTTGACTTTTGTGTCAGTACGGAGGATGATCATCAACTCGTCATCTATAGGGCGGTACGTATTTTGCGCTGGATAGACGTTGAACGTTTCAATCTCGTACAAACATTGTTCTTCAAACGTTTTTGAGTATTTGTTGACCAAAGTCTTTGGCACGACCGCATGCTTTTGGTTGCCCTACCGTAAATTAAACTGTGAACTACTTGCAGTATGGATGTAGGTGGTTAAAAAAATGATCAGATATTAAATTGGTTTAAGGCTTACCTTTACGTCAAGAAGATGAAGATTTGTCGAGTAAATCTCTTTTGCGGCTTTGGAGATTGAATTCCACATCCTTGACAGTCGTACATGAATGCGATCCCAGTTTGGACCAACTTGTAACTCAGACAGTAGTTGATATTGGTTCGCCATTCGGATATCTGTTGGAGGTAAAAGGAAGAAAGGTTAACAACAGTGGTAAACAGAGTAGTAGCAGAACATGTAGAAATTTGATATCTGAAGTGGGGTGGGTTGCGTGGAAGGTGTACTGGCGGAATGAATGTTATCTTGTTTAAAGTCAATGAAGTACCAGGGGAGTATTGTACAGTGGGAGATAATAGTTTGATGAGGCGTAGGGTGGGTAGGAAACGAAGTTGATGATTTATTTGTAGGTGGAAAGTTAAGAATATAATGATGGACAGTTACGACCAGATGTTGTTTCAACACCTGTGCAGTAGTTGGTTTGTACATGTTTGTAGTGGATGTAGGTACCGTAGGAAGTGGGGTTGATCGGTTGACTGTGGGAAAATAGCTGTTATCAAAGAACAGTCGCAACCGTCAAAAATTTACGTGCATTTCAACAGTTAAGTACGTGGTGATAACAGATGTTGGTTTGTGAAATGTGTGGAGTTCGTGGTTGGAGTACAGCTGTCCGTACACCATATTGTAAGGAAGTTATATTTTTTACCCTATTCGTACTGCTGTTAGAGTAAAATGTTCAGCAGGGGTCAGTTAGTACGTTGACATAGGTTAAAGTAGTACTGCCACTGATGGTAAGGGACGATTAGAATAAGATGGTATGTGCTGGTCATGGAAAATACATGAACATAATAACAGGTCGTACTCAAATCTGCGGTAGCAACTGTACTTTAGTAAAGCTGATGGGACAAGTCATTTTCAATGTATAAAGCACGTAACCGAATTAACAATTAAAATATTACTGTAGTCATTGATATGTTAGTGCAAATATGAATACCATAGAATGGGATTCCGAATATGACTTCTGTGTTTTTGATCGAGTGAAAGGAAGTAATTTATACAGCATGCAGGGGAAGAGAAGAGTAGTGTTATTAAATTTGATGCGCTGTACAAATGGGTATCCACGTACATACTGTAACAGGGTAATTAAACATGTGAATCATTACCAATAATACAGACTTAACACTGGGACATATAATAGTGGGACAACTTGTTTTCAACGTGTGTGGCCAGTTACAAAATATATATTTGGACATATAATACGTATTCATCCCTGATAATAATACAGAAAGGAGGATGACCAGAGACGTTGACGAATTATTTGAGGTGTGTCCACCGCCTGGACGCCTTCTTCTTCCTCTTGCTGTCCAAACTGGTTGTAAGGATACCACAATGAACAGTGAGTGCAACACGGGGAGTAGCATTGATGTCCAAAGTAGCCACGGACATCTGCGCTGCAATAAACACCACAATAGTGTAGGAATAATGAAGAGCAGGGGATGTGCGAACGAAATGAAATATTTAACCAATTAGTTATTGTTCAATGAGAGGACAACGATATGCACACCGACATTTCCTCAACTCAAAACTGTGAAGTACTACATTATGCATTAGCAAGTTCTGTGTGTAATACAGTTTGTGCAAGTGATATATATGTAGAAACCGGTTCAAATTTACAATTGTATGTAGAAAGTAATAAATTTTTGTTGATTGGGTGGGTGTACCAATACAATAATTGCAGCAGCATTTACCATAGCATCTTATCTGACATTGTATTTATGGTTACTGTAAAAACTGCTATGATCTATTTCTTTATTTTATGATAATCTAGGGTTTTTTTAATTTAAATTTAGTCACCAGCATATAGAAACTGCTGTAAATGCTGTAAGGAAATTTAATATGGCTCCAATGTAGAGTCTATAATTTGCTCTGGGCAACTTATGTATGTTCATATAGGAAACTGTAATAATTAAAAGAAGGGTAAAGCTATATGTGTTAGGACTTAAGCCAGAAGTAGTGACGTAGATACACAAAGTTTACAGTCAGGACGTATATAAAAAAAACAGTACGTAGTAGTTAAAACAAACTGTGTAAACACTCCAGATCTAATAATCAGTTGTTGTAAATTGAGTACCCAAAAAATCTGCTGTACGTAAATATAGAGTACTGATGCTGAGATATTGTTGGCGGCCTTGTATGTATGTGGTCTGCCTAAATGTGAATACTGTGCATTTTATAAATTCCTTTATTTTTCCAATAATCACCAACGACTCAAAACTAAGTTACGTAAATATTTCGGACATAGTTGCGAATGATTTACAATCCACAGATGAAGATGTAAGTGCGGAAAAAAATCTTAATTAAATCGTGCATTACACTAAATCTTAAAACTGGATTCCACTGTAGTAGAGAACTTGTGTAGTGTGAAACAAATTTGTCAATTTAAGTTGGAAGTGGGCACAGACTGTCATATATTACGAAACTGTACCTGATGTTGAACGCTGAACAGAGTGTAGTTGTCAAAGGGTCCATGATGAAGTTGAACTGATCAGAAAGATATAATCAGCTCGATCAATTTGCAGGCAAGCCTCTGATACGCATGTCAGCATCAGTAAACATGAACCTGTTAATGAGCTGAGTTGTTAACTGATTTAAAAAAAAAGTGTTGTGAAAACAAATTTCAGCATCTACGCATGGAAGACCATAAAATTGTCTTCCACCAAAGATTAGTAATGCATATAAGACCAGAAAAGTGGACTGTATAACAGTAAAAGTACCACTTGTAACAGTGTTGAGTAATGTGGCGGACAAACAGGTTGACGTAAATTGATGCAAATAAGTAGTCTTACAGTTTAATGGATCGCATACATAAAGGCGTAGTATTGAAATTAGGAGAACAGTAGAGCATAGCAATCACACATGTTGGGACAGTTTATGGGATGGTAAGAAAAAGCGATAAAAATGTGGTCTTCAACTAACCGCTAACTGGACAGAATGTAATGTTTGCCTGAAGCGCCGTGACACATGTTCAGCGGAGAAGTGGTGGAAAAGAATTCTGATGACAGTGGGGATCCGTCTTCATGTCACCGTTCTGTACACTGTTTGTATCAAGGTGGTCAACAGTATCGTCCGACGTAGCCATGGACACCTGCGCTGCAATGAACACCATGCATATTTGTATAACAGTAACGAAGAGGAGGATAAAGGATATACAACCGAGGATAAGCTTGTTATGTTATCGTACAGTGGGTTGACAAATTGGGGGGAGGTGGTGTTCACAGTAATAGAAATAGTAAATCAGTTAGTTATTGTTAGTTTGAAGAAGTGGAGGTGGTGAATTTGTTAAAAATTTGACAATGAACTGTTGATATAGGACTGGTGAACATATGAGTTTGTGAATTCAATAGTCGAGTGCAACTAACTTCAAGCTGGGATAAGTGTACCTAGAATCAGTTGTACTGTATGCAATACCATGTTTCGTGGTCGTTATGTAATTTGCAATGCCAAATGTTAAAAATACCTGCTGAGCAATGAGTGCAGGAGGAGCATAGTCTTGTCCGAACAGCTCGTTGCCAAATCCTTAACCTTAACAGTACCTCTTCCTAGCAATTCAGCGTACCTGTATGTGGAGCAAAAAATTCCTCATTTAAAGTTGAAAATGGGCACAAATTGTCGTACGTTACGGAAGCATACCTGCTTTTGGAAACTGAACATAATTTTGGTGTCAGAGTGTAGATGATGCAGTTGAACTTATCATAAAGATATAATCTACCTGATCAATTTGCGAGCAAGCAGCTGATAGTCGTGTCAGCAGCAGAGTACATGACACTGTGACTGAAAAGAATTGCTAAAAGGTAAGAAATAAGTTTTGTAAAAACAAATTTCAGCAACTATTTGTATAACAGCTGAACTTTGATTCAGAACAGAAGATTACCAAGTATCGCCGTGTGTTCCAATAGAATTTTCCTTTCTTCATATTCAGGTTACATTTTTTCTCCTTAGTTACTATAAGTTACTGCAATCCATTGAGGATGGAGGATGGAAAAAATGTTGTTCGAAGAACGAAGGGTAGGAGAAGTAAAATTGTAAAAGACGAAGAACCTGAGGAAGAAGCAGTCTGAAGAAGTAAAAAGTGGAGATGTGGTTAAGTGGTAAGAACGTTGAAAGGGATAAATTGACAGTTATCTAAAGACACAGGATTGCAAATTAATGAGTGCCATATAGTTAATTTATTTCACCAATTAAATTTAATTATAATTCAATGCCTAAACAGTAATGCTTTGCAAGTATGTATAAAGGAGGACAGTATGATGAACGGGAGGTAAAAAATTCCGTGGATATCTTTGTGTATGATTTGAATGTTAACGAACATCCAAACTGAGTTAACATAAAATGTGAACAACAAAGCTGTGGAGTCGCTGAGTAGTTTGAACTGTGGAAGACGAAGTAATGTTGAAAGTATATCAGTAAAAGTAGCAGTTGAAACAGTACTTAATAGTGTGGCAGACGAAGAGGTTGAAGTGAAGTGCCGTAAATTTGCAGTCAAACAGTGTGATGGATAGTGGACTTAAATATGTAGTATCTGTGTATAAGTGAGGACAGTATCATATACTGGGAAAAAAAGTGGATGAAGGTTTTAAAAAATGTTGTTCAAAGAAGGAATGTAATGAGAAATAAAAGTTGAACAGGGAAAATTATGCTGTAAAAATATGGAAACATCAGAAGTTTAAATAAACAGCGATTATATGGTCCCGCGTTGTTTATACTCGATTTACTGACAACTACTGTAATTTAAAATATAATGTGCAGTCTAGAAAAATGTTATGTTAACCAATTATGTGTTTTACATCATGAAATAAATGAAAGGTAAATGAAATTTCAGATTAAAAAACTGTATTTACCAGAATTTGGAGCATTTCCGAGTTTTGAGGTGCATCAACTGATGAGGAAATAACAGAAGAAGAACCTGACAAACAGAGAGTGTGGAGTAAAAAAAAGTGGACGCGTCGTTAAGTAGGAAGAGCTTTGACAGCAATAAATTGTTAATTCGTTGTAGCCACAGGGTTGTAACTAACTAACTGCCGTATAATTAATTTATTTCTTAGAGCAAATGTTTATGCTTCGTTGTCTAAACCGTATTGCTATGTAAGTGTGTACAAATGAAGATAATATCATATACTGGACAAAAAAATTCCTAGCAATTTTTTACGTACGATGTGAATGTTAATGAACATCCAAACTGAGTTCACATAAGATTTGAAGAGCATCGCTTGAGAATCCTAGAGTATTTAGAACTCTGTAAGATGAATTAATGTTTACTGTACAGCAGTAATAGTAAAACATGTAAAAGTAGTCAATAATGGGGTAGGCAAATAGGTTGAAGTAAATTTGTGCAAATAGGCAGTCAAGCACGTTAATCGAGCCTAAACTGAACTTTATAGTGTAGAAATGTGCATAGCATTACAGTAGATTGTCTGAGCCCTACTCAGTATTCAATTTCAGTTTTGAACTAACTTGATTGGTGGTATGGGGCGTAAACGATAAATAAGCAGTGATGAATGCTTGTGCTGATTACTTGTATTTTATATGCGCTAAATTTATTGTCCATGTTTTTTTAGTGGTAGGAAAAATGTGTACAGACAGTACGGGAAACATCTGTATAACGTAAACATCAATGTAGCAGATGATACTACTGATGAGCTCGATTCTCTTGTCCCCAATTATTTTGTACATAATGACAACCGATAATTAGAATTGTTTAAGTGATACACAAAGCTGGCCCTTTGGCCATGTAGCTGTGGAAGGGAAAACAGCAAAATAAGGGAATGAGCCATTTTAAGAATGAATACATAAGTCCAATAACATAAAATTATTCAAATTCAGGGGGGAAAAAGGAGAGACAACAGAAATTGAGGTAGCAGTACTGACGTCTGTGACAATGCGGCGTATAACTACAGGTATGATTGTCAGACAGAGAGCGTTTAAAAATGTAGGTGTTGGAGAGAAAACAGCAAGTACATGTAATGACCGGTGTGTAGAAGGAAGAAATCCTACAACTAAATTACAAATAGCCAAGGTTAACGCAAAAAATAAAAAAATACAAATGCAGATGGTAGTAGAAACAGAGACAAATTAAATTGCAGGGTGCAGCTTAACAGATGTTAGTCCGTAAAAGTTGATACAGAAGAAAGCGGTAAGGTAACCGCAGTTTTTGCCTCCGTAACTTTAGCCTGAAAGCAGAGGGAAGAAAGTTAGGAGAAGTGCTGTTGAAAGTGAGCACTGAAATGCATGTAGCGAACGATGTAAGCTTCGATTACCTGATAAACCGTTGAAAATTTCTCTATATACAATGTTTTTGGTTAGCCCACGACGTCCACCCTCCAATTCACCAAGTAAAAATTTTATACCCTGATATGAAGATGTTCTTGATACGGCAACATAAAGCTGGCCATGGCTGAAAACTGGGAGAGGCAAATATATGCCTATATTGTCCAATGTTTGCCCTTGACTTTTATTTATGGTCATTGAAACAAACCTTAATGGGGAATTGACGCCTACGTAACACAAATGGCCATTTTGTATCCGCGGATGTAAGGATGATGCGAGGAATTAGTACCTTCGTACCGATATTAGTACCAGTAATTATTTCTGCTTCAATAACTCTTTCAGCAAGTTGAGTTACAATTAACCGTGTCCCATTGCAAAGCCCTAACCTCTGGTTCAAATTTCGTAACAACATAATTGGAACTCCTATCTTCAACTGCAGAATGTGGTTAGGTAATCCAGATATTTTTAGAGTGTTAAGAAATTCGGTAGGATAAAGGGTGTGTTGATCGTCCAATTGTTCAGACGTAGGACTAATGGAATCAGCACTGAAATAGGATCTTAAATCACCATTAATTTGAGAAAGGGTGTAGGAGTTAATTTCCTCAACAAATTCATTAGTTGTAGCGAGCACGCAGCGTGTGCGTAAATACTCTTTGTCCGCTAACCTGTTACGCAAATTAGGATATATCATATCAACCATATTTTTAAGACCACAATCTCCAGCGTCGATAAGATATTCAGAAGGTATAGTAATCCAAGAAGGATCATCGTCACCGTCTATTGAGACTGCATCAACATTTCCATCTCCAATGTCAAGCACCCATTGTGCAAACTTCTCAACTTTCTCCATTTCCTGGGAGGTGCATGTTGAACGTTGTAGTCTCATATTTCTTCTGAGGGAGTAAACCTTACACTTTGACCATAGATATGAATTGGTGATGGAAGCAGAGACCACCATATCTCTAGTACCTTTATGAACCACTGGCAAAGTTTGTCGGAAATCACCTCCAAGTAAAACCGTCTTTCCTCCGAAAAGCCTGGAAGGTCCGTCATCACTACTAATCTGCATTATATCCTGTAAACTTTTTTCAAAGGCCTCAAGTGCATTACGATGCATCATAGGTGCTTCATCCCAAATAATTAAATCAGTAGATTTGAGCAGCTGCCCTAAAGGAGATTGTTTTGATATATTGCATGTTGAGTTATCATCCACAATAAGTGGAATTTTGAATTTTGAATGGGCGGTTGTACCGCCAGGTAGAAGTAAAGATGCTATACCAGAAGAAGCGACAGCTAGAACAATCTTCCCTTCTTCCCTGAAGTAAGTGATAATGGTTTTCCATAGGAAAGTTTTCCCTGTACCCCCACTTCCGTAAACAAAGAAGAAACCACCTTCGTTACGCTCAACAGAATCACATACATTTTTAAATACCTTTTGTTGTTCAAAATTTAAAGACGACAGAAGAGGTTGGGACTCGGCTTTCAACATTTCCATATCATAACCACTTTCAACTGTTAGTAAGCTACACTGACCTGTGAAAATTGGAGTAAGTTCTGATGGAGGGATGAAGTTAAATTCTGCTATAGATCTACCACTTCTACTGAATATCTTCTCTAATTCACGTACAGTCTCCAACTTAAGTTGACAGTCATCAAAACAATCAGCTTGTTGTTCGTACGTGTGAAGGCGACGCCATTCAATATCCTCCGCCAACATTTTCCAATTTCTGTTCCAAAGTTGTAGTGGGTTGGATACTTCGCAGGAAAAATAGTAACATGGCAAAAAGTTCGCGTAGAGAAGATGCAGTTGCCCAACGTGATGCCTCAGTTAAAGCTATGTTCCATTCGTTATCGTCTTCAAGTAATCCACGTGCAACACATGCATCTTTAAAGGAGTCATAAACAACGGAATTAACGGTTCGAATCTCTTCATAACAGGTAGGTCCTTTGACAATGTTTAGTAGTAGACGTAAATAAAAACGTTCGCCACATGTTGGATGAGCGAAATAAACTCTGCCTATTGTGTCCCCTTTCTTCCGTGCTGTCCACTTGCCAAATTTTTTGTTCCAAACCCATTTTGTAGGAAAATCTACATATGTTAGCTTTCGTGCCTCCTCGCTAAGTTTATTAGTTTCCATCCACTCAGTGAAAATAGTATTGTTAACAGCAGGTTGACATACTACCTCCGCCAAATTATCGTCATCGTGGAAAACAACATTTTGCTCTTCAGGTAAATGAAAGTGTAATCGTTCGACTGCAGGTTTTCGATAGTGAATATCAAATTTGAAAATTCTCCAACTTGCTTCTGAAGCTGATATGTAACGACAATCTATATAAGTCTTTATTTCGTCCACTGCGCGAACAAAATTGTGGTTTGTTACATTGTTTTCCTCAATTACAACAGCAGCCCTATCATGGCCTTTGCGAATGTACTTGAACAAATACTTAACAGACTTTGCACGATTGCATATCTCAACATTAATGTGTGCTTGATACTTCACAACTAAGCTCACATTATGCGGTATTACCCAACAATTATTTAAATTAACCCCAGATAATGTGGTGACAAAGTTATCGTTGTTGCGTCTTCTGTAATTTGGAAAACCATGTTTGTCATATGTCGTTTCTTGGTTAATCCGTTTTGGGTAATGTTTTGAACATTTACCGTTTATCATACATGGGCAGTTAGGATTATAAATGCCGCATGGTCCATGTACCATAAACTGGCTGACTGATTGGTATGCAACAGGATCTGCCTGACGGTCGGGTAATTCTGCACTAACGACCTTATCCACCTCAGCCGTCGTTTTCGGTCTATCCACCCTCCGTACAAACAGTAAGATATGTGAATGAGGCAGTCCACGCTTTTGAAATTCAATAGCGTACAAAGCTGTTAAAATATTTACCAAAATTAATCAACATTATTAGTGTGTGTAAATATTTTGAAGAAAATTTTAGTGGATAATGTGACGGACCTCCATTTACTTTTCCAAAATGTTCTTTTCCCTTTATGTCATGCATCAACTGCTGCAACTTGATGTGAAAAACGCGTGAAATTATATCCGGTCTATCTTCTGCCCGTTGACCTGGAATTGTTTTTAAGCACTCCTTAATCTCTGGCCAGTGAGAGTTGCATGTAAATGTGATAAATTAATCTGGAGAACCAGCCCATCGACAAATTGCCATTGCATCTTGGTAGTTTTGAATCATATACCTAGGCCCACCAGTAAAAGAGGAAGGCAAAACCATTCTCCTGCCAATAGCCAACGCCGATGTGTCACCTACTGCAACTGCATCCTTCAACCCTTTGTACAGTTCAAATCTGATGTTATGTTGATTATTTCTGATCCAATTCAATCTGTCCTCCTCAATGCAACAGTATGCATCAACTATTAGCTGTTGGAACAATCTCCCACCATAAAGCAAGGTATTACCATCTCCCTCTCTGTATTGCAGTATGTACGCATAATATTCACGCATGGTCACCATGTCCTCGCCGATATCAGCCGGGTTGATGGACTGATAAGGTATGTTCAGTTTGTAACCATCCTCTGCATAAGGAAATAAGAGGGGATACTGCATGGCCATAAAACTGGGGTGTTTCTCGTTAATTCTCTTAAGCAGTCCACTTCTCTCTTCGATTATGATGTCCCTATAACCTTCACTTCGGCTACCATTCCCTGTAACCAACGCTGCAATCTCAGAAGTTGTTGGTATATTGTACTGCCTACCATCTCTACCTCTCCTTTCTAACAAATGAAGTGAAACATTAGCCAAACTACTACTCTCATACCTGTCTCTGGCCATCTGGAACACCTTAGTCAGCTCGTTACAGTCATTGAACATAGCTATTAAATTTTTAATAATAAGAGGGTTTGTAGACTGGTTAGCTGACAACCCTGGCGCATTAACCCTGTTTGAAACCTCGTTGGCTGTGTCATAGATGTATAGTTGTGCAAATTTAGCTTGTCCCTCGTTGGGTAGCATAGAGCCTATTTTATGATAATTCTGCCCACTAATTCCAAAAACATAAGGACCCCGACCTATGTTCACTGCATTATCAATCCGGCCACCCATAGATGTAAATGCAAACATCCCATTATATACCCGTATGTTCTCTCTGAAATTAGAACTGTCACGGCCACCATTGTAATCAAGCAGGTTGTGTAAATAGTCAGGGCATTTTTTATATCCTAGTAACTTAATTTTACCGCCTTTGCAGCAAATAGAGAACTTTGGATTCACGGGTCGTCTTGACTTTCTGTTCCTTTCTTCGTACCAAACTGCTGCATTACAACTTGAGCAAACATAGGTAGGAGCACCAAAATTCCATGGCTGCACCGCAGCTCCTGGACCAAAATTTTAGCTGTAAGCATTCATAACGCAAATGCGTACTGTAAACATGCCAAGGGAAAAAAAGTGGTTGAGGAACCGTTGTAAGGTTGATTAACATCAAAGCGAACTGTATCGGGTAAACCGTACAGTATGTACGGTTGATATTAGCAAACGTGAATATGTTCAAAACGCAACATGTAAACGGGTTATTCCAGGTTATATTATAGTTTGTAAGAGAGAGGAAGAATAAGAGAACACCAGTACCTGTGCCTACTTTTGCGAACACACTAATGCGGGAACTCGGGGAGGAATATCGTCCATTTTCTTTTTTCCCTATTTTTATTACAGTGGAAAGCAGTAGTTGTGGTGTGTTAATTTTTGAATTAAATAACGGTTTGTAAACAGGTAGAACGTACCGTTACGGCCACTCCGTCCTGAAGTTATCTTTCCCCTATATGAAGCATCTCCACGGGATGTGCTTGTATCTTCCATCGTTGTCCCCTGTTGCTGTAAAACTGTAGACCTTTTTCTTTTTCTCACATTCATTGCACCTCTTCTGTCAGCTCTGGCATCCCTAGCCACAGCTGTGGTATCCATAATTTCTGATTAAGCAAATGACCTGTAAGGGTTTACATTCGTAAGGGAGACAGTATGCAGTATGTACAGCCTGCATCAGTGGCAGTAAGTATCGTTACGTACTGATTAAAAATAAATATGGTACTACTTCAGCGAAAATCGATTAAACGGTGACAACAGTGGGAGACAGAATTTGACATGCTTAATTACATACAGATCATGTGGTCCATCAATCAATCATACAGAAAAAAAATTCAACCTTTCCCAACATGCTTCTACAAAAAAATATGATCAGGTGGGATTGTGTAGAAAAAAACAGTTTTCAGTAGGCTGGTTGTACAGTTCAGCCACTATGTTCGTCATGGTCCGTCAGACGAAAAACAGCTGAATTATATGGGATGAAGATAACAGTGAAGTCACAGACTACTGCAATAAAAATTTATAAGTACAGATACCATTTTCCTTTCTGAACATTCACAGTTCAATCTACCATACAGTAGAGTAGCTGACACGGGAGGCATATGTTAAAAGGAAGCTAAACAGTTAACTAACCAAAGAACGTCAAAACCTGACTGAAATCCTACGGCAGCTGTGTTGATGTGACTTCATTACTCAGTTAACTGTAGTATTTAGTAAATGCCAGTTAATTCAAGAACAACCAATCTGTAAATAAAAGTATGAGTTTACAAATTACAACATTACGTTAATGAGAATGAAAGAATGTTAGGAATATGAAGAGGTTGCAATTTTACAGTATATAGTAAGAATCATTTTTTGGTCAAGTTTGAAACTGAACTGCGTGGTTCTTTCTGTACACACACAACCACACTCACATACATAAGTAATATGAAGTATCAGTATGTACCCTTACAACTTGCATCATCAAATTGGTAGCAGAGACAGTCTTTGCGTGAAACAATAATGTCACCAAAGGATGTCAACTGTTACAAATTTCAGTACGTGCAATTCAAAGGTCAACTGTGCTTGTTGTTTAAGCTACATCATTGTGAATTAAAAAGACATGCACATGTAAATTATTAACGAATATATAAATTAATTCAATTACTGTTATACAGAAGAATAAGATGGTTTGAAGATTAGTTATGAAATAAGTATAATTGAAAGAGAGAATAAATCAGTTTTATATGCCCACAAAATGTATAATCATAATTGACAGTTAGGATTAAAGAACGATTGACCATATCAAAATAATTATAAGGATGGAAGTGTACTATTTGTATAAATTTTTATTTATAGTAGCATACGTACCAATAATAAAGTTAGACGATAATCACATTGTACTACAATGGAATCGTCCATTGTCCAACTTAACAGAATCAAAATGTAAACATCATGCAGAAGTAACCCATAACAACAATGCTTTTTCAGGACAGTTAAAATGCTGTAGATATCATGATGTTAAAAAATATTACAGTGCTTATGGTATCCCATTCCTAATTCTTTTATATCACATAGTTAAGGAGAAATGACACTGTTATATGCACCTTTACATACTTTCAATGGATTTTACAACGCATTTCCTTCAATCTGACATCCTCGTCCACTGTGGGTGTTTAAAAATAGTCTTGAAGTTCAAAACTTAATTATATGTTTAGTATTTGTTTCGGTTTGAAATTTCTCCAGTATTTTTTTCAGTTTAAAAGTTGATTAATGGTACATCTTTTAAGTGTCTAGGTGGAGGAAAAAGTTTGAACACAAACTGTTTGAAATGTAAACAATTTTACTACGTACCGACTTACTTGAATAATCAAGTATCCAACGATACATTTGTCTGTTAAGATACCTTCTGGTTAAAGCTTGTTTGTTCATTTGTAAAACTTTTGACATTAACAAAGTTGGAAATAAAATAACAGGTGAGTAGATATACAAACATAAATAGATATTGGGTCATTTTAAGAAATTTATCTTAACACTACTAACTACATATTACTTACTACATCTTCATTGGGTTGTTGTACATCTTACTATGTGAAATGAAAAGCCATATGCACAAACCAAGCAGTTAAAAAAAAACGAGGATGCAAGCAGTGGATCAGTTAATGCATGAGTTTCAACGTTGAATTTAGAAGATTACTAAGCAATATTTCAACCAAATATGTTCGTATTTGAAATTAAATATGACAGCCGGTTTACCAATATAATAAAGTTTATGCAACCATAAAAGGACAACTATGGTAATTTAACAAATTTAGATCGTTAATCCAAACAAAACTGAAATATATCCTATTACCGTGTTTATCTCAAACTCTTACATTGGAAAATTAACAAAAATAAGTTTTATATATGATCAGTAGGTACAAAATCAACTGTATGCTCCAGGAATTAAAATATTAGAGGTGAAAATTAAGCTAGATAGTGGTAACAGTACGGTAAACAGTCAACTAATTTCACGTGTGCTCAATATGACACTTGCTTATGTATCTTAATAATACCTCCCACTAGTTAGTCAAAAAATTCGAACACTGTTCGATTAGTACTGGCAGAAACTCTATTTTTCATTCCACTAGTTGGAATACAGTTTATCATGCAGAAACTCTGTTTTTCATTCCACTGAAAAAGTTCTATAGAAGACCTGTACAATATTAAAATTTGACTGATTGCAATTAGTAATTAACGATGGTTCGTAAAATGCAGCCTGCTGTATGGTTTGTAACAATGGTTCGTACAAATTGTCGCACTGCTTTGATACAGTTAGCATTCTTATTTTAAAATTAAAATTTTCATCTGCTTCGTAGATGTAGGAACATATCATCACTTAGCTTTACTGTACAGTTGGCCTACGTACTGAATTAAATGATGATATGTCCATTCATGTCCGTACTGTCAGCAGTAGGCTGTACGAAAATAGAAGGCGTACAATAAAGTGGGTTGGGAAGAAGAAAAAGGTTAAAAAAATTACGGTACACCTATCCATCATGTAGTCAGTTGGAATACGATGATAAATAAACGCGTAACAGTACCAGTTACGACATAAAATTAGATAAACTAATATCTTACCAACTTTGGAGAAAGGAATCAGCAGTGGAACTTCCAGAGGCAAGTGTTGCTCTGAACCAGCAAAGTAAGAAGCGGACTTAAAGGAAAGGAACTGTTCTCTGACTTTCACTCAGCTTTGACATGCACTACCAACATCAACGAACACATTGACTAAAAGGTGACTATCAATTTGATCTGCTTAAGCTCAGTCCTGCACCAAACAACCGCTGAAAATTTAAAGTGATGCTAAATTTGTTCATTTACTTATTAGGCATAGAAGGGAGCAGTAAAATAATGCTTAGCACTCAAATTTTAAACATGAGGTCACCAAGAATATTTTGTATTTGTAAAACACAATGAGCCCATCAGTAGACAGGTGGACCAATGTTTGTTGCTGAATTTAAGGTAGAGAAGCCAAGAACAGTATCATAATTAACAATTGGTTTAAAAACAGTAGACATACCGGTATATAAAAAACAGAACAGTTATGGGAACTTAAAGTACTGTTTTAACTGCACACGGCATTATGTAATCACAAACAGTGGATAAGTAGTTGTTACAGTTAGAGGTTACACGGCAATACTTACAACAAATGGGTAGTAAGATCGACGAATAACAAACCTAAAGGTGGACCTCACAGGGAGCAAGGGTGTGTGGAAAAAATTATTGAAACCAATTAGATGAAGTGTACAAAACTTCCATTACCCAACATTGCATGAAATGAAATGCGAAAAACCAAAACCGTTTACATAAATCATAAAGAAGGAAGACCGATTTCACATCTTGGAATAATGGTGGGTAGAAGAGGAAAAGGAACATGTCAAATGTTTGGTCGATAAAAATTAAGTGTCTGAAAATGGAAATTTTGTTTAACACAGAAATGCTTTTTAAACTTGGCTTATTAACAAAAAAGGGAGCGACAGATGAGTTCGTAAAAGGAGGACATGAGAATGAACAAACTTGACCCAGGACGATAGGCCATAAATGAATGTTGTCTTACCGAGAGGAGGGACAGGTTGGGTAAAGCTCACCGTTGTTGCATACGTGCACCAAATATTAAAATCAGTTTATATACATGTTAGGTTACAGCTGTAAAATGAATGAGGAGGTGGCAGTTGGAATAGGCAACAACGGAGACTGATTTTTGCTGTGGAACAGTCATTGTGTTAAACGTTGCATATGAGCTATGGTACATATTCATCTACAGAACGACGTCCGTAAACGCATCTGAGATACAGGTAGCTGACAGTATATGATAAAATTCAAACTAATATAACAGCAGTTTAGTACACTGTACTCTGTGTGACTAATTATGCAGTACACTTACGTATCACAGCCTTCAATTTTTGTACGTCACTAATAATAAGTGGTTAAAACTTGTAAGTACAGATATAATCTATGAGCATAATCAAATTAAATCAGACCAATATCACTACAGCAGAGTGTGACGTGCAAAAAATTGAGAAGAAATTTGAAACCAAATGTGTTTGGCCATGTTCTTAACTTTGCATTACTGATTGATTTAGTTGATTTGCAGCAGGGGAAAATATACAAAATAAGCCATGACCAGGGGACAGGAAATAGGCGGAGTTAACGCGTGCAGTGCAGACTAAATTTAACAGCAGTTTGGTAGGAACAACATCATGCAATCACTGAAAACTCTTTTTAAAAATGCGTGCTATTTAGTAAACATTAGAAATAGTGAACAAACAAAGTTGCAGTTGTCTGTAAGTCTCCATATATATGTGGGGGTGTGCGTGTGAATGTAACAATAACACTGCGCCCCTGTAAGGAGCAGATAATATGAAGGGGAAGTGGGGAAGGGAAAAAAATTATGTTACGAGTATAAAAAGGGTTATCAGTAGGAAGAAGTGAGTAACGGCCAGTCATATGAAAGTGTGATGAAAAAATTTGGTAAACTGTAGGTACTGCGGTCCAAAAAATAGTGCGAAGACAATCAGGGGGAATGGGTCGGCATATGATTACCTTTCCTGCAGTCATCCGTCTTCGCTACTAAGAACACAGTATGAACCTACTTCAATTCCCGCAGAAGTCATTGTAGAGCAATTCAGCAGGGTGTATGTGCGATGTTGGACAGCAGACCGTAGTATATACCATTTTTTGATCAACTGTAATGACAGATATAGTAAGAAGAAATATAAACGTACAAACGTGAAACGTGAACATGAGTGTTAGGGATCATGTGCACAGCGTTATGTATATTACTTCCCTAACATCTGCTAACAGTACTGTCTACTGTGTTTGCATAGAGGCTTTCAGGAACAACCAAATAATGTGCTGATCATTTTGAATGTTAAAATCGTATCATCGGGGTGTGTTAATACATGAAGTACAGATTGTAGGTGAACATAGTGGGGAAGATAATTTCCAACCGAAGTTTTGAAACTGAATTTTTTTCGCACAGTTAACTAAGCCCGTGGTAGGAAAATATTTCATACATGCTTCATAAACTCGCAGCATATAAAAGTTTCAAACAGTAAAGTGCTGTATTGAAAGAAGCATGAAAATGGTTCAATGACAATTGCAATGTGGCTAAGATATTGTGCTTACAACAGCGTGGGGGGTATGTAAGCGTGGGAGAGGGCCGGAGGGAAAAACCAATATCTATTCCTATGTTTGAACATACTGTGCTATATGCTGGCCAACGGAAAGGGTGTTGTACTGTCGTTTGCCAGTATAGTCGGCGAATTGATGACGGCGTACCAAGGTAAGAGGAGATTGGATTGCATTAACGGAGGGTACTGGATTTTAAAAACGGCGTGGTGACATGGTGGAAAGTGGTAACATCAGAAAGGCGCCGAACATAAATTGGTGAACAGTGTGCGGTGCGGACGGTGGAGAATGGGTAAATCGTTGACGATTTTACAGGAAGCCCCTAAAACGGAAAAATTAGTATACAAAGAGTACTGACCTCTGCTGCGGCCAACAATACGGTAGTGGCGAAGTCGATGTCAGCCGGATTTGTAGTCGGGTTGAAAGCAACGGCGGGGACGAAGGGAGGGGAGGAGTAAGGGGCAAAGAGCAGGTGAACCAACCATATGGTGTTGCTAAGAGGAGCGGGTAAGCGGGCGAAGGGAAGAGAAGGGTGAGGGGCAGAATTACGGTTTTGAAACGGGAAGATAGATGGGGAGGTTGATGAGGGAGGAGGTTGAAAGTGGAGGAAAAGGTTTGTAAGTTTGGTGGGAGGAAAAGTGAAGTAGACTTGGGGGGATGGGAAGAGGAGAACAGTTTATGAAAAGAAGTTGAAAACGCCAGCAGTAAACCAAAAAGAACACGTGGCGGCAAATTACTTCCCTGGTTTCTGCTTTCCTTTATAAGTAATAGATAGATTTGACGGATCCTTAAGAGATGAAAAATCCCGTAACATATCTTGCTGTATTGCACGCACGTTATACACTAGATAGGAGATGTGAAACCCGGTAAACATCTCTGACGCCATTACACTCATGTTATATGTGATATGATTTGACTCGCATAAGGATATTTTAGTCCTGACTCGAGTGTTTTGTCTTTTCATTACGCTCGAGTCAGCCCTGAGTATTTTAGCACATTGAAGATCATTTTCTATAGGACGAAGATGAAGATTTGGTATATTATTACTATTATTCTTCCTTGCATCATGTTGTCTGCTGCATTATTTTATTTGTCCCTGTTGTATACATAACTCTGATACATGTTGTATAAATTATAATCAAATGTATAGTATAACAGCTACATGAACTGTTTATTTGATTATTATATTTTTTCATTCTGCTGCAAGATTCTGCGTTTGTTTTCTTCTTCTTTTCTTGTTTTTCTTAATTAACCCCATTGATTATCTATGTTCCAGATTGTTTGAGTTGGACATGTGTGGATTATTGTCAATTTAAACCTTCCAAAATGTGGATCGTCACAATACGCCTCAAAGACATAACTATCGGCCTAACATCCTTCACTAAATCTGCACGGAACTCGACCTCTATATATGGTGGTAATCCGATCACCTCCTCAAATATGTCCAGATACTGCCTCGCTATAGGCACAAATGACAACTTGTAACACCCCACACCCCTTAGTATACCCAAAAGAGCACACTAAAAGGCATGTTGCATTGTAGGTATAACTAAAACTAGCAGGGACTAAGATTCACAAGACAAAAATATATAAACAGCGGAAACAATTATAATAATAATAATTTATTTAGAACAAAACCTCGAAATTACTTTATAAATCAAAAAAGTGCCAAATACCAAATACATCAAATGTCAAAATAACCTTACGTGTCTTGTGAAATAAAATCCATATTATCAATAATATCAGAGTACAATACATCCCTCACAAAATGCCATCCCAATAAAAAGAACTAAAAACTGAAACTGAAGAAAAGAAATACATGATTTTGGTGATTTAATATTGAAAGATTAAAAATTTATAATTTAATAATGAAATGAATACTGAAATAAAATGTAACAAACAATAAATGTAAGTTCATTATTAATAACTTGAATGAAATTCTAATAAATTAAATAATGGAAATGTTATACTTGCTTATAAATTGATATAAGAAAACAAACATAAACATTGAATTAATTAATGGATTCATATAATAAATGGCAATTGAATTAAATCAATGTTCTGTGAGTAATTTTGATATTTAGTTGAAAGCAATAAACTTAAATGTAATAAAAGGAATAAAAGAATGTAATTATATCCATAAGGTAACAATAGACTAAATACAAAGACTGAAACCAAAGTTAATCGATTTTGGAATTTAAATTATAATAATTGGAGTTATTGCAATTAGTTGTAATTAAATATTATGTTAATGTAAATTAAGTTAATATTTGGAAATAATGTTAATTTTATACATAATATTACAACTAGTTGAATTAAAGGAATAGAAATAAAGATTTATCAATTTATTGGAATATAAACTATAATAATTGGATTAATTGAAATTAAATAAAATTAAATATTACGTTAGTGGAAATTTAGATGAAAATTGATAATATTAATGTGATAGATCATGAACCAATGTTAATTTCACCCATTTGATAATAATGGATTGAATGATAGGATGAAAGTCAATTGAATGGAATTATTGAAATTTTAATTTATAATTTCTGAATTTAATAAAATTGAAATTAAACACTGGAATTGGTGGATTTATCAACTTTAAATTGACATCTAAATCTGTTTAAACTATTATAAGTGATTAAGAAATCAAAAATGATAGAAGTTGTAAATTATTAAAATTTAAACTGAAACGTGATTTAATTAATTTAATATTAATTTATTTAATTAAGTGAAATATAGCCATTTTTCCCACTGATTCGGATTTCGACGAAACCAGTTTCATCGGATCTGTAATGGTGAATTATTATAGGATTTCAAGTTTCGTAATGATTGGACTTGTCGTTTGATCGTACGGACTAGAAACGCATAGAAATCAATTAAATTGAAATCAATTTGAAATTTGCTGATTTTATCATAACTTCTTCATACGATGTAATTAGGACCTGGAACCTGTTTCATTGAGTTTAAAATATTTGAAAACATCTATTTTGATATATGAGTTGACCCATTTTCGTTCCGGAGTCGAAACGGCCTTTTCGGGTCGTGTATCGTTCATTCAATCTGGTCCATTCTTTCTGTTTCAGCTTTGTCTATAAATATCCAGTTATAAACCCTAGCTCCTTCTTATTCTATTTTTCTATACGTACATCTCTTTCCCAACTCCCCATTCCAATGGCAGACAATCGAAACCCTAAATTCAAATTGCAAATTCAACTCCAAATTCAATTCCAAAAATCAAACTCCTCAAAAAACTATCGAATTATATATCAATTCGAAGCTCTCGTCGAGCGCAAGTCAATTCTGCTGATCGTTTTCCGATTTGGATTTCTGTTTGCCCAGAATTCGCAAATCATTCTGGCCGCTCATATTGAATTCTGGACGATCCAACGGTGGATTTGTCTCCGATCGGCGATCGGATGGTGCCGTTGCGAAACTAGTGACGAGCAGCTCAGGGATCTGACATTCGTTTGTCGTCAGGTGCTCAAAACTCACCGAAAATTGAGTGTGAACGTGAATAGAGGCGTGGTCAACTGGGGCGACCGGGCGAGGCGGCATTCTCGGCATAGGAGCGGCTCGGAGCTGTGGTCATGGTGGGGCTACTAGATGTGGTCGGAGACGAATAGGGTGGCGCCGAAAATTGATGGAAGTTGGTCGGCGTTGGATTTGGGGTACCTGGAGATCGCATTTCCTATAGAACTAGGGTTTCTCACGTGAGGTAGATTGCTACGACGTGGCAGTTTTCTGATTGGCAAGGTTTGATTTATTTTATTTATTTCTAATTTAAATCGTTTAAACTTCTAACGTCAATAACTTTCACATACGAGGTCGGATTTACACGCGGTTTGATCCGCTGGGATCGTATTGAAATTCTGGACATTTTGACGTTGGTTTGGATGAATTCTGAGACCGTTCAAATTTTGGGCTTATTTTGAATTTAAATTCAAAGGTGAGTGTTTTAACCCACTCACAACTTCTAAAAATTCTTATGTTTGTTAAATTAATGTTTGATGTGATTAGAAATTTATTTATGATTGTTTTGCATATTTTAAATCATCATCTCAGTTAATTTGAATTTATTTGAATTAAATCGTTATTTAATTTATTATTGAATATAAATTGCCAGTTAAATACCTGTTATTGATTATCAGTTCTATATTGATATTTATTGATTTATTTGGATAATGATTGTGATGATGTTTGATTTGTTGGTATTGGATGTCTGGATGTTGCATTTTATATTGTTATAATATTGCAAGTTCACTATGGGTTGAAATTATACATACCCAATGATCAATAGATTAAGGAAAAATCGTTATGGATTGAAATGATAGACTCGAGCAATTTTATGGATTTTTCGGGATTGCAGTTTGAAATGATATATAACTATAATATTTTAAATTGCGGATTGAAATGATAAATATCCACATCACTTGACCCTAGGGCATAGAATTATATGCGGACACCGGATTGGTTAAATTAAATGATTTAAGGCTTTAAATTTTGAATCCTGTAAATGATATTTTGAAATAAAAATTTGATTTATACGAATTGAATTATTATCGAAATTCAAGTTATGATAAAATTGGAATTTGTTTAAAGGTATTGTCAAAAAGGATTTAATCGAAATTTCAAAATTGAATTTGGAATAAAAGGTGAAATTTGTCGGAATTGAATTATTTTAAGTTGTTGAAATATAACTTTGAAATATATTGAATTTGGAGTAATTTAAATCGATATTTCGAACGTTGATTGGAGGCGATGTTGAATTAAATATTTTATTGAGAATTGGAATTGAAAATTTTGAGACTGGGTTTGGGATATTGAAATGGTCCAAATGTACTGGAATGGAATAAATAGTTTAAATTGATATAAGTTTTAAAATTCATATTTTATATAAACTGTTTTAAAAATATATTATTTTAAAGACTTTAATTATTAAGATTTTCAACTTTTAAACTAATTAACATGTTTTAACTTATTTTAAATATAACTAATCTAATTTAAAGCCATTTAATCTATTTTAATTATATTTAATCTATTTTAAATCTATATTTACCATTTATAATTATTTAAACTATTTTCTTCTAAATTCCAAACTAAGTAAAATGGATGGGTTTATATTCAAATTCTCGATTTTTAAGTGAATATGGTTAATGATGTTATAACCTACGTTGGGAATTAAATAATATATTTGGTTCAATATGATAAGTTTGAAATGAGAATTTAACCTATTTTGGAAACACGAATTTTGAAAGGATATATAATTTCGATCAATGCAAATGTGGTATGATTTCAAAGGCAAATAAGATTTTGAAAGTAAGTAATGATTTCGAAAATGATATGGTTTGAATTGAATATGATATTTTGATATCAGTTATGAAATGGTTTTGGAAATGTAAAAGAACCATCCGGTGTGTAATAAGCGATTGGTTGTTAAAGAGACTGGGAACGGATATGGGCATACTCTCTATCGATATAGAAAACCACTTTGACAACCGTGTACGTGGTGGAGATTCCAGAATGAAGTAGGATAGTGGCGACGATCCTATATAAGGTATATACGTGGACCCGACTCCCGTGAGTTGGCATAAGGTGGCTAAAACAAGAGCAATCGACGGGCTAATGAGGTAGCTCCTCTGATCGAACACATTCCATCGATACTATACTCTGACTTTGTGATTTATTCGGTGGCCACCCTTCGATTTTTGCTCG
Source organism: Allium fistulosum (assembly GCA_030737815.1). Lineage (NCBI taxonomy): Eukaryota > Viridiplantae > Streptophyta > Magnoliopsida > Asparagales > Amaryllidaceae > Allium > Allium fistulosum. The sequence goes on from CM060903.1 coordinate 1,459,663,011, forward strand.
GGAGTGTGTTTCGAGGTGGGAGGTAGTGACTGCTATGCGTTACCACCGGTCCGGAAGTGTAATTGGTATATCTACCCTGACATTACCTAGTTGTGCCGTGTCACCTACCCTAGCGAGCCTTACTACGAGTTTGGTTTGTACCATACCTATGGAGTGCCCTATGACGATGCCCAGTACGGGGGAGATTACGGTACTGTATAGACGATGGGAAATAAAAATGTGTTAAGGTGGAAAATGTAAATCCTTAACGCTATTTTAATAGTTTATATTACTGTAGACATATTATAATAGCGTATTGTACTACATAGTAGATAGTTTAACGGATCCTTAGGAGATGTGAATCCCGAACATCTCTTGAGTTACCGCACTCATGTCAGACACTGGATAGGAGATGTCAAACCCCGTAAACATCTCCGACATCATTTACACTCATATTTATTTACCGTTGATTTAACTCACATAAGATCTTTTAGTTCTGACTCGAGTGTTTTGTCTTTTCAATTCACTCGGGTCAGCCTGAGCATTTCAGGATTTGAAGACATGTTCTAGAGGACGAAGACGAAGATTGTATTATCATTTACTATATTATTCCACTGCATCATACTGTTCCGCTGCATTGTTATTTGTTTATCTCTGATATGTGTAACTCTGATTCTGTATTGTATAAATATAATCAAATGTTTTGTAAACAGCTTCATGAACTGTTATTTGATTATTATATTTTGTCATTCCACTGTAAGATTCTGTATTTGTTTTATTTCTTTCTCTTTTTCTTATTTACCCCAATAACAATCTTCCTTCTATATGGTTTTGAGTTGACATTTGTGTCTGCTTAAAACGTCCAAAAAGGCGGGATGTTACAGTTGGTATCAGAGCTTTGGTTTAGCGATAAACCTTGGCTTTGTGGGGTCTGACTCTATTAATAGGTAGTAACACCCTAGAATGAGTCACTGAGTGTATATATATATGAGAGAGCGTATGTAACGACCCGTAAATTTCAACTGTTTTAATAACGTAATTAGTTGAAATTTTGTGAAATTTTAAACGATAAAATTTTGAAATAAAATTTAATATTTGGAATACGTCTAGTTAAACATAGCAACTGGCAAATTTTCGTCCGAAAAATATGAAAGTTTATTTCGCGCATAAATTCACTTCAATTCAATCAGTTAAAAAGTAATGAAAATAAAACATTTTCAAAACCAAAATATTTTTACATAGAAAAATTCTAAACCATCTTCTGAGCAAGACGTCAGTTTGTCGTTTTTCCAAATTCGGACATCTTTGGCTTCGTCGATCTTATTTTTCAGCAGTTTTCTTGCATTTTTCCGCCAGTTGAAAATTCGAAATTTTAAAATTAAATCATACCACTGATATCTTTGTACCATTGTGACCGTACCGTCGTACTGATCTTCGCGGTATATTCGTATGTGTGTTTCGACGTCCGTTGGACGACGAAAGCTGTAAACGCTGGACCATATCGGTTCTGCATTTTTGAATCTTTTGGAATTCCTTACACATTGGTTATACACCGTGTAAAACCCAATAGCCTTTAGCCTTTGTTATTTTTCCTTGAATTCATACGTACTTGGCCGTTACTATTCATTCTGATTTTTGTTCCCTATGCAATTTAGTTTGAAAGAAATAAAATAGGTAATCCAAAGGTTACACGTTACTCTAAAATGAGACTTATCTTTACAAAAAGCTTTCTATTCACTTCTCATAACAGTGGCCTATTCCTCTCCACTTTTTCCATTACCTGCTCTCTCTTTTTCCTTCATTCCTTATTGCATGTTAGTAAATTCATTACTTGCTTGGTAGCCGATCCATCGCCTGTATCTTCTCCACTGCACCCCTCGGCTCTTCAGCCCAGATCCACGCAACACCCAAGCAACCACCGCCTAGCACCAAACAACTCCTCCCTCCTCCTGCATCACCAACGGCAGCCTCTAACCCACCATAGTAGAGCACCTCGCCCACGTGAACGCGACCATCACCTTCGAACAGCCTTCGGCCTTTGCTCTTCCCACGCCGTGCTTCCCATCACCACCACGTGCTTGGCCACCTCAACACATTTCATCTCACGCAACCCGGCGCCGCCACTTCTCTTCCTTTCCCCTCCTCTATTTTGCAACCCACTGCCCAGATCCGTCACCGCAACCAAGCCATCGCCACCTCCTAGTTCCTCCTCCATGGCCGAGATTAACCACTGTCACCAGCCACCCTTGTTTGCCGACCTAACTACCTTCCTCTCGGCTGCCTTTCACCACCGAATTCCCTGCTTCTATCTATGCCCTGCCTTGCAACTTCTACTTGTATATATTTATAGGTAAGTTATTATACGAATGTTTGTTTATTTATATATATAAAAGTCAGTACGTACAGCTCATATATGTATAGTTTGGTTAGTTTGCATGTTTTGTAGTTTTATGATTTACTGGGTAAGTATCATTTTTTACTTTGGGCCCTAAGTACATGTATTTTGGTTTATATATATAGATTTCTGGGTTTTAACTTATGTAAATATATATATGAATATAAACGCTTTTATAATATTTTCAATCCATGCAATATCCTTATGTGTATATTAAATAAAATAGCTATGGTTGTTGACTTTGAAGTGTATACAGATCTTAAATGTATGACCTATATTTTATAAGGAAGTTATCATAGTTTCTTATTTACAGGCTGATGTGCAATATGTCTTTACAAGTATATTGTATTATACAATTATTACATTTCATTATTTAAGAGTGAATGCATGTATATTTGAACGGTATGCGTATACATTACTTTAAATGTAATATATTGTGTTTATATTTTATCGGCTTTAAAAAAAAATTTGTTTGCATGTTTATATATATATATATATATATATATATATATATATTTTTTTTGAACAGCAGTTAGACTTCATGTTCACGATATCATATCTCACTCATGTTTTATCGGAATGGGTTGATTTTATTTTTAAAAAGGAGTTGAAGTTACCTAGTTTATGCCTGTCAAATTTCAGCAAAATCCGACATCGTTTGATTAGTGGTCGATGATCTGGAAGTTAGACCCAGGCAGATTTTCTTTTATACTTGAAATTATTTTACACTGCTGCAAACACGACCTGAGTTCATGTTTGACGCATCGTATCTCTTCTGTCTTACGTCGGAATGGGTTGATTCTATTTTTAAAAAGGAGTCGAAGTTACCTAGTTTATGCCTGTCAAATTTCAGCAAAATCCGACATCGTTTGATTAGTGGTCGAGGATCTGGAAGTTAGACCCAGGCAGATTTTCTTTTATACTTGAAATTATTTTACACTGCTGCAAACACGACCTGAGTTCATGTTTGACGCATCGTATCTCTTCTGTCTTACGTCGGAATGGGTTGATTCTATTTTTAAAAAGGAGTCGAAGTTACCTAGTTTATGCCTGTCAAATTTCAGTAAAATCCGACATCGTTTGATTAGTGGTCGAGGATCTGTAAGTTAGACCCAGGCAGCTGTTCTTTTGTACTTAGAAATTATTTTACACTGCTACAAACATGGCCTGAGTCTATGTTCGTGACATCGTAACCTTTCTCGTCTCTTGTCCAAAACAAGTGAATCTTTTGCAGTTTAAAATACAAGTTTTGATCTTTATTCATACCAAATTTCAGACCATTTCGATCTCGGTAGCACATAGAATTATATTGTTAAACTTTGATGCAGGACATGTTTTATTTGTTGCTATGTTGAATGTTTTGATTTGATTTCACCGATTTCTGTTATCAGTTTTTGATCGTTGAATTCGTGCCGATTTGCTTTGCTTGGACTCGTAACTCAATTTCCACGCCCATATCAGTGTGCGTATCTGTGCCATCTTCTCGCGAATCTCTAACCTCGAAAGGTGAGCACTCACTCACGATTAACGTTCTTTTATTTATTAAATTTGATTTCAATTGAAACGACAATTGAAATATGCTGCTGTTAGTTAATTACACTGTTATATATGCTATTGCCTGTATCAGTTCACCTGTGACATCTAACACCATTATCTGATAATTATTTATGCGATGATAATACAGTTTGGCTAATAATTGATTGATTGTTGATGTTTATATTGGACGTTAAATTGTTAATGTTAAAATGATAAACAATATGAAATTGAACTTGATATAGGATAATTAAATGTTAAATTTGATTAACTGACATTTGTATAATATGACCCCTTTAACTATTGAATTTATTGACATGTAGGATTTGTTTAATTACATTTTGAACCACTGAATGTATGTTGTTAAATTGATGATGTATGAAAATTGAAATTGAATGACAAGTGAAAACCGTAATGTAATAATCTTTAATCTACATGAAATGATAGTGTAGATTCTAGAAATAATTATATTAATTCGTACAAATAACAATGCGAATTAATACGATTATTTCGGGATTATTTGAATTGATTATTGGATTGATATTGATTGTTGTTATTGCTTATTTATTTACTTTGACACCATCCCAGTTATCACACTGCAAGTTCCCTTTGCTATGTTTTGATTTTGAATTGAATTGGAATCGGGTTGAAATGATAAATACCCAAATTGAACTTTGACCTAGGATAGAGAATTAAATAAAAACCCGATTGGTCAATAGATTGATTTAAAAATAAACGAAGATTTTATTTGAATAAAATCATATGGTTTTTGAAATGAAGTTGAAATTTGAATTTTTAATGAAAGGGAAATGTTAATATTTAAAAATCTGAAACAAAATATTTAAAATGAAATTGATGAAAGAATGTTGTTTGATTTGAGAAATGATTGAATTAAGTTTGAAACTATTAAACTTTGAAATGATTTAATAATTAAGTGAAATTTTAATTAAGTTGAAATTATTAAACTTTGAAATTATTTAATAATTAAGTTTTGAATTATTTAATAATTAAATAAGATTGAATGATTTAATGATCAAATTGAATTGAATTCTTTAATAAGAAAAATTGAACTTTTGAATAAGTAAATTTTTACTTCGTAAATAATTGAAATTGAGTTTCTTTATTAAGTAAGTTTTGGAAAATTATTTAAGAAAGTAAATAAGTGAAATTGAATTTCTTTAACAAGAAATGAAAATGTGATATTTTTGGAATTAAGGTAAGACTTGTAATTGAAAGAAATGATTTGACGAATTTAATTTAATTCAAAATTGTAAGTTCTGATATAATAAAGTTGAATTTAAATAATGGATTTAATGAATTGGAAATTTAATAGAAATTGTTTTGAATGGAAAATTTACTTAATGAATATTGAATGAAATTGATAAATGGATTTAAATTGATTTGAATGTTAAATTAATTTAAATGATTTCGGAATGAAACTTATATTCGAAGTTGAATCAATATTTGAATTGTTTTAAATAAAATTGAAATTGAATCGTAAGACTTTGAATGTAAAATTTGGAAGTTTTGAAACGTAAATTTATGGAATTGGTTTTGAAAGACAAACGAAATGTTTATTTACGAATTCTAATTGAAATTGAATTTGATTTGGTTTTGAAATAAATAAACGACCAATCGGTGTAATAATCACGGAAGTTATTAAAGAGACCGGAATTCGGTTATGGATATACTCTCTATCTAAATCGGAAACCACTTTAATAACTATACGCGGAGTGATGATCCAGAATGAAGTGGTTGGAATAATGTACGTGATGACTGAAGAAAGAGAACGATGATGGATAGCCTTGACACTTGTGTCAAATTGGAAATGACTAAAACAGGAGCTGTGCCGGGCCAATGGAGGATTAGCTACCTCAAGTGGACACACTTCTTCGAACTACTTATACTTGTTGTCGATTGGTGCACCCTTGATTTTGGGAGTGTTGTTTCACGGTGTTGCGGGCGCTGCGGCGTTGCGTTCTCACCAGTCCGGATCAGGCGAACGGTAGTATCACTACCTTGGGTATAGCCTCATGTGCCTTGTCATACTTGTATTCCATTTATGCGCGACCACTACGAATTTGTTTTGTACCTTGAGTATATGGATTGCCCTCTGGTGACTTCCGGTTTTGGGGAAACTACGGTCTTGTATATGCTTGTGGGAATAAAAATGTGTTAAGGGTGGAATGGGCCATGACTTAACGCTATTTTGATATCTTTATATTACTGATAGACATTATCTACTTAGCGTATATTACTACCTAGTAGATAGTTTGACGGATCCTTAAAGGATGGTTATTCCAAACATCCTTTGAGTTACTTGTGTTTCAATTGCTATTTCACTTGAGTTGGATTTATTGATATAAGAATGTTAATCCTGACTCGAGTGTCTTGTGTTTTGCTTTACGCTCGGGTCAGACTGAGTGTACCAGTATTCGAGACTCATCTTTGAAGTTGGAGCTTTGCTTGAAGATCCAGCCATCTATTCTGTTTTCAGCATTCGATGATTCCAGTGATGTATTCTGATTTATATCTGATGTATTGTATTACTCTTCCGTTGTATCTGTTTTAACTCTGATGTAACTCATATATTTATATAGTAGCTTCATGAACTACTATCTCTTTTATTTCCGCTGCATTTATTACTCTGTGTCTGTGATCTGTGATTATTTATTTACTGTATATGTTCAGTTTTGCCAAATTTAAATTAACAACGCGGTATTTTGAGCAATTCAATTCCGGCATGAGTGTCTACCTATACACTTATAATTGATGCGAATGGTCCAAAATGTCGGGTCGTTACAGTTGGTATCAGAGCTTTGGTAGCTCTAGGCAAAACTCAACATATAGGGTAAATGTATTTACAGAATCACTCTCATTCGAGTTTCAATCTCTTCCTTTCGACTCGATTCCTTTGAATTGTGGAACGTTCCCTCGGTTTCGAAATTTCATTCGTGTCCCTCACTATTCGTCTTCTTCCAATCATGGAGCACCCCATAACTCCATTCTGAATGATATCTATAATAGATCGGCGGTCCCACCAATCTTCGAATGATTCGTAAAGGAGTAAAACTCCTTTATAATAGACATCGATTTACCGGAGATTTCTGTATCCTCGGTTTGCGATACTATCTATTCCCTGCTATACCTGAATTCTATTTCTTGAGATCGAATGTCGATTTACCTCGGAATTCCACATCGATCTTATTCTTGAAGTTACGAATGACCCGGTTAAGGTTGCCCGTGAATTAAATAAACTCATCCATCTCCCGATTGTGGTAATTGAATTATCTTATCTTCTGTTTCAAACTTATTTTCGAATCAAAATTCTCTTTGATTTAAGTCCATCAAATCTGAATCCCTATCCTTATTTTGAAAACCCATTCCTGTATCGTCGAGCAAAGAAATGTATTTCTAAATTTATATAAAAATGTTGTTTTCAAATTTGATAAACAAAATAGTTTTGAATGATTATATTATATATAAATATAAGTTTTCTGAAATTAAATTGTTAATGAATTTGTTGTCTGAAAATAATAATATTTGATTATCATTTATTGTTCTAAATAAATTTATAAATACGATTTATAAATTGATTTCGAATTTGAAATGAATTTAATTCAGAAATTTGAGAATGTATTAGTTTCCGGTGATTTCGAACTTTGGTTTTTAAAATTTTAAAGTATATATTATTTAAAGTATTTTCAAATAGAAATCATTTTCAAATAATTTTTAGAATGTTGAAATCAGTGCTCTTCTCTTTGTCGCTGGAAAATAATTTCGGTGATGGCGGCCGCATCATCGACATTCATTTTCGAGTTTCGAAGTGGAGAAACCATTCTGTAGCTTTGCTACGGTTTTGTTTGGAAAATATTTTTTTTATTTAAATTTCTTAAGTATGACTTGATTTATATATATATAAATATATGGGTATATTATTTTAAAATTTAATCTGATTTAATATATAGTATATACATAGTTATTCTAAAGGGTTTGAATTTAAACGGAAATTTAATTCTTAAAATCATGTTAAAAGATGTTTTCAATTATAAATAAAGCAAAATTTTGGATAAATATTTAAACTTGAAATAATTGAATTGGGAAAATTTATTTGTATATTGTTCAACTGCATTCTAGTACAACTTACCTAAATCGTTCAGAAGTTGAATATGTAATTGGATAATATATAAGATAAATTGAATTTATAAATAAAATTTGAGTGTTTATAATAAATGTTATACACTAAATTTTGATTATTAAGATGTTAATAGAGTTAGATAAGATAATAAGTAAACTCAGTTAATAATGAAATAAATTTGTTCGAAAGAATTAATAAATTGAAATTTGATCAACTTATGAAAATACCTTGAATTTAAAAGCAATTAGTAAATATAAATTAATTTAAATCGAAACTTTTATGGTTTAAATTAATTTATATGGGTTAAATATATGTGATTAGATATATTAAGTAGAATAAATTTAACAATAATTGGGAATAAAGAATTTAAATTGTTAAAAATAAAATATGATTATAATAAAAGATTATTCAAATTTATGGTTTTAGAAATTTGTAAATTTAGGATAATTGGATAGTAAGATAATGAATTTAGAAATAGTGAGATTGATTTTAGTGAAATCAAATGGATTAAATCAATTATTGAATATCAATTAATTCAAATTGAAATTTATACGGTTTAAACTAATTGTTATTTTGTATTTCAAATCTGTTTTCTTCCTGGTTGTTTCTATTCTCCTACCTCGTTTCTTTTCGGGGACGAAAAGTTTTGAGTGGGGGAGAGTGTAACGACCCGTAAATTTCAACTGTTTTAATAACGTAATTAGTTGAAATTTTGTGAAATTTTAAACGATAAAATTTTGAAATAAAATTTAATATTTGGAATACGTCTAGTTAAACATAGCAACTGGCAAATTTTCGTCCGAAAAATATGAAAGTTTATTTCGCGCATAAATTCACTTCAATTCAATCAGTTAAAAAGTAATGAAAATAAAACATTTTCAAAACCAAAATATTTTTACATAGAAAAATTCTAAACCATCTTCTGAGCAAGACGTCAGTTTGTCGTTTTTCCAAATTCGGACATCTTTGGCTTCGTCGATCTTATTTTTCAGCAGTTTTCTTGCATTTTTCCGCCAGTTGAAAATTCGAAATTTTAAAATTAAATCATACCACTGATATCTTTGTACCATTGTGACCGTACCGTCGTACTGATCTTCGCGGTATATTCGTATGTGTGTTTCGACGTCCGTTGGACGACGAAAGCTGTAAACGCTGGACCATATCGGTTCTGCATTTTTGAATCTTTTGGAATTCCTTACACATTGGTTATACACCGTGTAAAACCCAATAGCCTTTAGCCTTTGTTATTTTTCCTTGAATTCATACGTACTTGGCCGTTACTATTCATTCTGATTTTTGTTCCCTATGCAATTTAGTTTGAAAGAAATAAAATAGGTAATCCAAAGGTTACACGTTACTCTAAAATGAGACTTATCTTTACAAAAAGCTTTCTATTCACTTCTCATAACAGTGGCCTATTCCTCTCCACTTTTTCCATTACCTGCTCTCTCTTTTTCCTTCATTCCTTATTGCATGTTAGTAAATTCATTACTTGCTTGGTAGCCGATCCATCGCCTGTATCTTCTCCACTGCACCCCTCGGCTCTTCAGCCCAGATCCACGCAACACCCAAGCAACCACCGCCTAGCACCAAACAACTCCTCCCTCCTCCTGCATCACCAACGGCAGCCTCTAACCCACCATAGTAGAGCACCTCGCCCACGTGAACGCGACCATCACCTTCGAACAGCCTTCGGCCTTTGCTCTTCCCACGCCGTGCTTCCCATCACCACCACGTGCTTGGCCACCTCAACACATTTCATCTCACGCAACCCGGCGCCGCCACTTCTCTTCCTTTCCCCTCCTCTATTTTGCAACCCACTGCCCAGATCCGTCACCGCAACCAAGCCATCGCCACCTCCTAGTTCCTCCTCCATGGCCGAGATTAACCACTGTCACCAGCCACCCTTGTTTGCCGACCTAACTACCTTCCTCTCGGCTGCCTTTCACCACCGAATTCCCTGCTTCTATCTATGCCCTGCCTTGCAACTTCTACTTGTATATATTTATAGGTAAGTTATTATACGAATGTTTGTTTATTTATATATATAAAAGTCAGTACGTACAGCTCATATATGTATAGTTTGGTTAGTTTGCATGTTTTGTAGTTTTATGATTTACTGGGTAAGTATCATTTTTTACTTTGGGCCCTAAGTACATGTATTTTGGTTTATATATATAGATTTCTGGGTTTTAACTTATGTAAATATATATATGAATATAAACGCTTTTATAATATTTTCAATCCATGCAATATCCTTATGTGTATATTAAATAAAATAGCTATGGTTGTTGACTTTGAAGTGTATACAGATCTTAAATGTATGACCTATATTTTATAAGGAAGTTATCATAGTTTCTTATTTACAGGCTGATGTGCAATATGTCTTTACAAGTATATTGTATTATACAATTATTACATTTCATTATTTAAGAGTGAATGCATGTATATTTGAACGGTATGCGTATACATTACTTTAAATGTAATATATTGTGTTTATATTTTATCGGCTTTAAAAAAAAATTTGTTTGCATGTTTATATATATATATATATATATATATATATATATATATATATTTTGAACAGCAGTTAGACTTCATGTTCACGATATCATATCTCACTCATGTTTTATCGGAATGGGTTGATTTTATTTTTAAAAAGGAGTTGAAGTTACCTAGTTTATGCCTGTTAAATTTCAGCAAAATCCGACATCGTTTGATTAGTGGTCGATGATCTGGAAGTTAGACCCAGGCAGATTTTCTTTTATACTTGAAATTATTTTACACTGCTGCAAACACGACCTGAGTTCATGTTTGACGCATCGTATCTCTTCTGTCTTACGTCGGAATGGGTTGATTCTATTTTTAAAAAGGAGTCGAAGTTACCTAGTTTATGCCTGTCAAATTTCAGCAAAATCCGACATCGTTTGATTAGTGGTCTAGGATCTGGAAGTTAGACCCAGGCAGATTTTCTTTTATACTTGAAATTATTTTACACTGCTGCAAACACGACCTGAGTTCATGTTTGACGCATCGTATCTCTTCTGTCTTACGTCGGAATGGGTTGATTCTATTTTTAAAAAGGAGTCGAAGTTACCTAGTTTATGCCTGTCAAATTTCAGTAAAATCCGACATCGTTTGATTAGTGGTCGAGGATCTGTAAGTTAGACCCAGGCAGCTGTTCTTTTGTACTTAGAAATTATTTTACACTGCTACAAACATGGCCTGAGTCTATGTTCGTGACATCGTAACCTTTCTCGTCTCTTGTCCAAAACAAGTGAATCTTTTGCAGTTTAAAATACAAGTTTTGATCTTTATTCATACCAAATTTCAGACCATTTCGATCTCGGTAGCACATAGAATTATATTGTTAAACTTTGATGCAGGACATGTTTTATTTGTTGCTATGTTGAATGTTTTGATTTGATTTCACCGATTTCTGTTATCAGTTTTTGATCGTTGAATTCGTGCCGATTTGCTTTGCTTGGACTCGTAACTCAATTTCCACGCCCATATCAGTGTGCGTATCTGTGCCATCTTCTCGCGAATCTCTAACCTCGAAAGGTGAGCACTCACTCACGATTAACGTTCTTTTATTTATTAAATTTGATTTCAATTGAAACGACAATTGAAATATGCTGCTGTTAGTTAATTACACTGTTATATATGCTATTGCCTGTATCAGTTCACCTGTGACATCTAACACCATTATCTGATAATTATTTATGCGATGATAATACAGTTTGGCTGATAATTGATTGATTGTTGATGTTTATATTGGACGTTAAATTGTTAATGTTAAAATGATAAACAATATGAAATTGAACTTGATATAGGATAATTAAATGTTAAATTTGATTAACTGACATTTGTATAATATGACCCCTTTAACTATTGAATTTATTGACATGTAGGATTTGTTTAATTACATTTTGAACCACTGAATGTATGTTGTTAAATTGATGATGTATGAAAATTGAAATTGAATGACAAGTGAAAACCGTAATGTAATAATCTTTAATCTACATGAAATGATAGTGTAGATTCTAGAAATAATTATATTAATTCGTACAAATAACAATGCGAATTAATACGATTATTTCGGGATTATTTGAATTGATTATTGGATTGATATTGATTGTTGTTATTGCTTATTTATTTACTTTGACACCATCCCAGTTATCACACTGCAAGTTCCCTTTGCTATGTTTTGATTTTGAATTGAATTGGAATCGGGTTGAAATGATAAATACCCAAATTGAACTTTGACCTAGGATAGAGAATTAAATAAAAACCCGATTGGTCAATAGATTGATTTAAAAATAAACGAAGATTTTATTTGAATAAAATCATATGGTTTTTGAAATGAAGTTGAAATTTGAATTTTTAATGAAAGGGAAATGTTAATATTTAAAAATCTGAAACAAAATATTTAAAATGAAATTGATGAAAGAATGTTGTTTGATTTGAGAAATGATTGAATTAAGTTTGAAACTATTAAACTTTGAAATGATTTAATAATTAAGTGAAATTTTAATTAAGTTGAAATTATTAAACTTTGAAATTATTTAATAATTAAGTTTTGAATTATTTAATAATTAAATAAGATTGAATGATTTAATGATCAAATTGAATTGAATTCTTTAATAAGAAAAATTGAACTTTTGAATAAGTAAATTTTTACTTCGTAAATAATTGAAATTGAGTTTCTTTATTAAGTAAGTTTTGGAAAATTATTTAAGAAAGTAAATAAGTGAAATTGAATTTCTTTAACAAGAAATGAAAATGTGATATTTTTGGAATTAAGGTAAGACTTGTAATTGAAAGAAATGATTTGACGAATTTAATTTAATTCAAAATTGTAAGTTCTGATATAATAAAGTTGAATTTAAATAATGGATTTAATGAATTGGAAATTTAATAGAAATTGTTTTGAATGGAAAATTTACTTAATGAATATTGAATGAAATTGATAAATGGATTTAAATTGATTTGAATGTTAAATTAATTTAAATGATTTCGGAATGAAACTTATATTCGAAGTTGAATCAATATTTGAATTGTTTTAAATAAAATTGAAATTGAATCGTAAGACTTTGAATGTAAAATTTGGAAGTTTTGAAACGTAAATTTATGGAATTGGTTTTGAAAGACAAACGAAATGTTTATTTACGAATTCTAATTGAAATTGAATTTGATTTGGTTTTGAAATAAATAAACGACCAATCGGTGTAATAATCACGGAAGTTATTAAAGAGACCGGAATTCGGTTATGGATATACTCTCTATCTAAATCGGAAACCACTTTAATAACTATACGCGGAGTGATGATCCAGAATGAAGTGGTTGGAATGATGTACGTGATGACTGAAGAAAGAGAACGATGATGGATAGCCTTGACACTTGTGTCAAATTGGAAATGACTAAAACAGGAGCTGTGCCGGGCCAATGGAGGATTAGCTACCTCAAGTGGACACACTTCTTCGAACTACTTATACTTGTTGTCGATTGGTGCACCCTTGATTTTGGGAGTGTTGTTTCACGGTGTTGCGGGCGCTGCGGCGTTGCGTTCTCACCAGTCCGGATCAGGCGAACGGTAGTATCACTACCTTGGGTATAGCCTCATGTGCCTTGTCATACTTGTATTCCATTTATGCGCGACCACTACGAATTTGTTTTGTACCTTGAGTATATGGATTGCCCTCTGGTGACTTCCGGTTTTGGGGAAACTACGGTCTTGTATATGCTTGTGGGAATAAAAATGTGTTAAGGGTGGAATGGGCCATGACTTAACGCTATTTTGATATCTTTATATTACTGATAGACATTATCTACTTAGCGTATATTACTACCTAGTAGATAGTTTGACGGATCCTTAAAGGATGGTTATTCCAAACATCCTTTGAGTTACTTGTGTTTCAATTGCTATTTCACTTGAGTTGGATTTATTGATATAAGAATGTTAATCCTGACTCGAGTGTCTTGTGTTTTGCTTTACGCTCGGGTCAGACTGAGTGTACCAGTATTCGAGACTCATCTTTGAAGTTGGAGCTTTGCTTGAAGATCCAGCCATCTATTCTGTTTTCAGCATTCGATGATTCCAGTGATGTATTCTGATTTATATCTGATGTATTGTATTACTCTTCCGTTGTATCTGTTTTAACTCTGATGTAACTCATATATTTATATAGTAGCTTCATGAACTACTATCTCTTTTATTTCCGCTGCATTTATTACTCTGTGTCTGTGATCTGTGATTATTTATTTACTGTATATGTTCAGTTTTGCCAAATTTAAATTAACAACGCGGTATTTTGAGCAATTCAATTCCGGCATGAGTGTCTACCTATACACTTATAATGGATGCGAATGGTCCAAAATGTCGGGTCGTTACAGCGTATTTGTTAGTGTTATAAAATGTTTTATATTGTGTTAATTTGTTCCGTTTTGTATTTATAAATTCTGGTCGGTGCATAGGACGCTATGACATCGATAGGGATTTCTAAACACTTAATAGGACAAACCGACACAATATTTGTTTTGAAATTTGGGTAAATGAAATAATTTTGCCTATTATATTTTCTGTATATAAAACAATAAATTTTATAAATTATATATTTGGTTGTAATATATTGGTTGTTAGGTAGTGAAATTTATAAATATAGGTTGGAAATAAGATTTGAAAATAAAATAAATGAAATTTGGAAAATTTAGAACTTAAGTTCCGGGGTTTTTGAAAATTTCTTTCGAATGATTTTGGGATATAATAATAATATTATTAGAAGTATTTTCTGATATAAATACTTCAATATAATTTGAAAGAATTGTTTTAAAGAAATTTTGGAAAGAAATAAGTTCTGTACTCCCCTCTCTGTCGCTGGAAAATAATTTCTGTGATGAGTGCACGCATCATCGACATTCATTTTCGAGTTTCAAAGTGGGAAGGCCATTATAGTAGTTTTACTACAGATCTATTTTGATAAAAAAATATAGATTTCAAATTGTTTATATATAATTAGATATATATGTGTAAGTATATACATCTATCTATTATTATTTTAAATGATTTGAAATAGAACCCAGCATTTAGTTCTTAAATTTCTGTAAATTAGAGATTTTAATTATTGAAATGAAATTTAACTAATTAATAATTGAAACTTTTAAATGTAAATAAGAAATTGAATGTTTTGTTATAAATGAAATATACAAGGAATTCGAAATTTGTAACCTGTAAGTAAAAAAGAAAAAAAATCTAAAAGATATAATTATCGAACATTTTGTTAATTAAAATAATTAAGATAAACTTGTGTAACTTTCAATTGCATTCTTAAAGACATATATATAACTTACCAGATTTTTAAAGGTTGAAATGTTTAATAAGAAAATGTAATAGGATATTATACAAGTAAAACTTAAAGTAATGAAAGCATTCAATGAGATTCTTTAATAAATAAAAATTTGTTGTTGTAGTTGTTATAAACTTAAGTATAATTGAAATGCTACTAATTAAATATAATAGAAAGGTGAGTATTATAAATAAATGATTATAAACTTAAGTAAATGAATTGAAATGCTAAGCAATTGAATGAACATGAATACTGTAAATAAATAAATGTAAATAAATGAAATTAAGTGATAATGAATGAATGAATATAATGCAATAAAAAGAGGTTTACATGATATGAATAGATGAAAATGAATTTTGTAAGTAATAAAGAAAAATGAATGAAATAAACACTAAATGAATGAATGAGAATAAAAAAAATTCAGTAAGAGATTAATGTAAGTTAAAGAAATAATCTTTGTATGAATGAACAGAATAATAAGAAAAACTGTAAATGTTGTGAAAGAAATTTAATAAGAATAACTCAAGTACCTTGTAGATTATTGTTTGTTTTGGTTTATGGGTTGTTTGGGATAGGATGCTTCTAATTGTTTAAAATGTATGAATAATCTATTGAGTCTATCTAAGACTGTTGAGTAGATGGTATACTTAGTAGTTATTTGTTATTCTATGTGATTAAAAGTGTCTTAACCCGAACAAACTATTTGTTTGTTTGAAATGGATGGTTGATTATATTGATTTCATATGATGATAGTATGCTATGACTACCGGTGATTGTTGTTTATATTGATTTGTTTGCTATTGATTGAAACAACTTTAAATATTTCATTTTATATAATTATTAACTTTTCTGGATTATATAAGTGAAATACAGGTTATGGAAGCAAATTGCTACTGCTTTTGGTTTCATAATTAAGCGTTGTTTGCCCAACAAATAGGTACGTTCTCAGATTACGGTTTTAGCGATATTATATTGTTATTCCCGCTGTTGGGATATATTATTTTGGAAAATTTTGAAATATATTGTTATATTTGATATTATATTTTCTCCCGAGCCTCTCCGTACAAAGGAGACTCGGCCGAAATTTTTCGTGAATTTTGGACTTAGAAATTTTTGAGAAATTTTTTTCAAACTTTATTTACTTGAATATACAAAGGATTTAAGTGTCATAAATTGATATATTTTATTTAAATTATTTTATTTTGTAAATTTATTGTTTATAAATTTAATATTTGAATAAGATATTGATTACTTAATTCCTTCTTTTCCCTTTCTTTTTCCTTTTCGAGGACGAAAAGTTTTGAGTGAGGGAGAGTGTAACGACCCGTAAATTTTCGATGATTAAATTTGTTAATTTAATCAGATTTTGGTGATTTAATATTGAAAGATTACAAATTTGTAATTTAATAATGAAATGAATACTGAAATAAAATGTAACAAACTATAAATGTAAGTTCATTATTAATAACTTGAAAATAAATTCTAATAAATTAAAGAATGGAAATGTTATACTTGCATATAAATTGATATAAGAAAACAAACATAAACATTGAATTAATTAATGGATTCATATAATAAATGGTAATTGAATTAAATCAATGTTCTGTGAGTAATTTTGATATTTAGTTGAAAGCAATAAACTTAAATGTAATAAAAGGAATAAAAGAATGTAATTATATCCATAAGGTAACAATAGACTAAATACAAAGACTGAAACCAAAGTTAATCGATTTTGGAATTTAAATTATAATAATTGGAGTTATTGCAATTAGTTGTAATTAAATATTATGTTAATGTAAATTAAGTTAATATTTGGAAATAATGTTAATTTTATACATAATATTACAACTAGTTGAATTAAAGGAATAGAAATAAAGATTTATCAATTTATTGGAATATAAACTATAATAACTGGATTAATTGAAATTAAATAAAATTAAATATTACGTTAGTGGAAATTTAGATGAAAATTGATAATATTAATGTGATAGATCATGAACCAATGTTAATTTCACCCATTTGATAATAATGGATTGAATGATAGGATGAAAGTCAATTGAATGGAATTATTGAAATTTTAATTTATAATTTCTGAATTTAATAAAATTGAAATAAACACTGGAATTGGTGGATTTATCAACTTTAAATTGACATCTAAATCAGTTTAAACTATTATAAGTGATTAAGAAATCAAAAATGATAGAAGTTGTAAATTATTAAAATTTAAACTGAAACGTGATTTAATTAATTTAATATTAATTTATTTAATTAACTGAAATATAGCCATTTTTCCCACTGACTCTGATTTCGACGAAACCAGTTTCATCGGATCCATAACGGTGAATTATTGTAGGATTTCAAGTTTCGTAACGATTGGACTTGTCGTTTGATCGTACGAACTAGAAACGCCTAGAAATCAATTAAATTGAAATCAATTTGAAATTTGCTGATTTTATCATAACTTCTTCATACGATTGAATTAGAACGTGGAACCTATTCCATTGAGTTTAGAATATTTGTAAACATCTATTTTGATATATGAGTTGACCCATTTTCGTTCCGGATTCGAAACCTGGCTTTTCGGGTCGTGTATCGTTCATTCAATTTGGTCCATTCTTTCTGTTGCAGCTTTGTCTATAAATATCCAGTTATAAACCCTAGCTCCTTCTTATTCTATTTGTCTGTACGTACATCTCTTTCTCAACTCCACATTACAATGGCAGACAATCGAAACCCTAAATTCAAATTGCAAATTCAACTCCAAATTCAATTCCAAAAATCAAACTCCTCAAAAAACTATCGAATTATATATCAATTCGAAGCTATCGTCGAGCGCAAGTCAATTCTGCTGACCGTTTTCCAATTTGGATTTCTGTTTGCCCAGAATTCGCGAATCAATTCTGGCCGCTCGTATTGAATTATGGGAGATTCAACGGTGGATCTGCCTCCGATCGGCGATCGGATGGTGCCGTTGCGAAGCTAGTGATGAGCAGCTCACGGATCTGACATTCGTTCGTCGTCAGGTGCTCAAAACTTGCCGGAAATTGAGTGTGAACCTGAACGGTGACGTGGTCAACTGGGGCGACCGGGTGAGGCGGCGTTCTCGGCGTGGGAGCGGCTCGGAGTTGTGGTCACGGTGGGGCTACTAGATGTGGTCGGAGACGAATAGGGTGGCGTCGAAAATTGATGGAAGTGGGTCGGCGTTGGATTTGGGGTACCTGGAGATCGTGTTTCCTATAGCACTTGGGTTTCTCATGTGAGGTGGATTGCTGCGACGTGGCAGTTTTCTGATTGGCAAGGTTTGATTTATTTTATTTATTTCTAATTTAAATCGTTTAAACTTCTAACGTCAATAACTTTCACATACAAGGTCAGATTTACATGCGGTTTGATCCGCTGGGATCGTATTGAAATTCCGGACATTTTGACGTTGGTTTGGACTAATTCTGAGAGCGTTCAAATTTTGGGCTTATTTTGAATTTAAATTCAAAGGTGAGTGTTTTAAGCCACTGACAACTTCTAAAAATTCTTATGTTTGTTAAATTAATGTTTGATGTGATTAGAAATTTAGTTATGACTGTTTTGCATATTTTAAATCATCACCTCAGTTAATTTGAATTTATTTGAATTAAATCATTATTTAATTTATTATTGAATATAAATTTCCATTTAAATACCTGTTATTGATTATCAGTTCTATATTGATATTTATTGATTTATTTGGATGATGATTGTGATGATGTTTGATTTGTTGATATTGGATGTCTGGATGTTGCATTTTATATTGTTATAATATTGCAAGTTCACTATGGGTTGAAATGATACATATCTGAATGATCAATAGATTAAGGAAAAATCATTATGGGTTGAAATGATAGACTCGAGCGATTTTATGGATTTTTCGGGATTGCGGTTTGAAATGATATATAACTATAACATTTTAAGATGTGAATTGAAATGATAAATATCCGTATCACTTGACCCTAGGGTAGAGAATTATATACGGACACCGGATTGGTTAAATTAAATGATTTAAGGCTTTAAATTTTGAATCCTTTAAATGATATTTTGAAATAAAAATTTGATTTATACGAATTGATTTATTATCGAAATTCAAGTTATGATAAAATTGGAATTTGTTTAAAGGTATTGTTAAAAAGGATTTAATCGAAATTTCAAAGTTGAATTTGGAATAAAAGATGAAATTTGTCAGAATTGAATTATTTTAAGTTGTTGAAATATAACTTTGAAATATATTGAATTTGGAGTAATTTAAATCGATATTTCGAACGTGGATTGGAGGCGATGTTGAATTAAATAATTTATTGAGAATTGGAATTGAAAATTTTGAGACTGGGTTTGGGATATTGAAATGGTCCAAATGTACTGGAATGGAATAAATAGTTTAAATTGATATAAGTTTTAAAATTCATATTTTATATAAACTGTTTTAAAAATATATTATTTTAAAGACTTTAATTATTAAGATTTTCAACTTTTAAACTAATTAACCTATTTTAACTTATTTTAAATATAATTAATCTATTTTAAATCAATTTAATCTATTTTAATTATATTTAATATATTTTAAATCTATATTTACTATTTATAATTATTTAAATTATTTTCTTCTAAATTCCAAACTAAGTAAAATGGATGGGTTTATATTCAAATTCTCAATTTTTAAGTGAATACGGTTAATGATGTTATAACCTACGTTGGTAATTAAATAGTATATTTGGTTCAATATGATAAGTTTAAAATGAGAATTTAACCTATTTTGGAAACACGACTTTTGAAAGGATATATAATTTCGAACTATGATTTCAAATGTGGTATGATTGCAAAGGCAAATATGATTTCGAAAGTAAGTAATGATTTCGAAAATGATAAGGTTTGATTTGAATATGATATTTTGATATCAATTATGAAATGGTTTTGGAAATGTAAAAGAACCATCCGGTGTGTAATAAGCGATTGGTTGTTAAAGAGACCGGGATCGGATATGGGCATACTCTCTGTTGATACCGAAAACCACTTTGACAACCGTGTACACGGTGGAGATTCCAAAATGAAGTAGGATGGTGGCGACGATCCTATATGAGGTATATACGTGGACCCGACTCCCGTGAGTTGGCATAAGGTGGCTAAAACAGGAGCAATCGATGGGCTAATGAGGTAGCTCCTCTGATCGAACACATTCCATCGATACTATATTTTGACTTTGTGATTTATTCGGTGGCATTGCCTAGTTGTGCCGTGTCACCTACCCTAGCGAGCCTTACTACGAGTTTGGTTTGTACCATACCTATGAAGTGCCCTCTAACGGCACCCAGTATGGGGGAGATTACGGTACTATATAGACTATGGGAAATAATAATGTGTTAAGGTGGAAAATGTAAAGCCTTAACACTATTTTAATTGTTTATATTACTGTAGACATATTATAATAGCGTATTGTACTACATAGTAGATAGTTTAACAGATCCTTAAGAGATGTGAATCTCGAACATCTCTTGAGTTACTGCACTCACGTTAGACACTGGATTGGAGATGTCAAAACCCGTAAACATCTCCGACACCGTTTACACTCATATTTATTTACCGTTGATTTAACTCACATAAGATCTTTTATTTCTGACTCGAGTGTTTTGTCTTTTCAATTCGCTCGGGTCAAGCTGAGCATTTCAGGATTTGAAGACTTGTTCTGGAGGACGAAGACGAAAATTGTATTATCATTTACTATATTATTCTACTACATCATACTGTTCCGCTGCATTGTTATTTGTTTATCTCTGATATGTGTAACTCTGATTTTGTATTGTATAAATATAATCAAATGTTTTGTAAACAGCTTCATGAACTGTTATTTGATTATTATATTTTGTCATTCCGCTGCGAGATTCTGTATTTGTTTTATTTCTTTCTCTTTTTCTTATTTACCCCAATAACAATCCGCCTTCTGTATGGTTTTGAGTTGACATGTGTGTCTGCTTAAAACGTCCAAAAAGGCGGGATGTTACAAACTACAACTATTGGAAACCCTATTATTTTAAATTACTTAAAAATCTAAATACTTGCAATCACTCACCTCTGGTCCTTAGCTCTTTCCTTTAGGACTTCCCAGATCTACTTGGGGTTGGTAAATATTTTAATTTAAAATGACTTTCTCCTTGGAAAATTATTCCGTTTAGGGTCCTTCCTGAAAAGGTGAACCCAATTGGAGAAAATCTAGAATGAGTATAATTGTTAGACCTAGGGTTCTATTTATAGGGGTATAAGTGGATCTCAGACCATTGGAATTGGGGATTGAATAGGATGCAACCACGTCATAGGCTGAATAGGAGCCGTCGGATGCCAGAATGGAAGGACCAGAAGAGTTGAAAAAATGCAAATGATGACTAAAATTCGCTGTCGAACGTTACTGGACGAAGGAAAATTTCCTTCGTCCATAACCCAAGGCGGCTCGACCACCCCTCCTCCTAGTTCGACCAGCCGGTCGACCTAGGGCGTGGTTAGGTCGACCTAGCCCAATATTTTTTTTTTGATTTCTTGTTCGTCTCGTATCTTGCTCATATTAGCTCGGATTCTGACGTTCTATATATGGAAACTGACCAGAAAATTACCACGGACACAATGGTGCAACTCCCGTGGCTCTATTCTGATAATTTCACAAAATTATTTTATCATTTCATTAATTTACGAATTAATTATTATGGGTTTAATTTGGGTTGTTACATTCTCCCCTCCTTAAGGGATTTCGTCCCCGAAATCTCTAAGGATAAGAGAATGAACTAAGTGTTTTCATCAATATCTACGACCAACTACTCAATCATCAACCATTCACTCATTTTCCTTAAGTTTTTCTAATACTGTTTATGATACTTATGCAATTAGTGTAGTGTAAATGTCCCTAACTAATGCAAAAATTAGGCGGTACCCTGATTCAGTTGATCTCCTTTTATGCAATCATGTCTGTGTCATGAACCCAAATGAATGCAAAAATTCCTAATGATAACTGATAGTTCTATATGCGTGCTTCAATCATCATCTAAATGCAACAATCATATGATAATCATCTATTTATAGCAACCATGGAAAATAGGATAAAAATGCACGCACATCCATATGCATATGCTCTAGTGTCCTAGTTAGGCCGATCCCTAAGAGATAATAGTGCCTAGTGTAAGTATATGCGTCCATAGCATCCACTAGCAAACACTTGCAACCACTAGCATACATCATACATAATATGTTCTAATAACATGCTTACATCAAACCGTACCATCCATAGGTTGAATCCTAAGTTCTACCCTCCTAAAGGATAATAAAGGAAAGAACCTATACAAAACTAAAGATGGAAAATAGGAAATTCTGAAACCTACTATCGAAAAGATGAGGATATGAAGTATGAATTTTCTCTTCAGCTTCCCAAGTAGCGTCTGCAACATCATCTCCCCATTGCACCTTCACTAGCGGAACCTCCTTATTTCTCAGTTGCTTGGTGTTTCTTCCAAAAATCTTTGTGGGGATACGCCGAACTAATGTTTCCCTTTCTACCTCCACCTCTTCCAACTGACTAGGCTCTAAGACCTCCACTGAGTCATGTAAGCACTTTCGCAAGTGCGAAACATGAAAAATGTTGTGCACTCCTGCGAGCCTTTTTGGTAGCTTCATTTGGTAAGCCATCTTCCAAACTCTCTCCATGATAGGAAATGGTCCAACAAATCTAGGGCTAACTTCCCATTCGATCCAAACCTTACCACCTTCCTAAGCGGGGATACTTTGATAAAAACTAAGTCTCCAACCTCAAACTCAATGTCTCTCCTCCGCTTGTCCGCATAAGATTTCTGCCTGTCTTGAGCTATCTTCATCCTTCGCCGAATCAAATCCACTTTCTCCGATGTCTCCCTTACCATGTCAGGCCCAAGCAGTAACTTCTCCGTAGACTCCACCCAGCATGAAGGTGACTTACAAGGTCTCCCTTATAAAGCCTCGAATGGTGCCATTCCTATGCTTGCTTGGTAACTGTTATTATACGCAAACTCCACCAACGGAAGATGCTCCTCCCAAGTTCCTCCAAAATCCAAAATACACATCCGCAGCAAATCCTCAAGCACCTTATTGACTCTCTTCATTTGGCCATCTGTCTGAGGGTGATAGGCCATACTCAACCTAAGTCGTGCCCCTAAAGCCTCTTGCAAGCTTCCCCAAAACTCGCTAGTAAAAATAGGGTCTCTATCGCTCGCTATGCTAGAGGGGACTCCATGTAGTCGGACTATCTCTCGAACATATAGGGATGCCAAATAAGATGCTGTCCTCTTGCTCTTAACAGGAATGAAATGGGAACTTTTGGTCAAATGGTCTACGATTACCCAAATGCTAGTATTCCCCTTTTTAGAAAGGGGTAAACCAATTATGAAATCCATCGAAATGATGTCCCACTTCCACTCTGGCACATCTAAAAGCTGAAGTAATCCACCGGGTTTCTGCTATTCCGCCTTAACCCTTTGGCATACAAGACACTTAGCTACGAAATCCGCTACATCCTTCTTCATGCCATTCCCGTAAAACATCATATTCATGTCCCTATACATTTTGTCACCACCCAGATGAATAGTCATATGGGAATGGTGTGCTTCCTCTAAAACTGCTCTCAACAAGTCACTAGCGCGGAGAACACAAAGCCTTCCATCTCTCCTAAGCCACCCTCTACCATCTATGGAATAACATTGGAGATGTCTAAAGACCTCTCCTCAGCTAATCTTACTCATAATGTCCATGAGCTTCGAATCCTCTTGCTGCCTTGAGCCAATTTGATCCATAAGGGTAGGCTTCACTTCAAGCGTAGCTAACAATCCAGGGGTAATGTCCGTAGAGGGCTTAAAATCAAAAGTAGAAATAAACTCCAAGCTCTTCCACTCTACGAACAAAGGACTAAGGATTGCTTTCTTCCTACTCAATGCATCCGCAACCACATTACCCTTGCCAGGGGTATAAGCTATCACAAAATCATACGATGCCAAAAAATACATCCACCGATGCTGCCTCAAGTTCAAGTCCTTCTGCGAGAATAGGTACTTCAATGACTTGTGGTCGGTGAAAAGCTCAAACCTCTCTCCAAGAAAATGGTTCCATATGCCTCACTGGTAATGCTATTGGCTTAGCATTCTCAATTAAATAAATCCTTAAGTCAATCTCTCTCTTAGGGGGTAATCCCCTAACCTCCTCAAAGACGTCTGGAAAATCTCTAACGATAGGAACCGAATCTAGCTCTATTGAAGATGAATCGAGGGAATATAGGAAACTCAACATGACTGACCCTTGCGGGTCACAAGAAACCTCGAAAATCCTACGGCTGCATGTGTCTAGTCTAACAACTCTCCTCTCGCGGTCTAATATAGCTCCATATGTGGATAGCCAATCCATCGCCAAAACCATCCCATACCCCGAAAATCCCAATACATAGGCGTCACAGTCAAATTCCACACCTAGGATAAAAAATTTCAAACCTCTACAAACCATAGATAAGTGTGTCGATCCTCTTATGGGGTTTGTAACAACAATGGGGTCTACTACTAAAGAAATGTCTAAGTGCAAACAATCCACAAGAGAACTAGAAATAAAAGAGTGTGATGCTCCAGAATCGAATAGAGTTCGAATGGGAAAATCAGAAATAGAAATCAAACCTTCAACTGTGACTTTTCTACCTCTATCTGGAATGCTGCCTGAAGGTGCTGCGTCTAACGCCTGAATCTGCGCGACCGGTGTACTAGCTTCCTGTCCCATCTTCTGGGGACAATTCCTACTAAAGTGACCGGGCTGCCCGCAATTAAAGCACTTTCCCTTCATCTTCTCCCTCCTGCAATCCCTAGCGATATGTCCCATAATTCCACAGCTACCACACTTCAATCCTTTCTTAATCTGCTTCTGATGGCCATCACCTTTCTTCTTCTCTTTATTGTTCCTCCACCATTTCTTCTTCGGACCTTCCGACTTAACAACTTCCTTTGACTCTCCTTCCTTGACTACATCAGACATAAGCGCCATCTCCACCAAAGACTCATAAGTAGCTCCCATCGGCACGTGAGTCAACAACAATCCCTGAAGAGGCTGATTCGATCCCTTCATAAACTTCATAGCTTTCTTGTGTGGCATATTCACTAACTCCATTCCGAACTGCGACAATTCATTTAATTGATTGATGTACTCCTTCATCGACAAACTTCCTTGCTTCAAATTGATAAACCGCTCTAACTGAACACTCTCCTCTGCTTGAGACAAAACCTTTCTATCAAATCGCTCACGGAATCTATTCCAAGTCACCTCTCTTTCTTCTAGCTCAATGACCTCCCACCAATACAAAGCCTCCTCTTTCAGCTGCCAAGATGCTAGCTGAACTCGCTGCTGATCATCCAATCCTAATAGTCTGAATATCCTCTCTGTGTCTCTAAACCAAGCTCTCGTCTCCACAAATGTCTCCTTACCAGAAAAAGTCTTCCCACCCAAATTTGTAAAATCCTTACAAAGTCTAGAGAAACTGATGGCTGTAGGTGGGTTGAAGGGATTCCCACCCGCTGGTGCAGGATTGAGCGCTTGCCCTTGCACCTTTGGAGTCGTGGCCTATAGATACCTACGAAACCAGGCTAGGACTGGAATGCCCTCGGGAAGATTAGGGGCATCCGCCGTTCTACGAAAAGAAAAAGAGAGTTTATAGGAAAGAGTCGAAGGGAGATTGAACTGGACTTTTGAGGGGATATTTATAAAAACACTTTTATACTTAAAAAACTATTTCTAAGAGTTATTTTCTGAAAACTATTTTTAAAACGAGTTATTTTGAAAAAATACTTTACCTTTAAAATAAATTTTTAGGAATCCTGTAACCTTAGGCTCTGATACCAAATGTAACACCTCACACCCCTTAGTATACCCAAAAGAGCACACTAAAAGGCATGTTGCGTTGTAGGTATAACTAAAATTAGCAGGGACTGAGATTCACAAGAAAAAAATATATAAACCGCGGAAAAATTATAATAATATTAATTTATTTAGAACAAAACCTCAGAATTACTTTATAAACCAAATAAGTGCCAAATGCCAAATATAACAAATGTCAAAATAACCTTACGTGTCTTGCGAAATAAAATCCATAGTATCAATAATATCAGAGTACAATACATCCCTCACAAAATGCTAGCTCAACAAAAAGAACTAAAACCTGAAACTGAAGAAAAGAAATACATGACAGAATCTCCTCCGAAGAAATCTCCAAATGCCTGCAATCTACCGTCCTTGCCCCTGATTGCCTATGGGGGAAAATGGGAAAATGGAGGAGTCGGTCAGACTAAAAGTTCGGTGAATGATAGTAATTACTAAAATCTTTAAGTAAAGTAAAAGTAATAGACTTTACAATAGTTGTAGTATGTAAAATGAAACAAAGGAAATAGAGAGAAGGAATAAGCTGGAAATAAATATGAATTAACTAGATCAACATAATTGATTAACTTTGATTGTTTGCACTTGTTTTTGATAGCTGCTTAGATTAGGTTGAATTCCTAATACTACCCTTTGATCGGCCTGCTACTCCATAGAATCTACTGTGGACCGAACGCTAAAACTCCCTACGCAGTAGACATTGGTGCCTACGAAAGGCACACACTAAGCGCTTAGAACTCATAACGATTACTGAGCACCCAAATGGAAGTCGCACACGTAACTTCCACCATGCTCATGTTACCTGTTGTTCCACCTATTTGGTCTTCTTATTACCTCAAGCTCCAGCATAAGCGTGCCCCTCGTCTCACTTCAGGATTATATGACACACCTCGTCTCACTTCAGGGTTATGTGAGACACCTCATTTCACTTCAGGGTAATGTGAAACACTGTGTCCATAGAAATAATATGGGAAATGATGTTGGTACTGGCCCGTCATCCAAATAATATCTAGTTGCGCCCCTTGGTCAAATCCTCATGATTTGGACTTCTACTTATTGACCATTTACTACCGTTATTAACATAAGCGTGTCCCTCGTCTCACTTCAAGATTATATGAAACATCGTGTCCATAGAAATAGAGGAATGTTATTTAGTACAGGTTCTACTTTAATTCTTTGCTTATTAACTTAGATAAATTATTTAAATAAGCCTTTACTTTTGTTCTTACTATCTGTGCTTATTAATTTATCCTAAGTCATAAAATAAGCCTCACTCTGTTCTATTTCTTATTATAACCTATGTTATAATCATGCTTATTACTTAACCAAAGGTCTAAGTGTAAAAATAAGCTCCTTTCATCTTATACTCTTTTTAGTTATAATTCTAAGTTATAACTAGGCCAATTATCTTTAATTAGTCCAATTCTAACATCAATATCATAATTAGGCTCAATTTCAGTCTTACTTCCATTTTTATTACAGTTTTACAATTTACGTCTTATCTTCCGTTATTTCAGTATTCTTATAATTTTAATCCATATTCACGTTTAATCTATTCTAATCAATACGCGAAGAAGAAAGAGAAATAAAAAAACTGAAAATAGAAGAAAATCCAAAGCGTAGGAAAAGAATGTAAATAATGCATAAATAACAGTAAATAAATTAAAATACTGTCAATAAACTGTAATTAAATGGAAAAACTATAATTAATAGAAATAAACTAAAATCAACTGAAAAGAATAGCTAAAAGAAATAGACTGAAAATAATTCTAAAAACTGTAAATAAACAACTAAAAAGGTTATTCCAAAAATCGTAGTAAAACTACAACTATTGGAAACCCTATTATTTTAAATTACTTAAAAGTCTAAATAATTACAATCACCCACCTCTGGTCTTTAGCTCTTCCCTTTAGACCTTCCCAGATCCACTTGGGGTTGGTAAATATTTTAATTTAAAATGACTTTCTCCTTGGAAAATTATTCCGTTTAGGGTCCTTCCTGAAAAGGTAAACCCAATTAGAGAAAATCTAAAATGAGAAAAAGTGTTAGGCCTAGGATTCTATTTATAGGGGTAGAAGTGGATCTTAGACCGTAGGATTTAAGGATTGAATAGGATGCAACCACGTCATATGCTAAATAGGAGCCGTCGGATGCCAGAATGGAAGGACCAGATGAGCTGAAAGAATGCAAATGACGACTAAAATTCGCTGTTGAACGTTACTGGACGTAACCCAAGGCGGGTCGACCGGGCGGTCGACCGCCAGTCCTCCTAGGTCGACCGGTCGGTCTTTTTCGTTTCGTATCTTGCTCATATTAGCTCGGGTTCGGACATTCTATATATGGAAATTAACCAGAAAATTACCACGGACACAATGGTGCAACTCCCATGGCTCAATTCTGATAATTTCACAAAGTTATTTTATCATTTCATTAATTAACAAATTAATTATTATGGGTTAAATTTCGGGTTGTTACACAACTCGCGATGTAGGATCTTGTAACAGCCCTGAATTAGAATTACTCTAATAAGACTTAAATTAGAAATTTAAATGAGAAATTATTTTTTCAAGTACTGAAATATGGAGAAATTAGAACTTTTGTGTTTTTATAAAAGATAATGAATTCTTTGGAATGAAAATTCTAAATTTATATATTATTAGAAAATTAATATATGGAACGAATATTTTGGAATTTATAAATAAATCTATTTTATAAAGAGAATAGAGATTTTATTTTGTTAAATTTTTTTATTTATTATAAAGAGGAATAAAGAAGTGTTCAAATTGTAAGTAATCATTTTAAAAGATATATTGGGATTTTATTCGTTATATTATTTAATTATTTATAAGAAGAGTTAAGAAATGATTATTTTGTAAATAATCAAGTTAAAGTGCATGTTGGAACTTGCCTTAAAGGGTAGTATTAAAATTATAACCTGATATTATAAAAATATATAAATAGATGAATTCGGAAATTATTAATAGTATTGAATACAAAAATTGTTCGTATTCATTTTATAAAATATGGATTAGAAAAGAAAACAAAAAGAATTAAATCTAGAAAGGAGAAAGAGGATTTAATGGAAAGAATGAAATAAATAGGAATAAAACCTTTCTTTTTTTATTGGGTTTATTATAACTGAAAGCCCAGATAAAAATAAAGTAAAAGAGAAGTTCTCCCCTTCTCAAAGAAATTCTATACGTTTAAAACTTTTACAGTTTTATAGTATTATGATTTCAGCAAGATCATCAAATTAAAATCATAATAAATTCCAAAACTTCAAGATAAAATCAAGGCAAGCTTCCCAAGCACTAGTCCATCTTATAGGCTTGTTAATTTCAGTTTTATAGCATTATGATTTCTATTTATTCTTCTTTTGGTTTAGTCACTTTTATGGGTTTTTGAAATAAGAAAAGCACGGCCAATTTCTTCAAATTAGCAAGCTTCTACAAGGATTTAAGGTGAGTACTTCTCACCACTATCCCTAGTTCTAGTTGCATGTTGTTGGTTGTGTTTACTGTTTTGAATATTGGATGAATATTATTAAATCATGTCTGTTAATTCTCTTACACTGAACTTGAGTATTTAACCCTATCAAAATTTGCTTACAGTAGCTTAAACTATAGTGATTTTGTGCTTGAATATCAATACATGTTGCATGCTCAATTTGGTGTAAATTATAGTTCAATTATTCCAAGATACAGTAGCCAAAATTGGTTATATCATCATCGGAGATGATGCATGGAGTTTTCACGCTCCAAGGAACATCATCGGCCGACCAGTAGCTTCCACCGGTCGACCACTGACGGTCGACCGATGGGAACTCACGCTCGACCGGTCAACTATTTCTAGGCTTCATTCCTAAATTTTAGTCCATTTCCCTTTTTTCTTCCATTTTTTCATTTCTTATGCTTTTTGAATTTTCGCGATTTTTGCAATATTTAGGATTTCGATAGCCTCGTATCTTTGAAGAATTTATTATTTTAATTTATTTATAATAATTAATATATATATATATATATATATTAATTATATATAGTATAAAAAGAAATTATCTTTAAACCAGTTATATTAATTATATTCTTTAAAAGTCACTTTTAGAAGTTTATATAAATTATATTATTGATTTCAAAGTTGGGTTTCGAAATATGGATTTGAACTTTATAATTAAAAGTATTTTGATGAAGAAAGATTATTGTAGAGTTTTTTATTAATATAATAGTGTTCTAAAAGATGATAATAAAACTATATATATACGTAAACACACACACTCTAATATAGTACCATATTTTATAACCATAAGAATTTTACGGTAATTAAACCAATATTTAATTGCTTTTAAAAGAAGTAATTTTTATATAAAAATATTGCTTCTATAAAATAAGATCTTCAATTAAATTGTTTAGTAGTACAAGTGGTATGGAACACTTGTATCACTTTATCGCTTTATTCTTTGACTCGTTTGATTCATTTGATAGAATATTTTTCTTGAATGGGATCTACAATCTATTATTAAATATTCAAGTATCACTGAGTGATTATGGGACATTAAGCGATACTCATTTGATTACTAATTGATAGTATCAAACACTTTTGATCAGCAATGATCACTTCGATGTAGCGTTCGGGTTCATCTTTTGGTCGGCATGGCTTTCGGGATTGTCTTATGATCGACGTAGCCTTTGGGCTCGTCTTTTGGTTCGGCGTAGCCTTCAGGCTTGTCTTTCGCTTCAGCATAGCCTTTGTGCTCGTCTTATGGTCAGCATAGCCTTGTGCTCATTTTTCGTTTTGGTGTGCCTCGTGCTCATCTTTCGATTTGGCAAGCTTTATGCTCGTCTTATGGATGACTCACTTTCATGCTAGTCCCTTGATTTAAAATTCATTTTGTGAGATTTTGATTTTTACTTGCTTTTATGCTTATCTTTTGGTTTTGACTCGCTTTCATGTTTGTCTTTTGATTTTAACTTGCTTTCATGCTTGTCTTTTGATTTCGACTTGTTTTCATACTTGTCTTTTGGTTATGACTCGCTTCATGCTTGTTTTATGGTTTTGACCTTCTTTCATGCTTGTCTTTTGGTTTTGTTTTGTGAGATATTTTGATTCACCATATTTGAGATGATTGCTTGTAATTAGCATGATATGTTTTTATGCTATGGTGAATTATTTTGAGTTAGACATTTATTATTGGATGTTAGACTATCATATTATTATGACTGTATCGTTGAAATGTGTTTATGTTACACCTATGATCTCACATTTGTTTGGATTATAGATAGTATAACTTGTTTATTATTTATTAATACTCAAGTCAAGCCAAGAAATTTCAAGTACTAGGACTCTTTATATGTTGTATAATTTGTATAAGCTGGCGATATTTTATGTCATGTATATTTTTGAGACGTGTGATGGTCAATATCTATATCTATATCTATATTATCTGAGTCTAGTATTTCCGTTTTGTAGACTCATTTATGTATGTATCTTCATGTCTATAATATATATTCCACTATGTTCTATGATTCTGTGTTATTTTTGATATAATATATATCGTTATGTTCTTATTAGACAACATGTTTATTGCTTTGTGCCGATACTGTAGACATCATATGTGATTCAGGAGGTAAAGTAAAACATGTCGGTATTGACCTAAAGGAATATTCATGGTTGGTCGCTCCTATCCAGCCTTATTCTCCCTATTAGCAGATGATATTACTATGTAATATTCTTTGTCAGTATGGTTATAGAGGTAGGGCATTACAGCTTGGTATCAAAGCAAATGTTTAGAACAATATACGATATTTAAGACATGAATTTTGGCCTAGACGGACTTAGATTCCCATCCCTTGGGGTGTAGGGTAGAATTTAGAATCTATTTCCTATTTGGAATAAAAATATAAATGATTATTAGGAATAATCATTAAGACGTATATGTAAAAAATTTGAATTATTATTCAAATTATAGTTATGGAAATAATACTGAAGTTTGGAACTCACTTTTGTCAAGAGTGAGATTTTATGGATAGCTTAAATTAGACCTTAGATGGCCTGGAATGGTATTGTTGTGTCCAGATCTATTAATGATTAGAGTTGCGTAGCGAAAGCTGATTGACTGCTTTTTGTTGAGCACATTAATTAGTTTATCTTATGTTTGTTTAATTGATTGATGATGCTTGGTTGTTCAAAAGAAAATTAGTAACAATTAAAAATTTATATTGGGTAGGAATCATCACTTAAGAATTTTAAACTACTCGATATTAATAATAAAACCATGCGGTTTCTTCGATGGTGCAGTTACCGCAAGGGATATTGAAATTTGTTTTTTGTATAAAATATAATATTAATGCATATGTATAATTAATAAGTACGAATATGACTTTAAAATTTTGATGGTTTCTTGATGTATGTATGGATGAATGGGTGTATTATTGAATTATTATTAGTGAATTATTGTTGTATAAAAATATAAAGATTTGTTGGAGGAAGTTTAACAAAAGCAAGCATCCATTTAAATTAAAAATCTCTTTGATAAAGAATATACCTATATGGGGTAATTGATTATGTTTAATATAAGCAAGCCAATATTTTGTAAAAGAAAGATTATTAAAGGATATATATATATATATATATATCATATTTAAAGAAACTTTTAAAAATATATTTTGTGTTAATTGCCCGTTGGGTGCTTTAAGAATTCTGGTCGAAGCATCTGTCCAACGTTCTCGATGGAGATTTCTAAACACTTGGACGAGACAGTCAGACACTGTACTTTGAGTTATAATATTTTGAAAGTATTATAAATAATATTTAAGGAAAATAATGTATTGAAAATACACACACGTGTAATTATTTTGAAAGAAAGTATCTTGAAGATAAATAATATTTTTAAAAGAAGTATTGTGAGCTATATGTTTTATTTTTGAAAGGAGATATTATATGTAATTTTGATAATAATATTAAGTGATTGATTTGGGATTGAATAATATTATTTGAAAAGATGGAATATTGTTTAAAAAGATGTTTTAGTAAATAAATTGAGAAGAAAAATATATATTTATTATGAAAGTTGTTATATATATATGTGTGCGTGTGTTAAAATTTGGATCGTTAAAAGTAATTATAATGAAAACGATAAGGATAAAATATATGTATTAACTTTTTAAATGACGAGTGCTGCTACCGAGCATTGGCGAGGAGATGTTGATTACACAGTCAACATTGCAGTCAATTGACAATTTAATTCGATATAAATATGGTAAAGCAATGTCTTTATATTATTTGGTACATGTAAACTTGTGTATGTTCATTTATAAGGTATATGCTAAAATGAATTGTATGTGATGTTTTTGATTAGTTATGTATAACCTATTGTGATCTAAATAAATGATAAAACATACAATTTTGAGTCCTAATTTAAAGGAAGCTGAAATTAAAAATATTTGTGTTATAAAGAATGTGAAGTAATTATGTAAATAAATTTTGTAAAGTGCAGAATAATAAATACTTGAAGAAATGAAAACACTGTATTTTGATGATTTGGGAACGGAAGGATGTATTATATTAATAAGGTTATTTTAAATGATAAATAAATAAGATTTGGTATAAATAAATACCATAAGAAGTAATTATATTATTTGTAAAAGGTAAAGTCTAGAAAATATTTATTATTGGGAAAAGATTTATCCAGAATCAAATATTTGTAAATTAAAAAGCATTTTGAAGATTTTTTGAAAAATAGGAATTATGATAAATGAATCCTGAGAATAAATTTGAAATAAAGAAATTCATTTAACTTTATAATTATCTTTTATTAAAAGGTTAAAATTTATAATTTTAACTGTATATGATTGAAATAAGTTGTTGAATTTTTAGGTACTCTAATTTTGGTAAATAAAGGATATTTTGATTTCATATGGCTTTATAAAATAATGATGATGAGATATAAAAGTTCTTTTATAAAGAAAAGAAAATATATGTAAAATGAGTTTTGGATTTTAGTATAAATGTATGATATATATATATATATATATATATATATATATATGATATGCACTTAAGTAGGTTTTATAATTGTGAAACAAAAGTCTTCAAAATGTATTTAAGATGAAGTTTGATAAAAAAAATATTTTAGTAAGAGAAAATAAAATCCTTTTTGTTATATATATAATTTCTTATTAGAAGCTGGCTTTTCCAATTTTTGAATTTCAAATATAGAAAGTTAGCTTAAAGAAAATTAAAAAGTTGAATAATGACTAGATTCTTAAGATATTTTTGTGCAAAATAATTAATTAAGAAATGATTTTTTGTGACAAAACAAATTTATAATTGTAAAATTTATAAAAATTTAAACTAAGAGAAATCTTTAAATTATTTCACATCCTTGGTTTAAGGTATCAAAATAAGTTGAATGTCTTAAACAATATAAAGTGTTTAGTATTATAAGTTGTAAAATGTGTTTATATTGGAAAAAGGTTGTAAATATTTGTGTAAAATAATTTTCAAATTAGTGAATAAGGAAGTATAAAGGAAAGATAATTTTGTAAATTGTTATGCTAAATTTGAAAGAATGTTTTATGTTAATGGAGTCTACTTAAAAAGTAAAGAATGAAGGAGGATTTGAAGGAAAAAAAGTTAATTGTTGGAAATGAATATAAAAGAAGGACGAAAAACTAAATAATGAATTTCATACTGAAAGAATTTCTTAAATAGAAAATATTTGTACCAATTGGAAAAGCTCAGACTGTGGAGAAAAATATTTTTGAACAAGATTTATCTGAGCTGAAGTGTTTTTTAATTTAAGAAAAGCATTTTGAAATTTTAATTGAAAGGAGTTGATTTTGATAAAAGAAGATCTTGATATTAAAATTTAGGATAAAGGAACTCCTTTAGCTTTTATAATTGGTTTTCCACTAGAAAGGATGAGTCTTATAAATTATGGTTTTTTAAGAGTAGTTTTGAAATTTTAAATATCATGGTAATGAATTAATTATTACTTAATATTAAGATTTTAAGATAAGTAATTTATTAAAGGAAATTAAATTCCTGAAAATATTTTGGAAAGAAAGAAGATTTATAAATCATTATACATTTACATTTTTAAGAACTGTTTTGTAAGTTAGATGTTTAAATATTCTTAAAAATAACTAAAGATTTACAGGTTTAAATGCAAAAGCTTTTTTTGTTGTGAGCAAATGTACGGATTGATACAATATCCAAAGTGTTATGAATCTTCAGAATACACTTCGTATCATAGAGATTTCTTTGAAGTTTTTTTCGAAAATTTCGATAGCTGATTGTTTTGATTCAAAATGTTTTGATTGTTTGTAACAGTAGTAGAAACTTATAAAAAGAGTGTGTAAAACATATGGTCCATTATAATAAACAATGGACAGGTAAGTATTCCGAGTCTCTCAAAACCATCATTATAAGGATCTAATAGTTGTATTGAATGCTCTATTTTACTGGATAGGTTAAGGCAGATCTTGATACGTGCTAACCGAGATAGTAATTCAGAGTTTCTAAGTTATAATTGTGAATAGCTGTATTATGTGATTGTTTGAATGATTGACTGTTATGTTGATAGTGTGCACTTTAAAAAAAGAAGGCATAATTAATAATAATATATATTATAAACTTTACTCTAAAATGGAATTGTGATGATGCAATTTCTTTAAGGGGGGTTTGTAAATTTTAGAATTACTCTAATAAAATAAATAATGACTTAAATGAGATATTTAAATTAGAAATTAAGTTATTTATAAAGTATTGAAATATGGAGAAATTAGAATTTTTCTATTTTTATAAAAGATAATGAGTTCTTTGGAATGTGAATTCTAAATTTATACATTACTGAAAAATTAATATATGGAGTGAGTATTTCAAAATTTATAAATAAATCTATTTTATAAAGAGAATATAGATTTTATTTTGTTAAATCCTTTTTATTTATTATAAAGAGGAGTTATGAAATGTTCAGATTATAAGTAATCAATTTTAAAAGATATATTGGGATTTTATTTGTTAGATTATTCAAGGGTTCAGAAATGATTGTTTTGTAAATAATCAAGTAAAGGTGCATGTTTGGAATTTGCCTTAAAGGGTGGTATTAAAATTATAACCTCGTAATATAAAAATATATGAATTCAGAAATTATTAGTAGTATTGATTACAAAATTGTTCGTATTCATTTTACAAAGCATGGGTTAGAAAAGAAAACGAAAGGAATTAAATATAGAAAAGAGGAAGAGGATTTAATGGAAAGAATGAAATAAATAGGAATAAAAACTTTCTTTTTCTTATTGGATTTATTACATCCCAAAGCCCATTTTAAAACAAAGTATAAGAGAAGTTCTCCCCTTCTCAAAGAAATTTTTTACGTTCAGAGCATTTATAGTTAAAGGAAAAAACAGAAATCCTCTTTAATCTTCTCTTAAAACCTAGGAGCAAGATCAGCAAATTAAAATCGTAATAAATTCCAAAAATTCAAGACAAAATCAAGGTAAGCTTCCTAAGCCCTAGTCCATTTTATAGGCTTTTTAATTTCAGTTTTACGGTATTTTGATTCCTATTTATTCTTCTTTTTAGTTGAGTCATTTTAAGGGTTTTTTGAAATAAGAAAAGCAAAGCCAATTTCTTTGAATTGGCAAGCTTCTACAAGGATTTAAGGTGAGTAATTCTCACCACTATCCCTAATTCTAGTTGCATGTTGTTAGTTGTGTTTACTGTTGTGAATATTAGATGAATATTGTTGAATCATATTTGTTAATTCTCTTACAGTTAACCTGATGATTCAACCCTATCAAAATTTGCTTACAATAGCTTGAACTATAATGATTTTGTGCTTTAATGATCAGTACATGTTGCATACTCATTTTGGTGTAAATTATAGCGAAAATATTCCAAGTTGCAGTGGTTGGAATTGGTTGTATCATCATTAGAGGCGATACCTAGAGTTTTCATGCTCCAGGAAACGTCACCAGTCTACCGGCAGCTTCCATCAATCGACCGATGGGAGATTACGGTCGATCGGTTACCTATTTTAAGGCTTCATTCCCTTTAAATTTTAGTTCGTTTCCGCCTTTTCTACTGTTTTCTTCTGTTTCTTCTGCTACTGAATTTCTATGATTTATGGAATTTCGATATCACCATATTTTTAGGGAATTTATTATTTTAATTTATTTATAATAATTTATATTATGTGTGTGTATATATATATATATATATGTTATCCGACATTTTGACTAGTAGTATACAAACAAATTTGATGAGTCAAACTTCGATGTTATCAAGGCAAGCCGTCTGGAGAGACAACTGCAAAGCCCAGAAACCAAGTACAGCCAAAACTTCACAAGGCATACTTTGGAGGGCAGATGTTACAATCGAATTTGTTGTAGTCTTCGAACAGATTTAAATGATCGAATTGGACGACTGAAAGATGAAGAAATGACCCAAGAACTATGGGAATATCATAAAAAGGTAAGAAAAATGAAATATAAAAAAATAAGCGAAAAAAGTTGAAAATTTGGAAGTTTAAGTTTTCGGAAGAGCCGACTCAGAGCAAATCCACAAAATTCTCAAGTCTGACTCAAGGCATAATACCTTTAGAAAAACTCCAAGCGCGACCCGAAGCAATCCATGTAGAAACCCCAAGCGCAACCTAAATTTGGTTCGGTACCGATCCAAGTGGCTAGATCGGTACCGACCCATGAAAACTCAGTTCGAACGCATAGAAAACTTGGGTTTGACTCCAAGAAAGCGAACCCAGGTCGGACACACGGAAGTCTTGGGTCGGACACACAAAATTCCTGGGCCTGACTCTAAGCAAACGAAGGAAAATTCAGAGAACAAAAGTCTTGGAAATTCTACAGATCGAGCCCCAAGCAAACACTAAAATTTCTCATGTCGGACTCCAAGTTAGTTCAAGTTAACAAAGGCCAAGCCAACTCAAGTCAAAAGAATCATCGATCCACCAAAGTGGTGGATCGTTACCAACCTAACTCTATGGGTCAGTACCGATCCAACTTCACCCCACCGGTGGGTCCATTCTTCTGCCTACATAACCTACTCGATGCTAGAAGCCTATTCCTAGTGTTATTTTGTTGATCCAATGCAATTCTCTATCGATCTCCACGAACTCTTGAATCAGCAACTTTGTTCTTCCACGACGTCGTCATTTGGACTCCAAAAGAGGCTAATTTGGTGCAAACAACTATAGAATCACGAAGCTAACTACAAGACAAGCCAAAGTGAAGAGTTCAAGACGATCAGATTGGCCATCTTACGGAGTCGTACCGACCCAAGCCCTTGGAGTCGTATCGACCAATGCAAATTGATGAGGTGGCGCCCTATTTTCTTGATGAAACGGTCTAAGGCGTAGAAAATGAGGTGGAGATCTTCTAGACAAGATTTTAGGCTCCCTATCTCTATAAATAGAGGGGTATGGTTCGTTTTTCATGATCTTTTAGCCACTTGCTCTCCTTTATCAAATTTCTTGTAATCTCTATCGAAGTTGTACCGACCCGTAAGAACTTTTACCTACAAGTTAGAATATAAGCAATAAAATCGTTAAGTGGACGTACGCCAAGATTAGCCGAACCACTATAAACTATTGTATGCAGTTTTCTTCTCGTTTTTCATTTATTTTCTTCACTCTTTATTCTCTACTACATATATTGGGTGCTTATGCCATTTTTGATTCAAAACTTTTGGTGGTTTCATAGAGAGACACTTGAACTCACTGATTTAAAACTTGGAAAGATTAAGAATGACTAGACAATCAAACAGAAAGGCCGTAACTGGATGAAATCAATAAGGGTGTAGCCAAGAGGCATCCTCAGAAGTTAATCCCCCATCAATCTACATAACCAAGGATGAGATGGAAACCATGATGAATGGATTGCAGGATAGGATGATTGCATGTTAGGAAAAGATGATGGAGAATTTCTTCCAGAAATTAAACTGATAGGAACAGTTGGAGTTGTAACAAATTAGAATCAAAGACCAGAAGCTGGAGCGCATGTAACTAGAAGCAGAGTAGAACGACCTGGGACAAACCCCGAGCCAAACATATGGGTCGATACCGGCCCACAAGCACAGGTTGGTACCGGCCCACAAGGGCTCGAGGACATGGGTCGTGCTAACCTAGGAAGGAATGATGTGCATTCTGGAGATGATGCGAAGCATATGAATGTGAATCAGAATTTAGAAG
Organism: Allium fistulosum; assembly: GCA_030737815.1. Lineage (NCBI taxonomy): Eukaryota > Viridiplantae > Streptophyta > Magnoliopsida > Asparagales > Amaryllidaceae > Allium > Allium fistulosum. The sequence goes on from CM060903.1 coordinate 1,459,702,541, forward strand.
CATGACCAGAGGAATACATGCTAGAATTTCCTCTTAGAAACAAGGGGCAGGATTAAGTTATGAATCAGGGACTTCGACTGGATGATAACTCCAAGTTCGGGATGGCTTGGGGTCAGGTACGAATCCCTTATCTCACCTTTTATTCTCAATAAATGCAACAATATAAACCTCAGACTGCTTACACATGTACGGAATCCTGATCAATCCCTAGGCACCCTCCAAGTTGGAAGTCTAAAGGTGACCTTGATAGGGTTAGTTGTTTGCAAGATGTCCTGACTTAGACTCCATGAGTGATGACCAAAACTGATTAGGAAAGACCAACGGGGATTGATGACCCCAGGAGTTGATTAGGATCTTTTAAATGACTTGAACGTGATGACTGATATTGATTGCTTTAAGTCCCATCCGGAGAGATAGGACTAGAATGCAAGTGCAAGTTCCCTCGCTGGAGAGCGAGTGGATGGACTTGTACAATATTGATCGCTTTAAGTCACGGTCGAAGAGAAGGGAGCAGAGTGTAAGAAGTAAGTCACCTCATCGGAGCGTGAGTGAATAGGCTTACTTGTCGTTGAGTCCTCTCGTCGAAGAGCGAGCGGATTAGGCTCAGCAATGGTTTAAAGAGACCATGGATTCGATCATCGACCCTGAACGACCATAGATTTGATCATCGGCCCCAAATGACTATGGATTTGATTAATGGTCCACAGAGATCGTTGATTTGACTATCGGCCTCAAATGGCCATGGATTTGATTAGCGGTCTGGAGAGATCATGAATTTTATTATCGGTCCTGAACTGCCATGGATTTGATTAACGGTTTGGAGAGACCACGAATTTTATTATCGGCCTTGAACGGCCATGGATTTGATTAACGATCCAGAGAGATTGCGGATTTACTTATCGGCCCTGAACGGCCAAGAATTTGATTAACGATCCGGAGAGATCGCACATTAAACTAAATATAAAACAATCTGGAAAGATTGCGCATTAAATTGAATATAAAATGATCCAGAAAGATCGAACCTAAGAATAAATACAGATTTGCTTTTTGATAAAAGGATTTGAACGCCTTGTAATTAGAATAGAATTGACAAATCCCGGGTAAGCACGACACGATTTTAATATGTGACATAATAACTCTGAATGAAGTCAGAATTGTGATGATGTATAGACAACACTTAAGCACAGTCTAGAGTCTTAGGCTATGATGGGTTTGGAACGACCTGAAATTGACAAGAGAATCCAAAGGAACAAGATGATTCACAACGGCTTGATCGACTGATAACCAGGAAATTCAACTATTAACATCTCATCGACGCCAACATTTGTTCTTGAGCAAAGCACACCTTCCATTCGCATGGCATGCTTTAGGGGCAAGTATTATCCCGCCTTTTGACCATGCAGTATACGGACAAACTTGATGAGTCAAACTTCAAAGTTATCAAAGCAAGATGCCCAGAGAGACAACTGCCAAGTCCAGAAACCAAGTAAAATTAAAAATTCTCAAGGTGTAATTTGGAGGGTAGGTGTTACGACCGAATTTGCTGCAGTCTTCGAATAAACATAAACGATCGAATCAGACAATCGAACGATGGATAAATGACCCAAGAACTTTAGGAATAACATAAAAAGGCAAGAAAAAAGAAATATAAAAATATGAGCGAAAAAGGTTGAAATTTTGAAGTTCAAGTTTTTGGAAGAGCCGACTCAAAGCAAACCCACAAAATCCTCAGGTTCGACTCGAAACAGGATAGCCTTTGAAAAACTCCAAGTGCGACCTATAGCAATCCATGGAGAAACCCTAAGCACGACCTGAAGTTCGTTAAATACGAACCCAAGTCGTTGGATCGGCACCGACCCATGAAAACTCGGGTCGGACACATAGAAATCTCAAGTCTGACTCCAAGCAAGCAAACCTTTTTGGGACACACAGAAGTCTAGGGTCGGACACACAAAATTCTCAGGTCTGACTCCAAGCAAACGAAGGAAACTCAAAGCACAACAATTTAAGAAATTCTTCAGGTCGAGCCCCAAGCACTCAAATTTCTCGCGTCGAACTCCAAGTTAGTTCATGTTAACAAAGTCCAAACCAACTCAAGCCAAAAGAATCATCGATCCACTGCTACCCAACTCTATGGGTCGGTACTGGTCCAAATTCCCTCTATCGGTGGGTCCCATCTTCTGCCTACACAACCTAATCGATGCTAGAAGCCTATTCCAAGTGTTTTTTTGTTGATCCAATGCAATTCTTTATTGAATCTCCACGAACTCTTGAATAAACAACTATGTTCTTCCAAGACTCCGTCATTTGGACTCCAAAACAAGCTAATATTGGTGCAAGCACACTATGAAATTACAAAGCTAATCACAAGACAAGCCAAAGCAAAGAGTTCAAGATGACCAGATTGGCCATCTTATGGAGTCGTACCGACCCAAGCCCTTGGAGTCATACCGACCATGCAAATTGCAAAGGTGGTGCCCTATTTTGTTGGAGAAACAGTCTAAGGCATGGAAAATGAGGTGGAGATCTTCTAGGCGAGATTTTAGGCTCCCTACATCTATAAATAGAGGGGTAGGGCTCATTTTTCAAGATCTTTTGGGCTCTTGCTCTCCTTTCTCTAATTTCTTGTAATCTTTATCGAAGTTGTACCGACCCGTAAGAATTTATGCCTCCAAATCAGAATATAAGCAATAAAATCATTATGTGCTCTTTTCTTCTAATTTTTCATTTATTTTCTTTACTTTTTATTCTCGACTAAATCTATTAAGCGTTTGTGCCATTTTTGATATAAATAATATATATATATATATTATGGTATAAAAAGAAATTACTTTGAACTAGTTATATTAAATATAATCCTTAAAAATCACTTTTAGAAATTTATATAAAATATATTATTGATTTTAAAATTGGGTTTTGCAATATGGATTTTAATCTTATAATTAAAAGTATTTTGATGAAGAAAGATTACTGTAGAGTTTTTCTAATAACAATAATGTTTTAAAAGATGATAATAGAAAAATATATACTAGATTTCTATATATGTATAGTAGCATATTTTACAACCATAGCAATTTTACAGTCATTAGGCCAATATTTAAATGCTTTTAAAAGAAGTAATTTCTATATAAAATATTATTTCTATAAAATGAGAACTCTAGTTAAACGGTATAGTAGTACAGTGGTATGAAACAATTGTATCACTTTATCGGTTAATTCTTGGACTAGGTTGATAGAATAATTTACTAAAGTGGAATCTACGATCTTTAAGTAAATATTCAAGTATCATCGAGTGGTTATGGGACATTGGACGATACTCGTTTGATTGCTAATTGAAAGTATTCAACACTTTTGATCAGCAATGATCACTTCGACGTTGCTTTCGGACTCGTCTTCTGGTTGGTGTGGCTTTCGATCTCGTTTTATAGTCGGCGTAGCCTTCGGGCTTGTCTTTCAATTCGACGTAGCTTTGGGCCCATTTTTCGGTTCGACGTAGCCTTTGTGCTTGTCATATGGTCGGCTTAACTTTCGTGCTCGTCTTTTAGTTCAGCGTGCCTCATGCTCGTCTTTCGATTCGTGCGCTTTATGCTCATCTTATGGATGACTCACTTTTATGCTAGTCCTTTGATTTATGATTCATTTTGTGAGATATTGATTTTTACTCGCTTTAATGCTTGTCTTTTGGTTTTGACGGGCTTTCATGCTTGTCTTTTGATTACGACTTGTTTTCATACTTTTAGTTATGACTCTCTTATGCTTATCTTATGGTTTTTACTTGCTTTCATGCTCATCTTTTGGTTCTGTTTTCTGAGATATTTCGATTCACCGTATTTGAAATGATCACTTGTAATAAGTATGATATATTTTTATGTTGTGGCGAATTATTTTGGGTTAGCTACTAATTATTTGATGTTAGCCTATCATATAGTTATAGCTATATAATTGAAATGTGTTTATGCTACACCTATGATCTCACATTTATTTGAATTAGAGATGATCTGACCAATTTATTATTTATTAATACTCAGGTCAGGCCGAGAAATTTCAGGTACTAGGACTCGTTGACCGTGGATGTTTATTTCCTTATGGATGTGTGTGTGTGTTTGTCATTTAGGTTCTAAACCTCTTTATATGTTGTATATTTTGTATGAGCTGGCGACTTTTTATGTCATATATATTTTTGAGACATGTGATGGTCTATATCTATATCTGTATTGTGTGATTCTATTATTTTCATTTTGTACACTCACTTATGGTGTATCTTCATGTCTATATTATATATTCCGCTATGTTCTGTAATTCTATGTTCTCTGTGATATATTACATATTGTTCTATTATTATTAGTCAACATGTTTATTTCTTTGTGCCGATACTGTACACGTCATATGTGATTCATGAGGTAAAGTAAAACATGTCGGTATTGACATAAAGGAATATTAACGGTCGGACGCTCCTATGCAGCCTTATTCTCCATATTAGCAGATGATATTACTATGTAATATTCTTTGTTAGTATGGGTATAAAGGTGGGGAATCAAAAAAATAAAGCGCCTACAGAAAACAAACCATCACCACATCATCAAGAGGGCAACCAATCTCCAACCTACGCCCATCTTCTATCCCTATCGTCACCAATGGCTTTCATAATCCACCACTACTCCATATTTCTATAGCCATTCCATCCCCTATATACTCCAGAACCCAAGGAGATTCATAAAAAGCAATCACAAATAAAAGATCATCCATGACTCAATAAGACCAATCCACGACAAACTATACATAGGCTAATGGAGCCTTCAACAGATTTCGTCACAATCTAAGGTCGGTAAATTAGTTCAGGTTTCAATCTTAGTTTATCTACAAGGTCAGTAGATATAAAGGAATGAGAAAACCCGCTATCAAGCAAAACATGTATAGGAACATCATGGAAAGCATACCTTGAATAACTATGCTCATCCCCTTCTCCGTCGCTGAGGGAGAACTCGACGAAGTTAGGAAAACATCCAAAACATATGCCTTCATCACTTGTTTCCTATTTCTGCTTCACTAGCTTAGGACAATTCTTTTAAATATAACCCATCTTGTTACAATTATATCACTTCCTTCCTTCTGCCTTAAAGTCTTTAAGAAGGTGACACTTTTCTCCATAGTTGTAGCAAGTAGGCTCTCACTTTCCCTTCTTCTAGCCACCCTTACCCCGCAACTGTTTTCTTTGGCCATTCCATTTCTTCTTGCCTCCACCGCCTTGTTGTGGCTTTGGCTCCTCCTTAGCGACTACAGAAGCAGATTTGGACTTGAGGTACAAACTCTCTTGGCGAAGAGCTTTCGCAAGAAGTCTTTTGAATGGCTCTTCGATATGAGTCACCAATTCTCTCCTAAATAATCATCTAAACCATAAGAAATTTCTCATTCTTCCTTAACGGAGCGTCGATGAAGGACATACTATATTTTGACAAGGCGTCGAACTCAATAACATATTTGAAGATAGACATATCTCCCTGCTTCAAATCATTGAACTTTCTAAATAACATCAACTTTTGAGCAGCCAGAATGAACTTTTCCTCGAATCGGGTTTTGAACAGGTCCCACGTAAGTTGATTATTGGGTGTAGCAACTTTAATAGCATTCCACCAGTTCATGGCTCTCCCTTGAAGCTATCAGGAAGCCAACCTCCTATTCATAGCATCGTTTAATTTAAGCTCATCAAAATTCTTTCGTGGGTGTCCAACCAATCCTGCACTTTCATTGCTAATTCTTTTCCTTTGAATGGTTTGCCACCAAGACTGAAAAATCCTTATTTAGCTTAGCAAAATCAACTTTGGACTCTTACACTTGAGCAGCACCATCAACAGCAACATTCGAAGCAATCGCTTGGGCATTTTGCAGCATGTTCGCATCATCGTGTTGAACATCACCTGGAAGTCAGGGATAGCAGCCCCCGAGCCCGCTCCTTCTTCGAGTCTAGAGATGGGGTTCCTCATAGTATTTCTTGTATGTCGGCTTACTCTTGATCTGTAACAAGAATGATTAGTCTTTCATAAAGAAAACTGTATCTATGGTACTTGTGTGTGCATGCGACTTATATACTATATATACTACTTTATAGTTTCGAAAACCAAAATATATAACAAGTAGGCTCTCTATCATATATATACACACTCTCAATCTAGTCTTGGATGTTGTCTCTACTATACCACGGTATTAACTCAAGTTGATCACGTAACCTAGAGCTTTAATACCAAATGTGATGATCGCCCTACACGACCAACACCCAATATAAATAAATAATGTGCTACCGCCGTGCCTAGCCGATCTAGGATGATTACTAAAGATTTAAAAGAAATAAAACATTATAGAACCTGTTATATATCTAACAGCGCATAAATTAAAATATAATATACATCATAGATATAAAACAGGAAAGACAGCAATAACTAAGTGAACATCAAAGTAGAGATCCGGAGTTATACAACATAGTGATAGAGTTTATATAAAGTGAAATATACTATCTCATAGTAGTAAAGCAAACACAACCTAGGATCCACAGTGTTGCACGACAAAATAAGCATAATATCCTTATATAATACGAGAAAGCTCCATCCAACTTGTCCTCTACACAGCTACTGCATCTCACCTAGACTTGCTATCTAGTTTACTCAATTAAGAGCACCCAAGATAATAAGAAGCAAAGCAAAAAATCTCGAGCAAGACAACAGCCTAGTGTGAGTGATAAATGAATCTTAAAATACTATACAAGTCGATATATTAAGGAACAAAGTATAAGAACCATACCCGACCCGTCCCTACATCTAAAGGGTTAGCATATAACATCTATAATATGCTACTCCACTATCATCATCAAAATGTACTAAATCCTAAGTACAGTATCAGATGTCTAAGTATCCACATCCAAAATGCCTACATCAGGTGACATCCTTAGAGTGATAGACTATGGAAAAGACAATCAAAGCAAATATAACATCTATCAGACAATCCTCATTATCACTCAATGTGCACAGACATAAAATAACTTGTATAGCACGGTCATAAGCAAGAGACCCAATCAAACCTCAGTTCTAGGGTGCTTAATCCATGCCACTTCGTAAGGTGAGGAAAGAGACCCACGGTCATAAGGTCTAGGGTAATCTACGGTCATAAGATCTGAACACAGTCATAATCCAGGTGTGCATCTCTACATACCCTCTCTACGTGAGCACACAATAAACCTCCAAGGGTCCATGATCCCTTCGCACGCGCCTTTATAATGGAACACGGTCATAATTCCATCTATCCATATCCATAGTGGAACACGGTCATAATTCTGCTCATAAGCTCTCCTCATTGAACCCGCCTTTAGATCATCACTTGTGCTTCAGTCATTGAGCTACTATCATTGGAACCTAGCTCTATTTGCTATCTAGTTACCATCATCGAAGTCCCGAGGCTATTATCGTGCTACATCGTCATCGGTACCTAAGAAAACAAACAAATGCCTTCAGCACGATCTATAGAGACTACACTTCCCTTCTTGCAAGTTTTACCCTAACCTGACCAAAACCTACAGGTCGGTATCAACCTAATGTACTAGGTGATGAGTGGAGTACTTAATCAAATTTGGGTCACTCTACTTCCATGAAGCCTCTTTCCTCCAATGCTCCAACTTCCAAGTCACTATATTCCAACCATTACCCAGAAAAGTACTCGATATCGAGTACCCTAGTTAAACAAATTTCAGCTTTTGGCTCCTTGAACCTCTCTCCCTTGCCGACCCAGGCTCAATCCAAAGCATCCTCATGTTTTCCCCAAGCAAGCCTAAGTCCTTCCAGCACCTAAAACGAAGCATAACTCAAATCAACTCCGACCGAATTGATTTCCACCGAACAAATTCTACTCATCCCGACCACTTTACACCAATCCAAATTTGATGAGACTTGAACCGTGGGCTCCTCACTTGCTCTAGAGCCTCTCCTTTAAGTTTCATCCAAGCCCGACAATTTTTGCCTTCAGTTTTCCCAATTCATTTCAACGATCTCCTTCTTAACTACTACCTAAAAGCACTAACAAACCATATCAAAGCACAACATACCAACCTAAAATATCATCCATATACATCTATACACACATGCAATTCATAAAAACATAATAATCATATAAATCCTGATTTAGATCTAACTTTTACATTAGCATGTCAATATGATCAAAAGGGGTTGTACAACCATTTAAAATCATTTTAATTTCGGCCATAAAAATGTATAAAGGTGTGATTAAAGTTCGTAAATGTTTTAGGATCAAAATCATGCTAAAAGCATCAATTTTAACTATATAGACAAGTATAGGGTAGTAAGGGATCAAGAATCACTCACCAAATACCTAAAATGCCAATCTTTCCTCTAAATCTAAAATGGACAGCAAGGAGAACTAGTTCAAATCAGCCAAAGATGATAATCTCTGATCCCTATATGCTAATTACCCCTCCGATGATGATTTGGGCTAAGATTAGTAAGAAAAATGTAAGCTTTTTGATAGAGTTAGGTTTAATGTAGGTTTGGGATTGTATTAGGAAGTGAGAAATGCGATTGGAGATGTCACATCAGACCCAATTAGGTGAAAATCCCAAAATTAGTTAGTGGGCTTATTTTTGGCCTTAATTAATTACCCACTAATTCTGATCAACAACATCCAAAATTTAAAACAGCCATAACTTTCATACGGTAAGTCTATTTTACTATTATGACGACTCTACAAATGAGAAACCATCATCCTAAAGCAATGCAAGTGGTTTCAAATCCTAAATCGGATCCTATCAAAAGTTATAGTCCATATAAGATTTTCAGGGTCAAAATTGTCACATAGAAATTCAATAAAAATCAAGATGTTGAAAATGTCTCTAATTACCAGTTTTCAAAATTTTAGAGTCATATGACCTTATATGAATTAAATAATAATATTTTACAATCCTTCAATACATAAAATACAGGTCATTACAAATACTCAAGATTATCTCTGAGATAATCATGAAGTAAGTATATCCAGGGTCTGTCTTAATCAACACATATGAAAACATACAAACAGTCATCCAAATCAAACATATAAGAAATACAAAAGTGGCATACCCTCGGTAGCCTAGGTCATCTTTCAAATAATCATAAAAGATAGGTACATGGTCCAACTCTATGCTCTGCATCTCCAGCTATCCTCGATGGTGGTATAATAAGTGTGTATGGGGTTACATAACTCCAAGGACAAATAGTCCATCAAAGAGATCTATAATTACGTAATGATCATCCAGATTTTCAACCTTATATTAATCGACTTGTCTCTCAGCCAATGAGGTAATCATACAGTCTCTTAGACTCTACTAATATACCTACCTTTAGTATCATAGATAATCCTTTAGGATCTTAGTCTGATGGACTTTCAGCACTATAAATAACGTTATCAGCATCAGTCTCAACAAGTGATCTGATCGACTCTCAGCCGTTTACACAATAATCTCATATAGGTGAATAAATATATGTCTATAGCAATATTAATCAGATAGGAGACTAACAGCTATTAGCCTACTCCAAGAGCCTTCCTCACACGCTCCTAGCGCTACTCCTGTAGCCATCAGTTACCTCAACCACCGTTGTGACCCAATATTCATCAAGTGTAAGACTACCATTTGCAATGGTCATGACCCTACAAGTGCCTCAATGGTAACTGACTGCTGGCCTAAGTGACGTGGAGCAGCGGCTCTTAGCCATATATACATCAAAGTGCATCTCACTAATTCGGGGGTGACGCAATCAAGCCGCTAGGATGGATAATAGCCAATCTAATCTACTATGACGATGCACCTTTCTGACCCTTGAGAACGATACTTAATACAACCTCGGCGTTCATGTGCCATTGCCCAAGCATCCGAAAGATGAGTTGTCGTGGGGAAAAATAAAAGAATATATCAGAACAAAACATAAAAGTCTCACATCGGAGCGGTTACATATAATACAAAAATAATGTAGTACATCAGGTTACTTTTAACATGGATTTATCAGGGTTACACAAAAGTAATACAACTATCAAACTAGGCAGTTATACATTCTACCTTTACACTTTCTGATACAAAATACACATACATATTCACACAGTGGAAATAGATAACTAGATAGGTAAAGGAGCCTTCTGCTCCTCCATCGTCTTCAAAGAGCCCAAAGGAAACCTGCTACTCTCAGACCGAGAATTTAGGAAAAACAAACAACTCGGGTCAAATAACAAGTCTGGTATGAGCAAATATCTAATCAAAACGGTGGAAATAAGTACAGTATGTGAGATCACACTACCAACCGTGGAACGGGTTTTCCCCTCATAATAACTACATCCAATCGCAACCATGGATATAAATAATTAAACATTGCGATGTGCTTACAACACTTCCTGATGCAATTAAGAAAGAGGAGGGTGTGCCCCCTTACTGAAAGTACACCACCAGTCAATGTACTTAAGAGAGGCATTCTCTCCTGCGACTCCTCTTAAGAACTCCAAGCTAGACCCTGCCAAGCTTACCAAGAATCCGAGTACATTACATCTTAGTGCACGTATAACTAAAATTAACCTAGAGTATATATGAATATACCCTAATGGGAGCAATCCCACATAGCTTGGCCCTCAATTGCTTTCTAGTTTTAGTCATTTTCGACAAAGAATAACAACGATCAAATGAGCAAGAAATCGTCCTAGATTGACGATACACAATGAAGAAAGCTAAACGGATAGTTAATAAATCAACTATTAGGGATATATAAAAATGATCATATATGGACAGTAAATCTCATATTCCTACCACTACTCGTCGATTATAAACTTGTATTATTTCTTAGTTAAAAATAAAGTCGGGCAAGTGAAGGCAGTGTTACCTCTAGGCATTGCATTGACAACATTTTTAACTTTCGAAATAGGGACACGTTTCCATATCTCGACATTTAGTGCTAAGAGTATGACTAAATACTTTCCATATAAGCTATATCGGTTTGTGGAAAATTAAATTTCTTATCCTATCCATAACCCAATCAAACACTATTTTTAAAATCGATCTTGTGCTGGGGTGTAACACCACATAAAATAAACCTTAATTAAATGAATTAAATTAAATCAAATAAGGTAAAGTTGAATATGGAAATTCTATAAAAGTTGGAATTTGACCACGAAAGTTATTTAATTGCGTTCGTGGTGAAATTTTGATATGTTTCCATATATAATATGCTGAAAACGGAACTCAAACGAAGAAGTTATGAGCGTTTGAAGTTTTCAGATTTAAATTAATTTAGTTTGAATTCAAATTTAAATAAGAGTTTAAATTTAGGATTTGAATTTTAAAAATTAGCATGGAGGCTAAGTAAACGTTAATTAACGTTGGATTAACGTTTGACGTTAAAGTTGATTAGGGGAAATAAATTGATTAATAAAGCAATGAAATCAAATATTTCCAGAAATAATCAATCGGTCTACACCCCTGGCACGATCGGTCGAACCCCGAGCGGTCGACTGGTTGAAAAGGGGAGGTCGACTGATCGGTACCAGATTTTGGCAGTGGTGGCTAGGGTTTGAAGGGGTGTGTTATTATTTTAACGCTCCAGATTTATCTGTTCCTTACCTAATTTCATCATGTGGTTCTTATGCGTTTTAACCCCTATAAATAGAACCCTATCCTCTCCACTTTTTATTCATATTATTTTGGAGAATTCACCAAAACTTTGCCATTGCTATCTCTCCAAATTAGGTTTAGGAACTTCGTAGAGAATTCAGGTAAGAATCCAATATATTTTCTATTTATTTCTTCTTCCTCCAAGTTGTTCTTATTCTATTCTCCTTTATCTATTCTGAATATAATAAATATATACCTCTTCCCTATTGTGTGTGTGTGTGTATCAAAAGAGAGAGGTTCTGGAAGAGATTATGAGGCATGCAAATCCAAGGAAGGTGAAGCTAAGGCTATTTTGTGAGTGGAAACCTTAGTATTTCATTTTCAGTAATTGTTTAGTGTATCACTTTTTGGATTTGAATATGCCTAAGGGATTTTTTGATTGCGAAAATACGATAGATAAAGTCACCCAGATTCCTTTTTCTTTCGTATTGTCAATTCTATGTGAAGATTCTAGATTATTTACATTAATTTGATGGGACATGTTCTATTATGCAATTTTTAATGATTTCATAGTCTATTCTACTTCTCCTCCCTCTACGATTCAAATTTGTGATTCTCCAATAAAATAAGGGTTTAGAGTACGAATTTTATTCATAGTTTACACTGCTTATTCCACATAAATTTCCTTCTTTTCTACTTCTTTGTAAAAAAGGAGTTGAATAGAATGTAGGATTTAGATTGAAATTCCTTTTGTTTAGGATATTTCATTCTTGTCTATTTATATTAGCATAATTAACGTATGCTTGTAATTTATATGGCATATTAGGTAATTATTTTCATTTATTTCCCCGTTAGGAAGATAACTAATTGTTAGGCAAAAATAAGAGGAAATTCTTATATAGCCTAATTATTAATTTAAAGCGTAATAAGGAAGGTTCCTTATAAGGCCTTATTTAAGAAACTGTGAGATGAATCTGTGTGTGTGTGTATGTGTAATATTCTCTATCTGAAGGACCGAAGCTAAGCGCTATAGATGCTGCAGTCATCCATAGTATTAACTTCCAATGACCAAATATGGTAATGTTAATGGTATCCATAATATCAGAAGCACTTGAATATGAAATAAAATCATTACAGATTAAAACAGTTTTCTCATTACATTTCAGAACAACATTTCATATCCAAGTTACATTATCCCAAACGTTTCCTAGGTTCATATCAAATATAATTATTACATAAATATGCCAAGAGCGACATATGAAGATGCCCCCTTGGATGACCAGAGTACTAAATAGTCATAACAGACTTAGTACAACATAGCGGAAATAAAACATAAGAACACTTAAATATAGCTAGTATCAGCCTCCAGCTCGACTTCGGAAGCTTTATTCGTCCACCTACTAAAACATGAAAATCCTCAACCCTCATCCTACTCAAATCAATTTTGAGCACCCGAAGTTTAAGGGGAAAAACATAAACTTTGAGTCAGACATAAAGCCTGGTGTGAATAATGCTATACATATTGGTTATTTGATATTAAGTGAGACCATGCCGCTTAGTGGAACCGGTTTTCCCTCACTAATATCCTTTTAAAACATAACTTTTGCAAATCATAATCCTGCAACCAAAACTGGTTAAAACAATAATATCAATATCATGTAAGCATATAAATCAGGTAACCAATGGACTATCTGTCCGAACACTATAGTTTTGTTTCGCTAACTACAAACCTTTGGCTGATTCGGGACTACCAGACAAAATAAACAAATAATCTAACTTTTGTTAGATACTCCTCTTCTGGACGGTCTGTCCCTAACTTAGTTCTTCTAGGATCAACTAATCCTAATGGTTTTGCGGGCTCATCAATAATCTATCGCTTCTCTATAGATTCCTTTCTGTGTGTAACATCATTTTAGTCTTACATGTGACAAATCCCTACACACTAGATTTTTGGACTTATATTAGCTAGGGGCTACTAACTAAAGTATAGGGCGCGACCCCATACTAGTCCCATCTGGTATTCTAAAATCTGAGTCATTTTCCTTAGGGTCATCTACTCAAAAATATTTCCTTGAAAACATTTTCTCTCAAACATTTTCTTCAAATTGATTTAAACCTTTAAATCATACTTTAAACAAGGAAATATACTCTATGCTTTATTCAAATCACCTTGCCATGTTATATATACTTTACACAAAACTTTGTTGATGAAAGAACCTAAACCTTTGTTTAAACCTTTAAACAATATCTTTCGAAACCATTGAAAGTACCCCTTTCGAAACCCTTAAAAGTACCCTTTTCGATATAGGTAAAACCTTAGGCCGTAAGGCCAAAAAATACCTTTCGAAACCATTTACATAGTACCTTTGAAAACATTCAAAACCTTTCTTTTGAAAGCCTTTTAAAACCTTAAACATCCTCTTTTCAAAACACTTGAAATATTCCTTTCGAAAACCTTTGGAAATATTCCTTTTATATCCTTTCAAAAACATTGAGGAACCACCCCTTCAAAACCTTTCTCTAAGACATTTCGAAAGCATTAAATCCATCAAACCTTTCGAAAGCATTTGGGTTCAAGTAAAACGTGTGGAATAACCTTTTAAAATCATTCAAAACTGCACCCTTCGAAACCTTTGGGTTTATCTTTCAAAATCTCAAAAGGGTCTTAAAAGAAGAAAGTCGAAAGTAACACTTTCGAAAGCTATTTCCTAAGTAAAAGAAGTGGATGGTGTCGAAACTAATCCCTTCAAAGAATTAGAGAAGCGACTTGGATTTTAAAACAAAGAAACCCTTTCGAAGGCATTGCTTCGAAAGGTAAGATGCGGCAGCATAGGGTTTCGACCCCGTCAAAAGCTTCTTTATAAAACAAAAGGCGCAACCACTTTTGGAACCATTCCTTAAAACCGTTTTAACAAGTCGAAAGCTAACTAAGTCGAAAGCATTCCTTTCGAAAGCAAAGCAGGCATATTTTATTTTAAAACAAAGCAAATCTTCGACTCCTTTGGAACACCATGTTCCAACTACATACCTTTCCCCTATGTCCAATTCGCTGCGTACCAAGTCATTGATACCCTACGCATTGGTTTCGATGGTGATGGAGGCGGAAGAACTTAGTCGAAAGCTGGGTGCCAAAAGTGGCGAAACATGTAAAACGCATGTATAAACCAATTTTTAACCTTTTAAAGCAATTATTTTCAACTAATCGCCTTGTTTGTCAAAACATGATTGGTTGCTAATGTCTTTTCTAAAAGTACTGCCGAAATTTCTGATATAACAAATTAAATTATTTACAAAATGCCCCTTCTCCTTTTATAAATATATAAAACATTTAAGTCTCATACCTTAAATAATTTTATATACTTATTTAAACACTTAGGAAAAATCTATAAAAATACCCATAAATCATTTTTAATATGTTTTCTAACATATATTAATTTCTGAACCAAAACGTACATATATTAGCCGTAATTAATTTAAACCCAAAATAACTATTTTCTTCACTAGAAAATTCAAAATAAATCCACATTAATTCAAAAAATTCTGAAATTTGAAACTCATTTCCAAAATATTATTTATGACCTTTCTCAAAATTGCAAGGCATTTGGATGTCATTTAATTGGTTTTTCAATCTAAAACTCACCATAAAATCTATATGAATTAGCATAAATCATCAACAAACATATATATCTATTTTAACCATCAAAAACATGGCAATATACTTTGCAAAATATTTGGATCCGATCTAGTAACCAAGAACAATAAAAATATGAGACGTAACCTATTATTCACCTTAGCTTTGTGATTAAAGAGTTGAGATTTGATCTTTGATTAATTTCTTAAGCTTTCCTCTTGAAATCTTTCTTATCTTCTTCTTGTTATACCCTAATAATGGTCGGCCTCTCTAGCTTTTGTTTTAGTTTGTGAATGTGAATAACAAACGTGAGATTATGGATTAAGGGTTTAGGGTATTAGAACATGTCTTATTCCTACTTTGCCCCTTATCTACCTCAACTTATTTTTATTTCATTTCTCTTAGTTCATTGGTTTAATTGGCATGGCTACCTTCAAATTTCACAAACCTCAATCCCTTAACCATTTTATATTATTTCATTTAATTTTACTAATTAAATGTCCTAAATAATGTTACTAAAACTTTGGGGTGTTATAGACTCCCCTCCTTAAACAATTTCGTCCTCGAAATTACGATAAGGTACTCAACAAATCAATCAAAAAGGTAAAACATAACATCAAAGAAACAAGGATAAGCATCTCTAATCGTGCTCTCAGTCTCCCAAGTATAGTCTTGTTCCTTAGCCTCTTCTCATCTCTCACAACTATATGAACTGGCTTTCTGACTATAGTCAAATTCGGCTCTACTACTAAGTCCTCTAACACAGTTGGTACTATAGTAGTCTCTGGATCTCGAATACACTTCCTTAGATGAGAAACATGAAAAACATCATGGACTCCTGCCAAATTGTTCGGTAACTCTACTCTATATGCGAGTTTCCCGATCCTCTCTACAATAGGAAATGGTTCTACAAATCTCGGTGCCAATGTTCCTGAGCTTCCAAATCTGATTACACCTTTCATCGATGATACCTTAATGAAAACATGATCTCCAATAGAGAACTCTAAGTCTTTACGTCTTCTATCTGCATAACTCTTCTGCCTAGACTGAGCTTCCTTCATTCTAGCTCGAATCAACTCAATCTTCTCTACAGCTTCTCTAACTAAATCCGGACCAAGAACCAACCTATCCTCGGTCTCTAGCCAACAAACGGGAGATTTGCATGGCCTTCCATACAAAGCTTCAAACGGTGCCATCCCTACACTAGCCTGATAACTGTTGTTATACGAAAACTCGACTAAGTGTAGATGGTCTTCCCATGATCCCCCAAAATATAACACACAAGCTCGTAACAAATCTTCCAAGACTTTGTTAACTCTTTCCGTTTGCCCATCAGTCTGTGGATGGTAAGCGGTACTCATCTTGAGCTTGGTACCTAAAATTTCCTGTAGACTTCTCCAGAACTCACTAGTGAATAATGAATCTCTATCACTTATTATATTACTAGGAATCTCGTGTAGTCTAACTACATTCTTCATAAATAACTTAGCCAAAACAGGTGCCGTCCTAGTTGACTTAACTGGAATGAAATGGGCACTCTTGGTTAACATGTCCAATACGACCAATATACTTTCATTTTCTCTATTAGATCTTGGCAACCCGTCTATAAAATCCATAAAAATATAATCCCACTTCCATACTGGAATATCTAATGGCTGAAGTAACCCACTTGGCTTATGATGTTCGACCTTTACCTGTTGGCAGTTCAGACACTGCTTTACCCATAAGCCTACATCCCTCTTCATTCCCCAGAAGAAACTCCTCTTCATGTCCTGATACATCTTAGTTCCTCCCAGATGAATAGTGAACTTCGAACGACGGCATTCCTCCAAAACTTCCTTCCTAATGTCTCCCGCATTCTAAACACACAATCTTCCTTTCTTTCTCAACCACCCATTTTGGTCAAGACTAAAATCCTTCAGGTCATCGTTCTTGGTTCCATCCTTTAATTTCTTGATCCGTTCAATTAATACTAGATCCTTCATCTGTTTAGAAGCAATCTTTTCGATTATCATTGGTCGAACTTCTAAACATGATAACACTACAGTTTCTCCACTAGATCCAACTTCAGATCTCCACTGTACTCTACATGTCGTCAATGCTTCCAAATCTTTCCGCTTAGCTATCATTGCCAACACTGCATTCTGATGTTTTCTGCTAAGTACATTTGCAACCTTGTTTCCTTTTCCTAGTGTGTACTCAATTCCAAAATCATAAGCGGCTAAAAATTCTAACCACCTCTGTCGTCTCATATTCATCTCCTTCTGAGAGAATAAAAATTTCAATGATTTATGATCTGTATACAACTCGAATCTCTCTCCCAAAAGGTAATGCCTCCACACCTTCAGCGCAAAAATCATCGCAACCAATTCCAAATCATGCATCGGGTATCTTACCTCATGCGGTCTAAGCTATCGAGAAGCATAGGCAATCACTTTACCTCTTTGCATTAACACAGCTCCTAACCCAGTTCCACAAGCATCTGTATATACTACTAGGTCCTGATTCCCTTCTGGAACAACTAACACAGGTACATTAGTCAATAAGTGTTTCAAGCTCTGGAATGCTTCCTCACAATTATCGATCCACGCAAACTTCACATCTTTTCGCGTTAGCTTGGTCATCGGTGCTGCTATCTGTGAAAAATCCTTAATGAATCTTCGATAATACTCGACTAATCCAAGAAAACTCTTTATCTAAGTCACTATCTCGGGTCTCTTTCAATTATTCATCGCTTCAATCTTAGTCGGATCGACAGACAACCCGTTCTCTGAGACTACATGACCAAGAAACTTCACTTCCTTCTTCCAGAAATGACACTTCGAAAACTTCGCATTTAATTGATGCTGCCTCAACGTCTCAAGCACCACTCTAAGATGAATTTCATGCTTCCTTTCATCCTTAGAGTATATCAAAATATCATCTATAAATACCAACACAAACCTATCTAAATGCTCTCGAAAAACTCGGTTCATCAAATCCACAAAGAAGGCCGACGCATTAGTTAGTCCAAACGGCATCACTAACCATTTGTACGATCCATCTAGTTCTAAACGCTGTCAAAGGAATACTATCCTCTGCTACTCTAAGCTGATGGAAACCTATTGCTAAATCCAACTGAGAAAATACCTTTGCTCCACTCAATTGATCAAACAAATCGTCAATTCTAGGCAACGGATATCGATTCTTTATCGTCTTCTCATTCAACTTACGATAATCGATACATAACCTTAATGATCCATCCGGCTTCTTAGCAAACACCGCAGCTGCTCTCCAAGGTGAACTACTTGGCCTAATAAAATTCTTGCCTTCCAAATCCACCAACTGCACCTTCAACTCCCTCATCTCAATAGGCGTCATCCTACTTGGCGGTCTACTTACTGGTTCTGCTCCCGGCACCAAATCTATTCGAAACTCAATGGCTCATTTCGATGGCAATCCTACTACGGGTTCAAAAACATCCACGAATTCTCTAACCATGAAAACTCGATTTAACTCATTTTCTACCTCCACAACACCCAATAAAGTATTTACCTCACAGCTAGGGTTTTCTCCGGAGTATATAATCCGATCACTACAGTTAGGGTGTCTAAACGATATTTTCTTATCATGGTAAAATATCCTAGCATCGTACTTACTTAACCAATCCATACCCAAAATAATTCTGAACCCTACGAAATCAAACACAAACAAATTGCAAACAAAGGTATGACCTAACAAATCAAAATCTAAGTGGTCACACTTCATCGTAACTGTCGCATAACCTCCTATGAGATTTGCAAACCTTAAGTAAGTAAGTAAATATAAGGGTTTTAAGTTAAGCTTATCTACCAAACAACGAGATATAAAAGAATGCGATGCACCAGTATCAAACAGAACGCTATCTAACATACCATGAATCAGAAGCATACCTCCTAACACAGCTTTTCCTTTTTCCTCTGCTGTTGGCCTCGAGGTAGCTGGCTCCAATGCATATACTTTGCCTTTTCCATCCTTAGCAGGCTCCTTGCATTGGTTCTTGTAATGTCCAATTTGATTGCAGTTGAAGCACATGATATTCTTCTTCCCGATCACCTTCTTTCCTTCTCCAGAATGACATTCATTAGCAAAATGCCCTTTCTTATCACACTTAAAGCAGACAACCTCTGACTTCCCTTTCTTAGCAGCTCCACCCTTCTTTGCTCCTTTCTTATGGAAGAACTTCCTTTTCTGACTCTGCCCCATCTGGACTTCCTTTGCCTTATTTCTCTCTAGAAAATCAAGCATCTCTTCATTCCTTAAATCCATTTCCACTAAAACATCACATGGATCCCTGATATGTAGTAAAATTGCCCTACCAAGCTCAGGCTTCAACCCCATGATGAACTTCTCATTCCTTTTAATCACAGTATCCACCGTAGCATAGCCATACCTTGCTAGCTCCTCAAACCACGTCGTGTACTCAAGTACAGTCATGTCTCCCTGCTCCAATTCAGCAAACTTTATGAGTAGAGCAAACTTCGCAATCTTAGACATAAACCTCTCCTCAAACCTTCTCTTGAACTCAGCCCATGTCATTGTCTCCTCGTTAAATCCAACTGTAACGTTGTTCCACCTGTACAGCACTGCTCCTTGTAACTGTCTCGAAGCGAGCCTTTTCTTCTACTCATCATTGACCCTAGATTAGTGAAAATCCTCTCACAATGAAGTAACCAGTTCTCTACTTCGATTGCGTCTTCAGTACCGACGAATGGCTTTCCTCTCAACCGAGCATAATCCTTACTCAGAATAACATAGTTATTCACCACCGGAGCTTCCTAGTTTTCCCCTCCAACTACTCCAGTAGCAACTCCCGCTTGCATCATTTGACAAAGAACTGATACATTGCTCCCATGTTAACTTGCGGGACTCCAGCACCCACATTTCCAACTTGTGCCTGACCTTGGTTCCTTCTCGTATTTGTTCTGGAATTTCAATTTGTAGTGGTGCTTCCCCTACCAAGGTTAACTCTTCCACTTCTTGCATCCATATCAGTATTCAAGCCTCGTAAGATACAGAAGAATAGCCAAAGAGAGATAGGGAACTAGAGATATAGCATATACTTATATATAGCAAATACAAGTACGTTACTATAACATTATCCCATACCCCGATCTTATCTCTAATATTTTTGGATTATGTTTTTGAAAATCTTTTTAGTAAAGTTTTTCATAAACCTATGCTCTGATACCAAGTTGTAACATCCCCTATCTGGAAGCCTGAAGCTAAGCTCTACAAATGCTGCAGTCATCCATAATATTAACTTCCAGTGACCAAATACGGTAATGTTAATGGTATACATAATATCAGAAGCACTTGAATATGAAATAAAATCATTACAGATTAAAACACTTTTATGATTACATTTCAGAACAACATTTCATATCCAAGTTACATAATCCCAAACATTTCCCAAGTTCAGATCAAATATAATTATTACATAAATACGCTAAGAGCGACATATGAAGATGCCCCCTTGGATGACCAGAGTACTACATATTCATAAAAGACTTAATACAACATAGCGGAAATAAAACATAACAACTCCTAAATATAGCTAGCATCAGCCTTCTGCTCGTCTCTGGAAGCTTTATTCGTCCACCTACTAAAACCTGAAAATCCTTAACCCTCGGCCTACTTAAATCAATTTTGAGCACCCGAGAGTTTAAGGGAAAAACACAAACTTCAAGTCAGACATAATGCTTAGTGTGAATAATACTATACATCTCGGTAATTTAATATAAAGTGAGACCACGCCGCTTAGCGGAACGTGTATCTCCTCACTAATATCCTTTTAAAACACAACTTTTGCAAATCATAATCCTGCAATCAAAACTGGTTAAAACAATAATATCAATATCATGTAAGCATATAAATCATGTAACAAATGGTCTATCTGTCCTAACACTATAGTTTTGTTTAGCTAACTACTAACCTTTGGCTGACTTGGGCCTACCAGACAAAATAAACAAATAATCTAACTTCTGTTAGATATTCCTCTTCTGGACGGTCTGTCCCTAACATAGTTCTCCCAGGGTCAACTAGTCCCAATGGTTTTGCGGGCTCACCAATAATCTATCTCTTCTCTACATATTCCTTTCTGTGTGTAACATCATTTTAGTCTTACTTGTGACAAAGCCCTACACACTGGAATTTTGGACTTATATTAGCTAGGGGTTGCTAGCTAAAGTATAGGGCGCGACCCCATACCAGTCCTATCTGGTATTATAATATCTAAGTCATTTTACTTAGGGTCATCTACCCATAAAATTTTCCTTAAAATCATTTCTCTCAAATTGATTTAAACCTTTAAATCATACTTTAAACAAGGAAAATATACTCTATGCTTTACTCAAATCACCTTGCCATGTTATATATACTTTACACAAAACTTTGTTGATTAAAGAACATAAACCTTTGTTTAAACCTTTAAACAATATCTTTCGAAACCATTGAAAGTACCCCTTCCGAAACACTTGAAAGTACCCATTTCGATACAGGTAAAACCTTAGGTCGTAAGGCCAAAAAATACCTTTCGAAACCATTTACATAGTCCTTTCGAAAACATTCAAAACCTTTCTTTCGAAAGCCTTTTAAAACCTAAAACATCCTCTTTTCAAAACACTTTAAATATGCCTTTCAAAAACCTTTGGAAATCTTCCGTTTATAACCTTTTGAAGACATTAGGGAACCACCCCTTCGAAACCTTTCTCTTAAACCTTTCAAAAGCATTAAGTTCATCAAACCTTTTGAAAGCGTTTAGGTACAAGTAAAACATGTGGAATAACCTTTCGAAATCATTCAAAACTGTACCCTTTGAAACCTTTGGATTTATCTTTCAAAATCTCAGAACGTTCTTAAAAGAAGAAAGTTGAAAGTAACACTTTTGAAAGCTATTTCCTAAGTAAAAGAAGTGGATGGTGTCGAAACCAATCCCTTCGAAAGCATTGGAGAAGCGGCTTGGATTTTAAACAAAGAAACCCTTTCGAAGGCATTGCATCGAAAGGTAAGATGCAGCAGCAAGGGGTTTCGACCCCATCAAAATCTTCTTTATAAAACAAAAGAAGCAACCTCTTTCGAAACCATTCCTTAAAACCATTTTACCAAGTCGAAAGCTAACTAAGTCGAAAGCATTCCTTGCGAAAGCAAAGCAGGCACATTTTTAAAACAAAGCAAAGCTTCGACCCCTTCGAAACCCCATGTTTTGACCACAGACCTTTCGCCTATGTCCAACAATGCGCATTGGTTTCGATGGTGATGGAGGCGGAAGAACTTAGTCGAAAGCTGGGCGCCGAAAGTGGCGAAACATGTAAAAAAAAGCATGTATAAACTAATTTTTAACTTTTTAAAGCAATTCTTTTCAACTAACCTGCCTTGTTTGTCAAAACATGATTGGTTGCTAATTTCTTTTCAAAAAGTACTATCGAAATTTTTGAAATAACAAATTAATTTTTTTACAAAATGCCCCTTCTCCTTTTGTAGATATATAAAACATTTAAGTCTCATACCTTAAATAATTTTATATACTCATTAAAACACTTAGGAAAAATCTATAAAAATTCCCATAAATCATTTTTAATATATTTTCTAACATATATTAATTTCTGACCCAAAACGTACATATATTCGCTGTAATTAATTTAAACCCAAAATAAGTATTTTCTTTATTAGAAAATTCATAATAAATCCACATTAATTCTGAAAAATATGAAATTTGAAACCCAATTCCAAAATATTATTTCTGACCTTTCTCAAAATTGCAAGACATTTGGATGTCATTTAATTGGTTTTTCAATCTAAAACTCACCATAAAATCTATATGAATTAGCATAAATCATCAACAAACATATATATCTATTTTAACCATCAAAAACATGGCAATATACTTTGCAAAATATTTGGATCTGATCTAGTAACCCAGAACATCAAAAATATGAGATGTAACCTATTATTCACCTTAGCTTTGTGATTAAGGGGTTGAGATTTGATCTTTGATTAACTTTCTTAAGCTTTCCTCTTGAAATCTTGCTTATCTTCTTCTTGTTATTCCCTAATGGTGAATGTGAATAACGAACGTGAGATTATGGCTTAAGGGTTTAGGGTATTAGAACATGTCTTATTCCTACTTTGCCCCTTATCTACCTTAACTTATTTTTATTTCATTTCTCTTAGTTCATTGGTTTAATTAGCACGGCTACCTTCAAATTTCACAAACCTCAATCTCTTAACCATTTTACATTATTTCATTTAATTTTACTAATTAAATTTCCTAAATGATATTACTAAAAATTAGGGGTATTACAATGTGTGTGTGTGTGTGTATGGAGAGTATTTGATTTAGGGCTAGGTCATAAGGAAGCAAGGTTAATAGAGTTACATGATGGAAGTCTGCCCTTCATTTTGAGGCTACCAGCAGTTGTGTACACATTGATTGATGTGAGATGTCTTCATGATAATTATTTGTAATGATGTGAGGTTAGTCCAAAATTCTATAGACAAAATCTGCCCAGCTAATCTGGCTACTATTTCCTACGAATAGTCAAATAATGTGAGATGTCATTATGAGTATGGACCATAAGATGAAGGGCCTGCTTCGGGGTCTTAAGGTATTAAGTGGTTGTTTGAGGGCCCGCCTCTTTTCCTCAGATGAAGTATTAAATGGTCAAGGGGTGTAACAACCCGAATTCCAGTGGGTTCGGATTTTTTGCATAAATGCTAAAATCCAAGCCCACCGAAGCCCGGGTTAGGTATCTGGTATCCTGCAAATAGGCAAAGATAAATATATTAGAGCTCAAATAAATATCTCACAGTAGAACTAACTAAAATATAATAGTAAGTAAATACTCACCAAGGTAATAACACTTTCTAAGCAAGTGTCTCAAAGCTGGAAAATCTCTATCATCTATCTAACCTGTGTGATGTTATGAGGAGGGGATCAGAACTAAAGTACTGGTGAATGGACAAATTATACACATCTAAGAATAATTCTACATATACCATTCTATTTTCATTTTCTGTTATATTAGGTTTATTGGGTTTATAATACTCTTGCATTTTTGCATGAATCGTACCCATCTACTCCCTAGTAGATTAAGACCTAATAACCAATATATATGTAGCTACATGCCCAAAGACCACATCGGTCCTAGGTACTACCCATAGTACCTTCCGTATCCTCCTCGAAAAGGACTCCATCGTCTCACTACTAGAGCGTACTATAACTACATCTGTAAAGGACAGCTTCATGAGGCCTATAATACAGATGTTCCGTCGTCTACTATGAAAACGTAAAACTGCATCCACACTAGCATATACTAGTGCTCGGATATCCACAATGTACCACCCAGCGCGTACCTTGAGGACTATATGTAATCGCTCTGTCTACTCCCTGAATCCCACCAACAAGGTCTACCTTATACAGAACTCAGTCGGGTATTTTATATATCTGTAAAGGTCTGCTTCGTTAGGCCTACAATACAGATATTCTACTTGGTCTGTCTCATTTCTCATCGTGGCTATGGCCCCACGCAGCTCCCCGTCAACTAATTGAAAGACTTCTCAAGAGCTAAGTGATTGTGCCCTACTACAAACAATCTAAATATCCAATTGGCTGCGCCCCTCATCCAATGTCTCGATAGTGAAAGAATTATTGGCTTGTTGGTTTAACTCTAGTCTTTCCCGAACTCGTTCTGATTAATGATGGCTTGATCTCCGCATGCGACTATCCTTTTGGGTAATGCCCAC
The DNA here is from genome assembly GCA_030737815.1 of Allium fistulosum. Lineage (NCBI taxonomy): Eukaryota > Viridiplantae > Streptophyta > Magnoliopsida > Asparagales > Amaryllidaceae > Allium > Allium fistulosum. The sequence continues at coordinate 1,459,727,557 of CM060903.1, forward strand.
TAAAACCTACTCGTAATTAGGAGTACGGTGTCATACGAATATCCTACTCCATCATCAACCTTTTGACTGCCTACAAAGGTCTTCTTCATTAGGCTTGCAATGCAAAAACAGTCAAGACATACTCTCTTGATGGAACACCTACAGACCTGCCTCCATGGGTGCAGCTTCGTTAGGCCTACCCCAGAGGGCCATCCTAGAGTATCCTCACGTCCCGTTGAAGTCTCGTACTTCCTTCTAGCCTGAACAAACTAAGTTGGACGTACTCTTTCTGTACTAAAATCTGCAATGAACTGCTTCGTTAGGCTCTTTATCCAGATTCTCTTTCGGGTTGCTCCAAACGCACCTTACCATTTTATTAGACCCTACGTCTAATATTTTACTATGCGTTTAGTTTACTTTCTTATTCTGTTGGTTACTTATTTACCCTAATCAGCAAGCCCAGCCCCACCTATGTGTGAGACCATCAGTCCTAGACCTGAAATGGAATGCTGCCGATACGGGCCACTTCTATTATTTTGCTTATTAACTTAATCCAAGGTCTACGTTTGATAAAATAAGCCTCTTCTATTTCTTTCTTTTTAATTATAACCTTCGTGTTACAATTGTACTTGCAATTGTTACTTTTATATTCTTGTTACTTTTATATTTTTTTTCTTTCTTTTATAATCTACATGTTATAAATGTAATTGAAAGTGTCTCTGTTCTATTCTAGTCCATCTTCTTTTATTGTGATACTGAATTCTCTTTAGTTCTCTTATATTATATGACAGTCTTAGCTTGGGACTACGTCCAACTGTCACAAATTACTTATCATAATAACTGCTTTACTTTTTATTCTAATATCTATGCAGTAAATGTAGATCTAGTCACATATTCTGTTTATTGTTTCTAGTCTTGTCAAATAATTAACTTGATTATTTCTTCTTTTTAATTTCTTTAACGCTTCGCGTTATTCTCTTTTATTCTGGGAAGTAGTTCTATTCTATTGGTTGATTGCAAAAACTGCGCTAAAAATCCATTTCCATATTTTAATACTAAATAATGCTATAAACAATAACTCATAACTGCAAGATATTACTTTTATTATTTCTTTAATTGTTGGGTAATGCCAAATACAGTAGTGTCTCTATTTTGCACCAATTCCATTTTTCTTGCTTTTATTCTTGCAATTACGTTTATCGGTATTCTTACCATATTAAACTATGGAAATGTATTCCCTTTTCTAAACCAACTAACTAATATGTCACTAACTTCCAAATCAAGTTATTAGATTTTTCCCTTTTTAATTCATTCCTCAAGTTTTAACATAATTTACTGTAAATTTCTTACTTTTAGGCTTATGACTTTCTCTATAATTTTTAAACCTAATATTACTTATATTTAATTGGATTCCTTTCTTTTTCCAGATAAATAACATTTAAATATAAGTACACATCTCTTATAAAATTTACAGTTTCAACATAACTAATTAGTAGAACTAATTACTAAAATAAATGCTGAATTAAATATTTAACGAGAATTTAACGATATTATATATCATAAACATAAACGAGATATAATTTAAATCCACTCACCTATCGTCCTTAGCTTTACTCCATGGCCTTCTTGGATCACCTTCTAAGGCATCTAATATTTTTATTAAAACGATATTCTCCCTAGAAATATTTTCTATTTAGGGTTCAGCCTCAGGCAATGAACCCAATTGGGAGAAAATCTGATTGTGAGAAAATAGCTAGCCTTAGGGTCCTATTTATACTGGTGTTTGGGGATCCGGTGCAACCACGTCATAGGCTTGCTGTGAATCGTTGGATCCAGAAAATAATGTTTCAGATCGCACGAAAATCGAATCAGAAAAGCTCGGCACGTTCTTGGACGATTTAACGTCCAGAGCAAACGCGGGTCGACCTATGTTCTTTATCGGTCGACCTTAGTGCTTTGCCGGTCGACCTGATGGTCGACCCGTGGGGTCCTTATATTTGTTATTTTTTTTGTTTAATTAATTATATATTTCTGATTTCTTGTTCTTCTCGTATCTTTTTCATATTAACTCGGATTTCGACAAGTTATATATGGAAATTGATCAGAAAATCGCCACGACACAATGGAATAAGTTTCGAGTCCATATTCTGACAATTCTGAAAATGCTTATTTTCACTGTTCATCGTTCTTTGATTATTTAATTATCTAAAAATGCGGGGTGTTACAATGGGTTAAGTTAAGTGGTACCTCAATGGTGGGGTCCGCTTTTGGAAATAGGTATTAAATGATGGGATCTGCCTTAATTAAGGTATTAAATGACCAGAGTCTACCTATTTTCCATAAGAAAGTATTAAGTGACCTAAGAGATTCCATATGATGTCAGCTAGATAGTACCATTGAGGAGCATGCCTTGGAAATAGGTATTAAATGATGGGGTCTGTCTTAATTAAGCTATTAAATGACCAAAGTCTACCTATTTTCCAATAAAAGGTATTAAGTGACTTGGGTACCATCACTCACATTATTAGCTATTTATGACGTATGATTGGGATATGAGATTCTTGAAACCTATTTCCAGAATGGAAGGTATTAAGTGGTTGAACTCGCCTCCTTTCCTATAAAGAAGTATTAAATGGTTTAATGGTTTATTTTTCTTAGACGTGTTATTATTTTGAGATATACTGCTCAAGTACTAAAAAGGTAAGATTTGTGGTTTTTATTCACCGACATTGTTGTTCTTACTCCCTCCTCATTGCAACAGAGGTTAAAGACGTTGATGGAAATGGCGACGCTTGGAGACGGAGGTGGTGGGCTTATGGCGGTATTTACCATTTTTATTTGCTTTCATATGTACCCATGTTTTCAGATTATGGTTGTAACAGATTATGTTACGGTTTGATGGTATCTTATATTTTGACATTGTTATAATTTTGAAATAAATTGGTACATTTTACTATCATATTTTATTCCATCAACTATGAGTTCTGAAAGTTTTGTTATGGCTTTGTAATGTTATTTCTTTTTACTACCAGTAGCTTACCTTAAAATGGTTCTAAGATTCGATATGCCTTTTTTGGGTCGAAATGTAGGTCCATTCCGAGGTGGGTTGTTACATTTGGTATCTGAGCCTAGGTTATCGATCAACGGGGTAAAATGTACGTATAAGAGGCGTATTTGTTATTTTAGAAAGGTTTTTTCCAAAATTATTACTGTATATGTATGTATGTATGTATGTATTTTTGAATTTACGTCTAACTCTATAGATTCCAAATATAAAAATAGTTGTGACCACATTTCGAAAGGATGGACGAGGCGACTATGAGTTGGAAGAATAAATGGAGATAATTTCTACTCCTACTCTGATTACCCATTGAGTGGAGATCATATCTTTAGGAGCAAACTAAGAAGAGTGTCAACTTATGGAAGCACCCTAAAAGCTGGATAGTAATTAACTCCTTGATAGGATCTAGTCTTCCTTATCATTATGGAACCTATAGACATATTTAATAATAGTGGTAACCATAGATGGAATGGTTTAAAAGAAAGAACATATTTTAATCCTACCTCTTGGGACATAATTTGATAAAAAGATTTCTTTGCAAACCCCTTTAAAATTTGAAAGTGCCTTTCAAAAGATTTTAAAATGAAATTCTTATGAGTTAGATATTTTTGTTAAAAAGTAATCTTAGATGACTTTCAAATTATACCACCGTTTGTTTTGTAAAAAGTTTGAAAAGAGGGTGTAAATTTAAAAGGGGGTGGTGAAATATTTTGGTAGGTGATTTTAATTTACAAAATTGGTGACTTAAGAAGTAGAAAAAAAATTCCATCTACTTTTTTATCGTATAAAGTTATAAAAGGTATCTTTGACCATTGATTGGATTTTTAAATAAACTAGATGTTTTGTAGAAGGAAAAACATTCAGGTAAAGATAAAAAGTTTTATGTGTTTTTCCGAATTTGAATTTCAAAACTTATTTGAATAAGAATATTATTAGATTTGACAAAATAAAAGATTACAAAAGAATTTGAGAGTCTTGAGAAAAGTTACAAAACGTATTTTGCCAAATAATAGTACAATTTGAGCAATAGATGTTACTATACTCTTTAAAATAGTATAACTGTTATTTTGGGATGCTAATTAAGTTTTGAATCTTTTGTGTTAAAAATCTTGTTTTCAAAAAGGACTAAATCCTTATTTTAGTAAGCTATCGCAAAGGAAAGTTTTTCAGAAGTTCCTTTTTGAAAAATCAAAAAAAATTGAATGCCATAAATTAGGAAGTCTAACTTTTAAGAGGAAAAGTTTTGTTAAGGAAAGTTAAAAAAAGGAGACTGTTTTATTCCTATTTGGGAATAAAGGAATTTTGAATCTTTGATAAAGTCTTTTTTTGATATCTACATTTTCAAAGATGGAGATATTGAATATGATACTTCATGTTTTAAGTATTATAAGAAATGAAATAATAAATGCTTACTTTTAAATAAATTTATTTTATGAAGATATTCCAGATCCGTAATTTGGTTGTGAATTAGGTTGCCCATATGATATGAATTTCTATATTTTAATTTTGGAGCAATTTTCGTGTAATTTCCATAAATTATCCAATTTCCAAAAATTTGTATAAAAGTGCGTTGTTTGAAGTAACAAGGAATACACTAAAAAGGAAAGAGATGTATAAGAGATAGATATTCTTTTCCATAGTCTAATACACTAGAAAGGAAAGAGATGTATAAGAGATGGATATTGTTGTCCATAGTTCACACTGTTTATTTCAATAATAAGAAAAAAATAATTCCTTATAATTTCAAACAAAGCAAAAAATCTCAATTGTGTTTAATTTATGATGATAATCTTTTTGGAGGATAGCTTCGATAAATTAAAATATTGTAACGACCCGATATTTTGAACCATTCGCATCCATTATAAGTGTATAGGTAGACACTCATGCCGGAGTTGAATTGCTCAAAATACCGCGTTGTAATTAAAATTTGGCAAATCTCAGAATATACAGTAAATAAATATAATCACAGATCACAGACACAGAGTAAAATAATGCAGCGGAAGTAAAAGAAATAGTAGTTCATGAAGCTACTATCTAAATATTTCAGAGTTACATAAGATACAACAGAAGAAATAGATTACAACAAAAGTCTCAATAAAATAACCAAGTACAAGCTGATTAGAACAACGGAATTGAAATAGATAGGACATGACAAGCAGATAATCTCCAGCGATTCAAATCTCCAAGAGAATGGAAATCCAAATCTGTGAATAACTCAGGCTGACCCAAGCGTAAAGCAAAACACAAAACACTCGAGTCAGGACAATATATACTTATATAATGTAAACCAACTCAAGTGAACTGTAATAAAGGTACAAGTAACTTAGAAGATGCTTGGGACCGCCCATCCTCTAAGGATCCGTTAAACTATCTACTATGTAGTAATATTCGATATTATAATAATGTCTAATATAAAATAAACATACTTTTAAATAGCATTTAGGCTTTACATTTTCCACCTTAACACGTAATAGTCCCAGTAGTCTATCCAGTATTAGCATACTCCCAAAATGGGGGCTACCCTCGATACTCCACAGGCTACGGGAGAAATCACAAATCGTAGTAAAGCTCGATATGGTAGGTGACACGGCACAACTAGGCAATGCCAGGGTAGATATACCAATTACGCACACGGACTGATGGAGCGCATAGCAGCCACTATCGTCCACCTCGAACAACACTCCCAAATCGGAGGATGGCCATCTAATCAATCACAAGTAAGAGTATAATATCGAAGAAATGTGTCCGAGAAGAGGTGCTACCTCACTGGTCCGAGATCGCTCCTGTTTTAGCCACCTTATGCAAACTCACGGGAGTTGGGTCCTCGTAACATACCTTAAGAACGTCGCCACCATCCTACTTCATTCTGGAAACTCCACCGCGTACACAGTTGTCAAAGTGGTTTTTGGTATCGATAGAGAGTATGTCCATATCCGATCCCGGTCTCTTTAACAACCAATCGTTATTATAACCCGTGGTTATAAGTTTAAAAATAGTTTATACTTCAAAATAGAATATCATTTCAAATCTAAATCTTTATCAAAATAAAGATTAAATCAATTCCAAACCATTTCCACATTTTTAAAATATCATATCATTTCAAAACTTCATTTCAAATCATTTTAATATTCCAAATATCATTTGAGTTCAAATCTAAATATTCAACTTTAAATACCTTTTAAATTTAAAGGTATACTTCATTTATTATCATTTCAAGTCACCTTTTAAATAGTTTATATTCCAATCAAATAATTCATTTAAACCTTTTAAAAGCATAATTATTATATTTTCAAATCAAGTATTCAATTTCCAAAGTTTCAAACCATTTTGAGTTCATTTACTAAGTCAAAAACCCTAATTATTAAAATTTCAGCATTTCACACCATTTAAAAACAACTACTATAGGTTATATTTGAAAACATTTTTAATTCAGCAAAGACAGCACTTAAAACTGCTGTTAAAACTCAGTTTTAGTTGAATTATAGTTCAAAACAGAAAAGACAGCATTTCAGAAGTGCTGCGGTAGTTCAGATTTCAAAACAAGGGTTAAATTTGGTTTCAGCAAAGACTGCAGACCATTATAGCATTTCCAGAGAATGCTATAATAGACCTGAGTTCAATATTAGCCTATAAGTTCAATTACAGCAACTACAGCATTTCAGAAATGCTGTAATAGCTCTTTTTACACAATTTTAGTTCAAAACAGAATTTATAGCATTTCTGAATGCTATTAAAAGTTAATTTCAGGTGTTAGTGTATTTCCAGCAATTAAATAACTTTAATTTAAAACACATAAACATTTTAAAAAATCATATTTTAACATTTAAAATGTTCATTTACATATCATTTAACATATATCTTTTCACAATAAATTTCTTATAATCAAATCCAATTTTCAACAATTTACTTAATAAATTTTAGTGTAAAAGTGTCCAATTCTTCACATTTCAACAAATAAACTTAACACTTCAAATTTAAATTACCATTTCACAATTTAACTAAATTTCCAATTTTATTTAATTAACTTAAACCTTTAATTAAAACCAAATTTCACATTTCCTAGTCAAGTTATATTTTAAAAGATCACTTCTAAACATTCATTTATTTAACCACTTAAATTCATAGAAAAATCAATAATACTTTAATAAATCACTTAAATTCAAATTTAATCAAATTATCATATTTACCATTTCCAAATAAAATTTAATATCCATTTTATTTATATAACTTAAATATCATTTTTAACCAAAATTCCAAATTTCCAACTTAAGTTATATTTCAAAAATCCAGTTAAACCATTCATTAATTACATTTTTAACACATAGAAAAAATCATAATTTCTTTAATTCAAAATATTTCAAAATCTGTTTAAATAAAATTTCATAAATTTATATTTTTAAAATACTTAAAAATATTCAAAACACTTTATAAAATAACCACGGGCCTGTATATAGTTTTCTAGCCCAGGTCAAGTGATACGGATATGTATCATTTCAATCCGCAGTTTAAAAAGAAAAAATCCGGGTCCTATCATTTCAAACCCTCAATCCCAAGTTAAAAATAAATTAAATAAAAACCATTCAGGCCTATCATTTCATCCCATAACGATTTTTTCCTATTCTAAAGTCTGTACGGGTATGTATCATTTCAACCCATAGTGATTCTAGTCTACAGGGAACTTGCAATGGTGATAATTGATATAAATAACAGAATAACATTAAATAACAGTAACATATCATATAACAGGTGTATAAACATCATATGATCATAACATAGTCAAGTATAACATGATAATATATTTCTACATATTCACAGGGTGTCAATTTACTAGTTATATAGGTACATATTGTCTGGTGGGAATAACTCACCTGTTAAAGCTGGAGATTAGCGATCAAACCACACAGAATAGATTCCAGAAAGCACAACAAGCACGATATAGCATGACTTTTGATTTGAATGAATGGAGAGCCTTGATATTTATCTTGTAAACAATAACCAAAACAAGACAATATACACATAAATATTCAACGCAAAACAATGTTGAAACAATGAAGATAAGAAGCAACAACGGAATAGATTACTTGACCGTGCTTTAACCATTCAAAAGATCGAACAAGGGGTTCATTTTCTTAGCCATGATGATGATGAGTGTGGGAGAGACAAGGTTAACTCCTCGGATACATAAGACAAAACAATACAAACAATATAAGTTTTCAACCCAAAATTTAAATAAAACAATGTTAGAGATGACTGCATAAAGCAAATAGAAATGCTTGCACTTGCTTTCAACCTTTAATGCTTCAGCCCTAGGTTGGAATACATGGCCATGGTGTGAATTTAGATCTGGTTTGGGTCAATAAGATTGGCCATAGCATGGGAAAAGATAGAGCAAAGGTTTGTGTACATGAACTACACAAGCTAAGGCAACACACCAATGTTTTTATGCAACAACAAGCCACGACCAAGGCAAGCAAGAGCATGGACAGGCCTGGTGGGTCAGGTACAGATGTGGTAGAGGTGTTAGGTCAGAAAATGGCTGGTGGTGATGATGTATGTGGCGGCCAAAGTGGTTTGGTGAAGTGGTGAAGGCATAGGTGCTTGGAAATGCAAGTTTTCAAGTGTATATTGCAATTTTGGTGGAGTTTGTTTAGCTTTTTGGTGGATCTATTTCAACATGGGGCACGGCCAGAGATGTGGGGTCCAAGGTGATGATGTGGCAGAGGGTCCAGGTGGTGCTGGAGGTGGTGGAGGTGGTGTTGGTGGCGGCTCTGGGTGGTGGAAGGTGATAGTGACAATTCTAGGTCTAGGCTTGCATATATGTGATGTAATATTGGATTTTTGGTGGTGTTCTCTAGCGAAGATGGCTCGGCCTGGCCATGGTGGGGTGCTAGGGGGTTGGTTGATCAGAAATCAAGGTTGTGGAGGTCGGCCTAGATCTGGTTGAGGAGGAGTGGAGCCATGAAGTTGAGAACAATATACAAAAATTCAATAGAAAACCATAAAAACAAGAAGAAAAGAAGATGAATTTACCTAAAATTTTGCAAGATGGAGGCCATGATTTTTTTTAGGGTTAAGAAGCTTTGAAAACTCGTGAATAACATGAGGAAGTTGTCTGGAAAAAATGAGGGATAGAACGACAAAAAATAAAATATGTATTGATTGAAAAAGAAACGGTAGAATTCAAAAGGACTAAGCACACAAAAGGTATCAAACTCTTCATATATCTTTAATTCCTTTTTATAACTTTATATTTCTGGAAAAAATAATAATCCCAGTTAAAATTTCGAAATTTTATCAAAATATAATAATTTATATAAATATTTATCAATTATATAAAGTTAAATTAAGAAAATAGCTAAAATAGTAAACTAGTCTAGAAAATTTGGAATTGAATAGAATAAATTTTTAGAAAATTCATATGAGCTTGAAATATATTTTTGAACATAAATAATAACATAAAATAAAAATATATTCACAAAATAAATATTAAAAATTTAATATACATGTAATTTTTAATGAAGAAAATAGCAGAAAATAGGAAAACAGCCTTTAAAATGAAAAATAAATACAGTAAATTTTGGAAAAATTCTATTATCATTTTAAAAATATAAAAAGACAAAATTATACATAAAAACATATTAACACATATTAAAACAAAATATAAGAAAGAAAATATGATTTATAAAATTTAAAATAGGCAAAATTGCACAAATAAACAATTTATACTAAAAATTGAAATGTACATAACTTTTACATTTTAACTCCGTTTTCAACGAAACGAAAAGTAGTGTTCAAGTTATTACATCTATTTTTATAATAAAAGATAAAATTTATAATTTCAAACTTTTAAATTTTTAAGTTTAAAAGTCAAAGTTTGACTATTTGACCAAAATTCACATTTTCTGGAAATATTAAATTTAGTCATGTTTGGAATTCAAATCCACATACAAAATCAAAGTTTTTATATTTACAATAACAAAATTTATTCTTGTCATAAATAAAGCTTTTAAATCTGGAAAAATCAATTTAAAAATAATTGTAAAATACAGGGTTGTTACAAATATGGAAATGAATATTCTAGTTGTAGAATTAATAGTTAGATATAGATATCGTATAATTACGCTAAACGATTAATATATATATATATATGTATGTATGTATGTATGTACGTATGTATGTACGTATGTATGTATGTATGTATGTATAACATAGATTACGACTATATGCATATTAGTGAGTAATTAACGGATTAGGAATACGACTGTGTGTGTATGTGTATGGAGAGTATTTGATTTAGGGCTAGGTCATAAGGAAGCAAGGTTAATAGAGTTACATGATTGAAGTTTGCCCTTCACTTTGAGGCTACCAGCAGTTGTATACACTTTAATTGATGTGAGATATCTACATGATAAGTATTTTTAATGATGCGAGGTTAGTCCCAAATTCTATAGACAAAATCTGCCCAGCTAATATGGCTACCAGTTCCTACGAATAGTCGGACTAATGTGAAACGTCAATTTGAGTATGGGTCATAAGACGAAGGGCCTACTTCGGGGTCTTGAGGTATTAAGTGGTTCTTTGAGAGCATGTCTCTTTTTCCCAGATGAAGTATTAAATGGTCAAGGGATTATGTTAGGAAATATCTCAATGGGGGGTTCTCTTTTGGAAATAGGTATTAAATGATGCGGTCTGCCTTAATTAAGGTATTAAGTGACCAGAGTCTGCCTATTTTCCACAAGGAAGTATTTAGTGACCTAAGATATTCCATATGATGTCAGTTAAATAGTACCATTGAGGAGCACGGCTTGGAAATAGGTATTAAATGATGGGGTATGCCTTAATTAAGATATTAAATGACCAAAGTCTGCCTATTTTCCCATAAAAGGTATTAAGTGGCATGGGTTCTATCTCTCACATTATTAGCTGTTCATGACATATGATAAGGATATGAGATTCTAGAAACCTGTTTCTGGAATGGAAAGTATTAAGTGGTTGAACCCGTCTCCTTTCCTGTAAAGAAGTATTAAATTGTTTAATGGTTTATTTTACATAGACATGTTCTTATTTTGAAATATACTTCTCGATTACTGTAAAGATAAGACTCGATGTTTTTATTCACCAGACATTGTTGGTCTGACTTCCTCCCCATCACAACACATGTTAAAAACGTTAATGGGAAAGGTGATGCTTGGAGATGGAGGTGGTGGGCTTGTGGCAGTATTTACCATTTTTATTTGCTTTCATATATACCCATGTTTTCAAACTATGGTTGTAACGGATTATGTTACAGTTTGATGGTATCTTGTATTTTGACATCGTTATGATTTTGAAATAAATGGGTACATTTTACTATTATATTTTGTTCCATCCACTGTGAGTTCTGAAAGTTTAATTAAAGCTCTGTAATGTTAATTCTTTATACTAGCAAAAGCTTATCTTAGAATTGTTCTAAGTTTTGATGGGCTTTTCCTCAGTCTAAATTTAGGTCCTTTCAAGGGTGGGTTGTTACATGGGGTTTCACATTTCAAATATTAGCATTAAACAACTTTATCAAAATGGTTGATTAACTTAAAAAAACAAATTAATTCTTTTAATATCATTAATTAAAATGATTATCAATGATTAATTACTTCAAACATCTTTATTTAAAATAATTTTTTTGGCAATGCCAACTTTATTTAAAATAATTAATTTGATTTAACCATGATTAATTACTTCAAACATCATTATTTAAAATGATTAATTAACTTAAATCATCATTATTGAAGTGATTATTTAACTTTAAAACATCATTACATAAATGATTAATTAACCCTAAAAAATCATTATTAAATTTATTAATTAATTTTAAACATTGTTAATAAAATGATTAATTAATTCTAAAACATTATTATAAAAGTGATTAATTAAACTTAAAACATCATTAGCAAATAATTAATTAACTATAATACATCATTAATTAAACTTAAACATCACTAGTTAAAATGATTAACTAATTTTAAACATCATTAATAAAATTATTAATTAATCTTAATCACATCATTAATTAAATAATTAATTAACCTTAATCATCATTATTTAAAATGATTAATTAAATTTAAACTACCATTACTAAAATTAACTAAATTTAATCACATATTTATTTGAATAATTAATTATCTTTGCAAAAACCCAAGCACAAGATTTAACCAAAAAATTTCAAAAGGAATAACATGTTTTCAAAGTGCTGATATAGCGATAGTCGCTATACGGACACTTTCATAAACACTTTCCATATGTCACTTATTCAACCAAACATCACATAACATAATGATAAGTACAAATACAAAGGTAACTAACAACTATACATCATGTAGAAAGCATCCTAATATTATTTACTTAAGCCTTATTCCGACTATTTTCAAGTCACTTTACCAAATAACAAGATGTCGACTTTTCAAGTGGTTACCAAGCAAAAAAGTCCAATACTTTTTAACGTATAACAACATAAGGAAATAACACGTATTTGCATCACAATAATGATGGTCAAAACATTAATTATAAAGATGAGACTTTGCTCACCAAAATGGAACCAAACTAAGTCGAACTACCATTACGCCTTGTACTAACAACCGATCTTTGTTTTTCTTCTAAAAAGTTTGAATTTTTGGAGCCTAAATAGGCTAAATAGGTTTGGCCATGGGCTACAGGGCTCGGTCATGGTGGGTTTGAGGAGATATGGGTCTTGATGGGAAGTATGTGAGGTGTAGAGAAGAAAGCAAGAGGTATTAACAATTTTTCTTAGGGGAAAAGGAAATAATAAGTGATTTTTAAATTTTAAAACTTTGTGGAAGCCATGGAAGCTTGAAAAGGAAGATGGATGTTTAGAAAATAAGAGAATGAAATGATAAAAAATGAAAAGGAAAATTTGAGAATTGTTTTTATAAAAATCCTTCTTATGTTTTCTCCTAGATGGCACTACCAAGGCTTCACCAAGAAGGCACTAGTAAGTCCTCTTTAAGAAGGCACTACTAAGTCTTCTTAAAGAAGGCACTATTTTTGTTAAATTTCTTAGGAAGTTAGATGATTTAAAAACTTGTAATTGTTTCTATATGCTACCATACAAGTGTATAATAATTCAAACAACTTTTATTTAACACAAAGTCGATCTTTAACAAAACGTTTTTCGGTAACATTTTTTATATTTCTTCCAAGTTTATATTTTTGTAAACACATTTCAAAAACAAATTTACTAACTTTACTAAATAAAAATGAGTTATTTGAGCTTTTAAAATTCATTGACTAAATATTTTAAAATTAATTAAATATTCACAAATCAAAACGATAAAATTTTGGGTCGTTACATCCTCTCCTCCTTATAGGAAATTTCATCCCCAAAATTTATCATACACACTTAAGGATACCAAAAGAACCCAAATGATATCATTAAATCAAACAGGAACAAAGAAAGTGACTTCATCACAACTAGTGAGTACACTAAAAGGTACTAAAATATATAAACAACTATGACAACAACTCGGAATACGAATCCCTAATATAATCCTCGGTTTTCCAAGTACAATCTCGATCATCCTCACTCCATTGGACCTTAACAAGATTCACTTCCTTTAACCTCAATTGCTTTCTATCTCGAACGATGATACAAATAGGTCACCTAAGAACGGTTAGCTTAGGCTGAATTTCCAAATTAACTTGTGTTGATTCCACTATCGTCGAATGGTCATGTACGCATTTACGTAAATGAGATACGTGAAATACATTGTGCACATATGATATTCTATCTAGTAACTTCACTATATAAATAAGTCTACTAATCTGGTTCAAGATGGGAAAAGGGCCAATAAATCTAGGGGTAAGCTTTCTTGTCTTCCCAAACCTTACAACACTCTTCAATGGAGAAACCTTCATAAACAATGAACCTCCCACCAAGAACTCAAGATCCCTGCGCCTTTGATCGACATAACACTTCTGCCAATCATGTGCTTCCTTCATCTTCCTTCCAATATCATCTATCTTCTCACTTATTTCTAAGATCATGTCGGGCTCAAGGACAATTATATCACTAGACTCAACCCAACATGAAGGAGAACGGCACGAATGACCATATAGAGCCTCGAAAGGGGCCATGCCAATACTTTCCTAATAGTTGTTGTTGTAAGTGAACTTGACCAAGGGTAAATGATCTTCCCAACACAATCCAAAGTCAAGAATGCATGCTCGCAATAAATCCTTCAAGATCTGGTTTACTCTCTCCGTCCGTCCATCTATCTGGGGATGGTAAGCTAAGCTATACTCAGACTCGACTCGGTCCCTAAGGCAGTTTGCAGTCCCTCATAGAATCTACCATTGAATATCGAGGCTTGGTCGCTTACAATACTACAAGGAATAACATGAAGTCTCACAATCTCCTTCACATACAAACATGCCAGGTTTTCAGCAGTCCTATTCGGTTTAACAGGAATGAATGAGCACTCTTGGCCAGCCGATTGAGTATAACCCAACACCTTCGTTCCCTCTCTCGCCCTAGGAAGTCTATCAATAAAGTCCATTGAGATCAGCTCCTACTTCCACTTGAGGATCTCAAGCGGCTGAAGTAGTGCAGTGGATTTCTGTTGGTCACTCTTAACTTGCTGACAGTTTGCACACTGACTCACAAAGATCAAAACATCTCGCTTCATCCCCTTCTACCATAACACTCTCTTTATATCTTTGAACATCTTGATCACTCTTGGATGGAAAGATAATAGGTGACATACAGCTAATGCATTTCTTCTAAGACCATTAACATTTGGAACAAAGATGTGCTCGTTCATCCGCAATACGCCTCGGGGTTCAATCTCAAAACTAGAAACAATACCTTTTTGAGCATCCCTCTTATGTCAAGCCAAAATAAGATCTTCTTGTTGACTAGCCGCAATCCACCCCAGTGGTGCTGGTTTGACTTCTAAGTTAGCAACCATCGCAACATTCCTACTCAATGCATCTGCAATAGCATTTGCTTTCCTAAGGGTGTATAGAATTTCAAAATCATAAGAAGGGAGAAACACTAGCCATATCTGTTGCCTCAAATTGAAATCTTTCAAGGTAAAGAGATATTTTAAGGACTTGTTTTTCGTGTATAACTCGAACATTTCACCCAGAAGATAATGCGATTATATCTTAAGTGTGAAGACTACAGCTAAAAGTTCCAAATCGTGCGTAGCATAATTTTTCTCATATGGCTTCAGCTGTTGACTTGCATAGGCAATAACCATCCCATGCTGCATCAGAACTGCTCCTAAACCGAAATTATAAGCATCTGTATATACTGTTAAACCTCGGCTCCTTCTGGAATGGTCAAAATAAGAGTGCTAATCAACATTTCCTTCAATTCCTTGAATGTCGACCGCACTTAAGCGTCCATATGAACATAACATCTTTCTTTGTTAACTTCGTCAGATGAGAAGCAATCTTCGAGAAATCTTTGATGAATCTATAGTAAAAACCAGCCATTCCCAAGAAACTTCTAACTTTTGTTGCATTCTCCAGCTTCTCCGGTTTTGAACTGCAATAACTTTAGTTGAGTCCACTGATATGCTTTCTCCTGAAAAAACATGTCCTAAAAACCTAACTTCATATTTTCAAAAACGGCACTTAGAAAAATTAGCCTTCAACACATGGCTCCTCAAGGTATGTACAACTCGGAGATGGTACTTCTGTCCCTCCTTCATTTTCGAATAGACAATAATCTCATCAATAAAGATGAGGAAAACTTTATTAAGAACATCTCGGAACACTCGATTCATTAAGTCCACAAAAAAAGCAGGTGCATTAATCAGCCCAAACGGAATAACTAACCACTTATAGAAACTATTTGGAGTCCTAAAAGCGGTTAAGGGCATACTCTCCTCTGCTACCCTTAATTGGTGAAAACCGATGGCAAGATCCAATTGGATAATATCCAAGCACCATGGAGTTGATCAAACATGTCGTTGATCCTTGGTAAAGGGTATATATTCTTGATAGTCCTTTTATTCAATTCCTGGTAGTCTGCACATAATTTTAAAGAACCATCTGCCTTGGTAACAAAGATGACTGGCGATCCCCAACTAGAAGTACTAAGTCTTATCAATCCATTCTACAATAAGTCGAATGTCTAGCTTTCTAACTCTCTCCTTTTTTTAGAGCCAACTTTTGTGGAGGTTGAATAATAGGTCTGGGTTTTGGAATCAGATCAATTCGGAACTCTACTTCACGGTGGGGAGGTAAACCATGCACTTCATCGAAAAAATCCATGAAATCCTGAACAACAGGTATATCCCTAAGCTCTCCATTAGCTACTTCAAGTTAATATAGAAAACTACTCATAAACTTGTTAGGTCCTCACAAAATATATCTACACCAACATCTCCAGTATCTCTAACTCTTACAATCCTTCGACCACAATCCAAAATTGCTCTAAAATTAGATAACCAATACATCCCCAACAATAATCCAAAACCCATGAATCCAAGAGCAAAATAATCAAAGGGAAAGGAACAATTTCGAAAAGAAATAGGCATATGTAAACACATATTGTCCAGATTTGTCGGACCCCCAATAGGGTTCGACACATAAAGGGGATTACTTAAAATAATGGATTTATGGTTAAGTCTATCAACGAGATCAACTGAAATAAAACTATAGGAAGCACCCATACGGAATAATATCCTAATAGAAAGATTATGGATGGATAATGTACCTTGCAACACCTGCTTCCCCTTCTGTCTTGAAGAAGTGGATGGTATCTCCTCAATAGCAAAAGCCTGTCCTTGTGACCCCTTCTTTGGAAAAAGACACCGATTCTTCATTTGTCCTTGCTTATTACAATTATATCAGATTGAATCGCTAGGAGGGTTAGTGCAATGATTTGCAAAGTGACCCATATTGTTGCATTTATAACAAAGAATTTTGGACAAGTCCCATGGCTTCTTCTGTGTTGGGGCCCTACCTCTAGGTTTCCTTCCTGACCACTACTTCTTTCCTTTGCGCTTGAAATTCGGATTGCCTCCAACTGGTATCATTGATAAAGGCTTGGCATTGATTGCTAGCACTATTCCCTTTTGGACTCCTTCCTTAATATCAAGGGTTTTAAACCTTAAAGCCATACTGGTAAGGTTGGTGAATGTACCCATAAGATGTTGGTCATTTCTCATTGGAACTCTGGTCGCATTCCATTCACAAACATTTCATTCTTCTTAACCAGAGTGTCTATCAATCCAAGTCCAAAATGGGATAATGCATTAAACTTGTGCTCATACTGTCCCACTGCCATATCACCTTACTTCAAATCCAGTAAAATCCTAAACAACTGCGTCCTTTCGGGTTCTTGGATAAATTGTGCTTCAAAGACTTCCCTAAACTGTGCCCATAAGAACTCCTCCTCTGGAGTATTAGTCGTTACAGAATCCCACCAGTCCATCGCCAACTTTTGAAGTTGTCGCGATGCTAACATACGTTTCTCTACATCTTCCAACCGAAGATCTCCAAATATCCTTTCACGGGACCTAAGCCAAGTCTGCACTTTAAGAATATTTTCAGTACCATAGAAAGGTTTCCCGCCCAAAGTGGTGTGATTCTTGCTTAAAGTCGCGAAGTTCATAGGAGGTTGAACTTGTGATACCACTTCCTCCACGGGGCCCACAGGTGGCACATTTCTAGTTGTTCTGCCATTTGTAGCTATGCTAGTTCCAGACCTACCCCTTCCTCCCCTTCTTGTATTCATGTTCTATTACCTGGATAGATAACAGGTATCTTTAGAACACAAGAATAGATCAAAATAGTTTTAAGGGAAACAACGCCGATGGATCTAGAACGAGACTTTAGAGGACAGATATTATTATTATAAAAATTACAAATACGCACTCTCAAGATTTACTCAATCTAGGGCATCACTTACCCTATCTTTAATGAGTTGTACCCCAATCAGGCTAAGGTGTTCGCTCAACTAAAGCTCTGATGCCAACTATGACGACCCACCTTTCCGACCCCTGAGAATGACCCTTAACACAACATCGATGTTCTTGTGTCGTTGTCAAGCATTCGAAAGACAAGTTGTCATGGGACAAAATAAAAGAACGGATCAGAATAGAATGGAAAAGCCCCACATCGGAGCGGTTACATATAATAAAAAAATAATAGAGTACATCATGTTACTCTTAACATGGAGTTATCAGCGTTACACAAAAGTACTACAATTATCAGACTAGGGGATTACACATTCTGCCTTTACACTTTCCAATACAAAATACATATACATAATCATACAGCAAAACAGATAACGAGATAGGTAAACGAGCCTCTTGCTCATCCATCGTCTTCAAAGAGCCCAAAGGAAACCTACTACTCTTGGACTACTCAAATATAATTGAGTACCCAAGATTTTAGGGAAAACAAACAACTCAGGTCAGAAAATAAGTCTTGTATGAGCAACTCTCTAATCAAAAGGATGGAAATAAATATAGTATGTAACGACCCGTAAAATTTTAACCGTTTTAATAACGTAATTAGTTAAAATTTTGTGAAATTTTAAACAATAAAATTTTGAAATAAAAATTTAATATTTGGAATACGTCTAATTAAACATAGCGACTGGTAAATTTTCGTCCGAAAATATGAAAGTTTATTTCGCACGTAAATTCACTTCAATTTAATCAGTTAAAAAGCGTTGAAAATAAAATGTTTCCGAAACCTAAATATTTTTACATAGAAAAATTCTAAACCATCTTCTGAGCAAGATTTCAGTTTGTCGTTTTTCCAAATTCGGACATCTTTGGCTCCGTCGTTCTTATTTTCTGCAAAATAGCAGTATTCTGGTACCGATATCGATTTTTATCGGATGTTCGTACCACTGATTTCTATATACCGTTTTGATCGTCTCGTCTTACTGATCACTGTGGAATATTCGTTTATTAATTTCGGAATCTGATACGCGACAAAATCGGTAAAACGATCGTCCGTACCGGTTCCGCATTTGGGTCTTTTAAGTTTCCAGTGTCCTTTCATTGTCTACCGTTCGAAAAACAAAGAGACATCTGTTTCATATCCCAAATATTAACCAATAGCCATCAGTCACTATTATTTGCTAAAAACTTAACTTCTGACTTTTGTTATTCTTTGGCTATTAGCATTCCAACCGGTTCTCTATATTGTTTTGGCTCGCTTTAGCCTTTTCACTTTGTTCTGCAAGTATAAAAAATTTAATATTGAAGCATGCTCCCTTTCTTCAACCTGTACGTCTCTCCACTTCCTCATATTCTTGGCCACCCATCGAGCTGCTACCATGATTCTTCCTCATGCCTTCTTCAACCCGAGACTCCATCACCTTCCCATAGCCAACACGTGCCCAGATCTGCTACTTCCCACGTTCACAACACCCCTTCACCCTATGGCAGCCGAACTCCAACACCAGCTCCACCCTCCACCGCTTTCTCAACCCATCCCTCTACCTTGACCACCCTCTGCCTTTCTCGTTCCCATCGCCATCCCACAACACACGACACCACCACACACCCTATAACCCACTCTCCCGTGCACAGCTGAACAAAATCCATCACCACCCTTGCTCCGCTCCCCTCCATCCCTCTGACCTCAGCCGCTGTCACTCCAGACCTCGTCTGCCTTCTCACAATCACTATCGCTTATCACGCCTAGCCTTCCTCTTCTTGTTTATATAAAGGTACATACATTAGTTTGCAAAGTTGTGTCACTTCGGCTGTATATATTCACCAATATATCTTTCTACTGTTGTAATACCCTACGTATATTTTATCTTCATAGTTTATAAATATATGTTTATATATTAGCTTATGAATATAGTGGTTTTACAGGCATAAGTTATTCACATAGAGTTGTACATATAAGTTATATAGGATGTTAATAGGTCAGTTTATATTAGCTAGAGGCCTACTTCCAGTTATTGTGGCAAATGGGTCCTATTGAGAGAGCTACTAAATACAACTAATGAAACTGCTACCAAGACAATGATTGTTCCGTAATGCGTGTAGGTGATAAGTTATGAAGTTCAAAGTCTGTTGTATCTAATTTTATGCTGTCTTTCTTTTTCATGAGAGGAAGTCAGTCCTTTGTTTCGTATTTTGTCTAAAAAAAGTGAAGTTGAAATAATGCTATGAGAGTTGATATCAATAAAAATATATATATATATATAAAATGTGTGTAGATGTTTGATATTACTGTGGGTGAGTTGTTAGTTGCGTCTTCTATGTATCTTAGTTTTGGATATTGTTATATTACTTAAAGGGTTGTATATATATATGTATATTTATATAAAAGTTATGTTTTAAGTACATATATATCCATAGGTAAGTTTTTAAAAACATATATAGATAGTCTATGCGTGTCAGTTTTCTAATATATAAATGTTTCCATTTTTGTTATATGACTTCAGAATCTAACTATATATCTAAGCATGAACGTGTACATATTGGGATTTTATATTGACTGTTATAATATATAGAAATATATTGATCCACAATTGTAAGTTTAATAACGGTTTACAGTTGAAAAATATATATTACCGTTTTAAGTATATAGGTAAGTTACACATTAGCTTATATATTAGTTTTATATAAGTATTGTTGATTTCAAGTATAAAGTGTACATAGGCTTATAATAATATTGATCTGAAAATAATTAAATTTGTATACATGTTATTTAAATGGGTGTTTTTGACAAAATTGGTTTTAGAGAAAACCTATAACGTATATTTTGTTTCAGTTTTATTAAGATGGGTCTAATTCGTTTTCATCAATCCCTGTCTATCAGCTTTGCTCGTCAAAATCATGTCCATCTAGCTTTGCTTTGGAAGTCGTGCTTGCATTTCATAACTCAATTCCATTGTCTGTCTCTAGCCTCGGAAGGTGAGCACTCACTCACGATTAACGTTCTTTTATTTATTAAATCTGATTTCAATTGAAACGACAATTTAAATATATTGCTGTTAGTTAATTACACTGTTATATATGTTATTGCCTGTATCAGTTCACCTGTGACATCTGACACCATTATCTGTTAATTATTTATGCAATAATAATACAGTTTGGCTGATAATTGATTGATTGTTGATGTTTATATTGGATGTTAAATTGTTAATGTTAAAATGTTAAATAGTGTGAAATTGAAGTTGATATAGGATAATTAATTGTTAAATTTGATTAACTGACATTTGTATAATATGATCCCTTTAACTGTTGAACTTATTGACACGTAGGATTTGTTTAATTACACTTTGAACCGTCGACGTATATTGGATTAATTGTTGTAGTATAAATTTGTAATTGGATGACGAGTGAAAACCGTAATGTAATAATCTTTAATCTACATGAAATGATAGTGTAGATTCTAGAGATAATTATATTAGTTCGTACAAATAACAATGCGAATTAATACGGTTATTTCGGGATTATTTGAATTGATTATTGGATCGTTATTGTTTGATGTTATTGCTTGTTTATTTACTTTGACACCATCCCAATTATCACACTGCAAGTTCCCTTTATTATGTTTTGATTTTGAATTGAATTGGAATCGGGTTGAAATGATAAATACCCAAATTGAACTTTGACCTTGGATATAGAAAATTAAATAAAACCCGATTGGTCAATAATTTGATTTAAAAATAAAATTGAAGATTTTATTTGAATAAATAATATGGTTTTGAAATGAAGTTGAAATTTGAATTTTTGATGAAAGGAAAATGTTAATATTTAATAATCTGAGAACAAAAGATTAACAATGTAATTAATGAAAGAATGTTGTTTAATTTGAGAAATGATTGAATTAAATTTTGAAATGATTTAATAATCAAGTTTGAAATTATAATTAAGTTGAAATTATTAAACTGTGAAATGATTTAATAATTAAGTTGAAATTATAATTAAGTTGGAATTTTAAAACTTTGAAATTATTTAAAAATTAAGTTTTGAATTATTTAATAATTAAATAAGATTGAATTATTTAATGATTAAATTGAATTGGAAATTCTTTAATAAGAAAATTGAACTCTTGAATAAGTGAATTTTACTTCGTAAATAATTGAAATTGAGTTCTTTATTAATTAAGTTTTGGAAAATTATTCAAGAAAGTAAATAAGTGAAATGGAATTTCTTTAACAAGAAATGAAAATGTGATATTTTGGAATTAATGTAAGACTTGATAGTTGAAGAGTTTGATTTGACGAATTTAATTTAATTCAAAATTGTAAGTTTTGTTTTAATGAAGTTGAACTTAAGAAATTGATTTAATGAATTGGAAATTTAATAGAAATTGTTTTGAATGATAAAGTAACTTAACGAATATTGAATGAAATCGATAAATGAATTTGAAATTGATTTAAATGTTAAATAAAATTTATTTAAATGATTTGGAATGAAACTTATTTACGAACTTGAATCAATATTTGAATTGTTTTAAATAAAATTTGAAATTGAATTATAAGACTTTGAAATGGAAATTTGGAAGTTTCGAAACGTAAATTATGGAAATTGGTTTGAAAGACAAATGAAATGTTGATTTACGAATTGAAATTGAAATTGAAATTGATTTGGTTTTGAAATAAATAAACGACCAATCGGTGTAATAATTACGAATGTTATTAAAGAGACCGGAATTCGGTTATGGATATACTCTCTATCTAAACCGAAAACCACTTTAATAACTATACGCGGAGTGATGATCCAGAATGAAGTGGTTGGAATGATGTACGTGCTGACTGAAGAAAGAGAACGAAAATGGATAACCTTGACACTTGTGTCAAATTGGAAATGACTAAAACAGGAGCTGTGCCGGGCCAATGGAGGATTGATACCTCAAGTGGACACACTTCTTCGAACTACTTATACTTGTTGTCGATTGGTGCACCCTTGATTTTGGGAGTGTTGTCTCACGGTGTTGCGGGCGCTGCGGCGTTGCGTTCTCACCAGTCCGGATCAGGCGAACGGTAGTATCACTACCTTGGGTATAGCCTCATGTGCCTTGTCATACTTGTATTCCATTTATGCGCGACCACTACGATTTTGATTTGTACCTTGAGTATATGGATTGCCCTCTGGTGACTTCCGGTTTTGGGGAAACTACGGTCTTGTATATGCTTGTGGGAATAAAAATGTGTTAAGGGTGGAATGGGTCATGACTTAACGCTATTTTGATATCTTTATATTACTGATAGACATTATCTACTTATCGTACACTACTACATAGTAGATAGTTTAACGGATCCTTAAAGGATGGTTATTCCAAACATCCTTTGAGTTACCTGTATTTAAATTGCTATTTCACTTGAGTTGGATTTATTAATATAAGAATGTTAATCCTGACTCGAGTGTTTTGTTTTTCTTTACGCTCGGGTCAGACTGAGTAGTTCAGCTTTCGAGACTCACCTTTGGAGTTGGAGCTTCGCTTGGAGATCCGGCCATCTATTCTGTTTCAATATTCGATGATTCCAGTGATGTATTCTGATTTGTATCTGATGTATCATATTACTCTTCTGTTGTATCTGGTTTAACTCTGATGTAACTTATACATTTATATAGTAGCTTCATGAACTACTATCTCTTTTATTTCCGCTGCACTTATTACTCTGTGTCTGTGTTCTGTGATTATTTATTTACTGTATATGTTCAGTTTTGCCAAATTTAAATTAACAGCGCGGTATTTTGAGCAATTCAACTCCGGCATGAGTGTCTACCTATACACTTATAATGGACGCGAATGGTCCAAAATGGCGGGTCGTTACAGTTGGTATCAGAGCTTTGGTAGCTCTAGGCAAAACTTAACATATAGGGTAAATGTATTTACAGAATCACTCTCATTCGAGTTTCAATCTCTTCCTTTTGACTCGATTCCTTTGAATTTTGGAACGTTCCCTGCGGTTCCGAAATTCATTCATGTCCCTCACTATTCGTCTTTTCTTGATCCTGGAGTGTCCCCATAACTCCATTCTGAATGTTATCTATAATAGATCGGCGGTCTCGCCAATCTTCGAATGATTCGTAAAGGATTAAGACTCCTTTATAATAGACATCGATTTACCGGAGATTTCTGTATCCTCAGTTTACGATGCTATCTATTACCTGCTATACCTGAATTCTATCTCTTGAGATCGAGTGTTGATTTACCTCGGAATTCAACATCGATCTTATTCTTGAAGTCACGGTCGAACCCGGTTAAGGTCGCCCGCGATTTATATAAACTTATCCATCTTTCTATTTCGTTATTTCATCATCTTATCTTCGTTTGAACTTATTTTTCGAATCAAAATTCTCTTTGATTGAATTAATCAAATTTGAATCCCTATCCTTGCTTTGAAATCCATTCCTGTAGCGTCAAGCAAAGAAGTGTATTTGTAAGTAAATTTTAAAATGTTTTACATTGTGTTGTTTGAGTTGTTGATGTTGATTTGGGTTTCCGATCGATTCGTCTGATCAACGCTATCGATAGGATTTCCAAAACACTTGAACAGAGCAAACTGACACAATATTATTTTCAAATTGGAAAATGATATAAATTTGATTAATTATATTGTGAAAATATAAGTAAAAATTTTCTGGAATTTAATAGGTTAATTAAATTGTTTGTTTGAAATGATAATATTTGATTATCATTTATTGTTCTAAATAAATTTATAAATACGGTTTATAAATTGATTTGGAATTTGAAATGAATTTAATTCAAAAATTTGAGAATTTATTAGTTTCCGTTGATTTCGAACTTTATTTTTAAATTTAAAAGTATATATTATTGAAAATATTTTCAAATAGAAATCGTTTTCAAAGAATTTTAAAATGTTGAAATGTGCTCTTCTCTTTGTCGCTGGAAAATAATTTCGGTGATGGCGGCCGCATCATCGACATTCATTTTCGAGTTTCGAAGTGGAGATACTATTCTGTAGCTTTGCTACGGTTTGTTTTGAAAAATATTTTGATTTGAATTTCTTCAGTATATTTTGATTTACATATATATAGGTATCTTATTTTAAAATTTAATTTGATTTGGTAAATATGTTATATATATCTCTAAATTGTTTAAAGTTAATCGGAAATCTAATTCTTAAATCTTGTTAAAGGATGATTTTAATTATAAATAAAACCAAATTTTGGAGTAAATATTTAAACTAGAATAATTAAAT
Organism: Allium fistulosum; assembly: GCA_030737815.1. Taxonomy (NCBI): domain Eukaryota; kingdom Viridiplantae; phylum Streptophyta; class Magnoliopsida; order Asparagales; family Amaryllidaceae; genus Allium; species Allium fistulosum. Next base: position 1,459,752,759 of record CM060903.1, read on the forward strand.
TGGGAAATTTTTATTTGTATATTGGTCAACTACATTCTAATACAACTTACCTAAATCATTCAGAAGTTGAATATGTAATTGGGTAATATATAAGATAAATTGAATTTATAAATAAAATTTTGGGTTTTATAATAAATGGTATACACTAAATTTTGTTTATAAAGATGTTAATAGAGTTAGATAGGATAATAAGTAAACTCAGTTAATAATGAAAAAAATTTGTTTTGAAACAATTAATAAATGGAAATTTGATCAACTTATGGAAATACCTTGAATTTAAAATCAATTAATGAATATAAATTAATTTAAATCGAAACTTTTATGGTTTAAATTAATTTATATGGGTTAAATATAGGTGATTAGATATATTAGGTAGAATAAATTTAACAATAATTTGGAATAAAGAAGAATTTAAATTGCCGAAAAATATATGATTATAATAAAAGACTATTCAAATTTATGGTTTTAGAAATTGTTAATTAAAACATAATTGGATAAAAAGATAATGAATTTAGAAATAATTAAGATTGATTTCACTTAAGTGAAATCAAATGGATTAAATCAAACTATTGAATATTAATTAATTTAAATTTGAATTTATATGGTTTAAATTAATTGTTATTTTGTATTTCAAATCTGTTTTTTTTCTGGTTGTTTCTATTCTCCTACCTCGTTCCTTTTCGAGGACGAAAAGTTTTGAGTGGGGGAGAATGTAACGACCCGTAAAATTTTAACCGTTTTAATAACGTAATTAGTTAAAATTTTGTGAAATTTTAAACAATAAAATTTTGAAATAAAAATTTAATATTTGGAATACGTCTAATTAAACATAGCGACTGGTAAATTTTCGTCCGAAAATATGAAAGTTTATTTCGCACGTAAATTCACTTCAATTTAATCAGTTAAAAAGCGTTGAAAATAAAATGTTTCCGAAACCTAAATATTTTTACATAGAAAAATTCTAAACCATCTTCTGAGCAAGATTTCAGTTTGTCGTTTTTCCAAATTCGGACATCTTTGGCTCCGTCGTTCTTATTTTCTGCAAAATAGCAGTATTCTGGTACCGATATCGATTTTTATCGGATGTTCGTACCACTGATTTCTATATACCGTTTTGATCGTCTCGTCTTACTGATCACTGTGGAATATTCGTTTGTTAATTTCGGAATCTGATACGCGACAAAATCGGTAAAACGATCGTCCGTACCGGTTCCGCATTTGGGTCTTTTAAGTTTCCAGTGTCCTTTCATTGTCTACCGTTCGAAAAACAAAGAGACATCTGTTTCATATCCCAAATATTAACCAATAGCCATCAGTCACTATTATTTGCTAAAAACTTAACTTCTGACTTTTGTTATTCTTTGGCTATTAGCATTCCAACCGGTTCTCTATATTGTTTTGGCTCGCTTTAGCCTTTTCACTTTGTTCTGCAAGTATAAAAAATTTAATATTGAAGCATGCTCCCTTTCTTCAACCTGTACGTCTCTCCACTTCCTCATATTCTTGGCCACCCATCGAGCTGCTACCATGATTCTTCCTCATGCCTTCTTCAACCCGAGACTCCATCACCTTCCCATAGCCAACACGTGCCCAGATCTGCTACTTCCCACGTTCACAACACCCCTTCACCCTATGGCAGCCGAACTCCAACACCAGCTCCACCCTCCACCGCTTTCTCAACCCATCCCTCTACCTTGACCACCCTCTGCCTTTCTCGTTCCCATCGCCATCCCACAACACACGACACCACCACACACCCTATAACCCACTCTCCCGTGCACAGCTGAACAAAATCCATCACCACCCTTGCTCCGCTCCCCTCCATCCCTCTGACCTCAGCCGTTGTCACTCCAGACCTCGTCTGCCTTCTCACAATCACTATCTCTTATCACGCCTAGCCTTCCTCTTCTTGTTTATATAAAGGTACATACATTAGTTTGCAAAGTTGTGTCACTTCGGCTGTATATATTCACCAATATATCTTTCTACTGTTGTAATACCCTACGTATATTTTATCTTCATAGTTTATAAATATATGTTTATATATTAGCTTATGAATATAGTGGTTTTACAGGCATAAGTTATTCACATAGAGTTGTACATATAAGTTATATAGGATGTTAATAGGTCAGTTTATATTAGCTAGAGGCCTACTTCCAGTTATTGTGGCAAATGGGTCCTATTGAGAGAGCTACTAAATACAACTAATGAAACTGCTACCAAGACAATGATTGTTCCGTAATGCGTGTAGGTGATAAGTTATGAAGTTCAAAGTCTGTTGTATCTAATTTTATGCTGTCTTTCTTTTTCATGAGAGGAAGTCAGTCCTTTGTTTCGTATTTTGTCTAAAAAAAGTGAAGTTGAAATAATGCTATGAGAGTTGATATCAATAAAAATATATATATATATATAAAATGTGTGTAGATGTTTGATATTACTGTGGGTGAGTTGTTAGTTGCGTCTTCTATGTATCTTAGTTTTGGATATTGTTATATTACTTAAAGGGTTGTATATATATATGTATATTTATATAAAAGTTATGTTTTAAGTACATATATATCCATAGGTAAGTTTTTAAAAACATATATAGATAGTCTATGCGTGTCAGTTTTCTAATATATAAATGTTTCCATTTTTGTTATATGACTTCAGAATCTAACTATATATCTAAGCATGAACGTGTACATATTGGGATTTTATATTGACTGTTATAATATATAGAAATATATTGATCCACAATTGTAAGTTTAATAACGGTTTACAGTTGAAAAATATATATTACCGTTTTAAGTATATAGGTAAGTTACACATTAGCTTATATATTAGTTTTATATAAGTATTGTTGATTTCAAGTATAAAGTGTACATAGGCTTATAATAATATTGATCTGAAAATAATTAAATTTGTATACATGTTATTTAAATGGGTGTTTTTGACAAAATTGGTTTTAGAGAAAACCTATAACGTATATTTTGTTTCAGTTTTATTAAGATGGGTCTAATTCGTTTTCATCAATCCCTGTCTATCAGCTTTGCTCGTCAAAATCATGTCCATCTAGCTTTGCTTTGGAAGTCGTGCTTGCATTTCATAACTCAATTCCATTGTCTGTCTCTAGCCTCGGAAGGTGAGCACTCACTCACGATTAACGTTCTTTTATTTATTAAATCTGATTTCAATTGAAACGACAATTTAAATATATTGCTGTTAGTTAATTACACTGTTATATATGTTATTGCCTGTATCAGTTCACCTGTGACATCTGACACCATTATCTGTTAATTATTTATGCAATAATAATACAGTTTGGCTGATAATTGATTGATTGTTGATGTTTATATTGGATGTTAAATTGTTAATGTTAAAATGTTAAATAGTGTGAAATTGAAGTTGATATAGGATAATTAATTGTTAAATTTGATTAACTGACATTTGTATAATATGATCCCTTTAACTGTTGAACTTATTGACACGTAGGATTTGTTTAATTACACTTTGAACCGTCGACGTATATTGGATTAATTGTTGTAGTATAAATTTGTAATTGGATGACGATTGAAAACCGTAATGTAATAATCTTTAATCTACATGAAATGATAGTGTAGATTCTAGAGATAATTATATTAGTTCGTACAAATAACAATGCGAATTAATACGGTTATTTCGGGATTATTTGAATTGATTATTGGATCGTTATTGTTTGATGTTATTGCTTGTTTATTTACTTTGACACCATCCCAATTATCACACTGCAAGTTCCCTTTATTATGTTTTGATTTTGAATTGAATTGGAATCGGGTTGAAATGATAAATACCCAAATTGAACTTTGACCTTGGATATAGAAAATTAAATAAAACCCGATTGGTCAATAATTTGATTTAAAAATAAAATTGAAGATTTTATTTGAATAAATAATATGGTTTTGAAATGAAGTTGAAATTTGAATTTTTGATGAAAGGAAAATGTTAATATTTAATAATCTGAGAACAAAAGATTAACAATGTAATTAATGAAAGAATGTTGTTTAATTTGAGAAATGATTGAATTAAATTTTGAAATGATTTAATAATCAAGTTTGAAATTATAATTAAGTTGAAATTATTAAACTGTGAAATGATTTAATAATTAAGTTGAAATTATAATTAAGTTGGAATTTTAAAACTTTGAAATTATTTAAAAATTAAGTTTTGAATTATTTAATAATTAAATAAGATTGAATTATTTAATGATTAAATTGAATTGGAAATTCTTTAATAAGAAAATTGAACTCTTGAATAAGTGAATTTTACTTCGTAAATAATTGAAATTGAGTTCTTTATTAATTAAGTTTTGGAAAATTATTCAAGAAAGTAAATAAGTGAAATGGAATTTCTTTAACAAGAAATGAAAATGTGATATTTTGGAATTAATGTAAGACTTGATAGTTGAAGAGTTTGATTTGACGAATTTAATTTAATTCAAAATTGTAAGTTTTGTTTTAATGAAGTTGAACTTAAGAAATTGATTTAATGAATTGGAAATTTAATAGAAATTGTTTTGAATGATAAAGTAACTTAACGAATATTGAATGAAATCGATAAATGAATTTGAAATTGATTTAAATGTTAAATAAAATTTATTTAAATGATTTGGAATGAAACTTATTTACGAACTTGAATCAATATTTGAATTGTTTTAAATAAAATTTGAAATTGAATTATAAGACTTTGAAATGGAAATTTGGAAGTTTCGAAACGTAAATTATGGAAATTGGTTTGAAAGACAAATGAAATGTTGATTTACGAATTGAAATTGAAATTGAAATTGATTTGGTTTTGAAATAAATAAACGACCAATCGGTGTAATAATTACGAATGTTATTAAAGAGACCGGAATTCGGTTATGGATATACTCTCTATCTAAACCGAAAACCACTTTAATAACTATACGCGGAGTGATGATCCAGAATGAAGTGGTTGGAATGATGTACGTGCTGACTGAAGAAAGAGAGCGATAATGGATAACCTTGACACTTGTGTCAAATTGGAAATGACTAAAACAGGAGCTGTGCCGGGCCAATGGAGGATTGATACCTCAAGTGGACACACTTCTTCGAACTACTTATACTTGTTGTCGATTGGTGCACCCTTGATTTTGGGAGTGTTGTCTCACGGTGTTGCGGGCGCTGCGGCGTTGCGTTCTCACCAGTCCGGATCAGGCGAACGGTAGTATCACTACCTTGGGTATAGCCTCATGTGCCTTGTCATACTTGTATTCCATTTATGCGCGACCACTACGATTTTGATTTGTACCTTGAGTATATGGATTGCCCTCTGGTGACTTCCGGTTTTGGGGAAACTACGGTCTTGTATATGCTTGTGGGAATAAAAATGTGTTAAGGGTGGAATGGGCCATGACTTAACGCTATTTTGATATCTTTATATTACTGATAGACATTATCTACTTATCGTACACTACTACATAGTAGATAGTTTAACGGATCCTTAAAGGATGGTTATTCCAAACATCCTTTGAGTTACCTGTATTTCAATTGCTATTTCACTTGAGTTGGATTTATTAATATAAGAATGTTAATCCTGACTCGAGTGTTTTGTTTTTCTGTACGCTCGGGTCAGACTGAGTAGTTCAGCTTTCGAGACTCACCTTTGGAGTTGGAGCTTCGCTTGGAGATCCGGCCATCTATTCTGTTTCAATATTCGATGATTCCAGTGATGTATTCTGATTTGTATCTGATGTATCATATTACTCTTCTGTTGTATCTGGTTTAACTCTGATGTAACTTATACATTTATATAGTAGCTTCATGAACTACTATCTCTTTTATTTCCGCTGCACTTATTACTCTGTGTCTGTGTTCTGTGATTCTTTATTTACTGTATATGTTCAGTTTTGCCAAATTTAAATTAACAGCGCGGTATTTTGAGCAATTCAACTCCGGCATGAGTGTCTACCTATACACTTATAATGGACGCGAATGGTCCAAAATGGCGGGTCGTTACATAGTATGTGAGACCACGCCGCCAACTATGGAACGGGTTTTCCCCTCATAATAACAACATCCAATCACAACTATAGATACAAATAATTAAACATTGAGTAGTGTTCACGACACTTCCCGATGCAATTAAGAAAGAGGTAAATTTAGAAAAATTGGAATCAAAGGAAAGTAGAGAAATTCTCCAATAAATGACTAGGAGGGTGTGCCCTCCTTACCGAAAGTTGTGCCCTTCTTACCGAAAGTATACCTCTAGTCAATATACTTAAGAGGGTCATTCTCTCCTATGACTCCTCTCGGGAACTCCAAGCTGGATCCTGCTAGCCTTTCCAAGAATCTAATTTCACATCTTAGTGCATGTATAACTAAAACCAACCTAGAGTAGATGTGAATATACCCTAATGGGAGCAACCCCATATAGCTTGGCCCCCACTCACTTTTTGGTTTTAGTCATTTCCAACAAAGGATGACAATGCTCAAATGAGCATTAAATCGTCTTAGATTGACGATACACAATGAAGAAAGCTAAACCGATAGTTAATAAATCAACTACCGGGGATAATTAAAAATGAGCATATATGGACAGTAAATCTCATATTCCTACCACTACTTGTCAATTTCAAACTTGTATTATTTTTTTGTTAAAAATGAAGTTGGCTAAGTGAAGGTAGTGTTACCTCTAGGCATTGCCTTGATGACATCTTTAACTTTCGAGATATGGATGTGTTTCCATACCTCGATGTTTAGTGCTAAGAGTATGATTAAATCCTTTCCATCTAAGCGATATCGGATTATGGAAAATTAAATTTCTTATCCTTTCTATAACCGAATCAAACTCTATTTTTAAAACCAATCTTGTGCTGGGGTTTCACATTTCAAATATTAGCATTAAAAAACTTTATCAAAATGATTGATTAACTTTAAAAAACAAATTAATTTCTTCAATATCATTGCTTAAAATGATTAATCAACTTTAATCAGTGATTAATTATTTCAAACATCTTTATTTAAAATAATTAATTTGCTTTAACCATGATTAATTACTTCAAACGTCGTTATTTAAAATGATTAATTAACTTAAATCATCATTATTGAAGTGATTAATTAACTTTAAAACATCATTATTTAAATGATTAATTAACCCTTAAACATCATTATTAAATTTATTAATTAATTTTAAACATTGTCAACAAAATGATAAATTGATTATAAAACGTTATTATAAAAATGATTAATTAATCTTAAAACATCATTAACAAAATAAATAATTAATTTTAATAAATCATTTATTAACCTTAAACGTCATTAGTTAAAACAGTTAATTAATTTAAACATCATTAATAAAATAATTAATTAATCTTAATCACATCATTGTTTAAATAATTAATTAACCTTAATCATCATTATTTAAAATTATTAATTAATTTTAAAATATCATTTTTAAAATAATTAACTAACTTTAATCACATCTTTATTTGAATAATTAATTATCTTTGCAAAAACCCAAGCACGAGATTTAACCAAAAAATTTCAAAAGGAATAACATTTTTTCAAAGTGTCGATATAGCGATAGTCGTTATACAGACACTTTCATAAACACTTCCATATGTCACTTATTCAACCAAACATCACATAACATAAGGATGAGCACAAATATAAAGGTAAGTGACAACTATACATCATGTAGAAAGCATCCTAATATTATTACTTAAGCCTTTTTCCAACTATTTTTAAGTTACTTTGCTAAATACCAAGATATCAAATTTTCAAGTGGTTACCAAGCCAACAAATCTAATATTTTTAATACATAACAACTAAGGAAATAACATATATTTGCGTCACAATAATAAAGGTCAAAATTTAAATTATAAAGATGAGACTTTGCTCACCAAAATGTAACCAAACTAAGTAGAACTACCACTACACCTTGTACTAACACCCGATCTTTGTTTTTCTTCTAAAAAGTTTGAATTTTCGGAGTCTAAATAGGCTAGATAGGTTTGGCCATGGGCTATAGGGGCTTGGCCATGGTGGATTTGAGGAGATATGGATCTTGATGGGAAGTATGTGAGGTGTAGAGAAGAAAGCAAAAGGTTTTAACAATTTTTCTTAAGGAAAAAGGTAAAAAGAAGTGATTTTTTAAATTTTAAAACTTTGTGGAAGCCATGGAAGCTTGAAAAGGAAGATGGATGTTTAGAAAATAAGAGAATGAAATGCTAAAAAATGAAAAGGAAAATTTGAGAATTGTTTTTATAAGAATCCTTCTTATGTCTTCTCCTAGAAGGAACTACCAAGGCTTCACCAAGTAGGCACTACTAAGTCTTCTTCAAGAAGGCATTAGTATGTCTCCTTCAAGAAGGCACTATTTTTATTAATCTGCTTAGGAAGTTAGATGATTTAAAAACTTGTAATTGTTTCTATATGCTACCATACAAGTGTACAATAATTCAAATAACTTTTGTTTAACACAAAGTCGATTTTTAACAAAATGTTTTTCCGTAACATTTTTTATATTTCTTCCAAGTATATATTTCTGTAAAAACATTTCAAAAAAAGGTTTACTAACTTAATTAAATAAAAATGAGTTATTTTAGCTTTTAAAATTTAGTGATTAAATATTTTAAAATTAATTAAATATTCAAAAATCAAAGCGATAAATTTTTGGGCTGTTACATCTACTCCACGACGTATAATAGAAGTATACACACAATAGATTGATTCACTTATGGCTCTCAACCTGCTCATTCTCAGTTTGCATCACCATAATTATAATACCCTGTAGAATTGACCCTAATTAGTGAAACTTACTTATAGAAAGCGATCAGAGCAATATCGATATGAACGTCCCATACTTTCCAGCGATGTTCACCCGTTTGATTAATGCTGATAAACTACACTCGCATATCTTGTTGTATATAATAAATCTGAATAATAACCGAAGAAATGTTACCAAAAGTCCCATACCAGATGGTATTATAACTCCATTTATTCTAATTTCTCATTACACTAAAAAAATAAATCATTTAAAACACACAATTCTACTGTTTGTTGATTTGAAAGGGGTTTTAAAATACATTTTCCTAAAATCTTCAAAACAATTTCAAATATCAATATTCAATCAAAAGAAAATCAAATCACAAAATTCTCATTCTTTCTTCAAAATTCATTTACAGTTTCGAAAATAAATATTTGCAACCTCTTATTAATTACAAGGAAATTTATAAATTAAACTTCAATAAATTTCCAAATCCCTTAAACTCCTTTTTAAAATAATTTGTATAGTAAAATTCTTCTCCAATAATAGAAAATAATAATAATAATATCAAAAAAGTTTTATAAATCCATGATTTTCTTTAAACAAAGAATTTAATTAATTCTACTTTCCTAATAAGGATTTATAATTTGATATAATTCTCAAAGCCTTGAAATACAATTCCAACGCCAATATAATTTTCATTAAATCATATCCCAAAGATATAAAATAAAATTCCACTTTATGAAAATCCTTTAAATATTTTTATAATCAACGATAAATAAATGAAAATATAAATATTCAAAAATTCACTTATTTAATAAAACCCTAAAACATATCATTTTCTAAATAATTTCTATTCACACAATCCTAAAATATATTACACTTTTATATTTTTCCAAAAATCATTCAACTTTCAAATTTTCCATTAATTACAGTATCTTAAATATTAAATAATAAAATCGTTCCAAAAATTCACTATTTATTTCCAAAATAATTTATTTATTTCAAAACTTCATTTTAATTTATTCATACTCATTTGATCAATTACTAGTGTCATCTCATCACAACAACAATTAATCCAAGATATGCAATTTAGTTTCACCCAACTCAATTCATACCAACAAACATCACATCACTAAACAATTAACGAATTCTTAGAAAATGGAATCTAAATAACAGTGGTGAGTTATCCAAAATAACTCACTCAAATAATGCAAGTAAACCTAATCGATTATCCAATGTTATTTCCATTCCAAGCAGTATCAATCAAACAATAATACGCATAAAATTAGACGATAGTTATGAGTAAAAACAATTTTACTCAACAAAACGATGAACACACGATAAAGTTACGCAACTATTCAGCCTTCAATGCGCCATCAGCCCTGAATCACTACTCAAGTGTAGAATCGATTTAATCCTAGAAGGGTTGAATATGGTTTATAATAGATTCACAGAATAATAAAAATCTCAGCATAGATGATAATAAAGTAAATGTGAAAATAAAAGCAACACATAAATTTATCCCGCTTCGGCAAAACTTGTCTACTACTACCCTCAAGTTTTCTACTAAGATTAAACGATCGACCATTTACAAAATTCATGTAAACTCATGACTATTGTTAACCTGATTGTTTTAATCCTATGCTTAGAAACCCTGCCTCAACTCTGTCTCCGAGTTGAGAATTTCCCAAACTACACACCGTAGTTCAATTATAATTAAAAAAACTAGAGTTTTAAAGTAAAATACAATAATTAAAAAAACACGAAAAGAGGAAAACCCTAATTTATTTCATTGGATGGCCTAGCCCAAAAAATTGATGCACATCCCCTTTTCTTCTTAATATATGGCCGATCCCTTTTTCTTTTATTTCCTTTTAGGGTTCTTCCTTCCTTCAATTTTTGGAAACCGCTGACTTAAAAATTGATTGATGAATTCTCGCCATTATGTCCTTGTCAACTAATCTCTTCGATAGCCTATTAATTAACAAGCGTGATTACTTTCTTGGTCGAGAACTTAGCATTTGATATTTGGGTATGATTTGGATTTACATATTATATTTGTTTTGAAGTCGACTGCTTTAATTTTCCAGCGATGAAATGGATTTTATAGTGGTTGATTTGGGAAAAGTGTTCCTACATTTTGATATATTTCAAAATTTTAGTTTTGAATGTTTCAATTCCTAATTTTTGCTCTGGCTTTTGATTTTTCTGGCACATGAATTTTGATTCATCTCTTGTGCTGTCTTCGGATTAAGATTGTTGACTTGTTCCACTTTGTGATTTCAGCCTGAATTTTTGACATCTTCAACTGCGTACTTTTGTATGTTCTTCAGCCAAAGATTTCTGAATTGTTCTTGGTTTCAACTTTGAATTCTTCAATGCTAGTTATTTCCTTGCTTATATGTTGCTTCATGTATCTTATTGCTCCCAGTTCTGTGTTGTGACCATATGTATTTCCTCGTATGTCTTGCTTAAATGCATTTTGTGTTTTGAGAAACTTATGGAAAGGTACACGGTTGCATCATGTTCTTTGTCCTGCTATTATGCACATCACTGTGCATTTCTGTTTTGTAACACTACATTTCTTTTTGTGCTTTTGTGCATGACTTGTGTTGTTGCATCTGAGTCATTCACCTCTCTATGTTGAGCTTATGTGTTGCCGCGTTATCTTGATGTGCTTGACTTCGAGCTTATTGGTCCTGATGTGAACTTGCCTTGTGCAAGTCTGGTCATTTACACTTCAAAACTGATCTCATGTGCTTGATCTTTTCTTGGACATTTATTGATTTCTTAGTAGATCTTAGTTGTGCACTTTAGTAGTTCCGAACCATATTGTATGTTTTATGATCTGATCTTGTGTGTGTCCCTTAAGCATATGTATTGCTGTTGTGCATGGATGTGCACTTGCATGTTCTTATGTGCTTGCTTCTGAATGTAAATGTAACGACCCGCAAATTTATCGCTTGGATAAATTATATTTATTTTTAAAATATTTAGATATGGGTTTAAAAGTAATAAATAATCGTGTTTTAAGTGGTAAAAATAATACTTATTTTGTGTTAGAAAAATATGTGCGGATACCGAGGAAAAATACTGATAATTTGTAAATATCGTCCTAGGTAAAATATCGATAAAACAGCTAGAAATTGTTTTATCAATAAAACTGCTTTTAAACAATAAGGATCGTGCATGGCTCTGGATACATACACTAATATATGTATTCAAACAAGATTATGAAAAAAAATTATTTTACTTTTTGAAAATAAAAGTATTTATGACATCGACAGTTGATATCATCGGTTTTATATATTTCTTCGGAAATTCAAGTTAAGTTTAAATATTAAATAAATGGGTTTTTATTTACAAATAAACCTATTTTAATTATTTAATAATGATGGTAAAATAGTTTTTAAAATTTGTTTACCAAAATAGATAATTCGTAGAAAAATAGAAAATGTGACTGAATAACGTTTTTCGAAATTTCGACTTTTCGACACTGGAAAGTAGTCGGGAACGTTGTTCGCCATTGTGCATCGTATGTACACATAAATAATAGTTAATTAACAATATAACAATACACTTGAGTATATAATAATACATTTAATTATAGATTATCTTATGTTAAATATGTTTAGATAGTGATGTGACAAGTCATGGTTTAAATTATAATATATATATATATATATGCATGCACTTTATATATATAATACACCTTATCTCTTGTCATTTCTTTAACATCATCGTCATTATTAAGCATGCAATCGTAGCCTAAGATATGGAACAAGAGGGGGAATGATGGACGTGACTAGAGAGGGGGAGTAGGTGGTGATGTGACCTTACAAAATCATGACATGTTATGTTAATTAATTCAAAGGATAGTTTAATAATTTCTTTACTTTCTTTTGTCTATAAATACACATCCCCTTCACCATATTTTCGTTTAATTCTCCAATTTCCATTTCCCTAAAGCTTTCTTCATAATTTCATGGCTTCTTATGTTAGTTTTAAGTTTTTTTTTAAATCAAAAGATTTAAATTGTTTTAAAGATACGAATTTGTTATAAAACTCTTTCTTCTCCATTTTTCCTCCACTTTATTCGGCCACAACTTCCTCTATTTTACACCAAACCAAGATTTTTTTTTTAAATCATATAAAATTTTAGTAGCTACAACTTTCTCTTTTAACACTTTTTCTAATCTCAAGCTTAGGTATGTCAAATCTCATTTCTTTGTAGTCTACTTTTAAACTCAGAAATTCAGGTCCGAAAATAGCTCTCCTTCTTTTGACCATATCTACCTCAACAAAATATGATTTGAGTGATTCCATTTTTAATTTGTAGAGAAAAGAATTTTCTAAAACTTTTCTTCTGATCACTTTTTCAAAATCCGAGAGTAATATGTCCAAAAATCACGTGGAAAACGACATATTGTTGGGATGATTTTCGTGCATCTAAGGTATTTCGGGTTTCAAAGATTTTCGGTGAGTAAAACTATCTCATTTTTAGAAAGAACTAACTTTATTTCCATAGATTATATGTTGTGGAAATCCATAGTTCATGTTGTTAAAATATCATGCTATGATAATGATTATAACATCCTGAAATTTTCAACCATTCGCATCCATACATGTCGGATTTGAATTGCTCAAAATATCAAATTGTTAATTTAAATTTGGCAAACTCAATATATACAGTAGATAAATAATCACAGAATCACAGACACAGAGTAATATAATAATAATGCAGCGGAAACAAAGAATAGTAGTTCATGAAGCTACTATATATAATATAACAGAGTTCAACAAGATACAACAGAAATCACGAACACATAGATGTCTAAATACAATAGTCAAATACAAGATGTGACGACCGCCCATGACCCCTGCACCGAATCTAGAGATAGAGCGCTGTAAAGTGTGCCAGGCGACCATGGACGATTGTCAAGGTAAGATTTAAAACAACAGAATCTATCGTATTACTCACAGCGCATGGACAAAATACAATAGAACATATGTATAGTGAAGCTTTACAGAACAAAATGACATCATATAAAACTCCATAATAGTTGAATACAAGCATCACATAGTCAATACATCCAGCCTCACTACATATCTCTCAGAGAATACAAAACAGCGGAATATCCAGTACATATAAGAAGATAATATGCAACCCTCTAGCTCGTCTTCGATATCAGCATCGTGAGAAGAGAACAGCACCTGTCACCTGCTACCTAGTCTGCCCGTCCCAAAATGGACGAACAGCCCAAGGCAATAAGAATTAAAACATAAAGCCTTGAGTCAGACAACAGTCTTAGTGAGCAGTAAATTAACTAACAACATACCAAAAGAGCATAAAGGAAAAGGAATAGGAATACAACCCTCCCACTCCAACCTCATTCTACAGTGATAGCCCCCAGACACACACTAAGCAGAAGCAAACATAGCAGAGCATACATTTTAAAGTAAAACTACTATCACTCGAGTCAAGGGCGATGTTTTCCAAGTACCAAGGCCTAAATCAGATAAGCACCCAGAAAATACCGCTCTTGAGTCCGAATGATGATACAACCAAACATCCATGACTCTGGCTATCACTGTTATCGTTGCTTCGATATCACCGTTAATTGAATGACCGGCACATTCTTTCAGCCGTCCGTCAAGGGCTAATGGAAACCCCGGTTCTAGACATAACTCCCGCACGTCGTCGCAGCCCGTGCCTAGGACTATCGAATCTGCCCAGAGTACTCGACCATCAACAGTTGGCCGTTGGGACTATCGAATCTACCCAAACGTACTCTTGCTTAGAGCATGCTAGAACCTTCAACAACGATGCTATCCAAGCCTCCTAGTCATCCTCCTCGACGACTATTCTCATATCCATTCATTATCCTCAACTCGAATCATATCACCGAGTTATCAACATGCTTGGAATGATCCCGTCTGGATTAGACCAAGTCTTCATCATATGATTGCCTCGCTTCATTACATCCTCGCAAAGCCTCATCTCATCATCACATCATCGAATCTATGCATAAGAGCTTCATCATCCCGCTACATATGCCACGAGCAGCTTTTCCAATTCAAGAGCCTTTCCCTTAGCTTTTGAATCATCTTCGATCTAATCTAATCATCAATCATCTAGTTCATAACAATCAATCAAATCAAACATCAATCCAAGCAATCAAGCATTCAAATATGATCTAAGTAGACAATTATAACAATAATGGCATTTTCGTAATTAAAGAGTTGAAAGTCCAATAAGCATGAAAACATGGATTATATCTCTACAAACTTGATGAATGAACTTGCATAGGTTAACTTATGATAAAATGGATGTAACATCATCATGAACAATGGATCTATATGGATCTACACATAGGATGAAGAAAATGCATGGAAATCACTATTTTAACACCAAATCGGGCCAACAATCCGATATACTCCTTTGGATCCGTGTGAGAGATAATCACCACTCACCAAATCACCTAAACAATCCAAAAGATATCAACTTCAGATCTGGACAGCGAAGAACTAAGCTAGATCTATCACAAATCCGCTTCAAATGGAGAAATATCTCTTGAAAAGATGAAGATCTTCAATCTAAGCTCTTGAATCTTCAATCTTGATCTTCGATTTGGATGGATGGAAGCACAAGATTAGAGTGGAGAAAAGAAGTGAAGAAGTGTAGAAGTCGAGCTCTCAAAATGGCAGCACTTCGTCGCTTCAAAATCCGGATCCAAAAAAAAAAGAAGAGAAGCTCTCCTATTTATAGCAGAAAACTGCCCTAAGTCGTAACTCGGCTATCTCCTTAAGTCGCTGCCGACTTAACACTATGCCGACCTACGACCTAAAAATTCCCACGACCTAACAGAGCCTCCGACCTAACCCTTAGCCAACAACTCCGACCTAACAGACAAACCTATGACTTAACATGCGCGCTCCCTCCTAAGTCGCCTGGACGACTTAACAACTTAGCACCATTCGACCTAGCACTTATACGACTTATAAAACCTTGCGACCTAACAACTTAGCAACTCACGCGACCTAACAGTGTTACGACCTAACACATAGCCTCTCATAAGTCGCCAACTTGTTAACTCCTTAGATCGCTAACCCACCCAGTCGACTTAACTACTAAGTCGCTAACCTGCTAACCCAGCTCCACTAGGTTGTTGCCGACCTAACCATAACTACATCCTATAGGTCGATCGAAACCTTAACTCGAACTGCCGACCTAACACTTAACACCCAAACGCTTAGGTCGCTCACAACACTCTCTTAGGTCGTTGCCGACCTAACTCTAACCCAGAATACTTAGGTCGCCTGAATCTCTTAAGTCGGTCAAGACTTATCTCCTAGGTCGGTCACTACCTTAAGTCGGTCAACCACACTCCCTTAACTCGGTGAGTTCCTTGAGTCGGCAACTCGACCCAGACTTGTTGCTTAACTCGTCCAAACTCCTAAGTCGGCTACAACTTAGGACTTAAGAAAAATTCAAGCAAAATTCTGCCAAAACCAGAAATGACTTAACAACCATACAACCAAAGGTCAATCATTTTAGAATGTTTTGATCCGTAAAAATACGGGTCGTTACATTCTCTCCCCCTTAGGAATTTCGCCCCCGAAATTCCAAACAAACAAGGCAATCAAAGCTATTATGTACGCCTATCATCCATAACAATCAATATACCATGCATCCAATTCTAGCTTAGCGTACAGAATTCTAAGACTTAGAACAAGTTACAATTTCGTTAGATGACACGACACCTTAGGGCCATACCTTGAAGAGTTCAGGATGAGCTGCTTTCATCCTCTCTTCCACCTCCCACGTACAGTCGTTATCATCGTCACTCCATTGTATCTTGAGCAACTTAACTATCTTCCTCCTAAGCTGTTTCGTGTCAGTATCAACAACACGAAGCGGCTTACGAGGTCTTCTATCAACTGGATCAACTTCGAAATCTTCACAGCTATCAGCAGAAACTACGGTATTCGAGTCATGCACATACTTCCGTAGATATGATACGTGAAAAACATTGTGCACACCCGACATCTTCTCCGGTAACTTCAACCTGTAGGCGAGCTTTCCAATTCGCTCGATGATCGGGAATGGTCCAACAAATCTCGGAGTCAATTTTCCTTTCTTCCTGAATCGAATAACATTCTTTAGTGGAGAAATCTTCACAAAAACCATATCACCAACGTCGAATTCCAAATCCTTTCGACGCTTATCAGCATAACTCTTCTGACGGTCTTGGGCTGCCTTCATCCGTTGCCGAATGATCTCTATGCAATCTGAAGTCTGACGAATCATCTCTGGCCCAAGCATCAGCTTTTCTCCAGTTTCCAACCAACATGTCGGAGAGTTACACGGTCTTCCATACAATGCCTCATATGGTG
Source organism: Allium fistulosum (assembly GCA_030737815.1). Classification (NCBI taxonomy): domain Eukaryota; kingdom Viridiplantae; phylum Streptophyta; class Magnoliopsida; order Asparagales; family Amaryllidaceae; genus Allium; species Allium fistulosum. The sequence continues at coordinate 1,459,769,907 of CM060903.1, forward strand.
CCATACTAATGCTTGACTGGTAACTGTTGTTGTACGCAAACTCCACCAAATGAAGGTGATCTTCCCATGATCCTCCGAAATCCAAAACACAAGCTCTGAGGAGATCTTCCAAAACTCGGTTGACTCTCTCAGTCTGACCATCTGTTTGGGGATGATAAGCTGTACTCAAACACAACTCGGTTCCCAAGACTTCCTGGAAGCTCTTCCAAAATCCACTAGTGAACAATGGGTCTCGATCGCTCACTATACTCTTCGGAATACCATGGAATCGAACTATCCACTTAACATACAACTCAGCCAACTTTGATGCAGTCCTAGTCGATCGAACAGGAATGAATCGTGCACTCTTAGTCAGACGATCCACAATGACCCAGATCCCTTCATTTCCCGTTCTGGTTCTAGGTAATCCATCGATAAAATCCATCGACACTTGTTCCCACTTCCATGTAGGAACTTCTAATGGCTGAAGCAATCCGCTTGGCTTCTTCTGTTCGGCTTTTACCAACTGGCAATTCATACACTTGGAAATGAAATCTCCAACATCCTTCTTCATGCCTTCCCAGTAGTAGGTTCTCTTCATATCCCGATACATCTTGTTTCCACCTGGATGAATTGTCAGCTTCGAGTGATGACTTTCCTTCAGGACTTCACTCCTCAATTCATCTATATCGGGAACAACTAGTCGTCCTTGCTTTCGAAGCCAACCTTCTCTATCGACCTCGAATCCTTTATCCTTTTCTGGATCCAATCCAGATTCTAAATCACGGATAATATTGACAAGCTTATCATCTCGCTTTTGGCTCTCGCCAATCCTTTCCACAAGAGAAGGTCTTATCGATAAGTTTGCCAACACCTCAGGTTCCAATTCGCATCTAGGCCTGAAGTCAAATCCAGCTAAATACTCGAGATTCTTCCATTCAGAAAACATGGCTCCCAATCCTACATGTCTTCGACTTAACGCATCAGCCACTGCGTTACCTTTTCCCGAAGTATAAGCTATACCAAAGTCATACGATGCCAAAAACTCTAGCCAACGTTGCTGCCGAAGATTCAAATCCTTTTGGGAGAAAAGATACTTCAACGACTTATGATCCATAAACAACTCGAATCGAACTCCCAACAGATAATGCCTCCACATCTTCAGAGCAAATACAATCGCCGCTAATTCCAAATCATGAGTTGGGTAATTCCTTTCATGCGGCTTCAGTTGTCGACTGGCATATGCAACAACTTTATCCTTCTGCATCAGCACTGCTCCAAGTCCAGTACCACATGCGTCGGTGTAAACCACCATCTCATCATTCCCACTTGGAATAGTCAAAACAGGAGCACTCGTCAATCGCTCTTTCAGGATTCCGAAAGCTTGCTCACAATTAGCATCCCAACTGAACACTTGGTTCTTCTTCGTCAATCCTGTTAACGGTGCAGCTATCTTGGAGAAGTCTTTGATAAACCGTCGATAATATCCTGCTAATCCAAGAAAACTTCTCACATCAGATGCATTCTTAGGTCTGACCCAATCCTGGATTGCTGCCACCTTAGCGGGATCAACCGCTATTCCACTTCCAGAAATCACATGGCCTAAGAACCTCACTTCACCCTTCCAGAAGTGACACTTCGAAAACTTAGCCTTCAGCTGATGTTTCCGTAAGATCTCCAAAACAATACGCAAGTGCGTCTTGTGCTCTTCTTCCGTTCTGGAATAAATCAGAATATCATCCACGAACACAAGTACAAACTTGTTCAACTGATCTCTGAACACTCTATTCATAAGATCCACAAAATATGCTGGCGCGTTAGTCAATCCAAACGGCATTACCAGCCACTCAAAGAAACCGGATGGTGTCCTAAAAGCAGTCTTCGGCACACTATCCTTCGCTACTCTCAACTGGTGAAATCCCGTTGCCAAATCCATCTGAGAAAACACCTTAGCTTCGTGAAGCTGATCAAACAAGTCATCTATTCTCGGCAATGGATACTTGTTCTTCTTAGTCACCTTATTCAGCTCACGATAATCGACACACAATCTCAACGATCCATCTGCCTTGGTTGCAAACACAACTGGTGCACCCCACTCGGACACACTACGCCGAATGAATCCTTTCTGCAAAAGATCATCAACTTGCACCCTCAACTCCTGCTGTTCCCTAGGCGCCATCCGCCTAAGAGGCATCACAACAGGTCTGGCTCCTTCAACTAGATCTATACGAAACTCGATCTCTCTATGCGGCGGCAACCCTTTGACTTCGTCAAAGACATCCTCGAATCCATTTGCGATTGGCACTAAAGACAGTCCATCCCGTGGAACAACTAGCGAATACATGAAGCTCATGAAGACGCCTTCCTCATGCTTACATCGTATCACAATCTTTCGCCCTTCCACATTCTCGACTGTCACCTCCAGCCTCTCACAATCAACCTTAGCCGCATACTTCCTAAGCCAGTCCATACCCAAGATAATTCCGAACCCCGCAAAGTTCAGAACAAAGCAATCACAAACAAAAGAGCAACCATGACTCGACACAACTAGACCACGGCATAACATACACAAACAAGACGAACCCCCAACTGGATTAGTCACCACCAATGGCCTATCAACAATATCCGGTTCCAAACCTAATCGGCCTACTAGTTCATTACAAACAAACGAATGCGATGCTCCAGTATCAAACAAAACTCTAACTGGAATACCACATAGAAAAAGAGTACCTTGAACAACCACACTCTTTCCCTTCTCTTCAGCAGTAGGAGCTTTCGAAGATGGCGGAACAGCTCCTAAAGCATAAGCTTGCACAACCTGCCTGTCCTTCCTCGGTTCTGGACAATTCTTCCTGAAATGCCCCGGCTTGTCACAGTTGTGACACTTCATCGGCACCTTAGGATTCTTACAATCCTTCGAGAAATGGCCCTTCTGCTGACAATTGTAGCAAGTCACCTCACCTTTCGGCTTCTTCTGGCCATCCTTGCCCTTCTGCTGCTGCTGCTTCCTCTTCTGGTTTCCACCCTGCTGTGGTTTAGATTCTCCCTTGGTAACAGCAACAACAGGTCCTTCCTTAGGAAACAGACTCTCATGCCTAAGAGCTTTCTCCACAAGCTTCTCAAATGAATCATCCAAATGATCCACCAACTGTCTCCCAAGATAACTATCCAAGCCGGTCACAAACTTCTCATTCTTCTGATAAGCAGATTCAATATACGACCGGGCATACTTGGACAAAGCTTCAAACTCAGAAACATACTCAAGAACTGATCTTCCACCTTGCTTGAGCTCCACAAACCTCTTGAACAGAACAGACTTCTGAGCTGTAGAAATGAACTTAGCTTCAAATCTGACTTGGAATTGCTCCCAAGTAATCTCTTCCTCCGGAGTAGTGATGGTAATAGAGTTCCACCAATCAGAAGCTCTCCCTTGAAGCTGCCTTGATGCCAACTTCCTCTTAGTTGCATCATCAATTCCCAAATCACCAAAGATCCTTCTACAAGCATCTATCCACCTCTGGACCTCAATAGTTGATTCTGTTCCCAAGAAAACCTTCCCTCCAAGAGCAGTATAATCCTTGCACAACTTAGCAAAATCCACTGGTTTCGGAGTTTGGACTTGAACTCCAACATCAACCGCTGCCCCCGGAACTGGTATCCTTCTCATGATCGAAGTCATCATAGCTTCGAACATGGCTGCATAATCAGCAGTCTCTTCAGTAGCACGGCCTTCTCCAGCAGCTGGTCTCCCTCTTCGACTCATTCTCAATATCTATAAAAAGGAATGATCAGAACATCTAGAGAAACAACTGCATAAAGGACTCAAACTCTACCAAGCTACTATATTAGATATAGTAATCATCCATCAAAATACAATTACGTCTCTCATACGTAGTTACTTCAGCGAGCGTTGGGTAAAATCGATTAACCAATGCTCTGATACCAAATGTGACGACCGCCCATGACCCCTGCACCGAATCTAGAGATAGAGCGCTGTAAAGTGTGCCAGGCGACCATGGACGATTGTCAAGGTAAGATTTAAAACAACAGAATCTATCGTATTACTCACAGCGCATGGACAAAATACAATAGAACATATGTATAGTGAAGCTTTACAGAACAAAATGACATCATATAAAACTCCATAATAGTTGAATACAAGCATCACATAGTCAATACATCCAGCCTCACTACATATCTCTCAGAGAATACAAAACAGCGGAATATCCAGTACATATAAGAAGATAATATGCAACCCTCTAGCTCGTCTTCGATATCAGCATCGTGAGAAGAGAACAGCACCTGTCACCTGCTACCTAGTCTGCCCGTCCCAAAATGGACGAACAGCCCAAGGCAATAAGAATTAAAACATAAAGCCTTGAGTCAGACAACAGTCTTAGTGAGCAGTAAATTAACTAACAACATACCAAAAGAGCATAAAGGAAAAGGAATAGGAATACAACCCTCCCACTCCAACCTCATTCTACAGTGATAGCCCCCAGACACACACTAAGCAGAAGCAAACATAGCAGAGCATACATTTTAAAGTAAAACTACTATCACTCGAGTCAAGGGCGATGTTTTCCAAGTACCAAGGCCTAAATCAGATAAGCACCCAGAAAATACCGCTCTTGAGTCCGAATGACGATACAACCAAACATCCATGACTCTGGCTATCACTGTTATCGTTGCTTCGATATCACCGTTAATTGAATGACCGGCACATTCTTTCAGCCGTCTGTCAAGGGCTAATGGAAACCCCGGTTCTAGACATAACTCCCGCATGTCGTCGCAGCCCGTGCCTAGGACTATCGAATCTGCCCAGAGTACTCGACCATCAACAGTTGGCCGTTGGGACTATCGAATCTGCCCAAACGTACTCTTGCTTAGAGCATGCTAGAACCTTCAACAACGATGCTATCCAAGCCTCCTAGTCATCCTCCTCGACGACTATTCTCATATCCATTCATTATCCTCAACTCGAATCATATCACCGAGTTATCAACATGCTTGGAATGATCCCGTCTGGATTAGACCAAGTCTTCATCATATGATTGCCTCGCTTCATTACATCCTCGCAAAGCCTCATCTCATCATCACATCATCGAATCTATGCATAAGAGCTTCATCATCCCACTACATATGCCACGAGCAGCTTTTCCAATTCAAGAGCCTTTCCCTTAGCTTTTGAATCATCTTCGATCTAATCTAATCATCAATCATCTAGTTCATAACAATCAATCAAATCAAACATCAATCCAAGCAATCAAGCATTCAAATATGATCTAAGTAGACAATTATAACAATAATGGCATTTTCGTAATTAAAGAGTTGAAAGTCCAATAAGCATGAAAACATGGATTATATCTCTACAAACTTGATGAATGAACTTGCATAGGTTAACTTATGATAAAATGGATGTAACATCATCATGAACAATGGATCTATATGGATCTACACATAGGATGAAGAAAATGCATGGAAATCACTATTTTAACACCAAATCGGGCCAACAATCCGATATACTCCTTTGGATCCGTGTGAGAGATAATCATCACTCACCAAATCACCTAAACAATCCAAAAGATATCAACTTCAGATCTGGACAGCGAAGAGCTAAGCTAGATCTATCACAAATCCGCTTCAAATGGAGAAATCTCTCTTGAAAAGATGAAGATCTTCAATCTAAGCTCTTGAATCTTCAATCTTGATCTTCGATTTGGATGGATGGAAGCACAAGATTAGAGTGGAGAAAAGAAGTGAAGAAGTGTAGAAGTCGAGCTCTCAAAATGGCAGCACTTCGTCGCTTCAAAATCCGGATCCAAAAAAAAATGAAGAGAAGCTCTCCTATTTATAGCAGAAAACTGCCCTAAGTCGTAACTCGGCTATCTCCTTAAGTCGCTGCCGACTTAACACTATGCCGACCTACGACCTAAAAACTCCCACGACCTAACAGAGCCTCCGACCTAACCCTTAGCCAACAACTCCGACCTAACAGACAAACCTATGACTTAACATGCGCGCTCCCTCCTAAGTCGCCTGGACGACTTAACAACTTAGCACCATTCGACCTAGCACTTATACGACTTATAAAACCTTGCGACCTAACAACTTAGCAACTCACGCGACCTAACAGTGTTACGACCTAACACATAGCCTCTCATAAGTCGCCAACTTGTTAACTCCTTAGATCGCTAACCCACCCAGTCGACTTAACTACTAAGTCGCTAACCTGCTAACCCAGCTCCACTAGGTTGTTGCCGACCTAACCATAACTACATCCTATAGGTCGCTCGAAACCTTAACTCGAACTGCCGACCTAACACTTAACACCCAAACGCTTAGGTCGCTCACAACACTCTCTTAGGTCGTTGCCGACCTAACTCTAACCCAGAATACTTAGGTCGCCTGAATCTCTTAAGTCGGTCAAGACTTATCTCCTAGGTCGGTCACTACCTTAAGTCGGTCAACCACACTCCCTTAACTCGGTGAGTTCCTTGAGTCGGCAACTCGACCCAGACTTGTTGCTTAACTCGTCCAAACTCCTAAGTCGGCTACAACTTAGGACTTAAGAAAAATTCAAGCAAAATTCTGCCAAAACCAGAAATGACTTAACAACCATACAACCAAAGGTCAATCATTTTAGAATGTTTTGATCCGTAAAAATACGGGTCGTTACACAAGATCTGAATACATCACTGGAATCAACTGAATGACTGAAAGCAGAATCAATAGATGGATCCAAGCGAAGCTCCAACTCCAAAGGTGAGTCTCGGATACTGGTACAACTCAGTCTGACCCGAGCGTAAAGCAAAACACAAAACACTCGAGTCAGGACATACATACTTATACAATGTAAACCAGCTCAAGTGAACTGTAATAAAAATGCTCAAGTAACTTAAAGGATGTTTGGGATCGCCCATCCTTTAAGGATCCATTAAACTATTTACTATGTAGTAATATACAATATTATAATAATGTCTAAAGTAAAGTAAACTTACTTAAAAATAGCGTTAAGGCTTTACATTTTCCATCTTAACACATATATAGTGCCAATAGTCTATACAGTACTGTAATACCTCCAGATCGGGAGGCTACCAGAGGATACTCCATAGGTACGACATAAATCGAACTCGTAGTAAAGCTCGCTAGGGTAGGTGACACGGCACAACGAGGCAATGCCAGGATAGATATACCAATTACGCATCCGGGCTGGTGGTAGCGCATAGTAGCCACTACCGCCCACCTCAGAACACACTCCCAAATCAAAAATCGAGGATGGCCATCAAATCAATCACAAGGTCAGAAGATAATATCGAAGGAATGTGCCCGATCAGAGGTGCTACCTCACTTGGCCCGAGAATCGCTCCTGTTTTAGCCACCTTATGCCAACTCATAGGAGTCGGGTCCACGTATATACCTTAATAGGATCATCGCCACCATCCTACTTCATTCTAGAATCTCCACCGCATACACGGTTGTTAAAGTGGTTTTCGGTATCGACAGAGAGTATGCCCATATCTGATCCCGGTCTCTTTAACAACCAATCGTTATTATAACTCGTGGTTATTATTTTCAAATGGTTTATACTTTAAAACCCAAAATATCATTTTCACTTCAAAACCAAATCAAAACGATATCATTTTTACTTCAGAAACCAAATACGATATCATTTCTATTTCAAATATATATATTCATTTCCAAAAATCAAAGCACTTTCAAAGTTATAACACTTCGAAACCAAAACACTTGAAATTATACCACTTTACAAATGTTGTATTTAGAAAATCCACAACACCTTGAAAAATGTGATATTTAGAAATTACAACACTTTAAAAATGTAACCCTTATATAATAGCATTTTGAAAATGTTACATTTTTAAAAATAGTAGCACTTTTAAAACATAACCTTAAAACGATAGCATTTTACAAATGTTACAAATTCTATTACATTTCTACTATAACATATTTAAAACATCATATCTTATAAATTTATCATAGCTTTTTTATAAAAACAAATTTTACTTCACAAAATCATTTATTTAGATATCAATTAAACTATGATTTTAGTTAAATAAATTTTATTACAAAATATCCATTTTTCCAAAGTTGTATCATTTCTAAGTTCATTCATTTAATTATAACAATTTCAAAACATTGTATTTTAGCATTCGTAGCACTTGGAAATGTGATATATATATAGTAGCAGTTCGAAAATATTATCTTTTCAGAAACAGCAGCATTTAGAAAACGTTACTGCAGATCTAATAGTATTTTGAAAACAATACATTTTTAGAAATGGTAGCACTAAGAAAACACTACCTTAAACCACAGCATTTTGGAAATGCTGCCAATACAAATCTAAGATTTATTATAACCTTTCAACAATATTATAATTTCAGTTTCGCCATTTTTAACTTATAAAACATATCTCGCTTTTTAGAAATATTTATTTGGATATCATTTAACTTATGATTAACTAAAATAAATTTTATAAATAAAATATCCAAATTTAACCATAATTCATTTATCAAGTCAAAATTTCATTTATATTACTTAACTTTACTTTTAACAAATAACTTGATACCTTATTTACTTTTAAAAATATCCATTTCATAAATAAAATATTTTATTTCTAAGTTAAGCCAAAATTTCCATTTAACATCAAATTTTCAATTATTAAGTCAAATCACATTTTAAAATTTTACATTTTAATCATTTATAAGTTCATACAATTTTAACTTATAGAAAAATCACTAAAATATATTTAAATCCCTTTTTAAGTTAAAATCTCATATAATTTAAATTCCAGATACCTTAAATTTTCAGAAAATATTTAAAATTAACCACGAGTCTGTATAATATTTTCAAACCTAGGTCAAGTGGTCCGGATATGTATTGGTTCAATCCGTAATATATAAATCCTGGGTTCTATCATTTCAAACCCGCAAATCCCAAGTCAAAATAAATAAAAATCGCTCAAGCCTATCATTTCAGCTCATAACGATTTTTCCCTATTCTAAAGTCCGTTCGGGTATGTATCATTTCAACCCATAGTGAAAGGGAACTTGCAGTGTGAGAAACAGAATATAAAACAAACAGTATAGCATAGCATATCATATCAAGTGATGTAACATATATATAATTAGGTTATAACATCATATAATCATCATATCACAGGCATATATCAACTACTACATATCCACTTGTCATTGTTTCACAAATATATAAGTACGAATGTCGAGAGTGATAGACTCACCTTCTAAAGCTAGAGATGAAAAATTCGAGACACACGAACAAACTTCGCAAAGCACGACAAAGCACGAATAGATTTGAGTGGATGAAGAGCCAAGATCCAAGTCTTGTAAACAACAAATACAAACAAATAAATAAAATTATATAAAGAATTTGGACTAAACAAATGTAAAAATATAAACAAAGAGAAGCAAAATGACTTAACCAAGTCAAGAGGCTCGGCCACTTCCAAATAGGCTAGCCACCATCAAAACATAGTTCGGCCATGACTGGTTGTTGCATGAAATGCTTGGCTATGGTCAGCAAATATACGGCCAGGCATAGGAAAGTGAAAAGGTAGGGGTTGGGGAATGCAAAGAGGCAAGTGCATATGAATGGTCATGGGTTCAAGTGGATTCGACCATAGGCAAAACATGGCTCGGCCTGGAGTTCCTGGCTTGGTTCAGGTGGTCAGATCTGGTCATCAGGTGCGGCAATGGTTAGGGGATGGTCACGGCAAGGGGATGGAGAAGGTGGAAGTGATGGTGGTGGTCGAGGCTAGTAAGGAAGAGATGATGAATATATGGAGTTCGACTAGGGTTTTCATGCATGGGATGGTGATGATTTGTCAAGGCAAGTCACGGCTATGGTAGTGGAGATAAGGTCGGCTAGGCATGATGATGGTTATGGCGAACTTGAAAAGGAGGAGCAAAACAAAGAAAAGAGAAAAGAAAAGAGGAAGAAGAAGACATGAAAATTTACTGTAAATATTTTTTGTCCGAAGATGGAATGAGAAAGGGGATGAGAAATGAGATGTTTGTACGGCTATAGAATGGAAATGAACGGCTATGGCAAATGTAAAGGCATCTCTTCATATTAAAGAAAAGAACTCATGACTCTTGGAATTTCCAAAGCCCAATAGCAAAGCCCACTTAAATAACAAGCCAAAACCCAATAGAAAATCAAACCCAAACCAATAATAAAATAGCAAATGAAAAATAGAAAATAGATAAATGAAATACAGAAAATAATTGCGTGTAGAACGCTGAATTTTATCAGATTTACAAAGTATAAAACAGAATTTGACGAAACGAAAAGCAGAGGAAATGTCAGAATCAAATACAGTTTCAAAGAAAAAGATTAGAAATTAAAATTCAAATTTAAAATTTTCAACTGAAAGTCAAAGTTTGACTAAAGTTGACCAAAATATAAAATTTTCAGAAAATCATTATTTTATTATATAAGGAAAATAAATTATAAACAAAATCCAAAATTACATTGGCAAATTCCAATATTTCAATTTAAAATGATTTAAAAACAAAGTTTCAAATAAATTTCAATTTAAAATTATTTGTTAAAAATATGGGTTGTTACAATGATATACGTTTGCGATTTGTGGTTAGCATAGTTTGGATAATAAATATTGTGTTTGAATGTTAAGCATCATGTTTGGATGTTTAAAATAGTATGTTTGGTTGTAAGAATGTGATGTTGGTGTATGGTATGTTGATGGTATAGTTGTGACCAAAGCTAGTTGTATGTTGTGTAAGAATTACAAAGTTTACACTTTTGTATGTTGCGACGGACGTGATTTATGAACATACCACTTAAAATAGTATGTTGGGTTGTGACTTAAGGAAGGTTAATGATTAATTAGTGATTAATAAAGTTTTTAATTAGTGATTTATGAAGTAAGAAGTAATTAAATGGTTAATTATTATTTAATTAAGTTAATTAGTTGATTAATCATTATTTAATTAAGTGATTATTTAATTAATTTTTAATTAATTAGGGTTTAACTAATAATGAATTGTTTAAACCTTAATTAAGATATATTGGGAAGTTAATTAGGACTTAACCAAGTTCATTAAGTTAATTAAAGTTTAATTATGAATTAATCTTGATTTAATTAAGATATAACTAGGGTTTAAGCTAATTGAATATACTTTAATCTTTTCAAAGCTATTTTTAAACTTAATCGGCTATGTTTTAAATCAAATTTCTTTTTAAAGTTAATTGATTTTAAATCAAAGGATCTCTCGTTTGCACCATTAAGTAGCCAAATGAATTAAAGTAGTGATTATAAAACGTCAATACGTTTTATGGAAAGTAAGTTGACTTGTGTTTAGCATAAATTTTGAATATCGGTAACATGATAAACATAAGGAGGTTAATTTTAATAAGCGGATCATGGTAACTTAAGCATATAGAATATACTTCTATATGTACATTTTTCACCGATCATGGATGTATCTATATTTGTAACTTGGACATGTACCAATGATTGATTGTATGTTATGTGTGAATCCTTTACATATCTGATGTTAGGCAATACCCATGATATAACTTGGATAAGTAAACTCAAATTTAATGATCCATTGTAGTCATTAAGCCTCCGCTTGGTTTTGAAAAGTTAATATTTTATTTTCTTTTAAAATGGTCTTCAAGGTTATTCTATTTTGAACAAGGTATTTGAAGAATGATTCGACAATTGTTTTGAATATTATATGAAGAAGTTTATGAATAATTTTGGGGTATTCATAAAAGGAGTTTTAGAAATAGTTTTGAATGTTTATAAAAAAAGATTTTATAAATGGGTTTGGATGTCTATAAAGGGAAGTTTTATACAAGGTTTGAAAGTTTATAAAGAAGTTTATATAACCGGGTTTGAATATTTATAAAGAGTCTCATAAATGAGTATGGAGGTTGATAAATGTTTTGTAAACGGGTTTGGGTTAAAGCAAAAAGGATTTCATGGGTAAGGGAAATTTATGAAAGGATTTATTGAAGATAATTACAACAGGAATTCGAGGTTTGGGTTTCTCGAGGTTGACCTTTTAAAAAATGGTGGTATGGAACATCTGTTCCACACTTAACACCGAAGGAATAGTGCTTAGAGTTATCCTTTTCTCCGATTTAAATAATGTAGTTAAATCCATTTAAGAGATTTGGTAATGGGAAATCTTATAAATGTTTTGTGAATATACTTATGTAAAGGAGATAAGTATATGAATGTTGATAAATGTTTGGGAAAGAAGATTTATAAATGAAAATGGTTTTGAGGTTTAGCGATTGCTTTGGGTAATTAAATCTTTAGATTTTGTTGTTGTTATTTGATAGTAAAATAACCAATTATCAAATTTGGCCTAATTTGGCTTAGTAAGTATGAATGTAAAATTCGAGTTTCCAACAAGGACTCGAATGCTTACTTCCAAAAGAAAGGGGAATGAGTCAACCGAAAAATATCGATTGTTGGCACAGAGAGACCGGGATTGATACTTACTTCCAAATGTAACGAATCGGATTTTTGACCCTAAAAACGACACTAATACATCCACTGTATTTCATGCATAACATTCAAGTGCCTGTAATATCGATTTATTAGGGTGAAAGAAGAAGGTAGAAGATAGAGATAACTAAAACAACCCAGAATCTCACAACGCAGCGAATAATATATAATACAACCATGATCTTTACAGAATGGAAACATCTTTATTTATATATACAACATCAGACTACATTAGACTTATCCTAAATTTTTGGACAGTTATAGAAACATGTCCTCATATTGATAAACATACATACTCTATAATACAGCGGAAGTAAAAATACATGAATACGTCTTGCCCATCCAACTCCTCTCCAGCTCCAAAGTATCTACCAAACTTGGGAAAAACATGCTCGGCCCGACCCGAGCATTACATGGAATGACGCCCGAGTCAGTCTGGTAAACCAGCATGTGTAAAACTCAACAAGTAACAACCAAACTGATTTCTACATTTTAAAACTTTTCAAACAAAGGATATCTCATAAAACCACACCGCACATAAAAATGAATGGGTTTTTACCTTATGATAACCAAAACATTATATATCAAAATTCAATGATATTATCATAGTGTCTAGGTTTAAAGTAAAAAGGTGAAATAGCTGAAATGCATGCATCTCACATTCCAACATACTAGGCTCTACAATTGAAAACGTAAGGCACGTATTGGAGATTGGATTCCAACTAATGACTAGGCTGTTGGGGTATCACCTGCCACAGTACACCTCTAGAAAAATGTACCGAGGTCGTACCTAACGACTCCTACCAACATAAAGCCATCCTACTCCTTGTTGGATAATACCGAATATATCATCATCCCGATTGCTTTGCAACCTTTAATCGAGAGCTCCCACGGACACGAATTCATTTATGATTGTGTGTATATATCTAGAAGGGGATGATATTCCCTAATGGGTGAGACCACATATATAGCCCTGCTGCATATCCCATGTTTTAGTCATTCCCGATTGATGAGGCTTGAGACTACGTTTTACCTTTCCGAATAGCAATCCATCTTGGAATGCTAACACTGCCCTCCAGGCGTCAACGCAATGTCAGCATTCATACATACAAGTTCGTTCTGGGTTTGAACGAAACCGAAGGCATTAATTCTACCACATCCATTTTGGAATCACCATCAGGATTAGTAACAGTAGCCCTTGCACTTCAAACAACACCATCTTCAATCATCATTAAGATGTCTTACACTCAAACGTACATGTTGGTTCGGAGTGGTTTTCGAATATATAAATCCGATCCCAGTCTCTCCGTACCAACAACCGACAATTTTCGGTTGACTCATTCCCTATTCTTGTAGAAGTAAGTATTTGAGTCCTTGTTGGAAACTCGAATTTTACATTCATACATCCTAAGTTAAATTAGGCCAAATTTGATAGTCAGTTATTTAACTATTTAATAACAACAACAAAATATAGAGATTTAATTACCCAAAGCAATCATTAAGCCTCAAAACCATTTTCATTTATCCTTTCCCAAACATTTGTCAACATTCATATACTTATCTCTTTTACATAAGGATATTGGCAAAAATATTATGAGAATTCCCATTTCCAAATCTCTTAAATGGATTTAACTGCATTATTTAAATTGGAGAAAAGGATAACTCTAGGCATTATTCCTTGGGTGTCAAGTGTGGAATGGATGTTCCATACCACCATTTTTTAAAGGGTCAACCTCGAGAAACCTAAACCTCGAATTCCTATTGTAATTTTCTTCAATAAATCCTTTTATAAATTTCCATTATCCATGAAATCCATTTTTCTTTAACCCAAACCCATTTACAAAGCATTTATCAACCCTCCATACTCATTTCTGAGACTTTTTATAAATATGTGTGCACATGGATGGCACATGGAGGGGGGTGGGCTAAGCACAAGGTTGTGTAAGAGATATCTATGCACATTTTCTTATAAATAGCCAAGCACCCCTTTCATTATTTACACACACTTCTTCTTCTCTTCTTCTTCAATTCTTTCTCTCCTCTTCTTAATGGCCCTTGGTCGTGCACTATTAAAGAGGAAATGGCCTTAGGCCGTGAGTGTGGTGGAGAGAAGGTTGGTGGGCCGTGAGTATGAGAGAGATGGAGGAGATTGGACGTGAACTAGGGTGGTGGAGGAGGTTGGCCATGAGCATCTATGGGGATGGAGGTCTTGGACGTGGGCTATAAGAGAGAGAGAGGAAGGCTTTGATGATGTTTTGATGAAGTTGGAAGTGTCGGTGAAGTGTTGTGATGGATTGAATGTTGGTAGGAAGTAAATAGGTTAAATAAAAGTTAGTTAATCACGCTTCGAAAAGCTTGATAATATCACTTGATATTCACTTGTAAATCACTTGTTTATATTACTTACTAATCACTTAATATTGTTTGCTGTTGGTGATGATAATAATAGACATTAACTACTTATAGTTATACCCTTGACCATTTGCTAAAATTATTGCTTATATGGTTGTATAATATATTTGGAAGATGATTGGTTGATTATATAAAATTTTGGTTGTGATAGATATGATTATTATGATTTATAAGTTGAAAATCATATATGATGAGGAACGATAGCTATGTGAATTAACAATACATATCTTCTTAAAAATTATTCACATTATACCCAAAAATAATATGTATACAATATATATAAGGCCTCTTTATTTTTAAAACCAAAAGATATGTCATTTTATAATATCGGAATTTAATTCGGAAACGTAAAGAACTGAGAAAATGGAGTTTTGAAATAGATTTGGAATTAGTTTTAAGAAGAAAGAAATTTAAAAGGTGGACTTTTGAAATATTTGGAAAATAAAATCTATGGTTTCATTTATGAAAATAATAGTTTAAAAGGTAGAAAATAATATAGAAATATCATATGGTTTTGTATAAAAGAATTTGGAATTAAAAAAGATGGAAATTGGATATTATAATAATATAATATTAAAGATATGGAATAAAGTGAAAATGAGATTTTAATAAAGTAAAATAGTGAAATAATGGTTTAATATAGTTTAATATGGTATTAAATGATTTAAAAATATTTCGAACAAGTTTTGAAAAATGTGACTAAAAGGTGAAAAATAAGTCGTCGCGTTTCACCAGTTCGTGATTTCACGACCTGAAAAGTTAAACGGATGTGTATGATAAAATATGAGTCCGAATTCTTTGGAAAAATAATTTTCTGGACTTTTCTAACCATAATTTACAAATGAAAAATAAAATTCGAGTTTTCATTTAATAAAGTTTGAGATATGTCCAAATCAAGTTTTCAAAATAGTCGCATTTTGGCATTTCGTAAACTATGATTTTCAACCTTTTAAAATTTGATATTTTTATATCTTTAAAAATATGAAATAAGTTCCATAAATATGTTAAAAAAATTAAAAGAGATTTGAGTTATAAAAATGGACATAAATATATAAGGAATAAGTGTTTTGATCTACAAAGCTTTCAAATCACTATTCACGGGCAATTTAACAACTAATTTTGGAATAAATGATTTAAACTTGGATTTCTCTTCCCGAATCATTTGGCCATGAGTTCCAAATAACCATACAAGTATTTTAATGGTTTGGAGTTGATCAAATAACTTGACCATCTTATGTATGACAGAGAGGTAGTCTCTAGGCTGGAGTTTGGAAAACTTGTTGCCTGCTCCTCCTAGCCATCCGGACTGGCCCGATGGAGGGGATGGTTAATTTGATTTACTCGGATCGTCTTTTCTTAAGTTAAAAGAAAAGATATTTGTAATTTTCCACAAAGTTAAACAAGATTTCAAATAAGATTTTGATGGTAAAGAGAACATTCTAGTTAAACTCTATATTAAATTCAAAGGAGGGAACCCATACTATCCATGTGAATTTAAAAGATGATTTCACCATTATTTGACGAATAGTTCAAGTTGAATATGGAAATTGATATCAAGTATAATTAATCTAAAATCTATGAATCATTTTTACTCAATACCAATTGGTTTGGGTATACAGTAAACGATGTCTTAAATAACATTGTTTTTGACCCATTAAAAGATATGTTTTGGGAATACGTAATCTCTATTAATATTGAAATTATAGAAGATGGAAATATTTTTCCTAAGTAATTTAAAGGAAATGTTTTTGTATTTCCAAATTTAAAAAAAGAGGTTTAATAAATCTGTATATACCAAAAAGAAACGGTTTAAAATATATCTCTAAAGATATTTTATTGGACATAAAGATATTAATTGATAGAATGATGATCACCAATCACCCACATACTTAACATTTTTTCTATCGATAATTGGTTCGGAGAGATCGGGATCGGATTTATGTGATTCCTATCCGAATACCACTTCGAATCAATATAAGCGTTTGAAAGTGAAGACATATTGAAGACAATGATTTTGAAGACAGAGGTCTTCACAATGTAGGGCCGCATGCCGCTATCCTCGTGATTCCCATATTATATACATATGGTGGCGGTAGTACCTTCATTTTGAAATCTTCAATGAAAGGACTGCTCGCTACTAATCCTAGGGATGATTCCCAAACGGGATGTAGTATATGTACTTTTGGTTTGTCTTGTTCTTGGAAAACTTGCATGGATGAATGTCTAACATTGCATTTCTAAGGTCATGTACATTGGTTTTTACAAATGTACATCTGTTTGGTGGTGTAGGAGGTAACCCCTTTTATACTTAACACCATTCCCTGAGGCATATGAACTTGAGGGTTGTACTTTTATGGAAACCAATTAGTGTGTCATCGAAATGGCAATATGGCATTCAAAGTGGGATTTGTCATGCAAAAGGTAAAACGTTACCTCAAGCCTCACACATCTATAATGGAAAAAATAGGGTATATGCGGCTGGGTTATGTGGGTCACACCAATTTGGATATAGTCATCACCTTTCTAGATTACACTCTGTATTTCGGGTTTGTTGTGTATGTTGTGGCCACGAATAGGTCAGGAACGACTGGGGTGATGTTGTATTCGGTACTATCCGAGAAGGGATAGGCCGGCTCTGTGTTGGTAGAGGTTAAAGCCTTGGTACATTTTTTAGAGGTCTACTGTACAAAAGGTAGTCCCTTACCTTATTATTATTGGAAATCAATTCTCCAATACGCATTTTTACGGACCTGATTGTATACCTAAATATGATGTCAAATTTAATAAATGTAACAATTCTAGCTATTTTAATATGTTATTTAGAAAGTGTTTCAAAGCAATGTCATTAGAAATAATATCAAATGATTTGATAAAAATGTTTTAGTTATCATAAGTTGAAAACTTGTCCATGTTTATGTGTGACGTGGTCTTATGAGATACTCTTCTTTTCAAAGATTTTGTTTGACATCAAAGTCGATCTATGACACTTTCATCTATATTTATGATTTGCGTTTCTCACGCTGGATTGCCAGACTGATCCAGGTATTTTTAGTACTCATGTCAGATCCGAGCAGTTTTAGGATTAGCTGAAGACACTTAGAGTTTCCAAAGGAGAGCTGGAGATCTTCATCAACGTATGGACATAGCTTACTTTTCCGCTGTGTTTGTTGTTTTTCAGCATTTGTAAGGACAGGTATTTATAACTGTCCCGGCTGAGCTAAGGATAGCCTTTGATATATGTATTTAAAAGTTTTTCCATTATAAATATTATTGAAATAATATATGTTATTCCATTCAAGTGAGATTCTGTTGTATGTCTTTAGTTTCTTTTTACCCTTAACGGTCTGCCTTTTCGTTCAATTTGGGTTGGACATATGTGGTTCATTGTCAACCTGAAATGTACGAAAAGGCGGGTCGTCACATTTAATCACTTTAACTGAAAATTAAAAGTTTACCATCTTTATTTGTTATTTAAAAAGAATTTAAATAATATTTCGAAATCATTTTTATCTACATTAAATTCATGATTTAAATATTCTGATGTTTAAATATAAAGCGTTCGAAAATCCAGGTCAGTACGATCATTTGCAATAGTAGAGTTCGCATACAATAACAGTTATCAGTCCAGCATCGGTATGGCACCATTTGAGGTGTTATAGGGCCAACCGTGTAACGCTCCTTCATGTTGGTGGAAAGCGGACGAGAAACTGATACTTAGGCCAGATATCATTAGAGAGACTTTGGAGAAGATCAGGATCACCCAACAACGAATGAAAACTGCTTAGGACAGACAAAAGAGCTATGCTGATAGAAGAAGACATGATTTAGAGTTCTCTATCGACAATACAGTGTTTGTCAAGATCTCTCTGTTGAGGAATGTTATTCGATTAAGTACTAAGGGTAAGTTGGCACCGATATTCATTGGTCTTTTTCCGCTACTTGAGAGGATTGGGAACCAGGCTTATAAAGTCGACTTATCTTAGAAGATGGTGGGCGTGCACAATGTGTTCCACGTATCTCACTTGCAGAAGTTTGTTCATGACTCAGGCGTAATAGTCCAACAAAATCAACTTGATCACATCGAGATTGAACCAGAAGCATCAAGATATCATAGACCAATTTATATGTCGAACGTGATAAGAAGCAGCTTAGGAGGAAGACGGTGGAGCAGGTGAAGGTTCGGTGGAGTGAGATCAAAGTTGATTGTACTTGGGATACCGAGGAGAGCATGAGGGCTGCTTATTCAGACCTCTTTACTTGGTGAGATTTATGTTTATCATATTTACTTTCACTTTCGATATCATATAGGGTAGTTTAGTATCCTACATGCTAGGGTAGGCATAGATATCATTACATGCTTCTGGGTGCATGTTTGATGCTTGATATGTTTACTCGTGATTGTTAAGCATGCGAGGTAGTTATGTTTGATTTTACTTTGGTTGTGTTGGGAATTTCGAGGGAAAAATTCCTCAAGAAGGAAGAGTGTAACGACCCCTATTTTACATATCGAAGAATCATATGAGGTCATATGCCTCTATAGCTTTGGGAAATGCTTACTAGCAACATTGACCATATTTAGAATTTTTCCAAACGATTTTACCCCTAAAAACTTCTAACGGTTAAAACTTTTTATAGAAGCCAAATTAGCATCTTAGACCGCTTCCATTGGAAAAATATGATGGTTTTTCTTTATAGGAACTGGGCCAGCCCGCAGCGGAAGTTATGGGTGAATTTCAAAAAAATTACCCTATTGGATCTTTATTGGGCCTATGAAGTCTAATTTATTTAGAACATTTCTAAATTACGTTTAAATAAAATCATGTATTTTATATAAATTCATAAGTTGTTGTTAGAAATTTATTTGATTTATTTTCACTTATCAAATAAGTATACACATGTATCATATACATATGTAAATGTGTGTGCATGTTTAACATGATATTCCATGCAAGATATAACATGCTCGTATATAGATATTGGGATTTACATCACAATAGACACATTAGCTCATTCAATATATGTTATATATTGTCCAAATATGTGCGTATACATATAGTTATAAATATCCAAGTAATTATATATGAATATACATATATGTATATCTGTATATATTTTGAAAAAATATAATGAATATATATATATGTATTATAAATAATAATTAAACATATATATGAATATGTATATGTAGATATAAACTTATAAATAAAAAAAATTATTTTAGTTATTTATATATATACATATGAATTAAAGCAAATAATTATGATATATATATATAAATAATAATTAAATGTAAGTTGGTATTATAATAAATATATATAAATATAAATGTATGTTAAATTAATTTTTATTTTATTTTAATATTCCAGTTTGAAACCATTGCAGATACAATTTTTTATAATTTTAACATATTAATATATATTTATTATGAATTAGTTAGTCAAACTATCATAAAAAATAATATAAAATAATTATATAATAAATTATCAAATTTTGGATTTTCAAAAGATAAAGAATAATATTTTAAGTGTGGCGAATTTTTTTAATATTTTTCTAAGCAAAAATTACATTTTAATTAATTAAATACCAATCGACCGATTTTTAAGATAATTTTTAAAAATATAAAAACTTATTCAAAAAATCTAAAAAAATTCCGAGATCTTCTAAGATGATAAAATAATTCTAAAAAAATTAATTGAATTTTCAAAACAAAATTTATTTTATATGAATTTATTAAATCTTACAGTGATTAAATAATGATATAAAATATCTAATAATAACTGAAAAAACATTTTCGGCTTTTTAAATTCATAACTAATATAAAAATATATTAGAAAATTATTATATCAAATTTTATATAATATATATACATATATATATGCTTTGGTATAAATTGATTTACATATTTATATATATGTGTGTGTGTGTGTATTAATTAATGGAGTATTGAAATAAAATACATTTATTTGGTATATAACATTAGGTTATTAATAATATATGTGTATGTATGAGTGCATTAAACATATGCATATAGCCAATCATCACCGTGAAAACAACATTGCCTATAGAAATCTCACCTAATTAACTAAGCAATAATAACATATATATTTACTAAAGTAATGAATTATTATATCATAATCATATACCTAATTAGGTAAATAAATAGTTACCCATAATCGATGCCCTCAAGTCCAAGTTGAAAAGATAAATCCTCTTCCTTTGGTAATTTCCTCGATTCGTCGGATTGCTAGTCTCGAATCGCAGACCTTTCGCTATCAAATAGCTGTCGATTTGGGTTGATTTGATTTGAGATTTTTCTAGGGTTTTTGATGAAGTATTTTGACCAAAAT
Source organism: Allium fistulosum (assembly GCA_030737815.1). NCBI lineage: Eukaryota > Viridiplantae > Streptophyta > Magnoliopsida > Asparagales > Amaryllidaceae > Allium > Allium fistulosum. The sequence continues at coordinate 1,459,791,168 of CM060903.1, forward strand.
AATGATGAAGGAGGCGGCCAAAAAGTTAGATTAAGTTAGGTTAAGAGATGAATTTATATTGGTTGGATGAAATAGAAAATAGGATAGTATCTCATACTTTTTCTCATCTAACCTCAACCATGCATTTCAAAACCAACTTGCAACATCTTTTGTCGCCCATATGCTTTGTTATTGTTGCCAAACCATGCCTCAGACAACATGGGCCAATAGCCCATTTAACCCAATTAAATATGTTTATTAAATCCAATTTAATTCCTCATCGATATCTCATATCGATCCATATATTAATAACTATTATAAATATATATGATGATAATTATTTCGCAAATCATATTCAAATTTTATAATTAATCTTTCATAAATATTAATTTATTTATTTATTTTATAGCAATTATAAACCAATTAAATCGTTTGGTCTAAAGAGAATTCATCATTTCGGTTGTGTAACTCTTGGGTGTAAATTCATTCAGTAATTAACATTGAACTATTCGAATGTTAACGTTCACACGTCATTTAGTAGGTGGTGTAAAATTTGGGCCAAATATATCGTTTACTTAGTTTCGGTAAAATCCAATATTACTTTATTAAGCGTTACTTGGTTGTGACATTTATTTACACTAATTCTCTTCGTCAAAACTATATCACTTTGGACTTATGGAATTTGGTAATAGTCAAAATTCCAATATCATCCATATTCAACTCTATAATCCAAACATAAAGACCTTAATTCAATAATAACAATTATTTTTAATTGAAATGCTCTGGCTAGAGACTTTGACTTTGAGTTAACTTGAGTTGACCATGATATTGATCCCGTATAACCGAGGAAAAGAATCCTCTCTTGAATAGTGCTTCACTTCCAATACTTCCGCTCGACCCAACTATAGTCACTCCATGGAACGATAAGCCATGATTTGACTGTAATCAAAGTGGAGCTTTCATATTGAAGATCCACGGTATTCTCAAGTCGAGAGAACTGTGTGAATCAGTCAGATCGATATTTTATATTTGACCTTAATTACATTAACCAACAGAAAACTATTGAGTGAGTCGTTCCATGGTTATCCAATAACTATCAGTATGTAACCTTTATGTGCCCCCAGCAGCCATGAGTAATACACTGTCCAACATTTGGAGAGCGTCACGTACTCTAGTCTCATGGATACATCGATATCCGGTCTCGATGCACCTTGACTAGGAACATTTAAAATGGTATATTTAGTTTCATAATGATAAATTACTCACAGTCACAACACTTTGTAACTATTGTCACAAAAATGTACCATTTATATATTTTCTATTAAATATAGTTCTAATCAAATTAATTAATTAATATATAATATTATATCAGTATATAATAGAAAGAAAACACATTTTATTTCGAACAAGATTGGTTATAGAGTTAGATATATGTAACAAATTATATAATTGTCCCTATGGCATACCCCTAACTCTATCAGTCTCCCGCTTGCACTTGGGGCCAATTATGGAATCTTATTCCAACTTCTCCAATGGGTTTCCTCAAAACTGACCGGGTCATTCCCTCAATGAACGGGTATGCTATTATGTTTCAATTATCTATTATGTCAATCAACTCTCTCCGATGCTGATAAACTACCTTTATCATGTGGAACAATTCAGAGTATATCTCTCGACTTCCAATGAGCTCTAAGTTCTGTTATGAACTATATAGTGACACTGTTATCATATGACAACGTTCTGGGATTCTCAACATTTGGAATCAAACGTGGCTCGGTTATAAATTAGTGTGTTTATATTTATATATATTTCTTTATTGCTGTCTTTTAATGAGATGTACTTATCCTTTTCCATTGAATCGGCTACAATCTTTCATTTGGAACATTTCCAATTTAAAGATACTTGAATTTATTGTTGACATATTATACTCAATATCACTTATGAAGTTTGAATTCAAATACTCTTTCATAAGGAGTTTGTTGTTTATGTAAAAAATTCTTTAATACTTTATAAATACACAAGAATATTTCGAACAACCATTTAATGATATCAATTTGGATGTGATATTTGCTTCATGTATCCAATACATAAAAAAATCATGATATTATAGACAAGATAATATGTATGATAATTCCTATTGCCAATGTATAAGGAATCTATCTTGAATGTTCCATATTAAACATTTTAATAAGGTGTCCTTGTATATCGATTTGGGACATTCCCAATATCTTTTATACTTGCTATAAAAGATATCTTTCACGAATCCAATGTCGAGTATTAAAAAAAAATTTAACACAAGTACATTGTTAACAATCAGTGGTGTGTTGTTTACTAATGATTTAGAAAAATCAATGTACCTTTTTTATGTTCTTTTTGTGAACACACACTTCCTCTGCATTTTGATTGATAATCAAACTATTAGATATTTCTATCAAAATATTTATTCAATTCTGATGCTTGTAAAATGATACTTTCTATCATTTCTTGGATCATATCCAAAGACTCATAAACTTAATATCGCTCCCATTGACTTTGAGACATTTTGGTTATTATGTGTAAACAACTTACTCAAAATCATTATTTAGAATTTTCTGTTTCAATACAAGTGTATCAAACATAAAGTCGTACTAAGTGATAATTTTGTAAGTAAATCCGAATTAACTTGAGCACGTTGAATATCGAATCTATTAATCTAATTTCAACAATTGAAATTTGCGGTGTTATTCTTATCAATGTCGCTCATTATATTCCAACTGCATTAGTCTTTCTCTCGAAGACACATTCACGGTCGATGGATCATATTCCTTTCGGGTACAACTACAAAAATCATATTTTGATTATGTACTTGTAATTCATTTTCGAATTTTTGCATCACACTATATTATAGAGTCAACACTCTTAATGGTTTAATTAAACAACCGAGGATTATATATTTTTGACATTGATAAGAAACTCGTAGTTTCTCTGCAATGTACGAGAATACTCATTAGACACTCTAATGCGATGTGTTCATTTAGGTTAGTTAATTTCATTTCATCCTATATAATCAATTTTATCATTGGATTGTATCCAATTCCATTTTACTAACAATAATTTCTCAAATAAATTCCTTCACTATGAAGTTGTTATTTCTTGAAACAACAATTGTTTCTCAATGCAATGGAACATGTATTCATAAAAGATTTACGAATTTCCTTTTATTTAAAAATGATTTAGTTTTAGTTTACAAAACTTATGTTCAAAACATAAATGTATCAACCAATGACAGTCCTTCCCAAACTCCTTCTGGGAGATTCATACATGATCTCTCATGAACAATTATTATGTGCAGACTTTCAACTCGCACAACCGGCCAACTTCTTGGCCTATGATATGTTGGGGTTTCTTATAAATCCTTATCTTGTATGATTTTGTAAACTATTATTTAGATGAAATAATATTGACCTTGTGTACTACTCTTAAGTGCATAACCTTATAGAAAGAAATTAACTGTAACGACCCGTTTGTCGTCTTAAGTTTGAATATTAATTTTTAATATTCAATAATACGATCTTTTAATCAAAATAAAATCCCCGTTAAATAACAATTGGTAAGAATATATAAATATACTGGCCTGAATCTCACCAGAGGTCGCCTCCTTCGCCTCAGAGGCAGTAGTTCCCCATGGCTGACGGAGGAGTTTAGGCCGTAAAAAAAGGCACCACCCCCCCTCCCCTCACTGGGATTTTGATTTCCTTTAAACCAAGATAATGTTCTGAGTTTCCATATTTTATTTATAAAATAGAAAATTGATTTATTGGGAATTTCTTATATATATATATATATGTATGTATGTATGTATATATATATACATATATTTAGGACAACAGAAATTGTAACGACCCGTATTTTTACGGATCGAAAGTTTGTCAAAATCTGGAATTTTAGTGTTGTTGAGCCATTTCAGATTTTAGGCGAAATATGGATAAGTCCTAAGTCGTTCACGACTTAGTATAGGTCGTAAGTCGTATACGACTTAGGGAATAGGCGCGACTTAAGGAATCAGCGAGTTAGCGAGTTGAGGTGGTAAGTCGTGGACGACCTAGGGTATGATATAGGTCGTATGCGACTTAGTATGTTTGTCTTTTCGGTCCTATTTGTTTAAGTCCTAGGTCGTAAACGACCTAAGAGATAAGTCGTGACCGACTTATTGTAGACGACTTAAGGTTTTGAGTTAAGTGTTAAGTCGGCTGACCGAGTTAACGACTTAGGAGTGGAGATAGGATGTGAGCGACCTAAGTCTGGAAGTTAAGTTGTAACTCCGTTGAGTCGTGACCGAGTTAAGGTAGTGGTCGACTTAAGACATAGACGATTTAGGAGTTGAGTCTTATCCTGATAGATCGGCAAAGCTGCTATGTTATAAGTCGTAGGTTGGCATAGTTATTAAGTCGTGTCCTAGTTAGGTCATGACTTTGTTAAGTCGCGATGGTGTTATGCCATAGGTCGTAACTCAGTAAGCCGTCAGGTCGTGAGCGACCTAGGAGTTGGGGCGCGCGTGCATATCTGTTAAGTTGCTGAGTATGGCCTTGTAGTTAGGTCGTAAGCCGTATACCCAGTTAAGTCGTAACCGACTTAGGGGTTAGCTGTTGAGTTGTTAGGAGTTAGGCGCACGCGTTAAGTCGTAGACGACTTAGGGAAGTTAAGTCTTAAGTCGTAGAGACTTGGGTCTGTTTTAAGTCGTAGCCTAGTTATCTGTTAAGTCGTAAGCTGATGAGTTTTGGTAAGTCGTTAAGTCGTAAGGTTTGGGCAAGTATTAGGTCGGAGGGGTCTTAGGTCGTAAGTCGGAGACGACTTATGGAGTTAGCCAAGTTACGACTTAGTGAATTTTCAGCTATAAATAGGAAGGGTTTTTCTCACTTTTTGGGATCCGGATTTCGAAGCGACGAAGTGCTGCCATTTTGAGAGCTCGACTTCTACACTTCTTCACTTATTTTCTCCACTTTAATCTAGTGATTCCTTCCATCCAATTCGAAGATCAAATTGAAGATTCAAGAGCTTAGATTGAAGATCTTCATCCATTGAAGTTAGATTTCATCGTTTGAAGCGGATTCGTGATAGATCAAGCTTGATCCTTCGCTGTCCAGATCTGAAGCGTGTTGATTTGAGTTTGTTTTGGTGATTTGGTGAGTGGTGATTATCTCTCACATGGATCCAAAGGAGTATATCGGATTGTTGGCTCGATTTGGTGTTAAAATAGGGATTTCCATGCATTTTCTTCATCCTAAGTGTAGATCCATATAGATCCATTGTTCATGATGATGTTACATCCATTTTATCATATGTTAACCTATGCAAGTTCATTCATCAAGTTTGTAGAGATATTGTTCATGTTTTCATGCTTGTTAGACTTTCAACTCTTTAATTACGAAAATGCCATTATTGTTATAATTGTCTACTTAGATCATATTTGAATGCTTGATTGTTTGGATTAATGTTTGACTTGGTTGATTGCTATGAATTAGATGATTGATGATTTGATTTAGACCAAAGACGATTCAAAAGCTAAGGGAAAGGCTCTTGAATTGGGAAAGCTGCTCGTGGCATATGTAGCGGGATGATGAAGCTCTTATGCATAGATTTGATGATGTGATGTTGAGATGAGGCTTTGCGAGGATGTAATGAAGCGAGGCATCATATGATGAAGACTTGGTCTAATCCAGACGGGATCATTCCAAGCACGTTGGTAACTCGGTGATATGATTCGAGTTAAGGATAATGGATGCTTGAGAGGCGCTTGAGCTAGTATGGAAATAGTCGTCAAGGAGGATGACTAGGAGGCTTGGATAGCATCGTTGTTGAAGGTTCTAGCATGCTCTAAGCAAGAGTACGTTTGGGCAGATTCGATAGTCCCAACGGCTTACTGTTGATGGTCGAGTACTTTGGGCAGATTCGATAGTCCTAGGCACGGGCTGCGACGAAGTGCGGGAGTTATGTCTAGAACCGGGGTTTCCATTAGCCCTTGACGGACGGCTGAAAGAATGTGCCGGTCATTCAATTAACGGTGATATCGAAGCAATGATAACAGTGATAGCCAGAGTCATGGATGTTTGGTTGTATCGTCATTCGGTCTCAAGAGCGGTATTTTCTGGGTGCTTATCTGATCTTGATTTAGGCCTTGGGGGTTTGTACTTGGAAAACATCGCCCTTGACTCGAATGATTATTACTTTACTTTAAATTGTATGCTCTGCTATGTTTGCTTCTGCTTAGTGTGTGTCTGGGGGCTATCACTGTAGAAAGAGGTGGAGTGGGAGGGTTGTATTCCTATTCCTTTTCCTTTATGCTCTTTTGGTATGTTGTTAGTTAATTTACTGCTCACTAAGACTGTTGTCTGACTCAAGGCTTTATGTTTTAATTCTTATTGCCTTGGGCTGTTCGTCCATTTTGGGACGGGCAGACTAGGTAGCAGGTGACAGGTGCTGTTCTTGCTTCCCACGTTGCTGATATCGAAGGCGAGCTGGAGGGTTGCATATTATCTTCTTGTTATATGTACTGGATGTTCCGCTGTTTGTATTCTCTGAGTGTTATGTAGTGAGGCTTGTTGTATTGACTATTCAGATGCTTGTATTCAACTATTATGAAGTTTTATTGATGGGATTTTATTCTGTGAAGCTTCACTATATATATGTTCTATTGTATTTTGTCCATGCGCTGTGAGTAATACGATAGATTCTGTTGTTTTAATTTACCTTGACAATCGTCCATGGTCGCCTGGCACATTTTACAAGCGCACTATCTCTAGATTCCGTGCGGGGGTCATGGGCGGTCGTCACATTTGGTATTAGAGCATTGGTTAATCGATTTTACCCAACGCTCGCTGACGTAACTACGTATGAGAGACGTAATTGTATTTTGATGGATGATTACTATATATAATATAGTAGTTTAGCAGTAAGTTAGTCCTTTATGCAGTTGTTTCTCTAGATGTTCTGATCATTCCTTTTTATAGATATTGAGAATGAGTCGAAGAGGGAGACCAGCTGCTAGGGAAGACCGTGCTACTGAGGGGACTGCTGATTATGAAGCTATGTTCGAAGCTATGATGACTTCGATCATGAGAAGGATACCAGTTCCAGGGGCAGCGGTAGATGTTGGAGTTCAAGTCCAAACTCCGAAACTAGTGGATTTTGCTAAGTTGTGCAAGGATTATACTGCTCTTGGAGGGAAGGTTTTCTTGGGAACAGAATCAACTATTGAAGTCCAGAGATGGATAGATGCTTGTAGAAGGATTTTTGGTGATTTGGGAATTGAGGATGCAACTAAGAGGAAGTTGGCATCGAGACAGCTTCAAGGGAGAGCTTCTGATTGGTGGAACTCTATTACCATCAATACTCCGGAGGAAGAGATTACTTGGGAGCAATTCCAAGTTAGATTTGAAGCTAAGTTCATTTCTACAGCTCAGAAGTCTGTTCTGTTCAAGAAGTTTGTGGAGCTCAAGCAGGGAGGTAGACCACTTCTTGAGTATGTTTCTGAGTTTGAAGCTTTGTCCAAGTATGCCCGGTCATATATTGAGTCTGCATATCAGAAGAATGAGAAGTTCGTGACAGGCTTGGACAGTTATCTTGGGAGACAGTTGGTGGATCATTTGGACGATTCATTTGAGAAGCTTGTGGAGAAAGCTCTCAGGCATGAGAGTCTGTTTCCTAAGGAAGGATCTGTTGTTGCTGTGACCAGGGAAGAGTCTAAACCACAGCAAGGTGGAAACAAGAAGAGGAAGCAGCAGCAGCAGAAGGGTAAGGATGGCCAGAAGAAGCCGAAAGGCGAGGTGACTTGCTACAATTGTCAGCAGAAGGGCCATTTCTCGAAGGATTGTAAGAATCCGAAGGCACCGATGAAGTGTCACAACTGTGACAAGCCGGGGCATTTCAGGAAGAATTGTCCAGAACCGAGGAGGGACAAGCAGATTGTGCAAGCTTATGCCTTGGGAGCTGTTCCGTCGTCTTCGAAAGCTCCTACCGCTGAAGAGAAGGGATAGAGTGTGGTGGTTCAAGGTACTCTTTTCCTATGTGGTGTTCCAGTTAGAGTTCTGTTTGATACTGGGGCGTTGCATTCGTTTGTTTGTAGTGAACTCGTAGGCCGGTTAGGTTTGGAACCGGATATTGTTGATAGGCCATTTGTTGTGACTAATCCAGTTGGGGGTTCGTCTTGTTTATGTATGTTATGCCGTGGTCTGATTGTGTCGAGTCATGGTTGCTCTTTTGCTTGTGATTGTTTTAATCTGAACTTTGCGGGGTTCGGAATTATTTTGGGTATGGACTGGCTTAGGAAGTATGCGGCTAAGGTTGATTGCGAGAGGTTGGAGGTGACAGTCGAGAATGTGGAGGGGCGAAAGGTTGTGATACGATGTAAGCATGAAGAAGGCGTCTTCATGAGCTTCATGTATTCGCTAGTTGTTCCACGGGATGGACTGTCATTAGTGCCAATCGCGAATGGATTTGAGGATGTCTTTGACGAAGTCAAAGGGTTGCCACCGCATAGAGAGATCGAGTTTCGTATAGATCTAGTTGAAGGAGCCAGACCTGTTGTGATGCCTCTTAGGCGGATGGCGCCTAGGGAACAGCAGGAGTTGAGGGTGCAAGTTGATGATCTTTTGCAGAAAGGATTCATTCGGCGTAGTGTGTCCGAGTGGGGTGCACCAGTTGTGTTTGCAACCAAGGCAGATGGGTCGTTGAGATTGTGCGTCGATTAACGTGAGCTGAATAAGGTGACTAAAAAGAACAAGTATCCATTGCCGAGAATAGATGACTTGTTTGATCAGCTTCACGAAGCTAAGGTGTTTTCTCAGATGAATTTGGCAACGGGATTTCACCAGTTGAGAGTAGCTAAGGATAGTGTGTCGAAGACTGCTTTCAGGACACCATCTGGTTTCTTTGAGTGGCTGGTAATGCCGTTTGGATTGACTAACGCGCCAGCATATTTTGTGGATCTTATAAATAGAGTGTTCAGAGATCAGTTGAACAAGTTTGTGCTTGTGTTCGTGGATGATATTCTGATTTATTCCAGAACGGAAGAAGAGCACAAGACGCACTTGCGTATTGTGTTGGAAATCTTGCGGAAACATCAGCTGAAGGCTAAGTTTTCGAAGTGTCACTTCTGGAAGAGTGAAGTGAGGTTCTTAGGCCATGTGATTTCTGGAAGTGGAATAGCGGTTGATCCCGCTAAGGTGGCAGCAATCCAGGATTGGGTTAGACCTAAGAATACATCTGATGTGAGAAGTTTTCTTGGATTAGCAGGATATTATCGACGGTTTATCAAAGACTTCTCCAAGATAGCTGCACCGTTAACAGGATTGACGAAGAAGAACCAAGTGTTCAGTTGGGATGCTAAGTGTGAGCAAGCTTTCGGAATCCTGAAAGAGAGATTGACGCGTGCTCCTGTTTTGACTATTCCAAGTGGGAATGATGAGATGGTGGTTTACACCGACGCATGTGGTACTGGACTTGGAGCAGTGCTGATGCAGAGGGATAAAGTTGTTGCGTATGCAAGTCGACAACTGAAGCCGCATGAAAGGAATTACCCGACTCATGATTTGGAGTTAGCGGCGATTGTATTTGCTCTGAAGATGTGGAGACATTATCTGCTGGGAGTTCGATTTGAGTTGTTTATAGATCATAAGTCGTTGAAGTATCTTTTCTCCCAAAAGGATTTGAATCTTCAGCAGCAGCGTTGGCTAGAGTTTTTGGCATCATATGATTTTGGTATAGCTTATACTCCGGGAAAAGGTAACGCGGTGGCAGATGCGTTAAGTCGAAGACATGCAGGATTGGGAGCCATGTTTTCAGAATGGAAGAGTCTCGAGTATTTAGCTAGATTTGACTTTAGGCCTAGATGTGAATTGGAACCTGAGATGTTGGCAAACTTATCAATAAGACCGACTCTTGTGGAAAGAATTGGCGAGAGTCAAAAGCGAGACGATAAGCTTGTCAGGATTATCCGTGATTTGGAATCTAGATTGGATCCAGAAAAGGATAAAGGATTCGAGGTCGGTCGAGAGGGTTGGCTTCGGAAGCAAGGACAACTAGTTGTTCCCGATATAGATGGATTGAGAGATGAAGTTCTGAAGGAAAGTCATCACTCGAAGTTGACAATTCATCCAGGTGGAAATAAGATGTATCGGGATATGAAGAGAACCTACTACTGGGAAGGCATGAAGAAGGATGTTGGAAATTTTATTTCCAAATGTATGAACTTCCAGTTGGTAAAAGCCGAACAGAAGAAGCCAAGTGGATTACTTCAGCCATTAGAAGTTCCTGCATGGAAGTGGGAGCAAGTATCGATGGATTTTATTGATGGGTTACCTAGAACAAGAACGGGAAATGAAGGGATTTGGGTCATTGTAGATCGTCTGACCAAGAGTGCGAGATTCATTCATGTTCGATCGACTAGGACTGCATCAAAGTTGGCTGAGTTGTATGTTAAGTGGATAGTTCGATTCCATGGTATTCCGAAGAGTATAGTGAGCGATCGAGACCCACTGTTCACTAGTGGATTTTGGAAGAGCTTCCAGGAAGTTTTGGGAACCGAGTTGTGTTTGAGTACAGCTTATCACCCTCAAACAGATGGTCAGACCGAGAGAGTCAACCGAGTTTTGGAAGATCTCCTCAGAGCTTGTGTTTTGGATTTCGGAGGATCATGGGAAGATTACCTTCATTTGGTGGAGTTTGCGTACAACAACAGTTACCAGTCAAGCATTGGTATGGCCCCGTATGAGGCATTGTATGGAAGACCGTGTAACTCTCCGACATGTTGGTTGGAAACTGGAGAAAAGCTGATGCTTGGGCCAGAGATGATTCGTCAGACTATGGAGTGTATAGAAATTATTCGGCAACGAATGAAGGCAGCCCAAGACCGTCAGAAGAGTTATGCTGATAAGCGTCGTAAGGAATTGGAGTTCGATGTTGGTAATATGGTTTTTGTGAAGATTTCTTCTCTGAAGAATGTTATTCGATTCGGGAAGAAAGGAAAATTGACTCCGAGATTTGTTGGACCATTCCCGATCATCGAGCGAATTGGAAAGCTCGCCTATAGACTGGAGTTACCTGAGAAGATGTCGAGTGTGCACAATGTTTTTCACGTATCATATCTACGGAAGTATGTGCACGACTCGAATACAGTGGTTTCTGCTGATAGCTGTGAAGATTTCGAAGTTGATCCAGTTGATAGAAGACCTCGTAAGCCGCTTCGTGTTGTGGAAACCGACATGAAACAGCTTAGGAGGAAGGTAGTTAAGTTGCTCAAGATACAATGGAGTGATGATGATAACGACTGTACGTGGGAGGTGGAAGAGGGGATGAAGGCAGCTCATCCTGAACTCTTCAAGGTATGGCCCTAAGGTGTCGTGTCATCTCACAATATTGTAACTTGTTCTAGTGTTAGAATTATGTACGCTAAGCTAGAATTGGATGCATGGTTTATTGATTGTTATGGTTGGTAGGCGTACAGAATAGTCTTTGATTGCTTTGTTTGTTTGGAATTTCGGGGGCGAAATTCCTAAGGGGGAGAGAATGTAACGACCCGTATTTTTACGGATCGAAAGTTTGTCAAAATCTGGAATTTTAGTGTTGTTGAGCCATTTCAGATTTTAGGCGAAATATGGCTAAGTCCTAAGTCGTTCACGACTTAGTATAGGTCGTAAGTCGTATACGACTTAGGGAATAGGCGCGACTTAAGGAATCAGCGAGTTAGCGAGTTGAGGTGGTAAGTCGTGGACGACCTAGGGTATGATATAGGTCGTATGCGACTTAGTATGTTTGTCTTTTCGGTCCTATTTGTTTAAGTCCTAGGTCGTAAACGACCTAAGAGATAAGTCGTGACCGACTTATTGTAGACGACTTAAGGTTTTGAGTTAAGTGTTAAGTCGGCTGACCTAGTTAACGACTAAGGAGTGGAGATAGGATGTGAGCGACCTAAGTCTGGAAGTTAAGTTGTAACTCCGTTGAGTCGTGACCGAGTTAAGGTAGTGGTCGACTTAAGACATAGACGATTTAGGAGTTGAGTCTTATCCTGATAGATCGGCAAAGCTGCTATGTTATAAGTCGTAGGTCGGCATAGTTATTAAGTCGTGTCCCAGTTAGGTCATGACTTTGTTAAGTCGCGATGGTGTTATGCCATAGGTCGTAACTCAGTAAGCCGTCAGGTCGTGAGCGACCTAGGAGTTGGGGCGCGCGTGCATATCTGTTAAGTCGCTGAGTATGGCCTTGTAGTTAGGTCGTAAGCCGTATACCCAGTTAAGTCGTAACCGACTTAGGGGTTAGCTGTTGAGTTTTTAGGAGTTAGGCGCACGCGTTAAGTCGTAGACGACTTAGGGAAGTTAAGTCTTAAGTCGTAGAGACTTGGGTCTGTTTTAAGTCGTAGCCTAGTTATCTGTTAAGTCGTAAGCTGATGAGTTTTGGTAAGTCGTTAAGTCGTAAGGTTTGGGCAAGTCTTAGGTCGGAGGGGTCTTAGGTCGTAAGTCGGAGATGACTTATGGAGTTAGCCGAGTTACGACTTAGTGAATTTTCAGCTATAAATAGGAAGGGTTTTTCTCACTTTTTGGGATCCGGATTTCGAAGCGACGAAGTGCTGCCATTTTGAGAGCTCGACTTCTACACTTCTTCACTTCTTTTCTCCACTCTAATCTAGTGATTCCTTCCATCCAATTCGAAGATCAAATTGAAGATTCAAGAGCTTAGATTGAAGATCTTCATCCATTGAAGTTAGATTTCATCGTTTGAAGCGGATTCGTGATAGATCAAGCTTGATCCTTCGCTGTCCAGATCTGAAGCGTGTTGATTTGAGTTTGTTTTGGTGATTTGGTGAGTGGTGATTATCTCTCACATGGATCCAAAGGAGTATATCGGATTGTTGGCTCGATTTGGTGTTAAAATAGGGATTTCCATGCATTTTCTTCATCCTAAGTGTAGATCCATATAGATCCATTGTTCATGATGATGTTACATCCATTTTATCATATGTTAACCTATGCAAGTTCATTCATCAAGTTTGTAGAGATATTGTTCATGTTTTCATGCTTGTTAGACTTTCAACTCTTTAATTACGAAAATGCCATTATTGTTATAATTGTCTACTTAGATCATATTTGAATGCTTGATTGTTTGGATTAATGTTTGACTTGGTTGATTGCTATGAATTAGATGATTGATGATTTGATTTAGACCAAAGACGATTCAAAAGCTAAGGGAAAGGCTCTTGAATTGGGAAAGCTGCTCGTGGCATATGTAGCGGGATGATGAAGCTCTTATGCATAGATTTGATGATGTGATGTTGAGATGAGGCTTTGCGAGGATGTAATGAAGCGAGGCATCATATGATGAAGACTTGGTCTAATCCAGACGGGATCATTCCAAGCACGTTGGTAACTCGGTGATATGATTCGAGTTAAGGATAATGGATGCTTGAGAGGCGCTTGAGCTAGTATGGAAATAGTCGTCAAGGAGGATGACTAGGAGGCTTGGATAGCATCGTTGTTGAAGGTTCTAGCATGCTCTAAGCAAGAGTACGTTTGGGCAGATTCGATAGTCCCAACGGCCAACTGTTGATGGTCGAGTACTCTGGGCAGATTCGATAGTCCTAGGCACGGGCTGCGACGAAGTGCGGGAGTTATGTCTAGAACCGGGGTTTCCATTAGCCCTTGACGGACGGCTGAAAGAATGTGCCGGTCATTCAATTAACGGTGATATCGAAGCAATGATAACAGTGATAGCCAGAGTCATGGATGTTTGGTTGTATCGTCATTCGGTCTCAAGAGCGGTATTTTCTGGGTGCTTATCTGATCTTGATTTAGGCCTTGGGGGTTTATACTTGGAAAACATCGCCCTTGACTCGAATGATTATTACTTTACTTTAAATTGTATGCTCTGCTATGTTTGCTTCTGCTTAGTGTGTGTCTGGGGGCTATCACTGTAGAAAGAGGTGGAGTGGGAGGGTTGTATTCCTATTCCTTTTCCTTTATGCTCTTTTGGTATGTTGTTAGTTAATTTACTGCTCACTAAGACTGTTGTCTGACTCAAGGCTTTATGTTTTAATTCTTATTGCCTTGGGTTGTTCGTCCATTTTGGGACGGGCAGACTAGGTAGCAGGTGACAGGTGCTGTTCTTGCTTCCCACGTTGCTGATATCGAAGACGAGCTGGAGTGTAATGACCCGCCACTCATTCCACAGAATGAGGTATCATTAATAAGAAAGAAAGGGATAGAAAGGAGAAAAGAAGAGAAAAGAGAAAAGAAACAAACACAAATACTCACAGCGGAAACGAACAAAATATATTATATCACATAATTATTACATAGTATCATATACAACACTTATCAGAGTTACACAGATTACACATCATATACTAGACAGTTATAAACATCTGTCTAGTTATTGCATCTCAATACAAAACAAAGATCTAAACAAGATCAACACAGCGGAAACTACTATCTATATCTACAACGCTGAAGCCTCCTGCTCCATTGCTCCTCCACAATTCGTCAAGGCTAACCTGAATCCCTTGGCTACTCGTAAAAAATTTGAGTACCCAAGAGTTTATAAAACAGAAAATAAACACTTGGGTCAGAAATGGGTCTGGTGTGAGTAAACGGGTTAAACTTGCTTAACTTCAAAACCTTTTGAAAACAAAGGTATCACGTAAGACTTCCCACACATAAACATGGAAAAGTTTTTACCTTACGCTAACCAAAACATTGATAGGAAATCTGGTTATATTATAATAGGTCTAGGGTTTCCAAGTAAATAAGAAATAGCTGAAATTGTTACATTATTAAATTCCAGCATACTAGCCAACAAAGTGGGTTATACAATCAAATCCGTTATCACTTATTGGATATTGGATTCCATACAATGGCAGGGCTACCGGGGTACCGCCCATCACAGTACGTGGCCTAGATCACCGTACCGAGGATCACTCCCAAACCCCTGCAACACAAGGCCGGAACATCCCTTACTGGATAATTCCCGCACAAGATACCTCACGGTTGGGATCAGCAACCGCACCACTAAGTCGAAAATAGAAGGGACATCTAGACAGAGGTAACCTTGTCCTACTTGGGTGCTACCCACTAACCTTGCTGCACCTCCCCTGTTTTAGCCATTCCCGGTTTGTGAGGCTTGAGGTCACGATTACCTTTAAAAAGAACACATCTATCTTAGAATGCTCATCGTCCACCTGACGATGTGCTGAAAGCATTCAATCCATACAAGTTCGTTCCGGGTTCGAACGAAACCGAAGGCATTATCTCGTTACACTCGTTTTGGAATCACCCTCAGAGTTAACGACAATAACCCTTGCACTCTGAATCTTCATCTTCACTTGATTCACAACCTATCGTAAATTTGGATCGATGTGGTATTCGGGTCTCCAGACCTGGAAATTCGGTATACGGAAACCCGATCCCGGTCTCATCGAAATCCAAAGCGTATCTTTTAAGGCCAAGTTGTTTTAAAGGTTAAAACAATTTAATTTATTATCTTTATTCACAAAGGCAGATAATTTACAACAGATAATCACATTATCAGATAATCCATACAATTCAACTAACATCCATATCATACAGCATATATCTCATCAGAGATATCAATCAATGCAAAGCATTCAGTATTATCATCCATCCATAAGTAATGATTTATATCATCTCTAATTAATTTAAATTGAATTAAATTAATTACTTCATTCTATAAATCCTACTTACTTAACCATTAATTATAAATCAATTAATTAATTATCCTCTAATAATTCATTTCAATTAATCATCTTGATTAATTATCTTTTGATTACATTCAAGTAATTTATTCTCAATTAATTACTTAAATTAATTATCCTTAACCACTTATTATAATTAACCTTTAATTACTTCATTAATTAATTTACTAAAATTAATTAACTTAATCAACTATAATTAATTACATTAATCCTTAATTAATTACATTGATTAATTACTTCATTTATTAATTATTACTTAATTAACCAATCTTAATTATATCATTAATTATATTAATTAATGATCCTTAATTACAACTTAATTATTAATTACTTAATTAAATTAATTACATTAAGTAATTAACCTTTAATTAAACAACATTTATTAATCACTTTTGATTAATCTCATCTAGTAATTAACTCCCCTTAATTACTTTCATTAACTAAATTAATTACTCCTTAATTAATTCCTTAATTAATCTCTTGATTAATTATTCAAAGTAATTAACTCAAATTACTTCTATTAATAAAATCATTATTCAACTAATTACTTCCAGTAATAATCTTATTATTTACTTCCCTAAATAATCTTACCTTAATAATTACATTAAGTAATTATTATCAAATCATCTCTTGATTATCCTAAATTAATTAAACTTAATTAATTAATTTAACTAAATCAAATTATCTTCAATTAATTACAATAAGTAATTAATTCTTAATTACTTCCAATAAGTAATTACATTTAAACAAATTCTATAATTGATTATCTTTAAATTAATTAATCTAATTAACTATTAAAATTAATCCTATTAATTAATTATTTAATAACCCATAGTTAATGACTTCATTAACTATTATTTAATTACTTTCCTTAAGTAATTAACTTATATTAATTATTATTAATTCTAAAGTAATAAATCTTAATAACCAATTTATCAATCTCTAATTATTTAATTAATTAAGTGTTAACTATAACTTAATTATCTTTGATTACTTATTAATTAATTCCTAATCATTAATTAATATTCTAATTTATAATCCCTAACTACAAATTAATCATCCCTAATTAATTTATCTTAATCATAAATAAATTAGTTTAAACCTTTAATTACCTATTTAATTAATCCAAATGATTAATTAATCAAATAATTTAATTATCTATTAAATTTCCTAATTAATTTAATGAACACAAATCTTTAATTACTTTAAGATAAACTTTGTTCTTATTGAAAATCAAGTTATCATTTACAAAGTATTTTAAATCAATTTACTTAAATTTTATCTTCAAAATTTCATTTTAAATTTAAAGATTTAAAATGAATACAAATTATCTTTAACAACGTTTTAAACATCATTTCTAAAACTCTTTTATTTACAAGTTAAAGAAATACTCATCTTATAAAAGAACTTAAAGAATTTAAATTAAATTTACTTTTAAATTCTAACCATATAATATACATTTTAAACAATTAAAATTATTAAAACAATTTAATTTAAAAACTTTCTTCCATTTCAAATCTGAGATCTAGATTTAAATTAGATTCCAGATTACACTTAGATTTAAACTTATTTTCAAATTAAATTTAGTTTAATTTAAACTGACAGGTTTTAATAAAAACAGGCAACACAAAAGCACTCGAGCCTACCATAATTTACTTCGAGTCGCCTGCCTAAAAACTTCGAGCCTCTCACGCAATAACACTCGAAAATCTCGAGACCTCCTTATTCCCAAAACCACTGACACCAGACAAGTCGTGCACATGCACCATCGATCGCCTGAGCTCCGGCTTCCACTTCAATCGTCGACAAGTGCACTTCGACCTCCTCCAGCCATCTGACCACCCAGAAACACAACTACAACTTGAAAACGAAATCGAGACTTCAAATCACCAAACTGGAACACAGCCCACCTCCAAAACCTAGCAACAACTCCTCGTTCTCCCACTTTCGATCACCAGAACGCCAGCGACTTCGGCGACGAGTTCATCCACGTCACGACTATCAATTTCCAGAGTTTTGTCGAACTCGATCCATCCTAGACGAAATGATGCTCGATTTCTCTAGATTGGTAATAACTAGGTTTAAAAATTTAAAACCTAAATCATTTCTTCCTCACTGCCTTAATTCGATTTCTAATAATTTTCCTTATATCCATGATCATCCCACTATTCTTACTGAAGAATTCAACATCCCAGTTTCATTGAGATAATCAAAATTACCAAAAATTCATTTCTGACTTAAGCTAGAACTGCTCCTTCAATTCGAAACTAAAAATTATGATTTATATTTTAAAAATCGAATTTTAGTATAAGAACTCAACTTATACTCCTGGAATAATGAATCTAGACTTTTGAATTTTTCACTTACAAGATATTTGCTCTGTTATATTTCTTTACAGAGACATATCAGTTTTTATTTTATATTTAATAAAATTTCAACTAACATCTATGTTATATACTCATACTTGGTTTAATCTTAATCCATCATAAGGATTTGAGCATGAAATAATTTATTTTGATCAGGATTTTAAAACTGGCATATTAGAACAGGCAATAACATATCAAAACATACATGCATTCCAATCTCTACATATTACAGAGAATTTCATCACTTACACACATGATTATCACAGGAGAATCAAGCAACTACATTTATTTAAGTTAGTTTTAAATAAAAACTGTTACTCACTTTTCTGAGATTTCAATTCATAGATCATTTAGATATATTTTAAGTTGAGTTTGCTCACAAGGTTATAAAACCGAGGACATGTCTGTATAGATTTTCAAATATTTCACATGCACCACACTATATACCTATACATTCACATCTATGCATTTAAATAGACATAACATACTATATTACTTCGACAAGCATCAAGCATAAGATCAGTTTAATCTGTTTTTAAAAGAAATTTACTCACCAGTCATAAAGAAACAGAGAACAGAGCTTCCATTTTGATTTTTGAAAAAGCTTGTAACTTTTAAACTTGATATGCTTTTGCTTTTAAAACTTGAATTGCTTGTTAATGGAACTGGAATGCTTGTTGTTTAAATTTCATGTTTGCTTGCTAGATTATCTCAGGTTTGGAGAAGAGATGGACTGCTTGATTTCCAGGAAGAAAATGTTTGCAGGCTAGTTCATCTCAGGTTGAAGATGAATGCAGGCTAATTTATTTGAATATGTTTCTGGTTTTAGAAAATGTTGGTTATCAGATTTGTTGTTGAGAATAGGACCGAGTTTCTTTTGTTTTTGAAAAGAGGAATAGAAAAAGAATGAAGAGAAAGGCTTAGGTTTATATAAGTTGAAATGATTAAAAATAAAAGAAAACAAATTAAAATGACACTTGTCCCAAATATTAACATTTGTCATTTGAGTTGATTAACAATTAACACATGTCTTTTAAAAGTAATTAGTATTTATTTTAAACTTTAATAAAAGTTAATGTAACGTCCTAGGCTTTTCAACCTTCAGCAACGGCTCACGACCGGTAGGCTTTTAGTCTGGTTTTCTTTTAAACCTGGTTCTTTAATCACTTGGATTATCTTAATCATGCTTACTATCATTGATTAATTACAAATCAATTTATTAATCATCTCTTAATGATCTTCCTTAATTAATCTTCCTTGATTAATTATCTTTAATTACATTCAAGTAATTAACCTTTAATTAATTTCACAAATTAATTATCCTTAACCATTTATAGTAATTAACCTTTAATTACTATCATTAATTACAATAATTAATGAACCTTCATTAATTAATTTACTATAATTAATTATATTAATCCTCAATTAATTACAATTAATTAATCATACTTATATTAATTACTTTTATTAATCAACCTTGATTAATTCATTAATTATATTAATTAATAATCCTCTAAATAATTCATTAATTAATTAACCTTTTAATTAATTAAATAATTAATCTTTAATTAACTACATTCATTAATTTACCTTAATTAAATCATAAACAGTAATTAACCATCTTGTAATTACTTACCTTAATTAATTAATTCTTGAAGAAATGATTTAGGTTTTAAATTTTTAAACCTAGTTATTACCAGTCTAGAGAAATCGAGCATCATTTCGTCTAGGATGGATCGAGTTCGACAAAACTCTGGAAATTGATAGTCGTGACGTGGATGAACTCGTCGCCGAAGTCGTTGGCGTTCTGGTGATCGAAAGTGGGAGAACGAGGAGTTGTTGCCAGGTTTTGGAGGTGGGTTGTGTTCCAGTTTGGTGATTTGAAGTCTCGATTTCGTTTTCAAGTTGTAGTTGTGTTTCTGGGTGGTCAGATGGCTGGAGGAGGTCGAAGTGCACTTGTCGACGATTGAAGTGGAAGCCGGAGCTCAGGCGATCGATGGTGCATGTGCACGACTTGTCTGGTGTCAGTGGTTTTGGGAATAAGGAGGTCTCGAGATTTTCGAGTGTTATTGCGTGAGAGGCTCGAAGTTTTTAGGCAGGCGACTCGAAGTAAATTATGGTAGGCTCGAGTGCTTTTGTGTTGCCTGTTTTTATTAAAACCTGTCAGTTTAAATTAAACTAAATTTAATTTGAAAATAAGTTTAAATCTAAGTGTAATCTGGAATCTAATTTAAATCTAGATCTCAGATTTGAAATGGAAGAAAGTTTTTAAATTAAATTGTTTTAATAATTTTAATTATTTAAAATGTATATTATATGGTTAGAATTTAAAAGTAAATTTAATTTAAATTCTTTAAGTTCTTTTATAAGATGAGTATTTCTTTAACTTGTAAATAAAAGAGTTTTAGAAATGATGTTTAAAACGTTGTTAAAGATAATTTGTATTCATTTTAAATCTTTAAATTTAAAATGAAATTTTGAAGATAAAATTTAAGTAAATTGATTTAAAATACTTTGTAAATGATAACTTGATTTTCAATAAGAACAAAGTTTATCTTAAAGTAATTAAAGATTTGTGTTCATTAAATTAATTAGGAAATTTAATAGATAATTAAATTATTTGATTAATTAATCATTTGGATTAATTAAATAGGTAATTAAAGGTTTAAACTAATTTATTTATGATTAAGATAAATTAATTAGGGATGATTAATTTGTAGTTAGGGATTATAAATTAGAATATTAATTAATGATTAGGAATTAATTAATAAGTAATCAAAGATAATTAAGTTATAGTTAACACTTAATTAATTAAATAATTAGAGATTGATAAATTGGTTATTAAGATTTATTACTTTAGAATTAATAATAATTAATATAAGTTAATTACTTAAGGAAAGTAATTAAATAATAGTTAATGAAGTCATTAACTATGGGTTATTAAATAATTAATTAATAGGATTAATTTTAATAGTTAATTAGATTAATTAATTTAAAGATAATCAATTATAGAATTTGTTTAAATGTAATTACTTATTGGAAGTAATTAAGAATTAATTACTTATTGTAATTAATTGAAGATAATTTGATTTAGTTAAATTAATTAATTAAGTTTAATTAATTTAGGATAATCAAGAGATGATTTGATAATAATTACTTAATGTAATTATTAAGGTAAGATTATTTAGGGAAGTAAATAATAAGATTATTACTGGAAGTAATTAGTTGAATAATGATTTTATTAATAGAAGTAATTTGAGTTAATTACTTTGAATAATTAATCAAGAGATTAATTAAGGAATTAATTAAGGAGTAATTAATTTAGTTAATGAAAGTAATTAAGGGGAGTTAATTACTAGATGAGATTAATCAAAAGTGATTAATAAATGTTGTTTAATTAAAGGTTAATTACTTAATGTAATTAATTTAATTAAGTAATTAATAATTAAGTTGTAATTAAGGATCATTAATTAATATAATTAATGATATAATTAAGATTGGTTAATTAAGTAATAATTAATAAATGAAGTAATTAATCAATGTAATTAATTAAGGATTAATGTAATTAATTATAGTTGATTAAGTTAATTAATTTTAGTAAATTAATTAATGAAGTAATTAAAGGTTAATTACAATAAGTGGTTAAGGATAATTAATTTAAGTAATTAACTGAGAATAAATTACTTGAATGTAATCAAAAGATAATTAATCAAGATGATTAATTGAAATGAATTATTAGAGGATAATTAATTAATTGATTTATAATTAATGGTTAAGTAAGTAGGATTTATAGAATGAAGTAATTAATTTAATTCAATTTAAATTAATTAGAGATGATATAAATCATTACTTATGGATGGATGATAATACTGAATGCTTTGCATTGATTGATATCTCTGATGAGATATATGCTGTATGATATGGATGTTAGTTGAATTGTATGGATTATCTGATAATGTGATTATCTGTTGTAAATTATCTGCCTTTGTGAATAAAGATAATAAATTAAATTGTTTTAACCTTTAAAACAACTTGGCCTTAAAAGATACGCTTTGGATTTCGATGAGACCGGGATCGGGTTTGCTACATTACAGCGTGATAGGGGGTTCTCGCTTTGCGTTAGGTGGCGAACGGGAGACTCTTACCCCTACATGTCCCCGGGGGTAGTATAAGGCCTTTTGGGGTTGGTTGCGACTCGAGAGGGTGGCCGTAAAAGCAAACCCGAGGTATCAGTGTGAGCCACAGCGGGGCTGGGATGGTTGAAAAGCCTACCGGTCGTGAACCGTTGCTGAAGGTTGAAAAGCCTAGGACGTTACATTTGGTATCAGAGCAGTAGGTTGAGTGAATACCTAGGCTCTGAAGTGGTGTCTATCTTGAGAGCGCGTAATTGTTAGTTATATAAAAATGGTTTTATATTGTGTTAATTGATCGGTTGAGTGGTATATGGATTCTGGTCAATACGAGTAGCTAACGTTATTGATAGGGATCTCTAAACACTTGAACCAGGCCAACGGACACATTATTGTTTTAAAGAGGTAGATGAAATAATTTTACCCAGAAATAATTTCTGTATAAAAAAAAATATCATTTTAAATATATATATTTATGTATTTCTACCTATTTATTGGGTTACCTGTTCGGGTTTTCCAATATAAGTTATAAAGGTAGATAAGGTGGTAGTGTGTGTAACACAATTACCAATAGTTGGAGTTTGAATGTTTGAGGTTGGAAGTATATATCGAGACTGTAAACCCAATACCGTCTCGAGTAAGCTTTGCTGTGGTGAAGGATTTCATCGATCTCTGAAGGAAACCTTTTAAAGGTTCGGAGTTTATCTTTGAAGTTTGGATGAGTAAGGTTGGATCTGTCGGTTGAACAGAAGCGAGTGATGGTACCTTGATACCTCAGGTAATAGTAGCTGTATGATGAGATACAGTGACGATGGATGTTCCCGAAGATGTTTTCTTTGGAACAAGATTAAGGAAGTGTGTATGCTTCGGTGTTGTGGCTGAGTTCAGCATGGTGTTTCTGTTTGGTTTGGAGTTCGAGTTTCTCGAAGATCTTTGGAATAGGAAGTCCTTGGCATCAGTGTCAGCAGTGCAGCTCAGAGTATTCTGTGATGGCAGGAAGTTTTCTAGCTGAGCAGTTTTTCTGGAAGTGAAGTTCAGAAGCAGCAGAGTGGATCCATTTCTTCGATAAATTGGATAAATAAGTGTAAGCTGTTCTGATTGGTAAAGAGAGAACAGTCTGTTTGGAATTAGGATGGGTTGATCGCAAAAGTGACTTGCGATTGCTGAGTGTTCTCTTGGGTTGTCAGAGTTTTTCTGGATGTCTTCAGAGAAGTCAGAAGTTTGTCCGCATCTGAAGGTTGAGTTTTCTTATCGACTGGATTCCAGGAGTGATACCGGTGGTTCAGTCTAGTGGAAGGATGTTTCCTAGAGATGGATTTGGTGAAGCAGCTCAAGTTTTGCTGGAGTATCTGAGTTTTCTTTATGGATCAGTGAACCTTATTTCTGGAATAAGTTGTCCAGTCTGTGCTTGTGTTCTACCTCAGATCAGAGTTGAGCAGCGAAAGTAGTTTGGAGTGTATCTCTGGATGGGAGAAGTAAGTTTGGAATCTACTAATTGTTGTGAAGTAGAGTTATGTATGGATCTCGTCTGTGTTCTGATTTGGATAAGTAATTGGTCTACTTGATTGAATTGTCAGTTTGGATAACTGGAATTCATTGAGTTTTACGTATCTCTAAGGGAATACGTATTTGATCTATCTCTGGTTTTAGAATCTGCAGTTTTGGGAAGTTTGGTAGTTGAGTCAGACTCGTCTGTAGTCTGATATCCTCTTTAGTTTTGTAGATCTAGTTGTATAAGAGATCTGTAGCTTCGTAGTATAGCTAGTTTGAATTCTATAGAGCGAGTATCCCGATATTTATACTTGGGAAACTCTAGGAAATTCTATCCAGAATTTTGTCTGGATAGTTATAATTGTTTGTTTGGATGATTGGTTGCTATGGTTGAAAATATATGTTTGTGATTTAAAACTAAAATCTTTAATGAGATTATTAAATTACCTTTGTTTTAAATTTCGGGGACGAAATTCTTTTAAGGGGGGAGGAATGTGATATCCCGGAATTTCTGGCAATATCAATTTAATAATCTGTATAAATAATTAAATTGATTTGATAATCTTTGTTAAAAATGTTTAAATTGGTTTAATAATCTTCTTTAATAAATATTTATTTGGTAAATTTTATCTTTTAAAAGTTAATAAAATGATTTCTATTTATAATGTATATATATAATTGTATATATTGTAAATAGAAAAGCTTTGGGTTGAATTTTACAAGCAAAAACATAATTTTCAAAATTTAATATGTAATTATATATGTATATATATATATAAGTTGATTTTAAATTGATTTTCTTTAATTTGAGTTTGAATTTAGATTTGAAATTGAAATTCAAAGGATTAATATATTTAAAATATTTGGATTCTAAATATATGTATAAACTTTTATTTATGAATATAATTGATTTTATTTCTTTTAAAAAATTTATATATATATAAATAAGTGCTTAGTAACTAATTAATTAGGTATAATCTTACATTAACTTTTAAAAGATAAAATTTACCAAATAAATATTTATTAAAGAAGATTATTAAACCAATTTAAACATTTTTAACAAAGATTATCAAATCAATTTAATTATTTATACAGATTATTAAATTGATATTGCCAGAAATTCCGGGATATCACATGGAGGGTTGCATATTATCTTCTTGTTATATGTACTAGATGTTCCGCTGTTTGTATTCTCTGAGTGTTATGTAGTGAGGCTTGTTGTATTGACTATTCAGATGCTTGTATTCAACTATTATGAAGTTTTATTGATGGGATTTTATTCTGTGAAGCTTCACTATATATATGTTCTATTGTATTTTGTCCATGCGCTGTGAGTAATACGATAGATTCTGTTGTTTTAATTTACCTTGACAATCGTCCATGGTCGCCTGGCACATTTTACAAGCGCACTATCTCTAGATTGCGTGCGGGGGTCATGGGCGGTCGTCACAGAAATTATATGTAATTTAAGAAAACAAATTCAAATGAATAAGAAGAATATATTATAAATAGAAATGATTTTGGCTTATGAACAATATAGTGTATTATAATTAGAAAGAGTTTAAAATTAGATTTTCTTACACACACACACACATTAGTTAAGAAGAATGTAAAATATGTATATAATATTTATAAACAAGTATAAATGTAGTATATTTAAAATAATATATAAATATTCTAAAATGAGAGAAGAGATGTATATGAAAATATATTATGATAGAAATGAGAAAATTTATAAAATCATTTTTAAGTAAGAAATCTTTTACAAAATAATGTTCTGAAAAAATTGTTATTTTATACATTTAGAATGAAATAGCAAAAATTTCATTTTCTTTGAATTATACATTTTAAATATAAAAAGAAATGTAGAATAGAAAACGTTATTTAAAAATGGAATGGAAAAACTTTTAATGCCTTGAGTTATACATATATTAATAGAAATATATATATATGAGAAGACTTAAATGGTTTATTTAAAACCACTTTACATCTTGTTTTCAATATATATATATATATATATATATATATATATATGAAAGCATATTAAAATCAAAAGAAAGATTAACTAAGTAAATAACAATAGTAAAACAAAACGAGTAAACAAGTAAAAATGTGTAACAACCCGCATATTTTAGGATTGAATATTTGAATATTTTATTTAAATATCGAATCGTTAATCGGATTAAGGTCCAAAAAGCTACTTTTTGCAAACAGTCAAATTAGGACTCGAGACCACCTCCATTGAGTTCAAAATGAAGTTTGCGACCTTTTTGAGTATAAACATTGATATGTTTGGAGTTAGTGGAATTTTGCTACTTTTTCACTTTGGGCTTTGGTTTGGGTTTCAGCCCTATATCCTAACTCAAGCCCTTAGCTCCATCCCCACTTATCTTCATTCACTTCATTTTCCTAACACTTCCAAGCTCTAGATAAAAATGGTGGAGGAGAAAAAGAATTAGAATTCCTAAGCCCTAGTTCCATTTGCAAATCAAGTTCTAGCTTCAAATTCAAAGAAGAAGCTTTGGTAAGCCTTCTCTTCATCTTCTCCAACTCATTCTCTTTTCAATCTCAGAAATTCCTAAACCTAACTTAGGAAATGTTTCTCTTTTAAGCTTTGATTCAAGCTTGTTGAGTTGGAATTAAAGAGTGATTGTTCTTGCCATTGCTCTATAGCTTCTTCTTCCTTGTTTTGTGTAAAAAAGGTGAGATTTTTATCTCACATCTATGTCTATAACTATCCTTTATTTCTTGGTATGAATTCCTAACACTAATTCATGTTCATTTGCTTTCGATTTGGATTGAATTGGTGAATTGTTAAATTTTTGGGTTTTGAATCCAATTTGCTAAAAATCCAACCTTTGATGTTTGAACACGTTAGTGGAGCGTTTTGGAGGGCCATACAAGGCTGGGTTGTCGAAAGGCGTAAATCCTCGTAGTTGCTCAAATTCGTTGCTTCCGTCGTGTGTCGAACTTGCCCCAAAAGGGCGCTAGACTGGCCCAGAACGTGAAAAACGTTCTTCACCAGACGTCTGCAGGTAAGCTCAGACGTCTGGAGTCTGCTTCAGGAAACTTCCTGAAACTTACTACAGACGTCTAAGCTTATTCTCCAGACGTCTAGAGTATGTTATGTTTCCTTTTGTGTTGAGTTTCCAAATTTTTATCGATTCTTGTTTCTCAAAATTGTTGTTATCACCTTTGTTGACTTCGATAACTTCTATTTCGGGATTTTCAGGAATATCCATTTTGATGGATTCAGTATCAATTTCATTGGATTTGATTCACGTCTTGGTATGTGAATTTTGGTGATTGATTGTTTCTACAATCATTTCTGTGATTTGTCACTTTACAATATAAAGGTTTTCTATACTAGTAGTAAATATTCAAACTCTTTTACAAAGATGATTTCAACTCTATTTTAAATATAAAGCTTGTTTTCAAAACCGTTTTCTAATCTATTAGTATACACAAACCTTTACCTCACTCGTATGAGAAAATATAATTAAACGGCTTAGCAAAACAAGTGGTATGAAACGCTTGCGTTTACTTCACCGGTTAATTTTTGGACTTGTTCGATTGAAATTCTTGTGACAATTTTCGAGTGGGAATCTACAATTTGTTCGTAAATATTTAAGTTAAGCTAGTGGTTATGGGACATGAAGCTAAACTCGTATATTTACTAGCTTAGTGTAATCGACACTTTTTGTTGATCAATGATGATCATTTTGTGATTTAGAGTAGCGATGTGCGATGTCTATTTGTCTGCGAGGGAGACTAAACCCCGTTTCTGTGGAACTTCGGTTCAATTTGGCGGGGTAGCGACCCTTGGTCTTCGGACCGTTTATGGAGCTTCGGCTCAATATTTATGGTTAGCGACCATGGAATAGCGTTCGGTTTGTGATACACGTGTTGGTGAGTTTTCATGCTCCCGTTTGTGATAGGCCTCCCCCCTTTGTGATTTCTGGATTTCCATTTGATGATTTCTAGAATTTGTGTGTGTTTCACCTCTTTATGTGGTTGGCAATTATATGTTTGTCAATATTTGTGGTATGGTGAATAAAATAAAGAATATGACATTCTTTTTGGTACTTTGAGATTCTTAAGATATTGTATGGTTTTGTTGTTGTTTTATATCATATTTGTTCTAGTACGACATTATTGTTATCATACATTCTTATTTTATCTCTGCTTATATCTCATTCCTTTATCTGATATTTGTAGCGAGACTGATCCGTTTATTATTTTCTTATTAAATAATACTCGGGTCAGACCGAGATGTTACAGGTGCTTCTGCTTGACTCCTTATCTGGGATCATCCTCTGACTTTTGCCTAACTACATTACAATAGTAGTTTTTGTTGTTATACATTTGAGATATAGACTCCTTGATGTATACTTATTCTTTTGTCTTGTACTTGTAACTATTCTTTTGTGATATTGTGGATCTTATTTGACCACTACTCTGATGTACACTTTTTTGTGTTATATATTCATATCTGTTTCCGCCTTTGTGATATGAATGTCTGTGACTGATTTATGTTATGTTTATTTCTATATTTGTTTCCGAAGGCCTCATAGCCACTGTGTGGTAGCTTTGAGTTTGTATCGGTATGTCGGATTTCCTCTTGAAATGAAATGTAAGTTATTTTATCTGACATATCGGTACTCGCCCAAAGCAACTACACAGATGGTCGCTCCTTAATAGCCTTATTCTTCGTGCGAGTCGACAGCATTACCCAGTAGTGTTCTTGGCTAGCGTGAGCATAGAGGTGGGGCGTCACAGCTTGGTATCAAAGCCAAACTTCCGAAAATGTAGAATAATCTAGCAAGGATCATCGTCCTAAGTCTTTCTTAGGAATCGTGCTATAGGATTTAATTCGAGTCTTCGTACCGTTCTATCCTATTTCTTTTTATGATGCCTTGTTTTATCAATCAAGTTTGTTTGATATTCATTCTGAGATTAACCCTTTTCCTCTTTTCTTTCATTCTTAAAGAAAAGAAATGGTTAGACCTGGCCGTCCCAGCGCCGGTCAATCTAGTGCTACTCCCCAGGATGGAGTATTTATGTCTGCTCAGCAACTTCTAGATCTTGTGAGAAATGCTCAAGCTGTCGGACCTATTCCTGAGCCCACTCATCCTAAATCTGGGTTTGCACGCTTGTGCAGTGATTACACCAATTTGGGTGGAAAGCCATTCAAAGGTTCCGAGAACGTTATAGAAGTCCAGGCTTGGCTTCGAGCATGCGACCGTATCTTTTCTCGCATGAATCTTATTGATCTTCATCGAGTCCAAGTGGCTTCTAGTATGCTCCAAGAAAGAGCATTAGACTGGTACGAGCTTCTGATCTCCGAAATTATTGAAGCAGACCTTACTTGGGAGCAATTCCGGGAAAGGTTTGAGGTGAAATTCTTGCCGGAAGCTGAAAAAGTATCTTTGGCCCGACGCTTCAAAGACCTTGTTCAAGGTGAATCTTCTGTGACGGACTACGTCGCTTCTTTCGAATCTCTATAAAAATATGGGGTTGAGTACATTAATACCCCATTGAAGAAAAATCAGAGATTTGTGTATGGCTTGAACAAGATCCTCAAAAAGCCATTACTTCAAAAATTGGAAGTTTCTTTTGACCAACTTGTTGATATTGCCCTTCGACTCGAAGAGGCGGATAAAGATAGCGATGCTGAGGTCAAACAATATATCAACAAGAAGAGACCTTTTAAATTCAAACCTAATCCCAACAAGAAGGGAAAGCAAGCAACACCGGTAGCGAATACTCCTAACTCTCGTCGGGGAGAATGCTACAATTATGGATCTAAGGACCACTATGCAAACAAGTGCCCGAAGTCTGTTTCTTGCCGCTATTGCAAGAGTTCGAGCCATACTATATCTTTGTGTCCCAAACTTCAAAGCAAGAATGAGGGCAAGCTAAATGTTGTATAAGTCCCTGCTAACACTTCTCGCGGTCAAGGTATTTCTCATTCTATACTTGATGGCACTATTATATTTCGTGATCTTTCTATTCGAGTTCTTTTTGATACGGGTGCATCTCACTCTTTTATATCAAAAGAACTTGTTGATGCCTTGTCTTTGGATGTTATTGGCTTGATGACTTCTTTGAGAATTTCGAATCCGGTTGGTGGATCTGCAACACTCAGTTTATTATGTAAAGATGTCGAAATTATTTTATGTGATTTATCTTTCCATGCCGATTTGCATGTTATGCGTTGCCTTGGTTTCGGAATGATTTTGGGAATGGATTGGCTTAACCGTTATGAAGCCCATATCCTATGTCCTGAGTGGACTATATATCTTCGGCATCCTCAATCTGTTAAGCAGATTTCTCTTGTTCTGAAAGATTCAGATTCCAATTCGAAAGTATCCTTGTATTCTCTAAATCCTCATGATGACGATAATGATGATGAGGAAGATGTCATTTCTCTCATTCACATTGTTCGTGAATTTCCCGACATATTTGAGCCCGTTTTAGGATTACCACCTAAGCGAGAAATTGAGTTCAGAATTAATCTAATCCCTGGAGCTCAACCTATTACTCGTACTCCTTATCGTATGTCCAATAAAGAAAATGAGGAGATGCGCAAATAATTATCCGAATTGGAAGCGAAGCAATTTATTCAATTTAGTTCCTCTCCATGGGGAGCTTCAGCCATTTTTGTGAAGAAATCTGATGGTACACTTAGGCTTTGCGTTGACTACCGCAAGCTCAACGATCTTACCATCAAGAATAAATATCCCTTACCGCGGATTGATGATTTATTCAATCAGCTTAGTGGTGCTAAAGTCTTTTCACAGTTAGACTTAGCAACCGGTTTTCATCAGCTCTGTATTGCAGAGGATAGCATTCCTTTGACATCGTTCCGTACTCGTTATGGATCTTATGAATGGCTTGTTATGCCATTTGGTTTGACGAATGCTCCAGCTTATTTCGTCGACCTTATGAATCGAGTTTTCAAAGACTTCCTCGATCGATTTGTTCTCATCTTTATCGATGATATTCTTATTTATTCTAAAACTGAAGAGGAGCATGAAAAACATCTTCGGATTGTGTTGGAAACTCTTCGGAGCAACCAATTGAAAGCAAAGTTTTCTAAATGCCACTTTTGGCAATCTCGTGTGAAATTTTTGGGTCATATCATTTCTGAATCCGGAATTTCCATGGATCCTTCAAAGATTGAAGCGATTCAAAATTGGAAGAGACCGGAGAGTGTGACGGAAATCCATAGCTTCCTTGGATTGGCGGGATATTACCGTCGGTTCATAAAAGACTTTTCTAATATTTCCGTACCTCTTACTAATTTGACAAAGAAGGGAGTTAAATACATTTGGTCAGACAAATGTGAAGCTTCATTTCAAAAATTAAAAGAACTCCTTTCCGATGCTCCTATTCTTGTGATTCCCGATGGGAACCAAGATTTTATTGTTTATACCGATGCTAGTCGTGTTGGTTTGGGTGTCGTTCTCATGCAGCGGGAACGTGTTATTGCTTATGCTTCTAGACAACTAAAGCCTGCCGAGACTAGATATGCCACTCATGATTTAGAGCTCGCGGCTATCGTATTCGCCCTTAGAATTTGGCGCCATTATCTTTTGGGAGAGAAATTTATTCTCTACACTGATCATAAATCATTAAAGTATTTATTTTCCCAAAAGGAACTTAATTTGCATCAACAACGTTGGCTCGAGTTCCTTGCATCTTATGATCTTGATATTCTTTATACTCCCGGAAAGGGAAATCTTGTAGCTGATGCCCTTAGCCGAAAGCAACAAGCGGTTTTTATTATGATGATATCCGAGTGGAATGATCTCGAGACTTTATCCACTTGTGAGATTCGAGATCGTGAACCCGATTTATGTTCATCTCTTGTTTTGTGTAGCCTTAAAGCTCATCCTTCTCTTTTAGACCGCATTCTTGAAGCTCAAAAGCATGATCCCGAATTGGTCCTTCTTGGCCAAAGTTGTAGGGATAAAATTGATATTGAAGGTTTAAAAGACTTTGATATTGATGCTCGTGGCGGTATTCGAAAATTTGGTAGACTTATTGTGCCAAATATTATTGATCTTCGTAAAGACATATTAGAAGATTCTCATCGTTCTAAATTCACCATTCATCCCGGTAGTGGTAAAATGTATGCGGATATGAAGCGACTATATTACTGGGAGGGAATGAAATCCGATATTGCTAACTTTGTTAAGCGTTGCATGACGTGTCAACTCGTTAAGGCCGAGCACCAAAGGCCCGGTGGGTTATTGCAACCATTGGAAATTCCAATATGGAAGTGGGATCAAATTTCCATGGACTTTATTGACGGTCTTCCCCATTCTCGTTCGGGCCATGATAGCCTATGGGTGATAGTAGATAGACTTACAAAATCCGCCCATTTTATTCCCGTTCGGTCCAATCGGACCGTACCTATTTTGGCTAAACTCTTTGTTAAGGAAATCGTTAAATTGCATCGAGTTCCAACTTCTATTGTTAGCGATCGGGATCCATTATTTACTAGTCGTTTTTGGAAAGGTCTTCAAAAAGCTTTGGGAACGAAGCTTAACTTTAGCACCGCTTATCATCCTCGGTCCGATGGATAAACCGAGCGTGTGAATCAAACTCTTGAAGATCTTCTTCGTGCATGTGTGCTTGATTTTGGTGGAAGTTGGGAAGATCATATTTCTCTTGTTGAATTTTCCTATAACAATAGCTTCCAATCTAGTATTGGTATGGCACCTTTCGAGGCACTATACGGAAGGCCATGCCGATCTCCTTCGTGTTGGCTTGAAGCCGGTGAGAAGCTGGTTTTAGGTCCTGATTTTATTCGTGATGCCATAGAAAAGATTGACCTTATTCGACATAGGATGAAAGGAGCTCAAAGTAGACAAAAATCCTATGCTGATAACCGAAGAAGGAAATTAGAATTTTCTGTGGGAGATTTTGTGTTTATTCGTGTTTCACCCATGAAGGGTGTTGTGCGTTTCAGTCGATCGGGAAAATTAGCACCTCGTTATATTGGCCCATTTCCCATCATCGAACGCATTGGTTCCGTGGCTTATCGCCTTTTGTTACCGGCTCAATTTTCTGCTATTCACGACGTATTCCACGTCTCTCAACTACGGAAATACCTTCGAGATTCCGATTCTATTCTTGAGCCCGGTGTTATTGAAGAAATTGAAGTTTTGCCTAATTTGACTTATGAGCAACAACCTATTCGTATCATTGCTTCGGAGATTAAACGCCTCCGAAATAAAGATGTTCCTCTTGTGAAAGTTCATTGGTCCTCAAATCCTAAGGATTGCTCTTGGGAATCTAGAGAATTCATCGAGCGAACACATCCAAACATGCTCTCTCGTTCTCCTTGAGGTGAACTTTTTATTTCAAATTGCTTATTTTAGTGTTAATATGCTTTTGATGTTGTTACTTCTTATTTATTTCTTAAAGATTGCATGGACGCAATTTCTTTAAGGAGGGGAGTCTATAAAAACCCGCATATTTTAGGATTGAATATTTGAATATTTTATTTAAATATCGAATCGTTAATCGGATTAAGGTCCGAAAAGCTACTTTTTGCAAACAGTCAAATTAGGACTCGAGACCACCTCCATTGAGTTCAAAATGATGTTTGCGACCTTTTTGAGTATAAACATCGATATGTTTGGAGTTAGTGGAATTTTCTACTTTTTCACTTTGGGCTTTGGTTTGGGTTTCAGCCCTATATCCTAACTCAAGCCCTTAGCTCCACCCCCACTTATCTTCATTCACTTCATTTTCCTAACACTTCCAAGCTCTAGATAAAAATGGTGAGGGAGAAAAAGAATTAGAATTCCTAAACCCTAGTTCCATTTGCAAATCAAGTTCTAGCTCCAAATTCAAAGAAGAAGCTTTGGTAAGCCTTCTCTTCATCTTCTCCAACTCGTTCTCTTTTCAATCTCAGAAATTCCTAAACCTAACTTAGGAAATGTTTCTCTTTTAAGCTTTGATTCAAGCTTGTTGAGTTGGAATTGAAGAGTGATCGTTCTTGCCATTGCTCTATAGCTTCTTCTTCCTTGTTTTGTGTAAAAAAGTGAGATTTTTATCTCACATCTATGTCTATAACTATTCTTGATTTCTTGGTATGAATTCCTAACACTAATTCATGTTCATTTGCTTTTGATTTGGATTGAATTGGTGAATTGTTAAATTTTTGGGTTTTGAATCCAATTTGCTAAAAATCCAACCTTTGATGTTTGAACACGTTAGTGGAGCGTTTTGGAGGGCCATACAAGGCTGGGTTGTCGAAAGGCGTAAATCCTCAGTCGGAGTTGCTCAAATTCGTCGCTTCCGTTGTGTGTCAAACTTGCCCCAAAAGGGTGCTAGACTGGCCCAGAACGTGAAAAACGTTCTTCACCAGACGTCTGCAGGTAAGCTCAGACGTCTGGAGTCTGCTTCAGGAAACTTCCTGAAACTTACTACAGACGTCTGAGCTTATTCTCTAGACATCTAGAGTATGTTATTTTGCCTTTTGTGTTGAGTTTCCAAATTTTTATCGATTCTTGTTTCTCTAAATTGTTGTTATCACCTTTGTTGACTTCGATAACTTCTTTTTCGGGATTTTCGGGAATATCCATTTTGATGGATTCGGTATCGATTTCTTTGGATTTGATTCACGTCTTGGTATGTGAATTTTGGTGATTGATTGTTTCTACAATCATTTCTGTGATTTGTCACTTTACAATATAAAGGTTTTCTATACTAGTAGTAAATATTCAAACTCTTTTACAAAGATGATTTCAACTCTATTTTAAATATAAAGCTTGTTTTCAAAACCGTTTTCTAATCTATTAGTATACACAAACCTTTACCTCACTCGTATGAGAAAATATAATTAAACGTCTTAGCAAAACAAGTGGTATGAAATGCTTGCGTTTACTTCGCCGGTTAATTTTTGGACTTGTTCGATTGAAATTCTTGTGACAATTTTCGAGTGGGAATCTACAATTTGTTCGTAAATATTTAAGTTAAGCTAGTGGTTATGGGACATGAAGCTAAACTCATATATTTACTAGCTTAGTGTAATCGACACTTTTTGTTGATCAATGATGATCATTTTGTGATTTAGACTAGCGATGTGCGATGTCTATTTATCTGCGAGGGAGACTAAACCCCGTTTCTGTGGAACTTCGGTTCAATTTGGCGGGGTAGCGACCCGTGGTCTTCAAACCGTTTGTGGAGCTTCGGCTCAATATTTATGGTTAGCGACCATGGAATAGCGTTCCATTTGTGATACACGTGTTGGTGAGTTTTCATGCTCCCGTTTGTGATAGGCCTCCCCCCCCTTTGTGATTTCTGGATTTCCATTTGATGATTTCTAGAATTTGTGTGTTTCACCTCTTTATGTGATTGGCAATTATATGTGTATGGTGAATAAAATAAAGAATATGACATTCTTTTTGATACTTTGAGATTCTTAAGATATTGTATGATTTTGTTGTTGTTTTATATCATATTTGTTCTAGTACGACATTATTGTTATCATACATTCTTATTTTATCTCTGCTTATATCTCATTCCTTTATCTGATATTTGTAGCGAGACTGATCCATTTATTATTTTCTTATTAAATAATACTCGGGTCAGACCGAGATGTTACAGGTGCTTCTGCTTGACTCCTTATCTGGGATCGTCCTTTGACTTTTGCCTAACTACATTACAATAGTAGTTTTTGTTGTTATACATTTGAGATATAGACTCCTTGATGTATACTTATTCTTTTGTCTTGTACTTGTAACTATTCTTTTGTGATATTGTGGATCTTATTTGACCACTACTCTGATGTACACTTTTTTGTGTTATATATTCATATATGTTTCCGCCTTTGTGATATGAATGTCTGTGACTGATTTATGTTATGTTTATTTCTATATTTGTTTCTGACTGCCTCATATCCACTGTATGGTAGCTTTGAGTTTGTATCGGTATGTCGGATTTCCTCTTGAAATGAAATGTAAGTTATTTTATCTGACATATCGGTAATCGCCCAAAGCAACTACACAGATGGTTGCTCCTCAACAGCCTTATTCTTCGTGCGAGTCGACAACATTACCCAGTAGTGTTCTTGGCTAGCGTGAGCATAGAGGTTGGGCGTCACAAAATGGGTAACATACATATATATGCACATATAGTGGTCTGGTCAAAAGAAGTAAAGGCCCAAACATTCAACCTTACTTCATTTCAACTTCATATCACAACCACCTCATTTCAATCCATTAACCCATCAAAAACCTTGTACCCAAACATATCATTATGTTTTATATGAGCAAGTATATATATAGGTATGGGTTTGAGAATGTTTGCTTTAGTTTTCAAAAGCCTGTAAACAAAAAAATACACTGTAAAACAAAGCTCTGTAAACCAAAACACAGTAAAAGAAAAGGGAAGAAGCATTCTCTTTCAAATTCAAACCCAAGGCAAAGAAACATTTTTCAAGTTCAGATCATAGGCAAAGATTCAAGTAGAAGATTTCAAAAGATTTCAAACATGTTTAAGGTGATAATTTAATTTTTAGAATGCCTGGAAATGTTTTTTTTTAAACACTCGGTCATGTTAACAGAGGTGGAAAACCCATTTGTGCACAAGTTCAAAAATCAATATCTCCCATTTCAACTCGAATTTGTGGATTATGTAAACTAGTGAATTGTTTGTTTTTGAGCCAAGATTACACTAAAAATAGTTTGAAGTTTGTTCATGTTATATATTGGGTGAAATTGTAAAAATACAGTAAGTAACCAAGTTTTTGTCAAAATTCAATGTGTTCGAATCATCGAGTTAGTTATGTAGTTGTGATTCTCGTAAGAAAATAGGATTTTTAGTGAAGATCTCATGATTTTAATAGCCTATATCTCGAGAAATGGTGAGATGATCGGAATTGGATAAAAAATAAATTTCGGCGATGTCGTCGTCGAGGGGAGGTGCGGCTTGGCCTAGGAGGAGCGCGGGGGCGTGGGAAAGAGATTCACCGTGGCAGAATTGTAAATTAGGGATTGAATTGAGTGGGCGTGGTGATTTTAGGGTTTAGGAGGGGTTCGACATGGGTCTCAGTTAAATGGCAATGGCTGCAACGGTGGGAAGAGATGGGGGTGCGGTCCAAGGGGAAAAGGAAGAGGAGGATGCGGCGGAGCTCCGGGCGAAGTCTGGGAATCGATGGTGGTAGGGGGTGGCGTGACGTGGTGAGTTGGTGAGCTTGTTTTTGTTTCCTGTGTTCGGTTAGTGTTCGAATTTTTGGAAGGGAGATGTCGATACTGTTTCAGGTGGGCAAATCGCGTGTGGGGGTCTTGGGCGACTGGTAGGAATGATCGGCGGCGAGGGTTGTTGGTCGATGGTGGTGTGCACGTATACACGTGCGTGTACATTTAGAGCACTGTCTTTCATATGATAAATTGAATAAGGAGAGAATAACTGGTAGATTAGAGAAGAAGGGGACGCGGGTTTTGGTGGGGATTTGGGCTTCGGCCCACGTAGTATGTGTGTGTGTGTGTGTGTATATATATATATAAAGTAGGTTTTGGGATTCGGTCCAACAGAAAATGGGTGGGAAGTTTTAAGGTATAAAAGTTTTAATTTTGTAATATATATATATATATATAATTTGCAAAGTTTAAATCGTGATAACAAATGCATACAAATTCTGACATATGCGAGACTCGTTGCAATGGTTTCGTATCGACGAATACACCATCATCATACGAATTGTTGTCGAGTTTGAATAAGTGAAAAAATTTAGCAATTTACAATGGACAGATTTTAATTACTGATTTAAAACATATATCGTCGTTTAAATTTATATGACCCGTCTAGTGAAGTTAATTGCCCAGATAAAAATAGTGATGAGCTAATTTAAATTAATTATGATGTTTTGACATCCGTTTAGCAGAATAAAACACCGATCCGCTAATTGTGTTTAATTGGACCCATGTTGGCAGAATAAATCACTGTTCTGCCATTATTACTGAATATATGTGTTTTTGGACATTGATTGGCAAAAATAAAACCCTGTTCTGCTATTATAATTATACGGACATCTATTTACTATTCTGATAATTAGATTGGGCAATATGATGTTGAATTAATTATTAAAACAGATTTATGTAGATATCTGTATCTGTTATTCTGGATTGCTATGGAATGAATGGTAACTTGATTAAGTACGATCGAAATTAATAAGCCCCTTTTCCAATTTGGAAGTTAATTTTTGAATCAAAGTTATTTAAAGGATAATTATTATTTATTAATAATATTTTAAAGATAATTAATAATTATTTAAAAATGATTTGAAGTAAATCATTTTATTATTCTCAAAAATTATTTTAAAAGTATTTAATTTTTGTTTCAAAGTTAATTAATTATTTTAATTATTTAAAAGTATATTTAATTATTAATTAAGTTATCTTACAATGATTTGATTTAAAAGTTAATTATTACTTAAGAATTAATCGGTATTAAGCTATTATTATTATTATTTCAAAGGTAATTTGTTATAATATTAAATGTGTTTTAAAAATAATATATTTTATAGTAAACTATTATAAAAGAGTATTTTCCTAAATTAAACTTGGAAAATATATATAGAAACTTATAAGTATTATTTTGAGATAATTAGTTAATAAAGTTTTTGGAAAGTAATGGTATACTTTCATGGCGTAATCGGGAGGCAGAGATTGCCTAAGTTAAGTTTGGATTTCTCTGGAATAGAGACATAATCGTTGAGCTGTGAATCCATGGTTGATACCGTAGGGTACTTTCCATATTTATTTAAAAAGGTTTTCAAATATTATTCAAGGGAATGGTTTGTGAATATACTTATTCCTGTGAGATAAGTATATACCTTTGTTTTACAGAATTAATTTATTGAAATTAAATTAAATAAGGCTTAGTGATTTCAGTGGGAAATGAATTTTTGGCCGAATGATTGTTTATTTGATAGCTAAATAACCGACTATCAAATCTAGACCCAAAAACGTAACTTTGGAAATATCTAGGAGAAACACGGGAATTATACAGTACAGTCACCGTTCGAGGTGCCATACTGTGCGTATAAACTCGTTTCGTTCTTCTAGGAAGATTATAAGGAAATCCGTCCACTAACGGCTAGGAGATGATCTCCGATCTTATTTCCATCTGTTTATTTCCTAGAGAATCGGGGTTGAGTTTACCGGAATTATCGAGCGTTGTTTCGAAGAGACTGGGATCGGATAAGTTATCCGAGAAATCACTTCGATCCAACGAATACGTTTTCGAAATGAAGACAAGAGTGTGTAATCAAAGATGGAGCATTGAAGTGCAAGGGCTAATCGCTACTAATCCTGAGGATGATTCCAAAAAGGATGTAATAGGAATAGTGCCTTCATTTTCGTTCAAACCCAGAACTGACTCGTATGGATGAATGTTATTAGTACATTGTCATTAGAGGACAATGAGCATTCCAAGTATAAATTCCTTAAAAGGTAATCATAGCCTTAAGCCTCATCAACTGGAATGACTGAAAATTAGGGGAGATGCAACAAGGCTAAGTGGGTCGCACCCAATTAGGGTATGTTTATCACCTTTCTAGATACCCTCGGATGTTATAACTATGGTGCATGGGAAGAACTCGGTAAGGGTGGGAACACCCGGGGTGATAGCATATTTGGTTCTATCCAGGTTAGGGGTAGGATCGGTCTTGTGTTGTAGGGGACCCCGGTGAGGTCCTCGGTACATTTTTCTAGACGTGTACTGTGATAGGTGGTACCCCAGTGCCTAGTCATTGTATGGAAATCTATTCTCCAATACGAGCCTTTACGGTTTTGGTTGTAGAGCCTAGTATGATGGAATTTAATAATGTAACAATTTCAACTATTTGAATAAGTATTTGTACTTAGACCCTATTATAATATCACTGGATTTTCTATAAAAGGTTTAGGTTACCGTAAGGGAAAAACCCGTCGTGTTTATATATGGCGTGGTCTTACGGGATATCTTTGATTTTGAAAGGATTTTGAAAGCTATAACAAATAAAATTCCTTGTGATTTAAATTCTCACACTGGTTTTACCAGACTGACCCAGGCGTGGTTTTTCCTATATGCTCGGGTCAGGCCGAGCATATTTCCAGGTTTAGCTGGAAGGATTGGAGCTTCGGGAGAGGAGCTGGAAGCCTAGAGACGTATTCACATATATGATTATATTTCTGTTGCATTTTAGTGTGTTTATCAGCAATTGTGAGGACAGCATGTTATAACTTTCCGTGCTGAATATGTTGGTATACTCTGATTTATGTTTGTATATGTATAAGTTACAATTTTGTTTTATTTAAAGATTTGTTCTATATTATAAATTATTCGTTTCCGTTGTGAGATTCTGTGTTTTTCATTTTTCTTTCTATCTTCTTTCTACCTACTTTTTCTTAACTATCCGTCTTCCTGAAACGATCCTGGATTTTTAATTAAATTTAAATTGATAAATAATTGAATTTTTGAATTAAATTGTAATATTAATTGTAAATTGATGCGAGTTTCCCCGAGTTCAAATAAATTCTATGTTAAATCATTTAAAATTTAAATATTGTATATATATGTATATATGTATATGGGCATATATGAGTAAATTTGAACTTATATATATATACATTGAATTTGAATTTAAATCTTAAGTAAATGGTTTAAAAATAATTTGAATTTATAAAATATATCTATGTGATTTATTTAGTATGTATTTAATTTCAAAATATCCTCTTAAATAATATGTATTAATACAAACAAAATATACTATGAAAATAATAAAAAAAAATAAAAAAAAATATTAAGCTAGAAATAGAAACAATTATATATAAGATAAACTATAAAATATAAAGCAATACATTAGCTAAGAGTCTAATAATATATTAAAATAGAAATTTATTTGTATTGTAAAATAATAAGGCAAAGCTAAAGAAAATATATATATACATTCAAGTACATTCAACTAAGTATTCAAACATACATGTAAATATCTATGTACAAGCAAAGGAAAAGAAAGAAAATATGTAGATATATGAAGCTTGCAAAACAAGCCAGTGCAAATACATTTATATCCATAAAACAAAATAAAAGAAAATAAAGTTTATATTTGTACATAAAGTATAAAGGCTGCCAGGCAAGTAATGTATGTTGCCTGTAGGATAGAAATGCAGGACAAGAACATGAAAAATAAAAGATCTATGTAGCTTGCAAAAAGAAGACAGCAAATTATATTCAAGTATTCAAGCAAAGGAAAGGTAAGTATGAAACAAGTAAAGTAATAAAACAAAGCAAAATGAAGAAACATAAAGGACATAAGCATTTAATACAGCAAACCAAAGTCAATTCGAAAATGTCTTCAGTCTCCATAAGCAAAGAGAAAAATCTCTGATGTTGTACAAAGACATTAATATCACTTGTACAAATATCATCATCAACCTGTAAACTTCTTTTTTTATCCATCAACTTCTTTATTCCAGTTCATTCCTTCAAGCTAAGAAAATCTGAATCATCTCAAACTTAAAACAACATTTACTTTAAACAACATCAACAAACAACAATACAATTCAATCAAACCAGAAGGCTTTCAACTGGAAGTTCAAAGCTTGGTTCAAAAGGAAAACTCTGTTTTTCTTCCTAAAAAACAAGGTGAGTAAACTCAAAACATAAATTAGTTTTAAATCTGATGTTTGTGTAATGTCTGATGTATCTAGTGATGAATGTTTTGAAAATATGTATGCGTGTTCGTTTTAGATCTGAATATAGGTATATATGAATGTAAACCTATGTGCATGTATATGTATCATCTCTGTTCTAGATTACAGAGTTTAAATGTGGGAAAAAAATCTCTAATCTCCTCATCTAATTTCTGTTAAGCTGAAGTATCCAAATAAAAGTTGTTTGTTTAAACATAATTAAAGTTTTAAAATTTTAATTAAATGAAATAAGTTTGAAATTTTATCTGGAAAATGCAAAGAACGGTGGAAATTGAAGAACAGGTAAAAATCAAGTGCACTGATTTGTAAATTCATATATATAATCTAAATCCTCTAAGCATATTAAGATTTTTGAAATCAAAATCTTGATTTTTAGTTGAGTATTGAGGGTGCAGTTCGAAGATGATCAGAATATGATTTTTGGGTTATTCCTGGTGATCGACGAACTCGGGATAGTCGGGGTTTCTGTCGAAGCTAGCTTGTCGATCTGGGATGTCGGGAAAAATAGTCGAAGTAATTCTAGTTCACCGTGGCATCAGGGAATAGTCGAACTAGGGTTTAGGTGAGTTTTTGGGTCGAGG
Source organism: Allium fistulosum (assembly GCA_030737815.1). NCBI lineage: Eukaryota > Viridiplantae > Streptophyta > Magnoliopsida > Asparagales > Amaryllidaceae > Allium > Allium fistulosum. The sequence continues at coordinate 1,459,833,171 of CM060903.1, forward strand.
TAGATAATCGTGCTGTCGCGCCTACGTCGGAGCATCGAGTTGGTCGGGACGATGGGGAATGAAGCCCGAGATAAAGGCGAAGTTGTGGATGGAGGATTGGAATTTCTGGTGGCCGAAATCGGAGTGTCGAGGTGAATTTGGGACAGAGGTTTCTGTCCAGTTTGTTCACGATGGACGATTTTCGATTTCGAGATCGTTTTGGTGTTTGGGTGTTTGGAATCAAAGAAGGATACCATAGGCGACTCGTCGGAGATGGACAGGGAGGTCCGATCATCGTCGACGATGAGTACAGGTGCACAGCATATCAGCTGTGTCAGGTTTTTGTTGAGGAGTTTTTGTCGAGTTTATGCTCAGGGAAAGATGGGTTTACCTCAGGTTCGTCTCGAGTTCGCATGTGTGCTTAGTATCATAACAGATTAAAAAATTTAAAAAATAATAGAAAACTGAAGCTCGAGGAAGCTCGGGATTTTGAATGGGAAACATGAGTTTGCCTCGGGTAAATATTAGAAGATTAACAAGTTTAAATTTTTAACAAAAGTTAAGTTTAAACTAATTATCTTTAAACTATTTTAAGTAATTTAGTTAGAACTTTCTTATATAGGTTTATAAGTGGATATTTAAATTTGGTAAATGTTTAAATATATAATCATTTTGAATCTTAAATTCAAAATGGAATTTGAATTTAAATTTAAAGTGTAATGTTTAAAATACACTTAAATGTTAATGAAATCATTAATAAAGAAATTAATTATCTTAGAGATAATTAAGGTAATAAAATGATTTAAATTAATAAGGTAATTAAAGAATGATTTATTTAATTTATAAATAAATAATTTAGATTAATTTATAATTAGAAATGATTAATAATGAATTAATCTAAGATAATTTCTTAAGAAAGTAATTAAAGAAATGTTATTAGTTAATGAAGATAATTAACTAGGGATTATTAAGTAATTAAATTAATGTGATTAATTTTGATAATTAATTAGATTAATTAATTAAGATAATCAATTGTAAATTGTTAATTACTTAATGAAAGCAATTAAGGGGTTAATTAATTATGTAATTGGTTTAAAGGTTAATTTAATTAATATGATTAATTAAGAATAATTTAATCAATTAAGGTGATTGATTTATTAATTTACATCAAATGATTTGTAATTAATAAATCAGGATTGGATAATTAATTCATAAGTAATTAATTAAATTGGAAATAAATTGAATTAATTAAGATTAAACAATTAATCAATCCTGCTTATAAATGATTATTAAATGCTTGACCTTACTTATGAATGATTGTATTGTATGAGATGCCTTGAATTGATTGTCCTATATGATCTGTGATATTTTGTTCTGTGGATTGTGCTATGTATAAATTTATTCATTTATTTGTGATACATCTGTTTATTATCTGTGAATCTGTGAATGAAAGATAAGCATTATAGTTTATGATGCTTATCAAATATATTGTTATATTTGATCTGTGATGGTTGAATGTTGTTGCATTATTGTGTTAAACCCCTGGACCACACTCTTACACACACAAATATGGATTTCACGTGGAAATCGGTTAAGTCACAGATGATTTAAATTTAATATTTTTGAAATTGAAATTTTAATTTCAATTGATTTTGAAAATGGATTTGGGTTAAATGTTAAAGCTTTTGGAAAGGAGTTTTTAAGATAAAAGTTATTTTGAATAACTTGGTAAAGTTTCCAATTTAAATAATTTAATTTGAATTTGAATTCAAAATTTTGAATTGAATTCAATGATTGGAAATTATGGTTAAAGATGTTATAAATGTGTTTATATGAATTCAAACCATTTTGAAAGTATTGTTTGAGAATTTGAATTTAACCCAAGGACTTTAACTCGTATAAATGAATTAGATTTTCCGAAATGAAAACTATTTGTTTTCAGATAATAGAAGCTTTCATATAAGAAATGAATTTCCAATTTGTGTTAAAAGAATTTCAAGATCGAAATGGAATTGTTTTGAAAGCTATTAGTTAAACCTTTGTTTTAAAGATTGAACGAGTTAATCCAAATTGAAATGGAAATTGATTTTAAAAATCTATGAATAGATCTTTGTGAAACTGGGTGAACTTTGTGAGATGAATCTTTTTATGTAAAAGATTAAAATGGTAATGTGTTTAAACCATTTGAAAGAGAAGTTTTGGAAAATAAGTTGTGACTTAATTGAAATCCCAATATCCATATGTTTTTAAATATTGCGCTCATTATTCGGTTTAGCCGGGAGAGGACTTTGTGTCATATAACCCATTCTGAATAATGATACGACGTTATGGATAGCAATTGAAGACCGATGGTGAAGACCGGATATTTTCGAAAACGAAAGGACAACTTGTCGAATGTCTCTGCATCGGCTGATCTCCGATATAGAGATTTTAGCACCCTTTGTGATGGGAAGTCCGGACGTGATTAGAAATACCCGGATTGCAAGGGCTTCTTCGAAAGTGCCTTCGGTTCTGTTCGAACCCGGAACAGACTTGTATGGTTGTATGTCTGACACTACACTTTGAGATATAAAGCTGATTTCTTTCAAATACATTTCTGTTTGGTGGCGGAGATTTATTCTCTTAGCTTAACACCCTTCTCTGAGACGTACGAGCTCAGAGGTTATGTAGTTGAAGGTTATCAGTGATATACTCCCAATTTGGTAGTGTGGCATGCTAAGTGTTGTTGTGTGTTGCTGATCATTTGTTGATCAAAGCATGGCTTTGTGAAAAAGCGTAGCTTTGTTGACGAGACCTCATCGGACCTCACAGACCGAAAATGGTCGAAACAGGAAAGATGCGGTAAGGTTTCAGGGGTAGCTCCCCTAGGGTATGTCCATTCCTTCTGGAAAAGGGTAGTATTATGGTATGGAGCCCTGATACTTACTCATGTGGGCACTGTAGTATATTTATTACTGTGTGATGTTGGTGTAGAGGATCCTCGGATAAAGGTCGCAAACGACCGGGGGTGGCATATCTCAGGTTTACTACCCGGGAAGGGGGTAACCGGCCTTGTGTTGGTAGAGAGCCAGGTGGTTCTCGAGGCATCCCTCCAGAGGCGTTCTTATATGGCATAGGAAGTTCCTTAGCCTGACCATTTGTTGGAAAATCCAAAGAAACAATACGAGCCCTTTACGATTGCAGTTGTATAACCTGTCTCCTCAGGCGGCAGCTATAGCAGGCATAATATAATGGTACTTATGCTGGCTAAGATTAATATTGTATTTTTGAAAGGATTTTTACACTATGCACTAGTAATAATATCAAAAGAGTTTTTCTTGCATAGTAAGCATATTTGACTATCATAAGAAGAAATCTCCTCCAAGTCTGCGATTGCATTGTGTGTGTGGTGGGAGGTCTTATTGTAGTTTCATTTTCCAAAAGCATTGCGGATTTCAATGTTTAAAGTTCTTTTGTTGTTTGTTTTAAAGATAAAGTGTTTTTGTTACTCACACCAGTCCAATGACTGACTCGGAGTTTATTGTTCCCTTCCTAAACTCTGGGTGCCCACAATTTTCCACATGGGCAGTCTAGAGTTGGGTTTTTCAGATAGTCAGATTTAGTAGATTATCTGGAGCTAGTTCAGTGTTTGGAGTTCACTGATGATTGACGTTGCTTATCTTGGTGCAACGTGATGGTGGTTCGAGCTGATGTTGGAGTTGTTGAAGTCATTCTCTTTTGTAGATCATTTGGAGTGATCTCTTCCATTGTTGTTATTTCCGCTGTAGCATTGTATCATATCTCTGATATTGCTATATATTATTGATATCATTGTTGTATATCATTCTGGATATTGTATTCATTGGAGTTGTATATGATATCATTGATTTCTTTCTTTCGCTGTGTTGTTATACTTAATGGTGTTATAAGCTCCGGTAAACCAGATTCGGCGTTTGAATCTGCAGCATTTTGAGTACAAGTGAAGTACGGGTGCCGATTTTCGAAGGCCGAGTTCAGGATCATTATACTTCCCGTGCAATTTGGGCTAGACAAGGGTGGTAAATTGTCAGTTCGAACTGTACATAATAGTGGGTCATGACATCATGGTATCTAAGCTTAGGTTGAGCGAATACCTAGGCTTTGGTGGGATTACTCATTAGAGATATGGTCAGTAGTACTCTAGAATGAGTTTGAGTGTATATATATACGTGAGTGTGTATTTGTTAGAGATATAAAATGTTTTATATTGTGTTAATTGACATGTTGAGTGGCATATAGATTCTGGTCAATACGAGTAGCTAACGTTATTGATAGGGATCTATAAACACTTGAACAAGGCCAACGGACACAATATTGGTTTAAGTGGGTAAATGAAATAATTTTGCCCAGGATATATTTTATAGATAAAGGAAATGATTTTCAAAATATATAGTATTTTGAGGTGTTGTTTGATAAGTGATGATAATATTTTACCATTTAGGATTTGATTGGTCATAACCATCTAGTTTCGAGTATTCTCTATTGCCTGCCCTTCTGACTTGAGTATTTCCTTAGAGACCTGAGACTTGTAGATAAAAGCCTTGGAAAATTTGAAATTTTGAGTAAATTTTGTTTACTAAAGAAATTTGGTGAGATGATCGGAATTGGTTAAAAAAATAAATTCTGACGATGTCGTCGTCGAGGGGAGGTGCGGCCTGGCCTAGGAGGAGCATGGGGGCATGGGAAAGAGATTCACCATGGCAGAATTGTGAATTAGGGATTGAATTAAGTGGGCGTGGTGATTTTAGGGTTTAGGAGGGGTTCGACATTGAGCTCGGATAAACGACAATGGCTGCAACGGTGGGAAGAGATGGGGGTGCGGTCCAGGGGAAAAGGAAGGAGGGGACGTGACGGAGCTCCGGGCGAGGTCTGGGAATCGATAGTGGTAGGGGGTGGCGTGACGTGGTGAGTTGGTGAGCTCGATTTTGTTTCCTGTGTTCGGTTAGTGTTCGAATTTTTAGAAGGGAGATGTCGATAGTGTTTCAGGTGGGCAAATCGCATGTGGGGGTCATGGGCGACTGATAGGAATGATCGGCGGCGAGGGTTGTTGGTCGATGGTGGTGTGCACGTATACACATGCGTGTACGTTTGGAGCACTATCTTTCATATGCTAAATTGAATAAGGAGAGAAGAACTAGGAGATTAGAGAAGAAGGGAACGCGGGTTTTGGTAGGGATTTTGGCTTCAGTCCACGTATATAAAAAAAATAAAAAGAGGTGAGTTTTAGGCTTCGGTCCAAAAGGAAATGGGTGGAAAGTTTTAAGGTATAAAATGTTTCAATTTTGTAATAGGTAACGACCCGTAAATTCTTAATAATTTTTATTTGTTTTATTTATTTAATTAATTGAATTTTTGTGAAATTTTAAATAATAAAATTTTGAAATAAAAATTTGATATTTGGAATACGTCTTCTTAAACATAGCAACTGGTAAATTTTCATCGAATGATTTGGAAGTTATTTTCTTGTGTAATTCTATTTCATTTTAAATCAGTTAAAAATTAATAATAATAAAATATCTTCCAAACCTGAATATTTTTATACAAAAATTTGTAAATCATCTTCTGAGTGAGACGTCATATTTCGTTTCTCCAAATTTTGACTGTTATTGCTCCGTATATCTTATTTTCGGCAAATTAACAGCATTTTCGATACCGATATCGACTTTTGATCGTGTAATCGTACCACAGATATTTGTATACCGTTTTGATCGTCTCGTCGTGCTGATCTCCGTAGTATATTCATTTGTATATTTCAGGGTCGGGTACGCCACGAAATCAGTAAAATGATTATTGTAGCGGTACCAGTTTCAAGTCTCTAAACTTTTGTGCCCATTCATTTGCCAAACGGCTAAAAATTTATATAACCATTGGTTATTAAATTTTGATATTCTCTGACATTTTACCATTTTAATTTTGGTTCATACATTTTGTTCGTTCGAATTCTTTTCCGGTACATATTGCCTTTCGGTTGAAAGAAAAGAATATATATATATAATAAAGTTGTATACTGTTCGTCTTCTCCTCATATAGATCTACACTTTTGCTAAGTCCACCGCCACCAACCCAGATCCTTCCCACACAAGCAACTCTCCAACCCACCGTGAACCATAGTGGCCGCTCAGTCAGCCTATCACCGACCTTGTCCTCCGCAGCCCACCCACTAACGTCACCGCCTCCGCCTCTACTCCAGCTCTCACCGCTTTTACTTTGCCATTTCCCTGCCAACCAGCTGGCTTCGGCCACACCTTGCCCCACCGAGTCACTAGCACAACTTCCCTACTCTCAACTTCTCTTTATAGAAACGAAGTGTGTATATAGGTATGTAAGTATATATATAGAGTTTACATTGATCTGCTATTGAACAGGGTATAGAGTTTGCATATTTGTCATAATTTAACATATGTATAGATAGGTTTTGATGTATAATATATATGTTGTTCGTGTATTGAAGTTTATCTATATATATGTAAATTATTATAGTCATTTTATATTCAAGGGCTTGGTAAGTGTTATGTATGTATATGTATGTATATGTATATATATATATATATGTAGTTGTATTTGCAGATACTTCAAGTTTTGCAGTTGTGAGTTTATATCAATATAAATGGGTTATTATACTATACAGTTTCAGAGGTGTGTATTATATAAGTTATGTGATACATTATTTTATTTATATACCAGGTTGTTCATATATATTAGAAATTGTATATACTTATATTTGAACTTGTATGCTGCTTTGCTTTCTTCTGCTTATTTTGTAGTTTTAAAGTTTATAAAATTATAAAGTCGTTTACTAGTTTTCATATATATATTTACTGCATCTGTGTATATTATTTTCCTTATACATATATTGCTTATATATATACTCTTACCCATTTCCATACTGTGCATGTGTTGTTATATTAAGATCATATGGTAAAATTGTGTGGTTGTTTATAAGATATATTCTTATTTGTTTTAAACATTATTTATATATTGAAGTTTTGGCCTGTGTTTATTCACATATACACGGTTTATATTAGGAAATATATATATTAGATGAATGCACGTATCATATACGTGTGCAATGTAGATACTTACAGCATACTATATTATAAAGTCCTGAATATATGTATATATACTTTTATAAAAGATCTATAAATGAAACTGTTTGTTTATGTATATAAGTTTTCATATATTCTGTCATATATACCTTAGTTTACATTTTCTGTTACCAGATTTATGTATATATATGCAAAATTTATTAATATGTGTCAGTATATAACGGTTTGTTTAGTATATATATCTGTTTCGTTATATTTTATGTGTATTTAGTTAATGTATATAAAAGTTATATTGCAGTTTTATATATATAATATGTTTATATATATTAACTTATATGTTACAGTATATAAATTGTGTATAAGTAAATATGTTATAGTGGGCTGTATTGCCTATATGTTATAGTTGTATTGTTTTAGAGTTTATGGGATGTGTATATAAAACAATATTGATTTTAGGAATAAACGATGATTTTAAAATACTTATATATTAGTGATACATATACATTATTGATTTCAAAGTGTGTGTGTGTGTGTGTGTGTATATTAGTGGTATTATGTAATTTCAATTTTAAGACTATACAAATAATAAGAGGGTATACATTATATATATTATATATTATATATAAGTGATTTTGAAATATATATATATTTAATTTAATATATACTTGAAATTAGAATATATATATATATATACACACGTTCACTTATACCTATTTATCTTCATCGACCCAATTCTGATTTGATTTCATCTATTCCTTGTTATCAGCTTTGATCATCGAATTCGTGCTTGGATTCGTAACTCAATTTCAGTGTCTGTTCCTCTGTGTGTATCTGCGTCATCCCTCGTCCATCTCTAGCCTCGAAAGGTGAGCAATCACTCACGATTAATGTTCTTATATTTATTAAATTTGATTTCAACTGAAACGACAATTGAAATATGCTGCTGTTAGTTATTTCCATTGCTATATATATGTTATTATCTGTATCTGTTCACCTGTGACATCTGACACCATTATCTATTATTTATATTGATGTTATATGCCAGTTATGTTATTATTATCATATATGTTATCACTCTGCAAGTTCCCTGTTAGTATACAATTCACTATGGGTTGAAATGATACATACCTGAACGATCTTGTAGAATAGGAGAAAATCGTTATGGGTTGAAATGATAAACCCAAGCGATTTTTAATTGAATTGAATTTATGATTGCAGGTTGAAAGGATATATACCCGTATATATTTAAATTACGGATTGAAATGATAAATATCTGTATCACTTGACCATAAGATAGAATTATATACAGACACCGTTGGTCTATATATAAATATTTTGAAAATGATTTCTATGGTTTGAAAGGAAATATATGGTTTTAATAAATATTGATTTTTAAGATTTATTTAAAGTTGATTTAATAAAGTTGATATATAATATGTTTAAGTATTTATTTAAAATATATATTTTCAAATATAGAGTTTATAATGATTCGGGTTGGAAAGATAAATTTGAAATTGATTTGAAATTTTATTTATTTAAGAATGATACTTAAATAAGTTTGATTTGAAATTTATTAAATTTAAAATTTTAAGATATGTTTTATAACTTGAATTTGATTAAAAGTGACTTAAATGAATATTTCAAACTTATATAAATTTAAATGGGATATTTTGTTTATTTAAGTTTGTAAATTGAAGTTGTATGTAGATGTTATTGGAATGATTAAATAAATATTTCAAAAATTAAATGTAATGAAATTAAATTGAGATATAAATGGAATTATCAAATTTAGTTTTGGAAATGTGGAGTATTTAAAGCTTTGAAATATATTGAAATTTAATGGTTTATTTTGTGTTTCAAATCTGTATTTGAAATCGATATAATTTGAAATGATTTATTGAGAAATTGAATTGAGTTGATATTTATGAATTGAGATTGAATTAAGTTGAATTTGGAAGTCGAGTTGGTTTGAATTGATTTATGAATTTGTGGAAACTAGCTTTATTATATAAAGTATTTTAAATTATATTTAAAACTATTTTTAATATAAACTATTTTAATATAAACTATTTTAATATAAACTCTTTTAATATAAACTATTTTAATTATACTAATTATTTTAATATATATTGTTTAACTTATAACTATTTTATATAAATTATTTTATTTTATAAACTATTTTATTATATATATTATTATTGATATCTATACGGTTTAAGGGAAATGCTATAATTTCAAAGTGTTATGATTTCTTAAATGTTATAACTTCAAGGTGTTATGATTCCGAAGTGCTGCGATTTCAAAATGTTGTGATTTCCAAAGTATTATAATTTTAAGTGTTCTGATTTCGAAAGTGTTATAACTTTGAAAGTACTATGATTTTGGAAGTGAATATATTTGAAATGGAAATGAGATCGTATTGATTTGGGTTTTGAAATGAAAATGATATTTTGGTTTTGAAGTATAAACTATTTTGAAATGACCGCGGTGTTATAATAATGTTTGGTTGTTAAATAGACCGGGATCAGATATAGGCATACTCTCTGTCGATACCGAAAACCACTTTAACAACTGTGTACGCGGTGGAGATTCCAGAATGAAGTAGGATGGTGGTGACGATCCTATATGAGGTATATATGTGGACCCGACTCCCATGAGTTGGCATAAGGTGGCTAAAACAGGAGCAATCGACGGGCTAATGAGGTAGCTCCTCTGATCAGACACACTCCATCGTATGCCATTCTATTACTTTGTGATTGATTTGGTGCGCACCCTTGATTAGGGAGTGTGGCTCGAGGTGGGCGATTGCTGCGGCTCTGCGTTACCACCGGCCCGGAAGTGTAATTGGTATATCTACCCTGGCATTGCCTAGTTGTGCCGTGTCACCTACCCTAGCGTGCTATACTACGAGTTTGTTTTGTACCATACCTATGGAGTGCCCTCTGACGACGCCCATTACAGGGGAGATTACGGTACTGTATAGACTGTGGGAATATATAAAATGTGTTAAGGTGGAAAATGTAAAGCCTTAACGCTATTTTAATAGTTTGCTTTACTATAGACATATTATAATAGTGTATTACTGCATAGTGGATAGTTTAACGGATCCTTAGAGGATGATTATCCCAAACATCCTTTAAGTTACTTGTATTTCAGTTGATATTTCACTTGAGTTGGATTTATTGATATAAGAATTTTAATCCTGACTCGAGTGTTTTGTGTTTTGCTTTACGCTCGGGTCAGACTGAGTGATTCAGTGTTCGAGACTCACCTTTGGAGTTGGATCTTCGCTTGGAGATCCAGCTATCTATCCAGCTTTCAGTTATTCAGTTGATTCCTGTGATGTATTCAGATCTTGTATTTGACTATTGTATTGAGACATCTATGTATTCGTGACTTCTGTTGTATCTTGTTTAACTCTGTTATATATATATATAGTAGCTTCATGAACTACTATTCTTTTATTTCCGCTGCATTATTATCATATTACTCTGTGTCTGTGATTCTATGGTTATTTATTTACTGTATATGCTGAGTTTTGCCAAATTTAAATTAACAATCTAATATTTTGAGCAATTCAAATCCGACATGTATGGATGCAGATGTTTGAAAATTTTAGGATGTTACATAATATATATGTAATTTGCAAAGTTTAAATCGTGATAACAAATGCATACGAATTGTTGTCGAGTTTTGAATGGTTTGAGTTAGATATGTGTGGTTTACTGTCAATTTAAACCGTCCAAAAATGTGGGTCATTACAGTTGGTATCAGAGCTTTGGTTTAGCGATAACCTTAGCTTTGTGGGATTTGACTCATTAGAGATAGGGTAGTAATACCCAAGAATGAGTTGTTTGAGTGTATATATATGAGAGTGCGTACTTGTTAGTGTTATAAAATGTTTTATATTGTGTTTACTTATCCGTTGAGTTGTTTATGAATTCTGGTCGGTGTGTGGGATGCCATGTTATCGATAGGGTTTCTAAACACTTAAACGAGGCAAGTCGACATAATATTGTTTTAAAATCAAGTAAATGAAAAAAAATTACCTAAATTATATTTTATATATACAAATGATAATTTTAAATAGATGTTAGTTGTTAGGAGATGACAATATTTAGTTATCATCGATTATCGGTTGAATAAAATAAAAACGAATACTTTGTGATTCTATTTCACGAAGTATTCGATAATTAAATTGAATTGAAAACTAATTATAATAAGGAATTGTTTAAAATAACAAGGTTGTTAATTAATGAAATGTTTGATAATAAGGTAATGAAATAGTATAAGTATATTTATAATATAGTTTAAAATTAGAAAGGACTTAAAAGATGAAATTTTTTGAATTTAAATCCTTTTGCTTTCAAAATTTGTTTCCAAAGCCTTCAAAAATTAATAATATTATTATTTGAAAGTGTTTTGACTAGAAATATATTTTGAAATATTTTTGAAAGAAAATAAAAGCATTGAACTCATTTAGTCGCTGGGGAATAATTCTGGGTATGACGCAGCATCGCTAGTATTCATTTTCGAGTTTCTAAGTGAGAATTGCTACTAAAAGAAAGTTATTTCCAGTTAAAATAAGTTTTGATTGTGAAAATATTCTAAGTATGATTTGATAAATATATGAAAATAGTTTTGAAAAATTCAAAATAGTATGTATAAGAAATAAGTTATAACTTATAAATTTGAACAGGAAAATAAAACCGAATTTAAAATGGTTGAACATTTTGGTTAAGCAAATATGAATTTGAGATATGAAATGAAACAATCAACCTAAGAAATGCTAAATATATCGAGTTAGTGAAATGAAAGAAAATAAAATGAGGTTTAACTCAAGAAAGCTTAAATAAAAATGAATGGTATTTGAAATGAATTAAATAAAATAACGAAATGAATTTTAAGTGAATATATAACTTATAGATTTGAGAAATATTAAAGTAAAAAAATTCAAATTTGTTCAATGTGAATGACAAGAAGAAGATAAAAAAATCAAATTTGTTCAATGTGAATGACAAGAAGAAGATAAAAAAATTTAAAATTGAGCTAAATAAACCGAGTAATGGATTAAATGAAATAAATTTAACTTAATAAAGATTAAATGAATTGAATTGGATTTGAATGGAACTAGATAGATTAGTAAAGCGAATTAATTCCACTTAAATGATAAAATGAATTAATAGTATAAATACGAACTTTAATTATAAAATGAAATGCAATTTGAATTATGAAAAAAAAATTGAATGAAAAAATGAGTGTATGTAAAATTAATATGAGTAATTGAATTTAATTTGAATTGGATGTAAATAAATTTAATGCGAATAGAATGAGTTTTATAACTAGTTGAATATGAAATAAGTTAATGGAATAAATTATAAACTGAAGTTAACTTAAGAGAAGTTGAATGAATTGATTGTGATAAAAAGAAATTTTTTAATATGAATTGAGTTATGAAATAAAATTTACTTAAGTAAAATTATTAATATGAACTTGAATGAATAAAATAAACTAATGAAGTGAACTAATTGATTAATATGAACTTAAGCTATGAAATAATAATAAAAATGAGTAGCATTTTATAAAATGTTTATAATAAATATAAATGGTTTTATGAAATGATTTATAAATGATATTAGTATTAAAGAGAATATACTAAGTGATAGTGAAATAAAATTTAAATTAAACAAGGTTAAATAGAATAATTTTATAAATGGTTCATAAATGAATTTATATGAAATATGTTAAACAAAAAGTGAAACAATTGGAATTTAACAAATTAAATTGAATAAATTGAATGTGAATGGAATAGATGTGAATAAATTTGAAGTAAACCGATTAAATGTTAATAAAAATTGGGTGTAATAAGAATGAAGTTTATAAAATTTAATATTGACATTGGAAATGTAAATTTTGATAATTTGGATTTAATTAGATGAATATTAATAATTGTTGAATGGTTTCTTTTGTTACAAATCATTATTATAACTATTTGATTGCATATGATTGTTGTATGTTGTGTATTTGTGCTTGTTTCTAAGATTTGGATTCAACATTCATGTTATATGATTCCATTAGACTCATATATGTTGCTAAATCCTTTATAAGTAACTAAATTCTAATTTGAGTTGAGATAGGTACATACGAAGGCCGTTTGGACGTATACGCGGATTATATTTTGCTTTTGCTTGCTTAGTACGAGCGAACTCGCTCGTATTAATAATAATAAGGTACGTATCTCGAATTACATACCGCGCTTTTATATTTTTTCCATACGGGATGCCTCATCATTGAGATGAGATGTATATTTGATATATTTAATATATATTTGGGTCATATATTGTATTGTAAAAGTTTTCTGATCGAGCCGCGCAAAGGAGACTTGCCGAAATTTTTCTAAATTTAGAACTTAGAAAAATTTTGTGGAAGTTGAGTTATTTTCAAGTTTTTATATAAACTTAAATATGTAAGTTAAACTGCTAATAAATTGAATATTTTGAATAAAAATATATCAAACCTCTTGATTCTCTCTTGTTCCTTTTCGAGGATGAAAAGTTTTGAGTGGGGGACAGTGTAACGACCCATATTTTTAACAATTTTAAATTATTAAATTTAATAAGATTATTGAATAAAAATTGTTAGAAATAAAAATTTAATGAATTATATTAGTGTAGTTATTGAATGTGAATTTTAATAAAATTTTGAAATAGCAAATTTCGAAGATTTTGGCGATGTCAAATTTTGAATTGAATTCTATGTATTGAATGTGTTTGTTATCAATAACGGGATTGAATAATGAATATTGGATTATTTAGATAGAAATGAAAAATTTGTTGATAACTAACATTCATTTGAAAATTTATGATTATTAATGTAATTTGTTGAATAATTAAAATTGTTTAAATTTAATATTGCAATAATTGAATCTTGAACTAATGTGAATGAAAATGGTATCGGAAATTGATTTAAATGTTATTTAAAATATGAATGAAGATTGTTAACATTTGATATTGGATTTAAAAGTGAATAATTAGAAATTGGTAATTTATATTATAATTAACGTGTAAAAATAGCCATTTCGGCCACTGTCTCGGATTTTGACGAAACCAGTTTCATCGGACCCGTAATAGTGAATCATTGTAGGATTTCAAGTTTCGTAGCGATTGGATTTATCGTTTGATCGTGCGAGCTCGAAACGCATAAAAATCAATTAAAATAATTTAAATGAATATAATTTGATTTTGAAAGCTAACTTTTGTATACAATGGAATTAGGGTTTGAAACTAGTTCCATTGAGTTTAAAAATATCGAAAAACCTATATTTCAACATATGGGATGACCTATCTTCGTTTCAGGAACGAAATGGGCTTTTCGGGTCTTTGTTATCACTTCAATCCATTTGATCTACTTCATCCGTTCTTATCCATCTCTGTCTATATAAATAGATATGTTCTAAAACCCTAGCAGCTTCTGTTTCTAATTTCTATACGTACTGGTTATTCTCATTTCTATCTCCTCTTCCTTCCCAATGGCAAAAACCCTAAATTCCCAATTCCAAATCAAATCGAAATTTCAAACTCCTCAAACCCTATCATATTATATATCATCGTGAAGCTCTCAACGAGCGTAATCTACATCTGTAATTCATTTTTCGAATGGAGGCTCCGTTTGTCCAGAAATCAGCAGTTCATTTTCGGCCGCCCATCCTAGGGTTTGAAAATCAACGGTGGATCGTCGACCATTCGATGATCGAGGAGTGGCGTATGGAAGAGAAGACGAAGAAGTGTCGATCCATGTGGTTGGTTGTCATGATCGTCATCGTGATTCTCCAGAAATTGGCTTGGAGTAATCGGCGGCGGCGGAGCAGGGGACTTCACCGGAGGTGGTCGGGGCAACCCAGGCTGGTGCGGGGTGGAGGTGTGAGTTCGATGGAGGTGTCTGATCTGGTCGATGATGATCGGAGTTGGCGCGGTTGCGTGATGAAGCTGGTGGCTGTAGTCGGTCATTCATGTTTGATGTAGGGTTAGGGTTGTTGAAGGTAATCAAAATTACCACTTTTCCCTTATATTTTATTTTAAATAAAATTAAAATTTTGAGCGTTCCAATTTCAATAACTTTTGCATACGAACTCGGATTGACACGCGGTTTCTTCCGTTGGGATCGTATCAAATTTTTGGACGATATGGAACTGGTTTGGCTACTTTTGGAGATAGTTGGAATTTGGGCGTTCTTTTGGATTTTAATTCGACTAAAAATCTAAGGTGAGTGTTCAAACCACTCATGAATTACTAAAATATTTTGATGTTCGTTAAATTGAAATCATGAAGTGATTTAAATTTATTGATTGTTGTTTGATGGTTTAAAATAGACATTTATATTGAATTGCATTGAAATTGTAATTTAATTTGATAGTTAAATTGAAATTTAAATTTAAATTTAAATTGGAATTTAATTTGCTAGTTAAACACCCGAGAATTTATAACTAGTAATCTGTTATGATATGTGACTGTTTTGGATGTTGATTGTGATGGATGCCTAATGATTGATATGTTAGATGTTTGGATGTTTGTTTATGCTGATTTATTCCTGTTATTCACCCTAGATGTTTTATGCTGATTTATTCATGTTATTCACCCTGGATGTTACAGGCATCAAATAAATATGAAATTAAATAAATTAAGAAATAGGTTGAAATGATATATACCTATGATACATGATTTAGATTGAAATGATATATATCCATCCCTGAAATTAAAATTAAAATTAAAATTAACTGATCACTTGGCCATAGGATAGAAATTATATACGGACACCGTTGGTCGATTTTAAATTATTTTCTAAAATTGTAAAGTATGTTTTTATTTAATAAATTTGATTTTTAAATTTAATTTAAAGATTTTATTTAAAATTTATATTATTTTTATATAAGTTTTACAAATTTAAATTTTAAGATTTTAACTTATAATTTATTTAGTTTTAAAAATATATAATTTAAATAATGTAATAAAATAAAAACACTTTAAAAAATTTAATTTAATAAAATATGCAATATAGTTTTAAAAGATTTATTTAAAAAATTAATTTAAGATAATAAATGTAGACTTTTATAATAACTTTAATAGATAAAAGATTTTGTAAAAGATTTTAGTATTTTGTAAAGGTTTTGTATGGAATTTATAAAACTTTTGTAGGAGATTTTATAATGGATTTTATAAAAGATTTTTATGAAGGATTTTTATAATGGTTTTATAAAGGAGTTTATAAGGGTTTTAAAGGATTTTATAAAGGGTTTTATAAAAGAACTTGTATAAAGGGATTTGGAAGCATTTTTAAAGGAATTTGCGTAGAGGTTTATGAAAAGGGGAAGAGTTGTAAATTGTTTTGGAATTCATAAATAGCTTTATAAATGATTCTAAAGCATATAAATGGTTTAAGAGAGATTTATAAATTATTTTTGAAATTGATTAAAGAAAATCTTTCTCGGTATTTATGAATATATTTATACTTTTAGAATAAGTATATGGATATCGTAATATGAAGGTATAAACTATTTTCTGGATTTATTATTAAAAATGTTTTATAAATGACCACGGTGTGAAATAAGCGTTTGGTTGTTAAAGAGACTGAGGTCGGATATTGTCATACTCTCTACCAATTCCGAAAAACCACTTTAACAACTGTGCACGTGGTGGAGAATTCAGAAGGAAGTAGGATGGTTTGGCGAACGCTACTGGCATGAGGCAAGAACGCAGCCCTGACCATCGGATTAGCTTGATATGACTAAAACAGGAGCCATAACCAGGCCAAGTGAGGTCGCTCCTCCTATCGGACACGCTTCTTTGATACCGTATCTATTACTTTGTGATTGATTGGTGGCCACCCTGGATTTGATTATGCGAGTGTTGTTTCGAGGTGGGCGGTAGCTGCGGCTATGCGTTACCACCAGCCTGGTTCCGCAAAACGGTATAATCCTACCGTGGCATTTCCTCGCGTGCCTTGTCATATTCCTTATCAAGCCCACTATGATTTTGGTTTGTGTCGTACCTATGGAATGCTCCCTGATAGCCCACCAGTTTACAGTGGAGTTTACAGTACTATATAGACTATGATGCTTATATAAAATGTGTTAAGGGGGATATAAGTAACGCCTTAACGTTATTTTCAGTATTATACTTCACTAATAAACATTACATATATAGCATATACTACTAATATAGATAGTTTGACGGATCCTTAAGCGATGGAAAAATCCCGTAATATCTCTTAAGTTATTGTACTCACGTTATACACCGGATAGGAGATGAAAACCCTGTAACATCTATGACCCCATTACACTCATTTTCCACATGATATTGATTTGACTTACATGAGAATATTTTAGTTATGACTCGAGTGTTTTGTCTTTTCATTTAGCCCGGGTCAGCCTGAGCATTTCAGTGTTGAAGACTTTATTTCTGAAGGACGAAGACGGAGTTTGGTATTATATTATTAGCATTATTCTGCTGCATTATCCTATTATACATGTTGTATGTATAACTCCGATTGTACTGTAAAAGTGTAATCAAATGTTATTTGTAAAACAGCTTCATGAACTGTTTATTTGATTATTTTATTTTGTCATTCCGTTGTGAGATTCTGTGTTTTGTTTTTCCTTCTTTTCACTTCTTTTCTTATTTACCCCATTGACAATCCTCCCTTTTGAATGGTTTGAGTTAGACATGTGTGGTTTATTGTCGATTTAAACCGTCCAAAAAGGTGCGTCGTCACACGGACACATCAAAAATCACAGTATATGTACATATACATATGTATTTATTCCTTAAGTCTATTTAGGGTTTCTTTAATATTTCACCTTTAGTTTATATATTATATAAGTTATATTATTATATAGATTTTATATTTTATATTAATTATATTTATGTATAATTTTATATTAATTAAATCCTATTTAATTAATTTTTAATTGAGTAATGTTTTAATTAATTTATATTAATTTAATATAAAATTATATTAAATATTTATTACATACTATAACCTTTATAGTATTACACATATATCTTATATATGTGTATATTCATTTAATTAATTAACCTTTAATTAATTTATTTAGTTAAACAAATCTAATTAAATTATATTAATTTTAAAATTCAATTCATATACATACATGTATACTTATGTTATTTTAGACATCTTAAAACAAAATAACATATATCATAATATATAATACATGTATACATTATTTATTAACTAAATTATTTATTTTATTTAATTATTAATCTAATTAATAAATTTTGAAATTTTGAAATTAATATTATATGTATTTTCAAACATTTTGAAAATTATTATTATATTATAACTTTTATAATATATTTATATCTTATTTTAAACTTAACTTTTAAATTTAAAATCATTTATTATTCATTTTCAAATAATTTTGAAAATTATTCCAAGGCCTAATTCAAATTAGGCCTTTTCTGTCAGAGATAACCTTTTGGGCTTACCTCATCATTTCGGGCCAGGTTAGTAGCTAGGTAGGGGAGAGTACTTGATCACCCAAACCCAACTTTAGAACCTACTTTTCTAGACATCCTACTATATGGGTAGGCTTTAATTAGTTAACCCTAACATGATTAATTAGGTTGCATAGGCTATTAGGCTTTGATACCATTGTTGGAACTGGACCAGCCTGCAGAGGAAGTTATGGGTGAATTTCAAAAAAAATCCCTATCGGATCTTTATTAGGCCTATGAAGTCTAATTTATTTAGAACATTTCTAAATTTAGTTTGAATAAAATCAAGTATTTTATTTAACTTCATATATTATTGTTTGAATTTATTCAGTTTATTATATAAGTCTACATATGTAAATGTATGTGCGTGTGTAACATGATATTGCACACAAGGTATAACATGCTCGTATATAGATGTTGGGATTTACATCCCAACGAACACATTAGCGCATTCTATATGTATTGTATGTTGTCTAAATATGTGCATATACTTATAGTCATAAATATCCAAGTAATTATATATGAATATATATATATATATATATTATGAAAAACTATTATAAATATACATACATACATATATATATGTATACTATAAATAACAATTAGATATATATATATATATATTATAAATAACAATTAAAGATATATATATATACGTACATATAAAAATATAAATTTAAGAAAATAAATTATTTTATTTACTTATATATATACATACGAATTAAAGTAAATAGTTACAGTATATATATAATAATTAAATGTAAGTTTGTATTATAATGAATATATTTATAAATATAAATATATAACTAATTAATTTTTTATTATATTTTAATATTCTAGTTCGAAATCATTCCAGATCCAAATTTATTATAATTTTAACAAATTAGTATATATTTATTATGAATTAATTAGTCAAACTGTCATAAATAAATAATATAAAATAATTATACAATAAAATATCAAATTTTAAATTTTCAAAAATAAAGAATAATACTTTAAGTTTTGTGAAAAAAATTTAGATTTTTCTGAGTAAAAATTATATTTTTAATATCAATCGGACGATTTTTAAGTTAATTTTTAGAAATATAAAAATTTATTCCAAAAATCTGAAATATTTTCCAAGATCCTCTAAGATGATTAAAAAATTTAAAATTGAATTTTCGAAATAACATTTATTTTATATAAATTTATTATATCTTACAGTAATTAAAAATTATCTATTAATAATAGAAAAATTATTTTCAGCTGTTAAAATTCATAATTAATGTAAAAATATATTAGAAAACTATTAGATTAAATTTTATATAATATATATGTGTTTGTGTGAAAGCGCGCGCATTTGATATAAATCGTGTAAATAAATTGATATATATATATACATATGTATGTATGTATGTATATGTAATATTAAAATAAAATACATTTATTTGGTATAGAACATTAGATTATTAACAATATATGTGTATGTATGAGTAAATTAAACTTATGCACATAGCGAATCATTAATGTGACAATAACATTACCTATAGAAATCTCACATGATTAACAAAGCAATAATAACATATATACATAGATGTACTTAAGCAATGAATTTTTATACCATAATCATATACCTTGTTATGTAAATAAATATTTACCTATAATTGATGCCCTCAAGTCCATGTTGAAAAGATGAATCCTCTTCATTTGGAAATTTTCTCGGTTCGTCGGATTGCTAGTCTTGAATCGCAGATCTTTCGCTACCAAATAGATGTCGATTTGAGTTTATTTGATTTAAGATTTTTCTAGTGTTTTTGAGGGAGTATTTCAGCCACAATGGTGATGAAGGAAGCAGCCAAAAATTCGGATGAAGTTAGGTTTAGAGATGATTTTATATTGGTTGAATGAGAGGGAATATAGAATAGTATCTCATACTTTTTCTCACCTAATCTCAACCATGCATTTCAAAACCAACTTGCACCATATTTTTCCTCCCATATGCTTATTGCTGCCAAACCATGCCTAAAAAATATGGGCCAATAGCCCATTTAACCCCAATTTAATTCGTCATCGATATCTTATATCGATTGGTATATTTATAACTATTATAAAAATATACGACAATATTTATTTCTCAAATAATATTCAAATTTTATAATTAATATTTCATAAATATTAATTAATTTAATTAATTTATGATAATTATAAATAATTAAATCATTTGGTCTAAAGAGAATTTATCATTTTGGTTGTGTAACTCTTGAGTGTAAATTCCATCAGCAATTAACGTCGAATTATTCGAATGTTAACATTCACACGTCATTTAGTAGGTGGTGTGAAATTTTGGTCAAATTTATCGCTTACTTAGTTTCAATAAAATCCAATTTCACTTTATTAAGCGTTACTCGGTTGTGACATTTGTTTACACAAATTTTCTTCATCGAAACTATATCATTTTGGACTTATGGAATTTGATATTGGTTAAAATTCCATTATCATCCATATTCAACTTTATAGTCCAAACACAAATTCCTTAGTTCAATAATAACAATTATTATTAACCGAACTGCTCTGCTTAGAGACTTTGACTTTGAGTTGACTTGAGTTAACTGTGGTACTAATCCTATATAACTGAGAAGACAAATCCTCTCTTGAATAGTGTTTCACTTCCAATACTTCCACTCGACCCGACTATAGTCACTCGATGGAGCGCAATGCTATGATTCGACTATAATCAAAGCGAAGCTTTCATATTGAAGATCCATGTTATTCTAAAGTTGAGAGAACTATATAAATTGGTCACATTGGTATTTTCTATTTGGTATAATTTATATTAACCAACAGAAAACTATCCAGTGAGTAGTTCCATAGTTTTCCAATGACTATCAGTATGTAACCTCTAGGTGTCCCCAACAGCCATGAATAATACACTACCCAACATTTATAGAGTCTCACGTACTCTAGTCTCACGGATACATTGATATCCAGTCTCGATGCATCATGAATAGGAACATTTAAAATGGTATATTTAGTTTCATTATGATAAATTACTCATGGTTACAACACTTTGTAACTACTGTCACAAAAATGTACCATTTATGAATTTTCTATTAAATATACTTTAAATTAAATTAAGTAATTAATATAACATATTTTATCAAGTACATAATAGAAAGAAAGCACATTTATTTAGAACAAGATTGGTTATCGAATTAGATCTATGTAATAAATTACATAATTGCCTCTAGGGCATACCTTTAACACTATCACCCTTTCCGTAGAACAATCATAATAGCGGTTTGGACTTTCTGTCTATGAGATATAGCTGTTTGAAAATTGGTAGTTTTTGGAGCATCTTAGTGGGTAGTGAAGTTTGGGGAAAGCCCACTAATACATTTTGGGTTTGGAGGCCATAATAGGCTAAACCATCATCCCCAAATCATTTTTACAACTTCTTAAATAGATCTAAGGTCACATTAACCCATTCTACATCCAAAACCTTTTCTTTTCTCGTCCAAATCAAGTCTAAATCATAGATTAAGAGTAGATTAGTAGGGATATTTATTAGAGATCATAAAATCTACATTTTTGGGAAAGAAAAAATAGCACTTGATGGTTCATTCTAGGATTTTCCCCGATTTACGTGCAAAACTTGAATTTTGAAAGGTTTGGTGAGTGATTTATCACCTCTCACCTTATTATATATGTATACATAGATTTTGGTATGTTTAAAACTCATTTTAAAGTTAAAATCATGTTTTGGGACTGTTTTAAAGTGGAAAGTAAAGAAAAAAACAAATTTGAAATGTTCAAACCATGTTAATTTGATGTATGGCTGCCATGATGTGTGTTGCGTTATGTTAGAGACATATTATAGGATGATTTTTCATGAATTTTTGTATGTTTGGATGTTGTTTGGTGCATGTATGGTATTTGCTTGTATGCGTGTATGGTTGGAAATTGTAACATCCCTAATTTTGATAACATTATTCAGGAAATTTAATTAGATAAATTAAATAGAATAATGATGATAAGGGGATTGAGATTTGAATAAACAATATATAGGGTCGTGCTTATTAATAAAGTAAATGGGCTTTAATTGGGTTATTAGCTAATTAAGATATACATGGGCATATTAGTAAAATAGCCACTTCATTATACACGGCTATACACTTCTCATTCTTATCTATTCACGTTCATTTTTCTCAAAACAAAAACAAAAGCAAAAACTCTAAGGAGCCGGCCATTATCAAAGGGGGAAAATTCAGTCTAAAGCTAAGGATCAAAGCTAGGAAGAATTAATCAACAACAAATCTCAAATTCCTTATCATATTTAAGGTGAATAATAATTTTATACCATCTCTATTTTATTCTATGATTATATGTTTTGGATTTATGATTAAATAAGTATTTATGTGATATGGATGATGATATGCGAACTATAATATGTTTGATTTATTTTAATTCAATCATATATGAATTAGCACGGTTTTAGGGTAAAACCGAGAGGTTATGATTTTAAAATGCCATGGAAAATTTTTATGTTAAGTAAAACATGATTTTGGAGATGGGTTTTCATTTCCAGAATTTTCCAAGCTATAAAAAATTTGTTATAAATTTCTAAGGAAAAATATGAAAAAATTGGGTTTAAAAATTTAATTCGAGTATTTCAAGAAGAAATTAGGTCCGAAATTTTAACATGTTTGATTACCTGATAAAATTGAATTTCTGTGATTTTTGGGGAATTTTCCCAATTGATTTACTAGGGAAAATAAATTATTTCAAGAGAAGGACTTATTTGCAAATACTGGTTTTGTTAATGGAAGGGCTTAAACATTATAATTTCTTTGATTTAGATTTGATTAAATGTGGCAGTTTTATTTGTAAAGTATTTGAAAAGTTTTGAGGCAACCAATCAAAGATTTACAGACATGCAAGTAGTTACAAAGCAATTACTAAAAGTGGCTAAATTTTGCCTTTAATTCAGAAAAGATGGTTCCGCCTCAAATAGCAACACCTTTCGACTCCATTGACTCTGCCCCATCCCAGTCGAAACCCACATAGTCGAAACCAATACACAAGGTATCGCTTAGATGGTACGCAGTGGATTGGAAGGAAGGCGAAAGCCATGGTGTCAAAAGGGTTGCTTCCGATGGGGACGAAACCTTGTTTTGTTTTCCAAAGTTAAATTCTTGCCTTGTTTTATTTAAAGCTTTCGACATAGTCAAAATATATACTTTTGACAGGGTTTTTATAAATAGCTTGCAAACAAGGTTGTTATACTATGTAAAGGTGTTAGCTTTCGAAGGGGTACTTTTTCCATTAAATTAGAGCTTTCGAAATGATTGGTTCCGACTAAGTCAAAACCCAACCGTTAATTTCCCCTTTTGACTGTATTGAAGCCATCTATGATGTCAAAAGGCCACCTCTGTTTTAACTTAAACTAAGTCTTTTTCCATAATGCTTCCGAAGAGGGTGGGGGTTTCGAAGGCAATGGAGTCGAAAGGGGGGTTTCGACTCTATCCTTCGATGTTT
Organism: Allium fistulosum; assembly: GCA_030737815.1. Lineage (NCBI taxonomy): Eukaryota > Viridiplantae > Streptophyta > Magnoliopsida > Asparagales > Amaryllidaceae > Allium > Allium fistulosum. The sequence goes on from CM060903.1 coordinate 1,459,857,241, forward strand.
TAATTTAAAAGGTTGTTACTTTCGACTAAATGGTTCCGACACCATCAACTTTTTCCCCAAAACAATTTTATAATTGGTTTTGAAAGAGATACTTTCGTATATAACCATTTTGACCCAAAGGATGTTTTTAAAGAGTAAATCCAATGCTTTCGAAAGGGTACTTTATTTGTTTCGAAGCTATGTTTTAAAGAACGTTTTGATACCATCGAAAGGTATGTTTATTATGTTTTGAAAAGAAGTTTATGCTTTTGACATAAGTCATCCTGAGGTTTCGAAAGAGATGTTTTAAGATTTCAAAACATAAACCCAATCTCAATTTAAAGGAATAACCATGGCATAAGTAAACAAAGGGTTTTGAAATGAAGAAGTTTTCATTGATTATAAAGGTTAAAAGGTTTAACCAGGATATATATATATAAGGAAGATGATAAACCACAGATGATGGTATTATTTGTTGTTATGAATACTTCTTCATATGCTTATTCACATTGTTATTAACCCATAACAGTATTTTGGGAAAAGGCAGAATAACCAGTTAGGTTGACCCAGTAGTGAATATAATTTAAAAAATATTAAAATATAAATCAAATATATTGGCAAAGGCCAGTAGGTTCACAACAAGCCCATGAAAACTGTGTTTAACTAAAGATATTGGCAGGGGCCAATAGGTTCATTGTCAGCTCGTGAAAACTATGATTAATATTGGCAGGGGCCATAGGTTTATAGTTTGCCCATGAAAACTATATCTGGATTAAGATGTTGACAGTTAGTCAATACGTTCCTAGTTAGCCATGAAAACTAGGATAAGTGAAAAGATATTGGACTTACCAATAGGTTCGTAGTAATCCCATGAAAACTATGAAATTGGACAGATGGTCCATAAAAATTTAACAGGTTAATAGTAACCATAGAAACTATAATTGAGACAGGTAGTCGGAATGAATGGGGATGGGTAATCCAGATTTGATTTACTTGTTTTGCATATCATCATAATGTTTTGAAATACTATGTTTTAACCATTGTGGATACAGGAGCACGGTATATGGTTTTATAAATGTTAGGATACTAGTGAGGGTAAAACCTGTTTCGCTAAGCGGCATGGTCTCACTAGATATCTAAATGGTTTTAGATGGTAAATTATTATTTATACCAGGCGTTATGTCTGACTCGAAGTTTTTGTTTTCCCCTTAAACTCTCGGGCACTTAATTGATTTTGAGTAGGTTAAGAGTTAAGGTTTCCAGGTGTTCTTTTAGATGATCAAAGCTTTCGAAGACATGCAGGAAACAAGCTTGTTATTAGAGTTCTTTTATTTCCGCTGTGTGTTTTGATTGTAAAGGCAAATTGTTTTCTTGCCTTATTATATACTCTGATCAACCAAGAGGGCATCTTCATATGTCGCTCTTGGCATATTTTGTAGTACTTATACGTTATCTGAATGTGGTCTGCGAATTGGGATTATGTAATCAATTTGGAATATTTTGAAATGGAATGTGGAATTTGTTTGCTGTTTAAATTTTTTCCATATTCTTGTGTTTCTGTGTATCACTGTATCTAATATCGCCATATTTGGTCGTCGAGAATTAATAACTATGGATGACTAAAGCATCAGTATCCGTTAGTTTTGGGCCTCCAAGTAGGGGGATGTTACAAGTTGGTACCAGAGCATAGGTTGATGAAACTTTAAAAGAATCTTAAACATAAAAGATTTTCCAAACATAATCCGATAAATCAGATAATAAGATTGGGGTTTGGGTTAACGCTATAGTAATATACTTGTATTTGATATAGATAGTTATATATATAAGTGTGTATTCCCCGCTCTCTTAGACCGTTCTTCTGTATCTTACTAAGGCTCGTATGCAGATTTACGAGAAAGGAGATATGAAAGCGGGAAACGGAAGAGGAAATCTCGATGGAGGAAGCACCACAACTATTGGAAATGTTTGACCCACCACAAGGAGGAACCCAGGTCGACAGACTAATGCTAGTAATTAAAATGTCGATGCCAATGTGGGTGCTGGAAATCCACCAGTAGATATGGGGGTGATGTAACAGTTCTTTGTTGGTTTGATGCAAGCAGGAGCTACTGCTGGTGTTGTTGGAAATCTAGGAGGAGCTAATCCTGTGGCTCCAGTTAGGAATAATTATGCTTTGCTGAGTAGAGATTACACCAGTTTAGGTGGGAAGTCACTCTTGGGAACGGAGAGTGCCATAAAGGTTCAGAATTGGTTGTTGCATTGTGAGCGCATATTTACTGATTTGGGTCTGAATGATGGGCAAAAGAGAATGTTGGCTTCTAGACAGTTGCAGAGGTCAGCACTACTTTGGTGGAATAGTGTCACTGCCGGAGTTTTGGAAGAGCGGTTAACTTGGGATGATTTTAAAACGAGATTTGAGCAGAAGTTTGTATCTGAGTTTGCTAAGTCGGAACTGATGAGAAAGTTTATGGATCTAGTTCGGGGAAAGATGTCGGTAGTCGAGTATGCTACTAAGTTTGAAGAGTTGTCTCGATATGGATATGCTACTATAGATACTGACATCAAAAGGAATGAGTGGTTCATTCAGGGATTGAGGCCCGAGCTTGCTAGAATGACCATGACACATGTCCGTGATCCTTGTAATATAATGGTGGAGATGGCCATTCGCCATGAGCATTTGCTTGGGTTCTCAAGGTAAAAAGAGGAAGTTCTTTAAAAAGAAGGTAGCCCAGAAGGGAGATACTGCTAAGAAATCAAAGGCTGAGGTAGTTTGCTACAAGTGTGACAAGAAGGGTCACTTTGCGAATGAGTGTCGGTCAGGAAATGGGAAGAAAGCTGCAAGTAAGAAGAATGTGAAGTGCTTCAACTGGATCAAGTTGGGCATTACAAGAATCAGTGTCCAGAGCTTGTTAGGGATGACAAAGGAAAAGTTTTTGGTATAGAACCAGCTAGGCCTATTGCAGCTGATAAAGGAAAGACTGTGATGGAAGGTACGCTTTGGATTTAGAGTATTCTAGTTAGAGTACTTTTTGATACCGGTGCATCACATTCATTTATATCTCAGTGCTTGATTGATAAATTATGTTTAGAACCCACCTACCTTGTTACTTCCTTAAGGGTTGCGAATCCAATAGGAGGGTATGGAGGGTATGCAACTCTAGGGTTGAGATGTGAACAGTTAGAGCTTGACTTATTAGGTCATAAGTTTGCATGCAGTTTTCATGTTACTGATTTCATAGATATCGAAATCATTTTGGGTATGGATTGGTTGGGTAGGTATGAGGCTAGAATATTTTTCCATGATAGGGAAATATCACTGAGACACCCTGATAGTCATAACCGAGTGATATTTTCAGTAGAGAATACTAATCGGAGTCTTAGTGCTTTACTTAATACTATGGAGGTAGGAAGTGAGTTAAGTCAAGTTCGGGTAAAAAGAGAGTTTGTAGATGTCTTTGAGCTAGTCACTGGACTACCACCGAGAAGAGCTGTTGAGTTTAGAAAAGATCTTGTGCCAGGAGCTGAACCTGTGAGTAGACCACCTAACAGGATGACACCGATTGAGATGAAGGGATTGAAGGTGCAGCTAGTATAGGGTCGTGCTTTTTAATAAAGTAAATGGGCTTTAATTGGGTTATTAGCTAATTAAGGTACACATAGGCATATTAGTAAAACACCACTTCATTATACATGGCTATACACTTCTCATTCTTATCTATTCATATTCATTTTTCTCAAAACAAAAACAAACGCAAAAACACTAAGGAGCCGGCCATTATCAAAGAGGAAAAAATTCAATCTAAAGCTAAGGATCAAAGCTAGAAAGAATTAATCAACAACAAATCTCAAATTCCTTATCATATTTAAGGTGAATAATAATTTTATACCATCTCTATTTTATTCTATGATTATATGTTTCGGATTTATGATTAAATTCGTATTTATGTTGATATGGATGATAATATGCTAGAACTATATTATGTTTGATTTATTGTAATTCAATCACATATGAATTAGCACGGTTTTAGGGTAAAACTAAGAGGTTATGATTTTAAAATGCCATGGAAAATTTTGATGTGAAGTAAAACATGATTTTGGAGATGGGTTTTGATTTCCATAATTTTCCAAGCTATAGAAAATTTGTTATGAATTTCTAAAGGTAAATATGATATAATTAGGTTTAAAAATATAATTCGAGTATTTCAGGAAGAAATTGGGTCTGAAATTTTAATATGTTTGATTACCTGACAAAATTGAATTTCTGTGATTTTTGGGGATTTTTTCCAATTGATTTAATAGGGAAAATAAATTATTTCAAGAGAAGGACTTATTTGCAAATACTGGTTTTGTTAATGGCAGGGCTTAAACGTTATAATTTCTTTAATTTAGATCTGATTAAATGTGGTTGATTTATTTGTAAAGTATTTGAAAGGTTTTGAGGCAACCAATCAAAGATTTACAAACAGGCAAGTAGTTACAAAACAATTACCAAAAGTGGCTAAATTTTAACTTTTAATCCAGAAAAGATGGTTCTGCCTCAAATAGCAGCACCTTTTGACTGCATTGACCCCACCCCATTCCAGTCGAAACCCATATAGTCGAAACTCATATAGTCGAAACCTACATAGTCGAAAACAATACATAAGGTATCTCTTAGATGGTACGCTGTGGATTGGAAGGAAGGCGAAAGCCATGGTGTCGAAAAGGTTGCTTCCGATGGGGATGAAACCTTGTTTTGTTTTCCAAATTTAAATTCTCGCCTTGTTTTATTTAAAGCTTTCGACATGGTCGAAATATATGCTTTCGAAAGGGATTTTATAAATAGCTTTCAAAGAAGGTTGTTATACTATGTAAAGGTGTTAGCTTTCGAAGGGGTACTTTTTCCTTTAAATAAGAGCTTTCAAAAGGATTGGTTCCGACCCAGTCGAAACCCAGCCACTAATTTCCCCTTTCGACTGTATTAAAGCCATCTATGTTGTCGAAGGGCCACCTCAGTTTTAACTTAAGCTAAGCCTTTTTCCTGAATGCTTTCGAAAGGGGTGGGGGTTTCGAAGGCAATGGAGTCGAAAGGGAGGTTTCGACTCTATTCTTCGATGTTTTAATTTAAAAGGTTGTTAGACTTTTTTCCCAAAACAATTTTATAATTGGTTTTGAAAGAGATACTTTCGTATATAACCATTTTGACCCAAAGAATGTTTTTAAAGAGTAAATCCAATGCTTTCGAAAGGGTACTTTATTTGTTTCGAAGCTATGTTTTAAAGAACGTTTTGGTACCATCGAAAGGTATGTTTATTATGTTTTGAAAAGAAGTTTATGCTTTCGACAGAAGTCATCCAGAGGTTTCGAAAGAGATTTTTTAAGATTTCAAAACATAAACCCAATCTCAATTTAAAGGAATAACCATGGCATAAGTAAACGAAGGGTTTTGAAATGAAGAAGTTTTCATTGATTATAAAGGTTAAACAGTTTAACCAAGATATATATATATATAAATATATATAAGGAAGATGATAAACCATGGGTGATGGTATTATTTGTTATTATGAATACTTCTTCATATGCTTATTCACATTGTTATTAACCCATAACAGTATTTTGGGAAAGGGCAGAATAACCAGTTAGGTTGACCCAATAGTGAATATAATTAAAAAAATGTTAAAATCTAAATTAAAGATATTGGCAGGGGCTAGTAGGTTCACAGTAAGCCCATGAAAACTGTGTTTAACTAAAGATATTGGCAGGGGCCAATAGGCTCATAGTCAGCCCGTGAAAACTATGATTGATATTGGCAGGGGCAATAGGTTTATATTTATCCCATGAAAACTATATCCGGATTAAGATATTGACAGTTAGTCAATAGGTTCCTAGTTAGACCATGAAAACTCGGATAAGAGAAAAGATATTGGAGTTACCAATAGGTTCTTAGTAATCCCATGAAAACTATGAAATTGTACAGACTGTCCATAAACATTTAACAGGTTAATAGTAACCCTAGAAACTATAATTGAGACAGGTAGTCAGAATGAATGGGGATGGGTAATCCAGATTTGATTTACGTGTTTTGCATATCATCATAATTTTTTGAAATACTATGTTTTAACCATTGTGGATGCATGAGTACGGTATATGGTTTTATGAATGTTAGCATACTAGTGAGGGTAAAACCCATTCCGTATGCGGCATGGTCTCACTAGATATCTAAATGGTTTTAGATGGTAAATTATTATTCATACCAGGCTTTATGTCTAACTCGAAGTTTTTGTTTTCCCCTTAAACTCTCGGGTACTCAATTTATTTTGTGTAGGTTGAGAGTTAAGGTTTCCAAGTGTTCTTTTAGACGATCAAAGCTTCCGAAGACGTGAAGGAGGCAAGCTTGTTATTAGAGTTCTTTTATTTCCGCTGTGTATTTTGATTGTAAAGGAAAAATTGTTTTCTTGCCTTATTATATGCTCTGATCAACCAAGGGGGCATCTTCATATGTCGTTCTTGGCATATTTTATAGTAATTATATGTTATCTGAACGTGGTCTGCGAACTGGGATTATGTAATCAATTTGGAATATTTTGAAATTGAATGTGGAATTTGTTAGCTGTTTAAAAAATTTCCATATTCTTGTGTTTCTATGTATCAATGCATCTAATATCGTCGTATTTTGTCGTAGAGAATTAATAACTATGGATGACTGTAGCATCAGTAGTTGTTAGTTTTGGGCCTCCAAGTAGAGGGATGTTACAGAAATACTCATCGGAGGAACTTAAAGTTAGGAAACATGAACCGGGCTTTAACGGATTGACTCGAAGTTGTTGAGAGTTGTATCATTGCATACGAAATGCACATGGATTGAAGAATGGAGAATGGCGATGAAATTGGTGCGAAATTGAGAATTGGAGATACGGTAGTATTTCGGTTTGGTGGTACTTGGTTCAGCATTGGTTGGTTGGGGTTGGACTTCAGATCCGAGGGAAATTGGCTCGGGGCTCTATCTAGTTCAACTATGAAGGAGAATCGAACATCAAACGATGTCCGGTGGTGCAACGTTCAGGGCCCGGACAGGATCTCCTGTCTGGGGTGTGCTTCGAGTTTGGTTCAGGGGAGAAGCGGTTCAGCTTGAGCAAGAATTTCTATTCGGGGTTGTGGGTACTTGTGTCTTGCTTGGTGGTTTAGAGTGAAAGCACCCGAACGAGATCTGCCATTTGACTTTTAGGCTGCTTCAATCATGAGGAGTGCCACTTCGGGCTTGGCTTAGTTATAACGAAACAGAGAACGAAAGTTGGGATTTTTTGTCGTGCGCAGTGATACTTCAAAGATTTCTTCATGGAATGTTCTGGGGTTCTTGGGAGTGATGTGGAGTGAAGTTGGCAACTTCAAATGACCCAAGATAACCTTGGATTTCGTATGGTGTCTGTGACGCCCCACCTCTATGCCCACGCTAGCCAAGGACACTACGGAGTAATGTCGTCAACTATCGCGAAGAATAAGGTTGTTGAGGAGCGACCATCCGTGTAATTGCTTTGTGCGAGCACTGATATGTCAGATAGTATAACATGCATTTCTTTTCAAGAGGAAATCCGACATACCGATGCAAACTCAAAGCTACCACACAGTGGCTAAGTGGACCTCGGAAACGAATATAGAAATAAACATAACATAAATCAGTCACAGATTTTCATATCTCAAAGGCGGAAACAGATATGAATATAACACATAAAAGTGTACATCAGAGTAGTGGTCAAACAAGATCCTTAATATCACAAAAGAATAGATACAAGTGCTAGACAAAAGAATATGTATACATCAAGGAGTCTCTATCTCAAATGTATAACAACAAAAACTACAAATGTAATGTAGTTAGGCAAAAGTCAGAAGGTGATCCCAGATAAGGAGTCAAGCAGAAGCACCTATAACATCTCGGTCTGACCCGAGTATTATTTAATAAGAAAATAATAAACGGATCAGTCTAGCTATAAATATCAGATAAAGGAATGAGATATAAGCAGAGATATAATAAGAACGTATGATAACAATGGTGTCAAGCTGTGATAAGTATGTTTTAAACAACAACAAAATCATACAATATCTCAAGAAATCTCAAAGCATAAAAAAGAATGCATATTATTTATTTTATTCACCAAACCGCAAATATTGAAAAACATATCATTGCCAATCACAAAAGTTAGTGAAACACAAATTCTAGAAATTATCAATTAGAAATCCAGAAATCAAAAGGGGGAGGACTATCACAAACGGGAGCATGAAAACTCACCAACACGTGTATCACAAATGGAACGCTATTCCATGGTCGCTAACCATAAATATTGAGCCGAAGCTCCACAAACGGTCCGAAGACCATGGGTCGCTACCCCGCCAAATTGAACCGAAGTTCCACAGAAACGGGGTTTAGTCTCCCTCGCAGACAAATAGACATCGCACATCGCTAGTCTAAATCACAAAATGATCATCATTGATCAATAAAAAGTGTCGATTACACTAAGCTAGTAAATATATGAGTTTAGCTTCATGTCCCATAACCACTAGCTTAACTTAAATATTTACGAACAAATTGTAGATTCCCACTCGAAAATTGTCACAAGAATTTCAATCGAACAAGTCCAAAAATTAACCGATGAAGTAAACGCAAGCGTTTCATACCACTTGTTTTGCTAAGCCGTTTAATTATATTTTCTCATACGAATGAGGTAAAGGTTTGTATATACTAATAGATTAGAAAACGGTTTTATAAACGAGCTTTGTATTAAAAATAGAGTTGAAATCATCTTTGTAAAAGAGTGTTAATATTTACTACTAGTATAGAAACCTTTGTATTTAGAAGTGACAAATCACAAAATGATTGTAGAAACAATCAATCACAAAAATCCACATTCGAAGACGTGAATCAAACCATGGAAATCGATATCAAATCGATCAAATAGAAACACCAAAAATCCAGGAAAGAAATCATCAAAGTTGATATTAATTGACAATAACTATATGGATAATCAAAAATCGATAAATTTGGAAATCCACATAAAAATAGGCTAATTTCCGGAAATCAACAACCACAGACGTCTGTGGGAAATCCATAGACGTCTGTTCCCTGTTTCGGGAAATATTTTTCCTGAAGCCACAGACGTCTGTGGATAATCCACAAACGTCTGTCACCTGTTTTGGGAAATATTTTACCTGAAGCCATAGACGTTTGTGGATAATCCACAGACGTCTGTCACCTGTAGAGGGACCGAATTTTCAAAGCCCTCAAAGGGGCAAACCTACACAACTTCTTGGATTCGGAGCGATTGAATGAGAAACGGTGACAAAGGATTTATGCCAAGCGACAACCCAGTCCTATAAGCTCTCCGAAACACCACCAAAAGCACGTTCATAAATCAAAGCTAGGATTTTCAAAGTTTTGACTTCAAAACACCAAATATTGGAATGTTCACCAAATCAATCCAAATCAAAATCAAATGATCATGAACAAGTTTTAGGAATTCATACCTAATCATCAAAGAAAGTTATAGACAAAGATGTGAGATAAAAATCTCACCTTTTTACACAAAACAAGGAAGAAGAAGAAGCTATAGAGCAATGGCAAGAACAATCACTCTTCAATTCCAACTCAACAAGCTTGAATCTAAGCTTAAAAGAGAAACATTTCCTAAGTTAGGTTTAGGAATTTCTGAGATTGAAAAGAGAATGAGTTGGAGAAGATGAAGAGAAGGCTTACCAAAGCTTCTTCTTTGAATTTGGAGCTAGAACTTGATTTGCAAATGGAACTAGGGCTTAGGAATTCTAATTCTTTTTCACCTCCACCATTTTTATCTAGAGCTTGAAAGTGTTAGGAAAATTAAGTGAACGAAGATAAGTGGGGGTGGAGCTAAGGGATTGAGTTAGGATATAGGGCTGAAACCCAAACCAAAGCCCAAAGTGAAAAAGTAGCAAAATTCCACTAACTCCAAACATATCAATGTTTATACTCAAAAAGGTCGCAAACGTCATTTTGGACCCAATGGAAGTTGTCTCGAGTCCCAATTCGACAGTTTACAAAAAGTATCTTTTCAGACTTTAATCCGATTAACAATTCTATATTTAAATAAAATATTTAAATATTCAATTCGTAAAATATGCGGGTTGTTACAGACTCCCCTCCTTAAAGAAATTGCGTCCTCGCAATCTTTAAGAAATAAATAAGAAGTAACAACTACAAAAGCATATCAACACAAAAGAAGAAATTTGAAAATAAAAAGTTCACCTTAAGGAACACGAGAGAGCAAGTCCGGATGTGTCCGCTCGATGAATTCTCTGGATTCCCAAGAGCAATCCTTAGGATTTGAGGACCATTGAACTTTCACAAGAGAAACATCTTTATTTCGAAGGCGTTTGACCTCCGAAGCAATGATTCGAATAGGATGTTGCTCATAAGTCAAATTAGGCGAAACTTCAATTTCTTCAATAACACCGGGCTCAAGAATAGAATCGGAATCTCGAAGGCATTTCCGTAGTTGAGAGACGTGGAATATGTCATGAATAGCAGAAAATTGAGCCGGTAACAAAAGGCGATAAGCCACAGAACCAATGCGTTCGGTGATGGGAAATGGGCCAATATATCGAGGTGCTAATTTACCCGATCGGCTGAAACGCACAACACCCTTCATCGTTGAAATACGAATAAACACAAAATCTCCCACATAAAATTCTAATTTCCTTCTTCGATTATCGGCATAGGATATTTGTCTACTCTGAGCTTCTTTCATCCTATGTCGAATAAGGTCAATCTTTTCTGTGGCCTCACGGATAAAATCAGGACCTAAAACCAGCTTCTCACCGGCTTCAAGCCAACACGAACGAGATCGGCATGGCCTTCCGTATAGTGCCTCGAAAGGTGCCATACCAATACTAGATCGGAAGCTATTGTTATAGGAAAATTCAACAAGAGAAATATGATCTTCCCAACTTCCACCAAAATCAAGAATACATGCACGAAGAAGATCTTCAAGAGTTTGATTCACACGCTCGGTTTGTCCATCGGACTGAGGATGATAAGCGGTGCTAAAATTAAGCTTCGTTCCCAAAGATTTTTGAAGACCTTTCCAGAATCCACTAGTAAACAATGGATCACAGTCACTAACAATAGAAGTAGGAACTCCATGCAATCTAAGGATTTCCTTGACAAAAAGTTTAGCCAAAATAGGTACGGTCCGATTAGACCGAACGGGAATAAAATGGGCGGATTTAGTAAGTCTATCAACTATCACCCACAAGCTATCATGACCCGAACGAGAACGGGGAAGGCCGTCAATAAAGTCCATGGAAATTTGATCCCACTTCCATATTGGAATTTCCAATGGTTGCAATAACCCACTGGGCCTTTGATGCTCGGCCTTAACGAGTTGACACATCATGCAACGCTTAACAAAGTTAGCAATATCAAATTTCATTACCTCCCAGTAATATAGTCGCTTCATATCCGCATACATTTTACTACTACCAGGATGAATGGTGAATTTAGAACGATGAGAATCTTCTAATATATCTTTACGAAGATCACAAATATTTGGCACTATAAGTCTACCAAATTTTCGAATACCGCCATGAGCATCAATATCAAAGTCTTTCAAACCTTTAATATCAATTTTATCCCTACAACTTTGGCTAAGAAGAACCAATTCGGGATCATGCTTTTGAGCTTCAAGAATGCAGTCTAAAAGAGAAGGATGAGCCTCAAGGCTACATAAAACAAGAGATGAACATAAATCGGATACACGATCTCGAATCTCACAAGTAGACAAAGTCTCGAGATCGTTCCATTCGGATATCATCATAGAAACAACCGCTTGTTGCTTTCGACTAAGGGCATCGGCAACACGATTTCCTTTTCCGGGAGTATAAAGAATATCAAGATCATACGATGCAAGGAACTCAAGCCAACGTTGTTGATGCAAATTAAGTTCCTTTTGAGAAAATAAATATTTCAAAGATTTGTGATCGGTGTAGAGAACAAATTTTTCATCCAAAAGATAATGGCGCCAAATTCTAAGGGCGAATACGATAGCTGCGAGCTCTAAATCATGAGTGACATATCTAGTCTCGGCTGGCTTTAATTGCCTAGAAGCATAAGCGATAACACGTTCCCTTTGCATGAGAACGGCACCCAAACCAACACGACTAGCATCGGTATAAACAATAAAATCTTGGTTCCCATCGGGAATCACAAGAATAGGAGCATCGGAAAGGAGTTCTTTTAATTTTTGAAATGAAGCTTCACATTTGTCTGACCAAATGTATTTAACTCCCTTCTTTTTCAAATTAGTAAGATGTACGGAAATCTTAGAAAAGTCTTTTATGAACCGACGGTAATAGCCCGCCAATCCAAGGAAGCTACGAATTTCCGTCACACTCTCCGGTTTCTTCCAATTTTGAATCGCTTCAATCTTTGAAGGATCCATGGAAATTCCGGATTCAGAAATGATATGTCCCAAAAATTTCACATGAGATTGCCAAAAGTGGCATTTAGAAAATTTTGCTTTCAATTGGTTGCTCCGAAGAGTTTCCAATACAATACGAAGATGATTTTCATGCTTCTCTTCATTTTAGAATAAATAAGAATGTCATCTATAAAGATGAGAACAAATCGATCGAGGAAGTCTTTAAAAACTCGATTCATAAGGTCGACGAAATAAGCTGGAGCGTTCGTCAAACCAAATGGCATAACAAGCCATTCATAAGATCCATAACGAGTACGGAACGATGTCAAAGGAACGCTATCCTCTGCAATACGGAGCTGATGAAAACCAGTTGCTAAGTCTAACTGTGAAAAGACTTTAGCACCACTAAGTTGATCGAATAAATCATCAATCCGAGGTAAGGGATATTTATTCTTGATGGTGAGATCGTTAAGCTTGCGGTAGTCAACGTAAAGCCTAAGTATACCATCAGATTTCTTCACAAAAATAGCTGAAGCTCCCCATGGAGAGGAACTAGATTGAATAAATTACTTCGCTTCCAATTCGGATAATTGTTTGCGCATCTCCTCATTTTCTTTATTGGACATACGATAAGGAGGACGAGTAATAGGTAGAGCTCCAGGGATTAGATTAATTCTGAACTCAATTGCTCGCTTAGGTGGTAATCCTAGAACGGGCTCAAATATGTCGGGAAATTCACAAACAATGTGAATGAGAGAAATAACATCTTCCTCATCATCATTATCATCGTCATGAGGATTGAGAGAATATAAGGACGCTTTCAAATTGGAATCCGAATCTTTCAGAACAAGCGAAATCTGCTTAACAGATTGAGGATGTCGAAGATATATAGTCCGCTCAGGACACAGGATATGGGCTTCATAACGGTTAAGCCAATCCATCCCCAAAATCATTCTGAAACCTAAATAACGCATAACATGCAAATTGGCACGGAAAGAGTAATCACATAAAATAATTTCGACATCTTTACACAATAAACTGAGTGTTGCGGATCCGCCGACCGGATTCACAATTCTAAAAGAAGTCATCAAGCCAATAACATCCAAAGACAAAGCATCAACAAGTTCTTTTGATATAAAAGAGTGAGATGCACCTGTATCAAAAAGAACTCGAATAGGAAATTCATGAAATATAATAATGCCATCAAGGATAGAATGAGAAATACCTTGACCACGAGAAGTGTTAGCAGGAGCTTGTACAACATTCAGCTTACCCTCCTTCTTGCCTTAAAGTTTGGAACACAAAGATAAAGTATGGCCCGAACTCTTGCAATAGCGGCAGAAAAGAGGCTTCGGGCACTTGTTTGCATAGTGGTCCTTAGAACCACAATTGTAACATTCTCTCCAACGAGGTGTAGGAGTATTTGCTACCGGTGTTGCTTGCTTTCCCTTTTTGTTGGGATTAGGCTTGAATTTGAAAGGTCTCTTCTTGTTGATGTTTGGTTTGACCTCAACATCACTATCTTTATCAGCCTCTTCGAGTCGAAGAGCAATATCAACAGGCTGATCAAAAGAAACTTCCAATTTCAGAAGTAATGGCTTTTTGAGGCTCTTGTTCAAGCCATACACAAATCTCTGATTTTTCTTCAATGGGGTATTAATGTACTCAACCCCATATTTAGAGAGAGATTCAAAAGAAGCGACGTAGTCCGTCACAGAAGATTCACCTTGAACAAGGTCTATGAAGCGTCGGGCCAAAGATACTTTTTCAGCTTCCAGCACGAATTTCACCTCGAACCTTTCCCGGAATTGCTCCCAAGTAAGGTCCGCTTCAATAATTTCGGAGACCAGAAGCTCGTACCAGTCTAATGCTCTTTCTTGGAGCCTACTAGAAGCCACTTGGACTCGATGAAGATCAATAAGATTCATGCGAGAAAAGATACGGTCGCATGCTCGAAGCCAAGCCTGGACTTCTATAACGTTCTCGGAACCTTTGAATGGCTTTCCACCCAAATTGGTGTAATCACTGCACAAGCGTGCAAACCCAGATTTAGGATGAGTGGGCTCAGGAATAGGTCTGACAGCTTGAGCATTTCTTACAAGATCAAGAAGTTGCTGAGCAGACATAAATACTCCATCCTGGGGAGTAGCACTAGATTGACCGGCGCTGGGACGGCCAGGTCTAACCATTTCTCTTCTTTAAGAAGGAAAGAAAAGAGGAAAAAGGTTAATCTCAGAATGAATATCAAACAAACTTGATTGATAAAACAAGGCATCATAAGAAGAAATAGGATAGAACGGTACAAAGACCCGAATTAAATCCTATGGCACGATTCCTAAGAAAGACTTAGGACAATGATCCTTGCTATATTATTCTATATTGTTCCGAAGTTTGGCTCTGATACCATGTTGTGACGCCCCACCTCTATGCTCACGCTAGCCAAGGACACTACGGAGTAATGCCGTCAACTAGCGCGAAGAATAAGGCTGTTGAGGAGCGACCATCCGTGTAATTGCTTTGTGCGAGCACTGATATGTCAAATAGTATAACATGCATTTCGTTTCAAGAGGATATCCGACATACCGATGCAAACTCAAAGCTACCACACAGTGGCTAAGTGGACCTCGGAAACGAATATAGAAATAAACATAACATAAATCAGTCACAGATGTTCATATCTCAAAGGCGGAAACAGATATGAATATAACACATAAAAGTGTACATCAGAGTAGTGGTCAAACAAGATCCACAATATCACAAAAGAATAGATACAAGTGCTAGACAAAAGAATATGTATACATCAAGGAGTCTCTATCTCAAATGTATAACAACAAAAACTACAAATGTAATGTAGTTAGACAAAAGTCAAAAGGTGATCCCAGATAAGGAGTCAAGCAGAAGCACCTATAACATCTCGGTCTGACCCGAGTATTATTTAATAAGAAAATAATAAACGGATCAGTCTAGCTATAAATATCAGATAAAGGAATGAGATATAAGCAGAGATATAATAAGAACGTATGATAACAATGGTGTCAAGCTGTGATAAGTATGTTTTAAACAACAACAAAATCATACAATATCTCAAGAAATCTCAAAGCATAAAAAAGAATGCATATTCTTTATTTTATTCACCAAACCGCAAATATTGACAAACATATCATTGCCAATCACAAAAGTTAGTGAAACACAAATTCTAGAAATCATCAATTAGAAATCCAGAAATCAAAAGGGGGAGGCCTATCACAAACGGGAGCATGAAAACTCACCAACACGTGTATCACAAATGGAATGCTATTCCATGGTCGTTAACCATAAATATTAAGCCGAAGCTCCACAAACGGTCCGAAGACCACGGGTCGCTACCCCGCCAAATTGAACCGAAGTTCCACAGAATCGGGGTTTAGTCTCCCTCGCAGACAAATAGACATCGCACATCGCTAGTCTAAATCACAAAATGATCATCATTGATCAATAAAAAGTGTCGATTACACTAAGCTAGTAAATATATGAGTTTAGCTTCATGTCCCATAACCACTAGCTTAACTTAAATATTTACGAACAAATTGTAGATTCCCACTCGAAAATTGTCACAAGAATTTCAATCGAACAAGTCCAAAAATTAACCGACGAAGTAAACGCAAGCATTTCATATCACTTGTTTTGCTAAGCCGTTTAATTATATTTTCTCATACGAATGAGGTAAAGGTTTGTATATACTAATAGATTAGAAAACGGTTTTATAAACGAGCTTTGTATTAAAAATAGAGTTGAAATCATCTTTGTAAAAGAGTTTTAATATTTACTACTAGTATAGAAACCTTTGTATTTAGAAGTGACAAATCACAAAATGATTGTAGAAACAATCAATCACAAAAATCCACATTCGAAGACGTGAATCAAACCATGGAAATCGATATCAAATCGATCAAATAGAAACACCAAAAATCCAGAAAAGAAATCATCAAAGTTGATATTAATTGACAATAACTATATGGATAATCAAAAATCGATAAATTTGGAAATCCACATAAAAATAGGCTAATTTTCGGAAATCAACAACCACAGACGTCTGTGGATCCACAGACGTCTGTTCCCTGTTTCGGGAAATATTTTTCCTGAAGCCAAAGACGTCTGTGGATAATCCACAGACGTCTGTCACCTGTAGAGGGACAGAATTTTCAAAGCCCTCAAAGGGGCAAACCTACACAACTTCTCGGATTCGGAGCAATTGAATGAGCAACGGCGACAAAGGATTTATGCCAAGCGACAACCTAGTCCTATAAGCTCTCTGAAACACCACCAAAAGCACGTTCATAAATCAAAGCTAGGATTTTCAAAGTTTTGACTTCAAAACACCAAATATTGGAATGTTCACCAAATCAATCCAAATGAAAATCAAATGATCATGAACAAGTGTTAGGAATTCATACCTAATCATCAAAGAAAGTTATAGACAAAGATGTGAGATAAAAACCTCACCTTTTTACACAAAACAAGGAAGAAGAAGCTATAGAGCAATGGCAAGAACAATCACTCTTCAATTCCAACTCAACAAGCTTGAATCTAATCTTAAAAGAGAAACATTTCCTAAGTTAGGTTTAGGAATTTCTGAGATTGAAAAGAGAACGAGTTGGAGAAGATGAAGAGAAGGCTTACCAAAGCTTCTTCTTTGAATTTGGAGCTAGAACTTGATTTGCAAATGGAACTAGGGCTTAGGAATTCTAATTCTTTTTCTCCTCCACCATTTTTATCTAGAGCTTGAAAGTGTTAGGAAAATGAAGTGAATGAAGATAAGTGGAGGTGGAGCTAAGGGCTTGAGTTAGGATATAGGGCTGAAACCCAAACCAAAGCCCAAAGTGAAAAAGTAGCAAAATTCCACTAACTCCAAACATATCAATGTTTATACTCAAAAAGGTCGCAAACGTCATTTTGGACTCAATGGAAGTGGTCTCGAGTCCCAATTCGACAGTTTACAAAAAGTATCTTTTCAGACTTTAATCCGATTAACAATTCTATATTTAAATAAAATATTTAAATATTCAATTCGTAAAATATGCGGGTTGTTACAGTGTCCAGTGGAGCGATGACATAGTGCTTTGACATAACGATGTCGATGACGATGGCGACGACTTTGGAACATTGATATGATGGCTTTACGACTTCCAATGGATGTCTAAAGGCATTCCAAAGATGACAACTTAATGATAGGAGTCGTGATGGTGATCCACAAGGCCAAATTCAACGATAGGGGCTTGTGAGTAGAATTTGCGATTGTGTTCTACTGTGGAGATAGCCGGGATGAAATAACGATCGAGTTTCGTTATGGAGATGCATGCAAAGGGATCATTGATAACTTGGAGGTTTCTAGTGTACTTGTAAAGAAGGGTTATGTGGGGACACACCCTTGGATTTGCAATCCAGATCTTGCGATAGTAGATTACCCTAGGATTTTGCGCTAGTGAGCCTGGTTCCTAGCTTTATAGAACGGCATGGATTCAAACACCAATGAAGCCGGGATTTTTATTGAGTCCTTAGTTTGCGATTGTGCCATACGAGTTATCGTATATCCAACGCACATGAGTGCTGATGAGAATTGTATGATGGATGCTATGTTTGTCATAGTTTTTTATCACTCTAGGTTGTCATGCAATGTAGGTATTTTCGACCGTATGCATAGTCATTGGACACTATACTTCGACTGTAGTACATTTATGTGGTTGTGATAGTAGATTAGCATATATCGACGTGTGCTAACCATTTCGATGCAGGGACAGGTCAGGTATGATTCTTCATACCCTATATCCTTATTTACTATATAAATTTTTATAGTATTTTTGAGATGATGTATCGCTCACACCAGACTGTTGTCTAATCTAAGGTTTTATGTTTCGCTTCTTATTGCCTCGGATACTCTTAAATGAGTAGATTAGGGATAATAGGTCTAGATAGCGCATGGAGCTGTACGAAGTACAAGCAGGAGGTTACGCTTTCATATATCCATACTTTGGAGCTTACCATCGCTTATATTCCGCTATGTTGTACTGTGGAGCTATGTCAGTTCTTGTATTTTGAGAGACAGTTATAGAGTTTTTTTTGGAGATTTGGGATGTATAAACTCTTTTATTTCGGCTTTTGTATGATCTGTGAAGCAGATGCACTCTGATGTTTTTATTTATGGTTCATTTGATTATATCATTATCTCACATGTTTTACATCTATGTTATTATATTTTATTTTGCCTGTGCGCTATGAGATGTTCTACAAGCTCTGTGTTTGAATTTTTGTTTCACTACACCCTTGCTACCATCCTGCATAAACCGGGTACCTCTACAGCGCATTATACGTGTATATTGGGTACCGAAGGTGCAGGGTGGTCATCACAACTGTCTACCTATGCCACTTGTTAAAGTTGAGATGACAACACTCTGAAATAATTGTCTACCACTTCTTAAAATTAAGGTGACTACAGTCTGGTATAATTATCTACAACTTGGTAAAGTTGAGATGATGACACTGATATAATTGTCTACACTTATTAAAGTTGAGAAGACAATACTTTGAAATAATTGTATACCCATGTCATTTATTAAATTTGAGATGACAACACTTTGAAATAATTTTCTATCTATGCCACTTCTTAAAGTTGAAATGACATCACTCTGAAAAAATTGTTTACACATGCCCCAACTTTACTTAAATAGATTCTAATTCATTTATATAAGAAATCTCACGTTCATCTCCAATATCATATTAAAAACTTCATCCTTTTTCTCACACAAGGCAATTATATACTAAAATGGATATTTCATCTTATCTAAAATGTATCATGACGTTGTATACTGATTCTGAAGAGAGAAGAGGAAGAGATTATATAAGAGGAAGCAGAGGAAATGTAAGAAATATTAGATCTATGCCAAGAAGCTTATGGCTCCACATTCGGAAAGCATGGTGGATCGGTCATTGGTAGGGAACAAATAAATCGTAATCAGTTTGGATTCCATAAAACTCTCACGCAAGACTGCTTCAACCCAAATTCCACATACGAACCAGTTATGTTTCGGAGAAGATATAGAATGCGAGGAGGTCTATTCTTGAGGATTTTGACAGGTATTCAAAGCAACAATAAATATTTTGTTTATAAGCCAAACACTTTAAAAAACAGGGTCTAAGCGAAGAAAAAACGACTACCACATTGAGGATGTTAGCTACCCTGATTGATAATGATAACCAAATGATCGATGAAAGTAATTGCTTCATTCGGTTGGGCGTTCTTATAATGTGATACTAGGGTACTGGACGATTTATAAGTGACACTTCAACCGGTAGTGATGAACTTTTACGATTGTTGATTCTTGATTACCCAAATATGACTTACCTAAGATAATGAAATCTCGGAAGAACATGGGATGACGCCGATATTGATTTATAATATGATAACTTAATCCTAAGCGAACACAAGACGATATTGATTTCGATATATGATAATTTATTCTCGGGAGAACACAAGATAATTTTGATTTTTAATACACGATATATGATGTGATAATTCCGAAAGAACAAGGAATGATGATGATTTGTGACTAACACTTAAGCAAGGACCCAAGTCCTCGGCTATAACGACCTAGAACGACCTTTGATTTACAGGTGAATCCGAAGGAATCGGACGATTCGCTACGGTTTAATTAGTTGATAGTCATAGAGTCCAACAACTAATGATTTGTCAACTTTGATATTTGTTCTTGAGCAAAGCACACCTTCTATTCACAAGCGTGTTTTACGAGGCAAAGTGTTATCAGCAGAATTTCTGCAGTCTTCGAACATACTCGAATAACTAAAACTAGATGAAAAAACAATGAAAAATGGACCTAAGGACTTGGGAAACATCGTATAAATGCATGATGATGTAGATGACAAAAGATATATGAAAAGCTCCAACCCAAGTTTGTCAAGTCCATGATGCCAAGTCGGGTACGAGTTGTACTTTGGCATGACCCTACGAATTGATGAAGAAGCCCGAAGCTTGAGATAGTAAAACACGAATCACGACGACTTCAGGCAAACCCAGAGCATGACTCCAAGTCGAACCCGCGTCATATCGGCACGATCCAGGACTCATGGTTCGTCACCTATCCATGATGTTTGGATTGGGGTTGGTCGAGCTATTTTCATGAAAGAACTTGCACGACGAGGAGATCTTGTGTAGCAATTTTCGAAGCCAAATGTGAAGGTCTTCGTCTATAAATAGAGATTGAGAGTGCTTGGAAAAGGACTTTTCTTCGCTACTTCATTCTGAAACTTTTGACTCCAACGAGTTACAAATTTGTAACTCTAAAAGTTACTTGGTTGGATTTCCATCGCGTTGTAACTACCGAGTTTTAAGAACAACTTTGTAAAAACAGAGATTAATCAATAAAAATCAACTAAGTGGACTGATGTCGAAATATTTGCCAAACCCCTATGAAAAGCTTATGTTCTTTTTTTGCTTTTTTCTTTTTTAATTTTCATATTTCATTGGTTGTTTGCACCATTTTTGGTCCGAACAGTTTCCATGTGCCACTCTCTGGATTACATTTTCACTATTGACGTGATGAGATCTGTCATGAAAGCAGACTAAGAATTTTATAATTCATCCCATTTGCCAGGAACCATTGACATCACGCTAAACTTCCCCACCTTTCACAACATCACAGAATAACAAAGGAATCATACAAATCACATATTGCTGGATTGGGAACTATACAGCAAATTATAATTCATCCCACGCTATGTTTCCCCAGATGGATGGCCTACTGTACTAAGGCATCTCTCTTAGAACAAATTACACATCTCTACGGCTTTCTACTTCAATAAACCAATTAACCATTTGATAGTCAATACATTAGACAGATCTGAATATTTCTGTGGACATTAATCAAACAAAATTTGTTACACATTCGAAAATTAAATTTCAAAATTACTCCAAAAGTATAATAATCTACATCACATTGTGCAACATATTAGCCAATTACAATATAAAAACCATCCAACCAAAGAAAATGTCTTTTACAACAAACAAATTATATCAAAAAAAAATATAAAATAAAATAAAATAATGCAAATGCAGATTATTTCAAACATCACAACTGAATACAACAGCCAAAATTCACTCCAACCCACAAAATCTCAATTCCAAGTTGAGGTTGCCTGTTTGTTTCTTTTTCTTTTTTTTAAACTCCAAAACAATAATAATATACTTTGGCTAATATATAGAAGACACCAGCAGAGATTCATATGCATGCGATGTGACTCATGAAAAATACTATACACTCAAGACTCGACCATATGATGAAATATTGACTCAGAACAAAATCCACTCGGGAACAAATTGAGGAATAAAGAATTGGGCTAAAGGTATTTGATCATTTATATGCAAAATTACGATGCTGATAGGAACGACTGAAGCACATGCTGCTGCTGCGGCTGCAGGGAAGAGAATATCGTAGCAAGAGCATCAGGCGACATTGTTTGCTGAAGCTGCCTCAATAAGTTCACCATTCTGCTTGCTGTTTGTTCTGTGGCTAGGTCTTTGCCAGCACATAAAACCTAAATGGGAAGGATACATTAACAAATCAGAAGTTGCCTACAAGTATCATGGCTCAAGTAGATATCTTTATCTTTAATAATAGTTGTAATAGCTTTGATGTCACACTTTTTTGGTATGAACGTGAACTGCCAAAAACGACCCTCTATAAATTATCAAATCTTAATCACTTAAAAATATGATCTAATATTAAACTTCTTTTACAAATTCCAACGCTCCTAAAAATAGGATCTAACAAGCTTTACAAATTCAAAACGCTTCTAAAAATAGGATCTAAAATTAAACTTCCTTTACAACTTCAAAATACTTCTTTACAAATATACAAATCTTAATGTCACTTGAAATTTTAAAAAAAAAATTGACTGATTTAAACATATACAATTTATAAATAAAACAATTCATGCGTGAAGCGTGCTGTAACACTCATTATACATAATACGCAAAGGATCATATTATGTAAGAAATGGAGTATTTACATGTATAACAGTCGTACACAAAAGCAAATATGCTTAATATTTGCATGAGCTTGTACTACGGACGTATAGTCGTTATTAGTTTATATTAAAAACTTGTACTATAAGCAATTAGGCTTGGATCAACCGTGTGCTCTACAAAGAGAACTATTTCTAGAACACCATCAAAAAAGCAACTAGAAGAATCGCTGATTTCAAAATGTGAAATTTGAGAAGTTTCAAATATGACAAAAGCAAATCAAGAGCATGCATACATAATCATTGATTTCAAAATGTGAAATTTGAGAAGTTTCAAATATGACAAAAGCAAATCAAGAGCATGCATACATAATAGGGGCTTCAAACGGGTTAGAGGTGTTTATATATAGTGGGGTCAAACTAGCTAATAAGCTAACTTCTCAATCGCGTGTTTGGATACAAGCTACCGCTTTAAACTTGCGAAATTAGGAAAGAAATCATATTAGGAACTAAACTTGCTGAAACAAAAGATTTAAGAGAAAAACATGTGCTAGGAAGGCAAATACCTCAGTGAAGACTGAAACAATTTTAGGGAGGAACTGATTATTTGGACCCAACAAGTCTGCATCCGACCTGGAAATGGATACAAACACATTTTAGTTCGATCACAACCGATAAAATCTGCAACACTACAAGCATATCCAGTGCCATTACCTCTCAACCATAGAACAAAGTTGTTCATGTACAAGTTTAGCCTCAATTAAATCATTTTTTATTGGCAAGCAACTTAACCAAGCTGGAACAATCTGCACAAGAATATCTATTTAGTTAAATTCTGTATAAAAAAAATGGGTTACTTCTCACTCTTACTAAATGTGGTTTTATATACTGAGAAGTGCGCCTTTGGTGTGAAACTGAATTGTTAATTTTAGTAATTAAGTTGATTCAGTTAACCAGTACATCATTGTTGTAAGCATATGGTATGATATAGAATTCTTAAAAGGTGGAACCCAGTACACGAGGCTCCCGCATGATAGTGGGCTCTGAGGAGACGATAATGTACGCAGTCTTTCCCTCGCACTGCGCACTGCGAAGAGGCTGTTTCCTGACTCGAACCTGGACGCTCAAATCACCATGCGGGTGACCTAACCGTTGCACTATAATACAGAATTCTTATCCGGATTTTTTAGAATGTAAAATATAAAATTCTTAGTATCCAGAAATTTTAGAATGTAAAATATATGCGACTTACTTGTGAAAACTATGCTTACTGACTGTAAATATAAATTCAATTTAGAAATACCTTTACACACACAATCTGTAACTACAAGGACATAAAGCACACTTTTTTTACTAATAATTAATTACTATTAGGAGAAAACAAGAAGGCAGTTAAACTATCAGACATTGTTCAGAAACAGAAAGAGAAAAGGCAGTTTTACCAAACTTGACGTCACCACAGTATAAAAGATGAATTGATTTGCCAAGTAATGCCAATTTAAGTTGCCAAGTAAAATCATTAATGCTTAATATACCTTTATTATTTCAAGTCATATACAAAGACACTTCAGTTAAGATAATGATAACAACTCCACACCAAATGACAGTGACCTAAGTAGGATATATTAACAACTACTTAAAAATAATTTCTGAACTGAAATTTAAACTAAAACATTTCATTTGAAATTTATAGTAACATGCAAATAAACACTAATGAAATAAATATGAACAGTACATAACTCTAATATACCTTAGGATGTTTGATCAAAAAGAGGTTGATATAGTTAAGTATAGGTAGATAAAGTTATTGAAATACCTGTGAAGCATCAATGGCATCACGGTGAAATAAGCATATCTTTCCAAGAGCTGAAACAGCATTATCATATGCCATTATATTATCTGCACTTTGTGCATCTGGGTGTCTAATCACAACATTTAACCTTGAAAGAGCCTCTGTATAGAATAAAATATATTGAATCATACAATGCACTCGTAAGAATAATCATGTGATTTTCATTTAGTCTTTTTTCGTCAGTACCTCCAACAAGTGGCCGAAATACTGAACCACCAAACTCAGCACACACACCAATACCAAAAACAGCAGCCTGAAAAAGCATTTTTATTATATAGTTGAAAGAAAAATATGAACTCTAGTACGGAAAAAAGGAAGATATTTAACCTGGCGGACATCTACGTTGCTATCATTACATGCTTCTAGCAAAAATGGAAGGTGTGTATCATAATATCTGTAGATTGTATACGTCAAAAAAGTAAGTAAAACACATTGTGTAGTCATCCAAATTAATAACGAACACTTACTTGAGAGCTGCTTCACGACAATTCTCAGCCACATCATCGAATATGTATATGGCAATCCTCCTTTCCTCTGGTGTTTTATCTTTTCCCTGTAAATGATGAAGTTATAAATATTTCCATTATTATAATTATTAAAGGAAGTGCATTGCTCTGGCCAGAACACAGTGTGATTGCACTCATTAGCCAATACATATATATTATAACTGTTTAGCATCTTCTTACTACAGGTAAATAGTGTGATTCTACTAACACTGGTTTGGTAGTTCCCATGTAATAACCCAACTTTCTGTTAAACCAAAGATGGGATATTGAATTGGATACTGTGTGTGTGAATTGGTAATGATAAAATAGTGATGAGCAGTTTCTAGGTATAATGGTAATGAGGTGGCACAAGTTGATTGGTGGTAAAAGAACTCAGGGAGGAGAAAATGGCTTACTTTCTTCAATAAAATCTACTATGGTGTATATTGGATAATCGTTGAGTTTAATAACCATATTACCCACATAATAGCAATCTTCCAAGAATAATTCAAACAGCCAAGGGTAAGGTCAGCAACAAGAAGTTGGCTTAGGACTTAAGAAGGTTTAGTAGAAAATGATCAGGGATGATGCTTAGAAATAGGCCAACCACGAGGGTGCCATGTAATTCATCATTTTATTAAACCCAATATCCATGATATTCAGGTTAAAATCTTTAAGCATTCTACATTATTTTTCTTTGGCAATAAAAATACAAAAGAAGCACATGGGGTACTTACCCACATAGGAGTGATATAACTCTGAATCTCATCAAAAAATGGCAGGAAAGAAGTTTTGAAGGTTTTGATCAAAGTGCCCAATACATCACCAACCTGAAAAGAGTTCAACAAGCGATGAAGTTCAAGACCAACAACAGAACACGCTAGAGTACCTAATAAAACAGTAAAAATACCTGATCGAACACTTCTTCCTCTTGTTCATTCTCTTCTTTAAGCAGCTCCCCTTCTTCAGCATCAAAATCTTCAGCCTTTGTTCTCTCTGCTCTTTCTTTTTTCCTACTTGCACTTGCTGTTATCACGTGTTTGATTTCATCTACGATCATTTTCACTTGGCTTTCTGCAAGCAGTGTTCCTGATAGCTGGTAACAAAAGGAATAAACTGGGTCATAGGCCTTTTCCAAACAAGAAAGCCTATATATGCTATCTTCTATCAGAACAGCAACCCAAAAAGGTACACTGGGTGTTTTGAATCTAGAAGTTAGTATATAGATTCTATCATGCAAGATACTACCAGAATTATCTCAGAGCTTAATTTACTTTATTCAAAAAAGCAAAGTGGTAGCCCATTACACTACAATGTTAGATGTTTATACCTTGCAGACAATTAAACAAAATCTTACAATACACGTTTAATCAATCAAAGAATTGTAATTAGAATGAAACAGTATCGTAGAAAAAACAGAACCTGAATACATTCATTCAGAGAATCCAACATACTTGCGCATATTTCCGTCTCGGGTTCCTGCAATATGTCACGAAAAGATTTAGTCCCAAGCTAAATGGATACAAGTTAGTAGCCTATAGGATAGAATATGTTAACCTTATGCATAGCTTCAACCAGAGCTGGAATAATATAGTCAGATAATTGTTTTACATATGATTCATCACGGCCTTGAGCTTGTCCCTTTTCCACTGCAAGTTTGGCAGAACGCAGAAGCTCGGGCATAGCTGTATAACAGAAATCATTTGACAAGACCAAAAAAATAATCTAACAGATAGGGAAGTATTAATAGCTTGATAATACCTGATACCGCAGCCTTTCTAACTTCTTCGTGGAAGTAAAATTTAAGAAGAGGGACCAATGTTGGAGCAACCTTCGTAAATAAGGATAAGATTCAATGGACGGTCATATTGCCACGATATCAAAATATATCCAACATAATTACCTGATCAATCCATGGGTAGAAACCCTCTTTGAGTTCATCTGCATAACAACAAAGCATGTTGCATGCTGTGGCTTTCTCCTCTAAGACGCTAGTTTTAATACCAATCCTTTTATCTCCAAGGGTGATAGTTTCAATGCTACATCATAAATTTGTACACTTCATGTAAACCACACCAAAATTAATATAAACAACCAACACATATATCAGAAAGCTAAGCAATAATACACACATACGTATCTTTACTAATAGCTGGAATATAATCACAATTTTCTGATCCGACCATGAACTTTCAAATTTACTCTTATATTAAAAGTAAGATGGCGGGACTTTGAATCTCGCTTAGGACGAAAATTAATACTTTTCGAAAAGAAATTTTGATACATAAACAAATCTCAAGTACGAATTTTAGCCTCAGCAAAAAAAATCATATTATTTTCCCTTTTTATCTTTCAATTTACATTTATTAAAACCACATATAAATTTGAAACTTAAGGCGTTTTATACGCACGTGCATTGCACATGCACAAAAATCCCGTATTAAAAATTAGAATAGGTTCACATTTTTTGTTCGACCGTGAGTTTCCTATAAAGCCTTTTGTATTCAAATGAGGTCTCAAGCTTGATTCTCAGTCATAACAGAAGTCTGATACTTATTTTTAATTCAAATTTTTGATATATGAATGAGGTAACGAGTTCAAATCTCACCCCCAGCAAAAACGTATACAATAACTGGGGAAACAAGATATTATAGAGACAAGTTTATACAGCCTTTTTGTCAAATTATATCTGTTTCAAGATTTTCTGAAACCACAGAAAGATCCACTAGGGTAAAAAAAGAACTTTACACATGGGCGAATGCACCTGGTGAGAAAACGTGGTGACTAAAGAGTTTTGTATTATCCACTAATTTTCCTATTGGTAGCTCTCTCACACTAATTTTCCTGACATGTGATATACGGGAAATTACTCAAAACGGCCTTTCATGCAACAGCGCCTTCCCCGTACTACAGCACATTTTTGACCCTGATTATATAGTTGCAAAAATCTAAATGATGAAGCTTTCCTATTAAGTTTAATTACTTTATATTATATATATATATATATATGAAACACTTGGAAAAAGGGTATCTGAATACCCACTACTTTCTTCCAAACCTAAGTTTTAATATTCATCGAAACTCAAAATAAAGTAGATGCTTACTACCAACGTTTCACTAAATTCTAAATCTCCAGAGGTTTGTATAATCCTTTTACCTTTAGAATTTGAAAACAGTTAGCAAATTCATTGGCAGTAAGAATTTATTCTATTTTTGATGGAAATTTAAACGAGGGTCAGATAATAAGAGCAATTACAATCTAAATATGAGTAGGTTCTCTGTCTGATCTATTCTTACAGATTTAAGTCTATCTTAATTATTTATAACTAAGGTTTTAAATCAACTTCATCTCACCCGAGATTTTCTCCAAAATTCAAGATTTGACGGCTTGGTTAGTTATTAGAATTTTAAATCTCCTTCATTTTAGCTGAGATATCAGCCCGAGATTTTCTCCGAAATCCGAGATTAGGAACCTTGTTATAACAAACATGCCTCAACTGTAGAGTTTGCTGAACCATGAGGGTGTGTATATAGGGGGAGGGGGTTGTATTGGCAAATTGCACTGATTTAAAAACCTTTTATCATAACATATACAATTTTGGTCATATTGGGCTCCATTAGATTTGGTTATGTGAATGAGGACCCCGTATACACACACACACACACACACTAGCTATAAAGTATGAATGGAATGTTTAATGCACATAGTATCGTGTATAGGGATACAGGTTGGTAGAAATTCAAAATAAACTAACCACATGTTTGTATTAAGCATTAACAGCTAATTGTCTTAATACGGTACAGGTTATTTTATGCTTAGGTGTGTCTTTCACAATACTACAAACTTAACAAGGTTATTTATTATTAGTATATTAGTGTATATATATAAGTGATATATAAAATTTACATAAATGGAGTGAAACTTCAATCCCTGTATTGGAAGGTATGCATCACTAACACCACTCATTCATATCAACTAGTTTCAAAACCAGCACCAAAATATTTTCCTTCAAAACCATACCTTTCATCATCTGACTCGTCAATATCTTCATCAGAATCAGCAGAGGTGATGGTGACATCTGGCTTGAGCTGAGCAGATTGGAGTAATGGAGGCATGACAACATTCATGTAGGGAAGAAAATCTTGACCTAAGCACTTGCAAAGTCTAGCCCAAGCCTGTTTTCATAAACAAAGAACCTTTTAAAAAAAGGAAAAGCCATGTAATTTACACTACTTCAGCACATGTAATCAATTTAGCAACATACCTGTAGCATATAGCTTGTAATAGGATCATCTGTTTCCATTTGAGATCCTTGTAGTGACATCAAAACTTCCATGACCTATTGCAAGAAACAATGTTAAACATGAAGTCTATTTTAAGGAAAAACAGCAGCTTTCATTCAGATTTTTAAAACAATAACCCAGCAACCAATGTAATTTTTCACCCTTACAGCAAGCACTAATTAATGTGATGGAAAAAAATATTACATACTGCATATTATGTAAATCATACTAAAAGGACAAGATAAACTCGTGTCGTTTTCTTACCTGTTTAGCATCATCCCTAAATTTATCCTTCCCCACAGCCATGCCAACTAAACTAATGCACTCCATTGATTTTGCACGAAGCATGCGATTAGATTTGTCAGTTGCATTGATCAGAATAGCTTTCAGGTAAGGCATGACAGCATCATAATACTTCTGAAAGTGCTCCTATACAATTGAGACAATGAAATGATTAGAATAATCCTGAACATACAGCTTGCCAACGGTGCATTTTTATGTGGCACCTGTGAAGAATCTGCAACTGATGCCAAAGCAGTCAAGGCCCCCTCTTGCACCATTTGCTTCCCATTCTGGAAAAAACAATCATTATCATGATTCATCGTTGGACAGACTTATTTCGTGCCAAAAATTAAAATGAGTATATATACCTGTAATAATACAAGTAATTTGCTAACAATTCCATCTAAGTATGGCGTCAAAATATCTGGTGTGCAGTTCTCGCTGAAATTTAGGACAGCTGATGCAGCATGTGCCTGCAAAATATTTGAACCTTGTCAAAAGATATATGTTAATGGATGATAAGTCAAGGTACAAGAACACCCATTGTTCAGACATGCACATGACTTTAGACATCAATTTTTGGAAATTAAAAAAAAAACTATTTTACAAACAGAACTGTGTAATACAAGAGGATGGATACTTCAAACTAAGGCTGTCAATGGATACCAGAAAAAACTGAAATCCGTCCGCATCCGTATCCGAAAATCAGATGAATATCCAGAACGGATACGGATGTTGATACATAGGCATCCACATCCGAAAATTATCCGTCCGGTTTTTGTCAATATTATAGTTTATTTTATGTGTATTTTAGAACAATGAAAGATATGTATTTATTTTATTTATTTGTTAAGCTAATAGTCTATATTATATGCATTAATCCATATTAACCGCTTAAAACTATTTATTATTTATCATATTTGTTGATTTTGAATACTTTTATAATCAATGGGATTGAAAAAGATTTATGTTAAACCAAACTTTTCTATTTAAATTCCTTGATTTATCAGTCGTTAACGAATATGATAATTATCCGATATCCGTCAATACCCGCGGATGCAGATCTCTGATATCCAAATGGTTTCGGATGTGGATTTGGCACTATCCGCATCCGAAAGTAGTCATTGACAGGCCTATTGCACACGATTTTTTCACACCAATAGACAGTCACGCATCTGGCAGCCGCGATCCAAACAAAATGGTGTTCTTAGAGATTGGGATGATAAACAATCATATATGCAATTGAGTATTGGCTTCGAAGAGAGAAAAATCACAGCATTTATTTTGAAGTACTGTACATGTCATGTTTTAACGGTAAGTTTATCGATTACTTAGTATATGTTATACATTAAGTTGCTAACAAATATAAAATGCAAAAAAATGGAAGTATATAAAAGAAAACGCTATTCGAATATGAATTTAACAAACTGTGTCATTTTCCAATAATATGGTACATCCACAAAATCCAAATACCCTCTAATGTAAAAACTATAAGTAACACAACTGTGTAAAACTAAAATTAAATTGTCTGTATAATGTGTGTCAAAGATTCTGTTCCTGTAAAATAATATGAAAATCTATAACCTTTAAGGCAGCACAATGACAAAATAAGGCTAAACTGCATCAGTAATAGTATTGGTTTCAAATAGAAAGAGAAAAGACTACACTAAAACTTTTATTAAGAATTTGGTTTAAGTTGATAAACCTTCTATTATTATTGATTTGCAAATTTCTCAATCTATATATGGAATCCACATGAAACTTTACAGCAAAGTTGTGTAAATACTACAAACAGCTATAACAGCTTCATCAGGATGCCATAAACTTGGGTATTGGTATTAGGAAATAAGTTAAAAATTAAATCATTAAGTACCCGCAAAAAAGACTGATATATACGTATATTCACATGTTTAATGTACTAGTTACAAAACTAAGTGTAAAAAATACTTTGGTTAAATTAGGATGTTTCACATGGAAGGCTTTAAAAAGTTTCTAACTTCAACAGTAAGCAATCAAATGGCATTCAGAATCAGAATGTTTACTCACCGGTGCACAAGGCAAACATGTAATAAAAAATTCTTTGGTTAAATTAGGATTCCAAAACATGAAGATGCATACAATATAATAAGAAAAGGTAGTACTCAAAGGTTCGAGCACCAACTATGAAACGGCCAATGAACAAACTACAAAGTTTTGCATCCTTTAATAACAGTATTTTGAAGTGACACCTCAAACAACATTTACAAATGTGCATCACCTGCAGTTGAACACCAAACATAGAAAAAAAATGTATACTGGGATGATCAATTGTCAACTATAATTGAGATATTCCAAATTTGTGTGGTTCAAGGTTAACTTTTAGTACGCAAGGGCAATGGCTATGGCTACAATCTAAATCATAGTCTTAAGAATTAGTTATAGTAAGCGATTCCATTCAACAATCAAAATAAAAATTATCCAGAAGATTAAAAAAATGATGCTCAATCCATGAATTCCATTTTGAAATTAAAACAAATGATGTAGCACACAAAATCTGAACTCAGAATTTGAATGTGGTATCAATATGGAAAAAAACGACAAAATGACTTTGACATCAATGCAAGCTGGTAAACAAAATATAATGCATGAAACTATTCATATGACTAAACAAAGACTTGCCTGCACACGAGGATTTTGGAAATCATCCATGGCAGAAGCCAAAGCAGGTAGCACCCTCTGATGATACTGCAATTGCAACTCTGGACCCAAATCAGTCGAAAGCTGACCAACAGCATTAATTGCAGCCCATCTTACTCTAGGGTGTGGATCTTGGAATGAATTTAATACCATATTCACCACTTGTTCCAGATTCTTAATCATCACCTATATAACAAAACCAAGCTGACAACATATATCATCCAATGTCAAGAAAGGAAGTCATTTCATGATTATCTAGGAGCCTAGGCATGGATGCAGAAATGTAACATAGCCTTGTGGCACATCATCATATCATATATACTATGTAACTACAAGATCCAATGACATGCTGCATGTTTTAATAAATCTAGTAGTTTATAACTTTAAATTAGTACTTATCTTAGCTAGAAAAAACTGTTTAAAATAATTCAGAAAAAATGGCTAGCACCATAATATCCCATTGTAATTAGCAATTTCTATAATAAAAAGTTCAAATACAGTACGCACATTGGACACAGGGCCGACTCATAATAGTGGCCACAGGAAGCAGCTAACCCTCTTAGATTGAATTGTAATGGTAACATTTAGTGTTTTATTAATATAATATTACACTTCATTAAAAACCATTTTATACAAATTTGGCACCAAACTTCAATACCCTCGGATATACTCTTCTTCAATTGCCGTTTTGCTTTGCCCTGATTGGACATGCTAATGCTAGTTTTAATGCGTAGCAAACTTTACATAACCTCATTTCTGTTTCCCCAATTCATTTTAAGATAAGATGGCAAACACAACCAAATATCAATGCTGAACTAAACTTTCACAAGTGAAAAAAAGTGCCATATAATAATGGCTTGCGATAGTTTTACCTTAGAACACCCTTCTGCTATCTGCGCAAGGGTAATCAAAGCTGCATGATGCTTCTGCCACTCTGATGCAGCAAGATAAGCAGGCAAAAGCTCAGAAGCCACCGGAACTATAGTGTTCCCGCCAAGAGCAATCGAAAGCCTATCCAAACACTCCTGCCCAACACTATAGTTACTTGTCTCGCCTGCATCCTCATCCTCCACCTCAGCCCCATGCCAGGCCGGATCATCCTCAATATCCAACAGCATCTTCATCAAAACGGCAAACAGCCTCCCAACAAACTGTGGCAACTTCCGTATCATGCCCGGAGCCCTCTCCCTTGCCTCCGCCAAGGTAATCACAAACTCCACAGCCAAATGTCGTGTCCCTTCTTCAAGCCCATCCGCCTCTGCAATCTGCAGCATTGCACTCACAACATCCACCAGCTGCTTTCTTAAAAACCTTGGTTCTGTTCCTGCAAGTTCAATCATAAGTTCTAAAGCTTCCTGCGCAGTTGCTTCTTCTCCCGTATTCAAGCTCTCGGTCAATGTCCTCATCATTGCAGGCAGCAAATCTTGAAACTTGTCTCTATCTGTTGCAGATTCCAAACACTGAATAAAATTGATAGATGCTCCGAGTGCAGCTAGTCTCACATCAGCAGATGTGGATCTTGTTAGACATGTAAGAAAGACATTATGCAATGTATCCAAATGAGGCAATAAGCTATCACCGATATACTGAGCCAGCTGGGAAAAAATCAATAGTGCGGACTCCTGCAGCTTTACAGAGTCCGAAATCACGGACTTGAACATGAAAGGCAGCAGCTCCGGCCATGCCTGGTCCGGAACAAGACTGGATGCCAGTTCAGATATGGTGTCGCACAACTTTTTTGAGATGTTTTTTACTTCTTCTTTCTGAATGGAGGAGAGGAGCAAGGATTTGACTTGGTGTTGGGACTGAGGGTTTAGTCTCGACCAGAGTCCAGCGTTGGCGGCGGAATCCTGATTTTGCTGGAGCTGCTTGCGGAGAAGGATGGCGGAGAGGGCACGGATATCCGGGAGGGAGGAGGAGTGGATGAGTTGGGAGAGCTGAACAGCAAAAGCATCGGGGTGGTTATCTCTGACGAAGTTGAAGATGGATTCAGCGTGGGACCGTTGGTCGTTTTGAGAGGACATAAGGTGGGAGATTAGAGTTTGAAATGGAGTCGGATCTGATGGGTTCAGAAGAGACGCTAATTGTTGTGGATCCATTGTAGAACCGGGAATGAAGATGAGAAATGTTGATGGTGGTGGCTAGGGTTTTTGGAGATTTTGGGGATTAGGGTTTGGGAGGATAGTTTAGGGCGGGGCTTATATAAGGGGGTAGAAATGAAAGTAATTAATTATTGATTTCCTTCAATTTCTGGACTTCTATTGGTTCTTTCTTTCATGAAGGGGCCTCGTATATTTAATATTTGCAGTATAGTCTTTTGTTTTATGGTTGATATGATAAAAGTTAAGGAAATAATTGGAGGGAGAAGGGAATCTAGTTGGCATCAGCAGGTGGTGGAGTTGTAAACAAGACATGAGTGGATGTGTAAAATAATGTGGAACCTTTGTTTTAATTTGATCGGGTTTAGTGTTGTTTTTGCAAATGGTAATTTTTAATAAGGACAAATTTTCTATGTAGGCCAAAATTCAATATCAATAACAATATTAGACCAATTCCAAAACGTATTACACAAATAGGCCAGTTTTGACCACGTTGGACGTCACATGTGCTGGCGGCATCTCAAACGCTGCCAGTACACGTGTAATATGGTAAACAACACTAGCGGCATTTGAGATGCCGCCAGTATGCGGCATCACAGATGCCGTCTATTTTTTTGCTCTCTGTAAATTTGCAGCCCATTCATCCATACACTCTCCCTTCTCTCAATCTTTTTTCACAAAAAACCCAAACCCATCCCCTCCCCTCCTTAAATTCAGCAAAAATCAAATTTCCAAATAATAAACTACTTAAATCTAGCTAGAATTTGAACTATGGCTTCCTCATCGTCTCAAGCACATCTTATAGGTATGAAATCTATCGATTTTGTCTTTAATTGTCATTTTTTCAATTTAGGGTTTAGGGCTAAAATTGTTCTATAATTGCAAATCTATGGTTGTATGCTACAATGAAGTTAAGTGGTCACTTAGAGGCTTAGAGCACATGTTTAATTGTTTCTTGAGTTGATATAAGGATATATTATGATATGACTATGATTATGTAATGTTATTGTAGTAGAATATGACGAAATGGCACCAGGACCGATCGATCCTAGTGTGCTTTACCTCCAACCTCAACACCGCACAAACAACATCGATATGATGGAGGTACAAGCTCATATAATTTGTCATTACTTTTGCAAAGTGTTGGTAATTACCATAATTGCTTTCATTTGTTATTATTTATTGACAAGGGGTTGAGCCGGACGGCTTCATTGACCATTCATCCACTTTAAAGCTCGTCACGTCAACGCATCAAGCCGTGTTGGAACTGTTAGACGAAGCTGGATTTGGTGTTGTCAATAAGTTGGGATATACACAGCTCGACCGGAATCTTTTGACGGCTTTGATCGATAGATGGCGACCGAAGACGTCTACATTTCATCTCAGAGTAGGTGAAATGACAATCACTTTGAAAGACGTAGCTGTTTGCTCGGATTGCCGATTAACGGGGATCCCATCCCGAAACCGGATTTCCCAAGAAATTGTATGGAATTGTGTGATCCCTTACTCGGATTGTCTCCTCCAGAAGACGTGATACGGGGAAATAAGTCGATAGTGGCCGCGTGGTTTAGGGAGCAGTTGGCCGGTGATATTCCCCGTCGTGCCTCTCCTTTGCAAATTGTCTAGCGCGCCCGTGCTATTATGTTGCACATCATCACGCAATGTTTTTTTGCGATCGATCGAAGACAAGAGTGGCCCTTCAATGGCTTCCATTGTTAGAAGACTTCGATTCATGTCGGTAATACTCATGGAGTAGTGCGGTGCTAGCTTTCACCTATACGGAGCTAACGAGAGTTGCTTTGGTCCAACAACGGTCCGCCGGAGGGTGTATGACTCTACCTCAGGTACGAACATAGTCATTCGTTGTTGCATATTTGAGTTCGTCGTAAAACCGTAACTAAAAATAAGTTTCACACTTGCAGCTTTGGTCATGGACCTACCTTCTGGTTGGTCGTATTTCTATGAAGACGCAAATAATTGA
Organism: Allium fistulosum; assembly: GCA_030737815.1. Classification (NCBI taxonomy): domain Eukaryota; kingdom Viridiplantae; phylum Streptophyta; class Magnoliopsida; order Asparagales; family Amaryllidaceae; genus Allium; species Allium fistulosum. Next base: position 1,459,893,315 of record CM060903.1, read on the forward strand.
CAATTCAAAACCATATGGAGCGAGGTAAAATAGTGTTTGTTAGTGCTGTTGTATCAACACAGTAAATGTGAATACTTCCTATAACATGTTGCTGTTATAGGTGGATTGGCCCGAAGAATATAAAAATGACCCCCAGACGCAATATAGCCTTCTACCGGAACGAGTTTGATGTCTTAGACTACAATGCAGTGACATGGAATCTGTATTCCGAGGCAGACCTTTAGGCTCTTCCGGCTCTTTGTACAGTGGACAGGTCGTTATGGCGTGCAAGACTTATGATTTTTTTTTCGGAAATTTAGCATACCATCTACTAGATAGAGTCATGAGACAGTTTGGTCTTCGACAGCACTTACTGTATCCTGCTCCATATTACACGATTCCATACGACAAAGATGAGTTTGAAACGATGATTGAGTTATGGAACAACTGTTTCATAGTTGGGGAAGACAAGCACGAAGTCACTCTGACCGATGAGGAGTATCTTAGCTGGTATTGGAATATCACTCGTCGTTATGTGCTACAAAGACGAGCGGAAGAACCCGAGCAAGAGGTGGCACCTTACACTCCACGAGCTCTGCTAGAACGGAATGTGGTACGTATTAATATTGACAACTTGTATAGTACTTATGAAACTTATAATGGTTTATGTTATATGCAGGCGGATGGTATGTATCATGTGCTAGACATAGTAGATAAGCTTGTGGAGGGGGTTCCTAAAAAAAGAGCAAGGCGAAATGCTTCTCTATCAAACAAATTGTACTATCCTGTTTGTCGAAGAACAAGATGTCAAGGCCCATCCCACCTCCGCCTTCTCCTCCTCCTGCCGTGCCACCACTTATCGAGGATATTACCCCTCCCGCATCGTATGAGGACATAGCTGCAGTCCCACCGGCCCCCTCACCGAAGAGAAAGTATGGAAGAAGGAAGAAAATTGAGGGCGAGAGTTCCAGAGCGATATCTTCCCAGCATACACAACCCATCGGGCCATCGCAACCCCCAACGGAAGGGACGCAAGAGGAGGGCAGTGAAGAGCTGTCACCAGAAGAGGAGGAATTCGTGCTCAAGCTGAGAAGATCGAAGAAGAAAACTCCTCGGGAATTAAAAAATCTGAGATGAAATTTTAGACTAATCGTAGTGGACCGTGGTTTCTATTTGTTGACTGTAGTATCAGTTGAATGTAGTGTTGATTGATCGTTTGCGTGGGATGTTGACTGTAGTGTTGATTGATCATGGTTTCTATTTGATCGTTTAGGATGTTTGGTTGTTAACTAATGTAGACTATTGTTTGTCGCTGCGATTGTAGAAGTGACTCTAGTATTTCGATGTTGGTGTGAATGTTATTGATTGTAGACTCGTATTTGTTGATGGTGAATGTAGTCATGAGCTCAGAAATTTGTAGTAGTTAGTGTTTAGAAATTTGTTTACATTGGTGTCGAAATATTGATGCCGTATTGTCCCGATTTGCAGTTTCTCTGAGTAAGTAACAGAGCGGCATTTGAAATGCCGCATGAGGCGGCATTTTAAATGTCGCTACCTGCGTCATTTCAGATGCCGCGCTCTGGTTTTCCCACGCGACATTTGAGATGTCGCAGTGTGGTGTGCATCTGTTGTAGGTTTGGCAAGCATGTAGACTGACTTTCCAAAACAACAGAGTTCAACTAAGCATAACATACTTCGAACATATAAATATTATTTTGAATAATGCTTCAATAAGTTAGCACAATTGTTTCAGATATTTATTCACCGTACAATAAGTTTCTAATATCATTACGTTACATTTCAATTATCCTTCAACGGTCTACGTGGCCACAACGCCGAATACTTGTACCCATGAACCAACAATTCGTTTCGGTATTCAAGGTTCAACTTTTCCAAACGACTAACCTCCGCTTGCATCTCTAAAGCATATTCCACCCCTCTAGGACACAGTGGTGGATCAAGTCACTTAAAAAAATTGCAGCATTCAACCTGATGCGGCCAAATCTTATGATCGTTGTATCCAGCGCAACGGTAGAAACGACGTTTAGCGTTCCTATCGTTTATGCAAACGACTACTTCGCATTCCTCTCCACAGTCACAAATTGCACATGGAGCATGGAAGCTTGAGCTTGCACGATTTTGCCGACCAAGGACACCTTAAAGGCGTGCATGGAGCGATTTTTGGATTGGTCTATCAACCGCGGCTTCTCCACGTGATGTTCCACTATCCACAACCGGGGGTTCTTCTTCGAATTGTGTCTCTGGTACAAAATCAACTTCAAGGTCGGCGCCACTTCAAATCTCATTTCCTCTATTTTGTTCGAATTCGTTGTACATCTCCATCATTGTTTCGTCATCAATTTCCTAATTGTCCATTATACACCTATGAATACAATCAAATAATACATCGAGAAAACAATTGTTGAAATTGAATGAGAATAGTATAATACTTACCTTTGAGCCGCCATGTTGAATTGAAATATGGGGTGGGGCAAATTGTTAAAATTGAACGAGAATAGTATAGCAATATGAAACCTGGAGCTTTTGATGAAATAGATTTGGTAAAGTTAGGGTGTGGGTGGGGTAGCTGCAAAAACTTAGCAAAAATATAGGCAACGGAGCCACTTTTTAAATGCCGCCAACGTGCGGCATCTCAAATGACGCTCAAAGCCGTATTACAAATGCCGCCTCATGCGGCATTCCAAATGACGCATATAAGCGGCATTAGAAATGTTGCTCTATTAATTACTCACCAATGTATTCAAATTTTTGAATAAGTCCACAATAAACTTTGAATACACTCTGCATTAGAATGTTAATGACAAAATAAATAAGTGTCGAATAAACTTTGCATACAACATTAGACTACATAAATAATTGTTCTCGGACAAACTAGAATGCATTCGAATTAGGATTACAAACAAAATAAAATGAAAACATTAAGTTGTCGTATTACAACGATTTTTTTTATGACCAAGAACACCACATTTGCTGCACCTATTTTCTTTAGGGGTCTGCATCTAGTCCATTATACCTTTAATTCTAGTTGAACGTGGACGTCCTGGTTGTCTTTTAGCTATCGGAGGTAGGACCAATTGACTGTCACTTGAACTCCAATAGCGTTTATCTTGGACCGGGTGAAACTCGGGGGTGTAAGCGGCCAGGTATTTCGCTGCGGAATACCATGTTGAGGCGAAGTCATAATGGGCTCTATTTGCTCCATTGGAAACCGTTGAGCAAGCGGCCATAACATGCATACACGGTAGGTGCTCTAAAAGAGGGATGTTGCACGTACAAGAGCAACTGTTACCATTGATTAGTACTTTGAACTCGTCATCGAAATAGTGCACAACTTGCCACTCAGATTGACTAAATCGAATTATTCTTGTATGCCTAGCTTCGTTAGCTCTTTCGGCAAGTCAGTTTTGCTACCGCTTCTCTTCGTTGACAAAAATAATCAACCGACCTGAAAAAAGGTGCATGCAACTAAAGCTTTGACAGGTAAAGACCTAGCTCCTTTAAGAACACCGTTGAAACTTTCTACGCAGTTAGTGGTCATGACACGAAATCGACCGCCATCATCTTTACACAATGCCCAATTCTCTGCGTGCGCTCCCAAACTCCTTTCTATCCAATTGTGAGCCCTGATGCTTATAGTTTTGATTTCTTCATGTATTATGATGTACTCGGCTTCTTCCGCGGCACAAGCTGCAGGAAAAAAAGTCTGGTTAATTGTTTTTCTCTAAACCCTGCAGCTTGAAATTAGCTTTAAGATGTCTAGCACAAAATCTGTGTTTATGTGGCAAACACCATTTCAATTCCAAGGCTGATGGTATTCCTTTCATTTGATCCGAAATGAAGGTAATTCGTCGATTGTTAACACTGTGAATGAACCGCCGCATGCAGGCAAAAAAACCACCCCTAACTATCCTTGGATTTGGACTCTATAATTGCATACGCTAAAGGGTATAGGTGATCATCTGCATCAACAGCAGTGGCCACAAGTAGTGTCCCTTTATATTTCTCGTACAAATGTGTCCCATCAATACATAACAATGGATGACAATGAACAAATCCTTCAATACAAGGTCCAAAGGCCCAAAAAAAACTCGATCGAAGACTCCATAATCATCAGTTGTAACGTGACCAACACTTCCCAGGTTCGATCTAGTTATTTCAGCAAAATATTGCCTTGGACTGCTATATGACTCCGCCCAATCGCCATAAATTCTTTCCACCGTCTTACTCAAAGCTCTCCAAGCCTTCATATAACTAATTTTCACGAACAACTGTTCTTCCACCAAAACTTGTACCGTCCCGGCTATAATGTTCCGATCGGCTTTCACAAAAGGTAATATTTTTGTCACTATAAAATTGGACGTCGCATGCTTGTGAGTGGAGTTCACCGTTGGGTTAACACAATTGTGTTCGCTAGGATATTTTCTAACAAACCACTAGTTCTGCTGTGATTTTTTTGAGACAATAACATGAATTCTTCATGGACAGTTTGCATCTATATTACAAACTGCGGTGTATTTGGTTTTATTTGATTTTATTGCTTTAAAAGAAACGGCATGCAAAATCGACCATTCGCTCAACTGTTGTAACAACTTGGCTTTCGTCTCGAAAATCAAACCAACTTTGAATCCATTCTGAACGCTTACAGTTGAAAACAGCTCATTGTTGAACTCAAGATTTGCGACGATTGATCTTGCCATAAGTTATGTGTTGTACAAATCATCATCAAAGGTACCTCCATTTCCACCTCATCACTGTCTTTGGAAATATTGTCTTCAACCGAAAAATCATAGTTCAAAGGATCATTGTTCACTTGCATACTACATATCCACGATATGTCGTTCTTCGCTATGTTCACTAAATCCATACTATTTACAGGAGGTTCGTCATTGACATCTTCACCTTCATCCCAGTCCATCTCAGTATCAACATCTTCGTTGTTTGTGTTTACGTTTACATTCTCCAAATCAGGATTAGATTGCGTAGTAATATCGTGCGCGGGGAATCTGCTATTCAAACATACATATTACTTTAAAACCAGTACCGTAATTACTACCAACCAAATTTTGTTTCTTCATGATACATACCTCTGACTAAGATCGTATAACTCGGACGGAGTTGGATACATAAATTGAGACATATGGCAGTTTGATGGTTCGGCAAGACTAGGCGGTGTTGGTCGACAAAGAAGATAACTGCATATACAGCGAAAAAAACTGTTAAGTAGCGCACAACTATCAAATTAATATGACCTAAATTTCATAAATAAATGTTTCACCTTCCGAGCAAATGCGTAAAGCTACCTTGACTTGGATAGGGGTACATATACTGAACGCCCTGTGGATAAGTCATACACAGAGGATATCTATATAGGCCTTGTTGTTGATCGTACATCGTTGTCATAGTCGGATTAATGAAACTCGGAGACACGTTTCCGCGACTGATACTTACTACCTCAACCGTTCTTCGGTGGTCATCAGTTACACTGTTAACAACTTTTTCTCGTACGGGTTCTTCTACCTACAAGCGCCTAATTTTCCCAACAAACAGCTCAATTGATTTCGATGTCGCTGAAAACATTAGCTCCACATCGTCATCATCGGCTATTTTAATGGCTTTCGATCTTGAGTCCGTCGGCCAGTTACACACTAATTCTATGTCAAATTCTTCATATTTTATCTTGGTCGCTTTATAAATCAATTCTTTCAGTTGCACTAAATTATAATCTTTCAACACTTTAGCTGGTTTACACGAGCCACCGACATATTTTCCACGATTAAGTTCATCAACAACCAATTCGCCATCGAAATAACAAATCGTTGGTACACACTTAGAAGTCATTCTGCAATTTATTTAGTCAACTCGTTGCCTATTATCATTTGTTACCAAACAGAAAATGAGAAACAAAATTTAATTGAACTAGGGTTCCTAAAAAAACATACCTTCTATAGCTAATTCCTTGTTCAAGAGGAAGAATTAGATGTCGCTCCTCGTCTATGGCTAAATCCAATCGAGATTAACTAGAATTCGTAAATATTTTCGTAGTTTGGAATATAGGAATTTTGTAGATCTAAGAAAACTTTGGAAAAAGGCAAATATAAATAGGTGGCTGCCTAATAAAGCAGCAGATACTGGCAGCATTTGAGATAGCACATACTGGTAGCATCTCAAATGCCGCCAGTATATTTTTACAAATTATACGGGTAGTGGCGGCATTTGAAATGCCGCCAGTACACGTGACATCCAACGTGACCAAAAGTGGCCTACTATTGTAATTAGTTTAGAATTATACGTGTACTGGCGGCATTTGAAATATCGCCAGTACACGTGGCATCCAACTGAAGCAGATTCTCCAGTGGACCAAAGTGGAGCCCGACAATGTGAAGGCAACTAAGGGGTTGTCGGGTCGCGATTGGTATGGTGCATCCGAGCTTCAGGTGAGGGGTCCATCGCAAAGAGCACGCGAGGTGTGGCATGACGGAGTGGACGGTTCTTCATTTCGTCGTTTCGTAGAGAATTGGATGAGAAATTGAGGAAGGTGTGCATGGCTGTGTATGGATGCGTGCACAGTTAGGGGACTGGTGTGAGGAAGAGTTATAGGTAATTAAGCTTGGTTAGTGATTGATTAAGATAATCAATTAATGTTTATAATTCTAATTCTTATAAAATTCGTATCTCTTACATGCGAGGTCCAATCGAGATGTGGTTTTAATCATTGAACTCGTATGGAGATTATTTATGTCATGGTGTAGCTTTGGTTGGGGATTTAAACACTTGAGAAAGTTTAGGTGAGTGAAGTTAATACTCTGAATTATATTATAGTATAAATCTACGTAATTATATATATTGAAAATATTACCTAAAAGATGTTGGGTAATATATGTATATGCAATTGTTCCCCAATTTGATTGGACTGGTTTGAGTAGAAAATCGAGATTATTGATTAAGATCTCGTGTGTGTGCCTCTATACATACATACATGCAGTAACAATCCGGATATTAAATAAAATAAATAATGATTTAAATTGAAAATTTTAAATCATTAGTTCAAAATTTGTAGTCTTTTATAAAAGATAATTTGTTTTAGAATGATTAATTCTAAATAATTATGAAATAATAGTATTTACAAAGCATTGAAATTGTAGAATTTTGAATGTGAGTTTAAAAGAAATATTTAGTTAACTTAAATCTTTTATTTTTAAATAAAAGAGAACTTTGGATTTATAGGCTTCTTTTAATAAGTTATGTTTTAAATATATTTGAGAAGTTATGTTATTTATCTGGGCTATGGTTTAAATACTTAGTCATTTTAATTGTGAAGCCTAGTAGTTAATAAACTATAAAAGAACGAATTTTATTTTCTTATTGGGTTGAGAAATGAAATCCATAGCCCATTTAAAAGAAAACAAAGAGAAGTCTTTCTTCTCATCTGCATGTACGTACATTTTAACAAACAGAAGAGAAAAAAACCTAGTTCCTCTTCAACCCTAGGTGCAAATTAGCAAATTTAAAATGGGAATAAATTCTTAGAAAATCTAGAAATTTAAGGCAATGATTTTGGAATCCTATTATATCGTCTAGACTATTTGATTTCAGTTGTTATGGTATTTAATTTTGTTGTTCTTTGTTTTTGGTTGAGAGGTTTGTTGTTTTGAGAAATTGGAACTGCAGCGTTCTATTTGCTGCTAAATTAAGAAAAAGAGGTTTCACACAATCTATCTCGGATTATCTAATAGCATGCTTTTGGAATTTTACCTTATATGGTTGAGAAATTGGAATGGTGATCTGTGTTTGTACTGATTTTAAGTGTTGGTTGATTTTAAGTGCTGGTTGATTTTAAGTGCTGCTTTGATTTTAGCGTCCCTGTCATTTGTTTTAATGTGTTGGCTGCTCCATATGTACATACTAGTGAGTGGCCCGTGCTACGCACACGGGCAGTGTTGAATTTAGTATGAAGATAGTAGGGGTATGTGTTGTCGTGGGAAAGACATGAACGCAAACAGTACAATTTCATTAATCTACAGAACAAATTATTGAATCAGCACTTCCATGGTGATAATTGAACATACTTTGTTTACATGTAATATTTGACCATGAAATGTTTACACGTTTAACCTGGCATTTTCTTGCTTTTCCTTTGACCTCCACTAATTTTTTTACACAAGCTTTCATGTATACATTTTGGAAACGGTTAGTAAAGTAGTACTGAAATAATGAACAAACAAAAACAAACATCAAAACATCCTATGTTATATATAGTGTATCATATTTCCGACCTGCAGTCCGAACTGCTAATGTTTTCAGCAGAAGCTCAACTATCTCAGCGTTTCACATAGCTTTTGAAATATGACATCAACTTTTGATGTTCCATTGTCCTACAGATAACAAACACATAATGTGGAGTTATTAGAGTTGTCAAGCGGTTTATAATTTGGAGTTGCTTAAACAGGATCTTATTCCAATGCTTTTCACTTAAATCTTGTTAATATTTAAATTCATGATTTTTTTCGTAGTATAAATCATTAAGTTTTGATTTGAGACCAAACTTATACTGCTCGTTTCTTATGTCAATTGTAAAATATAAGTCTTTCTTGTTGTAGTATCAAAGTACTGGCCCTTATCTTACACTGAGGAAAAAAAATAGAACCTAAAAATTAAATCATGTTAGAAATAGGGCCTTTGAACAAATATAGAGCCTGTTCGAATGTTTTTCAGTAAAACAGTGTTAATAGTTATACTCATGAAATTTTCCCAAAACAGATCCTTACATTTTGATTAGTATTCAGCACACCCTGCAGCCGGTACTTTAGCGGTCATTCAGCAGCTCTGCAATTGTTGAGTTCACATTTCTACAGCGGTGCATCCCTGTCCACCTTGGTTGCTGTCTATCAAGTTAACTCTGGTAGTTACTGAGCTGGTAAATCTAAAATAAGTGTAGATTAACATTTCATAAGCAACCATCGAGCCAAGTAGACAAATTTGCTAGTAGTACATATATTTTAGAATCAAAACTTGTGCATAAACAGTATAAAATGTTGCAGAATTGTAAGTACATAAATATTTAATCACATCAGAACATCAAGAACGTAGCACGTATAAATTGTGAATAGTCATTTAACAGGACTATTTTCAGTTGATCATTAAAATAGTACGATGATATATCTCTTAAAATACAAAAAAAACTCTCCATATGCTGAACTTTCATTTTACAACAATACATAAAACTGAAAGTTAGAAGTTAAAAATATCTTTTTTTGGTCTTCGATTGTCCCAGAAGTCATGAAAATGAGAAACGTGATATTTCTCCAAACTATAGATAGTAGATATCCAATTTACATTTTACGCACTGAATTGTCTAAATCATACTGATCTACTGGTAAATAAGGAATACTTTTATAGTATAGTCTGACTGCAATGAAACCGACATAAACGCAAATATGAAAACACGCCCAAGTTGCTCGTAATTTGTGATAACACGTACACAGTACATATTTATGGTCAGCATGTCATGTGTAGTAAAATACAGAATGTCTGAAGCCAACGCTTCCACCAAATGTTTGGTGAAAACTCAAACGGAGCCTACATGTTGAATTGTAGAAGTAAAGCGTTGTAGCCATGCAGAATCACATCATCATCAAATTTTCACACATCTAAATATTCTTACAACACACTGAAGTAACAACTGAAATGCTGAAACGGTGGTTGACGAAGAAGTAGGTACACTATTTTCATTCTTGCATAATTAAATATGTTTGATACTGCAGAATAAAAAAAGAAAAGCGGTGAACAGAGGGCAACCGCTGTAGGCTTAAAAAAGTTAACTACACTGTACATGAAATCATAAACTGCCGAATACTAATTTTTTTGCTTTTTCTCACGAAGCTTGATCCCATGAGCTGCTGCAACACATTGAATAGTTAAAGAAATAAACCATTTTCAGCATACACAAACAAAACATAAATGATTACATGTCACAAGTTAAATAGTAAAGAAATAAAACATTTTTAGTATACACAGACTAAACTGAAATGAGCACACGTCATAAAGCTTGGTTAATCATTGCAGTGAAGATGCATGGATGGTCCTCGCTACAGGCAGTAGTGGTAGCTGGAGTGGTTCAAACATCCTTCTTAAGACATTTTTCATAAGGCTTGATGTGGTTTAGTTCATAGCTTGTTGCAACTTATTTCACATCCTTGTTGAAAAAAAATTAAGAACCATATCATAAGTATGTACCACAATGTTATTATGAAGATGACTATTGTTGGCAGAAGTTGGTGGAGAGGTTATTATAAAGATTAATAGTAAACACCTATGCCTAAATGTGATTAAGATTAGCAGGTCTTACCTCAATGATAATTCCTCTTTATCCTCCCTTACATCCACTTGTAATGGGTCCTCGAGTACCATGTTGACATCCTTGTTGTCATCCTGAAAAAAAATTGATCTGTGAAAAAAAAAGTTTGTTGGATCTCTTTTTAGTTACAGAGCTTAAGGCAGAACCTTGCTCATAATTTTTTTCCCTTTGCAATCCATAGTTTAAAGTAGTTTTGTAGTATCATGGGTTTGCATATCCGGTAGGGTTATGCTTTGTTCGGTTGAAGGAGTATCATACATTAGTAAACATACAAATAAATTGCAAGTTAGCAAATGGTCAGTGTTATTAAATGGTGGTCTAAGCATGTTTATGTTCAAATAAAGGAAACACTCTGTATTGTAGAATCAAATACAATTGTGTTTAGTAATTACTGAGATATTATAATATTGGTGAAATAGTTAAATGTTGGTTGATTATAATTATGTTCAGTAATCACTGAGACATTGTAAGCTTTTAATGAAAGTATTTAGTAGTAAAAGAAAGTAATTTTAACATGAGAAAATTAGAATGTGATTTGTAAAAGAAGTATTACAGGGAACCTTATGACGTTACTGCAAAACTTTCGTTTTATGTATAAATTTAGTAATAGTCGTTAAAACATATCTGGGAGTAAATATAAATAAATAAATAAATAAATATTCCAAGTAATTATTATAGTAAAAATCATACTATTTTTTTCGCACAGTGATTTGTCAAATATTTTTTGAAAAAAAAGAGTAAATTTAATGAGAAGAACAGTAAAGTTTGATACCAAAAACTTGTACCTTTTTTGAAGAATGCATATTAATTTTTAAGTCAATACGTCAAAGAACGTTAAAAAAATTGCAGTTTAACTGCACGCAGAGTAGGCAGATCAATTGAGTAAATAAAGCAACCAATCGATTTCTTTCGGTTGTACAGGAAAATTGGAGAAGTTACATGAATTTAGAACGTTTGAGTTTGTATAGCTAATACCTGATCGAGTAAGATCGATGATACAGAAGCATCTCCTCTTTTAGTTATTCTTCTTGCAGCCAAAAAAGCATCTAGGTTGTTTATTTTGTAGTTGTTGGGCCTGAACTCAAATACTACCTCAACATCTATTAGTTTTTGAAATATGACATCAACTTTTGATGTTCCATTGTCCTACAGATAAAGAACACATAATGTGAAGTTATTAGAATTGTCAAGCATTTTATAATTTGGAGTTGCTAAAACATGATCTTATTTCAACGCTTTTCCCTTAAATCTTGTTAATATTTAAATTCATGATTTTTTTCCTAGTATAAATCATTAAGTTTTGATTTGATACCAAACTATAATGTTCCTTCCTTGTTTCCATTATAAAATGTAAGCCTTTGATGTTTTAGTATTAAAGTACTGGCCCTTATTTTACACTAAGCAAAAAAAAAACAGAACCTAAAAATTAAATCAAGTTATAAATAGGGCCTCTGAACAAATATAGAGCCTGTTCCAATGTTTTTCAGTAAAACAGTGTTAATAGTTATACTCATGAACATTTCCCAAAACAGATCCTTACATTTTGATTAGATACCAAATCTATACTTCTTCCTTTTCCTAACATGTTTCCAGTGTAAAGTATAAGGTATCGATGTTTTCATATATAGTACTGGTCCTTTTTTTATAGTAAGAAAGAACAGAGCTATTGACTAAATCATGTTATAAATAATATGCATCCTATTCCAACATATTTAAATTAAACAATGTTAATATCTGAAACCATAAATTTTATTAAATTTTTACTACATTTTGATTGTTGTGTGCATGTTCATAATTTATATATTTAGAAATACTGTTACGTAAGGATTCCTTTTTGTTCTAAATGTGAGTCAATAAACTTATTAACAGTAAAGGAGGAAAAACTGGTAAAAATCTAACCATTTCGGAGATTGCAATCATTTTATCAACATCCCGATCTAAATGACCTTCAACTTCCTTGTCAGTGACTATTATTTAGAAGAGAAGCAAACAGCTCAAGTGGAAATTTAGGCTTAGGTGTTTCCGATTGCTATAATTTATCTAGAAAGTCAAAACAATTTCGAGAAGGAACTTTGATACACCTATTTAATTAATTCATAATAAAGAAAAAGAAGACATTTGAAGACCAAACACAAGATATTGACAGTTATACCAGTTCTAGATCCCAATCGGCATAGTCTAAGAAAGCACGCTCAAATGAGCAAATCGTAATCACAAAAAATCTGGCTGTTTTGCATTACTATCATGTCGATGACAAAAGGTACTATACAAAAAATTCATTACATTTGAAATGAGTTGATGTTTTTTGGGTAACATCCCACCATATTTATTTCTGGTAAATAACTCGTGTGAAGACAACAATCATAGGTGAAACGATGAGCATAAAATTTCAACAATCATGATGACATGAACCACTAACTAATGATTTGCATTGAATATACCACATTGGCTTACTTATAGTACATAGCTTTGTTGCATGAGATAATTTGATGCAGTTATATTGCATTACTTTATTTTTACTACATAGCGATGTTGCACTATATATATCTGCAATAGAAACATCGGGTTATCTCACTTGTAATCAGATTATAATCTAAAGCATTTAATACCATTTGGGTTGGTAATCTTGCAAATACTTGCAATGTGCTCCTCCATTGCACAAATGCAACCTGAACACCAATTATGTTTTCATAGAGTTTGAATCGTATTATCACCGTATGAAGTATGAACACCTCAAACTTTTGTACCATATAATTATGATTCCAAAGAAATTATATAGTACCATAATTAGTTGAGTAGAAACGACATATCAAACGTACCAACCTTAACATCCATAAACCATCATTAGTAAATATCCCAACTATAAAAGAAACCATGTTTTTAACATCTGTGAAGTAGTAACACAAACCAGCCCAACATTTGATGAGAAAACATACATATAATGAAATTGTGGTCCAACTTAGTTCGTACGAAATTTAGTTAAATTAGACAGGAAAATGCCTAAACCAATCAATCATACAGACAGAAAATACAGTGGTTAGGTTTGTTATAGAAACCCAAAACAATGAGGTAGTAGATTAGGGTAGTGAGGAGATATGGTTACAATCAAGATTCATACGCAACAGCCCTACAGGTTACAGAAGTTAGAATTACAACAACAAGAGATGCGCAGATGGTTGGAATTAGTCGGAGCAGAAGGAATTAATTAAAAGTCGGAATATAGAGAGGAAGGAAGCAATTACCTGTACAGCCGACGCAGGGGCAAGGAGGATGATGGGGAGACGGGCAGGCGGTAGTTGTTGGTGCACCAAGGAGGAAGATCTGCAAAACGGAAGCCGGAGGCAGGAAAATATGGCTCGGGACAGAGGGGAGAGAGGGAAACGGTTGTTGGATGACGGTGAAGGGTGAGAGGAGGCGACGATTCCGTTGGTGAGAATGCGCGGAGGATGGAATTCGGAAGCCGAGTTTTGTGGTGGAGGGTAGGCAACGAAGTGGGGAAGGAAGGAAGTCTTCAGAGCACGTGATGGAGCAGTTGGAGGCGGTGAGGTATGGGAAGAAAGGAGAGGGAGAAATGGGTAAGCACGTGAGAGGAGGGTTGAAAAAAAAGCGGAAGTGAACAACGATTTCGCATTTTGAAATGAGGACCGTGGAGCAATCCACGTCAGCGTGTGGAAGTTTCTGCTTTAGTATAAAGTAATAGATAGATTGCTGCCTTCTTTCTTTCGTTGCTTGTATTTTCTTTTGCCCGTCCTTGTTACCTTGAAAAATTGGACACGCAACCATTGCATGTTGCTTTGAAAATTTGGCTGCGCTTGTCCCTCATTGCTTTTGGCTTGAAATTGGTTACGTCCTTCATTCTGTAGCCTAGAAATTTGTCACGTCCCTGCCTTGTTTTTATGAATTTGTCATGTGCAATGCCATGATGCAATTGAACACGTTAAATTAGACTACGTGCAAACTCCCTCTTTGTGAATAGCAGTATCTATTTGTTGTTTTATTTTGTTTGTCCTTCACCTTGAAAGTGGTCACACATTTTGTTTTTGCATTAATCGCATAAGTCCTTGCCTTGACTTGTCAACCCATCCTTTGTCTTGTTACGTTGAGATGTCATGCACTTGTGTGCGATTGTACTCGTTTAATTAGACCTATGTGCATTTTTATTCCTTGCAAATAGTAGAATTTTCTACTTACTTTGTTGCATTGATTTGTTTCGTCCCTGATGTTTTGAAAATTGACTGCTCTTAAGTTCATGTATGCAGCATACTTTTGTTTCATTATTTATGAAGTGCATATCTCCCTCCCCCATCATCGTTTTGTCTCTTGAGTTTTCATGCTTCGTTTTGGTGACTTTGTTGCTATTTGTTTTATGGTTTTCTGAATTTGGATTCTCTAATTTAATGGATACAATTTAGATAAGTTTTTGAATTTAATTACTTTATATGTGTGTGTGTGTGCGCATGTATGTATGTATGTATGTATAGATTTAAAAAAGGAATTTATAAAAGGAAGTTTACTACAATTATAGTTTTCAAATTTATTTTCAAATCAATCCAATTTCCATTTATAAATGATTTCAATAAGGAACTAATATATTAAATGAAGTTAATGGATATAGTTTATGATTTAAAAGTATGGTTTTGAAATATAAACCTATTTATTTCTAAACAAATGTTGGTATATCAATATGGTTTTGGGAATATGAGTATTTATGATTTCATAAGTAAATGATTACTTATTTATATGGCTTTTGGAATATGCTCCGTGAACTATAAATCTAATTAATGGAATTTTGGAACAACAATGTATATAAATACGATTTGATATCAAAGTCGAATTTATTGTTTATGTTATCTAGTTGTAAATATATATAGTTGGCAACAAATGAGTTTACGGATTTTAAAATAAGGAGTTTGAAAGTAAGTATATAGATAAAGTATTTTAGAAATTAGTTTCTATATGATAAAATTATATTATTTTCTTTCAGACTATAAATTCTTATTGGATTTTATTGTACATAGTCTTTGGCTATTTATATGCTATTTTGGCATTCTTGTGTGACTTTTGGATCTTGAGATAAAAAAATCAAGAGCTTTAATTCGATAATATGAGGAGTGCTAATAATCGACTTAGTGTTATTGATTGATTTAAATGCTCTCAAGTAACGCTTCATCGAATATGGTATAACTCGTTGAATAGAATGTTTGAGTGGAATTTACTAACCCATTAGCGAATACTTGAATTTCACTGGGTAGTATGGGATGCTTTTGTTAAATTCTTATGATTGCTTTTAGGAAAGTATTTAACACTTTAGGGTTGTATTCTCTTTCGGTATTCGGCATTTGTGTAGGATGGTAGATCCTTAAGAGATATATAGTTCAGGTTTTCTAGTGATATTCGTAATGAGTGAGATTTACTAGCTTCTAGTAAATATTTGAAATTCATCAAGCGGTATGTGACATTTTGGTTAAGTTCTTGTGATTACTGAAGTGATAGTATTTGGCACTTTAGAGATTACACTCTTTTGGTGTTCGGATTTCAGGCCGATAGATCTTTAAGAGGTATACTTATAGATTCTTCCATGATCCTTGAGATCGGTTGAGATTATGTTTTCCATGATCCTTGCGATCGGTTGAGATGTTTC
Source organism: Allium fistulosum (assembly GCA_030737815.1). Taxonomy (NCBI): domain Eukaryota; kingdom Viridiplantae; phylum Streptophyta; class Magnoliopsida; order Asparagales; family Amaryllidaceae; genus Allium; species Allium fistulosum. The sequence continues at coordinate 1,459,909,310 of CM060903.1, forward strand.
CCCCCACGATCCTTGAGATCGGTTGAGATTTAATTTTCCAAGATATGAGTACAATCATTGTGATTGGTATGAGTATAATCATTGTGATCGGTATGGACAATCATTGTGATCGATATGGATTAGGTTTACTTGGATTTTGAGATGTTATTATTTATTCTAGAATTCTGGGCTCTGTGATTATTCTGTGTTTCGTGATTTAAACATCTTGTGTGTTTATATGGATTCCGAGGCTTTGTGGTTTATTCAGTTTTTCGTAATTTAAATATTCCATGTCTTGATATGGATTATGAGTTAAATTATTCTAGTGACTTGTTTAAACGTATGACATCTATATTTATTTATATGTCATGTATCCTTGTGTTATATATTGTTCTCACCCTTTGGATATTTAGAGATAGTCTGACCCATTTAATTTATAATACTAGGGTTAGGTCGAGACTTTTCAGGTTACTGGACATGCAGGCTTTTGGGTGAGTGTGATAGCATGAGGATAAATTATTTTTGACTTTTTAGTTTATCACATGTGGGATTATTTGTATGTATATGGGATGTATATGTTGAGATAGTGATGTGTACTGGATGTATGTTATGTGGGTCTAGTGTGATATTTTGTAGACTTAGGGTATGTATTGGTATATGATGTATATTATTCCGCTGTGATCTGTGACTATTGTTTTATATGATATACTGTTATGATTCTGAGAAACTAGTGTGTTTATTACTTTAGACTAAGACTGTGACGATCCACCTTTTTGAACGATTTAAGTTGATAATAAACCACACATGTCTAACTCAAATCATTCAAAAGGGAAGATTATCAATGGGGTTTAATAAGAAAATAAGGAAAAAGAAGGAAGGCAATACACATAATCTCACAGCGGAATGACAAAATATAATAATCAAATAAACAGTTCATAAAGCAGTTTTACAATATACATTTGATTTCAATTTTTATACAACATAATCAGAGTACAATCAACAAACATACTAAAATAATGCAGCGTAATAATAATAGTAAATACGGTCTTGCAAACTTCATCTTCATCTTCAAGGAATAATGTCTTCAAACACTGAAATACTCAGGCTGACCCGAGCGTAATGAAAAGACAGAACACTCGAGTTAGAACAAAAAGTTCTTATGTAAGTTAAATCAATAACAAGTAAATATGAGTGTAATAGCTTCAGAGATGTTTACGGGATTTTCCATCTCCTATCAAGTGTACAACGTGAGTGCAATAACTTAAGAGATGTTATGGGATTTTCCGTCTCCTAAGGATCCATTAAACTATCTATATATAGTAAGATACGCTATATATGTAGTGTCTATCAGTAAAGTAAAGTATTAAAGTAGCGTTAAGGCTTTACATTGATCCCCCTTAACACATTTTTGAGCAGGTAGTCTATGCAGGTCCTGTAACACAACCAGTAACGTCGGTAGCCGGTGAGTCCCCTATAGGTACCATACTAAAACAAAATCATAGTGGGCACGTATAAAGATAAAGTATGACAAGGTACGTGGGGCAATGCCCAAGGTATGATTCTACCAGTTCACCCTTTTTGGATGGTCATAACACATCGCTGCAACGACTGCCGACCGAGTCCACCACCTCCAAAATCAAATCAAGGTGCACCGATCGAGTCAAAATCAATACAGTAATATGAAGGGGTGATGGCCCCTAAAGGTGGCTAATCCCTTGGCCAAACATAGGCTCATGTTTTAGTCATTTCAAATTGACACAAATGTCGGGGTCATCCATCATCGTTTTCAGTAAACGTCACCAATTCAACTTCTACATTCTGGATAACATCCACCGCGTACACGGTTACTAAAGTGGTTCCGGTACAATAACAGAGAGTATGCCATTCATCCGGCCCAGTCTCTTTAACAACCAAACGCCATTTTCACGCCGGTTGGTTCTTTTAAATTTCAAGAACAGGTCATATTTCATATCAAAATATCATATTCACTTCAAAATCATTTCGAATTCAAAATAAGTTATACCTTCGTATCAATACATTCGTATTTAAATCAATGATTTAAATCTAAATAGTTCCCACCTTTAAAACAGTTTGAATATTGAAAGTGGATTAAATAATTAAAATAGTTTTAATATTGAAAAATAGTTTGGAGTAATTAAAATAGTTTGAATAATTAGGATAGTTTATATATTAAAATAATTTGATTATTAAAATAGTTTTTATATTAAATTTGTTTATATTAAAATTGTTTCTTTCTTTCACAACAATTTAAACTCATGTTCAAATTCCAAATCACAACGAAATCTATTTTTCGACTTCCAATTCAAGCCAACTTCATATTCAAATTTTAATTTAAATCCACCTCAATTCAAACGATTTCAAACTTTACTTCTAATTCAATTTAAATGGTTCTATTCAAATGACTAAAAGTTTCAATCCAATTTCACATTTTTAAACAATTTATTTTTTAAATCCATTTCACATCCAAAACTTGGAAATACCAATTTAAACCATTTTAATTAAAGTAAATTCAAGGTTTAAATTAAAATTTAACCTTTAAAACAATTCACTTCTAATAAATTCAAATCATACCTCAATTTCCACTTTAAGATTTCAAATTAAATCCTTAAACAATTTCATTTAAACAGTTTCAATTTCAACATTTCAAATCTCGAATTAGAAAATAATTTAATTCATATAAATAAAAAATTTATTTTCTATAAAATAATATCATCTAAACCAATTTCAATTCAAGATTTTTGAAACCATTTAATTTAACCAAATCCGGTGTCCATATATAATTTTCTACCCTATGGCCAAGTGATCAGTTATTTCAATTTTTAATTACATGGATGGATATATATCATTTCAACCCAGATTTAAATAACATAGGTATATATCATTTCAACCTATTTCTTAGTTCATTTCAAATAATACAAATGACAATTTTATATTGTCAAATAATAAATAGGGTAATAACAGGGATATGTCTAAATAAATAACAACCATACATCTAACATATCAATCAATAGGCATCCAATTGCAATCAACATCCAAATCAACCAATATATCACAATAGTTACTAGTCATCAATTGTTGGTGTTTAACTAGCAATTAAATTCAATATTAATTTAAATATCAAATTAAATTTCCAAACAACAATCAATAAATTTTTATCACTTCATGATTTCAATTTAACCAATATCAGAAAATTTAGTACTGCGTGAGTGGGTTAAATCACTCACCTTTGATTTATAGCCCATTAAAAATCCAACAAAAGCCCAAAATCTCAACAGCCTTCAAATTCAAACAAACTAGTTTCCTATTGTTCGGAATTCCAATACGAGTTCAACGGAAGAAACCGCGCATGAATTGGAGTCCGTATGCAAAAGTTATTCACGTTAGAAATTTTAAGTTTTAAAATTTAATTAAAATAAAATGAATGGCAAAATTATAATTAACCTATCTCTCTCAACCTTACAGTTTGAACTGAGCCCGATATCACCCATCAGCCGCCGAGTTGACCGCCGTTTCCTCCACCTACATGTCGCCGTAGGCCATGGCACCACAGCCTTTGACCTTGCCTTGCCCCCGCTTACACGTCCTCTAGGTTCGACGTCCTCCAATGTTGCCGCCGCCGCTCGCCACATTAGCGTTTTCAAAGCCTAAATCCTAAATTCCAACCACCTCCACCAACAATAGGTGATGAGACTACCACCGATCAACTCCATGCAGCAAGCTCTACAAAGCCCCTGAACCAATTTCAAAAATCGTTGCCCAAATACCAATCTCCCAATTTGCATTATGGTTTCACGATCATAGATTTTGACCGCGATTTGCCATTGACATGGGCATCATTTTCAAAAACGAACAATTGTCATTGATTTGTATCGTCGAGATCTTCACAACGATATATAATTTGATGGGGTTTGAGTAGTTTGAATTTTTAAATTAGATTTGAAATTCAAAATTTAAGGTTTTGGATATTCACCATTGAAAGGGACAAGTTAGTCAGAAAATACGTATAGAAAAATAGAACAGAATGCTGCTAGGGTTTCATAACAACATATATATAGACAAAGATGGAACAAGAATAGGTGGAACAAATATCGATTTGGCCAAAGCGATGACAAAGGCTCGAAAACCCGTTTCGTTCTCGAAACGAAAATATGTCATCCTATATACAGAAATGTAGGTTTTTAATATTTTTAAACTCAATTAAACTAATTTCAAACCCCAATTCTATTGTATATAAAAGTTAGCTCTAATATCAAATTATATTTATTTTTTACACGTTAATTAAACGAATTATTATTAAACTGATTTAATCACTTTTAAATTCTAAATTAAAAGTTTTCTATCATCATTCTTGGTTAAACAGGAATTAACAACCTTTTAAAATTAAAATTTTCATGTTAAATCCAAGTTTTAAATATTAAATTAATTTCAACATTAAATTACAACAGTAATAAAATCCTAGTTCATTATATTTTAAATTTCAAACAAATTCTTTTATTTTGATTTACCTGTTCTTTATATTAAATCAACAATTGCTTCTTGTTCTATGTTAAAACCAATTTCGATTATAACATATGATTTCTCCTTTAATACGCTATTTATTTTATTCCTTATTAAACTTTACAATTATATCCAATTAGATATAAACATTCATTTTATTCTTTACCACGTTAAAATTTGTTATTTCAAATCTTATTGTTAATATGCAACCCAACATTGTTTCATATTCAATTGATTTGGGTTATCTTCTTTTTACTTTTTGAAATTTGTTATTTAAGGATTTTATCTTAGATTATAACATACATCTAATAACATTTCCAATAATAAATCGTAAAATCTTTATTTATAACCATTTTATTCAACAATTATATTAAATTTAATATTTCTAAATGGTTGAAAATGCGGGTCGTTACAATCTCCCTCACTCAAAACTTTTCGTCCCGAAAAAGAACAAGAAAGGATCAAGAAATTTAATATATTTTATTCAAAATAGTCAATTTATAAAAATTTAACTTACATATTTAAGTTTAATATAAATTTGAAAATAACAACTTCCACGAAAAATTTCTAAGTCTTAAATTTACAAAAAATTTCGGCAGCGTCTCCTTTGCGCGGTTAGATCCGGAAAAATAACAATATCAATAATTACATGGTATACAACTTATCTATACTATAATAAAAAACCTTGGTCAAAGCGGTCAAAGTGAAGCCTTTTTTGAACTACCCAAATTATCCAAGCTGCAAATTCCAACCAAATAATTCTACTGGGGCACTTCCGTCTTTCTACCACCGCCTCATCCCACGTTCCCCCAACCTGCTTCTTTGCACGACTCTATAACTTCCTCTCCCGTTTCCCTTCCCTTTTCTTCTCCGTTTTCTTTTTCCCTTTCATTCCGTTTTCCTCTCAGCCGAGAACAATGGCACTTCCCCTTTTCCACTTTTCAAATCGACGTACCTAAATTGACCAAACTCTGCTCTTCTCTACTTCCGTTCGACCGCCTGCCGAGACGACCACTGTCGCCGCGACGATTCTTGGTACTGATACTAAAGCGATGGCAGCAAACATGACGACCACCATCTGAGTGAAGAATGAACCGCTGCACCCCACGATCTGATTTCGCGTTCTAAACTTCACACGGTCATATTCCCAATCCAGATTCTCAATCGCCATTATTCTCAGTTCACTAAAAATGTAATTTTTCTCCACTTCCTCTTAACTTGCTTTGAAATTTGTGGATCTGTTACTTACCTCATACCGTCTTCGTTCAATTTCAGCACCTAATGATCGATTTTGGTTATTAATATCTACTCATTTATTTACTGATATGATTTTTGGTTTCGTTCATTTCGTGGATTGTAGGGATTGATCTCTACTTCTTCCAAGGAGTGATGGTTACTGCGTTACCAATTTTATGAGGACGAAAATGGAAGTAATAGATCGACTTAAGCACGACCAATTTCAGGACGAGAATCGATGGTTTCATTTACAGGTGATTTTCTACATTGTTTGCCATTTTTTCCTGGCCTTTTAAATGCCAAACGAGTTCTTTTATTCTTTTTGATATGGGTTACAACCTAGAAGCTTAAATATGGTTGCTTTTCACGCTTGATTCCATGGAGGAAGAAACTTCAATCTTTGAACATGGGTGACGATAGATTTACCGACGACGTCCACCGACAGCAACTTGCTGTCCAATTACTGTTCGAAGCTGTAGCAACCGGCAGCCTTTGTTTGTCCAGGTAAGCTATAACCTTTTTCCCTCTTTTCGTCCATTTATTTCTAAAGCTAAGATCTAAAACGTACTTTACTGATTTGGTTTCTTCGGTTTTAAACTGTTTTCTTCACTGCACTAGAATATGAATAGGAATTTGGATCTTTGTGAAACAGCTACAATTGCTGTTTATGGAATATTGAAAAATCTGTACGAAAATGTACAGTATATTGTTCATTACCTCATTTACTTTTTACCTTTTCCTTCCTGTTCTAATATTTATGTCAACAAGTTGTAGTCCTTATAGTTCAGGAAAATGATTTGTTTATATATTGTTCCTTACCTGATTTACTTTTTAACTTTTACAAAGAATATGCAAATATTGCACAGAATTTTTGTTCCTACAATTTATTGAACACAAATTTTACTGTAAGAGCGAGTAAACAAACGAATATTCTTTGTTTTACTTCAGAAGTACTTTCGCAAACTCGGTAAAATAAGTACTCAGTCGGTAATGGTGGTTGCATGCCTTACACTGTCAACTTATTACATATGTCCATTTGTTTTTCTTACCGCTTTTGAACACACCTTCGAAGTTGCAATAAACATTCAATTGTCACAATGTTCATGTTCACATGCGTAATTTTATCAACTTCTACGCTCATTTTTTTTATTCTGTGTTCATTGTGCAGTGCCAGATGTTCATATGCCTATTTCTCCTTCCACCCTTCATTCCATAAAAAAAGGATTGGAAACACACCAACTATTACCTTCACATCTTTATTTCTTTTCAAATAAATATTGTTTACTTAAACTAATTCTTATTACAGGCATGGTACAGTGGGAGTTGCAACTGCACTGCATATCAAAATGACTAAATTCAACCTTCGTGGCAAGATTGGAGTCCAACGCAGGGTGAAGTCCTACCAATACTTTATATAATCATTCTTAGCCATTTCTTTATAACCGACTCAGTTATAAAAGCATAATTCAACTTTAGTGCATGCATGACTGATATGTCTCTTATTTATAAAGTTATTGCTACTGCTGCCACTCCAAATATTTTGATGGAGACTTGATGGATCTCTTAGGACGGACCGGTGCTAACTCAGGCTTATCATCATGTGACTGTGTTAAATGAGGACCTTACTCCTCGAAGGCAGCTCACTCCCTCAAGTAACAAAAATTTTAACAACCTAATTCAGTAGTCCATTCCTTAAATCTTCTTCTACATATGGTATGTGGTCACACTCACACATACTGCTTTCCAGATTTGATAAATATTAGTATCTTGGATGTTATATCAGTTCATAAATATAATTTTTTGTATATAGCTCTTTACTGTTACCATAGGTAGTTAAAATAATAGTTTTGTAATTATCACAGGGTAATTCTTTCTTCCATATAGTTAAGAAGAAGAATATGCATCTTACTTGCAGCTCCTCAATGGACATGACTTAAAAGAAGCAAAAAGGACGTATAAGGGATTGAAGAGAACAATGCAAATATTGACAATGAGTAGAAGACCTTGCTGCAGAGAAGTAAGAATCATGAAACAGTGAAAGAAATAGCGGTGCAGCCAATATCGGTTTGATGTAATCACATGCAGCACTCACAAATTAACGTCGAATCTGCGAACAAGCTTAGTAAAGGAATTCTAAGGTCAGTAAAGATGTTACCTTTATCATATTCTTAGTTTTGGGAATGTAAATTTATACCGTCAGGGATAGTTTGTTGTATTGGTCTGTTTCAGGGTGTAAATTCACCATCATCTTTTTGGACAATTTGAACTTGAATCGACAAAAAGCAAAGAAGAAATATGAACTCTTTTGATTGTATAAATGAAATTGGCTCATACTATTGTTAATGAATTTTTGAATTGGCAAAATATATATATACTTTCCTTTTTTATTTATATTTTCTATTAATCTTTGCATGGCTATATATATTTATATTAAATACAAATGCAAACAATACCTTAAGTTAATAAATAGGCAAAGTAAATGTTTAGTAGTTGATTACTTAAAGGTAAGATTGTGTGCATAACAGAGCACGTGTATGTGCTGCCAGGGAGTGAAAAGGAATGCGTAAGCATGTGCGTAATGTGTGTATGTGTGTGTGTATAATTTATGCGTGCATATGTGTTGATTTCCATGGGTGAGTCAATTCGTGAGTGAATGTGAGTGTATATTTGTGTGTTGATATCGTGTATCGCGGGTTGTAGAGTTTAAGGGATGCTGCTGTGTGATATATAGGTTGCGTAAGTTATGCTAAGAAGTAGTAGAGTGTGTGTGTAGTGTCTTCTGTGAGAGAAGAGAGAGTACGTGTGTTTCAGGTAGGGTGTGCAAGGCAGTGAGTGTGTGTTTTCTAGAATGTGTATGTGTGCTGTTGAGTACTGCCTGCGCATTGGTTACGTGTGGGTCTACATATCCTTTTGCTGTCATTTTGGTTATTTCTTCATTTTTGCGAGTGTAGGGTTGAGTTATGTTTGTTGCTGCCAATTGAATTTCTACGTTTACAGCAGAGTTTGTGCCAGGTTGAGTGAATATGTGTGTAAGTGCAAACATTAGTTTGTGCGTGCTCATTTGAAGGGGTATGCATGCCTAAATATTTTACATAAATAGCAATGTTTGCATTGGTGAAGTGTCATGCACTTCATATTATAAACACTTGCATGCCGCAATATATATGCGTGTATATTTAGTGTGACAGTTTGTTTGCAAGGCACGTGTAAGGTGCTATTTATATTGTTATGTAGGTGTTGTGCTCTAATTTTTTTGAGCCACGTCTTTTTGTAGTTCTGGGCATTATTGTATACTTATTATGTTATAGAATATTAGCACTCAAGAAATAATATTCTCAGTATAATTTTTTTATCAATCTTCTGCTTCTTGAAAACAACAAAGACGATACGTGAATAAAGTAAACCAAGGACGTGGATAAAGTTCAATATTGATGAAATTAACGAGTATAGTGATAGACCTCGCATGTTACTTATTGTTTTCTTTGCATGTGTAAAGATTACATGAACTATCTTTTGGTACACTGTTAAACCATTACATATATACACACCTAAACGTGTGTATTGAAATAGTATGTACATATACTTTATTTATTTGATAGGCTTCACCATTGATGCAATAGGCCATGATAAGGCAACCTAGGTTCCATATAACACTCATTTCCAACTAGAAAGAAATTTTCTATGCACACGTCCATTGGACATATATGCACAGTGGTATCTATAAATTCAATTATGTTATATATACACACACACAAATATATATATATATATAATTAAAAATTCAAATGTGTGCTTGGTACATGTCTCGGAGTAATAACCATTGTTGAAATCTGAATCATTATATGGTTTGAGTTGCAATATAAAAAACTTGGTTGTTGTTAATGCAGAGTCTTGATTGCATATGAGAATACGTCACTTCCTTCTTTCTCACAATATCATAATTGTAACAAAGACAAAATACGTCGCTTCCTTCTTTGCACACGTCCAACGGACGTGCCACCATACTTGTTTCAATAATAAAGCATCCCGAACCATGGAAAAACAAATAAAATACCGCTACAAAACCGTAATCCGAAAACGTACCTATATGTCGGGCAAACAAAACTCTCTTTATGAATGCAATTGCTAGCCTTTGCTTCCATAAACCTGTATCTTACTTACATAATCCAAAAGAGTTAAAACTACGTAAAAGATCAATATACTAGTTGTTCCAATCAATAACACAAGCAACACAACATATATAATAATCATATGCAAACGAAAGCAGTACGATCATTATATGCAATAAAAGAACCCATCACACATCCATAGCAACCAAAAACTAATGGTTTGTCCAGGTTCATAAACTTTTCATAGTACAAGGGTGATAAATAAACTACCAAGCTATTATCCCGCCCTTTGGCAAGGCCGTGACACTGAGAACTCGACTAGAGATCAAAGACAGTTTGTTCAAAAAATCGATTATGCGCAGGCTCACTATGGATATCGATGAATTTTGTCCGAGTCCGGATCGAGCCAGAATTGGTATGACACGACAAGCGAAGCTATGAGAGTCAACGTTCCAAATTTCAGGTCAATCCGAGTTCGTATGCTCAAATTACCACCGATGCAAAATTGGTTAAAGACAGCCTACTTCGACTCCCTCAGGAAAGCTCACTTCGACTCGCTTTGCTCAAATTCATCATGGAAGCCCACTTCGACTCGCTCCTCTTTGAGCCATCCTTCGACTCGCTCCGTTCACAATCATCAGAAGCGGCACCTTCGACTCGCTCCGTTCACAACCATCAGAAGCGGCACCTTCGACTCGCTCCGTTCACAACCATCAGAAGCGGCACCTTCGACTCGCTCTGTTCACAACCATCAGAAGCGGCACCTTCGACTCGCTCCGTTCACAACCATCAGAAGCGGCACCTTCGACTCGCTCCGTTCACAACCATTAGAAGCGGCACCTTCGACTCGCTCCGTTCACAACCATCAGAAGCGGCACCTTCGACTCGCTCCCTTCGACTCGGTTCGCAACACTCAGAAGCGACTACTTCGACTCGCTCCACTTCGACTCGCTCCACTTCGCCTCCAACAGATGCCTTCTTCGACTCGCTCAACCAACACACACTTCGACTCGCTCCGCCTCAAGCCATACTTCGACTCGCTCCACTTCGTCGACTTCGCATCCATCTGAAGGCGTCTACTTCGTATCCATCGATGAAGAGCAAAGCACAACATTCAGTACAGGTTAGCGCCACGTCACCGAGTCACGCAGAATCGAGTCGAACAGAGCGAGTCGAAATAGAAGCGAGTCGAACCAAACAGCCAACCGAGAAACTCCATTTCGTATCGATCATATCTCCCAATCTACAAGTCCAAATGCTATGAAATTTTCACAGAAGACTACGTGCATGCTAAAGAATGTCCACGCCAAATTTCGACTCGGTTGGATGAAATCTTGATCGAGTCGAAATATGTTCGTATCAATCGCGGATCGGACCGAAACTTCACAGGCTTGGGCGTGCGGGCCTGGTCACGTGCCAGAGAGGGTCTCTCGAGATCTGAGCAAAATACCAGCCTCCTGCACCTATAAATAGACCCCCAAAGCCAATAGAAAAGGGGTTCTTCTTCTTCTTTGAGATCTCCAACGCCCAGACTCTGCCGGATCCAGATCCAAACTCCATTGCTGCTGCTACCAATGAATTTCACTGCTGCAAATCATAATTATCTGTTGTAATTCATTGAATTCACTTGTAAACATCAAAGAAAGATCAATAAAGCAAACTACTTCAGAGTGGACGTAGGCAAGATCGCCGAACCACTATAAATCTTGTGTCTCTGTCTACTTCTTTCTGTTTTAAGTTTATTATTCTTCATTTTTATCCTCTACAATACTTAGATCTGCGATCTGTGATCATATATTGCTGATTTGTGTTCATACACTGGTGCTTTCACGACATTCGGGGTTTGTGACCATTTTTGGCGCAAACACAAGCATACCTTACATTCAACAACCTTGGGTAATTACTCAATAGACTATTCATACAACCTCAAACGATTTGAAGTGTCATTTCCCAAACTTCCCATAAGCCAAACAACATAGAATTTAAATATTATTTAAGTTTGTACGATTTACATGTATCATTGTACACAATATTAATTTTGATCGCTTGCTTAAATACATAAATTTCACTTTCGAACTAGTAATGATAACACAATCACTCTAGTGCGGACTATGATCCGGTTTCTTGATTAGAAATCTCTGTTTTCCTTGCATAACTATAAACTATGATAGAAAACTTCAAATTCATATCAAAAATCCATATCAAGCGTTCGCCGTCAAGAACCGAGCGGAAAAAAAATCCTATCTCGGACTGGTGTGAATTATCATAAATCATGTATTCGAATTTGGATCAAAACTGTTATGTGGAAAAAAAATGATCTACGCACAACTTACATATTTTAACAACCAAACGTCATTTTTCACACCGGTTGGTTCTTTTAAATTTCAAGAACAAGTCATATTTCATATCAAAATATCATATTCACTTCAAAATCATTTCGAATTCAAAATAGGTAATACCTTCGTATCAAAACATTCGTATTTAAATCAATGATTTAAATCTAAATAGGTCCCACTTTTAAAACAGTTTGAATATTGAAAGTAGATTAAATAATTAAAATAATTTTAATATTGAAACACAATTTGGAATAATTAAAATAGTTTTAAAAATTGAAAATAGTTTGAATAATTAGGATAGTTTATATATTAAAATAATTTGATTATTAAAATTGTTTTTATATTAAAATAGTTTATATTAAAATTGTTTCTTTCTTTCACAACAATTTAAACTCGTGTTCAAATTCCAAATCACAACGAAATCAATTTTTCGACTTCCAATTCAAGTCAACTTCGTATTCAAATTTTAATTTAACACAACTTCAATTCAAACGATTTCAAACTTTACTTCAAATTTAATTTAAACGGTTCTATTCAAATGAATGAAAGTTTCAATTCAATTTCTCATTTTTAAACAATTTAGTTTAAATCTGTTTCTCATCCAAAACTTGGAAATACCAATTTCAACCATTTTAATTAAAGTAAATTCAAGGTTTAAATTAAAATTTACATCTTTAAAATAATTCACTTCTAATAAATTCAAATCATATCTCAATTTCCACTTTAAGATTTCAAATTAAATCCTTAAACAATTTCATTTAAACAGTTTCAATGTCAACATTTCAAATCTCGAATTAGAAAATAATTTAATTCATATAAATCAAAATTTTATTTCCCTTAAAATAATATCATCTAAACCAATTTCAATTCAAGATTTTTAAAACCGTTTAATTTAACCAAATCCGGTGTCCGTATATAATTTTCTACTATATGGCCAAGTGATCAGTTATTTCAATTTTTAATTACATGGATGGATATGTATCATTTCAATCTATATTTAAATGACATAGGTATATATCATTTCAACCTATTTCTTAGTTCATTTCAAATAATACAAATGACAATTTATATAATGTCAAATAATAAATAGGGTAATAACAGGGATATATCCAAATAAATAAACAACCATACATCCAACATATCAATCAATAGACATCCAATTGCAATTAACATCCAAATCAACTAATATATCACAACAGTTACTAGTCATCAATTGTTGGTGTTTGACTAGCAATTAAATTCAATATTAATTTAAATATCAAATTAAATTTCCAAACAACAATCAATAAAATTTTATCACTTCATGATTTCAATTTAACCAACATCGTAAAATTTAGTGTTGTGTGAGTGGGTTAAATCACTCACCTTTGATATATAGCCCATTAAAAATCAAACAAAAGCCCAAAATCTCAACAGTCTTCAAATTCAACCAAACCAGTTTCATATTCTCCGGAATTCTAATACAAGTCCAACGGAAGAAACCGCGCGTGAATTGGAATTTGTACGCAAAAGTTATTCACGTTAGAAGTTTTAAATTTTAAAATTTAATTAAAATAAAATGAATGGCAAAATTGTAACTAACCTATCTCTCTCAACCTTACAGTTTGAACCGAGCCCGATATCACCCATCAACCGCCGCGTTGACCGTCGTTTCCTCCACCTACACGCCTATTGTAACGACCCGTATTTTTTATAATTAAAAATATTACATTTCATAAGATTTTTGGAATTTATTATTGTGAGAAATTAAAATTTATGATTTATAAATGGAAAAAAATTATTAGAATATATTTTAATAATGTTGATTGAATGAAATTGACAACTGTTTAATGTAATTTCAATTAATGGTAATAATAAAGGTTGATAATGAATAAAATAAATGTTGTATAAAACGGAGAAATCAATGTTATTTAATTGAAATTGGTTTTAATATTTGTAAGTAAACTTATAAACTTTGTTGTAAACAATAAATGTATTAATGTGTTCAAATTATTTAAACGAGTATATATGCACGTCCAAGTGGACCTGCATCTTATCATAATGTGCATACATTAATTCAACAATGTGAATTTGTAGTATGTTTCAAAGCATGTATATTTTTTGTTTGTAGATATAGTATACACTTATTCTTGTCATAATGTCTATAAATTTGTAAGTGAGATTCACGGTATGAATGGAGGCGGTTTTGTTAAAAAGAGATATATGAAGCCTCCCTTGAACCCCAAAAAAATATAAAGGATAAAATGTTGAAGTCGTATAACTAAAAAAATTAAAGATAGGATCATTTTGAAAATAAAAATAAAGGATAAGATGTTAAAGTCATATAACTAAAAAAAGAAAGACACGATCATTTGAAGACAAATAAGTAGTCTAATATTCAATAACTCATCCATAACACTAAGATTTATTTTCACGATTAAGGCCAATGAATTACCAGAGTGGTACTATTCTTGAATACTCATGTACCCCTGAAGAGACTGATATACATAACCTTTGATATGTATCTACTTAGAGGGTAACATTGGTTTCTACTTTGACAAACCATTAATTTGGAATGGGAATGCTATGTATATACTCATATAACATAGAAAATATGGATACTAATACGATATACATAATCAAACACGATAATAATCCAACATCACACATCAAAACAAACATGTATGTAAATCTTTTCAACAAAAATATTTAACACCAATAGTATCATAGTCCAATAGAAAAATATCATAATGTCATGATAAATTAAAACAATAAAATAGTACAAAAAGCATCTCTCTCAATGCCATGTAGAAAAAGTCCATACTCTACCATCAAGTGCAAATGTTTTTTTAATCAATTTTATCTCTCTTGCAGCACATGTAATACTATTCTGATTTGGTGTAACTTTTTAAATTTTGAAGCAGTTATCCTCTATGAACATTTGGATTCTTGAACTGAAACTTGGCTCCTTTAAATGTGCAGATTACTACTACTATAATAAAAGATTTGCCTTTACTGTCTTTAATTTTGAGAGCTGGAATCCATAAAGCTCAGAGCTGAAATCCATGTAGCTTGGAATATTTTTCTGCAAGCTGAAATTTAAGACATTTGTGAACTGTTAATTCATGTTCTTTAATGAACCCTTAGCCTTTGCAGTAGATGTTCAAATAAATGAAACATAGAAATACTCTGTGAAGTTTCTTTTCAACAGCTTCATGTGTTACTATTGAGTTCTAATCTTTGAAAAAATGCCTGTGATCATATGAGCTTCTAATTTTGAGCTTCCAACATCTATCTATATCCATGACCTTATAGCTATTGTTGGCAAATTTATTCTTTATGTTAATCGGGAAAGACCAACTTGTCATACGATTTATTCGAGAAAAAATACTTCTACACTATTTTCCAGAATAATAAGTACAATTATTCGAACAATATCAGTCATACGATATATTTGAAATAGTTTGTATCATATGATTAGTACATCAAATAAATTAGAACATGTTGATGAATGATGCATATATATTATTTAGCAAGTGGAGATGCTCGTTGGACTTATGACATGAAAAAAAGAGCGAAATCATTTTATTACAAACATAATTTGATTTTCATTTTTATGGATACATATGCATTTGGTTCACACATGAGCAAACAAAAGTGTGAGGATCTCAATAATCAAATGATAAAACTGATAATAACATAGTGGTAAAGCAAACAAAAAAATAAAATAAGAAACGCAATTTGAAAAATAGTTAATCAAGTATTTAATGCTTTATATTTACATATCATTACTACTCAAAAAATTCAACTACAATCTTAGTCCAATAGTTTCAAAAAATTTGCTTGAACCCGTAGCACTATATGTAGAGTAATGTTGCTATATCATTTCCTAAAGACAAATTGCAAGTTGCTCAAGTAGTATTAACACATTTAAACAAATAAAATTGTATTGAAATACCTGTTATGCTTTATTTAAACTGGTTTCCCTTATTTCAGTTGATTGAATTACATTTCCATCACCTTGGTCAATCGTTTTGTCTTCTGTTGTTACTATTGCTTCTTCTAAAGCTTCTCCAAATGTTATTTTGTTTTCAATGGTTTTTGCTTCCATGCATGCAACTTCCTGCTAGATATTCATATCAGTTTCCTAGACATTTAGCTATAGATTATTTTTACAGACATTTAGCTACATGGTCAATATTTGTTAATTTCAATTGTTTTGATAATTATTTTGATTTCAAGGTGAACTTCACATGTATCGCTGAAACATGTTATCGTCCAAATACTTCCGGTGTATGATTGAACAATTGAACCCATGTCGATAGTCTAATATTACAAATTTAATTGATATTGACAATCTCGTTGCACTTAATTTTTCGCTTAATTATGCAATTTGTAATATATACCAACTAAAAGAAATATCAATCGAGTTTGTAATTTTCTACTACGAGAAGCTATTTAATTTGCGGTCATCTTTTAAAGGATTTAATTTTTATAGAGTATAAACATAATTTTATGACATAATAATAAAGAATTTTTTGTTCATGCTAAAGGAAAAAAATGCTGGAAATGCAAATATTGTAAGAAAGCCATACATGAGTTTCAAAGCCTTTGCGACACATCAACAGATCTAGTTTGTGCAGCGAACTCGAGGAAGACGCTGGATGTGGAAGAGTACCAAGTCAGACCTAGTTTGTGCAGTTCATTGAAGAAGACATTGGGACTGGAATCGCCTTGGATGTGGAATCGCACCGAAGTATCCTATTTGTTGGAGAAGACGGTGTGTGTGGAATCACCTGGATTTGGAGTTAGGGTTTTTTAGGTCTGGGTAAGCTGACAAAAGTGACAAGCGATGTTAAAATGTGCAAAGGGTAATTCGGGAAATTTGAAAAGACATGGTCGATTTTGTGTTCACTGAATTATCTCGTTGATGAAGAATGGATGTAGAGGAGAAAAAGGACGGAGGGTTTCTAGATGCAAAATGAAAAACAAAAAATGGAGGAGGGCATCTGGATGTAAAATGAAAGAAGGACGAAGGGTATTGTAGGTATTTCAAAAAGATACAAGTAAATAAATGGAATGAATTCTCTTTATTAGTAGTAGAGATGTAACAACTGTTCATTTCTCATCATATTATTTAATCCGTTTGAAATTAATTTGGAAATCAATGGAAATTTAATATAATTAAATATTGCAGTTAATAGAAGAAAAGACGTTAACCATTGATATGAGTGTAATAAATGAAACTTATGTTTAATGAACACATAAAGGAATTGTTGATTTAATATAAAGAACTTGTGATCAAAATAAAAAGATTTGTTAAAATATAAATTATAATAAACTAGGTTTTGTTTCTATTGTAATTTAATGTTAAAATTGATGTAATATTTAAATATTGGATTTAACATGGAAATTTTTATTTTTAAATATTATCAATTCCTGTTTAATCAAGGATGATGATAGAAAACTTTTAATTTAGAATTTAAAAGTGATTAAATTGATTTTAAAATAAATTGTTTTAATTAACGTGTAAAATTAGTCATTTTGGGCACTGTCTTGGATTTCTACAAAACTAGTTTCATCGGATCCGTAATAGTGAATTATTATAGGATTTCAAGTTTCGTAGTGGTCGGACTTATCGTTTGATCGTGCGAGCTCGAAACGCATATAAATCAATTAAAGGAATTTAATTAAAATAATTTGATTTTAAAAGCTAACTTCTATCTACAATAGAATTAGAATTTTAAATTTGTTTCATTGAGTTTAAAAATATTGAAAACCTATATTTCGATATATAGGATGACCTATTTTCGTTTCGGGAATGAAACGGGCTTTTCGGGTCTTTGTTATCGCTTCGACCCAATCGATCTGTTCCATCCATTTCTATTCAAATATTTGCCTATATATATGATGTTATAAACCCTAACAACCTTCTATTCTATTTCCTGTATGTACAATTCAGTCTAATGTGTTCCTTTTTAATAGCGGATATCCCAAACCCTAATTACAATTTCAAATCAAATCCAAAAATTCAAATTACTTAAATCCATTCATATAATATATCATCACGAAGCTCTCAACGAATGGAATCAACATCTATGATTCGTTTTTCTATTGGAGGCTCCATTTGTCTAGAAATTGGCGAATTATTCTTGGTTGTTCATTCTAGGGTTTGGATTCAACGGTGGATCATCGACTATACGATGATCGGAGGGTACCATGGCGTAGAGCTTGGTGAATGGTGATGATCTATGGTGGCCGATCATCAGGTTATGGCCAGAGTTTGCCAGAAATGGCAAATAAATGCGACGGCGGCACTGGCTCATCGACGCGACGGCAGGCAATCGCGTGGGGGCAAGGTAGAGCGACTCGAGGTGGCAGAGCTCATGGTGTGGTTAGATCTTCGCACAATAGCTTGTAGGAGGCGGCGACAGAAGATGATTGGTGGTGGCCGTGAGTTGTTCGAACTGGAGATGGCGGTAGGGTTTTGCAGAGGTGTCGTAAATTACTCTTTTACCCTTTTTATTTTAATTTAATTTTAAATTTCACTGTTCTAATGCCAATAACTTTTGCATACGAACTCGGATTCGTGCGCGGTTTCTTCCATTGGGTTCGTATCGAAATTCCGAAGAACATGAAACTGGTTGGTTGGATTTGGAGACTGTTTGAATTTTAGGCTTTTATTGGATTTTTAATCGGCTATAAATCAAAGATGAGTGATTAAACCCACTCATGCAATGCTAAATCTTCTTATGTTAGTTGAATTAAATTTATGAAGTGATAAGAATTATGTTGATTGCCGTTTGGTAGTTGTAACACCCCTAATTTTTAATAACATTATTCAGAAGATTTAATTAGAATATATTAAATAGAATAATGTAGATAAGGAGATTAAGGTTGATTAATAAACTAAGTGGCTGTGCTTATTTAAACAAATGAACTCATAAATGGTTATGTGTTAGCAAAAATAGACATAAGGGCATTAGGGTAAATAGTCGCCCATGTTCTCATCCTATACCAATTTCCCCTTAGTCATACACATTCATTTTATCAAAAGCAAAATTATAACCATAAGAAGAAGGGCAAGGTCGACCATTAGGAAGAAAGAAAAGAAGAGAAAATCAAAGTAAAGCTTAGGATTCAAGCTAGAAGGAATCAATCTCAATCAATCTTCAATTTCCTTATCCAATCTAAGGTGAATAATAATCACTACATCTCTATTTTTGGTTTTATAATCATATGATTTTGGATTTAAGGAATAAATTCGTTTTTATGATTTATTGAATGATGATATGCTTGGTTTATGATTTATGTGGTTTAAACAAGATGGTTTAAATAGAGATATGCATGGTTTTAGGGTAAACCCAAAGTTAAATGATTTTTAAATGCCATGGAAAAAATTTATGTTATGAAAAACATGATTTTGGAGTTGAGTTTCAATTTTTATAATTTTCCAAGCCGTGGAGAATTAATTATGAATTTTCAAAGGAAAATGGTTGTTTGGGTTTATAAATTTATTTTGAAAAATATATTGAGAATTTGGGTCTAAAATTTTGATATGTTAGATAACACGATTAAAGTGAATTTCTAGAATTTTTGGGGTTTTTTACTAAGTAATTTAGTATGGAAATTAAATTATTTTAAAAGGAGGACCTAAATGATTTAATGATTATGTTAATAGGAAGGGCTTATTTGTTAAATGTTGTTTAGTTTTAAATCTGGGAAAATGCGGCAAATTTTAGTAAATAATTTGAAAGTTTAATGTAACCAATCATGTGTTTACAAGTGGGCAAGTTAGTTATAAAAAGTTTACTTTATTTGGTAAAAATAGTCTTTTTGCTCAGGTAAAGGGGTTCCACCTTCTTTAGAAGGACCCTTCGACTCAAACCTGCCGCCTCCAACCTAGTCGAAACCTTCTAGGTTGAAACCAATAAACCAATACACATGGTACCATTTAAATGGTACGTAGTGGATTGGAGAAAGGCGGAAGGTAGGGTGTCGGAAGGTAGCTTTCGAAGGGGTTGGTTCCTTTGTTTTATTTTGTTTTAAAAGGAAAGCACTTGCCTGTTTATAAATGGGTTTCGAAGTAGTCAAAACCAATGGTTTCGAAAGAGTATTTCAAAGAGGCTTTCGAAAGAGAGCCGCCGCCTATGTTTTAAATACGTAGCTTCCAAAGGAGTTACTTAGATTTTGTTTAAAGCTTTTGGAAGGGGTAGTTTTAACCAAGTCGAAACCCTTCTGTGGATTGATGACCTTCCGATGGCATTAAATACATCAATGTTGTCTAAAGGTTCAGTGTTTTTATAAATACAAGCCACTTCCTGATTCTTTCGAAAGGGGTTAGGGGTTTTGAAGGTAATGCTTTCGAAAGGGGTTCGAAGCCAACCTTCAAAGGGTTTTACCTAGATGTTTTAATGCTTTAGAAAGGATGGTTTCGACACCATCAAACTTCCCCAACACTTTTTGAATTAAATAATGGTTTCGAAAGAGATGTTTTCGCTTATGTTCACTTTGACCCAAAATGATGTTTTAAGTATAAACCCGATGCTTTCAAAAGGGGGGACTTTCAAGGGTTTCGAAGGGTAACCTTCAACGGTTTCGATAGAGTACTTTCTAATGGTTTTGAAGCTATGCTTCTATACTTATATGATAACACTTTAACATGGTCGAAAGGTCTCGAAAGAGATGTTTTAAAGTATTTGAAAGGCAGGAGCTTAATGTTTTGTCAATGGATTTTTATGTTTTCAAAGGAGGTCATCCTATGAGGTCGAAAGCAAGGTTTCGAAGGTGTCGAAAGGCTTTTAAAACCCAAACTCAAACTTTTAAAGGAAAAACCCATGGCTAAATGAAGGAGTTTTGAAAGGACTTTAAGTAAGTAAATCTGAAGAAGTATTGCCTTGATAGAAATATAAGTTAAAGGAATTAATTATGTTTTATATGAAATGTAATTCAAGGACCTTAAACCCACATGAGTAGTATTGTTAAATTGTTTTGTTTGCTGCTTCAAATATGAATATATTCACTTGATAAAGAACCTATAACTGTATTTTGGGAACAAAGGGGTAGAAGAACCAGCTAGGTTAATCCAGTAGTGAATATAAATTGATTAAACTCCTGATCAATGAGTAGAATTGCATCCAAGGAGTCAGGAAGACCAAAATATAGGATGCCTAAACCTTAAAGTTGTCCGGGAGAAAGGTTCATAGTAAACACATGAAAACTATGATTATGTAGTTATTGGGGGTAATCATCAGGTTCATAGTAAACCCATGAAAACTATATATTAAGGTAGGTTGGTAGGGGCTAATTGGTTTGTAGTGAACCCATGAAAACTATATCCGGATTAAGAATTGACATCAGCCAATAGGTTCCTAGTCAACTCATAAAAACTAGGATAAGAAAGAAGTTAACAAAGGCATCAATAGGTTCCTAGTCAACCCATGAAAACTAGGATGAGAAGTGAGTTACTAGATAAATCCATAGGTTCCTAGTCAACCCATGAAAACTAAGATAAGGGATTAGTTATTGGAATGACTAATAGGTTCAGGGGGACCCATGAATTAATTAACTTAACTAGCAGGGGCATACAGGTTCTTAGTGATCCCATGAAAACTATGAAATAGGACAGACTGTCCATGTGTAATGAAAAAGGTTATTAGTAAACCCATGAAAACTAATAGGTTAAGGGTGACCCTAGAAACTATAATTATGACAGGGTGTCAATTTAAACTAGGGATGGGAAATCCTAAATGTTTTTATATATGCATATCATCATGATATTTGGAAATGTATGTTTTAACCTTTGTGGATGCAGGAGCATAATATATGGTTTTATAAAGGTTTTAGGATACTAGTGAGGAGGAAAACCCGTCCCGCTAAGCGGCGTGGTCTCACTAGATATCTAAAAGGATTTAGATGTTAGATTATTATTCATATCAGGCTTTATATCCGACTCGAAGTTTTTGTTTTTCCCTTAAACTCTCGGGTACTCAATTGATTTTGAGTAGTTTGAGGTTTAGGGTTTTTAGGTTCTCTTCTTAGACGAATAAAGCTTCTTGAGGCATGTAGGAGGCAGTTAGTTATTTAGGGTTTTCTTTTCCGCTGTGTATTTGGATGTAAAGGCAAATTTATTAGCCTTACTATATACTCTGATCAACCAAGGGGGCATCTTCATACGTCACTCTTGGCGTATGTGTAATAATTATATTTTGCTAAACGTGGTTATCGTTTTTGGGATTATGTAATGAACATCAAATGTTTTGAATGGAATGTGGAAACATGTTTTTGATTTGTTAAATTTTTCCCATATTCTTGTGATTTGTGTATCAATGTATCAAGCACCGCCGTATTTGGTCGTCGAAGACTAATAACCATGGATAACTGCAGCATCCATAGCCATTAGTTTTGGGCCTCCAAGTAGGGGGATGTTACAGTAGTTAAATTGACATTTTAATTAAAATCAAATTTTATATTGAAGTAAATTGATAGTTAAATTTGAAATTGAATCTGAATTGCTAGTTAAATACACGATATTGATAACTAGTTAATTATTGTGATTTATTGGCTGATTTGGATGTTGGCTGTGATGGATGTCTATTTGTTGACATTTTGGATGATTGGATGTTTATTTATTTTTATATATCCCTATTATCACTCTGTATATTAAGGGACAACATATAAATTGTTATTGGAATTATTTCGAATAAATCAAGAATAAGGTTGAAACGACATATATCCATCCTTGAAATTAAAAATTGAAATAACTATTCACCTGGCCATAGGGTAGAAAATTATATACGGACACCGGATTAGTTAAATTAAATGGTTTTAAAATTTCAAATTTGGATTTTTGATTAAATGATATTGTTTTAAAGGAAATAAATTGTGGATTTATATGAATTGAATTATTTCTATCCAAGCTTTGAAATGTTGAAACTGAAATTGGTTAAAGGGAAATTGTTTTAAAGAATTAAAATTGAAATGTGAATTATAATCGATATATGACTTTAATTTTGAAAATTGAATTATTTCAAAGTTTGAACCTTAAATTGAAGAATGAGGTTTAATTTGATTTAAGTGTTTTAAATCGGTAAATTGAAATTGAACTTGAAATCGATATGAATTGAAATGGTTTAAAATAAGAATTGGATTGAAATTTAAATCATTGAATCGAATTGTTGAATCGAATTTGAAGTTAAAATTAAACGTTTCGAAATTGAAGTTAATTCGAATTAAAACTAAAATCAAGTTGATTTGAAATTAAATCGAAATTGAGTCAATTGAATTGAAAGATTGGAAATTGAGCTTTGTTGATTTGAAATTTGGACATGGGTCCAGATTTGTTGAAATGGAAGGAAACAGTTTGATTTGATACTATTTTCAAAATAAATTATTTTAATATAAACTGTTTAAAATCTATCTTTTTAATATTCAAATTATTTAGATTTTCCAAACTATTTACTATATAAACCATTTTCAATACTCCAACTGTTTAAACCTTTAAACTATTTAAACTATTTAAAATTATTCAAACTATTTTCTAAAAATTCAAACTGTGCAAAGTTGAAATGTTTATATTTAAATCATTGATTTAAATGTGAATGTGGTTAAATGAGGTTATAACCTAAGTTAGAATTTGAAATGATATTGTCAAGTGAAAATGACATATTTTGAGTAAATATGGTATTTTGAAATGAAGTGATATTTTTGAAATGAATATGATATTTTGATATCAAATATGAATCATTTCCGAAATGTAAATGAACCAACCGGTGTGTAAAATGACGTTTGGTTGTTAAAGAGACCGGGGCCTCTTATTGGCATACTCTCTATCAATATTGGAACCACTTTAATAACTGTGTATGCGGTGGGTGTTATCCAGAATAAAGTGGTTGAATTGGAGGCGTTTGCTGGATTTGAAGAAAAAGAACGATGATGGATGACCTCGACACTTGTGTCAATTGGAAATGACTAAAACATGAGACTATGTCTGGCCAAGGGGTTCGCAACCTTTAGGGGCCATCACCCCTTCGTATTATTATATTGATTTTGGACTCGATTAATGCACCTTGATTTGATTTTGGGGGTGGTGGACTCGTTGGGCGGTCGTGGCTACGATGCGTTACCACCAGCCAGAAAGGGTAAATTGGTAGAATCCTACCTTGGGCATTGCCTCACGTGCCTTGTCATACTTTTATTCTTATTCGCGCCCACAACGATTTTGTTTTAGTATGGTACCTATAGGGGACTCACTGGCTACCGACGTTACTGGTCGTGTTATAGGACCTGCATAGATTACCTGCTTAAAAATGCATTAAGGGGGATCAATGTAAAGCCTTAATGCTATTTTAATACTTTACTTTACTGATAGACACTACATATATAGCGTATCTTACTACATATAGATAGTTTGACGGATTCTTAGGAGAAGGAAAATCCCGTAAACATCTCTTAAGCTATTACACTCATATTTACTTGTTGTTGATTTAACTTACATAAGAACTTTTAGTTTTGACTCGAGTGTTTTGTCTTTTCATTACGCTTGGGTCAGCCTGAGCATTTTAGTGTTTGAAGACATTATTTCTAGAGGACGAAGACGAAGTTTGGTATATTATATTATTAGTATTATTCCGCTGCATCATTATTGGTATGTTGTTGTTTGTACTCTGATTATGTTGTAAAAGTTGTGTAATCAAATGTATATTGTAAAACAACTTCATGAACTGTTTATTTGATTATTATATTTTGTCATTCCACCACGAGATTCTGTGTTTTTGTTTTCCTTCTTTTCTCTTATTTTCTTATTTACCCTATTGATAATCCGCCTTTTTGAATGGTTTGAGTTAGACATGTGTGGTTTATTGTCGATTTAAACAGTCCAAAAATGTGGGTCGTCACACCGTCGTAGGCCATGGCACAACCGCCTTTGACCTTGCCTTGTCGCCGCTTACACGTCCTCCGGTGTCGCCGCCGTTGCTCGCCACGTTAGCGTCTTCGAACCCTAAATCCTAAATTCCAACCACCTTCACCAACAATAGGCGATGAGACTACCATCGATCAACTCCATGCAGCAAGCTCTACAAAACCCCTCAACCAATTTCAGATTTTGTTGCCCGAATCCCAATCTCCCAATTTGCATTAGGGTTTCACGATCATAGATTTTGACCGCGATTTGCCGTTGACCTGAGCATCATTTTCAAAAACGAACAATTATCGTTGATTCGTATCGTCGAGAGCTTCACAACGATGTATAATTTGATAGGGTTTGAGCAGTTTTGAATTTTCGAATTAGATTTGAAATTGGGAATTTAGGGTTTTGGGATATTCACCATTGAAAGGGACAAGTTAAATCAGAAAATACGTACAGACAAACAGAACAGAAGGCTGCTAGGGTTTCATAACAACATATATATAGACAAAGATGGAACAATAATAGATGTAACAGATATTAATTTGGCCAAAGCGATGACAAAGGCCCGAAAACCCGTTTCGTTCCCGAAACGAAAATAGGTCATCCTATATACCAAAATGTAGGTTTTAATATTTCTAAACTCAATGAAACTTGTTTCAAACCCCAATTCTACTGTTTATAGAAGTTAGCTCTAATATCAAATTATATTTATTTTCTACACGTTGATTTATAAAACTGATTTAGTCACTTTTAAATTCTAAATTAAAAGCTTTCTATCATCATTCTTGGTTAAACAGGAATTAACAATCTTTTAAAATTAAAATTTTCATGCTAAATCCAAGATTTAAATATTAAATTAATTTCAACATTAAATTACAACAGTAATAAAATCCTAGTTCATTATATTTTAAATTTCAAACAAATTCTTTTATTTTGATTTACATGTTCTTTATATTAAATCAACAATTCCCTTATGTAATTTATTTAACATAAGTTTCCATTTATTACAAAATTAATTTTAAAATGGATTAACTAAATGAGATGAGAAATAAAACAATTGTTACATTTAAGTAATTTAAACACATCAATAGATTTATTATTTATAAACAAGGGTTATAACTTCACTTACAAATAATTGCTTCTTATTCTATGTTAAAACCAATTTCAATTATAACATATGATTTCTCCTTTAATACACCATTTATTTTATTCCTTATTGAACTTATAATTATATCCAATTAGATATAAACATTCATTTTATTCTTTACCACATTAACATTTGTTATTTCAAATCTTATTGTTAATATGCAACCCAACATTGTTTCACATTCAATTGATTTGGGTTATCATCTTTTAACTTTTTGAAGTTTGTTATTTAAGGATTTTATCTTAGATTATAACATACATCTAGTAACATTTCCATTAATAGATCATAAAATATTTATTTATAACCATTTTTATTCAATAGTTATATTAAATTTAATATTTCTAAATGGTTGAAAATACGGGTCGTTACAATCTCCCTCACTCAAAACTTTCCGTCTCCGAAAAGGAACAAGAAAGAATCAGGAAATTTAATATATTTTATTCAAAATAGTCAGTTTATAACAATTTAACTTACATATTTAAGTTTAATATAAATTTGAAAATAACTCAACTTCCATGAAAAATTTCTAAGTCCTAAATTTACGAAAAATTTTGGCAGTGTCTCCTTTGCATGGTTAGGTCCGGAAAAATAACAATATCAATGATTACATGGTATACATCTTATTTTAATAATAATGCATCCCAAACCATGGGAAAACAAATAAAATACCGCTACAAAACCGTAACCCAAAAACGTACCTATTTATTGGGCAAACAAAACTCTATTTATGAAACCAAAAGCAATTGCTAGCCTTTGCTTTCATAAACCTGCATCTTACTTACATAATCCAAAAGAGTTAAAACTAGGTAAAGATCAATATACTAGTTGTTCCAATCAATAGCACAAGAAACACAACATAAATAATAATTATATGCAGCATAATACACACACACACACACACACACACATATATATATATATATATATATGGGGCATTTCACTAGAAGGACAAACTTTGCAGTCCAATTAGTTTTTAGGACACACATCCACAGAAATTAATTTCAAGGCCAAAGTGAGCAGAATAATTACTTTTAAGGACAAAGTCAGCAGTCCAATTACTTTCAAGAACATAATTTCATAGGTTTTTAGGCCTTAGAAACTAATTATTTTGCATTTTGTCCTTAAAAGTAATTATTTCAGTTGTATGTTCTATAAACTAATTGCACTTGCTAAAGAGGCCCTTGTGGCTAATTTCCACTATATATATATTGTGTTCTATTCGTATTTAATAGAGTTAGATGGAGTTGATATTAATTTATCACATGGTTATAAATTAATTAAACTCAATTTTTTTATATATTAGTGATATAAATATTGTTATATATTTTGCTACTAACTAGAATGTATAAGTATGACCTTTAAAATAAGCCGTAAGGCTAAAATACTTGTTTAGGCAGATCAAACTTATATTAAAATGGCTTTAAAGTTTATCTGGCTTTGGTAATGGTTTATTATAGTGTAATTCAATCATTAACTAGCTAGTTAATTTTTATAAATGTGATTTGAAAAGATAGAAATTACAAAAGAAGTATTGTATTATTTAATAGGTTTGATTAAGGTTATAAAATCTCAAATATTTTCATAACACGATTTATTAACTTTAGACCCTAAGAAATGATTTGTGATGTGAGTGTGTGTTATATACATGAAATATATAATATTTTGAGGCTTTATTAATAGCTAAACTTAATTTTAATAGAAGAATTAAGTGATATTAAGCTATAATGAGATTGATAGGCGAGAGTGTTATTTTAAAAATAAGTTTGAAATTCTATAAAATAATACGAAGAAGATAGAATTATTTGGTTGGTTACTTAAGTAAGAAGCTTTTTTGTTGAATGGTTTTATGATTGTATTTGTGAATTGTTATTGATATTGAGATGATAGATTTGTTACTTTGGTTGTGTATCGCCTTTGTGTATGTAAACGTGCACCATATATGTTTATTAGTTCCATATAGTTGGACTGGTTACACACACACACACCTGCATACAGTTATGTGATTTATATATGTCTATATGTATAAATATAGTTCTATTATGTCCGACTTGAGGCTACCGGGTGATGCACGTAATATTATATATATATATATTGATATGCAGTTTAAAGCATTTATATATAGTTTTGGTATATCCGACTTGAGGCTGTTGATTGGTGCATGGAATCTATTGTACCATTGAAATGCACGACCAGTAGACAACGTCCCGCAAGAGGGGTGGTGAGAGATTGCGATGCCAATCTATAATAGGTTATATACTATTCCGTGGTATAATTGGATGTTGTGATAGGACCTACATGCCAACTTCTTTTGAGACGTTGGTTTTTAGAAGAGTCAACAAGTTAGTTGTGTCTCTCGATAGATCTCTTTGGTAGCTGATGGCAATTCAGTATGATTTATCAATACGCAATTTAAGTGTATGTATTGTTCGGTTTGTCCGACTTGGAGATACCGCATAGTGGACGAAATATATTTTATAGATGTATAAATATGTAGTCCACGTGATTTATATATATATAATTATAGATGCACGATTTGGATGATTTATATATTTTGGTTTGGTATGCTTGACTTGAGGCAGCCGGTAGTGTAGGGCACTTCAAGAATGAATCACGACCTACACGAGGATGATAATACTTGTCGTGTATACGGCTAGGATGAGTGCTGTAACGACCCGCCTTTTTGACCATCGAAAGTCGACACCGAACACTACCACCGTGTTCCAATGTTGCGCATCCAATCGACAGAAGGGAAGATTTTTAGGATAAGTAAAAAGAAAAGGACAAAGAACTGAGAAAAACAGAATCTCATAGCGGAATCGACAACATATAATATAACAAGCATAGTAGAAACTATCACTACAAAAATACAGAGTATATTAGAGTTAAAAACAAACCTTATCGGTTGGACAGTTATAAAATCCTGACCTTACAAATGCCGATAGGGATACTATATAATACAGATGAAAATAAAAACATTACGATAGGTGAATCTTCATCTTCCCTTCAAGACCTCCATAATACCAAGGACAACCTGGGAAAATACTCGGTCTAACCTGAGCATTGTAATAAAATAACACCCGGATCAGTTTGGAAATACCAACGTGAGATAACTCAAATAATGGGGAACATATAAAAGTTCTGCGAGACCACGCCGTTAACGCGGAATGGGTTTTTACCTCACAAGAATAACATCCATACAGTCAAGAGCAGAAATAAATATCAAGAAACAAATCCAAATATGAATGGGCATAATTAATATTAAAACTAGACTTGAAAGAATAGAAATAACCCAAGTAAAATCCAAACTGGACAGAATGAATAAAACAAGGAAACGTCCAAATTTGATTGAATGGACAAAATAAGATGACAGTCCAAACTTGATAGAATAGGCTAAATAAGGTAGTAGTCCAAACTTGATAGAATGGATAGAATAAGATAATCGTCTAACTTGATAGAATGGACAAAATAAGGTAACGGTCCAATTTGATAGAATGAACTAAATCAATACTTATATGCCTTGAAGAGGAGTTGGCTCTACTCGTGGCAATTTAAAGACAAACAGATTCAAGGATTCAAATCAAATAAGGAAAGGAAAATTTCCAACAAATGACAAGGAGGGTGCATCCCCCTTAAAAGAAGTGTACCTCTAGAAATATACTTGAAAACCCCGGGAACTCCAAGCCGGACCCCGCCAAACTTTACCGAGAATCCGAATATTTCACATCCAAACTCAAACCGTTTTTCATGTGACGGTACTCAAAAATCTAGATGAGATGTGAAATACCCTAATGGGAGCAACCCCACATAACTTGGCCCCCAAAACCACGTGATTTGGTTTATTCATTTCCATCAAAGGATAGCAACGCTCAACGGAGCAACAAATCGTCTTAGAATGACGATAATAAAATAGCTGAAGTAAATGATAGCTGAGATACCAACCATCGAGGATATAAAACGATCGTAAATGGAAATTAAGTCTTGTATACTTATCACCACTCATTGAATTCAAACTTATAGTATTTCTGGTTTAACAATAATACTAGACAAGTCAAGGTAGTGTTACCTCATCTCACGATTATTCTTAACTTTTGAAATAACGACAAGTTTACTTCTTCTATGTTTAATGCTAATTATACAAATAAATCGTTTCCATATAAGTGATTCACTTTACAGAAATAATTCATTTCCATAAATGAATCAAACTTTTTCTTTTAAAAAGAAACCGAACTTATGCTTGATTTCCATATTTCCATATTAGTAAAACACTTTTAGAATTAGTTCCTGATTGTACAATGTTAAGAGAATAATTTTCCAAGTGCTCGACCCGAAAGGCCTAAACCAACATCAGACCGACACCTAGAAGATTATCCAACTTAACATCCCAATAATCGAGTTCCAATTTCTTTTTAACTTACCCAAAATTTTCCCTTATCCTATCAAAACTTTTATACGATCTTGGACAGGTATCCGGATTTTCTTTTAATAAACAAATCATTTATTTTTATATAAAATAGTTAATTATTTCCAAAACACTTTCATTAAACCAGTAATTTATCTTTAAAACAAATCAGTTAATTTACTTTAAACTCATATATTAAATTAATTAATTAACTTGAATATTATATGTTAAAAGATTTATTAAATCCAAATAATCATTAATTAAATGAATAATTCATCTCAAAACATCATTAATTAAAATGATAAAAAGTTTTAAATACCATTAATTAAAACAATTAAACAAATTCAAATAATCATAAATTAATTGGATTAATTAAATTTAAACTCCATTAGCTAAAAAAATTAATTAAACATCATTTGTTAAAATGATTTATCTAATAATAAAATGTTAATTAATTAAAATGATTTAACTAAATTCCAAATATCATTAGTTAAAACAATTAATTAAATTTAAAACAATCATTAATTAAAACGATTAACTAAATTCAAATATCATTATTTAAAATGACTAATTACTTTTAAATATCATTAATTAAAATGATTCAATTAAATTCAAACATCATTAATTAAAATGACTAATTACTTTGAAATATCATTAATTAAAATGATTCAATTAAATTCAAACATCATTAATTAAAATGATTAATTACTTTGAAATATCATTAATTAATACGATTCAATTAAATTCAAACATCATTAATTAAAATGATTAATTACTTTGAAATATCATTAATTAAAAATGATTATTAATTTGAATAATCATTAATTAAAAGAATTAATTAAACTCAAGAAACCATTAGTTAAAATGATAAATCAAAGATAAACCAATTTTTTACATCATTTATTTAATTGTTAATTAACCTCAAAATCATTAGTTAAAATAATTTATTATTTTAAATTATCATTAATCAAAATGATTAATGAATTTTAATATTCTGTTTAGCGGAAACACAAGCTCGAGTTCATACGACAAGGTTTTGGGGATGAAGGTTAATAAATGACAATAGAGTGAAATTGCTGTAACGACACTCAACAAATCAAATGGAATATCAGGATTTGTTTTATTTAACTATCAATATAACAGCATAATGATATAAATAAACAATTATTGGCGAGAAACCCCTCAGGGTCTCTCTACAGATTTTCCCTGCAAAACAAAGGTTATGGATAATATAGATATAACCATATGGGTTCATAACGATCAAATTAATACGTCATCCATTTTTCAAATGGAAATTCAACCAAACAAGCAATCATACAGTTTAACTAACATCCAAGCAATCAATAAATGTTTATAACATCATAGATATGATATGATAAAATTAAATGTGAGTTAAACTCACATCGATTCTCGTTTTTCGCCGAAACGTCCCGATTTTGGACTAAAACCGAACGACCGTTCGATTTTAGCCAAAACTTTCACTTGCTCCAAATCCAACCAAACCAAGATCTCGATGACACGAGTCCAACGCAAAAAACGGCATTCGAATCCGACCCCGTATGAAGGAGTTATACGATTTATAAGTTATCGAGTTTTTAAATTAAAATTAACAATTCAACTTTAAATAAATTAACAATTTTACCCTCATCTTTCTTCTTCCCCAAAAATATAAACGTGCACATGCAACACATAACCCATGGCCGAACATGCACAAACATCCACTGATGCAGAGCAAAACACGACGAAACTCGAGTCCGTCTTCACCGTCGTATCGCTCTGCGCAATCTGCATATGCTCGTACCCAAAATCCACGCCCAAAAGCCACCCTGTAAATCGCGACTATTACCTTCTCACGCGGCTGCACTGTGCACGCACGACAACTTTTGTCGCGAAACCCTACAAAACTTCGAGCCTAGGTGCTAATCGACGTCACGAACTCGAATCTGGCCTCCGTTCTCAAATTGCTGCCTATATCCTTCACAACATCGAACCCTAGTCAAAACCATTCTTTAAAAACTATCGAGCCTCTCCAAACCATGGCCGAACATAGCACCAAGCACAGGGAGGATGGCTCACACCATAAAAAACTCAAAAAGATTTATTTTGGAGTTTTAAGTTTAATATGACATGAGATATTGATTTTAGAAGTTTGAATTGCAAAGGGGAAACTCTATTTTCTCATTCACATGCAAGATTAAATAGAGGACAGAGGGGTATGGGCATACATATGGGGTATGACATGGGTATGGGTTGAGCTGATTGGATATGGAGTTGAAAAATATGTGTGTGTGTATGTATGTATATATATATATATATATATTATTTTATTTGATAAAATATTCAACATAACATACCCAAAAATCTCGAACTCCAAACGAGACGTGCCGCCTGGCGTTCTATATGTTATACCCCTATTCCGAACACAATGGAACTAGTCTCGAGCCCTAATTCGATCGTATGCAGAAGATAGATTTTTCAACCTAATTATTAAATTTTTGAAATTAATTTCTATGCGTTTCGATCTTGCACGACCAAACGATATGTTTGATCGCCATGAAATTCGACGGCATATTATAATTCACTATTACGGATCCAATGAAACTGTTTCGTCGAAATCCGAGACTGAGCCCCGGAATGACAATTTAACAGATTTAAATATCTTTTTATATTTTATTATCGATATTTTTTCGATCTGCTTATATTTGTAAATAAATTTTACAAATTGAATTCACCAATATTATTTATTAATTAAAAGGAGTTGAATAAAATTATTAAATCTATTTAATTAACATTCAATTCGTAATTCAAATATTCAAACATTCCCTATATTTGAATTATAACAAATTAAATTCAAAAATCCAATTATTTAAATATTTAAAATTAACTAAACATTTAAAATCAAATGACCAGAATTTTGGGTTGTTACAGGGTGCACGTGGGATTTAGCATTTACATACGGTTCTGGTATGTCGGTGTAGACATCCAGAAGGAAAGAACGCTAGTGAGCAGATTATCGACGTTTCTTTTTGAAACTATTTTTCGAATTTTTAATAATATTTATTTATAATTAGTAAATTATGCTTGCACCAAAAGCCACCTCTAACTAACGTGACACCTTGTCCGCTCCACCGCGCATGCCATACGCAACTCTCGACCACTTCTAGTTATAGTTGTCGTACTCAATAGATTGTAGGTGATCGCACATATTTTGATGTTCGTGGTAACCAATTATACGAAAAATTAAAGAAGTATAAAAAGTGCAATAAAAGAACATCGTAAAATTTGGATAATCAATAATATTTTTTCCTTGATTTAACTTTGTCAACCAATTAAAGGATTAAATGATTCATAGAATTTGAAGAAATCAGTAAAGAGACTTTAAAATAAGGATAAATAATTCATCTTGAAATGTTATCCAACTAATTTTTCATTAACGATGAGTTTTACAATAATTTTTTGTTACTAATTAGTTTGACAACCATACTTATGTAAAATAATAACATTTCCCTAATCCATTGTACCATTGGGACGCTAACTTAGAGTATGTCATTTACTGTTCCGCAGTACGATTGAGTGCTTGGACAGGATCTAAAGGGCAACTTCTTTTAAGGTGTTGGTTTTTAGGGGGTCCACAAGTTAGTTGTGGCTCTCGATGGGTCTCTTTGGTAGCTAATGACAATTCGAGATAGGTGTTGGTTATAGATATTTGTATTTCAGCTTTGGGTATAAAGATGCTATGTTAGTAGCATTATTGTGTCGTTGTATTTTTTTCATATTCGGTAGCATGGTTTGTTATAGCATGCACTATAAGAGAACCACTGTTATATATCATCCCGACTTGTTGGTGTATGTATAAAGTAGAGTGATGTATGATTAGTGTTACCCATTGATCCTTGCTTCCATTTATTAGATATATACAGATTACATGTATATGTGGTACTTATAGATTGTTTCCCTCACACCAGGCATTATGTCTGACCCATGTTTTGTCTTTGTCTGTTTATGTCATGACAATTCTAGGGTACTCAGGTGCTTTTTGGGGACAGGCTTACATGACAGCTCGAGCATTTTAGAGGTGTAAAGTCGATATATTGGACATGTATACTTGTTAATGATGCGGTATATGGTAGACAGGCTATTTTTATGAGACTTGTGATATCAGATATTATATTCCGAACTCCATATAAAAGGAGTCGATGTGTTCTGACTTTCTGTATTCATATTTATTTTATCATTTCTTCCGCTTGTATTATGTCTTTTATTTTGTTTATCTTGTTCTATTCATGTATATTCAGTATATTATATGTTATCATTCCGATGTGAGATGGTATCGATATGCCTTGATATGATGTTTATTTTTAGTTTTTACTTGGACGGATTGTCTTTTGTGGTATTCAAGAGTCAGACGTTGTTACTCAACATTGATTTAGAGTATTACGAAGGGTGGGTCGTCACACAGATGAATATAATTAAAATTTATTTCGAAAATATGTTTAATGTCTTAACAAGGAAAAATGTTTTCTTCCTCTCTTTTTGTACAAGAATACTCGATTTTTACATTTTTGAATTAAATAAACATCAAATGGTATGAATGCTCAACTTTTAATGCTTAGTAGTTTAAATAATAACTCAGCTTAATTGAATTAAACGATTTAATTGAACAAATGACTTAAAATATTTTTTAAATATTAATGATTTAAGATCTGAGACCTATTCCATCGCATTCATAAAATCGTTTATATATGAAAAACATATAAAGTTTGTCAAGATCGGATAATATAATCTATTAATTAAACTTAAAAGAAGGAATTTCTATCATCTTATGTGGCAACGTAAATTTGTTATCTTTTCAAAATCAAAGAATATTGTTCGTCCTCGCTGTTTTTTAACTCCATATGGCAATTGCTACGTGTTCCCATACTATGAGAATAAAAGAAAAAGCAATGAAAACGTAAATAGGTAAACCACTCATTATAAATTAACAGACGCTAATCGAATTGAGTGATTTTGATCTTCAAAGGCACACTGCCTGCTCTACTACCGACGATTTGGGGATAGTGGTCCATATCGATGACTTTACAATCATTACCATTAATTGTTTACTGGCAGTTGAGTCCGGCAGCCAGTATCGTCGGCTATTTGCTACATGTTATTGGTAAGTGAATTGTACTGATTATTTATGTTCGACTAGTTACTGATTTTGTTTATTTGTTTGCCTCCAACTTTCAACTAAACCTGCAATACTCTAACACCAACTATTTAATTCTTAGGTAATCATTGATTTCAAATTTTGATGATTTTTATTTCTTAGACCGTGCCTTACTTTAAAATACAATCTTTTTTTATTTGGTTGAATTGTATTTAATTGGATACATCTGGCTTCCGACAATGATCACATGCCCTTTGCTTATAATAGTAAAATGTTTTTGCTAAATTTATTCATTCCATTGGTTTATTTACTATGGGTGTAGCATTAGCATAAAAAAAATCAATTTTTGTATTGTAGGCATAAAAAATCAATTTTTGTAACGTGTAATTCTGAAATAGGTGGTTATGCTACTTATTTTTGCTTAACTATTTCATTGTGGTACCGTTTGAGGTTTTATTGTTGGAAAATTTCAACACATGGGCCACATATGTAAAGTAAAATGGGTTTTGCTATTTTGGGGTAAAGCCTAATTAAAGCGATCAAATAATGAATTGAAGTTAAAAGGCTTAAAGATATAATTGTCATGGTATTAATGTGTAGATATCAAGCAATTCGAATTTGCTGAAGGGCCAAATTAGAAAATGCCAACTGTCACGACCCACTTTTCGTATAGTTCGAACCGACAATTTACCATACACGTCCAGTCCAATTTGAACAGAAAGGTGGATAGTAAGAAAAGAAAGTAGAAAGAAGATTGAAAGAAAACCAAACAACACAGAATCTCACAGCGGAAACGAATAATCTGTAATATAGAACAAATCTTTACATAAAACAAAACTGTAACTTATACATATACATATATAAATCAAAGTGTAGTAACCTATTCAGCATGGACAGTTATAACACTCTGTCCTCACAATTGCTGATAAACACAACTATAATGCAATGGAAAAATAATCATCTACGGGAATACGTCTCTCGGCCTCCAGCTCCTTTTCTTAAGCTCCAAGTATCCATCTAAACCTGGGAATATGCTCGGTCAGACCCGAGCATATAGGAAAAAAACCACGACCGGGTCAGTTTGGTAAACCAGCATGAGAATTTAAATCATAAGGAATTTTATTCATTATAACTTTCAAAAATCCTTTAAAAATCAAAGGTATCTCGTAAGACCACGCTACACATAAACACGATGGGTTTTTCCCTTACGATAACCAAAACCTTTTTATAGAAAATCCAACGATATTATAATAGTGTCTAAGTACAAATACTTATTCAAATAGGCGAAATTGTTACATTAATTAAATTCCAGCATGCTAGGCTCTACAACCAAAATCATAAAGGCACGTATTGGAGAATGGATTTCCATACAATGACTAGGCACTTAGGTACCACCTATCACAGTACACATGTAGAAAAATGTATCGAGGACCTCGCCGGGATCCCCTACAACACAAGACCAGTTCTACCCCTAACCTGGATAGTACCGAATATGCTATCACCCCGGGTGTTCCCACCCTTATCGAGCTCCTTCCCATGTACCGTATTTATAATATGCGAGGGTATCTAGAAAGGTGATAAACATAACCTAATTAGGTGCGACCCACTTAGTATTGCTGCATCTTCCCTGATTTTCAGTCATTCCAATTGATGAGGCTTGAGGCAACGATTACCTTTTTAGGAATTTTCACTTGGAATGCTCATTACCCCCCAATGGCAATGTACCGATAGCATTCATCCATACAAGTCCGTTCTAGGTCTGAACGAAATCGAAGGCACTATTCCTACTACATCCATTTTGGAATCGTCTCCATCTTTGATTCCATGCTCTTGTCTTCACTTCGAAACGTATTCGTTGGATCGAAGTGGTTTTCGGATAACTTATCTGATCCCAGTCTCTTCGAAAACAACTTTCTATATTTTCGGTAAACTCAACCCCGGTTCTTTAGGGAATAAATAGACGAAAATAAGATCGGAGATCATCTTCTAATCGTTAGTGGACGGATTTCCTTATAATCATCTAGAAGAACGAAACGAGTTTATACGTACAGTATAGCACCTCGACGGTAACTATACCATATAATCCCCGTGTTTCTCCTAGATATTTCCAAAGTTCTATTTTTGGTCCAGATTTGATAGTCGGTTATTTAACTATCAAATAAACAATCATTCGACCAAAGATTCCATTTCCCACTGAAATCCCTGAGCCTTATTTAATTTAAAGTTCAATAAATTAAATCTCTTTATCAAACTAGTATATACTTATCTCACTGGAATAAGTATATTAACAAACCATTCCCTTTAAAAATATTTGAAAACTTTTTAAAATAAATATGGAAAGCACCGAGGAGTATCAACCATGGATTCGCAGCTCAATGATTACGTCTCTATCCCAGAGAAATCCAAACTTAACTACAGGCAATCTCTGCCTCCGATTTTCGCCATGAAAGTATACCATTACTTCTCGAAAACTTTATTTAATAATTATCTCAAAATAATACTTATAAAGTTTCTATATAAATTCTTCCAAGATTAATTTAGGTAAAATACCCTTTTCTAAAACTTTATTATATAATATATTATTTTTAAAACATTATTAATATTTGCACAAATTACCTTTGAAATTATAATACTTTAATACTAATTAACTATTAAATAAAAATTAACTTTTAAATTCAATTACTATAAAATACCTTAAATAAATAATTAAAATAAAATTTAAACATTTGAAATAATTAAATAAATTTGAACAATAATTAAATAACTTTTCAAAATCATAAAATAATTAACCTTGAATCATTTTTAAATAATTATTATTTATCTTTAAAACGTCATTAATAAATAAGAATTATCCTTTAAATAACTTTGATTCAAAATCAACTTCCAAATTTGGAAAAAAGGCTTCTTAATTTCAATGGTACATAATCAAGTTACCATCAATTTCATAACAATCCAGAATAACAGATTCAGATATTCACATCAATTCATCTTTAACAATTAATTCAACATCATATTGCCCAATATAATTATCAGGATAATAAATAGATGTCCATACAAATGTGACAGCAGAACTGGGTTTTATTTCTGATAATCAATGTCGAAAACACATATATTCAGTAATAATGGAAAAACAGTGATTTATTCTTCCAATAGGGGTCCAATTAAACACAATTAGTGGAACAGTGTTTTATTCTGCTAAACAGATGACAAAAACATCATAATTAATTAAATTAACTCATCGTTAGTTTTATCTGGGCAAATAACTTCAATAGGCGGGTCATACAAATTTAAACGACGATGTTTGTTTCAATTGGGTAATTAAATTTCTGGCCGTTTAAATATACCATAAAATTTCACTTGTTCAAACTTGACAACAGATTATCCAACGACGTAGTGTTCGTCGATACGAGCCCAACGTAATGAATCTCGCGTTAATTGGATTTCGTATGCATTGGTTATGGCATTTTAAAAGTTTACAAAATACAATATAAATTAACATTTTATATTTAAA
Source organism: Allium fistulosum (assembly GCA_030737815.1). Taxonomy (NCBI): domain Eukaryota; kingdom Viridiplantae; phylum Streptophyta; class Magnoliopsida; order Asparagales; family Amaryllidaceae; genus Allium; species Allium fistulosum. The sequence continues at coordinate 1,459,948,583 of CM060903.1, forward strand.
ACTTGACCATTTTAAAATACCATAAATTATCACTTTGTCAATTCTGACAACGGGCTTCATGACATCGAAGAACTCGTCGATACGAACTCGTCGCAAAAAGAATCACAATAATTGGGTTTCATATGAGCTAGTTATAGCATTTCAAAGTTTCTAGTTATAAATGTATATAATTTAAACAATTTAAATTCATCACCCTTTCCTTCTTATAGGCCGAAGCCCAAACCTATATACCCAAAACCCATTGCCTTTCCTTCTTCCCTTTTCCCTCTTATCCTCACTATTCACCAGTACCCAAATGCCAACCGAAACCCAAAATTCCAACTTCCAAAATCTTCGATCGACTTCTGCTTCACTCGCATACGACTCGAGACTCAATCCAGACTACCACACCAAAAATCCAACTACGATCATTTCTTCCCACTTGGAACTTCACATGAGTGTGCACATGTGTACGTGCACATGTACGAACGAACCTCGCCGTCATTCGATCAACTGAGACCACCCACCAACGCCTCTGACCACCCTCGACACCCTGGTGCTACCGCCTACACCCTACGCCTCTTCGTCCAAAATTCGCCATCATCACCGAAAGAGGAAGAATGCCAGGTTAGGAAAATCACTCGCCCACACCTCCATGACCACCGATAGCTAACGCCACATGACCCCATGGGACTGCCACCTTTAGACGCACCACCACCCACGACTTCGGCCCACTCGATCACCACCGTCGTTCCCAGAAATGAAATTTCCAAAGCCTAAAAAAAGCTTGACCTAAAACCCTAAAATCTCTCGCCCACGCCAACCAAGGCCAACCCCGATGCGATGCTTATCTTCGGCCAAGCCCCGCCTCCCTTCGACGCCAAGATCGCCGGAAAATAATTTTTTAATGGATTTTGATCAACTCAACATTTCTCACGATTTAGGCTACTAAAAATCATGATTTCTTCTCTAAAAATCCTATTTTCACATGTCAATCACGATTATATTCTTGATTCAATGTATTAAGTATGTCAAAAATTGCCAAACATATGATAGCTTCCTGTAAATTTATAATTTCACACAACATATAGCATGAATCAGCCTAAAACTAGTTTTAGTGTAATCTATACTCAAAAACATGCATTTCACTAGTTTACGTCATCCACAAATTCTAATCGAGGAGAGAGATATTGATTATTGAAACTAAGCATATACAGGTTTTTACTCTGTTTATACATGACAGAGTATTATTTTGAACATTACAGGCATTAAAAATATAAATTCTCACCTCTAACATGCTTGATTCTTTGCAACTTCCAGATTGAACTTTAGTTTATGATCTGCAGCCTTGAAAAGAAAAATCTTATTTGCTTTGGATTTGAATAGTATGCTTCTCTTTTCTTTTTACCATGTCTTGGTTTACAGAGCTTTTATTTTTTTTCTTTACAGTTTTTAGTTTATAGACTTTTGAAACTGAAGCCTACATACATACAAATCTATATACATGTTCATATAAAACATAATGATGCATTTGTACAAGGTTGATGGATTGAAATGAGGTGTTGAGTTGATATATTGTTTGAGTTGAAAAGAAGTTAAGATGAATTTTTAGTCTTTCCTATTTTGACCAGACAATGAATATTTACTTGTAATTTGTTGTTTCACCTTTACTTTATACTTCCATTGATCCTATACATGCTTCCATATATATTTTGAAAACAACATGTAAAGTGGTTTTAAAACAAATATTAAATCTTCCTATTCGTATATTTTTAAATTTTAAAAATATATAACTCAAAGAAAGGGAAGTTTTACCGTTCTCTTTAAAAATATGGAAATAACATTTTTTGTAAACAATCACCTATAAATATGGTTTAAATGATTTTATTTCTCATTTCCATCATATTATATTTTCATATAATTTTCTTATATTTTTCTTTTTTTTCCACTTTCCAATATATATTGTTTTTAATATAATATATTTATTTGTTTATAAGCGCTATATTTTCCTTTTTGAACTTATATATATATATACATTCTTCTTTCTTAAACTTATATGTATATATATAAGAAAATCCCAAATTTTAAAACCCTTTCTATTTATAATTCATTATATTTTCCATAAGTCAAAATCATTTCTATTTATAATATATTATTATTCATTTCATCTACATTTATTTGAATTCGTTTTTAACTTATATATATATATAAATTATGTTGTTATACATACATATATAAGAAATTCAAATCAATCAATTTTCTATTTTATGAATAAAAATATGAAAATTCAAAATATTACCTTGGTTTTAAAACTATTTTTTTACCAACTATCATTTAACAAGGGTTTTATTTTGATTAAAATACTATATTATTGAATATTCAAAACTCAAGACGACAAAAATTCCGGATCGTTACATTTCTCCCCCCTTAAAAGAATTTCATCCCCGAAATTGCCGTAACCAGGCTAGTAAACAAAACTAACCGAATTTTTAATTTATTAACGAATTAATAAACAACCATATCACACAAGTTCAATCATATATATTTATATCCCAAAATATCAGTCATACTGAGTATCAACTAAGATACTTTAACACTATAGTCACCACATACATATACACATATCCAGGGGATATCTATACCCACTAGCCAGTCATACATATATACCTATACCCAAGCATCTACTAAGATACTTCATTAATTTACAATCCAAACACACCCGACGTCTATGGACTACTAATCTATACTAGTAGGATACACATTACTAAGAGAACTACCCCAATCCAAGCTAACTCTCACAGTGGACTCTCTCCATCGGAGTCCTCCACTTCCGGTCCTCTCATCTCCCTAGTTTCAACATCCCTATCCATAATCCATACAATCTCCGGGCTTGGATCCCTAGGCACTAGCGTCTCTGCCCTTTGCCATAAATCATCCCTAGGAAGGTCATCCTGATCTGCAAGTGACTCGCTAATAATCTCGCCCATTCCCCAGATGATATCATCATCGTTTTCTGATTCGGGCTCCTCTTCTATCTCATATTCCTTGAATTCCTCTTCAACTTCTATCTCGGACTCCACTTCATAAAGCGATGGATGCTCAAAAGGTTCCATACTCTCTCTAGCCACTTCTTTGCTGAAATACTTCCTAATCTCCATCCGCTCTCCTCGGATGACACTACGAGTCCTCTACAGTCAATTAACAAAACCTAAGAATGAGATCCTTAGGTTTCCAGGAATTCCATATGCTAAAGAATACATATAGGTACATACTCTATATAAATCCTCTTTTAAATTACTACTATTAAAATTTTTTATATTAAGCAATACCATAATCATTTCCCTTCAAAAATTTGTTTAAAACAATTTTCCGAAATCATTGGAGTTCTAAATTCTCAAATATCTCTTTTTATAAATCAATTATTATAAAATTAGCTTTTATATATGAAAAATCTTCCTAAAATATTTATCTTAAAATATTTTAAATCCCTTTTAGTAAACACAATTTACTCAAAATTCCAAATTTCCTAAAGTTTCTACCTACAAGACCCAGATTCTAAAGGAATACTTAAGTTAGAAGCACAGGCAATAGAGGATACTCAAAACTAGATGGTTATAGCCAATTAAATCCTAGATGATAATGATAGAATATTATCATCACTTATCAAACAACACCTCAATTTACTATATATTTTGAAAAATCATTGCCTTTTATATATAAAATATATCCTGGGTAAAATTATTTCATTTACCCTCTTAAAAAAATATTGTATTCGTTGGCCTTGTTCAAGTGTTTAGAGATCCCTATCAATAACGTTAGCTACTCGTATTGACCAGAATCCATATGCCACTCAACAGATCAATTAACACAATATAAAACATTTTATATCATTAACAAATACGCACTATCGTGTATATATATACACTCAAACTCATTTTAGGGTACTATTGACCCTATCTCTAATGAGTAATACCACTAAAGCCTAGGTATTCGCTCAACCTAAGCTCTGATACCATAATGTCATGACCCACTTTCCGTATAGTTTGAACTGACAATTTACCATGCATGTCCAGTCCAATTTGAATAGAAAGGCGGATAGTAAGAAAAGAAAGTAGAAAGAAGATAGAAAGAAGATTGAAAGAAAACCAAACAACACAGAATCTCACAGCGAAAACGAATAATCTGCAATATAGAACAAATCTTTACATAAAACAAAACTGTAACTTATACATATACATACATAAATCAGAGTGTAGTAACCTATTCAGCACGGATAGTTATAACACCATGTCCTCACAATTGTTGATAAACACAACTATAATGCAACGAAAAGATAATCATCTACGTAAATACGTCTCTCGGCCTCTAACTCCTTTCCTTAAGCTCCAAGTATCTATTTAAACCTGGGAATATGCTCGGTTTGACCCGAGCATATAGGAAAAAAACCACGCTCGGGTCAGTCTGGTAAAACCAGCGTGAGAATTTAAATCACAAGGAATTTTATTCATTATAACTTTCAAAAATCCTTTAAAAATCAAAGGTATCTCGTAAGACCACGCCACACATAAACACGATGGGTTTTTCCCTTATGATAACCAAAACCTTTTATAGAAAATCCAATGATATTATAATAGTGTCTAAGTACAAATACTTATTCAAATAGCCGAAATTGTTACATTAATTAAATTCCAGCATACTAGGCTCTACAACCAAAACCGTAAAGGCATGTATTAGAGAATGGATTTCCATACAATGACTAGGCACTGGGTACCACCTATCATAGTACACATCTAGAAAAATGTACCGAGGACCTCGCCGGGATCCCCTACAACACAAGACCGGTTCTACCCCTAACCTGGATAGTATCGAATATGCTATCACCCCGGGTGTTCCCACCCTTATCGAGCTCTTTCCCATGCAACGTATTTATAATATCCGAGGGTATCTAGAAAGGTGATAAACATACCCTAATTGGGTGTGACCCACTTAGTCTTGCTGCATCTCCCCCGATTTTCAGTCATTCCGGTTGATGAGGCTTGAGGCTTCGATTACCTTTTTAAGGAATTTTCACTTGGAATGCTCATTGCCCTCCAATGACAATGTGCTGATAGCATTTATCCATACAAGTCCGTTCTAGGTCTGAAAGAAACCAAAGGCACTATTCCTACTACATCCATTTTGGAATCGTCCTCAGGATTAGTAGCGATTAGCCCTTGCACTTCAATGCTCCATCTTCGATTCCATGCTCTTGTCTTCACTTCGAAACGTATTCGTTGGATCGAAGTGGTTTTCGAATAACTTATCCAATCCCGGTCTCTTCGAAAACAACTTTCTATATTTTCGGTAAACTCAACCCCGGTTCTTTAGGGAATAAACAAACGAAAATAAGATCGGAGATCATCTCCTAACCATTAGTGGACGGATTTCCTTATAATCGTCCTAGAAGAACGAAACGAGTTTATACGCACAATATAGCACCTCGACGGTAACTGTACCATATAATCCCCGTGTTTCTCTTAGATATTTCCAAAGTTATGTTTTTGGTCCAGATTTGATATTCGGTTATTTAACTATCAAATAAATAATCATTCGACCAAAGATTCCATTTCCTATTGAAATCACTAAGCCTTATTTAATTTAAAGTTCAATAAATTAAATCTCTTTATCAAACCGTTATATACTTATCTCACTGGAATAAGTATATTAACAAACCATTCCCTTCAAAAATATTTGAAAACTTTTTAAAATAAATATGGAAAGCACCGAGCGGTATAAACCATGGATTCGCAGCTCAATGATTAGGTCTCTATCCCAGAGAAATCCAAACTTAAATGCAGGTAATCTTTGCCTCTGATTTCCGCGATGAAAGTATACCATTACTTCCCAAAAACTTTATTTAATAATTATATCAAAATAATACTTATAAAGCTTCTATATAAATTCTTACAAGATTAATTTAGGAGAAATACCCTTTTATAAAAGTTTATTATATAATATAATTTTTTTAAAACTTTACAATATTTGAACAAATTATCTTTGAAATAATAAAACTTTAATACTAATTAACTCTTAAATAAAAATTAACTTTTAAATCCAATTACTATAAAATACCTTAAATAAATAATTAAAATAAAATTTAAACATTTGAAATAATTAAATAAATTTGAACAATAATTAAATAACTTTTAAGAGTCATAAAATAATTAACCTTAAAATCATTTTTAAATAATTATTATTTACCTTTAAAACGTCATTAATAAATAATAATTATCCTTTAAATAACTTTGATTCAAAATCAACTTCCAAATTTGGAAAAAAAGCTTCTTAATTTCAATGGTACTTAATCAAGTTACCATCAATTTCATAACAATCCAGAATAACAGATTCAGATATTCACATCAATTCAACTTTAATAATTAATTCAGCATCATATTGCCCAATATAATTATCAGGATAATAAATAGATTTCCATACAAATGTGACCGCAGAACTGGGTTTTATTTCTGATTGTCAATGTCCAAAACACATATATTCAGTAATAATGGCAGAACGGTGATTTATGATGCCAATAGGGGTCCAATTAAACTTAGCAGAACAGTATTTTATTATGCTAAACAGATATAAAAAACATCGTAATTAATTAAATTTACTCATCGTTATTTTTATTTGGGCAAATAACTTCAATAGGCGGGTCATATAAATTTAAACGACGATATTTGTTTTAATCGGGTAATTAAATTTCTGGCCATTTAAATATACCGTAAAATTTCATTTGTTCAAACTTGACAACAGATTATCCAACGACGTAGCGTTCATCCATACGAGCCTAATGTAACTAATCTCGCGTTAGTTGGACTTCGTATGCATTGGTTATGGCAGTTTAAAAGTTTACAAAATACAATATAAATTAACATTTTATATTTAAAACTTGACCATTTTAAAATACCATAAATTATTGCATTGTCAATTTTGACAACAGGCTTCATGACATCGAAGAACTCATCGATACGAACTCGTCGCAAAAAGAATCACAATAATTGGGTTTCGTATGAGCTAGTTATAGCATTTCAAAGTTTCTAGTTATAAATGCATATAATTTAAACAATTTAAATTCATTACCCTTTCCTTCTTATGGGCCGAAGCCCAAACCTATATACCCAAAACTCATTGCCTTTCCTTCTTCCCTTTTCCCTCGTCTCCTCATTATTCACCAGTACCCAAATGGCAACCGAAACCCAAAATTCCAACTTCCAAAATCTTCGATCGACTTCTACTTCACTCGCATACGACTCGAGACCCAATCCAGACTACCACACCCAACATCCAACTATGATCATTTCTTCCCACTTGGAACTTCACACGTGTGTGCACGCGTGTACATGCACATGCACGAACGAACCTCGCCGTCGTTCGATCAACTGAGACCACCCACCAACGCCTCTGACCACCCTCGACACCCTGGTGCTACCGCGTACACCTTACGCCACTTCGTCCAAAATTCGCCATCATCACCGAAAGAGGAAGAATGCTAGGTTAGGCAAATCACTCGCCCACGCCTCCATGGCCACCGATAGCCAACGCCACGTTACCCCATGGGACCGTCACCTTCAGACACACCACCACCCACGACTTTTGCCCACTGGATCACCACCGCCGTTCCCAGAAACGAGATTTCCGAAGCCCAAAAAAAACTTGACCTAAAACCCTAAAATATCTCGCCCACTCCAACCAAGGCCAAAGTCAAGGATCGGCCACGGCGAACTCCTCAACCCCGATGCGACACTTCTCCTCGGCCAATCCCCGCCTCCCCTCGATGCCCAGATCGTCAAAAAATAATTTTTTAATGGATTTTGATCAACTCAACATTTCTTATGATTTAGGCTACTAAAAATCACGATTTCTTCTCTAAAAATCCTATTTTCACATGTCAATCACGATTATATTCTTGATTCAATGTTTTAAGTATGTCAAAAATTGCCAAACATATGATAGCTTCCTGTAAATTTATAATTTCACACAACATATAGCAAGAATCAACCTAAAGCTATTTTAGTGTAATCTATACTCAAAAACATGCATTTCACTAGTTTACGTCATCCACAAATTTTAATCGAGGAGAGAGATATTGATTATTGAAACTATGCATATACAGGTTTTTACTCTGTTTATACATGACAGAGTATTATTTTGAACATTACAGGCATTAAAAATATAAATTCTCACCTCTAACATGCTTGATTGTTTGCAACTTCCAGATTGAACTTTAGTTTACGATATGCAGCCTTGAAAAGAAAATCTTATTTGCTTTGGATTTGAACAGTATGCTTCTCTTTTCTTTTTACCATGTCTTGGTTTAAAGAGCTTTTATTTTTTTTCTTTACAGTTTTTAGTTTATAGACTTTTGAAACTGAAGCCTACATACATACAAATCTATATACATGTTCATATAAAACATAATGATGCATTTGTACAAGGTTGATGGATTGAAATGAGGTGTTGAGTTGATATATTGTTTGAGTTGAAAAGAAGTTGAGATGAATTTTTAGTGTTTCCTATTTTGATCAGACAATGAATATTTACTTGTAATTTGTTGTTTTACCTTTACTTTATACTTCCATTGATCCTATACATGCTTCCATATATATTTTGAAAACAACATGTAAAGTGGTTTTAAAACAAATATTAAATCTTCCTATTCATATATTTTTAAATTTTAAAAATATATAACTCAAAGAAAGGGAAGTTTTACTGTTCTCTTTAAAAATATGGAAATAACATTTTTTTAAACAATCTCCTATAAATATGGTTTAAATGATTTTATTTCTCATTTCCATCATATTATATTTTCATATATTTTTCTTATATTTTTCTTTTTTTCCACTTTCCAATATATATTGTTTTTAATATAATATATTTATTTGTTTATAAGCGCTATATTTTCCTTTTTGAACTTATATATACACATTCTTCTTTCTTAAACTTATATGTATATATATATATATAAGAAAATCCCAAATTTTAAAACCCTTCCTATTTACAATTCATTATATTTTTCATAAGTCAAAATCATTTCTATTCATAATATATTCTTATTCATTTCATTCACATTTATTTGAATTCGTTTTTAATATATATATATATATAAATTCTGTTGTTATACATACATATATAAGAAATTCAAATAAATCAATTTTCTATTTTATAAATAAAAATCTGGAAATTCAAAATATTAACTTGGTTTTAAAACTATTTTTTTACCAACTATCATTTAATAAGGGTTCTATTTTGATTAAAATAGCATATTATTGAATATTAAAAATTAATATTCAAAACTCAAGACAAAAAAAATTCCGGGTCGTTACACCAACATTTTAAATAAGGGTTTATGATTTCCAAATTACGCAAGCACTTGTTATTCTCCAAACCTCTTCTATGGAAATAATTCAGATCTAGGCTTTGTGTCAATTTGGAAGATCAAACCAATTTCTTTTCTCTTTTAGTCAGCAACTATGGATTCAGGTATGGCTTCCGCTAATTTATTTACCTTCTCTAATTTATTCTCATGAAATCAATATGGTTCAACTATTCAGATCTAGGGTTTCATGATTAATCAATCCTAATGTATATTGAAATCCTGACAAAGAGCCACCCATCAATGATTTCGTTAGGATTTTTTTTTTATTATGAGTAAGTTATGAAGTGAAATTTATTTAGAAGCCATTAAATTCCACTTAAGTTTCAGATATGTTTGATCTTTGTATCAAGGATTTTTTATTGTGATGATTTTGGATTTAGTTTAGTATCAATATTTTTTCTATATACTATAAATTGAAAGGTTGTTTTATGAAACTATTTTGGTGTAGAAATATAGATCTAAATGATATGTATATTATTTATGAAATGAGATATAATTTTGAAATCATTAAATTTTTTGGTAAATAATATAAATTCTTCTAAATTTCAGGAACAACTTATGTTGGTTAAAGCATTCACATGTTTATTATTATATATTTTGTAAATAAGTTGTGAATTTAATATGAAAAATACTTTGGATCTGATGTGTACAGTCATTTTCTTTAATGTTTATTAATGATATGGATATATATATATATATATATAAGGTATTTGGGTTATTTCATAAGTTTTGATTAATTAGAAATAACGTATGCTCCTTTAAGGTGTTTATGTTTATTTTATTATTGAAATAAATTTTAATATGACATTAATTTACATTTTAGACCACATAACTGTCAATTTCATTTATTTTGATCATAAATGCATTAAATGTGGTTGTCATGGTAATAAACTAATTAACTTATTATCGTAAATGCATTAAATGCGTCAGTTGCAATAAATTTAATGATGCATCATGTTTGTTTTCGGAATAAGAAAAGGCATATGGTATATTATTTAATGCATTTATGTTTAATAGTTACAAATATTTTGTATGTATGATCCATGCTCATTGAATATGTGTTACACTTTCATGCTTAAAAGGAGCAGCAATTTTCATATTTAGTCAAAATGCATTGTTATTGACCTTAGTTAAGTATTCGAATAATAAAATAAAGATAAAGTGACACAATAGCATTCTATATAGCTATATTATGGCTTAGATATACATCATAGCTACTAACATTCATTCATGTTATTTATACGGCATTTACTATGTCATTTATATATAATTTTATGTAGCATTTAATTCTGACATTCATCTCTGACATTTGTTATGTGATTTATTTATGATGCCTTGTATCATATTTATTTAGGGAATATCATGAATATAACCACATACTTAAAGCAAAAGATTATAATAGCTATGATTAAAACATGTTATGCCACGGTTATAATTTTGAGTTTTTCAAGTATCATATAGACCTAAAGCATTTTTGGGAGTGTTTTATAGCACTTGAAATATATTACACTAAGAAATAAATTAAAAAATATATTTTAGTGTCTCTTTGCTAACTAATTGTAAATATCCTAAATTCCAAATGAGCTAATTGAAATAACAAAGTGACCTTTCATATTTTAGTTATTCATGAAAATGTTTGATATTTGTGTGTATTTATTCATACAGATAATAGTCGGCCTAAAGGAAGACTAATATTTGACCGAATTGCTTACACATGTGTGATGATAAATATGTGACAATTATAAGGTTTTACAAGTAAATAATTAATTGACCTAAAGGAAGATTATTATTTGACTTGAGTTTATTATCAATGTTTTATCATTACAACAAGAGTACCACTTATATTTAATATGTGTAACGTCCCCCACTTGGAGGCCCAAAACTAACGGCTACGGATGTTGCAGTCATCATAGTTATTAGTTCTCGATGACCAGGTGTGGTAATATTAGATGCATTAATATAATAGAAACACATGGATATGAAAGTTTTTAAAATCATAAAACAAATTTATCATTCAACTTCAAATCATGTTTCAAATTCATTACATAATCCCAATTCGTAAACCACGTTCAGAGAAATATAATTATTAAAAAATACGCCAAGAGCGACATATGGAGATACCTCCTTGGTTGATCAGAGTCTAAATATAGGGTAACCAACTTTGCTATTACATCTAAAACACAGTGGAATCAACCAGAAAGAACTCCTAATAGCTAGCTTGACTCCTGCACGTCTCCGGAAGCCTATTCGTCTAAAGGAGAACCTGAATACCTTAACTCTCAAACTACTCAAAATTAATTGAGCACCCGAGAGTTTAAGGGGAAAACATAAACTTTGAGTAAGACAAAAAGTCTGGTATGAATAATAACCTACCATCTCGAACCATATAGATATCTAGTGAGACCACGCCGCTTAGTGGAACGAGTTTTCCCCTCACTGGTATCTTAACTCAATTTATATTAACCATATACTGTGCACCTGCATCCACAATGGTTAAAACATAACATAATAAAAAGTATTATGATGATATGCAAACATGCAATAGGCTCTGGATTTCTCATCCCCCTTTATCTGCCTATTTGCCTAAAGTTATAGTTTTTAGGGTCACTATTAACCTATTAGTTTTCATGGGCTAACTAATAACTTGTTCAAAGCTTATAGACTATCTGTCCAGTTTCATAGTTTTCAAGGGATCACTAAGAACCTATTGGTATCTACCGATAACTTCATCCAATTATAGTTTTCATGGGATCACTATAAACCTATTGGATTCTCCAATAACTTCCCTTATGTTATAGTTTTCATGGGTTAATTATGAACCTATTGATCTCTGTTAATAACCTAATCCGGATATAGCTTTCATGGGATCACTAAGAACCTATTGGCCCATGCCAATAACAATTTCCATACATAGTTTTCATGGGCATACTATGAACTTGTCTAAACCAATAATTTTTTGATCGGTCTTTGGGCATCCTACATTCTGGTCTGTCTGACCTCTTGTATGCAATTCTACTCACGCAGGAGTTAACTCAATATATATTCACTACTGGGTCAACCTAGCTGGTTATTCTGCTCTTAATACCCCCAAATGCAGTTATGGGTTGATTATAAAGTGAATATGTTTACAGATGAAGCATACACGATAACTGATCATATCATAATAATATAAACATCTATAGTTTAGTTTCCTTGTAATCATTTTTCAAATGAAATGGTTAATACCTTTAACATATTATCTTTAGCAAGGAAAGCTTCTTCAAAAACACCAAAGTTAAATTCCATTTCAAAACTTTTCATATTACCATGGGTTAACTTTTAAAAATGAGATGGGGTTTCTTGTTTGAAAACTAAGGCTTTCGAAACCTTAGGCCTTCTCTTTCGAAATCATAAAAACATACCTTTCGAAAGTATTCAAACCTTCCTTTCAAAACACTTAAAGATATACCTTTCGAAACACTCAAAACATTCCTTTTGAAAGCATTGAAACCTTCCTTTCGAAACCATTAAAGATATACCTTTCGAAAGCATTAAAGCTTATCTTTAGAAGGCACTTAGTTCAAAGAAAATTATTGGAAGCATAGCTTCGAAACCATTTGAAAGTATCTCTTTCGAAACCATTGGGTTTAACATTAAATGTAACTTCTGGGTCAAAGAAAACAAAAGCGAAAGTAACCCCTTTCGACAACATTGATCTTCAATTAAAAGAATTGGGGAAAAGGATGGCTTCGACACCACCCTTTCGAAAGCATTGATAAAAGCGGCAACAAGAACTCTTTCGAAAGCATTGATAAAAGCGGCAACAAGAACTCTTTCGAAAGCTTCTTTTCAAAACTAAATAAGTGACAACTCATTCGAAAGCTTTTCTTAAAACAATAAGGCAGCAACCCTTTCAGAAGCCCTTTTCTAAAACCAAAGTAAGTTGATTGATTCGAAAGCTAATATATTTGGCTTCAACCCGTTCGAAAGCATCATTTACAAACAGAAGTAATTCAAAGTTACTAAGAATAGCTTCTACCCCTTCGAAAGCAAGGTTTCGACACTACCCCTTCCGCCTTTCTCCAATGGACTACGTATTAATTGCTTGATATCTTCTACATTGGTTTCGAATAGGTTCTCTAGCGGAGGTATGGTGTCGAAAGCTAATAGATGGAAGTGGCGACGTAGTAAATCAAAGCAAAACTGATTTTTAGCCTCTAAGAGAAATTTCTTTCCACCTACTTGCCTTATTTGTCAAAATGTAATTAGTTTCCATTTCTTTATCAATTTTTTTTCTAAAAAGGCTGCCAAATTCATCAATTAGTAATTGAAAATATTTCAACAAATAAGCCATTCCCTTCCATAAAACATTCAAACATTTAAGTCCTTCAACTTAAATAACTTAATAACTATATTAAAATACTTAAGAAAATTCCCCAAAAATCACCATAATTCTTTTTTGATATGTTTTCTAACATATTTAATTTTCAGACCTAAAATCAATATATAATTGTCGTAAATAATTTAAACCAAAAATTGTCCATTTCCTAAATTCGAAAATTCATAATAAATTATCCATCACTTGGAATATTATAAAAATTTAAACATATCTCCAAAATAATGTTTTACATAACATATTCAACCATCATGGCATTCGAAACCCATTTTATACGATTTTAACCTTAAAATCAAATTATACCTTTACATAAAAATCCTTATTTAAATCAAACATGGCATATAATCAAAGTATATCATCATTCAATCCATCCCAATGGTCCTAAAAACTTAAACCCAAAATTAAATTGTTCAAATAAACATATATGAGATGGTTTAGATTATTATTCACCTTGTTTGGATAAGGAACTTGAGATTTGATCTTACTTAATTCTTCCTTGCTTGAATCATAAGCTTTTAATTGATTTTAATCCCCTTTTATCCTAGGGTTATGGCCGGCCTTGATCTCCTTTTGTTTTTGTTTTTGTTTTTATTAAAGTATGAATGAAAATGAGGTAAGGGTTTAAAGGTTATAGGGTTATGGTATACAACTATTCCCCATATTAGCCTTGCCTTACTTAACTTAGTTTTTACCTTATAAATCATTCTTAAGTATTTACTTATGACCCATTTTATAAATCCATTTAATTAAGGCATGACCCAAATAAATTTTCAAATCTCAATCCCCTTATCACTCTAGTCTCTACATTACTTTATTTAATTTATCCAATTAAATCTTCTGAATAATGTTATTTAAACATAGGGGTGTTACAATATTACCGTCCAAAGACTTTATATTAATGTTGTGCTAGGTCTCTTTAGAAGTGACTTATAAATTATTTGAATTTATTATGGCAGATATTTGAATATGAGCATCTGTCAGTTTTAATAATATTCTCATCTTGTTTGGGACTAGCTCTAAGGATTATTAAGAGAACATATTATTTGTTCTTGATGGCATGGATCATGCTCTTGCATTTAGGAGGATCACACCCACCTCTATTACGGTTGAATGCTCTTATAATGTTATGAAGAACATCGAGAGGTATGATGTAACAACCCAGTTTTCAAGGGTAGTTAATTAATTGATAAAATGGGTTTCTGAAAATTTAATATTAATAATTTGGATTCATTTTAGAATACTGGAAATTTTATATAGTACTTCGTTATCAAAGTTAACACAACACAACACTGCACATATATTATTTCACAAAGCTCCCCAAAATTAATTGTTTCTAAAAAATGTTTCCATTTACTTAACCAAAATATCCAAATTAAATAATTCGCAATTATAATATCTAAAAATTCTCTAGATTAATTCCAAATATTAATAAATTATGACCTATACAATCATAACTTTGAATCCATAAATAAATACTTTACACATTATATGATGTAAATATATTAATAACATACTATAAAACAAAATCTTCAAAACTCCTAGCGGTAACTTCCATACCGCAAGGACTTAACACTCATAATTAAGAATTTAATATAAGAAATTCTTAATCAATCAAGCATAATTGCAAACAAGCATCCAATGTGCTCAGCGGAAAGTAATTCATACAATTCCGATGCGCACTCTGATCACAATCAAATCTAAACTCAACCATTCAATCTTAAACCAATCGCTACAATATAATATCTAACCATCCAAAATCATAAATAGAAGTGCAACTGATTGGACTAACTCCTTTTGTCCTTGCTACTCCAACCATTTCAGAATTTATACTTGAAGGAATATAAATTAATTATATATTTAAATACATATATTTGTAAATAAATAAATGAACGAATAAATAAAAATATATCCCTTGATGATTACCCCTAGTAATCATTTTATATACATATACACTACCTCGGGGATAGTCACTCTAATCTCGTCTGGCCAATGACTCGTGTCTCCACTATACAATGTATTATTCTAAACCCGATCTGATACCATTTTGTAACACCCCATCTCTATACTCATGCTATCCAAGAGAATTATAGAGTAATACTGTCAGATAATATGGAGAATGAGGCTATATGGGGTACACACGTGAATATTCCCTTGAGCTAACTCTAGAACGTATTAAAACATCAAATAAATAACACATTAATACGTACACAATATTTGTACAAAGCAAATAAACATATGTGCCTTCAGGATAGAACAATACATAATATACAGGAAATAACAGAGAATACAGAGTCAGAATCACATCGATAACAAATAGTATATAATACAATAAGTTTATTACTTCCCAAATGTCTAATTTCTCAATATAATATGATAACGACCAATATACGGATCAGTGTCAAACATATATAATGAATCAATGACATATAAATAACATACAACATCTGAATATAGATCTCCTCTAAGCCCAATAAAATAAATGTTGGTTCTGTCGTCCCTATTCTTGACATGTCTCGGACTGACATATGCATGGTTTGTAATCATAACTTAGAAGATCACTGAAGTATCTCATAACATAAATATCACCAAAATCATGTATAAAGGTGTCATCACTTATATAAAACAATCTAGTAGATAACACGAATATTATATCGGATGGGTGAATCATCCATATAATAAAACATCACTATAGAAAATGAAATCATTAAGCGAATCGGATTAATACATAGCAATGTCCTAATACAATATCATAAAATCATAAAATCAATGTATAAAGTGAGATAGCCCATCGAATCATCCAAACGATATCCAATATTATACAAATCACAAAAATAATCCAACATAATCCAACCATAATCAATAATAAATGCTATCTCAAAATATCAAATCATCAAACAGTATGGATATAACAGGGCTGACTACACTTTAGACTCAACCAACCTCTAGTCTAGTCAACTTATTATAGGAATGAGACATGTATGTTAATCCACTACACACTCACAACCCTGAACTAGAAAGGGAGACTGATAGCACACAATATGCTCTAGAGACCCACGACTACTTGCCTCCTATAGAGTACCGTCTATACCTACAGTCTTTGGTTACCTCGATGGACATCGTGACCCTATCCACAAGTGACTCGTCTACGCGTAGCCCCGGTTACGACCCTGCTTTTCCCTTATAGATAATAGACTCTGGCCTATGCGACACAAGGGCTATAGGGCACCTACTCTACCGACTACTTATCTTGTGATGCACATCGAATATAATAACCATCAATAGGGAATCTAGGACGCGACCCCACGATCAGGCCGCTAGGGTGGATACTGACCAGTCTGGTTCACTCTCGCACCATAAAGGAAGTTGGAAACACGTGGACGATATATATAGTACTCATATCCTATATCTATATGTAGCTCTAGACGTGAGCGAACACACGGCTCCAAATAAGTCAACATGTGACTATAATATACTAGAGATCTAATCTCTCACCGTCACGCGGCTCTAACCATAGGCTAACACATGGCTATAATATAATCCTACCACAATGGGTATCATAATATACACATGAGCGTATCCCCATTCGAGTGACATTTACTTACAATGAATAATCAAACAAATAACATAACGGCATCCCATACCACCACATGTTATTTAGATAATTATTTAAACCTTATAAACTACACTCGATCCATACTAGATACACTACTAGAAAAGGGTCAAATAGCGACAGGGGGGAGCGACGGCTTCCGACGGCCATTTTCCGACGGCTTTCGACGGGCCTTCGGCGGCCGTCGGGAAATCGTGAATTACAGCAGCCGAGCCGAGCCTTTCTTCCCTATTTTACAGCCACATCAAAAAACCCCCAAATCACCATTTTCCACCTCCAATCGCTGATTTCGTGCTTTTTCCTCCTCCCCCGCTGTGAATTCAACACCTCTTGCTCTCCAGCTCAGGTATAATATCTTATTTTCGTGAAAAATTCAGTTTTTACCCTAATTCTAGATTTGCATAAGTTGATAAATTAGGGCTAATTGGTGATTGAAATTGTTTCCAATTGTGTTATAATAGTTTCTAGCATTCCATGATATTCCTATTTCATCTTTTATCGTGAAATTGTGAAAAACATGTATAATTTGTGGTTGTTCGTGTATATGGAAATCGTTGTGTATGCCTTGGTTGTACCATTGTATATGTGTGTGGCGCTGCTATCATTGTATTGTGTTAGTTGGAATAAGATAAAATGAATGCACGAGCTAGGAATATTATATTGTGCACGTATTGACTTATGCAACAACAAAAAAAGCGTCGAACGAGCCTTAAGTCGATGTAATACGTCGAATAAATGTGTTAAATTAAAATATATTTTTGTAAATGTGAACAGTTAGTAAAACTGTATTTTTTCGTAAAATGCGCACATCTAATTGACAAATGTCCCTTAGAGAGTTTTTGGCCCCGTCTGACGAGTGTTGTACATGATCGTTGTATAAATAGTCGTTTTTTTCCGAAAAACGACCATTTATATTCATCTGGTATAATGTTTGTTGGATTTGTCCCTGTATTGGACAAGTTATGAACATAGTAAGCATTTACATTTTGTATACTACTTCGTCTCAAACGGTTCAAAAAATTTCGGCCTAACTTTTCTTTTTTGTTTCCTGCGTACACGCATTTGTGTACAATGCAGGGAACAAAAGGGAAATGCTGTCGAAATTTTGTTGAATCGTTTGAGACGAAGTGATATACGAAATGTAAATGCTTACTGTGTTTGTAATGGGAAGTAGGATGCCCGACCATGGAAAAAAAAATATTTTTGTACATTTTTTTATATCGATACGTTAAAAAATAAAATGTGCCCTATTTGAAAATATTTTTAAATTTGTGAAATAGTTCTTTAAATTCAAATATTATACGACCATGAAAATAATCTTTTTCGAATTTGTATTCTTGAAAATAAATATTAAATTTTGAACTTCTCATTTTCTCAAATAGGAAAAATGATTGATTATTTTGTTGATCGGAGGAGATGGATGTACCAAAGAAAAGGACTGAGAGGCTCAATAAAAGAAGATTTTTATAATGGTATAAATGTATTTGTTGAATTCGCTTTAAGTAATAACGGAAACGATCCAGAAATTCGTTGTCCGTGTAGTAAGTGTAGACATTTGAAGTATTTGTTACCAGATATTGTGAAAGTTCATTTGTGCCAAAACGGTTTCGTACCCGAGTATTATGTTTGGGATCGGCATGGAGAAGTTGTAGCAAATACTTCTGTAGAGTCTGAAAGTGTCGTTAACGAAATAGTTACGACGACCCGTATAGAAAATATGGTCGAAGATGCAACACGATCAATGTTTCCTATGGTTGAAGTTGACGACGATGATGGAAATGTTGAAGAACCAAATATTGAAGCAAATTTTTTTTATGATTTACTAGATGCTGCTAAGAAACCTATTTGGCATGGTTGTAAAAGCGGCACTCAGCTGTCAGTAATCGTAGAATACATTGCGATGAAGTCAAAATACAACATCACTGAAGCTGGGTTTACGGCTGTTGTTCAAGCTGCAAAAAGACATATGCCGCCCGATAATCTAATGTGTGAAAATCACTATGAAGTTAAAAAACTTTTGTCGGCTTTTGGTTTACCTTATCAGAAAATAGATACATGTTTAAAAGGCTGCATGTTGTTTTGGAAAGAAGACGCAAACCTTAGAAATTGTAAAATTTGTAATCAGGAGAGATACATACCAAGAAAAAAGAAGGGGAAGGAAGTTTCGTACAAGCATATGCATTACTTATCCATAACTCCAAGGCTTCAAAGATTATATGCATCTTCTGTAACTGCATCTAATATGAGATGGCATAGTGTGAGAACGGAGGAAGAGGGTACGTTGACACATCCGGCCGATGCAGAGGAAAATATCGTAGAAAACGAGACCAAATCTAAATCAGAAGACGATGATGACTGATATAATCTGAATCTGATTTTTTTGCAATTGATGTAACTATGTTGAATTCTTGATGTATTATGAAATTGATGTGACTATGAAACCAAATCTGTTTACCATTGTTTACATGTTTTATATCATTTTCATTTATCATTTATTTAGCAATTTTTATTAAAAATGCAATGAAATCTGCTTATCGTCGGAGCAGGAGACCCATTATGAATCAGGTATAACACACTTCCATTTCTATTTCCATTTCAGTCATTAATTAAGCAATTTATACCGTTGATGTCATTTACATATGAAATATATTTCATTATCATGTTATTATTCTCTTATATAATGATGTGTATATATGTCACAGGTTTATCATAATGTCATATAGAGGTAGGAGCTCTTCCCGATCATCAGGAGGCGATGGTAGTGGCCCATCGCAAGATCCACAGCGTCCTGTAGTTTCGTTAGTCCCTAGAGCAGAGGGGTAAGAATTAAATTTTATTCAGCATCTTATCTTTTTTATGATATACGTACGTACTTATATGTATCGTATTTAAAAACAGGGGGTTCGACCTACTTCCCTCGAAGGTTGTGCTGGATGTCTCTAGAGCTTCTTACCGCAGTAGGATTAGTGCTTGCTGGCCGAAGTGGAATAACATCCCTCCCCACACCATAGAGTGTATATGGCAGGATGTCCTAGTATGTATATTTTTCTGTTTTCCATTTTTAATTCGTTTTTGTCGTTTTTCTACTGTTTATCGTTTACAATGTAATCTTTTTTTTTGCTTTTTATCGTGAAACACAGGCTGAGATAGACATCCAGACAGACGATATGCTGCTGGCACGAGAATACTGGATGAAGAAGATGCGTAAGAATTATAGGGACTCGATATCTGAAATCAAGAAATCTGGTAAGAAACCACGGTGGATGGGGGAGAGCGTATAGCAAGCATGGTTGGGATACTGGGAAACTGACGAGGCGAAGGCAAGTATACTAAATTTTTTTGAATTATTAATTTGACGTGATCGAAAAATAATGTATCAAATTTTGAATGTACAGGCAGAGTCGGAAAGAAACTCTCCAAACAGAAATAAAAATCCCATCACTCATCGTGGAGGGTCGAAGTCATTTCAGCAGTATCGGCAGGATTTGGTATATTTACTGAATGATAATTGTAAATAGTTTGTGCTATATAATTTTAAATGTATAATAATTGTATGTAAAAATCAACTTCAGGAAGCTGAGGTGCATGGTCCCGTGGGCTATATGGACGTATTTACTCGTACGCATGCTGTCGAGCATGTAAATCCGGACGGGACTGTTTCGTATACATGGCACGACGATAAATCCAGCAAGAGCCATGTAAGCATATTTCATTTTATGCAGTATTAGTAGTTGTTCTGCTTGTTAAACTATAATGAAATAAGATATGATGTTATTAATTGGTTAATGCAGGAAAAGTTTATTGAGCAGCGCCAGAAACTCCTTGCTGATACGGGTCGAGATCAGTTGACGACTGATGAGGAGGATGCTATTTTTGAGTCCGTTATGGATCCATCAGAGCATGGAAGACGATACAAATTTGGCAATCAAGTGGTAAATAGAAAATTCAAACGGCTTATAATTAGTAATTTTGAAAACAAAACTAAAACCTTTTTGTTTATATTTTTCCATAAATTATTAAAATACTTAAGTTTCTTATATTTTTCTAGATATCCAATACATTGTCAGCCTCATTCAGTCTACACTTACATAAACATGCATAAACTAAATTAAATAACATTATCACACAGCTAATCATTCACATACCTGCACATACACTTACAGAAATCACACAGCTAAATTAAATATTTATTACAGGCCAGCAGTTAGAGACGGGGTCGACAGACTAGAGCTCAGATCGATCTAGCAGAGATCGAAGATTTGCGGGCTAGAGTGGCCCAACTGGAAGAGCAGAACCGCCGACAAGCCATAGAGACCACACAGTTGCTAGACCAGCGTATCGCCGAGTACATGCAGCAATATGGTGGCCGCTTCCCTTCCTCTGCTGGCTCTGGATCTGGAAGAGAGTGATTGATTGCTTGCTTTTGTCGGTATGTTTTTTTAGTCTTGTATGATTTGGTAGACGGTGGAGGTAGTTGTTGATTTTAGTATGATTATATTTGATACACTTGGTTATGTGGTTGTATGATGATATGGATGTTGATGATTTTTGTGATAGTTATTGTGTATGTATGACATGGTAGAACACTTGTTGTTGGAGTTGTTGTGAATGTTGGAATGATTATGTATATTATGTATTTTATTTTGATGTAATTTGATGTATTTGTGTGTTTGATGAATTTTGTGTAGTTTGGGTTTTGATATTTGGTTGGAATATTGTATACTGGATTCTGCAGTATTGGTGTAATAGTGTTTGAATGAGAAATGTGGATGGAAGGCTATATTACAGCAGAAAGTAAAAAAAAAATACAGCAGTTTTCCGACGGCTTCCGACAGCTTTCAGGTAATAATTTTCCTATGGCTTCCGACAAGTGTCGAAAACCGTCGGAATCCGTCGGAAACATGTACGGCGCCCTGTGTCGGAAGCCGTCGGAAACACTGCATCCCGACGCCTTATTTTCCTACGGCATTTTCCGACGGCTTCCGACGGCCGCCGACGGTTTTCTGCTGTCGGAAAATATCTTTTTCCTTGTAGTGATATCTCTATATGACAAGTCTAATGAATAATCGAAAGAGTGTTACCGAAAGTACCATACCAGACGATATCACTAAACCGTTTATTTAAATTTCTCGTCACATAGAAATGAAATCTCATGAGTCAAATAGAAGGATGTCATCACCGTATCATATCAAATCAATAATCAACCACATCAATAGTGTTTGTACCAAAAATGGGCACAACACTCTTCGGAAGTCTTTGAAGAGATAAACGTGTAGAATGAAAATTAAAACTGTGGATTATCTAACAAAAACTCCAAATAACAGAAAGTAAATTGCAAAGACAAGCGATTTAGAGTGGTTCGGCTTTTTAGCCTACGTCCACTATGAAGTTTGATGATTTTATTGCTTGACACTCGAAGATTACAATTGTTTATACTGTAGTACAACTTGTTTTATAAGCTAAGTCTGAAACTAAAGCAGTGGCGGTGATGCAGAGTAAATCTGGCAGAGTCTGGGCGCTCTTTAGCTCTTAGAATTGTCCGACCCCTTTTCTGAATGACCGGGGGCTCTATTTATAGGTGTAGGAGGCTGATATTTCGCCTAAAATTCGGGGAGACCGCTTCTGGCACGTGAGGGGGCCTACATGGCCGAAATCTGGAGATCCGGGCCCACTTTGGGATCGATTCGACCCTTGGTTCGAATCGATCAAGAAATCATCCAATCGAGCTAAAATTTGGTGTGAACATTCTTCATCATGTGCTTAAGCTTCTGTGAAAATTTTATGGCATTTGGACTTGTAGAACTCGAGTTATGATCGATTCAAGTTGGTCCATATCGATTCGAACTCAACTTCGAATCGATCAAGATTTGCTCCGATTGAGCTGAAATTTGGCGTGGACATTCCTTAGGTTTCCAGTAAGCTACTGTCCAAATTTGGTGGCATTTGGACTTGTAGATCTCAAGATATGATCGATGCAAGTTGGTCCATATCGATTCGACCCTTGGTTCGAATCGATCAAGAATTGCTCCGATTGAGCTGAAATTTGGCATGGACATTCCTTAGGTTGCCAGTAAGATACTGTCCAAATTTGGTGGCATTTGGACTTGTAGATCTCGAGATATGATCGATGCAAGTTGGTCCATATCGATTCGACCCTTGGTTCGAATCGATCAAGAATTACTCCGATCGAGCTGAAATTTGGCATGGACAATCCTTAGGTTGCCAGTAAGTTACTGTCCAAATTTGGTGGCATTTGGACTTGTAGATCTCGAGATATGATCGATGCAAGTTGGTCCATATCGATTCGACCCTTGGTTCGAATCGATCAAGAATTGCTCCGATCGAGCTGAAATTTGGCATGGACATTCCTTAGGTTGCCAGTAAGCTACTGTCCAAATTTGGTGGCATTTGGACTTGTAGATCTCGAGATATGATCGATGCAAGTTTGGATTTCTCAGCCGTGATCCATCAATATCTGGAGCATATGAACTCCGATTGACTTGAAATTCCGAATGTTGGCTCTCATAGCTTTGCTTGTCATGTCATATCAATTGTAGCCCGATCCGGACTCGGAAAAAATTCGTCGATATCCATAGTGAGCCTGCGTATAACCGATCTCCAAGACGAACTGTCATTGGTTTCTAGTCAAGTTCTTAGTGTCACGACCTTGCCAAAAGGCGGGATAACAAATAGTGAATCACACATATTATCGAAATCAGTATAAAGAAGATAAGAAATCAGAAACTAATATAAAAAAATAGATTGTTCAAACAAATACAAATAAACAAAAAACTTAAAAATGAAGCTCCAAAATAGTTAATAAAGTTAAATATTATGTATAGAATCTTTTCATACTTTACTATAACTTAACCCTATTTTATATAACTATAGAATATCCAAATAAATTTAATTTGTTGATAATCAAATAATACATTATTAAAACTTAAATGATATATATATAATTTCCCACTATTATAAAATGATAATTGAAGATAAATTAATTAACATAATTAAAATCACTTTGTTAATATGTCAAACTCATATTTACATTCTTAGATATATACATCAATAATATCTAATAAGTATAACTTAAGAGTGTAAGAGTATTTGATTTAATTAGTTTTTAAATGCAAATATATATATGTAAATTATGAGTCATGAACGTTTATACGCTTATCATTTTACACGTATGCAATATAAATGAAATTGTAATAGATTACAGCAAGAGAAAATATAACACTAGATGACAATAATAAATACTAGGTGAAAACTAAGAAAACCATACCTGATCAAATACTTAAAACGCACAGCAGCCAACCACAAAGTAAAAAGATATGCAAACCCACTGATACTTACAAATGAATATAAAACATCGTGTTCTTTTCAATGCACAAGCCCATGAAGAATATAAGACAAGAGCTAGTAACATTTTAACACCTTCAGTTGTAAAATTTATCACCTATATTTGTAATGGCTGCATTTATTAACACTTTGTCCACACAACACACACGTCATTCGCATTCACGGCACGTGCAACCATATACCCTTACTCACGCACAAAACACTACAAATACTCACACAGCAGCTATACACTCACTACTCAAATATCCACCCGGTGTACACTATATATTTACAAAAAAACATACAAAATAAACACAACACACCCTCATACATACTCCAATATACACACGCACACACTAGAACACACACAAACTCAAGCAAGTGACAGCAACGCACCCTACACTCATTCAATAAACTTGCAGTCAACACATATTCACATGCACGTATAATTATCAACAGCACCTCATTTGCACGCATATACACATATGATTGAACCGAAGTTTTACAAAATACTAAAACTAAAAGATACCTATGATTGAACATAACTAAATGTCTTAAAATTATAATTATTCTTCTATATTAACACAACCAAGTTATACAAAATTTAATTTAACATAAGCTTTAAAAATAGGTAAATGGACATACTAGCATGGCCAACTCATAAAAATTCACCAAAATACTAGGTCAAGTACTCTAAATTAGGCCTGTCAACGGATGTTTTCGGATGCGGATAGTGTCATATCCGCATCCGCATCCGAAGTCATTTTCGGATATCGGATAATTATCCTATCCGCTAACGACCGATAAATCAAGAATTATAAAAAGAAAATTTTAGTTTAACATAAATATTTTTCAATCTCATTGATTGTAAAAGTGCTAAAAATTAACAAATATGATGATAATAAATAGTTTCGAGCAGTTAATAAGCATTAAGTGCATATAATATAAACTATTAGCTTAATAAAATAATAAACAAATATATTTCATTGTACTAAAATACACATAAATTGAACTATAACCTTGACAAAAACCGGACGGATAATTTTCGGATGCGGATGTCTTCGTATCCGCATCCGCATCCGTTTTTTCGGATATCGGATTTTTACCCGCTTTTCGGATGCGGATGCAGACAGATTTCAGATTTTTCGGGTATCCATTGACAGCCCTACTCTAAATAAGTGCAGCAACACTGAAATGCACATGCCCAAATACTGATAGACCCTAGACCACCCAGTATTTCTCATAACAATTTATTTAATAAGTCATTGGAACCTTGATTAACGGTAGGCATGGTACATCAAGAAATTCTGAAGTTTATAGGTAGCTGTAGGAAAAAGTACTCAAAGGAATTTCTAGTGCAAATTCAAACTGATAAAAGAACATAAATTTTGTCATTAACATGACATGGCTCTGAGTTCTTGCAGCCAACATCGTATCAAATTGTATTTTATATCTATGCAATCATAGTATACATGTTTAATATCTTCGAAATGCAGATTACAAAAATAACATTTATTATCAATTTGCATATTTTTTCTTTTTAAAAATTCTATAGTATTTAGTTTACCATGCATAATTAACCACATGTGAATTTTAGATTTAGTAGGAGCATTTGTTTTGCAAACAAATTTAAAAGAGTTATTAGTAACACCCGAGAAGTTAATAAATCTATAAAAAGAATAAGAAGTATATTTCTTACTCTTATCCCATTTCCAACTAATATTATCATTATCAATATTATATAGATTTAATCTAGCATAAAGCAAAGAAAACTGCCTAAGAGTTGAACCTACTAAAATTCTGTTAAAACTAAAATTCCAAGAAGGGTTATTTTCGAAAGAAAAAACTTCTATAATTAAAGCATCCTTAAAATTACATATTTCATATAGCTCTTTAAATTCTATCCTAAGAGGGATAACGGAAATCCAACGATCATACCAAAAAGAAGTACTATTACCTGAATGAACTATTATATTAGTGCCTAGGTTAAAAATCTCATGACATTTTAAAATAGATTTCCAAAAATTGGACAATTTACATCTGGAACAATCCGAATAAGGACATGACATCTTTTGGTTGTGCGGTATGGGGCCTGAATTGGTCAAGGAATCTTGTTGCTAATTGGTCAAAAGTAGAGATGGAACTTGGTGGAAGCCTAGTGAACCACATAGACACAACTCCTTCTAAAAAGATGGCGAAACATCTGCATCGAACAGCCTCTGAAGCGTTGGCTCGGTCCATATACCAACTATACTTGTATAAATGGGGTTTTGGGTTCTTCATCCTGTCGTAGGATGGGATAGTTGGCATTGTGAATTTATCTGGATATTTTTCATTCAATATTTCATCGGTAAAGGGAGTCCGACTTGGAGCAGATCCCCATTCATCATCTCTCCTATTTTTACTCTCGTCCATCAACCGTTTGACCATGTCTGCTATGTATGCCTCTGATGTCAGGTAATCCTGGGGACGGCAGTCAGTCACCACACCAAGTGTTTGGCTTTGCAAACGGTCTTGGCGAGTGGGTTGAAGTCTAGGCTCTCCTGTCTTCGGGAGAGCCACTCCCGCGGGACCCCGTTGGCTTGCAGTTGGCCTGATTGGGGGCAGTTTAGACGTTCCTACTTCCAACTGGTTGTCTTGTTCTTCATCTTCTGAGTCGGAGAGGTCCATAGCCATGTCTTCATGCGGGGTCTTTGCCCCTTGGTTCAAGTTCAGAGTTGGTTACCTTGCGACGAGCGGAGTATTCGTATTTCCTTCCACATTATGTCCCATGGTTCCTCTTGTTACCCTTTTTTGCGGATGTTTTCCGTTTCTTCTGTTTAGACCAGAAATAGAAGAAATTTCTTGTTCTATAGCAGCCGCGGGTTCAGGCATAGTTCTTGGAGCAGGATTTGACTATAGGGTTAGGAGAGCATTAAGCTTTTCCATCAGAGCCTTCTGGCTACTTTCCATCCTTTGGTCGATTTCGTTAACCATCTTATTCAACTCATCCCTAGTAACGACTTCGTGCTGACTGGAGGATGCTGACGCCTGGTTTCCTAAGTTAGCGCCATTTACTTCAGTATGTTGAGGATTAATATCTTCTCCAGTTATCAATGTCCATATGGACCTTCCAGAGGCAGTTCTTCTTCTTCTAGGAGCCATTGATTCCAAGCGGTGGATCTTTCAGGCAAAGATTGGGGATCTAACTTCTGGACCTATGGGATCCAAAGTAGATAGCTAGATCTGAATCCTGAGTTGGGTTCTCGGTGAACGCACCAAAATGTTAACCCAAAAATGGATCAACACCCTGGTTTGAGTGTGAAAGCACCAGCCCCGTTCTTAAGGGCAATAATATAGATAATAGGTATAGAAAAGAGCAGTAAAAGAAAGAAGACAAGAAGATTTTTATAGTGGTTCGGCTGTTAATGAAGCCTACGTCCACTTTATAGTTTTTATTATAGACTGATTGCTGTTACAAGTAGTGTTTGATTACAAGGCTTTTGATTGTCCTTAGCTAGATTGAATCTCCAAGGTTAGAGAATCCACTGGAGAATCACAGTGAATTCCTTTGGAGATTGTTGTGAGGGAAATCAAGAGTGAAGAAAGTTTCCAGCAGAGCTTCAGCAACCAGTCCGGAGAAGAAGATCCCGTTTGTGTTGCAGGTAGGATGGTATTTATAGAGATTGGAGAGTTTCTGGGCCAGGCCTGTTCACTGACTGCTTGTAGATGGACTCAGGAAGATGCAACGAAGCTCAGCTCGCGACCCGAGCCAAAACCATGGATCGCTAGCGATCCATAGATTTAGCTCGCGTGCGAGCCAATCACTTAGCCCCTCTTTTTCCTTCTTCGCCTAGTTAGCTCGCCAAGAATCCATGAACAAGTATGGATCGCTGGCGATCCATGGTGTATGGATCGCTGACGATCCATACACTTAGCATATTTTGGCTTTCTTCGCTTCCCATGTGCCTTAGCGACCCAGTGATGAAGTATGGATCGCTGGCGATCCATGCACTTAGACTTTTTTTGGACTTTGACGTCTGACATGCTTTTGTTGCTTTGTATTAACGTTGTTCGTGTAGTCTCGTTGCATGTCGCTTTGTTTTGATGACGATCTTTTTGTTAGTTGCGTTTGGCTGCTGATTTGACTGGACGGATGTATGTTTCTTGGTTTAGTCAAACTCCATCGTTGCTTTTGTAATATGACTTGGCTCTCTTTAACTTGTTGCCTTAGCCCTTTTGGTTGAGTTTTGAGTCATTCTGGCTTCACCAAGTCGTCCCGTCTTCTCTTGGATTCTGATGGATTAAAAACCCGGATAACAAATAATATGGGAATATAAATGGAGGATAGAACTGATACATACACACACACACATATATATATATACACACACAACTACATACGACACTTTTAGTTACAATACAAGAATTGTCTTACTTAATGTATAACTTCAAATACACGTATACGTATACTCGCTCATGCATGCATATGCACACGTATATTTAAGTAAGTAATTCAATTATTACTAGATCAAGTCTTACTATTGTTTACCAAATCTTTTCAATAAAAGTAACATATCTCTTTCTACTATTTTTATAAAATCTCATACTATTTTATAAAATACAATACTGGCTTATAAATCGATTCAAGCCTTTAAAATACTAAATCTCTTCATTTGAAATTAAGTATTCCTTTCATGAATATTTTATAAAACCTTATAACCATTTTATAAAATCTATTGTTCATATTATTTTATAAAACCTTATATTCTTCATAAACGCCTCGTTCATACTATTTTATAAAATATCTCTCTACTATTTTATAAAATCACAATTTTATAAAATATCACTTTTATACTATTTTACAAAATCGCTATCTTATAAAATATCACTTTTATACTATTTTACTTAAAAATAATATTTATAAAATAATATTTTTATTACTTATAAAATTATTCATTTACATAAATAATATTTATAAATAAACTTTCACATATAAAAATTATTACTTTACTTTAAATAATATTTATAAGTATCGACTAAGCTTCATTATGTCTCTAATTACTTTAATGATAAGTAGAGCCCTTAATTCACTTAATTAGCTTGGTAGCTTTCTATAAATTAATTCTAATGATTTAATCTTTACTAGCTAATGATATATACATCATTGTATCACTTAATTAGTCTCTAATCTATCATAATTATCACACATAAACATCTAATTAAGCCCAAATCCAATTTCCAAGCTTGCTAATTTTTCTACAATTAGTAATTAAGGTCTCAAACAAATAATATGGTGATGTAATCATGTTTATAACATGGACATAAGCCCAAATCCACTCCTAACATTCTCTAAATCTCTACATGATACTTCAAAATCATCAATAAATAACTACTGAAGTATGACATGTAGGTAAAGTAGGAGAATCATTCAACTCACCTTGCTTTTCCCTAAACCAAGCTCTAATTGTCAAAAACTCAAATCAACCTCTTTTAAAAGTTGAAATCCTGCTCCAAACTCCACCTCATGCTAATTCCTTCACGGGTTATGTGAGGAATGAGTAGAGATGAATTATGGTTATTTTATTGAGATTTATAGAATTTTATTTGAGCATGATTTGGTTGATTTAGGGCTAGGCTTAAGAGAGTGATCAAGGAAAATGATTAGGAGATGGAAATGAAAAGTATTGTTGAAATGAGAATGAATGAGGAGTTAACTATATATAAGCTAACTTATGGACAGGCTAATGCGCTTAGCCTAAATTCATTTCATCCAAATGAAAATACCGTTCACTCTAAAAAAAATTAAACTCCAAACATAGCCAAGTTTATACTCATTTTTCTCGCGACGAAAAAGCGGTCTCACTCCGACTGTTTCGAATCCTAATTCATCCGTCTCTAAAAAATCAAGTATAATGAATGTTTTGTTAATTAACGATTCAACATTTAAATTAATCATTTAAATATTCGATCGTTAGAATTGCGGAGTGTTACAATTGATATAGTTTGAATTGACTGGAATTGTGTTGCGAGCAATTATTTACTTGTTGTTGTAGTGATTATTGGTTGATTGTCGATTATACATCCATTGTGCGATGTTTGAGTAATAAATTGATGTTTATAAATAGTCGAACGACACTTGAAATTGATCGGAAATTGGGTAAATGAATTAAAAGGTGAAGATTTGAAATAAATAAATTATTTTGAAAATAAATACTGAATTTTGGAATGATTTTCTTATTTAATATTGAAGATATTGTAATTAACGAAAAATTTGAAATTAGAATGATTTTGGAAAAATATAAGAGTGGAATAATTTTGAGGATTGTGTGAATAGAAATTATTTGGAAAATGATGAATTTTGGGATTTTATCAAATAAGTGAATTTTTGAATATTTATGTTCTTATTTATTTATCGCTGATTATAAAAATATCAAAAGGATTTTCATAAAATAGAATTTCATTTATACCTTGGGGATATGTTTTAAGTTAAAAATTATATTGGTGTTGAAATTTTATTTCAAGGCTTTGAGAATTATTTCAGGATTAGAAATTCTTATTTGAAAAGTAGCATTATTTAAATTCGTTATTTAAGAGAAATCCCAAATTATAAAACTTATTTGATATTAATTTTTTTTAATTATTACAGAAGAACTTTAAAATGTATGCATTATTTTAATGAGTTTAAGGAATTTTGAATTGAATGAAGTTTAATATATAAATTTTCTTGTAATTAAATAAGAGGTTTGCAAATATTTATTTTCAGAAATATAAAAGGATTTTGGGAAAAGAATGAGAATTTTATAATTTATTATTCTTTAAATTTAATAATGATATTTGAAATTATATTGAAAATTTTGGAAAAGTGTATTTTATAATAAAACCTCTTCCGAATAAAAAATAGTAGTATTGTGTGTTTTGAATGATTTATATTTCAGTGTAACGAGAAATCAGTAAACAGAGTTATAGTATCGTTTGGTATAAGAATTTCGGTAATATTTCTCCGGTTATTCTCTGGATTTGTTAAATAGAAAATATTGTGTGAAATTCTAGATTGTGAGGAATATGGTAAGTGGATTAGTAACAGCGTCTAGAATGGAACATTCGGTAATATTATTCTGGTTACTCTTTTGACTCATGATATAAAATGTTATTGTGTGAAGTTCTGTACGGTGAGAATTTCGAGTAAACGGATTAGTAACACTGTATAGTATGGGACATTCGGTAATATTATTTAGGTTACTCTTTTGACTCATTGTATAGAATATTATTATGGGCTGGGAGTGTAGTTTATGAGCATTGAGTAAATGAGCAAGTAGCACCAGGTGGTATGGGACGCCTGCGTTGATATTTGTTTGATTACTTTTTGTACATAAGGGACACTCTTATATTATGGGTTAATGTCTAGAGGAAGGGTCTCGTGTGCTAACTTGTGTTGTGTGATGTTTATCTAGATAGACTAGTGTCCATCCAAGTTAGATGATCACAGGGTCGCGTCCTAGATCTGTGGCATTATCTTATTATACATGATGTGTGATGATATGCCATGATGCCATACTAGCCAAACAGTCTATTACCATTGGACAGTAGGCTCGTGACCATAGTGTATAGATGGACATAGAATCACGATGACCGGGAGTAACCAAGACTGTGGGGGTGTGCTATGTGCTGTCCCTTGGAGCGTGTTGTGTATTGCGAGGCTCCCATCTAGGATATGTGAGATTATTTGATTTTACTATATTATTTAGATACCTCTTCTAAACACCTATTCAGAGGCGAGGACCTATTAACCCATAGGACCTGATGTGTGCTCGTTCATCTCTATGATAGTCTTTGTCCCATTGATGAGATGATTGACTACTCTTTACTATGTGTGATAATATACGTGCATGGTTTGGTATGGGATTGTTATATGCGGGATGTTATATGCTGATTCGAGATAAATATGTTTACACCATGCCAGTTACTATTATATATTGACATCTATACTCTAAACATAGTCTGATCCATGTATTATCTATATAATACTCGAGTTAGTCTGAGACATTACAAGTTCAGGGACGAAGAGACCAGATTGTTATTGTTGAGCGTAAACGGAGGTTAGCTTATTAGTTGACTAGTGTACCATTATCTATTTTTGTAGCCTCATGCATATTGATGGTGTTGAGATGTATGTATTGGACTTATACATTGTATATTTTTGAGATAGTAGGAGTTTGATCTATTTTATATCCCACTCAGACTCGTGTATATTTTATTATATGTTACTCTTGTGTTAATGACTCTGTGTTCTCTATATCATTTGTTTTATATTATGTATTGTTCTATCCTGAAAACACACGTATTTATTGCTTTGTGTTGATGTTGTGTATGTATATGTGGGTTGTTTATGATTTTTGAAATACGTATCAGTGTTAGCCCAATGGAATATTCACGTGTGACAGCCCAATATCGCCTCATTCTCCGTATTATCAGACAGTATTGCCTAATAATACTCTTTGGTAGTATGGGTATAGAGGTGGGGTGTTACATGAGATCTCAACTGAAAACCTTATAGTTCAGGAAGAAATTCACTACTTGGATTAAGTTATAAACTCGCTTCTTTATGTATCAATTCAATCGAAAGATATTGGTACTTGCGCCTAAATTTTCCTTTGCCTAGGATGTTTTACTTTGAGTTTTCTTGTAGTTGGTGGGGATAGTTGAATAACTACAATAAAACTTAGTCTTCTAATTTGCCTAAGCTTTTGTATTTTGCATTAATGGAAGACCGTTAATATTTGTTTACTACTTATTTTGAGGCCAACTCATTTGGTTGGAAAAAAAATGTAACATTCCCCCTTTTGACCGCCTCCAGTCGGTAATTAAACCAACTAGAAACGTTCAAAAAGACGAATTGTTATTTAGTTTATAACGTTTAAATAGAATCAGCCACAGAAACACAGAATAATAACAATGAATTAAAACAAATGAATCTTTATTTCATTACTATAAATCTTTTTGAATACATCAGAGTTTATACAATTTTAATACTGATACAGCGGAATATCTTAAAATACAATTTTCTTATGAAACTAAAAATGATTCTTTACTCTCTCTCTCTCTAACTTCGCTGCTCGAAAATCTTCAAGCTGTAAAAATACTCGGTCTGACCCGAGTATTATATTCAAAAGAAAATAATACACAGGTCAGTCTAATTCAAACCAGTTTATTAGTGCATATAGACAATGATAATCAAATAGACGACAGTCACAATAAT
This sequence comes from Allium fistulosum, assembly GCA_030737815.1. Taxonomy (NCBI): domain Eukaryota; kingdom Viridiplantae; phylum Streptophyta; class Magnoliopsida; order Asparagales; family Amaryllidaceae; genus Allium; species Allium fistulosum. The sequence goes on from CM060903.1 coordinate 1,459,982,541, forward strand.
TCCCGTCTATCCAATCCCTTTTAACAAAGAAATCGGATAACGAAAATATAACACTAAACAGTGTTAACAATAAATCAGCAGATTTAAATCATCAACAGGGATAAATAAACAATTTATCAAATCGACTAAATCAATTTAAAACAATTGAAATTGTCACTTTAAAACCATCAAGACTCGATTGGCTGCCGTACACGCACGCGTGTACGGCCTCGCCAATACGGCATAGAAGATCAATGCATCACGACGCAAAGAAATATCAATTCAAAACTGTCGATTTTTGGGTGGCTGCTGTGCACTCTAATGCCAGCCGAAGTGAAAGGCCACTAAGATAAGCAGTGGACAGGAGGGACAATACATGGATGTGACAATGAACTAGGCAGTTCAAATTTCAATTTCGAGAACAAGGCAGTAGTATAGCACAATCGAACTACAAAAGCATAGGGGCATGTATTCAGGTACATGAAGACACAGTGAAACCAATATGGCAACACAACTACTGGAATGAAGGCTCCAAAAACAACTGTCTACAAGAATTAGTTCAAATGGAATACAACTGCAACCATGATCAAGTGAACACAGATATCTAACGGTGTCAAGTAAAGATCAAAGTCAGATTCAAGTGACGAACAATAACAAGAGCATGTCAAAGTTAGGTTAGAATGTAACTCAAATGAACAAGTGACAGTGCAACATAGTAGCCAAGGCCGAAGTGGGAAGAAACCCAACCAAGAAGATAATAGGTTCACATCAAAACCATGCCAAATGAACAGAAGGCAGTTTAACAACTACAAGTACAGGTAGCAGCAAAAATTTTGAGCTACGACGTCACAACAACAAGGTGCACTAGAGCAGACTACAAAATATCATGGTGCAGACAACAAAAGGATGGAACAACGACTAATTCAAATGAATACAGAACCGTAAACATATATGCAAATTCGAACATACATATATACATATAAAATGATGTATATACATACATGACTGCATACATATATACGAAGGCCAAAATGCAACTATAACTTCATGCTAAAAAGAACTGGGCCAATCTAAATAGTATAACAAACAAACACACTATCAAAATAGCACTGCTGGCAATAGTGAACACCAAGCACGTTAATGACCCAGCAAGGAAAACTGCAGACAGTGCCGAAGCAAACAAAAGGTAAAAGATATTGCTCCAACAAAACCAAATACTGGACAATGCAAACTCAAGTATGCTGCAGTTAAATGAACGATGGACAAATGCTACGACTAAATGATACATGAACATGACTCCATCAAGAACAAATCATATCTACTAAAACACTGAATGGATGCAAATAAACCCAAAATGGATCAGTGAAACAGCAAGTGTACAAATGTGAAGTTCACAATGAAGCTAGAAGGAATCAACAAGTGATCAAAGACAGGAAAATTTCAATGTCAAAGACTGCATATGTGTATCCCAGGCATTTTGAAACAAACATAATTCAAATTTCAACCACAACGTCAAAGCATATAAATTAGATACCAGTGTAGCATAACAGAGGTGGTTATATGCATGTACTAGCAGTGGGCAGTGAAAGCAATGAACTTGAATTGCAGACATACCATTTTTTTTTCTCTTTTTTTTAGTGTCGACCAGGTAGCATGCATACATGAAGACATAAGTGGAACCTGACTCAGTATAACTAGGTGAACAAGACACGACAGAATCATGATGATTAAACCGTGACAAATGCATGTACATCAATGTGAACACATGAACTACAAGCTGGCCTATCAAACTTCAAATGGTATGCAAGTGGTGCAGAATAATAAACAGCGATGTAAATGCATATACTTGTATATGTATATATGCAAGAAACAATACATGAGAATCCTGGTGGAAACGTATATAGGAAAGGCATTTGTAAAACTGAACAGTGCAATCAGGTTGAAAGCACATTACAGGACAAAGCAAAATCGAAGCCTCCAACCTACAAAACAATGAATCCCACAGATGCAAACTTTAAAAGGCAACTGACTTGAAACTGTTGCAACATGATACCATCAAAATTTGTATACAACATGAACAGCTAAGGTTACAAAATATAGACCCAAATGAACAAGGCCGACAGTGCTACCGGAGGCAGTGATAAGTAGGGTAAAAGTCGAACAAGATCGACATCACAAAATCAAGCAGCAGTCTTAGCAAAATCAAACACGAAACATAGTACTGAATTAGATGTGAGGGGCGAAAACCACTCACCTTTTTCGAAGAGGTCGCGAGCGAAAGGAAGACGAAGCCCTAAATTTAGAGACGACGCCTAGGCCCAAATTCCAGTCGAGGCAAGCTGAAGAAGATTGAGCAGATTCGCCATGGCTACAGAGGATCGAAGAGTTGAATCGCCGAAGCCCTAGTTTATCAAGTCGCCATTTTTTTTTTCTTTCTTTCGATTGTTTCGTGAACGAATGAGGGAGAGAGGGGGAAAGGTATCGGGTTTTATCAGAGATAAGGGGTAGAACGTGGATCGTGGGTAGGTATGGGTTAGGGTATGGGTGAGGTATGGGTTGAGTTACTTTATTATTATTATTATTTTTTTTCTTTTTCTTTTTAAAATCTAATTTGTTTTTGTAAATATTTTCTTTAATTTGTTTTGTTTAATCATGTTGCTAAATTTAAACTATGTGTATATATTCATTTCGTACAAATAAAAATTTAAATAAAAGAATTTCAATCGATTTACAAATTCCAAATTCTAACAGAAATTAACAATTCGATATTAAATCGTTAATTGACGAAGATTTTATCGTTATAAAAATTTCAACAATAAACAGCAAATATCTGTCAACTTTAATCGTTTATTGATGATTATAATTTTGGGCAAAACCCCAGTTGTTACAGAAATTCAAATTGAATTCAATTAAATTTTATACGCGTTTATATGCCGTATGTTCATAAAACAATTCCGATAAATACGAAAATTGAAATCCGGTAATAATTCAATATTACGGACCCAATGAAACTGGTTTCGTCAAATTCCGAGACTGTGCCTCGGAAGGCTATTTTTAAATTCAACTTAAACGATAATATTTCAAAACGGAACAAATCGCTTTCAAATTCAATTCTGAAGCTTCTATTACCTTCGGTATTATCAATATGAATTTTCCAAGCCTTTAAATTATTTTTAACCGGCTTAAAATTGAAGATTCAAATTTTATTCAACTTTCAATAGATTAAATTCAAAAATTTAATCGCCAATTCATTCTGATAATTTGAAATTCAAGTCAAATCATCGCTCAAATATTTAAAATTAATTAAATATTTTCAATTTAAATTGTTCAAAATTCAGGGTCGTTACAAACTCCCCTCCTTAAAAACTTTTCGTCCACGAAAAGGAAAAGTTGTTAAAATTTCATCGATATTTATACTCTAGTCAATTTTTTCTAAGCTTAAAACTCATTACAAATAAATGAATATAGGATTCATTTCATTTGTTTAATCTCACTAGTTTTGTTTATCTTCTCTTTTGTTCATTGATTTTCTGAAATCAAAACGCAAAAGTCTTTTACCAAAATTTTCGACTTACAAAACTCAGATTTAAACTTTAAAATTCTTCACGTTAGAGATTTGCATAATATATATCTTCCAAAGCTGTGGACTTTCAAAACATTACAAAGATCCTCTTCCTTAGTTTATTAGGTAGGAATTTTGAAATTTTAATTTCAAATCATTGATTTGCTATTTACAGTCTGAAAATACTTGCTAACTCGAAATTTAACAAGTCCATCTTCGTTCTCACAGACATTAGGCATACGCTGGCCAGGCGCAGGTCTAAAAATCTCCAAGTACTAAATATACTTGCTTCAATTCCCAGTGAAAATACTTTTTAAAAATTCTTTTAAAAATGGATATGGAAAGCACGTTCCCCCATGGATTACAGTTCCACCCGGCGGTTACGCTACTATCCCAGTAGAGTCGCTTGTGGCTGTAGATTTCACATCTCTTAAATTTCGCCATGGTTGTCGCCATAGATTGCAGTACACACGGCTGTTACGCTACTATCCCAGTAGAATCGCTCGTGTCTGTAGGCATCACGCCCCTCAAATTTCGCCTGGCATTAGATTGCAGTTTACCCGGCGGTTGCACCGCTATCCAAGTGGAATCGCTTGTAACTGTAGGCATCTCGCCCCTCAAATTACGCTAATCATCAATCAATCTAATCTCATCGCGATGATCTATCGCGAAGGATTTCCGATTCAAATAGTCACTCTGACTAAATGTAAATTCTACATAGCTACGAATTTCAAATGGACACTCATCGAGAGTTCCAAAACCTTCTCAAATAATAAATGGAAGGTACTTTTCCATATCCTCAGTTTAGAAAACATAATATCATATATGTAGTGTAACGACCCAGAATTTTAGATGATTAAAATTCGAATATTTAATTGATTTTAAATATTAATAAATGAATTTAAGAAGTCGAATGATTTATTATTCGAATATTGGATTTAATTTGGTCAATTAAATCGATATTTTAATAGTTGTAATTCCAGAAATAATTGAAATCTGGATTAAATGTGATTGAAAACGATTTGGAAAATTTTATTTAATCATACTGGAGTTATAGAAAGGTTATAGAACTTTTAAAATTGAATTTGGAGTTAATTTGTGAAAATCGAATATTTTAATATTTAATTATCGACTGTAAAAATAGCCAATTTTTGAACAGTCTCAGAATTGAACGAGACCAGTTCCATTTGATCCGTAATAGTTAGTTATTATCGGATTTCAATTTTCGTATCAATCGGAGTTGTCGTTTGACCGTGGCAACTCGAAACGCATCGATATCATTTTAATTTTAAAATCGTCGAGTTAAAATAGTCATTTTTCAAACAGTGTCGGATTTCGACGAAACCAGTTTCATCGGATCCGTAATGTGATATTATTGTAAGATTTCAAATTTCGTAATTTTTGGATTTATCGTTTGTCCGGGGCAAGCCAAAACGCCTCGAAATCGATTTAAATCGGTTTAATTTAAATTGATCGTTTATTGCCATATCTCACACATACGATCGAATTAGCTTCCGAAACCTATTCCATTGCGTTCGGAACGCGGGGTAAACCTTACGAACGTCAGTCGGCACGCTCGAATCGGAGTTCGGAAAATCCGGAGTGAATAGTGTTCGTCGTTTTTTCTATAAAAACCCTTGTTCTCTTCATTTTGCAAAAAAGAGAACAGCCCTAGGGTTTCGAATTGCTCCAGCCGCCAGTCATCAAACGAATGGCCAGAAACGCGTGACCTTCTTCCCCTCTAATCTTCCAATCCGTCGAGATTCAAGCGAAGCGTTCAACTACAAAAACGTTAAGCATCCTGAGAGCTTTGATGTGGACGGCTGAGATCGAGAATAGCTTCGTAGATCAACGGGAAATTCCCTTCGAACGTGCCACGTTCGTACTCGATTCCCCACGTAAATGTAGAGCCGAGCTCCACCAGATTTGAGCAGAGTGTCGAGCGCGAGATGGGCTTTGGAACGGCACTTTCTGATCGAAGTGGAAGTCGTCGTGGGGGGTCGCGTTATTAGGGTTAGGGGGCGGCTTCTATGGGTTGGTCGCGATTCGTGATACTGGGGAGAAGATGAACGCATGGGAGGGAAGAAGAGAAACACGGTCACGATTTGATCTGGGGGAATGGACGGCCAGATTAGGTTGATGTTTAAAAATTATAAAAGAAATTGTATTTAAATTTGTATTAAGTTTAAAATATCATAACTTTGTCATACATTATCAGAAAACGACGAAACTTTTTGCGTTGGCTTCGTTGTGACGAGCTCTTCGCGATGAAACTGAATTGGAGTCGTTTGGGGCTAGTTGGAGTTTCGGATGAAATTAAACGTCCGTTTAATTTTATTCGGAAATAAAACGCTGGAATCAGAATTAAAATCACGGTGAGATCTTCTCACTCAAATTTGAATGTGGAATTATTTACAGTATTGATTGATGATTGACTGTTTGAATGTGCTATTAGATATGATAGGATATATCTATATATATAGCAGTATATACATATTGGCATATGTATATATTGGATTGATTGATTTCCCGCCTCGTATAGCGGATGAGACCCTATTGCGCCGTTAGTAAGCGGATTTATAAAAACCTATATACCGCGATAATTCCGTACTGGAGCGGAATTGGTATTGTGCTGACGTTTTTGGATGCAGGGAAACAGGTTGGAGGGATCCAACTGGATTCCTCACTCGTAGTTATTTATTTACAGATATTGTGATATATTCTGTTATCATATTAATATATGATATTGACTGTTGTGATGGACTGATTGATGCTGTTGCGTCATTGGATTCAGTTTTGAAAAGTAAAAAAAATACCGACTGTTATTTTAAAAGGATTTTTAAAGTGATTTTTGAAAATATACGTTTTATGGAATTTTTGAATCGATTTATAAACGTAAAATTTTAAAGTTATAAAAGTTATAATTTTTAGTGAAATATAACCGATGTGTCGTTTTTGAAATAAAAGTCGATTTATTTATAAAATGGTTTAAGTTGGAATTTTTGAATAACTATAAACGATTTGTATAAGAAGATTTATAAAATGGATATTTTATTAATAAAAATATTGGACTTATAAAACGAATTTTTATAAGTGTTGAAAAGAAGTATAAAAGGATTTCATAAGTGAATGAAATAAATAGATTTATAACGTGAAGTTATAAAGTGAATAGATGTTGTAGAATAAACGATTTATAAGTAATTTACTTATAAATTTAACTTTTGCACTTAGATGGGATATAAATAGAAATTGCAAAATGAAATGATTTTGTAAGTTGAAATCGTTATAAAGTACAAATGTGATTTATGAACGTTGTTTTATAAATCCGAAATCACTCATTCTTATAAGTGAATTTTTGAAGATTAATAAAATGAGATTATAAATCGGAGTTGTTATAGAAAATAGAAAATGGAATTTATAAACGTTGTTTTATAAATTCGGAAACAAATCGATTGAATTTGATAAATTAAATATAGAAGATTATCAAAGGAGATATATTCGCGATTTTGGATAGCGAATTATTATCAAAATAAAACGTGTAGAAAATAGTGAAATGTAAATAGTAAAGTATATTCACGATTTTGGATAGTGAATATATTGTTAAGTAAAATGAACTTGTTTTGGGAAAGCGATATTACAGAAATGAAGTAATTGTTTTAAAAGATGTTTTAAAACGTGATAAGTATCGAATACATAGATTTCAACATTTATTGTTGAAATAGACGTTTTCGAGGAATAAGGAAATGATGGACTATAACACTGTTGTTATAGTAAATGGTTTCCGAAAGGAAATATTTTTGTATGGTATTGGGATTCATATATCTATCTAAATTTCGAATCCCTATACTAGTGATTTTGAGTCGTCGTAACGATGTTTTACGCAACATCCGTTTTGACTCAAATAAATGTTAAAATGTATGATTTCCTTAAAGAATGAATATATACTTAATATTGATTTAAGTATATCGAATATTTTCAAATGTTGAAAATAAATGATTTGTGAAATACTTATTTTTAAATAAGTATGGGATTGCTTTTCCAATATGAAACGAGGGGTTTGAAACTTTATCTTTTAAAGATAATTAGAAAGGTGAATATTTGAAATTTGTTTTCAAACGGTTAAGTGTGGAAATTTTATATCTAGTAAAGATATTTTGGAAGATAAAATAATTTGGGAAAATTATTTGGAATCTGATGATGTTGCGCATCTTTATTGATAGTTAAATAACCGACTATCAATAATTACCTTGAGTAGGTATTTGTTGTGAATTGGATGAATTTGAATGCCACACTTGTTTTTAAATATACGCTCACTATTCGGGTTAGCCGGGAAAGGACCATGGGGTCGTATAACCCATTCCGAATATGTGATACGTCGTTATGAATCGCATTTGAAGACCGGTGTTGAAGACCGGATATTTTTGAAAACGGAAGGATTACCGTCGAGTTACTCTACATCGGCTGATCTCCGGTTTAGAGGTTTTATCACCCTTAGTGACGGGAAGTCCTGACGTGATTGAAAATTATCCGGATATGCAAGGGCTTCGTGAGAAGTGCCTTCGGTTCTGTTCGATCCCGGAACAGACTTGTATGGATTGTGTGTCTGACGTTACAATTTGAGATATAAAGCTGATTTCTTTCAAATACATTTCTGTTGGTGGCGGAGAATTTATTCTCTTAGCTTAACACCCTTCTCTGAGACGTACGAGCTCAGAGGTTATGTAGTTGAAATTTATCAGCAATATATCCCAATTTGGTAACGTGGCATACTGAGTGTTGCTGTGAAATGATCAGTGTTTGATCATTTGTGATATGATCATTTGTTTGATCTTATATCTTTGTGATCATAGGTTGATCATTTTGTTGGACCCGAAGCAGGGCTTTTTTTTGAGAAAGCGTAGCTTTGTGGACGAGACTTCATCGAGCCTCACACCCCGGAAATGGTCGAAACAGGACGAATGCAGCAAGGTTCTAGGGAGTAGCGCCCCTTAGTGTATGTCATTCCTTCTGGATAAAGGTGGTATCATGGTATGGAGCCCAGATACTTAACCTCTGTGGTTACTGCATTATTATTATCTATGTGGTTTGTTGCGAATCGGGGATCCTCGGGAAGATCGGTGACGATCGGGGGATGGCATACGCGTGTCAGTAGTTACCTATTTTTGCAGAGGTAACCCGGCCTTGTGTTGGCAGAGATCTAACCGTAATGTTAGGTTATTTCTCGGGTCGTCTATTCCAGGGACGTACCCATCGTGGATAGGAAGTTCCTTAGCCTGACCATTTGTTGGAAATCCAAAGAAACAATACGTGACGTGTACGGTTTTAGTTGTATTACCTGCTATGGAATGTGGCGGTAACCTGCTATTGAACATAGTAGCTATAGTAGGCATACGATACTGGTCGTATGTTGGCTAAGATTAATATTATACTTTCGAAATGATTTCTACACTATGCACTAATAATAATATCAAAAAGAATTTGATTTCTGCGTAGTAAGCATCTTTAACTATCATAAGAAGAAATCTCCTCCAATTCTGCGTTTGCATTGTGTGTGTGGTGGGAGGTCTTATGGTAGTTTCATTTTCCAAAAGCATTTCGAATTGACCTTAAAATTATCCTGTTGTCTATTTTAAAGAATAACTGTTTTACGATCTCACACCAGTCACCATGACTGACTCGGAGTTTATTGTTCCCTTCTAAACTCTGGGTGCCCACAAATTTCCACACGGGCAGCCTAGAGTTATATTTTCAGGATATCCTGGATATTCTGGAGCTTGGAGATAAGCTGGATGACGAGACGTAGTATTTGTATCTGATAGTATTTATTCCGCTGTGTATTCTGTATGAGGACAAGTTTATATAACTGTCCATTGTTGTTTATTGATTCTGATGATATGATGTGATGTAATGTAATAACAGATATAATTCTTTTGTTTTTAAATGATATTCATTTATCTATTATATATTGTTCCGCTGCGATATGTGAGATTCTGATATTGTTCTCTGTTCTGTATCTGTTGTTGTTTTGTTGTTCTTCTTCTCTTTTTCTTCTATCTTCTTCTTCTACCTTTTTCTTCTTTCTTAAAACCATAACTTTTCGGGTTTCCGGCATTCGATGGCTCAGCAGTCGATAAAGGAGTATCGATGTTGAATTTTCGAAAGTCGAAAATTTTCGGGATGTTACATTTGGTATCAGAGCATATGGTTAAGCGACAACCCTGCTCTGTTGGGTGTTACTCATTAGAGATAGAGTCAGTAGTACTCTAGAATGAGTTGAGTGTAATAATAGATATGAGCGCGTATTTGTTATTTGAATATAAAATTGTTTTGTATTGTGTTGACTTATCGGTTGATTGTTTATGGATTCTGGTCGGTGCAGTCTAGCTAACTGTAATCGATAGGGGTTTCTAAACTCTAAACAAGATAAACTGACACAGTATTGTTTTAAATAGGGTAAATGGAATAATTTTACCCAAATCTATTTTTGTATAGAAAAGAAATGATTTTCTGTAAATTATTACAGTATATGGTTGCATGGATGTTAGGAAAGTGATAATATTGAAAGTTATCATTTTTATATGAAATTGAATAAGAAATTCCAACCGAAACTCCAAAGTTAAAGAAATAAATTCACATGCAAATGAAATTTGTGAATGTAAATTATAAATGTAATTTGTAATTTAAAATGAGATTCCAGAGAAGTTTTTGGAAATGTTTTGAAAAGAATTTGTAAATTTTGGAGATTGGAAAGTTTAAATCATTTTTGATTTGAAAATGGATTTCGAAGGTTTTGAAAAGTATTTTTGAAGGAATGTAAAGCTCTAAACTCTTTTCGGTCGCTGGAAAATAACTTCGATGATGACCGCGGCATCGTTGGTGTTCATTTTCGGGTTTCCAAAAGAGGAATTGCTGCCAAATTGTTTTAAATAGAAGTTGTTTGAAAAATTTGGATTTTGTTTTGAAATTCAAAGGATAATTTGAATTGTTTTCAAAAATGGTTTTGAAAAGATTGAAAAGACTGGAATACTATATAAAAATACTTATGAAATAAGAAATAAGTTGATAACTTATACAGATTAAATTTTGATAGAATAAATTTAACTTAAAGGATGAAGTTAAGTTAAAATAAGTACAAGTGAATCAACTTAATGAAAGTAAATTGAATGTTGAAAAAAATTCATTTCGAATTTGTAGAGTAAAGTATTGAAATAAAATTAGTAACTGAAACTAATTGAAGAAATGACAAATTAATATGGTTTGAAATGAATTAAATTCATATGGAATTTGAAATCCAGTTTAATATGAGTGGTTATAAACCAAAATGGCAAATTGAAAATAAATTTTGGGAATGAACGAAAGAATAAAACTGGAATTGAAACTGAATGTTGAAAACAAATTTGAATAAGTGAATTGCAATTTGAAATGGATTAGTAACTGAAACTAATTTAAAATGGTGCGGTTATGAATGAAAGATAATCAATAAAATTCAATATTCAGAAATTGAACTGAATCCAATTAAATGTTGGAATTGAATTCAAATGGAATTGAAATGTAAAGATTGAACGAAATTGAATATATAACTTCAATAGTGAATTAGAGATGATAGAAGAAGTATATATTGAAAGTTTTGTAATTGAATGTACGAAATAGTTTGAATATATGTAACTAGATATAATGGCTAGTAGGATATACAGGTATAAAAGGAATTGGAATTTTGATTTCGAAGATAATTTGAATTGCTCGAAAAAGGTATGTATTTAAATTTGAATATGAGATTTGATGACTTATTTCTCTAGCCGCTTGGCTTTTTCTTTTTCTTTTTGAAATCTGAGAGTCCGTAGGGACGTTTTGTAGTCGTGCCGTATTAGCCGCGCAAAGGAGACGCTGGCGAAATTTTTCGAAAATTTAGAGTGTTAGAAAATTTTTGAGAAAATTTTGAAAGTTTAAAATTTGAATTTAAACTCGAATTTGAATTTTGAAGTTAAACAAAGTTGTTTGAGACTTATGATTGAAGTTAGAAATTTAGTTGAATAAATAACGAATCTTTAGTAGGAAGATTTGTTTTGATAAAATTGATAAAACTATTGAATTTGAGAAAATAGTAAATGAGTTAAGAACTTTTTCTTCCTGACTTGTAATTTCGAGGACGAAATTCTTTTAAGGGGGGAAGTTTGTAACGACCCAGAATTTTAGATGATTAAAATTCGAATATTTAATTGATTTTAAATATTAATAAATGAATTTAAGAAGTCGAATGATTTATTATTCGAATATTGGATTTAATTTGGTCAATTAAATCGATATTTTAATAGTTGTAATTCCAGAAATAATTGAAATCTGGATTAAATGTGATTGAAAACGATTTGGAAAATTTTATTTAATCATACTGGAGTTATAGAAAGGTTATAGAACTTTTAAAATTGAATTTGGAGTTAATTTGTGAAAATCGAATATTTTAATATTTAATTATCGACTGTAAAAATAGCCAATTTTTGAACAGTCTCAGAATTGAACGAGACCAGTTCCATTTGATCCGTAATAGTTAGTTATTATCGGATTTCAATTTTCGTATCAATCGGAGTTGTCGTTTGACCGTGGCAACTCGAAACGCATCGATATCATTTTAATTTTAAAATCGTCGAGTTAAAATAGTCATTTTTCAAACAGTGTCGGATTTCGACGAAACCAGTTTCATCGGATCCGTAATGTGATATTATTGTAAGATTTCAAATTTCGTAATTTTTGGATTTATCGTTTGTCCGGGGCAAGCCAAAACGCCTCGAAATCGATTTAAATCGGTTTAATTTAAATTGATCGTTTATTGCCATATCTCACACATACGATCGAATTAGCTTCCGAAACCTATTCCATTGCGTTCGGAACGCGGGGTAAACCTTACGAACGTCAGCCGGCACGCTCGAATCGGAGTTCGGAAAATCCGGAGTGAATAGTGTTCGTCGTTTTTTCTATAAAAACCCTTGTTCTCTTCATTTTGCAAAAAAGAGAACAGCCCTAGGGTTTCGAATTGCTCCAGCCGCCAGTCATCAAACGAATGGCCAGAAACGCGTGACCTTCTTCCCCTCTAATCTTCCAATCCGTCGAGATTCAAGCGAAGCGTTCAACTACAAAAACGTTAAGCATCCTGAGAGCTTTGATGTGGACGGCTGAGATCGAGAATAGCTTCGTAGATCAACGGGAAATTCCCTTCGAACGTGCCACGTTCGTACTCGATTCCCCACGTAAATGTAGAGCCGAGCTCCACCAGATTTGAGCAGAGTGTCGAGCGCGAGATGGGCTTTGGAACGGCACTTTCTGATCGAAGTGGAAGTCGTCGTGGGGGGTCGCGTTATTAGGGTTAGGGGGCGGCTTCTATGGGTTGGTCGCGATTCGTGATACTGGGGAGAAGATGAACGCATGGGAGGGAAGAAGAGAAACACGGTCACGATTTGATCTGGGGGAATGGACGGCCAGATTAGGTTGATGTTTAAAAATTATAAAAGAAATTGTATTTAAATTTGTATTAAGTTTAAAATATCATAACTTTGTCATACATTATCAGAAAACGACGAAACTTTTTGCGTTGGCTTCGTTGTGACGAGCTCTTCGCGATGAAACTGAATTGGAGTCGTTTGGGGCTAGTTGGAGTTTCGGATGAAATTAAACGTCCGTTTAATTTTATTCGGAAATAAAACGCTGGAATCAGAATTAAAATCACGGTGAGATCTTCTCACTCAAATTTGAATGTGGAATTATTTACAGTATTGATTGATGATTGACTGTTTGAATGTGCTATTAGATATGATAGGATATATCTATATATATAGCAGTATATACATATTGGCATATGTATATATTGGATTGATTGATTTCCCGCCTCGTATAGCGGATGAGACCCTATTGCGCCGTTAGTAAGCGGATTTATAAAAACCTATATACCGCGATAATTCCGTACTGGAGCGGAATTGGTATTGTGCTGACGTTTTTGGATGCAGGGAAACAGGTTGGAGGGATCCAACTGGATTCCTCACTCGTAGTTATTTATTTACAGATATTGTGATATATTCTGTTATCATATTAATATATGATATTGACTGTTGTGATGGACTGATTGATGCTGTTGCGTCATTGGATTCAGTTTTGAAAAGTAAAAAAAATACCGACTGTTATTTTAAAAGGATTTTTAAAGTGATTTTTGAAAATATACGTTTTATGGAATTTTTGAATCGATTTATAAACGTAAAATTTTAAAGTTATAAAAGTTATAATTTTTAGTGAAATATAACCGATGTGTCGTTTTTGAAATAAAAGTCGATTTATTTATAAAATGGTTTAAGTTGGAATTTTTGAATAACTATAAACGATTTGTATAAGAAGATTTATAAAATGGATATTTTATTAATAAAAATATTGGACTTATAAAACGAATTTTTATAAGTGTTGAAAAGAAGTATAAAAGGATTTCATAAGTGAATGAAATAAATAGATTTATAACGTGAAGTTATAAAGTGAATAGATGTTGTAGAATAAACGATTTATAAGTAATTTACTTATAAATTTAACTTTTGCACTTAGATGGGATATAAATAGAAATTGCAAAATGAAATGATTTTGTAAGTTGAAATCGTTATAAAGTACAAATGTGATTTATGAACGTTGTTTTATAAATCCGAAATCACTCATTCTTATAAGTGAATTTTTGAAGATTAATAAAATGAGATTATAAATCGGAGTTGTTATAGAAAATAGAAAATGGAATTTATAAACGTTGTTTTATAAATTCGGAAACAAATCGATTGAATTTGATAAATTAAATATAGAAGATTATCAAAGGAGATATATTCGCGATTTTGGATAGCGAATTATTATCAAAATAAAACGTGTAGAAAATAGTGAAATGTAAATAGTAAAGTATATTCACGATTTTGGATAGTGAATATATTGTTAAGTAAAATGAACTTGTTTTGGGAAAGCGATATTACAGAAATGAAGTAATTGTTTTAAAAGATGTTTTAAAACGTGATAAGTATCGAATACATAGATTTCAACATTTATTGTTGAAATAGACGTTTTCGAGGAATAAGGAAATGATGGACTATAACACTGTTGTTATAGTAAATGGTTTCCGAAAGGAAATATTTTTGTATGGTATTGGGATTCATATATCTATCTAAATTTCGAATCCCTATACTAGTGATTTTGAGTCGTCGTAACGATGTTTTACGCAACATCCGTTTTGACTCAAATAAATGTTAAAATGTATGATTTCCTTAAAGAATGAATATATACTTAATATTGATTTAAGTATATCGAATATTTTCAAATGTTGAAAATAAATGATTTGTGAAATACTTATTTTTAAATAAGTATGGGATTGCTTTTCCAATATGAAACGAGGGGTTTGAAACTTTATCTTTTAAAGATAATTAGAAAGGTGAATATTTGAAATTTGTTTTCAAACGGTTAAGTGTGGAAATTTTATATCTAGTAAAGATATTTTGGAAGATAAAATAATTTGGGAAAATTATTTGGAATCTGATGATGTTGCGCATCTTTATTGATAGTTAAATAACCGACTATCAATAATTACCTTGAGTAGGTATTTGTTGTGAATTGGATGAATTTGAATGCCACACTTGTTTTTAAATATACGCTCACTATTCGGGTTAGCCGGGAAAGGACCATGGGGTCGTATAACCCATTCCGAATATGTGATACGTCGTTATGAATCGCATTTGAAGACCGGTGTTGAAGACCGGATATTTTTGAAAACGGAAGGATTACCGTCGAGTTACTCTACATCGGCTGATCTCCGGTTTAGAGGTTTTATCACCCTTAGTGACGGGAAGTCCTGACGTGATTGAAAATTATCCGGATATGCAAGGGCTTCGTGAGAAGTGCCTTCGGTTCTGTTCGATCCCGGAACAGACTTGTATGGATTGTGTGTCTGACGTTACAATTTGAGATATAAAGCTGATTTCTTTCAAATACATTTCTGTTGGTGGCGGAGAATTTATTCTCTTAGCTTAACACCCTTCTCTGAGACGTACGAGCTCAGAGGTTATGTAGTTGAAATTTATCAGCAATATATCCCAATTTGGTAACGTGGCATACTGAGTGTTGCTGTGAAATGATCAGTGTTTGATCATTTGTGATATGATCATTTGTTTGATCTTATATCTTTGTGATCATAGGTTGATCATTTTGTTGGACCCGAAGCAGGGCTTTTTTTTGAGAAAGCGTAGCTTTGTGGACGAGACTTCATCGAGCCTCACACCCCGGAAATGGTCGAAACAGGACGAATGCAGCAAGGTTCTAGGGAGTAGCGCCCCTTAGTGTATGTCATTCCTTCTGGATAAAGGTGGTATCATGGTATGGAGCCCAGATACTTAACCTCTGTGGTTACTGCATTATTATTATCTATGTGGTTTGTTGCGAATCGGGGATCCTCGGGAAGATCGGTGACGATCGGGGGATGGCATACGCGTGTCAGTAGTTACCTATTTTTGCAGAGGTAACCCGGCCTTGTGTTGGCAGAGATCTAACCGTAATGTTAGGTTATTTCTCGGGTCGTCTATTCCAGGGACGTACCCATCGTGGATAGGAAGTTCCTTAGCCTGACCATTTGTTGGAAATCCAAAGAAACAATACGTGACGTGTACGGTTTTAGTTGTATTACCTGCTATGGAATGTGGCGGTAACCTGCTATTGAACATAGTAGCTATAGTAGGCATACGATACTGGTCGTATGTTGGCTAAGATTAATATTATACTTTCGAAATGATTTCTACACTATGCACTAATAATAATATCAAAAAGAATTTGATTTCTGCGTAGTAAGCATCTTTAACTATCATAAGAAGAAATCTCCTCCAATTCTGCGTTTGCATTGTGTGTGTGGTGGGAGGTCTTATGGTAGTTTCATTTTCCAAAAGCATTTCGAATTGACCTTAAAATTATCCTGTTGTCTATTTTAAAGAATAACTGTTTTACGATCTCACACCAGTCACCATGACTGACTCGGAGTTTATTGTTCCCTTCTAAACTCTGGGTGCCCACAAATTTCCACACGGGCAGCCTAGAGTTATATTTTCAGGATATCCTGGATATTCTGGAGCTTGGAGATAAGCTGGATGACGAGACGTAGTATTTGTATCTGATAGTATTTATTCCGCTGTGTATTCTGTATGAGGACAAGTTTATATAACTGTCCATTGTTGTTTATTGATTCTGATGATATGATGTGATGTAATGTAATAACAGATATAATTCTTTTGTTTTTAAATGATATTCATTTATCTATTATATATTGTTCCGCTGCGATATGTGAGATTCTGATATTGTTCTCTGTTCTGTATCTGTTGTTGTTTTGTTGTTCTTCTTCTCTTTTTCTTCTATCTTCTTCTTCTACCTTTTTCTTCTTTCTTAAAACCATAACTTTTCGGGTTTCCGGCATTCGATGGCTCAGCAGTCGATAAAGGAGTATCGATGTTGAATTTTCGAAAGTCGAAAATTTTCGGGATGTTACATGTAGTACTTTCATTTCACATTTCGTACATATAACATCTATGTAAACATACATAAGATTTCCATAACAATGTCTTTCTAAACTAACGGTTTCACTTTTACCGTATTCATATATATAAGTTCTAAAACTTACATATTCCATATTCATAACAAAATAGAGGATTTCAAAATTTCCCTCTAAGTCGATTTGGAAATTTAAGGTTATCTCAAACCTAATTCATATTCATAATTCCATTCATTATCGACTTTCACATTCAATTTGGATTTCACGCTTACATCGTCAATTCTCAACACAGAATTGATGTCTATCGATATATAACCTCTGAGCTCGTACGTCTCAGAGAAGGGTGTTAAGCTAAGAGAATAAATTCTCCGCCACCAACAGATATATATTTAATAGAGATCAATTGCTATGTCATCAATTCACAATGTTAGACATACAATCCAAATCATCATCTGAAATTCAAAGCTCAACTTATATTGTCTTTGATGTCGAAGTTAAACTCAATTTTAACTCAACGATTCAATCTTTTTGAAAAATTCCAAATTGAACTAATTGTTCAAATTTCTCATTTAACTTTTCAACTTCGACTTCAAAAATGAATTTCAAATCATTTATTCCTTACGGAATATATTCACAACATTTCATATTTGGAAAAACATTTCCATACTTATTTAAAAATAAGTAATTCACAAATCCATTTTATTTTCAACATTTGAAAATATTCGATATACTTAAATCAAAATTAAGTATATATTTCATCTTTAAGGAAATCATTCTCTTTCACATATTCATTTGAGTCAAAACGAATGTTACGTAAAACATCGTTACGACAACTCAAAATCACTAGTATAGGGATTCGAAATTTAGATAGATATATAAATCCCAATACTATACAAAACATTTCCTTTCGGAAATCATTTACTATAACAATAGTGTTATAGTCCATCATTTCCTTTTATTCGAAAACGTCTACTTCAACAATGAATGTTGAAATCTATGGTTTCGATATTCAATGCTTTGAAAACATCTTTTTAAAACAATTACTTCGTTTTAAAATATCACTTTCCCAAAACATGTCCATTTTATTCAATAATATATTCACTGTCCAAAATCGTGAATATACTTCATTTAACAGCTATAAAGATTTACTTATCCAAAATAAGTCGGTTTCGAATTTATAAACAACGTTTATAAATTCCACTTCTATTTATAAAGACTTCAATTCATAAAAAATTTACTTCATTAATCATTCCTTTATAGCTCAGTTTTATATCAAAATTTTAATTTACAAGTAAATTACTTATAAATTCTTTTATTTCGCAACTTCGATTCATTTTATAACTTCACATTATAAAACTTTTAATTTTGAATTTTTTTTTCATCCACTTATGAAATCCATTAATATTTCATTTTCAACACTTATACAAATCATTTTATAATTCCAATATAATATCAACCTTTTCAAATCTTCCATTTAAACCGTTTATAATAATTCAAAAATTCCAATTTAAACTATTATACAAATTTATCAGTTTTCCATTTCCAAGATAATCACTAGTTCTTTAGTAATTCCTTCATTGAATTGATTTCCAATTTAATCGTATTTGATTTATTCACATTGGATTTTACTAACATTCATTCATATTCAATTAGTTCACATTCACTAATTTATATTCAAGTTAGTTTGCTTTCAATTCAAATCAATTCTATTTTGATTTACTTATCTTTCAATTTGAATTCAATTTACATAGCTTCCAAATTCCATAAATTCAATTTCATTAATACTTAATGAATTTCCATACAATCAACTAGCAACCAATGCACATTCAACTTAACCAAATTTATTTACTTTGCTTATATTCAATTTGGTTCAACACACTTAATTTCAATTGGTTTATATTCTAATTCAGATTGAATTCTTATACTCACCATATTCACAGATTCACTTTTACAATTAAAGTTGAATTTCCTTTATATAACTCAAATTCATATTCATTCTTCACTTTATCAATTCATTTTGATATCAAATTCAACCTTACTTAAGCTATGTTTCATTTTATCTTCACTTGCATTTATTTTCACCATACAACTTAAGTTTGTCTCAAATTTATTTGAAATTCTATTTTATTTAACTTTTACTAAAGTCAAATTCATATCACTATTCAAAATTCAGGTTTTGTTTTACTTAACAAAACTGTTTAACCATTTAACAACTGGTTTTACTAAAATTTTCTCATTTTATAAGTTAAACAACTTATTAATTTAAACTTCCCAATTCATATTATATAATCACTTATCTTTCAAGTTTAAATTTCCATTTCAATAATTTTATCAAATCCAGTTCAATTTATTTAACTTCCTTTAGTTAAATTCCAAATCCATATATTTATTAATACTAACTCAATTCAATTTAACTTTTCTTAAGTTAAATTTCAAGTCATATATTTATTAATACCAACTCAATCCAATTTAACTTCTCTTAAGTTAAAAATCTTTATTTTCAAAACAATTTTATACTTCTTTAGATTTGAAAAACATTTTCTTTAAAGTGTTTCTAGTAACTATTCATATTAAACATCATAAACTAAGCTTTGTGTAAACCAAAGCTCTGATACCACTCTGTAACGGACTACCGTCGGCGACCACCGGTAGGCTTTGCAACCATCCCAGTCCCACCGTGGCTTACAATGGTACCCTGCCCTTGCTTAAAATTGAAGATCCAAATTTTATTCAACTTTCAATAGATTAAATTCAAAAATTTAATCGCCAATTCATTCTGATAATTTGAAATTCAAGTCAAATCATCGCTCAAATATTTAAAATTAATTAAATATTTTCAATTTAAATTGTTCAAAATTCAGGGTCGTTACAAAAAAGATAGTTCATTTTCTCTTTCATTCCCATTATTTTTCTCCCTCTCATTGTAGAAAAAATACAATATAAATCTACCTTCTTCATCTCTTTCTCTTTCAAAAAATTCATTCAATTACAAAATCTTCTTCTAACTAAAACTCTTAGACATCGGTTTCTACAGTTCTCAAATTCCTTCAACCTTGAGCGCACAAGTTTGAAGGATCGTTGTGTTAATCTTCGAGAGCAAACAACATTATCGATTGCACGATGGTCGTGCTGATTTTTACTTTCAAGACGATGGCTTGTCCATGACACAAAAATGTTTTATTGACTACTCTTTATTATTTATACTCCAAAATTCCAACATTTGGTAGAGGCAACAGTGGAGACTAACAAAGGTACAACGACGACAATTGTAATGAAGGTGTTGTTTGATTATAGAGGAGGCAAATGATACTGGTGAAGGAGATGGTAAAGGATGAGACAACGATGAAGAGAATAGATGTTACAATATGTAATGCTTTCTAAATATAGCATCCTCTGAACAAGATTGTTGATGAAAAAGATGAATGTGGCAACTTGTAATGCTATTTGCTTACAAGATTATATGAACTAGAATTTGAAAAGGACATATTTAATGGAATTTCTTGATTTGTAGATTGGTTATTATTATTTTCATTGGTAAAGTCGTACGTATGTCCTTTAATCGATTAGTACGATGATTCTATGTAATTGGATATCATCAACATTTTTCACAACACTTCATAACCTATTGATTATAATGTTATTGTTTATATGTTATATAGCATTTGTACATTACAATTATCTTTAACATTCTAATTCTTTAGTGTTTTATTATGATTTAGTATAACGACATTTTCAAATAACATTTTGTTGTTGCTAAAATTGCATGATGTTATTAACATATAACATTTCGTAGCTACTCTATATAACGTTTTTTTGTATAATATACTATTTCCATATACCATTTTTGCTATTGTTCAAACTGTTGGAGGTGAAGATCGACAAGGTATGGGGTTGCTCTTCGAAACTAAGGTAATTTTTGGTTTGAAAACAAGTTTTGCGTTTAGCATTTTCAATATTTGTGTATAAAGGAGTGGAGAGTTTTCAATATTTGTACGTATGAGAGTAAAGGAGTTGGAACATCTTTGTTAATCCAACAATGAAAAGAAAAGATGAAAGAAAATAGATTTTGATATTTTTCAAACGGCTAAAAACATAAGAAGGTCAATTTCAATTTTATATGTTAAAACATTTTTCAAATCGACTTTTTTCCATCCGCTTCCGCTTTTCTATGTATCTTAAAGTACATGTTGAAAACCCAAAACACAAAACTCAATTTTCAAATCAAACAATATCAAAGTTACAAAAAATAACATATCAAAGTTCAAATTCACTTTACCTTTTACTTCTTTTCACTTGAAATTTCCTTTATGCTTGTCCATCTTTTTATATAATGTAAAAAGCGCCTAAAAACAAAATCCATATTCCATTAGACTTGCTATTTTCTATTTTGTTTTTGTTCATTGCAAGGACATCAAAGGTTATACAGAGCTGACCAAGATATCATGACCAGTTAAAATTCCACGTACTAGGATATTCGATCTGTATTGCATAATATAGGAACCTGGGTTTGAACCACTTCTGTATAATAAAAAACCAAACCCAACAAAATCAAAACAGAATAAAAGTCCAGGACTCAAGAGAATTTGGGTTTTTGAAGTACCAGGTGTAAAAGAGAAGACACGTAGGACAACAATTTTAAATTTCATGCCATAAAGAGAATTTTCACAGTAGATCATTGATTATGATGATTTGAATATGTAGCAAAATCGCAGGAAATACAAACTTGTAGAAGGAATTTTGATCAACGGATTTAGCATACAAACGCATTTTGTTAATTATTGAATCCACCATATACCCAATACAAGTTTTTACATACGAATGACTGAATGATGTGCCTCAAATCAAATAAAATTAACTTTACTTACAAAAATGAACAAGCATGGCTATTTGATTTCTGTAAGACATTATGTTATTTGTATGCTAAATGAATTTGTTTCCTCAGGAACGTAAAAGGTGGTTAAAAGAACTGAGACTACTTGGCCCTGCAAAATGTAACATGCAGTAAATTGGTTAATGGTTGATTTACTTTTAGCTTATTTTACTAACTACACTCCATTTTTTGCATTAAAAAGTGGAGTACAAACTGAAACAAATAATGGTAAAATAGCCGTGAAAATCCTAACAGAAGTTATTTTGATATAAGAAATAAAAATGTCAGCAAAGGTTATTTGAGTTCGGGCATGAAATAAAGAGCATTGCTGTATGGACCAGTCTTTTCCTATTGCTAATACCTAATTTCTATTACTAGGTCATTTTTCACTCAGCAATACACTACCGGTTGAATCCTAATTCCTAAACGGTTTCCAACAATACATTGCTGACAGAAAAATAGTACAAAAGAAATCACTCGACAACTATAGCAGATCAAAATGAGTAATAGTAAGCATGATTCCATGAATATTATCAAGTAAAAAAAGAACGTGTATATTAATTTTCAAAAAATTGACATGCAATAGATATCTAATAACTCGTTTTAAGACAGATATTCTAGTTTCTTATGTTTGATTGAGAATACATAAATTTTACATGTAATGTAAGATCAAAAAAATAACTAATACCCTTTAATTATCATTTTGTTTGTGTTGTTTCTTGATGCAGAGAGAATATTCATTGTTTCTAATTTGATTGATGTAATTGTGCCATACAAATTTTCATTTTGTTTGTTAAAACTGAAAAGCTAAAACTTGAAACTCAAAAGAGGAACTATTTCCTGGATAAATTTCTATGTTGTGCCCTTTTAAGTGTACATTGTATTGTTTAATTCACCTATATTATTTTACAAATGATTCAAGGACGAAAAGATATGCTTCTACGCTTGATTCTTAAGCACAGAAAGGAGATAAGCATAACATTTCACTATTGCTATTTGAACTCTATATTGTACACTGATATTATATATCACTAATTAACACTAATAACTTTGTCCAAGACCACCAGGTAAAGTGGCAAGGCTCTAGACAGTGGATCTAGAGATCCTGTGATCTAATCTCACTAACAAATGCCAGATTTTGGGAAATGGAAGTCAAAATAAATAAATAAATAAAAATACACAGTATTAAATAGAGTTGTGCATTGAGAAATAGCTCACCTTGTAACATAAGAGTCATCCAAAGTACTAACAACAATCTCATCGCCAACTTTAATAAATTGTGGTACCTACACAGCGTCAAACAAATTATCTGATAAATACTCAGATGCTCAGGGGAACTATGTAAAAAATAGGCAGTTGCATATTGGAAGGCACTGGAATGACTGATATTATAAAGACAACATAACTTTTAAGTAATGTTTGGTTTGAAAACAAGTTTTGTGTTTTGCATTTTCAATATTCGTGTGTGTGGGAGTGGAGAGTTTTCAATATTTGTGTGTGTGTGGGAGCGGAGGAGTTGGAACATCGTTGTCAATCCAACAATGGAAAGAAGATAGATTTTGATATTTTTCAAAAGGCGGAAAACATAAGAAAGTCAATTTCAATTTTATATATTAAAACCATTTTTCAAATCGACCACTTTTCACCCACTTCCGCTCTTCCATTTATTTTAAAGTGCATATTGAAAATGCAAGACACAAAACTCAATTTTCAAACCAAACGCTATCTTATATTTCTGCAATTTTCAAGGATAGAAATAGTCGCTGAGATGGAAAATCAACATAATTTCAACAAATACCACCCATAAGCTTGATCTATTTTATTTTTTATTTTTTTCCTTCTCGTTTAAAGTTGTAGTGCAAATTTTGAAGTGTCCTGATGGTTACGATAGTATGTATGACATATGTAGCTTGTACATCTCAATGTCAAATTACTTGTACTCAATTATATATGCTTGTTATTTTGTTGAAGTAGCATCATATTTTGGGCTAAATTGCCCAGCACATGATAAATAGAATAAAATGAAAGAATTCGTTAACATGGTAGCATTTGAAAGCAGAAATTGGAAAACTAGATTTGTTGTCCCCACCTGTTTATACATCATGACTGATAACCTAATTTATTAGTTTATTCTCGAATAAGATTTAAACTTCCTCTCATACTTTCATATTGTTCCCCTCGATTTAATTTATCACCTGTATATTGAGGAAATCATTGAAATAATAAAATCTGCCATGAGCTATTATCAATCTCGTCGCTAAATACAATGTCAATATCAAGATGACCTCATGTCATATAAGATCCTATTGATCTATACAAGTCTTCTTTAGGCCTAGAAATATAGAATAACTAAGGTACTATTTCAATACTGTCTTGTAAACCTTTTGCTATGGTACAATTTCACTTTTTTATTCTTTCTATTTAGTCATCATCAAAATTAATTTGCATTTCATTTCAGTTCTCTAGGTTGATATCAAATACTTCATAAATGAGGGTTGTGCATTAAACATTTTGATGCAAGTAAGTATGTGATGCAATTCCTGGGCGATAAATTTTCTCCAAAAGCTTTGTTGGTATGTACTATCTATACAGAGCATACAACTGTGTCAGTATGTAAGTATCCATAATCAGTAGAAATCAGGCATAAACTTACAGATACAGTGAGCCCATTATCCAATACAGCCTTCTTATACCTGCAGTTAAAAGCATGATAGAATCAACTAAAATGAAAGAGGTATATAACATGCTATTTCAATTAAATTTATATTAATTTGAACTCCACAAAAAATTAAATTTTGTTTACCTCATTAATTAGCAATGTTAAATTAAATGTCCAACAATTACTTAGGGTTCTTTCGATAATTAGAAGCATAACTATTGCTTTTGCTTTCGTCAAAAAGTTTTCTGATTTTTTGAGAAACAGGAAGGTTGAAACAAATCTCCTTTTAGTAGGTAAAAAAAAATCACTTTCACTTCAGTCAAAAAGTAACTAAAAAAACTTAATATCACCTATCCAAAGAGCCTTTTTACTTAACTAAACTGTTTTGTGCAATATATGTATCCATAGTCTAGTCACAAACTGTTCAATGGTATTAATTATGAAACTTTAACTATTATCAAAGGTTTAAAATTACTAAAATAACCATTACATGCACATCGAGGATTAATGACAAAGAAGGGAAAATAACTTGGAAGCAGTAAAGGTTCACTAGACCATTGTTGTCAAAAATCTTAAAATCCTACGATTTGAATCCCATTTCAAATTGAATCTCTTCCTTTACAATTCGATTTATATTCCGATTCAGCTAATACCGTATTTGAGAAAAATCATTCAATCCAAATTGATATATGCATTATACTTATTTCGATCTACAGTTTCAATTCTAATCATTTCCAAACAAAATAAAATTGGAAAAAAAAGAGAACATGAAGTTTTAGGTTTAGAAGTTCAAACATCAAAATCAATTCCAAAGTATGTGCAACCTTAGAATATGGACTTTTTTGAGATTTATGATTTAAATCTCGTTTTGATTTCAGTTTTGAATTATACGATTTACGATTTGAATCTCATTTTGAAAACCTTGCACTAGACGTTGATAAATGAATATGGAAAGAAAGGTAATATGAACTGGCAAGCACACTGGATGATTAATAGAATCAAGTGTTAAAAAATCTCAAAAAAAATGGTGACCAAAAACATTATTGTGAACTCACTGAGGAGTGGCTGTTGCTCCCTTAATGAGGTCCTGGGCATCAACAACTTTGCATGTTACTTTTGTAGGGATTGTTGCTGACATGACTTTTTCTTCATATATGTGCAATATCACTGGTATATCCTCTACACGAGCAAAAAAACTACAAATAAGGGCAATATAAGCAGTCAAGTGCAGTAGCACAATCATAGTTTGTCGGGTTTACTAAAACTGTATAAAATATGAGACCCTAAGCTAATATAAACTCAACCATCAAACACATGCTTTGTTGCAGTTGTATATCGCCAAATATAAACAAAAGTTGCT
Source organism: Allium fistulosum (assembly GCA_030737815.1). Classification (NCBI taxonomy): domain Eukaryota; kingdom Viridiplantae; phylum Streptophyta; class Magnoliopsida; order Asparagales; family Amaryllidaceae; genus Allium; species Allium fistulosum. The sequence continues at coordinate 1,460,008,499 of CM060903.1, forward strand.
TGCAAATTTAAGAATTATGCTGGGTTTCTATAACCACAAACCAATTGCACATTGTTGCGATTGCGAATACAAGACTGGGAGTTGACTTCTAACAAAATCGAGCAAGGGTTTGTGATTCAAAATGCAACTAATCATCGCCGCCAAATAACAACAATTAACCATGCAACTTTATGGCAATGAATTTAAGGCTTCGACATGGATGTCATTATTCAAGTAAGCAAGCTCAAAATACTCGAGCACTTTGTGGGAATTCTGTCACCTTTAAGGTAGACAGCAGCCTTTCCAAATATCTGACTAGATACTTCCACTTGGTCAAAAGTTTTAGGCCTGTAACCACAAAATTTTGATAACAATTAACCGGTATTATAACTTATTGTTTTGCAAAAATATAAGCAAAAAGCACTAAATGAGGGAAATGAAAAAAGACTCACTCCATTAATACCACGGTGTCACCATCCTGGTAGAGAAATGTTACGTGCTTCTGTTCAACTATTATTTCTGCAGCACAAATGGAAGAACGCTTTAAGAAAGCTAGTCTATATGACAAACCTTAGAGCTGCATGTCTATGGGATTGATGATGTATGAATCTAACTGAAATTATAACCTGTGGATAAATGCGCAAGCACACCTATACTAAAAATTCTTAAAAAAGGTCGGTAATGAAAATGGTGATCCACGCCCACATAATGCAAATATGTTACCCGACTTAACCACCTCCACTGTGTTTCTGTTCCTCGAAAGCCGCAGTGTTATTTGCCGCAAAGGCATAATATTTTATATGCCACACTTAGTTTTTTTTCCTTTTCCTTTGCATCTAAAACACCAGTTATATATTTCTTGCATTTCCGGGCGTGTAAAAATCAACTACCATATTACCACGATCCAATTCCTCTCCTATTCTTTTATTTTTTTTTGAAATTAAAGAAACTATGCTAATCTCACGCATGGCACCAGTGATTAGAATTTGAGCGCATTGGACTAATTTGTTGTGAATCAAAACCGAAGTCCAAACCGGTGTTACTGGACCAATAGTGATTATTTTAATTTCAATCAAATAATAAAATTAATTAATTATTAAACCATACAATTATACATGGATATTCAAGTGTTACCATAGAATCACTAACTATTACCAAAATACATGCTACGTACGGTGCAAGGGGAAAATATATTTCCATTATATTCATGGTAATTGATTACGAGATGACTATCGTCATAAGTAAAAGTTGGAATAATAAGCCTAATTGTATTGATTTTGTTGGAAGATGATTTTGGCAATTATCGATGCAGAACTCCAAGGGCGATATGAATCACTTTCTTTTAAGATATGTTCCCTCATTTGTTACAATGGAATCGAATCGTAAAATCTCTCTTAGGATACAATTGAGTCGTTTGATTCAAGTTTGTGACTACTTAATCAAACCAAAATGAAAGCATTTGGTTGTTTCTGACGGAGCGAAAAGAAGCAGCAGTATTTATTGAAAAAATTGATGTTAAAATCTCATGTAGTACGTCAAGGACCACTAGCTCAACTGATAAGATTTCTAAATTGGGGTCTAGAAATCTAGGGTTCGATCCTTCAAAGACATCAAAATGAGTGTTTTGCTTAAAATTAAGTATCACTCCTGTTATCAAGAAAAAAAATCTTATGTGGTAATTGGTATGAGGATATTAGATATACGAAGGAGGTAACGATTCGTGAATGGAGAAGACTGTTTGAAATGAACAGTCAAACCAGTTCAAAAATTATAATGGTTGTAACAGTCATATCCATTTGCAACATACCATTTTTGAATGTGGCGCTGCCCCCTAGACCCACACGTCTGGACTGGCCAGGTCGATCGCCCTCAGCGGACGCGTTGTCCCCACATACCCACCTAGGAATTGCCATCCCTCCATGGCAAACAATTTGAAAAAACTTCTAACATTCACTTTTTTTCAAAAATTTATAGATTCATGAATACAAAAGGCTCATCACCAAAAGGGACTACCTACATACCCTTAGAGGATCAAGCTGTCGTAGTTCATGCAATATTTATTAAAAATTAAATGACTCGATTAATGGAATGTGCATCGACATTGGAAATAGTACATAAACAAAATAGCTTTTGGCTTGGAACTTTTACTTAGTGTAAACAATCCAAAGTTGATCAAGGTGCTATGGTGAATGAACCTTGAACCAATGACCCTATGGTGACAAACCGGAGTTGTACATACTAATTCCATAAAAAGTGAATTTCTTATTCCTACACGTGTATCGCCTTCCGGAATATCCTGATTTCTTGAGTGCTTTAGAAACGGTCCAATCTCATATAAAACGGTCTCACTTTCTCACTTTCTCACTCATATAGGTGAATTTTCTCTTAGAGTGATTCTGCGAGTTGCTCCCTTCACTTAAAACCCATTAAGGATTGAATCCAACATCTTTAACGTCAAATACTCACATAAAGCTTTAAGGAATAAGGTGTAAAGACTATAGTGTCTCAATTAACCATACTACAACTTGTTTGTACCCTTTGAACTTAGTTTATTTTTCAAAACATAAGTAGGGTTCCCATCGTAGATGATTTAGGTTACGCAGACCCTAATCTCATTCCCTTTGATGTCTTTGTGATCATCTCTCTTGCTAGTCCTTTCATCACAGGATTTGCTAAGTCATTCTTTGACTCTTTATAGTCAAATGTAACAGCTCCTTGTTTAAGTAAACTTCTAAGAAACGCGTGTCTAAGGTTAAGATGTCGTCTTTTATCATTGTAAGTTTTCTGTGCCACTTTATATAAAATTGCTTGACCGTCACATTATACCATAATTGCTAGAGTTGGTTTTGTCCAAATAGAAACATCCATTAATAAATCTCTTAGCCAGTCTACCTCTTCAAATGCATATGCTGATGCGATGAATTCAGCCAACATAGTTGATTCCAAAATGTATGTATGTTTCTTAGAGCTTCATGATATGGATGCACCTCATAATGTAAATATTCATCTGGAAGTGGATTTCAAGTTGGACTCTATATTATTCCAACTTGCATCACTATATCTGTTTTACCACTTATGAACAAAGATATATCCGGATAGGTCTGATGTAATAAGGCAGAGTCGGTCATTCTTGTGTCTATAAAAGGAATTGGCTTTGAGGAACGATGGAATCGTATTCTCAATAGCCTTTTTTGTTGTGTGAACAATAGCGAGACTGAATATTCTATGCCTTAAAATGCATATATCTAGATACCCAGAGATAGGTACCGATGGACTCCTTCAATTCATGATCGGATCGTGAAAGTATAATCACGCTAGGGTCGATCGTGACGATTCGCCTTATACCTCTAAAATCTTGAACCGTTGCCCGGAGATAAACAAGGTCTAAGACCGTAGCCCAGAGATAGGCAAAGTCTAATGGCGATACCCAAAGACATGCATATTAAATATTAGGTCACAGAGATAGACCCAGTAGGAGATTGAATTTCTTTTTTCAAATACGATCAATGCTCAGAGATAGACGAGATCGAGTACAGACGTCCAGAGATGGACGTCTGAAACGCTACTTTTGCTGAACATTGAACACTGACGATTAACGCCCAGAAATAGACGAGACCAAACATGGATGTCCATAAATAGATGTCCAAAACATCACTTCCTGGAGTATGGAGCGGTGTGGAAATCCAATCTCATCTTTGGTCAAATGGAACCTGACTGAAGATAAATCAGATAGGCTACAGAGTTAGTCAAACAATTATAATTTTGTTAGCCAACGAAGAAGTGTTTTGGCAGTGATGAACATATTGAAATAATGAAGTACACTAAACAATGGCGATAAGTTATTCATACATACAAAGCTATGGTAGGTAATAATGTTGCTCTGATTCAGATACAATCACGATATACATAATTAAACTAAGTATATAAGCAAGACAAGACGAAAGTCCGAAAGAAAAAGGCAATTTATTCACAACTAAAAACTTCACAAAAAAATGCGGGAGCCATACCTGCATAAAAACGGCTTATATAGACGTGCAAAACCAGAAAACTAAACAAGCAGCTACGCAGAAACACAACACCAAAGCTTATTTCCTCTTCTTCTTACTCTTCTTTCCCTCTGGAGAAGATGAGATTACCCACTTGCCAGATCTACGATTATTTTCCCCGATTAGGTAACCCTTGGGATTCATATCCTAATCATAGTCTCTCCCCGAAGATTGAGGGCCTCGTTGTAGAAGCGAAAACCGAAATGACAAGCGGCGATATGGGAAGAGAAACCAAAAGTTAGGAAGGAACATCATCAATCTTTGCCTTTTTAATTTCTCCGACTTCTTGACTTGTAAGGTCTTCTCCTCCAGCATTGATGGTCCAGACTTACACTCAATGGCCCCTACAGTAGCTATATCCTCATAACCCTACATCACATTGGGATCATCCATAGCTTCTTCAACCAATGCGTGAATCTTTTCGACGTCTGGACCGAGAATTGGATCGGCGGTAGAAGTTGAGATTTGAGTAGGGGTAGACATGATAACATATTCCATCATTAAAGCTCAACTGTCCGAAGACAAATATGCTTCTGATAAGAGGGCAAGAGCACCGTTGTAAAAATCCTTCTATGCCTTCGACTATGCACCGCCTAGGCGCTAGACAAGGCTTACCGCCTAACGATTTTCCTAGCCCGCCTGAACAAGGTTTATTGTCTTAAGTAAGAATCTAAACATGTATTTGGACACCGCTTAGGCATTATTTAAGGTTCAGTAACACGTATAAACATCAATGTGCTAGTTTTAGACAGTCTTGCCTCTTTGGCTACTCCGAAGCGCATCCAAATCAACTGACACTAAATAAAACATTAAAATGTTATCCAAAATACATGAACTGTTAAAAACACAGTTCCGATTAATCCTCGATTAATCTCTGCCTAAACAATTAATCCATAATTCATATTTAATGCTGGAGTCCGACTGGTGATTTTTACAACCTTGGACAAGAGCAAGTGAGCCTGAAACTTAAGAAAGTGAAAAATAGATATTAGAGACATCGATGGATTTCATTTGAGCCTTCTCGAACACATGAGAAGTTAACGATATACCTCCAGAAGAAGGCAGAAGTCATTTGCAAAGGAGTCCTCACGGAACTCTCATCCATAAGGACGGTTTTGGAACGGATTCTAGTTGTGTATAGTCGAGTTCCTTGGGATTATATTGTACATCATCTTAAGATGTCAAGGCGGTTGATATTCCCAAAGTCGCCATGGTAATTGGAGTTGTAGTGATGTCAGAGGAACGAATAGTAGACTTAGGAGCGAGAAGTAGTCGCCGTTATAGTTATAATGGAAATCTCAACTAGGAATCCCTCAGAAGCAGAAGTTGAACTTTCGCCCAAATCTTTAGAGCTAGATTTGGAAAGAACCTCAGCAGGCATATCAGCAGAAGCAGTAGCCTCAGCTTCAAACATAATTTTACATACGGCAAGTGCAACCAAATCTTCATCACTTAAAAAGGTCGTATTTCAACTTATCTTCATTGATCTCAATGTCATTCGAGTGCTCTCTTTCTTGCTTGAGTATCTCCCTAGCCATAGCTAAGGCCTTAGAGCATCCCCTATCAAGCCACCTCAAATTTTCAAACATAACAACATTTGCATAGAAGCGAACCAAAGTAAGCTCTTTAAGACTTAATTTTGTCCTCGACCGTTTCCACATGAATTTTTGCGTTCTTTTGTGCTACCCGAGCATCGAACAGTTGCTCTACATACTCCTGAACTTGAACGAAAGCGTCATCTTTTTCTTTCTTTTTGACCTTCTATACGGCCACATATCTTTTCGACCTTATGACTTCACGCTGCTCGTCCAAAGGACGTGGTGTCCTTATCAATTTTTTTTTCTTTCTGAAAACCTAGAAGAACCCGGCGGACCGGTAAACTCCTGAGAAGGGTATAGTAAAGTCGTCCGCTGATCCAAGCCTCCATACCCCCGAGTAAATTTATATAGGATAGAGAAGCGCATGATAGGAATCGAACCTAGGTCTTTTTACAAGAACCCAAGCCTCCTTTCCACTGCGCCGCACCCGCGGACTTATCAAATATTTTTTAGTCCTGGAGAGTGAAGAACTTTCTGAGTGGATTTAACACCACTGTGATTGAAGTGAGCAATGCCAAAGAAGATATTGGGTGATGGCACTAATTAGAGTAATTCATCTAGATAATGATTTTGGTAAGTGGCTGAAGATGAAACCACCACCGACTATGGAGGAGTTTTTATCGAAAAACGACCCAATATATGCGTTGGGAAGAGGCAGATATGGCCACTGGAAAGGCTAGTGGTAGACCGTCTAATGAAATTGTGCAAAGCAATGTCGTTGTAAAGCAAAACGGTGGAAGCGTCGATAAAATTGCGATCAATGTTGGGAGCAAGAGTAATAATCAAAAAAGAGAAAACCAAGGCGTTGGTAGTAGAAAGCTAGATTTCAAGAAGCATCTCGAGTATCCAAAGCATGAAGATTATTACCCGCTAAACGAAATCGAGGAGAACATTTACTTTGCCATGTAAGGCAATGAAAATTACATAAAGTCGGCTCGAAGGGGTTGACTAAACGAGAGAAGATATCTGTGAAGAATTGTCACTTCCACGAGATCCACGGGTATAACACAAATAAGTGTCGACATTTGTGGGATATAATCGAAGATCTGGTCAGGAAGAAGAAACTTCAACAGTATGTGAAGCACCCACAGGATGGCGGGCAAGTGAATAATGGACCCCAAGGGCAGATGGTTCAAAAGAGGCAGACTGGGCCTAGCGGAGAGGAACCTAGGCAACCTGAAAGGAGACTTGTGATTAATACCATTACTGTGGACCTCATCCCGTTGAGAAAAGGTGAAATGAGATGGAGAGATATAGAAGTTCATTAAAACACATTGTTCAAGGGAGTTGCTTTGCTGTAGAAGACGAAGTTCTGGTAAAACAACTGAAGTTGATGACAGATGATATCGTATTCAAAAATCGTAATGCGGATGGTATAAGCGTGACGCTTTACCCCTTGGTGATTACAACCGTGATTGGACAGGTTGCTTTGAAACAAGTTCTCATTTATTGTGAGAGCTCAGTCAATATTTTATTCAAAAAAACTTATGATTAGATGATGATCGATGGACATGATCTGAAGCTACATAAATCCCACATCCAAGGATTTATCGGAGAGGCTGCAGAGCCTGTTGGATGTGTTAACCTACCGGTGGAGCTTGATGAAGGTGAGCGCAAGAGTGCAGGTGCAGACCTTCATTGTGATAGATATGTACTTTGCTTACAATGCTTTATTGGGCTGACCGGCCCTGTCGGTTTCAGAGTGGCCTTAGCCCCATAGTGCTTGATGCAGTTCCCAACTATGAACGAGATAAGAGCCACTCAAGAAGATCAAAGTACATAATATGAATGTTACGTCGCACTGAGAGAGGCAAAGCAATGTGAAAAAGGAAAGGTGGAGATGACTCTCCGCATCAAATCAGTTGACGCATAACAACAAAGGCCTAAACCATGGTTCGGATGACATACTTTCTTTTACAAATATATGAATACGGGGAAAGAGCCAGAGAATGCGAGGGCGGCCCCAGCCGAGCCGACGATTAACACCTCGGTCGATAAGGATGACCTCACTCGGGTCCTAAAGATCGAATCTCAAGTAAACATGAAGATGAAGGAGTTGACATGTTTTCTCCTAGCAAACCTGGATGGGGTTTGCCTAAACGCATTCTGATATGTGTGGAATATCGGCAGAGATAATGTGTCATAAATTGAATATAAACCCGCGATGCCCTCTTGTGAAGTAGAAAAGGCGTAGCCCTAGTCCAGAGCAATCCTCGTTGCGTTAAAGGAACAAGTGGATAAGCCGAAGGCTAACCGTTCCATCCACGACGCTATATGCTCTGAACGGGTATCGAACCCAGTGCTAGTCAAGAAGCCTAATGGAAAATAGTGGACATGCATCGATTATTCAAACTTGAGTAAACCGTGCCTAAATGACAGCTTCCCGCTGCAAGATTGACCAGCTGGTGGACTCAACTAACAGACATGAACTATTATCATTCATCGATGCGTATTCCAACTGCAATCAGATACCAATTCATTGAAGCTACGTATTGTTCAAGAGCATACTAATTTCATCGATCTGAGGCTGTATTGTTACCATGTCATGTCGTTCGGTCTGAAGAATGCAGAAGCTACATACTAGAGATTGGTAAATTCAATGTTGAGAATCAGATCAGACGTACAATGGATGTCTGTATGGATGACATGCTAGTAAAGTCACAACAATCAGTGAACCACATGGAAGACCTTTCGAAGATGTTTGATGTGCTTCGGAAGTACGAGATGAAGCTCAATTCGTTGAAATGTTCTTTCGAAGTTGCAGCAGACAAATTTTTAGATTTTGTAGTAAACTCAAAGGACATAGAAGCTAATCTGGTGCAGATTAATGTGTTAAGGGATGTTGAAGCCCAGAGACACGGAGGGAAATGCAAAGCTTAAACGGAAAGGTAGCCGCGTTGATTCGATTCATCTCAAAAGCGACAGAAGAATGTGTGTCGTTCTTTGATGCCTCGAGAAAGAGTAAGAGAAGTTTGTGTGGACGAAGGAGTGTTAAAAAGTTTTCCAGGTCTTACCCGATCACATGGAAAGCACTAGTTTTATCAAAATCTTTGGTAGAAGAGGACTTATTTGTTTATTTAGTAGTATATGTTCACGCACTGAGTGTTGCCCTAGTACATGAAGAATTCAAGATTCAATGGCATGTGTATTACATCAGCAAACGATTCACTGGAGCAGAGAAAAACTATTCAAAGTTAAAGAAGCTAGCTTATTGCTTGTTGATCGCTTCGAGGAAGTTGCAGCCCTACTTCCAGGCCCATCCAATAAAAGTGTTGATTGATCAACCTTTAAGACAAATACTGCACCGACCCGAGATTTCGGGAAGGTTGCTGAAGTGGAACATCGATCCTAGGAGGACGATACGAGGACAGACATTGGTTGATTTCATTGTCAAGTTCACTATTCGGGATAGAGAAACAGAGGAAGATATGGTTCGACTTGCTCTATGGAAACTGTACGCAGACGGAGCGTTTAATAAAAGCTGCTCTGGGGTAGGAGTGATCTTGGTAACCCCAGAGGAACGGACAATCTGATATGCCTTAAAACTTGAGTTCTCTGCAACGAACAATGAAACTGAATATGAAACACCGATCGCAAGGCTAAAGATAGTGAAAAAATTGAGAGTCAAAGCATTGCATATATACGGCTACTCTCAATTGGTTGTCTGTTGGGTGAAGAAGGAATTTCAAGCTAAAGGGGCGAGACTCTCTTTACTTGACAAAGGTTTCGGAACTGTTGAATAATATTGAATGTTACACAATAACGCACATTCCCAGAGAGGAGAATACAAAGTCCAATTCGTTGGCCAAGCTAGCTAGCTCTAGGAATGAGCAGCTCATGAGAGTGGTTCAAATGGAGGTTTTGTTTGGTTCTGAACATCGACCAGATGGATGTCGCTTGGATCTTGAAGGCCGAAGTGGAAGAGGAGTCGTGAATGACTCCGATTAAGAAATATTTATTAAAGGGAACTCTGCTGAATGGAAAAAATAAACGGAGAAAACTCTTGCACAAAACATTGTTGTTTATTATTCAGGAAGCAGTACTATATAGAAGAGGATTCTCCGCTCCTCTACTACGATGTATCACCAAGAAAGAAGCCAAGAAGATTCTGGCCGATGTACATGAAGGGAGTTGTGATCACACTGGGATGCAAACTTTGGCAAGGAAGATTCTTCGCTATGGGTACTTTTGGCCGACAGTCAACCGGGATGAGGCTTATTACACTAGAAAGTGTGATAGATGCCAAAGATTCGCGAAAATTTCTACAGCTCCATCCACACCATCCACAGAACTTACACAAATGATCAGTCCATGACCCTTTACCGTTTGGGGACTTGATATTGTGCCACCGATGTCCAAAGGAGGAGCAAAATATGTCATTGTTGCAGTTGATTATTTCATAAAGTGGGCTGAAGTGGAACCGCTGACCATTATCACTATGAAGAAAGTGATCCAATTTGTGGTGAAGCACATCATATTCCAATTTGGAGTTCCTCGGAAGATTAAAACTGACAACGAAGCCCAATTCAAGAGCGGCAGATTCTAACATTTTTGCAGCAAATATCGGATTGAAAAGAGCTTTGCAACTGTAGCGCAACCGCAAGCGAATGGACATGTGTTAGCGGTGAACAAGATCATCAAATCCATCTTAAAGCAACGATTGACGAAGGTCAAAGGAAACTGGGCCGATGAATTACCCCTAGCACTGTGGACTTACCGAATGACTCACAAGTCTGCGGTTGGCCATACTCCATTCGCTTTGACATACGAATCAAAGGCCACGATTCCAGTTGAATTGGAAGTTCCTTCTCATCGAAGAACTAACTACGATCTCATGATGAACGAAGAACCCTTGCTTGAGTCCTTTGACATGATGGATGAGAAACGAGAAGAAGCTGATTTGAGAGTGGGTGCTCACCAGAAAAAAGTGGCATGACAATTCAATGCCAAGGTCATGAATCGCACCCGCAAGAAAAAGGCAATTTTATTCACAACTAAAAAACATAAAAAACAAAACCGGGGCGTACCCGCACAAAAACAGCTCGCGAAACCAAAAAACTAAACAAGCAACTACGCATAAACACAACACCAAAACTCATTTCCTCTTCTTCCTACTCTTCTTTCCCTCTGGAGAAGATGAGATCAGCCTCTTGCAAAATCTACCATTTTTCCCCGGTTAGGTAACCCTTGGGATTCGTATCCCAATTATAGTCACTTTCCGAAGATTCAGGATCCTCAACTTGAACGCTCCTCGTTGCACGAGTGAAAACCGAAATGACAAGCGACGATATGGGTAGAGAAATCGAAAAGGGGGAGGAACATCATCAATCTTTTTCTTTTTAATTTCTTTGACCTTTTTGACTTGTAAGGTCTTCTCCTCCAGCATTGATGGCCTAGACTTACACTCAGTGGCCCCTATAATGGCTATGACTTCGTAACCCTGCATCACATTAGGATCATCCATAGCTTCTTCAGCCAATGCGTGAATCTTTTCGGCATCGGGATCGGAAATTAGACCGGCTATAGGAGTTGGGATTTGAGTAGGGCAGACACGATAACAGATTCTGTCATTAAAGCTTGAGTGTCCGAAAACAAATTTTCTTCTAATAAGGGGGGAAGAGCACTATTGTAAAATTTCTTCTAGGCATCCGACTATGTCCCGCCTAGGCGTAAGACGAGGCTTACCGTCTAGCGATTTTCCTAGGCCACCTAGACAATGTTTATTACCTTAAATAAGAATTTAAACATGTATTTGGACACTAATTAGGCATTATTTAAAGTTCAGTGACACGTACAAGCATCAATGTACTAGTTTTAGACAGTCTTGCCTCCTTGGTTACTCCAAAGCACATCCAAAATCAATCGATGCTAAATACACTAAAATTTTATCAAAATACACGAGTTATTAAAAACACATAGTTCCGATTAATCTTCGATTAATCCCCACCTAAAAGATTAATCCGTAATTCATATTTAACGTCTACCTAGTGATTTTTACAACCTTGAACAAGAGCAAGCGAACTTGAAACTCGAGGAAGTGAAAAATAGAGATTAGAGATGTCGATGGATGTCATTTGAGCCTTCTCGAACACATGAGAAGCTAATGATATGCCTTCAGAAGAAGGTGAAGGTTGCTTGCAAAGGAGTTCTCGTAGAAATTCCATCCATAATTTGAGACAAGAAAGGCAATTTTGGAATGGGTTCTGGTTGTGTATAGTCGGGTTCCTTAGGATTATATTGTACATCATCTGAAGATGTCAAGGCGGTTGATGTTTCCAAAGTCGCCACGGGGATTGGAGTTATAGTGATGCCAGATGAAGGAATGGTAGACTCAGGAGTGAGAGGCTCTGATGTAGAAGAAGTGACAGCACTGGAAGTAGTCGTCGTTACAATGGGAATCTCAACTGGGAATCCCTTAGAAGCGGGAGTTGAACTTTCGTCCAAATCTTTAGAGCTAGATTTGAAAAGGACCCCAATAGGCATATCAGCAAAAGCAGTAGCCTCAGCTTCCAACATAATTTTGCCTACAACAAGTGCGTCCAAATCTTCATCACTTAAAAGGTCGTATTTCAACTTATCTTCATTGATCTCAATGTCATCCGAGTGCTCTATTTCTGGCTTAACTATCTCTCAGGCCAAGCTAAGGCCCTAGGGTATCCCCTATCAAGCCATCTCAGATTTTCAAACTTAACGACATTCACATAGAAGCGAACCGGAGTATACTCTATTTGAGACTTGATTCTATCCTCGGTAGCTTCGCATGAATTTCTGCGTTATTTTGTGCTAGCAGAGCATCGAGCAATGCTCTATGTACTCCTGAGCTTGAACGAGAGCATCATTTTTTCTTTCTTTTTGACCTCCGATGTGGCCTCTAGATTTTGAATTTTCAAAGCCTGCTCGTCGACGGTTTTCCAAAGTCGTTTTTTAGAGTAAGGCTATGATTCTTATGGCGTGCAGCTTCAATTTGAGTTTGTTGCAGCTGAGACTTTTTCGCGAAAGATTTATGTTTCTTCTTCTAGTTTCTTCTCCACGGCTATACGAGATTTCCTAAGCTCACCTACTTCCTTATCCAGATTGGCAATGATACACTTATTATCTTGCTCCAACAGCTCCTTCCCTTAAAGAGCTGCCATCTTTTTCCTATTAACTTCCAAAAGAGCTTCTATAAGTCTCCTCCATGTTTAGTACTGATCATACATGTCACCACACAGACCGACTTATGTGGTTATGTTACAGGGAAATCCTTCAAATTATAGACGAACTTAAGTCCATCGAAGTATAATTTAAGAAAAACGTTTTGCGGTGCGACGAGTTGTAGATTGGAAACAGATTCGACCACTGCCGTAGAAACGAAAACGAAAATTTGATCTTTGTCAGGTCTTCGTTTGGAAGGATCAGAAGTCGCGTACCCAGACGGTTGAGTAGGCTGCTTGGATTTCTGCATAGACGTTACTGATGTGTGGCAAGTGACGCTGAAACGGATCTAGTTAGAGCTTTGGATGAGGGAACAAAGATCAAGTTTTGACCAGTATCAATCCATACTTACGGACAAAAGAGAGCAAGCTCTACGTTGTGTAGACGATGTCCTTCCCGACCCTCTATCACGATCTTCGCAGCGTTTGCAATCTCTTTCTCGTCTTTCCTGCTCTTTTCTATGAAGCCTTGCTGAGGTAGATTTGTGTGACGACTCACGGTGTCGGCGCAAGGAATCAAGCCTATGATAATCAGCAGAGTAATCTTGGAGCTCATCAAAAAGGTGTTAGACGTCCATTGAACCTGAAAAGAAAATACAACCGAGTTACAACTTGAAAATCCAGGAACAACACATGCAATGTAAACGTGTGATGACTTTAAGTGTCGTGAAGTGATAATGTGTCCTAGTGCCCCCCACGGACCATGCTCATGAAATTTACCAATAGGGGTAATTTCCATGTGGTAGTGAAAGGCACATCTGCAGTCAGAAGGATGAGAGAACTTATATCACCAAGAATGATATTGTCCAGGCCATAAGGAGGAATTTTATCCGGTATGCTCCCGAGTGGGCTATGTATGTCATCGGTCGGAGGAGCCTATGTTTCCTCCTCGATTGAAGCCTGATGTGGATGTGGAACCAGACGAGGTGAAATGATCTTTAGCTTCAGACGACCGGGAATAAGTTGTACTTGATTGTCTCACCTGTCTCTCTAGCAAACTCGTGACCAAGGTTCACATCCTCACTGTTACCCCGTCCTCATTGTTATCGTCGTCGTCGTCGCCGCTGCCTCCTCCTCCTACGATGTTGTCATTACCATCACCCTCCACATTCTCTTCTGGCTTAATCGGAGGATCTTGAACGGGAGGAATCTCTCGGTCCTCTTCAGCTTGGAGCTCGACCTCAGCCTCTTGAGCAAGCTGAGCACCTCCACGAACATTTGGCACAGGACCAAGACTGCGATCGTTATCCAAAAGATGAAAATGCCGCATTCTTTCATCTGTAAGAAGAAATCTCATTTTTCGCTCTGCGATAGGAATAACTTGTAAGTCTTGGAGAGTACATGTCAAAGTTGCACTACTAGGCCTCCTCGGAATGTTTGTAAAGTTATGAAAAGAGTTAGTGACTCAGACGGATTAGCTCCATCAAACTGAAGTGTAATAGTTGATTATACATCCCGATTCTTGACGGCCATTTCTAGGCAGTCATGTAGACAACATACAAAGAAATACCGTCATTGAAATAACTGAGTTTGTTTCAAATACCGATGATGAATCGACAGCCCTTAGATGGTTCCAAATAAGTGAGAGGACTTTCCGCTTTTTAAAGCCATGTAGATAACGAATCTCTACCTCCTTCATTGTGGGCACCCTACCCAAATGATGAAGACAGACCATGTACATGTTGTTTAACGAGGCGTAGCTATTTGGATGAAGCTGGACCGGAGCAAGCTTCATAAACTGGAGAACGAGTCGGGTTAAGTGGACGAAAGGAGGAACACATCCAAAAAGACACATATCAATTGCAAGCAGTGTAGCCTCGGACGGATTATGATCTCGATGGAAGGGCTCTAGAACTAGAAAGTCTTCGAAAGAAATGTCATGTTTTTCATAAATTTTTATGACGCCCGCTTCATTTAACTTGAACGCGGGAGAGTCTGGAGGATTATCTAGAATTATAGCACCTCCAAGATCAATATCTGGGGCAACCCCCGTGAATGCCTCATCTGTCGTCACAAAAGGAATTACCTCTGGTCCTCTAGAGACTGCCTTGTCGGATGACGAGGTGATTGATACTGGAAAGATGGACGAAGTAGACAGTGCTGAAGATGTCGAAATAGAGGCTGACTCTGTTGTGGGTGGAACAAATTCTGACGTAGACTGACCCACACCCATTGCAAAGATACGCGAGGAGCGTCTACGATAAAACTTCACAAATGAGCAAGGTCAGATAGAGTTTAACTTTGATCTTCGTATTGAAATGAAATCATGTGTGACCGATGTATAAGACCCAATGAATATCAAAATGTATTGACCAATCGGATCTTATACATTGACGGAGGCAACGATATACAATTCAATCTATGCAGTGTGTGTCATATGTCCATAGCACGGTGAATGCGAACACTGTGTAAATAGCTCACTCGTGCTGGCAAACAAGCATCATCGCACAACGGAAACGCGTGTCTGATTTAACTTATTATCATAGGATTTACGATAACATAACCGTCGTCCGGAGCGACACAAAACTCCTCTTTGCAAGGACACTAGGGTGAAATGTCCGACTTAAAGCCGTTATTAAAAAAATTATTAATGTCGTAGAGTGTTCAATGTGACAGTTGCCTGAAACGTCCCACTGGAACTCGACCATCAACCACACTTGACCACAAGTCATCAAAGATTCTTCCCCTTGAGGTCAGAATATTTAGCAAAAATTCCTTAAAAATCCAAGGCCATGCAGAAAACTCGAGTCGAAGCCCAGCTGGACACAAAGTCAACCCAAAGCATTGCCAAAGAAAGAAAAACCATAGTTAAACCCAGGGATTTTGTGAAAAGCTCCAGGTCTACTTCGAGTTATCAAATATGCTTCAGATCCAAGCATTTTGTGAACTATGGCCGAGCCCAAAGAGGGAAGATAAAGTCTCATTGGTAGCCGAACGTGATCAATGACCATGCATGAAAGCTGACAACCCAGAATGACGCCGCCGCCCACCTAAGCCCGAGGCAACGCTGGTAACGGCGTAGAGGCAAGAAATTCGAATCAAAACCCAAATTGGATTGGGGCAGATCTGGGCAAATCGAAGCTTAGATGGATGAAGGAGTGTTCGCGACGAAGGCGGTAGATAATAGGTAGCGGAGTTAAGGCGTCAGCGATATGATCGAAGTCCAAGTCAAGGTCGGCGACGGTTGGAAGTTCAAATCGCAAGCACAAGTAGTAGGCAAAGATAAATGTGAGGAAATAGAAGTTGAAAGTTACTTAAGTGATTTTCACACTTGAAATTCGCAGTAAAAGTCGATGCTGAGTCGTGCTTCACAACTCGATACCGAGTTGAAAACTAAAAAAAATGAAATTGATGGAGATAGACAATGAACATAGAAGCAATCAAAGTAAAATGATCCCACCTGACTGATTAACAGGATTTACAAGGAATTTCCAGGATCCAATAACGAATCTAAACAACACACTTCAGCTCTTGTATCATCCAAAGGATATGAATTCGTAACTGTCCAAAGTGACATGATGATCCAAAAGACACACTGCTTTATGAAAACAGTTCAGAGAATGAAGGCATCTATTCAGATTAGAATGTGAAGTTGATAGTTTGTCCTGATCCCAAGCATACCTTGTTAACACAAGATATACTTTGGAGGGCAAATGTTATACTACTTATGAACCAAACCATATCCGGACGGTTTAGAACCATTGAATGGTCGTGAAGTGAGCCAGAAATCTTGAATCGTAACTCTAGAAGTCATAATTCAAGCAAAGTCCAAAGAATCGCAGTAGAATCCTGCTTGCCACTTGAAGACAGCTGACCATTTCCCAAATAAATCAAGTGGTGAAAGATAAAATTAGAAAATCCAAGCACAAGTGTCAAGTCGGTATCGAGTTGAACCCGTTAACTTGGTACCGAGTCATGATGATAACTCGGCCTTCACACTTCGCGAAGTTGAAGTCCACATGCAAGCAAAATATGAAGCCAAAGATAAACTAAAAGTCGGCACCGACTTGTAAGCCTCAACTTGGTACCGAGTTGAGGAGTCAAATGCTGAGTTGGCCACTATCTCTTCCTGAAACCTCTTGTCGGACGTGGAGAACGTGGAAAGAAGGTTTCAGAGTTTATTTCGTTGATTTTCATCAATAAATAGAGGAAAAGAGGCACAAAATGAGATCATTTTCTTTACTTTTTGAATTACTTTATTTCACCCGACACTATGTTGGATCCTTACTCGAGTTGTAAGCAACCGGGTTGTAAATCGCAGTTGTAAAGAATCTCGGAAATTATTAATAAAATATAAATGGACGTAAGTCAGAATATTTGTCAAACTCAAACCACTGTAAATTCTCATGTGTTATTTACCTCGTTTTTCATTTATTCCTTCATTAATCTTTCTTTATAATATGATCCAGTGTTTGTCCAACTTTTGACGCAAACAATATCCTTCAAGTACAGTCGAATATTCTATGTAGCGTAACTCATGGTCAATTGTTCCTCTAAAATATTTTAGAACTCTTGAAATTGCATTCTAATGCTCCTTACCAGGATTGTTGGTGAAGCGAAATAACATGTCTATAGCATAAGCAATGTCCGGTCTTGTGCATATAAGACTTTCAATCACATTAAAGTAACTTAAGTGGTCATAACATCGGCTAGTATTTCTCATTAATTTAATTGAAGGATCAATCGAAGTAGAAACCGCTTTATCATCAAAGTGACCATATCTTTTAAGGATCTTTTCAATATAGTGTGACTGAGATAAAGAAATATAATTTTCTTTTCTCGTAATTTGATCTCTAAAATCATATTTGCTTTTCCCAAGTCCTTTATATCAAAGTTGAATTCTAGAAACCTTTTGGTTCTTATTACACATTCTATGTTAGGACCAAATATAAGCATATCATCTACATATACACAAATAAAAATGCACATTCCATTTTTATATGTAGAGTATATACATTTTTCTATTTCATTTACTTTGAAGCCGTTGGATAACATAACTTTATTAAAATTTTCATGTCATTGCGTTAGAGCTTGTTTTAAGACATAAAAGGACTTTATAAGTTTGCAAACTTCCTTCTCATGTCCTGATAAAATAAACCATTCTGGTTGTTTCATATGCACTTCTTCTTCAAAATCACCATTTAAAATGTCATTTTAATGCCCATTTGATGAAGAACTATGTTGTAAATTGCGGCAAGAGATAATATACCCAAATTGATGACAGTTTTGCTACTAAAGCATATGTATCGAAGTAGTCAATTTCATGGCATTGTTTGCAACCTTTAACAACCAATCTTGCTTTGTATTTATTTACCGTTCCATCTTGAAAATCCATTTGCTATCAATTGATTTGAACCAGGAGGTAAATTAACCAAAATCAACGTTTGATTTGACATAATAGAATCCATATCATCATTGATTGTTCTTTCCAAAAGATAGCATCAAAGGAGTTATAGCTTGTTTATATCAGGACCAAAGGATTTTTCGTTTCCGTCTCTTACTACTATAAGGTTCTATATCCTAAACGGGTTTCACCGGTGTTAACGCTAAAATTGGTGAACGCTAACACCCGGTGTGAATTGTGACAAAGTGAAAGCACCACCCGTTTGCACGGGAACTAAAGGTAAGCAAAATATAAACAGTAAAAAGACAACAGTTTTTATAGTGGTTCGGCTTAAAGTCAAGCCTACATCCACTTTATCTCTTCTTTATTGCTGGTTTGATTACAACTTTTACAACCTTTCCAATCAATCTTTGGCTACAACATAATCAAGACAAGTAACTAGAACTTTGACGGTGAATTGTTCTTCGGATTCATGTTGAATGTGGTTGATCTCTTCTCTCGACCCTTTGAAGTGTTGTTGGCAAATGAAGTGTTGTGGAAGTTGAGAAAGTAGCTGAGCTTCGTCGCCCCCAAGTCCCGGAAAGTCCCCCTTTTGATATGGAGTAGGTGAGGTATTTATAGGGAAAATCTGGAGCAGGCTGGGTAGGTCGTAGGTCGTTGGCGACCTAAGGGATAGGTCGTAGGTCGTTTGGCGACCTAAGGGGGTCAATCTGGATAGGGTATAAGCTCCGAGCGACCTAGTGTGTAGTGGAAGAGCGGCGACCTAAGGGAAAGACGGCCTAAGGTAGTGGCGACCTAAGTATGCTGATGCATGTCTTCATAGGTCGTGGGCGATCTAAAGGAATAGGCATTTGGCGATCTAATGGAAGATGCTAGGTAGCGACCTAATGGAACGACCTAATGGAGCGACCTAATGGTGCTAGGTCGCGACCTAATGGAAGATGCTAGGTCGCTTGTCCCTATAGGTTATTAGGTCGCTCGGTATCTTAATACGTTGAGCCGTTGGGTCGCTGGGAAGTTAGGTCGCGGAGGCTACTAGGTCGTTGAGGGTTTTAGGTCGCGGATAGTCTTAGGTCGCTAGGGATTTTAGGTCGCGGATAGTCTTAGGTCGCTAGGGATTTTAGGTTGTGGATAGTCTTAGGTCGCTAGGGATTTTAGGTCACTAAGGCTGTTAAGCTGTTAGGTCGTGAGGCCTTTTAGGTCGCTGGGTCACTCTATGTTTTAGGTCGCTTGGTCATCTTTTCACTCTAGGTCATAGGTCGTTGAACGACCTAAGGAGGACTTGCTCTGTCGAAATGCTGAGTTGACCCATCTCTGAGATGAACTATTTTTGGTTTCTCAGTCGATCTTTTGGTATCACGGCCTTGCTAAAAAGACGGGATAACACTTGCCCCCCAAAACATGCCTTGCGGTAGGAAGGTTGTTTTGTAATGCCATAAGCTGGATGTTCATATCCTGTTGATGACCTGCAAAGGAACTGACAATTTTATGTGGCCCCAAATAACGACCGTTCGGGATCGAGCTATTTGGGATGGAGTGCGGCCGTTTACGGTCAAGCGCCTGACTTCAAATGGCGACCGTTCGGGATCGAGCCATTTAAGGTGAAGTGCGACCGTGCGCGGTCAGGTGTCGTTCATGGTCAAGCGCTTTACTTCAAATGACGATCATTTGGGATCGAGTCATTTGTGGTAAAGTGCGACCGTGCGCGGTCAAGTGGCGGAGCTCAGGTGACGACCGTCCGTGGTCAAGCGCCTTACTTCAAATGACGACCATTCGGGGTCGAGCCATTTGCGGTAAAGTGCAACCGTGCGCAGTCAAGTGGCGGGTCTCAAGTGACGATCGTTTGGGATCAAGCCGCTTGAGGTGAAGTGCGACCGTTCACGGTCAAGCGCCTAACTTCAAATGACGACCGTTCGGGATCGAGTCATTTGACGTGAAGTGCGACCGTGCGCGGTCAAGCGCTTATCTTCATGTGATGATTGTTCGGAATTGAATCATGTGAGATGTAATGCGACCGTTCACGGTCAAGCACCTTACTTCAAATGACGATCGTTCAGGATCAAGCCATTTGTGGGAAAGTGCGACCGTGCCCGGTCAGGGGCGGTCCCTCAAATAACGATCGTTTGGGATCAAGTTATTCGAGGTGAAATGTAACCGCTCGCGGTCAAGCGCCTTACTTCAAATGACGAACGTTCGGGATCGAGCCACTCGAGGCAAAGTGCGACCGTTGGTCAGGGGGTGGACCCCAAATGACGATCGTTCAGGATCGAGCCATCTGAGGTGAAATGTGATCGCTCACGGTCAAGCGCCTTACTTCAAATGACGGTCGCTCAGGATCGAGCCATTTGAGGTAAAGTGCGACCGTTGGCGGTCAGGGGGTGGACCCCAAATGACGACCGTTCGGGATCGAGCCATTTGAGGCGAGTTTTTTGCCATTCGAGGCGAGTTTTTGCCATTCGAGGCGAGTTTTCTTGACCTCAAATGACGACCGTTCGGGATCGAGCCATTCGAGGTGAGGTGAGGAGATGTGTGCCCGGGGGGGCATTTGAGGTGAGAAGATGTGTGCCCGGGAGGGCTTAATGTTGGAGGGAACTAGCGTTACCGATGCCAGATTCACGTTCGGGTGAGTTCCTGAGTTATTGTTTATGGCGGTTCAACACCATCTCAGAGCATGCCTGGGGACCGTTCGTGATCCCGTACATGTGTAAACGGCTTAGCTGTTTTGGAATCACAAGTAGCATTATTTTACTGAAAATGAGTTTTTAGTAGATATGACAAACAGAATCAAGTCCAAACATGAAAATAGAAAGAAAAAAAAACAAAAACAAAACAGGAACGTTCAAGTGTAAACACCTACACTGCTACGATTAATAGTCGTTTCAGAGCATGCCTGAGGATTGTTCGTGATCCTATACATGTGTAAAAAGACTTAATCGTGTTGGTGTGGGGTTTGCTACTTATTCGCCATTATCTCAGTTATTCAATGACAAGTTGACGTCTTGATCCCGATATATCGCCAACTGGTGCAGGTGGTGGCGGTTCCCGTTCTACAGCCGTCACTCCCCTTTTCACATACTTCGACAGTAGGCCATTGCGGACATGCCCCTCAATTTCATCCTTCAAGTGTCTACAATCATTTGTACTATGACCATTCATCTCATGGAATAAGCAGTACTTGTCTGATTTTCTTTCACTGTTGGCCGGATCCCTCCTTATTGGCTTGCGATAAGAAATCTGTCCTTTAGTATCTTGGTAAATTCGTTCCAAACTTTCGTTTAATTCTGCATAAGTGGTGAAACGTGGTTCCCTCCGTGCTCGCTTTAACCTATCATCGTCATCTTCAGCCTTTCGTTTTTCTTTATCTTTGCCAAGATCCTTTTCAAGAGGTTTTATGCCTTTGAGTGCATAAATTTCTATTCCTTCTCCTTCTTCTCTTTCAGCTTTTGCATCTTCTAATCGTAAGAACCCTTCGTCCTCATGGAAAAATTCTCCTAAATCCATAGGGGGATCTCTGGTCAATGAATTCTTGAACTCTGTCCTGTTAGCTATGCCAGACACGGCTGCCATTAGAACCATGGATGGATCTGGTCGATCCACCGATGCCGCAGCTGCGTTGAATCGCGTTAAAAAGCTTCTCAAAGACTCTCCAGTTCTTTGCTTTAGTGTTGTCAAACTCATAACATTCTTGGGCCTCGAGATGTGGACCCTAAATTGCCTCATAAACCTTTCAGTCAAATCATTCCATGTCCCGATCGATCCACTCTCCAGTTGTCTGAACCATAATGACGCAATATCTGTCAAATACAATGGAAAGCACCGGGCCATAACTTCCTCTGATGCCCCCAGTACTTCCATATGCCTCATATATTTTGTTAGATGGACCGTAGGGTCTGTCCTTCCATTATACATATCCAACGATGGTAGCTTAAAGTCTGGTGGGTTCTTAGCTCGCCTGATTGTCGTGGTAAAAGGACTCCAATTCACATCCTCCAAGTCTTTGTTTACCAAACCGCCTCTCATAGCTTTCTTGACCATTTCCACCAATCTGTCGTTGTCTCCTAGTTGTAGTCCTCGTCCATTGCTTTCGTCTTGCCCCCCGAGTTCACGAGGGGATGGTGGAATCTGTTCTTCTGGCTGGGTTCCTGTTCCTCTTTGATTCTGTGTTCCAAGTTGTCCAATCTGATGAAACAAACTCTGGATCAACTCCTCTTGCCTTTTCATCATTGTCTCCATCTCGTCCCTGGTAACAAAGGCTGACGTTTGGTTTGCTCTTGAGGAAGCCTCTTGACTTCCTTCATGCTGACTGCTCTCTGGCCTTAGCCTTCTACTCGATCGCCTTGCCATAATTTTCCAAATCCAAACCCACCAATTCTCTGATCTAACCCTTAGTTGACAAAATTCTTGAGTTCGTTTCTCAGTGAAAGCACCAAAATGTTAACGCTAAAATTGGTGAACGCTAACACCCGGTGTGAATTGTGACAAAGTGAAAGCACCATCCGTTTGCACGGGAACTAAAGGTAAGCAAAATATAAACAGTAAAAAGACAACAGTTTTTATAGTGGTTCGGCTTAAAGTCAAGCCTACATCCACTTTATCTCTTCTTTATTGCTGGTTTGATTACAACTTTTACAACCTTTCCAATCAATCATTGGCTACAACATAATCAAGACAAGTAACTAGAACTTTGACGGTGAATTGTTCTTCGGATTCATGTTGAATGTGGTTGATCTCTTCTCTCGACCCTTTGAAGTGTTGTTGGCAAATGAAGTGTTGTGAAAGTTGAGAAAGTAGCTGAGCTTCGTCGCCCCCAAGTCCCGGAAAGTCCCCCTTTTGATATGGAGTAGGTGAGGTATTTATAGGGAAAATCTGGAGCAGGCTGGGTAGGTCGTTGGCGACCTAAGGGATAGGTCGTAGGTCGTTTGGCGACCTAAGGGAGTCAATCTGGATAGGGTATAAGCTTCGAGCGACCTAGTGTGTGTAGTGGAAAAGCGGCGACCTAAGGGAAAGACGGCCTAAGGTAGTGGCGACCTAAGTATGCTGATGCATGTCTTCATAGGTCATGGGCGATCTAAAGGAAGATGCATTTGGCGATCTAATGGAAGATGCTAGGTAGCGACCTAATGGAACGACCTAATGGAGCGACCTAATGGTGCTAGGTCGCGACCTAATGGAAGATGCTAGGTCGCTTGTCCCTATAGGTTATTAGGTTGCTCGGTATCTTAATACATTGAGCCGTTGGGTCGCTGGGAAGTTAGGTCGCGGAGGCTACTAGGTCGTTGAGGGTTTTAGGTCGCGGATAGTCTTAGGTCGCTAGGGATTTTAGGTCACTAAGGCTGTTAAGCTGTTAGGTCGTGAGGCCTTTTAGGTCGCTGGGTCACTCTATGTTTTAGGTCGCTTGGTCATCTTTTTACTCTAGGTCGTAGGTCGCTGAACGACCTAAGGAGGACTTGCTCTGTCGAAATGCTGAGTTGACCCATCTCTGAGATGAACTATTTTTGGTTTCTCGGTCGATCTTTTGGTATCACGGCCTTACTAAAAAGGCGGGATAACAACCGATGTATCATCGTGAATCCTTTTCAAAGTACTAGGAGTAGGAGTATTAGTTTCTGAAGTTGTCTTATACATATGTTCAAAAAAATCTATCTATATTAATTGATTCAATGATATCATCCAAATTCACAAATCTATAAACAATATTGTTCTTTGCATAGCCTATAAATGCACATTTATAAGTTTTGTTTCTAATTTAGTAATTACTGAATTCGGTTTTCTCACATAAGCAAGACAACCTTAAACTTTTAAATGATTGAGATTGGATTTTCGATTAAACCATAATTCATATGGAGATTTATTTGTCTTTTTAATAGGAATCATGTTAAACACATAACAAGCACTCTAGTAAACCAGAACTTATAAGCATGCGATTAACCATATTCATCAAAGTCCTATTTTTCGTTCTGCAACACCATTTGATTCTGGTGAGTAGGATGGAGTAACTTCACGATTGATGTCATTGTTTTCACGGAATGTTTTCAATTCTGCTAACGTACATTCACCACCTCTGTCTGAACAGAAGACTTCAATTTTATGGTTATACTAACTTTAACTTCTGTCTTATAGATAAGGAACTTGATTAGTATTTCAACTTTACTTTTCAGTAAGTATAAGTATATTTGGAGAAGTCATCAATTAAAGTCGCAAAGTATTAATTTGCACCACGTGAAACTTTACTATGCAAATCAGATACATCTGAATGTATCAGCTCAAGTAATTCAGATGTTCTACTTACTACAGACTTGTGAGATTTACACTTCATTTTTTCTTGAACACATATTTCACATTTTCTAACTTTGTTAACATTACATTTAGTACTAAGTCCTAAATTAAGCATACTTCCACAGAATTATAACTGAAATGTTCTAATCTACCATTTCATAAAGGTAAAGAATTAATGGTATAAGTAGAAACAACTTTATTTATTAAATGCATCTTAAACATGTCATTACAAGAGTATCATTTTCCAACAAAAATATTTTTCTTAGATAGAATAAGACTATCCGATTCGATAACCATCTTAAACCCTCCTTTATTGCGATGATCGCCAGAGATTAAGTTCTTTGTCATTTCAGGAACACGAAGTACGCCGACCACAGTAAGATGTTTCCATGGAGTAAACTTTAAATCAATAGTTCCAGCTCCAATGACCTTGACCCTAACATAATTTCCCGTTCTGACTTCGTTGTTGCATTTGTTGTAAGACTTAAATTGAGATTTGCCATTACAGACTTGAATGGTATCCTCTGTATCCAGCCACCATCTTTCTTCAACTCGAATGGAGTTGGCTTCTTTGACAACAGCAAAACTCAATGCCAGATTCTGAAACTACATTGGTCTAATTTTTTTTGTTTTCTCATCCTTCTTGTGTTCTCTATAGTTTAGAGCAAAGCGGTCAGGCTTCTTATGGTAAAAACATTCTCCTTTAGGCTTCTTCTTGGAACCATTTGTCTTGAAAGAAGACTTTCTTGTTTATTATTATGGTTCTTAAAGGATTCCCCATGAACCATGATTGCCTTTTCTGTATCATGATCATCAAGTTTCTCTCGTTTCGAGTCTTCCTCAATAGGATGACGCATGAAGGATTCCCGTTTGTGATTATTTCATCATGTTTCAGTTTCTTCTTGTACACATTCCAAGTGTAAGGTAATTTAACAATTATAGCATCAACTTGGAATGGTTTAGGAAGATTAATTTGGCATCCTTGAGTTGATTGACGATAAGTTATATTTCATGTGCTTGATCAACAACAGACTTACTGTCAACCATCTTATATTCAAAATAATAACCGATTAAAATTTTCTGATTATTTGCCACTTCTATGTGATACTTAGCGTCCAATATCAGCCATAAGTCCTTTGTTGATTCTATCATCCGTGTTTCTTTTTTTGTGCTTTTATTTCTTACCTTCTTTCTTCAGTGTCATTGGCATCATCCTCAGGAATAGGTTCGAGTTCATCACTCAAAATGTAGTTCAGTTTGATTGCTGTAAGTAAGAATAACATTTTCTTTTGCCAACGAGTAAAGTTGGTTCCATCAAAACGATGTAGGCGGTCAATTCTTGATTCGTTACTTGAATTGATTGTGCCACGGAAAAGAGATAAATCTTGAAAGATAGACATCTCTTAAAATTGTTGGAAGATGATTTTGGCGATTATCTCTAATAAAGAACTCCAAGGCATGACATGAATCGATGTCTTTTAAGATATGTTTCCTTCCTCTGTTACAATGGGATTGAATCGGAAAATCTCTCTCAAGATACAATGGAGTTGCTTAATTCAAGTTTGTGACTACTTGAATCAAACCAAAATGAAAACACTTGGCTGTTTCTGACGATGCAAAGAGAAAGAGGTAGCAGTATTCATTTAAAAAGTTGAAGTTAAAATCTCATGTAGTACAGGGATACACACATACACACATGAAGAAGGTGATGATTCGCGAATGGAGATGACCTGAAATGAACAGTCAAATCCATTCAAAAATTATAATTGTTGTAACAGTCGCATCCATTTGCAACATGTACCGTTTTTGGACGGAGTTTTGGACTAGGCACTGCGTCCTAGACTCCCATGACCTAACGGGTCAGGTCGACCATCGTCGGCTGGGGAGTTTCCCCCATACCCCCACCTAGTGGGGTTGCCACCCCCCGGACACCCCTCACCTCTGTGGAAAACATTTTAAAAAAAAACTTCTAACAAATTTCCATCGTGTAATTTAAGATATTAGCAATGGTATCATGCATGAACAGATAATTCCCCATAAGCGAGTTATCCCAATTGATGATTTAATGTATACGCCATTACTTATATGGCAATCACTATTTTACAGTTATTCTTGTAGGTTTTTGCTTATTCAGAGGTCACAAAGCATGATGGCCCAACTGAAAATTATTAATTTGAAGCATCATGTACAGATCTTGAGAAAGTTGAGGGGTACGATATAACCAAAGTTTTTGTGATGGAGTATACATATAAAGCAGCATGAAAATATAAGAACTATTCAATTACTTACTCTCGACAGGTTCAACAGTTCGAAATCTTTGAGGCATTTTGACACCGCTATCAATATCCCGAACTTCTGCCTATTATAGAAATTTAACTTCTGTCATAATGTATACAGCGCAATTTTTTAAGGTTATAAGTAAAGTTAGAGAATACTGATTAAACAAAGAAGCTATTGATCAGCAAAGGAGTACAACAAGCAGTTCTGGACACATAATATAATAGTATACCAAAGGATATAACTCTTACAGAGCTTGATTTCTCTCCAAGGTGGCCATGTGGCACAATGCAGACTAGAAATATAAATGGTAGAAGGTTTTGTAAACATTATGCCTCTCCTTACTAAAATTATATGCATAACATGACTCGCTTGATCCTGTATTTGAGATACCTCCAACTTTTTACAAATGTACACGTTTAATATATTAGTTTAGTTAGTCAAATGGTTATACGATATTGATGATGGTCATATGGTAAGCTATGCTGCCAGGGGCACCGTAGAGCACCATTTAGGCACTACTGCAGTTTGATGCCCCACCATTTTACTTTGGCATTTTATTCCACCCCTGTTCCAAAGCATCGTCTAAACGCTAAGTTTTTCTTGAAGCACTAACAAAATAAGCGTTTTTAGAATAACTTTTTTTTCTACTTTGACTAAACTAAATATAATTACCATAAAAACACTCAATTACTTTGTTTATTTATTGGAGCTATTCATCTTCGGATATCATTTCAAAAACACAATTCCACTTTATATATCACATTTCAGATTATATAGACAATCAATCAATGAATACTCCTTTTTATAATTCAAAATAAACACATAGTAAAAGCTATTCATGATTATTTGGTTTTGGTACTACATCGTTCACTTTATCAACGAATGCTCCTTTTTATTAAAAAAAACTACATCGTTCACTATTATTATAAATGATTATTTGGTTTTGGTACACAAATATTTAATTATAGTCATGACATAAATTTTATTATGCATGACTTTTGTTACTTTGTAAACAATAACAGTGTTTATTTATTTTGAAATTGATTGACATAGGCTAAAAGTGTGTCTGTGTGTTTGTGTGCATATCACTCATATTAAATTAATAAATAGTAATGATCTAGTAAAAACAAATTGAGCTTCATACGATATGTAGTTATTGTTTTTGTGGTTATTTAATGCAAAATTCAATTGTACCAAACCATGTGACAAGCGCTTATCTTCGTCGGGCTTCGCCTATCCGCCTGGACTCTAAGAACGTTCTTAGCACCTAGCAGTCCGCTCCGCCTCAAACAACGCAGATGGTAACTACCTTGGCAAGGTACTAAACCAAATACTGACCACTGATGGTATTTCCAATGAGCTATAATTGAAACAAATACTTTTTTGGGGAACTGAATAACAATAACCTGTATTGTAGCTCCACCCCTTCCCTGTGCTGTATGCTGAACGTTTAATACCTATGCAGTTCCATATATATATCCATATAAGGTTAACTCCGAACTTTTAGTAATTTAGAAATATATTTACGAAGTAATATTTAATAATGTACCTCATAGTAACGTCCTTCGGTTGAGAAAAACCACACAAATTAGTGGGAAGAAGAACCAAATTAGTGATGTTTAAACCAAAAACAAAGATGAATTTGTCAAAAAATAAGTGACTGAAGATAATTACCATTTCTTTCAATTACATGTCCAGCTCTCACCTACACAAAGCAAAGAACACTTTGTAAGGTTATATGCTTGTGTAAATGTTGGACAATAACTCATTATACATGAATACAAATTAACTAAACATATAGCAAATTAGCCTCATGCGCAAATGACCACACCTAAGATTCCAAAGTCTACTACTTCTGTGTCTAGCAACACCATTTATTGTTACCGTTGCTGTCTTGAATCTTAATAAACTACACACACATTTATAAATTAATATTTAGCTCAGCAAACGGAAATATGTCGGTCAAGTTTGACTTAAAGTATTTTATTCATTATAAACAAGTTAAATCAAGGACAAGGAGAAGTTCAAAATACTTGAGCAAATGCTGTGAAAACTAAACTGAAACCAACTTGGTTTATTGCATATGATGACAGTGCATTCCTCACTCTGTAGATTCTTAATTCCTACATTACTAGAGCACTAGCCTTGGTACAGTCGTCATATATACTTAAATTCTCGGGAAAATAGCAGTTGATAACAGCCTTAATTAGTGAATGCTTTCTTATTTACTTAGTTTTATCCTTACAAAAACTTCGTGAAAAACTAAAAAAAGTAAGTTTAATAATGGCATCAAATTTACTGCATAAGTCAATTATAAAATAGGATTAAATTATTTTAGATAAAGACTGATGTGATCAGTAATTCAACAATAATAGCACATGAGAGCTGCAACACTGTTTATTTCTTCAAAAAGTAGAATTGTGTAAATGCCAGGGTTTTCACGATGTATTTGGCCAACAGTTGTACTATTCAAAATGTGTGTCCATATATCATATGAGAAATCTAGCAATCCTAAATATCTCACCCAAATTTATAAATCACAATTGAAAGCTTATTTTATGTCTACTGATATTCCTCTATATAGTGTAAGAAGTTGAGAAACTTGTTTTCCCTTGTATAATTTTGCAAGCACATACGTCTATGCGTTGAATTGGCAAAATCCCAAGCTCAGATATGTACTAGCCATCTCAGTGTGATCGCAGAGATATAGAAAAAACTAGATGTTTTTACATCTTTCAAGAAACACACTCTTAATTTTAATTTCAGTGGCCATTACTGCTTTGTGCAATAAAAAAAACACAATGTTGTTAGTTAAAGCCACCTTTTTTTTTCATCTGCAAAGTGGACCCTATACCCTATATACCATTCAAGGTTCAAAATTCCGTTTTCCATTTCCGTTACGATCATAGGTAGATTATTAAAAAATTGGTTCCGTTTTAAAAATTTTGGAAATTCAGCTTTAATCCCGATATGAAATTTTGGGTATTTTTTCTGTGTAAATAGCTAAATACACTGATAAATATTCAATATTAACATGAATAGTACATTTTTTGAATTACATACAAAATACATGCTTTAATGAAAAATATACAAACTTCATTTATACAATCATTTTACACAATATATTAATTCAAATTCGTCCATATAATTATTTATACAATTTATTCTACACAAATTATTAACTCTAAAGAGTCTAACCCACTTAGAAACTTAAATGTTAAAAACAAAGCCCTTCATTTGATCACATGTTCTTTACTTCGCTTTCACGCGCTTCTTGCCAAACACCAAACTCATGCCCTAATTCATAACCCCAAATCGAGATTCTGATTATTATGAGAACAAAAACTCATACCGACTAAAAGCCAACCTCTTGCCGTATCTTTTTCCTTTCCTCTCATTCGATGACTTCATCTTGCTCGACGACCGCATCTCGCTCAATGAAAAAGGTACTTTTTTTTTATTTCCTCTTTGTTTAGTTTCAATGATCCAAGCTTATTTATTAAATTTTCAAATATGCAATTGGTGGATTATGATTAATTTCTGCTTTTGTTGATTTCCATACATTTTTTGCTACTAACATTTGGAACCGGATTGTATTGAATTCCTTCTTAGTCACGATCGAAACCATGCCGGAATGGCCAGAATTCCAGCATGCCGAACGGAATCCCAGATCCTGATCCCATCACACTATGTTGACCAAGCCCAAGTTTAACGGTGAAAGTGAAGTGGCTAGCGCAGCTTGAGGTGACATTAGCATGCAAGGGTCATAAAAAAACACACCTTCTATGGCTACAAACAGAATTGGTTTCGGTCCCAAACCGCTTAAGCATAGACTTTTGGCCCAATGTCAAAAGCACCAAAAGTGCAAAATTGTAAAGCTTTTGTGCGTGTGTAGTTTAAAAGTTCCAAAAACAAATTAGCTTGTATGCCTTATTGAAAATAACTCTTTGTTTTCATGAGTTTGTCAAAGCTCGCAGCTTATGATATCATTTAGGTAGAAACGGCTATATAGTTTGTTGAATGCTCATCTCTAGTGCATGATGTGTAGTATATGAACATGACGATATAAGCACAAGTTTGTGTCTACTAGTTTCATGATTGAACAAAATGTTATAACGCATTAAGAGTGTGTTTGCAGCATTTTCTTGCTCCGTTCCCTTTTTCGACGTGTCGGACGCGATTCTGATCAGTTCCCTCCACGCAAGGGAAATGAACGGTTTGGGAAAGACGCGTTGGACACCAAAAATTCATTTCAACTTTAAAAAACAAAATAATAGATAATAAAATTTTATAAAGAAATAATGAAAAATAAAACTTAGAAAAATTATAAATATTTAAAATTTGTGAAAATATTTATTTTGAGTAAAAATAACAAAAAAAACTAATAAACATATTTTTGTAAAAATTAAAACAATAATAATACTAATGTGATATTTTTCATAAAAATGAAACATGACATGGATAGCATATACCGCTTTTTCGACGGGGCTCTACCCTTAGACCTCGCGACTTGACCGGTCAGGCCAACAGCCGCCTGCAAAGGCATTGCCCTTACACTACCACTTAGGGGCTTGTCACACCCCTGAACCCCCCTCCATAGCATAGGGACAAATATTTTCCAAAAAGATTGCTACCCACTTTCAAACATTTAATAAGTAAAATAAAAAAAATGATATAATATATATATATATATAAAACATAATATTAATAGCATTAAGTTGATTGCTAATTGACATTATTTTCACAATAAAAATTTTTAAAATTAAATCAATGGCATTAACAAATTTAATAGCAAAATGTTTGCTCAAAAATACTTAAACAAATTAAAACCAATAAAAATACAAATAAATACAGATAATCAATTCTCTTTTGTTACCCCTTTCGTGACATAAAAGCGCATTAGCTTTTCGCCGAACTTCTTCCTTATGTGCCCCTTTCAAATGCCACAATTCCCGTGATCCTTTCGCTTCACAAAAAACACACCCTAAAGCTGATATTGACATTGTGCCCCTTTCAAATGTCTTATTTTCCATGACCCTTTCATTTCGCAAAAAAAAAGGCAACCTAAAGCTGACATAAACACTGTCATTGTGCCATAAAACAACAAAACACAGTACTAAAGCTAATATTATTTCCAGTCCCTAAACACAGTTAAAATCAACTATTTTCTCCCAACATCGCTCCCGTATGCAAAATTAAATTCCTAACAGACATCAAATATATGATAATATAAAAGCACTATATGATAACTAGAAATCAATTAGCCATGCTTAAATTTTTAGCGCATTCTAAATGTGATTTTAATACAAACATATTACAGTTCAGCTATCTTTGGGCTCGGTTATAAAATTTAAGAAAAGAGAAACAAACGCTAATAACTGTAGTACTCAATCCCAGGCGAAATCACAGAAATGTATTATTAATACAGAACAATAAAAATAATAGGAAAGTAAAGGGACGAGAGAATAAAATTACATCAGAGCCGTGAATTTTGGCGGCGCGGGTTTGGATGACAGACCAAGGGGCGGCGATCTTTGCTGGCGATTGTGATGATGATGCAGTGAGACAAACAAGGGTTTTGAAAACCCTCTTCCGTGCTGACTGCATCTTATTTACAGTATTATTCAGCAAAAGTTGAACAAAATCTTGATCAGGATGACCAATTGGCTCAAAACAGTGTGCGAGCGCTTGATTATGTGGAAATATACGAAGGAGAACGGCTACCAAAAGCAGTGTGTTACGTTATTGTGTCGGTATTTTAATTGTTTCCATTTTATATTGCTTTATTTTGTTTTAGTTATTTTTAAATAATATAATTAAACGAATTTATATTATTTATAAATTATGAAATCTAGAAAAAATACAATAAAGAGGAATAATTTTTATTGCTTAGTAAGTCGAAATACAGTTACAACACTACAACTCTTCTAAATTTCCTTACTAGATATGTGATAATTCGTCTAAGCTCTTCAAGCTTATCCATTAATAAATGGATACTCTGTAGTCTGCCGTCCTATTAGTCAGAATGTATGTGATTTTTCATTCGAAAAGTAGATCATTCTTCTATCGCACAACTATACATCTACCCATGGTATGTGTCATCTCCGCATCATGTGAAGAAATTCCACTTGGCTCACGTATACGAGGTGCGAAAGTAGTAGCAAAGCGATGCGGATGTGCAGAAGCTCGAGTAATGGCGTAGTGTGAGCGTTGATCTCGATAGATCGCCTATGAGAATATTAGTATAAAGCTGGGTGCTGAACTGGCATTGGCATGTGGAGCCTCTGGAACTGTAAACTTATTGGAGGGAGTTCTAATGCACCCTTCAAATATCACATTCAACTTGTAACAATCATGCTTTCTATGCCGTAATAATTTGTAAATTTAATTAAAATAGAAATATTTATTCGATTTTTGATAATTATTATTTTAAAAATAAATCTTATTTATTCAAAATTCTATTTAGTAAGAGACTTTGTTTTAATAAATTGAATTAATTAATAAATTATTTTCGAATAATATATTGAAATCAAACAATAAGTATAAAATATTTTTAAATGTGAATAATTTTGTATGATTGAAATAGTTGAATATATAAGTAACAAATAATGAAGTAAAGGAAATCGTATGTTATCGATGTATATTTTGGACAATGAAGTGTAAATAATTTATTATGTGATTAAAATAGTGAAAAATAAATGAGCGAGCGTCGAATTGAATAAAATTGTTCAATTATTGAAATATATCTTGTATAATGAAGTATAAATTAATTTGAACTGGATTGAAAATATATTTATAAAATATTTGATAGAGTGTTTATATATTTGAATAAAAGGGGAGATTAAATGTAAATAAAAGAGAGAAATGAGAATTTTAATTGCATAAGGACCTAGTTGAAAATAATTATTCTAGAATATTTCCCACCATCTCTTCTATATCTCTCTTGTTGGATACTAACCTGAAAAAGCCCGAACCTATTCCTTTGTCTTTTCCCATAGTCTTCCTGCTCCCAAACCAATTCGTAATTTAGGAAAAAAACAAACAAACGAAAACGTGATTCGAAGCCAGGGCTGGTGACGTTGACAACAATGAAGATAGGGGTTGTCACGTGTGGCAGACGACCGAAGTAGTGACGCGACTTAGGAGGAGCTGCGACCCCCTAAGTTGCGACCTAGTGGGTGACGCGACTTGGAGTCGTGATGGGTTCTGGTAGCTTGACAAGGATGCAGCAATGTAGGCATGAGCTTCAAGGTGCGTTCTAAGTTCTGGCATCGAAATTAGGGTATGGCAGCGACAATGGCAGAGGCTCGGTGCTTGGCCGTGGAGAAGACGACATGGTTGAGGCAGCTTCGGGAGTTCTAGTGGCTACGACGTGGAGCTGAAGGGGAGGAGTGCGGTTGTATGCGAGCGTTTAAGAGGAAGGTGCAGTTGTTAGCTAATGTTGGCGATGGAGCAATCAAGGTACAAGGGTTTGGGGGAGAAAATTATTGAGTATTTATTGTTAGCCAAAGCGCAATTAGGGGTGTCTAGATAGAAATAGCTTAAGGTGGGTTTTCTCACTTACATTTATATTTATTTCCTTGCTTCCTATATATATGTGTGTGTGTGTCCCGATATTTGATTGCATCGCTTTGTTGAATTGTTTGATATTATTGGTTGAATTGTTTGTTTAGGATATTGCACTAATTGTGTGAATTTGGATTGGATTGGGGGATTTTGTGTATGGTGGATTGTCCAAAATGCAAAGAAGATGTTGTCCAATTGCATTTTGATTTGTATATTTTATATCTCTTAGGGTCATTCAGTTGAGAGTATTTTCGCTCATTAGAACTGTTGGTCGAGATGGATCATGAAGTTTTATTTGTTGTGTGTGTATTTATTGATGATTGGAATTTGATGTAATTCAATTCGGGTCGAACGATAAAATTTATATTGATGATTTGCTGTTGATTTTAGAGTATTTTGCTCCATAATTTATATTTTAGATGATTTATTGATTTTCCCATTTTTAGAATATTTTTAGTGTTTTAAAAATTTATTTGAAGTATATTTATAAATAAATCAAAGTGGCTTTAAAATAAAATGAGTTATTGGAAATTGTTTTGGAAATAAAGTTGTACTAAAAAAATGAAAATAGAGAATTTCTAATAGTATTGGAATATATGGAATTTTATAAGTTAAATTAAGGGTTTTAATAATATTTTCCGGATGGAAAATTCTTTTGTAAAATGATTATTTAAGAATTAAAAGCAAATTTCAAATGGGGATTTTTATTATAAAAAACTATTTTAAAGAGTTTTAAAATATATTCCTCTTTTTATATATATTTATTGGTTTGAAATTAGTTTATTTGATGATTTTGTATAATTAAAAGGTTTTAATAATATTTTCAAAAAGGAAGTTATTTTGTAAAGTGTATGTTTAATAAATAGGATTTAAGAGATATTTTCGAAAAAGGGATTTTTGAGTATATGAGCTTATTTTGAAGATAAACCAATGTTGAAATATAGTTGAATGGTTTTAAGAATTATAATATAAATCCCTTTTTATATTATTTTTGTGGTTCGAAATTGGTTTATTTAATATTATGAGAAAATTTATATGATAAGAAGATTTGATTTGCGGTTTGTTTTAATTTTATATAATGAGGATGTTGAATAAACGGGTTAGTAATACCGTTTGGGAAGGGCATTAGGTATTATTTTTCCAGTTATTCCGTTGACTCATATTATAGAATAGCTATTGTATGATGAGTGTAGTTTACTAGCTTCCAGTAAACGTTCGAGTAATACTGAGTGGAATAGGACGTTTAAGTAATACTTGTTCGATTACTATTGGTGAGTAGATGTCACTTATATTCTAGAGATGGGTTAGCAATTTGTGATATCGTCTAGAGGTGACTCCTTAAAGCTTAGTAGTCGAGAGTTATATTACTCTCTAAGGGCTACAACCTGGAGATATGTCGCGATATATAACTTTATCCTCTTAGGATTAACTAGTTGAGTTATATTATGTTACTCTTAAGCTAGTGGTCGAGGAATTATTATGTGTTGGCGCTCTCATTTGGACGTATGGAGTCGAGAGTACTTATTATTACTCTCATAAGGACTCATCTCATCGAGGGTATATTTTGTTGCATCCTTTAAGGACTAACTAGTCGAGTATCGTTATCTACTCTTAGGGCAAGTAGTCGAGGATTTATTATATCGAGATTACTCTCATCGGGACTTCTAGATTCGAGGATATTTGATGTGGCTCTCATTAGGGCTCATCGAGTCGAGAGTTCCAAATATCACTCTCAATAGGACTTATCGAGTCAAGAGTAGTTGTTTTCACTCTGATCAGGACTCCAAGAGTCGAGAGTACTAGTTATCACTCTCATTATGACTTATATAGTCGAGAGTATTTGTTGGGAATCTATGTCATAGGGTCCACACCACTATGGAGAGCGCATGAATTAGACCCATCGGATAGGCTAGTTATTCATCCTAGCGATCCTGATTGCGGGGTCGTGCCCTGGATCCATGATGTCACCTTGTTGAGTTTGTAGACCGAGAGTAATTTCTCTTATTAGAGCCATTGCCCCAACTGATTTAAGGACCAATAGTTCGTTACCAGGGGTAGGTAGGTGACCAATGTTCGACGTAGTCCGGCGACATGTATATAACATGCGATGGGTACGGGTGTCACGATTCTGGAAGTAACTTAGGGACTGTAGAAAACGATCTATGGTTATTATCTTTTACTGGAGCAGTGTTGTGGTACGTTAGTCTCCCATTTGGATGACTTAGGTAGATCTATTATTTATGAGACATTTGATATTATTACCTCATTAGAGAGGATGATCATATGACATTAGAGACTGACTGCGTGTTAGTTTGTCATTTGAGATACCCTAACCCTAGACAATTGTGTGTTGTCTATCTATGATACTAGAGACATGTTGTGAGCTTATCTATCATTCTCTCATAAGAGCCTATGGCTGAGAGATCTCTTTTTTGTATAATTTGTTGTTTGTTTCTGTCTCCTAAGACCATTCGGTCGAGAGTTTCGCCTCTTTAAGGACAAGGGGTCAAGATATATGATTTTGTACACTGAGTATTTAATTGATTTTGATGTTGATTGAGTTTGAGTTTTCTTCATATCTTTGAGGGCCTAACAGTCGGAAGTTATATCTTTTATTAGAATTATAGGTCGAGATAATTATTTGGTATTGCCTTCGATATTTTCTATGAATTGTTCTTTGTTTGGGATTTGTATTTCTTGCTATCTCCAAGGATTAACAGTCGAAAGTATTTACTTCCATCTGGACCGTACGTCGAGATAGTATTTCTTGATATTGATTTTTGTATTTTGTATGGATTTTGTTCTATTTGGTTTCCACATTTTGTGATTTGTCTTCTATGACTTTACAATCAGAAGTTATTACTTCCATTAAGGCTATAATCGAGATTTGATACTTTGATTATTTATTTGGGATGATGCCTTCCTGATTTATATTTTTAGGGCTTGATAGCGCAGTTTACACTTCTGTTAGGACTATGTGTCAAGATAGATTTTTTGGTTGGATTACCCTTATATTTAGTTTGATTCGGGATTCCTTCCTTTATTGTGGATTTCATGGATACGTTACTTACTTATCTAGAGTATTTTGGCATTTCAATAGATCTGATTGTTATCACCTGATTTATATATGTCGTGATTATTACATGTTTATATGTTTTCCTTGGGAGATATTTGGAATGTGTGGCATGATACATTGTTATTATAATGTTATATGACGAATGTTTTGTTGAGTCATATTCATACTTGGCTTTTTAATACTATGCTTATTATTATGTACTCACATTGAGATTTAGATATAGTTTAATCCATTTATTATTTATATAATACTCGGATCAGTCTGAGGCTTTTCAAGTGTAGGGACATTTGCCATTTAGGATGATTGGGCTTTAGAGGAGACAATATATATTTATTATATCGTACTTTGAGATGATGACTATGTATATGTTCTATTTGGGTGTCTCCTTGTATTATTTTGATGAGATGGGCAAGAGTTGTGTGTTGTGAACTTGACTTGGTATATATTGTCGTAGTGAGACACTGTTTACTGTTTGGTATCAAAAATTATGTATTATATTTTTTGTTGCAATTTATGACTTTGTGTTCATTTGGTATTTTGTATATTGTTCTGTCCTGGTAAGCCCAGGTGTTTATTGCTTTATGCTAATATTGGATACGTATATATTGATATATTTTGAGGTGAGATATGTATTAGTGTTAGCCCAATGGAATATTCATGTGTGGTTGTAACAAGCATCATTCTCTGTATTACCATACAAGATTACTTAGTAATTCTCTTTGGTAGTATGGGTATAGAGGTGGGGCATTACAGATTGGTATCAGAGCATGTTCAGAACAATATAAGATGAATGTGACACGATTCTTGGACTTAGATTGACCTTAGAGTCCCTGTTACCACTCGAGTGTGTGGTAGTTACCCTATATTAGTAGGAGAATACGATGATTGTTGGGTAATCATCTGAAGATGTACTTGTTATTTTTTCTACTACATATATATTCCTTACCTCTACCTCTTCTGTATGTATTCATTTTCATGTGAAATGGAAGTTATTGAGGGAGGTAGTGAAGTAAGGAGTGGTCAGCCCTATGAATAGTGTCGACATTGATGATGATGAATTGACCTTTATGTGGCTTGAATGTGAATGAATTATAGTACTGTGACGACCCGGGGTTTTCTGACGGCTGTAATCAGGTAATTAATGGATAATTAAAAATATCAGGATATATACATAAGTAAGTTGATTCAAAAACTATAATAAATATTGACTCATAAAAACGTCTGGATATGATAAATCTTATAGGGAATAAATAAAAATATATATAAGCCTTATGATAGCATATAGAAGTATATAAATGCAAAGAATAAATAGGATGACTACAACATATATAAATAGATATATGATCATTAAAGTATTGTATGTGTAAATATGTTTATATATGTTGTAAAGGCAATGCTTATGGAAGGAAATGAAATAAAAATAAATATGTAGACATATAGGTATATGCAGCTATGTGCATATAAGCATAGGAAACAGGTATGAGAAAGGTATATGTACACATATATGAAAGGTATGTATAAGCAAAAGGAAACATTGAATAAATGCACATCATTTCAAGCTCTCAAAACATATTATCAATGTCAGGCATTTAAGTTCAAGTATACAAAGTTTCATGTCCAACATATAAAAATATCATATCAACATAAGATCAAATCGTTTCTATATGTTCAAATCAAAAATTAATAAAAAAGAAAAAAAATGTGGCATGTACGAGACATAGCCTACCCTTCTCTGTCTATACGTACCTCCTCTGTTTTCTTCCATTTGAAGTAAGTTAAACAAAAGAAGAAAAAAATAATAATACAACACTGCCATTTTAAAAACAGAATGTGGGAACCAAACCCAGAGTAAGAAATAAAATCAAACAACAACTTCACCAAGTTTTCAACCTGATCTAAAGCAAACATACCTGATTCAAAAGCAAGATCAACTCAGCAAAGATTCAAATTCAACTTATACATTAAGAAGATCGGATTCAAGATTCAAATCAACCATCAAAATCAGTTTTCAGATTCTCAAAACAAAGCTTCTCTATTCAAACAAAAATAGGTGAGTAAACTTTAAACCCTTTCAAGTAAATCATCTGTATTTTGTGCATGCAACAATTGATGATAATAATAGCTTAAATATGACTTGCATGAATGAAAGTGTTTGTCTGGGTATATAAGTGAATGGCTGTGAATATGTATGTGATATAGATGTCAAGCCTGTACATAGCTTGTCTGCTCTGTATCAAGAAAATGGGAGTAAACATCATCTTTGAAAATCAATCCTTTTTATACATGTGAGTAACACTTTTTCTTAAAAAGCTTAAGTATAAATGTGGTTGCATGTGAATCTCTGAAGCAAGAATGTTTGTATATATATGAATTTTCTGTGAATATTTTGGATGATAGATGTGTGCATGCTTGTGAAATACATGTAACATCTCTGTCCCAGTTTCAAGGTCAAGTTTTGATTCAAAAATCATTATCTCATGATCTAATCCTTGTTAGGATTTAAGTCTTAAACAAAACTTGCTTGTTTGATCATAGAGTGGGTTTAAAAAATTTATTTAAGTTAAAATAAATTTGGAAACTCACTGGAAATCAAAAAGAACAGAGCAAGCTAAATATAAGTGAAAATCCAAATATCCTAATCTATTGTTTCAGGCATAAAATCTGAAACCTTATTCAAAAACATGATTTTTAAGAATGGAATCACAATTTTTAGAGGTGAATCGAACGAGCAGTTCGAGTTTGTTCAGGGTTTGTGTTTTGGGTGTTTTCTGGTGATCTACTTGCTCGGGAAGGTCGGGGTTCTCATTGGTGTAGTGGAGTGATCGGAGACCTTGGGAAAAATGTCAGATTGGTGTTTAGGCTTCTGTGGCGGCGGTGGATGATCAGAGAAGTCTGTAGCCCTAGTTTTAGGCTTGGATGGGATTTTGTTTCCCACGGCACCTCTGATAGATCGAATTCCACATAACTCTGGGGATTGGAAGCTTGGAGGATGGCGAAGGTGAGGCTGGAAGCGTAGGTGCTCTGGTGATCGGCATTGCGAGTTCGAGGAGTTTTTCTGGTTGCACTTCTGGTTCCAGTTTTGGGTTTGACTGCTCGATTTTGATTTCGAGTTGATGGTAAAGTTCTGATGGTCGTAGTTTGATCTGGAGATGGTCGTCATCTTGCTGAAGGTTGTGGTGATGACCAGAGGTGGTCGAAGCCACCGTGCATATGCACGGTGAATTTGTTTGAATCTGATGAGTCTGGGTTGAAGGGAAGGAGGTACTCGAAGTTTTCTCGAGTAGTTTGTGTGAATTACTCGAAGACTTGAGGAGTTTGGCTCGAAGCAATTGAGGTCTGGCTCGGGTCATTGTTTAGTTACAGG
Source organism: Allium fistulosum (assembly GCA_030737815.1). Classification (NCBI taxonomy): domain Eukaryota; kingdom Viridiplantae; phylum Streptophyta; class Magnoliopsida; order Asparagales; family Amaryllidaceae; genus Allium; species Allium fistulosum. The sequence continues at coordinate 1,460,049,221 of CM060903.1, forward strand.
TTTTAGAAACCTGTCAGTTTAAAATTTTAAAATGAAATTTTAAAATGGAAAGCAAGATTTAAACTAGTTTTAAATCAGTTCTAAGTATAGATTCAAATCTAAATTTGTATTCTAGTTTGAAATAAAATAAAGTTTTATCAAATTTAAAATGTTTAAACAAATTTAAAATGTAAAGTATATTTTAAAAGTGATTTGAATTTAAATTGAATTTGGTTTTTAAAACTCTTGTAATTTCTTTTATAAAATAAGCGTGTCTTTATCATGTGATTTAAAAGGGTTTTTAAATTGTTTTTAAACTTTTTTAAAGTTAAATTTGTATTCATTTTAAGTCTTAAATTTAAAAGTAAATGTAATAAGTATAATTACTTAATGAAATTAATGAAGTGTAATTACTTAGTGAAGTAATTAGTAATGGTAATTACAGGATGTAATTAATTGAAGATTGAAAGTAATTTTGGATTTAATTACTTTGTGTAATTAATCAAGGGATTAATTAAAGATAATTAATTAAGAAGTAATTAAGAATAGTTAATTACTGAATGTGATTTAATCAAGAGTGATTAATAAATGTGGTTTAATTAAAGATTAATTACTTAATGTAATTAATTTAAATAGGGTAATTATAATTAAAAAGTAATTAGGGATCATTAATATAATTAATGATGTAATTAAGAGATGATTAATTAAGGATAATTAATCAATGATAAGTGATTATAAAGTAATTAATTAATTGTAATTAATTAAGGATTAATGTAATTAACTATAGTTAATTAATTAATGAAGTAATTAAGGTTAATTACTGTTTTTGTTAAGGATAATTAATTTGTGAAATTAATTAAAGGTTAATTACTTAAATGTAATTAAAGGATAATTAATCAAGGTTGAATAATTTAAATGAATAATTAGATGATGATTAATTAATAGATTTGTAATTAATAATGGTTAAGTAAGCAGGATTTATAGAATGAAGTAATTAATTTAATTTATTTTAAATTAATTAGAGATGAGGTAATTAATTTAATTCGTTTTAAATTAATTATAGATAGTGATTAATCCTTGCTTATGTATGGATGGATGATATTGATCGCCTTGAATGGTTTGAGATCTCAGATATGAGATAATTGATGCTGTGTGATATGAATGCTTTGGTTGAATTGTGATGATAATGTGAATTATCTATTTGTGATGATAATGTGGATTATCTATTTGTGATGATAATGTAGATTATCTGGCTGTGATATTGTGAATTATCTATCTGTGTGTATATAGATAATAGAATTGAACTGTTTTAACTTTAAAATAACTTGGCTTAAAAAGATGGTATTGAATTCGAAGAGACAGGGATCGGATATCAGCGATATCCGGAACCACTTCGATTAGTAATCTAAGTTTTTATAGTTGGACATATAAAACTAAACAGGCTGGAATGGAATGAATTGAGTATCATGGACATTTAACCTGAATTTGTTGTGTGATAAACGTTTGACTATAAGAACTCGTAAAGGTACGAGCTACCCTGGAGTTCACATGTGTTATAGCTTGGTATTTCATGTTAGATGGGTTTACTCACGCTGGTTTCCAGCCTGACCTGGGTGTTACTTTGATGTAATGCTCGGGTCAGACCGAGTGTTACAGATTTTCAGGTAAGGACGTTTTGGAACTCAGAAGGCGAGCTGGATGGCAGGAACGTATGGAGTGTATTCCGCTGTGATATATTGTTATTTATCTGGGACAAGTTATTTTAACCGTCCAGTGATTGTGAAATGTTGTAACCCTGATGTATTAAAATGTAATTGACTGATACAGTTTTCTTGTGTAAAGAATATTATTTAATATTATATTTTATCCATTGCGAATGTGAGATTTTGAGTTGGTTTTCTGTTTCTTCTTCTTCCATCTCTTTCTTCTTTTCCCTAACTATCTGGAATTTTCATGATCGAAAATTTTGGGTCGTTACATTTGGTATCAGAGCTGAAAGGTTAAGCGAGAACCTTGGCTCTGGTGGGTGTACTCATAAGGATATGGTCAATAGTACCCTAGAATGAGTTGAGTATATATATATGAGAGCGTACTTGTTATTTTCTTATATAAAGGTTTTAAAAATGGTTTTAAAACTGGATGATTTTATAAAAGCTTATATCATATTTATAAAGCAATAATTGGTTATAAAATAAGAAATTAAGGAATATATATATATATACATACATATATCCAAATAAGGATTGGATAAAATGAACTATACAAATAAGATGAATTAAAATGGTTTCAAATCAGAAAATAAATTGTTATTGAGTTTAAATAGGATGATTGTTTTCCAATAAACACATAAATGTTTTAAGGAAGTAACCATTAGATGTGAATAACTCGTAAATTAGAAGGAATGTAAGTGGAGAAGTTTGAATTCTAAGTCTAGAAACATTTGAAATCATTTTTAAAAGTGTTAAAAGAAATGATATTATTCAGAATATTTTTGAAAGTAATCTTATTTTAAAATAAGGAGTTGTTTGAAAGCTTTAAAGAAAACTGATTTGAATTAAAACCAAAGGTGGTTTAAATTTTTAAAATATGACTTGGTGGGCCAAGAAGTAAATATGTATACATGTGTAGATATACATAATATCAAAGATGATTTGAATTAAACTCTAAGTGTTGAGTTTAAATTTTGCTTGGAATGTGATGTGAAAACCCAAAGTGATAAGTTTTTGAACTTATAAGTGAGAAGCCTGTTAATGTGAAATTTAAAGTTTGAAATGGGAATTCAAATTGGGTAAGGTTGTCTATATTAAGTAAATTGAATTTAACTTTGGAAAAGTTAAATAAGTTAACAAACAACCTGAATTGGGAATTTCAAGATGAAATTGAGATTTAACTTAGGGAAGTTAAATGATTGGTTTAAATGAGAAGCTATGAGTGATCTCAAAATGGGTTTGAGATTTGGAAATTAAAAATGGGTGTTTGGATAAATTTGGATGTTTATTTATCCTGATATCATTCCATTATTATAAATAATATATGAAACTGAGAATTGGTTTTAAAAATGGATAATAAATTAGAATCTGAAGATTTAACTGTTTTTGAGCTTTGAAATATGTTAAATAAAGATAATTTAAAATGGAATTTTGAGAATTGGACTCAGAATTAAATTCTTTAAAGATTGGGATTATTGATTTAAAAATAAAGGTTAATTTGATCAACATTTGAAAATTTGACTCGAATTTATATAATTCGAGATGGTTTAAAGTCGAGATTTAGATTTCATTAGTTCAAATTGAATTTAGTTTGAATTAATTAGAATTGAAGATGGATAAGTATAAAATTCAAATGGAAAATTTGAATTGGATTAATTTGAAATAAAATTGAAGATTGAATGAGTTCAAATTCAAATGGGATTTAGGATTAATTCATATAGAAATTGAAATGATTTGAAATTGAAGTGGATTCAATTTGAAATTAGTCTAAATTAATTTGAATAATTTGAAATTGTAATTAAAGTGAATATGTTTAAAATCAAATGGAATTTGATTTGAATTTGGAAAGAAATTGAGGTTAATTCAACTTGAATTGGGGATAAATCAAGTTCAAGGGAAATTGAAGTTATTCAAATTAGAATTGAGTCAATTTAAATGGAAGTGGAAATTTAAATTGAATTGATGGGGAATTGAACAGTTTGACTCTGGACTATTTTCAAAATAAATTGTTTTAATATAAATATATTTTTCCAAACTATTTACTACACAACTTTTCCTTTTAATCCTAAAACTATCTTAAGCTTGTTTTACAATTAATTTTGGAACTATTTAACAATTTTACAACTGATTTATAAACTAATTACTGTTTTTCAATTGTTTTATAAATAATTACTATTTTTCAACTATTTACAATTACATAACTATTTTACAGCTATTTTACAAACTAATAATTACTTTTCAACTACTTACCTATTTTAAAAAATTTCAAGCTATTTTCTAATATAAACTGGTCAGAGTTTAAACTGTTATTGATTAAATACCCAACTGAGATAAGAATTGAAGTGATAATCCAAATGGGGATTAAGGCAAATGTGAATAAGTGAATAAAATCAACGTGAGGATGAATAGAAAGGGAATTGATTTAACTGATAATCAATGAAGATAAATACGTAGGATGTACGTATATTATTCTATTCGCATAGTGATTTAATCCAGATTCGAGCACAGAATTCCGAGATAGGTATATCGATCCGAGTTGGAATTTTTCACTCAATTTTCGACGGCAAACCTGGATATGGATTTTTGATTGGTTCTGGATATTCTCTATCATAGTTGTGACTATGCAAGGAGAATGACGGTTTCTGATCAAGAAACCAGATCTGAGTCCGTACTAGAAAGTCGGGTGGACGATACTAGTTCGGAAGTGGAATTGTGTGATCGAGTGAGCGATCAAATTGGTATAGCGTACGGATGATATGTGTACATCGTACGGGTTTGAATGAAATTGGCATTGAATTTTTTTGGATAAGAACTGTAAAATGGTCTTTGAAATGAAAAGTATATTTTGTGGAATATATGATGAGGTAAAATGGAAATTGGAAATTTCTATGATTAAAGATTCACTTTATGAAGAAAAGTAATGTGGTTAATAACTTTACAAAAGAGTAATCAAAATTTGAATATTTGATTTGGGATAAACAAAGTTATATATCTTTGTTATATATGCTAAACTCCCCTTAATGAATCTATTGACAGAAGAAAAGGGTTTTGAAGTATTTGAAGTATAAAAGTGAATTTATACAAGTATAAAGTGATTCAAAAAATTTCCCAAGGTTATTATATATATATATATATACGTATATAAAAAGGATTTTGTGAAAATGATTTTTGAGGAAAGGTTGTGGGAACCTTTGGATTTGGAAAGGCTTTTGATTTTTGAGAAAAAAAAATCAATTTTTAAAAGCGGGAATGCCTAGTTTGAAAGGTATTGATTTTGGGATAATCGATTTTGAGAAAGGAGATTTATATGGAATTCATACTAGGCGTATGATTTAAAAAATACTATATGTGTATAGTATAAAGTGTTTTGAAAGTGGCTTTGGGGAAAAAGGCGCTCCCTTGAATGAACTTCTCAGGAGTGCCACAGGGTGGTACTGCCTTGAGCCTCAAAGAGGGGGAGGCTCTAAAGTTGATCCTATGAGGAGTCCGGACAAACTAATTCCTAAGGATTGTTGGGTAGCGAAAGTCGAGGGCGCTGATGCCTACAGGGGCATTTGGGTTATGATGTGACGACAGTGTAACTCGATGTCGCTGCGATCTACTGTATGGACCATAGCGAAAATCGTGTGGAGGATGAATGCCAACAGTCTACACTTGATTTTTCCGGGATGGCAACGTAACATCGGTAGACTGCGATCTATGGTCAAGTGGAGGAGTTTCATTCTTTTGGCAGTGAAATTCGAGGGCGTTGATGCTTACAGTTATATGGGTTTTTGCTGTGATAGCAACGTAAAGCCCGGATATAACTTCGATCTGTAGCGGGTTCCATGGTGTAATCGAGGGGCGCGGAGGCCTATAGTTATCTATGGATTTTGCCAGGACGGCAACGTAACCATCGGGTTAACTGCTACCGTGGATGGGAGTGATGATTTCCAGAGCATTCTCACCAAAGATATTTCCTCTATTTTCAAAAAGAGTTTTCTATATTTTCAATAAAATTATTTTCCAAGTATTTTCACTGGGTGTTGGAAACGGGTTTACCAAGTACTTATAGATTTTCAGTCCTACGTCTGATCAACGTATGACCGAATTTCTATGAGAACGAGGATGGACTTGTTGAGACATCGAGTTATAAAAAGTATTTTTATATAAAAGCTATTTTGGTAATATTATGTTGTTTTAGAGGTGTTTTAAAAATTTAAAATAAAGGAGAAAAAGGGTTAAAAATGTAATTTAACTGATAATAAACATTATAATTAAAACTCTTGCTTCGTTCCTTTTCGAGGACGAAAAGTTCTAAAGGGGGGAGGAATGTGACGACCCAGGGTTTTTTGACGGCTGTAATCAGGTAATTAATTGATAATTAAAAATATCAGGATATATATATGTAAGTTGATTCAAAAACTATAATAAATATTGACTCATAAAAACGTCTGGATATGATAAATCTTATAGGGAATAAATAAAAATATATATAAGCCTTATGATAGCATATAGAAGTATATAAATGCAAAGAATAAATAGGATGACTACAACATATATAAATAGATATATGATCATTAAAGTTTTGTATGTGTAAATATGTTTATATATGTTGTAAAGGCAATGCCTATGGAAGGAAATGAAATAAAAATAAATATGTAGACATATAGGTATATGCAGCTGTGTGCATATAAGCATAGGAAACAGGTAGGAGAAAGGCATATGTATACATATATGAAAGGTATGTATAAGCAAAAGGAAACATTGAATAAATGCACATCATTTCAAGCTCTCAAAACATATTTATCAATGTCAGGCATTTAAGTTCAAGTATACAAAGTTTCATGTCCAGCATATAAAAATATCATATCAACATAAGATCAAATCGTTTCTATATGTTCAAATCAAAAATTAATAAAAAAGAAAAAAAAATGTGGCCTATACGAGATATAGCCTACCCTTCTCTGTCTATACGTACCTCCTCTGTTTTCTTCCATTTGAAGTAAGTTAAACAAAAGAAGAAGAAAATAATACAACACTTCCATTTTAAAAACAGAATATGGGAACCAAACCCAGAGTAAGAATTAAAATCAAACAACAACTTCACCAAGTTTTCAACTTGATCTAAAGCAAACATACCTGATTCAAAAGCAAGATCAACTCAGCAAAGATTCAAATTCAACTTATACATTAAGAAGATCAGATTCAAGATTCAAATCAACCATCAAAATCAGTTTTCAGATTCTCAAAACATAGCTTCTCTGTTCAAACAAAAACAGGTGAGTAAACTTTAAACCCTTTCAAGTAAATCATCTGTATTTTGTGCATGCAACAAATGCTGATAATAATAGCTTAAATATGACTTGCATGAATGAAAGTGTTTGTCTGGGTATATAAGTGAATGGCTGTGAATATGTATGTGATATAGATGTCAAGCCTGTACATAGCTTGTCTGCTATGTATCAAGAAAATGGGAGTAAACATCATCTTTGAAAATCAATCCTTTTTATACATGTGAGTAACACTTTTTCTTAAAAAGCTTAAGTAATATTTTGGATGATAGATGTGTGCATGCTTGTGAAATACCTGTAACATCTCTGTTCCAGTTTCAAGGTCAAGTTTTGATTCAAAAATCATTATCTCATGATCTAATCTTTGTTAGGATTTAAGTCTTAAACAAAACTTGCTTGTTTGATCATAGAGTGGGTTTAAAATTTTTATTTAAGTTAAAATAAATTTGGAAACTCATTGGAAATCAAAAAGAATAGAGCAAGCTAAATATAAGTGAAAATCCAAATATCCTAATCTATTGTTTCAGGCATAAAATCTGAAACCTTATTCAAAAACATGATTTTTAAGAATGGAATCACAATTTTTAGAGGTGAATCGAATGAGCAGTTCGAGTTTGTTCAGGGTTTGTGTTTTGGGTGTTTTCTGGTGATCTACTTGCTCGGGAAGGTCGGGGTTCTCATTGGTGGTAGTGGAGTGATCGGAGACCTTGGGAAAAATGTCAGATTGATGTTTAGGCTTCTGTGGCGGCGGTGGATGATCAGAGAAGTCTGTAGCCCTAGTTTTAGGCTTGGACGGGATTTTGTTTCCCACGGCACCTATGGTAGATCAAGTTCCACAGAACTCTGGGGATTGGAAGCTTGGAGGATGTCGAAGGTGAGGCTGGAAGCGTAGGTGCTCTGGTGATTGGCATTGTGAGTTCGAGGAGTTTTTCTGGTTGCACTTCTAGTTCCAGTTTTGGGTTTGACTGCTCGATTTTGATTTCGAGTTGATGGTAAAGTTCTGATGGTCGTAGTTTGATCTGGGGATGGTCGTCATCTTGCTGAAGGTTGTGGTGATGACCAGAGGTGGTCGAAGCCACCGTGCATATGCACGGTGAATTTGTTTGAATCTGATGAGTCTGGGTTGAAGGGAAGGAGGTACTCGAAGTTTTCTCGAGTAGTTTATGTGAATTACTCGAAGACTCGAAGACTTTGGCTCGAAGCAATTGAGGTCTGGCTCGGGTCGTTGTTTAGTTACAGGTTTTAGAAACCTGTCAGTTTAAAATTTTAAAATGGAAAGCAGGATTTAAACTAGTTTTAAATCAGTTCTAAGTATAAATTCAAATCTAAATTTGTATTCTAGTTTGAAATAAAATAAAGTTTTATCAAATTTAAAATGTTTAAACAACTTTAAAATGTTAAAGTATATTTTAAAAGTGATTTGAATTTAAATTGAATTTGGTTTTTAAAACTCTTGTAATTTCTTTTATAAAATAAGTGTGTCTTTATCATGTGATTTAAAAGGGTTTTTAAATTGTTTTTAAACTTTTTTAAAGTTAAATTTGTATTCATTTTAAGTCTTAAATTTAAAAGTAAATGTGATAAGTATAATTACTTAATGAAATTAATGAAGTGTAATTACTTAGTGAAGTAATTAGTATCGGTAATTACAGGATGTAATTAATTGAAGATTGAAAGTAATTTTGGATTTAATTACTTTGTGTAATTAATCAAGGGATTAATTAAAGATAATTAATTAAGAAGTAATTAAGAATAGTTAATTACTGAGTGTGATTTAATCAAGAGTGATTAATAAATGTGGTTTAATTAAAGATTAATTACTTAATATAATTAATTTAAATAGGGTAATTATAATTAAAAAGTAATTAGGGATCATTAATATAATTAATGATGTAATTAAGAGATGATTAATTAAGGATAATTAATCAATGATAAGTGATTATAAAGTAATTAATTAATTGTAATTAATTAAGGATTAATGTAATTAATTATAGTTAATTAATTAATGAAGTAATTAAGGTTAATTACTGTTTTTGGTTAAGGATAATTAATTTGTGAAATTAATTAAAGGTTAATTACTTAAATGTAATTAAAGGATAATTAATCAAGGTCGAATAATTTAAATGAATAATTAGATGGTGATTAATTAATAGATTTGTAATTAATAATGGTTAAGTAAGCAGGATTTATAGAATGAAGTAATTAATTTAATTTATTTTAAATTAATTAGAGATGAGGTAATTAATTTAATTCATTTTAAATTAATTATAGATAGTGATTAATCCTTGCTTATTTATGGATGGATGATATTGATCGTCTTGAATGGTTTGAGATCTCAGATATGAGATAATTGATGCTGTGTGATATGAATGCTTTGGTTGAATTGTGATGATAATGTGAATTATCTATTTGTGATGATAATGTGGATTATCTATTTGTGATGATAATGTAGATTATCTGTCTGTGATATTGTGAATTATCTATCTGTGTATATAGATAATAGAATTGAACTGTTTTAACTTTAAAATAACTTGGCTTAAAAAGATGGTATTGAATTCGAAGAGACAGGGATCGGATATCAGCGATATCCGAAACCACTTCGATTAGTAATCTAAGTTTTTATAGTTGGATATATAAAACTAAACAGGCTGGAATGGAATGAATTGAGTATCATGGACATTTAACCTGAATCTATTGTGTGATAAACGTTTGACTATAAGAACTCGTAAAGGTACGAGCTACCCTGGAGTTCACATGTGTTATAGCTTGGTATTTCATGTTAGATGGGTTTACTCACGCTGGTTTCCAGCCTGACCCGGGTGTTACTTTGATGTATTGCTCGGGTCAGACCGAGTGTTACAGATTTTCAGGTAAGGACGTTCTGGAACTCAGAAGGCGAGCTGGATGGCAGGAACGTATGGAGTGTATTCCGCTGTGATATATTGTTATTTATCTAGGACAAGTTATTTTAACCGTCCAGTGATTGTGAAATGTTGTAACTCTGATGTATTAAAATGTAATTGACTGATACAATTTTTTTGTGTAAAGAATATTATTTAATATTATATTTTATCCATTGCGAATGTGAGCTTCTGAGTTGGTTTTCTGTTTCTTCTTCTTCTATCTCTTTCTTCTTTTCCCTAACTATCTGGAATTTTCATGATCGAAAATTTTGGGTTGTTACAAGTACGATTAGGGAAGCTGTAAAAAGACCCTAATTTAAATCTCGCATTATAAATACTTCACAATTCCAAGTTGTGAAGAGGCAAGTTTGAGTAGAGGATCCATTTGTTATCAGAGTTGCGCAGCGGAAATTGATTGATAGTTTTTCGCTGAAAGGCGTTTGTTTGCTTGTTCGAAAAATGTGTTTATTACTCTATAATGCTTATTTGATTTTATGGATGAATTGGATGTATTTAAGGATTTTGAAAATAATTTTTTTTTTCAAACAAGCATATGATTTAATAAAATATGAATTTGATTTTATAAAGTGATTGAAGATGCTTTGATAGTTTATTTTGGTGTTAATTTTTCCATCGAGTGCTTTAAGAGTTCTGATCAATACAGGTGCACACGTATTCGATAGGGATTCCTAAACACTTAAACGGAACAAACTGACATGATGTTTGGAATGAGATAAGAAACATTTTACTTAGAATTGTATATTGGTTTGTAGAATAATATTATCTGGAGAACGAAAATATTATCTTTCTAGATTTGAATATATTTTGAACAACGTATGCAACCATTCGATATTAGCCTGATGTTGAAATCATTGGCGAGGCAATGTTCATATATTTCATCCTAGGTGGTCAACATTGCAGCCAATTGATAAAATGGATCACTACGATATTTGACACAACAACGTTGTATATTTAATATAACTAATATATGAGTTGTCGTATATAAAGAGTTGTTTGTTTAAAAATTGAATCAAAAGAATTTTCTTGTCAAATATATATATGGATATATAATAGCATTGGTTTGAGTTAAAAAAATAAATTTTCTAAAGAGGAAAATGGGAATTATTTATTTTAAACCATGTGGAAAAGAAAAATAATTGAAGTGAAAGTATAAATTGGTTTTAAACATGCATATGAGATGTTAAAAGAATCTAAAATATTTTATTTGCTAGTGATAATAAATTTAATATAGAAAATAAATTTTCAATTATGAATTAACAATGGAAAAGGAAGAAGAAAGAGAAAATGTGTTCTTTATTATGAGATATTTTATGATAAATGCTAAATGAATTTTTAGCTGTGAGGTTTTCGTAAATTAAACTTGAAGTTTGTTATTGAAGAAAGTATTGTTAAATGGAATTTTACACTTGAAGTTATATTTTTTTAACCTAAACTTGGAATTTGTTAATGTAAAATGCACTTTGAACAGATGAAAGAATGAAAAATTGATAATGTGTGCATTTGTACGATCGTGGAGTTCTCATTCGAAACTTGTAAACAAAAGGAAAAAATAGACTTTCCAAGCTAATGTAACGACCTGTTTTAATATTAATTTGTAAACCATCAATCCGTTCTCAATGATTTTAATTTCGTTAGAAAGCGATTTCATTAGAGAACAAATTTTGTTTGAAATGCAATGAAATTTTTGAGGTTAACTATGGTTTAAACAAGACTTAAAAGGGAAGTATATTACTATTCCAAAAATGTAAACATCGCCTAACAACATTGAATTGTTTTGACCATAACTTTTGAACGGTTTGTCCGATTTTGAGGATTTTGCCCATTCCGAAAAGCTACGAACCTGAGAAACAATTTTTATTCCAAGTGTTTTGCAAAATTTTGAAGTTTATTAAGCTAAAAACACACATGTTTGAAGTGGGACTGTACTTATATATAATCAGAATTTACACTCTATAGAAAACTCGTCATAACATGAGTTGTTTTTAAAAAATTTGCAATCCAAAAATTGCTTTGAAAAGTTGACACATTATGCAACTAATTACTCGTTGAAACCATTGCTTGATTTGGTTTTTTCGACTCTGAAAGTTTGTCGGAAAGTGGTATAATATGAAATTTGCATTTCTTTTACATTATGCAAGTGCGTATTTACTACACTTTCTTATATGGAGCTAATATTCAAACTTGAGTTGAGAATAGGTACAATTGGAGCATATTTGGATAATTTGGCGATGTTGGCTCGCTTTGCTCGCGTAAAAGCGAAACAGTTCGCTTAAATGTTAATTAAAAGGTACGTTTTTATGGTATATCGATATATTATATGATTTTGTGTTGTTTTTCCGTATTTCGGGGTACACCATTGATTGAGATGTATATATCGTGTTTCAATTTTTTTAAACGCTCTCCGTACAAAGGAGACACTGTCGAAATTTTCCGAAAAATCCAACACTTCGAATATTTTCACGAAAATTTATTATATGCGAAAAGTAGAAAGTCGTTGAATGAATCTATTGCATACGATAAAATAAGTTTGAATGAGCCACGTAGAGGGTTATGTTAGTTGATAGAAGTTTGTAAATATGAAGAAAGTTTAGGGTTTGAGTTGTGTATGATGCTTCCTTATAAGAAATTGCGAGGACGCAATTTTTTTAAGGGTGAAGTTTGTAACAACCCTACTTTCTATGCCGTAATAATTTATAAATTTAATTAAAATAAAAATATTTGAATTAGATTTTTTGATAATTATTATTTTGAAAATAAATTCTTATTTATTTGAAATTCTATTTAATAAGAGATTTTGTTTTAATAAATTGAATTAAATTAATAATTCTTATCGAATAATATATTGAAATCAAACAATAAATATGAAATATTTTTAAATGTGAATAATTTTGTATGAATAAAATAGTTGAATATATAAGTAAACAAATAACGAAGTAAAGGAAATCGTATAGTTATCGATATATATTTTGGACAATGAAGTGTAATAATTTTATGTGATTAAAATAGCGAAAAATAAATAAGCGAGCATCGAATTGGATAAAATTATCCAATTATTGAAATATATCTTGTATAAGAAGTGTAAATTAATTTGAACTGGATTGAAAATATATCTATAAAATATTTGATAGAATGTTTATATATTTGAATAAAAGGAGGGATTAAATATAAATAAAAGAGAGAAATTGGAATTTTAATTACATAAGGAAATAGTTGAAAATAATTATTCTGGAATATTTCCTGCCATCTCCTTTATATCTCTTTTATGGATACTAACCTGAAAAAGCCCAGACCCATTCCTTTATCTTTTCCCATACTCTTCCTACCCCAAAATCAATTTGTAATTTAGGAAAAAAACAAATGAATGAAAACGCGATTCGAAGCCAGGCCTGGTGACGTCGACAATAATGAAAAGGAGGGGGAACTATCACGTGTTGCAGGCGGCCGAAGTAGTGACACGACTTAGGGGGAGCCACGACCTGGTAGGTGACGCGACTTGGAGTCGCGATGGGTTCTAGTGGCTTGATGAGGGAGCGGCGATGCAGGCGCGAACTACGAGGTGCATTGTATATTCTGGCATCAAAATTAGGGTGTGGTAGGGACAATGTTAAATGCTCAATGCTTGGCCGTGGAGAAGACAACGTGGTTGAGGCAACTTTGGGCGTTCTGGTGGCTACGACATGGAGCTAAAGTAGAGGTGTGCAGTTGTATTTGTGTGTTTGGGAGGAGGAGGAAGGTACAGTTGTTAGTTGATGTTGCCGATGGAGCAATCAGGGTGCAAGGGTTTGGAGCAGAAAATTGTTGAGTATTTGCTGATGGCCAAAGCGTAATTGGGGGTGTTTGGATAGCAATTGCATAAGGTGAGAAACTCACTCACATCTATATCAATTTCATTGCTTGATATATGTGCATGTGTATCTCGATATTTTATTGCTTTGCATCGTTGAATTGGTTGAGATTATTGATTGAATTGTTTGGATGAATTGTTTATTTGGGATATTGGATTGATTGTGTGAATTTGGATTGGATTGGGAGATTTTGTGTATGTTGAATTGTCCAAAATGCAAAGGAGATGCTGTTTGATTGCATTTTGATTTGTATATTTTACATCTCCTAGGGTCATTCAGTTGAGAGTATTTCCTCTCGTAAGAACCGTTGGTCGAGATGGAATATAAAGTTTTATTTGTTGTGTGTCTATTTATGAACGATCAGAATTCAATGTAATTTGATTTGGGTTGAAAGATAAAATTTATATTGATGATTTGTTGTTGATTTTGGAGTATTTTGCTCCATAATTTATATTTTAGATGATTTACTGATTTTCCCGTTTTTAAAATATATTTGGAAGCTTCGAAAAATTATTTTCGGTGTTTTAAAATTTATTTATAGTATATTTATAAATAAATAAAAGTGGCTTTAAAATAAAACGAGTTGTTGGAAATTTTGTTTTGGAAATAAAAGTTGTTTTAAAAAAATTGAAAATAGAGAATTTTCAATAGTATTGGAATATATGGAATTTCAGAAGTCAAATGAAGGGTTTTAATAATATTTTTGGAAAGGGAAATTCTTTTGTAAAGTGAATGTTTATTAAAAAGAATTAAAAGCAAATTTCGAATAGGGATTTTTATTATAAAAATCTATTTTAAAGATTTTTAAAATATATTCCCCTTTTTATATATATTTATTGGTTAATAATATTTTCGAAAAGGAATTTATTTTTGATAGAGTTAGGGGTAGGCCCTATGGGCAATTATGTAATTTGTTACATATATCTAACCCGTTGACCAATCTTTTTCGAAATAAAGGTGTTTTTTCTATTATATCCTTGATATAATGTGTTATATTAATTAATTAATTTAATTAAAAGTATATTTAAAGAAAATCCATAAATGGTACATTTTGTGATAGTAGTTACAAAGTGTTATAACCGTGAGTAATTTACCGCAATGAAAACAAATATACCATTTTAAATGTTCCCAGTCAAGATGAATTAAGACTGGATATTGATGTATCCATTGAGACTAGAGTAAATAACGCTCTCCAAATGTTAGGCAGTGTATTACTTATGACTGTTGGAGGCACCTAGGGGTTACATACTGATAGTTATTGGATAACTATAGAATGACTCACTCGATAGTTTTGGGTTGGTTAGTATAACTAAGGTCAGATAGAAAATATCGATATGACTGATTTACACAGTTCTTTCAACTTGAGAATACTGTCGATCTGCAATATAAAAGATCCTCTTTGATTATAGTCAAATCATGACATGGCATCCATCAAGTGACTGTAGTTGGGTCAAGTGGAAGTATTGAAAGTGAAGCACTATTCAAGAGAGGATTCGTCTCCTCGGTTATATGGGGTTAGTATCATAGTCAACTCAAAGTCAAAGTCTCTGGCCAAAGCATTTCGGTTAATAATAATTGTTATTATTGAACTAAGGACTTTGTGTTTGGACTATAGAGTTGAATATGGATGATATTGGAATTTTGACCACTACCGAATTCCACAAGTCCAAAGTCATATAGTTTTGACGAAGAGAATTGGCATAAAATAAAAGTCACAACCGGGTAATGCTTAACAAAGTGAAATTGGATTTTACCGAAATTAAGTAAGTGATGAATTTGGCCAAAATGTCACACCACTTGCTAAGTGGCATGTGAATGTTAACATTTGAATGGTTCGATGTTAATCACCGACGAGTTACATAACCGAAATAATGAATTCTTTTTAGACCAAACGATTTAATTATTTTATAATTATTATAAATTAATTAATATTTATGAAATATCAATTATAAATTTTGAATATGATATATAGAATAAATATTATTGTATATATATTTATAATAGTTATAAATATATCGATCAATATGCGATATCGATAAGCAATTAAATTAGATTTAATTAATAATATTTAGTTAGGCTTAAAATGGGTTCAAAGCCCATAAAAGGGGCTTGAAATTTTGACCAAAATGAGGGCAATATGCAATCATAAGATGGTGCAACAAAGGCTTTGAGATGGAGGGCTAAGATGGAAGAGAATTGGTAAGAGATGATGTAGGATATTGATCGTAAAATATCTTCAACTTCTCCTCTATATAAGCATTATGTTCGTAACCTTTAGAAAACTTTTTGGCTGCCTTCTTTCTACCTTTGCTGGCTGATCTATACCTCCAAGAGCTTCATCAATATTCAAATCAATTCAAAGTAATAACTATTTGATAGTAACGGGTCCACGGTTCAAGAATTAGCAATATGCCGAATCGAGAAGGTTTAAAAGGAGATAGAACTCATCATTATAAGGTGTAGTTAAGGGCATTAGTTTTAGGTATGTATTTATTTTTCTATATGATATATAATCTCTTAATAACAGTATATTGTATATGTGTGCGTGCGCATGTATTGTTAGTTAGATGAGATTCTTATAAGTATTGATGTGTCACATATTAGAATGGTTATGTGTATGTGTTTATTAAATTAAAAAAAACAATAACAATTGTTACATGAAGATCTTATATACGTAGCTGAATAAATTTTAATACATTTATTATTATATTATTGATTAATATATATATATATTAACATGTTACTTAATTTAATTATATAACATGCATTAAATTATATAATTATATCATGTAAATAATTGAACTTGTATTTTATAAATGCATATTTACATTAGTTATAATTTTGGTGACTGTAAATAAATTTTTAACAACTATTTAATATTTTATTATTATTCAAATCAATATACTGATTAAAAATTCATAAAAAATAAATCATACTTCGAAAATAAGATTTAAAATTTTATAAAATTATTTTGTCATCATAGAAACTCTTAGCCAAAAAACAGATTTTTTAAATCAATTTTTATATTTTAAAAAAATCATTTTATCTTTCGGTCGAAACTATTAAATTAATAAAAGGGGCATTTCACTAGAAGGACAAACTTTGCAGTCCAATTAGTTTCTAGGACACACATCCATAGAAATTAATTTCAAGGCCAAAGTCAGTAGAATAATTACTTTTAAGGACAAAGTCAGCAGTCCAATTACTTTCAAGGACATAATTTCATAGGTTTTTAGGCCTTAGAAACTAATTATTTTGCATTTTGTCCTTAAAAGTAATTATTTCAGTTGTGCATCCTAGAAACTAATTGCACTAGCTAAAGAAGCCCTTGTGGCTAATTTCCACTTAATAAAAAATAATATTTTGACTGAGAAAATTATGGAATTTTTTCTTAAACCTTAAAATATCACCCTAGATGTTCTAAAAGTTTAAAATTCAAAAATATATTGTATAAATATTTGTTATCAGCGATTTATTATTGTTTGATTAATTAATTCACACACATATATTTTTTAGTGTAATAAAATTATAATAAAACTTTGGTTTTGTTGTGTTGGGTGAATTCTCACCCCGGACCGGAAGAATCGAACCAGGCCTCCCACCGAACCAACTCCCACCGAGTCGACCTACCAAACTCCTTAGAACCCATACCGAACCAACTCCATCCGGTATACACTTCCTCCTTAAGAACTACCGAACCATCTCCTGCTACCGGTCCAACCATCCAACTGCTACCGGTCCAACCATCCAACTGCTACCGGACCAACCATCCAACTGCTACCGGTCCAACCATCCAACTGCTACCGGTCCAACCATCCTACTGCTACCGGTCCAACCATCCTACTACCGGACCAACTGCTACCGGTCCAGCCTACGTCCATCTCCACGCCGGTCCAAGCAATGCCGAACCAAGACATACCAGGCCAGATCATCTCACCCCAGGCCCATCAACGACTATACATATCCTGGACCCCTACCCCTAGCCTCACTCTATAAATAGAGGGGCAGGGGTACAGCAATGGGGACAAGTTTTGAGAGCTCAAGCACGGAAGGAACTTTCAAACAACTTTCTTTTACTTGTATCAAAGCTTTGTACTTGTAATCACAACAAAAGAAGAGAAATAACATATAAAGTGGACGTAGGCACATTCTGGCTGAACCACTATAAATCTGCGTGTCTTTTTACAGTTTAGCCCCCGTTTTTCATATATTTGCATAAACCTCCAAAATCACTAAGAACAACATAAGATCTACTAAATCGTATAACTTTGAGGTGTTTGTCCATTTTTTGTGCAAACATTTTTGGTGCTTTCATTGAGAGTAGAAACTCGAAGCTTCAGCTTCATCTACTTAACGAGTTTTCCTAACAGCATCGTCCGCCGCTTGGAAAACATGCCTCCCAAACAGAGAAAAGATGTTAACAAAGGAAAAAACATCGCATCCAGTAGCCTTCCTGATCCAGCTATTGCGAATCAAGTAAATCGTCCTCCTCCAGCAACGGTAACAAATGAAGGACAGGCTAACCCAACCACTCCTGCCACAGAACAGCCTGCAGCAATTACTAGGGCAGATTTGGACAGAGTTGTTGTTGAAGTAACTAACCGCTTCACGTCCCAGCAGGAAGCCTTGGTGGACCATCTCATGTCACGCTTGAGGGACGCTGAAGAATCCAACCGCAACACTGAATCATGGGGCGAGTCCCAGTCTGGAGGATCTCAGAGACAGCAAAGATCTTCCTTCTTCGAAGGAGCTAACGGCAGAAGTAGCCGTGGTAGGAGCCGAGACCGAGCCCAGCCCGAAGTTAGGCCTGAGGAAACGTTTGGTACCGAACCCAACGGGGAGGGTACCGGGCGAAGGTCAACTGCAGCTGAGCCTGTCATGCTGCCTAACCACAGAAACACCGGTGAACGGGGCCGAGCTAGAGTTCAGCCCGAAGTTGGACCCGAGGAAGTGCTTAGATCAGAACCCAACCGGGGAAGATCAAGGCAAGGGCCAACTGTAGCTGACCCAAGCATGCTCCCAGAAGATCAAAGGCAGCCACTGGAAAATATGAGGAATGATAGACGATACCATCCCTACAGGTTGTCTGGACGGAATCAACCCCACAGAACAGAACCAAGCTCATTTCTGTCTGCTCCAAATTCTGATGAAAGGATGGCGCGCTTATTCAGAGAGTGTGTCCAACGAGAGCAAAGAGATCGAGGGATAGGCGCTAGGGTAACCAGCCCTTTCGCCCGCAATATCGAAGTTGCTATCACCCCCCGAGAATGGAAGATATCAACAATGGAACCCTACAAAGGGACCTCCGATCCCGTTGTACACTTGCAGAGATACACACAGCATATGCTCATGAGTGGAGCAACAGAGGGAGTACTGTGCAAATGCTTTCCGCTCTTCTTAGCAGATCTTGCTACCTCCTGGTTCTGTCATCTACCCCAAGGCTCCATCAGCTCATGGGAAATGTTGAAAGAAAAATTTATCAGTCAGTTCCGCATTCATGTGGAGCAACCTAAGGACGCTTATTCCTTATCCAACGTCAAACAGAAACCTGGAGAAAAGCTGCAGCAATACCTAACCAGATTCAACGCCGCAGCAGTCGCAGTTCAAGACGCCGATGAAAAGCTTATCCTGATGGCCCTCTGCAGTGGGGTGCATCCGGACACTAAGTTTGCTAGAAGATTGACAAAAGAAAAACCAGCTACTTTACCCGATTTCTTCCATGAAGCCGGGAAATACATGAGGCTTGAGGATGCTGCCATTGAGGGGCAGTCAGGACAGCAAAGTAAGACGACCCATGGCAACGCCCCTACTGTGGCGAGGGACACTCGAAGAAATGATTCCAGAGACAATGCTGGGGGCAAGAAAGTAGAAAAACGCCTATATCGGCCAGGACCAAGATTCGACTCTTACACCCCTTTGAACGAGACCGTCGAAAATATCTTCCTTGCCACCCAAGGCGAAGTTAGATACAAACGCCCACCATACAAGAAGGAATCAGATAGCGCACAGAAATCTGGAAAATTTTGCCGCTTCCACGAATCCCACAGACATGACACCAACGAATGCCATCATCTCCGAGATTTGATTGAGGAACACATCAGGAGAAAGAAACTGGAACGCTATGTAAAAAGTCAAGACAGGACTCCAGCTCCTGCCAATGAAAACCCAAGGCTACCCTCACCAGGGACCGGCAGAGGCGACCGCAACGCTAGCAGCTCTAGTCAAGAGAAGATAGTGGTCCATACCATCTCAGGAGGTCCGCACATCGCAGACAGAAGTCGGAAAGAGATGGAAAGATATGGGAAGTCGCTTAGAGACAATAGAGACTGTGTCAACACAGTTATAGAAGAGCGCCACCCAAAGCGGAAAGAAAGTGATGACATCACATTCAGTAAACGCGACCTAGAAGGAAGACAGTACCCTCACATGGATCCCATGGTTATCTCTGCCCGACTCGGTCCCGCCGAAGTTTACCGAATCCTGGTAGACACTGGAAGCTCTGTAAATATCCTGTTCAAACACGCATTCGACAAAATGAGGCTGTCAATGAAGGATGTATCTCCCTGCGATAAACCGCTACACGGTTTCACTGGAGATGCGAAAATGCCCATCGGGCAGCTGGACCTCTTCGTTGAAATTGGAAGCCATCCCCGCTCCGTTGTAAGGAAACAGACGTTTGTGCTGATAGAAAACCATTCGGCCTACAACGCCTTCCTAGGAAGACCAGCCCTATTTGACTTCCAGATTGTCCTAGCCCCGTGGTGCCTGAAAATGAAATTTCCAACAGACAATGGGGTAGGGGAAGTGGAAGGAGACCAAGATATTGCACGAGACTGCTATGTAACCGAACTTCGCAACAACCACAGGAGAGATAAAGGGAAAGGTGTAGAGATTGCCCTCTGCACAAAAAGCCTTGAAGCATAGCAACTAAAGAAAGCCCCTCCTCTTCAATACACCAGCGACCCTTTCAATGAATTAGACCCTAGGGACAAAGAGGAGGAGGCCACCGCCGAGCCTGCAGAGGCTATGGAGTTTATATCGGTAGACAAGCACGACTCAAGTAGGCTACTGAAAATTGGGTCGCAGCTGAAAGCTGAATTGAAGGAACAACTCATTGATTTTCTCCGCCACAACTTGGATGTGTTCGCTTGGTCACACGCTGACATGACCGGAATCTCCCCCAACATAGCATGCCACGTATTAAAAATTGATCCTACCAAGGCTCCTGTAAAACAAAAAAAAGAGAAGTATGGGGGCAGAGCGATCAGCAGCCCTCGATGAAGAAGTAAAGAATCTACTCGCCAATGACTTCATACGAGAAGCTATTTACCCAGAATGGATCGCCAACCCGGTACTAGTAAAGAAGGCTAATGGGAAGTGGCGGACCTGCATTGACTTCTCCAACCTAAACGACGCCTGCCCAAAGGATTGCTTCCCGCTTCCCAGAATCGATCAACTTGTAGACAGCACGGCCGGGCACAAACTCCTGTCTTTTATGGATGCATACTCAGGATATAACCAAATTCCTATGCATGCTCCCGACCAAGACCACACTAGTTTCATCACCGACCGGGGTTTATACTGCTACAAAGTGATGCCCTTCGGACTTAAAAATGCAGGAGCCACCTACCAGCGCCTCGTCAACAAGATGTTTGCAGGGCTAATAGGACGAACAATGGAAGTATATGTAGACGACATGCTGGTAAAATCACGGAAAGCCAAAGATCACGTAAGCCACCTAGGCGAAATGTTCCAGGTACTTCGACAGTATGGAATGAAGTTGAATCCACTAAAGTGCTCCTTCGGAGTGTCATCGGGAAAATTCTTAGGATTCATCGTCCATGCCCGAGGGATAGAAGCAAACCCTGAACAAGTCCGAGCATTAAGGGACATCAAGATACCTTCCACCCGAAAGGAAATGCAAAGCCTAAATGGAAAAGTGGCTGCCCTAAGCCGATTCATCTCCAAAGCCACGGACAAGTGCGTCCCCTTTTTCGAAGCTCTAAAGAAAGATAAAGGAAGGTTCGAATGGACGGACGAATGCTTAACCGCTTTCCTTAACCTAATCGAACACCTCCAGAAACCACCGGTACTCTCGACCCCAAGCGAAGGCGAAGAATTATACCTATACCTTGCTGTGTCATCTCACGCTCTAAGCGCTGCCTTGGTGAGGGAAGACAACCGCACGCAACGACCAGTTTACTTCGTCAGTAAAAGGTTTACTGGGGCAGAAGTCAGATATCCTAAGCTTGAAAAGTTAGCATACTGTTTACTAATCACTTCACGAAAACTACGTCACTACTTCCAATCCCATTCCATCAAAGTTCTGACCGATCAACCACTGAGGCAGGTACTCCATCGTCCCGACACTTCCGGGCGACTACTTAAATGGTGTATTGAGCTGAGTCAGTATGATATCACCTATCACCCTCGCACCGCCATCAAGGGACAAGCCATGGCTGATTTCATTGCAGAATTCACTACCAACGAAGATAAGGAGCAACTGGAAATAACGGAAGATATCAAGTGGAATCTCTTTGTGGACGGTGCATCTAACGAACAAGGCTCGGGGGCAGGTGTGGTAATAATCACTCCCAGGGGAAATAAACTGCACTATGCTATAAGGTTGGAGTTCGCTGCCACCAACAACGATGCAGAATATGAAGCCGTAATAGCCGGATTAGAAATTGCTATCGAGATCGGAGCCAATTCTTTGTGCCTTCACAGCGATTCTCAGCTTATTGTTAATCAAATACTAGGGGAATTCCAAGCTCGAGAAGATCGACTCATAGCATATCTAAAGAAGACCAAGTCGCTTCTCAACCGGTTGGACCACTACTTAGTCAAACACATCCCTCGGGAAGAGAACCAAGAGGCCGACGAATTGGCAAAGCAAGCAAGTATGAGGGACGTCGCCATCTTCGGGGCAGTAACTGTCTCAAAGCAAACGATCCCAAGTTTTGAGCAAGTGAATCTGATAGCTACAACCGAAGAAGCAACTTGGATGACTCCCATCCGAGACTACCTGCAAAATGGCACACTACCCGACGGGCGTAACGAAGTCAAGAAAATCCTGAGGAAAGCGTCCCGCTACACAATACAAGGAGACATCCTCTATCGACGCGGGTTCTCTAACCCATTGTTAAGGTGTGTCGCCGGAAGGGAAGCCAAGGAAATCTTATCCAACATTCATCAAGGA
This sequence comes from Allium fistulosum, assembly GCA_030737815.1. Lineage (NCBI taxonomy): Eukaryota > Viridiplantae > Streptophyta > Magnoliopsida > Asparagales > Amaryllidaceae > Allium > Allium fistulosum. Next base: position 1,460,072,150 of record CM060903.1, read on the forward strand.
AGCTGCGGGGATCACACCGGAGGGCAAACGCTAGCAAAAAAGATACTCCGATACGGATATTTCTGGCCCACCTTAAGCAAGGACGCCTTAGGTTTCGTCAAGAAGTGTGACAGATGCCAAAAATTTGCTAAGATCCCTCGGCTACCAACAACCGAGATCACTCAGATGACCAGCCCTTGGCCCTTTGCAGTATGGGGAATTGACTTAATCGGTGAACTGCCAATGGGTCGAGGCGGCGCCAAATATGCTATAGTAGCAGTCGACTATTTCACCAAATGGGTGGAAGCAGAACCTCTAAATAAAGTATCTTCAGCGAAAGTTATCAACTTCTTAATCAAAAATGTTCTGTGCAGGTACGGAGTCCCACTAAAAATCATATCAGACAATGGACTTCAGTTTGACAGCGAGGAATTCGCCAACTGGTGCTAAGAACACGGAATTCACAAAAGCTTCTCATCCGTAGCATATCCCCAAGCAAACGGACAAGTCGAAGCAGTCAACAAAATTCTGAAAACTCTAATCAAAAAGAAGCTCGAAAAGTCAAAGGGCGCTTGGGTGGATGAACTCCCTACGGCACTATGGGCCTACCGCACATCCTTCAGAACATCAACAGGGCACACTCCTTTCTCTTTGGCATACGGATCGGAGGCTATGCTCCCAGTTGAAACCATTGTGCCTTCCCACCGTAGGATCCACTATAACCCAGAAGAGAACGAAGAGCTCCTCAACATGTCTTTGGATCTAGTCGAGGAGAGAAGGAATGATGCAGTCCTAAAAACAGCAGCCCACAAGCAAAAGGTGGCAGCACAATACAACTCCAAAGTCAAGCATCGTACCTTACGAGAAGGGGATCTTGTCCTCAAGCGAATCTTCCCTCGCCCCGGAGCACTAGACCCAATCTGGGATGGACCATATGTAATTCATAAAGATCTCCACAACGGAGCCTATATTTTGTCAACAGTGGACGGAGAGGTGTTCCAGAGGGCATGGAACATCCAACACCTCCGTCGATACTTTTCTTAACTTGTATTGCCCATATGAAGTGAATTAACAAAGAGAATCAGTGGACGTAGGCATTTTTTCGTGCCGAACCACTTTAAAAAAGCCTTGTCTCTTTTTTAACTTGTTCCTTTGTATCTTGGCTGCTTGTTAACTTTATCCTTTTCTGTTGAACAAAATCCTGAGCATATAGCATTTCTATTCAAAGCACTCCACAATGCGACTTCACGTGGACAAGACCTAACAGGTACTACGCGAATCTATGCCCTCGCCAATGAGACACTTTCGCTCCGGCATCCCTCTGCTGCGAGTCAACTCATTGCTCGCGACGGCCCTTAAAGCCAACTGTAATGAGCCGATTATAAGCCACCGAGAAGGCCGACTATAGCCGAGGCAGCTCATTACGGCGTTAGGCTCGCCGGCAACTGTGAACCGATTATAAGCCTCAACATAAGGTGTGGCCAGCCAGGGGCAGTTCACAGTTGACGATCGGCACCCACGCTAGCCGGCCACAGTAAATCGAATAATACCCACGACTACGGGCCATAATGGCTCGGGTAGTTGCTGTGCGCGATCTCGGCTCCGATGTGTCTTAAGTGCGGCTGTGGCAAAAAAGAATTAACTCCCCGCGGAGGCGTAAGATGGGTGACAAATGTCTCCAAGACCCACAGCTAGGGAAAGTGACTACAAAGCCCGTTTGCCACGAACTTAAGCACATCGAAGGCCTTCCGTGATTGGAAGTTTTACTATTTCACATATTTCAATTTTACTTAAAAAAAAGACTTTCCTCCTATCATCTATAACAAACCATAAAGTACAGGATGCAGGGTAAGAAATACCCGCCAATGGATGCAGAGATTCACAATCAGATGGCAGGGCATTCAACTGCTTTCCATGCTCGGTCATACAAGATATTCGAAACTGCCATTTACAAACAGAACATGAAAGGCGGTATTTTCTTCCTTTATGTGCAGATGCATGACTGTAATTTAATTTTTTCACACCACACGCTAACATTGCAAGTCATGAGACTATGATTTAAAACCAGAATCTGACATCAAACACAATTTAATTACAAGAATATACATAGCTACATTTCTCATACGATATGTCGAAATAGCAACAAATATTCAAGAAACGACAAAATCAGCTTAAGTTAAAAAAAAATTACACGTCAAGAATAATGTTGATTATTACAAGTAGTGAGAATTACAACTTAGAAGTTACTCTACTATCTTAAGACTAACAGATACAACACTGCCAAGCCTACAAAAAGAATTTTCCAGGTCCAGTCAGGGAGCCGGTTACATCGAAGTCTTGTCCTTGCTCTTTTGCCCGCCTGTCCGGTCATGAAAAGGATTCATTAGTGACGAGTAGCCAAGTTAACGGAAAGACTAGAAAGGGAAACTTACCAGCACCTGCTTCTTGACCATCCTGGTCGTCATCCTCCACCTGCACACCTGCCTCTTCAGCAGCAAGCAGCCGCATACCCTCCTTTACCGCCACTTTCTCCTCCTTGGTAAATTGGGCAGTGACCACATCCATACTGAAGACCGTTCCACCCTCTTTATCTGCATCAGCCTTAGCCTCCTCCAAAGCCCGAAGATAGGTCTTGGCCATGACCTTGGGATAGTCATCCATCCAAGAGAGATTGCCCTGCTTCCAGGTCCGGAAATACATGTCCTGGAGCATGTCATCCATCATTCCCTCGTTCTCCTCAAATTCCCTCATCCGGGCATCGGAGGCCTACAACCGTTCGACGGCAGCATCTCTCTCCAGTCTGTATCTCGAGCAATCGGCCTGAAGGGACCTCCGCATCACCTCCATCTCTTCCCTCAACTTAGCTTGGGCAAGCTCTGCAGCCTCAAGTTTCTCGGACAATTCCTCCACCTGCTCGAGATCCGCTCTCCGAACCTCGTCCACCGTGGCAATAGCCATGTCAATCCGCTCTTTGCAAGCAGCTTCCATTTTCCGCAATTCGGCCCGACTGGCCTCTTCCATGGTTTTCCTTAATCGCCCAGTAGCAGCCTCCTGCTGAGAAATCTGGATGGCCTGATCCGTAAGCTGCTTGGCCTGATCCGAAACCACCAATCGAAGTCGGATATTGGCGCTCCCAATCTCCTCTCCGGCCTTAACCAGCCGAGCATGATGCCCCATCAGCTTTTTGGTCTCCTCTGCCACCCGATCAATGTTAGATTTGGCCTCGTCTCCCATAGTGACTATACGAGTGGTGAGTAGATCGAGATCTAAGGACTTGGCTTCATCAAGTACTCGTACCATGGGGTTACGGGGGAGAAGGTGTTCACCAGTGACTTCGTCAAAAGTAATATCATGAGAACCTGGATCCAGGTCAGGATGACCCGCGAATGGATTACGGGCCAGGTCGGGACGGTCGATATGAATAACAGAAGGGTTTCCGGACGGGTGTGGAGAAGGTGCAAACTCGCTACCCTCCTCGGTAATATCATGAATAGGCTGAGCCGGAGGCTGAGGACCGAGCGAAGTTTCGGATAAAGGATGACTTCTCTTCCTCTGCTGAATACCCTCTTCGATGACCCCAAGAAGGGGACGGTATCCGACCACATCCCCGGAGCGTTGGGTTGAGGGCTTAGGCTTAGCAGAAATTTTGGAAAGTTTATATTGCTCGAACCTGTGTCGAAGGTCTGAAGCTTTGGGCGTCTTGCCTGCTCCTGATATAAAGAACAAGTGTCACAATCTTACATTACTATATGATTCAAGAAACGCGGTAAAATTTAGAAAAGGAAAAGAAACACAGCTGTGGTTGTACAAACCCTGGGGAGGAGTGGGATACTGCAATAAGTCCTGGATTTCATTCCAGGACGGGAGCGGGTCATAAAATATTCCTAAGTCCCTATCATTAGTGAAGCATGCAGGGGTCAAGAGTTCACCTTGAGTCGTCAGAGCCACCTTGGCCGGAATAGTCGGAGAAGACTCACTTGCACCAGTCCCGGCTTTGTCCGCCTTCCCGGTCTTCTCTACCAAAGCCGGATCATCATCCAACCCCTCAAAAGCTTGGCGGAGAGCATCATCCGTCCACTCTTGCATTTCGCCTACTTGCCCAGAAGATAGAGCCCTGGAACCATCACCACCCTGTCCATCGCCACCATCACCACCAAGACGCTCAACGTCACTTCCGCCCTCCGCCTCACCTCTTTCTTCCTCCGCATCTATCTCCCCCTGAGTAAGTGGACAATTGCTGGGAGAAGGACCGTCCGACCTCTTAAGTTTCTTACCTCCGACGGCTGGAGGTTTCGTGAATGGTTTTCTCTTTCCACCCTCTGCCGCAACGCCTCCCTTAGCCTGAGCAGCCGCCCTCTCTTCCGCCGTTTCCCTCAACTTAACTACAGACTGCTGCGGGAGGATCAAGTTATATTCCAGAAGAATCGCATTTCTAATCAAGTAGGCAGATGATCTGTATTTCCCAAGAATAGCTTCTATCTCCGCCGCCGTCTGAACCAGGCGGTCAGTCTCCACAACCGGAAAGCCACCTGTCGCTAGCAAAAATGAGAAAGTATGAGAAGGAGCATCGTAATCGGAATAAGAATTATAAGTAAAAGCATCAACTTACATCCTGAGGTAAAGCGCCGGATGGAAACGGAGTCGTCCCTAACAAAGAACCACTCTTTCTTGAACATGCTGAATTTAGAGTACAGGTCCAGGACCGGCTTGAAGGTCACAACGGACTCCAAGCTAATATATGGGGACCCCTTCTTATAGCCTCTTAAATTATACAAGTACCGGATCTCCCGGTTGGAGGGTGCGCGACCATACTTTCTCCGAAAGATAACGAAAAGGCTCACCAGTATGGCATAAGAGTTGGGCTGAAGCTGGAATGGGGCCACCTTCAGGTACGTGAGGAAGCTGACTACCCAAGCATTGAGAGGCGGGATAGCACCACACATGCAATGGTACCTACTATAAGCAAAGTATCCTTCGGGAGGACTGTATGGCATGACCCCTGGGCCCGGCAGCAGCATGAGGGCTCTATCAATCCCGAAGGAACGAGATATAACATCGAGTTGCTCCTCTTTGAGAGAGCTAGGAAAGCAGTCAGGCGGGGAATCCAGCAGCTCCTGGGGACCATATCCATCCACTAATGACCTCGGGGCGGGCCCATGACGCTCCGATCCTGATTGAGCTGGGGGCACAGCCGAGGACTCTCCTTCACCCCCGGATCTCCTCTTATCTGATCGAGTTTCAACTTTTCGAGACATTTATCTGCAAACATGGGAAAAGTATATCGTTAGAATACACAAGCAGCATAATCTGGAATTTCGCTCGAAAATTCCAAGTGTGAAAGACAAGGTCCATTCGGCACCCAGAGTATACTTTCATTCGGCACTCAACTCGTGAGTTCATTCGGCGAAATACAATGCCTCAGTCCATTCGGTAGTTCAAGAACGTAAATTCATCCGGCAAAAAGAACCTCACCTTGATTCGGCTAGCAACTTGATTCGGCTAGCAACTTGATTCGGCGAAATAACTTGGTTCGACTAAAACTTGGTTCGGCTAAAATGATTCGGCAAGATAGCAGCTGGATGGTTCGGTAGATGGAAAAGACGGAGGCCCTAACCCTCTACTTATAGGAGAAAGCAGACTACCGGACCAAATGAAAAAGGAGAACTAGGATGGTCAAAAACAAAGCAGGATACGTGCCTACACCTACCCTGCTTTGGGGGGCAAGTGTTGGGTGAATTCTCACCCCGGACCGGAAGAATCGAACCAGGCCTCCCACCGAACCAACTCCCACCGAGTCGACCTACCAAACTCCTTAGAACCCATACCGAACCAACTCCATCCGGTATACACTTCCTCCTTAAGAACTACCGAACCATCTCCTGCTACCGGTCCAACCATCCAACTGCTACCGGTCCAACCATCCAACTGCTACCGGACCAACCATCCAACTGCTACCGGTCCAACCATCCAACTGCTACCGGTCCAACCATCCTACTGCTACCGGTCCAACCATCCTACTACCGGACCAACTGCTACCGGTCCAGCCTACGTCCATCTCCACGCCGGTCCAAGCAATGCCGAACCAAGACATACCAGGCCAGATCATCTCAGCCCAGGCCCATCAACGACTATACATATCCTGGACCCCTACCCCTAGCCTCACTCTATAAATAGAGGGGCAGGGGTACATCAATGGGGACAAGTTTTGAGAGCTCAAGCACGGAAGGAACTTTCAAACAACTTTCTTTTACTTGTATCAAAGCTTTGTACTTGTAATCACAACAAAAGAAGAGAAATAACATATAAAGTGGACGTAGGCACATTCTGGCTGAACCACTATAAATCTGCGTGTCTTTTTACAGTTTAGCCCCCGTTTTTCATATATTTGCATAAACCTCCAAAATCACTAAGAACAACATAAGATCTACTAAATCGTATAACTTTGAGGTGTTTGTCCATTTTTTGTGCAAACATGTTGTGTATTCGATCTGGAATAATTTAATGAAAAAAAAATAATTTTATAATTTATGTGTTTGTGTGTATCTATATTATAAGCACATATTTATATTCAAATATTACATACATACTTATAGATATTATGTGTATATTTGAAAAAAGTTATATATATAATTATGTTACTATAATATATATATATATATATTATAATAATAAAAAACTTAGATATTATGTGTGTCTCTGTGTGTGTGTGTTTACTTAATATTTAATACAATAATATTACATGTATATAAATCATTAATATTTTCTCATAATATATATATATATATATATATTTACATACTTTAATATTTATAAATAATAAGTATAAATACATACATATATTTGGACAACATACAATATATTTAGGATGAGCTAACATGTCTGTTGTGATGTAAATCCCAATATCTATATACGACATGTTATACCTTGCATAGAATATCATGTTACACATGCACACACATACATATATGTATATGATACATATGTATGCTTATATATTTAATTGAACATAAATTAAATAAACTTCTATCAATAAATTATAAATTTGAATGAAATATGAGATTTTATTTAAATTATATTTAGGAATGTGCTAAATAAATTAGACTTCATAGGCCTAATACGGATCTAATAAGGGATTTTTTTTGGAATTCATACATATCTTTCACTACGGGCTGATCCAGTTCCAACAATGGTATAAAAGCCCAATAGCTTATGCGGTATGTTTAGTCATGTTGGGGATTAACTAATTAAGCTCACAACCCAGTTAGTAAGATGTCTAAGAAATGTAGTGTCGAAAGATTGGGTTTGGATAATCAAGTACTCTGCCTTACCTGGCTACCGGTCTAACATATATGTGAGCCCAAAAGGTTGCCCCTAATAGAAAAGGCCCAATTTGAATTGGGCATTGGGTTAATTTTCAATTTTTTTTGAAAATTAAAATAAAACATTTTAAATTTAAAAGTTAAATTTAAAATAAGATATACATATATTATAAAAGTTATAATGTAATAAAAATTTCAAAATGATTGAAAAATAGAATTAATTAATTTGAAAATTTTGAATTTATTAATACGAATAAAATATATAAATTAATTAAATAAGTTAATTAGCAAAAAATATACACATATATTATATATTTTGATATATATTATGATCTTTTAAAATGTTTAAGATATCATAAGTATACATGTATGTGTGTAATATGATTTTTGAAATTACTATAATTTTTCAATTAATAAATTAATTAGAGGTTAATTAATTAAATAAATAAATTAAAAGGTTAATTAATTAAATAATAAACACATATATATGATATATGTGTTCTACTATAATGGTTATAATATATAATAAATATTTAATATAAATTTTATATTAAGATAATATAAAATTAATTAAAATGTTAATTAATTTAAATTAATTAAGTAAGATTTGATCAATATAATATATACATAAGACTGTTATATAAGTAATATGAAATATAAAAGTTATATAATAATAAACTTTACAATATGAGTGTATATAAAGGTGGAATATTAAAAAACCCTAAACAAACTTAAGGAGTAAATACATATGTAAATATACATATACCATGATTTCTGATGTGTCCGACACTTGAATCAGAAAGGTATTTCATAAGAACTATATTGTTTCATAAGTCGATATCGCTTGATATTATATATTGAATATTATGAATTTTCAATATAATGTTGTCATCTACCATATATATATTAATAAATTACTTGGATACTCCTTAGTTATTGAGCCAACTCATGTTGGAGATGTTATGTGTAGTATTACTCATATATTGAATAGACGAGCTAAGATAACTATATGTATTTGTTGAGCAGGCTCAAAGTACATATACTATACTTAAGCCATTGCGATATGGTAGGTACGAGTGAATAATTTCATTTCGAATTGTTAAGCAGACTCAAGGGTGAAGCGGAATTAGGACAAGGTACCAAAGGGTTAGGAGTTGTATATAATACAACTAATAAGGAGTTATCCATCATCTGTGGAGCTAGGACTTTTTGAGCAGACTCAAGGTCAGAATTCCAAGACGGATGAGTCTTAACGCCTACTAGTAAAGTTGAAAGACTTCTATGTTTCGACTTAGGATTTGGCAAAACATAAAAGACTAGTGAGAGCCTTAGTAGAAAAATGAAATGATAACATTTAACCTTTCTAATATTGTAAGAACATATGCTATATAATGTTATAATAATCTACATTGATAAATTTGTGCATTTAATACGATTGATAAAATGTTTATCAATTAAGATATACAAATGAACTGAATTGAAGATTAAAAATAGAAATATAATATATATACTTACTATTAAATACTTCTTGCATGTTAATGTTTTCTATACCCATGCAAGTACCTAATTTTCCAACTACTTAATGCATTCATAGTTTTATCGCTTATGCGTTTATTTAGTCGAGACCATGTATTGCATTCTATGAGTTCTGAACTCAAAAGCAATACAAGACTATGGATATTTGATCCATATACTATCACATATAAGTGTTGTATGGTGAACGGTCATATTTTGTAATGTACGATACTTCGATGAAATTTGTCTGTCTAAAATAAGCCAATAGACTGTACTATGAGATCGAGTATTCAGTTTGATTGATTACAAAAGGATCATATTGTGTTAAATGTAACACTGGACCAAAACTACAAGAAAGATCTAAGAATTCGATCATTGAAAAGTCAGTATAATTAGTTTATGAAGGTGCATCATATTTGATGTCCTCAAATGTTAAGGATGATCAAATACATCTTTGTAAAAAGTTCGCTATGGTATTGCAGCAAGGGTTTTCTTTTGAATGATTCGACCATTTAGAAAGAAAAATGAATGTACAAGAGAGATGTGATTTAAGGTACAGTTGAGATAAAGAGAGTGAATAGTCACTTCTGCTTCATAAAGAAACTTCAGAGACAAGAATTGTAATTATGGTAAAAGATACATAACATTAGAACAAGAAATTTGGTTTCTATTCCGAAATATATTTTTCATATAGAAAATTGTTTTCCATGATATTTATTTATATGAGTTCGAGATATTTGATCAAAGAACTCTTTGCTGTAAACTAGTTGCAGTATATGAAATAAATAGTTAATATTAAATGTACGATGGACCTCTGAATTCAATGCGCTATTATAGTAATGGCAGAAATAGTGGGAGCATCCCATATAACACTTACTGATTACATCAAGTTATGCAAAACGTTTTTGTAAAACATACCGAACATTATTTATAAAATAATGACTATTTTTCATTGCCGACTAAAAAATAGACATAATTATATTTCAGTGTGAACATTACGAATATTCACAATGAAATACAACTGCAATATGGTATTTTTTAAATAACAAAAGTGATGCATTAGAAAATACATGGATATGGTCCATTGATAAAACTAATTACATAAGATGAAATGAAATTAACTAACCAAATGAGCACATCATATTAGAGTGTCTAATAAGTATTCTTGTACATTAAAGAGAAACTGTGAATTTCTTATTAATGTCAAGAATAAGTATTCCTCGATTGTTTGATTATACCATTAAGAGTATTGACTCTATGATATGGTACGATGCGCAAATTCGAAATTGATTCCAAGTACATTATCAAAATATGATTTTGATAGTTGTATTCGAAAGGATACGATTCTTTTGGCCGCAAATGTGTCTTTAAGAGAAAGACAAATGCAGTTAGAATATAGTGAGCCTCATTGATAAGAATAATACCGTAAATTTTAATTATTGAGATTAACGTAATAGATTCACCATTCAATGTGCTCAAGTAGGTTTGGATTTTACTCACAAAATTATCCCATAATATGACTTTATGCTTTGGTATGTATGCATTGAAACAGAAAATTCTAAATAATGATTTAGAGTAAACTATTTACACACAATAACCGAAGTGTCTTGAAGTCAGTAGGAGCGATATTGAATTTATGGGTTTTGGATATGATCCCAAAAATGATGTAAGGTATCATTTTTAAGCATCCAAACTGAATAAATATTTTGATAAAAATATCAAATAGTTTGATTATCAATCAAAATGCAGAGAAAGCATGTGTTCATAAGAAAGAACGTTAAAAGGTATATTGATATTTCTAAACTATAAGTAAACAACATGATTTTAACACAGATTTTAACGATATACTTATGTTAAAATCAGCCTTGGTTGTTTTAATACTTGATGTTGGGTTGTAAATAGTGTCTTTTATAGTAAGTATAAAATATATTGGGAATGTCCCAAAACTATATGCAAGGACACCTTTTTAAAATGTTTAACACGGAACATGTAAGATGGATTCCTAATGCATTGGCAATAGGAATTATCATTCATGTTATGTTGTTAATGATATTATGATTTGTTTATGTATATGATGCATGATGCAAATATCAAATCCAAATAGATATCACTAAATGGTTGTTTGAGGTGTTCTAGTATATTTTTGTAATACTATATAATTGTTTACGGAAACAACGAACTCCTTATGAAGGAGTGCTCGGACTCAAACTTTCTTAAGTGATATTAAGCATAATATTTCAATAATAAATTCAAGTTAAAAATATTTAAATTGGAAATGTTACAAATGAAAGACTGTGGCTGATTCAATGAAAAGGCTAAGTACACCGCCTTGGATAACGCCGCAATAAACAATGTATATAAATATAAACGCACAAATTTATAACTAAGCCGAGGGTGGTTCCAAATGTTGAGAATCTCGTAACATTGTTATATGATAATAATGTCTTATAGTTCATAACAAAACCTAGAGCTCACTGGAAGTCGAGAGACATACTCCAAATTGTTCCACATGATAAAGGTGGTTTATTAGCATTGGAGAGAGTTGATCGACGGAGTAGATAATCGAAACATAATAGCATACCCGTTCACTGAGGGACTAACCTAATTGGTTTTGAGAAAACCGATCGGAGAAGTTAGAATAAGATTCCATAATTGACCCCAAGTACAAGTGGGAGATTGATAGAGTTAAAGGTACGCCCTATAGGCAATTATGTAATTTGTTACGTATATCTAACTCATTGACCAATCTTGTTCGAAATAAAGGTCTTTTCTTTCTATTATATACTTGATATAATGTGTTATATTAATTAATTAATTTAATTAAAAGTATATTTAATAAAAAATTAATAAAAGGTGCATTTTGTGATAGTAGTCACAAAGTATTGTAACCGTGAGTAATTTATCACAATAAAAACAAATATACCATTTTAAATGTTCCTAGTCAAGATACATCGAGACTGGATATCGATGTATCCGTTGAGACTATAGTACGTAACACTCCCCAAATGTTGGGTAGCGTATTACTTTTGACTGTTGGGGGCACCTAGGGGTTACGTACCGATAATTATTAGATAATTATATAATGTCTCACTCGATAGTTTTCTGTTGGTTAATATAACTAAGGTCAAACAAAAAATATCGATATGACTTATTTACATAGTTCTCTCGACTAGAGAATATTGTGGATCTTCAGTGTGAAAGCTCCACTTTGATTATAGTCAAATCACGACATGGTGTCCATCGAGTAACTATAGTTGGGTCGAGTGGAAATATTGGAAGTAAAGAACTATTCAAAAGAGGATTTGTCTCCTCGGTTATATATGGTTAGTATTATGGTCAACTCAAAGTCAAAGTCTCTAGCATGGGGCATTCGATATTATTTTTTTGGTTATTATGTTGACTTGTATTATAGAATAACTGTTGTTTGATAAGTGTTGTTTACCAGCTTCTAGTAAACGTTCGAGCGATACTGAGTGGAATGGGATGCTCAAGTAATACTTGTACGATTACTATTAGTGAGAAGATGTCACTTATATTCTAGAGATAGGTTAGGAATTTGTAATATCGTCTAGAGGCACTCCTTAGAGCTTAGTAGTCGAGAGTTATATTACTCTCTAAGAGCTACAAGTTGGAGATATGTCGAGATATATAAATATATCCTCTTAGGATTATCTAGCCAAGTTATATTATATTACTATTAGGGCTAGTAGTCGAGGAATTATTATATGTTGGCGCTCTCATTTGGACTTATGGAGTCGAGAGAACTTATTATTACTCTGATTAGGACTCATTTCATCAAGAGTATATTTTGTAGCGTCCTCTATGGACTAACTAGTCGAGTATCATTATCTACTCTTTTAGCTAGTAGTCAGGATATATATTGAGATTAATCTCATCTAGACTTCTAGAGTCGAGAGTATTTGACATGGCTCTCATCAGGACTCATCAAGTCGAGAGTATCAGTTATCACTCTTAATAGGACTTATGGAGTCGAGAGCAGTTGTTGTCACTCTGATCCAGACTTAGAGTCGAGAGTACTAGCTATCACTCTCATTAGGACTTATATAGTCGAGAGTATATGTTATAGGGTTCATGCTACTAAGGTGAGCTCATGAATTAGACCCACCAGATAGGATAATTATCCATCCTAGCAGTCCCGATTGCAGGCTTGCACCTCGGATCTGTGATGTCACCTTGTTGAGTTTATAGACTGAGAGTTATTTCTCTCATTAGAGCCACTGCTTCGACGTTACTTAGGACCAACAGTCCGTTACTAAGAGTAAGTAAGAGTCGTGGGCAATGCTCGGTCGGTGTATCCAGCAGCGTGTTTATGACATGCGATGGATACGAGTGTCATGATTTTGGGAGTAACGTAGAGACTGTAGGAAACAAGTTGCGGTCATTAATGTTTCCTGGAGCAATGTTGTGGTACATCAGTCTCTTATTTGGATGAATTAGGTAGATCCATTATTTATGAGACATTTGATATTATCACCTCATTAGCGACGATGATTATATGACATTAGATACCGACTGCATTAGTCTGTCATTTGAGATACCCTAACCTAAGACAACCACGTGTTGTCTATCTATGACATTAGAGACATGCTATGGGCTTAACTGTCATTATCTCATAAGAGCCTATGGCTGAGAGATCTCCTTTTTGTACGATATGTTGTTTATTTCTATCTCTTAGGACCATTTAATTTGTCGAGAGTTTCGCCTCTTTAAGGACTGGGGGCCGAGATATATGATTTTGTACATTGAGTATTTGATTGATTTTGAAGTTGATTGAGTTTGAGTTTCCTTGATATCTCTGAGGGCCTAACATTCAGAAGTTATCTCTTCCATTACGACTGTAGGTCGAGATAATTATTTGGTATTGCCTTCGATATTTTCTATGAATTGTTCTTTGTTTGGGATTTGTATTTCTTGCTATCTCCATGGACTAACAGTCGAAGTATTTACTTCCATTAGGACCGTAAGGAGATGGTATTTCTAGATGCTAATTTCTGTTCTTTGTATGGATTTTGTTCTATTTAGTTTCCATATTTTGTGATTTGTCTTCTATGACTTTAAAGTCAGAAGTTATTACTTCCATTAGTGTTGTAAGTCGAGATTTGATACTTTGATTATTTATTTGGGATTATGCCTTCCTGATTTATATTTTTAGGGCTTGATAGTCGGAAGTTTACACTTCCGTTAGGACTGTGAGTCAAGAATCAAGATAGATATTTTGGTTGTTGACCCTTGGATTAAGTTTGATTTGGGATTTCTTTATTTATTATGGATTTCATGGTTACAATTTTTACTTATCTAGAGTATTTTGGGATTTCGATGGATTTGATTATTATCACCCGATTTATAGATGTCGTGATTATTACATGTTTATATGTATTTCTTGGGCGATATTTGGAATGTGTGGCATGGTGTATTATTATTATTATTATGCTATATGATGGATGTTTCATTGAGTAGTATTCGTACTTGGCTTTTTAATACCAATGTTATTGTTATGTACTCACATTGGGATTTAGATATAGTCTTACCCGTTTATTATTTATATAATACTCAGGTTAGTCCGAGACTTTTTAGATATAGGAACATTAGCCATTTTTGATGATTGGGCTTTAGAGGAGACGTTATATATTTATTATTTCGTATTTTGAGATGATGGCTATGTGTATGTTCTATTTGGAAGGCTCGTTGTATTATTTTGATGAAATGGCTAAGGGTTGTGTGTTGTGAACTTAGCTTGGTATATATTATCGTAGTGAGACACCGTTTACTTTTTGGTATCAAATTGTTATGTATTATATTTTTCTGCTGCGATCTATGACTCTATGTTCATTTGGATATGTACTATATTGTTCTGTCCTGATAAGCCTACGTGTTTATTGCTTTGTGCCAATACTGGATACGTATATATTGATATATTTTGAGGTGAGATACGTACCAGTGTTAGTCTAATGGAATATTCACATGTGGTCGCTCATAATAAGCCTCATTCTTCGTATTATTAGACATTATTACATAGTAATCCTCTTTGGCAGTATGAGTGTAGAGGTGGGGCGTTACACAACTCCTCGAATTTAAAGGCAGAATTTTTTTGAATTTCTTGTACTTCTTAGTAGTCGTGTCCACCATTCATCATCTCCTCTGACGAAGTCCTTTTCTGCATTCCTGAACCAACCTTTAATCTACAACAACTAGTTCCAAGAGGTACAATAACACTTGTGGTTGTCAAACTTGTTTTTTATCTGACTGGTGTTGTAATCGATGCTCATCTTTGTGTTGAAGGCATTGGTGATTTCATTGTACCAGTAGTCAACCCAACCTTTTCGAGATCTAATTTTGGCGATACAAATGTCGATAAGGGCCAACATCTGTTCCTCGATCCAGTCTACAACGTGACGAGTAGAAGAACCGAAAGATCCCTGGGTCGACATTTTGAAAAAAAAATCAAAAAACTTCGAAAAAAATACTGGAGGTAAATATTAGTATTAAAAACGCAAATTTAATAAAATTTACCTTCAAAAAATGATTGAATTTAAGGATAGAAGAGGAAGAAGTGTTTTTTGGTGAAGAGAAATGAAGGAGGAGGAAATATAAAGAAGGGGAAGGGGTGACCATCATGAAAAGATGGTGGTGTCCGACATGCCGAAAGCGTTTGATATGTCAGATGCCAACCATTAATTTCCAACGATTCAGCAAAATAATACAAATGTGTGGGGCCCATACTTGATGCGTTAGATGTGGCCATTTTTTGGCTACGAACGGTACCTAATAAAGAGAGAAAAGCTGGAAATGCATCGTGTAACGACCCAGAATTACAGTCATTCGAATTTGGAATATTTAATTGATTTTAAATATTCAAAAGTTAATTTTATAATCTGAATAACTTATATTTCGAATATAATGATTTATTTGATAATTAAATTGTTTATTTAATATTTGAAATTGTGGAAATAATTGGATCTTGAATTTAATTTAATTGAAAATGATTTATAAAGTTAATTTAAAATCTATTTAAATTAGAATGGAGTTAGTAAACTTTTAATTGATTTAAAAGTTAAATGGGTGGAAATTGGAATTTATTTGATTTAATGAACGTGTAAAAATAGTCATTTTTGACACTGTCTCGGATTTCGACGAAACTAGTTTCATTGGATCCGTAATAGTGAGTTATTATAGGATTTCAAATTTCGTGGCGATTGGACTTACGGTTTGATCGTGGGAAGCTGAAACGCATAGAAATTTATTTAAGTAAATTTAATTAAAATAACTCGATTTCGAAAACCTATCTTTTGCATATGATGGAATTGGCCTCCGATATATATTCCATTATGTTTGGAATAAGGGTAAAACATTATGAACGCTAGGCGACATGCTTCGTTTGGAGTCCGAAAAATATTCGGGTGAATAGTGTTTTGAACTTGCCTATATAAGGATCCTAAACTAACCCTAAACTACCAAACCCTAGCCTTTCATTTCACAACCGCCACATACGATTTAACGGCCAGAAACTTCGATGATTCCTCCTCGTTTTTCACTCAATCTATCCACATTTAGCAATAACTTCCTAAATGAAAGTTGTAGAGCGCGTTGAGATCTACATATCCAACAGTGATGATCACCCATAACGAAGCGGATTGGTGGCGATTAGTGTTTGACGGGCGTGCGTTCGAGGGGATTTTCTGGTGAATTGGCGAAGCTGGAGATGGCCGGCCTTTGGCCATGGGAAGAGGGGATGTGGGCGCTCCGTTTGGCGTTGTCTGATCGACCTCTGGGCGAACGAGGAAGCAGCGGTGATCAACTAAGAAATGGCGGTGCGGTTAGGTTTCTGGAACCGGAGAGGAAGAAGGAGAAAGGGGATTCACGACCGGGATCTGATCGGGGAAATCAACGGTGCAGATTTTGTTTATAAAAAATAATTTTTTTTGTAAATTAATTGTTTTGAAATCGTTAAACTTACAAATGTTATAACTTCTTCATACGAGGTCCGATTCAGACGAAACGAGTTGCATTGCACCCGTTACTGAAAATACTACGAATAGGAATTGGATTTGATCAATTTGGAGCTCGCATGTTTTTTGGGTAAAATTAAACGGTACTCCAAATAAAACGCTGCAACGACGACTGCAAGCAAAGTGAGTAAAACTCACTCTCTTTGGCCCGCTTATATTTTTATATAAGTGAGAATAATTTTATTATGTTGTTTGATAATTGTTTGGATGTTATACTATATTATTAGTAGTTGGATATATTCCTGCCTATTGTAGCAGATGAGACCCTATACGTTCCCGTGTATGAGCGGATGACCCTTTGTACGCGCGTCTGCCTCGAAGCAGACAATGTACATATTTTTCTCATATATGTATTTGTTGTAGGTTACTCGTTGGAGGGATCCAACTGGATTCCTCACCATTGTTGATTTTTATTTACACATATTGTTATATATGTTGTACCATGTGATGTTTGATGTGATGGATGTCATGTTTGATATTATTAACGTGAATCCCCTTATTTAGCACTTTTGCAACATTGGGCCATATTTTTGGAATTTTAAAATATTAAAATGATGATTTCGACTTTAAAAAAAAGATTTCAAAGTGATTTTGAAAATATATATGTTTTAATAAATTTTCGAGTGATTAAAGAAATGGATTTATTTTAAATAAATAAAAAGTTATAATTTTTATGTTATAAAAATTAGGGTTTTGTGAAATATACTTAAATATAATGTCTCACTCGATAGTTTTCTGTTGGTTAATATAACTAAGGTCAAACAAAAAATATCGATATGACTTATTTACATAGTTCTCTCGACTAGAGAATATTGTGGATCTTCAGTGTGAAAGCTCCACTTTGATTATAGTCAAATCACGACATGGTGTCCATCGAGTAACTATAGTTGGGTCGAGTGGAAATATTGGAAGTAAAGAACTATTCAAAAGAGGATTTGTCTCCTCGGTTATATATGGTTAGTATTATGGTCAACTCAAAGTCAAAGTCTCTAGCATGGGGCATTCGATATTATTTTTTTGGTTATTATGTTGACTTGTATTATAGAATAACTGTTGTTTGATAAGTGTTGTTTACCAGCTTCTAGTAAACGTTCGAGCGATACTGAGTGGAATGGGATGCTCAAGTAATACTTGTACGATTACTATTAGTGAGAAGATGTCACTTATATTCTAGAGATAGGTTAGGAATTTGTAATATCGTCTAGAGGCACTCCTTAGAGCTTAGTAGTCGAGAGTTATATTACTCTCTAAGAGCTACAAGTTGGAGATATGTCGGGATATATAAATATATCCTCTTAGGATTATCTAGCCAAGTTATATTATATTACTATTAGGGCTAGTAGTCGAGGAATTATTATATGTTGGCGCTCTCATTTGGACTTATGGAGTCGAGAGAACTTATTATTACTCTGATTAGGACTCATTTCATCAAGAGTATATTTTGTAGCGTCCTCTATGGACTAACTAGTCGAGTATCATTATCTACTCTTTTAGCTAGTAGTCAGGATATATATTGAGATTAATCTCATCTAGACTTCTAGAGTCGAGAGTATTTGACATGGCTCTCATCAGGACTCATCAAGTCGAGAGTATCAGTTATCACTCTTAATAGGACTTATGGAGTCGAGAGCAGTTGTTGTCACTCTGATCCAGACTTAGAGTCGAGAGTACTAGCTATCACTCTCATTAGGACTTATATAGTCGAGAGTATATGTTATAGGGTTCATGCTACTAAGGTGAGCTCATGAATTAGACCCACCAGATAGGATAATTATCCATCCTAGCAGTCCCGATTGCAGGCTTGCACCTCGGATCTGTGATGTCACCTTGTTGAGTTTATAGACTGAGAGTTATTTCTCTCATTAGAGCCACTGCTTCGACGTTACTTAGGACCAACAGTCCGTTACTAAGAGTAAGTAAGAGTCGTGGGCAATGCTCGGTCGGTGTATCCAGCAGCGTGTTTATGACATGCGATGGATACGAGTGTCATGATTTTGGGAGTAACGTAGAGACTGTAGGAAACAAGTTGCGGTCATTAATGTTTCCTGGAGCAATGTTGTGGTACATCAGTCTCTTATTTGGATGAATTAGGTAGATCCATTATTTATGAGACATTTGATATTATCACCTCATTAGCGACGATGATTATATGACATTAGATACCGACTGCATTAGTCTGTCATTTGAGATACCCTAACCTAAGACAACCACGTGTTGTCTATCTATGACATTAGAGACATGCTATGGGCTTAACTGTCATTATCTCATAAGAGCCTATGGCTGAGAGATCTCCTTTTTGTACGATATGTTGTTTATTTCTATCTCTTAGGACCATTTAATTTGTCGAGAGTTTCGCCTCTTTAAGGACTGGGGGCCGAGATATATGATTTTGTACATTGAGTATTTGATTGATTTTGAAGTTGATTGAGTTTGAGTTTCCTTGATATCTCTGAGGGCCTAACATTCAGAAGTTATCTCTTCCATTACGACTGTAGGTCGAGATAATTATTTGGTATTGCCTTCGATATTTTCTATGAATTGTTCTTTGTTTGGGATTTGTATTTCTTGCTATCTCCATGGACTAACAGTCGAAGTATTTACTTCCATTAGGACCGTAAGGAGATGGTATTTCTAGATGCTAATTTCTGTTCTTTGTATGGATTTTGTTCTATTTAGTTTCCATATTTTGTGATTTGTCTTCTATGACTTTAAAGTCAGAAGTTATTACTTCCATTAGTGTTGTAAGTCGAGATTTGATACTTTGATTATTTATTTGGGATTATGCCTTCCTGATTTATATTTTTAGGGCTTGATAGTCGGAAGTTTACACTTCCGTTAGGACTGTGAGTCAAGAATCAAGATAGATATTTTGGTTGTTGACCCTTGGATTAAGTTTGATTTGGGATTTCTTTATTTATTATGGATTTCATGGTTACAATTTTTACTTATCTAGAGTATTTTGGGATTTCGATGGATTTGATTATTATCACCCGATTTATAGATGTCGTGATTATTACATGTTTATATGTATTTCTTGGGCGATATTTGGAATGTGTGGCATGGTGTATTATTATTATTATTATGCTATATGATGGATGTTTCATTGAGTAGTATTCGTACTTGGCTTTTTAATACCAATGTTATTGTTATGTACTCACATTGGGATTTAGATATAGTCTTACCCGTTTATTATTTATATAATACTCAGGTTAGTCCGAGACTTTTTAGATATAGGAACATTAGCCATTTTTGATGATTGGGCTTTAGAGGAGACGTTATATATTTATTATTTCGTATTTTGAGATGATGGCTATGTGTATGTTCTATTTGGAAGGCTCGTTGTATTATTTTGATGAAATGGCTAAGGGTTGTGTGTTGTGAACTTAGCTTGGTATATATTATCGTAGTGAGACACCGTTTACTTTTTGGTATCAAATTGTTATGTATTATATTTTTCTGCTGCGATCTATGACTCTATGTTCATTTGGATATGTACTATATTGTTCTGTCCTGATAAGCCTACGTGTTTATTGCTTTGTGCCAATACTGGATACGTATATATTGATATATTTTGAGGTGAGATACGTACCAGTGTTAGTCTAATGGAATATTCACATGTGGTCGCTCATAATAAGCCTCATTCTTCGTATTATTAGACATTATTACATAGTAATCCTCTTTGGCAGTATGAGTGTAGAGGTGGGGCGTTACACAACTCCTCGAATTTAAAGGCAGAATTTTTTTGAATTTCTTGTACTTCTTAGTAGTCGTGTCCACCATTCATCATCTCCTCTGACGAAGTCCTTTTCTGCATTCCTGAACCAACCTTTAATCTACAACAACTAGTTCCAAGAGGTACAATAACACTTGTGGTTGTCAAACTTGTTTTTTATCTGACTGGTGTTGTAATCGATGCTCATCTTTGTGTTGAAGGCATTGGTGATTTCATTGTACCAGTAGTCAACCCAACCTTTTCGAGATCTAATTTTGGCGATACAAATGTCGATAAGGGCCAACATCTGTTCCTCGATCCAGTCTACAACGTGACGAGTAGAAGAACCGAAAGATCCCTGGGTCGACATTTTGAAAAAAAAAATCAAAAAACTTCGAAAAAAATACTGGAGGTAAATATTAGTATTAAAAACGCAAATTTAATAAAATTTACCTTCAAAAAATGATTGAATTTAAGGATAGAAGAGGAAGAAGTGTTTTTTGGTGAAGAGAAATGAAGGAGGAGGAAATATAAAGAAGGGGAAGGGGTGACCATCATGAAAAGATGGTGGTGTCCGACATGCCGAAAGCGTTTGATATGTCAGATGCCAACCATTCATTTCCAACGATTCAGCAAAATAATACAAATGTGTGGGGCCCATACTTGATGCGTTAGATGTGGCCATTTTTTGGCTACGAACAGTACCTAATAAAGAGAGAAAAGCTGGAAATGCATCGTGTAACGACCCAGAATTACAGTCATTCGAATTTGGAATATTTAATTGATTTTAAATATTCAAAAGTTAATTTTATAATCTGAATAACTTATATTTCGAATATAATGATTTATTTGATAATTAAATTGTTTATTTAATATTTGAAATTGTGGAAATAATTGGATCTTGAATTTAATTTAATTGAAAATGATTTATAAAGTTAATTTAAAATCTATTTAAATTAGAATGGAGTTAGTAAACTTTTAATTGATTTAAAAGTTAAATGGGTGGAAATTGGAATTTATTTGATTTAATGAACGTGTAAAAATAGTCATTTTTGACACTGTCTCGGATTTCGACGAAACTAGTTTCATTGGATCCGTAATAGTGAGTTATTATAGGATTTCAAATTTCGTGGCGATTGGACTTACGGTTTGATCGTGGGAAGCTGAAACGCATAGAAATTTATTTAAGTAAATTTAATTAAAATAACTCGATTTCGAAAACCTATCTTTTGCATATGATGGAATTGGCCTCCGATATATATTCCATTATGTTCGGAATAAGGGTAAAACATTATGAACGCTAGGCGACATGCTTCGTTTGGAGTCCGAAAAATATTCGGGTGAATAGTGTTTTGAACTTGCCTATATAAGGATCCTAAACTAACCCTAAACTACCAAACCCTAGCCTTTCATTTCACAACCGCCACATACGATTTAACGGCCAGAAACTTCGATGATTCCTCCTCGTTTTTCACTCAATCTATCCACATTTAGCAATAACTTCCTAAATGAAAGTTGTAGAGCGCGTTGAGATCTACATATCCAACAGTGATGATCACCCATAACGAAGCGGATTGGTGGCGATTAGTGTTTGACGGGCGTGCGTTCGAGGGGATTTTCTGGTGAATTGGCGAAGCTGGAGATGGCCGGCCTTTGGCCATGGGAAGAGGGGATGTGGGCGCTCCGTTTGGCGTTGTCTGATCGACCTCTGGGCGAACGAGGAAGCAGCGGTGATCAACTAAGAAATGGCGGTGCGGTTAGGTTTCTGGAACCGGAGAGGAAGAAGGAGAAAGGGGATTCACGACCGGGATCTGATCGGGGAAATCAACGGTGCAGATTTTGTTTATAAAAAATAATTTTTTTTGTAAATTAATTGTTTTGAAATCGTTAAACTTACAAATGTTATAACTTCTTCATACGAGGTCCGATTCAGACGAAACGAGTTGCATTGCACCCGTTACTGAAAATACTACGAATAGGAATTGGATTTGATCAATTTGGAGCTCGCATGTTTTTTGGGTAAAATTAAACGGTACTCCAAATAAAACGCTGCAACGACGACTGCAAGCAAAGTGAGTAAAACTCACTCTCTTTGGCCCGCTTATATTTTTATATAAGTGAGAATAATTTTATTATGTTGTTTGATAATTGTTTGGATGTTATACTATATTATTAGTAGTTGGATATATTCCTGCCTATTGTAGCAGATGAGACCCTATACGTTCCCGTGTATGAGCGGATGACCCTTTGTACGCGCGTCTGCCTCGAAGCAGACAATGTACATATTTTTCTCATATATGTATTTGTTGTAGGTTACTCGTTGGAGGGATCCAACTGGATTCCTCACCATTGTTGATTTTTATTTACACATATTGTTATATATGTTGTACCATGTGATGTTTGATGTGATGGATGTCATGTTTGATATTATTAACGTGAATCCCCTTATTTAGCACTTTTGCAACATTGGGCCATATTTTTGGAATTTTAAAATATTAAAATGATGATTTCGACTTTAAAAAAAAGATTTCAAAGTGATTTTGAAAATATATATGTTTTAATAAATTTTCGAGTGATTAAAGAAATGGATTTATTTTAAATAAATAAAAAGTTATAATTTTTATGTTATAAAAATTAGGGTTTTGTGAAATATACTTAAATATAATGTCTCACTCGATAGTTTTCTGTTGGTTAATATAACTAAGGTCAAACAAAAAATATCGATATGACTTATTTACATAGTTCTCTCGACTAGAGAATATTGTGGATCTTCAGTGTGAAAGCTCCACTTTGATTATAGTCAAATCACGACATGGTGTCCATCGAGTAACTATAGTTGGGTCGAGTGGAAATATTGGAAGTAAAGAACTATTCAAAAGAGGATTTGTCTCCTCGGTTATATATGGTTAGTATTATGGTCAACTCAAAGTCAAAGTCTCTAGCATGGGGCATTCGATATTATTTTTTTGGTTATTATGTTGACTTGTATTATAGAATAACTGTTGTTTGATAAGTGTTGTTTACCAGCTTCTAGTAAACGTTCGAGCGATACTGAGTGGAATGGGATGCTCAAGTAATACTTGTACGATTACTATTAGTGAGAAGATGTCACTTATATTCTAGAGATAGGTTAGGAATTTGTAATATCGTCTAGAGGCACTCCTTAGAGCTTAGTAGTCGAGAGTTATATTACTCTCTAAGAGCTACAAGTTGGAGATATGTCGGGATATATAAATATATCCTCTTAGGATTATCTAGCCAAGTTATATTATATTACTATTAGGGCTAGTAGTCGAGGAATTATTATATGTTGGCGCTCTCATTTGGACTTATGGAGTCGAGAGAACTTATTATTACTCTGATTAGGACTCATTTCATCAAGAGTATATTTTGTAGCGTCCTCTATGGACTAACTAGTCGAGTATCATTATCTACTCTTTTAGCTAGTAGTCAGGATATATATTGAGATTAATCTCATCTAGACTTCTAGAGTCGAGAGTATTTGACATGGCTCTCATCAGGACTCATCAAGTCGAGAGTATCAGTTATCACTCTTAATAGGACTTATGGAGTCGAGAGCAGTTGTTGTCACTCTGATCCAGACTTAGAGTCGAGAGTACTAGCTATCACTCTCATTAGGACTTATATAGTCGAGAGTATATGTTATAGGGTTCATGCTACTAAGGTGAGCTCATGAATTAGACCCACCAGATAGGATAATTATCCATCCTAGCAGTCCCGATTGCAGGCTTGCACCTCGGATCTGTGATGTCACCTTGTTGAGTTTATAGACTGAGAGTTATTTCTCTCATTAGAGCCACTGCTTCGACGTTACTTAGGACCAACAGTCCGTTACTAAGAGTAAGTAAGAGTCGTGGGCAATGCTCGGTCGGTGTATCCAGCAGCGTGTTTATGACATGCGATGGATACGAGTGTCATGATTTTGGGAGTAACGTAGAGACTGTAGGAAACAAGTTGCGGTCATTAATGTTTCCTGGAGCAATGTTGTGGTACATCAGTCTCTTATTTGGATGAATTAGGTAGATCCATTATTTATGAGACATTTGATATTATCACCTCATTAGCGACGATGATTATATGACATTAGATACCGACTGCATTAGTCTGTCATTTGAGATACCCTAACCTAAGACAACCACGTGTTGTCTATCTATGACATTAGAGACATGCTATGGGCTTAACTGTCATTATCTCATAAGAGCCTATGGCTGAGAGATCTCCTTTTTGTACGATATGTTGTTTATTTCTATCTCTTAGGACCATTTAATTTGTCGAGAGTTTCGCCTCTTTAAGGACTGGGGGCCGAGATATATGATTTTGTACATTGAGTATTTGATTGATTTTGAAGTTGATTGAGTTTGAGTTTCCTTGATATCTCTGAGGGCCTAACATTCAGAAGTTATCTCTTCCATTACGACTGTAGGTCGAGATAATTATTTGGTATTGCCTTCGATATTTTCTATGAATTGTTCTTTGTTTGGGATTTGTATTTCTTGCTATCTCCATGGACTAACAGTCGAAGTATTTACTTCCATTAGGACCGTAAGGAGATGGTATTTCTAGATGCTAATTTCTGTTCTTTGTATGGATTTTGTTCTATTTAGTTTCCATATTTTATGATTTGTCTTCTATGACTTTAAAGTCAGAAGTTATTACTTCCATTAGTGTTGTAAGTCGAGATTTGATACTTTGATTATTTATTTGGGATTATGCCTTCCTGATTTATATTTTTAGGGCTTGATAGTCGGAAGTTTACACTTCCGTTAGGACTGTGAGTCAAGAATCAAGATAGATATTTTGGTTGTTGACCCTTGGATTAAGTTTGATTTGGGATTTCTTTATTTATTATGGATTTCATGGTTACAATTTTTACTTATCTAGAGTATTTTGGGATTTCGATGGATTTGATTATTATCACCCGATTTATAGATGTCGTGATTATTACATGTTTATATGTATTTCTTGGGCGATATTTGGAATGTGTGGCATGGTGTATTATTATTATTATTATTATTATTATGCTATATGATGGATGTTTCATTGAGTAGTATTCGTACTTGGCTTTTTAATACCAATGTTATTGTTATGTACTCACATTGGGATTTAGATATAGTCTTACCCGTTTATTATTTATATAATACTCAGGTTAGTCCGAGACTTTTTAGATATAGGAACATTAGCCATTTTTGATGATTGGGCTTTAGAGGAGACGTTATATATTTATTATTTCGTATTTTGAGATGATGGCTATGTGTATGTTCTATTTGGAAGGCTCGTTGTATTATTTTGATGAAATGGCTAAGGGTTGTGTGTTGTGAACTTAGCTTGGTATATATTATCATAGTGAGACACCGTTTACTTTTTGGTATCAAATTGTTATGTATTATATTTTTCTGCTGCGATCTATGACTCTATGTTCATTTGGATATGTACTATATTGTTCTGTCCTGATAAGCCTACGTGTTTATTGCTTTGTGCCAATACTGGATACGTATATATTGATATATTTTGAGGTGAGATACGTACCAGTGTTAGTCTAATGGAATATTCACATGTGGTCGCTCATAATAAGCCTCATTCTTCGTATTATTAGACATTATTACATAGTAATCCTCTTTGGCAGTATGAGTGTAGAGGTGGGGCGTTACACAACTCCTCGAATTTAAAGGCAGAATTTTTTTGAATTTCTTGTACTTCTTAGTAGTCGTGTCCACCATTCATCATCTCCTCTGACGAAGTCCTTTTCTGCATTCCTGAACCAACCTTTAATCTACAACAACTAGTTCCAAGAGGTACAATAACACTTGTGGTTGTCAAACTTGTTTTTTATCTGACTGGTGTTGTAATCGATGCTCATCTTTGTGTTGAAGGCATTGGTGATTTCATTGTACCAGTAGTCAACCCAACCTTTTCGAGATCTAATTTTGGCGATACAAATGTCGATAAGGGCCAACATCTGTTCCTCGATCCAGTCTACAACGTGACGAGTAGAAGAACCGAAAGATCCCTGGGTCGACATTTTGAAAAAAAAAAATCAAAAAACTTCGAAAAAAATACTGGAGGTAAATATTAGTATTAAAAACGCAAATTTAATAAAATTTACCTTCAAAGAATGATTGAATTTAAGGATAGAAGAGGAAGAAGTGTTTTTTGGTGAAGAGAAATGAAGGAGGAGGAAATATAAAGAAGGGGAAGGGGTGACCATCATGAAAAGATGGTGGTGTCCGACATGCCGAAAGCGTTTGATATGTCAGATGCCAACCATTCATTTCCAACGATTCAGCAAAATAATACAAATGTGTGGGGCCCATACTTGATGCGTTAGATGTGGCCATTTTTTGGCTACGAACGGTACCTAATAAAGAGAGAAAAGCTGGAAATGCATCGTGTAACGACCCAGAATTACAGTCATTCGAATTTGGAATATTTAATTGATTTTAAATATTCAAAAGTTAATTTTATAATCTGAATAACTTATATTTCGAATATAATGATTTATTTGATAATTAAATTGTTTATTTAATATTTGAAATTGTGGAAATAATTGGATCTTGAATTTAATTTAATTGAAAATGATTTATAAAGTTAATTTAAAATCTATTTAAATTAGAATGGAGTTAGTAAACTTTTAATTGATTTAAAAGTTAAATGGGTGGAAATTGGAATTTATTTGATTTAATGAACGTGTAAAAATAGTCATTTTTGACACTGTCTCGGATTTCGACGAAACTAGTTTCATTGGATCCGTAATAGTGAGTTATTATAGGATTTCAAATTTCGTGGCGATTGGACTTACGGTTTGATCGTGGGAAGCTGAAACGCATAGAAATTTATTTAAGTAAATTTAATTAAAATAACTCGATTTCGAAAACCTATCTTTTGCATATGATGGAATTGGCCTCCGATATATATTCCATTATGTTCGGAATAAGGGTAAAACATTATGAACGCTAGGCGACATGCTTCGTTTGGAGTCCGAAAAATATTCGGGTGAATAGTGTTTTGAACTTGCCTATATAAGGATCCTAAACTAACCCTAAACTACCAAACCCTAGCCTTTCATTTCACAACCGCCACATACGATTTAACGGCCAGAAACTTCGATGATTCCTCCTCGTTTTTCACTCAATCTATCCACATTTAGCAATAACTTCCTAAATGAAAGTTGTAGAGCGCGTTGAGATCTACATATCCAACAGTGATGATCACCCATAACGAAGCGGATTGGTGGCGATTAGTGTTTGACGGGCGTGCGTTCGAGGGGATTTTCTGGTGAATTGGCGAAGCTGGAGATGGCCGGCCTTTGGCCATGGGAAGAGGGGATGTGGGCGCTCCGTTTGGCGTTGTCTGATCGACCTCTGGGCGAACGAGGAAGCAGCGGTGATCAACTAAGAAATGGCGGTGCGGTTAGGTTTCTGGAACCGGAGAGGAAGAAGGAGAAAGGGGATTCACGACCGGGATCTGATCGGGGAAATCAACGGTGCAGATTTTGTTTATAAAAAATAATTTTTTTTGTAAATTAATTGTTTTGAAATCGTTAAACTTACAAATGTTATAACTTCTTCATACGAGGTCCGATTCAGACGAAACGAGTTGCATTGCACCCGTTACTGAAAATACTATGAATAGGAATTGGATTTGATCAATTTGGAGCTCGCATGTTTTTTGGGTAAAATTAAACGGTACTCCAAATAAAACGCTGCAACGACGACTGCAAGCAAAGTGAGTAAAACTCACTCTCTTTGGCCCGCTTATATTTTTATATAAGTGAGAATAATTTTATTATGTTGTTTGATAATTGTTTGGATGTTATACTATATTATTAGTAGTTGGATATATTCCTGCCTATTGTAGCAGATGAGACCCTATACGTTCCCGTGTATGAGCGGATGACCCTTTGTACGCGCGTCTGCCTCGAAGCTGACAATGTACATATTTTTCTCATATATGTATTTGTTGTAGGTTACTCGTTGGAGGGATCCAACTGGATTCCTCACCATTGTTGATTTTTATTTACACATATTGTTATATATGTTGTACCATGTGATGTTTGATGTGATGGATGTCATGTTTGATATTATTAACGTGAATCCCCTTATTTAGCACTTTTGCAACATTGGGCCATATTTTTGGAATTTTAAAATATTAAAATGATGATTTCGACTTTAAAAAAAAGATTTCAAAGTGATTTTGAAAATATATATGTTTTAATAAATTTTCGAGTGATTAAAGAAATGGATTTATTTTAAATAAATAAAAAGTTATAATTTTTATGTTATAAAAATTAGGGTTTTGTGAAATATACTTAAATATGATTTTTGAAATATGGAGTTAACTATTTTGTAAAATAAGTTAAATTGAGATTTTTGAAATTATTATAAATGGTTTATATATGAGATTTATAAAATTGATATTTTGTGAATAAAAGTAATGGAATTATAAACTAATTTTATAAGTGTTAAATTGAAGTTATAAATGAATCTTATAAGTAAATAAGATTTTTAAAGTAATGAAGTTATAAAAGGAATGTTATAAATAAAGAGATTTATAAATGAGTTTTCATAAATAAATCAGATTATAAAGGAAAGGATATACAAAATGAATTTTTATAATATAAGTGATGTGTAAAATCAAAGTTTTTTAAAAATAGAAACGGGAAGTGTAAACATTGATTTATAAATGTGAAGATGACTTATTAGATAAGCTAAATATGGATTTTTATAAAAGGAAATATATTTATGTTTTTAAAGTGAATAATCCTTAAATTGAATGATTTGAAAGTGATATTGTAAAATGGAGTTTAAATGGTTTGAAAAGCGAATTTAAAATATGTTAATTATCGAAAACATAGATTTCAACATTTATTGTTGAAATAGACGTTTTCATGAAAAGAAAGGAAGGCATGGACTATAACGCTATTGTTATAGTACATGATTTCCAAAAGAAAATATTTTATATAGTTATGGGATTTATTTATATATACTATATTTGACGTTGATATTCGAAATAGTAACTTTTATCCATTTTGAAGTTAAGAATGTTGTTCAGTCAAGGCGTGGTAGTGATACCTCAACTTGATTGTCTTCATTGTTAACTAATAAATAGTTGAAGTTCGATTTTGAAGATTAATATTAAATATAGTTAATCGAATCCCTATACTAGTATTATTGGGTTGTCGTAACGATGCTTTACGCAACATTCGTTTTGACCCAAATAAAGTATGTTTTGAAGAATGTTTTTCTTAAAGATGTTGCAAATATACTTAATCATTTATTTAAGCATATGAAATATTTTCTAAGTGTTGAAATGAAATGATTTGTAAATTACTTATTATTGAAATAAGTATATGGAAATGTTTTCCAAATATCGAAATATTGAATGGTTTTAGAAATATATCTTTTAAAGATAATTTAAAGTAAATAAATTGGAAAGTGAATTGATTTAAAAATGATTTAATAAATCAGGCCTAGTGACTGTTTAAGTGCTAAATTATATTTTTGGCCATTTTAGTTTCTCGACTTGATGTGGAAACTATTTAGTCATACACTTAGTACGTAGCCATCTGTGTAGGCTTGTTTATCATTTGGTGTAAAGGATGTTGATTCGAGTAGTGCGGAGTGATTACTCTAATCTACCGAGCTTCCTTCTTGGCCGAAGGATAGCAAGTTGAAAGTGGAAAATGTGATAAGTCTACGAGACTTGGGTCCTGTATGAGGTTGAGTAACGCTTTTGCGATGTTGGTGCGAAGAGGCCGGGATCGGTTTATCCGAAAATCACTTCGGACCAACCTATATACGACGATTGTGCAAGTTTGTTGATGATATTGATATTTAGGATCTTCATAGTGAAGGACTGCTTGTTGATCGTTTGGGGTTAAAATCCCAATATACATATAGTAGAAGTTGTCTCTTCGTTATGAAATATCCAATGCAAGGACTATTCGCTACCAATCCTAGGGATTTCTCAATAGGATGTGGTAGGAAAGTACCTTCGGTTTGTCCTGTTCCTAGATAACTTGTATAAATGTATGTCTGACATTACATTTCTAATATTACGTACATTGGTTTTTACAAACATACATCTATGGTGGCGGAGATGGAAACTTCTTTTGTTTAACACCCTTCTTGGGACGTACGAGCTCAAGGGTTGTATTTTTGTGGAAGGCATTTAGTAGTCAATGAAAATGGCAATGTGGCATTCAAAGATGATGATGTTGTGATATGTGAAAGGTATTCGATACCTCTATTGGCCTCACACCCCAGGAAATGACTAAAACAAGGTAGAAGCGACAAGGCTAAGTGCGTCGCTCCCATTAGGAGATGTCATGATCCTTCAAGATTTACTCTACACATGTCTAAGTATGTGGTGAATGCATGACCCAGGTACCCGTTAAAGGTCGGTAATGATCGGCGTGATGACATATTCGGTACTATCCAGGAAGGGGTAAGCCGGTCTTCTGTTGGTTTTGGCGCCGAGTATCTCGACCCTAGGTACATCCCTCTAGAGGTGTACCGAGTTCGGAAAAGGTAGTCCCTTACCTTGTCATTTGTATGGAATCCAATATCCACTACGTGTCTGCCATTTTGTTTGTAAACCTATTATGCTGGAATTTAATAATGTAACAATTTCAGTTATGATTAATTATTATTTATGCAATAGAAACTATTTTAATATAAGAGAATTTGATATGAAATGTTTTGGTTATCGTAAGGGAAAAACCCGTCTGTGTTTATGTGTGGATGTGGTCTTACGAGATTCCTTTTGTTTTGATAAAGAAAGTTTGGTAATCTTAAAACTTTAAAATTCAATTAAGATGTGTTTTTCTCACGCTGGTTTACCAGACTGATCCGGGTGTTCTTCCCTTCCAATGCTCGGGTCAGACCGAGTATATTTACAGGTTCAGATTTGGTGCTTTTGGAGTTTCTGCAGACGAGTTGGAGATCTACATGTCGTATACATGTATATGTTTATTTTCCACTGCATTGTTGTTGTAAATTATCAGCATTTATGAGGACAGGTTGTTATAACTGTCCAGGCCGATAATTATTTATTTGTGTACTCTGATTAATGTGTGTGTATATTACAGTTTCTCTTTTGTAAAGATTATTCATCTATATTATATGTTATTCCGCTGCGATGTGAGATTCTGTATTGTTGTGGTTCTGTTTCCCTCTTCTTCTTCTCTTCTTTTCTTCTCTCTTCTTTCTTTCTTCTCACCCTCTCTCTTCTTTCTCGTGACTTTTCATCATACTATTTTTTTGTGTCGGGTATGTTTGGTTTATTGTCGATTCAAAGGGTACATATTTGCAGGTCGTCACAGCGATTTATCAGAGCTTTGGGTTTAGCAATAAACCTAGGCTTTGATGAGTACTCATTATAGATATGGTTAGTAATACCATAGAATGAGTCTGAGTGTGTGTGTGTGTGTGTATAAGCGCGTATTTATTAGTGATATAAAAATGTTTTATATTGGGTTATTTGTTTTGTTAAATTTGAATTTTGGGTTCTGGTCGATGCGTCTAGCTAACATCATCGATTGGGATTCCAAAACACTTGAGCAAGCAAACTAACATAATATTGTTTTTAAATTGGGTAAATGAAATAATTTTACCTTAATTATATTTTCTATATAAATAATAGTTTTTCATAAAATATTATAGTTAGATGATTTGTTGGTTGTTAACAAATGGTAATATTTGATTATTGTCATTTGTTATTTGTTGTGTCTAAATAAAAGATGTTATCATTATCAATCTAAACAAAGATAAACAAAAATTTAAATGAACGTATATAAGAAAAGTGAAATAAGAGAAATTATATAAGTATAAATTTGTAAATGTAATTTATAAATAGAAGGATTTAAAAGAAATAAAAAGCACTGAATTCACTACAGTCGTTGGGAAATAATTCGGGTGGTGACTGCAGCATCATCAGTATTCATTTTCGAGTTTCTAAGTGATGAATTTGCTACGTTAATAATTTACTAATGAAGTTTAGATTTGTTTTGGTAAAACAAGTTTTGATTTTAAAATCCAAAGTATAATTTGATAAAAGTGTAAGAAAATAAGTTTTTGAACTTATAAATTGAAAATGGTATGTATCAGGAAAAGAAATTTAAATTGAGATATGAAATTAAAATTTTAACTAAAGCGAAGTTAAATATATTGAGTTAGTAAAATAAATTATATGAAATTGAAGTTTAACCAAAGAAAAGTTAAATAAATTGTATTGAATTTGAAATGAATTAGATAGATATTTGAAATGAATCAAATAAAAGTGAATATAAACTTAAGCTGTAAAGTGATTATATAACCATGAATTGAAATTATAGAATGGAAGTAAACTTAAGTAAATTTTCATGAAATTTTAGGTAACTAAGTTTGTATAACTTACAAATTTGAGGATAGCAAGTTAAAACAAATTTTCTATTTGTTGAATATGAATGTTAAGAAATAAAATCTGAATTTGAACTATAAGTTGAATTTTAAGTTTAGTCAAATAGAATGAAATGTTGTAAAGGAATTTAACTTAAGTAAAATTAAATAAAGTGGATTTTGATATTCAAAATGAATCAATGAAATGAAGTAATGAAATGAATAATGATCTTGAGTTATAAAATAAAATTCAACTTAAGTTGCAAAATAAATTGAATTGGACTAATGAAAATAAATTAGTTAATTGAATATGATTTGGAATGTTATTTGTTAAAATTGAATATAACTTAAGTTAAGAAGTGATAATAAACATAAGAAGTGTTGTATAAAATTGTTAAAATTGATCATGAACTTAAGTAAAGAATTTTATGTAATGGTTGTTAAGTGTCATTAGTATTAAATAAAATATACTAAGTAAATTAAATATGGAATGAGATGTTGTTAAACATGAATTGAATTTAAGTGAATATTAATAAGTGGAAGGTAATGAATGTAAATTGATTGAATGAGAAATCAATCGAATATTGATAGAATGAATGTTAATCAATTTGAAAGTGAACGTGAATAAAATTGAATGTTAATGATTTGGATGTAAATGAAAGGAATGTAAATTGGTTGAATGAAAATTAGTTGCATATGAATAATTGAATGTTAATAAAACGAATGTAAATAGGTTGAAAACAAATCAAATGAATGTTAATAAGAAGGAAAGTTAATAAAAATTAAAACCATTAACATTGAAATGTATATTAACTTGGTTATGGCATTAGATGGATGTTAGTTGTTGGATGGTTTCTTTTGTTGCATGTGTTACATTTGCATATGATTATTATATAGTTATTTTATATATTGATATTATTTTCTATATACATGTTCTCATTGGTTTGTTGAGTGTTTAGTAGGTGCAGATGGCGTATGCTTCGCATTTGGAGCTCGCTTTCATGCTATATTGCTTATATATGCTTGATAATAATATATAAGGTACATATCTCGGATTACATATCGTACTTTTATATTTTTCCCTATGATGCCTCATCCTCGAAGATGAGATGTACATTTATGATATATATATTGTGATTTTACTATGATTGAACCGCGCAAAGGAGACTCTGGCGAATTTTTCTTAAAATTTAAGGCGTTAGAAAATTTTGGGAAAATTTTTGATAACTAAAAGTTTAGTTTTTGAGTTAAAAGTTAAACGATATTAGTTGGTTTTGAAAAGATAACTATGAATGGATTTGAAAACTTAGAAAAGTTTTTATAAGAAGTTTAACTAATGGATTTTGGAAAAGCTAAAAGGTTTAAATGATTTTGGTAATCTAGTTTGAACAAATTGTTTTGAAAAGTTAATGGGATTTTGTGGCATTTTCTTACTTGGTAATTTCGGGGACGAAATTCTTTTAAGGAGGGGAGAATGTAACAACCCAGAATTTCAGTTATTCGAATTTGGAATATTTAATTGATTTTAAACATTCAAAAGTTAATTTTATAAGCTGAATAACTTATATTTCGAATATAATGATTTATTTGATAATTAAATTGTTTAATTTAATATTTGAAATTGTGGAAATAATTGGATCTTGAATTTAATTTAAATGAAAATGATTTATAAAGTTAATTTAAAATCTATTTAAATTAGAATGGATTTAGTAAACTTTTAATTGATTTAAAAGTGAATAAGTGGAAATTGGAATTTATTTGATTTAATTAACGTGTAAAAATAGTCATTTTTGACACCGTCTCAAATTTCGACGAAACCAATTTCATTGGATCCGTAATAGTGAGTTATTATAGGATTTCAAATTTCACAGCGATCAGCCTTACGGTTTGGTCGTGCAAAGCTGAAACGCAAAGAAATTTATTTAAGTAAATTTAATTAAAATAACTTGATTTCGAAAACCTATCTTCTGTATATGATGGAATTGGCCTCCGGTATATATTCCATTGTGTTCGAAATAGGGGTAGTAAAACATTATGAACGCCAGGCGGCACGCTTCGTTTGGAGTCCGAAAAATATTCGGGTGAATAGTGTTTTGAACTTGCCTATATAAGGATCCTAAACTAACCCTAAACTACCAAACCCTAGCCTCTCATTTCACAGCCGCCACTGTAATGACCCGTAAATTTTAATGGTTTTAATAAGGTAATTAACTGAAATTTGTGAAAATTTTAAATAATTGAATTTTGAAATAAAAATTCGATATTTGGAATACGGCTGTTTAAACATAGCAAATGGTAAGTTTTCATCAGATAATATGGAAGTTTATTTTCTTGTATAATTTTACTTAAATTTAAATCAGTTAACATTTGATTATAATAAAATATTTTCGAAACCTGAATATTTTTATACAATAAATTTGTAAATTATTTTCCGAGTGAGACGTCATATTCCATTTCACCAAATTTGGACTTCTCTAGCTTCGTTTGTCTTATTTTCAGCGAATTTGCAGCATTTTCGGTACCGAATATCGACTTTTGATAGGATGGTCCTATCACCGATATCCGTGTAACGTTTTAATCGTCTCATCGTACTGATCTCTGTAGTATATTCATCTCTGTATTTCGGTGTCCGTTACGCGACGAAGATCGCGAAACAGATAGCCGTATCGGTTACGAAATTTCAACTTTTTGATCCCTGGTCCATTCAAATTCGCCAACGGTCGAGAATTAAATGGTCATCAGTTTATTTTGGTCTTGAATTCCAGCGTTTTGATTTCCTCTATTCCCAATGTTAAATTTATTTGTTGGTTCGTTTCCTTTTGGTTCTACCAGTTTAAATATAAAATCTTTAATAATAGTTGTAATATCCTTGGTGTCACACTTTTTTGATGTAAGCGTGAACTATCAAAAATGCCCTCTACATATATTATCAAATCTTAATATCACTTAAAAATAGGACCTAATAAATAAACTTCATTTACCAATTCAAAATGCTCTTTTATAAATATTACCAAATTTTACTATCACTTAAAAATAGGATCTAATAAATAAACTTTTTTTTACCATTCAAAACCCATGTTAACAAGTATTACCAAATCTCAATATCGCTTAAAAAATAGATCTAACAAATAAACTTTTTTTATAAATTCGATCTTTATTAATTGATGATAGAAATAAAATTCAAACTAACTAAAAATTAGATGTTGAAGCATCGAATAAAAATTCAAACCAACTACACCTGTATGTGTTAAACATATATAATTTGTAGAAAAATAATTCACGCGCGGAGCGCGTGCCATAACGCTCGTATACAAATATAAAGATCTATAGCCATTTTTTCTCCCACTTTTGCAATTTTCTTCCTCCTCCATATGTTTTCTCGGCCTTCCATTTCCCAATTCTCCAATGCCGTGAATCCATCCCACCTCCATCTCACTCCACCTTTTCCACCCATGCTTGGCCACCACCCTTCACCTCCTATCCCCGAGCTCCTCCACCTATAAATGCCAAACCTCTCCTCGCCACCTTCTCTCTCCAGCGTGCTCCTCTCCGCCACAACCCATCAATTGCCGAGCCTCACATCACTCCTTCCAGACAACCGCTGCCACACTCTGACCTGCCACCTCCACTTGTAGCCTAGACGAAACCCTTCACCTACTTCACCTGCCCAGCCCATCACCTCAGCTTCGCCTCGTGCTGGCCTCCCACTGCCAACCACTGTGTACCGCAGACGTTCTTCCCTCCGGCATGCACTGCCACCCGACCACCTGCCGTGTTCTCTGCCGACGACCCAGAGCGCACAGCCTCGCCCATACGCGGCCATTCCCCTTTCTTTCATATCGCAGCTTCACACGTTAAGTAAGTATTATATAATATATGTTATATATATAAATATATATGAGTTGTTATATTTGGATTCCTTTGTTTATATATTCTCTCTTCTTTACTGTTGATGTATATATAATTATACAATTGCAACCTTGTTTTTTTTTGCTGTGAAAGAAAAAGCAAGTAATATATATTTACAGTCTCCTTTTGCTTTACAGAAAGGTGTATTGATTTTGAGTATTATAAGTATGTTATATATATATTATATGGTATTGTATTATAATACGGTAGATCATATTTTAAGTCTTAGCCTGTTGTAAGTATATATTATTTAAGTAAGCTATGTGACAGAGTTACATATTTTAGATGATACAGCTACATTATAAAGTTGTACACTTTTTGATACTTTACCGCTATCATATATTATGTAGTCTATATAAATTATATATATATCAGTTATATATTCAGTGTAAGTCAGTTTATATATTTTTTTTTGATTTGAAATAAATGTTCTAGGATTTGAGATCGTAAAGATTTTATTTTAGGTGCTTCTGTTTCAAAGATGAGATTAAAGTTTACTTTAAACTTTAAGATGTACTTAAGTTACAGGATTCTGAAATATATATGGATATCTTGATTTAAAAATAATATATATATATATATATATAGGTATATTGATATATATATGTTTAATAAATGTGATACTTTGAAATGTATGTATATAAATGTTAAAGTATATATATTTAAATTTACTTGGAAATAGTTTGTAATAGCTATAATATATTTTATATACTCGATTTTAAATATATGCATTTTAAATGTATCATTGATTTTAAATATATATATATACTTTGATTCGAGTATTTGAGGTTTTAAAAATATAATACATATTCATAATGCGGTTTTTGTATATATGCATATATTTGAATACGTGTTTTAAATTTTTGAGTTTTAAATATATAGCTATACATACATTTCATTTTCAGTTATATATCTTCGTTCTAACTTGCTTTGATTCGTTTCCATCGATTCAAATTTCTAGCTTCATCGATGTTCGAATCTGCATCTGAGTGGCGTGTCCATATCCGAGTGCATAACCGTATCACCATCTTCGCCATCTCATTCTTGTATTTTTCTAGCCTCGAAAGATGAGCAATCACTCACGATTAACATCCTTATATTTATTAAATTTGATTTCAATTGAAATATGCTGCAAAATTGAACTGTTAATTTTATAATTGATATATATGTTATGCTGTTATTTGTAACTGTTCACCTATGAGATATGACACCATATCCTGTTGTTTATATTTTATTTATCACTGGTGATATATGCTTGTTGTTATTATGTTATATTATTATCATAACTGTTCTCACTCTGCAAGTTCCATGTTTCCTCTAGGTTGAAATGATACATACTCGAATGATTTTGTAGAATAAGAGGAAATCGTTATGGGTTGAAATGATAAACCCAAGCGATTTTCATTGACTTTGAATTTTGGGATTGCGGGTTGAAATGATATATACCCGTAGATATTTAAATTGCGGATTGAAATGATAAATATCCGTATCACTTGACCATAGGATATAAAATTATATACAGACACCGTTGGTATATATATATATACTTTGAAAATGATTTTTCAAGGTTTTGAAAGGGAAATATATGGTTTTAATAAATATTGATTTTAAATATTATATATAAATAAATGTTATTTTTATAAAGGTTTAAAATTTTAAATTTTTAAATTTATATGTTTGGAAAACTTAAATTTATAAGTTAGTTTTGAAAATATAAATTTTAATATCTTACTTATAATTTTACTATTTTAATATATATATATATATAAATAAGTTTTAATATAAAATAAATATATATAATAAGATTTAATTTAATAAAATTTAATTTAATTAGTATATAATATGTTTTAAAATATTTATTTAAAATCTATATTAATACTTTAAAATATACTTATAACTTTAATAATAAGGGTTGGAAAGATAAATTAATGTTGACTTGGAATTTAAATTGGTTAATAATTGAAATTAAGAAAGAATTGATTTAAACTTATTGGTTTTGAGATTTTGAAAAGATATGATTATAACTTGGTTTATAACTTGATTTGATAAAAAGTGATTAAATGAATATTCTCAACTTTTAATAAAATTGAGATTGAGTGTTTAATATTGATTTAGGTATATAAATTTGGATTTAAATAAATTGTTATAAAAACGATTAAGTGAATATTTTCCAATTTGAATGAAATTAAAGTTAAATGTTGAAATATAATTGAAATTTATATTGTAAATGTTGAATATTTAAACTGGAATCTTTGAACTTTAAATTGAAATGGTTAAACTAGAATTGATTTAAATTGAATTTTGGAATTTAAGATGATTTAAATCGATTTGTGAAATTAGAGGAAACTATTTATTATGTAAACTATTTATTATATGATTTCAAAAGTGTTATGATTTCGAAAGTGTTATAAATTTGAAAGTGTTACGATTCTGGAAATGAATATTATTTAAAGTGAATAATAATATTGAATTGATATGTTTTGAAATGAATATGATATTTTGATATGAAGTATGAACTATTTGAAATGAAATGACCACGGTGTTATAATAACATTTGGTTGTTAAAGAGATTGAGATCAGATATTGTCATACTCTCTGCCAATACCGAAAACCACTTTAACAACTGTGTACGTGGTGGAGATTCCAGAATGAAGTAGGATGGTTTGGTGACGATTCTATATGGTATTTACGTAGCCCTGACTCCCATGAGTCAGCTTGATGCGGCTAAAAAAGGAGCCACGCCGGGCCAAGTGAGGTCATTCCTCCGATCGGACACATTTCTTCGATACCATTCTATTGCTTTTGTGATTTGATTGGGTGCACCCTTTGATTTGGGAGTGTGTCACGAGGTGGGCGGTAGTAGCTACTATGCGTTACCACCAGTCTGGATACGCAAACGGTATATCTACCCTGGCATTGCCTCGAGTGCCTTGTCGCATGCCATATCGCGCCTTCTACGAGTTTGGTTTGTACCATACCTATGGAGTGCCCTCTGATATCCCTTCAGTTTACGGAGGAATTACGGTACTGTATATACTGTGGGAATATATAAAAATGTGTTAAGGGGGATATGGGTAACGCCTTAACGCTATTTCAATAGTTTACTTTACTATAAACATATTATAATAGCATATATTACTACATAGTAGATAGTTCCACGGATCCTTAGAGGATGGGTATCCCAAACATCCTTTAAGTTACTTGTATTTCAGTTGACATTTCACTTGAGTTGAATTTATTAATACGAGAATGTTAATCCTGACTTGGGGGTTTTGTGTTTTGCTTTACGCTCGGGTCAGACTGAGTCTCACAGCATTTGAGACTCACCTTTGGAGCTTTGCTTGAAGATCCATCTATGTCTATTCAGCTTTCAACTACCCAGTTGTTTTGTTCAGACTTGTCATCTATTTATATTCGAGACTACATTGTATTGGAGATATTCTGTTGTATTTTATTTCAAACTCTGTTGTTTTTTTATAGTAGCTTCATGAACTACTATTATCTATTCCGCTGCTTATTGTTATATTACTCTGTGTCTATGATTCTATGATTGATTTATTTACTGTATATGCTGAGTTTTGACAAATATAAATTAACAATCTGATATTTTGAGCAATTCAAGTCCGACATGTGCGGATGCGAATGGCACGAAATAGCGGTTCATTACAGCCACATACGATTTAACGACCAGAAATTTTGATGATTCCTCCTCGTTTTTTACTTAATCCATCCACATTTAGCAAGAACTTCCTAAACGAAAGTTGTAGAGCGCGTTGAGATCTACATATCCAACGGTGATGATCACCCATAACGAAGCGGATTGGCAGCGATTAGTGTTTGAAGGGCGTGCATTCGAGGGGATTTTTTAGCGAATTGGTGGAGCCGGAGATGGCCGAGGGAAGAGGGGGTGTAGGCGCTCCGTTTGGCGTTGTCTGATCAACCTCTGGACGAACGAGGAAGCGGCGATGATCAACTAAGAAATGGCGGTGTGATTAGGTTTCTGGAACTGGAGAGGAAGAAAGGGGATTCACGGCCGGGATCTGATCGAGGAAAATCAACGGTGCAGATTTTGTTTATAAAAAATATTTTTTTTTTGTAAATTAATTGTTTTAAAATCTTTAAACTTATAAATGTTATAACTTCTTTATACTAGGTCTGATTCAGACGAAATGAGTTTCGTTGCACTCGGTACTGAAAATACTATGCATAGAAATTGGACTGGTCGATTTGGAGCTCGTAGGATTTTTGGGTAAAATTAAATGCTCGTTTAATTTAATTCCAAATAAAACGCTGCAACGACGACTGCAAGCAAAGTGAGTAAAACTCACTCTCTCTGGCCCGCTTATATTTTTATATAAGTGGGAATAATTTTATTATGTTGTTTGATGATTGTTTGGATGTTATACTATATTATTAGTAGTTGGATATATTCCTGCCTATTGGAACAGATGAGACCCTATACATTCCCGTGTATGAGCGAATGACCTTTTGTATGCGCGTCTGCCTTGAAGCAGACATTGTACATATTTTTCTCATATGTGTATTTGTTGCAGGCTACAGGTTGGAGGGATCCAAGTGGATTTCTCATCATTGTTGATTTTTATTTACACATATCGTTATATATGTTGTACCATGTGATGTTTGATGTGATGGATGCCATGTTTGCTATTATTGATGTGAATCCCCTTAATTAGCGCTTTTGCAGCATTAGACCAAATTTTTGGAATTTTAAAATATTAAAATGATGATTTTGACTTTTAAAAAAAAGATTTCAAAGTGATTTTGAAAAAATATATATTTTAATAAATTTTTGAATGATTAAAGAAATGGATTTATTTTAAATAAATAAAAAGTTATAATTTTTATGTTACAAAAATTATGGTTTTGTGAAATATACTTAAATGTGATTTTTGAAATATGGAGTTAACTATTTTGTAAAATAAGTTAAATTGATATTTTTGAACTTGTTATAAATGGTTTACATATGAGATTTATAAAATTGATATTTTGTGAATAAAAGTAATGGAATTATAAACGAATTTTATAAGTGTTAAAATGAAGTTATAAATGAATCTTATAAGTAAATAAGATTTATAAAGTAATGAATTTATAAAAGGAACGTTATAAATAAAGAGATTTATAAAATGGGATTTCATAAATAAATCAGATTATAAAGGAAAGGATATACAAAATGAATTTTTATAATATAAGTGATGTGTAAAATAGAAGTTTTTTAAAAATAGAAATGGGAAGTGTAAACATTGATTTATAAATGTGAAAATGACTTATTAGATAACCTAAATATGGATTTTTATAAAGGTTTATAT
This sequence comes from Allium fistulosum, assembly GCA_030737815.1. NCBI lineage: Eukaryota > Viridiplantae > Streptophyta > Magnoliopsida > Asparagales > Amaryllidaceae > Allium > Allium fistulosum. The sequence goes on from CM060903.1 coordinate 1,460,114,333, forward strand.
TCACGTTTTTAAAGTGAAAAAACCTTAAATTGAATGATTTGAAAGTGGTATTGTAAAATGGAGTTTAAATGGTTTGAAAAGTGAATTTAAAATATGTTAAGTATCGAAAACATAGATTTCAACATTTATTGTTGAAATGGGCGTTTTCATGAAAAGAAAGGAAGGCATGGACTATAACGCTATTGTTATAGTAAATGATTTCCGAAAGGGAATACTTTATATAGTTACGGGATTTATTTATATATCCTATATTTGACGTTGATATTCGAAATAGTAACTTTTATCCATTTTGAAGTTTAGAATGTTGTTCAATCAAGGCGAGGTAGTGATACCTCAACTTGATTTTCTTCATTGTTAACTAATAAATAGTTGAAGTTCGATTTCAAAGATTAATATTAAATATAGTTAATCGAATCCCTATACCAGTATTATTGGGTTGTCGTAACGATGTTTTACGCAACATTCGTTTTGACCCAAATAAAGTATGTTTTGAAGAATGTTTTCCTTAAATATATTGCAAATATACTTAATCATTTATTTAAGCATATGAAATATTTTCTAAGTGTTGAAATGAAATGATTTGTAAATTACTTATTATTGAAATAAGTATATGGAAATGTTTTCCAAATATCGAAATATTGAATGGTTTTAGAAATATATCTTTTAAAGATAATTTGAAGTAAATAAATTGGAAAGGGAATTGATTTATAAATGATTTAATAAATCAGGCCTAGTGACTGTTTAAGTGCTAAATTATATTTTTGGCCATTTTAGTTTCTCGACTTGATGTGGAAACTATTTAGTCGTACACTTAGTACATAGCCATCTGTGTAGGCTTGATTTTCGTTTGGTGTAAAGGATGTTGATTCGAGTAGTGCAGAGTGATTACTCTAATCTACCGAGCTTCTTTCTTGGCCGAAGGATAGCAAGTTGAAAGTTGGAAACGTGATAAGTCTACGAGACTTGGTTTTCGTATGAGGTTGAGTAACGCTTTTGCGATGTTGGTGTGAAGAGACCGGGATCGGTTTATCCGAAAATCACTTCGGACCAACCTATATACGACGATTGTGCAAGTTTGCTGATGACATTGATATTTAGGATCTTCATAGTGAAGGACTGCTTGTTGATCGTTTGGGGTTAAAATCCCAATATACATATTGTAGCAATAGTCTCTTCGTTATGAAATATCCAATGCAAGGACTATTCGCTACTAATCCTAGGGATTTCCCGATAGGATGTGGTAGGAAAGTACCTTCGGTTTGTCCGGTTCCTAGACAACTTCTATGGATGTATGTCTGACATCGTATATCTAAGATTACGTACATTGGTTTTTACAAACATACATATGTGGTGGTGGAGAAGGCAACTTCTCTTAGCTTAACACCCTCCTTGCGACGTACGAGCTCAAGGGTTGTATTTTTGTGGAAGGCAATTAGTAGTCAACGGAAATGGCAATGTGGCATTCAAAGACGATGATGATGTGATATATGAAAGGTATTTGATACCTCTTTTGGCCTCACACCCCAGGAAATGACTAAAACAGGGTAGAAGCAGCAAGGCTAAGTGGGTCGCTCCCATTAGGAGATGTCATCATCCTTCTAGATTTACTCTACACATGTCTAAGTATGTGGTGAATGTATGACCCGGGTACCCATCAAAGATCGGTAACGACTAAGGTGATGACATATTCGGTACTATCCAGGAATGGGTAGGCCGATCTTGTGTTGGTTTAGGCGCCGAGTATCTCGACCCTAGGTACATCCCTCTAGAGGTGTATCGAGTTTGAAAAAGGTAGTCTCTTACCTCGTCATTTGTATGGAATCTGATATCCACTACGTGCCTGCCATTTTTTTTGTAAACTTATTATGCTGGAATTTAATAATGTGACAATTTCAGCTATGATTAATTATTATTTGTGCAATAGACACTATTCTAATATAAGAGAATTTGATATGAAATGTTTTGGTTATCATAAGGGAAAAACCCTTCTATGTTTATGTGTGGACGTGGTCTTACGTGATACCTTTTGTTTTGATAAAGAAAGTTTGGTAATCTTAAAACTTTAAAATTCAGTTAAGATGTGTTTTTCTCACGCTGGTTTACCAAACTGCTCCGGGTGTTCTTCCCTTTCAATGCTCGGGTCAGACCGAGTATATTTACAGGTTCAGATTTGGTGCTTTTGGAGCTTCAGCAGACGAGCTGGAGATCTTCATATCGTATACACATATCTGTTTATTTTTCGCTGCATTGTTATTGTAAATTATTAGCATTTGTGAGGACAGGTTGTTATAACTGTCCAGGCCGATAATTATTTATTTGTGTACTCTGATTGATGTGTGTATATTACAGTTTCTCTTTTGTATAGATTATTCATCTATATTATATGTTATTCCGCTGCGATGTGAGATTCTGTATTGTTGTGGTTCTGTTTCTCTCTTCTTCTTCTCTTCTCTTCTTCTCTCTTCTTTCTTTCTTCTCACCCTCTCTCTTCTTTCTCATGACTTTCCGTCATTCTTTGCTTTTTTGGTCGGGCATGTTTGGTTTATTGTCGATTCAAAGGGTACGGATTTGCCGGTCTCACACATTGCCATGCTGGATGAATCACATTACTACTCGTTTTACACCCATATAGCTTTGTGGGAAATGTTGGATCTAGGAATGAGCAACGGATACATGGTGAGTGCTTGTAATGTATTTTTCTTTGGTGCAAATCATCAATAATAAAGAGGTATGTGTTCCTAGATCAACAATTCTTTTTTTCTAACACAAACATAATCTTGATATTAACCTAGAAATTGAGATGTTCAAAAATTATGTGACCATAAGCCATAGTCTATTTCTAATTTCTTTTGCAACCAGAGCTGGCCCGGTGGGCCGTCTACTAAGCCGACGGGCTGTGGAAACCCATAGGGGCTGGGCAATAAACAATAAAAGGAGAAAATTTGTATATACATCACTGTGCTTATATATATCATGTACATTATAAATAAACAAAAAGGTATTCGTCTAAGTGGTTAATATAACTTGGTACTAAACAAGAGGTTAGGAGTTCAATTAACGCTCATATGATTTTTATAGCTGTATTCTAAAAAATATTGAAGGGAGAATTTGATTTTGATCGATACTTGTTATATTATTAGGACAATAGTTTAAAATTGATTTACATTGTTCTTCTTAATCGTTATGGAATTTATAAACTTTGATGAAATATTCATTAAACTCACTACACATACTTTGGTTAATCACAAGAACCTATATGTTCACAACATATATTTTTGTTTTAAGTTATATTGATAAGAGATTTTAATTTTAAAATAATTAGTTATAAAAATTATCCAAAATTTTCTTATGAAGAAACGAAAAGTGCAATAACTAATATCATTCCAAACAAAATAAAAAATTTGTGAAAAGAAAACTAACTTTAAAAATTTAGAATATATCGTAAAATTATATACTTTATGTTTTTCATTCTCTTCAATATTTTAATGGAAAATGAGAATAATGTCCAATGAATTTTGTCACATAAGGAGAAAGATGTTTGTTTGACATTATATTGTTACATTTTTTCAACATTATGAAGTTTTTAGAAAAAATGTAAATGCTCGATCATTTTTACTTCTTTTATTTATAGCAAGAGTGATATTTTATTCAACAGAGCACTCGTTTTGATGTCTCAAAGGTTTAAACCAATGAACTCTAAAACCCGAGTTTAAAGTGCTATACCACTAACAAATTAAGCTTGCGGTCCTTAACGAATCATTTTTACTTCTTGTTTTAAATAATTAATAAATAGTCCTAAAAGACCGTAGTCTTTTTGTTTCAAATAATTGAAAAAATCTATCAGGTTAGAAAATTTATCAAAACTATCATCGAATGTTATGTTTTCTCATGATTATTTTTCTGAGAATTCAAACATTCTCAATTTACAAAAAATATAATGTGAAATATATATATTTGTATGTTTATTATAATATGATAATGTGGAACTTATATGAATTTGGTTTCTGTAAGCCAATTTAAGTTTTTGTGCGAAAAAATTCAAGCGAAATTTTTTTAGGGCTAGGGCCACCCACTCTATTGGGCCACCACTGTTCGCAATTCACACCTAACAAGAGAAATGACGTAGTCAAAACATTCTCGAAGCAATCGTTAGATATATGTAGCTCGTGATCGCTTATGATATTTTATAAAAGATAATTTATTGCATAAACATGAAATGAATTTTGTTGTGGTCTAATAAGATTTATTTTGATTTTTAAATTGTCGTTATATAGAACAAATGTGATTACATGGCCATAAGTACCAAAATTAAACATAAAAGATAGCCAATGGTGATCTTGATATGATAGTACAGTTGGTGATCCATTTGTTATGATAGTACAACCGGTGATCCATTTTTTATCTTTATCACACATTTTTATGATATTTATTTCTTTAGAAGAGGATTATGTGTGTTCAGTATATCTTTAAGTCATGCATGCGTTATAAATTCAATAAAACAATATTTCATATGCAAAAACAGATATATTTCATAGAATTTAAAACTAGATGGTCAAACCAAGGAATAGGAGCGGGTGAAACACAGTGTTAACGAGTTAAAATTGATATGGTCGAACTTAGCGTTGAAATGATGCGGTCGAGATGTTTTAAGGCAATCGAAATCTAACCCTATGAAATTTCTAAAGAAATTAAAACTCCTCTTATTTTTGTTTAAACTCGAAGATATTTAAGGTGGAGCCTTTTCAGACCCTTAAGCTGGTTTGCAAAGGATATATTCTACTATATACTTTTAAAATAATAGGAAACCGAAAGAAAACGGGATGTCCTCTTAAGTTCTCACTATATTGAAATTTTTAGTATATATAATTGTATTTTTGAAATTTATTATAATTGAGGTTATTGTACAATCGAATCAATGAAAATAACAATATACGTAGGGAAATTTTTTTCAAACCATTATAAATTGCTAAGAGGGAATAAATCGATAAACCTACGTTTTTGTAGGTATTCCTTGAGAGATAGAGTCCGGGTTAGTATAGAAAAGATCACCCGCTACTGAATACTTAATGTAGTGATGTGATATAATTTCTATTTGAAGCTGTAAAGTGGTAGATCCTTATCTTTTTAAGCTTTTCAATCGATTTCTAATTTCCTATGGTTGTTTGTTCCCTGTAGCTTAATTGAAAGTTTCCCCTTCTTTTAGGGATAGGAAAGCATAGAGCTTAAGGCAAATCAGATTAGTCTGCTTGGGCTCCACAACATGTAGGTGATAGAGTTAAAGTTATGCCTTATAGGTAATTATGTAATTTGTCACATATATCTAACTTAATAACCATTCTTGCACGAAATAAAAGGTGTTTTCTTTTTATTATATACTTGATATAATGCATCATATTAATTAATTTAATTAAATGTATATGTAGTAATAGACAATCCATAAAAGATATGTTTTGTGATAGTAGTTACAAAGTGTTGTAACCTTGATTAATTTATCACAATGAAATCAAACATATCGTTTTAAATATTCCTAGTTAAGATATATCGAGACTGGATATCGATACATCCGTTGAGACTAGAGTACGTAACGCCCTCCAAATATTGGGCAATTATTACTCACGGCTGTTGGGGGCACCAAGGGGTTACGTACTGATAGTTATTGGATAACCATGGAATGACTCACTCAATAGTTCTCTATTGGTTAATATAGCTAGGGCCAAACATAAAATATTGATGTGACAAAATTACACAGTTCTCTTGACTTGACAATACTATTGATCTTCAATGTGGAAGTCCATGTTGATTATAGTTAAATCTTGGTACAATGTCCATCGAACAACTATAGTTAGGTCGAGTGGAAGCATTGGAAATGAAACTGTAACACCCTATAAATTAAACGATAATTAATTAAAAAGAAATTAATTAATAATTAGTGAAGCCGAAAATGAGATTTTCAAAAACATCACAATCTGGCTATAAAACTTGCACTGTTGCGTTCATGGCCATTTTTCTGGTCAATTTTCATATATAAAGTTTCCCGATCGAAGTTCAAACGAAAAAATTATTAACATTTGAAGATTTCAAATAAAAAATAATTATATATGTAATTAAAGAAATAATTTTAATTAATTAACGTTAACATTAACAGTTATTTTACAACGAAGAATAATTATGTTAATCAAATCGATTAAATATATATAAAATAACGTAATTTGGGAAAGAAATGAACACTGACCATAATAAACAACTGGTTGACCCCTATTTGGGACCGGTCAGTGGTAGGTTAGCAGTTGATCGGTAGTCAACTAGCAGTTGTGAATTGAACCTAGATTGATGTAACATCCCTCACTTCGAGACTCGAAGATGAATGCCGATGATGCTGCAGTCATTACCAGAATTATCTTCCAGCGATGGAAGTGAGTTCAATGTAATAATTAAACACAGATAAAGTAAATAGAGCAGCTAACTATTTTCATTACATCAAAACTTGATTTAGCATTCATTACATATATTTCTATCAATATTAATCCCGAAGACGTGCCCACGTAGGGGTCAAATGTTATAGAAAATAACATAGTAAATGATCGGTACAACATATAATGATGCAGCCCGCACTTCTTAGTACGATGGAAATAAAAACCTTTATTGGCTACAAGCCTCTTGCTCCATCTTTGATCTTCGTGCTGCTACCCTTATTTCATGCCTGTCTAATCCCATAAACTCAGCCTACTCAAAAAAGCACCCATGAGTTTATGGAGAAAACAATAATGAAAACACAAGTCAGAAATAAAGTCTGGTGTGAATAATACTTACCCAAAACAATCATATAGTAAGACCAAACCGTACTACACAGATTGGGTTTCCTCTAACCATTCAAAAATCAAGAGTGGAACATTCAAAATACTAACACAATTGGTTCTTATCGACGTCTGCATCTTTAGCTTCTCTAAGCGGTCCCCTTTTACTACTGCTCTCCGGCATAGTCCCCACTCAATTCCCAATTTAGTTCATTCTTTTATTTCATTATAATACTTTACTATAGCGCACCCTGCACAGTCCCCACTTGGTTCCCACCTTAGATTATTATTTAATCTATTATAATACCACGCTCCGTGAATCTTCTTACTTCTATTTTAATTATTTAATACTACTCCCGGCAGGTCTGACTTATCTTTTAACTGTTTAATACTGCACCCTGCGCAGGTTACTAATTCTTCTTTAGCTACTTAATATTATGCGCCGCACATGTCTTACCGTTCTTCTTAAAGTATATAGTACCGCGCCCCGTACAATTACAATTATTACTTATTATTAGTATTTCCCTCTATTGTAAAAATCCTTCTAGACTCCCGCCTAGGCGCTAGGCCAGCCTTATAGCCTAGTTTTTGTCTAGTCCACCTAGATGAGACTTACTGCATTATCTAAGCATATAAACAGGTTTACAGGCACCATCTATGCATTAATTTAGGCTTGATGCCTCTTATAAGCATCAAAATGTTTGTTTCAAGCGATTTTGTCTCCATGGTTGTTTCCAAACCCATCCAATTCCATGGTATCCCATTGTGGATCAGTTAATACTAAACAAAATACTACAATTTTATCCAAAATGCATGTGTTTATCAAAAACGCCTAGCTTTGATTAATCTTTAGTTCATGCTTACTGCCTAGCATTCGCCTAGCGATTTTTACAACCTTGGTATTTCCTTTGAATTGTTTAATACTGCGCCCTGCGCAGTTCTTACTTATCTAATACCGCGCACTATGCAGTTGAATGCATTTCTTCACCTTCCTAGGTGTGCATTCGTAAATGCCTCTATCCACTTTAAACATTTGTTTAACTTATGGAACTGTCTCGCAGTCCCTGGAAGTTGAATGCCTCTCCTCACCTTCTCAATATGTGCATTTGAATGAGCATCTCCGCTCAACATCAATAACCCTTCCAACCTTATTTCTAGCATAGGATCCCTTCCTATTACTAACACGGCCTCTTCCCAAGTCCCACCTACTTATCTTTTATTAGGTTTCGTTTACTACTTTTCTTGGCGCGGTACTATCCTACCACAACGCTGAGTGCTTCCCAGTTTTCTCTTTAAGTATTCCTTTCCTAATTATAGCACATCATGACCCCATCATACTGTTCGCAATTCTTACTTAATAATGTAGAGCCCCCGCCCCAATGCTGTTTTAGACAAACGTCGACATCTCTGACAACATATTTACACATGTCGTTATCTCATTCGTCCCTATTTTACTTTCTATTATTTGCAGTGTCCTTTTCCTTTCTTTTCAGCAAATGATTTAGATCTGGTTTACCTATTCCCAACACCTATTACTATATTTTTCCTTTATAATTTTATTTTCATGCATCCCCATGTTACCCCCCTGCCCCAATACAATTCTTAGCCCATTTTGGTTTATTTTTCTTAAAGTAAATCCTAATAAATTCTCAGAAAATTTGTGAACACTTGTTCTAACATACTTAATCTTTACTTGTAATTTTAAGAGTATTTTCCATATTTATTTTCTAGTTGTGCACCTTCAATAAATCATTTCAAATCATATAAGCTTAAGAAACTTCTCAAACTAAAAACCCATCTCGAGATTCATGATTATAACATTGTATAAAATTTTCACTATGTTTCAAAATGGTTAAAGTAGGGAAAACACATCTAAACATCCCAAGTTTATCAATTCTTCCCCTAAACATTCATTAAACATTTATATTTATTTATAGAAACCCGTACGAACCCCTCATACTTAAAATATACAAACCGAAACCAAGACTATATATTAGGGATCGATATAGAAAGGTTGAGCATTGCTCACCTAGATCTTTAAGATGTCTAGCTTTAATCTTCTTAATCCCTTTAAGCTTGTGTTTTCTTTATCTTCTTCCTATTTTCCTTCTCCATACCACCATCGTTAAAATTCTTCCTTAGCTTTTTTATTTTATTTTAGGGTGGATGAAATGAATGAATAGAAAGGAGTAATGTTTATTGTCCCATGATAATTTGGACTTGGGCCCTCATACCCCCCTTTCTATTCATTCATTTCCCCTTACTTCTCTTATTTAGCCTGGCTCGGCCTTTTAATTGATTTATTTGATTAATTATAAATTTAATTAGGATCGTTACAACCGAACAGCCCAGATTTAAAAAATACAATCTAATGGCTAATATTGATTCGAACTCCTATAAATAAGGGCCCAACCCCTCACTTTTCTTCTCATATTTACTAAAGCACATTGAAGCTCTGTCATTTTATCTTCTTCATAAATTCTTAAATCAAAATAAAACTATAATTTATATACATATATACAATTGAAGAATAGCGGAGAATAATAGAGAAGAAAAATAAGATCAAATCGAATTGCCAAAGCCAAGGTAAAATTATAAATCCAAATCTAAATTCAATTCAAATCTCTTCCCGGATATAAATTTCTAATGAATATGTATATTCTTTTCGTACATACTTCAATATGAAGGAAAGGGAGTCAAACATGGATAACAGGGTTTAAATCAGAGATTTGGAAGCTTAAAGGTTGAGCGGGAAATTATATATTTTATATAATATTGGATTTATATCATTCTAAATCTGTTCCTATATGCTTGAAAGTAATTTTGGAGTTGTAGGCTTAAATATATTCGTGTAATGAATTGATAAATCATGCCTACATATTTTGTAAATAATTAAAAAATTTTTAGTAGTGCATATATTTGAATCTAGAAAGTAAGGATAAAAGTAGTCCTTAAATTAATAAGATTGTGGAGTAATTCCAGGTTTGTAGGTTAAACGCAATATGTGAGTAAATGTGAATTTGAAAGTTATTATAAATTGGAATGAGATTTAAGTTGTATTTTAATTCATTGGGATGAAGTATGTTGCAATGTAAATTTCTATAAATTATATGGTTTTATAAATAAAAAAATGTGAACCATTTGGAATAACAAGAAATATGTCTAAAAGAAAGAGATGTACAAATAAGGGACGTTTACCATATTTTGTACTATCTATTTTAATAATAATAGAAAAGATAATTCCTTGTAATTTCAAACGTAACATAAGCCCTCTTTTAAATAAATTATGGAAATTTATAATGTTAATATTTCCTTTTGGAGGATGTAATTCCAATGCATTAAAATGTAGAAATCCCTAAGTATAACCATAGTATTGTAAGTAGAGATAATAATACAATTATAATTCGAACATATGTGACAAGTCAGAAAATAGACAATAGGCGATGAAGTATATGTTGAAAACAATGCATTAGTAAGTAAGAAGATTATGGTAATCAAAGTAAGATAGTAACAGTTAATAAGGAATGGTAGAATATATTTAATAATATCAAATAGAAGTTAAGTAGTAAAAGGTGATTAATCTATCTAAATAAGAAGTAAGCGGTAAATGACATTAAAAGAGTATTAATGAAACAAGAAGTAAGTTGAGTAAAAATAATTAAACACAGCAGTTGAACATAAGAGGTGCAATAATTAAATAAGTTCATATAAGCCTCAAGTATGCATTTATGACGTGTGTGAATTATTGAATCCAGTCAATAACATAGATTGATTAAAAATGACAAAGTCATTAGTATGGGTCGGGATGGGTCGTTAATGTTACATAATAGTAGTCTGCCCATCGAAAGGAGCTACCAGTGATTGTGTATACATTATACTGATATGAGACATCACCAACTATAGGACCCATGGAATTATATGTTTGCATATAGGTGAATAGAATATACCAAAGAAGGATGGTTCACCCTGGTCGAAGTGTTGAAGGGCAAGTAGAATCTGCTTTAACCTTTTAAGAGGTACGTTTTAAGTAACCAAAGGGCATTTTCTTAATTGCATTAGGCAATCTAAATGGGATGATGAGTGGAGACTTGACACTATGACAGTGAGGTTGGTACCATATATATGAGGAGTAGGAGCTGTTATATAGGTCGAGATCATCATCGATCCTAGACGGTCAATGGAAAGACAGATGTTACGCCTAAACGGACTACACCTCCTATTAGTATAGATCACGTTTAGGACATGCACCATGACATAGTTGTTTGTTAGTTTGTTATTTAGGAGGCAAGACTAGATAACCTTTTAAATGAAGGTTTTTAAAAAACAAATAGAATGTGACTATATAGTTGCAATGCCGTTATTAGGTACAATGGGGGTTCCTTTGTATGCATGGCGGCGAGGTCGTGATACTGAATTGTCGATGGATCCCCGACGAGGTGCAGAGTTATGGATACTAGCGGGGAAAGTATCTTGGTCCAAAGGGGGATTGTGGTACTATATATATATATATAAACACCCATGTATGTAGTTATTATCTACCTCAAGTAGATGGGGCGTGTCATACGCATATGTAAAGTCAAGATAGATTTAGAGGGACATGTATCGGTACGAGGCAGGAACAGTGGAAAAACAGGCATGCTCGACACTAACAAGGGCACTAGAGATCAAAGGTGTCAATCTTGGTCAAGAATCATATGTTTTATTATACTACTATTCCACTATGAATTTTATCGATAGTGCTTTGTTATGCTTTTGTTTATTTATAGGATACCAATACGAGCGATTCGTGCTTTGGTGGACTTGGGTTTTTGATTTAATGAAAATTCGGACCCATCAAGGTGCGGGTTGTTACACTTAGTATTAAAGCATAGGTTAGTCGATCTTAAGAATTTGGATATGTTGAGTGGATGTATTTGTATTTTTATTATAATCGTATATAATATGCCAAATCCTACAAATTTCGACTATAAAAGTAGTTGTAACCATATTCCAAAAAGATGGACAATGCAACTATGAGTTGGAACAATAGATGAAGTTGAATATATACACATATCCCGATTACCCTATGGGAAGTAGGTCATATTGGAAGGCGTTGACTTAAGAAGAGCATGAATGCGACATATGGAAGAGTCCATGAAGCTGGATAGTACTTGATTCCCTCGTAGAGCGCACATTGCCCTATGGTTGTAGATCCCTTCAGGATTGCCGATTGATAATGTATTTAGATCCAGATAAGGGGAAAGTAAGAATCTCTATGTTGTAGATATTCGAAAATAAGAATTAAATATGTTCTTGGAAGAAGGTGTGTAGTAATCACTCCAAGATGATAAGAGGATTTCATATTTTAGGAGAAGAAAAGGTAGAAAGCAAGTAGAAAAGAAGAAAAGTCCACAAGAAGAGAGAAATAAAAATCCCCTCTGAGTTCGACCTTATATGAAAGAATTTAATATAAAAGTTGGGAAAAAGGGGGCTTGAAAAAATTTATAAATAATATATTTGAAATAATTTTCAAAGGATTTATTTAAAGGTAGAGAAACCTTATTTTTGAAAAGTAAGTAAATTTTAGTTTTTAAGAAAAATAAAATATCTATATTTTATGTAAATAAAAAGTTTTAGTAGAAATTAAAAATAGGTAAATCAAAAATTTCAATAGATGAGCTTTTATAAAAAGTTATTTGTTTTGAAAAAAATAGTAGAGCGTATATAGCTCGTTGATTTTTTTAAAATGAAAATTTTTAAGTTGGAAAATTCTTTCTAGTGGTAGACAATAGGAAATGGTACTAGTTTTAAATGGGGTAAAAATAACAGAAAGAAGATTAAAACCTGAAAGCAAAGCAGTAGGCGGATGCACCACCATGGGTAGACTGGAACTTTTTAGAACAGTCAGAACGAAGATAAGGAATGCAGATTTGGAATGAAATAATGTTAGTATAATAAATAGTTTATATTTGACCCGGCTCGAAAATGGTCCAGGTTTAACCTGACCGAAATAGGCCAGGACAGGTCGACCACTTGGGAACGACTGATCGACCGGTAGCAGTCAACCCCCCAAGGAATAGCAGTCGACCAGTTATGGATTATGAGCACAACCTGAACCTCAAACGCAACATATAGTCACGTCCAGGGTTTAAGCCACATCATTCTATCATCATCCCCCATTTTCAGCAGCCCCGACCCCTCCTCCCTCCTTAAAAGATCAAGCGAACCCCTACCCTCTGCCCCAGCGAATGTCGGCGACCACCTCCAACAACCCCAAGCAACCATGCTGCAGCCCCCACGACCGATGCACTACTTCTTTCAGCCTCAGATTTGGATCCAAAGCCCCCAAACCAAACCATGACACCTCGACACAGTAGCATCTCCTCCCACCACCCGGCTTTGACCCTACAAGAGATTGCATGGCTACAAAACTTTGAAGGAAGAGGAAAAGCTACGACAAATCGGTGGATTTTACATTTCTCCAAAGGCGTCCAGCAAAGTTTGAGGACTTCGCCGTGTATGATTTGGAGAGTCTATTTGAGGCTACGGGATTAAAGATAATCCTTTGCCATGCTATGTTCGAGCGGGAATGCTACCCGTGTTGCATGCATCTATTTGACGCTAATTTGGAGTATTTGTTTGGAGAGGACGACAAGAACAGCTACACATCTGAAGTAAAAGGAGTAGAGATTCAGATGACAGACCAGCAGTTTAGAGGGATTCTGCACATCTCTGCAATAAAAGAGGATATATAGTACATCGAGACCTCCGATCCAGCTATACTTTAGCAGATATGCATAGGGGTGTATGTGTCTGGCAGAGAGACAACATGCGGGACCAAGCCTGTTTGGTCACCCACATTGTTCAGCACAACATCGTCCCCAAGACGAGGAGCTTCGACCAGATCTACCCCTTGGTGCAAAAGGCCACCTATGCCATCATAGGTGGTATTCAAGTGAACTAGGCTAAGGCGATCATGGTTCATTACATAGGCCCAAGAGCAGTGACAAGGAGGAACTATCTCTCATACTGTCATCTTTTTACTCCCGTATTTCGATAGTTCGGAGTTAGCTTTCAAGGAGAGCCGATGTAAAAGAAGGCACTTGCACCATTGGATAGGTCCTCCCATAGGAGGATGGGGATATAGGAGGCACATGTGGATTTTGGAGTACGGTAGGAGGCAGAACAAGTGCATATAGCATGTGCTCCGTGGCTGGATTAGGAGGCTGCCCAACCACAAGCCCCCGAGTATGGAGCAATCCAAGGTTCCTAGATCCAGATCAAGGTCGAGCTGCAGGAGATATGTATGCGATAGTAGAAGATTCAGGCGGAGAACCAATGTCAGGGTTGTGAATTTGGATGCATATCATCCATGCTCCGATCATTCGGTTGTGGTGGTGGTTCGGGCTCTCATGGAGGAGCAGGGCCGTCCCGCAACCCATAGGTGGTGGTGGTATTAGTAGTAGCAGTAGTTATTTCCTTTCAGCATTTGGTTTCTTTTAGGTTTGGGTTCTAACAATTACTTGTTTCTATTGTATAAAAACACGTACAATGTTATTGAGAAATGTTCCTTTTTTTGTTTTCTGCACTGACTTGGAAAATGGAAAAATACGAAAATCTCATAAAATACACTTAACTAATGCAAAGAAAAGAAAATAAGAAAAGAAATGCATTATAAAATAAATTAGAAAATTAATTTAACTAGCTACTAAAAGAAAAGTAAAGTCCTAAAACATGTTAAATTTTTTTTGGGAAGATAAATTTTGACAAGCGAGGAATAGGAAAAGGTTGTTGCGAAACCACGGGTCACTATCACTACATCTTAAAAGGTGAAATTTATAAATGAACTTGTGGGCTAATTGTTATTTTAAAATAAAAGAAAAAGTTTTTTAAATTGAAAATTTTAACATGTGATAGATACGATAGAGGCAATTATAGATGTTAAACCATTGACTAAATTCCGACTACGTAGGATGTAGCTTAATTTATTTTGAAAAGATGAAAACAAATACTTTTGAGAACTTTGTTCAAAATTCTTTGATTTTAAAAATAAAAATACTTTTATGAAAGGTTTTGAAAAATGAATTTTTTTAAGTTTTAATTTTTTTCCAACTATTTCAGAATTTAATTTAAAAAGATTCTGAACGTAAAAGAGGAAATTTTGCTTTTAAAGTGTCACATGCTTAGCGTAGAAAAACTCAACGGGTTAGCAAGTATGAATCTTACTGTGCGGCGAAAGCAATAGTATGAAAAAAATACTTAACGACAAGGGAAAAAACTGTTTTAGCTTTGAAAATTTCTTTTTTCATACCTTGTTCATAGAGGAACAAAACTAGTTTTAAAATAATTCTATTTTAAAATTATAAAGATTTAAAATTAAATTTACTTATGCGG
Organism: Allium fistulosum; assembly: GCA_030737815.1. Taxonomy (NCBI): domain Eukaryota; kingdom Viridiplantae; phylum Streptophyta; class Magnoliopsida; order Asparagales; family Amaryllidaceae; genus Allium; species Allium fistulosum. The sequence continues at coordinate 1,460,129,500 of CM060903.1, forward strand.
ACTGTATTTGGAAAAGCTGGAAATATGATCTGGGAAAAAGGGATGGTTCTAAAGTGCAGCGGAATGGGTACACGGAAATATGGAGTTCTCCATCTAAACTATTTTCCGGCATAACGATATAGGTTTAAAAAACAAAATATTTCAAAATTTTGAATGTTAGAAGTGGTGTGCTAGGATTTTAGATGGTAGGCATTGAATGTAAAATTGGTTGAACTATACTTCTATTCGTAGAAGTGTGGGAAAATTTGGATGCGAAGATAAAAATTTTGATTTTCAAAATTTGCATACATATAGAACTGCCAGTATATATAAGTTCTCTGCACCATATTTTCAAAAATGTTTTAAAGAATGCATTCATATAGGAAGCGCCGATTTAGTATTATTCAATTTTCATATATAAATTTTCATAACTTTAAAAATGATTAGTGAAGTCGAAAATGAGATTTTTCACTAACGTTGAAATTTAGCTATGAAACTTGTACCTTGTGTTCATGGAGATTTTCTAATTAATTTTCATATATAAACTTTTCCGATCGAAGTTCAAATAGAAAAGTTATTAATATTTGAAGATTTCGGATTGGAAATAATTATATATGTAGTTAAGGAAATAATTGTAATTAACTAACGTTGATTAACGTTAACAATTACTTAATGATGAAGAATAATTAACGTTAATAAAATCGGTTAAATATAAATAATATAACGTAATTTGGGAAATAAATGAACATTGTCCATAATAAACAACCGGTCGACCCTTATTTGGCAACGATAGACCGTTAGCGGTCGACCGGTAGTCACTGGAGGCTGTGAATTGAACGTAGGCCAAATGGTCCAGATTTAAAAGAATTTAATCTATTGGCTAACATTGATTCCCACCCGTATAAATATGAGCCTAATCCCTCACTTTTCTTCTCATATTTTCTAAACCACGACGATGTTATTTCATTTTCTCTTCTCCACTAAATTCTTAGATCTAAACAAAACTATAATCTATATACGTATATACAAGTGGAGAATAGAGGAGAATAATAGAGAAGAAAAAATAGGATCGAATCGAATCGCCAAAGCCAAGGTAAAACTATAAATCCAAATCTAAATTAAATTCAAATCTCTTTCCGGATCTAAATTTCTAATGAATATGTATATTCTTTTGGTACATATTTCGGTAGGAAGGAATGGGAGTCAAACAGGGATAATAGGGTTTAGATCTAGAGATTTGGAAGCTTAAAGTTGAGTGTGAAATTATATATTTTTATACAATTTGGATTTATATTGTTGCAAATCTATTCATGTATGCCTGAAAGTAATTTTAAAGTTGTTGGCTTATATATATGTATGTGTGTGTGTATAATGAATTGATAAATCATGACCACATATTTTGTGAATGATTAACATTGTTTTAATATTGCATATATTTAAATCTATAAAGTAAGGGTAAAAGCAGTCCCTAAATTAATAGGATTGTGGAGTAATTCCAGGGTTGTAAGTTAAATGATATATGTAAGAAAATGTGATTTTGAAAGTTACTATAATTAGATTGGGAATTAAATCGTATTTTAATTCATTGGAATAAAGTGTGTTGTAATGTAAATTTCTATAAATTATCTAGTTTTATAAATAAACATATGTGTACCATTTGGAATAACAAGGAATATTCCTAAAAGAAAGAGATGTACAAAAAGGGATGTTTACCGTATTTTGTACCGTCTATTTCAATAATAATAGAAACGATAATTCCTCGTAATTTCAAACGTAACACAAGTCCTCTTTTAAATAAATTATGGAATTTTACAGTGTTAATATTTCCTTTTGGAGGATGTAATTCCAATGCATTAAAATGCAGAAATCCTTAAGTATAACTATAGTATAGTAAGTAGAGGTAATAATAATACTTCAATTACAATTCGAACATATGCGATAAGTTAGAGAATAAACAATAGACAATGAAGTATATGTAGAGAACAATGCAATTAGTAAGTAAGAAGATTATAGTAATCAAAGAATGATTGTGTAATTCAATTATAATATATGTAAAAAACCTTGAGTAGATGGGGCGTGTCATACGCGTACGTAAAGTCAAGTTGACTAAGTAAAACAATAGACATAACATGTAATGGAATGCAGTCGGCATAAACTAATGTTATGTATAAAGTGTGTAATTTACCAGTTACCAGAACATTGCTCTAACTACTTCCTCATTACAACCCACATGATAGATTTAGAGGGACAAGTACTGGTACAAGGCGGGAACAATGGAAGGATGGGCATGCTCAACACTGACAAGGGCACTAAAGATCAAAGATGTCAACCTTGGTCAGTAATCATATGTTTTATTATACTTTACTATTTCACTGTGAATTTTATCGACAGTGCTCTGATATGCTTTTGTTTATTTACAGGATACCAATACCAACGATTCATACTTTGGTGGACTTGGATTTTCGATTTAGCAAAAATTCGGGTCCACCGAGGTGTGGGTTGTTATAGAAGCACTATTCAAGAGAGAATTCTTCTTCTCGGTTATATGAGATTAGTATCACAGTCAACTGAAGTCAACTCAAACTCAAAGTCTCTGGTCAGAGTAGTACGATCAATAATTATTATTATCATTAAACCAAGGACTTTGTGTTTGGACTATAGAGTCGAATATGGATGTTATTGGAATTTTGACCATTACCAAATTCCATAAGTCTAAAGTGATATAGTTTTTACAAAGAGAATTGATGTAAATAATTGTCACTACTAGGTAACGCTTAATAAAATAAATTAGATTTTGCTGATACCAAGCAAGCGATAAATTTGGTCATAATGTAACACCATCTACTAAGTGAAGTGTGAACGTTAATATTCGAATTATTTGATATTAATCTTTGACCAAATTTACACCTAAGAATCACACAACCTAAGCGTTGAATACTCTTTTAACTACCCAATTTAATTAATTTGTAATTATTATAAATTAATTAATATTTATGAAATATTAATTATAAAATTTTATTTTATGTGTTGAACAATATTAGTAAGTGTATTTATAATAGCTATAAATATATTGATCGATGTACAATATCGCTACGCGTTTAAATTGGATTTAACTACAACAACTATAGTTCGGGCTTAGATTGGTCTTGAGGCTCATACATGGCTTAGTATAGACAGCTATAGGGCATCATATTAGGCCTGGCCATATGATGGTAAAGAGGAAAGGAATTTTGTATTAAAAAGAGAGAGAAATGGTAAGAGAAATAAGTAGATTTTGATCCTCATTTCACTCTCTAGTCACTCTCTTACATGATCCCTTTAACCCTCGATTTGGAATTACTTTTTCACCTTTCCTTTGCTACTCATTTCAGGCCCCCATCACCCTATAACAATCCCAAAAATCTAGACACTAATTCACATCAATATTCTTTGATTATATCGTCGATGGTAAGACAATTTGGAAGCTGGCCACTTAGGGATTGGGATTAGATTTAAGGAGTCTATTTCTTTGTTTCAACGTACATACCATGGGCTTTGGTGAAAGGCATTTTCCTGGTTCTATTATTATATAATAATAATGTTTAATGGAAAATAGGCATAAGGTCAAACTTTTAAAAAAAATAGGCTGAAGAAAAAACGGGTTTTTTAGGCCGAAAGACAATGCTAATTATAACTTACATTTTGTATAGTGTAAACCCGAATATAATTCTAGTTATAACCGGCATTCCGTGTAGTGTAAAAATTGAATATAATGCTAATTGTAACTAGCATTTGTCCTTCAGCCTAAAAATAAAACTTATGTCATTCAACCAATTTTTTTCTAAAGTTTGTCCTTTTTCCTAATCCCCCCTAATGTTTATATATTTATTGTTCCTATGTTGCTTAGCTAGAAATATCACGAATCGATATATCGATGGATTGTCACATATGGATGGTTGTATATATAAGTGCATGTGTATATTAAGAACAAATATATTTTTCATATATACTTGTATGATGCTCATGGCTTAAAATAAAAAATTATTAAAATAATATTATTGAATTATTTTATGAATTAAATCCAAACACAAAAGATTAAATCATTTATAATTTGAAATAATTTTATAATTTAACTATATATATGGATATGTATATTTTATAACTGCTTTGTGTAAATAATTTATAATCAATATTTTATAATAATTATCTAATTATAATTTTACATATATACATTTGTTTATACAATATTTTGATGTGCCCACACATACAATGATACACACACACATATACATACATACATATACATATACATACATACATACATATATATATATATATACATAGACATTCCATGTATATACATGAGGGCTGACATGTCTGTTGTAGTGTAAATCCCAACATCTATATACGGGCTTGTCAAACCTTGTACACATCATCCTATTGCACATACACGTACACACATATGTTTATACGATACACATATATACGGTATAATATAGATTATATAAAATAAAACTATATTTAAAATTTTAAATTAAATACTAATTTTATTTAAAAGAAAATTAAAAAACTTCTAAATAGATTTAGACTACATATGCCCAATAAAGATCTAAAAAGGTAAAAAAAGTTGAAATTTACCCAATTACTCTGCTGCAGGTTGGATTTGAAAATCAAGCATTATGCTCTATCTGACTGCTGACTTGACTTAAAAGGATTAGGTAAGCCTGAAGGTATTCCCTAATAGAAAATGCCCAATTTGAATTGGGCCTTGGGCTAATTTCAAAATTATTTTAAAAATAAAAGTTTTAAATTTAAAAGTTAAATTTAAAATGAAACACATATTATAAAAGTTATAATATAATATTTCAAAATGTTCGAAAATGTTATAAACTGAATTTCAAAAATATTATTATTAATAAGATCAATAAAATAAATGAATCAATCAATTTGATTAATTAAATATATATACATGTATAATATATGTAATGATATATGTTATGTTGTCTTGATGTGTTTAAGATAATATAAATATACATGTGTGTATAAAAGAATTTTCGAAAATAATAAAATTTAATTAATTTTTTTTAATTAAATTAAAGGTTAATTAAAAAATAAAATACATACATATATAAGATATATATATATATTACTTTAAAGGTTATAGTATATATATTTAATATAATATGTTATAATTGAATAATATAATAATTAATTAAAGTGTTAATCAATTAAATTAATTAAATAAGATTTAATTAATATAATGTTATATATAAAATTTTATATAAGTTAAATAAAGTATAAAAGTTATATAATAATAAAACTTATATAATACAAATGTATAGACTAAATGTGGAATATTAAAGAAACCTTAATTAGCCATAAGGAATAAATACATAAGCAAAAGTATGTTTACCGTGAAATCTGATGTGTCCAACACTCGAATCACGAGGGTATTACATAAGAAATAAATTATCCCTAAGTCGATACCATTCAATTAAATATATTAAAGATTATGAATCTTTTATATAGATGTTATCCTCTACCACTTGTATATTAATAAATTACATGCATACACTCTGGTTATTGACCAAACTCAAGCTAGTAATGTTATGTGTAGTATATTTAATATATCGAATAGACGATGTAAGATAACTATATATATTTGTTGAGAAAACTCAAGGTACATATACTATACTTAGGCATCACGAAATGGTAGGTACAAGTGAAAATTTTCTTTTGATAGGTTGAACAAACTCAAGGTCGAAATGGGATTAGGACAAGGAACCATAGGTTAGGAGTTGTATATGATACAACCGATGTGGAATTATCCATCATTTGTGGGGCTATGACTTGTTGAGAAAACTCGAGGTCAGAATCCCAAGATAGGCGAGTCCTAACACCCACTAGTGAAGCTGAAAGACTTTAATGTTTCATCTTAGGCTCCGCTTGGGAGTTTTGTAGTACCGGTTATGAGAGGTTTTGAGAGTACCGGTTTTTTCCGTAAATGATCGTAGCGATTTTGATTGTTTTACATGAAATATTGTGATAACCGATCAATATATGCTTGAGAGTTTAACATACACTGGTTTTGAGAGTTTTCCACTAAAGTAACGTTACATATATGTCCTTATATTTATTCTCTAGTTTTGTAAAGACTAATTCTATAATATAATTAGTGGGGGTATAATTGAAAAAAAGTTATAACTCCTCAAAAAACCCCCACTAATTATATTGTAGAATTGCCATCAAAATTACACTGCACCGGTTTTCACCGGTTTTATAACCAACAACAACCGATGTGGAAAAAACTCACAAGCAAGGGTTATGATAACACTTGAATTACATAATCTTCCAAAACCAGTCAAAACTAGTAGAAAATAAACTCCCAAGCAGAGCCTTAAGGTTTGTAGAAACATAAAAGACTAGTGGGAGACTTATTAGAAAAATGAAATGGTAGCATTTAACCTTTCTAATATTGTAAGAACATCTCCTATATAAAGTTATAATAATCTACATTGATAACTTTGTGCGGTTAATATAATTGATAAAATGTTTATCAATTAAAATATACAAATGAACTGAATTTATATGAAAAATATAAAATATATTTACCAATAAATTTTTGCATGTTAACTCATGCAAGCGCCTAATTATACAACCATTAAATACATTCATAACCTAGCCACTTACAAGTTAACTTGCCGAGACTGTGTATTGTCTTCAATGATATATATATATATATATATATAATTATAACTAATTTTATGTTCATACATAATACACACTTAAATTAATTTAATACATATATAAAAAATATTTCAATTTTGATTTTCACATTATAAATATTCTTAATTATTTACAAAATAATATTTAAAATAGTGTTATAATTTAATTATAATTATTTATATATTTCTATGTATTTGTGTATATGTATTTTAATAAATACTTTATGTAAAAAATATACAACTAATAATGTATAATGTTATATAATTATAGTTTTATAAATTTTACATACATACATATATATATATATTAATATAATATTTTGATGTACACACACACACACACACATATATATATATATATACATTTAGACAATCCATTTGTATACACGAGGGGCTAACATGTCTGTTGCGGTGTAAGTCCCAACATCTACACCCAAGCATGTCAAACCATGTACACATTATCCTATTGCACATGCACGCATGCACATATATGTATATGATGCACATATATAAAATATAATACAATTATATAAAATTGAACTTTATTTATAAATTTAAATAAAATATTGATTTTATTTAACAGAAAATTTAGAAAAGTTCTAAATAAATTAGACTTCATAGGCCCACAAAAGATCCAATAATAGGCCTTGATCGATTCTTTGGTCACTGGAATTAATGATGTTGGTTTTGCAAAAAATTATTTAGAGGATAATTTGCTGGGCTTAGTTTTGCATATCTGGTCCTCTTGAGTTTTGATGCCTCGTCTAGTTTGTATTGATCAGTTGTTAGATCACTTTGCTGTTCCATGATTTTGGCATTGTGCCTTGTTCTTAATTATGATGCTAAGTACTATCCAGTTTACAGTGCTATATATGTTGCATTTTTGATGATTCGTATGGGTTACTGTCACTGCATCTAACCCCTATACATGTATACATATACGTGCCTATGTGTATACATGTTGTTGGAGAAGTAGTCTTTTGATTGAAGTTTTCTTGAGTGATTTTCATTTTTCACGCATCTCTAATTCATTCTGCAATCATTGAATTTGTTAATTGGTTTACTCGGCAGTTCGATTGGTTCGACGTTGATGATTTTTGATTTGGTTTGTTTACCTGGCTATTACGACACTGAGTTGCTTTTGACTTCGGTCACTTGATTTTTGGTGTTGATCTTGTTCGACTACACTTGCTGTTTTGGCCATTATGCCTTTACTGCCATGCTTACGTGACAGTGTTTGAGGATGTTTTTAAAACTAAACTGTTACAGTTGAGTCTTTACAGTTACATCTTTGTCAATTGTCGATTTCGGCCCCCATACTGGGTCGCTTCATAATGCATACACTTTGATAATCAAGTGTATTGTTGTGACATTGAGCTTTGGCTTTAGTCTGTCTCTTCGATTTGAACTTGCCACAGTTTTGATTTTTATTTGAAGTTGCTACTTTAAATTCTTTGCTCGATATTGCCTTTATCAAGGTAATATTCACACTGCTGCATTGATTTAGAGGCTGCGGTATTATTTTCTGCTGCATCCCCAGAGATGTGTTATTCATGTGCATTGCCTTCATACCTATGTTGTCTGGTTTCAATATTCTTGCATTGAGTCATATGTATTATTCATATGCATTGATGTTGACTTTTGTCACTTGAAATAAAAGCTGCTGTTGGACTTTGGGTTTTGATTTGGGTTTTCACTGACATGTACACATGTATTTGCTTGCATCCATATTGTCGCTGTATCTTGTATGATATAGTTGCATTTGAGCTGTACTACCGCCTTTGTTCTCGAGTCTGGCACTTGCGCTGCCCAGTTTTATTTAGTTGTCCACTAGTCTGCATTTGCTAGTGAAGTTGAACTTGGTCCAGTTTCATTTAGTTGTTTCACTGTTCACTTGCATTGGCCACTAATGCATTCATTTGCATTGCGTCGTTGGTCTGGTCATTCTTTGTTTCAGATCTGTGCATATCTTCTTGTATGCATGGAGTCTCCGTTCGGCCACATTGATGGTATTTAGTCTGGACATTGTTGTATTATGGCTTGTACATGATTTTGTATATTGAGTTGAATCCAGTCTCAGAGACTCGGGTTTGACCTTGTATTCGGATGTAAAATTTCATTGTGCATTCACGTGTAATTCGTTCATTTTGATTTGATTTGATGCTATGTGTTTCTGGTTCATTAAGATTTTGTGTATTTCATCACTGTAGTGGCGAGGCAGTGCACGCCAGCGTACACTGCAGCCAAACAGTATGGATTATTTTGATTTTAATTGCTGTTTAGGCAATTCTGCGGTTTTCATACTATCTTCATTGATAATCGTTTTATTCATCTTGTGATGATTTGGATTCGCTGATTTGATGTTTAACACTGCTTAGTGTTATATCTGCCGTTATCCGACTTTCTTATCGAGAAGTCGGATATACGATATTTCTGTGACTGTCGTCTATTTGATATTTGATTTTATTGCTACTGTGCATTAATAGCTAAGTTTGAATTAGACTGACCCGTGTATTATTTTCTTTTGAACTTAATACTCGGGTCAGACCCGTGTTATTTCAGGTTGTAGATTTCCTGCTTTGAGTTGCTGTTTGAGCTATGAAGACTTTTCGTATCTTTGAAGTGGTCTTCGTCTCTTTATAGTAGTCAGTGTGTTTGTTTTAAGTTGATATGTATTCATGTATATTAGTCGATAATGTACTTGTATATATAACTTCTTGAGCCGACAGTTGTAGTTGTATCATATGTATTGTGTCAATTGTATTGTAACTGACATCAGTTATTATATATATGAGACTTTTGTTATCTGTGTTCCGCATTCTTTTTGTATCTGTGTTATTATTATATATATTATCCTAAACTATTATGAACCATCGTAGTTCGTTTTATACTGGTAATTGGGTATGTCGAAGGGAGTAAATAAATAAGAGATGAAAATGGAAAAATATACACCACTCCTATCGAGGTAACCAATACTAGTGTAAGGCCAACTATGGATGGCCGCTCCTATCCAGCCTTATTCTTCGTAATAACAGACAGTATTTCTTTTAATACTCTTTGTTATTGTGAGCATAGAGGTAGGGCGTCACAGATATTTTAAGTAATATTTTGGATAAGTGTTTTAAACAATATTGTAAGTATTTTAAAGAGGTTTTTGGGATTTTAACACTTATGTTATCATGAATGGTTGTGCAAAAATAATTAAAAAGGTATATCACTTTGTTTAAAAAGTGAGGATGTACTCAGATATTTAAATGGATGTGTTTTGAAGTTAATGACAATTATAAAAGTGATTTTAGGTTTGTAGAAATGATGTTTAAGCAATAATTGTTTTTAACCCATTTAATTATACTTTTGCAAAGTAATGTAATCGTTAAAAGAGAGTATAAAGATAATGATAAAGTGTGAAGTGTTTTGGGTTTGTAGTAAACGGGTTTTCAGTAATATTTGTTTTTAAACCCTTGAATTTATTTTAAGGTGGAAAAATATTGTTAAATGATTTTGGGAAATATTTAGATCTTTGATGATGGAATTTTAAGGAAAATAACAAGTATGGAATCTTTGGAAAAAGATAGGAATGTATAAGTTTTAAAATATAAAAGAGAGAAGAGGTTTATAGTAACAATGTTTGAGTAACATTTGCTTTCAAACTCTTTAACTGTGTTTAAAAAAGTAAAACTTGTTATTGATTTGTAAGTATATTTATACCATTGAGATAAGTATAAGAATACTTTTAAGGCTATTGAAATGTGTAGAAACAAATAGCGAAGTTTTAATTAAATAGTGAGGTTTTATTAATAAGTGAAGTTCATTAATAAGGAAGTTTATTGAGTAAAAACAAGTTTTACTAATAAAAGAGGTTTTTAATTATTAAAGGAAGATTAATTAAAAAGTGGATTAGAAGTCGTTTATACGACTTGATCATGCTTGTGTGTGTTGATCATGGTTTGTGTGTTACTTGCTTATGTAAAGTATATGGGACTTAGTTTCCTATATGCGATTATTCTCATTTATTGTTGAATTTGGCCAAATATTACTCTGGAAAAATCTAGAAGAAACATGGGAGGTACAGTTATCTTCGGTGATGCTACACAGTATGTATAAACTCGTTTTGCTCTTCTAGGATAAATAATAAGGAAATCCGATCCCATCCAGATAGAGGTGATCTATACTCTTTTGTATTGTCTATTTATTTCCTAAAGAATAGGAGTTGAGTTTACCGAAAATTGATCAATTAGTTTTTGGAGCGCTCGTTAAGCGAGGATGTGTACTTATATGAGATGGCCGAACTGTAACCACTCCAAAACTATATACGTGTTTTGTGCTCTGGAAGAGGTTCGTGATTTGTTCAAGATGTTGGAATCTATGTGGAGATTCGAGATCTATTAGAGATGCTCGAACATATTTAGTTGTTCGTGATCTATTCAGGATGTTGGAATCCTTCTATGATTCTGATATCTGTAAAGATATGGGAATCCATGTGTGATTCTGAGGTTTGCTGAGATGTGGGAATCCATGTGTGATTTTGAGACTGTTGAGCTGTGGGAATCCATGTGTGGTTCCCAGATTTGTTTGAGTTGGGGACTCATGCATCGAGATTTGTTCAAGTGGTGACTCGTGAGCTGGAATGCCTTACGTAGCCTTACCAACGGATTTGATGAAAACCAGAGATATGATGCATGGGAAAGGGGTTTAGCTAACCCAAGGGTCAGGCGACTCTACCCTAGAGATACCCATAGTTATGCATACGTAAGTGATGCACTCGGTCTCATGTTGTGGCCAGCTATGTATTTCCTATGTACATCAGCTAAGGATGTATGATGCTTTGGGAGGATATCTCTAATCCTTGTGCAGAAGGACCATTCTCGAAGTATCGAGAGCACCACCATGGAATCCTACACAATTAGCGAACATGCCTTATATGTTTTGACTGTATACCTATTATTGTTGTGATGCACACTCACATGCATCACAACTACTTGATTATTTATATTTCACACTATAGATATTATTATAATGTCACTGAATTTTCTAATAGAAATGGTTTGGTTATCATAAGAGAAAAACCTATCCATGTTTATTTGTGGCGTGGTCTTACGAGATACCTTAATTTTTAAAGGGTTTAAGAATATAAAAATCTATATGATTTGTGTTTCTCATGCTGGTTTACCAGACTAATCCGGGTGTTATTTCCTTAAAACGCTTGGGTCAGCCCTGAGTATATTTCCAAATTTAGTTGGATGCTTTGGAGCTTCAAAAGGTGAGCTGGATGTCTCCATGATCTATTCACATATTTATTTTCCACTGCATTACCTGTTTTGTATCTATCAGTATTTGTGAGAACAGACTGTAATAACTGTCCAGGCTGATGATATGTTAGTTCGTTCTGATTCTTGTATTTTAATTAAAGTTTTCTTTTTGGTAAAGGTCTTTTGAGACATTATATATTATCATTCTGCATGTAAGCTTCTGACGTTGTGTTCTTCTTTCTTGTTTAGTTTCCTTTTCTTTTACCATAACGTTCGATATTTTCAGCACTTGGGTGTTCGGCAAGAGATTACCGTGGATTACTGTCGACATTTAGGTGTCGAAAAGGTCTTTCGTTACATTTGGTATCAGAGCTGAAGGTTAACCGAGAAGCTTGGCATTGGTGGAGTATAATTCATTAGGAGATAGGGCAATGGAATGCCTTATTATGAGTTGAGTGTATTATATATATAAGGGTGCATATTTGTTATTGTTATAAAAAAATGTTTTGTATTATGTTGATCGGTCTGTTAAGTGGTTTATGAATTCTGGTCAATACGTGTTGCTAACGTTATTGATAGGGATCTCTAAACACTTGTACAAGACAAATCGAAACGGTATTGTTTTTGAAATTGGTAAATGAAATAATTTTACCTAGGATTATATTTTATATATAAAAGAATAATTTGCAAAAATTGATATATTTATTTATGATGTGTTTGTTTGTTAGGAAGTGATAATATTCAACTATTATCATTTATTGTTTCACTAATTGTGCTCGACCAGTTTATGACCAGTTTACCTTTTTACTTCATGAGTTGGGTAAATAGTAACTTGTGGGAACATTGAAACGAACACCTTATTAATTATGTTTCATAGTTTGACTATAAGGTGTTCGGTGATAATATTGAGTTAAAATTTAATCTTAATAAAAGTTGTTTGTTATAACCTTTGAGAAAGATAAGATATTTTAAAAATAAATATTTATGAAATGATTTTATATAAGGAAGTGACTTTATTTAAGTATGGTTTATAAAGTATAATTTACAAAAGAAATAAGATTTAAACTTAGAATTCGAGAACTTAAATCCGAGTGTTTTTGAATTTTTTTTTCAAGTTTTGAGAAAATAATACTAGTATAATTTGAAAGTAAATATTTGGGAAATTAGTTTATGAAATTAATATCATGTTACTTAGTAATAATTATGAAGTGTTTGATACAATTTTGGAAACGATTTTGGTTAAGTCGGAAAGGCATGATTTAGATGTACTGAACTTACTTTTGTCACTGGAAAATAATTATGGTGATGACTGCAACATCATCAGCATTATTTTCGAGTTTCAAAGAGGGGGATGCTACCAAAATTGTTTTCTGCAAAGTGTTTTTGGTAAAACAAATTTTGATTTAAATACCAAAAGTATGATTTGATATACGAAAGTTATAAGTATATATTATTTCAAAATGGTTTGAAATGAAATCCGGTGTTTAGTTCTTAAGTTTTTGGTTAAGTTATATTATGGATGCATGTATCCTATGCATTTGGTAGTTTAGTTATGAAACTAGTTTGATCTATTAATTAGTATTCTTCAATTATTGGGACAAAATGAAAATTTCGACGATTTTGGACAGTTTGAAACTTCCGAATTAATATAGAAATTGAAGATAAGAGTTTTTGTGAAAATATAAAGAGTTACATTTTTGTAACTTTTAAATTGAAAGATAGTAGAATTTAATCAAGTTTTAAATTGATTGAATATCCATGTTAAGTAAAATGAATGAAATTGTTTTGTATATACTTATAGGATGTAGTGGAGAGATATACGAAGACGAACTTAGTTTCTAAAAGTGTTTATAAACATGAGTTGTGTTTTGTGGGATGTTTGAAAATGGAATTGTGTTTTCAAGAAATGTTTTATAGGTAATGTATTGACTTTTTAAAGGTAAGTATAATCTTGGATAAATTTCTATAAATATAGATTAGTCTTTATAAAATGTTTGTAAACTTGAAGTAATATGTTATGAAATGACCTAGAAATGAATTCCAGTATTAAATAAGAAATACAATAAGTGATAATGAATGTGAATTAAAAATGAAAAGTAAATTGGTGTAGTTAAAAAACCAATTGGAATAAAGTACATAAGTTGTACCCAGATCATTTTATTAGGATTTGGAGGTGGTTTACGCCAGTCCGAGTTAGGATTTTGCAGTCGATTCTTGATGGAAAACACTTGATATGAACCTAAGGTTTTCTACCATAGTATATGGCTATGTAAGGAAAATAGAGATTTCTAATCAAGGAACCTGATCGGAGTCCGTACTAGAGAGGTCAAGTGATCTATACTAGTTTAGAAGTGAAATTTATGTGATCGAGCTAGTGATCAGATTTGATATTGCATACAGATGATATGTATGCATCGTACGGGCCTTAATAATATTTTTATGCTATATGTGTTGGCTTGTGGAGAGTTTGGGGAATGACTCTTCAATTATTTGGGTAGCATGGGTGATCGACTGAGTAATACCCGAGGCTGTTGAGCATATGGTACCCTTAATAGGTTATTTACCATCCTTGTGCGATGAAAAGTTTCTAAACCAAGGCGAACCATGAGCTTTGGTTGCTAATGATTGCTGTACTTTGTAATATTGTTATGTGATTGTTCTTTGGTTGCTAGGGATAGCAATACCGTTAGGTATTGATGGGTGATTGTTGCTTTTGATGCTTGTGTCAGTTTCGAGGACGAAATATTCTAAAAGGGGGAGAATGTAACGACCCTTAATTTTGAACGTTTTATATTTAAATATCGGAATTATTTAAATATTTAAATCTTGGATTTAATGTAATAAAATGATTGAATACGCTTATTTAAATAATAAATGATAATGGTAAACTTTTTAGTTTACAATTAAAGCGATCAAACTTGTTTTAAAATTTATCCTTTTTAACAACTCGTGAAATTACTATCTCGGATTTTGATGAAACTAGTGTCATTGGGTCCGGAATAATGAGTTGTTATGCACCGATGATTTTCGTGATGATCTGATGCATTGTGTGGTCGTGCGAGCTCGAAACGCGCAGCGATTAATTTCATGAACTAAAATAATAATATACTTTTATTATAAATACCCCACCAAACCCTTACTTCCTGTCCATCACTTCATCTCTTCCTCGCTTCTTTTAGTTTTGCTTGAAAACAAAAAAACAGAGCCACCACCATTATTTGAATTAAATCGGGAGCTACAGTCAACGTTAGACATTGGCATTGGATCCGTTGAGATTGTGGTGAGGAGGCATCATGTTAGTGTGTGCGAAGTTGGGTATGGTCGATCTTGGTTGAAGTGGAAGGATGAAAGGTTGCGGATTGTGGTCAATTGACGAGGAGATGGGTCTTGGGGTTGGGGGCATTGAGTTTCTCTAGTACAGGCGTACATGTGGAAGAGTTTGGTGAAGTGCGACAATACGGGTTGAAAAGCGACCCTTTTTTGTTATATATAGGAGTGTCAGGTCGCGAGTAGGAAGAGATAGTCGGAGTTGAATTCGAGAGTAGCGTTGGACTCGTGACAGCAAGCGACGATGATTGGCGATGGTCGAAGGACTTGGATGTGGTCATGGCAAGCTACGACTTTTCACAGTGGACAGTGGAGCTTCTGGTCGCATTCTGCAAGGTGGGGCCGAAGTAGGTGTTGTTGGTGTCGAGAGGTCGAGTGTTCATTGGCGCAGACAGTGTTCGATTCCATCGACTGGAGCTCTGTTTCGCTGTGTACATGTGCACGGTTGGTGGTGGGTTTCATTTGGTGTGTGTACAGGCAGGTGATTAGTAAAGGGGAATATAGATTAGTGAGAGGATAAGGTAATAATTAATTGGTTTAAGTTAATTAATTAGAATTATTTAATCTCAAATCTTATAAAACCAATATCTTGTGCATACGAGGTCAACCGAGATGCCATCTTCACCGTTGCTCTCGTAGCAAGATCCTCTACATCTTGGATTGGTTTAGGCTTGGATAAGTTTACTCACCATTTGATTTGTATACTATATATTGTGATATAATGTTTGTTATGAAGAATATAAATTAAAAATAGATAACAATGCAAGTTATTATTTTTGGACCCTTCCTTGGTTTTGAAAGCAAGCGATAACATTATATGTTGTATATTCTCTCTTATAACTCTCTAAAACATGTATCGTGGCGTGGACTTGTTTACATGTTTGATAAAGTTGAAGTATGTGTGAACGGTTGAAGCGAAATTATTGGTATAAACACACTTTGAAATCCCCTATATTTGACATATGTGAAATTGGTTGAAATGCGAATATATTATGGATATATATATATTTGATTATTCTTTACACATATTCGGTTATGTTTGACCTAAAGGAATTGGTTTGAAAATTTATAAAAATTGTGGAATGATGTTGCATAACTTTGTATAGCGAAAAGGTCGCTATAGATGCACTTTGAAAATTCTATTTTAATAAAGTATAAAAATATTGGATACTATAGATATTTTTCTAAAATCTTTTAAAGGAGTTTGTAAATGGTGTTAAAGTATTTTGAAAGGAAGTTTGAAGTTTGAATATGATTTCGTAATCATTAATGAATGTATAAGTAAGGGTTTTAAATTATAAAACTTGTTTTATGGTTTTTAAGTAAATTAAGAAATAGATATTTTAAGTAATATTGTAAGTGTTTTAAACCATACTACAAGTATTTTAAAGAGGCTTTTGGAATTTTGACACTTACGTTATCATGAATGGTTATGTAAAAATAATTAAAAAGGTATATCACCTTTTTTTAAAAGTGAGGATATACTCAGATCTTTAAATGGATGTGTTTCAAAGTTAACGACAAATATAAAGTGATTTTGGGTTTACAGTAATGATGTTTAAGCAACAATTATTTTTAACCCATTTAATTATACTTTTGAAAAGTAATGTAATCTTTAAAAGGGAGTTTAAAGATAATGATTTAGTGTGAAGTGTTTTGGGTTTGTTAAACAGTGTTTTTGTAACATTTTTTTAAACCCTTGAAGTATATTTTAAAATGGAAAAATATTGTTAATTGATTTTGGGAAATACTTAGATCTTTATTGATGGAAGTTTAAAGATAATAACAAGTATGGAATCCTTGGAAAAAGATAGGAAGGTATAAGTTGTAAAGTATAAAAGAGAGAAGAGGTTTATAGTAACAATGTTTGAGTAACATTTGTTTTCAAACTTTTTGGCCGTGTTTAAAGTAAGTAAAACTTGTTATTGATTTGTGAATATACTTATATCGTTGAGATAAGTAGAAGAATACTTTGAGAGTATTGAAATGTGCGGAAATGAATAATGAAGTTTTAATTAAATTGTGAAGTTTAATTAATAAGTGAAGTTTCATTAATAAAAACGTTTATTGAGTAAAAATGAGTTTTACTAGTAAAAGAGGTTTTTAATTAATAAAGAAGATTAATTAAAAAGGGGATTAAAAGTCGTTTATACGACTTGAGAGTGCTTGTGCATGTTGGTCGTGCTTTGTGTGTTACTTGCTTATGTAAAGTATACGAGACTTAGTTTTCCAAATGCGATTATTCTCATTTATTATGAAATTGGCCAAATATAACTCTAGAAATATCTACAAGAAACATGGGAATCATAAGGTACAGTTATCATCGGTGATGCTATACGATGCGTATACACTTGTTTTGCTCTTCTAGGACAAATGATAAGGAAATTCGACCCTATCCGATTAGGAGGTGATCTTGCCTCTTATGTATTGTCTGTTTATTTCCAAAAGAATCGAAGTTGAGTTTACCAAAAATTGATTGATTGGTTTTTGGAGGACCTGATAAATGGGGTAGTGTACTTATACGAGATGACTCGAGACTGTAACCACTCCAAAACCATATACGTGTTCTATGCTGTGGAAGAGGTTTGTGATTGATTCAAGATGCTATAATCTACGTAGAGATTCGAGATCTGTTTGAGATGCTCGAACACATGTAGTTGTTCGTGATCTATTTAGGATGTGGGAATGCATATGTGATTCCAAGATCTGTTGAGATAAGGGAAGCCATGTGTGATTCCAAGATCTGTTGAGATATGAGAACCCATATGTGATTCCGAATTCAGTTGAGATATGGGAATCCATGTGTGGTTCCGAGATCTATTTGAGTTGGGGACTCATGTGTCGAGATCTGTTCGAGTGGTAACTTGTGTGCTGGAATGCCAGACGTAGCCTTACCCGCGGATATGACTAAAACCAGAGATATGATGCATAGACCAGGGGTTTAGCTAACCCAAGGGTGCAGATGACTCTACCTTAGAGATACCTATAGTTCTGCATGCATGAGTGATGCACTCGGCCTAAGGTTGTGGCTAGCTATGTATTTCCTATACACATCAGCTGGGGATGTATGTTACTTTGGGAGGATATCTTTAATCCTTGTGTAGAAGGACCATTCTCGAAGTACCGAGGGCACCTCCATGAAATCTTGCACAATTAGCAAACGCGTCATAGAGATTTTGATTGTATACCTATTATTGTACACTTACATGCATCATAACTACTTGATTATTTATATATCATACCCTAGACATTATTATAATGTCACAGGATTTTCTAATAGAAATGGTTGAGTTACATAAGGTAAAAACTCATCCATGTTTATTTGCCGCATGGTCTAATGAGATACCTTTATTTTTGAAGGGTTTTAAGATATAAAAATCCATATAATTTAAGTTTCTCATGCTAGTTTACTAGACTGATCCGGGTATTATTCCCTATAATGCTTGGATCAGCCCCGAGTATATTTCCAGATTAAGTTGAATGCTTTAGAACTTTAGAAGACGAGCTGGATGCCTCCTAGACTTATTCACATAATTATTTTCCACTGCATTACTTGTTTTGTGTCTATCTGCATTTGTAAGGACAGACTGTATTAACTGTCCAGGCTGATGATAGGTTAGTTTTCTCCGATAGTTATATGTATATTAAAGTTTTCTTTTTGATAAAGATGTTTTGAGATATTATATATTATTGTTCCACATGTGAGATTCTAATATTGTATTCTTTCTGGTTCCATTTCTTTTTATTTTTACCCAAACGTTCTGTCTTTTCGATACTTGGACGTTAGGCACATGAATACCATGGATGTATTAGTGTCGACATTTGGGGGTTGAAAAGGCCATTCGTGACAAACGGCTTAAGAAACGATATAAAAAATTTTGATAAAAGAAATCTTACTTTGTAATAATGTTCTAGTAAATTATATGATATGAAGATATGTACAAAATTTTGAAGTTTTAGAAATTGTTTTGATTAGAAAATTATATTTAAGTATACGTATTATTGAGTTAAATTTAAGAATTTTTTGAAGAAAATGAAGCTATATATTTTCATATATATATATATATATATCTGTATGTACGTATATTTTATATGATGATTGCAGCCATCGAGCATTAGTGGACAACTAAAGTCGATGGCAACATATTGTTGATCACACAGTTAACACTGCCGCCTAACTGCAAAGCGAGCCACAAGAAATTCATGATGAGGCATTATCGTTATATCTATTTATATATTAGAATTTGAAATTGTTCGGTACGTGATGTTGTGATTGTATGCCTGCCATGTATTGTGATTGATTATGAATTGGATGAATTGTGTGAATATATTATGATATGATACATGGTGATATATATAGATTTGTATATGTAAGTTATTAACTAAAAATGATTTTTGAAACTAATAAGCTTTTAAAAAGTATAAGAAAAAGATTAAAAGTTTCGAGGAAATTTATTTTGTGAACAACAAGTATTTTGGTAAAAGTTTTCAAGTGTGTATTGAAATAAGTAACTAGAGTAATTTTATAAAACTAAAGATAATAAATTTTTAAATGGAAATGGTATTTCATGATTATCAAAAAAGTATTAATTTTGTAAGTATTATGGTGAAGCGAAGCTTTAAAATAAACTAAGAAATAAATATTTTAAGAAAATGGAATTTGAGTTTTGAGATAAGTATTCAAAATAAATTTGCGTATAACGTTTTTCCAGTATTAATGAAGATTTTTCATTTAAGTGGTAAAGAATTATGGATTATGTAAAGTGAATTTAGAAATATTTATACTGTTACTAGTTTTTGAAATTGATTTCTATTTAAAAAGGTGAATAAATTTATACTGCGAAAAATTAAGTTCTGAATAAAGAAATATTTTGGTATTTGGAATAAAAAATAGGATTCTTGGAGCTAATAAATTATATTGAAATTGTTTTGTGCTTAAAGAAGGATAAATACTATTTTTGAAAAAAAATTGAATTTTTAAAGTATTAATAATTTGAGAATATGTGAAAGCAAATAGAATTAAATTTTGCAAGTAAAAGAATATTTGGGATGTTAGATTTTTGAAGTAAAAGCTTGTTTAGAAAACGTTTGAAGTTATTAATTAAAGTTTGAAGTTATTGATTATAAACTTAAACCCGTTCTATGTTTAGCAAGTAAAGGCCCGTTTGTAAATCAAAATTTGAAGTTATTGATTATAAACTTAAATCCATTCTATGTTTTGATGATTTGTGACTTTGGAAAAGTCTTGAGAATAAGTTATATATTTTGTTTTGAATGTTTTGTAAAATTTTGAGATTTGTTTTATGGAATTGAGATTAAAGTTGAGGACCTGTTTTATAAAGATAAAATTCTTCAGAATTTAAAATTTTGAGTTTATGAACATTTTGGGGTCCTCTACATTATATATGTGTAGTGGAAATGTTTTTGAAAAGTTATGCAAAATAAGAAAAGTTTGAAGAAAGTTGATTTACAAATTATTTTATATCATTATGTTTGGTTGTAATAAAAAGTAAGGTGTCTTAACAGTTTAAAGTCTATTAAGAAATTTTGGTATTTATAAAGGTATTATTAAAGAAATGATATGGTTTTATATAAGGTATATATGTATGTTGTATTAAATTTGTTTGTATATTATATTTGAGTGTTGTGAATTTTTGAGATACATTTGTACCATAGAGTTTACTACGAGGATTTTCGAAATTTCCAACATTTAAAGTATCTATTTGGTTGTGATACATAGGTATTATCCTAGTTGAGTTGTTCGACTCATAGCCTGTGACCATTAACGTTGAGCACATGATGATAATTCATTGTTTTTGAGAAGCCACCATGGAGTATAATTTTTATGATTGTTTAAAATTGTAGATGGATGTAGTAAAGATAATAATTTTAGCTCGTTATGGATTTTCCTTATAGGAAATTATGGGGATACAATTTTCTCAAGGGGAGTCTGTAATTACCCGGTGTTGAGAAGCAATCAACTAAAATAATAATGGCGATTTAATTAATTAAAATGGATATTTAGAGATAAATAAGAATGATTTGGAATTATTCGTAAATATTGGAATTTGAATAATAAAATACTAATTGTTGAAATCCATATTGTTTGGGAAGAATTATTAAAGAGATTTTAGAGTGAAGTATTTTTTAAGTTAGTTAATTTGAAGCTTTTAAATCAATCCCTATTGATTATCTTGGATTTTTTATTAGACCAACTAAACTTAAGCATGATGACTGGCTAACTATAATTGATAAAATTAAAATAGAATTTCTATTGGAATGAGAGGTTTTTATCAAGAGCGGGTAGATTAGTTCTTATCAATTCTGTTTTATCTACACTTCCGATTTATAGGATGTCCATGCATCTTTTCCTAGATTGGGTTATCAACAAAACTAGAAAAATAAGAAGGGATTTTTTATGGGGCGGTGATAATCCTAACAGTAATCTAAAATGTTTATTGAACTGGGAAACAGTTTGTACATCGAAAAAGAAGGGAGGACTAGGTGTTATTAATTTATGCAACATGAATTTGTCTTTATTAGGGAAGTGGTTATGAAAATTTAAGGATATAAATGATAATTCTATTTGGAAATAAATTATATCTAAACATTATTATAATGGTAGCAATAATTTATACCAAATTACACCTTCAGTTAACAATAAATTGTCTAATTTTTGGAAATCAATTAAAATGTCATGAGATTTATAACCTTGGTACTAATACGATTGTTCATTCTGGAAATAATACAACTTTCTAGCATGATCGCTGGATATCTATCATTCCTCTTGAGGTCGAATTTAAAGAACTTTTTGAAATTTGTAACTTTAAGAATGCTTTAATTAAAGATATTTTTTCTCCGGACAATGATCCCCCTTGGAATTTTAGTTCTAATAGAATCTTAGAAGGTACAACTCTTAAACAATTTTCTTTATTATGTGCAAGATTGAAGTTATATAATATTGATAATTAAAATGATATTATTAACTGGGAATGGGATAAAAGTAAGGAATTCTCTTCAAATTCTTTTTATAAATTTCTTAATTTTTTGGGCATTACTAAAAATGCTATTAATCTTATTTGGAAAGCAAATGCACCACCAAAAGCTAAGATTCATATGTGGTTAATCATGCATGGGAAGCTAAACACTATTGAACTTTTAAAAAGAAAGAACTTGCAAATTGATAATAAATGTTCCTTTTGTAAACTGTATTTCGATGATATTAATCATATATATTATGATTGTGTGGATACTTGCTACATTCTTAATAATACTCTTAAAATCTTTAACTTTATTCTTACAACTAAAATTACTGATTGTGTTTTCTACAACTTAAGATTTAAGTTTAAAAGGGAAAATTGATTTTTACTAGATACTCTATTCATTATAATATTTTGGTATATTTGGTTTGAGAGAAACTAGAGACTATTTAATAATAACAATAGTTATATTAATAGATTGGTATTTCCAGTAGCATCATTTTGTTTCAATTGGATCTCAAATCCAAAATATAGATTGGCTAAAAATAATCATTTTAAAGAATATCTTAATAAGGTTAGAAAAAGCATTGAGTTATTTAAACCAAAAAAATATTTTTTTAACATCAATAATTACAACATTAACATTTATTCGAATTCGAATGATGATTTTTCTGATTATTAAAATGTTCATTTGATTAAAGGAGCATAATGTTAATATTTTTTAGATTTATATTTTATAAGTTTATAACTACATATTTTGTTAATTTTTATACCTTTTTGATTTCGTGATCACTAATTCATAACTTTAGAGTAAGTTAAGGTATTACATAATGAGTTTTGATCCTTTTATTAGTCTATCTCTTATTATAGTTATTTTGTTGTCTTATTGTCTTAACTTCAATTTTATTTCTTTTATTTCTTTAATACATATATACATATATAAAGTTTATTTATATACATATATGTGTATGATTCTCGTATCTTTGTATAGTTCCATCTGTATGCACAGGTTTTGGCTAAGAATGGTGCTAGAATGTTGTTTGCAAGGTTTTAGGGTTGCTGTCGCTGGGATTGCAGGATTGATGGTCGCGGGATGGCTGGGTGGAGAGACTTCATATTTTGGATCTGGATCATCCACGTTGGTAGTGAGGCGTTCATTCTCTGGTGGAGCTGCTTGTTGATCTCATTCGTGCACTTGGTTGCACCATGGATTATTTTGGGTACTTATAACACTTCATTATCGAGCGGTGGCCTTGTCGGGTTCGATATTGAGGTGTAATGGGTGGTGGAATTGCCGGAGCTCATTCAAGAAGTTACCTGTGTCTGTTTTTTCAGATTTTTCTATTTTATGATTTGTCACCTACCAGGCATGTTGGTAGCTCATTTGTTATCGGTGATATATATATATATATATGTGTGTGTGTGTGTGTGTGTGTATGTACATGTGTGCTCCCCTCTACTTTAAAGGATCACACATTTCTCTCAAAAAAATTGATAGTGATAATACTTATGAATTTAAAACGGTTTTAAATATGACAAAAGAAATTGAATAATTTTATAAAATCTGATATTGATAATAAACAAGACTAGGAATTTATTTTAAATAGAAAGAAAATTTCTTTTATTTAACTACAGGGGTTTTTGAATTTATTACAAAGTGAGTTTATAAATGTAAACAAGAAATAATTGTTTAAATTATGGAAAATAGATATTGTAAATTTTGTTGTATTAGTAAAAACATATATAAAAAGGATAAATACGAATTTTATTGTTAAGTTTAACTAGCTTAACATGGTTGATAAATTGATTAGCATAAGAAAAGAAGAGAAAAGAATAAATAAAAGTTTGTGAAATAAACCCATTTGGCCCAATTTGGTATTTGAAAAATTATCTAACTCTTTTGCCTTTCATGGATTGTCTAGAACCCTCCTTTTACTTCATGAAATCACTTCCTGTATACTCTTTTTCTGATTATTTTCAGTTTTCAACTTTCAGAACAAAAGAATAAAACCCTCTTTCATTCTAAAATCTAATTAAAATCGAAAAATTATTGTAAATTCCCAAACTCGAATATGTGTATCTCAACACCTTGCTACACCTCTAGTTATGAAGAAGATTACATTTTGATCAAGTTTTGTTCATGTAGGAAATTCATAGTAAAGATGAAAAGAAGAAGAGGAGAAGTTGTCAGGTGAGTATTTTTACTCATGAACCTATATATAATTCATGTAATTCTTCATATATGTTTGATTTGATTGTTGTATGGATGAATACATGTGTGTGCATTAAATTTGGGTTAGAAGCAGTAATGTATTGTTGAGGTAACAGGTAGGAGTAGTTCTGAGAGCGTGCGAGGAAGGCTCTAAGAGTAGGTTGAGAGCTGTCAGTCTCCCGTCTAGATATTATAAATATAGACACTACTTATTCACCAATATGAGATTACTATGTATATGACTAAGAGCTGATCAGATCATTTGTTGCGATCGATGCCCAAATAGTTATTTATGATGCCGAGAGCACATAAGACCGAGACTCCAAATGACTACCCGCTACATTGAGAGTTGTGTAGATTATTAGAGTCTGAGAGACCATGTGATTATTCCATTTGCTGCGTTTACTATGAGGCTAAAAGTCTAGGTGATTCTTATGTGATTATAGATCTCCTTGATTGTTTATTAGACTGTATGTCCATGTAGTTGTGTAACCTCATACACGTCGATTATATTGCGAGGATAACTAGAGATGTTGAGAGCATGGAATTAGACCATGTACATATCTTTTATGGTTATCTGAGTGATGCCTTAGCTACCGAGAGTATGTCGTATTTGCATTTCTTGTTTGTTTGATTTGGATGATTGTTTGTATATGTTTTATGTGTGTTGATTATGATGGACCTCTGGTATGTTTACTTCCTCATTATTTGAGAGATAATCTTAGGGCATTGCTGAGAGCATGTCCTCTGTAGTTATTGATTGCTTATACTTTATGATGGTTGGTTTTATAGATTGTTTCCCCCACATGACATTATACACTTGCTAGGTAGTCTGATCTGATTTTTATATGGGTGATATTACTAGTTTGTAGTTTTATGAGCCGATGCCATCATTAAGATACATATTGACAACTTCATTTTAGACATAGTCTGCACCGTATGTTATTTATATAATACTCGAGTCGATTTGAGACATTATAAGTTCGGGGGCAAAGAGACCAGATAGTTATTGTTAGGTGTAGATAGAGTCTAGTTTATTTTTTGATTGGTGTACATTATATATTTTTTATCCTCGTGCATATTGATGATGTATTGGATTTATACATTGTATATTTCGATGATAGTGGACATTTGAATATTTATTGTAGACCCACTCGATTTTTATATATTATATATTATATATTATCCCTACGTTCTCTTTATCATTTCTTGTATATTATGTATTGTTCTATCCTGGAAACACACTGTTTATTGCTTTGTATGGATATTGTGTACGTATAGGTAAGTTGTTTATGATTTTTGGAATATGTACTACTGTTAGCCCAAGGGAATATTTGCGTGTGACAGCCCAATATCGTCTCATTCTCAGTATTATTTGACAGTATTACCTAGTAATACTCTTGGATAGTATGAGTATAGAGGTGGGGTATTATAAAGATGCTAATTCTAATTCTTCTATAAGGCATAAGGGTAATGAAATTACGGTATCTCGGAAGGGGAGCAAGAGGGTTGTTTTGAAAGACGTTGTTTTCGACCCAAATATCAATCAAAACTCAAGGCTCAACAAAAATTTAATTTATTTCCACGTTCTACCTAATTAGCAAGTGCACTTTTATAAATTGAATTCAATAATTATTATATTTTTAGTATTAAACGTCATGATTAATATAATTGACCATAAAAAAAATATTATTAACTTACCAAATTAGGTTTGGAATTAAGTAGTTTATTGAATTTGTAGGTTATAAATTATATGGTACTACAAGTAGTTTGTGAAATTAAAATCTGAGATATTTTCTTTAAATGGGCCAGGGAAGGAAAAACTCACGGGGTTCTTGCGTTGGTATTTTGTCTATGTCGGAAGATCTAACAAGTCGATACTAATCGATGTATTATTGAACTCTTGGGTTATATTGGATTTCAGTACTTTTTAGGTATGTTGTTTCTTTATTACTAATTAATTGAAAAACCACTCTATATTTTGCATAACACTCCATATTTACAGTTCTATGAATACATGTGACCCAAAAATCTGATGCATAATTGCATGGTATTGTAGCGACCCACATTCTCTACACGTTTCGACGGTTCATATAAATATTATTTTCAGAACCAAATGACTTAGATTAGGCCAAAACTTTGCTTAGTACCGTGTTTAGACATTTTTTATCCTTGGAATAAAATGTTGATGGTTTTACCTTTGTAACAGTTATAACTTTTGACATGAGTTGAATTAGTTCATATGACCATTTCCAAATGAAAGATACGATGGTTTGTCTTCCCATATAGTGATCATAACATATTATTGGCATTACGATTTAGGGGATACTACTATTTTAAGTTAGACAGTTTTTAGGAAAGTTTTAGTGGTAATTAGCAATAAGCTCATACTTAAGTCTGTGACCCATTTCAGGATTTGTGCCAATGCTAGCTGAAGAAGCAATGCCAAATCATTTCCTTCTTCCCCAAAATAGATCTAAAGCTCCATTAAACACATCTCCAACAAAACCTTCATTAACCCTTTCTAGATCAAGTCAAATCAAGATATTAAGGGTAGATTAGAAAGGGAATTAACTAGAGACTTTCAAGTTAGCATTTTTGAAGATAGACTTTTAGATGTATGCTGTATGTTTTGGATTCACATCAATTTGCATGATTTTTCAATTTTTGAATGATTGATGAGTGATTTATCATCTCCTAACAGGTATATATATCCCCAAAGGTGTTGACATATTTTGAATACATTTTTAAAGTAAAAATATCATTTAAAGGGGTTTTTGGTTTTGAAACTGAAATGAAAACGAATTTAAATAGTTTAAAAGTGATTTAGTCATGTTTTTTTGATGTATGGTTGTTCATAATACATATGAATGGTAGGCTAGGCTATAGATGTGCTTTTATATGAATTCCCATAATATGATTTTCGTTTACTTGCTCTAATGTTGTGTTTGTATGTTTGAATGGTTGAAATGCTCATTGGAGCGAAATGGAAGTTAGAATCCATTCTATGGGTGAGAGTCTTCGTGTAGAAGAAGTAGCTATAATGTGATCTCCGATTTGATTGCAAAAATAATGAGAGATCTGTAGCCGTAAATGAACTTCGAAAGATCGACTCAAGAGTGGGAAGAGTCATACCATTGCAAAGGTGTTGCATGTAAGTCAAAGCGGTAGAAAAAATGATCAGATCAATGCGAAAGAGCTTGGAAAAACTATAGCAGAATTAGAGCTAAATGGTTGGTTTGGCATTTGGACATGGACTGTTGTTCGACATCGACCAAGGCTTCTGTTTGATTACAGGAGACCGACCCGAGACATTTGGAGGAAAACATGGGTACTACATGAAGGAAACCTAAGATTGTTTGAAAAGGTGGAAAAGGAGTGTATTTGGTTCAATACTAAACCAAACTCGGTAATCGATAAGGTGTGCTAGCGCCGAACATTAATTCATGTTTTGCACCGCACCAAGCATAACATAGGTTGCTTTAGGGATAGCACTAGGCTGGCTTTGGGACTAGGCATGATTTTCTTTAGAACCGAGCATGATGGCTTAGTGATAGAGAGGGCCGCGAAGGTTGCTCCAGGCTTAGGCACTCAGCATAGAGCAACTTCCGAATTTCCATAGGGTTACTTTGGAGTTTTCCAGGGGTGACCAAGGAAAGTTCGGAACTTCGACGACTTGACGACGTGAGTAAATTTTATTGTGAACTTCAAGGAGAAAGCATACATAGCATCTGGTGATGGTCCAAGGAGGTAATTTCGAACGAGTTGAACTTGCATAGTGGAACATACATTGTGTTCTTTTATCGAGACATGTGTCAAAGGGGTCGTTCATAACTTGAAATTTTTGATGTGTGCTTGTAAAAAAAGGGTATGTGAGGACCCACAATTGGATTTTACGAATGGATTCGTGTATCTTGGACCGAATGATGTGGTTTATTTTCTACTGGATCTAGTCTGCTTCACAACGGGTGAAATAGGTAAATTTCAAAAAAAAAACGATAATTGGATCTTATATATATTGTTTCACACATTTAATATAAATAAGTATTATAAAATTTATATATTTATAACATATACATTCGACGGTATTATTTTCATAAAATGCCGAAAGCCCTTTTAATATATATATTTATTTTAGATCTAAATATATATACTTTAATTTTGAAATAATAAGTATTATAAAATTTATATATTTATAACATATACTTTCGACGGTATTATTTTCATAAAATGCCGAAAGCCCTTTTAATATATATTTATTTTAGATCTAAATATATATACTTTAATTTTGAAATTAGTTTTACTATATTATATAATATATAAAATAATTATAATATATAATTCACCCTTTTTCTATAAATTGTCGTGAGCAATTTAATAAAACTAAAAAATATATTTATTATTTTAAATTCAAATTCAAATATGTTTATTGTAATATACATGATATAATTGATAAATAATATTTTAAAATCATTGAAAAAATATTTTTAACATTAAAAAAATTATGTTATATGTTTTAGAATATTATCATAGCCGAAATGAGTTTATATATGTGTATGTGTGTATTTGTGTATATATGTGTGTGTCTATTAATTGTAATATTGTATTAAAGTTCATTTGCACATTTAATTAATTATTAAATATTAAAATAATACATAAATAGGTATGGCAAGGACATATATCAAAATGGTGATATATATAACATGTAATAAACAATATTTAACATAAATAAATTTATACCTAAAGAGATCATACGTCAATCTAAGATCTGCCTCTTAGATCTTCTATATCTGTATCCAAAATCGCAAGTTATCGGCTTACTACCACCAGACCTGATTGAATTTTCTTTGTATTGGCGTTAATGGAGTATGACTATAATAGATTTAAGGTAGGGGAGGTCGGCGAAGACTTAGCAAGAGGAGCCATAAAAAGTAAACTCAAAACTGGGGCCAGGCCTTACTTTTATAGGGAAAACTAGAGGAAAATATCATGTATGTTTCTCTCCTACTAAGTCAAATCCAGATCAATCCCATGCTCTTCCTTTGGTCGTCCATAGCTTGGTCTATTATAGACCAAATTACCCAAAAACCTATTAGTAATTCATGTTATTTAAATAAAATTTAGATGTACATCGACATCGTATATCGATACACATATATAACTTTTATATACGCACCTAGTTAATTAGTAACATCATCCAAAACATTTCTAGATGCTACCCCATTTACTAAATACACCACATACATGAAATACAACAATATTAAATATATGTTTTAATATATTAATTAATTTAGTTAATTTATAACTACCGTAAATCGATTAGATTGAGTGGTATTTCGTAGACTGAATAGATTCAGTTGTTTGACTCACAAGTGTGAATTTAGTCAACGATTAATATTCAAACAATTCAAATTTAACATTTGCACATCACCTTAGTTAGTAGCATGATAGTTTGACTTAATTCATCGCTTATAAATCTCATCGTAAAATGCAATTTATGTTTAAGTAGCACCTTTTAGTAATGAATATTTACACATGTTCTCTTCGTCAAAACTATATCACTTTAGGATGTATGGAATTTGGTTTTGGTCAAAATTCTAGTATTATCCATGTTCAACTCAGTTAGTCTATTAAAAATGTCCTCGATTATTAGATTTATTATTAACCGTACTACTTTGACCAAAGATTTTCACTTTGAGTTGACAACAATTAACTGTACTACTCTTGGATGAGTTATTTCATAGTTATCCAATAACTATGAGTATGTAACCTTAGATGCCCCTAATACCCATGAGTAATACTACCAACATATCGTGAGTGTTATGTACTTTAGTCTCAAAGGATTTATTGATATACCTTCTCGGAACATCTTGGCAAAGAAAATCTAAAACAATATGTTATTTTATGTTGTGATAATTTTCTCATGATTATATCTATTTGTAATTATTATTACATAACATATTATTTAAATATTTTCTAATTAATATAATCTCAAATAATTATTAATTAATTATGTCAGAATAATATAGAAAAATTATATACCTTGGTTACGAACAAGATCGGTTATAAAGTTAGATATATGTAACAAATTAGATAATTCCTTAGGGCATACCCAACCTCTCTCAATCCCCCATTTGCACATGCAGTCAATTATGGAATTTTAATCTCGTTCTTACGATCCATTTTCTCAAAACTGATCGAGCTAGTCCTTTAGTAAATGGATATGCTATATTGTCTTAATTATCTACTTTGTAAATCAATAACCCTCTGTCGCTAATAAATTGTCTTTATCATGTGGAATTTTCGAAGTATGTGTTTTGACTACTTGTGAGCTCTAGGTTCTTTCATGATCTATATCGCAACATTGTTTTTGTAAACCGTGTCATGGGATTCTCAACATTTGGAATTAGTCCTAGCCCAGTCGTATTTTTGTGCATTTTTTATTGTGGTGCTATTCAAGGCGATGTACTTAACCTTCTGGTTGAATTAACCACTACTACCTGTTTGGAACATTTCCAACTTAAAGCTTCTTAACTAAGGTAAAAATATAAATTTAGGATTGACATACTATATTCCATATCACTTATGAAGTTTGAACCCGAGTATTCCTTCATAAGGAGTACGCTATTTCTATAAACAATACTATAGTATTATGCAAATACTCAAGAATACTCATAACTACCATTTTGTGATCTCAATTTGGATTTGATATTTTCTCAATGAATCAGATACACTCGCAAAATAAAAAATAGTAGACAACATAGTAAAAGGTTTAGGGTTATACCCTATGAACAATTATGAAATTTATGAAAGAGTTAGGGTATGCCATAGGGGCAATTATGTAATTTGTTACATATATCTAACTCTATAACCAATCTTGTCTGTAGTAAAAGTATGTAATTTCTATTATATACTTTGTCATATTATGTGTAACGCCCCACCTCTATACCCATGCTAGCCAAGAACACTACGGTGTAGTGCTGTCAACTATCACGGAGGATAAGGCTGTTGAGGAGCGACCATCTATGTAATTTCTTTGTGCGAGCATCGATATGTCAGATAATAAAACATTGCATTTCATCTTTAGAGAAAATCCGACATACCGATACAAACTCAGAGCTACTACACAGTGGCTATAATAGTTTAGGACAATAGATATAAAAATAACACAGATAACATAAATGCGGAATAAAGATGGAACGAAAAGTCTCATATATACAATAACTGATATCAGTTACAATACATTTGACACAATACAAATGATACAACTACAACTGTCGACTCAAGAAGTTATATATACAAGTACATTATCGACTAATATACATGAATACATTATCATCTTAAAACAAACACACTGACTACTACAACAAGACGAAGACCACATCAACTGATATAAATAGTCTTCATAGCTCTAGCAGCAACCCAAAGCTAAAAATCTACAACCTGTAAATACTCGGTCTGACCCGAGTATTACATTCAAAAGAAAATAATACTCGGATCAGTCTAATTCAAACCAGTTTATTAGTGCATATAGGCAGTAATAATTTAAATAGACGACAGTCACAATAATTTCTTATATCCAACTCTCGATACGAGAATTGGATAACGGCAGATATAACACTAAACAGTGTTAATCCACAAAACAGAAATCCAACGCAGTTTAAGCAATTGAAATGTCAATTTAAAAATATCAATGCTAATTGGCTGCAGTACACGCTAACGTGTACTGCCTCGCCAATACAGCCTACGAATTACGCAACAGATCGATGAATTAAGGATAAAAGAGATATCGACTAAAATCTGTCAATTCGGTGTGACTGCAGTGCACGCACGCGTGCACTGCCTCGCCACAACGGAATATAAAGTCACCACACGGGACAAGGATAAATCTGCTACGAAAATGCAGCAGGTCAGCAAGTGCTCAAGGATGAACAGATGCAAGTGAAAGTGACACATGGATATGCAGTTTATACCCAAGTACAACTAAAATAGAAACAGGTCAAGCATATATAGATATGCAGTGTCAAAGTAAACCAAGTCACAATGATCGCAAGGTCAAACCCCGAAATCGAGTTCAACTCAAATGAATTAGAAGTGGTTGGCTGTCTCAAGCAACGGCAACCAAACAAGTTCGAACAAAACCAATCAATGTCAAAGTTTAGCATCAGGTCAAAAGGAATATAAGCAAACAGCCTATAGGATCGTACATGCCACTCAGTAAAGCTACAGCAAGCTATGGTGCATTTACAACTACAATGGAGCCAACAAAGAATGCAGACTTCAAATACACAAGAGTGAAGTGATCAAACAAACTACACGAAGGATTCAACAGCATAAAGACCAGAGTGTGCAGTAATGCAAACATCAAGTGCCAACCTGAACCCAAAATAGTAAAACTGCACACATGCAGTGCAGACAAGTATGAATTCAAACATGAAATGGAGAACATCATTGCAAGTGCAACAGGTAGAGATGATGCAGTGAAGCATGTACAAGGGCAGTACATATGAACATCATTGCAAGTGCAACAGGTAGGGGATGATGCAGTGAAGCATGTACAAGGGCAACATCAGAGACAAAACAGTGTCAAAATGAAGAAACCAGAGGAGTGCAACTAAAACTGATGATAGTGGTAATCACATAGTGGAATGCAATTAAGTGATGCTTGCCGAATTCCAAACGACTCCTAAAACAACTGCTCGAAGACTACAATGCAGGCTCAAATCAATCTTTAGTGAATGCAGATTTCAACATAAAAATTCAGTGAATAAATGTAACAATGAACTTCAAGAGTACAAAGAAGACAGTGGCAGTTACTCAACTGAAGATGCAGATTGGAAGTGAAAGCAAACAAGATGGCAACATTAAATGAACCAAAGGAAGTCCAAGTTTATATGCAATTAAACAATGAAGTAAAAATCATGCACACCTATATAAATGTATGCAAAACAATATTGAGCACGGGCATGACAACAAGTGATGCAACAACATGTGTGCATACCCTTTAAAATCAGACTCAAGTGAAGATTGAATGCAACCAACACTCCAGATCAATGCTTATGAAACTGAATATCAGTCAAAATACTCAGCTCACCAAAAATGCACTGCCATATAGTGAAACCATAAGTGAATAAGTACAACTAAAATGACCCACTTGGCTATCAAGTGAATATAATAACACTGCAGACAAATGTACAGGATGGAGACAACTACAGATCGATGCCAACCAAACTACACGCAGAGGCAACTCGATAAACAAACTTGAGTAAACAGAACAAAGAACAGGCATTCTATCCACTGCCAGTGTATCAGGTAAGGGATGCATAATGACTACCAGAGTACAAATTCAGACTCGATGGAACCTAACTCATGTTCACAACTCGATATTAGGGACTATATAATGGATAAGTATGCAACAATGACTCAAAACATATGCAGTGAAATCAGAAGTGGACTGGTCGAGACAACACAGTGAGCTCAAGCTCAAAAGGGTACAAGAAAATGACCAAAAGTAATAACAATCATATATATATACACATGAATGCATATATATACATATATATACAAATGAAGATACAGTAAGGCCAGAAGACCTGGTACAAGAATTTAAGTCTGGTAACGACACACAACTACAAACCAAAACAGCAGTAGCAATCCACAAACTCAAATGAACAACTGCCCAGAGATAATGAAACCGAAGGGGGCCAAGCATTGCAAATGTTTCAAAGCCGAAGCCCAAAAATTATGCAGTTCAACATCAAACAAAAAATCAAGCTTTACAGTTAAGTTCGAACGGTTCGAAGTAGATGTGAGTAAGGGGAATTACTCACCTCAGTTCGGTCGAGTTGAAGTTTTGAAGCTTCAATCCAGCTGAAATCATCTCACGTGACGATGATTTATAAACGAGATCGCGAAGCCCAGAAATTGGTTGAATTCGAGCAA
Source organism: Allium fistulosum (assembly GCA_030737815.1). Taxonomy (NCBI): domain Eukaryota; kingdom Viridiplantae; phylum Streptophyta; class Magnoliopsida; order Asparagales; family Amaryllidaceae; genus Allium; species Allium fistulosum. The sequence continues at coordinate 1,460,163,893 of CM060903.1, forward strand.
TCAAGTCATCGACGAATAGAAGGAGCGCCCAAAGCCAAAGCAAGCAAGAATCACCTCCTCGAGCAAAGCCGAGCTAAAAGGGAACGAAGCCCTAATTTTCCAGATCGAAGGAAGAGCAATCGCGACCGCCATTTTTATTTCTCTCGTATGCTTTTAGGGTTCGAATGAGAACGGAAAGCAAATATAAAAAGGGGAATTGGGTAATACCCTTATCACGGTATCAAAGAAAAAGGTATGGGCCTAAAGTTTAAAGCCCACCAACAATTTCTCAACCATTTTTCAAAAGAATTTCAACTCGATAAAATTCCAATAAGAATTGGCGAACGATTTAATCACCTAGTGTCGATAATTAATTGCTACGAATTTGCGGGTTGTTACAGACTCCCCTCCTTAAAGAAATTGCGTCCTCGCAATCATAAGGAATAAATGGACAAAAGGTAACAACCATAAGAACAAGGAAATGTCGAATGCATAAGCAAAGCAAAGATCAACAGGGAAGTATAGGAATTATGGAAGTATCAGACATAGAATCAAAAAGGTTCGACTGCTTCAAGTCAAAAGGATCAACATCGTGGGGATCAAGGAATCAAAATCAGACGACTATCAAAAAGCAAGAATCAATCGAGTTCCAGCAATTGAAAGAAAGGAATCAGAGCAGAAATCATGTACTGCACGAATTGAATGTGAGTAAATCAAATTACTCACCTGAATCGTCAGAGAAAAAGACGAAGCTCAAATCTAAAAATCGCAAATATTCAATCATCAAAAACGATAATTGGATTTTCAAAGATATCTGATTATCAAAAACGATAATCAGAAATCACAAAGATTCGATTATCAAATCGAAAAATATTTAATTATCTCAAACGATAATCAAATTTCACAAATATCTGATTATCAAAAACGATAATCAGAAACACAAATATTCGATTAATCAAATCGAAAAATATTTAATTATCTCAGACGATAATTAAATTGGAAAATATTTAATTATCACAAATGATAATCAAATTTCACAAATATCTGATTATCAAAAACGATAATCAGAAACACAAAGATTCGATTATCAAATCGAAAAATATTTAATTATCTCAAACGATAATCAAATTTCACAAATATCTGATTATCAAAAACGATAATCAGAAACACAAATATTCGATTAATCAAATCGAAAAATATTTAATTATCTCAGACGATAATTAAATTGGAAAATATTTAATTATCACAAATGATAATCAAATTTCACAAATATCTGATTATCAAAAACGATAATCAGAAACACAAAGATTCGATTATCAAATCGAAAAATATTTAATTATCTCAAACGATAATCAAATTTCACAAATATCTGATTATCAAAAACGATAATCAGAAACACAAAGATTCGATTATCAAATCGAAAAATATTTAATTATCTCTAACGATAATCAAATTTCACAAATATCTGATTATCAAAAACGATAATCAGAAGCACAAACATCTAATTATCAAAAACGATAATCAGAAGTCATAAATATTCAATTAACGAGTCCGGAATTAACCGAAGTAGTAAAAGTATGGTTCCATACTCCTTACTTTTGCTAAATCGTTTAAATCTCTTTATCGTTTTCTTGAAAGTGCAGAATTGTGTGTTTTAAAAATAACATTTCACATTCTCAAACGGACAAGTCCGGAATTAAGCGAATCAGTAAAGGAAAGGGGTCATAGTCCTCGATTTTTCTGAAAGGTTTAAATCGCTTCCTCGTTCTTTTGAAAATGTAAGCTGTAAAAATTTTGAAAACAATTTTAATTTATATTTTTGAAACAACTTTTAAAAATAAAGAATTTTGAAAACACGTGATTAAATTAGCAATATCAGTATTGCGGGAGAACCGCTTGTAAATCCATTTCAAAATTGACGAGTATTGAAGTTAACACGTCAAAATCTCATCAAAATAACTGGCATCAAAATATAATGCCAAATGAATTTTCATTCATCAAAAATGTCACAAGAATCTTCTCAAAGATAGAAAGGGATATCATACCCTAAACTTGTATTCATAACAAGTTAATAACACATGAATTCACCAATACACAAAAATTGACAAAACTTGTCAATAGAAATCACGAAAATTGGTGAAGCACAAATTCTAGAAATCATCACAAGAAATCCAGAAAACACATGAAGGGGGGGGGAGGCCTAGCATAAAAATGGGAGTATGAAGACTCCAAAACACCGGTATCACATGAACGAGACGCTATCTCTTGGTGGCTAACCAATAAAGTTTCACACAGGAATGGTCCGAAGACCGTGGGGCGCTACCCCACATATGTGATGGCGAAACATCACACAGAGCGGGGTCTAGTCTCCCTCGCAGACAAAGAGACATCGCATAATCGCTAGTCTAAATCATAAAAAGAAAAGGGGAAAGGCCTATCACAAAAATGGGAGTATGAAAACTCACCGACCGGTATCACATGACGAGACGCTATCTCATGGAAGCCATCCATTAAATTTTCACACAGGAATGGCCCGAAGACCGTAGGGCGCTACCCTACAACAAAGCGGGGTTTAGTCTCCCTCGCAGACAAAGAGACATCGCACAGTTGCTAGTCTAAATCACAAAAATGATCGTCATGATCATAAAGAAGTGTCAATCACACCAAGCTAGTAAATATATGAGTTTAGTTTCATGTCCCATAACCACTTGCTTAACTTAAATATTTACGAACAAGCTGTAAATCTTCACTAGGAAATTGTCACAAAAAGGGTTCAATCGAACAAGTCCAAGAGCTAACCGACGAAGTAAACGCAAGCGTTTCATACCACTTGTTTTACTAGGCCGTTTAATTCAATTTCTCATACGAGTGAAATAAAGGCTTGTATATACTAATAGATTGGAAAACGATTTAGGAAAAGAGCTTTGTAGTAAAATAAATTTTGAAATCGTTTGGAGAAAAGGATTTTAATATTTACTACTAGTATAGAAAACCTTTATATTTTTAAAGTGACAAATCACAAAAATGATTGTAGAAACAATCAATCGCAAGAATTCACATACGAAGATGTGAATGGAATCCAAAGAAATCGATACTGAATTTATTAAAATAGGAACACCCAAAAATTCCAGAAAATAGAAGTTATCAAAATCAATAAAGGTGATAACAACTAATTAGGAAAGAAGAATCGATATCAACTGGAAAAACAAAGCAAAACGAGTAGAAATGCATAATTGACTTTAACAAAAGTAAGAATCAAGTCAATGTCGAAGCCAACAGTTAATAGCCGCAGTCGAGTACAAAATGAATCAATCATCATTATCAAAGAAACCAACGGCAAACAAAATCAGAGTCTTGAAAATCAAGAAATTAGCAATTTCCCAAAAACAAGTGACCGAAGTCGAATGGAATTCAAGATGAGGAAAACACAAAATATCAAGTTCAAAATCGCTGAGATTCGAACTAGATGTGAATGAGAAATCAAAATCACTCAATTTGCAACTGGTCCAGCTATTTTTCATCACAGTGTAACAGGTACACAATGACACCCATAGCATAGAACAAAAGTGGAACAAAGTCCAAAAGTCAAAATGGCTTTAATTTGCCAAATTAAAACAAAATCAACATCGGCTAAATCAATTCAAAGCCGAAAACACAAGAATAAGCGTTAGGAATTCATACCTAACAGTCAAAAATAATCATATGTAAAGATGAGAGATAAAACATCGACAAATAGTTGTAACACATGCTCCATCTAGGTTATGCTTTATAATTGTCCTAAACCCCAGGCTTTGATACCAAGCTGTAACGCCCCACCTCTATACCCATGCTAGCCAAGAACACTACGGTGTAGTGCTGTCAACTATCACGGAGGATAAGGCTGTTGAGGAGCGACCATCTATGTAATTTCTTTGTGCGAGCATCGATATGTCAGATAATAAAACATTGCATTTCATCTTTAGAGAAAATCCGACATACCGATACAAACTCAGAGCTACTACACAGTGGCTATAATAGTTTAGGACAATAGATATAAAAATAACACAGATAACATAAATGCGGAATAAAGATGGAACGAAAAGTCTCATATATACAATAACTGATATCAGTTACAATACATTTGACACAATACAAATGATACAACTACAACTGTCGACTCAAGAAGTTATATATACAAGTACATTATCGACTAATATACATGAATACATTATCATCTTAAAACAAACACACTGACTACTACAACAAGACGAAGACCACATCAACTGATATAAATAGTCTTCATAGCTCTAGCAGCAACCCAAAGCTAAAAATCTACAACCTGTAAATACTCGGTCTGACCCGAGTATTACATTCAAAAGAAAATAATACTCGGATCAGTCTAATTCAAACCAGTTTATTAGTGCATATAGGCAGTAATAATTTAAATAGACGACGGTCACAATAATTTCGTATATCCAACTCTCGATACGAGAATTGGATAACGGCAGATATAACACTAAACAGTGTTAATCCACAAAACAGAAATCCAACGCAGTTTAAGCAATTGAAATGTCAATTTAAAAATATCAATGCTAATTGGCTGCAGTACACGCTAACGTGTACTGCCTCGCCAATACAGCCTACGAATTACGCAACAGATCGATGAATTAAGGATAAAAGAGATATCGACTAAAATCTGTCAATTCGGTGTGACTGCAGTGCACGCACGCGTGCACTGCCTCGCCACAACGGAATATAAAGTCACCACACGGGACAAGGATAAAACTGCTACGAAAATGCAGCAGGTCAGCAAGTGCTCAAGGATGAACAGATGCAAGTGAAAGTGACACATGGATATGCAGTTTATACCCAAGTACAACTAAAATAGAAACAGGTCAAGCATATATAGATATGCAGTGTCAAAGTAAACCAAGTCACAATGATCGCAAGGTCAAACCCCGAAATCGGGTTCAACTCAAATGAATTAGAAGTGGTTGGCTGTCTCAAGCAACGGCAACCAAACAAGTTCGAACAAAACCAATCAATGTCAAAGTTTAGCATCAGGTCAAAAGGAATATAAGCAAACAGCCTATAGGATCTTACATGCCACTCAGTAAAGCTACAGCAAGCTATGGTGCATTTACAACTACAATGGAGCCAACAAAGAATGCATACTTCAAATACACAAGAGTGAAGTGATCAAACAAACTACACGAAGGATTCAACAGCATAAAGACCAGAGTGTGCAGTAATGCAAACATCAAGTGCCAACCTGAACCCAAAATAGTAAAACTGCACACATGCAGTGCAGACAAGTATGAATTCAAACATGAAATGGAGAACATCATTGCAAGTGCAACAGGTAGAGATGATGCAGTGAAGCATGTACAAGGGCAGTACATATGAACATCATTGCAAGTGCAACAGGTAGGGGATGATGCAGTGAAGCATGTACAAGGGCAACATCAGAGACAAAACAGTGTCAAAATGAAGAGACCAGAGGAGTGCAACTAAAACTGATGATAGTGGTAATCACATAGTGGAATGCAATTAAGTGATGCTTGCCGAATTCCAAACGACTCCTAAAACAACTGCTCAAAGACTACAATGCAGGCTCAAATCAATCTTTAGTGAATGCAGATTTCAACATAAAAATTCAGTGAATAAATGTAACAATGAACTTCAAGAGTACAAAGAAGACAGTGGCAGTTACTCAACTGAAGATGCAGATTGGAAGTGAAAGCAAACAAGATGGCAACATTAAATGAACCAAAGGAAGTCCAAGTTTATATGCAATTAAACAATGAAGTAAAAATCATGCACACCTATATAAATGTATGCAAAACAATATTGAGCACGGGCATGACAACAAGTGATGCAACAACATGTGTGCATACCCTTTAAAATCAGACTCAAGTGAAGATTGAATGCAACCAACACTCCAGATCAATGCTTATGAAACTGAATATCAGTCAAAATACTCAGCTCACCAAAAATGCACTGCCATATAGTGAAACCATAAGTGAATAAGTACAACTAAAATGACCCACTTGGCTATCAAGTGAATATAATAACACTGCAGACAAATGTACAGGATGGAGACAACTACAGATCGATGCCAACCAAACTACACGCAGAGGCAACTCGATAAACAAACTTGAGTAAACAGAACAAAGAACAGGCATTCTATCCACTGCCAGTGTATCAGGTAAGGGATGCATAATGACTACCAGAGTACAAATTCAGACTCGATGGAACCTAACTCATGTTCACAACTCGATATTAGGGACTATATAATGGATAAGTATGCAACAGTGACTCAAAACATATGCAGTGAAATCAGAAGTGGACTGGTCGAGACAACACAGTGAGCTCAAGCTCAAAAGGGTACAAGAAAATGACCAAAAGTAATAACAATCATATATATATACACATGAATGCATATATATACATATATATATACAAATGAAGATACAGTAAGGCCAGAAGACCTGGTACAAGAATTTAAGTCTGGTAACGACACACAACTACAAACCAAAACAGCAGTAGCAATCCACAAACTCAAATGAACAACTGCCCAGAGATAATGAAACCGAAGGGGGCCAAGCATTGCAAATGTTTCAAAGCCGAAGCCCAAAAATTATGCAGTTCAACATCAAACAAAAAATCAAGCTTTACAGTTAAGTTCGAACGGTTCGAAGTAGATGTGAGTAAGGGGAATTACTCACCTCAGTTCGGTCGAGTTGAAGTTTTGAAGCTTCAATCCAGCTGAAATCATCTCGTGTGACGATGATTTATAAACGAGATCGCGAAGCCCAGAAATTGGTTGAATTCGAGCAATCAAGTCATCGACGAATAGAAGGAGCGCCCAAAGCCAAAGCAAGCAAGAATCACCTCCTCGAGCAAAGCCGAGCTAAAAGGGAACGAAGCACTAATTTTCCAGATCGAAGGAAGAGCAATCGCGACCGCCATTTTTATTTCTCTCGTATGCTTTTAGGGTTCGAATGAGAACGGAAAGCAAATATAAAAAGGGGAATTGGGTAATACCCTTATCACGGTATCAAAGAAAAAGGTATGGGCCTAAAGTTTAAAGCCCACCAACAATTTCTCAACCATTTTTCAAAAGAATTTCAACTCGATAAAATTCCAATAAGAATTGGCGAACGATTTAATCACCTAGTGTCGATAATTAATTGCTACGAATTTGCGGGTTGTTACATTATGATATAATTAATTAAGTGATTAATTTAAAGTATGTAATCAGAAAATGCTTAAATAACATGTTATGTGATAATTGTTGCAAAAAGTTGTAACCATGAGAAAATTACCACAATATAAAATAACACATTATTACATATTCCTGATCATGATGTTTTGAGAAAAGATGTCAATATTTCCATTGAGATAAAAGTATATAACGATCTCCAAATGTTTGGCAGTGTAATACTAATGTTCGCTTGAGGGCACTAAGTGGTTATGTACTAATAGTTATTGGATAACTAAGAATGACTCGCACGAGAGTTTTCTGTTGGTTGATATAACTAAGGTCAAACAGAAAATCTTAATCAACGATATTATATAGTTCTTTCGACTTGAGAATACCATTGAACTTCAATGTAGATACTCCGCTTTGATTATATTTAAAACATGGCATCCATCGAAAGACTATAATTGGGTATGAGTCGACGCATTAGAAAAGAACGCTATTCAATAGAGAATTCATCTCCCCGGTTATATAAGGTTAGTGTCATGGTCAACTATAGTCAACTCAAAGTCAAAGTCTCTAGCCATAGCAGTATGATTAATAATAAATGTTATTGTTAACCAAAGACTTTGTTTATGGACTAACCAAGTTGAATGTGGACGATATTGGAATTTTGACCAAAACCAAATTCCATATTAATCGTTAGCTGAATTTACACTTGTGAGTCGCACAACCATTTTGATGAACACTCTAAAAAACCACTCGATTTAATTAATTTGTAATTATTGTAAATTAATTAAACTAATTAATATTTATGAAATATCAATTATTATTTTTGATATATTGGTGCCATTATTAATTTTTTGGATGCCATTAATAATTAGTTGGGTGCATATATAAAAGTTATGTACAAATCATTATACGATATTGATGCGCATTTAAATTAAATTTAATTGCAATATAATTGCTAAACGGGTTTGAATTAATTAGGGGCGAAAAATCCCTGGTTATGGCCAACCTAAAGTGGAGCAAAGGAGGAGTATAAGTTTTGAATTTTGTATCTAGAACTTGGTAAAAGGTGGATTAGAAAATTAAGGAGAATAATTCTCCTTGGCTCTCTCTCTATAAAAGCCACCTTAACTCCTCACTCGATGGATCTCTCTTCCATCTCACTTGCTCTCACCTCCACCATAGTCATGCATACTTTCCCTTTGCCGAAAATTACAAGATCCAATCTGGATTAAGTCAAATACAAAACATGATACTTAAGATTATTGCAACATCTGAATGGTGATTCTAAACGACTGTAGAAGTTGTTCAATCAATCAAAGTGCATTCAAAGATGATATCCTATTATATGAAACGAGAATATGGGTAATATCCCTTTTGTATTGTATTGAACCACATGCGATTAAGTATCAAGCATGCCGCATCATACTAGGCCTATAACCCACTAAGTATATAGTCGTGTTATATTTCTGTATATAAGCAACAACAGATTATCAGTTTTTTATGCAATAATCATTTGAGATAATAATACAGTTTCTTCATTCTATTAACTGCATAATCTTCAATATGGTGTCGAAGGCACTGAAAGTCTAACGACATTCAATCAGTGCTGCCTTTTCCTCTCTCAGATTATAGATTTGCAGTAATCAAGTTATCATCATAGAGGGAGTTTTCTTCTACTCCTTTATCTCATATTTTTCCTTTACTTTCATTGTTCAATAAATTGAATACATCATTGAGCCATATCAAGAAAAGCATCAGGTTTCTTTCTTTTTCATCATTTGATTTTCTTGATTGCTCTCAGTTTTCTTACGGTTCTTTTCCTATCAGACTGACTTAATACATTTCATTAACCATCATAATCATTGAAGCCTTGCCTAGAAAATATATTTTTTGGCTACTTACTGTTTGAAATTCATCATTGAAATTATCAAGAAAATAGTCAATCTATCATCCCATTTTCTTGATAATTCTCTGAATTTTTTCTGATCACTTTATCAAATCATTGATTGATTGTTCTTCACTGAGCTGTGTTTGTTTCTAATAGCTCTCAGAAATTATATCTTTTCTTCATTTTTCAAGATATTCTGAATCATACCTAGGTATCTTGAGTATCTTGGGTATCTTTAAAATTCAAGATCTGCTTACAGTTTTATATCTCTGAATTTTTTCAATCTTAGTATTATCATAATTGAAGGTGATACAGGAAATAGCAGTTCCTCCTTACTTCTAACTACCACCTCCACACAGCAGCAATTCAATGAAAACTTGTCAAAGATCTTAATAGCTCCACAAATTCAAACAATATCCAACCAATTAGATGAATCCAACTTTCTTCTTTGGAAGTTTCAGATTATCACTGCTGTGAGAGGACATGGGTTGGAAGATTATCTTCTTGGTACAAAAGTCATGCCAGGTCAATTCACTATAGGCAATGAAGGAAAAAGCTTTACAAACAGAGAATTCATCATATACAAAAGACAAGATAACTTGTTAAGTTTGGACTCTTATCTTCAATCAGTTCAAGTCTATTGCCTCAATTAATAGGACGTGAAAATGCATATGAAATTTGGTCTATTGTTGAACAAATTTTCAATGCTCAATCAGCTGCTATAATTATGTTCTACAGAAGGCAATTACAAAATGTAAAGAAGGGAACAATGCCAATGAGAGAATATTTAACTAAAATCAAGTCATTATATGACCAATTAGCTGCTGCTGGTCACACTATATCTAATACAGAGAAAGTTCTATCCACTTTAAGTGGACTTGATGATGAATATGAATCTGTTGTAGCAGTTATCTCTTCAAGAGATACCACTCCATCCCTCCAATATGTTCATTCCATTCTCCTTTCTCATGAAGGAAGAATTGAACAAAAGAAGCTAGTGACTTTTGAATTTTTTGTCAACTATATAGCAGATAATAACAGAGAAAAGAATCAAGACAGAAGGAATACTTTCAACAATTTTCAAAAGGGTGGTCAGAACAATAGAGGAAGAGGAAGGAGTGACAGATGGAATAATAGTGGCAATAGACTTAGATGTCAGATATATGAAAGATATGGACATGCTGCTAATAAATGTTACTTCAGACTCAACTTAAACTACATACCTGGGCAACAAAGCAATTCTGGCAATCAAAGAAACTTTAATCCAAGTGCTAACCTGACCAGTATGCAACAAGAACAAAGGAACCGGTCAGAAAATGCAAAAAATAACTCTGATGGCATCGATGATTGTGCCAAGACTGATGATATTCATGATGAAGTTTGGTACCCGGATTCTGGAGCAACAAATCATGTTACAAATAATCTCAGCAACTTGAATCTTGGAAATAAAGAGTACAGAGGTAAACAGTGTATTCACATAGGTAATGGGGTATCAAATAAAATAACTCATACTGGTAATGCACTTATACAAGGTAAGAGGCAACTCTATCTTAACAATTTACTGAGAGTTCCTCAAATAAAGAAAAACTTGATAAGTGTATCACAATTTGCTAGAGATAATCGTGTATTTTTTGAATTCTACCCTGATTACTACGTTGTTAAAGATATATTAACAAAGAAAATTCTTTTGCAGGGTAATGCATTCAAAGGGCTTTACAAATTTGTTTTTGTTGATTTCAAGAATTCTGATAATGTTCAAAACTATTGTAATCTTTATGAATCCACTCAGAGTAAGTTGAGTAAGAATATTTTTGACTTATGGCACTGTAAACTGGGACATCCCAGTGTTGAAATTGTAAAGAAAATATTGAAAAGAAATAAAATCACTTCTGATAATGTGTTTATACCTTATATATGTACCTATTGTCAGATGGGTAAGAGCCACAAGCTCACTTTTCAAAACTTTGAAACTGTATATTCAAAACCTCTCGAGCTTGTGGCCACTAACCTATAGGGACCTGCTTATATTGATACTGACTATGGATACAAATACTATATTTCCTTTATAGATGCACATTCTAGATTTGTTTGGATCTATTTTTTAAAGTCAAGACTTCTTATGCAGTTATACAGTTTATAGCTCATGCGGAAAACTTGACAAATTTTCAAGTTAAAGCTATACAAATAGATAGAGGGGCAGAGTTCAAACCACTCAAGGAATATTTTCAGAAAAAAGAAATTAGTCACAGAATTACTTGCCCCTACACATCTGAACAGAATGGGTTAACTGAGAGAAAGCACAGACATATAGTTGAGACATGACTTACACTGTTAGCTCAAGCCTCATTATCACTAAAGTTTTGGCCAGATGCTTTTGCCACTGCTGTTCACTTGATCAACATACTACCTATCAAAATTCTACAAGACAAAAGTCCAATTGAAGTATTATTTGATAAGGCACCTGACTATCATAGCTTGAAAGTCTTTGGTTGCCTTTGTTTTCCCTGGTTAAGGCGGTATAATACTCATAAGTTAAGCTACAGATCTGCACCCTGTACATTTCTTGGATATCCAACCAACACAAAAGGATATAAGTGTTTAGATAATAAGGGAAGAGTATTTATATCTAGACATGTCATATTCAATGAGCATGTATTTCCTTTCAGTGAATCTAGTATCAAGACTTCTCAAAAAATCTATAATACTAGATTTTATATTCCACCTATACCTATAAGCCAAGAGATGCTCTTTCCAGAACAAGAGCAGACTTTTCAGAATCATACTGAACCTCAACACACTTTATTACAATTTGGATCATGTCATGATTCAGTTGACTCTTTAGAAAGTCCTGCTCACTTGTCTGAATGGCATTCAGAGTCACAGGCTGAATCAATGCAAAGTCATAGAGACAAAGTCCCTACCAGCATTCAACCTAAAAATGAAAATAATTCATCAAGTCAGCAAGCTGATAATATTGGTCATCATATGATCACTAGGTCAAAAAGTGGAATCTTCAAACCTAAAGTATACATCACTGGCTGTGAAATTAAAGAACCAGCTAACTATCAGCAAGCAACTCAAAGTGAAAAATGGATAAAAGCTATGAATGTGGAATAAAATGCACTCATCGAAACAAAACTTGGAGCTTAGTTCCTTTACTCAAACACAAAAATGTCATTGGTTGCAAATGGATATGCAAACTGAAGAAAAATGCTAAAGGTCCCATATCTATGTACAAAGTCAGGCTTGTTGCAAAAGGGTTCTCACAACAAGAAGGCTTTGATTTCAATGAAACTTTCTCTCTAGTTGTTAAGCCAACATCTATAAGAATTATTCTCACAGTTGCCCTTCATAAAGGATGGAGCATAAAACAACTAGATGTTAATAATGCATTTCTAAATGGAATAAAAGGAGAAGTTTATATGGAGATGCCACCTAGATTCAAGAAAAGTGAAAATACAGGACTTGTGTGCAAATTAAACAAGGCTATTTATGGTCTCAAACAGGCTCCCAGAGTGTAATCACCCGTATTTTTTTACGCTTTAAAAATACTAAATTAAAAAAAAAAAAATTAATTAAAAATCCGATAGAAATAAAATTTTACGATTTATTAAATGGAAATCTCTTTGTATATAAGTTACAGATCCAAAACCAATTTCGATAAGACCGATAATGTAATATATATTAAAAACGTAATGTAATAATATGAAATAGTTGTAACCAATAACAGAAACCAAAATAATAATTTTAACGTAAGAAACGTGCGTTGTGCGTTAAATGAAATTTTCGTTAAATAAAAATAAACAATAAAATTTCGCAACGAAAATTCGATATTTAAAATGCATCTATTTAAACATAGGAAATTGTAAAGTTTCGTCAGAAAATATGAAAGTAAATTTCAGTCACGTCATTTCGGTTTAAATCAGTTAAAATGTAATGAAAATAAAATGTTTTCAAAACCTAAATATTTTTACATAGAAAAATTCTAAACCGTCTTCTGAGCAAGACGCCATTTTTCGTTTTTCCAAATTCGGACTTCTTTAGCTCCGTCGATCTTATTTTTCTGCATTTTTGCTGCATTTTCCACTGTAGAAAATTTTGAATTTTTATAATTCAATCGAATCACTTATATCTATATACCGTTTTGATCGTCTCGTCGTGCTGATCTCTACGGTATATCCAATTTTGTGTTTTGAAATTTGGTACATAGCAGAACACGTGAAACGGTTGCCGTACCAATACCGATTTGATACATCTTGTCTTTCCGTGACTTTCGGCCATTTGCCTCTATCATATAAAATTTTAAATTCACCTTGTGACTTTTGTTCTTCCACTTTGTTAACTTGACACCGGTTCCTTATCTTTTGGTCTTGTGACCATGGGTTACTGGGAAACTGTATAGTTAATATTTCCAATATGCATATTTTTTTAACTTTTGATACAACAGACTATTACTATTCCAGTTTAGTGTTATTTGTTCATCACGTGTTTGATGGTGAATAGCTACGTTGCCTTGATTACTTTCTCCTCTTCCCAATGTAATATAAATTATCAAAGTATATTTTCAACAGCTGTGAATTCCATCTCCACTTCTTCTTCCCTCGCTCCTCATCCATGAACTTCTTCGGCCATTCTCTTCTAAAAATTTTTTATTAGCATGGCGTCACCTGCTTTTTCATCCACGTGCAAGCTTTGCTGTACATTAAAGCACCAACCATCATCTCAAAGCTTTTCCCTACACCTTTCTCCTTGCTTAAGCCTTCGCTCACCCTAGCAGCTCCGCCCTCCAGCGGCCAGCAACCCGAACGGCCGACCGAACCCGACGCCACACCCCCTCCTACCCGCATCACCCACTTGATCCCGCGAACACCATTCTCTGCCGAGCTACCCATCACCACCCAACAGAGCCTCGTCCGCAACCCGCTGTCGCACCTACCATTCGCCACACCTCCTCCAGCTAGCGCCCCTCACCTATGCAGCCACCGTCCGCCTCGAACTCCCCCTCAAGCTCACTTAGTCGCGCACAGCCACTGCTCTCCTCCACAACGACCTCAACTCAACCGACTTTCCACCGGAACCCGCGCCCTTCTCACCTCTGCATGCCGAGCTCGGTAACGCAACTCATACCCCACGCCCTGACAACCGGCCTCTTCCGTGCGGCAGCGTCGCCGTCACCATCCCACGCCTCCATTACCTCGGCCTGTGATTCCTCCGTTCTTTCTCATGCGCAAGCAGTTCATGCGTGAGTATATATTTATACAATTATATGTTGTTTCTTTGAATACTAGTATGTGGTTTACTTAAATAAACATAATTTATATATATTATATATATAGATGCACGCATTTAAAGCATGGCCTTCAGTTTGATTTTGCAGTATGCGAAATGTATGTATATATATAAATATATATATACAAAAATATACTGGGTTTGTTTGTGAATTTACACTGTTTGGGAAAAAGTATATATTGTTTACAACTTTGTTATGAATATATATTTTATATGAAACTTTATGCGTTTGTATATATATAGTTTCAAATTATAGGCTACTGTAAAGTACTGTACATATATGTACACGCTTTGTTTGACTTCTTTTATATATTATGTTTTTCGTAAGCTATATTGTTTACCTATGATATATTTAAATTTTAAAGCTATTGTTTTATAGCTTTGCCTGCCAGCTCGGTATATAGCTATTGCACTGGGATTTTGTAATTTAAGTGTTAAAGTTTATGTTGCTATATATAGTTTATTACATGGGTTTAACTGAAACGTATACAGTTTGTATTTTTTTTATATTAGTATATATATATATTGTTGATTCCACTAATACATATATTGTTGATTCCAAAATCTTTTACGTATGCAGTTTATATAGATAGATGTATATATTAGTTTTATATATAGGTAAGGATATGGCTGTGTATATATATAAAAAATTTATTTCAACTTATATTGTGTATATATATATTTGATTTTTTTTATATGTGGTTCAATTTAAACAATGGTGTTTTAAATACATATATATGAAATTTTATTTGTGTTTGAATTAAATATCGATTTGAAAATATATGTTTTAAATTGATTTTTGAAAATTTATATATGAGTACACTTATACCCATTTATCATCATCGATCAAGTTCTGATTTAAATTGTTCATCGATTTCTTATCTATCAGCTTGCCCGTCGAGTCCATATTCATCTAGCTTGCTTTGGAATTCGTGCTTGGATCCGTAACCCATTCCACTGTCAAAACTCCTCTAACCTCGAAAGGTGAGCAATCACTCATGATTAACGTTCTTTTATTTATTAAATTTTATTTCAATTGAAACGACAATTGAAATATGCTGCTGTTAGTTATTTACACTGTTATTACCTGTATCAGTTCACCTGTGACATCTGACACCACTATCTGTTATTTATACAATGATAAATTCAATTTGGTTGATAATGATTGATTGTTTGATGTTGACATTGGATGTTAAATTGTTAATGTGTAAGTGATAAATAATTTGAAATTGAATTTGACGTAGGATAGTTAGATTTGATATATGTGTTAAATTTGATTAGATGACATTTGCATAATATGACCCCTTTAAATGTTAAATAAACTAACACGTAGAAATAGTGTTAACTACACCTTGAACCATTGAATGTATGTTGTATAAAATTGATGTAGTATAAATTGAATAATGAATATCAAATGAAAACTGTATTAATATTAGTGTAATAATCTTTAATCTACATGAAATGATAGTGTAGATTCTAGAAATAATTATATTAATTTTCACAAACAACAATGTGAATTAATACGATTATTTTGGGATTATTTGAATTGATTATTGGATTGATATTGGTTGTTATTATTGCTTGTTTATTTACTTTGACACCATCCCAGTTATCACACTACAAGTTCCCTTTGCTATGCTTTGATTTTGAATTGAATTGGAATCAGGTTGAAATGATAAATACCCAAATTAAACATTGACCTAGGATAGAGAATTAAATAAAACCCGATTGGTCAACAATTTGATTTAAAAATTAAATAAAGATTTTATTTGAATAAATAATATGGTTTTGAAACGAAGTTAGAATTTGAATTTTAATAAAAGGAAATGTTAATATTTAATAATCTGAATCAAAATATTAACATAGTAGATGATGAATGAACGTTGTTTTAAAATTAATTATTTAATAATTAAATTTAGAATTATTAATAATTAAGTTTTGAAATTAGTTAATAATTAAGTTTTGAAATTATTTAATAATTAAATAAGATTGAATTATTTAATAATTAAATAAAATTGAATTCTTTATTAAGTAAATTTGAACTTCTTGAATAAGTGAAATTAAGTTTCTTTATTAATTGAGTTTTGAAATTGTAACTAAGTAAATTAATAAGTTAAATTGAATTTCTCTAATAAGAAATAAAATGTGTTTTATTGAAATTAATGTAAGACTTGAAATGTAAAGAATTTGATTTGATGAATTTAATTTCATGCAATTTGTAAGTTTTGATATAATGGAGTTGAACTTAAATAATTGATTTAATGAATTGGAAGTTAAATAGAAATTGTTTTGAATGACAAATTAACTTAACAAATATTGAACGAAATCGATAAATGAACTTAAATTGATTTGAGTGTAGATTAAATCATTTTAAATGATTTCAGAATGAAACTTATATACGAATTTAAATGAATATTGGAATGGTTTTAAATAGAAATCGAAATTGTATTATAAGATTTTGAAATGGTAATTTGTAAGTTTTCAAACATAGATTTAGAAAGACAAATGAAATGTTGGTTTACAAATTCTATTTGAAATTTAATTTGATTTGGTTTTGAAATATATTAAGCGACCAATCGGTGTAATAATTACGAAAGTTATTAAAGAGACCGGAATCGGTTAGGGACATACTCACTGTCTAAACCGAAAACCACTTTAATAACTATACGTGGAGTATGATCCAGAATGAAGTGGTTGGAATGATTTACGTGATGACTGAAGAAAGAGAACGATAATGGATAGCCTTGACACTTGTGTCAAATTGGAAATGACTAAAACAGGAGCCGTGCCGGGCCAAATGGGGGTTAGCTACCTCGAGCGAACACACTTCTTCGAAAACTACTCATTACTTGTTGTCGATTGGTGCACCCTTTGATGCAGCACGGCAGGCAAGTAGAAGAAAGAATTCAACGAGACATACCTAGATTCCGATTCGCTAAATCCCTAAATCGCGAACCCTAGATTCCAAAGAAGATGATGCCGATGATGATGCCGCTCCAGAACTTTTTAGGTCGCGAGCGACCTACCAATTGCCTAAGTCGTGAACGGCAGCTAAGTCGCGAGAGCGACATTCCCTAAGTTGCTCCTCTTCCTCCTCTTTGAGCCGCCTTCAGTATGTCGCGATGTTCCTTAGGTCGCGAACGCTTCTTCCCAGTAAGTCGCGAAGAGTAGGTCGTTCCTCTGCCTTAAGTCGTGACAAACTATATGTCGCTTCAGTTTCTTATGTCGCGAGCATTTCTTAAGTCGTGAACTTTTTAGGTCGCAAGCTTTCCTATGTCGCTGATGCGAAGATCTTAAGTCGCGAGAAGAAGCTTAAGTCGCTGAAGATGCTTATGTCGCTGCCGAAGTTGCCTAGGTCGCTGACATCCTTGTTTAGGTCGTTATTTGCTTAGGTCGAACTGTTGTTAAGTCGCTTTGCTTTGAAAATCATTTGTTTGTATTTTGTTAAGTCATTTGTGTTGTGTTGTAAACCCTATAAATATGGATGTGATGTCATTGTAATAGTTGTTGAATTTGAATAAAATTTCTTTTGTGTGCTTTTGTGCCACCATTAAAATTGGTAGTTGAGTGTTATCTCCTATCTCCACCTTCGGCATTCGAGTGCGCTCGAATCAACGATTGTTGAAGCCAATTCACGGAACCAAGTGCGCTTGATCAACATTCGAAGAATTGTAGATCTTCTCTCACGGCATCGTGCGCGATCAACGTGTCGAAGATAGCTAAAGTCCGTTATCTTTGTGATCAACGGATTTGGGCATTTGGTATCATTAATTCATCGATTCATATTGCTTCACCTAATCGTTTCATCGATTAGTTTGACATGAAATCTTCAGTTCGTTGTCATCCGTTATTTCCGCTGCGTCATTTGGTATCAGAGCTAGACTTAGCCAATCATAGCTAAGCCGAGCCTGTTGGAGCAAAGTGAAGTGTTCAAGTTCAGATTTGTTCAAGCCGAGAGTTAAAGTTTGTTGTTTGATTTGACAATGCCTCCGAGAAGAGTTAATCGTCATCAGAATATTGCCGATGTGTATAGAAGAGAAGAAGCTGAGCAATTGGAACAACGTATCAATGAGAAATTTGATGAAGGCATTGGGAAGTTAGAGAAACTGATGATTGACATGAATCAAGGTCAAAGGAGAAGGTCGCCAGTCTCGAACCATGGAGGAAACAGAGTTTCGCCATCAGTTACGGAAGCGAGGAGGGTGTCGCCGCAATCTTACCGAGAAAGAAGAGAATCTTCAGTTTCATTGAGAAGAGAACATCATTAGTATAGAAATGAAGAGAGAAGAACTCCACGTGAGTTTGAACATGAACCATACCGTGATGATGAAAGACAAAGTAGAAGGGATATGCGGGATCATAGAGATGTGGATGGTCGAGATCGTTATCGAAGTACATCTGTTTTTGATGAAGATGGTGGTAGATGTAGTGTTCATTCTCGAGATCGAGACCAAGTACAAAATGCATATCGGGATGTAGAAGATGATCGACGATGGGAGTCGGGGATGAAAACTGAAATTCCAGAATTCAAGGGTGGAATGGTAGCGGAGGAATTTTTGGATTGGTTGTCTAATGTGGAAGAAATTTTTGACTTCAAAGAAGTACCCGAGCATCGTAGAGTAAAGTTAGTTGCTACACGCTTGAAAGGAAGAGCTATGGCATGGTGGCAGCAAACTAAAATAACCCGGGAGAGGATGGGAAAGTCAAAGATTAAGTCATGGGAGAAGATGAAGAAATTAATGAAGGCTACTTTCTTGCCGTATAATTATCAGTCTCTTATGTATCAACGATTGCAGAATCTGAGACAGGAAACAAAATCAGTGAATGATTATGCGGATGAATTTTATCAATTGATTGCGAGGAACGACATCATGGAGACGGAGGAACAGTTAACCGCTAGATTTGTTGGAGGATTGAGAATGTAGATTCAAAATATGGTGAATATGTTTGATCCCAGATCTGTTGCTGAAGCACATCAGAAAGCGTTAGCTTGGGAAAAGCAAGGGAGATGAGGAGGTGGTGTGTTTACGAATTCCAACAACCAGAACAAGGATGTTAGTAGTAGTGCGGATGTTTCCAAAGTCGTCAGTAAGCCGATTGTGAATGAAGCCAGCAAAGCAAAGGTCAATAGTAATCTCAAATGCTTTAATTGTCAAGAGTGGGGCCATAAAAGCAATGAATGTACGAAACCAAAGAAGCGAGCAATGATTGCAGAGATTGAGAATGAAACTGCGGAGGTAGAGTGTGTCAATTCAATACCAGTTGAAGAAGAAGAATTATTGTCTTGAGATGAGGGTTGTAGTTTGTTGATGAGGAGATCTTGTTTAACACCAAAGCAAGAGGATGATTCTAGCTGGTTGAGAAGCAACATTTTCCAGTCAACATGCACTATTCTAGGGAAGGTTTGTAAATTTGTCATCGATGCATGAAGCTGTGATAATATCATTTCTTCAGAAGCTGTAAAGAAGTTGTCATTAAAAACAGAGAAACATCCAAACCCCTACAAATTAGCTTGGATGAGGAAAGGAGGGGAAGTGAAGGTTAATCGAAGAGCTTGTGTTAATTTTTCCATTGGGAAGAAATACAAAGACAAAATTTGGTGTGATGTGGTTGATATGGATGTTTTCCATTTGTTGTTGGGGAGACCATGGCAATACGATAGAGCTGTGCAACATGATGGTCGCACCAACAGCTACAGTTTTATGTTCGAGGATACACGAATCACTTTGGTTCCTAAAAGACGTCAACAGAGTGAAAAAAATTTGGAGGAAATTGTAGAACTAAGGACTTTGTTGTCTTTGAAGGAGTTTGTTGATGTGGAAGATGAAGTCGATTGTTTTCAACCACCAAAGTTTGATAAAGATGAAGTTGATGATTTTCAACCAACAAAATCTGATGAACATGAGGTTGAAAATTCACAACCAGCAAAGTTTGATGAGGATGAAGAAAGTGTGTCAGGAGATGAAGGGGGTGATTTATTGGTGAAGAAAGTAGATTCTACTAGTCTACAATCTACAAGAGAGTTTGTTAAAGAAGTGGAGGATAGTGCAGAAGTATCCCTGTTGAATGAAGATGAAACCAGTAAAAGTGTTGAAATTCTCGAAGAGGTTAAGCCAGCAGTGAATGAATGTGAAGATGTAGTTCCTGCAGAGTTGTCCAAGGAATTACTGCCACTAAGGGACGTACAACATCATGTTGATCAAGTGCCAGGTGCTATTGTACCGCATATGCCACGTAATCATATGTGTCCGACAGAGCAGGTAGAGTTGAGAAGACTGGTTGATGGGTTTCTGTTCGAAGGAAGGCAATTGTATATTCCTGATTGAAGTTGGCGAATAAGAGTTATCAAAGACTTACGTGTAGAAAGACATGAGGATTGTGATCGTACCATGCAGTTTATTACAACGTCTTGTTTTAGACCGTCAATAAGGAAGGAGGTTGAAAGGTTTGTTCAGAAGAGCCATAATTATCAAATTTCGAAAGAGACTGCGACAAAGAAAGGTTTATGTATGTCATTACCTATACATACTAGAATATGGGTGGAGGTAAGTGTGGACTTTGTATGGAGTTTGATGAAGACGCAAAGTGGCAACGAATCTATCTACTTGATGGTTGAACGATTTCTTGTTGGTACTTACAACAAGCTAGATGCTGGAGGAATGGGTCGTTTGGAAGTTGTGAAGGGAATTAATGAGAATGTTTGTAAGTTGAGTTTGCCAGGTCATCTTCCTATTGCCAACATTGACAATATCAAACACTTGATTCCATTTCACGAGGATAAGAGTGTCAAAGAAGAAGAAACTGTAAATTCGAGGACGAATTTTTCTCAACCTGGGGAGGATGATGCAGCGCGGCAGGCAAGTAGAAGAAAGAATTCAACGATACATACCTCGATTCCGATTCGCCAAATCCCTAAATCGCGAACCCTAGATTCCAAAGAAGATGATGTCGATGATGATGCCGCTCCAGAACTTTTTAGGTCGCGAGCGACCTACCAATTGCCTAAGTCGCGAACGGCAGCTAAGTCGCAAGAGCGACATTCCCTAAGTCGCTCCTCTTCCTCCTCTTTGAGCCGCCTTCAGTATGTTGCGATGTTCCTTAGGTCGCGAACGCTT
This sequence comes from Allium fistulosum, assembly GCA_030737815.1. NCBI lineage: Eukaryota > Viridiplantae > Streptophyta > Magnoliopsida > Asparagales > Amaryllidaceae > Allium > Allium fistulosum. The sequence goes on from CM060903.1 coordinate 1,460,185,359, forward strand.
CTTCCCAGTAAGTCGCGAAGAGTAGGTTGTTCCTCTACCTTAAGTCGCGACAAACTATAGGTCGCTTCAGTTTCTTATGTCGCAAGCATTTCTTAAGCCGCGAACTTTTTAGGTCGCAAGCTTTCCTATGTCGCTGATGCGAAGATCTTAAGTCGTGAGAAGAAGCTTAAGTCGCTGAAGATGCTTATGTCGCTGCCGAAGTTACCTAGGTCGCTGACATCCTTGTTTAGGTCGTTATTTGCTTAGGTCGAACTGTTGTTAAGTCGCTTTGCTTTGAAAATCATTTGTTTGTATTTTGTTAAGTCATTTGTGTTGTGTTGTAAACCCTATAAATAGGGATGTGATGTCATTGTAATAGTTGTTGAATTTGAATAAAATTTCTTTTGTGTGCTTTTGTGCCACCATTAAAATTGGTAGTTGAGTGTTATCTCCTATCTCCACCTTCGGCATTCGAGTGCGCTCGAATCAACGTTTGTTGAAGCCAATTCACGGAATCAAGTGCGCTTGATCAATGTTCGAAGAATTGTAGATCTTCTCTCACGGCATCGTGCGCGATCAACGTGTCGAAGATAGCTAAAGTCCGGTATCTTCGTGATCAACGGATTTGGGCGTTTGGTATCATTAATTCATCGATTCATATTGCTTCACCTAATCGTTTCATCGATTAGTTTGACACGAAATATTCAGTTCGTTGTCATCCGTTATTTCCGCTGCGTCACCCTTGATTTGGGAGTGTTGTTTCGCGGTGTTGCGATCGCTGCGGCGATGCGTTCTCACCCGTCCGGATCAGGCAAACGGTAGTTTCACTACCTTGGGTATTGCCTCATGTGCCTTGTCATACTTGTATCCCTATATACGCGACCACTAGGATTTGTTTTGTGTTATACCTATGGAGTACTCCCTGATATCCCACTAGTTTACGGTGGAGTTTACAGTGCTGTATAGACTATAACGCTTATATAAAATGTGTTAAGGGGAATAATGGTAACGCCTTAACACTATTTTGATACTTTGTATTACTGATAGGCATTATCTATTTACCGTACACTACTACATAGTAGATAGTTTAACGGATCCTTAAAGGATGGTTATTCCAAACATCCTTTGAGTTACTTGTATTTCAGTTGCTATTTCACTTGAGTTGGATTTATTGATATAAGAATGTTAATCCTGACTCGAGTGTTTTGTGTTTTGCTTTACGCTCGGGTCAGACTGAGTGTACCAGTATTCAAGACTCACCTTTGGAGTTGGAGCTTCGCTTGGAGATCCAGCTATCTATCCTGTTTCAGATATCCAGTTGATTCTAGTGATGTATTCTGATATTGTATTTGATTATTGTATCCGAGACATTTGTTGTACCTTATTTAACTCTGATATGTATATAGTAGCTTCATGAACTACTATCTTTTGTTTCCGCTGCATTTATTACTCTGTGTCTGTGATCTGTGATTATTTTATTTACTGTATATGCTCAGTTTTGCCAAATTTAAATTAACAATTCGGTATTTTGAATTATTCAAGTTCGACATGTGCGGATGCGAATGGTCCAAAATAGCGGGTCGTTACACATAGTCTGGTTTGAGAAACTGAAAACTACTCTAACTAGACTGGGTTACAAACCCACAAAGTCTGATAATTCTTTATTTACTAAGTTTCATAATGCAACTATCATGTATATTCTTGTGTATGTAGATGATTTTATTGTGACTGGTAATAGCAATGAAGAAATCAAACATCTCATTAGTCAGTTGAATAATGAATTCTCATTCAAATACCTGGGTGGTCTAAACTTCTTCCTTGGCATTGAAGTTCAAAGATCAAATTCAAAAAATTTCTTAAGTCAAAAATTATATATTTTTGAAATACTTCATAGAATAAAAATGGATCAGGCTAATAGCTTGCCCACTCCTATGATAAGCAACCTTCACCTATCCAAAGACAATGTTGCACCTATTCTAAATGCCAAGGAATATAGGAGTACTGTAGGTTTAAAGGTACTTAAAAGGAACTATAAATCATGGTTTGATTTTAAGAACTCATTCTAATTAAAATTATTTGGTTTTGCAGATGTTGATGATCGAAGATCAACAAGTGGTTACTGCATATTTCTAGGACAAAATCCTTTATCTTGGTGTTTAAAGAAATAGTCAACCATATCAAGGTCAAGCACTGAAGCTGAGTTTAAAAGTGTGGCCAGTGCCACAGCCAAGATAATGTGGATAGAGTCTTTGCTCAGTAAACTAAAAATCAACACCAAAAGTAAGACAACAATTTGGTGCGACAACTTAAGTACCATTTCTCTAATGGCTAATCATATTCTACATTCTAGAACAAAGCATATGGAACTTGATTTATATTTTGTTAGAGAATAAGTTCTTAAAGGAAAACTTGCTGTAAATCACTTACCAACTACCTATCAAAAGGCCGACATTCTTACCAAAGCATTATCAGCTAGCAGCTTTCTTCGCTTGAAACTCGAGCTCAAGGTTGATATATTTGACAAAAAGAATCCCGAAGACAAAGTAACACAACCTCGACTCAATAGCAAAATCGAATCTCAACTTTAAGATCTCCCTCTTCTCATCAAAGATTAACTCAACAAGCAATGTTTCTAACATTACTTGCTGAATTAGTTGCCGATTGAAGAGTTAATTGAAGAAGTCGACATATCGAAGATAAAGTAACTCGGTCTCAACTCGACAGCAAGATTGACCAGATCTCTCTCTTATCATCAAGGGTGAACTCAACAAGCAGCGTCTCTAACACTACATGCTGAATTGGTTGTCGATTTGAGAGCTAATTGAAGAAGTCGACATCAAATGCTCAGATCTCAGATTCACCCAAAGTAAATTCTTACTTTCGACTCAGCCAGATGAAACCGCTTCTTCTTATCTTCAATCTCTCAAAAAATTGCAGTTAAAATTGTTGAAAAATCAAAGCTTATCAAAGGAGGTGATTTTATTTTGGGGTCGTCGGAAACCCTAGGTATATACTGAGGGAGGGTATTAGATGAAACGAGAATATATGCAATATCCCTTTTGTATTGTATTGAACCGCATGCGGTTAAGTATCAAGCAGGCCGCATCATATTGGGCCTAACCCACTAAGTATATAGTGGTGTTATATTTCTGTATATAAGCAACATCAGATTATCAGTTTTGTATGTAATAATCATTTGAGATAATAAAACATTTTCTTCATTCTATCAGCTACATAATCTTTAATATATCCAATTAGGTATAGTTTCTTTGTTTATGATTTATATTCTATCATGTTAGTATATATCTATTATACTATTTGAATAAATTTATTTACATAGTTGTTATCCCTTTGTCAATATACTATTATACAGTTATATATATATAAGGAAGGTCCAATGGCCATCTTTTTTAGAGCACCTCTAACATATTTTGAGTAACTCGATTTTAAATGCAATGAAATTTTGTATTCATGTTATACTCAAGATCCACCCCATTGATTTGGGCGCATTTAAGTATATATAACATGGTAAAATTAATGTTTCAAACCAACGGATAGAGCAACCATTTTAACAGCTAATATTGAAATATTATTTTGAGGAGGTTTGAAACTTCAAAAATATCTCATATTTTGTAGAGACAATATTTATAATGTTGATTAAACATCCATAAAATTTCATAGCATTTAGAATCGTATAACCCAAAATATTAAAGGGTGCTAAAGGGCTGCTCCAAAAGAAAGGTGCATTAAACTTTTATATATATATATATATATCTGTGTGTGTATACATACATATATACAAGTTTCATTATATATATATATAATCTTTGTTTTAACTAAAATAAATATTTTTGCATAGTAATGTACAGATTATATATATAAAATCCTAAAACACTAAAACTATTTTAATCAATTTAAATTTGTTTTAAACGCAAATATAAATGTATAAATACACATATTTATGTATAATAATTTTAAAGTAATTTATATACCAAATTATATTTGACAAAAAAAATTCGAAACATAATTTTTTTTATAATTATATATTTGTAAATTGTTTCAAAGTAATATTATTTTATTAATATGTGTATATATATTTACAAATAAGGAATTTTAATTTCATAAAATTATATTTTATTTCACTACATAGAGATTTAATAAAAATTGGTTGAAAGGAATTATATATATTATATCTAATTTAATAATCGTTTTAGTGTAAATTGAATATATATATATATATATATATATATATATATATATATATATTGGTGAAAGAGTTATGAAACATGAACAGTTCTCGACAAATTTGCTTGTGATTCTACTATGAACACAAATATTAAGAATAAGATGTAGACTATAATAAATGGTATAGGGCAAATATATAGTTTAATGGTACCTTGCTTGGAAGCAAGTCTTTTCAGAAGAGGAGTGTAAAATCATTGTGCAGGAGAGTTTTTTTGTATTTTCATCGCCATTGGTGGGCCAATTGACTTCACCAACTACGATGGGTAAGTTACCGACACCAACTATAGCTAAAGAGAAAACTAAAGTACCAAAGTTTGCATCAAAGGCATTAGTGTACTGAATTGTACAGGAGGAACATTACCTATTAATGCAGATATTATCTCCATTAAATGTCCAGTGTAGCTCCTTAGGTACTCTATTCGCAAGTTAGATATTATAGAAAATTTAACATTATCATGAAACATGATGCTAGTATGGAATTTCTTTATAAGGCTATAACATTACCATCAAAGAAGACATAGTCCAAAGGGAAGTCAGGGTTCAATTACAGGCTTAAGAAGGGGTAGATGTTCAGAATGAAGAGGGCGTTGTTTTTGTCAAGGAACTAAATGAGTTTGGTCATGAGGTCGAATACGTCCGCATGGAACTATCCGGAAGAAGGGACAGGGTTGGATGGAGGAGAGTTATACATGCCTGCATTGAGTGGCATTGCTGCTTTTATTTTTTCTCCAAGGTCGACTTCATTGAAGGTGTCTTGGATGTTTTGTAATGCTGGGAAGGTGATGTTGAGGAATGTGCCATTGTAAGCTTGGAGTAAGGGCTCGTTACCTACCATTACATATCTGTTTAAATTCGTGAAATGGTCATACATTTCAAAGGTAAGATAAAAAAGGATTTGTAAAACAGTTGCAGCAAAACAGATTGCATAAACCATATTTTTAGACTTCTGGTCAAGTTTTTTGAAAATAACTTCCATATTTTTAGACTTCTGGTCAATTTTTTGAAAATAACTTTCATAACATATACTTTTACAGATGATTAGAATACATACTGGTTATCAATTTGAAATTCTACATATATTTCATGTATTTCATAAACATGGAAAAATAAAAAATTGAGAAATATTAAAACATTAAGGAATCACCCAGTATGTCATGCATTTGATAAGAGCTGGTATATGTATTAAAACATTATGGGATTAGGTATTAAATGATAGGTGCTCCTTTTGGAGGTGATGTAGAGGCTTCCTCTTCTGATTTCAACAAATTATTGCTTTCCATTTTGTGCTTGTCTATACTCTCCTCCTTGGGGAATTTCTAGAATTTCATCATCTTTCTTGAAAGACTTTCTTAATGCCCTTCTGCCTCAACTTCTTATTGTATGTTTTCGTCCTTATATTGTAAATTGACGTTCTCCTTTTAGATCAAATTTTGACTAAAGTTTCCCCCTTTTTAGGTTGGTAAAAAGATATTCTTATTTCAGCAATATATTTTAGAGTCTACTAACCGCATATCTTCTTTACAAGAGCAAAACTCTATTCATACCAGTAACATCAAAGCTCTAGAGGATGAGTACTATAAATTGGATGTCACCAATAAGACTTTGTTTGGAGGGAATCTTAGTATCTTGTCACTTCTGAATTCAGAAAAGGAAAAAAAAATTCATATTTAAGAAAACAAATTAAGGTCTTCTGACAGGCTCTAGTCTACCATGGGAAGATGCCACTCAATATCATCTCAGATTAACTAATCTTGAAAATGAGCAGGTCAAGGACACATTGTTTAAGAGATCCAGCGACTCTTTAAGGAATGCCAAATAGAAAGCTTTTACTTTCTATAGGAAATTCTCCTTTCTCTAAAGGATCGATGCACAAAAGGAGCTTTGCTTGTGGCCTACAAGGACAATATCGACAAATTGCCCGAAATTGTCATTCTCCACTTAGGAATCTACCAACATTGATTATTAGAAGAAATTTGATATTAATCTTGACCATATTCCAAGAGAATTATCAGAATTCGGAAGTGATGAAGTGTTTAACCCTGAAGAATATTAACCATTGATGACCCTCCTTTTGATGATGAAGGGGCGAACACTAATAAAGATGAGGATGAAATTGATAATGATTATGATGATAAGGAGGAGGATTACGATTATAATAGGGATGTTGTGTTGAGTAAATTGGTTCAAAACAGAATGCAACAGTTTTTCTGCGTTACTACAGAACGCAATGTAACAATATTATACGTTACAACAACCAAACAACAAATTAAATGTGTTTGAGCAAGCAAACCGCAACAGTTTTTTCGTTACAGATTTCGTATATCAGCAATTGAAAGCAAGAAGAATACCAAAGTACGTCAGAGGCTTGTCGAGACAATCGCCTTAAGACTTTATTTGAAGTCTCCCAGGGTACAATCGACGAAACTGCACGAGACTGTAAGGAGTATGTCAGTCCGAGACGATGATGGCAACAGAAATGAATTGATGTCAGGGAAGAAGAAGAACTGATAAATTAGTTAATAATTTGATCAGGATCCGTCACTAATTTATAGTTGCCGAACGGTCACGGTTGCGTCCGTTCAAAATATATCCGTTTTTGAAAAACGGCATCCCTTTATTCTTCCAATGGGTCGCACCCATATTCAATTCAAATTTAAACGGGCCGCGCCCGTATCTGGTAGTTGCTGTAACCAAATAAAAACCCGTCGAAATTTGCAGTGTTTTCTGTAGCAAAAATAAGATTTCAAGCCAAGCCCGGCCCGGTTCGGTACGGGACGGGCGGGCGGCGTGCGCGCGTGTGTTCATCAGATTTGGGTCCTCCCTCTCGCACAAAATTACCTGACCCTAAGGGCCAATATAGGGAATGAGGATCCTACATATATACACAATTTAATCTTTTATTTTGCCAATGTGGGACTAAAGCATATTTCATTCATCTCTTTAGAATTGTCAACAATCCTCCACATGAATGACAATATACTTTTCCCCCACACAAAGTGGAATATCTCAGACTACGTATGGAATAATACTTTTGAAGGATAAGTAGATGTTTCACTTTGAACTTTCCCTTGTTAACACTCATCGGATATACTTGGCTAATCGATGAATTATTTCATCTTGAACCGTCTGCCGTTATTGTATAACAAGACAATAAGGTTAACATAGCATTATTTCCCTTCTCATCCAATCTCTTGGTTGTGTTCATTTCGGTCCTAAACAAATTTGGTTCTGCGAGTGTTTATAGAGAATAAAAGCCTTTAATATTCTCATAGAGCCGACCCAGCTCACACTAACATAGGTGATCGCAACCATAAGGAGTATCCTACATATACCCCACTTGTTATTTTACAAGATATGATCATCATTAAAAAGCATAGCTTTAACCTTTTAATACTTCTGTAGGCATGCATTTATGTTTTGCACCATAGGAATGGAATGGACTATGTCCAGAAAAATGCGTTACGTCTTGAGTTACTCAGAACTGGTTTGCCTATTGATCCTAGTCCTTGGGATCTCCAGTCGCTAGGATAGGTTTCCATATAAGATAACTCTTGGTGGTTTAGGCTTTTAAACCCATTTCCCTCGATGCGCAGTCAATTTTCTCTCTTGATAAACCTTTAGTAAACGGATTCGCTAGGTTATCATTTGTTCTCACATAATCTATGGAAATAGTTCCATTTGAGAGTAACTGCCTAACTGTATTATGGCGTCGATGAATGTGTCGTGACTTTCCATTATACACAAAGTTGTGCGCTCTACTTAGCGCAGCCTGGTTATCACAGTGTATGCATATGGCCGGTACAGGTTTAGGCCAAAATGGAATATCTTCTAAAAATTGACGAAGCCATTCTGCTTCTTCGCCTGCTTTATCTAAAGCGATGAACTCCGATTCCATAGTGGATCGAGCTATGCATGTTTGTTTAGTAGATTTCCATGTCACTGGTGCCCCTGCTAAGGTAAATACATAACCACTTGTTGATTTTGATTCCTCTGAGTCAGCAGTCCAGTTTGCATCACTATATCCTTCTAAGACGGCATGATATTTTCCGTAATGTAAGGAATAATTTGTGGTATTTTTTAAATATCCAAGCACTCTCATTAGTGCTTTCCAGTGTTCCTTTCCTGGATTGCTTGTATACCTGCTCAGTCGACTTACCGCGTAAGCGATATCTGGTCTAGTGCAATTCATGAGATACATTAAGCATCCTATTACACGAGAGTATTCCAGTTGCATTACACTCTCATTAGTGTTTTTATGCAGTACTTCTGATGGATTAAAAGGTGTTCTCACTCCTTTAATTCCACAGTCTTGGAATTTTTCAATCACTTTGTCTACATAGTGTGACTGAGACAATTCAATTCCATTAGGTGTTCTTATTATTTTGATTCCCAAAATAACGTCTGCAACTCCTAAGTCTTTCATATCGAAATTGTTAATTAACATCTTCTTTATGGTCTCTATTACATGAGTATTTGGACCAAATATTAACATATCGTCTAGATATAAACAAATCATCACATATGATTGTCCAATTTGTTTATAATAAACACATTTATCACATTCATTTATACGAAAACCATTTCTTATCATGACACTATCAAATTTTGCGTGCCATTGTTTTGGAGCTTGTTTCAGTCCGTATAATGATTTTACTAATCTACAGACTTTGTTTTCATTTCCTTTGGAAATAAAACCTTCAGGTTGCTCCATGTAGATCTCCTCATCGAGATCTCCATTTAAGAATGCTATCTTTACATCCATTTGATGAATTTCTAGATTATATATCGATGCAATTGCTATTAGCATTCTTATAGAGGTTATTCGTGTTACTGGCGAATATGTATCAAAAAAGTCTACTCCTTCCTTTTGACGATATCCTTTGGCTACTAATCTGGCTTTATACTTGTCGATAGAGCCATCTACTTTCATTTTCCTTTTGAAAATCCATTTGCAGCCAATAGGTTTTATTCCAGGTGGAATATTAACAATTTCCCAAGTTTTATTACTTAGAATTGAATCAATCTCACTTTGGATTGCTTCTTTCCAACATGAAGATTCAGAAGATGACATTACTTCCTTGTACGTTTGAGGCTCATGTTCTAACACATATGTAAAAAAATCCTAACCAAATGTTTTGGAAGTCCTAGCTCATACGATTCTTCTTGGTTAAACTTCCTCAATCTCATGATGAGTTTCATCTTCATGTGAATTGCTTGATTCTTCTCTTGTCCTTTTAGGGACATTATTCCCTTCATTCCTTTTGTGCGGAAACACGTCTTCAAAGAACGAGACATCTCTTGATTCCATGATTGTATTTACATGAACATCAGCTATATCAGACTTGAATACCACAAATCTGTAGGCACTGCTATTTTGGGCTGGCCCTAGATAGTAACAATCTACTGTTTTTGGTCCAAGTTTGACTCTCTTGGGAGGCGGAACTGGAACTTTTGCCAGGCACCCCCACACTTAAAGGTATTTAAAGCTTGGTTTGTGTCCTTTCCATAACTCATATGGAATTGTTCCTGTTTTATTGTGAGGCACTTTGTTTAATATGTGATTAGACATATTTAAGGCTTCCCCCCACAAATTCGTCGGTAGACCAGATGTTAAAAGCATGGCATTAATCATGTCCTTCAACGTTCTGTTCTTCCTCTCGGCTACACCATTTTGTTGTGGTGAATATGGAGCTGTTGTTTGATGAATTATACCATTTTCGGCACAGAACTGTTCAAATGGTGATTCATATTCTCCACCTCGATCCGATCTTAATATTTTGATCTTTTTATTTAGCTGATTTTCTACTTCAGCCTTATATTTTATAAACGATGTAATTGCTTCATCTTTTCTATTTAAAAGATATACGTAGCAATATCGTGTATTATCATCTATAAATGTGATAAAATACTTTTTCCCACCTCTTGTAGGTAAATTTTTGAAATCACATAAGTCAGTATGAATCATTTGTAATGGTTCAGTACTTCTGTCAACAGTATGAAATGGTTTCTTAACCATTTTTGCTTCTACACATGTCTCACATTTGTATTTTTTATTTTCTTGAAATTTTGGAATTAAATCCAGATTTGCAAGTTTTTTCATCTTTCGAAAGTTTATATGTCCTAATCTTTCATGCCATAATAGAGTATCATACTCGACAACATAAGAAACTTCCTTTTTATTCATTTCAGAATTACAATATACATCATTGCCAATTACAGCTACATTAGCCTTAAATAGGCCATCACACAAGTATCCTCTCCCTATATAGATTCCAGCTTTAGACAGAACAACTTTATCTGATTCGAAGACCATTCGGAAGCCTTTCTTCGAGAGTACAGGTCCAGAGATCAAGTTCTTGCGAATGTCTAGAACATGAAGCACATCATTCAGCGTAATAGTCTTACCAGATGTGAACTTGAGAATCACTTTTCCGCTTCCCTCAATCATTGACACTGCGGAGTTTCCCATGTACAACTTTTCTTCATGATCGAGTTTGTTGTAAGTGGAGAACATGGTTTTTTCAGAACACACGTGTCGTGTAGCACCTGTGTCAAACCACCATTGAGAAGGATTCTGAATTAGATTGCATTCCGACACAACTCCAGAAAAGTTAGACCCATCGATGTCCATGTTTTCCACCACATTTACTTCAGAATTATTCTGTTTTTTGTGCCTGCAATCCTTTACTTGATGTCCAGTCTTGCCACAAACCCAACACTGCCCATTGAACTTCTTTGACGGCTTCTGATCATTTTGTTTGGTTTCTGGCGCCTTCCTTTTCTTTTTGTTTTTGTTGGGGTTTCCTTTTTTCTTTGCCCCTTCTGCAACAAAAGCCTCTTCGTTTTTTGGTTTAGTGACTCCGCGATTATCTGCCTCGATCTTCAGTCTGACGATGAGGTCTTGTAATATCTCCTTCTTTTTGTGCTTCAAATAATTGCGGTAGTCCTTCCAAGATGGTGGTAGCTTTCCAGTGATTGCTTCAACCAGGAAAGATTCACCAACTTCGTGGCGTTCTGCTTGCAATTCATGGATAATAATATGAACTTCATGCAATTGCGTAATTACAGATTTTGAATCAATCATCTTGTAGTCCATGAACTTGTCGACTATGAACTTCTTCAGGCTCACATTTTGCATTTTGTACTTTGCATTAAGTGCATCCCAGAGAGCTTTTGCAGTCTTCAGTGGATGATACACCTTGTACAAAACCTTATCCAAACAGTTTAGGATGTAATTCCTGCACAAGAAATCCGAGTGCCTCCATGCATCTATTGCAGAAATCTCATTTGCTGAATTAGTTTTGCCTGGCGTAGGCGGCACTGGTTCATCTTCATCAAGGTACTTCTGCAGACCAAGGGTTGTGAGATAAAAGAGCATCTGACTCTGCCATGTCAAAAATCGTCTCTGTCTCCCTTGAATGGGTCTGGTTTGTTTAAATTCGTTGTCTTGATCGACATCTGTTCTGCCCCCATCACTGTTTTAACCAACATAAAGTCTTAAGATGTTGAGTAAATTGATTCAAAACAGAATGCAACAGTTTGTCTGCGTTACTATAGAACGCAATGTAACAATATTATATGTTACAACAACCAAACAGCAACAAATTAAATGTGTTTGAGCAAGCAAACCGTAACAGTTTTGTCTATTACAGATTTGGTATATCAGCAATTGAAAGCAAGAAGAATACCAAAGTACATCGGAGGCTTGTCATGACAATCGCCTTAAGACTTTATTTGAAGTCTCCCAAGGTACAACCAACGAAACTGCACGAGACTGTAAGGAGTATGTCAGTCCGAGACGATGATGGCAACAGAAATGAATTGATGTCGGGGAAGAAGAAGAACTGATAAATTAGTTAACGATTTTCAATATAAACATTATTCAGACTGCATTGATTTTCAATATAAACACCCAACATTCTCAACGTGTTTTGAGGTTAATTTTAATTAGTGATGCTGAAGCAAACAGGTGGTATAATCAATATTTTAAAAAAAAGTCTTTCTTGAAGACCTTGCAAGAACTTTTTTTAGACATGGGAAAGATAATGTCACTCAAGGATGAAGGGATTATTGAACTTTCTAAAGCTCCTTTCCCCGAAACTCCTTCTCAACAGGTAGACTATGATGCTAGGATAACTCAACTTAATCAATGCGTATGTGAATTGGAAGTTGACTTATTAAAATATCTAATGAATGTCGGTCATATGAATAATTATAACTGAGTGTGGAATTGGGCTCCCACCTCCCACTCTGGCTTCTTTTTAGAAAAATTCTTCCAATAGATTAGCTTTGTCTCATGGTCACTCAATGCGTAGCAGTAGTCGCTCTACTTCATCGTCGTCTCTTCCCTCTCCCTTCTCCGTATCTAATGATAAATTTGGAGAGTAAGCAAGAATGAGTAGAATGTTCTTGTTTGAATGCAACTAGGAGCTTAAGGAATACAAGAACAAGAAATTCATAGATGAATTCTCCAACATTTTTTTTCAAATTGAGACATTCTAACGTGAGAAGAATATGCTCGCTCTAATGATCTAGGACCTGGAGAATGATAAGAAGAATTTCCTTCGAGAGATTTCCCAACTAAAGGATGCTAATAAAACTCTCAAACGAGGTTTATCCATTCATGTTGATTTTGTTTACCCCTTTTATACGCAATATAGAGAAAAAGTTGAAATGATGCATAGTGGTGGTTGTTCAACATATCACCGATGCCTCTACGGCTATAAAGATGTTACAAAAGGAGGGGAAAGATCGCAAAGAACAACTTGGATTAATGCACTATTTTACCATAAGAGTCTCCTAACTAAATTCTTTAGTAGATTATTTGGTTGAAAATTTGTTGCCTTCAATTTGAAGATCGATATCTCATTTTGGGAACGGAAAAAAAATCTATGTTTGTAGAGGGCTGTAATCTCTAGCTAACAAATATGTCAACGCTTGTTTTCTTTATGGATACTTAGATGAACTTAAAGATATGGGAGGTCCTCCATTTTATACAAGTAAGCATTTTCAAAGAGTGGGATTCATTTCTGTACTTTAAATGTTCATGGGATGTGGAAAGAGCCTATGTACCAACATCCTACGATTCCATACCCCCGGCTCCATAGATTTTTAAGTTTTTATCTTTGTCTGTAGCCACAATTTTTTTTAGTCTTGAGCAAATTATTTGGTAGTTATAAAAGATAAATGTATGCACAAATTTGTAATCATAATGTAAAAATATTACTAATGCACGTGCACTTTATAAATGATGTATATATTCCGACTGGTGTTTGACTTGTAATGATTAGTTGCCTTTCCAAATTTTTTTCTTTTGCAGATATGATAATCGACTGTGTTTGTGTGGTAATAGATTCTTTCGGTTTGTCTTACCTTTTGTAGATTTTTCACAATTCCGTCCATTTTCTCAACTATGTACGCCCGATTATTGGACCACCCATATCCTTTAGTTGGTTGCTTTAGCTAGGCCCGAAGGCGGAGCTAAAGGCTTATGCAATGACTACCATTCTCTTAGATGGTTGCTTTAGCCATTCTTGAAGATGCGACCAAAGGATTATTTGATGACCACTATCCTCTTAGACGGTTACTTTAGCCAGGCCTGGAGACAAACCAAAGGTTTATCTGATGACCACACTTTTCTTTGATATTTGCTTTGGCTAGACATGGAGATAGGACCAATGGCTTATCTGAAGGCCACTCTTCTCTTGGATGGTTTCTTTAGTCGTACCTAAAGGCAAGACCAAAGATTTATTTAGTACTACCCTTATCTTGGATGCTTGCTTTGATCAGGCCAAGAGGTGAGACTAAAGGCTTATTTTACCATCTTAAATCTTTAGATGATTGCTTTGGCAGGCACAAAGGGTGAGCCAAAGGCTTATTTGATCAACTCTCTTGTTGGATGCTTTCGAACTTGGTCAAGGGCTTCTAACACTGTTAGGTGTATGGCGTTCCTTTTCTTAAAGAATCTTACAGACCTCATCAGGCCTGAAGCTTTATTAATCATAATGCATATTTAACTAAGGGTTCCTCTTCGTTTATATTTAAAGATGGTATGAGTTATTTTGATGTTTGAGAAGAAAATATTTCTACGGCTCTTAAGAAAAGTTTAAAGGAAGGTTTAATGGAAATGAACTTTTAAAAAAGCTCTTCCCGTATCAATTTTGAGCTATTACTTGATAAAAGCTTTGATAAATTTCTAAAAAATAGTATTTTGAAAATGAATTCATTTAAAAACTTTCAAGGCTCTAGAGAAACTTCCTTCTACGAAAGAATTTTGATCATTTTCATGACTAGGTAACTCCTTTCCCTTCTCTTCAGCTTCTCTTTGATTAATTTTTTTTATGTACTCCTTTAATTCTTTGAGTCTTATATAGTTTTCGGTTACCCCGATAGCTTTCAACAATTGTTTGTTTTATGCCCATTCACTCCATGGTACTTATAGTGTTCTCCTCCCTTTCCTCCTTTACCTTATCTTCTTTTTTGAAGGCAAATATTCTAGCCTGGTCCTAGTAGAGATATTCCTCTTATAGGATTCATAGTGTAGTGTATTCTCTTGCTTTTGGACCTTTAAATAAAGAATTGATTTTGGTTATTTCTAGCTTTGTTGAGGTGGGTTGCCGATCTTCACCTTTTGTTTTATGCTTCTCTTTATAATATTATTATGTTCTTTTCTTTCCTAAGAAGCTTGCAAAGGCCTATAGATCATATTTTCTCATTCTTGAGAAAATTGCTTGTGTTTGGCAATCACTCTTCTTTCAAGAACTGTTCCTTTAGCATGTGCTTATAACACGATTCTCCTTTGAAAAAAGGGGTGGTTTTAAACATCCTAACTCTTCTACTCCCATGCATATGCTCTTCCTTCTCATCTAATTTTGATGTTAAGGAAAAGAATGATTTTTCACTAATATGGAATGTAGGGTCCATATATTTGGATCATATTTCACAAATCTTCTTTTCACTTCTAAGGTTTGAATTGCCAAACTTCTAAGGTTCATTATTTACTCTTCATTATTCGAGGAATATCATTCCACCTTATCTCCATGTAAATTATTTGTCCGAAGAGGTTCTTGAGAAAACAAAATTGGGTTAGGTTTTATGGACCTTAGTTGAAATGAAGGTATGGTCTTAGATTTCAAAAGAAAGGTTTAAAGTATGTTCTCTCCCAGAGTTCAGTTCTCGATGAAAGCATCAAAATATTAAGTAGAAGATTTGGCCTAGCATACATGCTCGAAGTCAAGGAAGTCAATGATACTGGGGTAATAGGATTAGATCTTGGAAAAGTATGCAAGTTTTTATATAGTCAATTAGTCAATTATACAAATAGGCAAGTATACAAGTCTTTATCACAATGTCCTAGTTAGAATTTTACCTAAGTAGACACTAAAGTCCAAAATCGAGTTCTTTTCTTATGCTTGAGTACAAATGAAAATTGACAAAGAATTGAGGTTACAAATTCGCCCTTTCTTAAGTGGGGGGTACATGTCTATTTATAGAAAAATTAAACCATTAGATCTTTGACATGTAGAAGGTATCGGCTTTGGATAGTTGAGATTCTCTTAGCTAGTTTTTGACATAGCAGGTTGTCAAGATGATATATGGCATGGTTTGCTTTCTTCATCTTTTCATGTTAACATGGCTCAGTTGGACCAATAAAAGGTTGCCACATAGATAACTAGGGGTGATTTTCAGCCAATTCTGATATGGGATAGTACTTTTTAGTTTTTATCCTAGGATAACACTTTGTTTTAGCTATGCAATAGTTCCTTTAGCCGTCAGAAGTGTGATAGCTCCTTTAACTTTTAGAAATGGGATAGCTTCTTTAGCATTTAGAAGTGCGATAGATTATATTTCTTTTAGATGTGCAATAGCTCTTCAGTGAGACATGAGAAAGATCTTTATGCAGGCATGTGATAACTCTTCGTTGAGACATGCGATAGCTTTTTCTTTGCTCTCATAACATCTTTATCTTTATAATTGCGATTGCTCCATTTTTATACATCTGATAGCCTTATCTTTATAATCTCAATAGCTTCTTCTTTATACATGAGATAGCCTCTTCTTTATACATGCGATAGCCTCTTCTTTATACTTTCGATAACTTCTTCTCTACACTTTTGATAGCTCATTTCCTATACTTGAGATATCTTCTTTACTATACGTACGACAACTCATTTGCCTTTGTTGATAATAACTCCATTTTTATTTATGTGGAAGCTTCTTTCCTATAGTTGTGATAGCACCTTTACCTTTGTTTACAATAACTCCAACTGTATACTTGTGATAGCTCCTTATCTTATATTGCGATAGCCACATAGTTTATACATACTATAAATCCATATCTTATACTTTGATAGCTTCATATCTTATACGTACGATTGCTCAATATTTTATACTTTCGGTAGCTTTTTCATTATACTTTCGATAGCTCCTATCCTATATTTAAGATAGATTCTTTTCTACATCTGCGATAGCTCCATTTCCTTTGTTTATAGTAGCTCAATTTTTATACTTGCAATAACTTCTTCCTTGTAGTTGTGATAGCTCCTTTGCCTTAGTTTACAATAGCTCTATTTCTATACTAGTGATACTCCTTATCTTATACTTGCGATAACTACATACCTTATACTTTGTAACACCCCGTACTTTGGTGTTTTAATTAGTCAGTTAATTAAATAGGCTCCAAAAAGGAATTTGTGCAAACGATGGAGTTTGATCACGACACATGCACCATTGCATTTGTGGTGAAATTCTAAGCAACTTTCATATTTGGAGTTTTGCGATCGGTGTCCAAACGAAGAAGTTACGAATAAAAACGAATTCGAAACGAAAATAATTTGAATAAGAAAATTAACGTTTATATATAATTATCTAGGGCCCACAAGTTGACTCGCATATAGGAGTGGTCGACCAAGGGAGTTCAGTCCCTAGGAAGGGGGCGGTCGGCCGCTTCATGTGCGGCAGCTAGGGTTAGCCTATGCCAAATGATTCGGATTTAATATATTTTGATCTGACGTTTCTAGTTGATTCTAGCACCTAAAAATTCAGGCCTAACCCTCCCTTCTCTTCTCATGTTTTCTTGGAGGCAGTAGCGAAGCTCTACCATTTCTTATTCTTCATATTCTTTGTAAATTATAAAAATAAGGTATTTATATCTATATTCATACAAATTGGAGAAGAATAGAAATCTAATAAAAAGGAGAAAAGAAAAGAATCAACTATACGCGTATTTGAGGTAATTTATATATATTTGTATATTTGTATCTACTTTCTCTCCCAATCCCAGATCTCTTCGCAGATTTGTAATTCTATTGTATGTATATACCATTTTTCTACATATTTCTTGGATTAAATATGATTTGGAGATGAATTTAAGGTTCTACTTCAGATCTGGAGATTTGGATCATTTTTAAAATTTGAGTGGGAAATTTTATATATTGTTTATAATTTTAAATCTATTCATTTGGCTTTCATTTGATTTTTATGCATAATTCAATCTTATTTGTGAATTGTAGGCTTAAATTAGTGTAGAAAACTATTACATACATATTTTTGTTTTAGATCTAATTTGAAAAAATCAGTCCCAAAGGTTTGAGAATTTGAATGTTGTATATTTTTTTGTTCCAGATATGTACTTGGATGTAAAATAGGATTTTTGGATTATTCCCCAAATTTTTGCTAAGTTGTAGATTTTCCATAGTTTAATTTGTGGGAAGAACATCCATTTGATTTTTATAAATTTATTTACTTTTCCACTTTTGATTCAAAAAGGTGATGCTTGATTTAACAAGGAATAAAATAAAAAGATAGGATATGTGTAAAGTGCATAATTATTCTCCGTAGTTTACACTGTTTATTCCAAATAAAAAAGAAATTATCCTTTCCTTGTAATTTCAAACGTAGTAAATCTTTCCTTTTTGTGTTAAACTAATTTATGGAAATCATAGTGGAAAACTTCCTAAAGAATTTAATTCCAGCAAATTAAATATGGAAAGTATATTCTAGTTACATATTTAGTACTAGAATTTATTTGGTTATGAATAGGTAGTTTTATTTGGCAGTTTATACATATTTTTTGCATTAATAAAGAAGAACAACATTTATTCGTGCGTTATTTATGCGTAACGTTCGTTAATTATTATTATATTTAGGGAAGCGAATAGGTAGAATCAGGATACGTAGTAATTCCTATTAATGGGCAATAAATTAGTAATTGCCAATAATTAATAGGAAGTAAATGATTGTAACTCCAATTTATGGCCAATTAATGAGAAATACTGGATAGTATTAGATTAGGGGTTACAATTGGTTAGTATGAAAATTAAAGACTGTAACTCCAATGAATGGGCAATTAATGGAAATGAGTTAGCAGACATAATTAATAGAGACAAGTGGACTAATGAGACTAATAAAAATGGAATAGATATAAAAAGGTTACTAATTTGAAATTATTAATCATACATAAATGTCTTAGGAAATGTCCGTTATGATCTTATGAACAAATTGACATTTATGAGCATAAAAAGGGGATTTATGGATAGATAAGCATTTAAGGTAAATCTTATTGCCTTAAATAAAAAGGAAACTAGTAAGCTAAGTCTAATGTCAAACTAAGATAATATAAATAAAGACTTAGGATAGTTAATTGGACTTAGTAGGTTAGTGATGCGAGGTCAGTAGAGTCACTCGATGGAAGACTATCCTTCACTTTAAGGTTACCAATAGTCGGGTGCCCTTACTACTGATGTGAGACATCACTAATTGTAGGACCCGTAACTTTGCAAGAGATAGGACCTCTTTTAGGGTTAGAGGTATTAAGTGGTTGTTTAAGAGCCCACCTCTTTCCCAATTAAAAAGTATTAAATGGCCCAAATTTGGAATTAGGAGCGGTGAGGGATATCTTCATAGGGGTTCGCTTCTGGTTTGAGGTATTAAGTGGCTATAGGGTCCGCCTCTTTCCTAAAAGGAAGTATTAAGTAGCTTAGTGAGATTCCAAATAAATAAAGATGTCTCTAAAAAGGTTTACTTTAGTGTTGAGGTATTAAGTGGCTATTTTAGGGCCCGCCTCCCTACCGAAAGAAGTAACCTAGTGCGTTTCCAAATTAATAATTAAGAGTGATAGTAGATATCTCGGGAAGGGTTCGCTTTGGGTTTGAGGTATTCAGTGACTGATCGAGGGTTCGCCTCTCTCTTAAAAAGAAGTATTAAGTAACCTAGTGAGATTCCAAGCGATGTTAACTAGATAGTACCAGTGAGGAGTCCGCCTTGGGGTTAGGTATTAAATGACAAAGACCCATTTATAAATAGTTGTTAAATGGTCAGGAGTCTACCTGGTCCTGATTAATAAGGAATTAAGTGGTTTGGGTACAGTCTCTCACATTTCTAAGGCCGTAATAATGGTAGTACCAGTAAGGAGTCCGCCAAGTGATATGTATTAAGTGATGTAGGACCTGCCTAGAATATAGATATTAAATGGTTAGAAGTTCGCCTAGTCCTTTTAAAGGTATTGAGTGGTTGGGTATTGTCTTTTACATGGCTACGATTTTATTAGCGGTAGATGCGGTAATAGTTGGGCATTAAATGTTGAAAGCCTTAAATAGTGGTTAGAGGTCTTTGTAGTTAGGACCCACTAACCATTGACAACATTGTTGAAAAACTACCTTAGGAATAGGTCTTAAATGACAGGGTCTACCTTGATTGAGATCTTAAATGGCAGAGTCTGCTTACTTCTCTTTTAAAAGTATTATGTGGTGATTGTAGAAGCCCGCTTCGTATTTAGAAGTATTAAGTGGCAAATGGGTTTGGAAGTATTGGGTGGTTGATAAAGCTTCATCGATATTTTGTACCTTGGGAAGGGGTAGGTAAGTAATCGTGTGTGCAATGCACGGTTAGATTAGAAATGTCAACCTTAATAGACATAACAATTAAATGGAAACCAATTGGTATAAATTTATGTTATGAATAGTTTATGGATTTTCCAATCACCAGAACGTTCTTCTAAACCCCTCCTCATTACAACCCGCATGATAGATTTAGAGCAACATGTCATTGGAGCTAAATGTGTTTAGTTGCTGGAGAAGTCTTCTTTTCTCTCATGCTCGATGCTGATGTGACAACCTGTTGTCCAAGGAATACCATTAATTCCAAGGTAGTAGTCATAATTAGTATTCTTATTCTATTATTGTTTCTGTTGTGAGTTTAAATTTCTATAATTCTCTGATAATGCTCATGTTTATTTGTAGGTACCAAATCCAATGGTATATGCTTTGATGGACTTGGGTTTCGATTTCTGTCGAAATTTAGGTCCATTGAGGTATGAGTTGTTACATACTTATGATAGTTCACTTATGATAGCTCCATATCTTATACTTTCGATAGCTTTATACCTTATATTTATGATAGCTCCATATTTTATACTTTTGATAGCTTATTGGGAATACTTACGATAGCTTCTTTGCCTTTGTTCCTATTTAAACTTTTAAAAATTTGGGTATAACTGTTCATGTGACAAAAACATCATTTTGCAGTAACAACTCTTTTTGCTTTGTTGCACACTTAGCGAAAGCGTCTTTGTTCATCAACCACACTTTGCTCCATGAAACTTTAAATACTGGTATAAGCACGTCATGGTACGATCCTCTCATTGGCCTTCATTCGAACCATTCTTTCCATGTAGCATTCGAGCCGACTGCCATCTTAACAGTATATTAATATTCACAAGCAAACTTAGTGTCCAAGGCATCAATCTAAGCGCTTCAAAGTATGATCTCGGCAGCTATAAATAGAGATCACCATACACTTGTTCAAAGATCGACTTTTCTGACTATATGAAAAGTCGTTATTCATAGCATAAAAAATAAAATAAAAATAGCGTTTTAACATTAAACGCCTTGCTTCCCCATTTAATTAAACAAAACCAAATAATGGCTCGTTGTGAAATGTTCCCGCTTACAACTCAATGAAATTTAGCTAAATATTTTAAAGGCCGCTCATTTCTCTTTTCTCCATTTCACTGTTTCCTCCTCAAAACGAAGAAACCCAAATGAAGAATGAACTAACCCTAAAAATAAAATCCCTCTTTCCAATTTGATATCTCTCACCCTTATTCCTCTCGCCTTTGTTCCACTCATTCTGATTCTCTCCTACCCAGATTATAAATCATCTCAACTATAGAAGCTTCTTCAGCAAATGGTTAATTTGGCCTTTCTACGAATAAACAATCGTGATTTTTTATTATATCTTCAGCCTTTTGGTGATGAGACAACCAGAACCTTGACTTGGCCCATTTGAAGATAGATGATCGAGCCATACTTACGTGAGATAGACCAAAATGAGCGATGTGTTAATGGACTAAGCTCGTGTAGGTTTCCTGTAATTGGCAAACTCTAGTGGAGATGCTAGTAATAATAACTTGTGGTTTCTTCCTAATGTCTTATTCACATGCTTTACACGTAATATAACAGTAGATAATAAAAACACTAAATAAGTCATGCATGTTCATGACGTTATTTTCTTTTCTTTTTTTGATTTGATAAACTCTTCTTGGTAGAAGAGATTTATCCATGTTTAAATAGTGGAAGCTAATGATTTATTTGAGTTTTATTTAATGGTTAAACAAGTTGATTATTTAAAAAGAGGCACTTACTGTATTTGCATAAAAAATGAGAAAGACAACTGCTCTTCTAAGACAAAATCTGCCACCTAACTCGGTAAGATGACCTTTAAATTAATTAGCTTCATGTTGTACTTAAAGGAAATGCATCAGCTATTTATTACTCATACTGCTATCTAGATAAAATTAGCCTTAGAAATGTGTTTCAATGATACAAGGACCATTATCCAGTTATTACTTATTTGACCTCAACAACGTCTATAACCTAATCATATGAGCTCATATGTAAGGTTGCCTAAGCATGAGAATATGTGCAAATCAGAGCATATATTATTTTTCTTTAGAAAATTATGGAGACCTTTAGAAGGTATGCCGATGGTGCAGAAGGTATTGTTGACTTCTTCTATGTGATCAAAATAACCAAATATTATGCATATATGTTAAGTGAAAAATTAAAGATCAAGTTGCGAACCTAGAAAAGTTTTTTATTGCCATTATTTAGTTCAGTCCCCTAGTTGACACTAGTTGTGTGCGATTCCAAACCAATATATGGTTGAACGAACTCAGCCCGAGCGGAAACTAGCAGTGGATATAGTTCACGAGCCTGTGATGCCAAGG
Source organism: Allium fistulosum (assembly GCA_030737815.1). Classification (NCBI taxonomy): domain Eukaryota; kingdom Viridiplantae; phylum Streptophyta; class Magnoliopsida; order Asparagales; family Amaryllidaceae; genus Allium; species Allium fistulosum. Next base: position 1,460,207,809 of record CM060903.1, read on the forward strand.
AAAAGATTGCCATGATTTGACCAATTGCTGTAGCATGGGGCAGCACAGAAGAGAGATATGCAGTAGGAGCATATGGTGGGGGAACATAAGCATGTGATGCAGAGCTCATAAGCAAATCGAAATCAAGCTGTGTAGCAATATATAGGAGAGAATATTGTAGCTTGTTACCAAGGAGATGTTGAATTGTAACCTGAGCATGAGTTGAAGCATAAGCCACACCTATTTGTGCAGGAGTTTGAGCAATAGGATTAGAGGCTACAACTATATCAGCTCGAGATGAAGCCTATGCATGAAAGGTATCTTCGGGGTATTGCATGGGAATAAGCTTGTGCAAGACTATCATGTAACATGTTTAGCATGAATGAATACTAAGGCTGCATTGAATCCTATGCAAAAACAACATGAGTGAGACCACATGAGTTGATAGAAAAATTCTGCATAGAATCTTGTGGATATGCAACATAATATGGTGTTGTTAACCCAAAAAGTGGATCAACACCCTGGCTAGAGTTTGAAAGCACTAGCCCTATTCTGCCAGAGCAATATAACAGATCACAGATATAAGAAAAGAACAGTAAAAGAAAGAAGACAGAGAATTTTTATAGTGGTTCGACTATTAATGAAGCCTGCGTCCACTTTATAATTTTCCTTATAGACTGATTGCTGTTACAAGAGATGTTTAATTATAAGGCTCTGATTATCTTTAGCTAGATTGAATCCCCAGAGTTGGAATTCACTGGAGAATCACAGTGAATTCCTTTGGAGATTGTAGTGAGGGAGGTAGAGAGTGAAGAATAATTCCAGTAGAGCTTCAGCAACCTGTTCGGAGAAGATCCCATTTATGTTAGAGGTAGGATGGTATTTACAGAGGTTGGAGGGTTTCTGGGCCAGGCCTGTCATCACCAGCTCACAGAACGACTACAGGCGACTTAGGGGATTCTGGTCGGCGAAATGAGCCAACACCATGGGTCGCTGGGCGAACCATGGTCCATGGGTCGCTAGCGACCCATAGACTTAGTTTATTTCGCCGACCGAATCCCGCCTCTTTTCTTCGTATTCCATAACTTGCTTGTTCGAAGTTTTGAAGAAGTACATGGGTTGCTGGTGATCCGGCCACATCGGACTATCCTGGGTTTTGAAATTGAAGATGTTTTCATAGACATTCATCGTTATTGTTATGTCTTGATGCCAAGTCGCTAGTCGTTCACGTTCAAATGCTTGTTGAGCTGCAGGAATGCCGATCTCTTGGCTTCGCTGATCCCAATCGTCGTCTTAGTCGTATAGCTTGGCCCTTATTAATTCCTTGCCTTAGCTTTTTTGTATTATCTGAATATGGTTAGCTAAAATGTCTCAAATTTTCAGCGATTCAGCACACCTACTACTAACTTCATTGAAACAGTGCAAAACAATGTTAATCAGAGTATGAGGGTATTCCAACTGATTGGCTTGTTGAGGTATGTAAATCCTTTATTTTCCATTTGCCTTTTTTTCTTTCCCTACAATCTAGTCCTAAAATTCAGAGTTGTGAATAAAATTCACCTCAGATTTACGTTGTACAAACTATGTTAAACTTTATGCCCATTTACTCTGTCAATTAGATCCCATTATAGTTGCAATTAGTATTCGTTTACCAAGTTTTATAAAAATCAATATAAAAATTAACAAAGTTTTATAAAATTTACCCTTGTTAACTAAATTTTATAAAAAAACGACTACGTTTTATAAAATTAATTAAGTTCTATAATAATTTAATTAAGTTGATCGAGTTTCTAAAAATTTAATTTTTAGAAAATTTAACTAAGTTAAGTTTTTTGAATTTAAACAAGTATATAAAAACTAACTAAGTTTTATAAATTTTTAACTAAGTTAACCAAGTTTTACAAAAATAACCATGTTTATAAAAGTTATTTAAGTTTTACTAAAATTTAACTAAGTTGACTAAATTTCTAAAAATTAACTAATTTTATGAAATTTAACATAAATTAACTAATTGTTATAAAAATCAACTAAGTTTCTAGAAATTCTAAAAAAATTAACAGAGTAAGGCATGTTTTGCAATTAATGCTGTGCAATAGAAATTAGTCTATAATTTTTTTATGTACTACAAATTTAAGTATCAGTTTCAATATAACTACTAAATCCTATTTCTGTTGTATTTGTCTATTTATGTATGATATTCTCAAATAATAATTATAACGATAACGATAACGATAATGATAACGATAATTTAACTAGGTTAACTAAATTTTATAAAAATTAACTAAATTTATAAAAATTAAATAAGCTTATAATAATAATATTAACATTAATAATTATTATATTATTTAATTAAGTTAACTAAATTATATAAAATTAACTAAGATTTATAAAAATTAACTAAGATTTAAAAAAATTAATTTTTTTATAGAAATTAACTAAATATTATAAAAAATTTAACTAAATTTTATAAAAACTAAGTAAGATTTATAAAAATTAACTAAGATTTAAAAAAATTAAATATGTTTATAGAAATTAAATAAATATTATAAAAATTTAACTAAGTTAACTAAATTTTATAAAAACTAAGTATGATTTATAAAAATTAAATAAGTTTATAAAATTTTAACTAAGTTAACAAAGTTTTACAAAAATTAACAAGTTTATACCAATAATGATAATGATGATGATTATAGTTAAAAAATTAAACGATTATATAATAATAATAAATTAACTAATTTTTTAAAAATTAACTAAATATTATAAAAATATAACTAAATCTATAATAATAATAATAATTTAATCGAAGTTGTCTCATTCTTTGAAAGAATCCCTTCATCATCTCTTGTTGCCTAGCCAAGATTCCATCCTGCATCTCCTTCATAAACCATTCCATTTCTTCTCTAGTCACATAGTTGGATTGGTATCAATGTTAACACTCTAAATTAAAGAGGTCGAGAGGTTGACTCAGTTTTAAAAGACCCAAATTTTAATTAGATCTTCACCTAATATATCAAAAGTTTAATTCATCCTTTTGTTTGTTGTAGTGTTTTTACATCCATGGACAATCAACTAGAATTATTTTGTATAATGATGCTGCATATGCTCTCCGTGGATAATTAGTTCGAACAAATAATTAAGTTTAAAGCTCAATTGCTTTGTTATGTAAGGTATTTTACACCCGTAAGTTATATCATCTCCAATCCAGTGGCTCACTCTCCCCCTAGCTATGTAAACAGGTACTACGTTTAGTTATTTACCATGGCGAATGTTATCTTGAATTTACTATTTATATTTATGTACTATAAACACTATAGAGCTTATAAGTATACATTATACTACCATTAGTTATTTAGTATGGTGGATATCATCTTGAGTTTACAATTTATAAAGGGGCATTTCACAAGAAGGACAAACTTTATAGTCCAATTAGTTTCTAGGACACACATCCACAGAAATTAATTTCTAGGCCAAAGTCAGCAGAATAATTACTTTTAAGGACAAAGTCAACAGTCCAATTACTTTCAAGGACATAATTTCATAGGTTTTTAGGCCTTAGAAACTAATTATTTTGCATTTTGTCCTTAAAAGTAATTATTTCAATTGTGTGTCCTAGAAACTAATTGCACTTGCTAAAGAGGCCCTTGTGGCTAATTTCCACATTTATAAATAGGTATGCACTAAATAGCCCCTTAGTATGCATGTAATTTGGTATTATTTTGTTTCCTGGCACTATTGGCAATAAGTCGATAACATAAAACATGCTTCAATGATCAGGATTGATGGAGTCACGGTTTTACGTAAAGGGAAATCAAACCTTATTAGTGACGGAGTTACAGGTATCATCAATTTCAGCTACAATGTGTATTACATGCTCACTACAAGGACGGCAGCAGTTAGCGACGGCTTTTAGCTGTCGCCGGCCGTCGCTAACTGTCGTCGCTATTTGCCTCGTCGCCCAACAGTATGGCGACGGTTTTAGCGACGGTTCCGTCACCAAAATAACGACGGCTCGCGACTGCAAATGTGACACGTGGAAATTTTTCCAACGTTTGCCTGGCGTCACTAGGCGTCGCTAAGCGGCACATTTTTTTGGCAAAAAAGGCGTCGCAAGCCGTCGCAAACCGTCGCAAATTGGCAACCTACAGGCCGTCACTAGCTGTCGCAAACCGTCGTAAATCTGAAGCAATTTTTTTTTATTTTCAGAGCACTTCCCCACTTCAAACAACAACCATCATAACATCATCACGGCCAATATATACCATATTCATCAACTATAGCCATCATATATCCATCATATAACATCACCATACATTCAAACAATATAAAATCCAACCAAATATCATTTTCAAATCCAACCAAATCAAACAATATAACATCCAACCAAATCCAAAAATATGTACATAGTTATCCCGACATATATATACATAATAACCAACCAAATCCATCAATTAAAGGTTATCAAAATATGTACATAATATCCTGAAATATATATACACCAAACTAACCAAAATGTGTATATACCAAACTATAACACGAGCAAACAAACGTACCTACTCCTCGCCATCGCTGCCGTCCTCTCCAGGCATCGTCCCATGCTGTTGTAAATAAGCCGCAATCCGCTCATCCAGCTGTTGCTCAAAGAAACTCTTCCTCCAGTCATTTATTTCTTCTACCGTCGCCCTCAACTGAGCAATCTCCGCATCTTGCTGCGACCTCCTTGGGTGGTTTCAGATTCTCTTCTCTGTTAGCTATGAAAATTTTCTTATCTCTTCTAAAAGTATGATTGGGATGAAGAAAACACCGATGACAATCAAACCACGAAACTTTCTTCCCATATCGTAACGAAAATGCTCGTGTTTCTTCCATATAATAAGGGCATGCTAGACGACCGGCCGTACTCCAACCAGAAAGCATCCCGTATGCAGGAAAATCATTAATAGTTCATAACAAAGAAGCGAACATACGAAATTTTTTTTTCCTTGATACATCGTAAGTTTCGACTCCTTCATACCACAGTTTCTTCAACTCGTCGATCAATGGTTGTAAATAAACATCAATTCCTTGGGTTGGATCATGAGGGCCGGGAACAACAGTGGTGAGAAACATATATGGTGTCTTCATACACATCCATGGAGGTAAATTATACGGAGTAACGATAATTGGCCAGGATGAATATTTACTACCAAACTGTGAAAATGGTGAAAAACCATCCGTACATAAACCAAGTCTGACATTACGGCTTTCCGCAGCAAATGCGGGATAAGTCTTATCAAAATGTTTCCATGCTTCTCCGTCGGATGGATGTATCAAAGTTCCTTCTTCCGCTTTTCTCACACTATGCCATCGCATATGACAGGCCGTAGCAGAAGATGCATATAATCTTTGAAGTCTGGGAGTGATGAGTAAATAATGCATTCTCTTGTACGGGACTTCTTTCCCTTTCTTCTTTCTTGGTTTGTATCTTTCTTCGTTACATATTTTGCATTTTCTGAGGACAACGTCGTCTTTCCAATACAACATGCAACCTTTCACACATGCATCTATCTTCTCGTACGGTAGACCGAAAGCGGACATTAATTTTTTTACTTTATAATGACTATCGCACATCAGATTATTGGGTGGCATGTGTCGTTTTGCAGCTTGTACAACTGCTGTAAATGCAGCTTCCGTAAGGTTGAATTTTGATTTCATAGTTATGTATTCGGCGGTTACTGAAAGTTCGGTTCCGCTATTACATCCGTCCCACAACGGCCTCTTAGCCGAATCCAACAAATCGTATATTTTTTTAGCTCCCGCAATCGGTTCTTCTTCGACATTTTCGTCTTCATCGACAGCTTCAGTTGTAGGAAACATTGATCGTGCTGCATCATCCACCATATTTTCTATCGGATTCGTCATCATATTACCGTCCTCTAATAGTTCAGTATTAGGTGTAGGTTCAACAAGTTCTCCATGACGATCCCAGAAATAATAATCAGGCACGAAACCATATTGATACAAATGTACTTCAACTATATCCGGTTTCCAATGCTTCAAATGTTGGCACTTACTACACGGGCAACGAATTTCTGTGTTGTTTCGGTTATTAGATTTAGCAAATCTAATAAATTCGTGTACACCGTTGTAGAAATGTTGCTTTATTGACCCCTTTTTTCCAGTTCTGACTTCATACATCCAAGTACGGTCGAGAAAATAATTGAACATTTTTCCTGATTTGAAATTGTATGTTAGACACTTTAAATCATTAATTTTCAACCATTCTCCATTGTAAACAGTTCACCGTTGCAGAAAATTCAAAATAAAAAATTCATGGGATTTTTTAATTTTTAAGTATTTTGGTTTTCACTATGGTGGTCAGTCATCCTACTTCCCATTACAAACACAATAACGTAATTACATTTTATAAATTATTTCAGATTAAACGGTTCAACAAAATTTCGGCAGCACTTCCCTTCTGTTCCCTGTATCGTACACAAATGCGTGTACACAGAGAACGTAAAGGAAGCGCTATCGAAATTTTTTAACCGTTTAAAATGAAATGATTTATAATATGTAATTACTTTATTGTGTTTGTAACTTGTCCAATACAGGGACAAATCCGACAAATATTGTATCAGATGAATATAAATGTCCGTTCCGTTACCAAAACGAACATCCATATAACGATCATATACAACACTTGCCAGACGGGGCCAAAGCCAATCTAAGAGATAAAAAAATTTCTTTAAATTTTATCAAAATATTGTTGTTCTTTTCAAATTTTGACAATGTTTCAACTATTTAAATTTTATTTAATAAATTTGTATATTTAAATTTTAGTTCAACATTCAATTAACAATTTTAGTACAATATTCATTTCTTTATTTTACGACATAGATTTTAGCGTAATCTTTGTTGTTGTTATATTCAATTCTTAATTTTATTACAAAATAGATTTCAGTACAATATCAGTTGTTTTTAAAGTCATTTCCTAATTTTTTTTTTAAAATTAGATATTTGTATAATTTTTAAGGCTCTCATATTCATTTTTAAATTTTCTATATAAACTTTATTTTTGTACAATACTGTAATTTGTAATTTATCAAACTTAAATTTGTACAATACTATATAAACTTTATTTTTGTACAATACTGTAATTTGTAATACTCATATTTGCAGAATTTAGATTTTAACAACTTAAATTTGTAATTTATCAATTTCATAAACTATGAAATACTTTCATGTAAACTTATCAATAACCAAGTTAACCATTAATATACACTATTTTTTCGCCTAAAACAACTAACCATATTAATCGCCAACACTAATCATCTACATCAACCATTTATTCAACTTGATCATCATGATAAACTAGTTAATGTAATACGAAATAATTCAAGTTCATGATAATAAACTAATTAATTTATCAAATCAACATACAACACTACTAATATCTAATCTAACAACACTATTAATACCCAATTTAACAACAAATCATAATTGACTTAGGGTTTAAACTAAACCTAAAAATATCAAATTTACATTAAAAATAGAGATTAGAAGCATACCGACGTAATTTTGAGTGATTTGGAGGCGTTGAAAGCTGGAGCGACGGCTATGGTGACTGGGGGCGTCGGGGGGGAAGGAGGAGGTGATTTGGGGGAAAAAAGGGGAAGATGGAATGAAGGAGCTGCAGGTCTCGGCAGATCTGTATACTTCGTATAGCGACGGCTTGCGACGGTTTGCGACGGCCGCTTTTTTTAGCCGTCGCAAACCGTCGCTAGGCTTCGTCGCTATACGAAGCCTTTCTAGTAGTGGCTACCCCACTGATTTGCAGTAATATTAAATCAAAATTGTTGTTTTATAGTTCATAAAGTAGAAACATTTGGTTCTCCTAGATGTTGTGGGGGATAAGGTGATATCCTTTCTGGAAGGTAAGTTTTATACATATTATTTTCCATTCACTACATTACATGTTGATCCACTTGCCAAAAAATACACAGAAAAGTTCTCAGGAGGTCTTGAAATTTTACAGTTGCTGCTATGAAAAAACAAAATACTAATTGTACAAAATACAAAATACCTTTATGAAATAAAATACTAATATGTTCAAACTAATTGTACAAAATAATTCTAGTCAAGAAGTGCTTATCATATGCAGCATCAGTATATAAGGCATGATGCTGTAAACCAAATCGTGCACGGAGAGCACTTTTCGATGTAAGCAGCAAGATATTTTCAGCGGCTACTGTACATTGGTTTGAGAGATCATCAGATGGTACATTGATAGAATATTGAGGCACCACGTCAGTTTTTGAATGAGCAACCGCTTGGACATGCAAAAATCAGATAAAGCGAAGGAGGATATTAAAGCAACACTAGTAACTATGAAAGACTAAGCAGGCGGACAATCTCATGCATTACGCTGCAAGCAAGGTAAAGGACATAGGGTATTGGAGATGGAAATTATAGCCTCTTTGCAAATCCAAACATGCGCATGTGACACACAATAGAAGAAACATTATTATGGTATTTTATTTTTCATAATTGTTTCTATTAGTTTTTTGTTCTATTACTCTTTTTATTTAATCATTTAGTCTTCATCTCTGACTTATGATTCATTCAAAGATGCATATTTTTATCATAGATGACAACTAATGTGCTTGCTTGCCTCTTACAGTCTCATCGCCAACAAGTTCATGACCATGTCAGTTTTGATCTTTGGTTAATCATTAACAAACATATTTTGATTTATTTGTACGCATAGCACTTTGATCAGCTGCAGCAATCTATATTATAATTTATAGCAACTATATAATATATAATTATTTAATTAAATAACTAATGTCAAATACTCATGCTTGCTATGAAGTTGGGTGTGAGAATTCCTTCAGCAAGGGACTGAAAAGTAGCCACTGTTTCAGGTTTGCTCTTCATTTATGGCGAATTTGTTGACTCTGTTCCGGGTTTGCTTTATATTTTTAACTCCACTTTGTATATAACTTAAAATTACATAAATTTGCAAATAAAATTCAAGCTAATTTGTTAGATAAGATTTCTATGTGAATTATCTTATAGCTTTGTTGAATTTGCGCTGTTTGGATTAATACCTCTGTTATTGACAGTACAAAAATAAAATAAATTACCACTGTTGTTTTTTTAAACCAATACAGAATGTTGGACCTGAACCATGTGCAATGAAAAAAACAAAAGAACTTTTAACCTGCTCTTCCACCTCATTATCAAGCAGTATGCTCCATTCTTGTACGAAGATCCTCTGGTTTTTAATCCGTGGAGATGACTAGTTGGGGAATGACAGATACAAGGGAAGACCTGAATGTAGAGGTCAGTGGATCCCTAAGAGAAAACAAAGAATATTTGTTGATGGTTAAAGTACCAATCAACATGAAACAGTTGAGCATGTCCCAACCAGATGGAGATGAAATTTGTAACCGAGTTCGTCTGTGCATGACGATCAAGAAATGAAGAACCGTAGTTCATTCCTAAGTAAACTGAAAGTGAGACACATTCAGTTTAAGGGAGGGTGTTAAAGTTAGCTATAGTATTATGTGTAATAAGTCAACACATGTGTCCTATTCATGTGTTAGAAGTGGGGTTGTGGCCATCTTAGTGGCTTGAGTTTAGAAAGTAGTGGGTCTTTGTTTGTCTATTTAATAGTCTGTATTTTCTTGTTTTCTTTTAAGCAAAGCAATAACAATGTAGTCTTTCAATGGTTTTACGTTTAATCTCTCTCCTCTCTAAATCAAATTCTAACATGGTATCAGAGTCAGTTACAGAGAGGAGAGAGAGACAAAAAAAACAAGAAAAAACTTTTCCGAATTACGTGAAACTTTCCTTTTATCCAAGCACACAGTTTCGTTCCTCCCATCTTCTCAAATAAAAATGCTTTCACCAGGACAATTTATCCTATATTTTCCACTGCTAAAAAGAATTTCGTGCCTGTAACGACCCAGAATTTCGAACAAATTAAATTGAGAATATTTAATTAATTTTAAATATTTAAATGATGATTTAATTTGAATCCGAATATAACTTTGAATTTGACGATTAAATTATAAAAGTTAATCGATTGAAGTTGAATAAAAATTTGAATATTCAATTTTTAGCTGAAGAAAAATATTTCGAAAGCTCTTAAAATTCGTATTGATAATACTGAAGATGATAGAAGCTTCATAATTTAATTTCGAACTGTTTTGTTCAGTTTTGAAAATAATCATTCGAATCGAATTTAAAAATAGTCAATTTTCACACAGTCTCGGAATTCGACGAAACCAGTTCCATTGGGTCCGTAATATTGTATTATTACCGGATTTCAAATTTCGTGGCATTTGGAATTGATACGTGAGAATACGATAGTTAAACGCGTTGGGATTTAAAAGGGATTCAATTTAAATTTAAATTTAAAATTTGTAAATATCAGCCACGTTCTTCCCTCGTCCACGCCTAAACTTACGCCGAGAATCACGAAGAAAAATCGTGCCAGCACGATCTTCTCTGATAAAATACGTTCCCTCCTCAGTTCGAAATCAAAACCCCTCCTTCGTTCAAAAGAAAGACAAAATTAAAATTCCCCCTCCCACGAATTCTCAAATCAAAACAAGGCGAGTCAGGCATCGCGACTCCGGCTCGCGTGAAGGCTAATCGCGAACGAGCGCGGCGCTCGCGTTCGAGGAAGAAGGGCAGGCGACCAGGGTTTCGCAGAGGAGCTCGCGGCGACGAACTCGATTTCGTGTCGAGGCGAAGCTCGCGTTCGAGACTGGGCCGAGGTTGATGTTGCGAGGGCATCGCGAGCTAGGCGTGTTCGCAGGAGGTTGCGGTGGCGATTTTCGTTCGCACTGAGGGTGGAGGCACTCGCGAGTAGGCGATGGTGTTCGAGGGGAAGGGCGACGCGAATGGAATCGCGATCGACTTTAGGGTTGGCGTTTGTTCGCGTGGTCAATGGCTCGACTGGATGGTCGCGATGGAGGCGACAGTTAGGTGGTGGAGCAGCTCGATGTCGAGCATGGCGGAGTTGAGTGCGGCGATGGTACGGCAAGTCGACGGCAGCTAGGGTTTTGATTGGGTCGAACGTCGCAGCTTTGGGTTCGTTCGAATTCACATGGAGCAGAGGTAGCTCGAGTCTGTCAATGGCATCTGGGTTCGTCGAGTTATCAGGCAGCGAGGTATATTAATTTTATCATTAATTTAGTTCAATACATATATATCTACAGATTGAGAAAAAAAATGATAATAATAAATAAATTTGTTAAAGAGAATTTGTTCAAAATTAAAAGTATTGATTTTTGCTGTAGGTCTTAGAAAATTTATATTTTGATTTAAAAAGATACATAGACAGAAATTATAATAATGTATACAATGTAAATATATATATATATATGATTATATGTAAGTTTTGAACAGAAAAGTTTAAAAAGTTAATTTTTGGTTAATATTTTATTTCAAGAAATTTAAACCATTAGGTTATATAAGCAGTATTTATATAAAAGGAAAAAAATTAGTTAAAAATATAATTTTTAGTGAAATCAATTATTAAAGAAGAATTTATTTAAAAAGGAAGTTTAAATGATTTATCTAAAACTACTTAGATTACTAGAGAAAAATTTATATAAAGGGGATTTATTTTTAAATATAAAATTTTGAGTTAAATAAATTTATTAAAAGAAAATTGATTTAAAGATATTAATTTGAAGAAAATTTTTTAGTTAATGAAGTGGTCTAATAATTTGTTAACTAAATCTGTTTAAAATGGGAAAATTTTTGTTCGTCTGTTCAAATATTAATGAATTCGTATAATTATTTATACAAGGTATAAAATCAAGAAAAATCGAGTCAAGTTGGAAATGGATGGCAAATAAAAAGCTAAGGTGAGATTTTCTCACTCGAAGGAAAAATTTAATATTGCAGTTATTTATTGACTGATTGATTGCTATTTGAATGTGGTATTAGATATGATAGGATATATCTATATATATAGCAGTATATACATATTGGCATATGTATATACTGGATTGTTGATTTCCCGCCTCGTATAGCGGATGAGACCCTATTGCGCCGTTAGTAAGCGGATTTATAAAAACCTATATACCGCGATAATTCCGTACTGGAGCGGAATTGGTATTGTGCTGACGTTTTTGGATGCAGGGAAACAGGTTGGAGGGATCCAACTGGACCCCTCACATTGATTGAATTTATTTCTACTGTGATGTGATAATCTGTGAATGATTATTGTTGTTATTGAATTGATATCTGGAAATTGTTTGAGAAGCTAAAATTTAGCTGAATGGATGTTTTGACATCATTGGATTTCAAAAAAATAAACGAAATTGAATTTTTGGAAATCAGAATAGAGATTTCTAAGTGAATTTAATTTTAGAAATTTAATAAATTCGAAGAAAGAAATTTTAAAGTATAAAAAGTTAATTTTTATAATCTTATCGAATTTATTTCCAGAATAAAGTGAAAATGTTAAATAAATGAATTGCGTATAATAGTGATTTTAAATTGAGGAAATTAATTTAAAATCTGGATTTCTAAATAAATTGAAAGAAACGATTGAAATTTATTTTTCTTAAAAAGGAATTTATTTAAAAGAAGATAAGTTGGAAATTCAGTTTGAAATTTAATTGGTACATTAAAATAAGTTGTGAAATCAATGTAAAATGAATTCAATAAGGAATGTATTTAGTAGTGCTAAATAAAATTTGAAATCAATCTGTAATTGATTTAATATTTAGAAATGAATTTTTTGGAGAAATCAATGTGGAAATTTTATTCGAACGTTGAAAATAAAATTAGAAATCAACATTGAAATTGAATTGATATTGAAGTTTTTATAAATAGAATTGAAATTTATAAATGTTGTTATAAACCCAAAGTCACTTATTTTAATAAGTTAAATATAGAAGTTGATAAAAGAAGGTTTATAAGCCGAAGTTGTTATTAAAAAGAGAAATAGAATTTATAAACGTGCTTATAAATTCGAAATAGATTGAATGTGATAAATCTAATATAGAAGATTATTTAAGAAGATATATTCACGATTTTGAATAGCGAATTTTTATTGAAATAAAAATGTGTAGAAATGATTGAAATGGGGTTAAGTAAATTTTATTCACGATTTTGGACAGTGAATATATTGTTAAGTAAAATGGGTACGTTTTTGAAGAAGTGATAGTAAAAATGAAGTTAAACATTTTAAAGATGTTTTAAAATGTATTGTGAATCGAAAGCATAGATTTCAACAGTTCTTGTTGAAATAGGCGTTTTCGAGAAATAAGGAAATGGTGGACTATAACACTGTTGTTATAGTCAATGATTTCCGAAAGGAAATGTTTTTATCTAGTATTGGGATTTACATATCTATATTAATTTCGAATCCCTATACTAGTGATTTTTGAGTCGTCGTAACGATGTTTTACGTAACATTCGTTTTGACTCAAATAAATGTTGTTATAGTAAATGTTTTCCTTAAAGAATGAATATATACTTAATATTGATTTAAGTATATTGAATATTTTCCAAGTGTTGAAAATAAATGATTTGTGAAATACTTATTATTAAATAAGTATGGAATGTTTTCCAATATGAAATGAACGTTTTGAGATTTATCTTCTTAAAGATAAATCGAAATCGAATATTGAAAACGATTTGAAAATCGTATATCAATAGACATTTTTGAAACATAAATTCACTATGGAATTTATAAAAAGAAAAGGGAAACTGTTTAGAAAAATAAACGTTGTTTTATTTTTGAAGTGTGGAAATTTTATATCTAGTAAAAGATATTTTTGAAGATAAATAATTTGGAAAATTATTTGGAATCTGATGATGTTGCGCATCTTTATTGATAGTTAAATAACCGACTATCAATAATTACCTTTAGATAGGTATTTGTTGTGAATTGGATGAATTTGAATGCCACACTTATTTTTGAATAAGCGCTCACTATTCGGGTTAACCGGGAAAGGACCATGGGGTCGTATAACCCATTCCGAATATGTGATACGTCGTTATGAATCGCATTTGAAGACCGGTGTTGAAGACCGGATATTTTTGAAAACGGAAGGATTACCGTCGAGTTACTCTACATCGACTGATCTTCGATTTAGAGGTTTTATCACCCTTAGTGACGGGAAGTCCTGACGTGATTGAAAATTATCCGGAAATGCAAGGGCTTCGTGAGAAATGCCTTCGGTTCTGTTCGATCCCGGAACAGACTTGTATGGATTGTGTGTCTGACGTTACAAATTGAGATATAAAGCTGATTTCTTTCAAATACATTTCTGTTGGTGGCGGAGAATTTATTCTCTTAGCTTAACACCCTTCTCTGAGACGTACGAGCTCAGAGGTTAGGTAGTTGAAATTTATCAGCGATATATCCCAACTTGGTAACGTGGCATACTGAGTGTTGCTGTGAAATGGTCAGTGTTTGATCATTTGTGATATGATCATTTGTTTGATCTTATATCTTTGTGATCATAGGTTGATCATTTTGTTTGACCCGAAGCAGGGCTTTTTGTAGAAAGCGTAGTTTTGTGGACGAGACTTCGTCGAGCCTCACACCCCGGAAATGGTCGAAACAGGACGAATGCAGCAAGGTTCTAGGGAGTAGCGCCCCTTAGTGTATGTCATTCCTTCTGGATAAAGGTGGTATCATGGTATGGAGCCCAGATACTTAACCTCTGTGGTTGCTGCACAGTTATTATTACTTTGTGGTTTGTTGCGAATCGGGGATCCTCGGGAAGATCGGTGACGATCGGGGGATGGCATACGCGTGTCAGTAGTTACCTATTTTTGCAGAGGTAACCCGGCCTTGTGTTGGCAGAGATCCGGTTAGGTTCTCGGGTCGTCTATTCCAGGGACGTACCCATCGTGGATAGGAAGTTCCTTAGCCTGACCATTTGTTGGAAATCCAAAGAAACAATACGCGACTTGTACGGTATTAGTTGTAGAACCTGCCATTTAATATGGTAGCTATAGCAAGCATACTATAATGGTACCTATGCTGGCTAAGATTTATATTCTACTTTCGAAATGTTTTCTACACTATGCACTAATAATAATATCAAAAAGAATTTGATTTTTGCGTAGTAAGCATCTTTGACTATCATAAGAAGAAATCTCCTCCAAGTCTGCGTTTGCATTGTGTGTGTGGCGGGAGGTCTTATGGTAGTTTCATTTTCCAAAAGCATTGCGAATTGACTTTAAAATTATCCTGTTGTTTATTTTAAAGAATAACTGTTTTACGATCTCACACCAGTCACCATGACTGACTCGGAGTTTATTGTTTCCCTTCTAAACTCTGGGTGCCCACCAATTTCCACACGGGCAGCCTAGAGTTATATTATCAGGATATTCAGGATATTCTGGAGCCTTGGAGATAAGCTGGATGACGAGACGTAATATTTGTATCTAATAGTATTTATTCCGCTGTGTATTCTGTATGAGGACAAGTTATATAACTGTCCATTGTTGTACTGAGTTGTATATTGACTCTGATGATTGATGTATGTATAAACTGATATAGTTCTTTGTTTTAAAAGACTAGTGTTTATCTATTATATATTGTTCCGCTGCGATGTGTAAGATTCTGATATTGTTTTCTGTCTGATGTTGTTCAGTTGTTCTTTCTTTCTCTTCTTCTTCTCTTTTTCTTCTATTTCTTCTTTCTAAAACCCTCACTATTGGAGTTTCCGGCATTCGATTTCTCGGCAGTCGATAAAGTGAGTATCGATGTTGAATTTTCGAAAGTCGAAAATTTTAGGACGTGACAAAGTGGTATCAGAGCATATGGTTAAGCGACAACCCTGCTCTGTTGGGTGTTACTCATTAGAGATAGAGTCAGTAGTACTCTAGAATGAGTTGAGTGTAATAATAGATATGAGCGCGTATTTGTTATTGAATATAAAATTGTTTTATATTGTGATGATTGGTTTATTGAGTGGTATATGAACCTTCGTCGGCACAGACTTGCAAAACTGTATCGAAGGGGTTTCTAAACGCTTGAATAGAACAGTTCGGCACAGTATTGTTTTAAAATAGGGTAAATGAGATAATTTTGCCCAAAACTATTTTTGTATAGAAAAGAAATGGTTTTCTATGAAGTACTATAGTATATGGTTGTATGGATGTTAGGAAAGTGATGATATTGAAATGTTATCATTATTATATGAAATCAAATAAGTAATTGAAATTGTAATTCCAAAGTTAAGAAATAAATTCACATACAAATGAAATTTGAGAATATAAATTATAAATGTGAATTGTAATTTAAAACGGAATTCCAGAGAAGTTTTTGGAAATGTTTTGAAAAGAATGTGAAAATTTTGGAGATTTGAAAAGTTTAAATTCTTTTTGAATTTGAAAATGAATTTCAAAGGTTTTGAAAAGTATTTTTGAGGGAATGAAAAGCTCTAAACTCTTTTCGGTCGCTGGAAAATAACTTCGATGATGACCGCGGCATCGTTGGTGTTCATTTTCGGGTTTCCAAAAGAGAAATTGCTGCCAAATTGTTTTAAATAGAAGTTGTTTGAAAAATTTGGATTCTGTTTTTGAAATTCAAAGGATAATTTGAATTGTTTTCAAAAATGGTTTTGAAAGATTGAATATAAGTTGTATAACTTATAAAATGAGAAAATGAAAGTGAAATAAATGATGTTTAATGGGAATATAACTTAAGAAATGATGAATGAGTTTGATTTTGGGTATCAAAATTTATTACTGAAATGAATATGAACTTGAGTTATATAAGTGAATTAGTAATTGAAACTAATCTAAAAGTAATCAGTTATGAATGAAAGCTGATAAAGTTCAATATTCAGAAATTGAACTGAATCCAATTAAATGTTGGAATTGAATTCAAATGGAATTGAAATGTAAAGATTGAACGAAATGAATATGTATAACTTCAATAGCGAATTAGAAATGATATAAGCAGTTATATTGAAAATTTTGTAATTGAATGTGCAAAATAGTTTGAATGCTGTAACTAGATATATATGGCTAGTAGATATACAGGTATAAAGGAATTGGAATTTTGATTCCACAGATAAATTTGAATTGCTCGAAAAAGGTACGTATTTTAATTTCTATATGAGTTTTTGATGATTTCTCTCTAGCCGCTTGGCTTTTTCTTTTTCTTTTTGAAATCTGAGAGTCCGTGGGGACGTTTTGTAGTCGTACCGTATTAGCCGCGCAAAGGAGACGCTGGCGAAATTTTTCGAAAATTCCGAGTGTTAGAAAATTTTGAGAAAATTTGAAAGTTTACATTTGAATTTAAACTCGAATTTGAATTTTGAAATAAACAATGCTGTTTAAAACTCATAATTGAAGTTAGAAAGCTAGTTGAATGATAACGAATCTTTATTAGAAAGATTGGTTTTGAAAATTTGAGAAAAACTATTAAATTGTGAAAAATAGTAGACGAGTTAAGGACCTTTCTTCCTAACTTGTAATTTCGAGGACGAAATTCTTTTAAGGGGGGAAGTTTGTAACGACCCAGAATTTCGAACAAATTAAATTGAGAATATTTAATTAATTTTAAATATTTAAATGATGATTTAATTTGAATCCGAATATAACTTTGAATTTGACGATTAAATTATAAAAGTTAATCGATTGAAGTTGAATAAAAATTTGAATATTCAATTTTTAGCTGAAGAAAAATATTTCGAAAGCTCTTAAAATTCGTATTGATAATACTGAAGATGATAGAAGCTTCATAATTTAATTTCGAACTGTTTTGTTCAGTTTTGAAAATAATCATTCGAATCGAATTTAAAAATAGTCAATTTTCACACAGTCTCGGAATTCGACGAAACCAGTTCCATTGGGTCCGTAATATTGTATTATTACCGGATTTCAAATTTCGTGGCATTTGGAATTGATACGTGAGAATACGATAGTTAAACGCGTTGGGATTTAAAAGGGATTCAATTTAAATTTAAATTTAAAATTTGTAAATATCAGCCACGTTCTTCCCTCGTCCACGCCTAAACTTACGCCGAGAATCACGAAGAAAAATCGTGCCAGCACGATCTTCTCTGATAAAATACGTTCCCTCCTCAGTTCGAAATCAAAACCCCTCCTTCGTTCAAAAGAAAGACAAAATTAAAATTCCCCCTCCCACGAATTCTCAAATCAAAACAAGGCGAGTCAGGCATCGCGACTCCGGCTCGCGTGAAGGCTAATCGCGAACGAGCGCGGCGCTCGCGTTCGAGGAAGAAGGGCAGGCGACCAGGGTTTCGCAGAGGAGCTCGCGGCGACGAACTCGATTTCGTGTCGAGGCGAAGCTCGCGTTCGAGACTGGGCCGAGGTTGATGTTGCGAGGGCATCGCGAGCTAGGCGTGTTCGCAGGAGGTTGCGGTGGCGATTTTCGTTCGCACTGAGGGTGGAGGCACTCGCGAGTAGGCGATGGTGTTCGAGGGGAAGGGCGACGCGAATGGAATCGCGATCGACTTTAGGGTTGGCGTTTGTTCGCGTGGTCAATGGCTCGACTGGATGGTCGCGATGGAGGCGACAGTTAGGTGGTGGAGCAGCTCGATGTCGAGCATGGCGGAGTTGAGTGCGGCGATGGTACGGCAAGTCGACGGCAGCTAGGGTTTTGATTGGGTCGAACGTCGCAGCTTTGGGTTCGTTCGAATTCACATGGAGCAGAGGTAGCTCGAGTCTGTCAATGGCATCTGGGTTCGTCGAGTTATCAGGCAGCGAGGTATATTAATTTTATCATTAATTTAGTTCAATACATATATATCTACAGATTGAGAAAAAAAAATGATAATAATAAATAAATTTGTTAAAGAGAATTTGTTCAAAATTAAAAGTATTGATTTTTGCTGTAGGTCTTAGAAAATTTATATTTTGATTTAAAAAGATACATAGACAGAAATTATAATAATGTATACAATGTAAATATATATATATATATATGATTATATGTAAGTTTTGAACAGAAAAGTTTAAAAAGTTAATTTTTGGTTAATATTTTATTTCAAGAAATTTAAACCATTAGGTTATATAAGCAGTATTTATATAAAAGGAAAAAAATCAGTTAAAAATATAATTTTTAGTGAAATCAATTATTAAAGAAGAATTTATTTAAAAAGGAAGTTTAAATGATTTATCTAAAACTACTTAGATTACTAGAGAAAAATTTATATAAAGGGGATTTATTTTTAAATATAAAATTTTGAGTTAAATAAATTTATTAAAAGAAAATTGATTTAAAGATATTAATTTGAAGAAAATTTTTTAGTTAATGAAGTGGTCTAATAATTTGTTAACTAAATCTGTTTAAAATGGGAAAATTTTTGTTCGTCTGTTCAAATATTAATGAATTCGTATAATTATTTATACAAGGTATAAAATCAAGAAAAATCGAGTCAAGTTGGAAATGGATGGCAAATAAAAAGCTAAGGTGAGATTTTCTCACTCGAAGGAAAAATTTAATATTGCAGTTATTTATTGACTGATTGATTGCTATTTGAATGTGGTATTAGATATGATAGGATATATCTATATATATAGCAGTATATACATATTGGCATATGTATATACTGGATTGTTGATTTCCCGCCTCGTATAGCGGATGAGACCCTATTGCGCCGTTAGTAAGCGGATTTATAAAAACCTATATACCGCGATAATTCCGTACTGGAGCGGAATTGGTATTGTGCTGACGTTTTTGGATGCAGGGAAACAGGTTGGAGGGATCCAACTGGACCCCTCACATTGATTGAATTTATTTCTACTGTGATGTGATAATCTGTGAATGATTATTGTTGTTATTGAATTGATATCTGGAAATTGTTTGAGAAGCTAAAATTTAGCTGAATGGATGTTTTGACATCATTGGATTTCAAAAAAATAAACGAAATTGAATTTTTGGAAATCAGAATAGAGATTTCTAAGTGAATTTAATTTTAGAAATTTAATAAATTCGAAGAAAGAAATTTTAAAGTATAAAAAGTTAATTTTTATAATCTTATCGAATTTATTTCCAGAATAAAGTGAAAATGTTAAATAAATGAATTGCGTATAATAGTGATTTTAAATTGAGGAAATTAATTTAAAATCTGGATTTCTAAATAAATTGAAAGAAACGATTGAAATTTATTTTTCTTAAAAAGGAATTTATTTAAAAGAAGATAAGTTGGAAATTCAGTTTGAAATTTAATTGGTACATTAAAATAAGTTGTGAAATCAATGTAAAATGAATTCAATAAGGAATGTATTTAGTAGTGCTAAATAAAATTTGAAATCAATCTGTAATTGATTTAATATTTAGAAATGAATTTTTTGGAGAAATCAATGTGGAAATTTTATTCGAACGTTGAAAATAAAATTAGAAATCAACATTGAAATTGAATTGATATTGAAGTTTTTATAAATAGAATTGAAATTTATAAATGTTGTTATAAACCCAAAGTCACTTATTTTAATAAGTTAAATATAGAAGTTGATAAAAGAAGGTTTATAAGCCGAAGTTGTTATTAAAAAGAGAAATAGAATTTATAAACGTGCTTATAAATTCGAAATAGATTGAATGTGATAAATCTAATATAGAAGATTATTTAAGAAGATATATTCACGATTTTGAATAGCGAATTTTTATTGAAATAAAAATGTGTAGAAATGATTGAAATGGGGTTAAGTAAATTTTATTCACGATTTTGGACAGTGAATATATTGTTAAGTAAAATGGGTACGTTTTTGAAGAAGTGATAGTAAAAATGAAGTTAAACATTTTAAAGATGTTTTAAAATGTATTGTGAATCGAAAGCATAGATTTCAACAGTTCTTGTTGAAATAGGCGTTTTCGAGAAATAAGGAAATGGTGGACTATAACACTGTTGTTATAGTCAATGATTTCCGAAAGGAAATGTTTTTATCTAGTATTGGGATTTACATATCTATATTAATTTCGAATCCCTATACTAGTGATTTTTGAGTCGTCGTAACGATGTTTTACGTAACATTCGTTTTGACTCAAATAAATGTTGTTATAGTAAATGTTTTCCTTAAAGAATGAATATATACTTAATATTGATTTAAGTATATTGAATATTTTCCAAGTGTTGAAAATAAATGATTTGTGAAATACTTATTATTAAATAAGTATGGAATGTTTTCCAATATGAAATGAACGTTTTGAGATTTATCTTCTTAAAGATAAATCGAAATCGAATATTGAAAACGATTTGAAAATCGTATATCAATAGACATTTTTGAAACATAAATTCACTATGGAATTTATAAAAAGAAAAGGGAAACTGTTTAGAAAAATAAACGTTGTTTTATTTTTGAAGTGTGGAAATTTTATATCTAGTAAAAGATATTTTTGAAGATAAATAATTTGGAAAATTATTTGGAATCTGATGATGTTGCGCATCTTTATTGATAGTTAAATAACCGACTATCAATAATTACCTTTAGATAGGTATTTGTTGTGAATTGGATGAATTTGAATGCCACACTTATTTTTGAATAAGCGCTCACTATTCGGGTTAACCGGGAAAGGACCATGGGGTCGTATAACCCATTCCGAATATGTGATACGTCGTTATGAATCGCATTTGAAGACCGGTGTTGAAGACCGGATATTTTTGAAAACGGAAGGATTACCGTCGAGTTACTCTACATCGACTGATCTTCGATTTAGAGGTTTTATCACCCTTAGTGACGGGAAGTCCTGACGTGATTGAAAATTATCCGGAAATGCAAGGGCTTCGTGAGAAATGCCTTCGGTTCTGTTCGATCCCGGAACAGACTTGTATGGATTGTGTGTCTGACGTTACAAATTGAGATATAAAGCTGATTTCTTTCAAATACATTTCTGTTGGTGGCGGAGAATTTATTCTCTTAGCTTAACACCCTTCTCTGAGACGTACGAGCTCAGAGGTTAGGTAGTTGAAATTTATCAGCGATATATCCCAACTTGGTAACGTGGCATACTGAGTGTTGCTGTGAAATGGTCAGTGTTTGATCATTTGTGATATGATCATTTGTTTGATCTTATATCTTTGTGATCATAGGTTGATCATTTTGTTTGACCCGAAGCAGGGCTTTTTGTAGAAAGCGTAGTTTTGTGGACGAGACTTCGTCGAGCCTCACACCCCGGAAATGGTCGAAACAGGACGAATGCAGCAAGGTTCTAGGGAGTAGCGCCCCTTAGTGTATGTCATTCCTTCTGGATAAAGGTGGTATCATGGTATGGAGCCCAGATACTTAACCTCTGTGGTTGCTGCACAGTTATTATTACTTTGTGGTTTGTTGCGAATCGGGGATCCTCGGGAAGATCGGTGACGATCGGGGGATGGCATACGCGTGTCAGTAGTTACCTATTTTTGCAGAGGTAACCCGGCCTTGTGTTGGCAGAGATCCGGTTAGGTTCTCGGGTCGTCTATTCCAGGGACGTACCCATCGTGGATAGGAAGTTCCTTAGCCTGACCATTTGTTGGAAATCCAAAGAAACAATACGCGACTTGTACGGTATTAGTTGTAGAACCTGCCATTTAATATGGTAGCTATAGCAAGCATACTATAATGGTACCTATGCTGGCTAAGATTTATATTCTACTTTCGAAATGTTTTCTACACTATGCACTAATAATAATATCAAAAAGAATTTGATTTTTGCGTAGTAAGCATCTTTGACTATCATAAGAAGAAATCTCCTCCAAGTCTGCGTTTGCATTGTGTGTGTGGCGGGAGGTCTTATGGTAGTTTCATTTTCCAAAAGCATTGCGAATTGACTTTAAAATTATCCTGTTGTTTATTTTAAAGAATAACTGTTTTACGATCTCACACCAGTCACCATGACTGACTCGGAGTTTATTGTTTCCCTTCTAAACTCTGGGTGCCCACCAATTTCCACACGGGCAGCCTAGAGTTATATTATCAGGATATTCAGGATATTCTGGAGCCTTGGAGATAAGCTGGATGACGAGACGTAATATTTGTATCTAATAGTATTTATTCCGCTGTGTATTCTGTATGAGGACAAGTTATATAACTGTCCATTGTTGTACTGAGTTGTATATTGACTCTGATGATTGATGTATGTATAAACTGATATAGTTCTTTGTTTTAAAAGACTAGTGTTTATCTATTATATATTGTTCCGCTGCGATGTGTAAGATTCTGATATTGTTTTCTGTCTGATGTTGTTCAGTTGTTCTTTCTTTCTCTTCTTCTTCTCTTTTTCTTCTATTTCTTCTTTCTAAAACCCTCACTATTGGAGTTTCCGGCATTCGATTTCTCGGCAGTCGATAAAGTGAGTATCGATGTTGAATTTTCGAAAGTCGAAAATTTTAGGACGTGACAGTGCCCCTTGAGATTCGAATTGTGATGCGTTAAAGCCGGAGCTACCTTCGCCTGAATCGAATATTCGCGTTGCCGTCAGAGTTTGATATCACCATCGATCTAGAAAGTCGCGATGCTATTGACGAAGCCATTGCGAAGTGCGAACCGATGGTATGCAGTTTGCTGATTTGTTATTGAGAAGTTGAGATGTTGCAGGCTGCCTGAGGTGGATGAAGTTGATCGGCTGTTGAGAGGAGTTAAGACAGAGGTACGGTTTCTGTTTTGGAGAGCAGGTGGTGGTTTAGGCAATTGAAGAAGCAAAGACGTGCTTGCCTGAAACTTGAGTTTCCTTCAATCTGAAAAATGATGCTCTGAGATTCTAACTGTGCATGGATCTGGTTTTGAGAAATGTTGCTCGCGAGAGGAAGAAAAGAAAAGAGATTGACTGCTGCTGAGTTTGCGAACTGTTTGATGTAGTGTAGTTGCAGGCAGTTTCAGTGATTTGAAGTGATTTTGCAGAAGGCAACGGTGGCAGGTGCATTGAGAAGTGTAGGTGAGGTCTTGCGAGGACGCGGCGTTGTTCTGGTGATGGTGCAGATCCATAGGCTTAGGTTCTGATGCAGATGATGGACTTATGTGATGGATTGTTTGTTCGGCAGAAATTTTGTTGTAGCTGATGAACTTGAGATTGATGAGATATGGTAGTTATGAATGGGAAGGCATGCAATGATTTGCTGAGGAGGCAGTGGTTTCATGAGAAGAGCAGGAGGTAATTCGATAGGAAGTCGGAGATGGATTTCAGGTAGTTCGATAGGGGATGTGTTTCCAGAGAAAACTATGGGGAAGGTGGAAACGTGAAGTAGGGAAGTGTAGTTGCTGTGAAGATGGTCGTATGTATGCTGTTGTGTATGTATGCTGAGATGAAGTTGAAGTGAAGTTATGAGATGACTCGTGTGCAGTGATGTTGATGTGAAGTTGGAAGATTTTGTGAAGTAACACTAATGTGGGAAGGAAGAACAATGGGAAGGTGGAGTTATTTTGTTGTGACAACAAATTTTTTGTTGTCGTTGTTGTTGTGCAGTAGGAAGTAGACAATTCTACGAAGTAGGAGGAAACAGACAGTGATTTGCAATGTAGGAGGAAGTTTTGTGCTGCTGTAAATGTTTGAATTGCCAATGAGTGCTGCCTTAAATGTTTGAAACGAGGAGGAATGACAGTGGGATAATAGGCTGATCTGGAAATTTTGTCGTATCAAGCAATTGATGGATGACGTATGTATGTGTGTTTGGTGATGGAACTGCAGTGGGGATTGGTAAATAGAATTGCAGTAGCTTTGTGTTGTGTAGCAGCAAGGAGGGAAAGTAATGGCCGGGTAGTTTTGGAGGAGTATGTTGTGGTCTGTTAGCAAGATGTTGTATATTCGCATGAATATTTCAGTATGGTTCCAATTTTTTTCGATTAGGAGGTTGTGCAGTTGTTGAAGTAAGAGCTTGCAGTGAAGTGCTTCTGCGATACTAATGTGGATGTGAAGATGAAGACGACGAAGGGTAGAACGTCGCTTATGCGGTTGGACATTTGTGGAGTGCTCATGAACTGTTTGATGATATGCCTAAGAGAGAATAGGCATGTGTAACGACCCGTAAATTTCAACGGTTTTAATAACGTAATTAGTTGAAATTTTGTGAAATTTTAAACGATAAAATTTTGAAATAAAATTTTTATATTTGGAATACGTCTAGTTAAACATAGCAACTGGTAAATTTTCGTCCGAAAATACGAAAGTTTATTTCGCACGTAAATTCACTTCAATTCAATCAGTTAAAAAAGCGATGAAATAAAACGTTTTCGAAACCTAAATATTTTTACATAGAAAAATTCTAAACCATTTTCTGAGCAAGATGTCAGTTTGTCGTTTTTCCAAATTCGGACATCTATTGCTCCGTCGATCTTATTTTCGGCAAAATAGTAGCACTTTGGTACCGATATCGACTTTTGATACGATGATCGTACCACTGATATATTTTTACCATTTTGATCGTCTCGTTGTGCTGATCTCCGCAGTATATTTATTTCTACGAGTGGGAGTCCGGTTCGCCGTGGGATCAATGAGACAATTCGCAGTTTCGGTACAGCTTCGAACATTTCAAACTCCTTGTGTCTTTTCATTTCCAGCCGTAAGATAATGAATGGCCACTGACCATAATTACTTTCTCAATTCAGCTTTTAGACTTTTCTATTTCCAACACTTCAAATTTATTGTCTGCCCCATTTTTCCTTTCATTCTCAGTCTTCTTCTCTATTCACGTGATATGCTCCTGTGACTCCCCTAAAATTTTCCTGAAGCAACTCCTTTACCTTCTCGTGTTTACCCTGTGTTGCTCCAACAAACCCATAGCCTCTCACATGTTCATGCCATCCACTTCCTTCCCATTTCCCGTGACTTCCTTTATTTTTCTCGAAGCAGGACTGCGGGCGCAGCGTCCACCTCCTCTTCCCCGCAATCCGCCTTCCTCCCTCTCCCCACGTCATCCACCACTTCTCATCTCCTTCCACCTACTCGAACCCAAGACCCAAACCCGTATGCCACCACCACGTTGTTCCGTCCACGCGAGAATAACAGTTGCTCCGAGCCTCCTCCGCGATCCACCTACGAGCTGGCCTATTACCCAGATCCCCTCACCACTAGTCACCGGCCAAGACCTCAACGTGCCTCACCTCTTCCTTTAGCCTACGCTCAGCCTCACATGCAATGTTTTCCTCTTCACCAACCAAAGCAGCCCCGTCCTCGACATCCTCCCTCCGTGCCACGCCATCCAACGCCGCAAGCCAGATCTGCCCCTTCCGACTGTACATTTTTTTTTGCGACATCGAGCTTGGTAAGCCTTTTGATTTTCTCCTCTTATATTGTATGTATATAGTTTAAGCTTATATATGTATGTATATTTTAATAGAAGTATTTTGGTTATAACAATGTAAGCCTTTTGATTTACAGTAAGTAATATATTTAGTCTCCTTATTGCTTTACTGAAAAGTGCATTGATTGAGTATTACCAGTACGTTTGTATATATTGTATTCTATATAAATTTGAAGTTATAAGTTAGTATATTTACTAGCTAAACATATATAACTGGTAGTGTACATATATATTGCATTAAAGTATAGTATCTATGTTTACTGTATATAGACTTACAACATATTTTATTATAAAGAGGCATGTTGTCTATATTTAGTAATAAGATGTGTCTTCCTTTATATAACTTTTTACAAGTCATATATGATCTGGGTGTAAGTTTGGTATATACTGTATAAGTCTATATATATAAGGTCTAGCTCGCATCTGTTTATCTAGTGTATGGTATTTTATAAGTTATAGTACTATTCATGAGTTATACTGTGTCAGTACATATATTGATTTAATGTACATGGGCGTATATAATTTTGGTTACAGTCTGTTGCCTATGTTTGTTATCTCAAATCCCAGCTTTATATATCTGCTTTATGTCATATTTGGGTCAGCATACGCATTGTCTGCATACATATAGATAGTTAAAAAAAAAACTCTGTTTTGTCTTAAGGGTTATATTTACATATATATATTAGTCACTTGGGTTATATGGTATATGTATATATATGTGTACAAGGATCTTATTTTAAGACTAATTTAAACAAGGATTTTGAAATATATCTATATGTATTTAAATTTAAAAAAAATGTGTTGGAATATAAATCATGACTTTATATATATATATATATAGAGTTATGTATATATATATGATCACTTACCGGTTATCACCATCGATCCAATTCTGATTTAATTTCGTCAATTCTATCTACCAGCTTTGACCGTCAAATTCGTGCCAACCTTGTTGTTTTGGATTCGTGCCTGGATTTCGTAACCTATTCATTGTCAAATATCTCTAGCCTCGAAAGGTGAGCACTCACTCACGATTTACGTTCTTTATTTATTAGATTTGATTTCAATTGAAATGACAATTGAAATATACTGCTGTTAGTTAATTACACTGTTATATATGCTATTACCTGTATCAGTTCACCTGTGACATCTGACACCATTTTCTGTTAATTATTTATGCGATGATAATACAGTTTGGCTGATAATTGATTGATTGTTGATGTTTATATTGGACGTTAAATTGTTAATGTGAAAATGATAAACAGTATGAAATTGAACTTGATATAGAACAATTAATTGTTAAATTTGATTTACTGACATTTGTATAATATGACCCCTTTAACTGTTAAAGGTATTGACACGTAGGATTTGTTTAATTACACTTTGAACCACTGAATGTATGTTGTTAAATTGATGATGGATGAAATTGTAATAGATGACAAGTGAAAACCGTAATGTAATAATCTTTAATCTACATGAAATGATAGTGTAGATTCTAGAAATAATTATATTAATTCGTACAAATAACAATGCGAGTTAATACGGTTATTTCGGGATTATTTGAATTGATTATTGGATTGTTATTGATTGTTGTTATTGCTTGTTTATTTACTTTGACACCATCCCAGTTATCACACTGCAAGTTCCCTTTGTTATGCTTTGATTTTGAATTGAATTGGAATCGGGTTGAAATGATAAATACCCAAATTGAACTTTGACCTAGGATAGAAAATTAAATAAAACCCGATTGGTCAAATAATTTGATTTAAAAATAAAACGAATATTTATTTGAATAAATAATATGGTTTTGAAATGAAGTTGAAATTTGAATTTTAATGAAAGGAAAATGTTAATATTTAATAATCTGGAACAAAATATTAACAATGTAATTGATGAATGAATGTTGTTTAATTTGAGAAATTATTGAATTAAGTTTGAAATTATAATTAAGTTTGAAATTATTAAACTTTGAAATTTTTTTATAATTAAGTTTGAAATTATAATTAAGTTGAAATTATTAAACTTTAAAATTATTTAATAATTAAGTTTTGAATTATTTAATAATTAAATAAGATTGAATTATTTAATGATTAAATTGAATTGAAATTCTTTAATAAGAAAATTGAACTTTTGGATAAGTGAATTTACTTCGTAAATAATTGAAATTGAGATTTCTTTATTAATTAAGTTTTGGGAAATTATTTAAGTAAGTAAATAAGTGAAATTGGATTTCTTTAACAAAAATGAAATGTGATATTTTTGGAATTAATGTAAGACTTGTAATTGGAGAATTGATTTGACGAATTTAGTTTAATTCAAAATTGTAAGTTTTGTTTTAATGAAGTTGAACTTAAGAAATTGATTTAATGAATTGGAAATTTAATAGAAATTGTTTTGAATGATAAAGTAACTTAACGAATATTGAATGAAATCGATAAATGAATTTGGAATTGATTTGAATGATAAATTAAATTGATTTAAACGATTTCGAAATGAAACTTATATACGAACTTGAACCAATATTTGAATTGTTTTAAAAGAGATTGAAATTGAATTATAAGATTTTGAAATGATAATTTGGAAGTTTTGAAACGTAAATTTTTGGAAATTGGTTTTGAAAGACAAATGAATGTTGATTTACGAATTCTAATTGAAATTGTAATTGATTTGGTTTTTTGAAATATATAAACGACCAATCGGTGTAATAATTACGAAAGTTATTAAAGAGACCGTGATCGGTAATGGATATACTCTCTATCTGAACCGAAACCACTTTAGTAACTGTACGCGGAGTGTTGATCCAGAACGAAGTGGATGGTTTTGATGAACGCGTTGACTGAAGAAAGAGAACGATTTTGGATGACCCTTGACATGACTAAAACAGGAGCCGCGCCGGGCCATTGAGGATCGCCATCTCTAGCGGACACACTTCTTCGATACCATATCTATTACTTTTGTGATTCGATTTGGGTGCACCCCTCGATTATGGGAGTGTTGTTCGCGGTGTTGGGGTAGTAGCTGCTATGCCCAACATCAGTCCGGATCAAGCAACTACTAGTATCCTAGTTGGTATCGCCTCATGTACCTTGTCATACTGATTATCCTATTCGCGACCACTACGATTTTGATTTGTACCTTTAGTATATGGATTGCCCTCTGGTGACTTCCGGTTTTGGGGAAACTACGGTCTTGTATATGCTTTTGGGAATAAAAATGTGTTAAGGGTGGAATGGGCCATGACTTAACGCTATTTTGATATCTTCTTATATTACTGATAGACATTATCTACTTAGCGTATATTACTACCTAGTAGATAGTTTAACGGATCCTTAAAGGATGGTTATTCCAAACATCCTTTGAGTTACTTGTATTTCAATTGTTATTTCACTTGAGTTGGATTTATTAATATAAGAATGTTAATCCTGACTCGAGTGTTTTGTGTTTTTGCTTTACGCTCGGGTCAGACTGAGTAGTTCAGCTTTCGAGACTCACCTTTGGAGTTGGAGCTTCGCTTGGAGATCCAGCTATCTATCCAGCTTTCAGATATTCGATGATTCCAGTGATGTATTCTGATTTGTATCTAATGTATCATGCTACTCTTCCGTGTATCTGGTTTAACTCTGATGTATTTTATATATTCATATAGTAGCTTCATGAACTACTATCTCTTTTATTTCCGCTGCACTTATTACTCTGTGTCTGTGATCTGTGATTATTTATTGTATATGTTCAGTTTTGCCAATTTAAATTAACAACGCGGTATTTTGAGCAATTCAACTCCGGCATGAGTGTCTACCTATTCACTTATAATGGACGCGAATGGTCCAAAATGGCGGGTCGTTACAGCATGCCTACATGTGAAGTAGGTTGAGTGAGGAAGACTTGGTTTTGTGTCATCCAACAAGTAAGGAAGAAGAGCTGCGGTTCTCACTTGTTGGGGAATGACAGATACAAGGGACGACCCGAATGGAGAGGTCAGTGGATCCCTAAGAGAAAACCAAGAATATTTGTTGATGGTTAAAGTACCAATCAACATGAAACAGTTGAGCATGTCCCAACCAGATGGAGATGAAATTTGTAACCGAGTTCGTCTGTGCATGACGATCAAGAAATGGAGAACCGTAGTTCATTCCTAAGTAAACTGAAAGTGAGACACATTCAGTTTAAGGGAGGGTGTTAAAGTTAGCTATAGTATTATGTGTAATAAGTCAACACATGTGCCCTATTCATGTGTTAGAAGTGGGGTTGTGGCCATCTTAGTGGCTTGAGTTTAGAAAGTAGTGGGTCTTTGTTTGTCTATTTAATAGTCTGTATTTCCTTGTTTTCTTTTAAGCAAATCAATAACAATGTAGTCTTTCAATGGTTTTACGTTTAATCTCTCTCCTCTCTGAATCAAATTCTAACACTAAGTGCTGGTAACTCTAAACTTTGTTTGTCTTTTAGAGTGCTTATAACTTGTAAAAAAATTGTTTGTCACAATAATATAGTCTTCTTGAATTGGTGGAGGCTGAGGAAAATGAATATGATGATGAAGGAATATATAATAATATTAAGATGATGTAGGGTTTTGTTTAAGGTGAAACTATGATGCTTTTAACAGTGTTGAAAGAGGTGACTTGAATATTGCAAACTTAGATGATTCTACAAGTAATAGCATGGAGAGTTTATATTCATTCGAGCTTACTGGTGGAATTAATGATGATCAGACAATGCACAATGATGGATTTCTACGCTTAGATAATGATGGATTTTAAGGTAAATTATAACTAAGATTCCTTTCAGAGCAAGCACAATGATGGATTTGCGGATGTTTCTTAGTTATTTTGAGTGATTAATTCATAAAGTTTCAGTTTGAAAACATGTTGTTTAGTACTTATACATTTTTACATTTATGACTAACATACGCACGTATGTGCTTCTTTTTGACAAGTGTTGTATGATGCTTTGTAGATTGCTACATAATGTCGCACTCTTTCTCCTTCAAATCGGTCATGCTTGCATTAATGTATTCTATATTGACATCCATACGTCTTTGTTTTTAGTATGTATCATTTTGGTTAGCTACAGCTGTATGTATTGTTACTTTTGGTCACAAATATTTATATGCTTAATACTCCGTGTATGAAAATGGATGTATATATTTTGTGGTTTGGCTTATAACTCTTTTTGATTACGTACATTACAATGTGACAAGTGTAGTTTTTTGAATTGTTATAATATATTAGTTGAAATAAGTTTAGTAGAATTGAAAATTGTAAGCTCTTGAATGTATATAGCAATAAAAAATGCAATGCAAATTTTTTTATAGCGTTTTAACTATGCTACAAAAAGTAAAATTGTTACAGCTTTCATACTCTATAGCATTATGCTAGTGCTATACAAAATATTATGTAAGGATTAAATAGTTTTCATAGCAAAAAACAATGCTACAATAGATAGTAATGAATTTTCTATAGCGTTCCAATGCGTAAAAAAAGATTGATATAATATTTCCACAGCATTTTTAGACGCCATAATAATGTGGCATACCAACATATTATAGCAATTAAATGATGTAATAATTGTTAGTATCATAAAACACAACTCTATGTAAAAGTTCTATAGCAAGCTTCAAAACACTATAGAAAATAGTTGTACTGAAACGTCTAGTCTAAGATGGCAACACAAATGCTGTTAAAAGTCCATTTTCTAATGCAATTTTGAAACGCTATTGTATCTATCAGACTTATTACAACTTGTTGATCAATGACGTTTATAGAAACGCTATAGAAGGCTTTAATAGCGGTTTTTAAACGCTATAAAAATGTCTGTTTGTTGTAGTGCCTACTCATATAAGCAATATTGTTTAGCTTAAAGCTCTTGTAAACACCATTAAAATAATCTCTTATAACCGAAATACTAAGCAATAACATCATCAATCATAGTGAATGTAGTTCTTTGCTAAGACCAAACCATTCTACATCTTATGTAATTTATCTAACTCGCATTAGTTATAACACTCTTAATTGGGCTTCATTTTATATTTTTAACTACGGTTTTAGTAAGTAACTTTTGCTAAAATATGACTCTAACAATAATTCCGAGGTTGGTTGGAAATCAATTCAACATTTACTATTACTCGTACAAATATTCGATATGATGTTCATATTGTTAGTCGGTTTGTAGCTTCTTCCACTATAGTTCATCGGGCTTCTACTCTTCATTTGTTAAAGGTATCTTAGAGGGAAAATTCTTGATTGCCTTCTACTTTCTTCCTCCTTTTTTTGGAGCTGTGTGCCTACCCTAATGCTGATTATGGTAGTGATCCTATTGATTGCAAGTCAGTTATCGGTTACTGCAGATACATTGGTGACAAGATGATATGAGAGTATTTCTTTATCATCCCACACCTACTTATTATGATAATAACAGTGCAATTCAAATTGCTCATAACTTAGTCTTTCATGAGCAAAACAAGCATTCTGAGAGCTGTTGACAGCTGTTACCTTACGCAACGGTTTTTACAACGTGCTTTGTAACGACCCGCAATTTTGGACCATTCAAATCGACAATAAATCCACACATGTCGGACTTGAATAATTCAAAATATCAGATTGTTATTTAAATTTGACAAAACTCAGCATATGCAGTAAATAAATCAATCATAGAATCACAGACACAGAGTAATACAATAATACGCAGCGGAATAGATAAAATAGTAGTTCATGAAGCTACTATATAAACATCAGAGTTAGAAATAAAATACAACAGAATATCTCAAATGCAGTGAAGTCTTCAGTACAACAGATGACTTCTCTGAACAAATCAACTAGAAGAGCTGAAAGCTGAGGCGATAGTTGGATCTCCAAAGGAAGCTCCAAACTCCAGAGGTGAGTCTCAAATGCTGTATCACTCGGTCTGACCCGAGCGTAAAGCAAAACACAAAACACTCGAGTCAGGATTAACATTCTTATACTAATAAATCCAACTCAAGTGAAATATCAATTTGAAATACAAGTAACTTAAAGGATGTTTGGGATAACCATCCTCTAAGGATCTTCAGAACTATCTACAAGGTGGAAATATACATTATAACACCGTGGTCATTTCAATTTAATTTATACTTCAAAACCCCAAATATCATTTCATTTCAAATATAACTATTTTCCAAAATAGTGTATGTTCATTAAATAATTTATAAAGTAAAGTAATTATAATTTCCTCAAGTCTCACAAATCGATTTAAATTAACTCAAATTCCAAATTCAAATTTATTCAAAGCTCAATTCATCAATTCCATTCAGTTCTAAATATACCATTTAAATTTTCAATATATTTCAAAGCTTTAATATTCAACAATTTCAAAGTTAAATTTAACAGTTTCATATAGCACTTGAATTAACTTTATTATTATTTAATCAGGGAATATTCACTTAATAAATTCAATATCATTTATTAAATCTATATATATATCACTTAATAAATTCAATAAGCTTATATTGGTTTAATTAAATATCATTATTAAATCTATATATATATCATTACCATTTATATATAAAATTCTAAGAATCAACATTTGTTAAAACCATATATTTCTTTCCAAAACCATAGAATTCAATTTCAAAATATTTATATATGGACCAACAGTGTCTGTATATATATTGATCATATGGTTAAGTGATACAGATATTTATCATTTCAATCCGAAATTTTAAATATATACGGGTAGATATCATTTCAACCCGTAATCCTAATTTCAATTCAAATAAAAATCGCTTGGGTTTATCATTTCAACCCATAACGATTTTCTCCTATTCTAAAGTCCGTTCGGGTATGTATCATTTCAACCCATAGTGATTTCTATACTAACAGGGAACTTGCAGAGTGATAACAGATATGAAAAATAATATAACAGGCATATATATCATCAATGACAATATAACATAAACGGCAGGATATGGTGTCATATCCCACAGGTGAACGGTTACAGATAATAGCATATATAACAATTTTAAATAACTACCACAGCATATTTCAATTGTCGTTTCAATTGAAATCAAATTTAATAAATAAAAGAATGTTAATCGTGAGTGATTGCTCACCTTTCGAGGCTAGAGAAGGTAGGCAAAGAAATTGAGTTACGGAATCCAGGTCCAAATTCCAAAACAAAGCTAGATGGACACGATTCGATGATCAAAGCTGATAATAGGAATAGACGAGTTCAAATCAGGATTGGATCGATGAGAATAAATAGTATAAATAGTATAAGTGAACTTATGTATATAACTATATGTAACCATATATATAAAATCATATTTTAAATTTAAACATAAATAAAATTGAATATATATATATATATATATATTTATACGTTTCAGAAATCCAATGTATTAAACAAAGACACACACAAAATAAACAACCATATCTACAAGTTAAAAATTCAAAATAATATATACCTTTGAAATCAACTATATGTGTAACAGCTATAAACTGGTATATGTAAACTGATTGTAACCACAAATTTTCCACCATATTTTATATAACATATTATAAAAATACTCCTAAAGGTATCGAAATAATACATATCATATACAACTAATATTATATACTAACATAATCTAACATATATATAAATTCATACAACTTATACAAATAAAATATACAACGAACAGATTACATTAAATATATATAAGACCTTGTTTACAAATTTATACGAAGACAGTAGAAAGTGAGGCAACAGCAAATGCACGCGCATAAATATGTGCAGACTCACATATATCTATATAACTAACATAGCCTATATGCTGTAAATATACTAACATATACATAACCTAAACCGATTATAAATCATTACAGACTAAATTTAAAAAAAAAATGTTAATGCCAAATTTTATAAACAGATAAGATCTCTAATACTAAGATAAACTTACCCATAGTAGATAACAATACATATAACTTTCCTTCCTTGCAGAAACGATAATTACTTTATATATATATATAAATTTACATCATTATTTTATATATATAAACGATCTGATTAGCAAGTAACAAATATCAATTTTAAATAGATATGTGATCAACTGTATACTAACAGTATATAGAATATACTTATAACCAAAAATCAAAATATATACACAAGTTTTAACATATTTATATATACGAACCAAAATACAAGTACACAAATAAACAGCCTATATCTTTATTATATAAACATGCAAGTAATAACACGTTATTAACAAAGCAGTAAGTATGAATATCACTTATGTACATAACGTAGAAATTTATATATACAAATCTATTACCTAGTACAATTCAACAGACCATAGTTATATAACTAATATATATGTAAACAACATGTTATAAAGTTTTAATATGACTAACATTCCTAATAGTAGATGAGAATAATATATTTCAAACAACAAACGAAGCTCACAAAACTAATATATAACCTTTAGATATAAGTATACTTATAATAAAATACATATATTAATAGAAAATATATAACAATATCATCACCTATGGTGGGATGAAAAGATGGTTGGCTGTCAGCGGCGGAGACTTGACGAGGGGGAGGAGGTGCGGTGGCAGGCGAATAGATCTGGTGGCGAGAAGTTTTGGGTCGAAGGGAAAGGGGTTGATGGTAAATGAGGTGGCTGCGATCAACAAAGCAAAGGGAAGAAGGCTCCAGGTTCGGCTGCTCGGTAGGAGGAGCTCGGTGAACTGTAGGGAACGTGGAAGAGGAAGGGAGAGGGCCGGTGGAAAAAAGAAGGGAGGGTGGAGGCTCGGCGTCGGAGGAGAGGGGAAGAGAAGCGGATCAGAGGGGATGGCAAGTGGAGGGTGGAAGGTAGCTAATGGGCGGTGAGGCATAGAGGAGGAAGAATGCTTCAGAGAGGAAAAAAATGAACGTAAGAAAAATAGATCTGCTTTTAAAAAAATCAAATGGAGAGAATGAAAAGGTGGGGAGGAGAATAACAGAAATTAAAAGAGAATGAACAGACATAACAAATGAACCGTTCAACTGAATACAACTTATACCAATTCATACGTTTAGATTTTCAAAAATAGTATGGAACGGAATTGGTCACCCTGGAATTAAGCTGGAAAAATTAAAGCAATCGATGGTTGCTTGGATACCACGGTTACAGTTTAAAAAGGGCAAAGAGAAATAAAAAGTCACGGATTCGGTACCGATACAATATATAGTTTGATTGTTTTCATCGTGTACCGGACCTCAAACACAGAAATGAATATACCGTTAAGATCAACACGATGAGACGATCAAAACGGTACACAGATATCAATGGTACGATCATCCGATCAAAAGTCGATAATCGGTACCGAAAATGCTGCTATTCTGTCAGAATTAAGATAAACGGAGTAAGAAACGTCCGAATTTCGCGAAACGAATTTCGCAGTCTGATTCAGAATGTTCTAAATAAATTTTCTCCTGTTGACATATTTTGGTTTCGGAAAACCTTTAAATTCACTGTTATTAACCGGTTTGATTTGAAATGAAATTTCACAGGAAAATAAACTTCAATATTATCAGATGAAAATTTACCAGTTGCTATATTAAAATAGACGTATTCCAAATAATAAATTTTTAATTTCAAATTTTATTGTTTAAAATTTCACAAATTTCCAGTTAAATATACTTTTTAAAACCATTAGATTTTTGCGGGTCGTTACACTCTCCCCCACTCAAAACTTTTCGTCCACGAAAAGGAATGAGGTAGGAGAATAAAACAACCAGAAATAAAAGTAGATTGAAAGTCAAGATTAAACAATTAATTTGAACTATATAAATTTTACTTAAATTTGAAACTTCATTTGCAATTCAATTGTCTTATATACTCTAAAACTTTTTTTTTAAGACCCATTTGCAAAATTCTTACTTCCTTACAATTACCATTTTTGCTTAAATAACAACTTTATAAATATATGAAAAACTATTCGAAAATAATTATTTACATTATTA
The DNA here is from genome assembly GCA_030737815.1 of Allium fistulosum. Lineage (NCBI taxonomy): Eukaryota > Viridiplantae > Streptophyta > Magnoliopsida > Asparagales > Amaryllidaceae > Allium > Allium fistulosum. The sequence goes on from CM060903.1 coordinate 1,460,244,960, forward strand.
CTTATATTTACAAAGAATCTATTTGAAAACATTAAATCCATAATTCATAAATTTATTAACTTTTTTTCCCTCAAGATACTTTTCAAAAATAATCAATAATCATTTTCTTTAAATATGTTTGATTAAATTAATAACTTCTAAAATATTTATAACACTAAATTTCTATTAAACCAAGTAGTACAATTAAACAATATTTTAAAGAATATAGTCAACAAGGAAAAGAAGGAGGATTTGGAAAACAAAATATAGGTGAATAAATAAAGCTGAGCAGATAAGGTAGATTCAAAAGAATAGAATCGGGCATGAATAGTTAATTTAGAACCATAAGGGTTTTGATTCCAAATATTGATACAAAATTTTCTTTGTTGGAAATACTTTTATTATAAAATACCTTTATAACGAAACAAATTTTCTTTCGAAAATACTTTTATAACTCGATGTCTTAACAAGTTTATCCTCGTTCCTGTAGACTCTGGCAGTGCGTTGATCAGGCGCAAAGCTAGAATTCTCCAGGTACTTAGTAGACTTGTTTCAACACCCAGTGAAAATACTGGAAAAACCTTTAAAACAGATATGGAAAGTACAATCCAATCAAAACGAACAAAACCTTTATCTAACCATGGTTCGCAGATACACAATGGTTACGCCTGGTTCCCCCAGGAAACAATCCATATCCGTAGGCTTTCTCAGCCCTGCGAGTTACGCCATGATGACTAGTAGAATGCAGGATACACAATGGTTACGCCTGGATCCCCCAGGAAACAATCCGTACCCCCAGGCAAGACCAAAAATCAGAGAGAATAATATCGATAGAATGAATCCAAGATGTGGCCACAAATCAGATATCAAGCAGAAGGCACTTTCCATATCTTTACTTCGAAAATATGTATCATATAGTACCTTTTCAAATCACTTTCAAATATCGTACTTATATAAAATCCATTATATATAAGGTTTAATTTTCAAATCAAATACTTTCCAAAATCAATAGTATATCAAATCATACTTATATAGACTTCAATTATATAAGACTTCACTTTCAAATTTAAGTACCTTTTCAAATCTATAGTTTTCGAATCAATTTCATACTCATACAAATCAATTTTATATAAGTTCGACAACTCCCAAATCAAGTATTTAGTAACACAAGGTTCTCAAATTTCAATTTGTTTCAATATCAGTTCAATTTCAAAATCATATACAATTTCACCAAATTATTTCTTCTCAAATTAATTATCTTTAGTTTCTAAGTTTCAAGAATAATAGATTTAGAAAATAAATCCAAATTTCCAAATCAATAATTTAAGTCAACCAATTCATTTCCAAAATCAAATGTTTTCAAAATCATCTTATACTTACGTAAGGTCCATCTTATATAAGGATCAAATTTTCAAAATAAATTTCGCTGTATGAAAAGCCATATGGGATTGAATATCTTTGCTTTTATGGGTTATATATCTTTGTAATTTAAATTGGAAAATTTCTTTTAGTAAGCAAAGATATTCTAACCCGACAGCTTTCAATTTCAGCGTCAAAATATATCAATGATATTAGAATATAAGAGGTACATACGTCATTTTTTTCGCAATATCACATTTGATCGCTCGCTCGATCACACAAGTTCGCTTTCGAACTAGTATTGTCCATTCGACTTCCCTAATGCGGACTTTCAATATGGTTTCTCGACTAGAAGCCATCAGTCTCCTTGCATAGCCATATACTATGATAGAGAATTCTAGAATCAAGCCCAAAATCCATATCAAATATTCGCCATCAAGAATCGAATGAAAAATCCTAACACGAAATGGTGTAATTCACCTTGAACTTGTGTACTCAAACTTGGGTCAAACTAATTATGCGGATAAAACAGCATACGTACAACTTATATATTTATTCCAACTTGTTAAATATATGGTTTCATAAAGATGTTACTAAGTTAAAACATTTAAACTAAATTTTATTCAAAATATTTTGAAGACCAAATGCTTTTCAAAACATTTCAAATCTAAATTTCATATTAGAAAATTTTTAAAATTGCCTTATTCATTTACTTAACCAAACAGTTTCAACTTATTTAAGTCATATAACTTCATATTTAAACATTCAAAACAACTTATATACTTTATCAAAATACTTTCCAAAATTTCTTAGCTTTGAAAAGTTAACCTTGATTTGGAAGTACTCGAACTTCAAAATAGTCGAAGAAATCATTTTCAGATTCAGGAGTTGGAAATCAACAATAAATCAGTAAGTCAATTTCAAAAGATAGGTTTATATCAAATTCGAAATACGAGGACTGAACAACGTCTTACTTCAAATCATTTCAAGTATATATATACATATATCTTCCGAATATCAAATCATACTTTGGAATTTAAAATCAAAATTTAGTTTCACAAAATCACTCGCGTAGCAATGCTACTGAAGTGGCATATCCCCCACTCTGAAACTCGAAAATCAATGTCGATGATGCGTGCACTCATCACCGAAATTATTTTCCAGCGACATAAGTGAGTTCTGGACTTCTATTTTCTCAAACTTCTTTGAAATTTCTTCGAAACTCATTAAAATCATTTGAAACATTTCTTATTCGGAAAATATTTTTAAATCATATTACTATTATATATTTTAAAATCTTAAAACCAATTTCAACACCGGGGTTTAATCCTCGAATTTCAAATTTTAAAATCCTTCAGTTATAAATCAAGTTTCTTATATAGGTTTTTCAAAATTACAAATCCTTTCGAAACCTCAAATTATCATTTTAAAAAAAAGTATATAATCTTTATCGAAAGCATTTCACTTTTATATATAAAATAAAATCATACTTATCAAAATAATAATTTTGGTTTAGAAAGCAATTTCTAAAATACAAACAAACCCGATTTTCAAAGGATGATTCAAGAATGGATTTCAAAACAAAGATAGAAATTCAAATTAGAGGGATTCTAATCAAATAGGATTCTGATTCGAAGATAAGTTCGAACGAAAATGAGATAATTAATTACAAAACAGTAGATGGATACACTTATATAAATCGCGGGCGACCTTAACCGGGTCAACCGTGACTTCAAGAATATAATCGATGCGGAAATCTAAGGCAAATCGACATTCGATCGCAAGAGATAGAATTCGGCATATCAAGAGATAGCAGCATCTAAACCGAGTGATATAAAAATCTTCGGTGATTCAATGCCAATTGAAAAGGAGTTTCACCCCTTTACAAAACATTCAAAGATCGGCGGGATTGCCTATTCTTATAGAGATCATTCGAAGTGGAGTTATGGGATACTCCAGAATCAAAAGAATACCAATAGAGAGAGACAAGAATGAATTTTGGAACCGTAGGGAATGTTCCAAAGTTCAAAGGAAATCGAGTCAAAAGGAAGAGATTTAACTCGAACGAAAGTGATTCTGTAAATAAATTTACTATATATGCTAAGCTTTGCCTAGAGCCAAAGCTCTGATACCAACTGTAACGACCCGCAATTTTGGACCATTCAAATCGACAATAAATCCACACATGTCGGACTTGAATAATTCAAAATATCAGATTGTTATTTAAATTTGGCAAAACTCAGCATATGCAGTAAATAAATCAATCACAGAATCACAGACACAGAGTAATACAATAATACGCAGCGGAATAGATAAAATAGTAGTTCATGAAGCTACTATATAAACATCAGAGTTAGAAATAAAATACAACAGAATATCTCAAATGCAGTGAAGTCTTCAGTACAACAGATGACTTCTCTGAACAAATCAACTAGAAGAGCTGAAAGCTGAGGCGATAGTTGGATCTCCAAAGGAAGCTCCAAACTCCAGAGGTGAGTCTCAAATGCTGTATCACTCGGTCTGACCCGAGCGTAAAGCAAAACACAAAACACTCGAGTCAGGATTAACATTCTTATACTAATAAATCCAACTCAAGTGAAATATCAATTTGAAATACAAGTAACTTAAAGGATGTTTGGGATAACCATCCTCTAAGGATCTTCAGAACTATCTACAAGGTGGAAATATACATTATAACACCGTGGTCATTTCAATTTAATTTATACTTCAAAACCCCAAATATCATTTCATTTCAAATATAACTATTTTCCAAAATAGTGTATGTTCATTAAATAATTTATAAAGTAAAGTAATTATAATTTCCTCAAGTCTCACAAATCGATTTAAATTAACTCAAATTCCAAATTCAAATTTATTCAAAGCTCAATTCATCAATTCCATTCAGTTCTAAATATACCATTTAAATTTTCAATATATTTCAAAGCTTTAATATTCAACAATTTCAAAGTTAAATTTAACAGTTTCATATAGCACTTGAATTAACTTTATTATTATTTAATCAGGGAATATTCACTTAATAAATTCAATATCATTTATTAAATCTATATATATATCACTTAATAAATTCAATAAGCTTATATTGGTTTAATTAAATATCATTATTAAATCTATATATATATCATTACCATTTATATATAAAATTCTAAGAATCAACATTTGTTAAAACCATATATTTCTTTCCAAAACCATAGAATTCAATTTCAAAATATTTATATATGGACCAACATTGTCTGTATATATATTGATCATATGGTTAAGTGATACGGATATTTATCATTTCAATCCGAAATTTTAAATATATACGGGTAGATATCATTTCAACCCGTAATCCCAATTTCAATTCAAATAAAAATCGCTTGGGTTTATCATTTCAACCCATAACGATTTTCTCCTATTCTAAAGTCCGTTCGGGTATGTATCATTTCAACCCATAGTGATTTCTATACTAACAGGGAACTTGCAGAGTGATAACAGATATGAAAAATAATATAACAGGCATATATATCATCAATAACAATATAACATAAACGGCAGGATATGGTGTCATATCCCACAGGTGAACGGTTACAGATAATAGCATATATAACAATTTTAAATAACTACCACAGCATATTTCAATTGTCGTTTCAATTGAAATCAAATTTAATAAATAAAAGAATGTTAATCGTGAGTGATTGCTCACCTTTCGAGGCTAGAGAAGGTAGGCAAAGAAATTGAGTTACGGAATCCAGGTCCAAATTCCAAAACAAAGCTAGATGGACACGATTCGATGATCAAAGCTGATAATAGGAATAGACGAGTTCAAATCAGGATTGGATCGATGAGAATAAATAGTATAAATAGTATAAGTGAACTTATGTATATAACTATATGTAACCATATATATAAAATCATATTTTAAATTTAAACATAAATAAAATTGAATATATATATATATATATTTATACGTTTCAGAAATCCAATGTATTAAACAAAGACACACACAAAATAAACAACCATATCTACAAGTTAAAAATTCAAAATAATATATACCTTTGAAATCAACTATATGTGTAACAGCTATAAACTGGTATATGTAAACTGATTGTAACCACAAATTTTCCACCATATTTTATATAACATATTATAAAAATACTCCTAAAGGTATCGAAATAATACATATCATATACAACTAATATTATATACTAACATAATCTAACATATATATAAATTCATACAACTTATACAAATAAAATATACAACGAACAGATTACATTAAATATATATAAGACCTTGTTTACAAATTTATACGAAGACAGTAGAAAGTGAGGCAACAGCAAATGCACGCGCATAAATATGTGCAGACTCACATATATCTATATAACTAACATAGCCTATATGCTGTAAATATACTAACATATACATAACCTAAACCGATTATAAATCATTACAGACTAAATTTAAAAAAAAAATGTTAATGCCAAATTTTATAAACAGATAAGATCTCTAATACTAAGATAAACTTACCCATAGTAGATAACAATACATATAACTTTCCTTCCTTGCAGAAACGATAATTACTTTATATATATATATATAAATTTACATCATTATTTTATATATATAAACGATCTGATTAGCAAGTAACAAATATCAATTTTAAATAGATATGTGATCAACTGTATACTAACAGTATATAGAATATACTTATAACCAAAAATCAAAATATATACACAAGTTTTAACATATTTATATATACGAACCAAAATACAAGTACACAAATAAACAGCCTATATCTTTATTATATAAACATGCAAGTAATAACACGTTATTAACAAAGCAGTAAGTATGAATATCACTTATGTACATAACGTAGAAATTTATATATACAAATCTATTACCTAGTACAATTCAACAGACCATAGTTATATAACTAATATATATGTAAACAACATGTTATAAAGTTTTAATATGACTAACATTCCTAATAGTAGATGAGAATAATATATTTCAAACAACAAACGAAGCTCACAAAACTAATATATATAACCTTTAGATATAAGTATACTTATAATAAAATACATATATTAATAGAAAATATATAACAATATCATCACCTATGGTGGGATGAAAAGATGGTTGGCTGTCAGCGGCGGAGACTTGACGAGGGGGAGGAGGTGCGGTGGCAGGCGAATAGATCTGGTGGCGAGAAGTTTTGGGTCGAAGGGAAAGGGGTTGATGGTAAATGAGGTGGCTGCGATCAACAAAGCAAAGGGAAGAAGGCTCCAGGTTCGGCTGCTCGGTAGGAGGAGCTCGGTGAACTGTAGGGAACGTGGAAGAGGAAGGGAGAGGGCCGGTGGAAAAAAGAAGGGAGGGTGGAGGCTCGGCGTCGGAGGAGAGGGGAAGAGAAGCGGATCAGAGGGGATGGCAAGTGGAGGGTGGAAGGTAGCTAATGGGCGGTGAGGCATAGAGGAGGAAGAATGCTTCAGAGAGGAAAAAAATGAACGTAAGAAAAATAGATCTGCTTTTAAAAAAATCAAATGGAGAGAATGAAAAGGTGGGGAGGAGAATAACAGAAATTAAAAGAGAATGAACAGACATAACAAATGAACCGTTCAACTGAATACAACTTATACCAATTCATACGTTTAGATTTTCAAAAATAGTATGGAACGGAATTGGTCACCCTGGAATTAAGCTGGAAAAATTAAAGCAATCGATGGTTGCTTGGATACCACGGTTACAGTTTAAAAAGGGCAAAGAGAAATAAAAAGTCACGGATTCGGTACCGATACAATATATAGTTTGATTGTTTTCGTCGTGTACCGGACCTCAAACACAGAAATGAATATACCGTTAAGATCAACACGATGAGACGATCAAAACGGTACACAGATATCAATGGTACGATCATCCGATCAAAAGTCGATAATCGGTACCGAAAATGCTGCTATTCTGTCAGAATTAAGATAAACGAAGTAAGAAACGTCCGAATTTCGCGAAACGAATTTCGCAGTCTGATTCAGAATGTTCTAAATAAATTTTCTCCTGTTGACATATTTTGGTTTCGGAAAACCTTTAAATTCACTGTTATTAACCGGTTTGATTTGAAATGAAATTTCACAGGAAAATAAACTTCAATATTATCAGATGAAAATTTACCAGTTGCTATATTAAAATAGACGTATTCCAAATAATAAATTTTTAATTTCAAATTTTATTGTTTAAAATTTCACAAATTTCCAGTTAAATATACTTTTTAAAACCATTAGATTTTTGCGGGTCGTTACATGCTTTGCCCATTGTAAAATATGGTGGATCTATTACAACGAGGCCTATTACAACGGGCACATGCCCGTTGCGAAAACCATATTACAACGGGCATTGTCCGTTGTAAAAAGACTATTTTGTTGTAGTGTACCTTAATCCTTGCCGATTGTAAATTTATTTACCAAGACACTTTGTTTTTCTAGATCGCAAACTCTAAATGTTCACTACTGCCACATTATGAGTTTGAGGCGGATGTTAGAGAATATTTATATATTTTCTATCATTGTGCGTACTATGTTGCCTTTCTATTATATATATTATATAAGGGCAAATTGGTCTTTTATTGTTCTTTGTTTTTAGATCTATAAAAGGTTAATTATCATCAAATAAAAAACCCCCTATGTCCTATTCTTCTTTCAGTTAAATTTTGTGCATTGTGTATGATATTGATTAACACGCATATGCTTCATTTTGGCAAAGTTAGTCAACATGTGATCCAAGCCTTCCACATAAACTAAGTGCATTTTTGTATTAAAATCATTAAAAGGTCGTGATCCAACGCCAAGCTTCGCCCGTTTATACAATATAAATCGTGTATATCTACACAAATCTTTAATCTGTACATTTTCATATACATACAAGCACACGCTATACAAACCCTTGCTCTGCTTCCCCTTATCAGCTAGAGCCCAAGACCAAGCATCTAAATCACATACACATACATGTACAACGAGATACAATACAATCATTTCGATTCCGTATACTACTAAGGGCCAGTATAAGCCAATAACATCACCTTTTCATTTCAATCAATCAAGCAGTAGGATAAGAAGCTTCCATAGCAATACCACAAAGCCCTTCAGTGGCCTTCACATCTCGCTCCATCCTAATATATCCATTCTCACCCCATGAAGACCCCCATGAGTTCTTCACCAACCAATACTTGGTCCCATCGCTTGCCTCTCCATACCCGACTGCAGTCACCCCATGATCCAAATCGGTACCACACTCGCCTGTGAAAACGCCGCTTTCGTACATTTGGAACCCAAACCCTCCGGCATCGATCGCGACCGAGGTTGGTTGGTTCGCTACGGCTTTGAGTAGGGCTTCCTCACTGTTTGCTGGGACGTCTTCGTAGCTGGAGATTTTGACTGCGGGGGACGTGGCCTTTTTTGCGTTGCAGGTGCCATCGGTTCCTTGGTACGGGTAGTTGGATTCGGTGGTCAGGCCTTTGTTCTGTATTATGTATTCGAATGCGTCGTCCATTAAACCGCCGTTGCAGCCTTGGTCCTCGCCTTGCACGTCGCAGTCGACCAGCTCTTGTTCTGATAGGGAGATTAGTTTTCCTGTGGTTAGTTTGTTGATTCCTTCTGTCGCTGCTACAGCTGAGAATGCCCAGCAGCATCCTGTGATTTTTCGTGGATTAGTACTGGTTAGAATTCAAAAAAAGTATACCACTTGACTTTTGATTTTTGAACCAAAAGAATAAATAAAAAGAATTAGATAACACTAACTTTATGGACGTACAGCGAAAAATGAGTAGTTTTAGAAATAATGTATTTATAACATTCAATGATAAGCATAGCTAACACTGAAATAATGAACAAAATAAAATAATGTTTTTTTGAATAACAAATTCAAACCCATGACCTAGTTTCTATACCAAATTTTTCATAAAAGAGAAATGCTCAATTCAGGAAAACAGACAAGTATTGCTCTTATAAGATTACATCTTGCAGTCATTAGGATTTTGATTTATTTTCTTAATTTTGATTTTTTTTTTTTGTATTTTGCATTTTCTAAAGTGTGTTAAAATGCACGAAGATGGAAAATAGTCAATTAGAAAAATGTTTTTAACATATAAGAGGGAAAACAGGTTTTTTCTTTTTTTATGCTTTTTGAATGATGTTGAAAAGTCGTTTCTTTCTTTTTTACCTGTTTTTTCTTCTTTCTAACGCTTTTGAAGTGTACATGTGTAAAATACAAAACACAAAACATGTTTTTTGAAGTCAAGCGCATCTAAATTAACTTACCGCATTGGCCTTGATCCTTTACAGGTGTGACCGCACCCTTCTTCCTCCAATCCATTGAAGTCGGAACCTCACTTACGTTCTCATACCTAAACATTTTCCCCACCTTCAACCCCCTTGCAACCTTCGAGCTATCTCTTTTAAACCCGTTACGAGCCTTAAACTCATCGTTCGTAAGATCGGCAAACTTATTCACACCTAACTTGTACTTATGGTTTTCAGCATTAAATGCATTGATCCGTTCCACATTGGATTTGAATATTTCGTAGCGTAAAGCTTTCTCCGTTGCATCCTTGTATACTCTCCCGTGCTTTACCATCCATTGCTCGTGTTGATCGGCCATTGAGATTTGGTTGAGGTTTCTTGATGCTTGGATTCTTGCTACTGTTATGAATAGGGTTAGGGATAAGATATACAATGCTATTTTTGGTAATGCCATGATAGTTAGCTAAAGATGCTTTACTAATTTATATTTTAGTTATTCTTATTTGTGCTTTAAAGTATGGCGAGTATGGTTTGTTTATATAGGCGTTGGAAAATAATTAAGTTGCTTGTTCAAATAAATACGTAAATTACGATAAAATGGTTCATGAATGTTATTCGTTATGAGATCAACAATTCGCTGTTGCCTACGTATGTATGATTAACAGCTACTCCTTTGTCCGTATTTCCCTTGATCAACGTGACGTACTTGCGGAAGATTTTAACTGGCTAAATATATATGATTTAATATACATAAATCATCAAATTTAACTTATGCAAATAATATTTGAGCTATGTACCGCTTTGTCTTTTCTTTCTTTGTTTTGACAAAAATAAAAATAAATGTATACTTAAATCTCTTTTGCACGATTCTGTGTTATCCATTCATCGAAATGCAAAATCTATCGTATGGTATTCATGGATCGATCATCAACTAGGGTTTCATTTTGCTAGCACAATGTTATGCCTTTTTTTTATATATATGTTGTTTTTCAGTATATAGCACATCTTCTGGTACTTTGCATGGTTATAATAAGCATACGTTGAAGATTTTTTTTCTCTTTTTTTTTATTTTAATTTTTATGAAACAGAACAAATTAGTAATCTAAATGGGAATTTATGCAGTGAGTGTTTGACACTCTAATCCAACTACGCTCCAAGACCACAGGAAGCAAAAACGACTTGTGCGTGCCGTGAGAGAGTTGGTGTTATTCCACTTGAAATTCTTTTTAATTTTCGTAGGAAACTGATGTATTTGGATTGGTGTTAACTAGCTAATACCGTAAGATTCTTTATTTTCTCTGTTTCAGTCCTTGAAGATTCCAACATGAATCGTAATATATATCGTATGTGATGTGTACTTGGATTCAGCGACATCTTGTTTGTTATGGGATATATACTTTATTTCATGTTATGTATTATATACCTCGTGAGGATTGCCTTGAGAGGATTAGGCTTATGTCAATATCTGTTATTGAGTATGGATTGCTTGTTAGTTATAATATGTATCAATTACTTTATAATGATAGGTGCTGACTGTGTTGACATAATTTATTCATAAAAATATAGAACTTTACAGCGTAGTTTTAAAATAAAAGTGCTAAGAAAATGTTAGATGCGTTCATATCTTTTGTATAATGTTTAAAGTAGTTTTTCTGTTATTTCTAATTTTTCTATGACTGATTTTTAGTGTTTCTGCGCGTGTATACAGTCGCCTACTAGAATAAATTATTATAGCACAAAACTGATTTTCTTCTTAACGAATGAAATTATGAACTCAGGATTTCATCAACCACAAATTTGAATTGAAGAACGGTTCATCAAATTTGAATTTAAGAACAGTTAATCAGATTTGAATTGATAGATGGTTGAAGGAAATAAGTGAAATATGATAATTCGATCGATCTATAGCGGCACCCGAGCAGATCGATCGATCTGCTCGATTTTCGCTGTATCTGGTCTGATCTTGAGCCGTTCTTTTTCTTCCTCTGGTTGGTGTCTTGTTTTCGACTCTTTCTTATCGTCCTCCTCAGTTCTTTTTTCATGGCAAATTTTCTCTTCTAGAATGTTCGTGGTATCGGCAATGATGCGTCGTTGGCTAGGCTAAAACGCATTGTCAGGAAGCACTCTGTTGGTTTGGTCGCTCTCCTGGAACCCTTTATTGACCCGGCTAGTATTTCTAGGATCGCATTATCCTTAGGATTTGGCGGTAGCTCTGCTAATGTCTCTGGTAAGATTTGGATCTTATGGTCCAAATCTCTTGCGGTTCGTCCCACTTTCGATTCCTCTCAACTTTTTTCGGTGGTGTGTACGTCTCCTTCCTTTGTAGCTCCTTTTCTTTTCTCGGCAGTTTATGCCAAATGTGATCGACTGGGGAGATTAGATCTTTGGTCTGACATTCTTGCTCTAGATTTTTTGGGCTTTTCTTCTTCTGTGATCGGCGGCGATTTCAATATCGTCGCTTGCCAAGCTGAAAAACGTGGAGGAGCGGCCATCAACCGAGGTGCGGTTGCGGATTTCAACTCGTTCATTGCCTCCTCTGGCCTCTCGGAGCTCCCCTTTGTCGACTCTGCTTTCACCTGGTCTAACAACCAAGAGGGTCCGACTCGTATCCTATCCATACTTGATCGTGTGTTCGGATCGGAGGATTGGCTTCGTCTTCCATTCTCATTCTCTATCGTTCACCTCCATCGGTCTTTCTCAGACCATGCTCCTTTGATTGTCCGCTGCTCTCCTCTATCGTTCTCGGGGCCCTCATCCTTTCGGTTCCAGAGCATGTGGAGATCCCACCACTCGTTCCTTCAAGTGGTATCTCAATCTTGGAGTGATCCTATTTCTGCCTCTCCCTGTGCTGCTTTCGGGCGTAAGATTTCGCGTCTCAAGGCGTGCCTTAAGGTGTGGAACGTTCAGGTTTTCAAGAACATCTTTGACTGCGTTCGTATGGCCGAAGAGTCGCTTATCGTTGCCGAATCCTTGTTTGACGAGGATCCGACCGATGCCAACAAAGAGGCGTGGGCCCTAGCCCAATCTTCCTTCTCTTCGAAACTTCGTGTCGAGAATGACTATCTCCAGCAAAAAGCGAGGAGCAAGTGGGTAGTAGACGGTGACGCGAACTCCAAATTCTTCCACTCTTCTATTCGTAAGAAGAATAACCTACTCTCGATTCGAGAGATTATGCGGCCTGATCTCTCGTCGGCCTCGTCGCCTGAAGAAATCAGAGATATCATTCTTTCCCACTTCCAATCATTTCTAGGCTCCCCATCTATATCGGTTTTAGATCTGGCCCTGTTAGCTTTCATTCCTCCTGTGGTCCTCCCTTTGGACAGTGCCATGCTAGTGGATCTCCCGTCCCCTGAGGAGATCCGTGCTTGTGTTTTTGCACTGAGCAAGGATAGTGCCAGTGGTCCTAATGGCTTCAATGGTGTCTTTTATAGGTGCTCCTGGCCTATTATCCAGACTGATTTTTGTCTTGCTATCCAATCCTTCTTCTCTGGGGGGACTCTACCAGCTGGATGGACTTCCACCAACCTGATTCTCATTCCTAAGTGCGAAAATCCAAGGTCTTGTTCGGATTTCCATCCTATAAGCCTTTGTAACTTTTAGAATAAAGTTATTTCTAAAATCCTGGCCAACCGCTTGGCTCCGTTCCTTGAGCGTATCATTTCTCCGTCTCAAGCAGGGTTTGTCAAGGGACGCCTTATCTCTGATAATGTCCTTCTCGCCCAGGAACTGATCTCCCAGATTGATCGGAAAGTTAGGGGATCTAATGTTGTTTTTAAATTGGACATGGCTAAGGCCTACGATCGCATGTCCTGGTTTTTCGTCATCAAGGTTTTACGGACTTTCGGGTTTCCGGAGGCATTGATTGACATGGTGTGGAGGCTTATCTCCAACTGCCGGTTCTCTGTCCTCATTAACGGTTCAGCCCATGGGTACTTCAAAGCTGGGAGGGGATTGCGTCAGGGAGATCCGCTCTCGCCTTCACTGTTTGTGATCGCGGTAGAGGCTTTTATTCGTGGTCTCCAATCCTTGACCATCTACGGTCAAATCTAACGCTTCGGCATTCCGAGGGGTTGCCCCTTGATTTCCTCCTTATCCTTTGCAGATGACATTGTCATTTTCTCTAATGGCAGCCGTTCCTCTGTTCGGCGGCTTCTTAGCTTTATCCAGCAATACGAGAGGTCTTCGGGCCAACTCGTCAACCCTTCTAAATGTTGCTTCGTCCATTCGAAGGACCTGTCTCAATCTCGAGCTTCCTGGATCGAGACAATCTCCGGCTTCAAGGAGACATCCCTTCCCCTTCCTTACCTTGGTATTGTCCTGTACCGGGGCAGAAAGCTTAACGCTATTTTTGATCCCTTGACAGACAAAGTGAGGGGTAAGATTTTACGCTGGAATGCTTCTCTTCTTTCCCAGGCCGGCAGACTTGTTCTTATCAAGTCAGTTCTGGATTCGATGGGAACTCATATTTTCGTGGCTATGACCCCTACTTCCTTCTTTTTCCGGTCTTATCGGTCTTTGGCATCATCGTTCTTCTGGGGAAACAAAGACGGCGGTCATCGTCACCACTGGGTGTCGTGGGACGCGGTTTGTCGCCCCAAATGTGAAGGTGGGTTGGGTCTGCGTAACCCTAAAGACCTTTGCAAGGCCTTTGCTTGTAAGTTGTGGTACAGGTTCGGGGCTAACAACTCCTTATGGGCGTCGTTCCTCCGTGCTAAGTACCATAGACTTGCGGGATCTAATTTTTCGGGCTCTCCGTCCTATGCTAGTGAGATCTGGAAGCATATGCAGTCGGTGAAGCCTTTAGCTGACTCTCACGGCGGTTTGTCAGGCTGGGATGGCGGTTCTTTTTCCATCCTAAATGCCTGGTCCTCAATCAGAATTTCTTTCCCCATTCGCCCAGAATTCTCATTCATTTGGGATTCTCGTATTCCGCCCAAGGTCTCTCAACTGATGTGGCGTATCCTACATGATGGGCTGCCACTGGACGAGAATCTCCAAAAGATCGGCATCCCTTCTGCTTCCCGGTGCAGATGCTGTGGAAACGGGGAACGGAATCCTTGAACCATTTGTTTTTTGGTGGTTTCTCGGCCAGAGCTTGCTGGAATTACTTCGGGAACCTTGTAGGTGTTCGAAGTAATGCGACATTCCCTCTGGAACTTCAGATTTCCTGGTGGGCTGGGAGTTCTGGAAAATCTCTTCGGTCTATCGTGTTCAGATTAATTCCGTGTCTCATCTGCTGGCACGTATGGTGCGTGCGGAATAAGGCTATTTTCGAGAACTCTCCTATGGATCCGCCGTCCATTATACGGCATGTGAGGAATGATGTGTTCCTGGCCTTCCGTGGTAGACCCTTCAAGGGACCCATGAGCCACCGTTCTGGCCGTCTGGTGGGACTTCTGTCAATTTCCTGCTCACCAACTGCTAATAGGCTTGGAGTTGGTTGAGCCGTCGTTGTGGGGTGGTGTCCTTCACTCACCGCTCCTGCCTCCTCCCCCCCCATTTTTATTTTTAATGTGGTTGCTAGTCTTTTGCTTCAGGTGTCTATGGTCCTCCCATGGCCCGGATTTCGGTTGGATGGATAGGCTGGTGATTTCTGTTATCATCCTAGGCTGCGCGCTCGGGCTTTCTTTCGCCTTTTTCAGCCGTCGATCCTATCTTTTTGTGCTTAGTTAGAGATTGTGAACGTGTCACTTGGTAGGGTTTCCCTTACTCTGATTCTTCCTTCCTGCGGTTTTCCTCCATGGTTTCAGATAGCACGTGCTTCGCCTTTGGTGTTCTCCTTTTCTTTTGTCTGTCATCACCACTGGGCGGTGGCCTTGCCGGAGCTCGATGGTGATATCAGATTGGCGGCATCTATGGTTCCTTCCGGGATGGCCTCTTTCTACCTGTGGAGGCATTGGGTACTCTTTTAGACATCCTGTTACATCATCTTTGGGCGGTGGCCTTGCCGGAGCTCAAGGGTGATGTAAGAAGAGCGGTGGTTAATCCGGAACTCATCTAGTTTCTTCAGAGCAGCTACCTTTCTTCGGTGTCTAATGCTTCTGCTTCCCAGGTTTTGTGGTTCTCGCATTGGTCTTTATGAGATGGTTCTTCCTTTCCCTCGGCGCTGGATTCTCTCCCCAGGCTATGTTTCCTCTATAGTCGGTGCCGATTGTTTTGTTCTCTGGGTTTTGCTTGCTGTCTAGCAAGGTGGACTGGCCTTTATCTTATTGGTACAGGCGGGATTGGTGGTTGAGTGGTTGGATATTTATTGTTTCTGTGCGGTTTTTTTTCTGTCGTGTTTTGGTTATTTTCTCCTTTACTGTTGTTTCTTTGTTCAGTGCTCTTCGTACTTAGTCTTGTGTTTTTGTGAGCCACCGGAGAAAGGCGATTTTTCTCCTTTGTTGTATATATTTTGGTTTATTAAAAAAAATCGAGAATATACGGTATAAGTTATACCAATAGTTACAAATGTGGGTTGTATTGTTTTGGGCCAACCCGCAGCCCATTATATCTTTTTCTCTATTCTACCGCATATAAAGGCAGGACAAGCTTGTACAATATTTGTGTGTATATCAAAACAAATATAATAAAAGAGAATACTTTCTGCAATTCTTTCATGGTATCAGAGCCAAAGAAAATTGCTTAACAGCAAATTTGGTTAAAACAATTGCTCTCATCAGAAAAATATCATCATTTGAGAGTATTGTACACAGTTAAACAACTGTGTACAGTTTTCATCATAGGATTCATCATTTGAATTCAGTGCCGTGCCAAGAAGAAGGTGTTTCAGAGAATTCTCATCATCAAGCACCTCCTCGGCTGCACTGATCCATCAGAATTATCAAGATTCTGATCATCTTACCCACTGTGCCGTGCCAAGAAGCAGGTGTCAGAGAATCTTCATCACTCACCTGATTCTGGCTGCACTTTTTGATTCTCTCAGGCCTTTCTTTCTATCTGCTTACTGATTCCTTCTAGATCCTGATCTTCATAATGGCCGAAGAAAGCAGTAATACTGCTGCATCACCTAGATCTGTTTCAAGAACTGCTCAAGATCAGTCAAACATCACTCAAGACCTTATCAAATCCATCATCAAGTCTCAGAGCCAGATCATCACTATCCAGTTAGATGAATCTAACTATCTGCTATGGAACTTTCAGGTTGAAATAGAAATAAGGGGCTATGGCTTGCAAGAATACATTCATGGTACATTAATTACTCCACCAAGATTCACTGCAGACAATGAAGGAAAGTTAATAATTAATAAATATTACACTACTCATGAAAGACAAGATAGCATGATCAGTTCTTGGCTATTGTCTTCTATAGGTACAAATTTACTGCCACAGTTAGTTGGATGCAAGACTACTCATGAAATTTGGCATACAATTGAACAAATATTCAATTCTCAATCTGCAGCAAGAATAATGCAATACAAAAGGCAGTTACAAAACCTGAGAAAGGATAATACAAGTATGAGAGATTATCCGTCCAAGGCTAAAACTATATGTGATCAATTGGCTTGTGCTGGGCATAAGGTAACAGACACAGAAAAAATACTGTGTATATTAAGTGGTCTAGATGAGGAGTATGAAGCAGTGGTAGCCATAATATCATCTAATGAAAAACTCCCATCACTTCAGTTTGTTCAGTCAATGCTAATTGGTCATGAGGGCAGACTAGAGCAAAAGAAACCAACAAACTGGGAGTATAATGTCAATCATGTCTCTGCTAACAAAAATAGGAATCAAGAAAAGAACCAAAATATCAAAAATCAGTCAAGTAACTACAGAGGTAGTCAATTCGGCAGAGGCAGAGGAAGGGGTGGTAGATGGAATCACAACAATAATAGCAAACCAAGATGTCAAATATGTGAAAGGTATGGCCATACTGCGAACAAGTGTTACTTCAGGTTTGATGCAAATTTCACTCCAGCACAACAGAGCAGCAACAATGCAAGATCACAAAATTCTAGTGTTAATATGGTGAACATGCAGCAAGAATCAAAATCAGAGAATGCAGACACTAGCACAACAAGGATTGAGGACATTCATGATGACAGTTGGTAGCCAGATTCTGGTGCAACCAACCATGTGACAAACAACTTGAGTCGGTTAAATCTTGGCAACAGGGAATACAAAGGTAAACAATTACTGTATGTGGGTGATGGCAAGTTTGTACATATATCTCTTACTGGAAATGCAAGCATTAATGGTACTAGACAACTCTATCTTAAAAATTTACTAAGGGTACCATTAATTAGAAAAAAATTGATGAGTGTATCACAATTTGCCAAAGATAATAATGTCTATTTTGAATTTCACTCAAAATACTGTGTAGTGAAAGATAATCTAACTGATGAAGTTCTTTTGTATGGTAGAGAGCATAAGGGGTTATACAAATTTGATGTCACAAGCTCAAGGAAATCTGAATGCAAAAGTAAATGGTGTCATGTATCTGAAACAAGAAATGTTGAAAAATACATTGAAAAATTTGATGTATGGCACTGTAAACTAGGACATCCTAGTATAAATGTTGTGAAACATGTGTTGAGTAAATGTGATGATATTCTTGTTGATAAAATTCCCACTTCTTACATATGCACATATTGTCAGTTAGGCAAAAGCCATAAGCTTGCATTTCCAGATTCTGAGACTGTGTATAATAATACTCTTGAACTCATTGCAACAAACCTCTGGGGACCTGCCCCAATTAGTACTAATTACGGTTATAAATATTATATTTCCTTTATTGATGCCTACTCCAGATTTGTATGGATCTATTTCTTAAAATCAAAATCTGAGACTAACACTGCAGTGATACAATTCATCACAAATGTTGAAAGATAGACAAACAATCAGGTAAAAATTGTGCAGACAGATGGAGGCAAGGAATTTCTGCCACTAAGAAAGTTTTTTCAAAGCAATAGAATCACACATAGGACCACATGTCCTTACACTTCTGAACAAAATTGTCTCATTGAGAGAAAACACAGACACATTGTTGAAACTGGTTTAACTTTACTAGCACGAGCATCTATGCCACTTAAATTCTGGCCAGATGCCTTTTCTACAACAGTCTATTTGATTAATAGACTGCCTACAAAAACTCTTGAATATAAGAGTCTTATGGAAGTGCTAACCAAAGTCAAACCAGATTATCAAAACTTAAAAATGTTTGGATGTCAGTGTTTTCCCTGTCTAAGACCATACAACTCACACAAACTTGATTACAGATCTACACCATGCACATTCATAGGTTATCCTACAAATCAGAAGGGTTACAAGTGTCTTGATAGCAATGGTAGAGTATATATCCAGACATGTGATATTTAATGAAAATGAATTCCCTATTAGCAATGCAGATATCAAAACATCTCAGAAGATATACAACACAAAATACTCTATACCTCCAATATCATTTTCATTAGAGATAATCATACCAGTTCAAAGTGAAGGCAATCATGATGGAAGAGATCTCAGCCCACAACACACAATGTCCACAAGTGAACCAGGTCATGAGCAAACTAGAGCATCATCAAAAGCTGATAATGCTGAACCAGACAGTAACTGCTCATATGATCCATGTCCAGTATTGGATGATCAGCAGCCAACCAATACTCAACAAAAGATCATTAATGATGGAGGAGATCAACCCACTGTTCCTACAAGCACTGGTCATCATATGATAACTAGGGAAAAAAGTGGTATATTTAAACCAAAAATATACAGTGCTGAATTAGATATAAGTGAGCCAAGTACATATCAACAGGCAGTTGTAGATGACAATTGGAAAATTGCCATGGAGGAGGAATATGATGCATTAATCAAAAATAAAACTTGGGATCTTGTGCCACTACCTATGAATAAAAATGTCATAGGATGCAAATGGACATACAAGTTGAAGAAAAATCCAGATGGTTCAATTCTTAAGTACAAAGCAAGATTGGTGGCAAAAGGGTATTCACAACAAAATGGGTTTGATTTTAATGAAACTTTTTTCCATGTTGTGAAACCCACATCAATCTGAATAATCTTAACAATTGCTTTGCATAAGAATTGGGCCATTCAACAATTAGATGTGAATAATGCTTTTCTTAATGGTGAACTGCAGGAAGAAGTATACATAGAGCAACCATATGGATTCACAAAGAAAGGCAGCGAACAACTTATGTGCAAACTTAATAAAGCTCTTTATGGTCTCAAACAAGCACCAAAAGTCTGGTTTGACAAACTAAAGACTACATTATCCAGACATGGCTACAATCAAACAAAATCTGACAATTCCTTATTTACTAAATTTCTTAATCATACAGTGACCTATGTATTAATTTATGTGGATGATTTTATTATTACAGGAAATAGCAAGTCTGAGATCTGCAATATTACACAATGTCTAAAGGAGGAATTCTCCATTAAAGACTTAGGAGAGCTGAATTACTTTCTGGGTATTGAGGTTAAAAGAGTGTCAAACTCAGAGATACAATTAAGTCAGAAAAAATATATCAGTGAAATTCTAATAAAGGCCAAGATGGATAAGGCAAATCCACTTCCCACTCCAATGACTAGCAATTTGCATCTTTCGAAAAACAAAGGCGAACCAATATTAAATGACATATAGTATAGGAGTATAGTGGGAGGACTACAGTATGTTACTATAACCAGGCCAGATATCTCCTATAGTGTTAATAAAGTGAGTCAGTAAAAAGAATCTTGAGGTATCTTAAAGGATCTATCAATCAAGGACTAATCCTGCAATCATGTTTATCTCTACATATCAATGGTGATTCTGATTCAGATTGGGCAACAGATCATGATGGTAGAAGATCAACTACTAGCTACTGTGTGTTTTTAGGCAATAATCATATATCATGGTGTGCAAAAAAAGCCAACAGTGTCTAGATCTAGCACTGAAGTCGAATACCCAAGTATAGGTAGCACTACTGCTGAGATTATGTGGATAAAGTCTCTTCTAAGTGAATTACGTGTCAAATTCAACAACATGGCTACTATATGGTGCGATAATCAAAATGCCATCGCACTCACCGCTAATCCAGTTCTACACTCCCGTACGAAACACATGGAACTGGATTTATATTTCGTACGAGAGCAAGTTATCAAAGAAGAGCTTAGAGTTAACTACGTACCTTCTTCTTACCAGAAAGCTGACATACTAACCAAACCTCTCTCGAGGCTGAGCTTCGTACGTTTCAGACAAGAGCTCAATGTTGATCAAGCTGACACTAATCTGATATCCAATACCCAGATCTATGTTCCTGAAGCTCTACAAGAACGATTGAAGCATTCGATAGACAATACCACAATTCCATCTCAAAGTCATGATTGCTCTTAAGTTCTGTTGCTGCCTGGGTCTGAGATGTTGACTGGAGCCAACCAGAATTAGAATTCAGACTCTATTCCCTCAAACTCTCAAAGTCGGCGACATGATCTGAAAATCGCTCACAAACCCTAAAACTAATTTGGGTTTGAGGGGGCGAATAAGTGAAATATGATAATTCGAGAATATACGGTATAAGTTATACCAATAGTTACAAATGTGGGTTGTATTGTTTTGGGCCAACCCGCAACCCATTATATCATTTTCTCTATTCTGCCGTATATAAAGGCAAGGCAAGCTTGTACAATATTTGTGTGTATATCAAAACAAATATAATAAAAGAGAATACTTTCTGCAATTCTTTCAAAGGAAATGTACGAAAATATATAAACACCAAGACTCTACTATTCACGTACCAATTGGTTTTGTGAATGACCAAAGTAGTTCTCTAAACTAAAAAATGAGGCTAACGGTGATATTAGAGCTAGAACCTCAATTAACACGTATGTACTTAACTATCATACATATGCCGCGTCATCCGAAATACTATGATGACTGTTTTCACAAAAAATAGGCAAACGCCTCCAATCAATTTTCACACTTGAATAAATGAAGAATGAAAAGCAGAAAAAATAAAGAACACCATAGTTTATAGTGGTTTAGGCATAATGGGCTTACGTTCACTGCTTGTTTTTTATTCCCTTTTTTATACTTTCGATGTTAAAAGTGTTTGATAATGAATACAATGATTTATAATAGAAACATGGTGATTTGGATGCTCCATGCAATTGATTCTGTAACCCAGAGTCTTGTAAATCCCAAAAGGTTGTCATTTGAATGCCAACTGCTTAAGTATTTATAGAGATGAAGAGGTGGTATCATTAATTATGATATTTCTTTGTATATCTCGTCCAAACAGAATATTCACCGAAATATGGAATATGCTTGATAATTTCCGAATAAATGCAGATTTCCTTCCACGTTTGCACTGCTTGGTTCGGCAAAGAAGTCGATCTGGAGGGTGTTGGCTTGGCTAGGATGGATATGGATAAACAATTGGCAAAGTTTGTATGCTTCCCTATTTGGCTCAGCCCCCCTTCATTCGGTATGCCATCATGGCACATGGTTCGGTAGGTCAAGCATCAGCATGGTCTGGTTTGTGCTCTTCACCTTGATCTGGCACCTCCCTTGTTCAGGTAAGTGTTCCGGGTTCAGCACCCTTGGGGTACCGATCAAAATATCCTGATCGGTACCATAGGGCACCAAGCATAGGAGATGGGGGGTAGGAACTGCTGCCTTGGGTAGGTACTGCTGACTTTATTCATTGCTTCCTCTTGGTTCCCATAGAATTACAATCTCGTCGACGAAAATGCCCATAACACTTACCCTCAGAGCCTAGCTCGTAGATTACGAGGCGGGCTTTGTTAAGTTACTCCTCGAACTTCTTAGCAGATATGCATCTCTCTTTCTAGCCTGGATCGGTGTGTCCTAGTTCGGTGGTCAGTGTTGGTTTAGTATCGTATCGGTCCGGCTCCTGGGCCCTTCTTCTATATAAGCTGACACACCCATACACCAAACACGCTTATTCACTTTCTAGCATTCCATGAAAAACGCAACCCTTCGTCTCCCCGAGCCACCATTGTCGTGCCCCCTTGCTCAAGCATCCAACCTAAACTTCAATCTTCAATCCCAGGCCAACCCACGACTTGGTAAGTTTCTCATCCCTATTCCAACATTTAACCCTATGATATGCGTATCAATTGGTTCGGGTAAAGGTTTCGGCTAAGAATCTGGTCAGGGTTCGTCGATTCGGCTCGATCTAGGGTTTGGTGATTGTTTGGCGACCTACCGAACAGAAGCGTTGCATGTTTTTTAGGCATAGTAAGCATGCATACATAGACGCATACTGGTGAATGCTTCCCAAATTTTGTGATGATGTGTGAGATAATTAATCATGTTAGATAAGTATGTCGGGATGTCACCTTACTCGTTCTTCCACTGCCTCAGGGGATTAGGCTCCCTCTACCTCCGCCCCTCTTTAACCGAGGGGTCGCTCTAACCCACCCAGCTCCACTCACTCTCTTTTCCATGGATATGGACCATCGGAGCTACTGATAAACCCCATAGACTCTGAGGCTTCAACCTTGACAGCTAAGCAGCTTAATCTTATTGTGGCCGCTCCTAGCATTCTTAGGGAGGATCTTCTTCTACCTACTCCAGAACAGCGTGCACATGCTCCCCTCAAGGGATACACGACCTACTCCCGCTATTACTGTGCTACTGGGGCTTCACCTCCTCTCCCTTAATGGAAAGCGGGATTTCTTGTATACTTACATATTGCTATATTCCAACTGCATTCGAACGGTTATGCCATCCTCACCAATTTGTACTCCATCTTCATAAGGGAGTTCCAGGAGTCCTCGACTCACCGCCAGATTAGATTCCTATATGCTATAAAGAGCAAGCAGGAGGGTTCCCCTTCATTATTCTGGAGGTAGGGAGCAAGTTTAAGCCAATCGAGGAATTGCATTCCAAATACAACATGTTCAAGGAGTACTTCTTTGTTCGGGACAATTCTTCATGCTTTTACTAATGGCGATGTAAGTTAACTTATTTCCTCTGTCTCATGACTTAAATTCACATAGAAAGCTAATGTCCCTTTCTTGGGGCTTCTTTTCTAGGTGTTGTAAGAGCAGCTTCTGGAAAAGACTTGAATGACAAGTTGAGAAGGCTTCAACGAATCCCCAGGGAGTTCCAGAGGTTCCCTGCCTCATTACTAACGATAATCTAAGATAGCTTGGATTCCTGGCAGCTGGTCATTCGATTGGAAGGGGTAGACAGCCTTCTGTCTAGAAGCCCGCCAAAGCCAAGAAGAAGAAAGACTCGATTACTGGTGAAATAAGCGAGGCACCATCTTCCCAACCCTCTATTTATGGCGCTGCTTCAATTGTTGACCCATTTGAGTTGTCCATACCATGGCCACAGGCTCAAAGGGGCCGGAGTTAGATGCCTTTAAGATAGTTCTTAGTAAAAGTGGCCGGCTGAAGACCTTAAGAGTTTGGAAAGATGATAGTATTCAAACGAGGACGGAGGAAGAGGCGGGCTCCCATTCTCAGGACAGCGTTCATACCACTTTGGATCACGATGAAGCCTACTCTTTCGGGGTCATTAGTTCAGCTACCTCGCCTAACCCAGAGGTAGATGAAGCCATATGTCTTTTTTTGGTCCCGAAGAGGAGGACGAAACGACTTTTGTCCCCAGATATCAGTGTTTTCGATTACCTTTTGGTTCCAGATCTTGGAATTAGTTATGGGGACTCTACATCCATCGTAGAGATCCAACGGCAGTTGGAGGCTCATGAGGATCCTAAGGGTTCGTGCCACAGTTACACGCTTTTGCACTTATTCTTACACTATCGCATGTTCTTGTCATGGTTATGGATTCTTTAAGTGCTGGCGCCATCCTTACTCAAATGCACTTTTGCTATTATAGGTGGCATGAGTTCAAAATGGGAGAAGTTAGCATCCAAGGTGAAGCAGCTGGGGCTAAAGGTGCCCCCAAAGGAGGTAAATAAAGTTGTGTCTTCATTCGGTCCTAGCGAAATTATTGGCAGCCTGCTACAAAACTGGTGATTTGGGAGGTTGTCCGTTATCGTCCGGTTGGAGATAAAAGCGACCAAGGACCCAAAAATGGTTCATGGAAGAGGTCCCGCTCACCTGGCAGGAAGTCAAGGTCCCATACTCCGATCCAGTAATTCAAGTCTCCTCGGCTCTCCCCCTTCCATTTATCTGATTCCAAAACCTCCAAACAACAGGAGAAGACTGATAATAGAGGAGCAATAGTCCCTTCCCTCGAGAGAAAAGACAAAGGAAAGGAGGTAGCGGGAGTAGTTATCGTCACCGACCCCTTAGAACCACGCTTTAATGAGTTCCAATAGTCCCACCAGCCTAGGTATCCATTGACCTGCTTGCTCGTCGAGGCACCACCTCTTTCCTTTGCCGGGTCGATCGATCTTATTTCTGATGGGTTGGGTGGTGTCAAGTCCCTGTCTGAATATCATGTCAAGGTTGTTAAGGTAGGAGAAGAGATTAGAAAAAGAACGTTGAGCAGAACTTGAAAATCTTCGACTTGAGGAAGCAGCTGCATGAAAAGGAATTGGACCATAAGAAAGTAATGGAGGCGTTAGAGCGGTCTCAGACCGATGAGTTCAATAAGCATGATAAAGAGATCGAGGAGCTTAAGGCTGCTCACACCAGAGAACTAGAACTAATAAGGAAAGAGTGCTCCACCAATATCAAATACGCTAGGAAAGAATATAATGATAAGACCACTTGCTTCTTCGAAGACTACAAACACGTGAAGGACAAATTGGCCAAATGGGTGGAAGAAATCTGATTGGTGGCTGATTGGGTGGAGCCTAGTCTTGCAGACTTGAAAAAGAAGGTGGTAGAGTGGAGAGCTTAGCGAGTTTCCCTTCGGGCAGAAGTCTAAGCCTTGATTGTAGGAAAAAAGGCCGGAACCTCCATAGCTGAAAAACTACAAGCTGAGTGATCGAACTAAATAGCCAATTGGATCGAGTAGAGGGGCTCATGGATAAAATCTATGATAAAATGTTCACCGAAAACAGCCTGGATTTAATGGATGACTAATAGGAGGTTATGGCCTCTATCCAAAAACGGTTGATCGAGGAGGCGGAAACTGCCAATGAGCAAGGAGGGCTACCCTTCCATCTGGAAGATGTTGACTCCCACTTCTCAATGGATGAGAAGGAGGCTATCAACTTGGGGTTACATCAAAGTAGCTGAGAAGGCCCAAAGAGAAGAGATGAAGAAGAAGAATAACAGTGGATCGAACTTTGAGGTAGCTATACAAGGTTAGGCCCCTAAACCGTTATTTATGTCCCCATGCACAATGTCCCACCAACTCTTTTCCAAGTTTCTTTAGATCCTCCTGTTGAAAGCCAGCTCTTGGATGCTACTCTCCCTTTAACTCATACTCATATCCTAGGTGATGCCCTCCGGTCCCATTAGGGAGGTAGAAATTTTCTTTAAGTCCACGAGCTACACCTCAATACGTTCGATATTGTTTGTCCATGTCGGATAGTCTTCCTCGCTCTTCTGCAGGTGATGTGCATATGGTGAGTCTTACCGATGTTGCAGTTACTTTTGATTTTCCCTCCTCAGTCACTGTGCCCCCAAGGCCCCACCGATCCTCCAACTGACAAAGCCGATGGTGAGATAATTGATGTTCTCCAGGAGGATGTTAACATTGAGATTACTGGCTCTTCCGACCCTGTCGAGGAGTTTGTTAGAGAAGAACTTGGAGATAGTAGGTCCTGGAAAACTTCCCCACGGGTATGGCGAGGGTGAAGATCGAGGTCATGGAAGAGTTGAGTCACATGAAGAAAAAGCAAGCTGAGCTCGATGCCACTACCCTTGCCAAGAGGAGAGAGGAGGAGGAGGAAAAGGGAAAGAAAGAGGGCGAGCATAAGGGCTCACATGAGCATAAGAGCTCGAGGCATTATTCCAAGCAATCTGTTTCCAAGTCTGGGTCGACCGAATCCGGGTCGAAGTGATGGTCATGCCTGCTCCTTGTCCATGTTTTCCTTTTTTTCCATGTCCATCCTACCATATACACAGGGCTCATTTTTGCATTAAACACTTTTACTCGCACTTGAAAAGTTTTGATGTGTTGTTGAGGTCAAGTGCGCAGTGTTCTTGATGCTGTGTTGACTTTTGTTTTGTGAACATTCGTATATATGATAAAGATGATTACCATCTGCGGTTTAATTACTTTTGTGAATTCTGTTTTTCTTTTTGTTGAATATCATGCAATGTTTAATGCACTCTAGATAGCTTTATATTGCCTGTGATTATCTTTTGTCATCGAACTTATTTGTATGAAAGGGTAGAACCAACTAGGCGTCTATTATGTCTTGACAGCCGGTAAGTTGGTTCCTCCTTATCCTTCCACGAGTTCGATGTCGTCTGACAACAATGAATGCCTAAGTAGTGTTTCTCTAGCTTACCGGTGTTGGCCGAGGAGTTGGTGCCGATCGTCAATGGTGAGCATCCATTTGGCGGTCAACGTCCTGACCATTGGCTGATCAGGATCGCCATTACCATAGAGAGTTTAGGCCGATCGTCAATGGCGAGCACCTATTTGGCGATCATGTCCTAGCTATGGGCTTATCAGGCTCGCCATTGCCCGTAGAGAGTTTGAGCCGATCATCAACAGTAGGCACTCATTTTGTGGTCGTGTTTTGAACATGGGCTGATCAGGCTCACCATTTCCCGCAGAGAGTTTGGGTCGATCGTCAATGGCGAGCACCCATTTGGCGGTCATGTCCTGACCATAGGCTTATCGGGATTTCCATTGCTATTAGAGAATCTGGGCCGATCGTTGATGGAGAGCACCCATTTGGTGGTCATGTCCGGACCTTAAGCTGATTGGGCTGTCAATGACGGTAGAGAGTTTTAAAGGGAGATGACACGACGATTGAGTTTGGTTCTCGAATTGAGGAGTTAGGTCTTCCGCCTATGCGATATTCCCTTGAAGTGGTTATGTTAATCCAACGTGTTCAATTGGTAGCATGAAGTTACATTTCATAATAATTATCCATTGAGACAAAATTTCAAGAAAGCACACTTTATTAGAATCCATTTTATAACAAGTTTAATTACAAAGCTCAATACAATGATCATGAAAAAAGTTCAAGTAAAATAATGATGGAGATGGTGTGCATTCCAAGCCTTCCTAAATATGGCTCCAATTGCGGTACTGAGGATGAAAGCTTTATTGCCTAAATCCTTGTGAATGACAAATGCTCCTTCCCAGACTGGATCCAGTGCCCTCGGTCTAGGGAATATTCATTTTAATACTAATTCTCGTTCCTTAAGCGAGCAGTGTTTAACCTTAGCATTGTATTAGGTGGCTATCCTTAGCTTGTGTGCTTCTTCTTTTAGGGCGGCTTCCTCACGTCTTTCGTCAACTAAGTCAAGTGACATGTTCAACAACTACTCGTTCTTGTTTGGGTCATAGTAAATCCTCTAGTGTGACGGTACTGCTGTCTCTACTGGCAACATCACTTCCGACCCGTAAGCCAATGAGAAGGGAGTATGACATGTTGTCGTTTTAAAAGAAGTACGACATGTCGATAACGCTAGAGGAAGCTCATCCACCCATGCTCCTTTCGCCTTCTCCAGTAGCTTCTTTACGGGAGGTTTCAAAACCTTATTGACCGCTTTTATCTGCCCATTAGCTTATTGGTATGCAACAGCGAAAAACTCTTCTTTATCCCATGTTGCTGGCAGAAGTCGTCGATCTCCTACTATCGAACTACAATCCATTATTCGAGATAATCTGAAGGGGAACTCCATACCTGCATATCACATTTATGATTAAGAATTTTATGGCCTTGGTGGTCGACACTTTAGTAAAGGCTCTGCTCCACCCACATGGTAAAGTAGTCAACCGCCACTATGGCATACTTAGCTCCACCTCGCACCATTGGAAGCTCCCCGATCAGGTCAATTCCCCAAACCACAAAGGGGCGAGGGTTGACCATGTGAGTTAGCTTAGTTAGAGGTAGCCTGAAATCCCATTTAACCCGCCTAAACGGATCACCCAAGAACGAGTATGTAAACCCATCAATAAGTGCTATCCACTTTCGATTAATAATTATAAGAGTGTCGACTAATGTCCCATAACCACTCGACGACACTTAAATATTTGCTAGAAGCTAGTAAATTCCACTCATGTAAATAAATATTCATTTGAACAAGTCCTATAATTAACCGGTGAAATAAACGGAAGCATTTCATACCACTTGTTTTATTAAATCGTTTAATTCAATTTCTCATTCAAGTGAGATGTGTGTTCTTGTATAAAAATAATTTTACTAAAAAAGTCTAATAGGAAATAATTGCTTACAAAAGTTACTAGTATATAAGAGAAAACAAATTTAACTTTATATCTTTATTTAAACCTTCTTTGTAACTGCTTTAAAGTTGAAATTATTTATATATAAGTTTTTCCAAAATCATTCATATTCCAATTACATAGATAACTAATGTTTAGAAACTAAGAGTAGAGGAATGAGAGGAATATGCTGCTCTCTATATATAGATAATTTATAAGGAACACTTCTTAAAACTGAAAGTAGTTGCAACACTAGTTTAAAAGAATCGTTTTACAAATAGCTTCTACTGAAAACAATTTAACAAAGTGGTGCACTTAAATAATGTATTTGATAAGGCAAATATAGGGTAGTTTCTCTTCTGAAAAAAATGGCCTCAAACTAAGATTTGTACTTCCCAAAATTGAGAACTAGATTATCATTATATCCACTATAAGAGTGCAAAAAGGCAAGGCCAACAACAAGGAAATCAAAGCAAAATAATAGAGCAAGGAAGCGGCATGGCATGGCCTGGAGCTGCAGCTCTAGGTTCACAACCGATCGACCAGTCTTGTGAACCGGTCGATCGGTGTCGTAGCCTGGAGCATGCTCCAGGCAATGCCATTGGCAGCATTTCGACTCGGACGAATGGTTTCGGGTTCCAATGATTTAATATTAGCATTCCTAACGCAATTTCAATACATGCATGCATCCAATCCATCAAGCAACCATGAATTTAAAGAACAATATAAGTTATAGATTGAATATGGTTTTGCTGTAAACAATTTTTAGAACAACAATTAAAACAACAGAGCATAACCAACAAGCATCAAATAAAACTAAAATCATTCATTACTTCTTGTTTATTCGGATAGAGATTACAATTAGAAATAGTTGTAAGTTCAACCCACCTTTTCTCTTTAATTTAGCTTGCTAAAACCCTTTTGTTTTAGCCTTGTAATTAAATTTCAGCAACCCTAGAAACTCTCTTAACAATTGATAACAACAACCAAATCAAACATCATAAAAACAGAAATCAATAAGTCTAGAACATAGAATACGGTTCTATTAACATACCTTAATTTTATTTTAATTTTTAGAATTTTCTTTCTATTTTAAAACTTGATTTTTGCTTCTAGGGTTGAGACGAAGAAGGCTTTCTTTTTACTGTAGAATGAGAATGAATGTATTTGTTCATTCTGTCAATTGCAAAAGAGTGAAACTTCGTTTTCTTATGCACTAATGGGCTGAAATACAATTCTAGCCCAAACCTACTAATTAAATAAAAGAATTTCATTCTTTTAAATTATTTCTCTCACTTTCTACCATTTATATCTCATTGATTTCAACATAGAAAAATTCATGTTAATACACTAAAATTAAGTTCATCGCCTAATCTTCATGATTAATTAATGAAACATAATTTTTATTAATTTTTAAACCCATATTTTTATTATTGAAAACAAGGTATTTTGCATTTTCTAAAATAAAACAACATAATACATAAATCAATTTAACTCCAAAAATTCCCATTTCCCCTTTTAAATAAAATTACACATTATTTAGAAAACACTAATATTTTATTTAACAATTTTTAAAATAAGAATTTTACATCACATAATTCTATATATTGCTTTTTCCAATAACATACACATTTTAAAATTCTAATTTCAATTATTATTCAATAAAAACACTTTAACGACCCATAAATTCGCTACTTCGAAAATGAGAGGTTTCGTTCGTTTTAAATTTAAAAAGAATTTAAAATGTTATATATAATAGATAATAATGAAGAAATTTATTTATTCTTATAATTAATAATTTAAAAAGTATAAATTGGGATTTTAGAACAAATCAACAAATGTTAAGTTTTGTTAAAAATAAGTAAATGCTTAAATAAATATGTTTTAAAAAGATAAATCTTATTAAAAACACTTAATGAAGATAATAAAAGTATATTAATATATTTAAAAGTGTGTTAATAATCGTTTTACAAAAATAACCAAATTTTGTCGCATTTTGTCAGTTTTACATACACTGTAAAATTAGAGATTTTGATATTAATTAAATATGATTTTTAAATATAAAGAGACATGTTTTAATTTATTTAAAGAAGTAAAAAATTCATTTTAAAGTTTGATTTACTTCAATATATAGCTTAACAAAAACATCAAATTTTGACTGTAAAATTTGTCGACAAAAACACCATTTTCAACCAAAACGAGTTGTCGTCAAGTTGTTGCAACTTGATACATTTTCTAACATATAAATTCAAGTTTACAAACTTTTAAACACTTTACATTTAGCACTAAAAGACAAAAAGAGTTTACTTTTGAAAAGTATAAAAGTATGATTTGACATAAACCTATAAACAAATCTATATTAAACAAAATCAAACCAAAGCATCTTATCTCATTAAAAGACATCAAATCATGTCTTGGAAAGGAAAGAAAATAAGTTGAAAATTCAAAAAGTAGAAGAGTATTTTAGTCATTTTGGCTAAGGTTAAAAAGGTAATTTACATAGGAAATTTTGCTATAAATACCACCTCACTTTCACACATTTCTTCACACCAAAATTCTTCTTCTTCTTCCTTTCTTAAAGCTTTCCTTAAGCTTCTCTAATGGCTTCCAAAAGGTGGTTCTCTCTTTTCTTTTTTTTAAGATTTGGTAGGAGGGTTAAAAATAGTGGAGTGCTTAAGCACCAATCCGCTAATTACTCTCTAACCACTTCTTAAAACTACTTCTCTTCTCTATAATGGCCAAGGGCTGTGAGGATGAAGGTGTTTAAGGGCTTAGGCCGAGAGCAAGGTGGTGGAGGAGTGTCATGGCCGTGAGCAAGGCAAGTAGTGGTGGAGATGGCACTTGGAAGCATGGTTATGATAAGGTTTAGAAATGTTTAGTGAAGTATTGGTTTAGATAAGAATGTTGGTAGAAAGTGAAACGATTTTGGTTAAAGGTGAGAAATTCACATCACTTTTGAATTTATATTTTGGTTATGTTAAAACAATCATATTTATATCCTTATGACATATGAATGTTTATTTGATTGTAAATATGGATAATTTGATAGTTGGTTAGATAATTGAATTGTGATAATATATCCCGTTATCGTATTAATAGTGAATGTTGGATTTGAAATCATATGTTATGTGATTTGTTGAATGGATGTTTTGTTAGAATGAATATGGATATTGGTTATGTTCATTTTGATTAAGTGATCCTTTGTTAATAAGACCATATTTTAGTGATATGAGATATTTTGGAAAAATAAATCTCTTTTCAATTAGAAGTGAAATTAAAGTAAAAATAAAAGAGGATTTGAAATTTGAAGTGAATCGGATTTAAAAAGGATAGTTAAATTGAAATTGAAATTGAGATGAATAATGAAATTGAAATTGAAATCAATTTTGAAAATTGAAGTTTAGTTTGAGATTGAATTGAAGTTAACTTGAAATTAGATTTGAAATCTAAGTTTTAAATATGTTTAATTTGAAGTTAAAATTGAAATTGAATTGAAATTGGAATTTTAAAATTTAATATTAAAATAATGTGAATATAATAATATTATAATATGGTAATAAAAAAATATATTTTAAATACTTTAAAAAGTTAAAATATTGATTTATAATGATTTTATAAGTGATAGAATTCAATTTGAATAAATTATTTCAAATATTGAAAAATAAGTTAAAACAAGGTGCATCGCACAACGGTAGTTCGCGATTTCGCACCGAAAAGTTCAACTGAATGTGTAGAGTGGAATATAGCTCAGAATTCTTTGAGATAAGAAAATTCCGGACTATTATATCCATATCTTCTAGACGAAGAAAGAAAATCAAAATTTTGTTGAGTAGATTTTGAATTAAGTCCAAATCAGTTTTCTAGAAAAATCGCTAGTGCAGTTAAGTGACCATAACAGGAAATCTGTTTAAATGAACCTTTTTAATTATGAAAAAATGTGGAATAAATTTGATAAATCTATTTAAATAATTTAAAAGAGATTTGGATTGGAAAATATGAATTATCGAATGTTTAAAAGTTGATTTAAACAAATAAGCTTATATAGCACTTTCCGTGGCACTTTTATGCTGCGAATGGTATAACTTTTTGAAAATAAGTTTAAATGTAACGATTTTTCCCAGAATCAATTGTGAATGTTTTTAAAAAGGAAGATTAAGTGTTTTGAAAGATAAATTGGAATATTTATAAGCAATTCCAAAATAAAGTTGAAAATCTGAGTATGTGGAAACGACTAGTACATTTGTCCCGCCTGTGAGATCTGGGAAGATAAAACAAGGTGTTTAACTAAGGTTAGGGATGGAGCAACCAGTGCCTGAACTTACCTAGCCTATGTTTTCTTTTCTTAGGTGAGGGGCGAAACAGATCGAAAGGAAAGCCCGGATGCTCTTAAATAAAAAAGATTGTATTAAGTTTTTCAAAATAAAAGAAGATTGGTATTATCCAAAATTTGAGCAACCTCTAATTAGAATGATTTTTATAATCTCATTTACTCAAAAATATTTGCTAAGATTTATTTTAGGGTTTATCGTAAACGATGTCTTAAATAACATTGTTTTTGACCCGCCTAAAAGTTAAGTAAGGAAATTTGAAAATATTATCCAAAGCAAAAGAATGAATTTCTTAGAATTATTCTAAGTCGAAAGAAAGAGATTTCGAAATCATCTGAAAAGAGTTAAAGTGAAAAGAGACTTAATAAATCCTGTATACTCATATTCACTTTTTATCGATAATTGGATTTCGAAGGAACCGGGGTCGGATTTGGGTGATCCCTATCCGAAAACCACTTCGAACCAATGTATATGTTCGAAAGTGAAGACATGTTGAAGATGATGATTATTGAAAACCGTGGATCTTTATAGCGTGAGGACTGCTTGTTGACTTGCTCTGGGTAGCTCCCGAGTTATATATAGCAATGGTCTCCTCGTTGTGGAGATTTTTCGGATTGCAAGGACTACTCGCTACTAATGGTAGCAGGAGAGGGCCTTCGGTTTGTCTTGTTCCTGGAAAATTTGTATGGATGTTTGTCTGACTTTGCATTTCTAATGATTACGAACATTGGTTTTTACAAACATACACCTGTTTGGCAGCGGAGAAGGCAACTTCTCTTAGCTTAACACCCTTCCTTGAGACGTACGAGCTCAAGGGTTGTATTTTTGTGGAAGGCAATTAGTAGTCAACGGAAATGGCAAATGTGGCATTCAGAGATGTGATATGTGCTATGTGAAAAGGTAATCGTTGCCTTAAGCCTCATCAAACCGGAAATGACCGAAACAGGATTAGATGCAGCAAGGCTAAGTGGGTCATTCCCAAGTAGGGTATGATCATCCCCTTCTAGATATATTTCTTTCCGCTATGACGTTCGGGATGTAAATTAATGTGGTGTATGGATATTGGTGTATGGAAACGAGCACTCGGTTAAAGGTCGGTAACGACCGGGGGATGACATATTCGGTACTACCTAGTTAAAGAGGCAGGCCGGTCTTGTGTTGGTAGAGGGAAGATGTTCTATGGCTTGGGACATCCATCTAGAGGTGTACCCATTCGGAAGGTAGATCCTTCACCTGGTCATTTGTATGGAAATCCATTCTCCAATAAGAACCTACGGACTTGATTGTAAACCTATTATGCTGGAATTTAATCGATGTAACAATTTCGGCTAAGATTAATAAGTTTATTTGCAAATGTTTTCAAAGAATGTCATTAAAAATAATATCAAATGTTTTGATATAAAAGTGCTTTAGTTATCATAAGGTAAAAACCCGTCCGTGTTTATGTGTGGGCGTGGTCTTATGAGATACTCTTATTTTCAAAGGATTTTATTCAAATGCTAATATATGACACAGTTATTTATTATTGAGTTTTTCTCACGCTGGTTTATCAAGCCTGATCCAAGTATTTTCAATACTCGGGTCAGATCCGAGTAGTTTCAGGTTATTCGAAGACGGTTGAAGTTTCCAGAGGAGAGCTGGAGATATTCATCTACGTATGGACATATTCTACTATCCGCTATACTTAGTTTGTTTTAGTTGATGTTTGTCAACAATTGTAAGGACATATGTTTATAACTGTCCAAGCTGAATTTAGGTTAGACTCTGATATATGTATTTAAAAGTTTTCCGCTGTAAAGATATTTGTGCAATATTATATGTTATTCCATTCGTGTGAGATTCTGTTCTGTCTATTTTTCTTTATTACCCCTGATAATCCACAATTCCGTGCAATTTGGGTCTGACATATGTTGTTTATTTTCGGCACAAATGGCACAGAATTTTGGGTCGTCACAAACACTTAAATTATAATTTCTCTAATTTAAATGTTCATTTATTTTATTAAACAACATTAAAAAATCAGGGTTGTTACAGACTTCCCCCCTTAAAGAAATTGCGTCCTCACAATTTCTAATTCGGAGCAAATTCTATAATTAATAGAAACGTATATTACTATAATAATATTTCTATTTTCAAAATGCACACCAACACTAAAACAATCAAACAAGCAGGCAACCAAATAAACAAGCCAGATATAAGAAGATTCTTGTATTTATACTCAAATAAGTCTTTTGATTTGTTTTTCAAAAGATTAAAGCATCCAAATTTTTATATTTATTCAAGTTATTTCCAAGAATTAGATTTCTTCAATCAATTTCCAATTTAATTACTTCTTTTTATAAAATTCCCTTCTTTTAAATCGATATCTCAAATGGTCTTTGCTTAATGTTTTCCAAAAATTGAT
Organism: Allium fistulosum; assembly: GCA_030737815.1. Taxonomy (NCBI): domain Eukaryota; kingdom Viridiplantae; phylum Streptophyta; class Magnoliopsida; order Asparagales; family Amaryllidaceae; genus Allium; species Allium fistulosum. Next base: position 1,460,280,555 of record CM060903.1, read on the forward strand.
TTCCCCTAAAAATTAATTTCTCCCAATTTTTTTTTCCATTTTTAAAGCAAAGATAATTTCTCCAAAAATTTGTATTTCACAATTTGTACTTCAATTTAAAACATTCTTATTGATTTATCAAATCTTAAAATTACATTATGACCACAATCATCATCCATCATGCTCAAGATAGCAATCAACTCAAATCATCACAACAAACTAGCATGAAAGCAAGTTATAAATCCATCACATTAATAATGGTATGCATTTCATAAACCAACTCAAACGACAGCGCTTCGCTTATCGAATACTAAAGGCAAGCCTTCACTTGTCTACACAAATGACCACACTTTGCGAGTCTAAGGCCAAGGTCTACTACAAATAATTGCTCTTTGCACTTCGACACAAATGATCGCACTTTGCAAGTCTACCTGCACATCGCAAGTCTAACATAAAGACTGCACATCACAAGTCGAACATAGAGGACTACACCTCGCAAGTCTACCTGCACTTCTCAAGTCTGTCATAAATGACCGCCCATCGCAAGTCTACCTGCACATCGCAAGTCTAACATAAATGACTGCACATCGCAAGTCTACATGCACTTTGCAAGTCAATCATAAATGACTGCACATCGCAAGTCTACATGCACATTGCAAGTCTACCTATACTTCGCAAGTCTATGACTGCACATCGAAGTATAACATAAATGACTGCATATGGCAAGTCTACCTGCACTTCGCGAGTCTATCATAAATGACTGCACATCGCAAGTCTAGAACTCAGTCCTATCACAATTGGCTGCTATTTACAAGTCTAAGACAAGCACTTCACACGTCATCCTACAAGTGTTAAATACCATCTAATAATAATCATTCGAGTAATGCCGGTGCGTCCCATAACCACTCGGGTTTACTTGAACATTTACTACAAGTCAGTAAGCTCCACTTACTCAAATATTCTATAAATCAAGTCGTACAATCAATCTATAAGGTGATCCCGAATGTCCCATAACCACTTTTGATTACCAAATCGTTTAATCATAGTTCTTATTCCATAGAAGCAATAATTAGCAACCAAACATCATTTCAAGGAATTATATTTTGCATAACATGAAAATCACAAGTATTCAACCATTACACATTTTTAATTCCCTTCAATTCAAATTTCTTTATTTAAGATTCATAAACTAGCAAACTAACTTCTAATAAGAAGTTACATCTAATAATCAAACAAATTTTTTTCCTTACATTGGAATACCTAAACTACATTCCTTTAAGGATATATCGGTCCCACCGAACATAAAAAGATAATACAATCGAAAAGTGTTAAATACTTCCTAATAGCAGTCACAATAATTTAACCAAGCCATCCCATACTACCCGATGAAATTCGAGTATTTACTAATGGGCTAGTAAGTACCACTCATATATTTTATTCAACAAGTTGTACAATATTCAATGAAGTGTTACTCGAGAGCATTTAAACCAATCGGCAACACTAAGTCAATTATTAGTACTCCCCATATTATAGAACTAAGGCTCTCAAAACATTTATCTTATAAAAGCTTATAGTTTAAAACTCCAAACTTCCTTTCAAAATTTAAATGATTTGATTTCGGATAAATCTCTTCTTCAAAATAATTTTCTAACTCTATATTTTCAAAACAATATACTAACTTCCTGTGGTATTTATATTCCAATTCTAATAAAAGATTTATCCTTTTAAATTTTAAATCATCAGTTATAAAATTCAAACTTAATTTTCCCATTAATTCTTTACTTTGAAATTTCAAAATTTATTAATACAATTTCTTACATCTTCTGTTTTAACTTCTTATAGATTAGAACTCAAAAATTAACATCCATCTAAATCATAAAAGGATATACACAACAAAGCACAAGTATCACACAATATTTCTTCTTAGCACATAATAAAATGAACATCCACAATTTCACATTTATCAAAAATAATATAACGACGTTGTCTTGCCAATTATATATAGCAAATCGCTTTGTCAAATGACTGCGATGTTGATTGTGAAATCAACATTGTCTCGCCACTGATCTTTGCTACTGCTAATGCTCGGTGGCTGCAACCATCGTCAAAATAATTACATATAAAGCATTTTTATAGTTTTCTATAAAATTTTCCAAACCACTAAAATTTCTTAACTATATATATTTACATGAAAAAAAATTTATCTTCTTAATTTATTCTTCCAAAACGTTTTTCCTTTTTCAAAAGAATTTTTAACTCAATTAAAACTTTATCTCCTTTTTAAATATTATTTATAACTCTGGTAAAAAATTTATAAAAATTTTAAAGCTCTGTGTCTGACTGTCTTGTCAAATGTTTAAGAATCCTTATCGATAACGTTGATCGGGCGCATCGATCAAAATTATTAACTCACTCAATAGGCAATTTAACACAAAACTAATTTCCAAATATTTCTTTACCTATATATATATATATATTCATATATCTGAAAATCTATTAATAGGAAATTAAGAACACATCCATTAATCTATGCACACATCGTGCAACCAGACATAAATAAACATCTAACTGCTAAGCTTAGCGAAAATAGTCTATTGGCTTCTGCTGTGCAACTCTGATTACTGGATTAGGGCACTACTCCACAACACTTAACTCTTAAAATCATTTTATAAAAATAATTTATAAAGTAATTTTAAATTTTCACAAAATACAACCTAATGATTATTCCCAATTATCATTTATACTTCTGTTTTAATTAGGAAATAAATTTTAAACTCTACTCGACACACTTAAGGGACAGAATTCTAAGCCAGTCTAGGCTAACTTTCGTGTTTCTTATATTCTATATTGTTCTAAACCTTTGTTATGATACCAACTATAATGCCCCACCCCGAGACCCATACTAACAAAGGGTATTACTGGGTAATACTGTATGTTAGTGCAGAGAATAGGGCCGATTGGCAACGACCATCTGTAAAATTGCTTTGGACGAGTATCGAATACGTTGAATAATGTGACTATATTTTTCCTTCTTTTCTACAAGTGGTAATTTGACAAATTTGATCCAGGTGCAAAACAGTAATACAATGGGTTAATCTAATTCAGTACAATACATAACATAATATACAACATAGAATTAAACGTCGCAATGGAAAAGATATACATCAATATCTTCACAAAAATATGATTCTACAAAAGAAAACAATAGAATCATAAATATACACATATACATTTATAACATTGACAGGTCTCAAATATATACATAACCATAAAATTCTATAATGTAAAAGCATCTATACAAGACTCAAATGTACATCAAAAATAATAACAAATATCAAAATAGACTTCTTAAGCTAGTTCACATTCATGGTCGCCGAGTCTTTGTACCCGTTAAGTCTCGGTCTGACCCGAGCACTAAAATAACACCCGGGTCAGACTATCTCTTATTATCACAAAAGGTGATATACTGATAATAATAAACTTGCATAAATGACAAGAATAAATATCCATAAGTTGTACTTCACTAACACAATTATACTTCATTTAATGATTCACGAATTTTAATTAAGTTTATGCTCATTTACAACATTCATCAAAAGTCAAGGCAACCACTATAATAAGAGCATAGAAAATCACAACCGTATATGCAAGCAATAGACTTGTACTTCATAAGTCAACAAAAGAAATACGCACTTTGCCAACTAATACAAGAGACTGGACTTCGCAAATTATAACTCGCTTGAAAATGTGTATTACAATATGGGCCTGAAAACCCATTTAGTCCGCCTAAACGGTTCACCCAAGAACGAGTATGTAAACCCGTCAATAAGTGCTATCCACTTTCGATTAGTAATTATAAGAGTGTCGACTAATGTCCCATAACCACTTGATGACGCTTGAATATTTACTAAAAGCTAGTAAATTACACTCGCATAAATAAATATTCATTTGAACAAGTCCTAGAATTAACCGGTGAAATAAACGCAAGCATTTCATACCACTTGTTTTATTAGACCGTTTACTTCAATTTCTCATTCAAGTGAGATGTGGGTTCTTGTATAAAAATAACTTTACTAAAAAGAATCTAATAGGAAATAATTGCTTACAAAAGTTACTAGCATATAAGAGAAAACAAGTTTAACTTCGTATCTTTATTTAAAACTTCTTCATAACCACTTTAAAATTGAAAGTATTTACATATAAGTTTTTCCAAAATCATTCATATCCAATTACATAGATAACTAATTTTTTTAGAAACTAAGAGTAGAGGAATGAGAGAAATATGCTTCTCTCTATATACAGATAATTTAAACTCTCTTAAGGAACACTTCTTAAAACTGAAAATAGGTGCAAAACTAGTTTAAAACAACCATTTTAAAAATAGCTTCTATTGAAAACAATTTAACAAAGTGATGTACTCAAATAATGTATTTGACAAGGAAAATATAAGGTAGTTTCTCTTATGAAAACAATAGCCTTAAACTAAGATTTGGAATTCCCGAAATTGAGCACTAGATCATTATAATATCACACTCTAATGGCACGACCTGGAGCTGCTGCACCAGTCTCACGATCAGTCGACCGAACTTGTGCACCGGTCAACCTATGCCACTGCCTGGAGCATGCTCTAGGCAGTGCCATTGGCACCAGTTCGACTCCGATGAATGGCTTTGGGTTTTGACGATTTAGTATTAGCATTCCTAACTCAATTTCAATACATGCATTCATCCAATCCATCAAGCAACCATGAATTTGAGGAACAATATAAATTATAGATTGAATATGGTTTTACTATAAATAATTCTTAGAACAACAACAATTAAAACAATATAGCACAACCAACAAGCATCAAATAAAACTGAAATCATTCATTCATTACTTCTTGTTTATTCAACTACAAATTATAATCAGAAATAGTTGTGAGTTCAACTCACCTTTTCTCTTTAATTTAGCTTGCTAAAACCCCTTCATTTCAGCCTTGTAATTAGATTTCAGCAACCCTGGAAACTCTCTCAAGAATCGACAAAAACAAACAAATCAAACATCACAAAAACTGAAATCAATAAGTCTAGAAGATAAAATAGGGTTTTATTAACATACCTTGATTTTATTTTTATTTTAAGAATTTTCTTTCTATTTTAAACTTGATTTTTTGCATCTAGGGTTCAAAGGAAGGATTTCGTTTTACTTTAAAATGAGAATGAACGTATTTGTTCATTCTATGAAGTGCAAAAGAGAGAAACTTCTTTCTCTTATGCACTAATATGCTAAAATATAATTCTATCCCAAACCCACTAATTAAATAAAAGAATTTAATTCTTTTATATTCTTTTTCTCACTTTCTACCATTTTAAAATACTAATATCTCATTGATTTCAGTATAGAAATATTCATTCTAATACACTAAAATTAAGTTCATCACTTAATCTTCATGATTAATTAATGAAACATACTTTTTAATAATTTTTAAACCCTTACTTTTATTATTGAAAACAAGATATTTTGCATTTTCTAAAATAAGACAGCATAACACAAATCAGTTTAACTCCAAAAATTCCCATTTTCCCTTTTAATAAAATTACACATGATTTAAAAAACATTAACACATTATTTAACATGTTTTAAAACTAGAATTTTACATCACATAATTCCATATATTGCTTTTTCAAATAACATACACATTTTAAAATTCTCATTTCAATTTCTTTTTCAATTATTATTCAATAAGAACACTTAAGTTCTAATCTCTCTAGTTTAGATCTTCATTTATTCTATTAAACAACATTGAAAAATCTGGGTTGTTACAAACATGCACTTGTATGTGGCTTGGATATGAACCTACTCAAAGCTGCTACATTTCCTTCCGAGTTTCGAGAATTTTGATGTCTTGTAGTGCCCGGACCTATTATGGATTTGCCTTTATCCCCTCGCATGCACAATGAAATCCACGAAATTTTTAGACGCCATTCCGAAGGAACATTTAAGCGTCTTTAGCTTCATCTCATACTTTTGCAGAATTTGAAACATTTCTCCCAAGTTCAAGATGTGGTCTCGGGCCCTCTTTGACTTTACCAACATGTTGTCAACGTACCTCCATATTTTTGCCAATCTGTTCGACGAACATCTTATTCACCAAATGTTGGTGTGTCGCCCCCACATTTTAAAGTCCAAATGGCATCACCTTGTAGTAGTAGAGTCCCATGTCGGTGATAAAGCTGTTATGCTTCGGGTCAGAGACATGCATCGTGATTTAGTTATACCCGGAGTAAGCATCCATAAAGGACAGAATCTCATGGCTAGCAGTTCGATCTACTAACTAATCAATCCTCGGGAGTGGAAAGTAGTCTTTAGGGCATGCGTCGTTCAAGTTAGAGAAGTCTACATGGGTCTGCCATTTTCCATTCGACTTTCTAACGAGGACCGCGTTCGCTATCCATTTTGGGTACAATGATTCTCGAATGAAGCCATTTGCCAGTAAGGTTTTCACTTCTTCGCTCAGTGTCACCGATCCTTCCGGACCTATACTACTTTTCTTCTGCTTCACAGAAGGTTTCCTTGGGTCGATGTTCAGGGAGTGCAAGCAACTAAGGAAGAAATCCCGCATATATCTACATGGAACCAGGCGAACATGTCATGGTTGTCCCGTAGAAAACCAATCAGCTAAACCTTTAGATCCCACTCCAGACCAGATCCGATCTTCATAAGTTTCATAGGGTCACTATCATTGACTTCCACAATCTCCAAAGCCTCTCCGAGCTCGGCTGCGGCCCCCTCTCCTCCATCTCTCAGGTCAAGCTCGTTGTGAGGATCACTGGTAAACTCGAGAGGGGGGCTCTCCTTTAATTGCTTCGCGAGGGAGTTCTTAGCGCAGTAGGCAACTTCTGCACCTTTCCCTTTCTCTCTCTGATTGTTCTCCCGAAGCTCTACAACATAACGTTCCCTAGTGGTGTCTTGATTTCCTTCCACCACTCCTATCCCATTGGTCGTCGGGAACTTCATCATTAAACACCACGTGGCCACTATTGCATGAAAATCAGATAAGGTGGTCATCTTGGGAAGGCATTGTAAGCTGAGAATCCATCCACCAGCATGAAAGTTTGCTTTCACATGGCTGATCGGGGACGGGTTCCTATCTCAACAAAGAAATCCAACCTCTCTAAGGGAATGGTGTCTTCTCTCGTGAAACTATGTAGTCGTTGGTTGCAGGATGTAACATCTTCCATGGAAAATCCCATCTTACCGAACACATCTTTGAATAAAATGTTCACTAAACTTCCATCATCTATCAAAATCCTATGTACTTCTATTGGGCCAAGCATAGCAGTAATTTCCATTGGATCCGTACGTAGGTACTGCTTTCCTCGTAGGTTATTATCATCAAAAGCTATCACCTTATGCTCCCGTTGGGAAGTTTTAGCTCTCTGTTCCTCACTTATTGTGCATACATAAGCATCTCCATTTTTTAAAGACTTCGCATATCGCTCCATCTCACCCTAGCTCCTGTCTAGCACACGAGGTTCCCTTGATATGGTATTAATTACTAGCCTCCCGTCTTTTCCGTGGTTGGCACTAGATCCATCACCTCCATTCCCCGGTGGGGGCTGCCTTGGGGCTTGCTTCTTGGGAGTGGGAAGTGCCTCCGGGTTCTTAACATACCTCTCCAGCTTTCTCTTCCTAACCTGTTCCTCAATTAGGTCCCGTAAATGGCGACATTCGTTGGTGTTATGTCCATGGGACTCATGGAACTAGCAGTATTTCCCAGAATTCTTTTAGCTTCTATTTCTTTCTTCGAAGCAAGCCTATTGTACTTAAGCTTTACTTAAGTGGCCATGTAGATGTTTTATATAGTATTATTTAGGTTTGTATAGGTGTTAAATCTCATGTCGGGCCTGAATCTCTTTCGATCTGTTTTCTTCTCACCGGAATTGTTAAGGTTATTGTTTTTTCTCTATGCCACCGCCTTCATCATTCTTCGCTATGGCATTCACACTATTAGAAGCTTCTGACGGTTTCTCAGTTGTTTTAGTGTACCGCCCCACCGCAGCTTCCTCCAATCGCATGTACTTTTCAGCTTCATAGAAGATGTCCTGAAGAATAGCCAGCTTCTCTGTAGCCAATCTTTGAGCCTTTTGTGTCCGAGTGAACACCACCGCATAAGGCCATAAGAGTTAGACATTTATCGGCGTTCTGGACACTAGCGGCTGCAGCGTTGAAATGGGTCAGGTATTGCCACAAGGTCTCGTCCTTTCTTTGTTTCACATCCAACAAAGAATATGAGTCCTTGTTTTGCTCTATATGAACCCGAAATTAGCTGATGAAATTTTCCTTCAACATTTACCATGAGTGGATCGTGCTGTGGGGAAGACGACGGAACCATGTAGTTGCCAAATCCAACAAGAAAAGTGGGAAACACTTGCATATAACTTCTTCTATTTCCTGCTTATTAGCATATGTTGTGTATATCGCTACAGGTGCACTATAGGATCAATCGGGCCTTGGTAAGGATCCATGGTAGGCATCTTAAACCTCCTAGGGTTCCGGGCAATCTCTAACCCTATAGAGAATGGACTACCAACTCTTGCATCGATTCCACATTCGATTCGCTTGCGGTGGACACATTCCATGATAAGTCGTGCCATACGGTCTTTTGGTTTATGGGATGAGCGGATTTGGGTTAACCTCCCCTGCTAAGGCGAGTGGCTTCTTTCATACCTCATATGATAGTTCTGTGACTTCGATTTCGTTACCTGCTTCAAGATCATTCACGGCGATGAGCTCGCCTCCCATTAGTGGTTTCCTTTGCCAAGACTAGAGAGCACTGCCTAGGTCGAAGAGGTAAATTAATGGCCACCCCTGGTCCATTACCTCTCTTGTTCGGTTCGGCACTGAACCGGTCCTCGGGTGCGGTGCACGGTTGAGCCCATGCTCGACCTGTTTTCTTGACATTTGCTCATCCAGCTCCTTCATTCACCTTATCAGAATCACTACTAGAGTGTGATCTCCATAGTTTCCTGGACCCCGGGGACTGGGATCTCTCCCTGGTTTCAATGTTGTGTTCATTTGGCTATGCCTACACTAAGAGTGCCATGACTTGATCCATAATAGCTTGTTGATGGGTGGTGAGATGAGTATCATGGTCTGCCACAACCTTGCTTTAGTCACCTCCGGTGATGGCATCCGGAGCTGGAGTATTAGAAGAATGGTTATCCTGTTCTACCGCGTCGTAGTTGGCACCCCTACTTGTAGTGCTTGCCTTGCTCTTAGATTTGGAAGGCATGTTGAGGATAGATTCTACCCCCTCGGCTCTCAGTGAAAGCACTAAAAATTGTTAAACACCTCCAATCAATTTTCATAGTTGAATAAATGAAGAATGGAAAGCAGAAAATGTAAAGAACACCAGTGTTTATAGTGGTTTAGCCATAATGGGCCTACGTCCACAATTTGGTTTTTCCTTTTTCGTATACTTTCGATGTTATAAGTATTTGATAATGAATACAATGATTCATAATAGAATAATGGTGATCTGGATGCACCGCGCAATTGATTTTGTAACCTGGAGTCTTGTAGGTCCCAAAAAGTTATCATTTTATTGCCAATTGCTTGATTATTTATAGGGATGAAGAGGTGGTGTCATTAATTAGGATATTTCCTTGTATATCTCATCCGAATGAATTATTCCTTGGAATCTGGAATATGCTTGATAATTTCCAAATATATGCATATTTCCTTCCATATTTGCATTGCTTGGTTCGGCATAGAAGTCAGTCCGGCGGGTGTTGGCTCGGCTAGGATGCATGTGGACAAATTATTGTTCAAGTTCGTATGCTTCTATATTTGGCTCGACCTCCCTTGGTTCCATATGCCATCAAGGCGCGCGTTTCGGTAGGTCAATCATCAGCGTGGTCGGGTTCATATTCTTCACTTTGGTCTGGCAGCCTCCTTGTTCAGGTAAGTGTTCCTGGTTCGGCACCCTTAGGGTACCGATTAAAATATCCTGATCATTACCCTAGGGTAATCAACAAGATATCTTGATCGTTACCTTGGAGTGTCGACCAAGATATCATGCTCGGTACCCTTGGCTACCGAACAAGAAATCCTATTCGATGCCCTATGGTACCGAGCATAGGAGATGAGGGTAGGAGCTGCTGCCTTAGGTAGGTACTGCTTCCTTCCTTTGTTGCTTCCTCTTGGCTCCCATCGAATTACAATTTCGTGGGCAAAAATGCCCAGGATAATGACGTAGTTGGTTTAAATATGCCATACGTAAAGGGGGCATGATGAAAATAATAGTCTCACATTGGGAAATATATAAATAAGATCCTGTATAAATACTAAGAGACTATATTTACATTGACCAACTGGTTTTGTGCATAACTAAAAAGTTCTCCAGACTAAAAATATGCTAATAGTGGTATTAAACCTAGAAACTTAACTAATACATATGTGCTTAACCGCCATGCATGTACTGTGCTATCTGAAATACTATGATCACGTAGTTGGCTCAAATACGCCACACGTGAAGGGGCATGATGAAAATAATAGCCCCACATTGGGAAATATATATATAAGATCGAGCATAAATATTAGGTTACTACTATTTACAAAAATACCTAGTAGTTCTCTAAAACTAAAAAGATGCTAATAAGGTTAATAATCTATTTTATTGTTTGTGTTTAACAGAGGAAAAAATATTGGAATGTCAAATATTCCAATTATGTTTGTGTACAAGGTTAATATGGCTAACCTGTTAAACCAACCAATAAGATGATTTGGATAGTGTAACAACACCAAAAATAAATCTATTTCAAGCCAATGTTTAAACCATTACCAATAGTTGTTTTGTTCACTTCATTTTTGTACTGAAAAAATTAGCTGAACAACTCTCACACCCTACAGTATTTAAACCAACCACGTATCACTTTTGAAAACAATTTAGCATCACATTAAAACGACAATCAAATTGTCGTTCGCAAAGTGATTGCTATTTTAAATACAACGACAGTCACTTTGACTTAGTATTTCCATCTCTTATATCCCACATCAACAAGCGATCACTTTTCATAAAAAAATTAATCTAAAAGATATATATATATATATATATATATATATATATGGGCTACGATCAACGGTCCCCTTATTCAGCAACATGTTGTAGCCCCCTCATATCAGCCACAAGTTTCTATTTAAATATTTGTTTTTTCTCTCTTTTGTCACATGGACCAATATTTAAATATAAACTTGTGGCTGATATCAGGAAGCTACAAAATGTGCTAAATAAAGGGGGCTATTAATCCTATCCATATATATATATGTATGTACGTATGTATATGTATGTATGTATGTTTGTGTGTGTGTGCGTGCACGCTAAATAAAGGGAGCCAACATAATCCTTATCCATAAGAAAATTGGTGCTATATAACCCAAGGATTTTAGGCCTGTCTTACTTATAAACTGTTTAGTCAAAATTATTTCTAAGTTCTTGGCGAATAGGTGAAATAATAAAATGAATGATAATCGATATAATGCAAACCACTTTTATAAAGGGTAGGAACATTACTTATGGGTTCATTATAGGCCAATAATTTGTATTATTATTGTAAAAATAATATCACTTGTGCCATATTTACCGTTACATGTTTGATATTTCTATAGAATTAATTATCAAAGTTAATGCTACTATTTTTGTGAGAATAAAATATTGAATGGAGCCAAAAAGTAAAATTATTCCTTGAGTTAAGGAGAATGTATTGTTCAAATTGAGATAAAATGTTGAAACTGATAAATATTTAATAGGAACTGATCTTTTATATAACATAAAATAATGTATTATTTATGATAAAAAAGGAAAATAATTTTATGTCAGTGGTTGAACCTCGATAAACAAAGTTTGTCCATTTTATATTTTGAATGTTACATGAGATTAGTCGTTGAATTAACATAAAAGCTTCATATAAAACTATGATAATGGATTTAATAACGTAGAAAACATACATTTTTGTAATTATTGTTCTTTATTTTTTTATTTTGTTCATTAGTTTTAATGTTTGTCATTATTTTAGATATTGTCATAAGTAGAAGAAAATATGTTGTTTTTTCTAGAAAATTTACCATTTAAAAAAATAAAACCAATGAAATATTACCACTATAAAATATGAGATGAAAAGAAATAGTTCGAAACTCCGATCAACTATTTTTACAACAAACATTGCCAAACTGGAGAAAAAATAATAATTTGTAATAAAATATCTTAAAATGAACAAATAGAGATATGGTGTGCAGTTGAATCCCCGCTAAAGCCTCGCTAAATCCTCGCTGTAGTGTATAATGCTTTTCAACTGCTACGCCTTTTCAATATAGAACTATTATACGGTAGATCCACTTTAAACCACGCTATTGTCTGCTACACTCATCAAAGCTAGGCTTTTTAACACCCTCTTTAGCAACATTAATATAAAAAGGTTGATTTGACTAGTTATCTTTTGAACCAAATCAACAAAGTTAGGGTAAAGATAAATGCTCAATATAAATAAGAAATCTATTGTAGTCATGGAATCTGGACTACATAAATCATGTTATCCTTCGGTTAAATAATGTTTTTTATACACAAATGATATGAGAATGAGAATAAATTAACTATAAATATTTAGTTTTATAACTAATGAATCTTTTTTCACCTTTGGTATTTTCCGCTATATCACCGCAATAAATTTTTACACCTTCGTGGTTATGGAACCACTAAGGGCATTAATTGTACAAGAGATAGGTTGCAACAAAAATGAAAATAATCTCCTAAAATTTTAATTTTTAATCCTCTAACTTATCAGTTCCATTAATCCGATTGAAAACGTGTGCACCCACCACTTAAAAAACCAATTCTAAATATAGAATAAGCATGCATTAGGTATAAAAAATGAGCCCAAATTGATGCAATAATTATTAATTTTGGAATGGAAAACTCAACATATATTTACTATGTGAAACTCAATTCTAAATTAATACTATATAAATGGAAGAACGTTAAGTGATTTTATTCAGAATAAAATTAAAAGGAATGAAGTAATTAGTTTAAATTGATTACAAAATGGATAAGGGAAAATGACATATTAAACTAACTAATGCATTTGAACCAAATACAAAATTGTGTTGACCAAATAAAATTATATTGAATTTAAAAAATAAAGAATTATTAGGAGAGGAAATAAAGTAATTCAACGGATCACATAGATTATTACATTACCCATGTTTATTTCTAAGAGACGCATAACAGCATATACTCAAAATAATACTAAATGAACACATATAAAATGAACACATCCAAAAGTTGATCTTACAATTCTCTGACTTTTCAGTTCCTTTAATTCCACCGAAAACCATAAATAAAATGATCAATCCTAAATATCAAACAAATACATGTTAGGTGAAAAATGATCCAAAACCATTCAATAGTTATCGATTTTTGAGTGGAAACCTCAACACATTTTATCATCTAGAATGGGAAGCTCAAATCAAAGTTAGAACAAAATAAATAGAAGGAGATTAAATAATTTTAGTTACGAAATGGATGAGTGAATGAGACATATCAAGCTACCTAATACATTTAGAAAGAATATACAAAATTATATTGATGAAAGAAAATTAATATCTCTTTAAGAAAATGAAATAGAAAACAAAGAGGGATTGAACCTTAAATTTCGATAAGCAAATGATAATTAAAGTGACAATGATTATGTTTTTCTTTCTAAAATAAAAGCCGATCCATTTATATTTTATATCTTACATGAGATCAAATGAATAAAGTGGTTGTTAAATGAATAAAGTGATTCCTAAATATATTAGATAAAATGAGTTAAGCCGGATTTGAACTTGGGCGTTTGGGATAAAGTGAATCATGTGAAGTGAAGTTACTTTTATAACATAAAAGTGTGGTTAACAAGATTCGAACTTGTAAGTTCTTGTAAATACACTGAATCAAGGAGATTAGAGTATTCAAATTCTAAATTTATGAGAGAAAAAATATGATGTGAGATTTGACTTTAAGATATATAGTATAAGAAAATAAATAGAAGAGGTTAAATAATTTTAGTTAGAAATGGATGAGGGAATGAGACATATTGAGCTACCTAATACATCTGGAAAAAATATACAAAATTTTATTGATGAAAGAAAATTAATACTTCTTTAAGAAAATGAAATTGAAACCAGGGAGGAATTGAACCCTAAATTTTGATGAGCACACAATAATTAAAGTGCCAATGGTTGCGTCTCTCTTCTTAAAATAAAAGCTAGTCCATTTATATTTTATATGTTACATGAGATCAAATGAACAAAGTGGTTTTTAAATGAATAAAGTGATTCCTAAATATAGTAGATAAAATGAGTTAAGTCGGATTTGAACTTGGGTGCTTGAGATATAGTGAATTGCGTGAAGTGAAGTTACTTTTATAATATAAAAGTGTGGTTAGCAGGATTCAGACTTTCTATAAAAACATTGAATCAAGGAGAGTAGAGATATGGATCACACCATTAGATTTCTCTATGCTTAACGGCATCCGTATAGGACATGCTGATTTTCCTTCATTACCCTTTGATGAAAAGTGGCATGATGCATATATGATATTTGGATTATTTCCCCATTTGTTTTAAATTTCTAAAACCTTTCAGTCTGCTACAGCTATTTGAGTAAGCATGGTTTTCGCTACTTTGGAGGATATACTTACTCATTATATACCTGATCATGTTTTGGAGTTAGCTCGACTATTCCTCTTTTATCTTATGTGACACACATTTTTTACTGTTGCTAGTTCTTGTGTGTATGTCGAATATTTGAATATAGTAACCCAATTGATTTCGATACCCCAATATTGTATGATTGGGGTACTGCTATTTTGGCCCATTTGTACCAATCACTAGTTAGGAAGTGTATTGCAAGCGAATTTGTGCGGTTTGGGAGTTATTGGAGTATCGACACTTTGTGTATTTCCATAATTTCAAATATGTGACGATCATGGGAGATCATTCTTTATTGTTCACTCACATTAGGTTTTTACATTTGAGAATTGGAAGCAGAAAGCTAGGCGTATACATCCCATTGTGGAAATCAGCTCTATTTGAGATTAGACAGAGACCGGCTCGTTTGGTATCCCTTTCAGAATAGTATTTATGACCTTGATTTGGTTTAGACAGCCCAAAAACTTAGTAATCGCTAGTTTTTATTTGTTTCTATTCCGACCGATTTAGGTTGTTGCTAGTATTTGGGAAAGCATCGCTTTCGACAACTGATGACTTTGATGCTATTCTTGATGACCCTCATATGTATACAATTCTTGGTATGGTTTACAGTCCAAATGAGTTGCGTGCAGCACGTTACATGGGTTGGTGGTTAGTTAATATATTTATCATCACCGGTGTGCGTTACACGACATTCTGGTGTAGATATTACAGTAGTCGTGGTGGTACCATTTTACATTCAGCTTCAATTGGTTTGGTTACATCATCTGCCCTTCGTCATGTGATACTCCCATCACTTGGTCAGGATGTTACCTAATAGATTTAGGGTTACATTATGCCTGATTGTTTTTTTGCTGTTGGTTATGTTGGTTGGACTATGACAGTTTCGACATCCAATGGTATTTATAAATATGTTAATGTTTTTCACGGTCTTCACTTGATTAGTGCCCCGATCCCACTTAGATTTTGTATCACGACTCATAGGATTTGTAGATGGGTGTACAACATACCAGTTACATTGAGCACAGATGTAACATTGACTACCATGAGAACATGTTAAGACAACAGTGCGAGGCATTAGAGCGGCAAGCAGTGGAAACACCGGGTACATGCACAAGCTGTAGAGGCTTATTATAGGTCACAAAACCAGGCTTCAAAAGCATGATTAAGAGTGCGGTTAGAGGAGGAGTGGAAGATGATTAGTGACTTTAGGATTTACTATGACCACCTTGCTGGCAACTCTGACAATACCAAACTACGGCATCGCAGTTCCCACCCGGGAAACTATTAGTATTCATTATATATTTTTGTTAGGTAGTTATGTCTATTATGTTCTACAGTTGAATATGTACATTTATCAACTGCTATATTCATTGATTATGTACTTTTGCTACATAGTTATGTCTACTATGTTCTTTTGTTGGATATGTATGTTTTTCGATTTTTATGTTCATTAATTATGTATTTTTGCTGGGTAGTTATGTCTACTATGTTCTATTGTTGGATATGTACATTTATCGACTGTTATGTTCACCGACTATGTATTTTTGTTAGGTAGTTATGTCTAATATATTATGTTGTTGGATATGTACATTTATTGACTGTCATGTTAGTTGAATATGTATTTTGTGGTTTGTATCATTTATCACATAAATTGGATGTTTGAAAGAATGTTTTTGTCGTATGCACATAGTTGTACAACATTGTTCATTTCTATTAATGTCTACTCATAGCATATGCACAATGCTGTACACTATATTTTTGTCATATGCACAATCGTGTATCATTTATCATTTATTTTGTACATTCAATTCTTTTCTATTCATGTCTTATGCACTACTGCTTAGTGATGTTACATGAAGGAGCAGCGAGGGATCCATTCATGTAAACTACAGTGTTGTTCAGTGATGTTACATAAAGGAGTAGTGAGTTGTTCGTTCATGCCATGTACAATGTTATTCGGTGATGTTACATAAAGGATCAGTGAGTTATCAATTCATACCATATACAGTCTCGTTTAGTGATGTTACACAAAGGAGAAATGTGTTGTCCATTCATGTCCTGTACAAACAATGTTGGTGTATCTCATTATATATTTCACCCTCGCATCCACCCAAACCATACTATAAATAATGTCAATTTCTTACCAATCAAGCTAGTAAGGATAAGGAAAACTTGACCATCCTATGAGTCCTAGTCCATCTTATATGGAGGATCTTATTGAATGGTATTGGTATGTCAAGATGGAAGAGAGGCACTACCAGGACATGCAAGAACATTAGGTGGAGCTTAAACAACAAAGATTACTACAAATATATTTTTAGTAAGACCAATGTGTAATTTATGACGGTTGGAGGTTAATTAATGAACATGTAATTCATGGTGATCATAGGATAATTAATGGTGTGATCAAGAATCAAGAAGTAGATTCTCATCCAGTATGTTATCATCATGGATGGCCTGTTGCGACCATCGTCGTCAAGCAGTAGTGATATTGATATAAGATTTTTAGGATGTATAATGTTTCCTAAATGGTATAATTTTCTAAAGTAGGTTTATGTTCTACTGGCTCGTAGAGCCGCCGAATATGCTTTAGAGCTAACAAGGGAGATAGCATTTCTATGAGGTCAACTATGAGCGCTGCAGACTGAAGAACCTCCAAGACATCATTGAACTAACAATATACTTTATTATTTTTAGTTTCCATATTATGTGTCATTTTGTTTGTTTGTATATCTATGTTTGTTATACAATGTATATCTATGTTTTTTATGTAATGTATCTTTATATCTGTTATCCAATGCATCTTTATGTTTGTTATGTAATATATCTTTATTCTTGTTATGTATGACTTTTAACATATGTTTTACACGAGATAAGATATTTAATAAAAATACATACACATGACACAAACTTAATAAAGACACATACATACCACACATACTTAAACACTTGTGTAATGTACTAAAGACATACTACATAACTACATAACCACATAACTAAGACATACTAAAATGATTAAACATACATATCTCACATATTTAATTAGGTGGATATCTCGTTTGATTACTATACCAAACATTAAAAGCTTCATGACCGATAAAAGTTCCATTATATTTGAAAAGGTATATGGGAGTCGTAAGTCGGGATAACATTGGAATTATTTTTCTGCAATCACTTCTTCCACAACTTTAACCTATCTTTTACAATTTATAATAAATGAAATGTGAGCACTTCGAGTATCCATATAAGTTTGTTATGAACTACAGTCGGGATGGTTATTGTATTCGTGGTTAATAATAATCCATATATATATCTTGTATCATCCCTTATTCCTTTTATTTATTTTCTACAACTATATATGATTTTACTAAAATTAATAAATTATGTGATGACTAAGATGAGGTTGTCATCGGTATTCTATAATGGTAGGCACTTTCTTAAATATATGAATTTTAATGGTTGGAAAAGACATGCCATCTAACCAATCCACATAGCATAGCCAAAGACCGTTCAACCGGTACATGTGTCACCCATTAGGCTTAGGAAAACAAACACACTTGTGTGTGTTTAGAAAAGACATGACATCTCACGAATCAACACACCTTAGACAAGGACCATTTAATCGACACATGTATCATCCATTGGGCTTAGGTAAGCAAATATAGTTGTGTTTGTTTAGAAAAAAAATGTCATGCACCAATTCGCACGCCATAGCCATAGATTGTTTGATGGGTATATGTGTCATCCACCGCGCATGGGTAAACGAACACACTTGTGTTTGTTTGGAAAAGACATGTCATCTCACATATCCGCACATGATAGCCCATAACCGTTCATTCGGTAACGCGTCATCCGTCGCTCTTGGGTAAACAAACACACTTGTAACTTTTTGGAAAAGACGTGTCATCTATATAAGGAGCTTTATATGTTCACTTACAATCACAACAACTCTTTTACCACCTCAATCTCTTACGATAAAATAACTACTTATTCCTTTTAAGTTAAAGACAAGGTATCACTAACATTATTACAAACAAATGATGGAAGAAATGTTAGATGACGAAGAAAGTATTGTCTTATAATTATTGAATGTAGTTAACTGATACGTTATAGCCATGAACAACTATTTGTAAGAATACATCATTTAAATAACCTAGAAGTGTAGTTAAGTGAAGCAATTATCGATAAAAGAGAGATTATAAGTGTAACGATCGCCTTTTCGACCTTCAAATGTCGACACTAATACATCCACAGTATTCACATGCTGAACACCCATGTTCCGAAAAGATAGGACGTTAGGTTGAAAGGAAAAAAGCAAACAAACAAGAAGAGGAGAATATAAATCATTAGAATCTCACATGCGGAATGATAGTATATAATATCTCAAAAAGAACTTTACAAAGGAATACTGTTTGGATACAATAATCAGAGCAAACTAACCTATCATTAGCCTGGATAGCTATAACAGCCTGTTCTTAAAATTGCTGATAAAAATAAACAATGCAATGCAGCGGAAATAAGAATACTATGGAAGGAAATTATCCATCTCCTCTCCAAGAGCCCCAATACACATCAACAGAATCTGAAAACATTTATGGGGCTGATACGAGCATTAGAATAAAATAACACCCGAATCAGTCGGGTAAACCAGTGTGAGAAACAGAAATGATCATATGGATTTTTATATATATAAAAACCTTCAAAAATAATGGTATCTCATAAAACTACGCCGTAAATAAACACGGATGGGTTTTTATCTTATGATAACCAGACCATTTCATAAGAAAATCTAGTGGTATTGTAATAATGTCAAGATGGAAAAATAAATATATAACATATTCTGAATGGTTACATTTGTTACATTCAACAGCATTTTAGAGTACATTTAAAACCGCTAAGGCATGTTCATATATGGATTTTCCACGAAGATCTCTCCAGTAAAACTCGTAAGTAAACTGAGACCAATCCCATGACAAGGATCAGAAAACACCTTTCGAGCGTCGTATATCTGTAAACAAAATAAACCATGAGGTAAACACAACCAGCTCACGCCCTAATACGTGAACCAAGTATCATTAACTCCCCATGTTCAACAGATCTATAAACATACTCTAGATATTGAAATTGATGTACCCCTATTTGGATTAGCTAAACCCAGGATCATGCATACTACTATGTCTTTAGTCACTTTTCCAATGTAGAGGCTACGTTCGCCATCTTTCACATGAGTCTTCATCACTCGAACAGATTATGAATCCCTAAATGGATTCCGTCATCTCGAACAGATCTCAAAACCACATATGGATTCCAGCATCTTAAACATATTCACTACCCAGAGATAGAACACGTATCTCAGTCTTGAAGTGGTTTTCGATAAGTAGAATACTTACCAATCCCGGTCTCTTTAAGACTAAATTGACGAATTTGGTCATATTCAACAACAATGAAAATGATTGCATAAGGAAATTAAGTCCCGTATACTTCCCTATAAGTAAGTAAACATACAAGCACTATCAATTCATCCAAAGCACAATCAAGTCACACAAACTACTTTTAATCCCTTTTTAATTAATTTGTCCTTTATTAATTAAAACCCTTTTTATTGGTAAAGCTCCTTTTTATCTAATAAAACTTCTTTCGTTAATCAAAACTTCCTTTATTAGTTAATACTCCTTTATTAATTAAACTTCCTTTATGTATTTTTGTGTGTGTGTATAAATTCTCTTTCTAAAAGGTATATACTTGTATCGTGTTGTTCCACTATTCATTTATACTCTTTTCAATACCTCAAAAGTATTCATAAACTTGTCTCAACGGTATAAGTATATTCACAAATCATTTAGCAAGATTTACTTACTTAAAAAAAATAATCAAAAAGGTTAAAAAATATATTACTCAAACATTGTTACTATAAACCCCTTCTCTTTTATAAATTAAATATATTACTTTTCCATTTTTTAATAAAAGATTTCAATACTTGTTATTATCTTTAAAATTCCATTATTAAAGATCTAATTGTATATATAATATTTTTCCACTTTATAATATAATCAAAGGGTTTAAAAACAAATGTTACTAAAACATTGTTTACTACAAACCCAAAACACTTCATATTTAATCATTATCTTTCAAACTCTCTTTTAAAAGTTTAATTACATTTATAAGGGCTTAAGACAAGTTTTACTCAAACATTTCACAACAAACCCAAATCATTCCATACTTTAAAAACATTTCTCTTTAAACTTGCTTTTTAAAGATTTAATTATACTTAAGGGTTTAAGACAAGTATTATTTAAACCATTGTCACAACAAACCCAAAACATTCATTTATACTTAACTTTAAAGTATTCATTACCAAATATCTAATTATATTCCTAAGTATAATTAATAATAAGGGTTAAAAAAATGTTACTAAAACATTTTTTACTACAACCGAAAACTATTTCTATACTTATATATATCATCTTTAAAACATTCTTTTTAAAGATCTAAGTTAATTATATTTGATTAAGTTCGATAGTCGACTAATCGAAAATCCATTTTAAACAATTGCTTATATAAATCAATATTTATATACTTAACTCATTTTCGATATTTCAGCTTATACTATTCCTCGCCCAAGAGTGAAGGCAGGTAAGTTAGAGTACTGGTCGCATCAAAGCCTTGCCTAGACACTTCATTCTTGAATCTCATAAATAGATAAATCTACTTGTCAGCTTTTAGTGTTAAGCTTACTCAATTACCTTTTTCAAAAATTTAAAAATACTTGTAAATAGGTTTTAAATATCTATGTAAAATATTACTTGAAAATAACTAATTTATAATTTGATAAAAACATGTTTTATATTATAAAACCTCTTTACTCTGAAAATACATATATAATTATTAAAAATGTATCTAAACATGAAACCAATTTTAAAACACTCTAATATAAGTTAGAAAACAATCCTAAAAAATTAGAGAAAAATACTTAATTTAAATATCATTTTTACACAATTTATAGTTTCAAACAGCAAAGATAGCATTTCTAGAAATGTTGTCTAAAGTTCTGTTGCATGTTTTTAACATGTTTTGCTACAACTTTGCCCCTAGTTTTCGATGCTTTAGCAAATGATTTTCGATTCAGTCCTTTTACAATAGTCGTTATAAATTGGGTACTTAAAAACAATGAAGAAAAATCCTAAAGAATATCTTTTAATTATTTTATAGGAATTTCCAAAAACAAGGTATTTTTCGAAGTGCTCATATAACAACTATTTTGCTATAACTTTTTCCAGTTCGTTCAACTAGCTATCAAATGATTTAAGCTTTTAAAATTTTAAAATAATAACAAAATATATTTTACTTGTTAAAATAGTAAAGAAATCCCTAAAGAAGTTTCTATAAAAATAAATGCTATTTTCTAAAAATAAGGAATTAAAATTTTCGATATAGCTACTATTTTTACTTCAAAAATTTCTTAGCTTTGTTTGATTAATTTCACAACTTCCCAAAAATATCCTTTACTTTCCAAAACACTTATAGAAGTGTAAATAACAACCAAAACAAGTTATATCAAGATATGTTCACAAATCACCAAATTACACAAGTTAAAGTTAAGGGATTCAAAGTGCGTTTGTAGCGACTATCGCTATATGGACAATTCCATATTCAATTCAATATTTAATGCCATTCAATTACATAAACCAATGCCTTCCAAGATACAACAATTACACAAATAACATGTTATTCGAAGCACATAAATATCGGTTATAACTTAATTAGGATCTATTATCATAGTTTTTAGCAAATACTTTAACAAGGTTTTAACAAGCAAATTAACAAGTTATTATTTTCATTTAAGGTAAGATAACTCATATTTATTCAACCAACTACCAAGATTCAAGAAAGCTTCAAAACCTCCTCCCCCTTCATTTGCTGATGTCCCAAGCCTTCCCTCTCTCTTCTAACTCATGGACAAGGGCCTTGCACCCCCTTTCCTCCATCTTTTCTTTATTATTAGGTACTAAACATGTTCTAATGATGATATAAGAATTTTGTGAAAGTATGATGGGGAAAGGAGTTGGTTTGAATAGACTTTAGAAAGCTAGAGAGGAGAAAGAAGAAGATGAAGACATTGGTTTTTGAGTGTGTGAATTGGTGAAGAAATGAAGAGAGCCTTAGGTGCTTATTCATAGGCTTGAGAATTAGTGATTAAAGACTAAGAATACCCTTCCTTGACTCCAACATGACAAAGCCATGACTTAGTACAAACACAACATACTCTTACCCACACCTTACCTTCCTTAAATCACTCCTTGATTCAAGGGTCCTTTTGTTCCCTTAATTAAATTCTTTTAAATTAATTAATTTTCTTAGGAACTAAGGTGATTTAATACTCGTTAATGTGTTTATATTTCACTGTACAAGTTCTACAGAGTTCGAACAACTTTTGTTGAATAAAAAGTCATTTTTTAATAAAACGTTTTTCGGTCATATTTCAATATTTATTCAAAGTGTATATTTTTGTAAAAACATTTCAAAAATAAGTTTTCTATCGTTAGTTATTAATTAAAAAGTGTTTAACAAGATTATAAAATCATATTTAATCAAATTAAGACCTAGATTCAAATATTTAAATAATTCAGATATTCAAATACGTAGTGTTCGACATTCTGAGTTGTTACAACAAGGATGGACATGACAAACTTATTAGATGCTACTTCATCGATAATCCGACTTATAATGTGTCTCTTTTCGATGAAGATTTTGCATGTGTCCTTTTATCTTACAAAATTTATATGAATCAAATCCCTATTTTACGTACAAAGTAAATGAAGTGCATGAAACTGTAATTTCTCTACACATCAAAATATATGTTGCATTACAGATATCAAGTTACAATACGAATAAAGATCATCGAGATGAATATTTTAGGATTGCATGATCAACGAAAATTGAATGCCTGAAGGAATTCTACAGGGGTATCATCGATTAGTTTGGGACCAAGTACCGACATACACTATGTGCTAACAATATAGCCCATTTACTAGCAAAAGGTTAGGGTCATGGGTTTCTAGGAATGTTAGGCAACTTTAAACTGCTTGCATTAGGCATGGAAAAATTACCCAATGGGCTGGCAAGGAATGTCTACTGGTTATAATAAGGGTCCTACCATCATTCTTGAAACGGATACTTTTGATGACCTATGGTTTTCGCATGCATTCTTTGGAGTGCCTGGCTCATGAAATGATATCAATATTTTGAGACAGTTGTACTTGTTTTTGGAGTTAACAAGTTGTACTTCAATAGATGTCAAGTCCGAAGTTGGAAATAATATATATAAAATGGGTTATTATCTTGTTAATGGAATATACACTAAGTGATTCAAGTTTTCAAGGTACCTAGCACAGATTAAGTGGCTATTCATAAAAAAAAGCTACAAAAATGACATCAAACTTGATTTTGGAGTTTCATAAGACAGGTTTCATATCATACGAAATCCAGCTCGCTTTTATAATGCCAAGGTTCTTTCTCAAATATTGTATGCATGTATTATAATACATAATATAATTTTTATGGTTAAGAGGGAAGGTTACAAAAGAACCAACAAAGCAACTATCTTAAAATATTTCGAGGCTCCAATGCGAGAGAGCACAAGGATTAGAATATAATGGAAGAGTACACCACAACAATGAAACATACTAAAGACCGAAATTCATATTATGCTTTACGTGACCAATTAGTAGGCCATCTTTGGATGCATAAAGGCATGAGTAGGAGAGCAATACAATAGTAACAACATATTTGTACTGCTTGTTTATTTGTTACTTTATCTACTTTGTATTGTTTGTTATTTCTGTTTGTCAGTTTTTCTATTTTTATTAATTATATGTTTTGAAATTGTATGCATACTTCATGAGTTTAATGTTAAAAGTGTAAAAGTAATTACTATTTTCTCACATTAAAATATGACATTACACAATCCAACACCGATCTAATCATTCAACACATGAAACATTGGAAGATACATGATACATTAAACATCATACTAGAAATTACCACCTTTGAGTCCGTAGAAACCTCCACTTGTACTACCATCATCCCTTCCATACTTCACTAGCTCTTATTCCACCATCTCATGCCATAATGACGAAAACTTGCTCATATCACATCTCATCGGTTTAATCCTAACCTTCTTACGTTGCCTAACATCTTTTCTATCTTTTCTTTTCATGCTAGATAGCTTTAGAGTTAAACGAAATATGTTTCAGACAGAAGTGTTTTGCAAAGAGTCTCGTATAGTATTGTATATAATGATAATGGGCCTGTATTGTAAAGAGCCTGTATTGTAGCCCATACTTATTACCATCTGATCTGTATAAATAGTAGAATAATGCTGTATTAGAAATACTGAGATAATAAACTTCTTCATCAATTCTGTTCAAATTCTTTACATGGTATCAGAGCCAAAATACTCAGCTTAACAGCATTCTTATCCAAAAATTTAATCAGAGAAAATCAATCTCATCTGTCTCTATACAAGAAACACCATCAGTTTGAATTTCATCATTTGGTGTTTTCTTTAACCCTCAGATTAATCTCATCATTGGGTTATTCTCCATCCCTCCTTTGAAAATCTGTGCCTTTCCAAGAAAAGTATTCAAAGTTCTGGCTGCTCAAATTTTCAAAAGACTCTCAAAAAAACTCATAATTCAGAAATCACATCAGACAGAAAGAAAGGCAGTGTTGTGCCAAGAAAATTATCAGAAAATAGTCATCATCTAATTTTCTGGCTGCATCATACCTGAAAAGGTTCAGATTTCATTTCTTGATTACTGAAAAGAATTTCTTGAGTTCTTTATTTCTTTTCTTGTTCAAAATTCTTCATCATAGGAGAAGAAAGCTCAGCCACATCATCAAATCCACAAAGTTCATATCAGATGGCCACAGAAAGTCTTCTCAAAACCATTATTAGCCCTCAAAGCCAACTTATTACAGCGCAACTTGAAGAAGATAATTATCTTCTCTGGAAAGTTTAAGTTGAAACAACAGTTAGAGGCTATGGCCTTGAAGGGTTTCTTCTGGGTACAATACCAATTCCACCAATGTTCATAACTAATCAAGAAAATAAAACTGCCAGCAATGAAGAATTCATAAAGTATCAAAGACAAGACAGTCTAATATGTTCATGGCTTTTATCTTCCATAAGCATGAAGCTACTGCCTCAAGTTATAGGTAGTAAGACAGCTAAAGGAATATGGACCACAGTTGAAAGAATTTTTAACTCTCAATCTACTGCAAAGATAATGCACTATAAGAGACTTCTTCATAGTATCAAGAAGGATAATCTGTCTATGGGAGAATACTTAGCAAAAATCAAAACCACTTGTGATTTACTTGAGGCAGCAGGTCACAAAATTACAGATTCAGAACAGGTGTTGATTATATTAAGTGGTCTGAATGATGAATATGAGTCAGTTGTTGCTGTTATATCATCTCAAAGATCAACACCTCCTATTGAAGATGTGCACTCTATATTACTTGCACACGAAGAAAGAATTGACTTCAAGAAACCAACAGACTCTGATATGTCCATTAACTATGCATCAAATAATAAAAACAAGAATCAATACAATACCAAGATAGATCAACAGAATCAAAGAAGTGGTTAGTCCTAAAGAGGAAGGGGCAGAGGAAGATGGAATAGCAATAACAGACCCAAATGTCAGATTTGTGAAAAGATTAGTCATACAGCACCTAAATGTTACTTCAGGTTGAATTTGAATTATGTTCCAGGGCAAAGTTCAGGCAACCAAAGAAACAATAATTTTACTGCAAATTTAGCACAAGTGCAATCTGGGACTAACAGTCAATCAGATAACAGTGGAAATCAAAACACAAGGCCAGAACACATACAACATGATGCTTGGTATCTAGACTCTGGAGCTACAAATCATGTCACAAATAATCTTGACAACTTAAATCTAGGATGCAAAGAGTAAAAAGGTACACAGTCAATTTCCATAGGAAATGGTGAGTCTATAAATATCACTCATTCTGGAAAAGCATATATCAGAGGTGCTAGACAATTATTTCTAAATAATTTATTAAGAGTGCCAAAAATAAAGAAAAATCTAATCAGTGTTTCTCAATTTGCTAAAGACAACAATGTCTACTTTGAGCTTTTTCCAAAATACTGCTTTGTTAGAGACATTCTGACTAAAGAAGTTTTATTGCAGGGTGATGCTGACAGAGGATTATATTGTTTCAAAGTAGTTAGTCATATCAATCATGGAAAAGATCATCAAAATTTTAATCTTTCAGAAGCAACACAAACTACTAATCATAAAGATATTCTAGATCTATGGCATTACAAGCTTGGACATTCAAATATCAATGTTGTTAAAAAAATTCTCAATGATAATAAAATTGCTTTTGATGATGTTTCCTTACCATATGTTTGCACTTACTGTCAAATGGGTAAAAATCACAAGTTGGCATTTAATTTTTCTAGTACTGTTTATTCAAATCCCTTAGAATTAGTAGCTATGGATTTATGGGGTCCTGCTCCAGTATATTAAGATTATGGGTACAAATATTATATATCTTTCATTGATGCTTATTCTAGATTTACTTGGATTCACTTCCTAAAAAATAAATCTGACACATACAATGCTGTGATTCACTTTATATCTCTGGTTGAAAAGCAGACCGGCTATCAAGTTAAAACTATACAATCAGATGGTGGTACTGAATTCAAGACACTAATCAAATATTTTAATAAAAATGGGATAGTTCATAGAATAACATGTCCTCATACCTCTGAACAGAATGGTCTAATAGAGAGAAAACATAGGCACATAGTAGAGACTGGACCTACACTTCTAGCTCAGGCATCTTTACCCTTAAAGTTTTGGCCAGACTCATTTAATACTGCTGTTTATCTAATTAACAGATTGCCAACAAAGGTTTTAGAAGGAGTAAGTCCTATTGAAAAATTGTACAATGTGAAACCAGACTATCAAAGTTTAAAAGTTTTTGGATGTTTATGTTTTCCCTACTTAAGACCATACAATAGAAATAAACTTGAGTTTAGATCTCAACCATGCACTTTTATAGGATATAGTACTAACCAGAAGGGATATAAATGCTTAGATAACAAAGGAAGAATCTTTGTTAGTAGACATGTTGTATTCAATGAACACATATTTCCTTTTAGTAATGCAGATATGAAGACAACAAAGAAAGTTCTTAATCCAAGAACTTCAATACCTGATTTACCTGTCTACTCAGATGAATGGCATTATAAGGAAACTGAAAGGACTGTTGAAAACTCCGATTCACCACTGCCATCAGATAATGAACCAGGAGAAACTTCCAACTATCACAGTCAGTCTCCATATCAACCTGTCAGTCAAAGTCAACAAGTCAGTGAAGAAAGTACAAGCTCTCAACAGAATACAATTGAAGACAATAGTGATCAGACAAACAGAAGTGAATCTCATGTCAGACCCAGTCACCCCATGATCACTAGGGCTAAAAGTGGTATATTCAAGCCAAAGCTCTACATTGCCACCACAATAACTGAAGAACCAGAAAACTTTGATCAAGCTGTTAAAGACAAGAATTGGAGAACAGCTATGGATGAAGAGTATAGTGCTCTCATAAAAAATAAAACATGGGATTTAGCTCACCCCCCAAATAACAAAAATATAGTGGGATGCAGATGGACATACAAATTAAAAAGAAATCCAGATGGATCCATTGCCAGATATAAAGCTAGACTTGTGGCTAAGGGTTATACACAACAATATGGATTTGATTTCAATGAGACATTTTCACCAGTAGTTAAACCAACAACTGTCAGAATTATACTTACTATTGCTCTATACAAAAACTGGTGCATTAAACAACTGGATGTTAATAATGCCTTTCTGAATGGTGTTCTACAAAAGGAGATATACATGGAGCAACCACATGGATACAATCAAAATACAGATTATGTGTGCAAGCTGAATAAAGCTATATATGGGCTTAAACAAGCTCCAAGAGTCTGGTTTGATAGACTGAAATATACTTTGATAAAACTTGGGTATCAGTCTACCAAATTAGACAACTCTCTTTTTATTAAAAACAGTAAAGAATCAATTATATATATTCTAATATATGTTGATGATCTTATTGTAACAGGTAACAATAATGAAGACATCAACAATCTCATTCTGTACTTAGACAAAAAATTCTCTGTTAAAGTCCTTGGAGAGATTAACTACTTCCTGGGCATCGAAATCATAAGAAAACCAAATTCAGAAATAATTCTCAGTCAAAGAAAATATATAACAGAAATACTGCTCAAGTCAAAAATGAATGAAGCAAATCCTCAACCAACTCCTATGATAAGCAACTGTCAATTTTCAAAAAGAAAGAGAGAACCAATATTTAATGTTAAACAATACAGAAGTGTTGTTGGTGCATTACAATATGCAACAATAACTAGGCCTGATATATCATACAGTGTTAACAAAGCTTCTCAATTTATGCAGGAACCTTTAGATGAACACTGGAGAGCAGTAAATGTTATCCCGCCTTTTGGCAAGGCCGTGACACCAAAAAATTGACTAGAAATCAATGAAAGTCCACCTTGGAAATCTGTTACATCACAAGTTCACCATGGATATCGATGAAATTTGCCTGAGTTCGGATCGGGCTACAATTGATAAGACAGGTCGAGCAAAGCCGTGGGAACCAACGTTCCAAATTTCGAGTCAATCCGAGTTCGTATGCTCAAGCATATGATCGATTCAAGATAGAGAAAATAGCCCTTGCTCGAATCCATGGATTACGCTCTAATTCGAATCCATAGGCAGGGGTCCTGTTCATATCCATCCGCCTGAGGTCACTCCGTATCCATCCAGTTGTAGTGCTTCGAATCCATGAAGTCATTCCTCTTCGTATCCATCAGGTTTGCCTTCGTTCGAATCCAACAAGTCGGAGCACTTCGAATTGATGAGGCTACTTCACTTTGCATCCTTAGCGTTGAAGACCTTCGACCCCGTTCCCTAAAGAGCTTCGAATCTACCCTGTGGAGACAACTTCGAATCGATCAATACTTTTTTTGATCGATTCGAACGAACACCCATTCGATCGATCCGAAGAAGCATGTCTTCGAATCGATTGCCTCGAAACCAGGAGGAAGCGGCTAAAACCATGGATTCGACCCAGTAAACTCGGAGAAAAAGATGGGTTGACCCGAGAAACGCGCGTGCCACATCACCATATGCACGCACCATCCATCGATTTGACCCTATCGATTCGATGGGATCGATTCGAACGAAGGGATTCAACCAGAAATGCAATCTTGAATCGATCGTAACTCGAGTTCCACAAGTCCAAATGCTATGAAATTTTTACAGTAGCTTGAGCACATGTTGAAGAATGTTCACACCAAATTTCAGCTCGATTGGACAATTTCTTGATCGATTTGAACGTAGCTTCGTATCGATCCCAAAGTGGGCCCGGATTTCCAGAAAGCGGGCATGTGGGCCCCCTCACGTGCCAGAACTGGTCTCCCTTCAGTTTAGGCGAAATATCAGCCTCCTACACCTATAAATAGAGTCCCTGGTCATTCAGAAAAGAGGTCGGACAATTCTAAGAGCTAAAGAGCGCCCAGACTTTGCCAGATTTACTCAGAATCATCACTGCTTCCTTAGATTCAGATTATAATCATAAAATCAGTTGTATTACATCAGAAGAAATTGTAATCATCAAGGGAACATCAATAAAATCATCAACTTCAGAGTGGACGTAGGCAAGATCGCCGAACCACTATAAATCTCGTGCTTCTATTCATTATTTCTGAATTGTGATACTCTGTTTGCTTAGATTTGAGATTTGTGTGTGAATATTGTTGATTTATATTCATACACTGGTGCTTTCACAACATTCGGGGTATGTGACCAATTTTGGCGCAAACACTTTGGTGCTTTCACTGAGAACTGAACTCAGTAGTTCTATCATTTGAAAGTCGAATCAGAAGGCTAAGAAATTTAGATCTAAATCATCATGACAAGACAAACAAGTAGGAGGCAGAGACCAGAACAAAGTCAGCATGAAGGGAGTCAAGAGGCATCCTCAGGGGCAAACCAAGCATCGGTCTTCATCACCAGGGATGAGATGGTGACAATGATGAAGAGACAGGAGGAAATGATACAGAATTTGCTTCAACGGATTGGGCAACTTGGAACGCAAAATCAGGGAGCAACCGGAATCCAGAACGGAGCCGGACCATCTGGCGCAGTGCCGGAGCTGGGGGGCACATATTTAGGACATGTTGGTCCAATCCCAGGAAGAGAGACAAGGACATCCGAGCAACCTGGCGGCGATAGAGGGATGAACGCTCAGCCAGGGGGGCAGACACCCGAAAGCTCGCACGGACTCGGGGGGCAGATCGAAGGTAGTGAACGAGGACTACAGCTTGGAGACAACGATAGATTGGCAGAGATGGTCAGGCGAGCCATGAGAGGTGGATTAGTAAACAGAGATCTTGAAGACGTGAACATGAGTCCCTTTTCTCCTACGATTAGGTTGGCTAGGAACCCACCAGAATTCAAACTGCCAACAGTGGAAAGGTATGATGGGAGGACGGATCCTGCGGTCCATCTAACGAGGTATATAAGGCACATGGAAGTGCTGGGGGCATCACAGGAAGTCATGGCCCGGTGCTTTTCATTGTATTTGACAGACATAGCAGCTTTATGGTTCAGACAGCTAGAGAGCGGCTCCATTGGGACATGGACCGATTTGATTGAGAAATTTATGAGGCAATTCAGGGTTCACATTTCAAGACCCAAGAATGTGATGAGTTTGGCAACACTAAAGCAGAAAGCTGGGGAATCTTTGAGGAATTTCCTGACACGATTCAATGCGGCAGCAGCATCGGTGGATCGGCCAGATCCATCCATGGTTATGATGGCAGCTGTGTCCGGAGTAGCTGACGGCACAGAGTTCAAAAATTCACTAACTAAGGATCCGCCTATGGACCTAGGAGAATTCTATCACGAGGCAAAAAAGTTTTTGCGATTGGAAGACGCTAATACTGAAAGAGAAGAAGGAGTGGGAATAGAAGTTTATGCAATTAAAGACAAAAAGCCTCTCGGAAAGGACTCAGGCAAGGATAAAGGAAAACGAAAGGCTGAGGATAGTGGTGACGGGCCAAAGAGACTGCGGAGAGAGCCACGATTCACCACCTACTCAGAGCTGAATGAGAGTTTGGAGCGAATCTACCGAGATACACGAGAGCAAGTTCCCTACCGTAGGCCAATACGAAGGGACCCCACTGTTGACGAGAGGAAATCAGACAAATATTGCTTGTTCCACGAACTGAACGGTCATAGCACTAACGACTGCAGACATCTGAAGGATGAGGTGGAAGGGCACATTAGGAACGGTATGCTACTTCAGTATGTGAGAAGGCGAGCTCCAGCAGTGGAGCCAGAGCAACCACCGTCTACATCAGCTAGGGGTGACCTTGAGCCGGGACACCGTATGGTTATCAATTAGTTAAAATAACGGTGAACAAGTCGTAAACCTCTCACCAACATGGGTAAGTCATTTACACATGTGCGAGATCACGAGCGGTCCATAGGCATGCTCTGAATGACTATTAACCCTATCGTTGTGGGAGTTTACACTTTGACATCCTTGCTTTTCTTTTGTTTCATCTTGATTTGAACATTTGAACTTGATTTTGTTTAACATTTCCGCTAAAAACTTATTTTCAATAAAAGAATGCTACTTGTGATTCCATAACGGCTAAACTACTTACGCATGTACGGGATCACGAACGGTCCCTAGGCATGCTCTGAGATAGTGATGAGCCGCCCTGACAAACGATCCAGGAACCCACTCGAACGTGAACCTGGTATCGATGATACTAAGTTCCCCCCCCGAGCACATACAATTCGCCTCGAACGGCACTCGACCTCGAACGGTCACAATCCGCCTCGTACGGCACTCGACCTCGAACGGTCACCATTCGCCTCGAACGGCACCCGATCGCGAACGATCACAATTAGCCTCGAACGGCACTCGACCACGAACAGTCACAACTCGCCTCGAACGACACCCCTCACCTCAAATGGCTTGATCGCGAACGGTCGTCATTTGAGGTCATATAAAAATGCTTGATCGCGAACGGTCGCATTCCACCTCAAATGGCTAGATCGCGAACGGTCGTCATTTAAGGTCATATAAAACTGTCAAACTCTTCGCAGGTTGTACCACAGGTTATCAACAGGATATGAACATCCAGCTTATGGCATTACAAAACACACCTTCCTATCGCAAGGCATGTTTTGGGGGGCAAATGTTATCCCGCCTTTTGGCAAGGCCGTGACACCAAAAAATTGACTAGAAATCAATGAAAGTCCACCTTGGAAATCTGTTACATCACAAGTTCACCATGGATATCGATGAAATTTTCCCGAGTTCGGATCAGGCTACAATTGATAAGACAGGTCGAGCAAAGCCGTGGGAACCAACATTCCAAATTTCGAGTTAATCCGAGTTCGTATGCTCAAGCATACGATCGATTCAAGATAGAGAAAATAGCCCTTGCTCGAATCCATGGATTACGCTCTAATTCGAATCCATAGGCAAGGGTCCTGTTCGTATCCATCCGCCTGAGGTCACTCCGTATCCATCCAGTTGTAGTGCTTCGAATCCATGAAGTCATTCCTCTTCGTATCCATCAGGTTTGCCTTCGTTCGAATCCAACAAGTCGGAGCACTTCGAATCGATGAGGCTACTTCACTTTGCATCCTTCGCGTTGAAGACCTTCGACCCCGTTCCCTAAAGAGCTTCGAATTTACCCTGCGGAGACAACTTCGAATCGATCAATACTTCCTTTGATCGATTCGAACGAACATCCATTCGATCGATCCAAAGAAGCATGTCTTCGAATCGATTGCCTCGAAACCAGAAGGAAGCGGCTAAAACCATGGATTCGACCCAGTAAACTCGGAGAAAAAGATGGGTTGACCCGAGAAACGTGCGCGCCACATCACCATATGCACGCACCATCCATCGATTCGACCCTATCGATTCGATGGGATCGATTCGAACGAAGGGATTCAACCGGAAATGCAATCTTGAATCGATCGTAACTCGAGATCCACAAGTCCAAATGCTATGAAATTTTCACAGTAGCTTGAGCACATGTTGAAGAATGTTCGCACCAAATTTAAGCTCGATTGGACAATTTCTTGATCGATTCGAACGTAGCTTCGAATCGATCCCAAAGTGGGCCCGGATTTCCAAAAAGCGGGCATGTGGTCCCCCTCACGTGCCAGAACTGGTCTCCCTTCAGTTTAGGCAAAATATCAGCCTCCTACACCTATAAATAGAGCCCCTGGTCATTCAGAAAAGAGGTCGGACAATTCTAAGAGCTAAAGAGCGCCCAGACTTTGCCAGATTTACTCAGATCACCACTACTTCCTTAGATTCAGATTATAATCATAAAATCGGTTGTATTACATCAGAAGAAATTGTAATCATCAAGAGAACATCAATAAAATCATCAACTTCAGAGTGGACGTAGGCAAGATCGCCGAACCACTATAAATCTCGTGCTTCTATTCATTATTTCTGAATTGTGATACTCTGTTTGCTTAGATTTGAGATTTGTGTGTGAATATTGTTGATTTATATTCATACATTGGTGCTTTCACAACATTCAGGGTTTGTGACCAATTTTGGCGCAAACAGTAAAGAGGATCTTAAGATACTTAAAAGGGACAGTCAATTATGGTTTATCGTTCAAAAGATGCAACAATCTTAATATTATAGGCTACACTGATGCAGATTGGGCAACAGATCCAGATGACAGAAAATCTATCTCTGCATACTGTATTTATCTTGGAGGAAACCTCATATCATGGTGCTTTAAAAAGCAATCTACCATTTCTAGATCGAGTACAGAGGCAGAATATAGAAGTCAGTACTTATACAGAGCCAGTACTACAGCAGAGATTTTATGGATTGAATATTTGTTAAGTGAACTTAAAATTGAAACAGATCATAAACCAGTTATATGGTGTGATAATCTAAGAACTGTTCACATGTCAGCTAACCCAATTCTTCACTCAAAGACAAAGCATATCAAGATTGAGTTATATTTTGTACGAGAGCGAATAATCAGTCAAAAGCTTCAAGTTAATCACATACCAGCAGCATGTCTAAAAGCTGACCTACTTACCAAGGCACTATCAGTAAGAAATTTTACCAGATTTAGAGATGAACTCAGAGTGAAGTCATGCTCCAGCTGATTTTGTTGTACCAGATCTACTGATATCAGTCATCGTAAAGAAGAGCATCTCTCAGATCTAAAGAATATCTATAGATCTGAAGCTAAAATGACTCATCTTCACTTAAAAGGCTGCAGATCTGAAGTACAAAACCTCGTTTTCACCCAAATTAGAAACCCTAGTCGCTTCTGTGGTCAATTTAAGACCAATTTCTGCAAAAAGAATTCAATCGCAGAAGGACTCGAGTTACAGATCTGAAGAATATCTTCAGATCTGCACCTACGAATCATATCCAGTTCTTATACATGGATTCCTTGTAGGATAGAGATCTCTCATGTTTACTCCCGATATTCTCATTATACTCTGAAGATTTCATCGAATTCGAAGAATTCAGCAGAAATCGCCATAACCCTAGACTCGGTTTTGAGGGGGGGAGTTAAACGAAATATGTTTCAGACAAAAGTGTTTTGCAAAGAGTCTCGTATAGTATCGTATATAATGATAATGGGCCTGTATTGTAACAAGCCTGTATTGTAGCCCATACTTATTACCATCTGCTCTGTATAAATAGCAGAATAATGCTATATTAGAAATACTGAGATAATAAACTTCTTCATCAATTCTGTTCAAATTCTTTACATTCAGCCATCCCTTCTTCTACATAGGGCATAACGCACTCTTCATGATGTCTTTGCTGCTTTACTTATCTTACTTAGTACTTACTTTGCGCTAATATATTTTCTTTTTAATCACTTTGCAAAAAATATTCCTACGAAGCGTCCAAGAGATTAGCATGTTCAGCAATACGATGCTCCATATGTTGCACCTTTTTCATGCCTACTTGACGACCGTCTGCACTTCCAAACAAAGGCCGGTCTTCCACCTAATTAGCTCCACTACTAGGACTCAAATTAGGTAGTTCATTCTTCTTGCCTAGCATTTTTGTTCATACACATATTGTTAGGATAATTAGCCAATACATTGAGCTGCTTTAGGTATTAAAGTGCTTTCATGTCTATTCACAATACATCTTATGCGCTTGGACTAATTGTAAAAATAAAACTAGTATATTTTTATACTCTAACATGAGAAAACAATAAACGGTAAGCTGTCAGTGTTTTCACCACTTATGTTC
Source organism: Allium fistulosum (assembly GCA_030737815.1). Classification (NCBI taxonomy): domain Eukaryota; kingdom Viridiplantae; phylum Streptophyta; class Magnoliopsida; order Asparagales; family Amaryllidaceae; genus Allium; species Allium fistulosum. Next base: position 1,460,316,684 of record CM060903.1, read on the forward strand.
CGTCGTTCGAAACCTGAAATGGTTGGCAACCATCTTTACAAGCGCTATTCACGACTCGATAGCCTCCTTTACATGAACCTTATCGACCAATGATTGCAAAAATATTGACCTTTCATATTCGTGCCAATTACGTTGTCATGGTAGTTCTAACCCAAGCACATGCAAGAGATAAATAATAATCTGAAATAAATCTCTGTCGCTATTTTCCATTATTTTCTCCTTTGTCTAGGGGATCCATACCTTCAAATTTGGTCATGTTATCAGCAACAACGGGCTTTATTCCTCTTATCTGATCAAACAAACCTTCTAAAGATTTGAACTTCCCTGATTTCTTTTATGATTGGTGAAATTGTGGGCTAGTTGGCCCTAGATTTCCTAAGCCTCTTCCTCTTTGGAATCTTCGACTCCTTTTGTGCCTTTATCTTCCTCTCCATCCATCAATATCTTTATTATCAAAAACATTCTATGCAGGATTAGTACACTGATTTGTATAAATTTGTCGACCAAAGTTTCATGTATCATCTTTATATCGTATCTCTTTTCTTGAGCATTAAGGGATGTTCGTGAGGATGGTCATTTTGATTTAATAGCTCACTGGGAAAAGCTTGATTTTGGTATTGAGGCTAATTTTTTTGATGTTGCGAGAGCGATTGATGGTGATATTGTGGCATCGTATTGTAGTATTATTGTTGTGGATAAGGAATTTAGAAATTTGAATTCTATGTAGGTGGATTTAGAAGAGACGAATATTATTGGGTTAGGCAATGTTGGACATATCCATATATTAGTGATGGGATGGTAATTTTTTTTATTGTTGCAATAGGTGTACATTTGCATATTTGGTAAAAGGTTATGCTAGGTTTTGTGTTGGAAGTGGTAGGGGTTGTGTTGTTCCTTTTGGCTACTTAGCAAAAACATTTTTTCTTTATTTTTTCTCCATTTTTAGCTCTGGATTAGTTGTTGAAGAATGAAGTAGAAGTTGTAAAGAAAGAAGAAAGTATTTTATTATATAATGGTGAAGAATACGATGTAAGACATGGTTAGGGAAGGGGGAAACTAGATATTTCAGGTGAACGTTGCCTGAGATAACCGTTGTAATTACAACAACATTCTCTTTGTCGTTGCATTAAACAAAAAAGAGATTGTCGTTTTAATGCATGCAGCATTAAAACAACAATTTGTTTTCCATTTTCATAACTAGTCCTCCATACCAACTCTCCAACCATGTAGAGACCTCATGACTTGTTTTCTAAACCAAACAAACCATATATAGGTGCACCACGACTTGTTTTGTGCATTTTTTCAATTGAATAAGATATTATTGGGTATGCCTTATAGAATCCGTTATTCCCCATTCCACTCTACAAAATCTTTTCATTTTCTCTCCCAAATCAGTGAAATGCGATTTCCACATTTCTCTACTAATTCTATGCTATTTTGCTTATCCTCTTCTTCGAAGTCAACAAAAAATTCTCCTATTTTCTCTTCAAATATAACTTTTGTTATTCCATGGTAATATTTATCCTTCTTTCATTCCATTTCTACTCTCTTTTTTCTCCAAAATTCTAGCTTCACAAGTTTTCAAAATTCTTTCCTTTCTACTCATCTAATAAACCAAATCAACTTTTCTTTGTTCCAAAATCTCTTCTTTTATCAAATCAAAGCTAAATCAACAACCAAAAACAAAATAAATTCAAAGAAACAGTGCACGGTGAGATTTTTCATTTTTATTTTTATTTTTTCATTTTACTTTATCAAATCGTGTTCAAAATTTCAACGTATAGTCAATAATCGTGAATTTAAGCCGAATCAACCAACAAAAACAAAATAAATTCATACCGAAAAGAAAAGGAATATTTATTTTTCATTTTGATTTTTATCTAGAGATTTGCTTGCTTACCCAATTGTGTCTAATATTTCTATCTATATTTAATATTTTTGATCTTATACAATCTTGCACATTGATATATTACTTATTGTTTTGATAAGGTCATGCTGCTATTAAGCTTGCTATTCTGACGTGAATAATGTTGACTTGAATAATATCATGTTTTAACATAATGATGTTGCCAATGCAGTATTTAAATATTTTAATGAATTAAACATGTTTCATGAAATTATCGAATACTAAACCTGCACATAACTACTAATAATGTATATGAATTCTAGGCTCGTAGAAAGACTATCTGATTTTAATGTTTATACTAATGTAATGTCAATATAACGTTGTGTATTATATAATCATATTTTACAAACAAGTCAATGCTTTTGGTAAATTACATTTATTAATAAAACATAAATTGATATTATTATGTTATTTGGTTAAACTATTTGCCGATCAATCTCCTCATGTTTATGAATTTTATACTAAGCTCGTTTACATCGATATAGTTCTAGGGATGAATACCAAAACAGTTCAAATCTGGCATGCACAAAAATTTACCAACATTGAGCTACACCATATGCTTTTAGTCTATGTCATACCATGTAGATCATGCACTCTCTCATGTATGCACAAAATTATTATTTTTACTTTATTCTTTTATTAAAAAAGCGAAAGAGGTGCATTATACCATATGTTGTGCAGTTGTATTGATACAATTATCAAGTGCATACCATATTTACATGAAATTTTTGTGAGTTGCTCGCATAAAAGAGTAACTTTTAATTGTCCGGTGTCTTCTAGTGATGTTTCTGATACAATTATTTTGTTGGTGTAAAAGCAAGAGGTCAATTTTTTTGGCGTTTGAACTCTATCAACAAACTCTTTAGAATACCATAGAATTCAAAAGATGAAATGTCATAATATTTCCTTACCAACCATAGAATTCTTAAGTTTTCATTTTTAGCTTAATTTTTTGAGTTTTAACAAGAGTTATATTTGAATACCAATAGAAACAAAAATATTAAAAAAACTTTAATTTTTTACTAGAGTAGGTAAAGTAGTAAACAGTTCAATCTCTAAGGAAATACATGTCTATCGAGGAACAACAAATTTTTGGAATAATGTTGTATATAGACTTGTTTAAATATTATCAACTAATAAAGATGTAGTTAAAAACATTATGAATTTTATCTAAGTATGATATTCAAGGGTTATTATATTTCCATCGAAAATTTGTGTTTCGTTTTGCTAAGTCTACATGAGCTCTCTCTCGATATCGGTCATGATGACCGAGATTTAAAAAAAGTGAATGTAAGATTTAGATAACCTGACTAGTCGTATAGAGGAGCAATTAATTTCACAAACCTTTGATAAATTTGAATAGTAATTATAAAAAGACTACAAGGGAATAAGTGTTAACATGTTTACGTTATTTGTATAATAAATTAAGCTTTAATGAATTGAAACTGAGAAAAATGCATCAAATATTATTATTAAAATACGGTTAACTTGATTTTGGAAATACTATAATTTTAAATTATCTTACTATGAGAATGTAAGTGACCATTTTGTACATATAATATTTATTTTCAATAGTTGAGATCTCCATAATAACTTGGTCAGATTTAATTTACTATTGCTTATTTTTCTTCTTTAGGTTTGGTTGGATAATTTTCTTGCTTACATTGTTTACATTGTTTATTTAACCCATGCACACTTCTACTCTCGAAATCGATTGGTGTTTTTCCTAGTCAACTAGTCAGAACTTCCAGTTGACTAAAGTGGCAATATGGAGAATTTTTGGGTTCGAGTTTCAAGGGTGTTTTCATTATTTTTCGGGTGCTTTGCAGTTTCAATTGTAGGTCTCTGCATATATTTGATCCAATGACTATGATTACTTTAAAATCTATAAATAGGATTGTATAGGGGTCATTGTAATGTGTGCGGAGAAGGTTATTCTATTATGGTTTTCTGGAATTGGGATTTCTTCTCAATTTTAAGGCTATTTCTTTGTAATCTTTTAGAGAAATTAATAAAGTTTGTTTGGAGGAAATTACCTGTGTATTATTTTTCTTCACTTCTTATCACTTCTCAAATCTAATCATGTAGGGGTCCTAAGGATAACACTAACAGTTGGTATCATACGCTACTACATAAATTTTTTAGAAGAGAGTTTGGTTTTGGAGATGATAAGTATTGAAAAACCGAAGCAAAGTGAGAAATTTTGAATAAGAAGGCTGCAACTCTAGTCAATATTTTTAGAGAATACGATTGTTGCTCAAATTTCTCGCAAGTATGATTAAACCGACCAACCCGTCAAGACCTGGCCAAAATCCAAGTAAGATAACACTCAACTCGGGTCGGCCCCAGCCGACCTGCATTTAAGCTAGTTCCATCAAAGAAAATCTAGTAAGCAAGTCATAGATAAGTTGGCCTGGATCCCTGTGCTTGGCCCGACCCAACATAATTCGACTCGACCGCCTCATTTTACTTGACCTAGCTAGCAGAAACCCGTCTATGGTCTGGCTCTCTCAGTTCATCCGCCTATGATTGGTCCCAAGTAGCTCGCCTCGTCACTATATCCCAGCCCGTCCCTTCATGCTCCATCCTTAGCATTTTGAGCTTTGTTCTCAGCAAGCTTTGGCAATAAGCGATCAGTCGCTAATGTGCACGGGAAGCTTTTCATTTGCCTAGCCACCTAGATAAGCAAAAGCAAATGAAAAATAGTACGACTAGTTGTACTAGGTATTGTAGCATGTCTGCCAAAAGCACACCTACTCCTATAGCATGGCAACACATTAAGTGCAAAGCATACGCTTGGTATGGAATGTCAATTAGAAAGCATCTAAGCCATGTGATCTCACCACCGTTATAGCTCTCTTCCATCAACCAAGATGCTATGGTATATGGTTAGATTTATTTCCTACCTATTTTTAGTGCAACCGCGACCATTCATCCGTCTACATCTACTACCATAAATACACAATGCCATGCAACATCAAAGGGGTTGAAAACTTGTTGGAATTTGCTAACCCATAAGCTCAAAATTCATTTATAGCAAGCACCTCCTCTCAAGGCTCTTAAGTTTAGTGTCATTGTAAGCTTAAGAGCTAAGTTTCTTATTATTCACTTGTAAATCACTATAATTGTAAGAGATAAACATAGTAAGAGACATTCATAGTGGACATAGGCAAATCTCTGCCAAACACTCTACATCCTCGTGTCATTTACATTATTTTCTTGCTTTAATCCTCATTTTATATTTTTAAGCCTATTACTAATAAGTGCATTTTGCTAATACAATGCATTAGTTTAATTTTGTGGTTTTTTGATTTATTTTTCAACATTTTGACACCAGAAGGAGTTCCTCCTCTAAAAGCTCTCATCTTCCCTCCCTTTTTCCCTACACACTATTTTCACGTTTCACCATGTCAAATCCTAATGGTGAAAATGAAGTCATGTGATGACCGCCCTACACCATTGGCATGCAATATACATAAAAATGTGCTACTGGGATACTCGATCGATGTAGGATGATTGCCAAGTGTTGAAAAGAAATAAAATATCACAGAACCTATCATATATCTCACAGCACGTCGAATAAAATATTGTATACATCATAAATATAGAACAGAAGAGACAGTGATAACTAAAATGACTATCATAGTTCACATGATAAAAAAGTTGCACAAAATGCTAATGGGATTTATAAAATCGATAATAAACTCAAATCGACTCTAATAAATGATAGACGAACACTGCCTAGGATACAAAGTGTTACACAATGGAATAGGCATATGTATCTATATATAATATGAAAAAGCTCCATCCAGCTCATCCTTTGTACTGCCACCGTGTGCCACCTAGACCTGCTATCTAGTCTACTCATTTAGGAGCACCCAAGACAATAAGAAGCAAAGCATAAAACCTAGAGTTAGACAATAGTCTGGTGTGAGCGATAAAAAATCTCAAAATACTATACAAGTCGATATAGTAAGGAACGAGGGTATACGAACCATACCTAACATGTCCCTATAACCAATGAGTTAGTACATAACGAACATAATATGCTACTCTACAAACATCATAAAGGTGTACTACAACCTAAGCACAATGACGGGTGTCCATGTATCACTATCCACGATATCTATCTCAAGTGACATCCTTAGAGTGATGGACTATGGGAGAAAATGCAACATCCCATTTCAAGCCTCGAAAATAGATACTAATGACGTTGCCATCGTCCTTAGCATTATTTTCTAATGACAGAATAAGATCCGTTATTAAATCATTAACACCAAGAGCACTAGAATTTACAAAATTTTGACAAAAAAATTCATCAACTAATTTGTAAATTCATTACATTTCATATACATAACCCCACGAATACATCGTTCATATGAAATATAATGATTACATATATAATCCTAAGAGCGACATATGAATATAGTTGCATTTCATTTCATTTTTCTGGTCTTAATGGTATAAATTTCATCACTATCCGAGATGATAATTTTGCGCTTTTCGAGATTGTTTCGGTCATCGGATTGCCTGATCTTCAAATGTAGCAATCCTTATACTTAGATTAATTCACAACATCGAACTGAACTCAATGGAAATGGTCTTGAGCCCTAATTCGATCATATGAAAAAAATCATATTTTCGAGACCGTGAATTAAATTAACGATTCAATATTTAAATCAAATGTTTAAACGCCTTCCCATTAAAATACAGGTCGTTACATTGTCCCATCCTTAAAATAATTTCTTCCTCGAAATTCCAAGGACGAAGCAAATAACCCAACACCCTCACATAAGCAATGAAACAAGAAAAACTGTCACTTACCAACTCACGATAACAATCGCTGAAAGTGATCGCAACAATGGGAATAGACTCGGAATCAGCATGGAACCATCATCCTCATCCCTAAGTACTATCGCTATCAACTCTGAAATAAATGTGGATAAACCAAACATCTAAGTCACTCACTTATTTTCACAGAAATGGACAATGGAAAACAAAAGTGCCAACTCACCAATCGAAAGACAAGTCAACTAAATATCATACATTACCGACTCCCTAAACTATCGGCAACGTCTAATATCCTATACATTGACTTTTCTCCCAATTTTGGCTTATGTCACAAAAAATTTCGACAGCACTTCCTTTGCGCGGTTAGGTCCAAGAAAAATCAAAATACAACATATATATATATATATATATATATCTTTACTACTAATAATGAGAATTCAATGAATTGTTTCAACCGTGTCTTTTTGAAATACCCGAAATACCCTTATCAGTTCGACCCACGTTCCTCACATCTGCTTTCTCGCCTCATAAAACGTAATTCTGTTCCTTCCTAAATTCCCCATTCCCAGATCCCGATGAAACCCTAATTCATGAACTGTAAACAATCTTCCACAAACTCGATTTCACTTACCCGATAATCTTCAAAATCGAACAACCTTCCCCAAGCTCGGCTTCACTTGCCTCCGAGTCAACAATGGCAGCATCACCATCACCGAAGACATAGCATCCACGATAGGTGACGTGCAGAACTACAAAAGGTAGCTTGGTCGTGGCTCGGCTTCACTTACCTTCGATTCAACAATGGCAGCATCACCATCACCGAAGGCATAGCATCCACGATAGGCGACGTGCGGAACTGCAAAAGGTAGCTCGATCGTGGTCCCCTTTGCTTTTTAGGGTTCATGATAGGCGACTGGCAAAACTGCAAAAGGGAGCTCTGGTATACATAGTAAAAGTTCAAAAATGTTTTATGTTTTATGCAATTCCTACATTATATTATAGAGGAATTCAAGAGTTCAGGTAATTTATTTAATTTTCACCATGAAATTCATCATGTAGGCTGTTCACAAATTTTCGATTGAAAAAAACCACTATGAAATATCTGTGTACATCCTACCTTGATCATATATGTAGAAAGTAATTTTATTCTGTTTCCATCATGAAATTAAGGGTGGTTCTTGCGCGAAACGAAAGGAGAATGGGAAAATGGCATTTGAAAGGTGAATGAAAGGGAAATGTTTAGCGAAAGAAAATTGCGTTCTTACGTAGCGAAATGTGAATGAAAGGGGTATTTGAAATGTGAATGAAAGGGTGTTTATAAAAAAGTAAAATTTAAATATAGTTGGCGTCCGAAGTGTCGGAAGCGTGCTATGCATGGGACGCCAATTGAACAAGCTGGTCAGTTCATCCCCACAGGGCAAACTGCTGGGCCATAGCAATGACGTGCCGAACGCAAGACGAATTCCAATAGGGTAGAAAAAGGCTACAAACGGATCCTAAGTCCCTTTTATTGGTACATTAGCACACTAGGCATTTGAACTTCCTAAATCAAATTTGAAATTAGTACTTCATTACAGATTGTGCAATCTTAGATAAGAAGTTTGTGCATGCTTTTGTGGCAATTATCAAACATTGAATAACATCAGTGGAGGATCTAAACATCATAATCAATCATGAAAAATTTATCACAGTGATGGACATTCACCTTTTTTCCCTTGACATTGATGTTCTCGAACAGCACTATACTACATATATTGCAAACTGTTTAGTTCAATGGCGAAGATTTTTTTATTTTTTATTTTTTATTTTGGATTACCATATGACTAAAGGTAACAATAGGCACAAAATCTATAAACTAGCTGGCAACAGTTTATACGGAAGTTTGAAAAATCATCAAACTTCTCACACTTTATCTATAACACACGCACCCACACACGTGTGTGTAGGTGTGTGTTTGCACGTGCGCACGAGCGATATTTCTAGATCTCCATGTTTTGTATATGCATACACAGGGACTTACCACCTTATGCTGAGTAAGGTCAGAGGTCCCCTCTCATATTTTGTGAATTTCGCAGACGGTTCCACAACACCCTTATGTTAGCACCCCATTTCCATCTCTATCATACTTATATCTTAAATGCCTCAAAATTTTATAGATATTATATCATATGAGTATCGTCTCCACAGCAAACAAGATCATTTCAATGTACATTATGGGATAATGATGTGTTTCTAAATTGTATATCTAAAGGTTTTGGAATCTAATCCTATTGCATTAATTAACCCAGTTATATAAAAAAGGGTCACTTTAAAATTTCAAGCCTCTTCAAGATTATAATCGATATTAACTGTTAAACTATTTTACTATGTTAGCTAAATTCATATGATTTTAGAGATGATTTTAAGTATGTCTGTGGACATATCAACAAAATTTTATAGTAATTGAAATAAGAAATGATAAAGAGATGCTTCAAAAGTGGAGGCTAAATGGGGAAGTTCGGGAAGAGTGATTGTGCTTCTAAGATGGTAAGTGCCCACTTAAGAATTTTAGAGAATTAGCAGAATATACACATTTGAATTTTATGTAATTTCCTTGCTGTAGAAAATGAAAAGAACTATAAGTAGAGGGAGAAGAAGAAAATGAATAGTTGGACAAATTTCATGGGTAAATGATTCGATGGGTATACCTCCAATCAAAGTCAATGTATACTCTCAAATTAATTTCTACTATCTTACATTCAGGAACTTTCTACTTACTAATTTTTTGTCCTTTTTCTTTAACTTTTGTTCACATTGATAGTTAACCACAAAATGAAATTCAATCCTTGGAAGTTTTAGATCAATACCTCATGTTTAGCATGTATTACTTATTTAATTGAGTAATAAAGTTCTTAAAAATCACATGACTTTTTTCACTTCAGGTGTTAGGTTTCTGAAAAATATAATATATTTATCATCAATACAAAATTTCACAACTTACATCATTCCCTCCACTGCTTAAAATTGTGCGCGTGCGCACGTGCATGTGTGACATCTTTGAGGTAGATTTAAGTTTTTGAATAGATCGCTTCTATGAGCTAAACCTATGACCAAATTAATCAACCTATTATATAATTATATGACTAAATATAAAATGAGAAAGCTACTATTTCACTTTATGAATCCCCATGCTTAGATCAGGTAAATAAATAGCTATTAACAATAGAATGATAGATTGGTCAGAAGTAGATGACTTAGTGTTGTTGTCGAAACAATTAAAGTTGAGTTGAAGGAGATTGTTCAAATGGGAGTACCTAATGTTGTACCATCACCATAGATGCTCAGTGTGGTGAAAAGTTTGGTTGTCGGACATGCATAGGAGCCTGCATCATTTCTTGCTGTTGTTGGACATAACATGTAGCATTCTGGGTTCAAAATCAATGTTTTAGGGTTTTTTTGCATCCATAATGACTTATTTTATTACTATTGTATTTTGTACTTTTGATCTCTAATCGAGAGAATGAATAACTTAAAGATACATTATTTTTAACCCAGTATTTAAGCTAACACTACTTTGGTTAAGAACTTTATATCTGATTTTTGTTTACCCATTACAATATAACATACATGCCTTTTTGTCTTACTTTTGTCAGAGAGACTGACTTTGGTTTTTTTTGTTAATTGTAACAGGCAAGGTCTTTTTTACCAAGTGTTTATTTGGACTTGCAAAGCATGTTCCAAAAGTTTGAAGAATGTAATGGGTTATTGATGTGTGCTCTCATGGTTATTAGTGTTTGCACAGTCATATATGGTAATTAAAAATTGTTTACTTGATTCATTGTTGTATGATAGTTTGCATTTGAAGTTAACATCTTACATAGGGTATGTATAATTTCAATATTTTGTCTGCATTGCCTATTAAATATATCAATAAATACATAGACGATGTTGGAAAAATAAAGAAAGCTAGACATGCTTACAAAGTTAAGTGTTCTTTTTCATTTAATATGGCAAAGAATATAATTTATTTTTCCGATTAGGAGGTTTATATTGTTTACAGTTCTATATAGATATAATGTACTAGAACTATCAAGTTATTCCCACAAATGTTTACTCAGAGTAATGAACGCAAGGATCTATGCATTACATTCATCCCCGAATTATTTAGTTCTTATCATTATTCATCTCGGATTTTTTCCATACGATGATGGTTTTCCACGTTGAAGAAGAACTGTGGAAACTTATACTAAGTTGACCTTTGTAGGACTTGAATCTTGCCTGAGTTATAATTTTTATATTGAATTCACATATTTTCAGTTCAACGTGCCTTACCTGAATGCAACTTTTTTTTCTTTCGGTTTGTTTCATAAAGGGAATCTACAGTGCATCTAGAGCTATAAAAAGACTAGCAACTTAAGGATAGAAGTTACAACTTAGCAATCTAAATAAATAATAATTGCCTAAGAGAAATTTATTTTGATGCATAATAGTATCGTCCCAATGTATTTTAAACCTTTTTCATTTTCCTCGGGGACTCTTTCTGAATTCAAGACTTGATAAATTGATCTTTGAATAGGGAAATGGTAATTAGTATTTGGATCAATATCTGTAAATATATGAATTATGGAATATGTTGTGATGAATAAAAGAAAACAACATGATCATAATAACGATGTTATAGATATTATGATATATAAGTCCAAATATCTGATGACAAATTAACAGCTAAACGTAGATGCTAAGAAAAATAGATAGTAAGAAAGAGGTTCTTTAAAAGCAAGAACAAGCGATGGAAGTGTAAAGGAAAAAATTGAAACAAAATGGTGTGGGAGAACGAGCTTAGAGAGCACGTTTGTGGTTGTGGGCGGTGCAGCAAATCCAAAGAAGATATATTGTGATTCTGTGAATAAATGCCAGTTGTTATTCTTGCTTCTTTCTAATTTTGGTTGCTTTCAGTCTTGGTTCTTTCCTGTAAAAGGTCAAGAATATGAATGTTGGGATAATATTACAAATTGCAAATGGATAGCGTCAAGAACCTAATGGATCAAAATAACAAATTTCATCCTTTTTGTACTATCAACTTATGATTTATACAGAAATACGTTAAAAGGCATCTACAATTGATTTTTATTGTGTAAGTAGTTAAGTTAAAAGACATCTTTCTACACCTTCAAGCATATTAATATAGAATACTGAATCATTCGTATAAATACAAATGGAAGGGTCATATAGGAAACCAATATTCGACTTATACATGCAAGCAACACTACAAGGCTGGGTTGAAAGTGTTAGAAAAAGAAAGCGAGAAGCCAAGTCATCTCTTTTTATTATGTTTGGTATAACAAACAAGAAACCAGACACTTTGGATCAACATATTAACAGAATGACCATTATCACATCAACTTAAAACAGAGAAAACCGTCGATAACTTTCAGTGCATTAACTGATATTGTACGAACTTCCTAATAGGGTAAGGGGAATAAAACAAGTAACAAGATGAACTGCAAACTACAAAAGAATAAAGCTTTTGATGAAAGAAATCTCATAAGCCAAATTGGATATAGATTCCACATATGTACAATTACATACAAATTTCAGTTAATCATCAGATAATCAATTCAAACCTCTACTAATATAATATATTTTATGCTTATTGTTGTTGTAAAAATAACAACGAGCTAAACCATTCAGTACAAAACAACCTAAAACAAAATGCCTTTTGAATAAAAAAACGTGCTCTTTGAAAATGATAGTATAACTGTTGTGATTAAAGTTGAAATATTCAAATGACTAAATGCAGGTCCACCTGGACGTGCATATATACTCGTATATATATATAATATCTGAGGCATCTCGTTTCCGAGGACAACCAAGCATATATAGCCAAATCCACACTACAAGAGTACATACCTCTTTTATAGCAAGAGCATACCATTTAGATGCGAATAAAAGCGAGTAAGCATTCAAATATCCAACACTTGCTTCTATGTACCTAATCAAGTACTCAACAAAGAGGATTAAACACAATAGTAGCATCATTATGTAAATTAGTACACTAAATCGTATATATAGCAATCATCTCAAATAAATATGCTATATCAAACCATAACTATCCCGCATGCCTAACAACCATATAAGCATAAGTAATCGTATCTAATGCCAATAATCAAACATCAAATGGGCATATAAGATCAAACATCAATCCTAGCATGCAGGAATTAATCTATCTAGTACAAAACATCAAATGTGATATCCAACATGAAAGCCGATGAAAAATGAAATCTCACCAAGTGAAAAGCTCCGGATAAGTGGTCCCCATGCCTCTTCTCGGCTCTTATATGCTACCGCCTTCGCTTTCACTCAACTAAACCTTTACTACTCCACCATCTTCCTTCTAACATGTTTTGTATCATGTCTTTCGGTACAAATAGGCCTATGAGGTCTCGAAGTTCCTGGTTCAGTCTCGATATCATCTGGCCAATTCGGTGTCGAATTTCCAAATGCTTCTTGTAAGTTATCCTAAAAACTAATAGTGAACAACGGGTCTCAGCCACTTTTAATGCTCTTGGCACATAATGGAATCATACTATCCATTTCACATATAACTCAACTAATTTGGATGCCATTCTACTGGACTTAACGAATATAAATCCAACATTCTTCATCAATCTATCGACTGTGACTCAAATGCTATCATATTTTCTTCTAGTCCTTGGCACTTCATCAATGAAGTCCATCAATATCTATTCCCATTTCCACTTGGGAATCTCAAGCAGTTATAGTAACCATATGGCCTCTTCTGTTCAACACTTACTAGCTGACAATTCATTCATCTCAAGATGAATTCCTCGACGTCCTTTTTCATCCCTTCCCAATAAAATATCTATCTCATACCATGATGCATTTTATTATCATTGGGATATATAGTCAATCTCGAATGAGAGCACTGTAATAGTACCTTATCCTTTGACTCATCGACATCGGAAACAACAATATCTCCTCCATACGGAGCCAACTTTCTCTGTCGACTTCGCACTACATCACCTCTACAGACGCTACTCGTTCCTCTAATTTAGCTGTGATCTTCGTAAATATAGCTTCTCACCTCTGACTAGTACCGATCCGTTAAATCCAAGTAGGTCTAATGGTCAAACTCCTCTATTAGACTCATTAACGCATGTATGGACTTCGCGTTTCAAATAAATTCTAATTCTTCCTCGTTAAATCGGTTAATAGTGCTTCTACCTTTGAGAAGTCCTTGGTAAAGTGTATATTACATCTCGCCAATCCAAGGAGACTTCCAGTCTATAGCACTCTTGGGTCTATTAGAATCCTAGAATGCCGTAACCTTCGTAGGAACTACAACGATGTCCTACTCCGAAACAACGCAACCCAAGCATCTAACTTCCCTCCTACGAAAGTGATACTCCGAAAACTTCTTCATCCATTGGTGTTTTCTCAAAACCTTCAATACAATCATCAATCGTGTCTTGTTCCCCTCTTTTGTCCATGAGTAGACGAAAGTATCACCAATGAGCACTAGCATAGACTTACTCAAGTGATCTCTCGAAACATGGTCCATGAGATTAACAAAGCATGTTGACTCATTGGTTAGCCCAAGCGGCATAACCAACCAATCAAAAATCAAGGTAGCATGTGAAATGTTGTAATCAGCCTACTCTCTCTAGCTACTCTCAATTGGTGAAAATCCATCGCAAAGTCCAATTGAGAGTTCAGCATCGCACAATAGAGCTGATCGAACAAGCCATCAATAAGCGGAAGTGGCAACTTGTTCGTCATCTCATTTAGCTCGGGTAATCAATATACAACCTTAAAGGGTCATTTGCCTTAGTGGCAAATAATATAGGTGCATTCCACTCAAATGTTCTCCTACGAATGAACCATCGCCTCAATAGGTCATCCGCTCGCACCTTGAACTTCCTCTGCTCTTTGAGCATCATCTACCTTAAAGCCATAACTACTGGTCTAGCACCTCTAACCAGATCGATACATAACCAAATCCCTATATAGTGGTAATCTGGCCACCCCATCGAATGTGTAGGGACACACTCTAGCTATAGGCATAGACGACAACTCGTCCTATGGGATAACGAGGGAATATAGAAATCTAACCATCACTTCATCATCCAAACACTACCTTCCGCTCATCGTCGGTCCCTATCATCACCAATAACCTCTCACAATCCACTATTATTCTATACCCCTTCATCCAGCCAATTTTCAAACTATAATACCAAACCCAATTAAACCCCAAACAAATCAGTAATGAACAAACAAACATCCATGACTCGATAAGGCTAAGTCTAGACAAACCATGTATAGGCTGGTTAAGCCCCCAACAAGGTTCATCATAATTAAAGGTCGGTTAACCATCTCAGGTCTTAATCCTGTCTACCTAATAATCACTAGATATGAAGGAATGTGAAACCTCGACGTCAAATAAAACACGTATGGAAATGCCACAAGTGGAAAGCATACCTCAAGTGGTGATACCATTTCCCTTCTCTTTCGCCGATGGAGCACTCGACGAAATCGAAACGACATTCAATGCATATGCCTCCACGGTTTGTCCCTGCTTAGTTAGTTTGGGACAATCCTTCTACACTGGGTATAGGCTCTCACGTCATAAAGCCTTCTCGATCAACTCCTCGAAGCTCTTATCAATATGACCAGTCAGTCGCTTCCTAAGATGAGCGCTCAACCCAAAGATAAACTTTTCATTCTATTTTAGTAGAGTATCAATGAAAGATATGTCGTACTTCGACAGCACATTAAATTCGGCCACAAAGTCTGAAACATACATATCGCTATGCTTCAAGGCGATGAACTTCCTCAACAACATCGACTTTTGAAAAGTTGAGATAAATTCCCTTCGAGGCAAACTATGAACTAATCCCAAGTAAATGGATCCTCAAATATTAAAGCTATAAGGACACACCACCAGTTCATTGTTCGTCCATAGAGTCATCTAGAGGTCAAATTCTACCTCATTGCATCATATAACTCCGAATCATTGAAGATCCTTTCGCAAATAACCCTCCCTTCTATACCTCAATAACCAACTCCATTCTAAGGAACGATCTGCCTTTTAGACTCATGTAGACTTATACATCTCGAAAAAGTAGACTCTTGGCATTTGCACTTAAGCATCATCATCATTTAGAGTGACTTAGGCATTCCAGAAAATGATTCGCACCATCTCTTTGAACATATTCTGTAAATCGATGTTAGTGGTCCCTGAACCTGCCCACTCCTTAACTCTGGAGATGGAGTCAATAGCAGCATTTCTCATATGCCAGACCACTCTTAACACATAAAAAGAATGACCAGTCTCTCATAAAGAAAAACTGCATCAATAGTGCTTATGTGTGCAATACAGCTTATATACTATACATACTACTATATAGTTTTAAAAACCAAAATATATATAACAAATACACACTCTCTTGTATGTAGGCATACTCTTGATCCGATTTAAGGTGACAACTTCTAACCTATCTCTACTGGATCATGGTATCAACTCGGGTTAATCATGTAACCTAAGCTCTGATACCAAATGTGACGACCGCCCTACACCTTCGATGCTCATATAATTGAATAGTGTGCTGCTAGAGCATCCGATCGATGTAGGACAGCTGTTAAGGGAGAGAAATAGAAGTAAAAAGAGGAATAGAAAAGAAGAGAATGGAATAAAAAAGAAGAGAAAGAGAGAAAACATCACATAATCACATAACCTGTCGTATATCTCACAACGCATCGGATAAAATTTAATAGTCATCACAAATATAAAACAGGCGAGACAGTAATAACTACATGAACCACATAATCAGAATACACAGTTTCATATAGTTATACAAAACAGTAATAGAGTTTATGAAACAGAAACAAACTCAACTGATAAATTGTCTATAATAGTAGTAAGCTAACACTGTTCGGGCTCCACAGTGTCACACAGTAGAGTAAACAATAATAAGTCTAAAATATAAGTACGAAAAAGCATCACCTCCTGCTAGTCCATCTGCACAGCTCAAGTTCTTTTTATACCTATTACCTAGTCTACTCATTTAAGAGTACCCGAAATAATAAGAAGCAAAGCAATAAACCTTGAGTCAGACAACAGTCTGGTGTGAGTGATAAATAATCTCAAAACACTATAAAAGTCGGTATAGTATATATGGAACAGAGGGTATGGAGAATTATACCTGACTTGTCCCCACATCCATAGAGTTAGCACATATAAAAGATATACGCTACTCTATGGTTGTCATCATAAGTGTATTATACATTTAAGTACTAAGGGTGTCTAGATATTTGCATCGGTAATATCCACATCATGTGACATCCATAAGGTGATAAAAATAATCAAGCAAACATTGCATCCATCATCCATCCTTAAATTCACTCACTTGGTACATTGGATATATGACATTCGTATGACAATTCCCATAGAGTCAAGGACTACTCAACCTCCCAGTTTCTTGGTACTCAAATCCATGCAACTCAGAAGGCCAGGAACTAGACTGCGCACCCCATAACAGCCAAAGGTACTCGTATCTAAACATCCTATGATCCGGGACACACCCCATAGCCCAAGTGAGCATCCTCACATACCCCTGCTTTAAGAGTACACTTTGAAACCTACGAATATCAACGATCCCTTTGTACACGTCATCCATAGGAGAGCTCATCCCAGAACTATCCTTATAACTCTCGTCTGAAGTCGTCGCAGTTGGGAACTACTCTAGACAACCATCATAGGTCACTGAGTGTTATTATGAATCCTGTAACCCTTCTTCAATAGTTCCATCAATCAGACTCATCATCGCCTACTCTGCATCTCGAAGTATAGTTGTATATCATCGAAACTGTCACTTCCCATCATGGAATCATCGTCGTGGAATCACAATGTCTTCGCGTCGAAGCGTCGCATCCTTGCTTCAGCGCCAAACCACTCATCGAAGAGCCATAACATCAAATCAAATGTCAAATGAACGAATAATCACATCACGCTTTTTGAAGCCTCTCCATCGTCTATGTCAAAATTGGCCAAATCGACCATCATCAATAGTGGTAGATATCGACCACTCTAGAGTAGTCAATAACGACCACTTTGGTCGTGTACTTAACCAAAAATGGTTAAGTACAAACCAAATAAAAATGTTTGGCGTCTATCCTGAAATCCAAGGCACATCTCCAAATCCATCCACTACGCCATAGATGGCCTACTTCAACGAAATTACATGGTGTTGCTAGCTATAATGTAACGATAGGTATGATAATTTTTGTCTATTACAACACTCGCTTCAACGTGTTAGCATAGGTATCAACAAGATGTTGCAGTAGCTATAGATGTATTCAAATTAAAAAATTAATAAAATTAGCAATCCGCGTGAATACGATCCAACGGTCTACATTTAATCCGACTGTTAAAATGGATCACCACTACAATTTGTTCCAAATTTTCGTTTTCCCGCTTTACTTTTCAATCATTTCGTTCTCACCCCCAATTTCCAATATCCAAATCCCTAATTTCGTTTTCCCTAATCTGTATAGAAGATGTTCCATTTTAATCCAATCGGATCTGATGCTATTACATTTCTATTCAATCTTCCACTCCAGTATTCAGAGGACACAACTTCGTTTTCTATTTAATTGGCAGTTGAAGTAGTTCGTTTAGCTCCACACCTGAAGTACAAGAGAAGAGTTCGAATCAAGAATAGGTACCAAGCACACGATCCTGATAATAAATTTAAAGTCGGAGATTACGTGGGGCTTGAAAAGATTAGGCCGATAACAAGACCAAGACTTTTCTTGCTGTTCCTGTTGCTGCCAGGAACACACCTAAGAGCGTCGAGACTGTGCCTCTTGAGTTGCTTGAGATACCACTGTAGTCCAATGAAGAGCAGGCTGTCTAATTTCCGGTTTGTTTTGACCTTTTTTTTATTTCATTTTGTGATATTTGATACTGTGGATTTATGCATTTTCTGTTTCCGAATGGTAAGTTTCAAAATTTCATCTTGCTTCATGTATTTTGAGGTCTATTGTTGAATTTGGATTGGAGTGGTCTTCCATATTGCACCTTAAAGATAGAATAGAGAATGACTGGAAGAGCTATTTTGTAATGCACTAAAAGTGTTCGATACTTTGTGTGAATGGTATTGTTATCAAAATGTCTGGTTTTCTGTAGTTTCACATTGATATACTTCAAATTTTTCACCGCATTTTGTTCTTTCATGTTCGAAAAATGACATATCACGTATATATAAGCTTTCTACTGTTGTAAAACCACTTATCTGCACCACAAACATTTGGCGTAGTGTCTGGATGCGGTCGGTGAAGTGATGTAGCGGGCTATGGTTGTTCCAGTTTGGATGCGGTCGGTGAAGTGATGATGGGTATGAATTGTAATTGATTTGAATTGAATTTGTATGAATTGTAATGCTTGAGTAAACTAGTTTGGTTTTTCTTTTGTAGGCTAATGATGGTCCAAATCTGAAGATATATAGCTTGGTGCTTTGAACTAATGTACATGTATGTGAACTGACCTTTGATTCTCTTGTTGATGAAAGGCGAAGCAGTCTGCTTAGAGTTGATGGTCCAAATCTGTAGGTATATAGCTTGTAGTGAGAAGCAATGTTGTTTGCTATCAGCCAAGGGTGGTGCTTGGTTTTGTTGCGAATTTGCAGTGTGAAAGTTTGATGATGTTTGGGTTGTCGGAATGGGTAATCAGCGATTGTGATTAGGTGATTAGGCGATTTGGCAACCTGAAGTCGAATTTGGCAGCTGAAATAGTTTGTTGGTGAGGAAATTAGAGGATGGAGGCTGGTGGTTTAGAAGTATGTGTGGTGCATCATTTTACGTCGTTTCAAAGAAGGCTCGATCTTCCAAAATCGAATGAATCGGGCGGTGCCCACTTGTTCGACCTAACCGGGACTGCGGTGCCCCGGACCCCCGCTGGGACTGCGGTGCCCCGGACCCCCGCCGGCGCTGCGCCCGGACCCGCTTCTCGGCTCGCCTTCGGCTCGGCACTCGGCTCGCCTTCGGCTCGGCACTCGGCTCGCCTTCGGCTCGGCACTCGGCTCGCCTTTGGCTCGGCTCGTCATATATTTGTCAGTGTCGGTGTCTGTATAAATTGAAACTGCATATGTAATGAGTGAATTGAGTGATGTAGTGAGAAATATCTGTATATGTGAATATCAGTGTTATATATCATTGAATTGTAAAATAGTAGAGTCAGGAATTTGTACTATTTTAAATGTTGAAATAAAATATTTATTTAAATAAATTACTGTTTGAATATCAAATTCTGTGCGATAGCATTTTATTAAATAAATATTTATTTCTATTAAAAAATCAAATATGCTCTACATTGTGGGCCCCACAAATTCAGAAAGTTAATATCTATAGCAATATTTTGGAATGTTGGTACAGACACCTATGGATGTTGCTATAGACCCAAATAGGGTTCTATTGCAACAATATTTCTTATGTTGCCTTAGATAGTCAAAATGTTGCCTTTGAGGTCTGCGGCAACGCGGCAAAATGAATCACCGAGAAAGTGTTGCCTTTGCCCTTTTTTAGCCTACAACAACATTTTTTGGCACTTCCCGCATCACTTCTTTGGTGTTGCAGTATGCAATCTATGGCGTAGTGATCCCCCGTCTTCAGATCAATTGTCATGCATAAAACTCAATGCATGAATTCCTATCCTATGGGATATTTTCTAATATTATATCGCCTTCGAACGATGTTTTCAACCAAATTAAGCAAACAAACATACATGTAACCAATAAGCATACTGACATCTATAATAGTCTAAATACATCTATAGTAACACAATATAATTCATCCAAAAGCAACCAATATGGGATTAATATCAAAATAGCCTAAATTTAGCAATATCGTCGAAATAGTGCATCAATGGAAAAAAAATATGATATTTACTTTAAAACAATTTTAAAACACTTTTAAATTCATTTATAAAATAAGATATATGTTTAAATATTTTAGAAATCACATTTTAAAGTTAGATATCATTTCAAAACATCGTTTTAATATTATACAGCAATCATAATACGGTGAGAGACAATATCACTCGCCTCAACTAAATTGGACCAATCTATCGCCAAGTCATAGAGCTCTCCATCACAAGTGCAATGCAAGAAATAACGTCCACAACGGACCTCGTAGGCAAAAGATATGAATTATATAAGATACGGGATAATTTAAACAACTACTTAATTTATAATTATCTCTTAATTACCTTTACTAATTCTTCTTCCTCATTCATGTTTTACTATATGTGCACATTTGCCCAAATGCACGCATATTTCATCCTCCGATTTCTCTTTCATTTGTCGATGAAACGATGCCGTCTTCACCAACGAACTTCGCTTCCAAATCTCTCCGCCCCGAACACGAAGATGTGAAGCTCGATCGCTTTTAACCATGACCGACCTGACAGTGTGCTCCTCCCTAAGCCATGAACGCATATTTTGCTTCTCTACACCGTACATCCCCAAATCGACACTACTTGAGCTCCTCGACATGAAAAAATGATGGTGCACTCGATTTTGTCCAAAACCCACTCATTTTCTGACAAAGCCAAACCCTAGTCGTCGAGCCTTGTACGGCCATCCCCAAAATCAATGTCTCACCCTTCAAAGTGGACATGGACGTGAAGCTTTCTTCAATATGAGTTTAACGGAGTTGGTTTTGGAATTTTTAGTGGAGTAAATCGTCGGATTTTAATTTCTGAACTTAAGAAAGAAGAGGCGGCCATTTTCTTAATGGAACAGTAAACAAATAATGATAATGAGAGAGGAGGGTTTGGTTTTATTAATATAACATTATTTTTTGATTTAAATTCTCAAATAAACGGTCGTACATTTGGAGCACGCGTGATCAAATGGTGCGTCCGATCACAACGAAACTCTTCTACGTACATCACCTCATTTTTCTGGTTCCAATGATATAAATTTCATCGCTATTTGAGACATTGTTTCGGGATGATAATTTCATGCTTTACAAGATCGTTTCGGTCATCAGATTGCCCGATCTCCAAATATAGCGATCCTTACACTTCAATTAATTCGCAACGTCAATCCATACATAACAGAAATGGTCTTAAGTTCTGATTTGATCGTCACGCATTAAAATTTTACTCAGTTATCGCACGTTTTAGCCAATAGTCATCACAAATTAAACATAAAGGCCTCGCATTCAATTTCAATAGAGCCATCGCCTATATAAAAAAAAGATATTTTTTTTATTTAGGCCAAATTCTCGAACTAGTGACAAAAATAGGCTAAGTGCAAAACTATTTACAAAACTAGGCCACTTTCTACCACATCAGCCCCCACGTTTACTGGCGGCATTTGAAATGCCGCCAGTACACGGTTTATTGCTAAAACATACTGGCGGCATTTGGTATGCCGCTAGTATGCGTCATTTTGGATGCCGCCCATAATCTGCTACTTTTTAAGGCAGCTACCTCTATCATTTTTTGCTTCTCCCTCAAATTTTCAGATCTATAATAAACCTAAAAACCAAAATCGCTAAAATATTTCCAAAGTGTAGTTAAATCTTGATCGAAAGTAGCTATAGCTGAGGAGCAACACCTAATCTTGCCTCTTGAACAATTTCGGTATGTTATTTTGCAAACCCTAGTTCATTTTTTTTTTATCAATTGCTGTTTGATATTTTATGGAAGTAGTTAACAAGTTGATTAATTGAAATGTAGAATGCCTCCTAAGTGTGTACCAACGATTTGTTATTTTGATGGTGAACCGGTTATTGACAAACTTAATTGTGGGAAATATGCGTGTGGGTCGTGTAAACCAGCAAAAGTATTAAAATGTTGTAATTTTGCGCAGTTAAAAGAATCGATTTATAAAGCGACCAAGATAAAATCTGATGAATTTGACATAGAGTTAGTGTGTAACTGGCCGACGGATTCAGGATCGAAAGCCATTAAAATAGCCGATGAACGCGATGTGGAGCTAATGTTTTCAGCGACATCGAAATCAATAGAGTTGTTTGTTGGGAAAAGTAAGCGGTTGCAAGAAGAAGAACACGTACGAGAACAAGTAGTTAACAGTGTAATTGAGGACCACCGAAGAATGGTTGAGGCAGTAAGTATTAGTCGCGGAACTGCATCTCCGAGTTTTAGTAATCCACATATGACAGCGATGTACGGTCGACAACAAGCCCTATATGGATATCCGCCGTGTATGAGTTATCAACAAGGCGTTCATTATACCAATCCATATCCAAGTCAAGGTAGCTTTACACATTTGCTCGGAAGGTGAAACATTTATCTATTAATTTTATGTCGTATTACATTATTAGTTGTGTAATAGTTAAAAGTTTTGTCGTTGTATATGTAATTATCTTCCTTGTTGACCAACACCGCCATGTACTGTCGGACCATCAAACTGTCATATGTCTCCTTATATGTATCCAACTCCATCTGAGTTATACGATTTAAGTCAGTGGTATTTCTTAGGAATAAGCTAAGTTTGTTAGCTAGTATTTCTGGTACGGGTTTTAAATTAATACTTATATGTGAATTGCATATTTCCCGCACATGATATTGCTACACAATCTAATGCCGAAGTGGAGAATGTAAACATAACCGCAAATGAAGCAGATGTTGATATTGAAATGGATGGGGATGTAGGTGAAGATGTCCATGAAGAACCCCTTGTAAATAGTAAGGTTATAGTGAATATGGAAGAGAATGATGCGTCGTGGATTGGTAGTATGCAAGTGAACAATGATGCTTTGAACTATGATTTTGCGGTCGAAGACAATATTCCCGAAGACAGTAATGAGGTGGAAATGGAGGTACCTTTGGATGATGATTTTTGCAATGCACAAATAATGGCTAGGTCTATTTTTGCAAACCTTGAGTTCAACAATGAGTTATTTTCAACCGTAAGCATTCAGAATGGATTCAAAGTTGGTATGATTTTCGAGACGAAAGCTAAATTATTACAACAGTTGAGCGAATGGTCAATTTTACATGCCATTTCTTTTAAAGCAATAAAATAAAATAAAACCAAATACACCGCCGTTTGTAATATAGATGCCAACTGTCCATGGAGAATTCATGCTATCGTGTCTAAAAAATCAGAGCAGAACTAGTGGATTATAAGGAACTATCCTAGCGATAACAACTGTGTTAACCCAATGGTGAATTCCACTCACAAGCAAGCAACTTCTAATTTTGTAGTGTTAAAAATCTTACCTTTCGTGAAAGTCGATCTGAACATAACAGCCGGGACAGTGCAAGTTTTGATGGAAGAACAGTTGTTCATGAAAGTTAGTTATATGAAGGCTTGGAGAGCTTTGAGTAAGGCGGTGGAAAGGATTTATGGCGATTGGGCAGAGTCATATACCACACTAAGACAATATTTTGCTGAAATTGCGAGAACGAACCCGGGAAGCGTTGGACACATTACTACGGATGAATATGAAGTGTTTGATCGAGCTTTTTGTGCCTTTGGCCCTTGTATTGAAGGATTTGTTCATTGTCGTCCGCTATTATGTATTGACGGGACATATTTGTACGAGACATACAAAGGGACATTACTTATAGCCACTGCTGTTGATGTGAATGATCACCTATACCCTTTAGCATATGCAATTGTAGAGTCAGAATCCGGTGATAGTTGGGGGTGGTTTTTTGCCTGCATGCAGCGTTTCATTCATAGTGTTAACAATCGAAGAATTATCTTCATTTCGGATCGAATGAAAGGAATACCATCAGCATTGGAAACGAAATGTGGTTTGCCTCATAAACACCGCTTCTGTGCTAGACATCTGAAGGCCAATTTTCAAGCTGCATAATTTAGAGAAAAACGATTAACCGGTCTTTTTTATGCTGTAGCATGTGCAGTGGAGGAACCCGAGTACAACAAAATCCATGAAGAAATCAAAACTATAAGCATTAGGGCTCACAGTTGGATAGAAATGAGTTTGGGAGGGAAGAGGAAAATTGGGCATTGTGTAAAGATGATGGTGGTCGATTTCATGTCATGACCACTAACTGCACAGAAAGTTTCAACAGTGTACTTAAAGTAGCTCGGTCTTTACCTGTCAAAGATTTGGTTGCACGCACCTTTTTTAGGTCGGTTGATTAAGTGACAGTTAGTTGGTCCTACCTCCTGTAGCTAAAAGGAAATCAAGACATCCACGTTCTACTAGAATTAAAGGTACAATGGACAAGATGCGGACTCCTAAAGGAAACAGGTGCAGCAAATGTGGTGTTCTAGGTCATAAGAAAAATCGTTGCACTGCGGAAACTTAATGTTTTCATTTTAGTTTGGTTGTAATTTTAGATCGAATGCAGTCGAATATATTCGAGAACAATTTTTTATGTTATCTAATTTTGTAACTTGAGTTTATTGTAAACAGTTTTATTTTGACCAAATTGTTGTTTATTGTAATGAAATAAAGCTGCTAGCTATGTAGTAGTTAAAGAACAGAGCGACATTTGAAATGCCGCCCTTCCATGCAGCATTTCAAATACCGCCAACGGTTTTATAGTTGGCGGCATTTGAAATGTCGCATAGGGGCGACATTTCAAATGCCGCTCTGTTGTTTCACTACTGTATAACAACAGTAGCCTAATTCGGCAAGCATATTCCAACAAAGTTCAGTACATTAGAGAAAATTCTAGTACACATAGTTCGAACGTATCTAAATTATTTCGAATAACATTACAGTACAATAGCATAGCTTCGAACGTCATAATACAACAAGATTCGAATATCATTACATTACATTTCACTTTCCCTTCAATGATCTACGTGGTCATAACGCCGAATAATTGTATCCGTAGACCAACAATTCGTTTTCATATTCAAGATTCAACTTCTTCAAACGACTATTCTCAGCTTGCATCTCTAAAGCGTATTCAACCCCCCTAGGGCACATTTCAGGATAAAGCGTTAAAAAAATTGCAGCAGTCAACTTGATGAGGCCGGATCTTATGATCGTTGTACCCAACGTAGCGGTAGAAACGACGTCCAGCATTCCTCTCATTTCTACAAACAACTACGTCAACTTCATCTCCACAGTAACAAAGTAAACACAGATGTTGCGTGCTTGAACTAGCACGATTGAGATTTTTACGACCAAGGACGCCTAAAAGACGTGCATGGAGTGATTGTTGCTCCAGTCTTTCATTCGCAACATCTCCTCGTGACGTTTCACTATCCACAACCGGGTGCACTTCTTCAACTTGTGTCTCCGGCACAAAATCCACATCAAGGTTGGTGCCACTTGAGATCCCTTCACCTTTCTTTTGTTCAAATCCATCACAAATCTTCGTCATTGTTTCTTCATTAATCTCCCAATTGTCCATTATCAATCTATGGATAGAAGCAAAATATACAACAAAAAACAGAAAGTTTGGATTTTGTGTCGGAGTTTTGGGATTACAAAGTCAGAGAAATTAAAATTTAAAACTAGAATTGAAGGAGATTAGTATCATACTTACTTTACAGACGCCTTGTTGAAATAAATTACAATTTGTGATAAATTGAAAATTGATAGAAATCAGAAACTTTTGGGTTTGGCTGAAAGAGTTTTGGTAAAGTTAGGGTGGGGTAAGTAGGACTAACTCTAGAAATATGGACAACGAACAACAGGGCGGCATTTGAAATGTCGCTTGCCTACGCCATTTCAAATGACGCATGATGGCTGCATTTCAAATTCCGCCCTAAAACATAAACATTGGGCGGCATTTGAAATGCCGCACATTGGCGGCATTTCAAATGTCGCTCTATTGTTTGCCCACTGCATGGCAGCAGAATTCCAATAGCCAATATACAAACATGTACACAATACTACATTCACTACCATTTACAACCAAAACAATACTACACTCATTACCATTCACAACGAAAAACAATACTACATTCACATCGAAAAACAATACTACAATCAAAATTAGTTTTCGACCCAATATTCGATACAAACATATAAACACTACGATCAATACCTTCTCCACAAGCTCATCAAATTTGATCTTGACATCTTATGCTTTGACAAGAGGAGGAGGAGGGATTGGTCTTGACATCTTGTTCTTCGACAAATGGGATTGTTGAATTTGTTTGAGAGAGAAGCATTTTGCCTTGCTTTTTTCAGGAACCTCCTCCACAAGCTCATCAACGATGTCCAACATACGATACATACCATCCGCCTGCATATAACATAAACCATTATTGATTTTACAACTACCTTAGAAGTTGTCAATTTAAATACGTACCACATTCCGTTCAAGTGGAGCTCTTGGAGTGTAAGGACCAACCTCTTGCTTAGGCACTTCCTCTCGTCTTCTTAGCACGTAACGCCGAGTGATATTCCAATATCAACTATTATACTCCTCATCAGTCAGCGTGATCTCATGCTCATCTTCCCCAACTAGGAAACGGTTATTCCATAACTCTATCATCGTTTCAAACTCATCTTCACCGTATGGAAGAGTGTAATATGGAGCAGGATACGGTAAGTGCTGGCGAAGACCAAACTTCCTCATGACTCTATCTGGGAGATGGTATGCTAGATCCCCAAAGCAAAATATCATCAGTCTTGCCCGCCATAACGGCCTGTCCACTGTGCAAATAGCCGAAAGAGCATCAAGCTCTGCCTCAGTGTATGGAGTCCACGTGACTACGTTATAGTCCAAGACATCAAAACTCATTCCGGTAGAACCCTAAATTCTGTCTGGGGGTCATTTTGGTATTCTTCGGTCCAATACACCTATAATAGAAAAAATTATACAAACTATATAAGTTGATACAACCATACAACCGACAATATTTTACCTCGATCCATATGGTTTTGAATTGTTGATTATTTGCCTCTTCAAAGATATACGACCGACCGGAAGATAAGTCCATGACCATAGCTGCAAGAGTGTAACTTGTATTTAATTAATGTTTACGACATTCACAAATATGCATTAAAGAATACTTATGTCCGTACCTGAACTAGAGTCATACAGCCTCCTGCAGACCGTTGTTGTACCAATGCCACTCTCGTAAGCTCTGTATAAGTGAAAGCTAGCACCGCACTGCCCCATGAATATTGCCGACAAGAATCAAATTCTTCTAACAATAGGAGCCATTGAAGGGCCACTCTAGTCTTCGATCGATCGCAGAATAAACGTTGTGTGATGATGTGCAACATAATAGCGCGGGCGTGCTGGGCTATCTGCACTGGAGAGGCACGACATGGAATATCGCCGACCAACTGCTCCCTAAACCATGCGGCCACTATCGACTCATTTCCCCATCTCACGTCTTCTGGAGGAGACAAGCCAAGCAAGAGCTCACACAAATCCATGTAGTTGCTTGGGAAATTCGGTTTTAGGATGGGATGCTCATTTATCGACAATCCAAGCAACACAACTACATCTTTCAATGTGATGGTCATCTCACCTACTCTGAGATGAAATGTAGACGTCTTAGGTTTCCATCTATCGATCAACGCTGTCAGAAGATTACGATCGAGCTATGTGTATACCAACTTATTAATAACGCCGAATCTAGCTCTGTCTAAAAGTTCCAACATGTCAGGATGCGCTTACGTGACAAGCTTTAAGGTCGAAGGTCAATGAAGCCGTCCGGCTCAACCGCCTGTTGAAAATTAACACCAAATGCAAGCTATTATGCTATTTACTAACATTTTGCAAAATGCAAGACAAATTATATCAACATGTACCTCCATCAAAATCATTGTTGTTTGTGCGGTGTTGAGCTTGTAGGTAAAGCACGCTATCATTAATCGGTCCGGGTGCCATTTCTTCGTATTCTACCACAATAACATAACCAAATTAACTTTATACCATAAGAAATCTTTATATACATTCAACAATGAATTAAACAGTTGTTCTACGCGCACAATCTACTTCGTTGTAGTATAGAAACAAAGATTTACACCTACAAAATGTATTTTTTTCCAAACCCTAAATTCATAAAATCAAAATTAGAGAAACAATTGGAAGATTACAAACCTATAAGAGGTGCTTGGGAGGATGAGGAAGCCATCCTTCAATTTCTAGCTTGATTTAACGAGTTTTTTAGTAAAAATATTGGTTTTTGGTGATTTGGGAGGTTGGGTTCGAAATTTTGGTTTTGAGAGTGGGGGTAAATGGATGAAGCGGCTGTGTTAAACAGTAAGCAAAAAACACGGCGACATTTGGGATGCCGCAAACTGGCGGCATCCAAAATGCCACATAATAGCGGCATCCCAAATGCCGCCTGTATGTTTTAGTAATAAACCGTGTACTGGCGGCATTTCAAATGCTGCCAGTACACGTGGATGCTGATGTGGCAAAAGTAGCTTAGTTTTGTAAATAGTTTTGCACTTAGCCTATTTTTGTAATTAGTTCGAGAATTTTTTCTAAATAAAAAAATTATCCTAGAAAAAGTTTAACCGAAGTGGTCGCGTTTAATTTATTTGCCTTCGCTGGCAGATGTCCATAAACTATGTATTTCTCTTCTTTAGTTATTTCACGTACTAACTTTACCCGCAACTTTCGGCAGTAATAGATCAAATCTTCTGTCCTTCTGTTTACGGGGCTGTGTCTCAAAATATCTTAAATCATTTATTACAACAAATTTAATATGTTAATGGACGCATCATATTTTATGGATGGTTGATGATAACAAATAAATCGGTGAGATTATTATAACACATCTCTACTGCTAATAATGAAAATTCGTTGAACTAATTTACTCGGCGTCTTTTTAAAATTCCAAAAATGTCATTGCTTTCTGTTTACAATAATACAAACAGCCCGTGTGCGAAGCACGGGCGCATACTAGTGTAAATTATTATAACAAATAAACAGATCGAAGGATGATAGAGAAATTGCATCCTTTGTCAGCGTACAAATATTCCATGTTGTCAACCTTTATTAAGTTTAGTTTCGTGTGTTAATTAATTGTGGCCATGCTCATTTCATTTTTGCTGTTTACGTGCTGCTTGAATTCTCCAAGTCATCTCTGACTAAAACCTGACACTGTCGCACACCAATATATATTAAATGCCTTCGTGATCATATTACCTTCGTATTCAATATTTTTGAAGCCTTCGCAAATAGATGTTGTAGCTAAGTATGTGTGATGTCGCTGCAAATGATTATAACATTGGGTTCCATCATGTTGTGTGCTAAGTGTGAGTATACGAGTAGCATTCAATTCCAGATTTTCATTACACAATCCGAATTAAATAATATGGTTAGTGGAAAGAGAGAGAAAATAATATTATTTAATTCGACATGTGTGGTGGAAATTAAAAGGCTACAAGGGTATTGCACTGTTTAAAATATCATTGAACGCTCCACTACATGTATATGTGTGTGTATATTTCAAAAATAATGTTATCCGGCACCATACGTTTTGAGCATTCGCTTACAAATCATGCAGTGCATTGCCATCAAATGTTTGAGTTGTTGCTAGAATTTAGAGCCCTGGCAAGCTATGTGTCACGCCATCAAAATTTGGTTAATATATTAAAATGCCGGGTCCTCGTATAGTGTTCACTATTCTTATTTTACTTTCAATCGCAGTTTTTCCTTATCCAATATAAAGTTTAGACTTGCGTGATTTGTTTTATTTAGTTAAAAAATAGTTCAATGGCAGTTTTGTAATTAAATTAAAAACTAATTTATTATCCATTTTAAACCAATTATTTTCTACCAAATCAATTAGTCGTTGGCTTTCTATTGGTCAATTCTCTTATCATTTCAGCAACTTTCCAAAAAATGTTAACCCGTATAATTAACTCAATTAATTAATTTTTCCATAACTAATTAGCATTTCCCTTCACTAATTAATTCATATAAAATAGAAAATTAATAAAAAAAATTTCAAAGTTCACCAAAAAGTTATTTTATAAGTTTCTATCTCCTGTAAAAATTTCGGACGAAAATAATTATTTTTCATATTTTTATTAATTAATTTTCGAATTTTTACCATTTTCCCACTTAGGAAATTCATAAAATATTTATATCGATTCTTATGAAATTTAATACTAATCTCCAAAATAATAATTAGAACATCATATCAATGTTTAGATCTTTTGAAAATTTAAAACTTAGTTTTTCACTTTAAAACCCTTTAGGAAAATTCCTAAAATTTAGATAATTAATATGATCATCCAAAAATCCATATTCATAACCATTCCATCCAAATGCAAAATATAACCATCCAAAAATTAATATTTACAACCATACCAAACTTAAAACATATAAAAACAACGAGATTGGTACATATTATTCACATTAACCCTTGTTGAAATGTTGAGATTTGTCTTAACTTCGTTTTCTTCTTCTTTTCCTCTTGAATTCTCCTTTTTTTTAATGGTGGTCAACCCCTAGTTTTTAGTTTTGGTTTTGAGAATGAATTAGAAATGAACAAGGGAATGGGGAGAGGGGTATTTTAATCTCATTTCCTCTTTTGCCCTTCCTTCTTAATGTTTATCAATTCATTTAAACTATCCTCTATAGTGTATTTACTAAGGCCGACCTATATTACTTAGTTAATTGATTTGTATGGAAAATTCTCTATTTCTTAACTTCAAATTTAACATCTCGTATTTAAATTTATATGCTATATAAAAGTTAGGGGTGTTTTAGGCTCCGTCTCTTAAAGAACTTCGTCTCCTCGAAATTGCGATAAGGGAACAACAACAAACATATAAAAGCAGCAATACTAGTCATATATACTAGTCAATAGTCAATACAACAATAGATCATACAATTAAAATAGATCATGATACTTCTTCCTAATCCTATTATCTGTTTCCTAAGTACAGTCACGTCCATCAATACTCCACAACTAAATCTTGACCATCTTATTCATTAACTGCTTCGTATCCATATCGACTATATGCATAGGTCGCCTAATATAGTCATGTCAGGCTCTACTACTAAATTTTCCAAAACCATTGGCTCTATAGTAGTTTTTTGATTACACGCGTACTTCCTCGGATGAGGTACGTGAAAAACATTATGGATTCCTACTAAGCTATTCGGTAACTCGATACGATAAGCGAGTATACCGATTTTTTCAATGATAGGAAACTGACCAATATAGCTAGGCGCTAATTTTTCGTCTTTCCAAATCATACAACACCCTTCATCAATGATACTTTTACGAAAACAAAATCTCCAATTGAGAACTCTAGGCTTTACGCCTTTTATCTTTATAGCTTTTTTTACCTTGATTGAGCTTTCTTCATCCTTGCTCGGACTACTCAATCTTTTCGGTCGCTTCTTTCACCAAATCTGGACCAAGTATTGGTCTATCACTTGTCTCCAACCAACATGCATGCAATTTGCATGGCCTTCCATAAAGTGCTTCGAAAGGTGTCGTTCCTACAGTAGTTCGACAACTCTTATTATAAGAAAACTCGACTAACTACAAATAGTCTTCCCATGCCCCTCTGAAATCTAATACACAAGCTCTCAACGAATATTCGAGTACATTGTTACCCCATTTCGTTTGCCCATCAATTTGCGGATGGTTAGCGGTACCATCTTCAGCGTGTTGCCCAATTCGTTCTGCGAACTCTTCCAAAACTCACTCGTGAACAAAGGATTTCTTTGATTTACAATGTGACTCTGTATTCCATGAGGTCTCACAACATTCTTCATGAATAACTTCACCAAACTAGGTGTCGTCCTCGTCGACTAAGCAAGGATAAAGTGCACACTCTTGATCAGTTTATCCACCATGACCCAAATGCTTTCATTTCCTCTATTCGACCTTGGCAGTCCATCTATAAAATCCATTAGATATCGAATCACATTTCCATAGTGGCAGTTCTAATGGTTGAAGTAGTCCACTTGGCTTCCGATGCTCATCTTTTACTTGTTGGAAATTCATATGTTGCTTCACCCATAAGACTACATCTCTCTTCATTCCTTCTCAGAAGAAACTCCTTTTCATATCCTGGTACATCTTCGTACCTCCAGGATGAATGGTATACTTGATCAATGATATTCTCTAAGAACTTCCTTTCTCATATTATCCACCTCTAAAGCACACAACCGTCCCTTCTTCCTTAACCACCTTCTTTGGTCAAGTGAAAAATATTTCAAATCAACAATCTCACTTTCTGCTTCTAGTCTCTTTATTCGATCGGTTGATATTGGATCATCTTTTTACCTCATTGCAATTCTTTCGATCAACATCGGTCAAACTTCTAGACATGAAATCATCACGATACCCTGACCGAAACTAGCCGTTGACCTCATTCTTACTCCATATGAAGCCAACGCCTCGATATCGTTCCATTCGGATAACATCGCTAACACCACATTCAGATGTTTTCTACTAAGTGCATCTGCCATTTTATTTGCTATCCTAGGCGTATACTCAATCCAAAGTCATACGCTGCTAAAAACAACATTCCTCTCCATTGTCTCATATTCAACTCCTTCTGAGAGAATAAATACTTCAAGGATTTATGACTCGTGAACAACTTAAACCGATCTCCCAACAAATAGTGTCCCCACACCTTCAGTGCCACTGCCAGCTCCAAGAAACTCCTAATCTCGGTAACGGTCTCGGGTTTTTCTTATTACTAATAGCTTCGATCTTCGATGGGTCTACAAATAACTCATTCTCCGAAACTACATGCCTAAGAAACTTTATCTCTCTTTTAAGTCTACTAGCTGCATAACTCCTTCAGTAGATGTAATTCTGATAGGTGGTCTAGTTACAGGTTTAGTTCCATGTACGAGATCTATTTGAAACTCTATAACATGTTTCGGCAGTAGTCCTATAACAGGCTAAAAAATATTACCATACTCCCTTACTATGAAAACCCGATTGATTTCATCTTCCACATCTTCCATAACACCCAACTTTGCACAAAAATCGAAATTCTACTGTTCAAACGAGCATATAATTCGATTACAACAATCAAGGTGTTTCAAGGATATTACCTTATTCCAATAGACTATCCTAGTGTCATATTGACTCAACCAATCCATACCCAAAATTATCTGAAAATCCACAAAATCAACTATATACAAATTGTAGGAAAACATATGACCTGCCAAGTCAATTATATGATATGTCGTTTCTAGGTTTAACTTATCTACTACACATCTAGAAATAAAAGGATGTTGCTCCAGTATCAAACAGTATTTATGGGTATACTATACATCAGAAGCGTACCTTCCAACATAGCCTTTCCTTTCTCCACTGAAGATGGTCCAGCAGTTGTAGGTTCCAAAGCAAAAACTTTTCCTTTCGGAGTTTTGACTGGTTTAGGACAATCCCTTTTGAAATGGCCCATCTTGTCACAATTAAAGCACTTCACTCCTTTCTTACCGGCAACTTTCTTATTATCTCCTGAATGAAACTCACTAGTACAGTGTCCTTTCTTGTCACACTTATAGAAAACCACTTCGACTTTTCCCTTTTTTGGAACTCCTTTCTTTTGAGCTTCCTTCCTGCTAAAGTACTTCCGCTTATTACCTTGGAAACCTTTAGTCTCCACAGGATTGTTCTTCAACAAAGATGAAAGCAAATCTTCATTTCTCAAAGCCATGTCCACTACAACATTAAACGGATCTCTAAGAAATGGCATAGTTGTCGTTGCAATCTCTAGCTGCAACATCCGTATCTAGAGGCCAAAAGCAAAGAACTACAGATGCTATAGTTATCCATAGTATTAACTTCTGGTGACAAAATACGGTAATGCTAATGGTATCCATAATATCAGAAGCACTTGAATATGAACAAAATCACAGGTTTCCAAAAACAACATTTATTGATTACACTTCAAAACAAATTCATATCCAAGTTACATAATCCCATATCATTTCCCAGGTAAAGATTAATTATAATCATTACAAAATACGCCAAGAGCGACATATGGCGATGCCTCCTTGGTAGATCAAAGCAATATAGTCATATCTGACTTAATCTGCAATTCCTAATTAGCTATCCGTCAGCCACCTGCTCGTCTCCGGAAGCATTATTCGCCAAAATTTCTAAACCAGAAAACCTTAACCCTCAGCCTACTCAAATCAATATTGAGCACCCGAGAGTTTAAGGAGAAACAAAAACTTCGAGTCAAACATAAAGCCTGGTGTGAATAATACTATTACATCTCGATATAATGATATTAAGTGAGACCACGCCGCTTAGCGGAACGGGTTTTCCCTCACTAATATCCTCTTTAAAAAAATATTTTGCAAATCCTTTCCTGCAACCAAACTGGTTAATAAAACTGATATAATAATGATAATAATAGCTAAGTCTGTTAAGCTATAATCAGGTAACTAATGGACTATCTATCCATAAGTAATAAATGGACTATCTGTCCGAAAATTGGGCCGACTGCCCGCAACTTGACTAACTGTCCGCAAACTGGACTAACTTTCCAAATCAAAATGGAGTATATGTCCGAATCATTTTATTAGGTTTAACTACCCTTTATCTGTTTCCTTTATAACCCTTTTCAAAATGATTTAACTTTTAAATCATACTTATACAAGGAAAATATATTCTTAGCTTTACTCTAAGCTATTTTCCATGACATATATACTTTACTCAAAATATTGTTGATGAATTTTAATGAGGATTTTCTATCCTTCCAAATCAATTTAAAACCCTTTTTAACTTGAAAATACTTAGGCTATATTGCCTATTTAATACATTCGAAACCTTTGTTTAAAACCTTTAAACAACCCTTTCGAAACAATTGAAGGTAACCCCTTCGAAACCATTGAAAGTGACCCTTTTGAAACCATTAAAAGCCTTTCAAAAACATTGGAAAAACCTTTCCTTTATTTTCTACGAAAGCTTCAAAACATTAGACATCCTCCTTTAAAACCTTTAAATATTGTCTTTCGAAAACATAGGAAAAACCTTTCCCTTCAACCCTTTCGAAACCCTGGGGAACCACTCCTTTCAAAACCATTCGTTTAAACCTTTCGAAATAGTCAAAATTCAATCCTTTCGAAAGCACTTTGGTTTCTACTTAAAACATGTGGAAACCTTTCAAAAATTTACCCCTTCGAAACCATTGAAAAATGCCTCGGTCGAAACCATTTGGATTATGTCTTCAAGTAAAGCAAAAGGATTAGAAACCCATTAAAGTCGAAAGCATCTGTTTCGAAATCATTTAAAACTGTCTCTTTCGAAACAATTTGGGTTTTACTTCAACCATAGAAAAATGGTCTTTAAAACATTTAAGTCGAAAGCATCTGTTTCGAAACCATTTTCTAAGTAAAGAAGTGATGGTGTCGAAACCATCCCTTCGAAAGCATTGAAGAAGTGGGCAAATTTTAGAAAACAAAGTACCCCTTCGAAACTATCTGAGTCGAAAGGTGAAAAGGCGGCGGCAAAAGGTTTTGACTTAGTCGAAAGCAATTATTTAAAAACAAAGGCGCAACCCAACCGAAACCATTTCCTTTAAATCCATTTGACCTGGTCGAAACTAACTAAGTCGAAAGCTGCTTAGTCGAAAGCCATTTAGTCGAAAGCAAGCAAGCGTATTTTTAATTTAAAAGCAAAGTGATGCCTCGACCCCTTCCGAACCCCTGGTTTCGACTACATACCTTTCGCCTTCTATCCAATTCACTACGTACTAATATATTGATACCATGCACATTGGTTTCGATGGTGTTGAAGGCGGAGGGACCGAGTCAAAAGCCAACCACGGCGGAAGTAGGTGCCGAAAGCAACAAAACGGTAATTAGCATGTAGCAAATTGTTCTTTTCACCTAACTTGCTTTACGTGTCTAATTTTAATTGGTTGTCTCTTTTTTTTTCCACTAAAAAGTGCTGTAGTTTTCAGAATGAATTATTTGCAAAAAGCCCATTCTCCTTTTATAAATATATAAAACATTTAAGTCCCATACCTTAAATAATTTTATATACCCATTAAAACACTTAGGAAAAATCTACAAATATTCCAGAAAATCTCTTTGAATATGTTCTCCAACATATAAATATTTCAGACCCAAATCTTTTATTATTTAACCGTAAATAATTTAACTCAAAATAACATTTTCTTCACCAGAAAATTCATATAAATTCCAAAAAATTCAGAAAATACAGAAAATTGAAACCCATCTCTAAAATATCATTTATGATCTTCATAATTCGCAAGGCATTTGGATGTCATTTAATAGGGTTTTCATATCAAAACATGTCATAAAATCAATATGAACAACCATAAATCATCAACAAGTATATACAATCATTCCATTATTCAAAAACATGGCAAATCAATGTAAAATATTTTGGATTTCATCTTAAAACTGAAAACAAAAAAATATGAGATGTAAACATTATTCATCTTAGCTTTAGAGATTAAAGAGATTGAGATGTGAGTGGATTTGATTTGCTTAAGCTTCTTCCTAGCTTTCTCTATCTTCTTCCTCTTTCTCTTATTAATGGTGGCCGACCTTAGTTTAATTTTTTTTGATAAAATGAAAATCAACATGTATGGGGGATACATGACCAAGTTTAAGGGATATAGGAATGGCCTCTTTCCTATTTTACCCTTCCTCTATTTCAATTTAACTCTTATTTTAATTCATAGGTTATATGGCACGGCTACCCTTTAATTAAATCAAATCTCAATCCCTTAATCAACACATTATTTTATTTAATTTAGCTAATTAAATATCCTAAATAATGTTGTCAAAAATATGGGGTGTTACAGACTCCCCTCCTTAAAGAATTAACGTCCTTGAAATTACGATAAGGTACACAACAAATCAAACAAGAAGGTAAAACATACCATCAAACAAGTTAGGATAAGTATCTCTAATCTTGCTCTCAATTTCCCAAGTATAGTCCCTATCATCGTCACTCCACAGGACTTTGACTAATCTAACCGTCTTGGTTCTAAGCCTCTTCTCATCTCTTGCAACAATACGAATCGGCTTCCTCACTATAGTCAAATCCAGTTCTACCACTAAATCATCTAGCACAGTCGGTGCAATAGTAGTCTCTGGGTCTCTAACACATTTTCTGAGATGAGAAACATGGAAAACATCGTGGACTTCTGCCAAACTGCTCGGTAACTCAACTCTATATGCGAGTTTCCCGATCCTCTCAACAATAGGAAAAGGTCCAATGAATCTCGGTGCTAACTTTCCTAATTTCCCAATTCTAATCACACCCTTTATCGGTGATACTTTGATGAAAACTTGATCTCCAATTAAGAACTCTACATCTTTCCATCTTCTATCTGCATAACTCTTCTGCCTAGACTGAGCCTCCTTCATTCAAGCCCGAATGACCTCAATCTTTTCTGCAGCTTCTCTGACCAAATCTGGACTAAGAACCAACCTATCCCAGGTCTCTAACCAACATACGAGAGATTTGCATGGCCTTCCATACAAAGCTTCAAACAATGCCATCCCAATACTAGTCTGATAACTGTTGTTATTCGAAAACTTGACCAAATGCAGATGGTCTTCCCATGATCCCCCAAAATCTAGAACACAAGCTCTTAACAAACCTTCCAAAATTTTGTTAACTCTTTCGGTTTGCCCATCTGTCTGCGGATGGTAAGCGGTACTCATCTTGAGCTTGGTTCCTAAAACTTCTTGCAGACTCTTCCAGAACTCGCTAGTGAATAAGGGATCTCTATCACTTACTATGCTACTAGGAATTCCATGCAGTCTAACCACATTCTTCATAAACAACTTTGCCAAAACAGGTGACATTCTGGTTGACTTAACTGTAATGAAATGGGCACTCTTAGTCAGTCTGTCCACTATGACCCATATACTATCATTTCCCCTGTTCGACCTTAGCAACTTGTCAATAAAATCCATAGAAATAGAATCCATTTCCATACCGGAATTACTAATGGCTGAAGCAACCCACTTGGTTTTTGGTGTTCGGCCTTTGCCTGTTGGCAATTCAAGCACTGCTTTACTCATAAATCAATATCTCGCTTCATAAAGAAACTCCTCTTCATATCCTGATA
Organism: Allium fistulosum; assembly: GCA_030737815.1. Lineage (NCBI taxonomy): Eukaryota > Viridiplantae > Streptophyta > Magnoliopsida > Asparagales > Amaryllidaceae > Allium > Allium fistulosum. The sequence continues at coordinate 1,460,355,370 of CM060903.1, forward strand.
CATCTTAGTACCTCCTGGATGAATACATAACTTCGAACGATGGCATTCCTCTAAGACTTCTTTCCTTATGTTTCCTACACTCGGAACACATAATCTTACTTTCTTTCTCAACCTCCCATTCTGGTCAAGACTGAAATCTTTCAAGTCATCGCTCTCAGTTCCATCTCTTAACTTTCTAATCCGTTCTGCTAATACTGAATCCTCTTCCTGTTTAGAAGCAATCTTTTCGATCATCACTGGTCGAACTTCCAAACATGATAACACTACAGTTTCTCTGCTAGACCCAGCCTCAGATCTCCACTACACTCTGCAATCTGCTAATGCTTCCAAATCTTTCCACTCAACGACCATCACCAACACTGCATTCTAATGTTTCCTGCTAAGTGCATCTGCAACCTTGTTGCCTTTCCCTGGTGTGTAATCGATCCCAAAATCATAAGCAGTGATAAATTCTAACCACCTCTGCTATTTCATGTTCATCTCCTTCTGAGAGAACAAATATTTCAACGACTTATGATCTGTATATAACTCAAACCTCTCTCCCAAAAGGTAATGTCTCCATACCTTCAATGCAAAAATCAGAGCAGCCAATTCCAAATCATGTGTCAGATATCTGACCTCATGCGGTCTAAGCTGTCTAGAAGCATAGGCAATCCCTTTACCTCTCTGCATCAGCACAACTCCTAATCTTGTTCCATACACATCTGTGTAAACCACCGAATCCTGATTCCCTTTCGGAACAACCAACACAGGTGCATGGGTCAATAAGTGTTTCAAACTCTAGAATGCTTCCTCACACTTATCGATCCACACAAACTTTACATCCTTTCTCGTTAGCTTGGTCATCAGTGTCACTATCCGTGAAAAGTCCTTAATGAACCTCCGATAATAACCAGCCAACCCAAAGAAACTATTTTATATCTCCGTCATTGTCTTGGGTCTCTTCCAACTATTCACCGCTTCAATCCTGGTCGGATCTACTGACAACCCTTTCTCTGAGACTACATGACCAAGAAACTTCACTTCCTTCTTCCAAAAATGACACTTCGAAAACTTCACCTTTAGATGATGCTGCCTCAGCATCTCAAGCACCACTCTAAGATGAATTTCATGCTCCTTCTCATCCTTAGAGTATATCAAGATATCATATATAAAAAACAATACGAACCTATCCAAGTGCTCTCGGCAAACCCTGTTCATCAAATCCACAAAGAAAGCTGGCCCATTAGTCAGTCTGAACGGCATAACTAACCATTCGTATGATCCATATCTAGTCCTAAATGTCGTCAAAGGTATACTATCCTCTGCTACTCTAAGCTGATGGAAACCTATCGCCAAATCCAACTACAAGAATACCTTGGCTCCACTCAACTGGTCAAACAAATCGTCAATCCTCGGTAATGGATATCGATTCTTTATTGTCCTGTCATTCAACTTACGATAATCGATACATAGCCTTAATGATCCATCCGGCTTCTTAACAAACACTGCGGCTGCTCTCCAAGGCGAACTACTCGGCCTGATAAAATTCTTTCCTTCCAAATCCACCAACTGCACCTTCAACTCCCTCATCTCTATAGGGGTCATCCTCCTTGGTGGCCTACTCACTGGTTCTACTCCCGGAACCAAATCTATCCCAAACTCAATGGCTCATTTCGATGGAAATCCAACTACATGCTCAAAAACATCCGCGAATTCTCTAACCACGAAAGCTCGATTTAACTCATCTTCCAACTCCATAACACCCAATAAAGCATTCACTTCACCGCTAGAATCTTCTATGGTAGAAACAATCTGATCGCTACAATCAACGTGTCTAAGCGATATTTTCCTATCTTGACAAAATATCCTAGCATCGTACTTACTTAACCAATCCATCCCAAGAATAATCCCGAATCCCACAAAATCAAACACATGCAAACTGCAAACAAAAGTATGACCTAACAGGTCAAACTCTAACTGGTCACATCTCAACCATACAGTTGCATACCCTCCTATTGGATTCGCAACCGGTAAGGAAGTAACCAAATGGGTGGGTTCTAAGTTAAGCTTATCTATCAAACATCTAGATATAAAATAATGCGATGCACCAGTATCAAATCGAATGCTAACAGACATACCATGAATCTGAAGCGTACCTTTCAAAACTGCCTTTCCTTTTTCCTGAGCTATTGGCTTCGAAGCAGCAGGCTACAATGCATACACCTTGCCATTTCCATCCTTAGCGGGCTCCTTGCACTGGTTTCTATAATGGCCAATCTGGTCACAATTGAAACACCTGGCATTCTTCTTCCTGGCTACTTCCTTTGCCTTTCCAACACGAAACTCATTAGCAAAGTACCCCTTCTTGTCGCACTAGAAACAGATAATCTCAAACTTCCCCTTCTTAGCTACTCCACACTTCTAAGCACCTTTCTTAGGAAAGAACTTCCTCTTCTGATTCTGCCCAACTTTGACTTCTTTAGCCTTACTCCGCTCTAGAGAATCAAGAATATCCTCATGCCTTAAGGCCATCTCTACTACAAAGTCAGAAGGATCTCTAATATGAGGTAATGTAGCCCTTGCTAACTCAAACTTCAATCCTCTAGTAAACTTTTCATTCCTCTTCATTACTATATCTATTGAAGCATACCCATATCTGGCCAACTCCTCGAACCTTCTGGCATACTCCAGAACTTCCTCTGCTCTAACTCAGCGAATTTTTCGATCAGAGCAGATTGTACCATCGCAGACATGAACCTCTCCTAGAACCTTCCCTTGAAATTTGCACATGCCAAGATTTCCTCGTCCACACCAGCCATCACACTGTTCCACTAAAAAAAAGCCGCTCCCTGAAGCTGTCTCGAAGCAAGCCTCCTCTTCCGTTCATCATTGAACCCCAAGTCTGCAAAGATTCCCTCACATTGCAGCAACCAATTTTTCAACTCTATAGCATCTTCTATCCCCAAAAAAGGCTTCCCCCAAGCTTAGCGTAGTCTCCGCTCAACTTAGTATAATGGTTAACTACCAGAACTTTCGGAACTCCTGCCCCTACAGCATGTCAGCATCTCCTCCTAACACTCTAGTTGCAACTCCTGCTTGCATCATATTCATGAAAAACTGATACATAGCTTCCATTCCAACTTGCGGGACTCCAGCACCAACATTCTCTGCCTGTGCCTGACCTTGGGTCCTCCTTGTACTAGGTCTGGCATTCCCATCGGTGCCCTCCCCTCCTGGGTTAACTCTTCCTCTTCTACCATCCATATCTGTACTCAAACCTCATGAGATACAGAAAATAACCTAACAAAGGTAGGAGACTAGGGATAGAGCGTATACTTATATATAGCAAATACAAGTACATTACTATAGCGTTATCCCATACCCCAATTTTACTCTAATTCCTTAGGATTATGTTTTAAAAACCATTTTTAGTTTAAAGTTTTTCATAAACCATGCTCTGATACCAAGTTGTAACATCCCGTATCTAGAGGCCAAAAGCAAAGTGCTATAGATGCTATAGTCATCCATAGTATCAACTTATGATGACAAAATACGGTAATGCTAATGGTATCTATAATATCAAAAGCACTTGAATATGAACAAAATCACAGATTTCCAAAAACAACATTTTACTGATTACACTTCAAAACAAATTCATAGACAAGTTACATAATCCCATATCATTTTCCAGGTAGATTAATTATAATCATTACAAAATACGCCAAGAGCGACATATGACGATGCCCCCTTAGTTGATCAAAGCAAAATAGTCATATCTGACTTAATACACAGCGGAAATAAACAAAATAATCTGCAATTCCTAATTAGCTATCCGTCAGCCACCTGCTCGTCTCCGAAAGCTTTATTCGCTAAAATTTCTAAACCTGAAAATCTTAACCCTCGGTATACTCAAATCAATTTTGAGCACCCAAGAGTTTAAGGGGAAACAAAAACTTTGAGTCAGACATAAAGCCTGGTGTGAATAATATTGTTACATCTCGATTTACTGATATTAAGCGAGACCACGCTGCTTAGCGGAACAGATTTTCCCCTCACTAATATCCTCTTTAAAACATATATTTTGCAAATCCCTTACTACAACCAAACTGGTTAATCAAACTGATATAATAATGATAATAATAGCTAAGTCCATTAAACTATAATCAGGTAACTAATGGACTACCTGTCCACAAGTGATAAATGGATTATCTGTCCGAAAACTAGGCTGACTACCCGCAACTGGACTAACTGTCCGCAAACTGGACTAACTGTTCGAATCAAAATGGACTATCTGTCCGAATCATTTTCTTAGGGTTAACTACCCATCATCTTTTTCATTGAAAACCTTTTTCAAAATGATTTAACCTTTTAAATCATACTTATACAAGGAAAATATATTCTTAGCTTTACTCTAAGCTAGTTTCCCATGATATATATACTTTACCCAAAATATTGTCAATGAATTTTAATGAGGATTAGCTATCCTTCCAAAACAAGTTAAAACCCTTTTTAACTTGAAAATACTTAGGCTATATTGCCTATTTAATACATTCGAAACCTTTGTTTAAAACCTTTAAACAACCCTTTCAAAACCATTGAAGGTAACCCCTACGAAACAATTGAAAGTGACCTTTTCAAAACCATTGAAAGTGACCCTTTCGAAAACATTAGAAAAACCTTTCCTTTCTTTTCCCCGAAAGCTTCAAAGCATTAGACATCCTCCTTTAAAACCTTTAAATATTGCCTTTCGAAAACATAGGAATAACCTTTCCCTTCAACCCTTTCGAAACCCTAGAGAACCACCCCTTTCGAAACCATTCGTTAAAACCTTTTGAAACAGTCAAACTTAATCCTTTCGAAAGCACTTTGGGTTCAACTTAAAACATGTGGAAACCTTTCGAAACCATTCAAAAATATACTCCTTTGAAACCTTTGAAAAATGTCTCGGTCGAAACCATTTGGATTATGCCGTCAAGTAGAGAAAAAGGATTTGAAACCCTTTAAAGTCGAAAGCATCTGTTTCGAAACCATTTAAAACCGTCTCTTTCGAAACCATTTGGGTTTTACTTCAATCAAAGAAAAAGGGTCTTTAAAACATTTAAGTCGAAAGTATCTGTTTCGAAACCAATTCTTAAGTAAAGAAGTGATGGTGTCGAAACCATCCCTTCGAAAGCATTGGAGAAGTGGCTAAATTTTAGAAAACAAAGTACCCATTTGAAACCATCTGAGTCGAAAGGTGAAAAGGCGGCAGCAAAAGGTTTTGACTTAGTCGAAAGCAGTTATTTAAAAACAAAGGCGCAACCCAACCGAAACCATTTCCTTTAAATCCATTTGACCTAGTCGAAAGCTACTTAGTCGAAAGCCATTTAGTCGAAAGCAAGCAGGTGTACTTTAAATTTAAAAGCAAAGTGATGCCTCGACCCCTTCGGAACACCTGGTTTCAACTACATACCTTTTGCCTTCTATCCAATTCGCTACGTACCAATATATTGATACCATGCGCAGTAGTTTTGATGGTGTTGAAGGCAGAGGGACTTAGTCGAAAGCCAACCAAGGCGGAAGCAGGTGCCGAAAGCAACAAAACAGTAATTAACATGTAGCAAATAGTTCTTTTCACCTAACCTGCTTTACGTGTCTAATTTTGATTGGTTGCCTCTTTTCTTAACCACTAAAAAGTGTTGCAGTTTTCAAAAGTAACTGTTTGAATTATTTGCAAAAAGCCCTTTCTCCTTTTATAAATATATAACACATTTAAGCCCCATACCTTAAATAATTTTATATACCCATTAAAACACTTAGGAAAAATCTACAAAAATTTCAGAAAACCTCTTTTAATATGTTTTCCAACATATAAAAATTTCAGACCCAAATCTTTTATTATTTAACCGTAAATAATTTATAACCCAAAATAACATTTTCTTCACTAGAAAATCATATAAATTCCACAAAAATTCTGAAAATTCTGAAAATTGAAACGCATCTCTAAAATATCATTTATGATCTTCATAAAAATTCGCAAGGTAGTTAGACGTCATTTAATAGGGTTTTCATATCAAAACATGTCATAAAATCTATATGAACAACCATAAATAATCAACAAGTATATACAATCATTCCATCATTCAAAAACATGGCAAATCAATGTAAAATATTTTTGATTGCATCTTAAAACCGAAAACAAATAAATATGAGATGTAAACATTATTCACCTTAGCTTTAGAGATTAAAGAGATTGAGATGTGAATGGATTTGATTTGCTTAAGCTTCTTCTTAGCTTTTCTCTATCTTCTTCCTCTTTCTCTTGTTAATGGCTGCGGCCTTAGTTTAAATTTTTTGATAAAATGAAAATGAACGTGTACGGGGGATACACGACTAAGTTTAAGGGATATAGAAATGGCCCCTTCCTATTTTACCCTTCCTCTATTTCAATTTAACTCTTAGTTTAATTCATAGGTTAAATGGCATGGCTACCCTTTAATTAAATCAAATCTCAATCCCCTAATCAACACATATTTTATTTAATTTAGCTAATTAAATATCCTAAATAATGTTACCAAAAATCTGGGGTGCTTCACTAGCTTCCATCCCTAGTTAAACTTCTCGTTCTACTTAAGCAGTGTATTAATGATAGCTTGTCCATGTCTTGATAGCTCATTAAACTTCGTTGCATACTCCAACACATTCATCTCACCCTGCTTTAACTCCGAGAACTTCCTGAACAACGTTTATTTGGCTACTTTGGACAGAAATTTCTCCTTAAATCTTTCTCTCTAATGTCATCCCAAGTTAACTCTTGCTCCGGAACTCCCATGGTAACGTTGTTCCACCAGCATAATGTAATTCCTTGCAATTTTCTGAACACCAACCTCCACCTCTGTGGCATTCTCCATTCCCATAAAGGCTTTTCACCTAAACTACTGTAATCTCTACTCTGTTCGACTCAAGCACCCACATTTCCAGTAGCTTTGGCATAAGCATTGGCCTTAGCGTCGGTTGCTTGGTTAGCGTTCCTAGCATTAGCCTGAGCTTTTTCATTAATTGTGGTGCTTCTGCCTCCTAAGTTCACTCTTCACTTCAAGTATCCATCTCCCCTAATCTGCATACGAGTCTTCATCCGATACAAAAGAATGGTCTAACATAGAGAGGAGAGTATAGATAGACATACGTACTAATATACATAGAAAATAAAAAGTACATTAATATATTGATATCCCAAGCCCTAAATCATTCTTTCTTATTTCTTTTGGGTTATGTTTTTCAAAATCTTATTACGTTTTATGTAAACCTATGCTCTGATATTAAGTTGTAACATCCCCTATTTTGAGGCTCGAAATAGATACCAATGATGTTGTAGTCATCCTTAACATTATTTTCCAATGATAGAATGAGATCCGTTATTGAATCATTAATACCAAGGGCACTAGAATTTAAAAAAATTTGATAAAACATTTCATTAATTAATTTGCAAATTCATTACATTTTATCCATAACCCCACAAATACATTGTTCAGATAAAATATAATAATTACATATATAATCCCGAGGGTGACATATGAAGATGCCCCTTGGATGGTCAGAGTCTTAATTACTTAGATGGTTAGATATCCATCATTGCGTACTGTAATCAATATAAATGAGCATAAGAAGAATTAAAAAGAAAATATCAGACGCCATGGGAAGCTATCTTTATTTCATACTAGGTTATCTTTTAAGAGAGGGAAGCAAAACAATTTAAATAGGCAACGAGGCCTTTACAAATGCAGACAAGCCTTAATGGGCTTCGAACAGAAACAGGCCCATATCTCTAAATGTTTGAACAAATACATGAACTATACATTTCCTTTTAACACTCCCCCTCAAGTTGGAGAGTACAAATTCTTCATTCCCAACTTGTCACACAGATAATCCATCCTTGATCCATTTAAAGCTTTTGTAAACAAATCGGCAATTTGTTCTCCAGTTCGAACATACCCTGTTTCTATAATTCCACTTTGAATTTTCTCCCTGATAAAATGACAATCAACCTCATTGTGCTTTGTCCTCTCATGATATACTGGATTTGATGCAATGTGAAGTGCTGCTTGATTGTCACACCACAGTTTAGCTGGTAACCTTACATTCATATTTAGCTCCTTCATTAAGTTAGCTACCCACATAATGTCACATATAGCATTTGCCATGGATCTGTATTCAGATTCTGCACTTGATCAAGCCACTACAGGCTGCTTCTTGCTTTTCCATGAAACTAAATTGCCTCCAACAAACACACAAAATCCTGACACTGACCTTCTATCAACCTTGGAACCAGCCCAGTCAGCATCATAGAAACTTTCTATGTTCATATGACCATAATTGGTATACAAAATACCCTTGCCTACTGTGCCTTTAAGATAGTGTAATATTTGTTCCACTGCATTCCAATGTTGCACAGTTGGTTTAGTCATAAATTGGCTAACTGCACTTACAGAATATGCAATATCAGGTCTGGTAACACATAGATAATTCAATTTCCCCACCATTCTTCTATATTTCTCTGGATCATTAAAACATTCACCATCTCCACTTAAGCTATAATTCTGCATCATGGGAGTACTACAAGGTTTAGCTGCTAACTTCCCAGTTTCTGACAACAAATCAAGAGTGTATTTTCTTTGAGATAAATATATACCTTCACTATTTCTTGTAATTTCAACTCCTAAGAAATACTTGAGCTCTCCAAGATCTTTAGTTTGAAATTGAGAGTGAATAAATTGCTTTAGCTCATGAATACCATTATTATCATTCCCTATAATTACTATGTCATCTACATAGACCACTAACAAAATTATGCCCTTATCAGTATTTTTATAAAATACTGAATGATCAGCTTTGCTCCTCATAATGCCAAACTTTTCTAAAGCCATACTAAATTTGCCAAACCAAGCCCTTGGGCTCTGTTTAAGACCATACAAGGATTTATTAAGTTTACATGCCTTGTTTATCTCCCCCTGAGCAACAAATCCTGGAGGTTGCTCCATAAACACTTCTTCAGTTAGATCCCCATGCAGAAATGCATTTTTGATGTCAAGTTGATGAAGTCTCCAATTGTATCTAGCAGCCATTGAAATGAATAGTCTAATTGATGTCATCTTTGCCACGGGAGAAAAGGTCTCAGAGTAATCAATACCATAGGTTTGAGCATAACCTTTGGCAACTAGACTTGCCTTGAGTCTTGACACTATTCCATTAGCATTCATTTTCACAGTAAAGATCCATTTGCAACCTATAGCTTTCTTATTTCTTGGTAATTCCACTAAGGTCCATGTTTTATTCTGCTCTAGAGCCATCATTTCTTCTCTCATAGCATCACACCATTCAGGTGAATTTATGGTTTCTCCAACTGTTTTTGGAATGATAATAGAATCTAACTTTGACACAAACACATAGTTTATTATAGGTCACATAGGAGGAAATAGGATAGGTACATTTTCTTTTTCCTTTTCTCAGAGCAATAGGCAAATTTAAATCTGTATTATCCTCTGTATTATCCTCAGTTTGTTGAGTAGGTTCTACACATGTACCTTCTGTTTGTACATTAGTAGTATTAAGGTCAGTAGGGCCTGGTATGGTTGAGTACACTAGAAATTCTTCCTCATCTTCATGTATAGTTGGAGCATTATTTTGATAGAAGGGTACATCTTCCATGAAGGTTACATCAACTGATACTATATATTTCTGCAAACTAGGACAATAGCATCTATAACCCTTCTGACTTCGAGGATATCCAACAAAGACACACTTTAGAGATTTGTGATCAAGTTTACTTAACTGTTGATTCACATTTCTCACAAAACATGTGCATCCAAATATCCTTGGTTTAACTGGGTACATATCTTTGTCAGGTTGTAATATTTGATAAGGAATATCACCATTAAGGACTGTTGATGGCATTCGGTTAATTAAAAAACATGCAGTGGACACGGCATCTGCCCAAAATACTTTTGGCATGTTCATCTGGAATAATAAAGCCCTTGCAGTTTCTAATAAGTGTCTATTCTTCCTTTCAGCTACTCCATTTTGAGAGGGGGTATCAACACATGAAGTCTCATGAATAATGCCATTATGTGACAAATAATTACTAAATTCAACAGACATGTACTCTTTAGCATTGTCACTACGAAGAGTTTTTATAGAAGCATTGAACTGTGTTTTAACTTCAGCATTAAAATTGCATAAAATGGAAAACAATTCAGATCTAGATTTCATTAGAAATAGCCAGGTTATACGAGTATAATCATCAACAAATGTTACAAAATATCTATAACCTGGTTTAGAAACAATTGATGAGGGTCCCCAAATATCTGAATGAATAAGAGAGAAAGGACTATCTGCACGATTATTGACACTAGGAAGAGAACTACTTCTATGATGTTTTGCATATTGACATGCTTCACAGTTTATTGTAGATAAGCTGCTATACTGAGGGCATAATTTCTTGAATAGAGTGAAAGATGGATGACCAAGTTGACAGTGAGTTTTGAATGCAGAATTCAAAAGAGAGCAAGCTACAGATTCAGGTGATTTGTCAAGAGTATATAATCCTCCAGATTCACTTCCTTTACCAATAATCTGTCTCGTCACAAGATCCTGGAACACACAGTAGCCAGGGAAGAAAGTAACACTACAATTTAATTTGTGTGTAATCTGACTTACAGATAATAAATTAAATGATAATGATGGCAAGTATAGCACAGAAGTCATAGGTATAGATGAATTAGTTAACACTTCCCCTGTTCCTGTTACTAATGATTGAGACCCATCTGCTAAGGTTACTTGATGAGACTTACTAATTGTTCTCAAATTAGTAAACAAATGTGGATTACCTGACATGTGATCAGATGCACCTAAATCAATTATCCACTTAGAAGTAGTCGAGCCTGTACTTGTGTTTGCAACAGATGTGGCTACTGAAGAATTTGAAGAATCAGGAAGCTTGTCATGCAGTGTACCTTGAATTTTAGAGTATTTCTCAAATTCATCTGCTGTCATTAAAACAGTTTTGATATTTGAAGGAGTTGTATTTCTTTGATTCCACTATAAACTTCTATACTCTGATATCACATGACCAACACGCTTGCAGTAATTACATATTTTGTTCTGATTCACAGATGGTCTCCAGGGTGGCCTTTGTGTTCTTCCAAGTGGTCGAGGTCTCCATGATTGAGTTTGTGGTGGTCTCTGTGATCTCCAGTTTTGTGTTTGATAAGGAGCACTGCCTCTAACTATCTCAGGTTGATTGTTATTAACCATAGTTCCACTACTACCTACAAAAGCACTAGGAAGTGTATTTTCTACTGCATTACCACTATTTGTCACATTCTCAGTTCTCAACAAGCGGCTATATACTTCATGTAAAGTAGTTAAATCAGTATTGGCAAGTATCTGAGATTTTGCACCTTCAAACTCTGGTGTAAGTCCAGCCAAAAAGCTCATAATTTCCATTTGCTCCCTTTGATTTTGCTGTGTCTTGATGTCTGTGCTCATAGGCAACAATCGATTAAATTCCTCATATGTTTGTTTAAATGCCATGAAGTAATTCATCAGACTCAACTCCTTCTTCTCAGTACGATATAAAGCTTTACACACATCATACATTCTTGTTAAGTTTCCTTTACCAGAATATAAGAATTCCAGATATTCCATCAATTCCTTCACTGTTTCGCAGTGATTAATCAGACCAATTACTTCTATTTCCACTGAGTTTCGAATCTGTAGAAACAAACGAGCATCATCTCTCAGCCAATTTTGATCTTCATTGTCTTTTGAATCAGATCCAGGTGGTTCCTTGATTAGATGATCATTTTTATCCATACTCCTGATGTATAAGCGAATCGTCTTATTCCAATCATGATAATTTGAGCTATTCAGTTTCCGATATGTGATTTTGGGCATCATAGACATAACATCAACAGCCTTCTGATCAGCCATTGCTCAAACAGGGAATATGAGAATTACAATCTGAAAATAAACGAAGAAAGTACAACAGAATATCGAATCCCTTGGATCGACTTTATTGCTCTGATACCATGTAATCAATATAAATGAGCATAAGAAGAATTAGAAAGAAAATATCAGACGCCATGGGAACCTATCTTTATTTCATACTAGGTTATCTTTTAAGAGAGGGAAGCAAAACAATTTAAATAGGCAACGAGGCCTTTACAAATGCAGACAAGCCTTAATGGGCTTCGAACAGAAACAAGCCCATATCTCTAAATGTTTGAACAAATACATGAACTATACATTTCCTTTTAACACGTACATTCAACCAAAATAAAAAGGATTTAAACTACTACCAATGGAAATAATCTTCTATATAGTTTCTTGCCTCCTGCATGTCTCCAAAAGCTTATTCATTTAAACTTGAAATACCCTACTCTCAGCCTACTTAATTCCAAATTGAGCACCCGAGAGTTTAGGGGGAAATTAAAAACTTTGGGTCAGACAAAAGTCTAGTGTGAATAATATTATACCATCTCGAACCAAAATGAATACATAGTGAGACCATGCCATTGAGCGCAACAGGAATCAAAATGAATACATAGTGAGACCACGCCACTGAGCAGAACGAGCTTTCCTCTCACTAGTACCATTAAAATCATATCATATCTGCAACCAAAAAGATTAGCACATAATCATAATATAATAATGTAATAATTGGTAAAATGAATAGTCTTTCATTCACTAAGATCAAAAGGTTACACAGTTCCTATTTACTCAATCCTAAAATAGTCCACGGCATAGTTTACTCAAGGTCACTATGAACCAATATTAGTTTTCCCAAACTAACTAGAAATCTATACTAGTTTTGCACGCTAACTAGAAACCTATCAGAAAATTACCTCGTCTCTGTACAACAAAAGAAATATATAACTAGATAATCCATAATATCTTGTCCAACGAGAGTAAGTAACCTTAGCTTTTATCCAATAGAAGAAAACAATGGTGAGCATACTTTAGATATGATTTCACTGCTTTGCGTAAACTAAATTTCGCCTGCTCTTGGGCGTAGGGCCTACGCAACAAAAATCATGGACCTACCAACCATAGGCTAAGAGGTTGGACATGAGGAGCGACCCTACAATGGTCTCCACATGTAGATCTTAAATCTGGTTTTCAAATTGTCAATGAGTCATATCTTTTGATCAGTTCGGGCATCCTAACATAATTTTGATCTCACGATCTGCTAGATGCAATTTTACTCACTCAAGAGTTTAAGTTTGACCATACCGACTATTGAAACAATCCTAATTGATAATTTGTTCCTTAAATACCCAAGGTTACAATGTTGGATGATATCATATATAATATATATAAGTGTGCTTGTCAACAATTCAATAAGTGAGCATGACTTGATATGAGTTTTCCATTACTTATGGCTGCTGGGTTAGAGGAGTATTTGCCATTCCTCAATATGGGTGCGGAAACGTAGTCCAGATCATTGCCTCATCCTTTTAGTCCTTATATTTGCAAGGTAGTACTTCTTTTGAACATCGCACTGTTTGGTCGCTTTAATCTCAACTCAGGATTGCAGTGGATCCCTATTGCTTCAATGTTAATTTAAGATTGCGGTGCAGCCCTATCACTTTAATTTTAATTCAAGACTACGACGCATCCCTATTGCTTATAATTGCTTTAAGGAATATGCCACAGTTCTATATTGCAAATATTTCTTTTGAGGCCGCAATACAATCTCTACATTTTGTTCTTACTCAAAGATTACGTCGTACTCCCAACCTATTAATGCTACTTTCGAAACCACAGAACAACCTTAATATTTGGTACATAAAGACTGTGTGACGCAGCGGATATTACAAAAACAATATAGATCGATGAATGTAGTACTCGGTGGATTGATGAATACTGAATTGCCCAAATTCGTTGATCCGAAGATGCCGAATTCTAGCTATCTCTGACATGTTGATCGCGCACGATACCGTGAGGAGAGATCTTCAATTCTTCGAGCGTTGATCAAGCGCACTTGATTCCACGAATCGGCTTCTGCAATCGTTGAATCGAGCGCACTCGATTATCCGAGAGAGGAGATAAGAGATTACACCCAACTACCAATTTGAATGAAAGCACAAAGCTAACAAAACAAGAGTTTTATTTCAAATCAACTAAACTATTACAAATGACCACACTTGCCTATTTATAGGCTACAACTCACACGTCAAAATAGAATCAAAAATGACAACACTTAGGTCGTGAACGACCTAAGACCTAAATGGTGCGACCTAAAAAACAGACGCGACTTAGTATAGGTCGGCAGCGACCTAACAGATCACCTTACAACACACACATACAAACCATCACGACTTAACATGTACGACTTATAACAAACGACTTAACAAAATGTACAACATATAGGTCGACTACGACTCAACAAACAATTCTCGCGACCTTACTTCAATGCTCCAGCTTCCATTAGCGGCAGAGATTAACTCGGCAGAAGAATCAACGGTAACAAGCTTCAGCGACTTAAAACATGCGGCATCCAACCCAACGACTTAACAAGTTCGCGACCTAAGGATTTCCTGCGACCTAACTTTCTTCGCGACTTAAGACTTTACGCGACCTATCTTAGGTCGTAGCTCGAGGTAGTCTTCTTCCAGAATATTGGAGCGACCTATCTTATGTCGTAGCTCGCTTACGCGACCTAAAGTATGCGACTTATCTCCCCAGATTACCCAGCGACTTATCTTAAGTCGTTCCTGTTTCCTGCGACCTATCATAGGTCATGACTTGTTAGGTCGTAGCACCCGGTTAGGTCGTACAGGCGACCTATTTCCCAGCTGTATCTTGCTAGATCGTTCCAGCGACCTACCCCTTAGCTCGTTAGGTCGTACACGACCTAAAAACAAGTTAACTCTTGGTTTTCCATTAAGTCGGTCACGACTCATAGCTTCTTTAAGTCGGTCACAACTTAGCACTTCTTCGTGAATTTCCTTGCTAGCTCCCATCATCTTAGGTCGTACATGACTCAACTTTTCAGAACGACTTAAGCTTTCGTTAGGTCGCTCACGACCTAACCCTTGGCCTGCATCATCTTCAACTTTGTTAAGTCGGTCACGACTTAAGCCTTGGAAACTTATAGCTTGGCCTGCATCATCCTCCCCTGGTTGAGAGAAATTCGTCCTCGAATTTGCATCTTCCTTCTCCGTAGCACACTCATTCCCATGGTATGGAACTAAGTGTTTGACGTTAAACACATCAGACGTATGAACATTATCCGGCAATTCCAATTGATATGCGTTCTCATTGATTTTCTTCAAAATTTTTACTGGTCCAATTTTCCGTGCTTTCAATTTATTGTATGTTCCCACCGGAAAACGATCCTTTGTTAATACTGCATAAACCCAATCACCTTCATTAAATTCAACACTCCTTCGCTTCAGATCTGCAGATCGTTTGTATTTCTCATTTGCCTTTTCCAATCGTTCTTGAACGGTTCTATGACACTCCGTCAACCCTTCAACAAAATCAGCAGCTTTCTTAACTGTTCCCTTTGAGTGTGGTATTACCGTTAAATCCAACGGTCCCTTCGGTAAGCTCGAATACACTACCTGAAACGGACTGAATCCAGTACTTCGATTTACAGCATGATTATGAGCAAACTCTGCCTGGCATAACTTCACATCCCAACTCTTCAGATTGTCTTGCACAAGACACCTCAACAAATTTCCCAATGATCTGTTCACAACCTCGGTCTGTCCATCCATTTGCGGATGATAAGCGCTGCTAAAGTTCAACTTCGTTCCCACCATCTTCCACAAACTTAGCCAAAAATGACTCAGAAAACGAGTATCTCTATCCGACACAATAGATTCTGGCAATCCGTGAAGTCGATATATCTCTTTGAAAAACAATTGAGCAACATGAACAGCATCCGCCGTCTTCTTACAAGCAATAAAATGTGCCATTTTCGAAAATCGATCAACCACCACATAAATGGAATCATTACCACGCTGTGTTCTCGGCAACCCCAACACAAAGTCCATACTCACATCAACCCATGGTTTAGTTGGTACAGGTAACAACATATATAACCCAGCATTAGTTGCAGTTCCTTTCGAAACCTGACAGATATGACATCGCTCCACAAACCTCTCCACTTCTTTCCTCATCGATGGCCAAAAGTAAGACTGTGAAATCAACTGTAACGTACGGTCTCTCCCAACATGTCCTTCTTCATGTAGCTCTTTTACAATCTTCATTCTCAAACTACAATCAGGTATGCACAATCGATTTCCCTTGAACAGAAAACCATCTACCATCAAAATCTCATCCGTCTTTCCCTCCTTGACTTTATCAACAAACTTTGCAAAGTAAGGATCATCGACAAATAATTCTGGCAACACATCAAACCCTGTCACCTCAACTTTCAGTTTAGTCAACAAATGACTCCTCCTACTCAAAGCATCAGCCACTCGATTCGTCACCCCTGACTTGTGTTTAACAACAAAAGTAAACTGTTGTAGATATGCAATCCACGATGCATGTCTTGCTGAAATCTTGTCTTGCCCTTGTAAATGCTTTAACGCCTCATGATCAGTGTAAAAAACAAACTCCTTCTGAAATAGATAGTGTCTCCAGTGTTTAATAGATTGCACAACAGCATAAAATTCCACATCATATGTACTGTATCTCATCTTTGCTCCTGATAACTTCTCGCTAAAGTATGCAATTGGACGTCCCCTCTGACTTAACACTCCTCCAATCCCAACCTTGGATGCATCAGTATGTAGTTCAAACAACAACTGAAAATCTGGTAATACTAGAATCGGTGCAGACGTCAACAACTCTTTGATCTTCCCAAAAGCATCCCCTGCTTCCTCTGACCATGAAAACTGTTTACCCTTCATACAATCTGTCACAGGTGCCATCACACTACTAAAGTGTGGAATGAACCTTCGATAGAATGAAGCTAACCCGTGAAAACTACGAACTTCCGTTATCGTCTTGGGCTGCGACCAATTTCTGATAGCTTCGACTTTACTTTGGTCAACCTGTATTCCTTCCTCCGATACAACATACCCCAGAAATAGAACACTCCTCGCCATAAAAACACACTTCTTTGTAGCAGCATAGAATTGTTCTTCACGAAGAATAATTAACACTTTCTTCAAATGTTGAACATGCTCTTCTTTACTAGCACTGTAGATCAGAATATCATCAAAGTAAACCACCACAAATTTTCCAATGTATGGTCTGAAAATTTGATTCATCACCCTCATGAATGTACTCGGTGCATTCGATAGACCAAACGGCATTACCAGCTATTCATACAATCCTTCCCTCGTTTTGAATGCTGTCTTCCATTCGTCCCCTGGTCTAATGCGAATCTGATGATAACCGCTCTTCAAGTCAATCTTAGAAAAGATTACGGACCCACTGATTTGATCCAATAAATCATTAAGCCTCGGCATCGGAAATCTGTATCTGACTGTGATCTTATTCAATGCTCTACTATCCGTGCACATCCTCCACGTTCCATCCTTTTTGGGTACCAATAAAGCTGGTACAGCACAAGGACTTAAACTCTCCTGCACACGCCCCTGTTCAAGCAATTCTTCTACCTGCCTCCGCAACTCTTCATGTTCCTTCGGACTCATTTGATAATGTGGTCTATGTGGCAACACAGCACCTGGAACAAGATCTATCTGATGTTGTATGTCCCTCAACGGTGGCAACTCCGTTGGTAACTCTTCTGGAAATACATCATCAAATTCTTTCAAAACTGGCTTCGCTTCTTCTGGTATTTCAACCTCTTCACTGCTCTCACGCCCAATTAACAAGAATACTTCCGGCTCTTCCTCTACTTCCTTCACAAACTCCTTCAAAGATAACAAAGTTTTAAGCTCTTCAATCTCTTCTGACTTACTTTCTCCCTGTTGTCTCTTCTTTGGAACTAAGATAATCTTCGTGCCTTCAAACATAAAACTGTAGCTGTTGGTCCGACCGTCATGTTGTACTGCTCGATCATACTACCATGGTCTTCCCAAAAGAAAGTGGCAAACATCCATCTCTACTACATCACACCAGATCTCATCTTTGTATTTCTTCCCAATAGAGAATGGAACACGAACTCGTCTATCCCCTTTCACCTCTCCTCCTTTTCTCAACCATGCTAACTTGTATGGATTCGGATGCTTCTTTGTCTTCAACTTCAACTTTGTCACAGCCTCGGTTGAAATGATATTGTCACAGCTTCCCGCGTCAATCACAAATTTACACACCTTCCCCAGTATAGTACATGTCGACTGAAAGATATTACTCCTCAACCAACTAGCTTCTTCCTGTTTCGGTGTCAAACACGATCTCCTCAGCATTAGATTACAACCTTCATCTCCTGACGCAATATCCTGTTCATCCTCAACTGGACTAGAATATTCTCCATCACCATCCTCATCTTCAAGTTCAGCAATCATAGTTCGTTTCTTCGGCTTTGGACACTCATTGCTTTTATGACCCAATTCCTGACAATTGTAACATTTGAAACCATTGTTAACCTTCGCCTTCTCAGCCTCCTTCACCACTGGTTTACTGATAGGTTTAGACACATTAGAACTTCCACTAACACCCTTCATTTGATTGTTGGAACTAGTAAACACACCACCTCCTTGTCTACCCTGCTTCTCCCAAGCCAACGCTTTTTGATGTGCTTCTGCTACAGATCTTGGATCGAACATATTAACCATATCTTGGATCTGCATTCTCAATCCCCCAATGAATCTAGATGTCAGCTGTTCTTCCGTTTCCATAATATCATTCCTTGCAATAAGTTGATAAAATTCGTCAGCATAGTCATTCACAGATTTCGTCCCTTGTCTCAAGTTCTGCAAACGTTGATACATCAAAGATTGATAATTGTAAGGTAAGAACGTTGCTTTCATCAATTTCTTCATCTTCTTCCAAGATTCAACTTTTGACTTTCCCATCAGTTCACGTGTAAGTTTGGTCTGCTGCCACCACACCAAAGCTCTACCCCTCAACCTTGTAGCAACCAACTTCACTCTACGATGTTCCGGAACTTCTTTGAAGTCAAAAATCTCTTCAACATTAGCTACCCAATCTAGAAACTCCTCCGCTTGCATACCACCTTTGAATTCAGGAATTTCAGTCTTCATCCCCGACTCCCACTTGTGATCATACTCAGAGTGATTTCTTCCTTGTCCTTGTCCTTGTCCTCGAACACTACCACCATCATACTCCACTTCAAAATCAGATGTATATCATTGTCTATCTCGTCCACCCACATCTCTACTACCTTCACGTCTACCACCATCATCCCTTCTATCTACATTCCTCCGTTCACGATCATCCACATTCCTCCCACGCCTTTGATCATTGTCAACACTTCTTTCTCGATTGGATTGTGGTGAGACTCTACTTCCCCCATGGTTAGATTCAGGTGAAACCCTTCTCCGATTCTGATTCATTTCTAACATCATCTTCTCTAACCGACCAATTCTTTCGTTAAGCTTCTCACTAAAGTTTTCATTGATTCTTTGCTCCATCTCATCAGCTTCTTCTCCTCGATACAAAGCTTCAACGTTTTGATGTCGATTAGCTCTCCTTGGTGGCATACTTGAAACTTTATAAACTCTTCAAATTCAAACACAATTCGAACTTTGATCCAAAATGAAATGGATCGAAAACTCCCACTTTGTTGCTACTTCGCGATGAACACGATGAACACAACTTCTCCAAATCACAAATCCGATCTCCAAACACTTCAAATTTCAAATGGCTTAAAGGATATGTCTCGGCCGATCTTGATCTCTTCAAAACTCCAAATGATTAGGCTCCAAGTCTCGATCTAGCTATGATTGGCTAGAACATGCTCTGATACCAAAATGACGCAGCGGATATTACAAAAACAATATAGATCGATGAATGTAGTACTCGGTGGATTGATGAATACTGAATTGCCCAAATTCGTTGATCCGAAGATGCCGAATTCTAGCTATCTCTGACACGTTGATCGCGCACGATACCGTGAGGAGAGATCTTCAATTCTTCGAGCGTTGATCAAGCGCACTTGATTCCGCGAATCGGCTTCTGCAATCGTTGAATCGAGCGCACTCGATTATCCGAGAGAGGAGATAGGAGATTACACTCAACTACCAATTTGAATGAAAGCACAAAGCTAACAAAACAAGAGTTTTATTTCAAATCAACTAAACTATTACAAATGACCACACTTGCCTATTTATAGGCTACAACTCACACGTCAAAATAGAATCAAAAATGACAACACTTAGGTCGTGAACGACCTAAGACCTAAATGGTGCGACCTAAAAAACAGACGCGACTTAGTATAGGTCGGCAGCGACCTAACAGATCACCTTACAACACACACATACAAACCATCACGACTTAACATGTACGACTTATAACAAATGACTTAACAAATTGTACAACATATAGGTCGACTACGACTCAACAAACAATTCTCACGACCTTACTTCAATGCTCCAGCTTCCATTAGCGGCAGAGATTAACTCGGTAGAAGAATCAATGGTAACAAGCTTCAGCGACTTAAAACATGCGGCATCCAACCCAACGACTTAACAAGTTCGCGACCTAAGGATTTCCTGCGACCTAACTTTCTTCGCGACTTAAGACTTTACGCGACCTATCTTAGGTCGTAGCTCGAGGTAGTCTTCTTCCAGAATATCGGAGCGACCTATCTTATGTCGTAGCTCGCTTACGCGACCTAAAGTATGCGACTTATCTCCCCAGATTACCCAGCGACTTATCTTAAGTCGTTCCTGTTTCCTGCGACCTATCATAGGTCGTGACTTGTTAGGTCGTAGCACCCGGTTAGGTCGTACAGGCGACCTATTTCCCAGCTGTATCTTGCTAGATCGTTCCAGCGACCTACCCCTTAGCTCGTTAGGTCGTACACGACCTAAAAACAAGTTAACTCTTGGTTTTCCATTAAGTCGGTCATGACTCATAGCTTCTTTAAGTCGGTCATGACTTAGCACTTCTTCGCGAATTTCCTTGCTAGCTCCCATCATCTTAGGTCGTACATGACTCAACTTTTCAGAACGACTTAAGCTTTCGTTAGGTCGCTCACGACCTAACCCTTGGCCTGCATCATCTTCAACTTTGTTAAGTCGGTCACGACTTAAGCCTTGGAAACTTATAGCTTGGCCTGCATCACTGTGCCACAATTTTGTCCATTGAAGTAAGTATTAGTGTAACGACCCAGAATTTTGAACGAATTAAATTGAGAATATTTAATTTATTTTAAATATTCGAACGATGATTTAATTTGAATCCCGATATAATTTTGAATTTGACGATTAAATTATAAAATTTAATCGGTTGAATGTTGAATAAGAATTTAAATCTTCAATTTACAGTTGAAGAAAAATATTTCAAAAGCTTGTAAAATTTATATTGATAACACTGAAGATAATAGAAGCTTCAGGATTTAATTTTTCAGTGATTTGTTCAGTTTTGAATTTATATCGTTCAACCGATATTTAAAAATAGTCATTTTTCAAACAGTCTCGGAATTCGACGAAACTAGTTCCATTGGGTCCGCAATATTGTATTATTACCGAATTTCAAATTTCGTAATTATCGGAGCTGTTATGTGACCGTACGACACATAAACGCGTTGAAATTTAATCAAATTCAATTTAACTTTAAATTTAAAAATTTAGTCTACATCAGTACTTTACCTCCCCATCAACATGCTGTAGCAAAGTAAATCGAACACGATCTATCATCCCCAAATCGCGCCTAAAATCACGACGATAATCGTTCAAAGTTATGGTCGCGTTCCTCTATTTTAATTGCGAAAACAAATTTGCCAGAGAGAAAAATCAATGGCCGCGACAATATCAAAGTCCATTCCTCTAGTTCAAATTCGCGTCTCCCTCCATTCACCGTTCCCTTCTACTTCAAAAAAACGAAATTCGCTGATGTTATGGTCGCGAGTTTCCCCTTCCCTTCAATTAATCTAATATCAAAACTCGCCTGTCGATTTCAAATCTTCGCCTTTCGCGAATCGCGACTGAAATCACGATGGGCAGTGACTGGCGATTTATCAAAGACGGCGAGTGGCACGCGCACGCGTACGAGATGGCCGCGACGACGAGGTGAGGCAGGGTCGAGGCGATGTTCTCGATCTGGGGAGGCGCGGCGACAAAGGCGACTCGTTCTCGAATCGCGTGAAGGTGGAAGACCGGCGATTGGACATCGCGGTCGCTGATGGTTGGCAGCGCGTCATCGAGTACCAGGGGCGAGCTTTGTGGAAGGGTTGGGTTCGCTTTCGAGTATCGTGGGGGGGGGTGGCTCACGACCTGTTGCGTGGATGATGTCGGAACAGGGAGAATTGGGTTTCGCAATGGGATGTGTCGAACTTAGAGGTGATGGCGGCATCAACGTCAGCCTCAGGTGGTCGATGGAGTTCGTCAGCAGATTTGGGGTTGCGTGCAGTTCACTCGAAGTCGCGAGTAGGAGTCGAGCGTTCTCAGTGAGGTATATCTGCAGTTAACAATTTATTCTTCGATTTAAATTTTTTTTTTATGAATATAATTAACTGTAAGTGATAAAATTTCTGCTGAATTTAAAGAAAAAAAAATAATAATAACAGTATATACACTTTTACAGTGAGGTAAAGACAATTTGTTTTAGGTTAAACAAAGATAGATTGCTAGAACAATAAATATATATATATGTAAGTATGTTGTTGTGAGAATAGAAAATTATTTTTGTATTGATAAAGTTTGGATTTTTAAATGTTAAGGGAAAATTTGTAAAAGGAAAATTTGTTAAATAAAATGATTTATTAAAGGAAACTAATTCGTAAGTAAAAGAATTAGTTAAAATAAATTTATTTAAGGAAAGATTGGTTTAAATGAAACTATTAATTAATTAAACAATCCGGAATGAAAATTTATTTTTCGATTTATTCGAATATTAATAAATGTATAAATTGTTTATACAAGGTTCAAAAATCTTGAAGAAATGACTGGAATGGAAATTGGATTGCAAATTAAAAGCTAAGGTGAGATCTTTCTCACTCGAAGGAAATTTGATTTTACAGTTATTATCGATTGACTGATTGCTATGTGGATGTGATATTAGATATGATAGGATATATCTATATATATAGCAGTATATACATATTGGCATATGTATATATTGGATTGATTGATTTCCGCCTCGTATAGCGGATGAGACCCTGTTGCGCCGTTAGTAAGCGGATTTTTATAAAACCTATATACCGCGATATTCCACCTCGAAGTGGAATGGTATTGTGCTAACGTCTTTGGATGCAGGGAAACAGGTTGGAGGGATCTAACTGGATTCCTCACCAGTAGTTATTTATTTACAGGATTGATGATATTATGTTATCATATGTTGATATATGATGTTGATGTTGTGATTGACTAATTGATGCGTTGCATCATCGGATTCATCTTTTGAAATTTAAAAAAAAAATAACGATGTTGATTTCAAAAGAGATTTTTGAAAAATACGTTTTATTAAATTTTTTGAAGTGATTTATACTGAATAAATAAACGTTCAAATTTTTAAAGTTATAAAAAGTTAAGATTTTTGTGAAATATAACCAAAGTGTGATTTTTGAAGTGAAAGTTGATTTAATTGTAGAATGGGTTAAATTGAGATTTTTTTTAAAAGTATTATAAAAGATGTATAAAAATTGATATTCATAACTTTAAAAGATTGGGATTATAAAACGAGTTTTGATAAGCGTTAAAATGAATTTTTAAGAATTTATAAGTGAATGAAATTTATAAATTGTGAACTTATAAATGGAAATGATTTTGTAGAATAAATGAATTATAAGTATTCAACTTATAATATGGATAGTTGGTATAAAAAAATTTAGTTATGAATTGAATTAGTTAACAAAGGAGATTTATAAATTGAAGTTTTTATAAATATAAATGTGATTTATAAACGCTGTTTATAAATCCGAAATTACTTATTTTGATAAATGAAATTCTAGAAGTAAATAAAAGGAGATTGATAAATCAAAGTTGTTACCGAATCGAAATAGAATTTATAAACGTTGTTTTATAAATTTGAAATCAATTGGATTTGATAAATTTAATATAGAAGGTTATTAAAGAAGATATATTCGCGATTTTGGATAGCGAATTTTTATTGAAATAAATGTGTAGTAAAGTTTGAAATTTGGTTAAGTGAAGTATATTCACGATTTTGGACAGTGAATATATTTTTGAAGTAGAATGGATATGGTTTTGGGAAAGCGATATTATAAAAATGAAGTAACTGTTTTAAAAGATGTTTTAAAACGTGTTAAGTATCGAAATCATAGATTTCAACAATTATTGTTGAAATAGACGTTTTCGAGAAATATAAGGAAATGGTGGACTATAACACTGTTGTTATAGTAAATGATTTCCGAAAGGAAATGTTTTTATCTAGTATTGGGATTTACATATCTATTTTAATTTCGAATCCCTATACTAGTGATTTTTGAGTCGTCGTAACGATGTTTTACGTAACATTCGTTTTGACTCAAATTGATGTTGTTATAGAAAATAGATTTCCTTAAAGAATGAAATATATACTTAATTTGATTTAAGTATATCGAATATTTTCCAAGTGTTGAAAATAAATGATTTGTGAAATACTTATTATTAAATAAGTAGGGAAATGCATTTCCAAAATGAAATGAAACATTTTGAGATTTTATCTTCTTAAAGATAAAATGAAATTGAATATTTGAAAACGATTTGAAAATCGTATATCTGTAGATATTTTGAAATTATAAATTCAATATGGAATTTATAAAAGAAAGGGAGATTGTTTAGAAAAATAAACGTTGATTTATTTTTGAAGTGTGGAAATTTTATATCTAGTAAAAGATATTTTGGAAGATAAAAATAATTTGGAAAATTATTTGGAATCTGATGATGTTGCGCATCTTTATTGATAGTTAAATAACCGACTATCAATAATTACCTTGAATGATATTTGTTGTGAATTGGATGAATTTGAATGCCACACTTATTTTTGAATAAGCGCTCACTATTCGGGTTAGCCGGGAAAGGACCATGGGGTCGTATAACCCATTCCGAATATGTGATACGTCGTTATGAGTTGCATTTGAAGACCGGTGTTGAAGACCGGATATTTTTGAAAACGGAAGGATTACCGTCGAGTTACTCTACATCGGCTGATCTCCGATTTAGAGGTTTTATCACCCTTAGTGACGGGAAGTCCGGACGTGATTAGAAATTTATCCGGATATGCAAGGGCTTCGTGAGAAGTGCCTTCGGTTCTGTTCGATCCCGGAACAGACTTGTATGGATTGTGTGTCTGACGTTACAATTTGAGATATAAAGCTGATTTCTTTCAAATACATTTCTGTTGGTGGCGGAGAATTTATTCTCTTAGCTTAACACCCTTCTCTGAGACGTACGAGCTCAGAGGTTATGTAGTTGAAATTTATCAGCGATATATCCCAATTTGGTAACGTGGCATACTGAGTGTTGCTGTGAAATGATCAGTGTTTGATCATTTGTGATATGATCATTTGTTTGATCTTATATCTTTGTGATCATAGGTTGATCATTTTTGTTTGACCCGAAGCAGGGCTTTTTTGAGAAAGCGTAGCTTTGTGGACGAGACTTCGTCGAGCCTCACACCCCGGAAATGGTCGAAACAGGAAGGATGCGGCAAGGTTCTAGGGAGTAGCGCCCCTTAGTGTATGTCATTCCTTCTGGATAAAGGTGGTATCATGGTATGGAGCCCAGATACTTAACCTCTGTGGTTACTGCATTATTATTATCTATGTGGTTTGTTGGAAATCGGGGATCCTCGGGAAGATCGGTGACGATCGGGGGATGGCATACGCGTGTCAGTAGTTACCTATTTTTGCAGAGGTAACCCGGCCTTGTGTTGGCAGAGATCCGGTTAGGTTCTCGGGTCGTCTATTCCAGGGACGTACCCATCGTGGATAGGAAGTTCCTTGGCCTGACCATTTGTTGGAAATCCAAAGAAACAATACGAGCCTTTACGATTTCAATTGTATAACCTGTCTCCTCAGGAGGCAGCTATAGCAGGCATAATATAATGGTACCTATGCTGGCTAAGATTAATATTCTACTTTCGAAATGATTTTCCACTATGCACTAATAATAATATCAAAAAGAATTTGATTTTTGCGTAGTAAGCATCTTTGACTATCATAAGAAGAAATCTCCTCCAAGTCTGCGTTTGCATTGTGTGTGTGGTGGGAGGTCTTATGGTAGTTTCATTTTCCAAAAGCATTGCGAATTGACTTTAAAATATTTCTGTTGTTTATTTTAAAGATAAATAACTGTTTTACGATCTCACACCAGTCACCATGACTGACTCGGAGTTTATTGTTTCCCTTCTAAACTCTGGGTGCCCACCAATTTCCACACGGGCAGTCTAGAGTTAGATTATTAGGTTATCTGGATATTCTGGAGCTTTGGAGATAAGCTGGATGACGAGACATAGTATTTGTATCTGATAGTATTTATTCCGCTGTGTATTCTGTATGAGGACAAGTTATATAACTGTCCATTGTTGTATATTGACTCTGATGATTGATGTATGTATAAAATGATATAGTTCTTTGTTTTAAAGATTATTCATTTATCTATTATATATTGTTCCGCTGCGATGTGTAAGATTCTGTTATTGTCTTCTGTTCTGTGTGTTCTGTTGTTCTTTTTCTTCTTTCTTTCTCTTTTCCTTCTCTTCTTCTTCTGCCTTTTTCTTCTTCTTAAACCATCATAGTTCGTATTCCCGTTCATTTTGAGTTAATCAATGGAGATTAGTGGTTAATCAAGAGGGACGGATTTGCGGGCCATGACATTTGGTATCAGAGCATATGGTTAAGCGACAACCCTGCTCTGTTGGGTGTTACTCATTAGAGATAGAGTTAGTAGTACTCTAGAATGAGTTGAGTGTAATAATAGATATGAGCGCGTATTTGTTAGTGAATATAAAAATTGTTTTATATTGTGTTTGCTTATCCGTTGAGATGTTTGTGAATTTTGGTCGGTATGTGGGACGCCATATTATCGATAGGGATTTCTAAACACTTAAACGAGGCAAGACGACACAGTATTGTTTTAAATAGGGTGAATGAAATAATTTTACCCAAAACTATTTTTATAGAAAAGAAATCATTTTCTATGAATTATTATAGTATATGGTTGCATGGATGTTAGAAGTGATAATATTAATCTATTATCATTGAAATTGAATAAGAAACTGAAATCGTAACTCCAAAATTAAGAAATTAATTCACATACGAATGAAATTTGAGAATATAAATTTTAATTGTGACTTATAATTTAAAACGGAATTCCAGAGAAGTTGTTGGAAATGTTTTGAAAAGAATTTGAAAATTTTGGAGATTTGGAAGTTTAAATCATTTTTGATTTGAAAATGGATTTCGAAGGTTTTGGAAAGTATTTTAGAGAGATGAAAGCTCTAAACTCTTTTAGGTTGCTGGAAAATAATCCTGATGATGATGGCCACATCATTAGAATTCATTTTCGGGTTTCCAAAAGAGAAATTGCTGTCAAATTGTTTTAAATAGGAGTTGTTTGAAAATTTGGGTTTTTGTTTTGGAAATTCAAATGGAATTTGAATTGTTTTCAAATGGTTTTGAAAAAGTGGAAACGACTCTGGAATCCTATTTAAAATACTTACGAAATATTAATAAGTTGATAACTTATAGAATATTGAAATTTGATTAGAATGAAATTCAAATTGAAAAACGAATGAATTAGTGAATGAATGAATAAATTGCGATTGCAAGTGCCAGAAAATGAAATTGAATGTTAAAATTCATTTTTGAATTTGAAAGTAAATAGAACTGGAATTGAATTTGATAAATGAAGTATTAAACTGAAAGTTAGTAAGTGAAGCTAATTGATTATTGACCAAATGGATAAGGTTTGAACGAATTAAATTCCATGATTATAAATGAAGATAAATTGAATTCCAATAGAATTGAAAATGTGAATTTTAAGTTCAAATGAATGTGAAATGAAAAATTGAACGAAATTGAATATGTGACTTCAATAGCGAATTTAAAGAGGATATAAGAAGTATATATTGAAAACTTTGTAATTGAATTTGCAAAATGATTTGAATGTGTAACTAGATATAATGGCTAGTAGGATATACAGGTATAAAGGAATTGAATTTGATTTCACAGATAATTCGAATTGCTCGAAAAAGGTATGTATTTAAATTCAAATATGAGATTTGCTGATTTCTTGTCTATCCGCTTGGCTGTTTCTTTTTCTTTTTGAAATCTGAGAGTCCGTAGGGACGTTTTGTAGTCGTACCGTATTAGCCGCGCAAAGGAGACGCTGGCGAAATTTTTCGAAAATTTCGAGTGTTAGTAAATTTTTGAGGAAATTTTGAAAGTTAAAATTTGAATTTGAAATTTGAATTTTAAATTTGAATTTGAATTGTTAAGTAAACAATGTTGTTTGAAAACTATGGAAGGTTTAGAAAGTTAATTGGATAATAACGAATCTTTAGTAGAAAGATTTGTTTTGATAATTTGATAAAACTATTAGATTGTGAAAAATAGTAGACGAGTTAAGGACATTCTTCCTGACTTGTAATTTCGAGGACGAAATTCTTTTAAGGAGGGAAGTCTGTAACGACCCAGAATTTTGAACGAATTAAATTGAGAATATTTAATTTATTTTAAATATTCGAACGATGATTTAATTTGAATCCCGATATAATTTTGAATTTGACGATTAAATTATAAAATTTAATCGGTTGAATGTTGAATAAGAATTTAAATCTTCAATTTACAGTTGAAGAAAAATATTTCAAAAGCTTGTAAAATTTATATTGATAACACTGAAGATAATAGAAGCTTCAGGATTTAATTTTTCAGTGATTTGTTCAGTTTTGAATTTATATCGTTCAACCGATATTTAAAAATAGTCATTTTTCAAACAGTCTCGGAATTCGACGAAACCAGTTCCATTGGGTCCGTAATATTGTATTATTACCGGATTTCAAATTTCGTAATTATCGGAGCTGTTATGTGACCGTACGACACATAAACGCGTTGAAATTTAATCAAATTCAATTTAACTTTAAATTTAAAAATTTAGTCTACATCAGTACTTTACCTCCCCATCAACATGCTGTAGCAAAGTAAATCGAACACGATCTATCATCCCCAAATCGCGCCTAAAATCACGACGATAATCGTTCAAAGTTATGGTCGCGTTCCTCTATTTTAATTGCGAAAACAAATTTGCCAGAGAGAAAAATCAATGGCCGCGACAATATCAAAGTCCATTCCTCTAGTTCAAATTCGCGTCTCCCTCCATTCACCGTTCCCTTCTACTTCAAAAAAACGAAATTCGCTGATGTTATGGTCGCGAGTTTCCCCTTCCCTTCAATTAATCTAATATCAAAACTCGCCTGTCGATTTCAAATCTTCGCCTTTCGCGAATCGCGACTGAAATCACGATGGGCAGTGACTGGCGATTTATCAAAGACGGCGAGTGGCACGCGCACGCGTACGAGATGGCCGCGACGACGAGGTGAGGCAGGGTCGAGGCGATGTTCTCGATCTGGGGAGGCGCGGCGACAAAGGCGACTCGTTCTCGAATCGCGTGAAGGTGGAAGGCCGGCGATTGGACATCGCGGTCGCTGATGGTTGGCAGCGCGTCATCGAGTACCAGGGGCGAGCTTTGTGGAAGGGTTGGGTTCGCTTTCGAGTATCGTGGGGGGGGGGGTGGCTCACGACCTGTTGCGTGGATGATGTCGGAACAGGGAGAATTGGGTTTCGCAATGGGATGTGTCGAACTTAGAGGTGATGGCGGCATCAACGTCAGCCTCAGGTGGTCGATGGAGTTCGTCAGCAGATTTGGGGTTGCGTGCAGTTCACTCGAAGTCGCGAGTAGGAGTCGAGCATTCTCAGTGAGGTATATCTGCAGTTAACAATTTATTCTTCGATTTAAAATTTTTTTTTATGAATATAATTAACTGTAAGTGATAAAATTTCTGCTGAATTTAAAGAAAAAAAATAATAATAACAGTATATACACTTTTACAGTGAGGTAAAGACAATTTGTTTTAGGTTAAACAAAGATAGATTGCTAGAACAATAAATATATATATATGTAAGTATGTTGTTGTGAGAATAGAAAATTATTTTTGTATTGATAAAGTTTGGATTTTTAAATGTTAAGGGAAAATTTGTAAAAGGAAAATTTGTTAAATAAAATGATTTATTAAAGGAAACTAATTCGTAAGTAAAAGAATTAGTTAAAATAAATTTATTTAAGGAAAGATTGGTTTAAATGAAACTATTAATTAATTAAACAATCCGGAATGAAAATTTATTTTTCGATTTATTCGAATATTAATAAATGTATAAATTGTTTATACAAGGTTCAAAAATCTTGAAGAAATGACTGGAATGGAAATTGGATTGCAAATTAAAAGCTAAGGTGAGATCTTTCTCACTCGAAGGAAATTTGATTTTACAGTTATTATTGATTGACTGATTGCTATGTGGATGTGATATTAGATATGATAGGATATATCTATATATATAGCAGTATATACATATTGGCATATGTATATATTGGATTGATTGATTCCCGCCTCGTATAGCGGATGAGACCCTATTGCGCCGTTAGTAAGCGGATTTTTATAAAACCTATATACCGCGATATTCCACCTCGAAGTGGAATGGTATTGTGCTAACGTCTTTGGATGCAGGGAAACAGATTGGAGGGATCCAACTGGATTCCTCACCAGTAGTTATTTATTTACAGGATTGATGATATTCTGTTATCATATGTAGATATATGATGTTGATGTTGTGATTGACTAATTGATGCGTTGCATCATCGGATTCATCTTTTGAAATTTAAAAAAAAAATAACGATGTTGATTTCAAAAGAGATTTTTGAAAATTACGTTTTATTAAATTTTTTGAAGTGATTTATACTGAATAAATAAACGTTCAAATTTTTAAAGTTATAAAAAGTTAAGATTTTTGTGAAATATAACCAAAGTGTGATTTTTGAAGTGAAAGTTGATTTAATTGTAGAATGGGTTAAATTGAGATTTTTTTTAAAAGTATTATAAAAGATGTATAAAAATTGATATTCATAACTTTAAAAGATTGGGATTATAAAACGAGTTTTGATAAGCGTTAAAATGAATTTTTAAGAATTTATAAGTGAATGAAATTTATAAATTGTGAACTTATAAATGGAAATGATTTTGTAGAATAAATGAATTATAAGTATTCAACTTATAATATGGATAGTTGGTATAAAAAAAATTTAGTTATGAATTGAATTAGTTAACAAAGGAGATTTATAAATTGAAGTTTTTATAAATATAAATGTGATTTATAAACGCTGTTTATAAATCCGAAATTACTTATTTTGATAAATGAAATTCTAGAAGTAAATAAAAGGAGATTGATAAATCAAAGTTGTTACCGAATCGAAATAGAATTTATAAACGTTGTTTTATAAATTCGAAATCAAATGGATTTGATAAATTTAATATAGAAGGTTATTAAAGAAGATATTTTCGCGATTTTGGATAGCGAATTTTTATTGAAATAAATGTGTAGTAAAGTTTGAAATTTGGTTAAGTGAAGTATATTCACGATTTTGTACAGTGAATATATTTTTGAAGTAGAATGGATATGGTTTTGGGAAAGCGATAT
The DNA here is from genome assembly GCA_030737815.1 of Allium fistulosum. NCBI lineage: Eukaryota > Viridiplantae > Streptophyta > Magnoliopsida > Asparagales > Amaryllidaceae > Allium > Allium fistulosum. The sequence continues at coordinate 1,460,387,132 of CM060903.1, forward strand.
TATAAAAATGAAGTAACTGTTTTAAAAGATGTTTTAAAACGTGTTAAGTATCGAAATCATAGATTTCAACAATTATTGTTGAAATAGACGTTTTCGAGAAATATAAGGAAATGGTGGACTATAACACTGTTGTTATAGTAAATGATTTCCGAAAGGAAATGTTTTTATCTAGTATTGGGATTTACATATCTATTTTAATTTCGAATCCCTATACTAGTGATTTTTGAGTCGTCGTAACGATGTTTTACGTAACATTCGTTTTGACTCAAATTGATGTTGTTATAGAAAATAGATTTCCTTAAAGAATGAAATATATACTTAATTTGATTTAAGTATATCAAATATTTTCCAAGTGTTGAAAATAAATGATTTGTGAAATACTTATTATTAAATAAGTAGGGAAATGCATTTCCAAAATGAAATGAAACATTTTGAGATTTTATCTTCTTAAAGATAAAATGAAATTGAATATTTGAAAACGATTTGAAAATCGTATATCTGTAGATATTTTGAAATTATAAATTCAATATGGAATTTATAAAAGAAAGGGAGATTGTTTAGAAAAATAAACGTTGATTTATTTTTGAAGTGTGGAAATTTTATATCTAGTAAAAGATATTTTGGAAGATAAAAATAATTTGGAAAATTATTTGGAATCTGATGATGTTGCGCATCTTTATTGATAGTTAAATAACCGACTATCAATAATTACCTTGAATGATATTTGTTGTGAATTGGATGAATTTGAATGCCACACTTATTTTTGAATAAGCGCTCACTATTCGGGTTAGCCGTGAAAGGACCATGGGGTCGTATAACCCATTCCGAATATGTGATACGTCGTTATGAATTGCATTTGAAGACCGGTGTTGAAGACCGGATATTTTTGAAAACGGAAGGATTACCGTCGAGTTACTCTACATCGGCTGATCTCCGATTTAGAGGTTTTATCACCCTTAGTGACGGGAAGTCCGGACGTGATTAGAAATTTATCCGGATATGCAAGGGCTTCGTGAGAAGTGCCTTCGGTTCTGTTCGATCCCGGAACAGACTTGTATGGATTGTGTGTCTGACGTTACAATTTGAGATATAAAGCTGATTTCTTTCAAATACATTTCTGTTGGTGGCGGAGAATTTATTCTCTTAGCTTAACACCCTTCTCTGAGACGTACGAGCTCAGAGGTTATGTAGTTGAAATTTATCAGCGATATATCCCAATTTGGTAACGTGGCATACTGAGTGTTGCTGTGAAATGATCAGTGTTTGATCATTTGTGATATGATCATTTGTTTGATCTTATATCTTTGTGATCATAGGTTGATCATTTTTGTTTGACCCGAAGCAGGGCTTTTTTGAGAAAGCGTAGCTTTGTGGACGAGACTTCGTCGAGCCTCACACCCCGGAAATGGTCGAAACAGGAAGGATGCGGCAAGGTTCTAGGGAGTAGCGCCCCTTAGTGTATGTCATTCCTTCTGGATAAAGGTGGTATCATGGTATGGAGCCCAGATACTTAACCTCTGTGGTTACTGCATTATTATTATCTATGTGGTTTGTTGGAAATCGGGGATCCTCGGGAAGATCGGTGACGATCGGGGGATGGCATACGCGTGTCAGTAGTTACCTATTTTTGCAGAGGTAACCCGGCCTTGTGTTGGCAGAGATCCGGTTAGGTTCTCGGGTCGTCTATTCCAGGGACGTACCCATCGTGGATAGGAAGTTCCTTGGCCTGACCATTTGTTGGAAATCCAAAGAAACAATACGAGCCTTTACGATTTCAATTGTATAACCTGTCTCCTCAGGAGGCAGCTATAGCAGGCATAATATAATGGTACCTATGCTGGCTAAGATTAATATTCTACTTTCGAAATGATTTTCCACTATGCACTAATAATAATATCAAAAAGAATTTGATTTTTGCGTAGTAAGCATCTTTGACTATCATAAGAAGAAATCTCCTCCAAGTCTGCGTTTGCATTGTGTGTGTGGTGGGAGGTCTTATGGTAGTTTCATTTTCCAAAAGCATTGCGAATTGACTTTAAAATATTTCTGTTGTTTATTTTAAAGATAAATAACTGTTTTACGATCTCACACCAGTCACCATGACTGACTCGGAGTTTATTGTTTCCCTTCTAAACTCTGGGTGCCCACCAATTTCCACACGGGCAGTCTAGAGTTAGATTATTAGGTTATCTGGATATTCTGGAGCTTTGGAGATAAGCTGGATGACGAGACGTAGTATTTGTATCTGATAGTATTTATTCCGCTGTGTATTCTGTATGAGGACAAGTTATATAACTGTCCATTGTTGTATATTGACTCTGATGATTGATGTATGTATAAAATGATATAGTTCTTTGTTTTAAAGATTATTCATTTATCTATTATATATTGTTCCGCTGCGATGTGTAAGATTTTGTTATTGTCTTCTGTTCTGTGTGTTATGTTGTTCTTTTTCTTCTTTCTTTCTCTTTTCCTTCTCTTCTTCTTCTGCCTTTTTCTTCTTCTTAAACCATCATAGTTCGTATTCCCGTTCATTTTGAGTTAATCAATGGAGATTAGTGGTTAATCAAGAGGGACGGATTTGCGGGCCATGACAATTAGGGTTGCAGAGTAGTCCCTACACTTTGTGGATGTCTTAAGACTCCAGCATAGTATTATAACGTTAATGCTATGCTTATGGGAATGATGCGGTCCTTATGTATTGCCACTATCTTAAGACTTTGGCATAGTACTATCTGGACTTTGCTTTTTTCCATCATTTCCTCTTTGTAGTCCAACTTATATCATGGGAGTAGTTCTTTTAGTTCCGTGCTTGCATCGATTTGCCTTTAACAGTGTTTGGAAAATATGGCTGTAACACTCGCCCTCCAATTCTACAATGATTGAAGATCGGTGTGGACTTGTCTCTACATCCATATTTTCCTGTGACCCATCACTTCTTGCTTTTCTCTCTCTTCTTTTCAAGTGGAAAAAGTCTTTATTGTCGTTTCACATTTAACGCTTGACTACATGTGTCGATTTCTTATTGGTCGGTCTTCTGAAAAGATATCACCTTAGTCTTTTTGACTCCTAAGAAAATCTATATGGATCCTTGCTTAATCACACATGTCATTAATCGATTGACGTTTTGGGGCTCTTCCATTATTCTAATTGTGTGCCTAAGATTCAAATCATGGTAAGTTTATAATTTTCTCCTTCTTATTCATTATTCCTTTACGTGCTTTTGAAAACCTTAGTCGCAAATCTCATCTTCTCTAAGATTATTTTTTCTTCCAAACAATAGTAAGAACATTCCTTTTCTTGTAATTTCTTTCTCTATCTCTTAGTGGTAGCCAACAACCAAACTAGTATATTCAGTATGAAAACCGCTTCTAACAAGGGGACCATCTCTCCCTTATCCTTAACATCTATAATAATAGAATTAAGTGAAATAGAAAGTATTTTAGATCATTTTGTGTTTGAGGGTTACCTAGCTAGGATGTTTGAATCCCACGATTGTATCCATATGCCTCCAAATGGCTTTATTTCTATTACTTCTTGAACATGTCCGATGTGGGATCTATCTTCCTCCCAATCAAATTCTTGATGAATGGGTCTTTGCCACTGGTGTCACTATCGTACCATTTGCCCCAATTTCTTACACAATTTTGATTGCCACTTTCATCATTTATGCGGAGAAGTGTTCCCCTCCTTTCTACGAGGAACTTCGATTTCTGTTTGACATTCAAAAAAGTCCTACCGGGGGTGATTATGGGTTTTATTACGCTCAAGAAAAAATTTGGCTCTCACTCTTGTTCCTTGAAAGACCCAGAAGTGGAATGACTGATATTCTTTCAAACTTAAATAACTTACCTTCCTCCTTCAACCATAGCCTAGTCGTCCTATATTATTTGATCAAGCCATTGGGTTATTTGTATCTCATAAGAAGGACATCCTTGGTTTGGGTGAAGAAGATAAGACAACGAATTTATTCTTTACTGAGTTATTACTATGCAAGTATGGCTTTCTGCGTACTAGCCATAATTTCTCTTGCTCCATCTTTAAGTTCTTCACGGTTACGGATGAATCTAGGGGTATAATTTGATAAGATAGACGACAAAATTGAGTTTCCTAATTTTTTGCAAAGATGATTGCTGATCTTAATTTTTCACTTATGCAGGTAAGGTAGTTGGAGACCTCTTGGATGTGTTTTTTGATGATCTCCCACCAAAGATATTGATAACAATAAAGAAGAAGAACGGAGAGAAGAGAGAAAATGATGACGCTGACATCTCCGATCGACTTCTCGAGAAACCTCATGCGCATCCTCTTCCTTCATTTGAGTACTTCCCATCTCACCTCACCAGTCCTTCCAAGACTCAAACATCGCTTCTTGCCCCTACCCAAATGGCCTATCATTGATCTTGTTGAGAGGGTAGGGCATACTACTTTGGATGGTTTATCCTACATTGCTTCTGCTCCCTAATCTTATATTATTGCACTTTCGTTTCCTACACTCCCCTTCCCCGAACTTATCACCGAGCTTGATAGGACTTGGGCTTATGTAAGTGCCTTCCTTTATTTCTTTATTTAATGATGATATACTTCACAAATTCTTATCTTATTTATGACTGCTTTATAACAGATAGGGGCTCTAACAACAAAGTTTTGAAGAGGGTTGAGGATGATTTGACCTCATCCAATACTTGGCTTGCGAAGATTAAGGCAGATCTTGTTGTGGCTTCTTCTGAAAAAACAAGAGTAGATGTTGAGCTTGGGCCACTCAACGAAAGAAATTAGAGAAGGCAGGGGCGAGCGAGGGCAACAGAGGAGTTTTTGAAGCTGAAGGTTCAAGAGTTGGAAAGGAAAGATAATGCTTAGGGGAGAAGGAGAAAGAGTTGGAGGGGACAACCCAGGAGCAGGTTAGGTCTAAGGATAAACTTAACTAGGTTACTTATCGGGTCCTCTTTAAGATATATGTTGCGGTTAAGCATCAATTTTTTTCCAACTTCCATGATGATACTACTACCGAGGTTGATCTTAGATTCTTAGGGGACCTTGCAAAAATTGAAGGAGCCATTTCCTACCGAAGGACTGAGTGGGTTAAGGAGATGACTAAAGATAAAGCCAGGGAAAGCGCATCCCCTTCTGCTTCCTAAGACACCTCGCTGCAGCAAGATAATGAAAATGCATTATCTAAGGGAACCGAGGTCACCTTTACCTCCCAAGTCCATGTAATTAGTTGAACTTTTGTAAATAATTTCATGGTATCTCTTGTCTTTGCGAATCTTTTTGGTATGTAATGAAATGGACTTGCTTTCTAATCTTATCATGACCAATTTCTTCGATTGTCTTATTGTTTTGCTACTACATTACGAATGACCGCATTGTTTTCATTCCTTTGTTCTTTATAGCCTTTTAAGGAAGTAGGTTTTACTAAACTCCTAAAAGAAAGTAGGGAAAAAATTCAAACTCAAACTATAGATTGCATTGGTCTTAGTGCGACAGCAATTTGCAGGCAAGAGAAAGAGTTAGATGAGGCATTTATGTAACTTAAAGAAGAAATCCAAGGATTGCTTTCCAAAATTGACCAAGTAGTTAAAGAAAGGGAAGCACTTAGTGACTTCGTACTGTGTTGTTGGCGTTATGCCCTAAGGAGAGGTTCTATTCATCCTGACAACCCTCATTTGGAATGGTTTAGGATTAGGCTTAAGAATCTAAATAAGGAGTTAACGTTATATATCTATTTTTACATGAGAAGTTGTTGCACTCTTGGTATAAAACCTATCTTATGCAATATGTCTTTCCAAACTTAACTTTGTGTAAATTGAATCCCATTGAACTTAGTTCCAATGATTATCAACTAGGTCGCCTCACTTCCATTCTCATAGGCATTCCTTTGAGGTTAACAAAGTCTACGAATCTAATGCTCTTTCAGTTCCCATAATCTATGGCCCGAATGAATTAGGTGTACCTGAATTTGTGGTTACGGCTACAACCTCTACTGTAATCTTAGAGGAAGATAACATTCAACTAACACTTATCAATGAAAATTTTGAAAAAGACCCAAAAAATGCTCTTCTAATTTTGAAAAAGCTAAGGATGCAGATGAACGCCAATACCAATATAATATTGAACTGTGCACTGAGCTTGATGTTGCAAATTCAAAGGTGGTTGAGCTGTAGCAGATGCTAAAGAAATGTGAAACAGTTTATGGGGTTATCTATAAAAAGGAAATCAAGGAATTAGGAGAAACCATATAAAACTTGCCTTTCGAGACTGCTCAACAGTATGAAGAGAAGGGGGATGCTGAAGAAAGAGAGGTGGTTAAGGAGCTTAGCGCCGGAGTGGCTGCCACTCTTCCTGCAAGCATGGACGCCGTATTGACGGATGAATGGAAAAGAAAATTAGAACAGCACTATTAAGGTAAACTTAGAGAATTGGAAGTCTACTACAAGCAGCAGTTAGAGCAACCTGGATCGAAGGCGCTCCCTCGCACACAAAGAAAGGGGGTGGAAAGAGGATGCATATAAATATTTTGGTAGTTTTTCTGAAGACTCAATGAAGACAAAGGATGAATTAATAAATAATTTAGCACAGACGAGAGAGACTACTATATTTAAGATTTATGAACTTGAAGATCGACTGCAAGAAGCTCAGGCTGCTCCCACTATCGCAGCAGCTCCTGTTGACATGCCAAGGTAGGATCGTATTTTTGATTTCGAAGAAAGGGTTAGGAGGGAGAATGTCAAATGTAAGATGGGTTAGTTTTTTTGGCAACGCGGTATATATGTTTTTAATTATTTTTACCCCACGATTGATCTGAGTTTTCTCTATAATAAACAAGGTTTTTTTGTGACCGGGGAGGATCCAATAGATCCATGGACGGACGCTAACTATGAACCCATGAAGACTTTCCGTGTTAGAATGGATCCCCCTTTGGCTAGTATTCCTTAGACTTAATGCTTCAAAATCGTAGCAGTATTTTGGAATATTTTGTTTAGAACACTTCTGTAAAAGTATGTTGTAGAGAACATTGTAAAAGTATGCTGTAGAAAACTTTCTTTTTGGTTATGCAAATATCTATAAGGAAACTGTATAAATTAAATTATCTTTAAAGAGTATAAGTACCTCGTGAGCTTTAGCTTATTTTCACTTTCTTTTAAATTTGTTCGTCTGGATTTGATTGATTTTCAGTTTTCCATCCGTCTTTTGTTCGTGTGCTTGGAATGGTATGCCTCGTTATTTAAGGGCGGACTATTTTTTGACTGTGAAGTCATGTCGTGTATTTACAACCTTTCTTAATTCATGTGTATGGTTTTTTGTACTAGTTTAGGCCATTTAATATCCTTATGTCCAGTGTAATTATTTGGCTGAAAAGCTAGGTCATGTATGATAAAACTCAATGTTGTTAGCTATGTTAGTTAAATTAACAGAGGGAGATTTTTATATTGGTTCGGACTGTCTAATATCCCTACGTCTTGTTCATTGAATCATCGGTTCATATAATAATTACAATACTTATTATTTTGTTATAGAAATAACACTGCATATACAGTGTAAGGCCCAAGATGCTCGGAATTTCAAGTTCTTGGAACCAGATTTCAATCAGATCTTGAGAGTCGGTAGGCTCCATTTGCTAAGACTTTAGCTACAACCAACGGGCCTTCTCAATTTGGGCCCAGAGCACTATCTGTCGAGTCCTTCATGTTAGCCATTACTCTCACAGTACTAGATCCCATTTGCAGAAGTTTCTCTCTCTGAGCCTAACATTATAATTCTTCGCCATCCTTTGTCGATATGCAGCAGATCAGACTGCTGCCTCATCTCTTATTTCTTAAATAAGACCGAGTGCAGATTCTTTCAATTCCTTATCTTGTTCTACCATATACGATAATATTTTGTGTGATGGGACCTTTGTCTCAACTGGAAGCATCGCTTCATAGAAATAGGTTAAGGAGAAAGGTGTGTTGCCAATTCGGAATGTGGATGAAGTTTTATAAGCCCACGGTATAGGGATAACTCCTCTGTCTACTTTCCTTTAGCATTTTGCAATCTTTTCTTGAGTAGTTTCTTAATGGTTTTGTTGGTTGCTTCAACTTGCCCATTCGTCCGTGGGTGTGCGACAGAAGAGAAACTTTTGTTCTCCCATTTCTTTCACAAAGTTATGCAAATTCCTTATTCTCAAATTGGGTTCCATTATCAGAAATTATTTTATGGGGATCCCAAACCTAGTAATTATATTCCTCACAACAATAGTAACTATTTTCTCTGCAGTAATTATAACTAAGGGTTTTGCTTTCACCCGCTTGATGAAATAGTCTATCGCCACTATGACATAGTTTGCTCCTCCTTTAGACATAGGAAGTGGTCATATCAAACCTATGCCTCATATCTTAAACGACCATAGGCTGGCTAATGGGATAAGCTCATGGGAAGGTAGACTTGGGATGTTGGCAAATATTTGCCATCTATCACATTTTCTTACGTATTCCTATTCATCTTGAAGTGTAGTAGGCTAGTAGTAGCTGTGTTTTAGCACTTTTTTTGCTAACTTAACTCCTTCAAAGTGGTCTCCACACTAACCTTTATGTACTTCACCCAAGACTTGTATTCCTTCCTTTTTGGAAACGCATCTAAAATAAGGGGTAGAGTATCCTCTCTTGTATAATATGCCATCAAAGAAGGAAAATACTGAGCCAGATATTAAACTTTACGAGCTTCATTCTTGTTTGGAGGTAGGATTTCACTTACCAAGAATGTTTGATAGGGATCACCATGAATCTTTCTCCATGTATAGAGGGATAAGCATGGGTGAAGCCTGTCCTTGATTTTCAGCTGTTTCTCGATTTTAAGCTTGTCCGACTGTAGCTTGCTATGCCCTAGTTAGTACAGTATTTGATTAGCCTCGATAATGCTTGGTTAAGCTTGATGTCCTATTAGGATAGCTTTCATTTCATGTGCCACTTCAGTGCTAGCAATTTTGGCCAGTGAGTCTACAGAATTATTCTTACATGGGATTTTCTCTATATCAAATTAATCAAACTTCCTAGCAACTTTTTAGGCAATTCTACGTATTTTGCTAAGGTTTGCTCTTTCGTTTGGTAATTCCCATGTACTTGATTTACAACTATTGGGAATCACTATGAATTTTAATATGGGTTACTTTCATTACTTGAGCCATCCTTAAGCCTACAAGGAGAGCCACATATTCTACCACATTATTGGTAGCTTTGAATATGAGATGTACTGCTTCATATAATTTCTGCTCATTTGGAGTGATCAGTACGCATCCGATATCTGCCCCTGCTCATTTGATGCCCCATCCACGAATAATTGCCAGAACAGTTGAATGGGCGTCTCTTCCTCGGATTGTGGCTTAGTAGGCAGCGTGTATTCCATAATGAAATCTATTGGTGCTTATCCTTTGATTGCTTTTCTTGGGAAGTAAAAGATATCATACTGACTAAGCTCCATTGCCCATTTTAGCAGGTGACCCAACGTTTCCGACTTCTATAGTATTTACTTCAGCGTTTTGTTTGTGAAGACTTTGATGGGATGCGCTTGAAAGTCTTACCTCAGTTTTCTTGCTGTGAGAAGCAAGTTTTACGCTAACTTTTCAGTGACCGAGTAGTTGAGGTCTGCCCCATACAAATGCTTGCTTATGAAGTATATAGGCCTCTGGGTCTCTTCATCTTTTTGAACTACTATGGTACTAACAGCTTGATCAATTACAGCTAAGTACATGTATAAGTCCTCACCTATAACTAGTTTTTACAAAATAGGAGTACTGATCGGATCCTTCGAATTCTAGAATATGATTTTGCACTTCTCAGTCCATTTGAAATTTTTTCCTTTTTCGCTTGGTCGAAGAACGGTATACATTTGTCAGTTGCTTTGGAAATGAAGCTTCTTAGAGTAGCTACTTTACCATTTAGGCTCATGATATCCTTTGGATTTTCTAGGACTCTCATCTTCCTTGTGGCATTAATCTGCTCTGGGTTCATTTTAATGCCGTGGGCACTTACTATGTAGCCCAGAAATTTTCCTGACTAAATTGCAAACGTACACTTCAAGGGATTTAACTTCATGTTATGGTGCCTCAGGGCTGCAAAGGTTTCCTCCAATTCCTGCACATGACTCGGCACCGCTTTCGACTTAACAGGCATGTGATAAGGCTTTTACCAATCTGGTCTGAGAACATCATATTAACTAACCATTGGTAAGTTGCTCTAGTATTTTTAAGTTTGAATGGTATGACCTTGTAGCAGTATAAGCCTTTGTCCATCATAAAACTGGTATGCTCCTGATCTATATTCAAACATAGCTATCTAGTTATAACCTAAATATGCGTCCATGAATGAGAGAAGTACTTGAATGCTAGTTGCATTAACTAAGTGATCAATCCTAGGTAGAGGAAAGCTGTCATTTGGGAAGGCCTCGTTGAGCTTGGTATAATCTATGCAAAATTTCCATTTCCCATTAGACTTCTTTACAAGAATAGGGTTGGCTATCCACTTTGGGTAATACACTTCCCTGATGAAACCATTTGCCTTTAGCTCCTTAACTTCTTCATGCAAAGCATTATATCTTCCTTGATCTAGAGTTCTACGTTTCTGCCTGATTGGATGAGCATTGGGATCAATGTTAAGTGCAGTGTAGATGATAGTCGGGTCTATTCCTGCCATATCTGAGTGCGTCCAAGCAAAAACATCTACTGATCTTTTGAGGAAGTCTTTTAGTTTTATTTTGATTTTTACACTAATGTTTTTTCCTTTATTGGGAACCTTTAAAGAATCTTTACGATCTATCTGTGCATCCTCGAGATCAATCGATCGCTTTATTTCTCTCCTTCTCTCCCTTAATCTTGGATCTATTTCGCCTTTTCTATTTCATTAAGTTAGGATGTGACAGAGAAAGCCTATCTCTTAGATTATTTGGAAAAATATTTCACATAGATCGAGTTATACTCATCAGTGCCAATCATGTGCATATAATCCCTTTTTTTCTTATTGAGGTTGTGGTCATAGAATAACCTGTTTCAACATCAGCCTTGGTACTTAGTATCGATATAGTTCTTAAAACTGGCTTGCTTTCTTTTTCATTACCATCATTGTAATTATTAGAGGAGACGATAGAATAATATTGAACAATTTTATTGCTAGAACTGATATTTACATTGTACAACCCTCTAGCTTATAATTGTTCCCCCTAATTGATCCTATTCCAACAGGTGTACGAAACTTCATTAGCAAATCTTTCTATGAAACTATTGCCCTTATGTCAATTGGTGTAGCCTTTCCAAGAATGCATGGTACGATGATGGTTGATAAATGATCAGGAAGCTTGCATAGAATGATTTGTGGACAGGGGCGGTCCCAGCGGTAACGAGAAGACGTGCTGACCTGATAGGAACAGTCGCAATATTACTGAAACCTTAAATTGGTTTGAGGCTTGGCTTTAGTATTTCCACTGAAAACTTCATCTTGTCAAATGTAGATTTGAAAATAATGTTTGCATAGCTTCCAGAATCCATAAAAATTTTCTTCATGGTGTAGTTCGAGATTTGTACCATAACTATCAACGGGTCTTAATATGGAAAAACCACCCTAGAAGCATCAGCAGTAGTGAAGATTATGTCTTGAGAAGGCTTCCGCTTCACATGGAACATAGTTCTTTGCTCTTCTTTATCCTCTTGTACATACCGCTCTTGTGCTTTTTTTCTTTTTCCAGCGAAGTGTGGTCCTCCATGTATCGAAGCTATGAGATTGCAAGGGTTTCTTGCTAGACCTTCATTTGGATCTAGAAAGAGATTTTCAGTTCTCTCCCCATTGCTTTCTTTTTGATAGCTGCATAAACATCCCTTTTGGATCCACCTTTCTATTTCGTTCCTCAAGTGTAGGTAGTTATCAATATGGTGACCATTAGCTCTATGGAAGCGACAATATGCTCACTATTGTTCTATTTCGGCTTCTCCCTTTGTTCGGGACGTTGTAGGCCAGTTCAGTTTTGGTCATCTCATATATTTGACCAGGTGTATTGGTGAGGGGAGTTTTAACTACGAAATTAAATTCTCACTGCCGCTACACAAGTGGATTATATCCTTTTGCCCCCATCATTTTCTCATTGTGGGGAGCAGAAGTTCTTTTAGATAAAGGTAACTCTGTGGCTCCGGCTTCTTCTATTTGCATATAGCTAATGGCCCTTTCGTAGAAAGCTTTCATGCTATGGCATGGCTTCCTACTGTTCTTATCCCATATAGTGGTGTTCCTTATAATCCCAACATATGCTACCATCAGTAATGCTTCTTGACAGGTTACTCCAAACTGAAGAGCCTCGGATTTAAAAAAATTTATAAAACTGTATAAGCTTTCATTTGTGCCCTGCTTCATGTAGGACATGGTATTCACATCTGGGTAGCCTATCTCCCAGAGTTGAATTGTTTTAAGAAATCCGCAACTAATTGCGGCCAAGAATGGACCTCCCTTGGCCCATACCTTCTGAACCATCTAGAAGCTGCATCAACCAGATATTCTAGAAAGAGCTTGCATCTGGCTATCCTTCTTACCTTTAGAATGTCCATGAAGTACTCAAAAGTACAAATATGGCCATCATGGTGGGTAGTCCCATCAAATTTATCAATTGATGGGGCTTTGAAGTTATCTGGGAAGTTTGCCTCTATAATACTTTCCTTAAATAGAGAAGAACCCTCTTCCCTTACTTCCTCTCTACTATTCTATCTACCAAGTCTCATCAGCTGCTCTACGCGAGCTTCCAATTGACAGACCTCATCCTTCTTGCGGTCTGTTTGGAATGAACCACCTTTGTATTGTAAGGTGACATCATTATCATCTTGTGCGGTTCGTGTTTTCTTTTTCAGCAGTAATGGATTGATGTTTGCAGACTTTGATTTGATTTGGGGATTGATTTGAATCTTGATTTTGAGCTTGGCATCTGTTTATTTTGGACTAGCATCACCGTTCTCATTTTTGAGATCGCCATTATCATTCACATGCTGCATATTTGGTGCAATCGGTGAACGATGACGGTGAGCTTTAGAAGACTGAGTGGATATTGGTTTAAGAGCAGGATAATGGGCCATGGATCTCTCTAGCCCATCCATGCATTTCTTTAGTTGGTTTGTGAAAGCATGGAGAGTGGCTAAGACGAGATCCGTTAGGGGTTTTGTAGAATTACCCGCCTTTGTCTGGATCCTAGAGGCGAGAAGATGCTTTTTCGGCATTTTTAAGGCAAGATCAAGTTGTTCTTGGTTAGGAGGAGTGTTGGAATCAATGGGAATCATGGTGTTATAGTGGTGTCTAAAGAAAATGTGTGTGAATTTTGCCGGAGAGGAGATCGGCCCTCTTTATAGCGCCAAAATATTAATGAGATTTTTGTCTTAGAAACACCCAAGTATTTTAGAAGTAACCATGACACTGAATGCTTTTGTGATTAAGAATCAACAAAATTAAGTAGTATTAGAATTGCCTTTAAATGAAGTAATTATATTTTTGTAATGCTTATACAATTATGAGGAAAATTACACAAAATCTTATGAAATGTCTTAATCCATTTCGTCAAAGCCATCCAACTTAATTTAGATATTAAAGACAGAAATAGTAAATAAAGTACAGAAAGTAATAAAGGAACATGGAATATACATGGTTCGGATGTTAATGAATCCTACGTCCATGGGGAAAATATCTTTGTCTTCTTCTTTCAGTCTTGGTACAAAAAAAACGACAGAGAGTATAATTTTTGATATAATTTGCTGCCTATTTATAGTAAACAGAGAATTACATGGATTGCTAACGCCAATTTTCTGTGCTTTTGATTCCTACCTTTGGATTATGCACATGTCATTCATCCATCCTGCTTATTTATTATATATGGATTGCTGACATTATCTTTGGCAGGAAAATTTATTTTAGGTTAATGGATTTTGAACTTGGGTAGAAAGCTTGAAAATGAAGTGAAAAACCCAATTTTTGAATAGGCTGTGACTTGATATGAGTTTTCAATTACTCATGGCTGTTGGGACAGAGCAGTATTAGCCATTCCTCATTACATTTTGTTTTTATGGGGGCGGAAACATAGTCCAGATCATTGCCTCATCCTTTTAGTCCTTGTATTTGCTGGGTAGTACTTCTTTTGAACTGCAGCATCGATTGGTCGCTCCAATGTCAACTCAGGATTACGATGCATTCCTATTGCTTCAATGTTAATTTAAGATTTAGACATTCCCCTTTTACTTTAATGTTAGTTCAAGATTGTAGTGCATCCCTATTGCTTATAACTGCTTTAAGGAATATGTCATGTTTCTCTAATGCTAATGTTGCTTTTGAGGCCACAGCACAATCTTTACATTTTGTTATTACTCAAAGATTGTGCCCCAGCCCTAACCTATTAATGCTACTTTCGGAACAGCAACACAACCTTCATATTTGGAACATAAAGACTGTGCCGCAGTTCTGCCCATTGAAGTAAGTATTAGGGTGGCAGAGCAGTCTCTACACTTTATGGCAGTCTTAGGACTCCGACGTAGTATTACAACGTTAATGATGTGTTCAAATGAACAATGCAATCCTTATGTTTTGCCACTGTCTTAAGACTTTGGTGCAGTACTATCTGGACTCTGCTTTTTTCCTTCATTTCCTTTTTATAGTCCAACTTCTATCCTAGGAGCAGTTGTTTTGGTTCAATGCTTGCATCGATTTGCCTTTAACAGTGTGTAACATATGCTAGTCTAGCATCTTGCCTCTGACTAGTGCCGACCCGCTCATTCAAAATAGGTCTGATGTTCAAACTTGCCAACATCTCTAGCTCTAAAAGGTCAGAAGTCTTGGCCATCAATATACTCCAATGCTTCCACTCTAAAAACATTGCTCCCAAACCGGCATGTCTTCTACTCAAAGCATCGGCGATAGAATTTCCTTTACTGGGGTTATAAAAAATGCCAATGTCGTAGGAGGCCGAGAATTCCAACCATCGTTGCTGGTAAAGGTTGAGATAATTCTTAGAGAAAATGTACTTCCAGGATTTGTGGCCTGCGAAAAACTCGAACCTTTCTCCTATAGGAAATGCCTCCAAATCCTCAAAGCAAGCACTATCGCCGATAACTCCAAATCATGAGTCAGATACTTCTTATCGTGCAGTTTCAATCATTGACTAGCGTAGGTGACAACTTTCCCCTTTGGATCAAAACCACACCCTGTCCAATTCCATAGGCATCTATGTATACTGTCTGCACCCATTCCCACTCGAAATAGTCAATGTTGGTGCGCTCATCAACCTCTCCTTCAAACTCATGAATGCTTGCTCACCTTCTCATCCCAAACAAAAGTTTGATTCTTCTTTGTCAAATTGGTCAATGATGCCGCTACCTTCGAGAAGTCCTTGATAAAGCTTCAGTAGTATCCCATCAATCCTAGGACACTACTCATTAGTAGAATCTTGGGTTGGTTCCAATCATGAACCGCTGCCACCTTAGTAGGGTCTACTATGATGCCCTACTTAGAGATGACATGACCCAAGAAATCCTGATCCAAAAGTGAAACTTCAAAAACTTCGCTCTCAACATGTGCTTCCTCAACACTTCAAGAACAATCCTCAAGTGCATCTTATGTTAAACAAGAATATCATCCATGAACACAAGCACAAACTTATTTAGCTGATTCGTGAAGACAGAGTTCGTGATATCAACAAAGTATGTCAAAGCATTGGTTAGCCCGAACGGCATGTAACATCCCCTATCTTGAGGCTCGAAGCTAAGCAATACAGATGTTGCAGTCATCCATAGTATTACCTTCCGGTGACAAAATACGGTAATGTTAATGGTATCCATAATATCAAAAGCACATGAATATGAAATAAAATCAACATAGAATTAAAACATCTTTTCTGATTACATTTCAAATCCATATTTCATATTCAGATATATAATCCCAAAACATTTCCCAGGTTTTGATCAAATATAATTACTATAATTTACGCCAAGAGCGACATATGAAGATGCCCCCTTGGATGATCAGAGTACTAAATAGACATATCAGTCTTAAATACATTACAGCGAAAATAAAACTAAATAGCTCCTACAGAGCTAACTTTGCCTCCTGCTCGCATTTGGAAGCTTATTCGTCCAACCTACTAAACCTGAAAAACCTTAACTCTCAATCTACTCAAATTAATTTTTTGAGCATCCGAGAGTTTAAGGGGAAAACATAAACTTCGAGTCAGACATAAAGCCTGGTATGAATAATACTATTACATCTCAGTTTACTTATATTAAGTGAGACCACACTGCTTAGCGGAACGGGTTTCCCCTCACTAATATCTCTTTTATTACATATCTTTTGCAAATCTGAATCCTGCAATCAAACTGATTAAAGCAACAATAGCAATATTATATGCACATAAATCAGGTGACCAATGGACTATTTGTCAGAACAATGTAGTTTTGTTCGGCTAACTACTAACCATTGGCTGGCTCGGGCCTACCAGAAAAAATAACTAATCTAACTTCTATTAGACACATTTCTAGACGATCTATCCTTAACTTACTTCTCCCAGGGTCTACTGATCCTAGTGGTTTTGCGGGCTCACTAATAACCTATCTTTCTTTGTATATTCCTTTCTGTGTGTAACATCATTTTAGTCTTACCTGTGACAAAGCCATACACACTGGAATTTTGGACTTATATTAGCTAGGATCTATTAGATAAAGTATAGGGTGCGACCCTATACCAGTCCCATCTGTTATTCTAATATCTGAGTCATTTACTTAGGGTTAACTACCCCATCAAATTTTTTTTGAAAACATTTCTTTCAAATTGATTTAACCCTTTAAATCATACTTTAAACAAGGAAAATATACTCTTTGCTTTACTCAAATAGCTTTGCCATGATATATGTTTTACACCAAACAATGTTGATGAAAACCTAAATCAAAAGGGTTATCTATCCCTTTAAAACAAATTAAAGCCCTTCTTTAACTTAGAAAACATTAGGTTTTAAATTAAAGGTATCACCTTCGAAACCCTTGTTTAAAAACTTTAAATAGTCCCTTTCGAATCCATTGAAAGTATCCCTTTCAAAATAAGCTAACTACTTTACCTTGAAACACTGGGCCGAAAGGCCAAAACATACATTTCGAGACCTTTCAAAATATACCTTTCAAAATCATTGAAAGTATCCCTTCGAAAGCTTTATAAAACCTTAATCCTCTTTCAAAACACTTCAAACTTGCATTTCGAAAGCATTGAAAACCTTCCATTCAAATACTAAAAGTAAATCTTTCGAAAACATTGGGGAATCTCCCCTTCGAAACCTTCATTATATATCTTTCAAAAGCATTAAAGTCCTTTATTTGAAAGAAGCTTTCGAAAGCACTAGGTTCAATAAAAGTTTGTGGAACATAGCTTTGAAACCATTTTTAAACAATTCCTTTCAAAACCTTTGGGTTTAACTTTCAATATATCTAAGGGTCTTAAAAGAACTGGGACGAAAGCATTACTCCTAACTAAAAGAAAGTGGATGGTTTCAAAACCAACCCTTTCGAAAGCATGGAGAGACGGCTTTTATGTACAAGGCAAAAGAACTCTTTCGAAGGCATTGATTCGAAAGGTTGAATGCGGCAGCAGGGGTTTCGACCCCTTCGAAAGCTTGTTCAAAAAAAAAGGCGGCAACCTATTCGAAAGCCCTTTCTTTATTTAAACAGAAGCAAATGGTTTAAGTTGAACTCCAACCCTTTCGAAAGCCTCATTTGTAATCAAAATAGTTCCAGTTTATAAGAGTTACTTCTACTCCTTTGAAAGCATGTTTCGACTCTATACCTTCCGCCCTTCTCCAATCCACTATGTACCAAGGCATTGATACCATGTGTATTGGTTTCGACTTGGTAGGAGGTGGATGTATGGGCTCGAAAAGTTGCTGTTGTAAGTGCGAAGCAGTAATCCTGTACACAACTGATTTTTGACCTTTTAAAGTAATATCTTTCCAACTAACTTGCCTTATTTTTCAACATATAATTGGTTGCCAATTCTTTTACAAAACCTTTTTCTAAAAGTGCTGCCGAATTCAGTAATTAACAATTTTAAAACATTTAACAAATTGCCCCTTCTCCTTTTCTAAACATATAAAACATTTAAGTTCCATACCTTAAATAATTTTATATCTTTAATAAAATACTTAGGAAAATTCTCCAAAAATTCCCATAAAACACTTTTAATATGTTTTATAACATATTTAAATTTCTGACCCAAAGCTAACATAAAACAGTCGAAAATAATTTAGACCCATTTAACCATTTTCTTTACTAGAAAATTCATAATAAATCCACAACAACTTAGAAAATTATAAAACTTGAAACCCATCCCTAAAATAATGTTTCTGACCTTATATAAAACACGCAATCAATTTAGATGTCATTTAATAGGTTTTTCAAATCAAATCTTATCATAAAATCTATATGAAACAACATAAATCATCAACAAGCATATATATCCATTTAAACATTCAAAACTTCTTGCAAAATAAATTCGGATCTCATCTAGAAACAAAATACTAAAAATGAGATGTAATCTATTATTCACCTTAGCTTGATTGTTTAAGAAGGTTGAGATTTGCTCTTGAATTGATTTGATTAAGCTTCCTACTTGAATCCTTGCTTATCTTCCTCTTGTTTTCTTCTAATGGTGGCCAGCCAAGCTCTAGGTTTAGTTTTTGTTTGTGAATATTGTAAATGAAATTGGAATAAGGGTTTAGGATATATGAACTTAGTTTATTCCTATTTTTCCCTTATCTTATTCCTCTTACTTGTTTGATTTTAATTATATTTGGCATATTGATTAGTTAAGGCATGGCTATCCTATAATAATACAAATCTCAATCCCTTAACCATTTACATTATTTCATTTAATTTATCTTATTAAATGTCTTAAATAATGTTAGTCAAAATTAGGGTCGTTACAGACTCTCCTCCTTAAAGAATTTCATCCTTGAAATTACAAAAAGGTACTCATAACAATCAATCATAAAGGAAAAACATACCATGAAATAAGTCAGGATAAGTATCTCTAATCCTACTCTCAATTTCCCAAGTACAGTCTCTCTCGTCGTCACTCCACTAGACTTTGACTAATCTGACTGTTTTGTTCCTTAACCTCTTCTCATCCCTCATGACTATACGAATTGGTTTTCTAACTATAGTCAAATTCGATTCCACTACTAAGTCTTCTAACATAGTTAGTGCTATAGTAGTCTCTGGATCTCGAATACATTTCCTTAGATGAGAAATATGAAAAACATTGTGGACTCCTGCCAAACTACTTGGTAACTTCACTCTATACGCGAGTTTCCTAATTCTTTCTACAATAGTAAATGGTCCAATGAATCTCGGCACCAATTTTCCTAATTTTTCAAATCTGATTACACCTTTCATTGGTGATACCTTAACGAAAACATGATCTCCAACCGAGAACTCTAAGTCTTTCCGTCTCTTATCATCATAACTCTTCTGCCTAGACTGAGTTTCCTTCAGTCTAGCTCGAATTAACTCAATCTTTTCTGTAGCTTTCCTAACAAAATCCGGACCAGGAACTAACCTATCACCGGTCTCTAACCAACAAACAGAGATTTGCATGGCCTTCAAGACAAAGCTTCAAATAGTGTCATCCCTATACTAGTCTGATAACTGTCTACGGATGGCAAGCGGTACTCATTTTTATCTTGGTACCAAAGTCTCCTATAGACTCTTACAGAACTCGCTAGTGAATAAAGAATCTCTATCACGTACTATATTACTAGGAATTCCACGTAGTCTAACTATATTCTTAATAAATAATTTAGCCAAAATAGGTGCCATCCTGGTCGACTTAACTTGAATGAACTGGGCACTCTTGGTGAATCTGTCCACTGTAACCCATATACTTTCATTTCCTCGATTCGACCTTGGCAACCCGTCTATAAAATCCATTAAGATAGAATCTCATTTCCATAACAAAACATCTAAAGGCTGAAGTAACCCACTTGCTTTCTGATGCTTAGGTTTTTACCTATTGACAGTTCAAACACCGCTTCACCCATAAGCCTACATCCCTCTTCATGCCTTCTCAGAAGAAACTTCTTTTCATATCCTGATACATCTTAGTTCCTCGCGGGTGAATGGTGAACTTTGAACGATGGCATTCTCCAAGGAGTTCCTCTCGAATGTTTCCCACATTCGGAACACATAGTCTTCCTTTCTTCCTTAACCACCCATTATGGTCAAGACTGAAATCTTTCAAGTTATCGCTCTCTGTTCCATCCCTTAACTTTTTGATCCATTCAGATAATAATGGATCCTCCCCTTGCTTAGAAGCAATCCTTTCGATCATCATTGGTCGAACTTATAAACATGACAACATAGCGGTTTCCTTACTAGAACTACTCTTAGACCTCCATTGTACTCCACATGTAGTCAATACTTCCAGATCTTTCCACTCAGCTATCATTGCTAATACTGCATTCTGATGTTCCCTGCTAAGTGCATCTGCAACCTTATTGCCTTTTCCCGGTGTGTACTCAATAACAAAGTCATAAGCGGGTAAAAACTCTAACCACCTCTGCTGTCTCATATTCAACTCCTTCTGAGAGAATAAATATCTTAATGACTTATGCTCCGTATACAACTCGAATCTCTCTCCCCAAAGGTAATGTCTTCATACCTTCAATGCAAAATTTACCGCAGCTAACTCCAAATTATGAGTTGGATATTTAATCTCATGCGGTCTGAGCTGTCGAGAAGCATAGGCAATCAATTTATCTCTTTGCATTAACACAGCTCCTAATCCAATTCCACATGCATCTGTGTACACCACTAAGTCCTGGTTCCCCTCTGGAACAACTAACACAGGTGCATTTGTCAATAAGTGTTTCAGCTTCTGGAATGCCTCCTCACACTTATCAGCCTAGACAAACTTGACACCTTTTTGAGTTAGCTTAGTCATCGGTGCTGCTATCCGTGAAAAATCCTTAATGAATCTTCGATAGTAACCATCTAGTTAAAGAAAACTCTTTATCTCAGTCATTGTCTTGGGTCTCTTCCAGTTATTCACCACCTCGATCTTAGCCGGATCTACGGACAACCTTTTCTCTTAGATTACATGACCAAGAAGCTTCACTTCCTTCTTCCAAAAATGACACTTTAAAAATTTCGTTGTCAGTTGATGCTGCCTCAGCGTCTTAAGCACCACTCTAAGATGAACTTCATGCTCTCTTTCATCTTTAGAGTATACCAAAATATCATCTATGAATACCAATACGAACCTATCCAAGTGCTCTCGGAAAACTCGATTCATCAAATCTATAAAGAATGTTGGCACATTAGTTAGTCCGAACAGCATTACTAACCATTCATACGATCCATATCTGGTTCTAAATGTCGTCAAAGGAATACTATCCTCAGCCACTTTGAGCTGATGGAACCCTATTGCCAAATCCAATTGGTAAAATACTTTGGCTCCATTCAACTGGTCGAACAAATCATCAATTCTAGGTAACGGATATCGATTCTTTATTGTATTCTCATTCAACTTATGATAATCGATACATAATCTTAACGATCCATCTAGTTTCCTTGCAAACATTACGGCTGCTCCCTATGGCGAACTACTTGGTCTGATAAAGTTCTTATTTTCCAAATCCACCAACTACACCTTTAGCTCCCTTATCTCAGTAGGTGTCATTCTGCTTGGCTGTGTACTCACTGATTCTGCTCCTGGTACTAAATCTATCTAAAACTCAATAGCTCGTTTCGGCGGCAGTACTACTACAGGCTCAAAGACATCTGCGAATTCTCTGACAACGAAAACTCGATTGAACTCGTCTTCTGCCTCCACAACACCAAACAAAGCATCATCCTTAAAACTAGGGTTTTCTATGGAGTATATTATCCGATCACTACAGTCAGGGTGTCTAAGTGATATTTTCCTATCATGGCAAAATATCCTAACATCGTATTTACTTAACCAATCCATGCCCAAAATAATTCCAACCCTACGAAATCAAACACATGCAAACTTCAAGCAAATACACGACCTAACAATTCAAACTCTAGGTGGTCACATTTCATCCTAAGAGTCGCATATCCTCCTATCGGATTCCCAACCCTTAAGGAAGTAACTAGGTATGAGGGTTCTAGGTCAAGCTTATCTACCAAACAATGAGATATAAAAGAATGTGATGCACCGGTATCAAATAGAACTCTAACTGATACACCATGAATCAAAAGAGTACCTCCCAACGCAGCTTTTCCTTTCTCCTCTGCTGTTGCTCTCGAGGTAGCTGGTTCCAATGCAAACATTTTGCCTTTTCCATCCTTGGCTGTCTCCTTGCACTGGTTCTTATAATGTCCAATCTGATCGCAGTTGAAACATCTCACTCCTTTCTTATCATCAGCTTTCTTCCCTTTCCCTATCCGGCACTCGTAAGCATAGTGTCCCTTCTTATCACACTTATAACAGATAACTTCTGTCTTTTCCTTCTTGGCAGCTCCACTCTTCCGAGCTCCCTTCTTATGGAAAAACTTCCTCTTCAGGTGTTTCCCTCCTTGAGCTCCCTCTGCTTTGTTACTCTCAAGAAAAGCAAGCATCTCTTCATGCCTTAAAGCCATCTCAACAACTACATCACATGGATCTTTAATATGCGATAATGTGGCCTTCGCAAGCTCAGGCTCCAACTCAGTGAACTACATGAGCAGAGTAGACTTAGCAATCTCCGACATAAATCTTTCTTCAAATCTCCTCCTGAACTCAGCCCAAGTCATAGTCTCCTCATTGACTCCAATCGTAACACTGTTCCACTAGTACAGTTCTGCTCCCTGTAATTGCCTAGAAGCAAACCTTCTTTTGCTGCTCATCATTGAGCCCTAAATCAGCATAAATCCTCTTATAATGAAGTAACCAGTTCTCCACTTCAGTTGCGTCCTCGGTCCCGATAAACGGTTTTCCTCCAAGCCTAGCATAATCTCTGCTAAATACTGCATAGTTATTGACCACCGAAGCTCCCTGATTTCCTCCTTCAGCATTTCCTCCAACTAAACCCGCAGCAACTCCAGCCTGTATCATGTTAACGAAGAATTGTTACATAGCATCATGTTAATGGAGAATTGATACATAGCTCCCATATCTACTTGCGGCATTCCAACACCCACATTAGCAGCTTATGCCTGACCTGGATTCCATCTAGTATTTGGTCTAGCATTCCCATTAGTTGCGGTGCTTCCCCCACCAACATTAACTATTTCACTTCTAGCATCCATATCTTACGTTCATAAAATCTGCATTCGAGTCTTTGTAAAATATAGAAGAATATCCTAAGGGAGATGGATAATAGAGATAGAGCGTATACTTATATATAGCAAATACAAGTACATTACTATAACGTTATCCCATACCCCAATCTTTTCTCTAGTTCCTTAGGATTATGTTTTCAAAATCACTTTAAGTTTGAAATTTCTTTTAAATTTTTCATGAACCATGCTTTGATACCAAGTTGTAACATCCCCTATCTTGAGGTCTGAGCTACAGATGCTGCAATCATCCATAGTATTAACTTCCGGTGATAAAATACGGTAATGTTGGTAGTATCCATAATATCAAAGGCACGTGAATATGAAATAAAATCAACATAGAAATAAAACATCTTTTCTAATTTTATTTCAAATCCATATTTCATATTCAGATACATAATCCCAAAACATTTCCCAAGTTTTGATCAAATATAATTATTACAATTTATGCCAAGAGTGACATATGAAGATGCCCCCTTGGATGATCAGAGTACTAAATAGACATATCAGTCTTAAATACATCATAGTGAAAATAAATCTAAATAGCTCCTACATAGCTAACTTTGCCTACTGCACGGCTTCGGAAGCTTATTCGTCCAACCTACTAAACCTGAAAAACCTTAACTCTCAATCTACTCAAATTAATTTATTGAGCACCCGAGAGTTTAAGGGGAAAACATAAACTTTGAGTTAGACATAAAGCCTGGTGTGAATAATACTATTGCATCTCGGTTTACTGATATTAAGTGAGACCACGCCACTTAGCGGAACGGGTTTCCCCTCACTAATATCCCTTTTAAAACATATCTTTTGCAAATCTGAATCCTGTAATCAAACTGATTAAAGCAATAATAGCAATATCATATGCACATAAATAAGGTAATCAATGGACTATCTGTCCAAACAATGTAGTTTTGTTTGGCTAACTTCTTACCATTGGCTGACTCGGGTCTACCAGACAAAATAACTAATCTAACTTCTGTTAGACACAATGTTGGACGATCTGTCCTTAACTTACTTCTCCCAGGGTCTATTGATCCTAGTGGTTTTGCGGACTCACCAATAACCTATCTTTCTCTATATATTCCTTTCTATACGTAACATCATTTTAATTTTACCCGTGATAAAGCCCTACACACAGGAATTTTGGACTTATATTAGCTAGGGGCTATTAGCTAATGTATAGGGTGCGACCCTATACCAATCCCATTTGGTATTCTAATATCTGAGTTATTTACTTATGGTTAACTACCCCATCAAATTTTCCTTGAAAACATTTCTTTCAAATTGATTTAACCCTTTAAATCATATACTTAAATAAGGAAAATATACTCTTTGCTTTACTCAAATAGCTTTTCCATGATATATCCTTTACACTAAACATGTTGATGAAAACCTAAATCAAAAGGGTTATCTATCCCTTTAAAATAAGTTAAAGACCTTATTTAAATTAGAAAACATTAGGTTTTAAATTCAAGACATCACCTTCGAAACCCTTGTTTAAAAACTTTAAATAGTCCCTTCCGAATCCATTGAAAGTATCCCTTTCAAAATAAGCTAACTACTTTACTTTGAAACACTAGGCCAAAAGGCAAAAACATACCTTTTGAGACCTTTAAAAATAGACCTTTCGAAATCATTGAAAGTATACCTTCGAAAGCTTTATAAAACCTTTGACATCCTCTTTTCATAACACTTCAAACTTGCCTTTCGAAAGCATTGGAAACCTTCCATTCAAATACTAAAAGTAAATCTTTTGAAAACATTGGCGAATCTCCCCTTCGAAACCTTCATTATATATCTTTCGAAAGCATTAAAGTCCTTTACTTAAAACAAACTTTTCGAAAGCACGAGTTCAAGTAAAAGTTTGTGGAACATAGCTTCGAAACTATTTAAAACCATTCCTTTCGAAACCTTTGGGTTTAACTTTCAATATATCTAAGGGTCTTAAAAGAACTAGGGCGAAAGCATTGCTTTCAAAAGCATTATTCCTAAGTAAAAGAAAGAGGATGGTTTCAAAACCAACCCTTTCAAAATCATGGAGAAGCAGCTTCAAAGTTTAAGGCAAAAGAACCTTTTCGAAGGCATTGATTCGAAAGGTTGAATGTGGCAGCAGGGGTTTCAACTCCTTCAAAAGCTTGTTTTAAAAACAATAGGTGGCAACTCATTCGAAATCCCTTTCTTTATTTAAACAGAATTAAGTAGGTTAAGACGAACTCCAACCCCTTCGAAAGCCTCATTTGTAATCAAAATAGTTCCAAGTTTATAAGAGCTATTTCTACCCCTTCAAAAGCATGTTTCAACTCTATACCTTCCGCCTTTCTACAATCCACTACATACCAAGGCATTGATACCATGTGTATTGGTTTTGACTTGGTAGGAGGTGGATGTATGGGGTCGAAAGGTGGCTGCTGTAAGTGGTGAAGCCGTAATCCTTTACAAAACTGATTTTTAACCTTTTAAAGTAATATCTTTCCAACTAACTTGCCTTATTTGTCAATATATAATTGGTTGCCAATTTTTTTACAAAACCTTTTTCTAAAAGTGCTACCGAATTCAGTAATTAACAATTTTAAAACATTTAACAAATTGCCCTTCTCCTTTTCTAAACATATAAAAGATTTAAGTCCCATACCTTAAATAATTTTATATCTTTAAAAAAATACTTAGGAAAATTCTCCGAAAATTCCAATAAATCACTTTTAATATGTTTTCTAACATATTTAAATTGTTATCCTGCTTTTTGGTCAAAGCCAGGATATCAACAAATTGGCTAAAAAGGATGGATATCGAGATTGGAGATCGATCGGAAACAAGGCTATGATTGATACCGTCAAAATTGGACCAAGCTCCAATAAAGGTGGGATCGATCGAGAAAGGCCCGGTGAGGCTACACTTAGAATTTCAGGTCAATCGGAGTCTATATGCTCAAGTTATGGATGGATCAATATTCATGAAAAACTGGCTCGTATCGATACTCTCGTATCGATCACTATGGATACGGATTTGGATTAACACTTGCGCTTTACATTTGGTTTGGATCGATAGATTTTCGTATTGATACATCTTGTATCGATACTGTTAGTCCCTGAGAAGTTGGTTTTGATGACAACAGCCTTAGAATAAGATTATAAAATATAAATACTAACATTATTGTTTAGATATATATGTATATGCAGGATATATATGCTGGTACCAAAGAATGAAGACTGTACAATATAGAGATTCAAGAACTGATGAACTCAAGGTCGAAGATATCAAGATTCAAGACTCATGAGTATCAAGATTATCAAGAGTTCAAGATTTCAATATAAGTAATTTAGTTAGGAATTTTGTTAAAACTCCTAGAAAAGCACTGACATCTTAAAATCCATTTTATTAGTGGAATGGAATCCACTTCGAGCCCGTTAAAGGGATGGAACCCTAAGTAGGATGGAACCTACGAAAAATCGAGTGGAACATTTTTTTGTATCCACTAACTTTTATTCAAATGTTTTACAAAATTATATCTTGTTTTCAAAATGATTTCAAAATCTTCCTTTTTAAATCAAAAACATCTATCCTGGTTTTAAAATACTTTTAGCCTCAAAATAATCTTTATTTTCAATATCAAATTATTCTTGGTTTTAAACTATCTTTTAATTATAATATATTTAACTTTTAATATTTATACTTAGATTTAAATATAAAATTATAGTAAAATTTTATATATACCAAAATATTTTTCTCTATACTTATTTATTTTAACTATAGTTAAGTATATTTATAAAGTTTAAAATAGTTTTAATACAAGATAGAAGTTATTTTCAAAGAAAAACAAATTACCAAAAATAACTTAGGCTTGTCGACAACCCCAAGGAACCCTTGTCGACAAGGTGACAGTTTATTTCAAAAGTTTGAATTTCAAAGGAAGTGTCTATTCGTCATATCCTTTCACGAATGGACATGGATGTTGTTCTACTATAAATAGGGGATGTTTTAAATGAATTTATTTTTATATTTTCTCTGATTTCACTGTAAGGAATGCGGAATATGGATCTTAAGTATAGGAATAACACTAGAGGGGGGGTGAATAGTGTTTTTAAGAAATTACTAAATCTTTTTGAGTTTATGTTAATTTGAACACAAATGTATGCAATATTCAGACACATATATAATCATAGAAACAAACACAGATGTAGAAATAAAGTAAATGCAGTAAAGGAAAGAACATATCGGATTTTATACTGGTTCGGAGTTACCCTACATCCAGTCCCGCACAACTAAGTACAGATTTCCTTTCAAAAGCAATTCAACAATTACAACCCTCGGTTTCAAGGCTACGAGGTACACCCTCCAGAATCACAATCCTCTGGGTAGAGATACTTGATTTCCAGGGCAACAATTTCACCCAATTGATTTCCAAGGCTACAATCACACCTTTTCTCGCTTGATTGATTTCCAAGGCTACAATCACACCTTTTCTCGCTAGATAGATTACAAAGAAGCCTATAACTCTGAATAGCACTTGGATATTGTTGAGATAGTGATAGAGAATCAAACCAGAGATAATCTAGTTAGATTTAATGTTGATTTCGGCAGAGTGATGATAGGATTTTGAATAAGAAAATGTGGAAGAAGAAGAGAAGTGAAAAACCAGAAAATCTAATCATAAATTCGTTGAAACTAACCCCTATTTATAGAAGAACAACAGTCATGTCCATTCGTGAAAGGTTATGGCGAATAGACACTTCTTTTGAAATTCAAATTTTGAAACTAACAGACACTATGTCGACATGGGGTACTAGGGCATGTCGACATCCCAAAGGAAATTTTGAAGTTTTGTTTTTCTTTGAAAATAACCTTTATCTTATATTAAAACTTTTTTAAACTTTATAAATATACTTGACTATAGATAAAATACATAGATAAATATAGAGAACAATATATATATAATTCTACTATAATTTTATATTTAAATCTAAGTATAAATATATTATAATTGAAAGATAGTTTAAAACAAACGAAGTTTAAAAACAAGAATATTTAAGGCTAAAACATCTTTTTGAAAATCATTTGAAAAGATAATTTTTAAGGCTAAAACATTTTGAAAAGAAATTTTGAAAATCATTCCGAAGTTGTTTTGAAAAACATTTTGAAGTAGTTTTGCAAGCTTCTTCCTGCAGAATATCTCATCATATCAGGACTCGAGAACTTGTACAAAACTAGGATGTTCGTGGGTTTGTAAGCCACTTTTCGTGGGTTTGTAAGCTATTTGTCGTGGGTTTGTAAGCCACTAAAAAAGGTAGAAATGGGTTCCATCCCAAAAGAAAAATGGAGTGAAGATTTCAGTGCTATTATGAAGTTTTAACATAATTCTAGACTCAATACTTATCTTGAAATCTTGAACTCTTGATAATCTTGATACTCATGAGTCTTCAGTCTTGATATCTTGAATCTCTATACTGTACAGTCTTCATTCTTGGTACCTGCATGGTTAAATAATGCATATACATATATATCTAAACTATAATGTTAGTATTTATATTTTATAATCTTATTCTAAGGTTGTTGTCATCAAAACCATCAACTCATGGACTAACAATCTCCCCCTTTTTGATGATGACAACCTTTGTTTATAAAATATTACTTCTATCCTATTGACTCCCCCTAAATCTAATAACTCCCCCTTAATCTATGCCTAACTCTCATATTTTATATTTCTCCCCCTTTGTCATCAACAAAAACAAACTTTAAACTATATAACTCCAAACTATATAGTTCTTACTCTAATATCATATATGATGATAGTGTTATCATCAATACTTACTTGTAAACCTAAAACTTAGTCCTAAATTAAAAACTCTCCTAACTAAGAATCTATATAATAATACTTTTAATAGAACATATATAAGAACACACATTATTTATTAATTATATATTTGTTTATATTTACATTTTTTGTAGAGAACGTAAAAACAAACAACAAATAGAAAAGAAAGAGAAAAACTAATGTGTCTTTGAACATAAGAGATCTATGAACCGAACAATTTGGATAGTGGAAACAGAAATTTCCACGTTGTTCGACAAGATTTCCATCTTTGTCAAAGCACACTTCGCCAACGCAAACAACTTTGTCGTTGTCTTTCGCATGCTCTTCTTCCATAGGTTCTTCTTCTTCTTCTTCACTTCCCTCTTGTTCATGATCTTCTGAAGAGTCCTCGTCAATCAAGATTGGGTTAGCATGATTATCCATAAGAAATTTTTGCAAATTCCTAAGGATTTTTCCTTGCCTCTCTTGTTCTTTGGCCATTCGAAGTTGCATCACTTGGATTTCAGTCAATAACTGAAGGGTATCTTTTAGAGAATCCTCTATTTTCGTTACACGAGCGAGCGTTGATTGTTGACATGGACCAGAAGTAGGCGATGGGAACAAAAAGGTTGATTTTAAGTTTGATTTGGAAGAGGAGGCCATAAATAAACTGATCTCAGAAGAAAGAACAGAAAGAGAACAGAGAGAATGAAGAAAATTTCTAAATAGGAGAAATTTATAACCACTTATTTGAATTTTGGTGGGAAAAAAATTTAAAAATAAAAAAAACGTTATATGTCGACATGGGTCTAGGGGGGATGTCGACATGGTTCTTGAATTTTTGCCTATTTAATTTATTTTGAATTAATTTTTAATTATACTTTGTTATTTATATTTTATATTTCAGTTAATGAACAAATACCTAATTCTCTTCTTATTCTAAGGTTGTTGTCATCAAAACCATCAACTCATGGACTAACATTCACTCCTCTTCTTCTTCCACATTTCTTTATATACATTTTTACCATTACTCTGCTGAAATCACCATTGAATCTAACTAGATCATCTCTGGTTTGATTCTCTATCACTATCTCAACAAGATCCCAGTGCTATTCAGAGTTATAGACTTCTTTGTAATCAATCGAGTG
Source organism: Allium fistulosum (assembly GCA_030737815.1). Lineage (NCBI taxonomy): Eukaryota > Viridiplantae > Streptophyta > Magnoliopsida > Asparagales > Amaryllidaceae > Allium > Allium fistulosum. Next base: position 1,460,417,376 of record CM060903.1, read on the forward strand.
AGAAAAGGTGTGATTGTAGCCTGGAAAATCAATCGGGTGAACTTGTTACCCGTAAAATCAAGTATCTCTACCCAGAGGATTGTGAATTTGGAGCGGTGTACCTTGTGGCCTTGAAATCGAGGGTGTAATTGTAAGAATTGATTTTGAAAGGAAATCCGTACTTGTGTTGCGGGACTGGATGTAGGGTAACTCCGAACCAGTATAAAATCTGTTGTGTTCTTTCCTTTATTGCTTTTACTTTATATCTGCATCTGTGTTTGACTCTGTGATCATATCTGTGTCTGGATATTGCATATATTTGTGTTCAAATTAATATAAACTCAAAAAGAATTAGTAATTTCTTAAAACACTATTCACCCCCCTCTAGTGTTAATTCTAGCCTTAAGATCCGTAATCCGCATTTCTCACATTTGGTATCTGAGCATGGTTTTCAAAGTTTCATAATATGAATTTTGAAAAAGCTTTTAAAATGGCTATGTTTGAAAAACTTGTTAATACTAGTTTAGAAATATTCAGATCATCACTGTCTCATGAGTCTGCATATAATCGATATTCAAGTTGTCTACCAAAATTGTATGATGTGCAGGAAACATGTTTTATGGGTATTGAGGAATCAATCCACAATGGACAAATTGCGCAGATCAAAAAGAATAAATGGATACTCGATAGTGGATGCTCTAGACACATGACTGGTAATCCGGATATGCTGAATAATATAATATACAAAGACGAAGGACTGGTTAACTTTGGAGACAACTCAAAAGGATATGTGATTGGCATCGACAATGTCGGTAACTCTGAAACTCCTATTATTACTAATGTTTTGCTAGTTAAGAATCTGAAACATAATTTGCTAAGTATTAGTCAACTTTGCGATAAAGGATATAAAATTAAATTTGAAAAAGATAAGTGTCACATTGAAGATAATAATTCAACCATAATATTTGAGGGAATTAGGAAAAAGAATATTTATATTCTTAGTATGAAAGTTTCAAATGATAACCTGTGTCTTTTGGCAAATACAAGTGACCCTTGGATTTGGCATAAGAGATTTGGGCATTTGAACTTCAAACTCTTATCTAGACTGTCAAAACATGATCTAGTAAGAGGTCTCCCTAAAATGAATTTTAAAGTAGATAGTATATGTGATGCATGTCAATTAGGAAAACTTAGAAAAAGTTCCTTTAAATTAAAAGATATAATTTCAACTTCAAAACCTCTTGAATTACTTCATCTTGATTTATTTGGTCCATCTCAAATTCAATCAATAAATCACAGTAAATATGTTTTTGTAATTGTAGATGATTATTCTAGATTTACATGGACAATATTTTTGAAACATAAAAGTGATACTTTTGAAAGTTTTAAGAACTTTACAAAAAGGATTCAAAATCAACTTTCTGTAAAAATTATAACCATCCGTAGTGATCACGGTGGTGAATTTGAAAATGAAAAGTTTGAGGAATTCTGCAATAAAAAGGGAATAACTCACAATTTTTCATTTCCAAGAACTCCACAACAAAATGGAGTAGTAGAACGTAAAAATAGGACGATTCAAGAGTGTGCGAGAACTATGCTTTTAGATAGTAAATTACCAAAACATTTTTGGGCAGAAGTAGTTGATACCGCCTGTTATATTTTAAATAGAATTTTAATTAGACCTTTAACTGATAAGACATCTTATGAATTTCTTCACGGAAAGAATAAGGTAACTTATTTTAGAATTTTTGGAAGTAAATGTTATATTTTAAATACAAAATATAACTTAGATAAATTTGATCCTAAATCCGACAAAGGTATCTTTATCGGATTTTCAAATAGAAGTAAAGCATATAGAGTGTTTAATTTAAGAACTAACACCATCGAAGAAACAATGCATGTTTCATTCGATGAAAATCTCAAAAAATTTGAAGATACAAATGATGAAGAGGATTTAATTACACAAAATCCGGAGTCAACTGAAACTAATAATGAAATTAATCATCCTAATAAAAAGATTAAACTTTTAAAAGATCATCCTATAGAAAATATACTAGGAGATATGCAATCTGTTGTTACAACTAGAAATCAACTAAGTAAAATGAGCAATGTAGCCTTTATATCAACTATTGAACCCAAAAATCCAAAAGAAGCATCAATTGATGATTCATGGATTTTGGCTATGCAAGAAGAACTAAATCAATTCACTAGAAATGATGTTTGGGAACTTGTTCCTAGACCTGAAAATAAAACTATAATTGGAACTAAATGGGTTTATAAAAATAAAATGAATGAACAAGGTGAGTTCAATAGAAATAAAGCCCGGTTAGTTGCTCATGGTTATTGTCAAGAAGAAGGAATAGATTGTGATGAAACCTTTGCTCCCGTAGCAAGATTAGAAGCCATTAGAATTCTACTTGCTTTCGCAAATCATAATAATTTTAAATTATTTCAAATGGATGTTAAAAGTGCCTTTTTAAATGGATTTGTAAAAGAGGAAGTATATGTTGAACAACCACCACTTTTTGAAGATGAAAAATTACCAAATCATGTTTACAAACTTAAGAAAGCTCTATATGGTCTAAAACAAACTCCTAGAGCCTGGTATGATAGACTAAGATCTTACTTATTACAATCAAACTTTGAAATTGGTAAAGTAGATAATACTCTTTTTACTAAAAGAAAAAAAAATGATATTCAACTAGTACAAGTTTACGTAGATGATATCATTTTCGGATCAACTAAATTTGAAATGAATAAAGAATTTTCTAAAATAATAACAAAAGAGTTTGAGATGAGTTATATGGGTGAATTAAACTTCTTTCTAGGATTGCAAATAAAACAATTAGATAATGGTATCTTTATCAGTCAAGAAAAATATGCTAAAGACCTAGTTAGTAAATTTGGTTTGACTACTACAAGTGGAAAACCCACTCCCATGGCAACCAATGAGTACCTAAGTAAAGAAGATCTCTCGAAAGATGTAGATCAAAAATTATATAGAGGAATGATTGGATCACTACTCTATATCACTGCTAGTAGACCTGATATCATGCATAGTGTTTGTCTCTGTGCAAGATATCAATACCAACCTAAAGAGAGCCACTTAAAAGCTGTAAAACGTATCATAAGATATGTTAAACACACCTTTGATTATGGCTTATTTTATCCTAAAAATGATTCTTTTGAATTAATATCTTACTGTGATGCTGACTATGCTGGTTGTAAATCAGACCGAAAAAGTACAAGTGGAACTTGTCACTTTTTGGGGCATTCTCTGGTTTCCTGGTTTAGAAAAAGCAAAACACATTTTCTTTATCAACAACCGAAGCAAAGTATATTTCTGCTGCTTTGGCTTGTTCTCAAGTAATATATATGCAACAAACTTTAAAAGATTTTGGTTTAAATATCTTTTTTTTTGAGAAAAGATTTTGGTTTAAATATCTCAAAATCACCAATTTATTGTGATAATACTAGTGCAATAAATTTATCCAAAAATCCTACTCATCATGCTTGAACTAAACATATTGATATCAGACATCATTTTCTCAGAGATAATGTAAGTAAGGAAGTAATTACTCTCGATTATATCAATTCCGAGGATCAAATTGCTGATATATTAACAAAACCCTTAAATGAATATATATTTACTAAATTAAGAAGAGAATTAGGTATTTGTTCAATAACTGAAATATAGAATATAAATATATAAAGTATAATTAAAATTAAATTAAAATAAATCAAATAGCAAAAATATAAGTACCTTGTCGACAACCCTCTTTTACCCCTGTCGACAAATAACGATTTATTTTTTTTGAAATTTTCCCACCAAAATTAAAATAGGTGGTTATATATTCTTTTTATTTCGAAATTATGTTCATTCTTTCTGTTCTTTCTCTGTTCTAACTTCTGAAAACAATAAAACAATGGCCTCCTCCTCCAAATCAAACAAAAATTCAACCTTTTCGTTCCCTTCTCCTTCTACCGGACCATTTCAATGAACTACGCTTGCACGAGTGATGAAAATGGAGGTTTCCTTGAAGGATGCACTGCAACTTATGACTGAAATTCAAATGGTGCAAATCAGAATGGCCAAAGAACAAGAACGGCAATGCAAAATCGTTAGAAACTTGCAAAAGTTTCTAATGGACAATCACGCCAATCCCATCTTGATCGATGAAGAATCTTCAGGTGTTCAAGTGCAAGAGGACAGCGAGGAAGAAGAAGAAGAAGCCCCCATGGACGAAGAGCACGCTGAAGATGACGACAAAGTTGTTTTTGTTGGCGAAGTGTGCTTTGACAAGGATGGAAATCTAGTCGAAAAAAGTGGAAATTTCTGTTTCCACTACCCAAACTGCTCGGTTCATAGATCTCCCATTGTCAAGGATACACATTAGTTTCTTTTCTCTCTTGCTTATCGTTATTTGTATATGATCTTACTTACGTTTTCTACGCAAATGTAAAAATAACATTATATAATTAATAAATGAATTGTGTTCTCATATTTGAATTCTCACATTATCATTATTATAAATATTATCATATATGGATTTTTAGTTAGGAGAGTTAGTTATTAAAGGCTAAGTTTTAGTTTCAGAATTAAGTATTGATTATTTATGATAACACTATCATTATTATCACATGTAATATAGTATTAGATTAAGGGGGAGTTATATAGTTTGGAGTTAGTTTTTGTTGATGACAAAGGGAGAGAAGTATAAAATAGGATAGTTAGGCATAGATTAAGGGGGAGTTATTAGTTTTAGGGGGAGTTATTAGGATAGAAGTGATATTTATTAACAAAGGCTGTCATCATCAAAATGGGGGAGATTGTTAGTCCCTGAGAAGTTGGTTTTGATGACAACAACCTTAGAATTAGATTATAAAATATAAATATTAACATTATTGTTTAGATATATATGTATATGTAGGATATATATGCAGGTACCAAAGAATGAAGACTGTACAGTATAGAGATTCAAGAACTGATGAACTCAAGATCGAAGATATCAAGATTCAAGACTCATGAGTATCAAGATTATCAAGAGTTCAAGATTTCAATATAAGTAATTTAGTTAGGAATTTTGTTAAAACTCCTAGAAAAACACTGACATCTTAAAATCCGTTTTATTTGTGGAATGGAATCCACTTCGAGCCCGTTAAAGGGATGGAACCCTAAGTAGGATGGAACCTACGAAAAATCTAGTGGAACATTGTTTTGTATCCACTAACTTTTATTCAAATGTTTTACAAAATTATATCTTGTTTTCAAAATGATTTCAAAATCTTCCTTTTTAAATCAAAAACATCTATCCTGGTTTTAAAATACTTTTAGCCTCAAAATAATCTTTATTTTCAATATCAAATTATTCTTGGTTTTAAACTATCTTTTAATTATAATATATTTAACTTTTAATATTTATACTTAGATTTAAATATAAAATTATATTAAAATTTTATATATACCAAAATATTATTCTCTATACTTATTTATTTTAACTATAGTTAAGTATATTTATAAAGTTTAAAATAGTTTTAATACAAGATAGAAGTTATTTTCAAAGAAAAACAAATAACCAAAAATAACTTAGGCCTGTCGACAACCCACTTGTCGACAAGGTGACAATTTATTTCAAAAGTTTGAATTTCAAAGGAAGTGTTTATTCGTCATATCCTTTTATGAATGGACATGGCTGTTGTTCTACTATAAATAGGGGATGTTTTAAACAAATTTATTTTTATATTTTCTCTGATTTCACTCCTCTTTTTCTTCCACATTTCTTTATATACATTTTTACCATTACTCTGCTGAAATCACCATTGAATCTAACTAGATCATCTCTAGTTTGATTCTCTATCACTATCTCAACAAGATCCCAGTGCTATTCAGAGTTATAGACTTCTTTGTAATCAATCGAGCGAGAAAAGGTGTGATTGTAGCCTGGAAAATCAATCGGGTGAACTTGTTGCCCGTAAAATCAAGTATCTCTACCTTGAGGATTGTGAATCTGGAGCGGTGTACCCCGTGGCCTTGAAATCGAGGGTGTAATTATAAGAATTGATTTTGAAAGGAAATATGTACTTGTGTTGCGGGACTGGATGTAGGGTAACTCCGAACCGGTATAAAATCTGGTGTGTTCTTTCCTTTATTGCTTTTACTTTATATCTGCATCTGTGTTTGATTCTGTGATCATATCTGTGTTTGAATGTTGCATACATTTGTGTTCAAATTAATATAAACTCAAAAAGAATTAGTAATTTCTTAAAACACTATTCACCCCCCTCTAGTGTTAATTCTAGCCTTAAGATCCGTAATCCGCATTTCTCACAGATACAACTCGTATCGATCTGGCAACTCTAGGATGGATATGGTTTGGATAATGCACTGCACTTTTGGTTTGGATCGATCAAACCTCGTCTCGATACATTTCTTATCGATCGAGCAAGCATGGGATCAATATGAAGGATAGGGCACTGGATGGATTTGGAGGCATATTTCGTATCGATCATTCGTATCGATCGATACGAAAGAAGCAGTCAAGGGATAGAGCGCAAAGCATGGATCACAACACAAGACTCAGATCGATACGAGAATTAAGGAGTGCATTGTCTGTGGATATGAAATGATGAATACAAATCTATGGATACAAAATCATCAGCCTACACTTGCAAACTCGATCTTGGATCGATAATATCTTACAATCTACAACTCCAAATGCAATGAGATTTTCACAGCAAGTTGCACGACATATAGGGAACATCCAAGATCGATCGCAGCTCAATTGGAGCAGTTTATGATCGATTCGAACTCACTATGGATCGATTAAGAATCGATCCCAAATGACTCCAGATTGATCATATGGGCCCATCTGGACTTGAGAAGGAGTATTCCGAGATTCAAGGCAGATATTTCCAGCTCCACGCCTATAAATAGCACCTCCATTGCAACTAAAAGGGACTTTTTTTCTTCGGGCTCCTCTTTATCTTCTTCTCTTTTCGCTAGACTCTGCCATTTTTGGCTTTTGATATTCAAAGGATTGTAACCGTAATCACAGTATAAAGGAAATAAAAGGATCAATTCAAAGTGGACGTAGGCCGGAGATAGCCCAACCACTATAATTCTCTTGTGTTCTTTACTCGCTTTCATTTTTCATTTCCTATTTCTTCATTTTTACTCTCTACATTATCTGGATCTGTGATCTGTGACTGGATATTGCGGATTTGTGTGTAAACACTAGTGCTTTCACTACTTTTGGGTTTTGTGACCATTTTTGGAGCAAACCCTTTGGTGCTTTCACTAAGAACTCTAGCACCTGCTACTTTGGAAAAGGATTGGATCTGAAGCTATGATTAGGCAATTGGCTAGAAGGACATTACCAGAAAGGAGCCACCAGGAGGGAAGTCAAGGGGCTTCCTATGGAGCTAGAGCAGATCAGGCATCCATCTACATCACGAGGGATGAGATGCGGACAATGATGGTTCTATGCAGGAGAGATTATTGAAGAGCCAACAAGAGATGATGTAGAATCTCTTCAGGCCAATGGGAACATTTGGGACGAAGAACCTAGGAAATGGACCAACTGCAGCTGCTGGCAATGTAGAACAAGGAGTCGGAGCTGTAGAAATCAGTGGAGGTCAGATCCAAAATCAGAACGGTGAAGATGAAGGGAATCAGCAAAGGCCTGGGGGTAGACCCTCCGGATCGGATGTTGGAAGGCCCGTGAATGAAGCTCAACAAGCTAGGGCCAACACAAACGTGAATGAGCAACATGAAGAGTACTACCCAGAATACCCTCCTAGACATGGGGGGAAGGATGGAAACACATATAGGAGGCCACCCCCGGATGGAGACGAGCGGATGGCTGGATTAATAAGAAGGATTATGAGAGGAGGGCTACCGAGTAGAGGCTTGGAGTAAGTTAGTCGGAGTCCGTTCACTCCGAATATGAGAAACGCAAGAAACCCTCCAGAGTTCAAACTACCAACGTTGGGGGCCTATGATGGGAAGTCAGACCCAACTATGCACGTAACCAGATACATCAGACATATGGAAGTGCTGGGGGCATCCGAGGAAATTATGGCAAGATGCTTCCCGCTGTATTCGACAGAATTAGCTGCGCTCTGGTTCAGGCAGCTAGAGAATGGATCGATCAGGACATGGGGCGAACTAGTGGAACGCTTCATGAGGCAAATCAGGGTCCACATTACATGACCCAATAACGTAATGACATTGGCATCGATGAAGCAGAGGACAGGAGAGTCCGTAAGGAATTTTCTAATGCAGTTCAATGTAGTCGTGGCTTCGGTGGGTCTCCCGGATCCATCAATGATTTTGATGGCGGCGGTAGCAGGAATTGCAGAGGGCACTGAGTTTGAAGATTCATTGGCACGTGATCCACCACAGGATCTCGGAGAGTTCTACTATACGATTAGAGGATGCATGCGCCCAAAGGCAGGAGGTGAACACCGCGCAAGGCGAAGGAACGTCTGGAGAAGGACGTGGGATGGATAAAGGAAAGCGAAAGCAGGATGATGGATATGATGGTTCTAACAAACGGAGGAGAGACCGGGAACCCAAATTCACCACATACATAGACTTGATGGAGAACTGGAATGAATTTACTTGGAAACACGGAGGCAACTCCCCTATCAAAAACCACCTAGAAGGAATCCCACAGAGCGGGAGCACTGAAGCGGGAGGTATTGCTTATTCCATGAGCTGGAAGGGAATACCACAAATGAATGCCGGCACTCCAAGGACATGGTGGAAGAACACATCAGGAGTGGCAGATTGCCATAGTATGCGAGGAACCAGACAACAGCGGTAGAACACGAGCGGCTACCGCCTGCATCGAACAGGAATGACCCTGGATCGAGGTTATGATTCATCATCAGCTGATCGTGATGGCAAGGGCCGAGTTCAGGATTTGAACTTCGGTTATCAAATAATCTTTCTGGTTTTGTTTCTAAAAATAAAACGGCTATGCCACTTACACATGTAAGGGAACCGGAGCGATTCCCAGGCATGCTCTAAGATGGTAGTAGACCGCTCTGCCCGGAGAGGCAGCACTTAGTTTTTTTTCTGTTTTTTCATTGAACATTTGGAATTTGGACTTAATAATGGATTTGGATTTTATGAAACAAATCCCTAACCGAAGAGTTGAGGGATGGATACTGGAAGTCAGTTGGAAATTGATCGCCTTATGACCCTACCCGGAGAGAAAGGGACCAGAGCGTAAGAAGTGAGTCGCTTTGCTGGAGAGCGACGGGATCGACTCACTTGATGTTGATCCTCATTCACTAGAGAGTGATTGGATCGGGGCTCGACAAGAACCCAGAGTGGCTGTAATCAGTCTAGGACTTAGGCCATGTCATCGCTTAATGTTTAGGGATAATGAATCGGAGTGCAAGGAGCGACGCCGCTTCGCCGGAGAACGACAGGATCGGCTTGCTCGACGTTGTTTCCCCTTCATCGGAGAGTGATAGGATGGGATCCAGCAAGTGCCCGGAGAGGTTGTGATCGGTCTAGGAGGACCAAGACATCGCTATATGCCCCCACCGGGGCTGGAGTGCAAGGGATAGGTTGCTTCGCCGGAGCGTGACAGGATTTGCCTATTCAATCGTTAAGTTTGGATCGAGCTTAGCAAGGGTCCAGAGAAGGCCATCAATGATCCAGAGAGATCATAGGATTCGGTTACTGGCTTCCAAGATGTGAAATGGATATTGATTCAGCTTTGAATGGCCGAGGATTGGACATTGACCCGGAACGGTCCTGGATTCGGTTAAGGACCTGGAGCGGTCCCGAATTTGGATATTGACCCGGAGAGGTCACAAATTTGGTTATTGGTCACTGGATATGGATGGATTAGAACTTTGTTGTTGGGTTCAGATGGAATTGCTTGGTAATGGATTGGATGATATGGCTATCAGTGGAGTATGGATTTTGGATATCGAATTTAAAGCTATTCAAAACACGCCTTCCTATCGCAAGGCATGTTTTGGGTGGCAAATGTTATCCCGCTTTTTGGTCAAAGCCAGGATATCAACAAATTAGCTAAAAAGGATGGATATCAGGATTGGAGATCGATTGGAAACAAGGCTATGACCGATACCGTCAAAATTGGACCAAGCTCTAATCAAGGTGGGATCGATCGGGAATGATAAACAAGGCCCGGTGAGGCTACACTTCGAATTTCAGGTCAATCGGAGTTCATATGCTCAATTTATGGATGGATCAATATTCATGAAAAACTGGCTCATATGATACTCTCGTATTGATCACTATAGATAGAGATTTGGATTAACACATGCACTTTACATTTGGTTTGGATCGATCTATATTCGTATCGATACGTCTCGTATCGATACAACTCGTATCGATCTGGCAACTCCACGATGGATATGGTTTGGATAATGCACTGCACTTTTGTTTTGGATCGATCAAACTTTGTCTTGATACATTTTGTATCGATTGAGCAAGCATGGGATAGATACGAAGGATAGGGCACTGGATGGATTCGAAGGCATATTTTGTATTGATCATTCGTATCGATCAATACAAAAGAAGCGTTTAAGGGATGGAGCACAAAGAATGGATCACAATACAAGACTCAGATCGATACAAGAATTAAGGAGCGCATTGTCTGTGGATATGAAATGATGAATACGAATCTAAGGATACGAAATCATCAGCCTACACTTGCAAACTCGATCTTGGATTGATCATATCTCACAATCTACAACTCCAAATGCAATGAGATTTTCACAGCAAGTTGCACGACACATATGGAACATCCATGATCGATCGTAGCTCAATTGGAGCAGTTTATGATTGATACGAACTCACTATGGATCGATCAAGGATCGATCCCAAATGGCTCCAGATCAATCATGTGGGTCCATCTGGAATTGAGGAGTAGTCTGAGATTCAAGGCAGATATTTCTAGCTCCACACTTATAAATAGCACCTCCATTGCAACTAAAAGGGACTTTTTTCTCTGGGCTCCTTTTTATCTTCTTCTCTTTTGGCTAGACTCTGCCATTTTTGGTATTGATATTCAAAGGATTGTAACTGTAAACACAATATATGGAAATAAAAGGATCAATTCAAAGTGGACGTAGCCGAACCACTATAATTCTCTTGTGTTCTTTACTTGCTTTCATTTTTCCTTTACTACTCATTTTTATTCTCAACATTACCTGGATCTGTAATCTGTGGCTGGATAATGAGGATATGTGTGTAAACAGTGGTGCTTTCACTACTTTTGGGGTTTGTGACCATTTTTAGCGCAAATATAAATTTGTGACCAAAAGCTAACATATAATAGCCGAAAATAATTTAAACCCTATTTAACTAGTTTCTTTACTAGAAAATTCATAATAAATCCACAACAACTTAGAAAATTATGAAACTTGAAACCCATCTCTAAAATAATGTTTATGACCTTATATCAAAAATGCAAGCAATTTAGATGTCATTTAATAGGTTTTTCGAATCAAATCTTATCATAAAATCTGTATGAAACAACATAAATCATAAACAAGCATATATATCCATTTACACAATCAAAACATGACATTTCTCTTACAAAATAAATTTGGATCTCATCTAGAAACCGAAAACAATAAAAATGAGATGTAATATATTATTCACCTTAGCTTGATTGTTAAGAAGGTTGAGATTTGCTCTTGAATTGATTTGATTAAGCTTCCTACTTGAATCCTTGCTTATCTTCCTCTTGTTTTCTTCTAATTGTGGCCGGCCAAGCTCTAGGTTTAGTTTTTATTTGTGAATATTGTAAATGAAATTGGGATAAGGGTTTAGGATATAAGAACTTAGTTTATTCCTATTTTGCCCTTACCTTATTCCTCTTACTTATTTCATTTTAATTCTCTTTGGCTTATTGATTAGTTAGGGCATGGCTACCATATAATAATACAAATCTCAATCCCTTAACCATTTACATTATTTCATTTAATTTATCTAATTAGATGTCCTAAATAATGTTAGTCAAAATTAGGGTCGTTGCACGACATAAACAACCACTCATAGAAACTAGACGGCATATGAAATGAGTGATCAACACACTCTTCTTTGCTACACTCAACTGGTGAAATCCCATTGGCAAACCCAATTAAGAGAACAACTTTCGCACTATGGAGATGATCGAACAAGTCATCAATACACGTGAGTGGATACTTGTTCTTCCTTGTCACCTTATTTTACTCACGGTAATTTACACACAAGCTCAGAGGGTCATCTGCTTTAGTGGCAAAAACTATGGGTATGCCCCACTCAGATATGCTCCTACGAATGAACCCTCTCCTCAATAGTTCATTCACTTGCACCTCCAACTCCTTATGTTCTCTGGGTGCCATACAACTCAAAGGCAAAACTAGCGGTATGACATCCTTTACTAAGTTTATGCGAAAGTCAAACTCTCGGTATGGCGGTAATCTAGTCACCTCCTCGAATATATTCGAATACTCTCTAACGATAAGCACATATGACTGATCATCCTGTGGGACTTTGAACGAATATAGAAAGCTATCCATAACCCCATCCTTTGGTAGGCAGCCAATCGCTACCTTTTGCCCCTTCTCAGCTCCAACCATCACCAATAGCTTCTCGTTGTCCACCACTGCCGTATAATTCCTCAGCTGGTCCATTCCCAAGATAATCCCAAACCCAACGATATCGAAAACAAAGCAATCATAAAAAAAGCGCATCCATGACTCAATAAGACCAAACCACGACAAACCATACAAAGACTAGTGAGGCCTCTAACTGGGTTTGTCGCTCCTAAAGGTCAGTCAACTATTTTGGATTTCGATCCTAGTCAATCTATTAGGTCACTAGACATAAAGGAATGTGAAGCCCCGGTATCAAACAAAACTATGGAAATTCCATAAATAGAAAGCATATCTTGTACAGTGATACTTTTCCACTTCTCCTTCGTCGAGGGAGCACTCGATGAAGTCAGGGCAACATCCATAACCTATGCCTACCCTCCTTGCTTCTGTTGCGCTAGTTCTGGGAAATTCTTCTGCATATGTCTGAATTTACCGTAGGTATAACACTTCTTCTTTCCATTAACTTTGCAGTCTCTAATCAAATGGCCTTATCTCCACAACCATAACCAATTGGACCCTACTTCGACTTTTTCTAAGCATTCTTTCCTTGAAACTGATTCCTCTTACTATTCCATTTCTTCTTGTCTCCACAGCCTTGTTGCGGTTTTGACTCTTCCTTAACCACAACAACTGATTTGGACTTAGGGAATAAACTCTCCTGGCAAAGAGCTTTCTCGACGAGGTTTTCAAATAGTTCATTGATATGGCTCACTAACGTCTCCCCCAAGTAGTCGTCCAAACATATAAGAATCTTCTCATTCTTTCTCAGTGGAGTGTCAATGAAAGATATCCTATATTTTGACAAGGTGTCTAACTCAGCAACATACTCGAAAATAGACATGTCTCCCTACTTCAAATCAGCAAACTTCCAAAATAGTACCCACTTCTTAGCAGTTGGAATGAACTTCTCCTCGAATCAGTTGTTGATCTGGTCCAAGTAAACTGATCCTCCGGAGTAGCAACTCTAATAGCATTCTACCAGTTCATGGCTCTCCCTTTATTCTATCAAGATGCCAACCTCTTTTCCACCGCATCATCCAATTCGAGGTCATCAAAAATCCTTTCATAGGTGTCCAACCAATCCTGCACTTCCATAGTTGATTTCGTTCCTTGGAAAGGTTTGCCACCCAGATTGGAAAAATCCTTATTCAGTTTAGCGAATCGACTATGGGTGCTTGCACTTGAGAACCACCACAAACAAAAAAATTTGAAGCCGTCGATTGGAAATTTCGCAGCATGTTCGTAATTATCGTTTTGAACGTCGCTTGCAAGTCAGGGTTAGTAGCCCCCGAACCCTCACCTTTACCGACTCTAGAGACAGAGTTCCTCATAATGTTTCTTGTATGCCAGCTCATTCTTGATCTGTAACAAGAATGACATGTATCTCATAAAGAAAACCACAATTATGGTACTCGTGTGTGCATACGACTTATATACTATATATACACTACTATATAGCTTTGAAACCGAAATGTATAAAAAGCATGTTCTCTCTCTTATATATAGACACACACATACACACACATACACTCGATTAAGTCTAGGGTGATAACTCCTTCGCTATCTCTACTGGATTATGGTATCTACTCGGGTTAGTTGGGTAACCTAAGCTTTGATACCAAAAGCGATGACTGCCCTACACTATCGGCACTCAATATACATAAAAGTGCGTTATTGCAATGCCCGACTGATGTAGGATGATTGCCAAGGGTTGAAAAATAAATAAACATCATAGAATATGTTGTATATCTCAGAACGCATCGAATAAAATATAGTACACATCACACATATAGAACATGCGAGATAATGATAACTAAAGTGAACCACAATATCAAAGTACACAGGTTCACAAAGTTATACAGAATAATAATAGGACTTACACATTTGGTAATAAACTCAAACCATCTCTATTATATGATAGACAAACACTGCCTAGGCTCCACAGTGTTGCACAGTAGAATAAACATAAGTAGCCAAATATGATACAAGAAGGGTCCCTCCAGCTTGTCCTCTATACTGCCACGACATGCCACCTAGACTGCTATCGAGTCTACTCATTTAAGATTACCCAAGAAAATAAGCTGCAAAGCATAAAACCTCGAGTCAAACAACCGTCTGGTGTGAGTGATAAGAAATATCAAAACACTATATAAGTCGATATAGCAAGGAACAACGGTATGTGAACCATACTTGACATGTCCCTGCAAGCAAAGAGTTAGCACATAATGAACATAATATGCTACTCTACAAACATCATAACAGTGTACTACAAACTATGTACAATGACTAGTGTCCAAGTATCCCTATCCACAATACCTATCTCAAGTGACATCCCTAGAGTGATAGATTATTGAAGAAAAAACCAAAGCAATTATAACATGCATCAAAATCCTCACTATCTGTAACACCCCATATTTTTAGTAACATTATTTAGGATATTTAATTAGTTAAATTAGATAAAATAATATAAGATGATTAATGGATTAAGATTTGGGATTAAATAAGGGGTAGTTGTGCCATGCTAAACTAGTGAACTAAATAATAAAAGGTTAGGAAATATACAAGGGCAAAATATGAACAATGCACATCCTTATACCCTAAATCCTTAACCCCTCAACACTCACGTTCACTTCATTATTCATAAACCAAAAATACAAGCTTTGGCCGGCCACCATTAGCAAGCTCAAGAGAAGGTAAAAGCTAGGATTTCAAGAGGGAGAATAAAATCATTTAATCAAGAACAAATCTCACATCTTTAATCACAAAGCTAAGGTGAATAATGACTACATCTCAAGTTTTTAATGGTTTTTGGTTTTTAGTATGAAATCCGAATTATTTGCAAAAGTTTTGCCATGTTTTGGATGATAGAATGTATATCTATATGTTGTTGATGATTTATGCTAATTCAAATAGATTTTGTGATATGTTTTGATATGAAAACCCTATTATATGACATCCAATTGACTTGCAAATTTAAATTTAGATTAGAAACAATAATTTAGAAATGGGTCAATTTTCATAATTTTCTAAATTAATGTGGATTTTATATAAATTTTCTAGTGAAGAAAATGCTAATTTTGGTTTAAAATTAATTACGGCCAAATTATATCGGCATAGGGTCTGAAATTTATATATGTTAGAAAACATATTAAAATGATTTTCTAGAATTTTTGTAGAATTTTCTTAAGTGTTTTAATGGATATATAAAATTATTTAAGGTATGAGACTTAAATGTTTTATATATTTATAAAAAGGAGAAGGGGTATTTTATAAATAATTCAAATTGTTATTTCTGAAAATTGGCAGTACTTTTAGAAAAGAAATTTTGCAACCAATCATAAGTTGACAAACAAGGCAGGTTAGGTACAAAGGACTAATTTTAAAAGTCAAATCAACATGCTTTTTCCTATTTCAATGCTTTCGGCACCAGGTTTTTGATTCCTTACCTCCACCTCCGACTTCATCAAAACCAATGCATATGGTATCAAATACCTGGTACGTAGTGAATAGGATATAGGCGGAAGGTACTACGTTGAAACCAAAGGTTCCAAGGGGATCGAAGCGTGCTTTGTTTTAAACTGAAAATGTGCCTGCTTTTGCTTTCGAAGGAAGTGCTTTCGACTTAGTTGGCTTTCGGCTGAGTCAAAATTTTCAAATGAAAGGTTTTGAATGGGTTGCGCCTTTTGTTTTATATGAATGCTTTCAAAGAGGTCTAAACCCCTGACTTCCGCTTTTTACATTTTGATCCAGATTGGTTTCGGAAGTGTTACCTTGTTTTTAAAACCAAGCCGCATCTCCAATGCTTTCGAAGGGATGGTTTCGACACCATCTCTTGGCGTATTTATGTAATAATTATATTTTATCTGAACCAAGGAAATGATTATGGGATTATGTAATTTGAATGTGAAACATGTGTTTTGAAATGTAATTAGTAAAATGTTGTTTTTTGAAATCTGTGATTTTGTTTCATATTCAAGTGCTTCTGATATTATGGATGGCATTAACATAGCCGTATTTAGCTGCCGGAAGTTAATACTATGGATGACTACAGCATCTGTAGTGGTTAGCTTTGGGCCTCTAGATAGAGGATGTTACAACTTGGTATCAGAGCATAGGTTTATAAAAAACTTTAACTAAAAATGATTTTTGAAAAAAAACATAATCCTAAGGAATTAGAGATAAGATCGAGGTATGGAATAACGCTATAGTAACGCACTTGTATTTGCCATATATACGTATGCGCTTTATCTCTAGTCTCCTTTCTCTATTAGGTTATTTTTCTGTATCTCACGAAGGTTCGAATGCATATATGAATTCTCGAAGAGATAATGTTGGAGGAGGAAGCGCCACTGTAGATGGAAATTCCAGACCTAATACTAGAAGGAACCAAGGTCAGGCACGAGCTGGAAATATTGGTGCTGAAGTCCTGCAAGTTGACATGGAAGTCATGTATCAGTTTTTCGTGAATATGATGCAAGTGGGGGTTGCTGCTGGAGAAGTTGGAGGAGGAGCCCGGGAAGCTCCAGTAGTCAACAATTATGCTGCTTTAAGTAGCGACTATGCTAGGTTGGGAGGAAAACCATTCATTGGGGCTGAAGACCCCATAGAAATGGGGAACTGGTTGCTGCATTGTGAGAGGATTTTTACAAATCTAGGGCTTAGTAATGAGCAACAAAGAAGGCTCGCTTCGAGGAAACTTCTAGGAGCAGCTTTATACTGGTGGAATAGTGTGACGGTTGGAGTGGATGAAGAACGATGACATGGGCTAATTTTAAGAGGAGATTCGAGGAGAGGTTCATGTCTGTGATGGCAAAGTCTACCTTGCTCAGAAGGTTTGCCGAGTTAGAGTAGGGAGGGATGACTGTGTTAGAGTATGCTACAAGGTTTGAGGAGTTGGCAAGATGTGGTCATGCCACTGTGGATATCGTGATTAAGAGAAACGAGAAGTTCATTATGGGGTTGAAACTTGAATTGGCCAGGGCTATATTACCTCATATCAGGGATCCTTGTGATGTTGTAGTAGAGATGGCTCTAAGACATAAGGAAATTATTGCTTTTGTGGAGAAGAATAAGGCGAAGGAGGTCTAGGTGAGGTAGAGTCAGAAAAAGAAGTTCTTTCCTAAAAAGGGAGCCCAGAAGGGTGGAGCCGTGAAGAAGAGAAAGTTAGAAGTTGTCTGTTTTAAGTGTGATAAGAAAGGGCATTTTGCGAATGAATGTCGTTCTAGATAGGCAAAGAAGGTGGCTAGGAAGAAAAATATCAAATGCTTCAACTGCGATCAGATAGGTCATTACAAGAGCCAATGCAAGGAGCCTGCTAAGGATGGGAAGGGCAAAGTATATGCATTGGAGCCAGCTACCTCGAGACCCATGGCAGGGGAAAAAGGAAAAGCAGTGTTGAGAGGTACGCTTATGATTCTTGGTATGGCAGTTAGTGTTCTGTTTGATACTGGTGCATCACATTCTTTTATATCTCGTTGTTTGGTTGATAAGCTTAACCTAGAACCCTCATACCTAGTCACTTCCTTAAGGATTGCAAATCCAATAAGAGGGTATGCAACACTTGTGATGAGATGTGACCACCTAAAGTTTGACTTGTTAGGTCATACTTTTGTTTTTAGTTTGCATGTGTTTGATTTCATAGGATTTGAAATTATTTGGGTATGGATTAGTTAAGAAAGTATGATGCTAGGATATTTTGCCATGATGGGAAAATATCACTTAGACACCTAGACCGTAGGGAGCGGATTGTATATACTATAGAAAACCCTAGCCGTGAGGTGAATGCTTTGTTGGGTGTTGTGGAGATAGAAGACGAACTGAATTGAGTTTTTGTGGTTAGAGAATTCGCGGATATATTTGAACCTGTAGTAGGATTACCATCGAAACAAGCCATTAAATTTCGGATATATTTGGTGCCAGGAGCAGAACCAGTAAGTAGACCGCCAAGCAGGATGACACCTACCGAAATGAGGGAGCTCAAGGTGCAGTTGGTGGATTTGGAAGGCAAGATTTTATTAGACCTAGTAGTTCACCTTGGAGAGAAGCCGTAGTGTTTGCTAAGAAGCTGGATGGATCTTTAAGGTTATGTATCAATTATCGTAAGTTGAATGAGAAAACGATAAAGAATCGATATCCATTGCCTAGGATTGACGATTTGTTCGATCAGTTGAGTGGAGCCAAGATATTTTCGCAGTTGGATTTAGCAACAGGTTTCCATCAGCTTAGAGTGGCAGAGGATAGTATTCCTTTGACGGCGTTTAGAACCAGATATGGATCGTACGAATGGTTAGTGATGCTGTTCGGACTGACTAATGTACCAGCTTTCTTTGTAGAATTAATGAACCGGATTTTCCGAGAGCACCTAGATAGGTTCATATTGGTTTTCATAGATGATATTTTGGTGTACTCTAAGGATGAAAGAGAGCATGAAGTTCATCTTAGAGTAGTTCTTGAAACGCTGAGGCAGCATTAGCTGAAGGCGAAGTTCTCGAAATGTCATTTCTGGAAGAAGGAAGTGAAGTTTCTTTGCCATGTAGTTTCAGAGAATGGATTATCAGTGGATCCAGCTAAGATCAAGGCCATGAATTGTTGCAAGAGACCAGAAATGGTAATTGAGATAAGAAGTTTTCTGGGGTTTGCTGGTTATTATCGAAGGTTTATTAAGGATTTTTCGCGGATAGCGACACCAATGACCAAGCTAACTTGAAAGGATGTGAAGTTCGTTTGAACCGATAAGTGTGAGGAGGCATTCTAGAAGCTGAAACACTTATTGACTAATGCACCTGTGTTAGTTGTTCCAGAGGGGAATCGGGATTTGGTGGTGTACACGGATGCATGTGGGACTAGGTTAGGCGCTGTGTTAATGCAGAGGGGTAGAGTGATTGCCTATGCTTCTCAATAGCTTAGACCGCAAGAAGTCAGATACCCAACCCATGATTTGGAGTTAGCTGCGATAATTTTTGCACTGAAGGTGTGGAGACATTATCTTTTGGGAGAAAGATTTGAGTTGTATACGGATCACAAGTCATTGAAGTATTTGTTCGATCAAAAGGAGCTGAACATGAGGCAATAGAGGTGGTTAGAGTTCTTAGCTGCTTATGATTTCGGTATTGAGTACACACCGGGGAGAAAACATTAGAATATGGTGTTAGCGATGATAGCTGAGCGGAAAGATTTGGAAGCGTTAGCAACTTGCAGAGTACAATGGAGAACTAAGAGTAGTTCACATACAGAAACTGCTTTGTTATCATGTTTGGAAGTTCGAACAGTTATGACCGAAAAGGTTGCTTCTAAACAGCTAGAGGATCCAATGTTGGCTGAATGGATCAGAAAGCCGAGAGATGGAACAGAGAGCGATGACTTAAAGGATTTTAGTCTTAACCAGAATGGGTGGTTGAGAAAGAAAGGAAGATTGTGTGTTTCGAATGTGGGAGACATCAGGATGGAAGTTTTGGAGGAATGCCATCGTTCGAAGCTAACTATTCATCCGGGAGGAACTAAGATGTATCAGGACATGAAGAGAAGTTTCTTCTGGGAAGGTATGAAGAGGGATGTAGGTTTATGAATGAAGCAGTGTCTAAACTGCCAACGAGTAAAAGCCGAACATCATAAGCCCAGTAGGTTGCTTCAGCCTTTGGACATTCCGGTGTGGAAGTAGGATTATATTTCTATGGATTTCATTGACGGTTTTCCAAGGTCTAATAGAGGAAATGAAAGCATATGGGTCATTGTGGACAGGTTGACCAGAGTGCCCATTTCATTCCAATTAAGTCAACCAGAAAGACACCTGTGTTAGCGAAGTTTTCTATGAATAATGTAGTTAGACTACGCAGAATTCCTAGCAGTATAGTGAGTGATAGAGATTCTTTATTCACTAGTGAGTTCTAGAAGAGTTTACATGATACCTTAGGTACCAAGCTTAAGATGAGTACCTCTTACCATCCACAGACTGATAGACAAACAGAGAGAGTTAACAAAGTCTTGGAGAACTTGTTACGAGCTTTTGTGCTAGATTTTGGGGGATCATGGGAAGACCATCTACATCTAGTCGAATTTTCGTATAACAATAGTTATCAGGCTATTATAGGGACAACACCATTTGAAGCTTTGTATGGAAGGCCATGCAAATCTCCAGTTTGTTGGTTAGAGATCGGGGATAGGTTGGTTCTTGGTCCGGATTTGGTTAGAGAAGCTGCTGAAAAGGTTGAGTTCAATCGAAGTAGAATGAAGGAAGCTCAATCTAGGTAGAAGAGTTGTGCAGATAAAAGACGGAAAGATTTAGAATTTTCTGTTGGAGAGTATGTTTTCATTAAGGTGTCGCCGATGAAGGGTGTGATTCGATTTGGGAAATCAGGGAAGTTGGCATCAAGGTTTGTTGGACCATTTCCTATTATTGAGAGGATCGGGAAACTCACGTATAGAGTAGAGTTACCGAGCAGTTTGGTAACAGTCCATGATGTTTTCCATGTTTCTCATCTAAGGAAGTGTATTCGAGATCCGGATACTACTATATCACTGACTGTGTTAGATGACTTAGTCGTAGAGCCGAATTTGAGTATAGTTAGAAAGCCAGTTCGAATAGTTGCAAGAGATGAGAAGAGGCTCAAGAACAAGACAGTCAAATTAGTTAAAGTCCAGTGGAGTGAGGACGAGAGAAACTATACTTGGGAGACTAAGAACATGATGAGAGATGCTTATCCTAATTTGTTTGATGGTATGTTTTACCTTTGATTGTTTTGATGTGTACCTTATCATAATTTCGAGGATGAAATTCTTTAAGGAGGGAGTCTGTAACACCCCATATTTTTAGTAACATTATTTAGGATATTTAATTAGTTAAATAAAATAAAATAATGTAAGATGATTAATGGATTGAGATTTGTGATAAAATAATTAGTTAAATAAAATAAAATAATGTAAGATGATTAATGGTACGTAGTGAATTGGATATAGGCGGAAGGTACTAGGTCGAAACCAAAGGTTTCGAAGGGATCGAAGCATGCTTTGTTTTAAATTGAAAATGCACCTGCTTTTGCTTTCGAAGAAAGTGCTTTCGACTTCGTCTGCTTTCGGCTGAGTCAAAATTTTCAAATGAAAGGTTTCAGATGGGTTGCGCCTTTTGTTTTTATATGAATGCTTTCAAAGGGGTCGAAACCCCTGACTGTCACCTTTTATATTTCGACTCGGATTGGTTTCAAAAGGGTTACCTTGTTTTTAAAACCAAGCCGCTTCTCCAATGCTTTCGAAGGGATGGTGTTCTTTCGAAGGGATGGTTTCGACACCATCACTTCTTTACTTAGGAATGTTTTCGAAAGGGATGCTTTCGACTTAAATGTTTTAATGACCCTTTTTGCTCTATAAAAGGTAGAACCCAAATGGTTTCGAAAGAGAGAGTTTAAATGGTTTCGAAAGGTGTACCCATATGTTATAAATTGAACCCAAATGCTTTCGAAAGGCTTTATGTTTTAGTGCTTTCGAAAGGTTTTAAAGAGAGGTTTCTAAGGGGTGGTTCCCCAATGGTTTCAAAAGGTCTAAAAGGAAAAGTTTTCCAATGGTTTCGAAAGGCAATGTTTAAGTGTTTTAAAGATAGGATGTCTAAGGTTTTAAAACGTTCGAAGGAGATGTTTTTCAATGCTTTCGAAAGGATAAATATGAATGGTTTCGAAAGGTATGATTTCGAAAGGTATGTTTTGGCCTTCGACCTAAGGATTTACTATATTGGAAGGGGTACTTCCAATGGTTTCGAAAGGGGTACTTTCGAAAGTTTAAATGTTTTCATCAACAAAGTTTTGTGTAAAGAATATATAACATGGCAAGGTGATTTGAGTAAAGCAAAGTGTATTATATAAATAATTTTCTTCTTTAAAGAATGATTTAAAGGTTTAAATCAATTTGAAAGAAAAGGATTTCAAGGAAAATTTTATGGGTAGATAACCCTAAGTAAAATGACTCAAATATTAGAACACCATATGGGACTGATATGGGGTCGCGCACTATACTTTAGCTAGTAGCCCCTAGCTAAATAGATCCAAAATTCCAATGTGTATGGATTTGTCACAGGTGAGACTAAAATTATGTTACACACAGAAAGGAATTTAAAAAGGAAAGGCAGGTTATTGGTGAGCCTGCAAAACCATTAGGATCGGTTAGACCTGGAGAAGTAAGTAAGGACAGACCACCAAGAAGAGGAGTATCTAACAAATGTTAGATTTTTATGTTTTCCTGGTAAGCCCGAGTCAGCCAAGGGTTAGTAGTTAGCCAAACAAAACTACAGTGTATGGACAAATAGTCCATTCGATAACTGATATGTACAAATACATGATATTGCTTTACATGTTTAACCAATTTTGGTAGCAGGATAAAATTTGCAAAAGATATGTTTTAAAAAGGATATTAGTGAGGAGAAACCTGTTCCGCTAAGCGGCGTGGTCTCACTTAAAATCAGATAACCGAGATGTATAGTATTATTCACACCAGGCTTTATGTTTGACTTGGAGTTTATGTTTTCCCTTTAAACCCTCGGGTTTTCAAAATTTATTTGAGTTGGCTGAGGGTTGAGGTTTATAGGTTTTAGTAGGTTGGCGAATAAGGCTTCCGGTAACGAGCAGGTGGCTGACGGATAGCTAATTAGGAGTTGCTGTTATATTTTGGATTGATTCCGCTGTATTGTATATATAGTGCTCTAGTCAACCAAGGGGGCATTGTCATATGTATCGCTTGGCATATTTATGTAATAATTATATTTTATCTGAACCTGGGAAACGATTATGGGATTATGTAATTTGAATGTGAAACATGTGTTTTGAAATGTAATCGGTAAAATGTTGTTTTTTGAAATCTGTGATTTTGTTTCATATTCAAGTGCTTTTGATATTATGGATGCCATTAACATAGCCGTATTTAGTTGCCGAAAGTTAATACTATCGATGACTGCAGCATCTGTAGCGCTTAGTTTTAGGCCTCTAGATAGGGGATGTTACACTATCACTCAATGTGCCATCGATATATGACAACTTGTATGACCATTCCTCTGTCAGGGATTAATGGAATAATCTCGATTTTCGGTGTACTCGCTCATAGCCTAAAGCTAACACCAGACCCATTCCATCGGTCTAGGGTATACAGATCTATTCCACCAATCCAGGATAGCCATTCCAAGTATCCAATGAGCATCCACACAATACCCCTACTTCCGAGTACATCAGAAAACACTCTGAGTATCAAAGATTCTTTAGCATGCATATCCGATAATTTTCCTTGCTCCATCTAGTTTTCATTATCCTCAAGGGGCAATTCCACATTCCTTTCCATGATAGAACCATTCAACATTCTACCCACGAGTCACCCTTCCTAGAACCCACCGGTTGTGAATAATAATTCTCATGATTCCTTACAACATTGAGCCGCCATCATCAGAACCTAACTCATTCCTCATTGTGCTTCCATATCGCCATTATCTACCATCATCGAAGTCCCGAAGCTATCATTCCTCATTGTGCTTCCATATCACCATCAAACCCTAAGCGAACAAACAAGCACCTCAGCATAACCTATAGAGCCTCTACATTTCCTTCTAAAAACCACAAACCATGCTATTCATAATTCATGTCGGTACCGACCATAAGAGGTCAGTATTGATATGAATCCTCTAACTTATACTTAGCCAGAATTTGGCTGAGTATTTTCTTCCCGAATTCTCCTCCATTAGCCTGCCCAAGACCTCTTGCTTCATTCCTTAAGCTCCAAGTCCTAAGATCCAACCCACAAGCCTTAAAAGTGGTCGATACCGACATCTATACTTAGCCAATTTTCGACCTTTGGCTTATGGAGTTCTTTCCTGGCTTTTTCTCAAAGCTGTTCTCGAAGTTTAGCACCTTTGCCTTGAAGCAATCTCCTATTGACTTGAAGTTGAAGTCCTCCTACCGATCAGTAATGAATTGGCACCGACATGAAGTTAAGTGCCTAAATCAACTCTAAACAAGGTGCGACTAGAATCTTAGGCTCCTCCCCTCCTATAGAGCCCCTCCTCCAAGTTTCATCCAATTCCGATCACTTTTAACTTCGTTTTGCCCGAATCAGTGTTGTCTTTCCTAACTTCACTAAAACACCAACAAACCTTATCAAAACAATTCATCCAAGCACACATATCATTCCTAATCATTCACCAAACATATATAATCCATCCAAAGAAGATTAACATACAAGATTTAACCTAGATCTAGTTTTGTACAAAAATGACAATGTGATCCAAAAGTTGTTGTAAAACCATTTAAACTTAAATCCAATCTTTTTAATTTCAGCTACAAATATTTTTAAAGGTTTGATCAAAGTTTAGAACCGTTTTAACATGAAAATCTAGTCAAAAACATCATTTTTAACTATACAGACAAGCATTAAATAATGAGAGATCAAGAATCACTCACCTAATATCAAAAATACCAATCTAATCTCTAGATCTGAAATTAACAGCCAAGAATTACGAATTTCAAAGCACCAAAATGATGACTCTATGATCCCCTTTGCTAATTGCCCTTCTAATGATGGATTTGGCTAAGATTAGTGAAAAAGACGATCTTTTTGATGAAATTAGGGTTAATGGAGGTTGGAACTATTTTGAAAAAGTGGGAAATGATGTAATTTTGTCCAATCTCCCCCGATTAGGCACAATTTCCGAAATTACCTAGTGGACCTAAGTATGGACTCAGTTTAATTGCCCACTAATATGTCTAGTAGCAAACAAAATTTAAAATGGTCATATCTCCTATATGATAAGTCTGTTTTCCTATTATGACCACTCTACGGAAAGATAAAAAAAAGCCTGATCTAATGGAAGTGGTTTTAGACCCTAATTCAATAGCTGTCAAAATTTATAGACCTTACAAGGATTTTTGGGTCCAAATTGTTCGATAAAAGTTCTAAGTATCGAGAATGTCCTTAGTGGTCATTTCTTGAGGTTTTAAAGTTATACGACCTCACATGAATTAAATAATAATATTTTAGGATCCTTCGACACATAAAATAGAGGTCGTTACACTCTCCCCTTTAGGAATTTAGCCCTCGAAACCCCCAAACAAATCAAAGAATAGCTAACCATAGCTACCCCATATGCCTAATAATCGTATGCAATCATCAAACATATCAAACAACCAGCCATGCAATCAATAGTATAGAAAAACCTATCCTAGCATGCGAGATACTAAACTATCCTATAGGATATTGAAAGTGAAAGTAAATATGATAAATAATAGGCCTTACCATGCAAAGAGCTTTGGATATGCAACCCTCATGCTCCTCTTTGTTTTCCACATGCAATCGTCTTCACTTTTGTCTTATTGAACCTTCACCGGCTCCACCGTCTTCCTCCTAACCTATTTCGTATCGCATCCTACAATATGAATCGGCCTACAAGGTCTCGAAGCTTCTGGTTCAATCTCAATATCATCAAATTGATTTGGTGCAATAGTCATGCTTGGGTCATGCACAAATTTCGTAAATGAGAGTTGTGAAACACGTTGTGCATGCCCACCATCTTTGGGGGTAAGTTAACCTTATATGCTAGTTTCCCTATCCTCTCTATTATCAAAAAAGGACCTATGAATCTTTGTGACAACTTCCACGTACTACCGATTCGAATAACATTCTTCAACAGAGAAATTTTCACGAATACCCTATCGTCGACGGAGAACTCCAAATCTCTACATCTCTTATCAACATAGCTCTTCTGCTTATCCCGAACATCTTTCACTCGTTGCTAAATGATCTCAATCTTCTCTGAGGTTTCTTGGATCATATCTAGCCCAAGCAATAGTTTCGCGTCCACTTCCCACCAACATGGAGTGTTACATTGTCGACCATACGATGCTTCATACGGTGCTATACTGATACTAGACTGATATCTATTTTTGTATGTAAACTCTACCAAATGCAAATGGTTGTCCCACGAGCTTCCAAAATAAAAAATGCAAGATCGCAAGAGATCCTCCAATATACGATTCACTATCTTGGTCTGTTCATGTGTTTACAGGTGATAAGCTATACTGAGATGCAGCTCTGTCCCCAATTCCTCTTGTAAGCCCTTCCAAAATCCATTAGTGAATAAAGGGTCTCGGTCACTCATAATGCTCTTCGACACAACATGGAATCACGCGATGCATTGATATACAAATTGGCCAATTTGGACATCGTTCTACTAAACTTAACGGGTATGAATTGACCTCTCTTTGTCAATCTATTGACAATGACCCAAGTGCTATTGTACCATCCTCTTGACCTCGAAAATCGTCGATGAAGTTCATTGAAACTTGCACCCATTTCCACTCGAGAACTTTGAGCGTTGCATCAACCCGGCTTCTTCTACTATGCCTTTATCAACTGGCGGTTCATACACTTCGATATGAATGTCTCGTCATCCTTCTTCATCCCCTCCTAATAATACATCTGCTTCATATCACTCTACATCTTATTACCACCAGGATATATAGTCAATCTAGAATGATGGCACTTTTGGAGTACCTCATCTCGCAATCCATCAACATCGAGGACAAACAATCTCCCAGCTTTATGAAGCCAACCATCTCGGTTGAGTCTATATTGCTTCATCTCCTTAAACTCCAATCCTTCTTCTATTTTTCCATAATCTCTGCTAGTGTAGTGTCTCGCCTCTGACCAGTACCGATCCGCTCGATCAACGTAGACCTGATGGTCAAACTTGCCAACATCTTTGGCTCTAACTCGCAATGAGGTCAGAAGCCATAGCCAGCAATATACTTCAAATGCTCCCACTCTAAGAACATCGCTCCCAAACTGGCATGTCTTTTACCTAAATAATCGGTGACTGCATTTTCCTTACTAGACGAATAGGAATTGTCTAAGTCGTAGGAGATCAAGAATTCCAACCATTACTGTTGGTGAAGGTTGGGATGCTTCTGGAAGAAAAGGTCTTTTAAGGATTTATGGTCCGCGAACAGCTCAAACCTTTCTCCACCTTTCTCCTAATAGATAATGCCTCCAAATCTTCAAAGAAAACACTACTGGCGCCAACTCTAAATCATGAGCCGAATACTTCTTCTCATGCGGTTTCAGCTATCGACTAGCGTAGGAGACAACTTTTCCCAACTACATCAACACCGCACTCAGTCCAATACCATAGGCATCTATGTATACTAATTGCTCCTCATTCTTGCTTGGAATAGTCTATAATAGAGCGCTCTTCAACCTCTCCTTTAGACTCACGAATGCATGCTCACACTTCACATCCAAAATAAAAGTCTGATTCTTCTTCGTTGAATTGGTCAATGACACCTTTACCTTCAAGAAGTCCTTGATAAAACGTCTATAGTATCCTTCCAATCCTAGGAAACCCCTTAATCAATAGCATTCTTGAGTGGGTTCCAATCCAGAACCGCCGCCACCTTGGCATGATCTACTTTGATGGCCTGCTCAATAACTACGTGACCTAATAATCTCACTTTCCTCCTCTAGAATTGACTCTTCGAAAACTTCGCTCTTAACCCGTTCTTACTTGACACATCAAGTACAATCCTCAAGTGTGTCTTGTGTTCCTCATCCATCTTAGAATAGACTAGAATACATCCACGAATACAAGCACGAACCTATTCAGCTAATCCTTGAAGACATGGTTCATGAGATCAACTAAGTATGCTGGAGCATTAATTAGCCTGAATGACATAACCAACCACTCATAGAAACCAAACAGCGTACGTAACGTGGTGATCGTCGCATCTCCTTTGCTACTTTCAACTAGTGAAATCCCATTGTCAAATCTAATTAAGAGATCACCTTTGCATCGTGGGGCCGATCGAATAAGTCATTAATACGCGGGAGTGGATACATGTTCTTCTTCATTACCTTATTCAGCTTATGGTAATCTACATACAACCTCAGAAATCCATCCGCCTTAGTGGCTAATATTACGAGTGCATCCCACTTAGATATGCTCCTATGAATGAACGCTTTCCTCAACAGGTCATTCACTTGCACCTCCACTCCTTTTGTCCCCGGGTGCCATACGCCTTAAAGGCATAACTATCAGTCCGGCATACTTTACTAAGTCAATGCAAAACTCAATCTCTCGTCGTAGCGGTAATCCGGTCACCTCCTCGAATATAACCAAATACTCTCTAATGATAGGCGCAGTTGATAGGTCAACCTGTGGACCTTGAGCGAATATAGAAAGCTAACCATAACCCCATCCTTTGGCAGGCAACCAATCATTACATTCCACCCCTACGTCGACCCTATTCGTCTCCAACAACTTCTTGCAGTCTACCACTACCACATACTTCCTCACCCGGTCTATTCCCACGATAATCCCGAACCCAACGAAATCCAAAAAAGCAATCACAAACAAAAAAGCATCCACGACTCAACAAGACCAAACCATGAAAAAACATACCGAATCACATATCAACTCAGGTTAATCGTGTAATCTAAGCACTGATACCAAATGTGACGACTGCCCTACACCATTGGCACCTAATATAGATAAAATTGCACTGCTATGTTTCCCGGCTGATGTAGAATGATTGCCAATGGTTTAAAAGAAATAAAACATCACCGAACTTGTCATATATCTCATAGCACAATGAATAAAATATAGTATACATCAAAGATATAGAACATGAGGGACAGTGATAACTAAAACGAACTGCAATATCAGAGTACACAGGTTCACAAAGTTTTACAAAATGATAATAGGGTTTGTACAACTGAAAATAAACTCAGTTTGTCTCTAATATATGATAGATGAACACTCCTAGGCACTACAGTGTCACACATCTGAATAAGCATAAGTATCCATATATAGTACGAGAAAGCTCCCTCCAGCTCGTCCGTCATACTGCCACTATGTGCCATCTAGACTTGCTATCTATCTACTCATTTAAGAGTACCCGAGAAATTAAGAAGCAAAACATGAAACCTCGAGTCAGACAACAGTCAGGTGTGAGAAATTGGAAATCTCAAAATATTATAAAAGTTGGTATAGTAAAAAACAAGGATATACGAACCAAACATAACATATCCCTGCTGCCAAAGGGTTAGCATATAATGAACATAATATGCTACTCTACAAACATCATAAAGGTGTATTGCAACCTAAGTACAATGACGGGTATCCAAGTATCGTATCTATAATTCCTATCTCAAGTGACATCTCTAGAGTGATAGACAACGGGAAAAGACAACCAAAGCAAACATAGCATCCATTAAACAATCCTCATTATCACTCAACGTGCGCAAAATATATACAATAACTCATATGATTATTCCTCTACCAGGGATTAATGAAAAAATCCAAATTTTCACTGTACTCGCTTACAGCCCGAAGCCAACTCTAGACATATTCCACCAGTCCAAGATATACGGATCCATTCCACTAATCCATGGTAGCCATTCCAAGTATCAAATGAGCATCCTCGATGTACCCTTGCTTTGGAGTATATCAGAAAAACACTCCGAATATCAATGATCCCTTAACACGCATATCCGAGCTTCTTCTTTGCTCCATCTAGTTTCAATTATCCTCAAGGATCCATTCCTCAATCCTTTTTCCATGATAGAACCGTTCAACAGTCTATCCGAGGGTCACCCTTCCAAGAAACTACCTTTTATGGATAATCTTTCTCACGACTCCTTTCAACATCGAGCCACCATTATCAGAACATAACTCCATTCACCATGATTTACCATTAACGAAGTCGCAAATCTTTCATTGCTCATCGTGTGCCTACATCACCATTAGACCCTAAGCAAGCAAAGAAAACACCTTCAACACGATCTACAGCACCCCCACATTTCTCTCTGCAAATTCCAAAAACCCAGCTACCATTAATTCATGTCGATACCGACCAGAAGGGGTTGGTACCGATATGAATCCTCTAACTTATACTTAGCCAAAATTTTGCTAAGTATTTTCATCCTGAACCCTCCTCCATTAGCCTGCTTAGGACCCCTTGCTTCATTCCTTAAGCTTCTATGCCACAAGCTCCAACCCACTTGCCGTAAAAAGTGGTCGGTACTAACCTGAAGTGGTCGGTTCCAACATCTAACTTAGCTAATTTTCTATCTTTGGCTTTTAGAGTTCCTTCCTAGCTTTGTCCTAAAGCTTGCCTTGAAGTTTTATCACCTTTTCCCTGAAGCAATCTCCTATCGACTTGAAGTTGAAGTCTTCCTATCGGCCAGTAGTAAATTCGGCACCAACATGAAGTTTAGTAACCAAATAAACTCCAAAAGAGGCACGACCAGAATCTTTGGCTCCTCCCCTTCTCCAGATCCCCTCCTCCAAGTTTCATCCGATTACAATCATGTTTTCCTTTGTTTTACCCAAATCGATGACCTCTTTCCTAACTTTACTAAAACACCAGCAAACCATATCGAAACAAATCATCCATGCACACATATCATTCATAAGCATTCATCAAATATATGTAATCCATCCAAACAAGATTAACATACATGATTTAACTTAGATCTAGTTTTGTACCAAAATGATTATATGATCCAAAAGAGGTTGTAAAACCATTTAAAGTCAAATCCAATCTTTTTTATTTTGGCCATAAACAATTTTAAGGGTTTGATTAAAGTTTAGAAAATCATATCAAAAATATCACTTTTATCTATATGGACAAGCATAGAATAGTGGAAGATCAAGAATCAATCACCTAATACCCAAAATACCAATCCAATCTCTAGATTTGAAATGAACAACCAATAATCATGAATTTCCAAGCACCAAAATGATGAATTTACAATCCCCTTTGCTGATGGATTTGGATAAAATTAGTAAGAAAAAAGACGATCCTTTTGATGAAATTAAGATAAATGAAGGTTTGGAACTATTTTGGGAAAGTGGAAAATGATTTAATTTTGTCCCATCTTCCCTAATTAGGACAATTCCCAAAATTACTTGGTCGGCCTATGTATGGGCTTAGTTTAATTGCCAATATATCCTGTAGAAAACAGAATTTAAAATGGTCATAACTCCTAAACGATAAGTCTGTTTTCCTATTATGACCACTCTATGGAAAGAGGAACCACATGCCTGTTGTAATGGAAGTGGTTTAAAACCCTAATTCTACTCCTATAAAAAGTTAGAATCTTTACAAGAATTTTTTTTCCAAAATGTCCCATAAAAAATATAAGTATGTAAAATGTCCCTAGTAGCGTCTTTCCAAAATTTTAGAGTCATACAACTTCATTAGAATTATATAATAATATTTTATAATCTTTTAATACAAAAAATACAGGTCATTACACGTCATCGACTCTAATTACCATGAGAATGACTGTAACACCATCGCTAGTGCTTCCAGTTCCATCCATGGACTCAGAAATGACATTTGGAAATGTGTGCTTCAAGGTTCGATCAATGTGGAAACTCTAGCCCATTAGGCAAATGATCTCAGGGCAAGTTTGGATGCTCAGACAACTGTGAACTTTATTCCACCACCCCTCCAATGGTTGAACTAACTCCTCTCCAACCTATTCTCCCTAATGCTTACGACCTTATGAATAACACCGAGGCCCGGGGTAGAGTGATGCCTGAAACCTCGGGTGTGAATGTTAATGCTCATCCATGAAGAAATGATGTGTATAAGCCAAGCCATGTTATCGACATCGACCCGGACATGGCCGCACATAAGCGAACCAAGACATCGCCGCTCTCCTTCAATAGCACAACAATTAGCTTTTAAATGCCTCCGAATGGTAAATAGAGATCGAAACTTAAGGTTTAAGGGGCTTAGCGGTGGTGCTCAGGCCATCGGTAGAGAGCCAAGTGCCTTATCGATGAACTCCAATCCTATAGGGGTGCAGCCAGGCCTAGATCAGGAGAGGGACGGGTCGATTATTCACAGTCCATCTCTATGCAAAGGGAGAGGAGGTCTCCCACTCCAGCTCACCATGATCATCATCCCTCTCCATCACTTCATCATCATAGATCTTCCACTCTACAAAGATGTTGGCAAAGCCCATAGCTAGTCATTGGCCAGACCATCCCATAATAGGTCGATGTTGGCCTCCTGAAGGAAATGAACATCCTTAGTCTATAATTCAACAGGACCCAGAATGCTGGGGGTGAAGCTTTTTCTGATGACAAGAATGGAGAGCCATTTTCCAAGGAAATCCTAAACACTTACATCAACCGACCATGTAATACATGTTTTGTGAAGAATACAACAAAGAATTCAAAGCCAACTTTGGACGACATAATAACAAAGGCTGTCTAGTGAGGGTGAGTTATCGTGTGCTCACTTCCTTGCTTGGGGACTGATGACCTCTATCACCAAGGATTGCATGAGCGCCCCCTCCTTGCCGGGAGAGTATCCAACGAGGGTGAATTACCGTGCATTCACTTCTTTATTCGGAGATCGCCACCTCAATGGGCTATCCAACAAGAATGGGTTATTATGTTCTTATTACTTTGTTTAGGATTGTTGACCTATTCCACCTAGGGTTGTGTGAGCCAAGCTCTTTTCCTTTTCGGTTAGCTATACAACAAGGGCGAATTACCGTGCATTCACTTCCTTGTTCGAGGGCTGCCAAGCTATCCAGTAACATTGAATCACCATGCATTCAATTTTTCTTAGGGACTGCCCACCTACTCCATGAGTTTGGGTGAGATGTCTCTCTCCTTCATCCTAGTGTGCATCGATGACCAGAGATGCAACCGCAATGGTCCCGTAACCCTCAGCCATGATGTTGCCTATCTGTTTTGCAGATGGGGCACTATTATCGAGGCTGGCACTATTACTACAACTGACGCTGAAGTTCAGCTTCCATAGTGCATCCAAATAAAAATAAGTTAGGCTTAATATCAAGTGGTCATGTGTCACCCAGGAGAACCCTCGAACCACTCAGTACATAGGTTCATGCTGGGACCGCCTACCACTCTATCAACCAGCCATACATCACCCAGGAGAACTCTTGAGCCATTCAGCAGTCAGGTTCATGTCGGGACTGCCTATAACTCAATCTTGCCATGTGTCACCAAGAGAACCCTCGAGGCACTCAGTACTCAAGTTCATGTTGAGACCGTCTGCTACTTTATCAACTGGTCATATGTCACCTAGGAGAACCCTTGAGCCACTCAGCGCTTATGTTTGTACTAGGACCATCTGCCACTCAATCTTACGGCATGCCACCCAAGGGAACCCTCGAGCCACTCAACACTCAGATTCATGATAGGAATGCCTACCACTCTATCAACAAGCCACCTATCACCTAGGAGAACCTCAAGCACTTAGCATTCAGGTTCGTGGTGGGACCGCTTGCCACTCAATCCTGTCACATGTCATTTGGGAGAACCCTCAAGCCACTCAATGCTTATATTTATGTTGGGATAGCCTTTTACTCAATTTGGATGCGTGTCACCCTGGAGAAACCTAAGGGACTCAGTGCTCCAATTTGTTATGGGACTGCACAACATCGTAGAACACTAGTAGGCCCGCCAATCAAATGCCCACCTTGGTACTCAATCATGACCGGGCTCTCCAACATATACTTATCCAATCCCAGATGCTAGCTTGGCTTGAAATATAGATAAGTCTGACTTTCACAAACGGCTGAGCACACGGTTCACAAAATCGGGCCGCTCTCACTACCCATCTCATTATCTGCTTTTTTATCTATCTTGTTAAAACATCACTAGCTACTCAGCAATGACTATATTTCCTACGCAAAGTATGCTACCCTACAAACCACATATAGAAAGACAAGAATGAATAAAGCAGTAAAGTACTTGGACAAATTTCACAAAACAAAAGATATCGTTCATTCATTCTAAAAATGTAGGGCATAAAGCCTACTCCGTTAGGCATACAAAATATGAAAGAAATATATCTACATAGTCGGTTCATCAAGGAGTCTTATTGCTCCTATATAAAGATCGTCGGCATGGCCATACCAGCCACCTTCATCTAAATAACCACCTCCCTCTACGTCTGGGCAAGGGCCTAAGTGTTGAATTTGCTTATGGAGATCGAGAAGCGGTAGTTCTCCGTAAGCAAATTCCTCACTAGGTTCTTCGACCAGTTCACCCATCTGTTCTTCTTTTGCTACCCTAGCGGCCTCCACGTCTGCAAACGATAGGCATCTAGATAGGTGCTGGCTTAGGTCACTCTACAGACCTTCAACCTCCTTCTTAACCTTCTCCGAACTCTCCTTGAGATCTACGACCGTCTTATCCCCTTTCTCCCTCACCTCAACCGCCTCCCTCACTACCTTCTCGGCCGCCTTCGCTACTACCTTTGCCTTGATGGCCCCAGACTTGGCCATCGTTGGAGCATCATCTTTTTCCTCCAACTCCCTCTGAAGTTTCTCAACCTCCTCCAGTATGTTGATGGAGCGGTATTCGGCCTGAAAAATAAGTGTTAAAAAAATAAGAAGAAGAAGATTGAAAGTTGGCGACTTGCTAGCAAGGTGTCCTGGGTCTGTGCATTCACCATATACTCCAAATAGTGTCGGCTCCAACTAGTTCTAGCCCGTTGGGGGTATGATAGGATCTCCATAGACATAA
The DNA here is from genome assembly GCA_030737815.1 of Allium fistulosum. Classification (NCBI taxonomy): domain Eukaryota; kingdom Viridiplantae; phylum Streptophyta; class Magnoliopsida; order Asparagales; family Amaryllidaceae; genus Allium; species Allium fistulosum. The sequence goes on from CM060903.1 coordinate 1,460,452,522, forward strand.
GTTGGAAAGCTATAAGCAAGCGATCTAGATCTTCGATATCCATAACCTAGGAGATACCCAAACTTACCTGCCCTAATGACACGGCGTCCTCCCTGCCATCAGCCCCTCCATGTTTACAAAGAAACTTAGAGTAAGAAGGGGTAACCTCAAGAGGCGAGGATGTGCATTCCTTGTCTTTCTTCCTCTTCTTGTTATCAATGGAGTGGTGGAGAGACCGCTTGAGGCTGGGGGTCATGTTAATGATCTCCTGGCCTGCTTGGTTGCCTTAGGGGCAGGAGTTGCGACAGTTTGAATAGTAGAGTCAAGGTCATCAAAAATAAGCTTGGCAGCCACTGAAACAATGAAGAAAGCAATGGTTAGTTCAAGTGAAATAAAAAAAAAGAAAGTTTAGGTGCAAGTAAACCACCATTTGTACTGGCATGACCTTGCTTTTTGATAAGAGGCGGGCATGATAAGGTCGAACTGCGTCCCAACATAAGGCTCGCCCGGAGGCACGGCGCATTGTATCCAGGATACAAAGGGTCGTATGCAGGAATTGGCTCGGAGGGACATGCGTCCCTATCGATGCCCGATTCTTATAACCCTCCCCCTACAGTTCTTTCCTCGAAGCTTGACTCAGTATTACAATCAACGGGTGATGTCTCATGCTAAGGGATTAGGACATTAAACCAACTATTATGGATCATATTCATTCCATTATGGCATCGACACTACATCACTTTGCTTATCAAGGTCAACTTATTTCCACTCACCAGGCTTTTCACCAGTGACAATACCCCCAAGTTCCCGTTTGTAATCGGGTCAACCATGGGTCTTTGAATTTGATCTTAGAGTAATCACTTTTACCTTGGCCACTTTCTTTACTAGTATCTTTGTTGGGCGGGCCACTTCATAACAATTGTTTGGGTCCCCTTTTTAGCCTGACCAAATAAAGGTTACTACCAATCACTAAGACCTTCAGGTCCTACAAATTAACGGTGGCCACCTTTCGCTGATCAACATAGTCAGTAAGCATCCCATAGATGATGCCGGTAGAGTCAATAGAAGTTCCTATCAATGGACATGTTAAGAAAAGGAAAGAAATGAAAACGATAAAGGAAAACAAAGGGCAGTGATGACTTACTAGGAGTTTGGAACTCGGTGGATCGGGGTTGACCACATGAGGAATAAAGAAATATTTCCCCCGTCCAGCCCGATTAGGGTTTGCTAAGAATGCTTGTGAAAATAATAAGTTTGGTGTTGGCCTAAATGTGAACGTATGTACCGATCTGGTACCCGATTTCCTTCTACAGCCGAAAAACCATGCTGACCAACTAGGCGATCGATTGAGGAATGTTGAGGTTGGTATAAGCGACATAGAGCCTGCATAGAAACTAGTAGCTATTTTGAGTAAGCTAATAGGGGGAAAGCCCGAAAGTGTTGAGAATGAAGAAAAAGTAAGGATGGAGAGGCAATATGTTTCTGACCTTAAACTAGCTAAAAGAAAATGCGAAGAAGCATACGGGAGGGTGGTCCAGTCGATTGGAGGCCGTAGGGTACCTCACCATCCCGATATCACACCCGTAATCTGCCAAACTCTTGGCTGGTTTACTTTCCCATATGTTAACTCGGAGACTTTGAGGCTAAAAATACTAACAAAGGTTGATCCAAAAGTCACCATCTGAAACACAAGCTGTTTAAGTTAAATAAGTCCCCGACATGTTAGCCCGACCAAACCTAGGGGAAATGCCCCGGATGGTACAACCGGCAACGCCTCGGAGGTTTTGAGTCGGACACCCTAAGAAGGTAGGCTCATGACTCAAAAAAACTCTCCTAAACTCAGTTGCAGGCATTACAGCCTAAATATATTATTCTATTTTTTCCTTAAATCCGAAAACTACAAAATTGGACTTAAATCTGTAGCCCGACACTAATGCATTTTTCAAAAATTACAACTAACTGAAAATTCACCAACGTCGATCTACCACTACTTACATTGTAGTAATGGTCGATGAACGTCCAAAAGAGGAATAGAAATGCATGGATTCTATCCAAGCAATGACACATAATCCAAACTCAACGGCAACGCTTAAATAACGTACGAAAAAAACAACCAAACAACAAATCATGTTTTTTCATGTCAAAGCAACTACTAAGCATTCAAAAACAATGACAAAGAAGGAGGACAAGGCTCACTATTTGCAAGAAGTGGAAGCTTTAAAAATTTGATATTTTGAGAGAATTTTAATGGAAAAGAGAGTTTTTTCTTCGGTAAAGAATAAAAATGAATAAGATGAGGGGTATTTATATACCCACCCCTCCATCATAGCTGTTGGATTCAAAAAGCCATCTGATCTTGACCATCTCGGTGTAACCAATGTCATTGTCACTTCACATACGTTGAAAACATGAGCACCCTTGTCCTGTCTGAAAAAGTGAACCATCTCGACCAATGGCATAATGCAACATGTGGCATGCACTAAATGCATAATATAAGAGCTGATCAGCGAGATCTTTACGACAAGCCCGCCCTTATTTATAGAGATGGGCTTGGGGAGAAATGTTGTTTAAATTTCTTGCAAGTAAGATAAACGGACCAGCTTGTTGGGGCCTAGCCCATGTCCAGGTCAGATAACACTCAGCCCAACCCATTTTCAGCTAGCCTGCATCTAACGTAGTTCCATCTAAGCAAATCCAACAAGAAAATCACAAATAAGCCAGCTTGGATCCCTGTTCTTGACCCGACCCAAAATAATTCGACATATTCACCTTATATAACTTAAACGGGCTCAAAGCAACTCATATATGGCCTGGCTCTCTTAGCCCGCACACAACCAGTCCTAAGCAGTCCATCTTGCCACTATATCTAGTAATGTCCCTTCATTCTCCAACCTTAGCATTTTCAGCTTTATACTCAGCAAGTTTTGACAACGAGCGACCAGCCAATATTGTACATGAGAAGCTTCTCATCCGCCTAGCCACCTGTGTAACCAAAAGAAAATAACAAATAATACAACCAGCTGTTCTAGGTACTGTACCATGTCTTATAAAAGCACGCGTACTCTTATAGTATACTGCTACATTAAATGCACATTAAATGCAAAAGCACATGCTTGGTATGGAATTTCAGTTGGAAAGCACCTAAGCCATGCGCTTTCACCACCTTTGCAGATTTCTTTTATTAACCCGCATGCCCTGATCTATGCCTAGAATTGTTTCCACCTATTTTCAGTGCAATTATGACCATTCATCCATCTACGTCTGCTATTATAAATACTTCATGCCATACAATATCAAAGGGTTTGAAATCTTGTTAGAATTTAGCTAATTCATAAGCTTGGAATTCATTCATAGCAATCACCTCCTCTCAAGGCTCTTAAGTTTAATACATTATAAGCTTAAGCGTTAAGTTTCTTATTATTATTTGTAATTCCCTGCGATTTTAAGAGATAAACATAGTAATCAACCTTCATAGTGGACATAGGCAAATCTTCGTTGAACCACTCTTCGCCCTTGTGTCATTTACATAGTTTGCTTGCTTTAGTCCTCATTTTTACAATTTATGCCTAGTATTAGTAAGTGCCTTTTGCAAAAACAAAACATTAGTCTAATTTCAAGGTTGGATAATTTATCAGTCAACAACAATGTTTCATATTATTGCTAATGAAACATTTGCTTATTCAAATTGAAAGAAATTAGAAGGAATTTACACGAAGAACTCTGCAACAAATAAGGCTCTTCTAATGAGAAGACTGGTGAATCTAAAGCTTAAGGAATGTGAGTCAATTGCAGAGCATCTTAATGATATTCAAGCAATTGAGAAATAATTAGCGGCCATGGATAACAAGCTGATGATGAGGCACAACCTTGATGTTGATGAGTTCACTACCGTAGGGTTGGGAAATACTTGTGCTTGCATTAAACAATTCAAATTCGAATGGAGTTATTACAATGGAGTCAATAGTTAATATCCTTCTTAATAAGGTGATAAGGGGGATGAACCTAGTGGAAGGAAATGTTAATAAAGAAAGGGAAATGGAAATCCGATTAAAGGGGTCCATCTTGCAAGGATGGATAATAGTCCAAATATGAAAACACGATCAAATAGATTAAACATGAAAAGAGATTTATATGCTATTTCAGTGAAAAATCTGGTCACCGGGTGAGATTTTGCAATAACCTAAAAAGGGATAACGAAAGGATGAAAATATTAGAAGAAGGCAAAGACATGCTTGAGGAAGGCAGCGATGACGATATAAAATTTGGTATTAGGAATAATGTGCTCTGTGTTGATGGAAGAAAAGGAAATGAGTGGAAGCTTGATTTGGTGTATGTTCCCATATGTGTAACCAAAAATGTTCATTCATTGGCTATAAGGAGTAAGAAGGCACGGTGGAATCTGCTAATGGTGGAGACTTGCATCTTAAAGGCATAGGTTCAATTAGCCTAAAAATGTGTGATGAAAGGGGGATGAAGTTTACGGGAGTTAGCTAGGTATGCCCCAAAAATTAAGAAGAATCTTGTTTCAGTAGGACAGTTGGAGAAAAAAGGCTACAACTTTTGAACTCAAGATGAAGTGACAAGGGTTTGGAAGGGTAATAGGGAGATTATGCACGAAGAACGGAAAGCAATAACATATAAAAATTAATTGCAAAAATGGTGGAGAGTGAAGGGAGTTCTCAAAGTGGCATCAGAGAGGTAAATTTGTCTGAATGAAGGTGGAGCCAGCAATGGAAAGCCACAAAGTCAGCATGGAGGCCTTTGTGGTATTACAAGAATTTCTAATTTATTGATGATATGCATGTTCAATTGGATGACATGCATAATTAGGTGGATTGGAGGTTAATTAAATTTTTTTATTTTGGGGACGGAGACGTTTATTTCCATGGTGATATTGGAGATTGCTTGGAGTTTGAATTGTAGGTGGAGTTTTAACAACTTTACAGAAATACAGTATCAAAGTGGAGATTGTTGAGATTGGTAATTCGATATTTCAAATTGAAGTGAAGAGACGAAGCGAAGAAGAAATGGAGGAGGTGATCAAAAGCCTATAGCATAGTTATAGGATTCCAATCGATTAGAATAAGCTTTCAATTGACTGGAAACCCTTCCAACCGACTGTAATTTTAGTACAACCGATCGGCTTTATGTCAAAAGTGAACCCAAGAACACCACTGTGCTCGAAGTTGACTAGAAGTCTTTTTTCCAATCAACTGATCGAAACTTCCAATTGGCTAAAGCAGCAAAATCTAGACAATTTTGGATTCAAGTTTCAGGGGTTTTCCTTATTTTATGGGTGTTTTGGAGTTTCGGCCGTAAACTTTTGTATATCTTTGATCCAATGACTGAGATTACTTTAGACTTCTATAAACAGACTTGTATATGGATCAATGTAATGTGCGTAAATAATTTTATTATATTCGGGTTTTAGGGATTGAGATTTCTTCTCAACTTTCAAGCTTTTTCTTTGTAATCTTTTGGAGGAAATTATCAGTGTATTGTTTTTCATCACTTTTTCTCTCTTCACAAACCTAATTATCTAAGGATCTTTAGAATAATCCTAACAATAGGTATCGCATAGTGACTAGCTATGCTGAAAAAACAAATCAAAAAATCAAAATATGAGGGTTGTATTTTGGTGGTTTCCGTAAGTCACTTTTCCACATGTTGATTGTCTTAGGAATATGAAGTTTGTGTTGGGGTCTCTTGCATACTATATGGGTAACAACCATAGTTGGAAAGAATAATCCCATAGCATGAAAAATACCAGAGGTGGATATATATGTGTGTATGTGTGTGTCTATATATATATATACACACACACACAAGTATGAAGGCACGTCCGATGGACGTAAGTGAGGCGACCTGGTGTAAAATCGGGTGGGAGAGAAGAGAACTACGTGGAACGTGTACTGTGGAAAAAATATTACTGTGTGAATTCACTTTGTTGTGCAGTTTGCATATTGTGTCAAATTTTTTTGGGAAATTGATGTGGGAAATATAGCAAGGAAACTACCCCACTTCAATTAGCAGGTATGTTTATCTGGCGTGATACTGGTCATTATTTTACCCGTATACAGTTGTAATAAATTGTACTCATGGAATAGAGGTGTGGCGGTGTATGTTTGAAAGTTGAAGCACGTACATGTTTTAGGCAATACGACGTTCGAACTTGGTGGTAAATGAACACAGAATGAAGTCGTACTGCAGGCAACCTTTTGAAATTCGGAACCCAAATATTAAGTAACTGAAATAAATTGAAAGTTGGTGATATATAAGTCATTTGTTTGAAAGTCAGATGATAGTAATATGGGATCATATTCATGTTTATTTCAGAAGCGGCAATTACTAACTGATGCATATTTTTACTTCATATGCATGCGTGGTGTTAAATATAGTTTTTATGTCTGATGTATAGTTCTCTGTCATGTATAGTTTTAAAAGTAAGTAGTAGTCAATGCTACCGCTGTAATATACGTTATGCAAGACTGGGTGCAACTTTTGATGTCAACAGTTCAATTTCGCTTCTACGATGTTGTTGCAACTTTCAGTTATGTTTTCCGAATGCTGGTCGAAAAGTTGAGAAAGGTGAATGAGTTTGTATGTTCTGTATGAAAACGCAGGTCACAGGTTCAGGTTGGAAGCTTTCATTTTGCATACGGATGGGTCGAATGCAAATAGGAGTAAATAGAATGATGCATTTTTATTTGAACGACGCGCTTGAACCTTGTGTTTTTAATTTGGTCAACCACTGCTCATATGAATAGGTCTGAGTGCGCCGAAAGTTAGTCATTCATGACACTTGTCCCAATCAGTTCATGACTGCTGAACAACACAACAGTGGATGAGTACAGTCTACGCATACTGTCCATATGTGTATGTCCAGTGTACAGTAACAGGTGGACGTAAATGGAGTACAATGCACATGTAGGATAGGTATGTAGGTAATTATTGTTGTTAACATAAAGAGAGGGAATGATATGAAAAGGGAATGTAATTCCAGTGTGTAGGTAAAGGAGCGTGGAAAGGTAGGTGTGTAAATTTGTAGAACATAGAACATATAAGTGGTAAGCAAATCATAAATTTCAGCTAGGAGTGATAAAAATTACAATGTTTATGTGGAAAAAAAAATACATAATGCTGCATTAGCGAACAAAGGTACAAAAGCAGATACGAAATGGGGAGAAAAAACGTAAAAAAGGTGCGCGCAGTCCGAGCTCTAGCGGTAACGGTCAGCTAGAAAACGATCAACAATCTTAGCACACTGTTCAATCTGCAAGAGGAATAAAAATTATGATAGATATAACAGGAATAAGTACATTGCAGGAAAATGTTGTTATTCACAATCAGTGAATAAAAAAAATGATAATTTCACTGGTAGAAGGTGTAATTCATATGGAACTTGCAAATTTAGAAAATGAAAACGTTCATAATTGGATATGCGCAACTCCACATACATATGTGTATACACACACACATATGTATATGTATACACACATATTTATATATGAGAGTCGGTGATATCCTTTTTTGTTTTTGAAATCCGTCGGTACACAAACAAAGTTTTTTTAGTTTTAAATTTTATGGTGCGCAGTCGACGCTAAGTGTCGTCAAAATGTCTACTGCAGTTGGAATTTGCAGATTCAGAAGTTGTTGGCAAAAAAACTGAATATGGTAGTCAATAAAGTTTGAAAATCGAAGATGTAGGCAAATCATGCGACAAAGCTGACAACAGTCCATGACAGTGTTTGCGGTATAGGACTATGTGTATTTAAAAGTGTGTTTATGCAGAATTGTGAATTTATGAAAGAGACTTAATTCGTATGTAATATAAGCAAATGTATAGACGCAGGAAAATGATGTTTTTGGAACTCAGTAAACAAAAATCTGATATTATCCAAAAGCAAATCAAGACATGTTCAGTACAATGAATACTAAATGTTATGTACATGTCAAATACATTTCTTAGTGCCGAAGGACCAGCGAAGTTTGGATTTAAATCTGTAGTACTAAAAAAAATATGAACTTAGGAAACTGATTTAACTTGCGTTTAGTATATTCAGAAATGTATGTGCAGAAAAATGTTATTATGAAACTGATTTAATTTGCGTTTAGCTTATTCAAAAATGTATGTGCAGGAAAATGTTGTTATTCGCAATCAGTGAGTAAAAAAATGATAATTTCACTGGCAGAAGGTGTAATTCATATGGAACTTGCGAATTTAGAAAATGAAAACGTTCATAATTGGATATGCGCAACTCCATATACATATGTATACACACACATATATGTATATGTATACACACATATTTATATACGAAAGTCAGTGATATCCTTTTTTGTTTTAAAAATCCGTCGGTACACAAACAAAGTTTTTTCAGTGTTAAATTTTACGGTGCGCAGTCGACGGTAAGCGTCGTTAAAATGTCTACTGCAGTTGGAATTTGCAGCAGAAGTTGTTGGAAAAAAACTATATATTGTAGTCAATAAAGTTTGAAAATTGAAGATGTAGGAAAATCATGCAACAAAGCTGACAATAGTCCATGACAGTGTTGGCGGTATAGGACTGTGTGTATTTAAAAGTGTGTTTATGCAGAAGTGTGAATTTATGAAAGGGACTTAATTCGTATGTAATATAAGAAAATGCATAGACACAGGATTGTTCAATCGGGACTAAATCAGCAAGGATTAACTGCTATGTTTTGTAATATGTGGGCTGAAAATAGACTGTGCATTGAGATATTTGAGAAGGAAAAAGAGTCGATTTTCGAAGTAAGTAAACGGAAAAAGTCATACAAAGTAGAATATAATGAACAAAATTATTTGAACTATGCAAGTTGAAATCTAATAATTTAATCTAGTGGCAAGAAAATCGCAGACATAGACAGTGAAGTGAGTTTGCAGTATACTATATATAGCATATTACGCAAAATGATAAGTAGGTAAGTTTGTAAAAGAGAATACCTGTTCAAAAGCAAGCACCGTCAACTATGACAAAAGGCTGTGTGGCTGGCACATCGTCACCAATTGAACTGCATGCATCGCACCGTCGACAGAGAAAGCTGTTGACCTGAGCCTGCAAATGAGTTCATCAAACAACAGCCTATTATCCATCAGGAACACAGATTTAGTAAAGTAAGCATAATAATTCGTACACAGCAGAACCTTGTGAACCGAGCGTATGAAATACTGACTGTGAATTACATTGTATCTATCGTAGTGTAGAAAATGTTAAATAGGGAAGTTGTAATATACATCCGAAGGTACAGTCCATGATTTACATGTATTAGTTAAAAGATCACAACAGGGGAAAACAATAATTCAAACAAAGCATCCAATAAAATCAAGCACCATGTCACATAACAGTTGTCAGAAAAGTCTAAACAACAAAGAGCAACCAAGTGAAGATAAAGTTACCTAGGAAATTATAATCAGTAGGAACTTAGATATGATGACCTATAGCATGAGATGAAATTGCTGAAGTCCCATGTTCGAATTGCAGTAGAAAGTTCATCTGCAATTATCAAACTGACCGATATGAATCCATTATGTGCAAAATCTGCCGACTTCACAATATACATTGCCACATCTAGTAGTATCACCATCTATGAAAAATGGTTGTTGAAATGAAAAATATACATCAGAAGATTAGTTATAAATAAGATAGAAGAATTACCTTGGGAGAAAAAGACGTGTGCCTGGTACAACAGGACCAATTGAGGTAGCTCCACCGCGCCGTCGACAGAGAAGGCCGTTGAGCTGAGCGTGCAAATGAATTCGAAAAACAGCAGCCTATTATCCACCAGGAACACGCAGTTGTTAAACTAAGCATAATAATTCGTATGTTTTAGAACGTAGTGAACCGAGCGTAGTAAATAGTGAAGGAACAAAATAGAATTGTAGTATCGCACACTAAAACTAATAGATGCAGACTGCAGTGTATATGTCGCAGCACAGAGAACGATAAATAGGGAAGTTTTAAACAGAGCCCATTATGTAAATAAGTAAGCATAATAAATCAAACAGATTAGATTATGGTGAACCGAGCATAGTAAATGTGGACAGAAAAAAATATATTTCCATTACCCCAATCGAACTGTAGTAAGTAACATCAAGCTTGACAACAGACCGTGTGGATGGCAAAGCAGCACCAACTGAGGTAGCTCTAGCGAGCCGACGGTAGAGAATGCAACTGAGCTGACCGTACGAAGGACTTCAGCAAACAACAGGCTGTTACACAAATCGAGAAGTCGGTACGGTATAAAAAGAGAATACGTAGTGAAAAGTAAGCAACATCAAGTGGAGGAGAAGGCCCTGAGCCTGGCAGATCATTAGCAGCCGACGTAGCTCCATCATGGTGGTGACAAAGTAAGCCATTGTGGTGAGCCTGAAGCTAACGTTAACAAACAGAAGCCTATTATAGAAAATGAGAAACATGTAAGGTTAAAAACAGAGAGTTGATAGTGAAAAGCAAGAAAAATGAACGGTAAAAGAAGGCCGACAAAGACCGCCTTTAAGCGGAGCTTGCAGCGAAGATCGCAAAACAGAAGCGTAGTATACAATACCTACTCAAAAGGTCACACAGCTGGCACATCATCACAAATGGACCAACCTCCACCCCGCCGCCGGCAAACAAAGGCTTTGAGCAGAGCATGCAACTGAATTCGTCAACCACATCGGAAACGAAATGAAATCGAACTCCATATATGGACGAAGCAGAAAATGGCAAAGCAGATAACGGAGGTGAAACAGTAGGTTGGTCGGTGGTCGATTTGAATGTGGAATTGAGAAATTGGGGATGAAAGCAACAAGGGGAGGAGGAGGAAGGGGGCCTGAATTTGGCGGTTGTAGAGGGATTGGAAGAAGGTGTAGGTTGGGAAAGGCGGGTGAGGCGGGGAAGGGAGAAGGGAAGGAGGTTAGGAGAAAACATGGGGAGAAGAAAGTGGGGGAGCTGAAACGGGGAGAAGTCTTGAACAACTGGCGAAAGAAGTAGGGGGAGTAAAACGTGAGTTTACAATTGACTGATACGCCCTCTTCAATGTGGGTTGGGAAGTTACTTGTGTAGGGGCTGATTGGGAAGTCCAGAAAAGCTTCACCAAAGTGGAGAATTTGTATTATTAGTAAAGATATATATATCTGTGTGTGTGTGTATGTATGTAGTAACATGTAACAACAAAAAATTTCTTTTGTTAAAAAATATTGATCAAACTCTATTTATTCCATAACATAATTAAAGTTAGTTGTAAGAAGATGCTTCTCCCACTAGTTTCTCTAATTGACTTGATGTGTATAAAATGACTTGATGTGTTAAATATTTAAAAATGTTAAAATTTCAAGAGTCAATCGAAATGCATTGGATATATACATCAATCACTCTGAATTTTCGATCGTATTGGTATTATTAGTATTTTGTATGTTAGGTTTCCGGATGAAATTTTTCACCTAGTGTAAATACTGAAATTTCATTATCCTATTTTATTATAATATTTTTTAAAGTTTATTTACATAAATATATACTTATGTCATAATGTGTTAGGCATCTCCTTTATTGTGAAATTAAATATGTTTATGTGATGTTTGGAAATAAAAATTTAGACTGCCATACATTGTGGAAAAAATAAAATTATATCATTTTAATTGCAAATGAATCTCTTATGAGTTAGCTGAACTGGTTTGAAGTCTCTTTGCACATTAGTCATGTATGTTCTATAAACTATTGAAATATATATGCCATGCATCTATTCGGTCTTAGTCGGTATAAACGAGGGTTTCCAAATTAGAAACAAAAATTCATTACTCACTATGTAACAAAGCTTTCATTAGTTAAAATATCACATCTATAATTGTTAGCCCTCTAAATCTATGTGAAAAAATGGATGCTCTCTCTTGTTAAATTGAATGGTTTGGATCGGGGCACCTCTTTATTAATAGTACTTCTGTTGTTTGTTACACTTGAAGCAATTGAAGACCCTCTTCTCTTTCCGCAACAGCAACATAGCAATTAATTCAAACTTTTTTATTTAACCGAAAATGAAAAGATTTCAGGTTTTTGGTTAATGGAGAGAAAATAGTTTGCAAGAGAGGCTTGTTATGATCATGTATGATTTCTAGAACCAAAATTTTAATATTAAAGAACAATTCTACATTGGATCCTTTCAGCCAATAAGCTTTAGTTGTCGAGTGTCTTTTAAACATGCTAAAACAAATGATGCTTGGAGATTAGCATTTGAAGGCATGGCGAATATAACTATTGGAAAATAGGCATAAGGACAAACTTTGAAAAAATATTAGACTAAGGACAACAAGTTACATTTTTGGGCTGAAGGACAAACTTTGAAAAAAAATTAGGCTGAAGGACAATGCTAATTATAGTTAGCATTTTGTACAGTGTAAAACTGAATATAATGCTAGTTTTAACTAGCATTTTATATAGTGTAAAAACTGAATATAATGCTAGTTATAACTAGTATTGTCCTTCAGCCCAAAAGTAAAACTTGTTGTCCTTCAGTCTAATTTTTTTTCCAAAGTTTGCCCTTCTCCCTAATATTAGCCACTCCAATTTTGCATGTACATCTCCTAATGCTAGTGATTATAGCTAAAGATATAGATCACGACAAAATTATGATGTTATTTTGTTCAAACTTTAATGGTTGACATACTCTTAATCATCTGCCACCTTGGCAAAAATTTGGAATGTGCATCCTTAATTTTTTTGTTTTTTTTGAAGTTATTATTACTATCTTAAAAATTAAAACAATGAATATGATCAGTTTAGTGTAGAGGTGTTTGGCTTTCTCATGTTAAAGATGCTGAGTTTGCTCTGTTGTCAAGGATTCTTACTGCTACACTGGATGGAAAGAACTTGACTTACAATAATAGCACACACTTTGGCAAATGGTAATTTTTAAAATACGAGTGGTTCTTTATTAACGCAAAACACTTGTTCTGATGTTTTGAGGGTTTAAATCCATAACCATTAGATTCTTAGTCTAGAGAATCATACAAGTTAACACTTGAGTTAGTGGTACTTGGATAATGTTACCTTATAGTTATGGTTTTCGCTTACCAATGTCTTTGATGCTTACCAAGTTCTAATGTCCATTTTATTATGAAAAACATAGTTTTTTTGCAAGTTTTTTAATACTATCAAGGCAAACCAAGTTATTTAGAGTGTCACATCGCCAAAAATAAAATGTTTAGGGCCTATTTGGTTGCAATTTCAGTTTTGTATTTTGCATTTTCAAAATCCATAAAAAAATAGCGGAAGAGTGGAGGAAAATGTTTAAAATTTTAAGGCGTTATGACGATGTTCGAGAGACGGAAAAGGAGATGAAGAGACGGCGAAGGGAATGATTGGACGACGGAGGGATGAATTTTACAAAACATGGAAAACAAAATAAATTTGTTTTCCATTTTGTATGTTACTTAATTTCAAATTGGTTGCTTTCCAAAATAAACATCCGTCTTACGTTTTTTTGTTTGGATGAAAATAGAAAACTAAAAATAGCTAATCAAATGGGACTTTAATTTTGGTATTGTTTTTTATTTAGGGATAATTGTTTCCTCACCTCATTCTTTCTTCCATCTCAAGATAGGTTTAATCCTTTGTACCTCCCTTGTTTGTCTCATGTGCCACAATAATCCCAGCTATTCATTTTGTATCATCAGTCATTCATCAACCACTAGTTCATCATTTCTTTGTGATGAATGGTCAAAAAAATTTATGGCATAGGAGGACAAGGAACAGGGAACAAATGATTCGACCTATCCCAAAAATGCCTGGACTTTGACATGCTGTAACACCCCATAAAAATTAATAAGAAATAAATAAAATAAGATAAATTAATTAAATAAGATAAGACTAAAAATAGAAATTTTGCAAACGTTAGAATTTGATTATAAAATTTACGTCGTTCCGTTCATAGTGATTTTCTAATCAATTTCCATATATAACATGTTGAAAACGAAGCTCAAACGGAAAAGTTATGAACGTTTGAAGTTTTCGGATTCAAAATAATTTAAATAGAATTCAAATTAAAATAATTAATAATTCTCAAATTTGAAATTCAAAAGGTAACAATAACTAAACTTGTGGGTTAAGTTATAGTTAAAATTAATGTTATCGTAAAAGGAGTAACAAAGGAATAAAATATATAAATCAACGACAATTAAAAATGTTCCCTGGAATAAACAAACTAGTAGACCGCCTACCCTGGGTGGTAGGGTAGGGGCGGCGGTAGGGTAGGGGCGGTGGACCGGTAAGCAAGTGAAGGCTAGGTTTTGTTTGCATAGTGAACATTCCAGATTTAATTATTTTAAACCGATTTATGTCTGACGGTTCTGCTACATTCCAACCACTATAAATAAAAGCCTAGTGCACTCGCTTTTATTCACGCGTTATTTTGGAGAATCTAGCGAAGCTCTGTCAGTGTCTATCTTCAAAGGTTCAACATAGTTCTTTAAGGTTTCATAAAACAGATTCTAAATGTTTACTATTTTATTTCTTATTCTATTCCACTCCAATCTCTCAAATTCTGAATCAAATCTATATATACAAATCTCTTGTTGTATATATCTAAAATGGGAGATCTAAAAGAGATTATTGAAGGCATGAAAAATCCAAAAAGTGGAAGAGGTAAGGAACAGTTGTGAGTGAAAATCTTACTCTTTCTATTTTAGTAATTGCATAGTGTAGTTTAGATTTTATATATGCTTTGGAGAATTTTAGTTTATGAAAACATCACATTAAAACCCCTAAGATCCCCCCAAAGCATGTTAATTTTTAGGTTGAAATCTCAATCGTTTTATATTAAAATAATGGAGTTTGTGTATATTTTGCAATTTCAATAAACCTTCTATTCCACTTCTTATCTTTTTCATTAAGGGTTTTGATTAGGAAATGGAGTGTAAGGTACGATTATTATTCATAATTTGCACCGCTTATATTCACAACTTGAATAGAAATTCTCTTTGTCTAATTTCATGTAAAAAGAAGTTGAATATAGCATAAAAGTAGTAAATTGTAAGTTTCTATTATTAATTTATTCCGTTGTTTAATGTAAAATAAGTGGGTTTCGATTCTACTTTTGCGCAAGTCTATTGATTTGATTTTAGATATCTGATTTATGATATATGTGTTAATATAGAAATGATACTTGTATAATTTTGAAATTTTGAAATTTAAACATTAGTTTAGGGCGTAAACTCCTCACGCTTAGAATTTACTAAGTGTGTGTGTGTTAGCGTAAATGATGTATAATTATAACGTATTAATTCCGTAGTTAATAGCTAATTAATTATTGTTAAATCCCCTTTACGAAGGAAATTATTTATAGAGGCAAAATAAGAAGTTTTCTTATAAGGCCTAAATATTAAATGCGATGAGATTTGTGATAATGTATATAGAGAGTGTTATAAATCATGACTAAGTTATTGGGATAAGCGGTCAGTTAAAAGCACACAGAAGTCTACCTAGCTAATTTGGCTACCAACAGTATGACTTTAGGGGCTGATGTGAGATATCGCCTATAATAAGTAACTACGGATAACCCGAGGTTAGTTCCAAATTCTATAAGGTAAATCTGTGCAGCTAATTTTGCTACCAATACTGTTAATCCAAAAATTGGATCAACACCCAAAATCAAGATTAAAGTACCGGTTCAGATAAAAGTAAAAGACTCTAGCTTTTGATAGGAGTAGAATCAGGGTTTTAATGGAGGAGAGATTAAAGGTGAAGAAATAGTCGAGTCTCCGCGGTCAAAGAATTCAGCCCCTGTTTTGGTTGCTCCGTGGCTTGTATTTATAGGGGAAATAGTCATATTGGGCTACAAATCCACTTGGGGGGCATAGTCCAAATATCGGCCCGAAGTAGTGTGCAATGTTGCAGGATCTCCCAAGTTAACCACAAAAGTCGGTACCAACCTCTCAAGTTAGTGATGACTTCTCTCTGTAGTTCGAACCTTCTTACATCCTTCCTCTTATTTCATTTTAAGGTGTCCCATGCTGTTTCCGTTGATCGTTGGTCGTCCAAAACAAGTCGGTACCCACCTCTCTCTAAAATAGCACACTCTCAGCCTTTTCGCCTAAGAGGTCGGGAGTGACTTTTTACCTTCGCTCGACATGAATTATATTCTTTTGCAGCATTCTTCTAGGTGTCTCAAAGAGGTCGCAACATCTACAGATTTAATGAGAGAGGTTGGTAGTGACCTCTCTCCTTAGTGTATTTTTCGTCCAAATTTCTTAAGCTTAATTCTCAAATCATTTTAAGTGTGCATCCAAGTTTTCAAGTCGTTTTGTCCTCGATTGAAGTCAAATTGAAATCTGCTTTGCTAAAAAGCGGGTTAACACTTGCCCTCTAAAGTACGCCTTTCGAATGTAAGTTGTGCTTTTCTCAAGAACAAGTTCATGTAGACAGTCTTCGACAATTGAGCTCTCCGGCTATTTCAATCTTAGTGAATCATGTAGTTCCTTCAGATTCTCCTGTCAATCTTGGGTCGTTCCAAATCTATTATTGCCTAAGACTCTAGACTCTGCTAAAGTGTAGTTTATACATCACAATCATTCCGATTTCATTCAGAGTTATTACATCACATATCTCTTATTACATCACATATCTGATTTCATTCGAAGTCATGACATCACATATCCAAAATCTTCCATGTTCATCCGAGATTTATCAGTTTTGTTCCAATTACAAGGCATTCAAATCCTTTTATCAAACCTGCATTCATTTTGAGGTTGGATCATTTCATATTCAATTTACTTTAATGTGCGATTTCTTCGGATCGTTTAATGTTTAGTTTAACGGAACGATCTGTTCGGATCATTTTATATTCGATTTAACGCACGATCTCTTCGGATCAGTTTTAATGTTTAATTGAAAGCTTCGATCTCTCCAGATCCTTGCTGAGTCCGCTTGCTCTCAGGCAGAGGAACACAATGAACATGCAAGCCCATCTGCTCACTCTCCGGTGATGGGACTTACTTTTCGTACAAGCCCATCCACTCGCTCTTAGGCAAGGGAGCTTGCACCTTGAACATCGGTCCTGTCTCTCCGGTCGGAACTCTAAGGCGATCAATATAAGTCATCACATTTAATATGGATTAAAAATCAAATAAGCAAAAATCCTAAGTGTTCATCCCAAACATCCGACTCAGAGCATATCTAGAGACCGTTCGGGATCCCGTACACATATAAGCGTCATGAGTTTATTATTATCTTTATTGCTCAATGCGGAAAGAAAAATACAAGAAAAGAAACGAAAAAGCAAATTGAGAGAATTAGATTCGACTTCCTTTCATCCCGATCATGTGATTATCAACCGATGGAAGTCTCCAATCCATAACTTCATTTGGCCCCCCATTCCAACGGTGATCTTTTGTTTCCAGCTCCGGCTATCATGCATTCGTATTCTGATTCGCCATTCTGGCTTCAACATCGCCCGTTGCAAGCATTAAAGATCAGCCTAGATTCAAATCGATAGTGCCCCCGAGTCATGGGGGCATTGTTTCAGTTTACTTTGCTCTATCTTCAGATGCTCCTGCGTTGGTTTCTGGTCTTTTCTGTTGAATTCTAGCTGCTCTGGTTGTTCATTGTTGATCTATCCTTCTACAAATCCCTCCAATATTTCTTCTTATCAATCCATTATTCCATCTTGAATTCCTACGTTATTCTTTCCATCTCTTCTCTGGTTGTGTAGATGGATTGATGGGAATTTAAGGACACCTCCTGGTTGCCCCCATGCTCTGGTTGACTTCCTCTAATCTTAGATCTAGTGTTAGGCCTCTTCATCTTCTCCAAATCTAAGGTTCAAGCTTCAAGTTTTTTGATCTAGCTTTGTTCTTAGTGAAATCACCAAAATGTTAACCCAAAAATTAGATCAACACCCAGAAGCAAGATGAAAGCACTAGTTCAGATAAAAAGTACAAGAAAAGGTAGAAAGTAGACAAGAACACATAGAAGTTTCTATAGTGGTTCGGCGTAATATCTGGTCTATGTCCACTTCAATCTATTTTATTAGTTGTTCTCTTTTTGAATTACAACTAGTTTTCTTATATCTGACCTTAATCTAGTGGATCTCAAATTTACAATGGAGTTTCTAGAGTGTTTGAGAGTCGTTATGTTATCTAGCCTTTTGGCCCGACTTTATTCGGGTTGACTGGACAAGTTAGACTCGATGATTATCAAGGTAAGCAACCCAGAGAGATTATCCTAGGTTTAGGAACCTAGTACAGACAATACCATGAGACGACGGTCAAACAGACTTAGAAGAGCGACACCTCAGAATACACTAAGTATGGATTGGTACTCCACCCTACATAGGGAATTGGTATCGATCCTTAGGGTACACCCAAAGTGGCCCCTACTCCTATGGCACTCTTCTATATCTACATAGAGTCTGATTCAAGTATTTTTCTAGAATTCATGTGCGGCATATTGGCAATCTCCATATACAGTCTAAAATAGCAATTCAGCCTTCTGTAGATCCATCGCTTGGACCAAAAAACACCTAGACAACTATGCAAAATAACCATAGGGGATCTGGGGCTGAGATTTTTTGGAGGAATTCGTCTCCACGAAGAGGCTTTGTAGGAGAAATATTAGCAGGATTTTTGATCATCTACCCTTATAAATACAGGATGCTTGGCTCATTCTAAGGATCTTTATTTGCATTGCACTCTTACTCTCTTGTACTCAAGGATCTATTCTGATCCTACTCTCTTGTAATCACAAAACTAGTGCAAAAGTAATAAAATTATTTAGTGGATGTAGGCTAAGATTTCCGAACCACTATAGATTTGTGTATGCTTGTTTTCTGTCCGATTTCCTCTATTTCTCATTTACTTTCTTAATTTAATCTCTACTACTTACTCTCATGAGTGTTTGTACCATTTTAGTTTCAAACATTTTGGTGCTTCACTAAGAATGATATTCTCAGGTCATTTGGATCCATCGTTTACTATTGGATTTCCTAATCCAAGAGATAGATCCAATTTCTCTACCTTTTGATTCTACAACTCAGATTTTCAAAGATCTACTGGAAGCTTTCTGCCATGGCCCCACCAAGGAAAGAAGCATGTACCATAACAACCAGAGCTACCCCTAGTGATGCCGAGAATCAGAATCCTCGGCATGTGGATGGAGTTGTGAAACCGAGACAAACAGAGATCCAGACTCAAACTGACATTATGACCAGAATGGAGATGGATACGATGATGAAGCAAATGGAAGACAGATTCCAGGCTAGTCAATGGGAGATGAATCAGACAATGTAACAGAGCTTGATGCTGCTGAATGAACAGGATCAAAACAGCCGTATACGAAGTAGAAGTTTCCAACTCAGAGTCAGAAAGTTCTTCTTCATTCGAGCAAAGGCGTAGGGATGGAAGATAGAAGAGGACCCAAAACACTACCGGGGCATCATATCAGGGGAGAGTGCTGATCTAGGGCGCAAGTTTAGGGATCGGTACTGACTCCCAAGGATGGATTAGTATCGAGCTCCATTATGGTGGTCCCGACGCTCAATAATTGGAAGATGGCATGGATGTGGCCTCTGGACGTGCTGTTGATGTTCAGAATATGGAGTTTTGGACTGCTGCTGACAATTCAACTCACGTTAATCAAACAGGGGAGGTTGTTGGACGAATGGATCCCCTAGAGTTTAAGGAGCCTAGGTACCTAGCACCTTCCTAAGAGTTTGCCGGGGTAAACACTTAGGATAGGACCCGATTACTACCGTTCCATTGAACCTGTTGACTCAGACTATCTGGAAGATATGGTTAGGAGATTGGTGAGTGAAAACAAATTCAAAGCCAATGATGAATAGGGTAACAATGTGAGTCGAAACTCATTCATGGAGGACATACTTTGCACGAGATATCGTCGAAGATTTAATATGCTAACGATGCCGTTGTATAGAGGAACGATGGAACAAGGCAACATTTATTGAGATAAGAATGACACATGGATTCAGCTAAAGCTTTAGATGCTGTGAAGTGCCCCTGTTTCCCAATTTTACTAGAGGGGGTAGCAACATTGTGGTTCACTCGGCTTTCGCCGAAGTCCATATCATCTTTCTCTGAGCTGTCGTGAAAGTTCATGGAGCAATTCCACTTACACACTTCACGTTCAAAGCATGTGATGTCACTATACAACATTTATCAAGCCGAAGGAGAGTCATTGAGGGACTTTTTGAATCGGTTCCATATGGTTGTAACATAAGTAACAGATCCTATGGAAGACATGGTACTGAGGACGCTATGTAGAGGAGTTTACCTTGATTCGGATTTCAGAGACTGGTTGGAAAGGTAGAAACCGTCGATAATGGAAGCTTCTTACAGGAAAGCCAACAAATATTTACGTCGAGAGGATGCACGCAAGCGTCCAAGGAGGACCGTTGCTGGAAATTCAGATAAGGTAACACAAAGTAATGTTGCTATAAAGCAAACTGGAGGAAATTCTAGGGATGTAAACGTGAAGGTTGGAATTTAAAATGAAGGTCAGTAACAGAACAATGATGGGGCTAAGAAGTGTAAGCCGAATAGCCAGAATCATTTCCGGACTCCTAAGTATGACAATTACACTGAACTGGACAACTCAATAGAGAACATCTATCTAGCTACTCAAAATACTAAAACATACATGAAGCTGGCTCCTAGGGAGTCAACCAAGAAGGAGAGAAAGTCGGGTAAGTTCTACAGATTCCATGAGACTCACGGTCATAATACCAATGAGTGCTGGCACTTGCCTGACATGATTGAAGATTTGATTAGAAAAATGAAATTGCAACAATATGTGAAAGACCAATAAAGTAGTGGGCAAGGAACTTCTAGCCCCTCTGGGTAGCTTAGCTTGATGCTAATCCACCCAAGCAGCCTGAAAGACGTTTGTTGATTAACACAATCATTGGTGGGCCGCATCCTACCGATAAAAGTTTTGCGGAAATGAATAGATATATTGGAGCTAGTTGAGAATGAAAGTTGCTGTGCAATTAAGGATGAAATTTTGGCAAAAAAATCTCGAACCAAGGAGGACGATGTTGTTTTCCGAAAAAGAATGATGATGGAGTTGAAGCTCCAATGATCGACCCACTCGTGATTCCAGCCACGATTGGTCCTGTTGTTGTACAAAAGGTGCTTGTAGACTATGGAATTTCAGTCAATATCTTGTTCAAGAAAGCTTATGATCAAATGTTGCTGGAGGAGAAGGATTTGAAGCCTTGTAAGTCTCGAATACAGAGGTTCGATGGGATGGATACTGAAGCCATAGGATTTGTTGAGTTACTCGTGGTATTTGGTGAGGGCGACCGCCAGCGTGTGTGTTATCCCACCTTTTGGCAAGGCCGTGAAACAAAGAATTTGACTAGAAACCAAGGACCGTTCATCCTGGAGATCGGTTATACATAGGTTCACTATGGATACCGGTAAATTTTTCCCGAGTCCGGATCGAGCTACAATTGATATGACACAACAAGCAAAGTTATGAAAGCCAACGTTCCAATTTCAAGTCAATCGGAGTTCGTATGCTCAAGATATTGATTGATCACGGTTGAAAAATCGAACTCTATTCGTATCCATTCAATTTCGTATCCATTCTCCAAGAGAGATTCAGTTCGTATCCATCGCCTACTGACTTCCTTCATATCCATAAAATGAAGCTACTTCGTATCCTTCATGTTAACAGCACTTCGTATCCATCAACAAATGCCCATTTCGTATCGGTCTCCCTGCATCCATCTTGTATCGATCTCCCACCATCGATACGAACAGCAACAACCACCGATCGATACGAAGAAAGCAGCATAAAGGATCAATACGAAGGTGGCCTCCAACCATCGATACAAAGTAGCAAGCAAGTATCGATACGAACAGAACAGTTGCAATCGATACGAACAGAGCAAAGACAATCGATTCGAACAGAACAGTTGCGATCGATACGAACAGAGCGAAGACAATCGATACGAAGGAGACAGCCTTCAAAAAATCCAAACGTGCATCGATCATAACTCAAAATCTACAAGTCCAAATGCTACCAAATTTTCAAAGGAACTTGCGTACATCCTCAAGAAGGTTTATGATCGATCTCGACTCGATCGGATGAAATTTCGATCGATATGAAATTCGTTCGTATTGATCATGGACCGAGTGCAAACCACATGGGATCGATCATGTGGGCCCACCCACGTGAGAGAAGAAGTCCTCCGAGATCTGGGTGGGATATTTGCTGCCTACGCCTATAAATAGCAACCCTGGACCTACAGAAGTGGGACTTTTGGCCTCTCTACGCCGATATTCTGCCGAATTGATTTTCAAACTTCAGTCATACTGTTGTAATCTTTTGTAAACAACGAGTGAAATTCAATAAACATCAATCATTTCATAGTGGACGTTGGAAATTCACCAAACCACTCTAATGTGTTTCTATGCATTTTCTTATCTGTTTATTGATGTGTTTGTTAGATCTGCTTCATTTTACATTTACTTTCTTCATTTTATCTCTTCAAACACATCCGAAGAGTGTTGTGCCCAATTTTGGTACAAACACTTTGGTGCTCTCACTAAGAGAAACCCAGCTTTTTCCTGCTCTGTGGATCTACTACCATCGTTGGATTGCAAAAATCTAATAAGGAAATCCAAACCTATCGTCAAGTGCTTCCTTCTATTCTATTCAGATTGCTCCAGATTAAGAGGAACTACACTCGTCAAGATTTTCGTATCCATATTTTTGTGTCCATGAAAATATGGTGATTTTCGTATCCATATTTTCGTATCCAGAAAATATGAAGATTTTCGTATCCATGTTTTCGCACCCAGAAAATATGTCAACATTCGTATCGATCGAACTTCGTATCGATCACTATTCGTATCGATCAGTTTTCATATCGATCGAATTTCGTATCGATCAGCTTTCGTATCGATCACTATTCGTATCGATTAGTTTTCGTATCGATCAACATTCGTATCGATCGACTTTCGTATCGATCACTATTCGTATCGATCCCCTTTCGTATCGATCAGTTTTCGTATCGATCAACTTCATATCGATCCATCCACGCCTAATTCATATCGATACTCACACACAGTTCGTATCGATCCATCTGCGCCCAATTCGTATCGATACTCACACGCAGTTCGTATTGATCCATCTGCGCCCAATTCGTATCGATACTCACACGCAGTTCGTATCGATCCATCTGCATCCAATTTGTATCAATACTCACATCCACTTCGTATCGGTCCAGTTGTGCGTCTTTCGTATCGATCCAATTGTCCACTTTTCGGATCATTCAATTTCACCTATGTTTGCATCGTTCAAACGTTGTTGAGAATGATACAAAATTTCAAAAAAAAAATTCGGGTGCAACCCAAATTTCAGAAAAGGGAGCTAAAATTTAATAAAAAATATATTTTCGGGTGCGACCCGAACCCTAGCCGCAGCGTAGAGCACCCGCATAGTGAATTCAAAGCTCAATTTAATGAAGAAACATTCCATCCACACTTCTGATTGTTCCATGACTGAACAAGACATAGGGGATCACAGCAACAAATGTTGAATTGCAATCAAGGAATGGGTAAAGAAATACTACTCAACCGGTGCTCCCAGAGGCTGGAGAACCTAGCTACTAGAGTTGGTTAATATATCATGCTTCTAAGGTGGACTGCAACTTCCCCCAATTGACCAGTTTTTAAACTCCTGAATTGACAACTACATTACGATGGCTAATATGATGACTGCCCTACACTGTCTGCTCTGCCAACTCAAAGCATAGCTGGTCACCACTAAACCATATTCAAATGCCCGCATCTTAGTCATACCATGTCCGTATGACTAGAAGCATGGCATACAACCTTAAGAGGACTTCCTTATTACTTTATATGGGCCTCTTACCTGTGTGAAAATTAGAAATGATCACCAATTTATGAGCCCATCTTAACCAACTCACCATCCAATCGGCATCACCAAACCACTCGAACGTTGGACAATCATGCATACATCATTCAACAGTATTACAAGACCCCTTAGCCATAAAATGGACCTGATAATGTTTGATAAAGGTATCTTTCTCCATGAAGTGAGAATTGTGCATGGCTTCCACCAAGACTGAGGACATCCATCAAATGCAGATGTCTTCCCCCATTTCTCAAAGAACACTGTCAATCGTGGTTAGACATACCAGTTCTACTTTTCATATTGTTGAAGGGAATACAGAAGATGGCAGCCAACGAATTTATCCAAAGCCCACAGCCAGTTGCTGCCAATACCCATAAATGAATTCATCACTAGAGCTTATTTCCAGACTTTGATAAGAGAACTGGTAGGTAGCCGACGACGACTACACCAACATGTCCAAGCCAATATTGAGTTGATGAATCAGATGAAGGATCAACATGGCGAGATAAGGAGGGAACCTACTCCATACTCTAGATTGGAAAACTCCTCTTCTTTAGATGGCTACCGTGGACACCAACGCCATAAGGCTGCTCCAGAAAGGACAGCTCCGACAATATGTGCAAGCCCCATAAAACGAAGGGCCAGGAACACCCGACCCCTATCGATCAAGAACTTTGATCAAATTGAACCATTTGCGTTTGACTTCCAACCGTGAAAGGCTGGACCGAAGTGCAATAGCAAGCATACGACGCTGCTTCACTTATCAATGAGATTTAATCCGATCTCTTTTGAATTATTACTATTTCAATTTCGTTTATGTTGCGAAATATGACCGATTTGAATTAAACTACTTGCAAATGATGCAGGTAACCGAGTACTTAAGGTTGGGTGCAAAACAACCTCCGCGGACTATGTTCAAATCATTGAGGTTTCATCATGACAAGCATGATTCAACCACTCATCGGCTACTATATGCCCCTGACTGGGGGCAAGGCATCAAAGCGGAAGAGACCGACAAGGTCAGGACTCTAGTACAAAGTGGATGCAGCCGACCATCCACCCATCCGCCTATGCAATTTAATTAGTAGATTTAAGAAAGACTTGGAGTTATATGTCCCAACAATGCACTCTCCATCTCGTACTTGAAGCTCGCCAAAATACTTATGCTTCTTCTAATGCCCGATAAAATCGGAATAACACCAAGGGTGGACGTGACGTCACCATCCATGCATCCAATCCTGCATTAGACACTTGGGTTATTTGAGAACACATGTTTAAAGTGGATATGATTTGACCGTTCACTCTCCAGTTTGCGTCTGTAATTCAGCAAAACAATCATGCCTTAAACCGACTTCATCAGGGGCTAACCCTCAATTTAAAGTCATCAACGACTGACTGCCTACTCGCTAACCATCACGAGCTATCATTTCAAATCTCTTCCTCAGCTCGATCTGAAGAATGCAAATTATAAATTGGATGTGACTCGACTGTCCGCTCTCCAATTCTTGCACTTGACTAAAGGGAAAATACACAACTCAAAGTGGATGTAGTTCGACCATCCTTTCCTATGCTCGAGCACAAAGCTTGCTAGAACACTAATCTTACTCCTTAGGCTTGGCAAAAGTAGAATCCAAATGAACATGGACACGATCCAACTGTCCATAAACTAAATCTCATCCTTCATTAAGGACAGATAAGTGGAAAGTAATCGAGATCCCACCGATCACTCGCTAAGTGAAATCCCGAGCTCAGGGACAAGCCATCACACTACGGCCAAAAGGGATTGATACACGACAATCCTCTAACTGACTCCAGCTCCCAGAGTGCAAGCTAGAGTTTAAACTTACGGACATGGGCTCGAGGAGGGTGGATCCGTCCACTCAACGACTTCACCCCTGTTCAACCTAAGCCCGACGAGGATGGATCCGTCCATCTAACGACCTCGTCTTTCATATTTACAAGCTCAAGGAGGGTGGATCCGTCCATCTAACGACTTCGCTTGCCTACTCAGGGTGGATGTGATACGACCATCCACGTACCTGATCAACTTCTTGTTCCCAGAGTGTGAACGTATCCTAAAGCCTAAACAGATTTGACTGACCTTCTGTAGGCTAACTCCAGATTCCCAGAGTGCGAACTGGAGTATAAACATCAACTAACTCTAGTCCCGAGAGCACGGACTGAAGTATAAACACTAAATGGGTGTGATTGACCACCCATCAGCTAACTCCAGATTCCCAGAGTGTGAACTAGAGTATAAACATTAACTAACTCTGGTCCCGAGAGCGCGGACTGGAGTACAAACACTAAATGAGTGTGATTGACCACCCATCAGCTAACTCCAGATTCCCAGAGTGTGAACTAGAGTATAAACATTAAATAACTCTGGTCCCGAGAGCGTAGACTGGAGTACAAACACTAAATGGGTGTGACTGACCACCCATCAGCTAACTCCAGATTCCCAGAGTGTGAACTGGAGTATAAACATTAACTAACTCTAAGTCCCCAGAGTGCGGACTGGAGTATAAACACTTAAATGGGTGTGACTGACCACCAATCAACTAAATCTGGTCCTGAGAGCGCGGACTGGAGTATAAATACCAGATGGGTTTGACTGACACCCCATCAACCAACTCCAGTCCTCAAAGCATGGTTTGGAATATAAATACCAAAAGGGATGTGATTCGACTGTGCATCTATCGGCTCTGGTTCCTCAGCAAGTTCTGTAGTACAAAAAGCGGATGTGATTCAACCGTCTGCTTTCCAATCTTCCCCTGACATGGGGGCACACTTAACACACAAAATTGGATGCGATCCGACCATCCAGCACTAAGTGAGCGTGACACAACCATCCATGCATCAACTCTTGTCCACGGCACGGGACCCATAACATAATTTTATAGGGATGCACTCCAGCCCTACAAGACAAAATTTCTTCCTTGATTCAACAGGGAGACGTAGATTCGCAAAATGGACCTAACTAAACGTACTATTCTAAATGGATGTGACTACCTATCCTACTGCAATTGAACATGACATGACCGTTCATCCACTAACTCTCGCCTATGATCTGATGGGTTGTGCAACATGGACGGATGTGACCTAACCATCCGCCAATCAATTCTTTCCTACAGTTCAGAGGGAGAAGCATCAAATTAAAGTTGTTATAATGTGATCGACCACACTTCGACTTTCGCCATTGACTAGTGCTAGAGGAATTAATTGAGGAAAATGCGGTCCGACCATTTTCTACTAAAACTCTTAGTCCCCAGAGTGCGGACAGGGGTATGAACATAAAATAGGTGTGGTTAATGGCTTCAACTGACTCTGATCCCCAAAGTATGGCTACAAGCATAGATAAACGAATGAATGTGACTCGACCATTCATTCACCAACTCTGACCTAAACTCGATATGAGGAGTATAAACTCACTACAGGTGCAATTAGACCATCCACTAACTAACCCTGCTAACCCAAGACTGGGGGCAGAAGTACAAATCACCGAAAGAAGAGAAAGGTGACTCGCCACGTCTCTAGCATTGCGTCCTTTACAACTTAAGGCAACGACTACAAGGAGACCCTAATGCTAACCAATCAGAATGATGCCCGAAGTTCTGGGCAACCAATTATATCGTACCGTCGGATCGACGGGCAATATCGATCTACACCTTTCATATCATACCATTGAATCGACAGGAAATGAGGTCCGAGCATTCTACATCGTGCCATTGAATCAATGGTCATTATCGATCCTCTTCGACTACAAATCGATGTGACCCAAACGTCCATCGAATACCTTTGACCAATAGAGCATGGATAGAAGAATAAACCACCAATGAGTATGACTTGACCATTCGTCCTCCGTCTCCTTCCTTCGATTCGTTCGGAAAAGCGTTAAACTGGATGGGCATGACCTGACTGCATTTGAGCTGACATTATCCCTAGTTCCGATGGGAGAATGTAAACCAAAATGGATGTAGTTAATTGCCTAACTCCAAAAGAATGAAATGTGACCATTCATTCTTTGACTTTTACCATGATTCGATTAAAAGAGCAATTCAAAACAAGTGCAACCTAAACATCTGTGCACCAATTCTTGCCCTAGATTCGGTAAGGGAAGCATCAATCCCATATTGGATCTGACTGGACGATTCACTCATCAGTTTTTTCCCAGAGTATGGCGACATAAGCAGCGAAGTGAATGTCATTAACCGTCCGGAACTTAGCTCATGTTTGAATGTCGGCGAGGCAATGAAGTATTCTGCCTAGAGGAAAGAACTAGGACAGAATGCAGGATAAGACACAACTCAGCCTTCCTTTGGTTAACTCGATCCCATGGTTCAACGGGATAGAATGCGAAATTGAAGCGGACATTATCTACCTTGCCACTTATCGAGATATTCCCCAGACTTGGGAGCACGCGCGAGAAATAAGTTGAATGTTATTTTATCGTTCATCAAACAACTCTGGCTCTTACAGCTTGGACTACAGTATAAACACAGCAGAAGCTAGGCTCGATCATTCAGACAATACGTCCATCAACCCAAGACTGGGGGCAAAAGAGTGATTATTCGAGAGTTGACTATGACAACTTGAACCAATGACCCATGCCTGATATTCATAACAACTCTAGGTTGCGACCGAAAGGATGCCTAGAGATAGGGTCATCGGATCAATACCCGGACTTATGGTAGCTAATCATTATTCTGATCCTTACGATGAGCAATGGATCGCGAGTACATTGAATAAAAATCGCATCATTTAGAAACACAAGTAAATTCAATCTCAAAGCTGAAGCCAGCTATGTAGCAGCATGCAGTACAAGGCTAAGTTCTACTAAGCCTTTGATTCAACGTCCTTATAAGCCCGATCATTTACCATTGCAAATAAACACATGAAGCGCCTACAACCCATCACGTGTATTGTAGATTAGATCACAACTCTGCGCAATGATGATGAAAGAGTCAACTGTTTTACTTCAGGTGAATCTTGATGTGTTCGCTTGGACTCGATCTCATATATATATATATATGGACTCTCACCAGCAATGAAGAACCCTACATTAAATGTCGACCCGAGGCATGTCTCGGTGAACAAAAACGATGCGACATGGATCCGAAGAGATCTGTTGCACTTAAAGAGGAGGCGAATCTGCTCAAAACCAATGGGTTTATCCATGATGCCCTCCAACCAAAATGAGTATCCAATCCTTTACTTATAAGAAAAACGAACAGAGAGTGGAGGACATACGTCAACTACTTAGATTTGCATGGGGTATGACAAAGCACAGCTTTCCACTTCCAATGATCAACCAACTGATGGACCCGACCATCAGACATGAATTACTCACATCCATAGATGCAAACTCCAGATACAATCGGATACTGAAGCATGTCCCAGACCAAGAATGCAACTGTTTCATTATTGACCTGGGCCTATAGTGCTATGCTGAAATCCTTAGATTCAAACTTGAGAACGGTTATGCTACTTACCAAAGGACGATTAACAGATCATTCAAAAATCATATTGGCCGATCGATGAAAGTATATGTGGTTAATATGCTTGTGAGATCATGACCATTAAATGACCACATCGATGACTTGGCAAAGATATTCAGTGCTTTCCAACAACTGTAGGACGAAACTCGATCCTTTGAAATGCTCTTTCACTATTACATCAGAAAGATTCTTTGTTTTCATCATCAATTCTCGTGGAATCAAGGCTAATTTCCAGAAAATTCCGACAATTAGAGACACCCATGTACCGAAGACAACCAAGCAAGTACGGAGCCCAAGTCGGAAGATTACCGTCCTAAGTTGATTCAGCTCTAGGATCATCTACAAGTGAATTCTTTTCTTCAACCTGACCAAGAGAGGGAAGAGAACTTTTGAATGAACTAACAACTACATTGATGCAATTCCAGCTCTGATAGATCGCTTAAAGTGACCTCCCATTTTACCCAAACCTTTGGATCGCGAAGATTTATACATCAATTAAGCCGTGTCAACACACGCCATAAGCATCGCATTGCTATGTGAAGAGAAGCGAATCCAAAGAGTAGTATATGATGAAAACTAGCTATTGACAAGCTCACCCCGTTAACGTATGTATCGACCAGCCGTTACGATAGGTCCAATAGCAACCTTAGATGTTTGGAAGGTTACTCAAATGGAATATTGAGCTAAGCCAATTTGATATCACTTATCTCCCTCATAGAGCTATCCATGGTCAAACATTAGCATACTTCATATCTGAATTCACTACATAAGACGATTATCCGAAGAACAGTGGAGAACCGTCCAACCAATGAAGAACTTACATAGATGGAATTTCCGATAATCGGCTTTTTAACGTCGAAGTTGCGTTAATGACTACTGAGGAACGATCGATCTGCTGCGCCCTCAAATTCAACTTCCCTGCAACAAATAACGAAGCTAAGTATGAAGCCTTAGCGCTCAAACTTGCAAGAAAACTAGGAGTGGAAACTTTGCATGTCTTATGTGATTACTGGTTAGTAGTACGCCAAGTTAGGGAAGATTATCTGACTAGGGGGCAACGTCTTGCTCCTTATCTCAGCTGGGTCCAAGAGCTATTAGCCGACTTCGAGTATTACACCATTACACACATCCTCGGAGAACAAAATGAAAAAGCCGAGTCATTGGCCAAGCTAGTCAGTTCCGGGGATGCACGACATATAGACTTTGTTCCAGTTGAAATACTTATTATTCCAAGCATTGACAGATGAAGATCGACTAGATCCTAGAGACGGAGCCAAAAAGGGAGTCACATATGACTCCTATCACAGATTATCTACAACAAGGCATCCCTCTTGAATAGAGGAATGAGAAATGGCATATCCTTCGCGAAGCTATCCCATGAGCTAACACTTGTACATTTTGTGTCCATCAGTGACCAGCCATCAACTTCGTATCCATCGATGTAAAGCCCATAGATACGAAAGTCACTACATGATCAAATTTAAGCCACTCAACTCCATCGATACGAAGCATTCCTAGGGACTATCCATTTCGTGGTCATTAGCCAACGATACAAAGCATACATTCCAATATCTCAGATCGATCCAGGAGAGGATCGATACGAAGGAAGGAATTAAAACAACCATCGGACGTTGTTACAACTCGAATTTCACATCGATCCAGGAGAGGATCGATATGAAACTCAATTCAAAAAAAAACTTGACAACGACCCGTGAACATCCAAATATTGATGGGAGTCGGGCTATCATACGTGCATGTATGATGAACTAACATTCAATTTTCAAAATTCACAGGAGTTGAATGCTCACCTGATGACAATTACAACAGTGAACAACAAATCGCTAGCACTCGACACTCAGTTACAACAATGCACTGCATAATCATTGGTGGTCAACAAATCAGCATTTATATTACTGGAAATCAATCGAAGGTTACATCTTTTGACGAAAAGATAGCAACTACTCAGCGAATCAGATAGAACTTCTTCAGAATGAAGGACGCAGCTTTTCAAAGCATGTCATGTTCACACAAGACGTACTTTGGAGGCAAATGTTATTTCGCCTTTTGGCAAGGCCGTGACACGAAGAACTTGACTAGAAACCAAGGACCGTTCATCCTGGAGATCGGTTATACATAGGTTCACTATGGATACCGGTAAATTTTGCCCTAGTCCAGATCGAGCTACAATTGATATGACACGACAAGCAAAGCTATGAAAGCCAACGTCCCAAATTTCAAGTCAATCGGAGTTTGTATGCTCAAGATATTGATCGATCACGGTTGAGAAATCCAACTCTATTCGTATCTATTCAATTTCGTATCCATTCCCCAAGAGAGATTCTGTTCCTATCCATCACCTACTGACTTCCTTTGTATCTATAAAATGAAGCTGCTTTGTATCCATCATGTTAACAGCACTTTGTATCCATTAACAAATGCCCATTTCGTATCGGTCTCCCTCCATCCATCTTGTATCGATCTCCCACCATCGATATGAACAACAACAACCACCGATCGATACGAAGAAAGCAACATAAAGCATCGATACGAAGGCGGCCTCCAACCATCGATACAAAGTAGCATGCAAGTATCGATACGAACGGAACAGTGGCGATCGATACGAACGGAACAGTGGCGATCGATACGAACATAGCGAAGACAATCGATATGAAGGAGACAGCCTTCAAAAAATCCAAACTTGCATCAATCATAACTCAAAATCTACAAGTCCAAATGCCACCAAATTTTCACAGGAGCTTGCGTACATCCTCAAGAAGGTTCATGATCGATCTTGACTTGATCGGACGAAATTTCAATCGATACAAAATTCGTTCATATTGATCATGGACCGAGTGCGAACCACATGGGATCGATCACATGGGCCCACCCATGTGAGGGAAGAAGTCCTTCAATATCTGGGTGGGATATTTGCTGCCTACGCCTATTAATAGCAACCCTGGACCTACAGAAGAGGGACTTTCGGCCTCTCTACGCCGATATTCTGCCGAAATGATTGTCAAACTTCAGTCATACTGTTGTAATATTTTGTAAAAAATGAGTGAAATTCAATAAACATCAATCATTTCATAGTGGACGTAGGCAATTCGCCAAACCACTCTAAATCCGTGTGTTTCTGTGCATTTTCTTATCTGTTTATTGATGTGTTTGTTAGATCTGCTTCATTTTACATTTACTTTCTTCATTTTATCTCTTCAAACACATCCGTAGAGTGTTGTGCCCAATTTTGGTACAAACAATGTGCGAGTCATGCCTTTTTTGTTGTTAGATGTATATTCTGCTTATAACATATTTTTGGGTCGACCGACCCTAGCTGAATTTAGAGCGGCCATCGCTCCCTGGTGTTTAACTATGAAGTTCCCTACAGACAATGGAGTGGGAATTGTGTAAGGAAATCAGGTGGCAGGTTGCAAATGCTATGTCGCCGAGCTAAAGGAGGCAAGACAAAAGGAGAAAGGAAAGAATGTAGAGGGGGCCCTCTACATAAAGGCTTTGGATGCATAGCAACTACGGCCTGAGCCCCGACTCGGGTAGACTAGTTGGCTCTATGATGATATGGACCGATGAAAAGAGCCTGATGGCGGATGAGCAGCTCCCGCCAAATTGACGATCGTTGTTCCAGTCAGCAGGGATGACTCAAGGAAAGTCCTGAAGGTTGGATTTTAGCTTGGCGCTAGTTTGATGAAGGAGTTGGTTAGATTTCTCCAGGCGAACCAAGATGTGTTTGCCTGGACACACTCAGATGTGTATGGATCTCGCCCGGGATAGTGAGCCATGCATTAAACATCAATTCCTAATCGTTCATGTGAAACTGAAATGCTGCAGCCTGGGCCCAGAGAGATCTGCTACACTCAAAGAAGAAGTGGATAAGCTGAAGGACAATGGCTCCATCCGCGATGCCTTATACCTGAATTGGGTATCAAAACCAGTCTTGGTAAAAAAAGAAAACAGGAATTATAGGACACGCATCGACTATTCAGACTTTAATAAGGCATGCCCGAAGGAAAGCTTCCTGCTTTTGAGGATAGATTAGCTGGTAGACTGGACTGCTGGACACGAGCTACTTTCATTTATGGATGCGTACTCCGGATACAATCAAATCCCGATGCACGTCCCGGATCAGGAACAGACCAGCTTCATTACCAACCTTGGACTCTATTACTATCTAGTTATGCACTTTGGATTAAAGTACGCAGGAATGACTTACCAGAGCCTCATGAATCAGATGTTTAAAGACCAGATTGGACGATTGATGGAAGTTTATGTGGACGACATGCTTGTGGAGTCACGAAGTTCGAGAGACCACATTGATGATCTGGTAGAGATGTTTGGTATCTTTTGACAATATGGGATGAAGCTCAATCCCTTGAAATGCTCTTTCGGCATTGCATCAGGGAAGTTCTTGGGCTTCATTCTCAATTCCCGTGGAATTGAAGCTAATATAGAAAAGATCAAGGCTTTGAGGGAGATTGAAGCCCCGAAGACATTGAAGCCCCGAAAAAGATCGAGGAGGTCCAATGCTTAAATAGGAAGGTCGTCGCTCTGAGTCGGTTCATCTCCAGAGCTACTGACAAATGAATCTCCTTCTTTGAAGTGATCGAGAAAGGGAAGAGAATCTTCAACTGAAATCAAGACTGCAAAGTTGCATTACAGGCTCTAGTGAATCACTTGGAGAGACCTCTCATTCTCTCGAAACTTGTGGATGATGAGGATTTATTCTTATACCTGGCGGTGTCGGTGCATACCCTAAGTGCCGCACTTGTACATGAGGAATCCCACATCCAACGACCAGTCTACTATATCAACAAGCGATTGACAGGAGCAGAAATAAACTATCCAAGTCAGGAAAAGCTCGCTTACTGCCTGTTGATTGCTTCCAAAATACTCCGCCCCTATTTCCAGGCTCATCTGATCAATGTCCTTACCGACCAGCCTTTGTGACAAGTCATACAATGACCCGAGACTTCTGGAGGCTGTTGAAATGGAACATTGAATTGAGTTAATATGACATAACCTACCACCCTCAGAGAGCAATCCAGGGTCAATCCTTGGCAGATATCGTAGATGAATTCACTGCACGAGATGATCCTCCAAAGAGTAGTAGAAAAATAGAAGTTGGATGGAAGATGTATGCGGATGCTGGTTCTAATGATCGGTGTTCCAGTGTTGGATTCGTACTTGTCACTCCCGAAGAACACTAGATCAGTTACGCTCTAAAACTCGACTTTTCGATGAAGAATAACAAAGCTGAATACGTGGCCGTGATTGCAGGACTCGAAATTACCAAGGAACTGGGAACAAAGACTTCGCACATTTTCTACAACTCCTAACTGGTGGTATGCTAGGTTTGAAAAGAGTATCAGGCAAAGGAAGTAAGGTTAGCTCCTTATTTGAACTGGGTTCTTGAGCTGCTCGACGACTTTGAATACTATACGATAACACATATTCCCGGCGACCTGAATAAAAAAGGCCGATTCATTGGCTAAGTTGGCTAGTTTTGGAGATCCGCAGCTCATGGGATTGGTTCTAGTGGAAGTACTTTTGGCTTTGAGCATCGACCAGATGGATGTTGATTAGACCTTGGAGGCTGAACTTGAAAGGAAGTCATGGGTGACTACGATTCAGAATTATTTGCAAAAAGGGATTCTTTCGAAGAAAATTAACGAATGACAAAAAATACTTTGCCCAGCCTCCAGATACATCATGCAAGAAGGATTACTATACAGGAATGGTTTCTCTATCATGATGCTTTGGTGTGTCGCTCACGACGAAGCCAAACAAGTCCTAAGAGAAGTTCACGAAGGGGCTTATGGCGACCATACTGGGGGCAAACCTTGGCGAAGAAGATTCTTCGATATGGATATTTCCGGACAATTGTCAATCGTGATGCAGCTGATTATACCCAAAGGTGTGACAAGTGCCAGCGATTTGCCAAAATCCCAAGAGCCTCATCGACTGAAATTGCTCAAATGGTCAGTCCTTGGCCATTTGCAGTTTGGAGCATTGATATCATCGGTGTTCTGCTGATATCTAAAGGTGGCGCGAAGTACGCCATCATGGCGGTTGATTACTTTACCAAAAGGCTAAAGTAGAGCCATTGGCCATGATTACCATGAAGAAAGTTATCAACTTTGTAGTTCGGAATATTATCTTTCACTTTGGCGTTCCACTGGCAATCGTTATGGATAATAAGATCCAATTCGACGGCATGGAGTTCAAGTATTTCTGCCGTCGACATTGCATAGAGAAGAGATTTGCCTCGGTAGCACACTCTTAGGCGAATGGATAGGTCAAAGCTATAAACAAGATTATTAAGTCCATTCTTAAGAAGCGGTTGGAAAAGGCCAAGGGCAATTGGGTCGATGAACTACCGTTAGTGTTATGTGCTTATCTAACAACCCATAAGTCGACGTTTGGCCACTCTCCATTCGCTTTAGCCTACAGATCAGAGGCTTTGATTCAATTGAACTGGAAGTACCTTTTCACCGAATTACTCACTACAATCCATGGGCAAATGAGTAACTACTTATAGAGTCCCTTGATATGATTGATGAGAAGCGGACTGAAGCTGAGTCGAGGGAAGTCGCACACCGACACCAAGTCGCCCGATATCATAACATTAAGGTCAGGACTTGGACCTTTGAAATTGGCGACCTGATTCTCAAATGAATTTTCCTGAGCTCTGGAAACCTGAGCCCGACATGGGAAGGTTCGTACGTGATAGAGCAGAAGCTTGGAAATGGAACTTTCAGGCTTGCAACAACTGATGAGATTTCACTCCCAAGGGCGTAGGATAGCGAGCACTTATGACTCTATTTCATTTAGAAATAAAATTGTAAATAATTGGTGAGAGCCATGTAATAAGACAGATCATGTCATTTTCCATCTTTTATGAAATAAAACTGCTTTTTCAGCTTGAAAATCTCTCTCCATTACTTAAGTGTAGTTCCTTGACCGACTCGAATGAATCTATATATGATCAATGTAAGTGCTCACGTACCCAGAGATAGACGCCGATCAAACTTCTAAGGCCTATGATCAGGCCTATGAAGTCCCTTTTTGTGTCCAGATATTGATGCCAAGCAATTCTTGCCTTCGGATTGGAGACAGGAATATGAAATTAAGCTGGACATGGCATGACTGTCTGCACGCCGACTCTTAACTTAGGATTAGGGGCAAGAGTATAAACTAAACGGACGTGACCTGACCTTCCGTTAGCCAACTCTTGTCCTTGGACTGGGGGCAAGAGTATAAACCCAAACTGGATGTGACATGACCATCCGCAAACCAACTCCTGCCTTCGGATTAGGGCAGGAGTACAAA
The DNA here is from genome assembly GCA_030737815.1 of Allium fistulosum. NCBI lineage: Eukaryota > Viridiplantae > Streptophyta > Magnoliopsida > Asparagales > Amaryllidaceae > Allium > Allium fistulosum. Next base: position 1,460,489,230 of record CM060903.1, read on the forward strand.
CTAAACTGGACACGATATGACCATCCATATGCTAACTCTTGCTTTCGGATTAGGGTAGGAGTATAAACCGAATTGGACGTTATAAGGCCCTTCAACTCTTAACCTCTTGCCTGGCGTAGGCAAAATGGAAGGTCCATGCTTGGGGTAAGGTGGGACTTAACTTACGAGCCTTCAATCGATGCCCAGATTTAGGCACGATTGAGTGTAAACATCCTGGATGAGGGTGTGCAGAATACAACCCTAAGCGGTGGACTTAAACCAGCACTTGGAGTTTGGTGCGACCGAAAATTATTATCCTAGAAAAGGATACTAAAGTCACTAATCATAAGTAACTAACCCTAGCTAACGCCTAACGTTTAGCATTTTAGTGGTTACCTTACATTTGTTAGGATGGTGAAAGGCTGGTAAACTATGAAACAGGCTAAAGACTTAGTCCGAAAACAATCATTGAAAGAAATAGACCGCAAGTACATTGAATGGAAATCATATTTCTTTAGTACTTAGGCAAATCCAAAGAAAGAGTTGATGAAGCCAATTTTTTTTGTTATTCACGTGAAATTCAAAAGCGAAATACAAGTGTTAGTACAACACTAGAAACAAAAAATAAAAGCAGGGGCCAAACCCGCATAAATCCGTCCAGCAAACTAAAATAGAATACTATTATTTCAAACCAAAAGAGAGTCTACACATACAAGACAAGCCTACCACTACTTCTTGGGCATTTTCTCTTTTGCTTCTTCTTCCCAGAGCCTGGGGAAACATCACTCGAGCTCTCTCCATGCCTTTTTCCTCCTCTTCCTCTGCCACCTTGGTCTTTGACTAGAGTACTCTACGATGAACCAGCAAGCACACTTTGAGCACTTTCAGTTGGAGGAATGGAGGCTGGAGGTACTCTGTTAGGATCCAATAGGTACGCTCTGAGCACTCCTGGGCGAAGGAATATAGAGTGGAGCGTAAATGGTCTACCCGAACAAAGCAATGGATAAAGGAGGAGGAATGATGTAACAACCCTGTTGTTAATAACTTAATGTTAGTTGTGATTTGTGAAATTTAATTATGAAATTAAATCAAGTTTTTGAGAATAGTTGAATTAATTTAATTAAAAAATGAGTTTCGTTTCTTAAAGAGAATTTAATATTTAAAATTCGAGATATGATTAAATCAACTAATGAATTTTTTTTTAAATGCAGGTTAATGTTGTGAATTAATGTTTAAAATGAGGTTTTATAAATTATAGTTTATGTTTATAAAAATATAATGAGGATAAATTTTGTTTTCAAAAGTATATTTAAAGTGGTATAATAACTCAATATTATTAGAAATGAGATATTTAAAAAAAAGATTTTGGTTTAGTTAGAGATTATATCAATAATTGGTGAATTAGTAATATAGAATTTATGTATTTATTTGGAGGTGAGATTTCAATTTGAGCTTTGATTTAGTTTAGATAATAATTTGGTTTAGGATTTTGTTTAAATATTTTGTTAAGAATAATTAGGCTAAAGAAAATAATTTGATTACATTGCTTAGTGAACTTTAGGCCTTGGTTTTAAATCCATTAGCCATTACTTAACCAAATACCCTAAATCCAAATCAAAACCACATAAACATCAAAACCTCATAAACATAAAAAATTCATGTTCTTTCTTCATAAACTAAGTAAATGGTAACAAAGGGAAACTAATTCAACCCTAAATAAAATCATAGAAATTTGAAGAAAATCAATAAATCATAAGAAAAGAAGGTATGCGGTCCTAATCTTCTTCTCTATTTGATGCTACCATCAATTTAAGGTTTTATTTGATGTTTTATTTCTGAATTATTGGGATTAGGGCTATTTAGAGGTGAAATCAAATTGAAGAAGATTTTGTAGTGGTTAAGAAGAGAAGTAGCGATCATCTTTAAACTTTTCTACATCTTGTGCAATAAGAGGTGAGTTAATCACTCACACTACTACCTCTAATCCATGAGAATAATTTTTAGTTGTTATTTGAATTGAATTGGATGGTTTGTTGATTGAATTGCTTTCAATTTGATTGTGAATTGTTTGCTTGAGTTTAAGTGATTATTAGGTTGTTTGTTGAAAATAAAATGTGAAAATCGCTGCTGTAAAACAGCGATATAATGGTGTAAAATAATACAAAATGACTCAATTTTTTGTGGTATAAATATCGTTCAATTAGCTACAAGTTGTCTTTTATTCATATTACGTAATTTTGCTGGTTAATGGGTTGAAATCGAGTTTGAATCTGATAGTGTAGTTCTACCCTACGTATTTGCTAAGTTGAAACCTGAAATTAAAATCACCATAACTTTTGATTGGAAAGTCGAAATTGAGTAAGCTTTTTTCAATTGAAAGGTATTTTTATAAGGAACAACTTTTATGTTTTGTGTTTTGCATAATTTTGAAGTTTATATGGTTGAAAACTCGTTTCTTTGTGCTGGCTTGTCAATGAAACACAGATTTAATAAACTTAAATCTGAGAAATTGTTTCGGTCATAAATTTTGAATTGTAAGTCCAAATTAGATGATATTTTTCTTGTTTAAAATCTTAGATATGTATCTAGAAGTTTCATGTTTTGAGATTTGAAAAATTATTGGATTTAAAGGGTCGAAACTACAGATCTAAAAGCTCTAAATTTGAGTAAAAATATATAAATGGATATGGTTCATATTCAAGTAATTTTACGAAAGAGAGTTTATTTAAATTTATAATTCTCAAACTTGTTTCAAAATTAGTTTAACTTTCTTTTGTAAATGATTTTAATAAGTAATTATTTATATATATTTATTAGTTATTTCTAGTATAAAGAGTTATAGATTTGAAGATATGAGTGGTTATGGTTTTATAAAATAAGTGATAACATATACAAGTGGCTTTGGAAATATGGTTTTAAAAAGGCGAGTCTAATTTATTTCTAAATAATATATATACATATACATACATACATACATAGATATATATATATATATATATATATCAAAATGGATTTGGAAGAATAATAAAACCGGTTCTAAAATATGGGTTATTAACTAAGTGTTTTATATGGAAATTTGAGACAACTCTGTGTACATAAATGTAATTTTGGAACAATTCGGGTTTATGGAATATTTTATCAAACAAGTGAAGATTTATTTAAGTTAAATAATAATGGATTTGTGGAACATTATAATAAGTGGCTTTTTAAATAAATCAGAGAGAAAAATTGTTTTGAGAACGTTAATTCTATAATTTGGGAAGTACTATTATTTGACTTAATGTTATCGATTGTTTTAAATGCTTTCGAGTAACGCTTCGTTGAATACGGTATAATTCATTGAATAGAATGTTTGAGTGGAATTTACTAACCCATTAGCAAATACTCGAATTCCACCGGGTAGTATGGGATGCCTTGGTTAAATTCTTATGATCATATTTAGGAAAGTACTTAACACTTTAGAGTTGTATTCTCTTCTAATGTGCAACAAGTGGTTTCTATATCCTTAAGAGAAAGTAGTTCAGGTTTCCCAGTGGTATCCGTAATAAGCGATATTTACTAGCTTTTAGTCAATACTTAGATTTCACCATACGGTATGGGACGTATTGGTGAAATCTTAGTAATTATTATAGGCAATAGTATTTGGCACTTTAGAGTTTACTCTCTTTTGGTGTGTGGAAAGTGGCTGCTAGATCCTTAAGAAGTTACTCCTGGATTTCTTTTCAAGTGTAATAATCTAAAATAAATCTGAAAGATTTGGTCATGGCTGTTATCCTTGAGATCGTCTTGTGATCCTGTGATTCCTGTCCTATGTACGATCCCTAGTATCAGATCGGTTCTTGTGATATCAAATTGTTTGTTTGTTTGCTACAGTTCTGTGTAAAATCGTTACGATCGTTTTGAGTAAGATCTCTTCGATTCTGGATATTTGGATTTTGTGAGAATTTTGTGTTCATGAAATAAATATATATTCTTGGGTCTTGTGTTCGTGAAGTAAATAAATATTCTTGTGTTCATGAAATGTCTTGCTAGTGAAATAAATGTATATTCTTGTGTCTTGTGTTCGTGAAATAAATATATATTCTTGTGTCTTGTGATGGATGTTAAGTAAGTTAATTCTTTTATTCGATGTTTAGTGACTAGTTCGTGTTTGTGACTTAAATGTATAACCCTGTTCTGAGTTAAATTTATTTCCTTACTCGTTATATCCTGGACATTTGTATTACATATATGTTGTTTTTTCTTGTGTTATATCTTATTCTCACGCTATTGGATATTTAGAGATAGTCTGACCCGGGTGTTATTTTGCTCGAGTCAAGCCAAGACTTTTCAGGTTACAGGAGAGGTTGACCTTTGAATGGTTATGCTAGCAAGAAGATAAAAATTTGGACTTTTAGTTTATCCTATTTAGGAATTTGGACCTTGTACTTAAAATGTATAATTGAGATTAGAGAATTGTAAAACTTGTATATTATGTGAGTTTTAGTGTTTTATTTCGTAGACTCACAACTTGTATATGTATATGAGATTATTATTCCGCTGTGATCTATGACTGATGCTTATATGATATGTTGTTCTGATTTTGAGAAATCGGTGTGTATTACTTTGTATTAATACTGTACATGTCAAATTTCAGTACAGATATTAAGCAAAAAGGTATAAATGACGTGTCAGTGTTAGTATAAAGATATATTCACATTCGATTGCCCTTAACAAGCCGTATTCTCTGGATTAGCAGACGACGTTACTTGTTATGTTCTTTGCTAATCTGGGTATCATGGTGGGGTCGTTACAGTTTGGTATCAGAGCTGGGTCAGAACATTATAGCATATAATATTACGGATCCGAGACCAAGATGACTTAGAGTCCTATCCCCTGAGGTGTATGGTAGATAGTTATATTAATTATCTAATTATGGATAGGAATATAAAATGATTATCGGGATAATCATTTGGGGCGTAATTTGATTTAAAAATTTTAAATTGATAAAGTAGAATTTGTGACATTAAAACCTTTGGAGAATAATGAGTAAAAACTGTTAGAGTTGAGAAATTTTTTGAATTAAATTGGAATGGATTAAATTAAAGTTAACTACATTCTTTTAACAGAAAATTTGAGAAAGTTGAGTAAATAAGTTTAATATTTAAATGATATAGGAATAATCAAAGTTGCGCAGCGGAATTTCAGACATTGAATTATTTCGCTGTAAGTGATTATGTATTTTTTGGTTGATTGGTTGCTAGGAATTGACTGCTTGGTTGCATTTATTTAAAATTGGATGCATGGATATTAGTGATAATAAAATAAATGCATCTAAACTTGAGATTATTTATTGTGTTGACTTATCCGGATGTTGTTTAAGGATTCTGATCGATATGTGGGATGTCATGTTATTGATAGAGGTTCCTAAACATCAAACATGACATTTTGACATAAGTAATAATTAAAACTTGGAAATTTAAGTACAAATTTCTTTCATTATGGAATATTATGATGTCAATCTGATTAAAGTGTAATCATGAATTGTTAATATCTCCTATATGATATGAATTTGATATTAAATACTAATATGTATTTTTGAGATAGGTGCAGGTATTTGAAGTTAAATAGATATCATTGAAAATATTATAAATTGTTTGCTTAAGGAATATTTATGGACTCGCTAATATTTCAAATATAAGGTACGTATCTCGGATTACATATCACATTTTTGTGTTTTTCCCTACGTGATGCGTCATCCTTGAGACAAGATATATATTATGTAATTATATTCATATTGTAAAATTTTGAAACGCTAGCTGCGCAAAGGAGACGCTGGCAAAATTTTCCATAAATTAAAGGCGTTAGAAAATATTTGAGAAATTTTTTTGAAAATTTTGATAACTAAAAAATTTGGATTTTAGCATTATATTTGGAGTGGTATTATTTGAATGTTTTGGAAATGAAATTAGAAACCAGTTAACAAATAATTGTTTAAGAGAAACTATAATATAGATTTCTTTCATTAAGGAAACTGCGGGGATGCAATTTCTTTAAGGGGGAAAGTTTGTAACAACCCTGTTGTTAATAACTTAATAAATTAAGTTTAATTATGGATAATTAATGTTAGTTGTGATTTGTGAAATTAAATTATGAAATTAAATCAAGTTTTTGTGAATAGTTGAATTAATTTATGTTTGTACCAAAATTGGGCACAACACTCTTCAGATGTGTTTGAAGAGATAAAATGAAGAAGATAAATGTAAAATGAAGCAGATCTAACAAACACACCAATAAATAGATAAGAAAATGCACAGAAACACACATATTTAGAGTGTGGTTCGGCGAATTGCCTACGTCCACTATGAAATGATTGATGTTTATTGAACTTTATTCGTTGATTACAAAAGGTTACAGCAGTACAAATGAAATTTACTGGTGATTCCGGCATAGTATCAGCGTAGAGAAGCCAAAAAGTCCCTTTTCTGTAGGTCTAGGGTTGCTATTTATAGGCGTAGGCAGCAAATATCTCGCCCAAATCTCGAAGGACTTCTTCTTACACATGGGCGGGCCTACGTGATCGATTCCATGCTGTCTGCACTCGATCCATGATCGATACAAACTGAATTCGCATCGATCGAGATTTTGTCCAATCGAGTCAAGATCGATCATAAACATTCTCAAGGTGGTACGCAAGCTCCTGTGAAAATTTGGTGGCATTTGGACTTGTAGATTTTGAGTTATGATCGATGCAAGTTAAGGAAAACAGCTACAATTCGTATCCATCAATGTGAATAGTGAAGTGATGTGAACAGAAGCGATGCAAACAGGATCGCTGCGAACATGATCGATGCGAACAGGATTGATGCGAATTTGACAGCCTTCAACAAATTCAAACTTGCATCGATCATATCTTGAGCATACCAACTCCGATTGACTTGAAATTTGGAACGTTGGCTTTCATAGCTTTGCCTGTCATGTCATATCAATTTTAGCTTGATCCGGACTGGGACAAAATTTACCAGTATCCATAGTGAACCTATGTATAACCGATCTCCAGACGAACTGTCATTGGTTTCTAGTCAAGTTTTTGGTGTCACGGCCTTGCCAAAAGGTGGGATAACATTTGCCCCCCAAAGTATGTCTTGTGTGAACATGACGTTCTTTGAAAAGCTGCATTCTTCATTTTGAAAAAGTTCTATCTGATTTGCTGAGTAGTTGCTATCTTTTCGTCAAAAGATGTAACCTTTGATTGAAACGACAATGATGTAGATGTTGAACTGTTGATTGTCAATGATCATGCAATGTTTTGTTGTAACTGAGTGTTGAGCGCTAGCGATTTGTTGTCCATTGTTGTAATTGTCACTTGGTGAGCATCCAACTCCTGTAAATTTTGAAAATTGAATATTAGTTCGTCATACGCGTACATATGTTAACCTGACTCCCGTTAAGATTTGCACGTTCACGAGTCGTTGTCAAGTTCTTTAGTTTTTGTTTGGATTTAATTTTCGTATCGATCCTCTCCTGGATCGAAGTGAAATTCGAGTTGTAACAACGTTTGATGGTTGTTTTAAGTCCTTCCTTTGTATCGATCCTCTCCCGGATCGATTGGAGATGTTGGAATGTATGCTTCGTATCGATGGATACGTAATATTGGGTCTCGGATTGATGGATACAGGAGTAATGCTTTGTGTCAATGGAGTTGAATGATCTAGACATAATCATGCAGTGATGCTTCACAGAGGATATGCCATTTCTCATTCCTTTATTCAAGAAGAATCCCCAATTATGGATAATCTTTGATAGGAGTCATCTATGACTCCTTTTCTAGATCCATCTCTAAGATCTAGTTGATCTTCATATGTCAATGCTTGGTATAATAAGTATTTCAACTGGGACAAAGTCTTTTTGTCGTGCATCCCCGAAACTGGCTAGCTTGGCCAATGACTCGGCTTTTTCATTTTGTTCTCCGAGGATGTGTGTAATGGTGTAATACTCGAAGTCGGCTAATAGCTCTTGGACCCAGCTGAGATAAGGAACAAGACGTTGCCTCCTAGTCAGATAATCTTCCCTGACTTGGCGTACTACTAACCAGTAATCACATAAGACATGCAAAGTTTCCACTCCTAGTTTTCTTGCAAGTTTGAGCACCAAGGCTTCATACTTAGCTTTGTTATTTGTTGCAGGGAAGTTGAGTTTGAGGCCATAGCAGATCGATCGTTCCTCAGTAGTCATTAACGCAACTTCGACGTTAAAAAGCCGATTATCGGAAATTCCATCTATGTATGTTCTTCATTGGTTGGACGGTTCTCCACTATTCTTCGGATAATCGTCTGATGCAGTGAATTCAGATATGAAGTATGCTAATGTGTGACCATGGATAGCTCTCTGAGGGAGATAAGTGATATCAAATTGGCTTAGCTCGATATTCCATTTGAGTAACCTTCCAGACATCTAAGGTTGCTATTGGACCTATCATGACGGCTGGTCGATATAGATGTTAACGGGGTGAGCTTGTCAATAGCTAGTTTTCATCATATACTAGTCTTTGGATTCGCTTCTCTTCACATAGCAATGTGCTGCTTATGGTGTGTGTTGACACGGCTTAATTGATGTATAAATCTTCGCGATCCAAAGGTTTGGGTTAAGCGATCTATTAGAGCTGCTTGGTTGCATCAACGCATTTGTTAGTTCATTCAAAAGATCTCTTCCCTCTCTTGTCAGGTTGAAGAAGAGAATTCACTTGTAGATGGTCATAGAGTTGAATCAACTTAGGATGGTAATCTTCCGACTTTGGCTCCGTACCTGCTTGGTTGTCTTCGGTACATGGGTGTCTCTAATTGCCGGAATTTTCTGGAAATTAGCCTTGATTCCACGAGAATTGATGATGAAAACAAAGAATCTTTCTGATGTAATGGTGAAAGAGCATTTCAAAGGATCGAGTTTCATCCTGCAGTTGTTGGAGAGCATTGAATATCTTTGCCAAGTCATCGATGTGGTCATTTAATGGTCATGATCTCACAAGCATATTAACCACATATACTTTCATCGATCGACCGATATGATTTTTGAATGATCTGTTAATTGTCCTTTGGTAAGTAGCATAAGCGTTCTCAAGTTTGAATCCAGGGATTTCAGCATAGCACTATAGGCCCAGGTCAATAATGAAACAGTTGTATTCCTGGTCTGGGACATGCTTCAGTATCTGATTGTATCTGGAGTTTGCATCCATGGATGTGAGTAATTCATGTCTGATGGTCGGGTCCATCAGTTGGTTGATCATTGGAAGTGAAAAGCTGTGCTTTGTCATACCCCATGCAAATCTGAGTAGTTGACGTATGTCCTCCACTCTCTGTTCGTTTTTCTTATAAGTAAAGGATTGGATACTCATTTTGGTTGGAAGGCATCATGGATAAACCCACTGGTTTTGAGCAAATTCACCTCCTCTTTAAGTGCAACAGATTTCTTCGGATCCATGTCGCATCGTTTTTGTTCACCGAGACATGCCTCGAGTCGACATTTAATGCAGGGTTCTTAATAGCTGGTGAGAGTCCATATGTATATATGAGGTTGAGTCCAAGCGAACACATCAAGATTCAGCCAGAGCAACGTTGTTTACTCTTTCATCATCATTGCGCTGAGTTGTGATCTAATCTTTAGTACTCGTAATGGGTTGTAGGCGCTTTATGTGCTTATTTGCAATGGTAAATGATCCAGCCATGAGTTTGAATCTACTTGTGTTTTCGAGCAATGCGCTTTCCATTCAATGTACCCGCGATCCATTGCTCATCGGAAGGGTCAGAATGATGATCAGCTGCCCATAAGTCCGGGCGTCGATCTAATGATTCTATCTCTAAGCATCCTCTCGGTCGTAACTTCAAGTTGTTATAAATATTATGCATAAGCTATAAGATTGAGTAGTCATATCCAGCTCTTGGATGATCAGACTCGTGCCCCCAGTCTTGGGTTGATGGACGTATTGTGTGAATGATCGAGCCTAGCTTCTGCTGTGTTTATACTGTAGTCCAAGCTGTAAGAGCCAGAGTTGTCTGATGAACGATCAAATTACATTCATCTTATTTCTTATGCGTGCCCCCAAGTCTAACTGATATGTGGCAAGGTAGATCATGTCCACTTCAATTTTGCATTATATCCCGTTGAACCATGGGATCGAGTTATTTGATGGAAGGCTGAGTCGTGCCTATCCTACATTATGTTCTAGTTCTTTCCTCTAGGCGGAATACATTGTTACTTTGCCGACATTCGGACATAAGCTTGGTTTTGGACGGTCAATGACATTTACTTCGCTGCTTATGTCGCCATACTCTGGGGAAAAACTGAAGAGTGAATCATCCAGTCAGATCCAATGTAGGATTGAGGCTTCCCTTGTCGAATCCAGGGCAAGAATCGGTGTGCAGATGTTTAGGTTGCACTTGTTTTAAATTGTTCTTTTAGTCGAATCGTGTTATGAGTCAAAGAATGAATGGTCGCATTGCATTCTTTTGGAGTTGGGTGATCAATCACGTCCATTTCAATTTACGTTCTCCCGTTAGATCTAGGGATAAAGTCAGCTCAAATGTAGTCATGTCATGCTCATTTGGTCTCATGCTCTTCCTGACGGATCGAAGGAAGGCGACAGAGGACGAATGGTTAAGTCACACTCATTCGTGGTTTGTTCTTCTATCCATGCTCTGTTGGTCAAAGGTATTCGATGGACGTTTGGGTCACATCGATTTGTAGTCGTAGAGGATCGACATTGACCGTCGATTCAGTGACACGATGTAGAATGCTCGGACCTCATTGCCTATCAATCCACTGGTATGAAATAAAAGGTGCAGATCGATATTGCCCATCGATCCGGCGGTACGATATAATTGGTTGCCCAAAACTTCGGGCATCATTCTGATTGGTTAGCATTAGGGTCTCCTTATAGTCGTTGCCTTCAGTTGTAAAGGATGCTAAGATGGAGATGTTGCGAGTCACCTTTTTCTTCTTTCAGTGATTTGTACTTCTACCCCCAGTCTTGGGTTAGCAGAGTTAGTTCATGGATGGTCTAATTGCACCTGTAGTGGGTTTATACTCCTCATGTCGAGTTTAGTTCAGAGTTGGTGAATGAATGGTCTAATCACATTCATTCGTATGTCTATTCTTATAGCCACACTTTAGGGATCAGAGTCAGTTGAAGGGCCATTCATCACACCTATTTGATGTTTATACCCCTGTTCACACTCTAAGGACTAAATTTTTTTTGTAGAAAATGGTCGGACCACATTTTCCTTGGTCAATTGCTCTGCCCCCAGTCAAGGGCAAAAGTCGAAGTGTGGTCGGTTAAATTACAACAACTTTAGTTTGATGCTTCTCCCACTGAATTGTAAGAAGGAATAGATTGGCGGATGGTTAGGTCACATCCGTCCATGTTGCACGCACAACCCGTCATATCATAGGCGAGAGCTAGCGGATGAACGGTCATGTCACGTTCAATTGCGGTAGGATGGGTAGTCACATCCATTTAGAATAGGAAATTCAGCTAGGTCCGTTTTGCGAATCTGCGTCTCCCTGTCGAATCAAGGAAGAAATTTTGTCTTGTAGGGTTGGAGTGGATCCCTATAAAATTATGTTATGGGTCCCGTGCCGGGGACAAGAGTTGATGCATGGATGGTTGTGTCACGCCCGCTTAGTGCTGGATGGTCGGATCGCATCCAACTTTGTGTGTTAATTGTGCCCCCATGTCAGGGGAAGAATGGAAGGCAGACGGTCGAACCACATCCGCTTTTCGTACTATAGAACTTGCTGAGGAACCAGAGCCGATAGATGGATAGTCGAATCGCATCTCTTTTGGTATTTATATTCCAAACCATGCTTAATTTGAGGACCAAAGTTGGTTGATGGGTTGTCAGTCAAACCCATTTGGTATTTATACTCCAGTCCGCACTCTCAGGACCAGAGTTAGTTGATGTTTATACTCCAGTTCTCACTCTGGGAATCTGGAGTTAGTTGATGTTTATACTCTAGTTCGCACTCTGGGAATCTGGAGTTTGTTGATGTTTACACTCCAGTTCACACTCTGGGAATCTGGAGTTTTTGATGTTTATACTCCAGTTCGCACTCTGGGAATGGGAATCTAGAGTTAGTTGATATTTATACTCCAGTTCGCACTCTAGGAATGGGAATCTGGAGTTAGTTTATGTTTATACTCCAGTTCGCACTCTGGGAATCTAGAGTTTGTTGATGGGTGGTCAGTCACACCTATTTGGCATTCGCGCTCCAGTCCGTGCTCTCGAGACTAGAGTGAGTCGGTGTTTTATACTCCAGTTCATGCTTTGGGAATCTGGAGTAAGTTGATGGGTGGTCAGTCACATCCAATTGGTGCTTATACTCTAGTCCGCGCTCTCGGGACCAGAGTTAGTTAATGTTTATACTCCAGTTCGCGCTCTAGGAATCTGGAGTTGGCCGACAGATGGTCAGTCACATCTGTTTAGGCATTAGGATTTCGTTCACACTCTAGGAACAAGAAGTTGATCGGGTATGTGGATGGTCGTATCACATCCACCCCGAGTAGGCAAGCAAAGTCATTAGATGGACATATCAACCCTCCTCGAGCTTGCAAATGTGAAGGGCGAGGTCGTTAGATGGACAGATCCATCCTCCTCAGGTTTAGGTTAAACATGGGCGAAGTCGTTAGGTGGACGGATCCACCCTCCTAGAGCCCACGTCCGTAAGTTTATGCTCTAGCTCACTCTCTAGGAGACGGAGTTAGTTAGAGGATTGTCGTGTATCAATCCCTTTTGGCCGTAGTGTGATGGCTTGTCCCTGAGCTCGGGGTTTCACTTAGCGAGTGATCGGTGGGATCCCGAATAATTTCCACTTATATGCCCCTCAACGAAGGATGAGATTTAGTTTATGGACGGTTGGATCACGTCCATGTTTGTTTGGATTCCACTTTTGCTAAGCCTAAGGAGTAAGATTAGTGTTTTGGCAAGCTTTGTGTTCGAGCATAGGAAAGGATGGTCGAACTACATCCACCTTGAGTTGTGTATTTTCCCTAAAGTCGGGTGCAATAATTGGAGGGCAGACGGTCGAGTCACGTCCACTTTATACTTTGCACTCTTCCAGTCGAGTTGAGGAAGAGAGTCGAAATGATGGCTCATGATGGTTAGCGAGTAGGAAGTTAGTCGTTGATGACTTTAAGTTGAGGCTTGGGCCCTGACGAAGTTGGTTTAAGGCATGATTGTTTTTTTCAAATCATAGATGCAAGCTGGAGAGTGAATGGTCAAATCATATCCACCTTAAACATATGTTCTCAAATTACCCTAAGTTCTAATGTAGGGTTGGATGCATAAACGGTCATGTCACATCCACCCTTGGTGTGATTCCAATTTTACTGGGCATCAGAAGAAGCATAAGTATTTTGGCGAGCTTCAAGTACAAGATGGAGAGCACATTGTTGGGACATATCACTCCAAGTCTATCCCAGATCTCAAATTAAATTGCATAGGCAGATGAGTGGATGGTCGGTTGCATCCACTTTGTACTAGAGTCCTAACCTTGACGGTCTCTTCCGCTTTGATGCTTTGCCCACAGTCAAGGGCATATAGTAGCCAATGAGTGGTTGAATCATGCTCGTCATGATGATACCTCAATGATTTGATCATAGTCCGCAGGGTTGTTTTGCACCCAACCTTAAGTATTCGGTTACCTGCATCATTTGCAAGTAGTTTAATTTAAGTCGGTCATATCTCGCAACATAAACGAAACTGAAATAGGAATAATTCAGAAGAGATCGGATTAAATCTCATTGATAAGTGAAGCGGCGTCGTATGCTCGCTATTGCACTTCGGTCCAGCCCTTCACAGTTGGAAGTCTAACGCAAATGGTTCAATTTGATCAAAGTTCTTGATCGATAGGGGTCGGGTGTTCCCGGTCCTTCATTTTATGGGGCTTGCATATATTGTCGGAGCTATCCTTTTTGGAGCAGCCTTACGGTGTTGGCGTCCATGGTAGCCATCTAAAGAAGAGGAGTTTTCCGATCTAGAGTATGGAGTAGGTTCCCTCCTTATCTTGTCATGTTGATCCTTCATCTGATCCATCAACTCAATATTGGCCTGGACATGTTGGTGTAGTTATCGGCGGTGGCTACCCACCAATTCTCTTATCAAAGTCTGGAAATAAGATCTAGTGATGAATTCATTTATGGGTATTGGCAGCAACTAGCCGTGGGCTTTGGATAAATTCGTTGGCTGCCAGCTTCTTCATTCCCTTCAACAATATGAGAAGTGAAACTGGCATGTCTAACCACGATTAATAGTGTTCTTTGAGGAATGGGGGAAGACATCTGTATTTGATGTCAGTCATCACTCTTGGTGTAAGCCATGCGCAATTCTCACTTCATGAGGTAGTGCCGGGGGTTATATTTCCAAAGTACGCTGACGTAGTCAGCATGTTGAATTTTTGCTGGAAAATCTGCATGTAGGATGGTTTCAATAAATAGGTCTGGACTGGGAAAGATACTTCTATCAACATTATCAGGTCCATTCTATGGCTACAGTGTCTTGTAATACTGGGGAATGATGTATGCACGATTGCCCAACGTTCGAGTGGTTGGTAATGTCGATTGGATGGTGAGTTGGTTAAGATGGGCTCATAGATTGGTGATTATTTCTAATTTTCACCCAGGTAGGAGGCCCATATAAGATAGTGAGGAAGTCCTCCTAAGGTTGTATGTCATGCTTCTAGTCATATGGACACAGTATGATTAAGATACGGACATTTGAAGATGGTTCAGCGGTGACCAGCTATGTTTTGAGTTGGCAGAGTACACAGTGTTGGGCAGTTGTCATATTAGCCATTGTAGCATAATTGTCAATTCAGGAGTTTAAAAGCTGGTCAATTGGAGGAAGTTATAGTCCACCTTAGAAGCATGATATATTAACCAACTCTAGTTCTTGGCGTATTATCTAGGTTCTCCAGCCTCTTGGAGCACCGGTTGAGTAGTATTTCTTTACCCATTCCTTAATTGCAATTCAGCATTTGTTGCTGTGATCCCCTATGTCTTGTTCAGTCATGGAACAATCAGAAGTGTGGATGGAATGTTTTTTCATTAAATTGAGCTTTGAATTCACTATGTGGGTACTCTGCGCTGCGGCTAGGGTTTGAATGATACAAATGTAGGTGAAACTGAACAAAATTGTTTCGGAAATTTGGGTCGCACCCGATTTTTTTTTTTTTGAAATTTCGTATCATCCTCAACAACGTTTGAACGATGCAAACATAGGTTAAATTGAACGATCCGAAAAGTGGACAATTGGATCGATACGAAAGGCGCACAGCTGGACCGATACGAAGTGGATGTGAGTATCGATACGAATTGGACACAGATGGATCGATATGAACTGCGTGTGAGTATCGATACGAATTGGGCGCATATGGATCGATACGAACAACGTGTGAGTATCGATACGAATTGGACGCAGATGGATTGATACGAAGTGCGTGTGATTATCGATACGAATTGGGCGCAGATGGATCGATACGAACTTCGTGTGAGTATCGATAAGAATTGGGCGCAGATAGATCGATACGAAATGCGTGTGAGTATCGATACGAATTGGACGCAGATGGATCGATACGAACTGCGTGTGAGTATCGATACGAATTGGACGCAGATGGATCAATACGAACTGCGTGTGAGTATCGATACGAAATGCACATGGCTGGATCGATACGAAAAGTGATCGATACGAAAATTGATCGATACGAATAGTGATCGATACGAAAGCTGATCGATACGAAATTCGACCAATACGAAAACTGATCGATATGAATAGTGATCGATACGAATAGTGATCGATACGAAAAGTGATCGATACGAAAAGTGATCGATACAAAAAGTGATCGATACGAAAGTCGATCGATACGAATGTTGATCGATACAAAAACTGATCGATACGAATAGTGATCGATACGAAAACTGAACGTTACGAAGTTCGATCGATACGAATGTTGACATATTTTATGGGTGCGAAAACATGGATACGAAAATCTTCATATTTTCTAGATATGAAAATATGGATACGAAAATCTCCATATTTTCATGGATACGAAAATCTCCATATTTTCATGGATACAAAAATATGGATACGAAAATCTTGATAAATGCAGTTCCTCGTAGATTCGGAGCAATCTAAATAGAATAGAAGGAACCACTGGACGACAGATCTGGATCTTCTCCTTAGATTTTTGCAATTCAACGACGGTAGTAGATCCATAGAGCAGGAAAAAAGCTGGGTTTTCTCGGTGAAAGCACCAAAGTGTTTGTACCAAAATTGGGCACAACACCATTTGGAAGTGTTTGAAGAGATAAAATGAAGAAATTAAATGTAAAAAGAGGATTATCTAACAAGCACTCCAGACAATAATCAGAAAAACAGCAAAGAACACAGAGATTTAGAGCGGTTCGGCGTGTTGCCTACGTCCACTATGAAATGATTGATCTTTATTAACTTTTTCTTGCTGGTTACAGCTGATTACAACAGTAGATCTCAAATACAACAGTGAAATTCGAGTACAATGGTGAATTCGACAGAGTCTGGACATCAGAGAGCAAAATGATCCATTTTCTATAGGTTCTGGGCTGCTATTTATAGGCGTAGGTTGCAAATATCTCGCCCAGATCTCGGGAGACCTCTTCTGGCACGTGGGTGGGCCCACGTGATCGATCCCACGCGATTTGCACCCGGTCCATGATCGATACGAACGAATTTCGTATCGATCAAGATTTGACCCAATCGAGTCGAAATTGGGCATGAACATTCCTTAGGTTGTACGCAAGCTTCTGTGAAAATTTCGTAGCATTTGGACTTGTAGATTGTGAGTTATGATCGATGCAAGCTCGGGTTTTATGTAGGCTGCCTTGTTCGAATCGATACCTTCGTATCGATCAATTCGAATCGCTTTCGAGCACGTGCCTGCAAGTTGACGTGGCACTATCTCCTCGGATCGATCCACTTTTCATGCCATGTTGACTGCTTCCTTATTCGTATCCATAATCTAAGCCTTGTTCGTATCGATCTGAATGGTTTCGTTCTGTTCGTATCGGTCGCCTTGCTCTATTCGTATCGATCGGTTGCTCTATCATATTCGTACCGATCGATTGTTCTGTTATATTCGTACCAATCGAGTGCTTGGGTTTGTTCGTATCGATGGGAAGTGTCTACTTTGTATCGATCTGTGGTTGATCGATACGAAGTATGTATGATGTTTGATCAACACGAACTAGACACTTGTATTGCAGTCGATGGATATGAAATAGGCAATAGCTGATCGATTCGAAGTGGGCATGCCTTCTGATGGATACGAAGAAGGCCATCCTTGATGGATACGAACAAGACAACTACTGATCGATACGAAGTGGAGTTGTTTGCTGATGGAGTCGAATAGATCGATACGAATAAAGCATATTCCCCTGATGGATACGAAGTAATGCGTTTTGACAAATACGAATAGATGGACGGGAATTGATGGAGACGGCCTAACCGATACGAAATGATGGATGCAATTGAGAGGATTTCTTTGGCTTGCATCGATCATATCTTGAGCATACGAACTCGGATTGACTTGAAATTTGGAACGTTGCCTTTCATAGCTTTGCTTGTCATGTCTTGTCAATTGTAGCTTGATCCGGACTCGGACAAAATTCATCGATACCCATAGTGAGCCTGCGTATAACCGATCTTCGGAACAGACTGTCCTTGGTTCCCAGTTAAGTTCCTGGTATCATGGCCTTGCCAAAAGGTGGGATAACATTTGCCCCCCAAAGTACGTCTTGTGAGAACATGACGTGCTTTGAAAAGCTGCAATATTCATTTTGAATAGTTCCATCTTACTTGTCAAACAGTTATCGTCTTTTCGTTGAAAGCTGTGACCTTTGATTGATCCATAGAAACATAAATTGTGTAATGTAGACTATCAATTGTTGTACTGTGTATTGTTGTAATTGATCGATGTATGATAGTAATTTGTCGCTTGTTGTTGTAATTGTCACTAGACAAGTATTCAATTCCCGCGAATTTTAAAGATTAGATGTTAGTTCATTATACATGAATGTATGTTACCCTGATTCCCGTTAACGTTTGTACGTTCACGAGTCATTGTCAGGTTTTCAGTTTTTGTATCGAATTATGTATCGATCCTCTCCTGAATCGACTTGAAATTTGAGTTGTAACGACGCTTGGTGGTCATTTAGGAGTATCCCTTCGTATCGATCCTCTCCTGGATCGATTCGGGATGAATGAACATGAATCTTGTATCGATGGAGTTGAATTATCCAAATATTAATCTATGATGATCTTCGCATCGATGGCTGTGAATCCGTGCAACTCTCAAAATGATGGATACGAAGTTGCGACTTCGTATCGATATGCTAATGAGGGATACGAACAGTGCAACTGGTCCCCCGTGTACTATTCGTATCGACGGATACGAGCCCTTATGGGTTGTGTGTTGATGGACACGAACAGTACAGTTCGCATCGATGTGCCTTGGATGGAGTCGAAAACAGCGGATACGAATAAGTGTTTCATATCGATGGAATCTGGTGCTTCAGAAAAATCTTTGTTGCAAATTTCGTATCGATAAAGCTCGAGTCAATCGACATGAATAACTAATTCGTATCGATCCAGGGAGAAACCGGTTGGAACTGGTCACAATGACTGGAAGGCGAATCGTTTTTCTTCACTTCTTGGGTTCATATATAAATGTTTTGTACTTAACCAAATTTCTCACTTGTCACTATTTTCGTCTAGCCTTTGTATCGATAGAGAACACGAAGAAGAAGATAACTGATTTTGCCTTTGAAACAAACCAAACCTTAACCCTTCCAATCAATTACTAAAACTAGGTAAATTAACTACGAAATCGTATCGAAGGCGATGAGACTTTGAATTCCATGCCGTCCTGCTTGCCTCCGCGATCGGTTCTGGCGATGTGGTGGTCGGAGGTGATCGACATGAGGTCGAGGAGGGAAAAAATGACACTCGAGTTTTGGAGAAGATGAAGTGTGGAGGACAACATGACTTCAATTTCGTATCGGTGAAAAGAAGGAGAATGCTTTGCTTTGCATCGATTTGGGGGATAAGTTTCATATCGAGGAAAAGTGAACTGATAAAATGATGAATTTCGTATCGATCTGGGGTAATGATAGTTCGTGTCGATCAGAGTCGATCGATTCAAAGTCGGATGGCTTCCAATTGAAACAAAGCCTGCTATAAGCAATCGATACGAACTTCACAGCTTTGATCGATACGAACTCCATGGTTTTAGATCAGTGCGAAACTAGCAAGTGTTTGATCGATACGAAATGAAAGTGTTGTACCGATATGAACTTCGCCGCAACCCGACCGATGTAAAGACAATGTGACTTGATCGATTTGAAATCTAAAGTGTACCGATCGATACGAATAGAGCAAGGCAACCGATATGAACAGAACGAAACCATTCAGATCGATACGAACAAGGCTTAGATTATGGATACGAATAAGGAAGCAGTCAACACGGCACGAAAAGTGGATCGATCCGAGGAGTTAGCGCCCCGTCAACTTGTAGGCACGTGCTCGAAAGCGATTCGAATTGATCGATACGAAGGTATCGATTCGAACAAGGCATCCTACATAAAACCCGAGCTTGCATCGATCATAACTCACAATCTACAAGTCCAAATGCTACGAAATTTTCACAGAAGCTTACGTACAACCTAAGGAATGTTCATGCCCAATTTCGACTCGATTGGGTCAAATCTTGATCGATACGAAATTCGTTCGTATCGATCACGGACCAGATGCAAATCGCATGGGATGGATCGCGTGGGCTCACCCACGTACCAGAAGAGGTCTCCCAAGATCTGGGCGAGATATTTGCAACCTACGCCTATAAATAGCAGCCCAAAACCTATAGAAAATGGATCATTTTGCTCTCTGACGTCCAGACTCTACCGAATTCACCATTGTACTCGAATTTCACTGTTGTACTTGAGATCTACTGTTGTAATCAGATGTAACCAGCAAGAAAAAGTTAATAAAGATCAATCATTTCATAGTGGACGTAGGCAACACGCCGAACCACTCTAAATCTTTGTGTTCTTTGTTGTTTTTCTGATTATTGTCTAGAGTGTTTGTTAGATAATCCTCTTTTTACATTTACTTTCTTCATTTTATCTCTTCAAACACTTCCGAAGACACTTCCCATCGATACGAACAAACCCAAGCACTCGATTGGATACGAACAAGACAACTGTTGATCGATACGAAGTGGAGTTGTTTGCTGATGGAGTCGAATAGATCGATACGAATAAAGCATATTCCCCTGATGGATACGAAGTAATGCGTTTTGACGGATACAAATTGATGGACGCGAATTGATGGAGACGACTTAACCGATACGAAATGATGGATGCGATTGCGATGATTTCTTTGGCTTGCATCGATCATATCTTGAGCATATAAACTCGGATTGACTTGAAATTTGGAACGTTGGCTTTCATAGCTTTGCTTGTCATGTCTTGTCAATTGTAGCTTGATCTGGACTCGGACAAAATTTATCGATATCCATAGTGAGCCTGCGTATAACCGATCTTCGGAATGGACTATCCTTGGTTCCCAGTTAAGTTCCTGGTATCACGGCCTTGCCAAAACGCGGGATAACAATTTAATTAAGAAAAGAGTTTCACTTCTTAAAGAGAATTTAATATTTAAAATTCGAGATATGATTAAATCAACTAATGAATTTGATTTTTTTTAAATATAGTGTTAATGTTGTGAATTATTATTTAAAATGAGGTTTTATAAATTATAGTTTATGTTTATAAAAATATAATGAGGATAACTTTTGTTTTCAAAAGTATATTTAAAGTGGTATAATAACTCAATATTATTAGAAATGAGATATTTAAAAAAATAGATTTTGGTTTAGTTAGAGATAATATCTATAATTGGTGAATTAGTAATATGGAATTTATGTATTTATTTGGAGGCGAGATTTTAATTTGAGCTTTGATTTAGTTTAGATAATAATTTGGTTTAGGATTTTGTTTAAATATTTTGTTAAGAATAATAAGGCTAAAGCAAATAATTTGATTACATTGCTTAATGAACTTTGGGCCTTGGTTTCAAGTCCATTAGCCATTACTTAACCTAATACCCTAAATCCTTTAGCCTAACCCAAATCAAAACCTCCTGAACATCAAAAATTCACGTTCTTTCTTCATAAACTAAGAAAATGGTGACAAAGGAAAACTAATTCAGCCCTAAATAAAATCATAGCAATTTGAAGAAAAATCAATAAATCATAAGAAAAGAAGGTATGAGATCTTAGTCTTCTTCTCTATTTGATGCTATCATCAATTTAAGGTTTTATTTGATGTTTGATTTCTGAAATTATTGGGTTTAGGGCTGTTTAGTGGTAAAATCAAATTGAAGAAGATTTTGTAGTGGTTAAGAAGAGAAGTAGTGATCATCTTTAACTTTTCTTCATCTTGTGCAATAAGAGGCGAGTTAATCATTCACACTACTACCTCTAATCCTCGAGAATAATTGTTAATTGCTATTTGAATTGGATTGGATGGTTTGTTGATTGAATTGCTTTCAATTTGATTGTGAATTTTTTGCTTGAGTTTAAGTGATTATTAGATTGTTTACTAAAAATAAAATATGAAAATCACTACTGTAAAACAGCGATATCATGGTGTAATCCAAAATGACTCAATTTTTTGTGTGGTAGAAATATCTTTCAATTAGCTACAAGTTGTCTTTTATTCATATTTCGAAATTTTGCTGATTAATGGGTCGAAATCGAGTTTGAATCTGATAGTGTAGTTCTGCCCTATGTATTTGCTAAGTTGAAACCTGAAATAAAAATCACCATTACTTTTGATTTCTAAGTCATATTTGAGTGAGATTTTTTTCATTTTAAAGGTATTTTTATATGAAACAACTTTTTTATTTTGTGTTTTGCATAATTTTGAAGTTTAAATGGTCGGAAACTCGTTCCTTTGTCGCTGGCCTATCAATGAAAGACAGAGTTAATAAACTTAAATCTGAGAAATTGTTTCGGTCATAACTTTTTAATCATAAGTCAAAATTAGATGATCTTTTTATTGTTTAAAATTTTAGACATTTATCTACAAGTTTCATGTTTTGAGATTTGAAAAATTATGAGATTTATGGGGTCGAAACTGCAGATCTAAAAGCTCTAAATTTGAGTTAAAATATATAAATGGATATGCTTCATATTCAAGTAATTTTATGAAAGAGTTTATTTAAATTTATAAATCTAAAACTTTTTTCTAAATTAGTTTAACTTTCTTTTGTAAATGATTTTAATAAGTAATTATATACATATATTAATTATTTCTAGCATAAAGAGTTATGGATTTGAAGATATGAGTGATTATGGTTTTATAAAATAAGTGAAAACATATACAAGTGGCTTTGGAAATATGGTTTTAAAAAGGCGAGTCTAATTTCTTTCTAAATAATATATATATATATATATATATATATATATATATGTATGTATA
The DNA here is from genome assembly GCA_030737815.1 of Allium fistulosum. Taxonomy (NCBI): domain Eukaryota; kingdom Viridiplantae; phylum Streptophyta; class Magnoliopsida; order Asparagales; family Amaryllidaceae; genus Allium; species Allium fistulosum. The sequence goes on from CM060903.1 coordinate 1,460,511,755, forward strand.
TGTATATGTATGTATATGTATGTATGTATGTATGTATGTATGTATATGTGTGTGTATATATGTGTGTATATATATATATATATGTATATGTATATATATATCAAAATGGATTTGGAAGAATAATAAAAGTGGTTTTAAAATATGGGTTATTAATTAAGTGTTTTATATGGAAATTTGAGACAACTCTGTGTACATAATGTAATTATTGAAAAATTAGGGTTTATGGAATATTTTATCAAACAAGTGAATATTTATTTAAAGTTAAATGATAAGTGGATTTGTGAAAAGTTATAACAAGTTTTTTTTAAATAATAAAAATCAGAGATAAAAATTGTTTTGAGAACCTTAATTCTATAATTTGGGAAGTACTATTATTCGACTTAATGTTATCGATTATTTTAAATGCTTTCGAGTAACGCTTCGTTGAATCCGGTATAACTCATTGAATATAATGTTTGAGTGGAATTTACTAACCCATTAGCGAATACTCGAATTCCACCGGGTAGTATAGGATGCCTTGGTTAAATTTTTGAGATCATATTTGGGAAAGTACTTAACACTTTAGAGTTGTATTCTCTTCTGGTGTGCAATAAGTGGTTGTTATATCCTTAAGAGAATGTAGTTCAGGTTTCCCAGTGGTATCCATAATAAGTGATATTTACTAGCTTTTAGTAAATACTTGGATTTCACCATACGGTATGGGACGTATTGGTCAAATCGTTGTAATTACTTTAGGCGATAGTATTTACTAGCTTTTATATTTACTAGTTTTTACTCTGTCCCATTTAGGAATTTGGACCTTGTATATAAAATGTATAATTGAGATTAGAGAATTGTAAAACTTGTATATTATGTGATTTTAGAGTTTTATTTTGTAGACTCACAATTTGTATATGTATATGAGATTATTATTCCGCTGTGATCTGTGACTGATGCTTATATGATATATTTTTTTGATTTTGAGAAATCGATGTGTCTATTACTTTTTTTTAATACTGTACACGTCAAATTTCAGTTCAGATATTAAGTAAAAAGGTATAAATGACATGTTAGTGTTAGTATAAAGATATATTCTCATTCGATCGCCCTTAACAAGCCGTATTCTCCGGATTAGCAGACGACATTAATTGTAATGTTCTTTGCTAATCTAGGTATCACAGTGGAGTCGTTACAAATGACTTCCAACCTCTCTTACTTGATCTCTGTGGCAAGGAGGATATTGATCCCGAGTTTCTACTTAAGTCCGACCATTGTGCGGCCCAATGAAGACTCTGAAACATTGGTGATAATCACATCGTCATCAGACTGGGCTCCCTATAAGTCATCAGCTCCCTCACCTAGCAAAGCATCGATCATTTGCTCATCGAGACTGAGAGTCTCTTCAGCCGGAGCACTAGTATTCGTTGTTGAAAGTGCTGCAAAGGATCATAATATGGAATATAATCTAAGTTATCTACTAGTGTGGAATATGAGTATAAAAAGTAAATAGTAAAGTAAATGACACCAGTGATTTTTATACTGGTTCGAACTTCCGTTGTACGTCCAGTCCCAGACTCCTTCTAGAATTTAACTATCAACCCTCTCTTAACCCGGAGGAATAGGTATTACACCGCCTGAGCAACCGAACATGACTTCTACCGCCTAGACAACTGAATAGGACTTCTACCGCCTGAGCAACCGAACATGACTTCAACAATGCAGAGAATTTTCTTAACTGATTGTGCTCTTTGGATAGCATGGATAAGTCTTTAGAGTACACCCTTCTTATAATCTTCTCCTTTGTGGTATATAGTGTAGTTCGTGAAGATTGTAAGTTTATTTAATCACAAATGAATTTGTGCTTGATAGTGTAAGTGATTAGAACGAGATTTGTAAGAAAATGGTAGAATATTTAAATAATAAGTATACGAGAATAGATTCATAAATTAAGTAATTAAAACAACTGAAATGAAGGCTAAATATAGATTTTAAGTGGTGCAATTCTTCGTGAAGAGTTACGGTCAAAAGATACAGAAACAACTCTTGAATCAAGGGTTGTTTCTATTTGTTGAATGGAAGTGACCGTTCAGAAAATAGTCGTTATGCATTTTCAGTCGATTGAGGAAAAGATTCCAGTCTACGGAATATTCCAAAACTTTTGAATTAAAAGTTTTATATTGAAAAGACCCATAATTCAGTCGACTGAATAGGGTGGTTCAGTCGACTGAACCTTCAAGTGCGCTGTGCATATGCACAAGTATTCAGTCGACTAAACCTCCTGATTCAGTCGGCTGAATTTTCTATTTCTGCCATATTAAAAGTTCTTTTGAAACTATTTTTCAATGGAACTTGAAATAAACGTAGTACATTGAATGTATATGATTTGAAAATAATTTTTAAATACTTGTGTGTGTGCATATACCACCCAGGAGAGATTTTAAAAATAATTAACTACTAGACTAGACTTTAGACAAACCATAAATAATTTTGAAATTTCTCTCTGAATTCTTGGCCTGCAATCTATTGTCGAGTAGAATAACATCTTCTCCTGCAAATATGGTTAGTTCACAAAATATTTACTTATATAGTTGTCGTGATCAAAACATCAAAATGCAAGGTTCTAACATTCTCCCCCTTTTTGATGATGAAAACTATGTAAGTCTAGAAAAATTTATAAAAATGATTGTTACTCCCTTTGAATAAATATTCTATCTACTTACCTGCTGAACAATTATATTTCTCCCTCTTTGTCATCGACAAAATGGAATATATATATATATATATATATATATAGAATGATAAGTATATATATATATAAGCCCATACACACAAATCTAGATAAATAACAACAACATCATAGATAAACATGTTTCAAAAATAACAACATCAGACAAATAACAATAAACAACATCAAATATGCAATGTAACATCATAAGGAATAACAAGAATTAAAACAACATGAATTAAAAAGATAGATGGGCATAAACTAAGATAAAGAAATCTAAACCTCCTCACCATCCGATCCTTCCTCTTCTTTTTCCTCCTCGGATGTAGACCATGTGAAGGGAGCAGGATTCTCGACAATACTTTTAGAAGTAGAGCCGGTACATGAAAATTTCTCCCATATCTTGTTCAAGAAGCCCTTGATGGAATCAAGCTTCTTATTGGTCTTGACGACATACTTTTCGACGGTGACCAATCGTCATCCGAGCTTGCTTTGATTTCGGGAGAGAGTGGCAAGGGCTTACTTTGGATTGAATTCACCTTGAAGCTCTTGGATTTCATCGTATTCTTCTTCTTCCATTGGATGGGAAGGTTGTGTGGAGGAAGAGGCAATGTGCGTATCTCGGGGTTGTGGAATCCCTTGCTCTCTATTGGCCGCCCATTGTTGGAAACTAATGGTTTGTTTAGGTTGGGGGCATTTGTGAAAATTCATAAGACTTAAAGTCTTAGAGTTTAGTTCGCCAACAGTAATGAAGTCGGCATCGGGTAAGGTGACTCAAAGATTCATAAGTGCCCATTATATAAGCTATGTAGAAGATGGTCTTATAACTCTGCTTATGATTTACGGTTAGGAATTCATCAAGGATAACTCTAGCCCAATTTACATTTTTTGAAGAGTAAATGGCGTAGAGAGCTTGAAAATCGCATTTGTAAAGCTTCTCGTAACTCTCGGTATGAGGTTGAAGAGATCGGATAAGAGCATGGTGTAGAATATGCGCCTTTGGTCGCAAGCAATAGATTTGAGCACGGTCAAGTCGTCGGACAGAAATCTATGGGAGACTTTATCTCTATTATCCATGTCGACATCAATGTCGTTGATAATAGCTCCATCAGATGGACAACGAAGAATATGTCCGAGTCGTTCAAGTGGGAGATAGATCCGGACGCCGCAAACTAACGTCCATATGCAATCATCTTTATTTCTTGGATCTTGGTGATCCAAGTTCATGTTTGCAAAGAATAATTTGATGAGAAGGGGATAAATCTTAACATTGTTGGCATCAAACCCAATCAAGCTATCAATCCCACTAGCTTCAGCAATCTCGCGAATGGCATAGGCGTTGAAATCGAGAAACTTTACAAAGGAGCCATTAAAACATATTGATCTTTTCATAGCATTAAATCGTGTAACTGCAGTTTCGTTATGGAGCCATGATCTGATTTGACTTTCCGAAGGTCCGGCGAAGGGTTTACGTGCTCTTTTAGTTCTTGGGGCCATTGAATTAATTTGATTTGGAGGTAAAAGAATTGATTTGAAAAATGGAGGCTAGGGTTTTGTTTGCTGCAAGAAGTAAGGGTTTAATGGAAATGAAGAGATAGTTATATAGGTTTGGTGAAAAGGTGTGTGGGGAAGTGTGTAGGCAGGTTTTTGAAAACAAAAATTATACGAATCAGACGAGTGAAATGAAGCAGTCAGTCGACTGATATGTAGGAAAATCTATTCCGCGTGTTTGCAGTGTAAAAATTGCAAATTTAGTCGACTGTTTTTATATAGTTAGTCGGCTAGTTTCTGAAACAAATTGGAGTACATATGAAGATTCAGTCGACTGATTTCAAAGTTCAGTCAACTGATATGCGGAAAAATTATTGCCGTGACTTTATAGTTGAAAATAAGGCAATTTCAGTCGACTGTTGTGATGGGGTCAGTCGGATGAACTTAGAACTACAAATACTTTTCTTTGAATGTTCAGTCGACTGTTTTGCTCCAAACAATCGACTGAAACTGCTGTTTTTTTAACAACGCTTTACTTGAAGTTTTAATTTAACATAACTAATTTATGTATATATATATATACTTATTATTTTTTAAATTATAATCTACTAGAAAACAAAATTATATCCTTATTTAATAGAAAAACATACAACACATACAAAATCAATATACACGAAGTCTTAGTTTTTAGAAGATTTTGAATCATTCGAATGTGGTTCAACGTTCGTAATTTCTTGCAATGGATGGATAGGTGACCATACATTACTACGTTGCCAGGAGTTTGGCGACACCTGAGGACGTTGAGGGCTTCGTTCCCAAGGGTTTGGTGGTACTTGAGAACGTTGTGGTGATGGTTGATGAATGCATTGCTTCGAGGATGATCTGCAAAATTTCAAAGCGAATTGTTCTAAGAAGCTCAAGCGTTTAGCATTCACTTTCTATTCATAGTACATCTTACATTGAAGTTCTAGAGTCTCTCTTTGATAATGGTGAATATCATCAATTTTATCTTTAGTGGATGGAGAGCCAAAACCTTAGTTACATTTAGCTCTTTTCTCCTGTGGCGTATACCCAGTGTGATGTTTCGGTGAAGGTGTAATCTTAACTGGGATGTACACAGGAGTTGAGTTGTTGGAGTTTTTTATGGTTTAGAAGTGGAAGTGCTGAAAACTATAGAAGATTGATTTGATCCTTCTTGAGAAGACATTATGGAGATTGTGCAAAATTTGAAAAAGATTGGGCCAAAAAAAAATTTGAATGAGATAGGTTACTGAAAAAGGTGAGTTGAAAAATTTAGAATTGAAGCCTTTGTATACTGATAATAAACACTATTCTCAGGTTAAAGCAAGGTGTGGAGCAGAACGTTTGAATGTTTTTAACCATGGAAAAAATGAGTGGTAGATAATCATAAGGAATAATGACCGGACATGTAAATAGAGGTGGGTAAAAGTTGTTAAACCAAGAAACATTATAGCATGATGGAATAACATACAACTTCCTTACTAGTGAATTGAGATCGAGTGCCAACAGCTCCATTTTTCAAAAAATTTATTTTTGAAAAAGAAATTTTTTTTTTCAAAATTTTATAAAATAAATTTTAATTATAAATCATGCAAAGATATAACACCTAATTCTCGACGTAATGTAATAAAAATATTTTAATTTAATGGTTTAGTAAATATATCAGCTAACTGATTTTCTGAAGGAACAAAATCTAATGATATATTGCCTTTTTCTATATTATCTCGAAGAAAATGATGTCTAATATCGATGTGTTTAGTTCTAGAATGATTTATTGGATTTTTGATAAATTTATTGCACATGTATTATTACAGAAATTTGTTGAATTAGAAAGGTTTATTCCAAAATCTTGTAGTGTTTGCTGCATGTAGATTACTTGAGCACATGCCAAAGCAGCAGAGATATATTCTGCTTTACACGTCGAAAGTGAAACGCAATTTTGTTTCTTACTAAACCAAGATACTAAAGATCGTCCAATAAAGTGACAAGTACCACTAGTACTCTTTCGATCCGTTCAACATCCTCCAACATCAGCATCACTATATGATACTAATTCAAAAGGACATTCTTTTGGATAAAAGAGACCGTATTCTTTAGTCTTGCTTAAGTATCGCAAAATTCGCTTCACTGCCTGCAAATGTGATTCTTTGGAATTTGCTTGAAATTGTGCACACAAGCATACACTCATCATTATATCTGGTTGACTAGTAGTTAAATATAGTAATGAACCAATCATACTACGATATAGTTTTTGGTCAACACTTTTGACATTTTCATCTCTATCGAGATGTACTGTAGTACTCATAGGAGTTTGTTTAGTATAAGTGTTTTCCATACCAAATTGTTTTGTGAGATTATTACAATATTTTTCTTGATCAATAAAAATTCCATTACTTAATTTTTTAATTTGTAAACCAAGAAAATATGAAAGTTATCCCATGTGAGGCATTTCAAATTCTCTTGTCATAATTTCTGAAAATTCTTGACATAATTTTTCGTTTATAGAACCAAAAATAATGTCATCTACGTAGATTTGAATTATTAAGATATCGTTTTTATCTTGTTTTATAAATAAAGTTTGATCTACTCTACCAATTTTAAAACCAGAATTAATTAAATAATTTTTAAGAAGCTCATACCAAGCATGAGGTGCCTGTTTTAGACCGTATAAAGCCTTTTTTAATTTATAAACATGATCTGGAAATTTTTCATGTGCGAATAAAGGAGGTTGTTCTACATATACATTTTCTTTTATAAAACCATTTAAGAAAGCACTTTTTACATCCATTTGATATAGTTTAAAATTATTAAAACATTCATAAGCTAATAAAATACGTATAGCTTCTAGATGAGCTACCGGTGCAAATGTTTCATCATAGTCTATTCCTTCTTCTTGATTATAACCTTGAGCAACTAGCCTAGCTTTATTTCGAATAATATTTCCTTACTTGTCAGCTTTATTTTTGTAAACCCATTTTGTACCGATAACCGCTTGATCACTTTGTCTGGGAACCACGTCCCAAACGCCATTACGTTTAAATTGATTTAGTTCTTCTTACATAGCTATAACCTAGTAATCATCAATTGATGCTACTTTAGCATTTTTGGGTTCAATGTTTGAAAGAAAAGCTACGTGACCCATTTGAATTAGTTGATTTCGTGTTCTTACGTTAGTATTTATTTCTCCAATGATATTTTCAACAGGATGATTTCTTAGAAGTCTTGGTGGAGTTCTTATTTCATTATTGTTGTTGTCTACATTATTTTCAATATTTTCAAAATCATTATCTGAATTATTTGATTTAGAAACAATTTCTTCATCTTTAATTTTATGATTAAATTTGAAATTTTCATCGAATGACACATGAAGTGTTTCTTCGATAATTTTAGTTCTTTTATTATAAATTCTGTAAGCTTTGCTTCGTTCCGAATATCCAATAAATATTCCTTCATCGGATTTTGGATCGAATTTTCCAAGTTTATCTTTTGTATTTAATATAAAACATTTTGAACCAAAAACTTTAAAACAAGATATGTTGGGTTTCCTTCCATTAAAAAGCTCATATGGGGTATGTTTTGTTAATGGTCTAATGGAAACTCTATTTAAAAAATAACAAGCAGTTGCTACAGCTTCTGCCCAAAAATGTTTTGGTAAAGTACTTCCATTTAATAAAGTTCTAGCATATCCTTGAAGTGTTCTATTTTTCCTTTCTACAACTCCATTTTATTGTGGAGTTCTAGAAAATGAAAACTTTTGAACAATTCCTTTCTTATTACAGTAATTTTCAAAAAATTCATTTTCGAATTCACCACCATGATCGCTCCGAATATTTTTAATTTTCAAATTTTTAATATTTTGGATTCTTTTACCAAATATTTTAAAATTTTCAAAAGTATCACTTTTATTTTTCAAAAATATTATCCAAGTAAATCTTGAAAAATCATCTACAATTATAAACATATCTACTATGGTTTATTGATTGAACTTGAGTTGGTCCAAAGAGATCCAAATGTAATAACTCAAGTGGTTGTAATGTAGAAATCATTTTCTTTGATTTAAAAGAAGATTTTATTAATTTTCCTAATTGACAAGCTACTTTTTACTTTGAAATTAATTTTTGGTAGACCTTTAACTAAATTATTCTTAGATAATTTGTTTATTGCTTTAAAATTTATGTGACAAAATCTTTTGTGCCATAACCAAGGATCATTTTTATTAGGCACATATTTGTGTTATGATTGACTTTCATATTTAATATATAAATATTTCTTTCTCTGGTTCCTTCAAATATAAGATTATTATTTTGATCAAATATGTTGCATTTATTTTCTGAAAAAGTTATATTGAAACCTTTATCACGTAGTTGACTTATACTTAGTAAATTATGTTTTAAATTCTTAACTAGTAAAACATTTGTACTAAGAGGTAAGTTAGATGTACCGTCATTGCTCACATCGCCTTTGCTGATGATATAGCCTTTGGAATTATCTCCAAATGTGACAGATCCTCCATCTGAGCAGATAATGTTGGTCAGCATATCTTTGTTTCCTGTCATATGTTTTGAGCAACCACTGTCTAGTATCCACTTTCCTCTTTTCTTAGTTGGTACCTGCAAAAAATATAAAAATGACGTTGGTACCCACTTTTTATCAGGGTCCTAAGAGTAAGGTCTTAGGAAGCCAAACCTAAGAGGGTTTAAAATTCCCTTTATAAGTAAAATCTTTATTTTTATTAATTGAATTTATAAAAGATTTATATACTTATTTCCGACTAAATTGTTATTAGTTTTTGGTACCCAAATGTTTATAGTATTTGTGTTGCCAATATCTTTATTTTGAGTAAAAACCTTTGGTTTTGGTTTTGCTTTTACAAAATTGTTATATGACTTGAAATTTTTATAAGATATGTTATTATTCTTTGAGCTAGTCTTTGAAGAATTTTTATATCCTAGTCCATTCTTATTAGTAGTAGTTTGAGAATTACAGATAATCTTAGAAAGATTTTCTCTTCCTTTATTAAAATTTGATACATTTTTAGTGATATTCTCTAACTCAGTTTTGAGACTGGTATTTTTTAATTCAAAAATTTTGACATTTGATTTTAAATCATGATTTTCTGAAGCTAATGTCATATTATTTTCTTTTTGCACTTCTACTTTATTTGACAGCATAATGAGTTGAGAATAAACATTAGACAAAGATTCTTGTGTATTAACAAGTTCTTCTTCTAGGATTTTCTTTTCATCTCTTAGCATATCAACTTCTATTTTCAGTTCTATTTAATTTTTCTAGTGCATCTTTATACTTTCTTTTAACTTCCATGAGTTTATCTAACAGCTTTGAATTTATACTAATTAAATCATCAAAATTTAAATTGCTTACATCGTTAGTCAAAGCCATAAAACAGATGTTGGCTTGTTTAGAATCGCTGTCTGTGTCACTGTTTGATGATGAAGACGATTTTGAATCATTTTATGTAACAGAGAATACTTGCTTCTTTTTTTACTTGTCGTTCTTATTCTTGAATCTGTCTTTCTTTCTATCGGGACAGTCTTTCTTCATGTGACCCTTCTTATGACATTCATAACATTCGAGATTCGAAATTGGCGGTTTACTGGAATTGTCTCTCCTGTTGTTTCCGAACTACTTGTTCTTTCTAAATTTTAAAACCTTTTTGAAATTATTTGCAATCAATGCCATGTCATCTTCATCTGAATCTGAATCTTTTTGTTCAGCTTTGAAGGCAATATTCTTTTTATCTTGGGCTTGATCTTGTTTTGCTTGCAAATTAACTTCATATGACATTAGATTTCCAATTTACTCTTTAGATTTGAAGGTAGAAATGTCATTAGCTTCTTCAATAGCTAATACTTTTCGTTCCCATTCACCCGTTAAAGAGTTTAGAATTTTTGAGACAATATCAAAATCTAAATTTTTTTCTCCTAGTGCTAATAGTGGAAGATGTATGTCTTGGAATCTAGAATACATGTCATTTATAGTTTCATCTGGTCTCATTTTGAAATTTTGGAACTGATTTTGAGCATAGAAATCTTGCTTTGCTTAACTTTGTTAGTTCCTTCATGTTTGAATTTAAGAGTTCTCCAAATTTCATAAGCAGTTGTACACATGCTAACTCTATTAAATTCATTTTTATCTAAGGCACAAAATAACATATTCATGGCTTTTGCATTCGATGTAGCATCTAACTTTTATGTATTTGACCATTCTGCAAATGGTGTAGTAGGTATAGTGTATTCACTTTGAGTAATATTCCAAGTACCATATCCATTTTCTTGCATAAAGATTCTCATTCGAGTTTACCAGTAATTATAATTCAAACCGTTAAATAGTGGTGGTCGTGCAGTGGATTGACCTTCAACAAAACTTGTGTTAGTGTTATTTTCCATATTAACTGAATTTCAAATAACTGTGTTATGGTTATATGATAGCCTTGCTCTGGTACCAATGAAAGTGCTGCTAAGGATCGTAATATGGAATAAAATCTAAGTTATCTACTAGTGCGAAATATGAGTATAAAAAGTAAATATAAAGTAAATGACACTAGGGATTTTTATATTGGTTCGAACTTCCGTTCTACGTCCAGTCCCAGGCTCCTTCTGGAATTTAACTATCAACCCTCTCTTAACCCGGAGGAACTGGTATTACATCGCCTGAGCAACCAAACGGGACTTCTACCGCCTAGACAACTAAATAGGACTTCTACCGTCTGAGCAATCGAACAAGACTTCAACAATACAGAGAATTTCCTTGACTAATTGTGCTCTTTTGATAGCACGGATAAGTCTTTAGAGTACATCCTTCCTAGAACCTTCTCCTTTGTGGTATATAGTGTAGTTCATGAAGATTGGAAGTTTATTTAATCACAAATTAGTTTGTGCTTGAATTTGCAAGTGATTAGAACGAGATTTGAAAGCAAATGGAAGAATATTTAAATAATAAGTATATGAGAATAGATTCAGAAATTAAGTAATTAAAACAACTGAAATGAAGACTATATATAGAGTTTAAATGGTGCAATTCTTCGTGAAGAGTTACGGTTAAAAGATACGGAAACAACTCTTGAATTAAGGGTTGTTTCTGTTCGTTGAATGGAAGTGACCGTTCAAAAAATAGCCGTTATGCATTTTAAATCGATTGAGGAAAAGATTTCAGTCTACTGAATATTCAAAAAAATTTGAATTAAAAGTTTCATATTGAAAAGACCCATAATTCAGTCGACTGAATAGGGTGGTTCAGCCGACTGAACCTTTAAGTGCACTGTGCACGTGCACAAGTATTTAGTCGACTGAACCTCCTGATTTAGTCGGCTGAATTCTCTATATCTGCCATATTAAAGGTTCTTTTGAAACTTCTTGTCAATAGAATTTGAATTAAACGAAGTACTTTGAGTGTATATGGTTTGAAAATAATTTTTAAATACTTGTGTGTGTGCATATACCACCTAGGTGGATTTTAACAATAATCAACTACTATACTAGACTATAGACAAATGATTAATAATTTTGAAACTTCTCTTTGAATTCTTGGTATGCAATCTATTATCGAGTAGAATAGCATCTTCTCCTGCAAAAATGGTTAGTTCACATAATGTTTACTTATATAGTTGTCATGATCAAAACATCAAAATACAAGTTTCTAACAGTTGTTGTAGTAGTGATGGCTACTGACTTTGTCACAGGTGCATGTTGCCCTGGCTGGGAATCTTTAGGAGGAAGTGGAGCGGTTGCAGGCCACCTAGAGAAACACAAAACAAGAGATTAGCAACATTGATCGGCATCACGTCGACTCTCTGAAATATCAGGGAAGTCAAGAAGATACCTCTCCAGTTTGGAGCTCTACATGAGCCAGAGTGCTACCGGAGGCCCCTCCGGAATAGGAGAGAGAGAGCGGTAGATTTCCGAATCTGTGACCTCTCCAGATCATACCCAGAATCAACGGTGGAGTTAGGAGCAGCTTGAGTCCTAAGGTTTGAAAACCTGAAGCATTATGCTGCACTCGTCCAGAACCTTCGCTTATTTCCTTTTGTGTGGTTATGGCAAGCTCCGGATGGATAAGAAGTAGGTCGTCGTGTAAAATCTGGTGCTCATCTTTCACTCGGATATCCTTCTCGAACTGTTCCAGATCCACCTCAACGCCTTAGAGAAATTCCTTCTCTTCCTCAATGATAAGCTCCCAGGCGCATGTAAGGAGTCTGGGATAATCATCTTTAAGCTATTCAAGATTTCTAAACTTAGGCACAATGGCATTATATTGACTAAGTAATGGCTCTAACCTCTCCATGACCCGCTCCTCTGCCTGTTGTTCTGAAGCTTCAACTTCTCCCTTCACAAGAGCATCTACATCCCAGGCTCGTTCAAGTGCTATGTCCCTCTCTTCCCTGATAGTGACTAACCCGTCTCATGATTCCTGAGCAATTTGTTTTGCTTCATCTTTTTCTTTGGTTTCGCGCTCGAGTTTGGTTTTTAGCTCAACCACATTTCTTCTAGTGGCATCTTTTTCTAGAACTAGCTCACGACTTCGGTGATGTCCCTCTTCGATTTCATTGAGTGCTTGGACTTTTCAGCTTCGAGTGCTTTGATAGCCTTTTCTACTTCAGCCAAGGATTTTCTCAGATTCTTGACCTTAGCATCAACGGCGGCTATGATTCTTTTATTGTTGGCCTCGATAAGCTTTTGATTCTTGATCTCCTACAGCCTATCTTTTGAGGCCTTAGAAATCTTTTTGGCCACTTTCGCCGACTCGTTGTACTGGTGGTAAATATCGGTCACGCATGCCATAGTCCTTTCTTGGACATCCATTGGAAATCTCTTTAGGTTGGGCACAAACATAAGCCCTTCAAAACAGATGTTTGGAAATTGATCCTTCCGTTCAGCTATATGAACATTGGCTGCAAGCTGTTTAGTTGGATTGACCAGAGCAACGACAGTTTCTTTGCCAGGCCTTTGATGAGAAGTCTCGGAGCCACCTTTATAATGCCTATGCTCGAAGGACCGGCTAGAGTGGGATAGTGCCATGGGCTATATAGGAATAGAGGTAGGAAGTGGAGCTCGAGAAGTGTTAGTCGATGAAATCTCGTCACGCCATCAGGTTGCCTGTCCGTACCTCTAAAAGGAGGTGATCTGGATCTAGGCCGACGCATAGAAGCAGAATCATGTGAAGAACGATCCCTATCATAACTACTCCTATTCTGGTCATCCATGTCGTCGCAAGATAGGTGGCTTGAATCGTAATCTCGACCACTGCCTTGGTGGTACGAACCCTACCAGGGCCTTCGAGTTAGATGCACTTTCTCCTCCAGGGATCAATATGTATATTTCCTTTTCTCCATAGAACCTACAAAGGAAAGAAAAATGGGTTAGATTTGATAAAAAAGGACACAAGTCAAGTGCGAGTGTCGTGAAATGCACGTGCAAGTTAGTGTCCTAATGTCCCCCAACGGACCATGTACTGGAGCCTTGCATACAGGACTAATCTTCCTACACTAGTAGGAATCTGTCCCATCTTTGAAAATCTATCCACAAAAGGAAGAGATGGAGTCTGCTCTACTGTTGTAACCGGTGGAGGCTGGTCAGAAATTTGTCCTTTATAAAGCTTAACAACGAGCTTCCTCTTGGAAGCAAGTGATTACTCATCTAAAGACTTCTTAGCCACCGGTTCGTGACTTGAATGTAAGTCGTCATCGCTAGCCTCATTACCGACGCCTAATATTTCACCTTCCTTAACGTTGCCTTAAGCCTCCTCGACATCTTGGCAAAGGACTGGGGGCACATCATGGCTGACATGACCAGCTTCTAGCTGAATACAGCCACCTACTACTACTTCTAGCAAGTTGAAGACCAAGAGACGCTCATCAGTTTTAAGGGACCTAATCTCCCTATCTTCCTTTGGAACATTCCTAAGTGTTGTAATGGCGATTTGATAAATATCTCCATTGAGTCTCAAAGGAACATTTGCATAATTCAGAAAACTATGTTAATCAGAATGCGACTTGACTGAAACTTTCACACTATAGTTTAGGAAAGCACTTACATCCTACTAACCACCATCGTGCGAACTAAGTGGACAACGCACATAAAACCATTCACTTTTAAAATAGCTAAGCTTATTCTAAGCACTAGTCATAACTCAACAACTGCTGATTGGCTTGAGATAAGTGAACGATAGACTTACTTTTGGTCGCTTGAAGCTATAGATGAATCGAATATCCTCTTCGGTCGGTTCACGATTTAAGCATTCAAGGAAAACCATGTATGTGCCCTGGAGAAATGCATAGCTGTTCGGATGCAGTTGAGCTAAAGCAAGTCTCATAAATGGAGCATTTGATGGATGAACAGATTAATTGGTGGTACACCCCTAGCTAGGCACATATATCTGTTATAGGCGGCATAACCTTCGGGAGGGAGATAAGCCCTTTGGTGATGAGATGGGACCAATACCTCATTATACGGGATTCCATGCTTTATGCAAATTCGATGAAGAGATGCCTCGTTAGCTTTCAAAGCGGTTGAATCCGCTGGATCTTCTAAGAATATGGCATCCTCAAGTGTATCAGGAGCTGGCTCTATAATACCTAATGCTCCCAGATTTGGAGAGTTAGCTGGAGCATAATGTGAGCTTTCAGGTTGTTTTGATTGTTCACCCGGAGTGTATCAGGTAGAAAGTGTCGCTGAACTTGACTCGGCATCTAATTCAACATGTGTGGAAGCTTGATCACTAGTCATTGCAGCTAAATGCTCGATGCGTCTGGAACCCATAGCTATCAAACTTGTTAGATAGTCATAGTTAAATGGATTAACCTATCCCCTCGTGCTAAGTGTTATCTAGTGAGGTGTGTGCAATACAGTATTATACAATTTAGAATTATACAACAATAATGACGAGACTCGGGAGTTCAACTGGTGTGACCATCATTGCTGACCGTCCCAACCGGCCTTCACGTCGATAGTTGAACATTAAGAATTTTTTCCAAGTTTAGGATCTGATGTTAGCATGTCATAGTATGATGTTCATATTCGAGGCGTACGCATTCATCTAAGTTCGAATTCATACAAGCGTGCATGTCCAAGAATTCAAGTCTGTATCCAGTAATGGTATAGCCAAAAGAATCCAAGTTCAAAGTCATATGCATGGGTCTGCAAAGACACGCAAATATACAAGGAAAAATATTGTATAGTCTAAAGTGTACAAGGCAGAAAACATGAAATTTACCTTAAGTATGGTATTGTCACCGACCGCATACCTAGAGGACCCTACCCCTTTGTGAATTCTATCACAACCGCTCCAACAGCCGATCCCAAACCGAAATTTGCCAATGCACCCAAGCTAGCCCCATCTCTACCTTATTCCAACTCGCTTTCCACCTAATATCAAAACCCACCTATGTATGAAATCGCAATCAAA
Organism: Allium fistulosum; assembly: GCA_030737815.1. Lineage (NCBI taxonomy): Eukaryota > Viridiplantae > Streptophyta > Magnoliopsida > Asparagales > Amaryllidaceae > Allium > Allium fistulosum. Next base: position 1,460,527,392 of record CM060903.1, read on the forward strand.
CCGGTTCAAGAAGTCGGGTTTCAAAACTCAAAGGGATCCAACCCCAAGATCTACGCTATTGCAATGGAAATTGATTGATTTGGATCGTGGGCAAGAGATGGTGATGTAGGAGGCGGGATTTGATTGGGGGTAATGGTGGGTTTAAATGATTAGTTGATTTTCTCGATTTCAATCTTTTAATGGCGGCCTGGGCAGTAGGGTTTAGTGACCAGAAAATGAAGTCAAGCGAGAAAGAAAGAGTAGAGGCAATGGTATATATACCGTATGCGACCCAATATTCTCAGGTCAAAAAATTAAAAAAATGGTTTAGTGTGGGATCGGTGCCGAAACCCTTCCTATGGGGACCAGTATCGAATAACACCATATACCTAAGAAATGATGGACTTGTCATTATCGCTCAAGGGAAGTTGGCAACGACCTATAGGCATATGAACATGCTTGAAAATCAATGACGATAATGTATACAAGAACGTGTGGGCATGCGTGCACCCTTAACATTTGATTTCCCAAATCAATGGAATTAGAATTTTAACTAGGATTTTCAGAAAAGAAATCAGTTCGGATGATCGAAATCTATTAGGTCAATTAGTTAGCTCAATGGAACCAAGCATGAAAAATTATCAAGAGACTGTGCCTTGGTATTTATAGTGTCGAATGCCGACATAGCATCATAACGAATCATTATGGACATGACTTTTCACAGAAATGATTCTTGGAAACGATGGCAACCATTCAAAAAAAGGAGTGGAATCCTTTACAGCGATTCTAACTTGTCTCAATTCAAAGCACATTACGTTCGAAACGAGATGTACTTTGAAAGCAAGTGTTATCCAGCCTTTTGGCCCGGCTTTATTCAGGTTGACTGGACAAGTTAGACTCAATGATTATCGGGGAAAGCAGCCCAGAGAGATGATCCTAGGGTCCAGGAACGAAGTACAGACAAGACCATGAGATGATGGTCAAATAGACTTAGAAGACCAACACCTTGGAACACACTAAGTATGGATTGGTACTCCACCCTACATAGAGGATCGATACCGATCCCTAGGGGTACACCCAAAGTGGCCCCCACTCCTATGGCACTCTTCTCTATCAATATAGAGCCCGATTCAAGTATTGTTCCAGAATTCTTGTATGTAATATTGGCAATCTCCACATACAGTCCAAAATAGCAATTCAGCCTTCTGCAGATCCATCGCTTGAACCAAAAAACACCTAGGCAAATATGCAAAATAACATTGGAAGTATGAAGCCAACATATAGACGATCCAACACAAGAAGCTATAAGATCCTTGCCTATGTTTATAGGTATTAGTACCGATCTCCCTATAGGGATCGGTATCCATCCCCGACCACAGGGGATCTAAGGCCGAGATTTATTGGAGGACTTCGTCTCCTCGGAGAGGCTTTGTAGGAGAAATATCAGCGAGATATTTGATAGTCTACCCCTATAAATACAAAAGGTTTGGCCCATTCTAAGGATCTTTAGGCTACCATTACACTCTTACTCTCTTGTATTCAAATCTATCTCGATCCCACTTTCTTGTACTCACAAAAACTAGAGCAAAAGTAATAAAATCATTCAAGTGGACGTAGGCCAAGATTGTCGAACCACTATAAATTTGTGTGTGCTTGTTTTCTGTCTGATTTCCTTTATTTCTCATTTACTTTCTCAGTTTAATCTCTACTACTTACTCTCTTGGGTGTTTGTACCATTTTTGGTTCAAACACACTAGTATTAAGAATTTAATGATCCAAGTCCTAGAACAGCAAATAGTTGTTTAGGTTACTCAAATGGAGGAGAGATTAGAGGTGAAGAAATGGTCGAGTCTCCACGATCAGAGAATTTAGCCCCAGTTTTGGTTAGGGCTGTTATGGTAACGGTAAATTTACCATTACCATACCATTACCAGCCAATCGGTTACCATTTTCGAGTGAAATCGGTATACCAGTTTAATCGGTATGGTAACGGTAAATTTACCATTTTCTACGGTAAATCATCGGTAACATTTCCTCAATACCAGCGGTAACGGTAATTTTACCAGTCAATTTATAATACATTTATATTCATGTAACATGCATTATTATAGGCATTTAACACCAAGCAAATGATTAAATTTAGTTTATTAACCAGGTGAAATAATGTTAAATACACTTCACTTCTTTCTCATTTATGTCTTTTATTAAGTAACACTATAAATTGTATAATGAAGCACTGTTATGGTGTGAATACGTGTTATGTTACTAATTTTTTAGACAAACGGTAATTTACCATTACCAGTGTAACGGTTACCAGATTATCGGTATACCAGTCTTCGGTATACCAGCCTATCGGTAACGGTAACGGTAAGCAATTTTCGCTTACCAGTAAAAATGGTACGGTAACGGTATTTGTGAAATGGTAACGGTAACCATTACCATAACAGCCCTAGTTTTGGTTGCTCTATGGCTTGTATTTATAGGGAAAACAGTCATGTTGGGCTAGAAATCCACCTAAGGCAAAGTCCAAATATCGGCCTGAAGTAGTGTGCAAAGTTGTAAGATCTCCCGAGTTAACCACAGAGGTCGGTACTGACCTCTCAAGTCGATGATGACTTCTCTCTATAGTTTGAATCACTTAGAACCTTCTTGCATACCTGCTTTTACTTCATTTTAAGGTGTCTCATGCTATTTCCATCAATCATTGGTCGTCTAAAACAAGTCGGTACCTACCTCTCTCCAAAACAGCTAGGTACCAGACTTTTTGCCTAAGAGGTCGGTAGTGACTTTTTTCCTTAGCTTGAAATGACTTGTACTCTTTTGCAGCACTCTTCTAATTCCATATGGAGGTGTCCCAAAGAGCTCACAACAGCTATGGAGTTAATGAGAGAGATCGGTACCTACTTGAGAGGTCGGTGGTAACCTCTCTCCTTAGCGTATTTTTATCTAAATTTCTTAAGTTCAATTCTCTAGTCATTTTAAGTGTATCTCCAAGTTTTCAAGTCATTTCATTCTCGTTTGAATCTTCTAATCCAATTGAAATCTACTTTGCTAAAAAGTGGGTTAACAAGTATCTACAAGTAGTCGAACTAATGTGAGACATAACTATAGGGTACGGGTCATAATGCAAATTAAGTTGCTGTGTGAGGGCCCAACTCTTCCCTATGTAGGAAGTTGTAAATGGTCGGGGATACTGGTTAGGCATGGTAGAGGATATCTCGGAGAAGTTTCTACTTTAATATGAAGTATTAAGTAGCTGAAGAGATTCCGTGCAATGTCAGCTAAATAATTATCAATGAGGAGTTCGCTTTGAAATAGGTATTAAATGACCGAGACCTGCCTTAAATAAAGGTATTAAATAGTCAGAGTCTGCTTAGTTTCTATTAAAAGGTATTAAGTGACTTGGGTACTCTCTTACATTGATATGACACTATTGACAATAGATATGGGTTATTGGGCTGAAAGCATAATGGCTATAGAAAGGAATAGGAAAGTCTTAGTGCTTAAAGTCAGAAAGACCAAGAATAATGTTAACATATGAAAGACATATTTCTATTTAAATTATACTGCCCAAGTACTATAATAGTAAGGCTTCAGATTTTTATTCACCAGACATATGTTGTTCTGACTCTCTCCTTGTTACAACATAGGTTAGGAAAGACAATGCTGAAGGCGGAGGTGAGGAAGAAACATGTGGCAGTTATCAATTTATGTTATTTTTTGATGTAAATATTGAAAACAATGTTATATTTTAAAATGTTGTACTACATATATGTGGCTGTTCTTATTGGTATTGTGTTATGGATTTTTATGACATTGTAATTTTAAATGTTGGGTATTGTTTCTGTTATTATATTTTATCCTTCCGCTTTGAGTTCTGAATATGCAGATAAATAGCTCTGTATTGTTCTTTATACCAACCAATAGCCAGCTTTGGAATGGGTCTAAGTTTCAATGGGCCTATTTTAGGTCGGAATTTAGATCCGTTTTGGAGCGGGTTGTTACATTTGGTATCAAAGTTTTGGTTACCCAATCAACGGGGATAATTACATGTATAAGTGGTATATTTTTAATTTTTTAAAGTATTTTCAAAACACTACTATATTTAGGCATACTTATTTTAAATATATGCCTAACTTTATAAAATTCGACTATAGAAGTAGTTGCGACCATACTCCAAAAGGATGGGTGAGGTGACTATGAGCTGGGAAAATAAAATAGAGTTAAATTTATACTTCTACCGCCATTACCCATGGGCAGAGGTAGTATCGTGAGGAATGTAGATGGAAAGGATTGCAACCCTAAAGTTAATAGGGTAATAAATGTGCAGTAAATAGGGAGTTACAAGAATTTAATAAGAATATAAATGGACAGAGTAAAGAGATTATTAGGGTAATTATAAAGATATAAGGAAGGCATCACAAAAAACATTGGAATGAATAAATCAATGTCTTTAGAAATTATTCGTTTATAATAACAATCATTTATTACGGACAATCGACATAGTGAATAGACATGTTAGGTACTAATGAAATATTACAAAGCATTATAGTTGTAAGAAACCGAAAGTAAGGGATGATAGGAGTGAAGCAAGATATGAAGAAGGAGTGAAGCAAGTTCCAGTAAGAAGGTGTATATTAATCACCATAAGAAGATAACCAGACTTTTATAGAGGATTGAGTAGGAAAGAAGGAAAGATCAAAAGAAGGGACAATTAAAATCAGTTTCTAAATCCAACCCCACAAAAAAGAATTCGATAAAAGGCTTTCGGAGAATTCTTTGGAATGTTTTAAATGGGTTTTTCCAAAGGATTTATTTGGACATTGTTGTTTTGAAAAAAGCGAGGAAATTCATAACCTAAAAATTTGTTAAATCAAAAGTTTCCAGTTAACAAAATTTTAGTAAATAGGGTTTTTCATTTTTGAAATTCTTTGTTTAAATTAGTCGAGTTAAAATGTTTTCAATTTTGGATTCTTTGTTTCTGAATGTAAAATAGAGAGTTGGTTAGACTCAATGATTTTTCCTATTGAAATTTGGAGTTCTTTATTTTAAAGGGGTGGATAAATGGAAATACTTGATTTAAATAGGATAAAAAGAATAAAAGGGTAAGAATGCTTTGGAAGGTAGATAGGAGGAACATTCTCGTATAAGAAAATACAAAGAATAATAGCTGAAATAGATATAAATATTAATAAAGAAAAGCCCAAATGGCTAAAGTCAATATTATAAATAATATATGAGAAAAGCAACAGGAATAGAATAGGAAAAGAATAAGATAGAATTTATCATTATCTACTCCATTCTTCATTGTTTAAAGTTATAGAAGATATTTTTAAATGTTTGAATTAAAAGACCAACTTTTAAAGGAATAAATCATCGATATAGAAAGTTTTAAAAGGAGGAAATTATTTTGCCCTTTTTTGGAATTAAGCAATCCTTTTTGAATTTCCGATTTAATAATGTTTGGTATAATAATTTAGTTTTTGAATGTTTTGGGTTAAAAATTTTACTTTTAAAGAAGTAAGTCTTTAAGCTTAAAGTCTTTGAGAAGACAAATTATTTTGCCAAGAAATTTTTGAAATTTTGAATTTAGTTCAAGAATGAAGTGGCAAATGTTTTGGAAATTGTATTCGGATGCTAAGTTGGGTTCAAATGTTTCTTGAAGGTTTTGCTCAAATGTTTAATAAAATGGAATATATATATAAGATAAAATAAAATATGGTGTGTAAATGTTTTTGGGAATTCGATTCCTCAAACTGTTTTGCAAGTTGGAAATTCCTTTGGGAAACGTGCTTGAAGCACTAAAATATTAACCTAAAAATTGGATCAACACCCACAATCAAGATCAAAGCACTAGTTCAGATAAAAGAAAAGCAAAACGCAAAAAGTAGACAAAACACATAGAAGTTTTTATAGTGGTTTGGCGTCATCTCCGGCATACGTCCACTTTAATCTATCTTATTAGTTGCTCCTTTTATGGATTACAACTAGTTTTCTTAGCTCTGACCACAATTTAGTGGATCTCAAATTTACAATGGATTTTCTTAGAGTGTTTGAGAGTCACAAGTACTAAGAATTTGCTTATCCAAGTCCTAGAACAACAAATAATTGATTTCTACGTAACTCAGAGGAGAGATTAGAGGTAACAAAATTGTCAAGTCTCCATGGTCAGAGAATTTAGCCCCTATCTTGGTTGCTTCATGGCTTGCATCTATAGGGAAAACCGTCTTGTTGGGCCAGAAATCTACCTGGAGCAGAGTCCAAATATCAACCCATAGTAGTGTGCCAAGTTGCAGGATCTCCCGAGTTAACCACCGAGGTCGGTACCGACCTTCGAGTCAATGATGACATCTCTCTTTAGTTCGAATCACTTCGAACCTTCTTGCATCCTTCCTATTACTTCATTTTATGGTGTCCCATGATGTTTCCATCGATCATTGGTCATCCAAAACAATTATGTACCTATTTCTCTCCAAAACAGCTAGGTACATCCTTTTTGTCTAAGCGGTCAATAGTGACTTTTCCTTAGCTCGAAATGACTTATACTCTTTTGCAGCACTCTTATAATTTCATATGGAGGTGTCCCGAAGAAGTCGCAACATCTACGGAGTTAATGAGAGAGGTTGATAAGTACTTGAGAGGTCGGCGGTGACCTCTCCCCTTATTGTATTTTTCGTCCAAATTTCTTGAGCTCAATTCTCTAGTCCTTTTAAATGTACCTCCATGTTTTCAAGTTGTTTCATCCTCATCTGAATCTTCTAATTCCAGTTGAAATCTGCTTTGCTAAAAAGCAGATTAACAAGTACCTATGAATACTCGGATTAATGTGAGACATCACCGTGAGGTACAAGCCATAATACGAATTAAGCGGCTATGTGAGGGCCCACCTCTTCCCTGTGTAGGAAGTAGTAAATGGTCAGGGTTATTGGTTAGGCACGGTAGAGGATATCTCGGAAAAGTTCTCGCTTTTTTATGAAGTACTAAGTGGCTGAAGAGATTTCATGCAATGTCAGCTAGATAAGTACCGGTGAGGAGTTCGACTTGGAATAGGTATTAAATGACCAAGACCTGCCTTAAATAAAGGTATTAAATGGTCAGAGTCTACCTTGTTTCCATTAAAAGGTATTAAGTGAGTTGGGTACTATTTCTTACATTGATAGGACATTATTGATGATAGATATGGGTCACTGGGCCGAAAGCATAATGGCTATAGAATTGGATTGGGAATGCCTTAGGGCTTAAAGACAGAAAGACTTAGAATAGTGTTGAAATCAAAAGACATATTTCTATTTAAATTATACTGCCCATGTACTATAATTGTTCATGCTTCATTGTCAATCCTGACAGCCAGCTCCACCACTACTTTCGATGGATCTCTGAGATGTGGCATAGTTGCCCTAGTAATCTCCGGCCTCAACCCCCGGATATACATCTCGTTCCTTTTGATAACAGTGTCAATAGTGGCATATTCATATCTGGACTGCTCATCAAATTTAGGAGAGTACTCCAACCCTGACATTCCCCTCAATCCTACTCCATAAACTTCCTGAGTAAAGCTGACTTAGCTACTTCAGACAAAAACCTTTCTTTGAATCTCCTTTGAAAATTTGCCTAAGTCAATTCCTCTTCTGGTACCCCTACGGTCACCCCCTTCCACCAGAACAGAGCAGCTCTTTGCAACTGTATCAAAGCCAATCTCCTTTTCTGCTCATCATTCAGACCCCAATTAGCAAAAATCATTTCACAATGTAACAGCCAGTTCTCCGCTTCTATTGCATCTTCAGTCCCTAGAAAAGGCTTTCCACCCAGACTGGTGTAATCTCGACTTAGCTTAGCATAGTTATTACCAACTAGCTCTACGGAATTAACTCCTCCCGCATTAGCAACATTTCCTCCAACTACTCCTACAGTTGCTCCAGCTTGCATCAAGTTGACGAACAACTAATACATAGTCCTCATATCTACTAGTGGGGTTCCAGCACCTACATCAGCATTTACATTTTGATTAGCATTTGCCTATCGACCCTGGTTTCTCCTGGTGTTGGGCCGAGCATTTCCATTTGTTGTGGTGCTTCCACCACCTAGATTCACCCTTCTGGTTCCTGCCTCTATATCTTTATTTCTCGTAAATATGCATACGAACGTTAGTAAGATATAGAAGAACAGACTAAGAGAGAGGGAAGAATACATACTCATATATAGCAAATACAAGTACGTTGCCATAGCGTTATCCCATACCCTAATTATATTCTCTGATTCATTTGGATTATTTTTTTCAAAAACTCTTTAGGGTTAAAATTATTTTAAATCATAAACCTATGCTCTGATACCACTTATAACATCTTCCATTCTAAGGCCCAAAACTAACTGTTACAGATGTTGTAGTCATCCATAGTAATTAATTCTCGGCGACAAAATGCGACTATGTTAATCATATCAATAATCAAAAGCATATGAATATGAAAAAAATTCAAACACAGTTTAATAACTAATTTTTACATCTCATTTCACAATTGACATTTCATATTCATTACATAATCTAATTCATAGTCCCACGTTTAGAGAAAATATATTTATTACAAAATACTCTAAGAGCGACTTATGAAGATGCCCCTTGGTTGATCAGAGTCAAATACTTGGCAATTATACAACCTTGCCATTACATCCAAATAGACAAAACCAAACTACACATCAGAAATAGATAAGTTCTTAATCGGTATATTGCCTTCTACATGTCTCCGGAAGCTAATTCATCTAACTGGAACCTGAAAGCCCTTACTCCGACCTACTCAAATGAGCACCCGAGAGTTTAAGGGGCAAAACAAACTTCAGGTCAGACAATAGTCTGGTGTGAATAATAACCTACCATCTCGAACCAAATAGATATCTAGTGAAACTACGCCGATGAGCGGAATCGGTTTTCCACTCACTAGCATCTCAACTAAAACATAACAACCATATACTGTGCTCCCACAACCATAGTGGCTAGAACATAGAAAATAATATTTATAATCATAACACAACATATATTAGATTACCCATCCCAATTAATTAGATTACCGATCTTAATTTCAAATGTCTACCCGTCACAATTTAAACCAAGTACCTTCTTATTTTAATCTGACTACCCATCTTATAATTGTGTGGACTACCCATCTCACGTATAAGCATATTCATAATTATGTGGACTATCCATCTCACATGTAATTATTACTTGGATTACCCATCCCTTACCATATTGACTACCCATCGCCTATAGTTTAATTATTTAAAAGTATGTCGATTATCCATCACATATATTCTATTTAACTTAAAATGGTGTGGACTATCCATCACACATCCTATAGTTTTTCTAGATGATTGTGAACCCTTCATTATCCTCATAGAGACTATCCATCTTTAGCATGATGTGGACTGTCCATCTCACATCCCATAGTTTTCCTGGAATGACTATAAACCCATCATTTACAATTTAATTCATGTGCCCACATTTTTAACCTATGTCTATTGGTATCCCCAATTAAGTTATTTCCCCTTAAATTTATAACATTTCAAAGTGACATACATTGATATCCTCAAATGATCAATGTCGAACTTATTTAAGAAAATGCATTGGTATCACCAATGATAAAATCCCATTTATAAGACATTTAGTTTGTCGAATCTAATCTACTTTGGTGTCCCCAATAATAGTCGACATCTATAATCAAAATTGCATTGGTATCCCTAATGTTTAGAATCAAAGTTATAAAACAATAGGCTCGCTACCCTTATTAGGTTAATAAAGATCTGTCGAAGTTCATCTATATTGCTGTCCCTTATGATATTGTCGAAGTTTAAATTTCTTAAAACGGCATTGGTATCCCTAATGACGACGTTAAAGTAGAAAACTTAGGCTCTCCGCTCTCTAATAATTTAGTATAGATCAATGTCGACGACATAACAATGTCAAAGTCATAAAACATAAGGCTCACCGAGTTTAAACAAGTTAATATAAAGCAATGTCGAAATGATGTTGTCGACCTTCATAAACTATGGGCTATCCACCTATTAAACAAAACTTTAACTTTTATAGTTACATAGCTATGTGCCGAAGTTATAGGGTCTTCGACCCTCTTGAAACATAGGCCTCTTCTTCCCTTTTAAAACGTTTTCAATTTATATAAAAGCAAGCCTCTTCGGCTATAAAAGATAAAGTGTGACATCATGGGCATGAGGCATCGACTCTAAAACATAAGGTCGTCGACCTTGATGCACATCGACCCTAGACCCTTGACATCATAAAAAACTTTCTTACTTAAATCACTTCGGCTAATATGCCACTATATATATAGAGTCGAAGTTAATAAAAGCGGCGTCACTGCATCAGTATATAAAAAAACGAAGTGGTTAGGTGCGGCATCATTTAAAACAATGGTGAAAATATGCATCGTCATTGACGTTGACAATAAGCTTTTAAAACATTTAGGTGAATCACGAAGACACCATTGCCACCGATACTCTATTGTCAACAAGGTCAATTTCGGCCTACTTGGAAACATTACATAGCTATTGAAGTAACTGTCTTATGCTTCCTATCACTTCGACGTCGACACTCATGGATGCGGCCCTTTCTTAGGCTTGGCAACGTTAGGGTGGTATGGCATTGTCGTAATTCTTATTAAAACTATTTTATTACTACTTTAAGCAAAAACTTTTCACCAAATCCTATTTCTTGTCTAATTTCTAATGGATAAAACAATTTCTTTACAAATCCTTTTCAGAATTACTTTCACCCTAAATTTTCAAGTTCCAAAACATATTTAGAATAATTAATTAATATCCTTAATTAATTATCATTTTAAATACTTTTCTAGCATAATAAATTCACTATAAATTGAAATCACTTGGGAAAAATCCCAAAAAATTAGAAAATATAATTCTCTTTGCCATATAAAAATTTCAAAGCCAAAAATCATATTTAATTATTTTAAATAATTAAAACCCGAAATTTAGCTATTTCCTCATTATGAAATTTATAAAATATTTAATTTAATTTAGAAATTTATGAAATTAAAAAGTCATCTCCAAAATAATATTTTATACAACATATCAGAAAGTCAAAGCATTTGGAGATTAAAATCTTAGGTTTTACCCTCAAAACTCATTTAAATAATTCCACAAAAATTCCAATAACCATTATTCTATCGAAACAATGATTAAACAACCATATCTTTGCAAATAAAACATCAATCATTTGGGTATTATTCATGACCAAATTCAAAAGCAAAAATAGAGATGGAATGCTTATTATTCATCTTAGATTTGAATGGAGTTGAGATTTGGTTAGAGCTTTAGTTTCCTTAAACTTTGCTTGAATCCCTCTATGATTTCGTGATCTCCTTTGGTAGATTATGGTCGACCTCCTTTTTATTCTTTTTAGAGTGCTTTTGAATGGGTAAAGTGAGAATAATATGAAGGGGAGAGGGTTTAAGGAATAAAAGGTGGATCTACCTATTTTGCCCCTCTCATATATCCTCTAATGTGTTTTAAGTTTAATAGAATCTTATTACTTAGTTCATTAAGGCATGACCTTAATATTTTCAAATCTCATTCTCCTTGATCATTTAAATTATTTTATTTAATCTATTCAATTAAATGTCCAAATTAACGTTTAACTAAAAATAGGGATGTTATAGGCTCCCCTCCTTAAAGAATTTCATCCTCGAAATTTAGTAAGGACTTAAGAATCAAGCATATCAAACATGCAACCAATGCTAGTATATCCTACCAGCTATATGGTCTATATACAAAAAATATAGAACATACCATCATAACAGCTCAGGATAAGTATCCCTAATCACGTCCTCTGTCTTCCAAGTATAGTTTTTCTCGTTGTCGTTCCGCTGAACTTTTGCCAACTTGACTGTCTTGTTCCTTAACCTCTTCTCATCTCTCGCTACAACTTGAACTGGTTGTCTCACAAAACTCAGATCTGGTTCTACTAATAAATCTTCCAATGCTATTAGAGCAATAGTAGTCTCTGGATCATGTGCATACTTCATAAGATGAGAAACATGAAACACATTATGGACTCCTGCCAAACTGCTCGGTAACTCTACTTGGTATGCGAAGTTTTCCGATCCTCTCTATAATAGGGAATGGTCCAACATATCTCGATGCCAGTTTCCCTGATTTTCCAAATCATACTAAAACCTTTGTCGGTGATACTTTAATGAAAACATGATCCCCAACTGAGAACTCTAAATCCTTACGCCTTTTGTCTGCATTACTTTTCTGCCTAGATTAAGCTTCTCTCATCCTACCTCGGATTAACTCAATCTTATTTGTGGCTTCTCTTACCATATCTGGACCAAGGAACAATCTTTCTCCGCTCTCTAACCAACATGCGGGTGATTTTCATGACCTTCCATACACAACTTCGAAAGGCACCATTCCAATATTAGCTTGACAGCTGTTATTATAGGAAAACTCAACCAAGTGCAAATGGTCTTCCCATGACCCACCAAAATCTAGTACACAACCTCTTAACAAATCTTCGAGCACCTTATTGACTCTCCCTATCTACCCATCTGTCTGAGGGTGATAAGCAGTACTTGTCTAAAGCTTGGTACCTAATAGTTCCTATAGACTCTTCCAGAATTCACTAATGAACAATGCATCTCTTTCACTTACTATACTACTAGGAATCCCATGTAGTCTAGCTATGTTCTTCATAAATGACTTAGCCAATATAGGAACCGTCCTGATTGAATTAACGGGAATGAAATGGGTACTCTAGGTTAATCTATCTACCATAACCCATATGCTTTCATTTTCCTTATTCGACCTTGGAAACCCATTAATAAAATCCATGGATATCGAATCCAATTTCCAATCCAAAGGCTGAAGCAATCCACTATATAGGCTTCTGATGTTCGGCTTTCACTTGTTGGCAATTTGCACATTGCTTCACCCATAAGCCTACATCACTCTTTATACCTTCATAGAAGAAACTTCTCTTTATATCTTAATACACCTTGGTTCCCCCAGGATGAATCATAAACTTTGATCGATGACACTCCCTAAGAACTTCCCTCTTTAGGTTTCCAACATCGGAATACATAATCGTCCCTTCTTCCTTAACCATCCCCTCTAGTCAAGATTAAAATATGTTAGATCATCAATCTCATTTTCATTTGCCAGTCATTTGGTCCGTTCAGCTAATACTGGATCATCCCTTTACTTAGAAGCAATCCTTTCGATCAACATTCATCGAACTTCCAAGTAAGACAACATGGCAGTACTTTGGCTAGAACTAGCAGTCGCTCTTAACTATACACTACATGTAGTCAATACCTCCACATCCTTCCATTTTGCCAACATAGCTAACACCACATTCTGATGTTTCCTCCTAAGTGCATCTGCAAATTTATTTCCTTTCCCTTATGTATACTCAATACCAAAATCATAAGCTGCTAAAAACTCCAGCTACCTCTGCTGTCTCATATTCAACTCTTTATGAGAGAATAAGTACCTCAAAGACTTATGATCCATATGCAACCCAAATCATTCTCCTAACAGGTAGCGTCTCCATACTTTCAATGCGACAATCATGGTTGCCAACTCCAAATCATGAGTTGGATATTTAACTTCAAGTGGCCAGAGCTACCGGGAAGCGTAGGCAATAATTTTACCCCTCTGCATCAATACAGCTCCTAATCCTGTTCCACACATATCCGTATACACCACCAAATCTTAATTCCCTTCTTGAATTACTAACACGGGAGCATTGGTCAACAAATGCTTTAACTTTAGGAATGCTTCCTTACATTTGTCAGACCAAATGAACTTTACGTCCTTTCTGGTTAGCATATTCAGTAGCGCCGCTGTCTACAAGAAATCGTTAATAAATATCTAGTAATAGCCAGTTAATCCATGAAAACTTCTTATCTCGGTCACCATCTTGGGTCTTTACTAACTATTAATAACATCGATCTTGGCTGGATCGATTGATAACCCTTTCTCTGAAACTACATGACTAAGAAATTTCACTTCTTTCTTCCAAAAATGACACTTCGTAAACTCCGCTTTTAGTTGATGCTGCCTCAACGTCTCAAGCACTATTCTAAGATGAATCTCATGATCCCTCTCATCCTTAGAATAATCAAAATGTCGTCAATGAACACTAACACGAATCTGTCTAAGTGCTTTTGAAAAATCTAGTTCATTAAACCTACAAAGAAAGATGTCGCATTAGTAAATCTGAATGGCATCACTGACCACTCGTATGAATCATACCTCATTCGAAACGCCCTTAACAAATACTATCCTCCGCCACTCTCAATTGATGGAACCCTGTCGCCAAATCCGATTGGGAAAATACTTTGGCTCCACTCAACTGATCAAATAAATCATCAATTCTTGGCAACGGATATCGATTCTTTATCGTCTTTTCATTCAACTTACGATAATCGATGGACAATCTTAACGACCCCTCTGGTTTCTTCACGAACACCGCGGCCGCTCCCTAATGCAAACTGTTTGGTCTAACAAAACTCATTCCTTCTAGTCTACCAGCAACACCTTCAACTCCTTCATCTCGGTAGGTTTCATCCTGCTAAAAACATCTACAATTTCCCTTGCTACTAAAAACCGATTCAATTCGTCTTCCACTTCTGTGGCACCCGATAAAGTTCAAATTTTAGACTCATATTCTCAACTGAGTATAATATTCGGTCGCTACTAGCAGGGTGTCTCAATGATATTTTCCTATCATGGAAAAATATCTTAGCATCATATTTGCTAAACCAATTCATATCCAAAATAATCCCAAAACCCACGAAATCAAATACATACAAACTGCATGCAAAAGTATAACCTAGCAACTCAAACTCTAGATGGTCACATCTCATCCTTAGAGTTGCGTACCCTCCTATTGGATTAGCTATCCTTAAAGAAGTAGTAAGGTATGACGGTTATAATCATAACTTATCTACCAAACACCAAGATATAAATAAATGCGATGCACCGGTATCAAACAGTACCCTAACTGGTATGCTATGAATCAAAAGTGTACCTTCCATCACGGACTTTCCCTTCTTAGTTGTTGTTGGTCTTGATGTAAATGGTTCCAAAGCAAACACCTTTCCTTTGTTAACCTTGACCGCTTCTGGACATCTAGTCTTATAATGCCCCACCTGGTCGCAATTAAAGCCCTTCACATTCTGCTTCCCTACAACCACCTTGCCATCACTAGATCGGTACTCGTTATCATAGTGCCCCTTCTTGTCACACTTGTAAAAAACTATATCAGCTTTCTCCATTTTGGCAGCCTCACCTTTCTGAGCTCTCTTTTTCTTAAAGAATTTCCTCTTCTTATTTTGAAAGTTCTGGTTCTCCATCGACTTCTCTTTCCCAAAGGTCGAAAGCATTTCTTTAGTCTTGATAGCCATCTCCACCGCTACATTTGATGGATCTCTGAGATGTGGCATAGTTTCCCTAGTGGTCTCCGACCTCAACCTCCAAATAAACTTCTCGTTCCTCTTGATAACAGTGTCAATAGTGGCATATCCATACCTAGATAGCTCATCAAATTTAGGAGAGTACTCCAACATTGACATTCCCCCTACTCCAACTCCAAAAACATCCGGAGTAAGGATGACTTGTCTACTTCGAACAAAAACCTTTCCTCTAATCTCCCTCAAAAATCTACCCAAGTCAATTCCTCTTCTTGTACCCCTACGGTCACCCCGTTCCACCAGAACAGAGCAGCTCCTTGCAACTGTCTGTAAGCCAATCTTTTTTTCCACTCAGCATTCGGACCCAAATCACCAAAAATCCTTTCACAATGTAATAGCCAGTTTTCCATTACCATTGCATCCTCAGTCCCCAGCAAAGGCTTCCCACCCAGACTGGTGTAATCTCGACTCAGCTTAGCATAGTTATTACTAACTGGCTCCGCGGGATTAACCCCTCCCGCATTGGCAACATTTCCTCCAACTACACTTGCAGCTGCTCCTGCTTGCATCAAGTTGACGAAGAACTAATACATAGTCCCCATATTTACTAGTGGGGTTATGGCATCTACATTGGCATTTTTATTTTGATTAGCATTTGCCTGTCGACCCTAGTTCCTCCTAGTGTTGGGCCGAGCATTTCCATTGGTTGTGGTGCTTCCGCCATTTAGATTCACCCTTCCGTTTCTTGGTTTCATATCTTTCTTTCTCGTAAATCTGCATACGAGCCTTAGTAAGATATAGAAGAATAGTCTAAGAGAGAGGGAAGAATACATACTTATATATAGCAAATACAAGTATGTTGTTGTAGCGGTATCCTTTACCCCAATCATATTCTTTGATTCATTAGGATTATGTTTTCAAAAACTCTTTAGGTTTAAAGTTCTTTTAAATCATAAACAAATGCACTAATACCACTTGTAACATCCCTCATTCTGAGGCCCAAAACTAACTGCTATAGATGTTGCAGTCATCCATAGTAATTAATTCTTGACGAAAAAATGTGGTTATGTTAATCATATCAATAATCAGAAGCACATGAAAATGAAATATTTTCAAACATAGTTTTTCACAATTAATATTTCATATTCATTACATTATCACATTTGTAATCCCTCGTTTAGAGAAAATATAATTATTACAAAATACTCCAAGAGCGACATATGAAGATGCCCCCTTGGTTGATCATAGTCAAATACTTGGCAATTATACAACTTTGCCATTACATCCAAATAGACAAAACCAAACTACACAGCAGAAATAGATGAAGTTATTAATTGCTAGATTGCCTCATGCACGTCTCCGGAAGCTTATTTATCTAATTGGAACCTGAAAGCTCTTACTACCGACCTACTTAAATGAGTACCCAAGAGCTTAAAGGGCAAAACATAAACTTCGGGTCAGACAACAGTTTGGTGTGAATAATAACCTTCCATCTCAAACCGAATAGATATCTAGTGAGACCATGTCATTGAGTGAAATGAGATTTCCCCTCATTAGTATCTCAAGTAAAACATAACAGTCATATAATGTGCTCTACAACCATAATAGTTAGAACGTAGAAAATAGCATTTATAATCATGCAACATATATTGGATTACGAATCCCAATTCATTAGATTATCTATCTTAATTTCAAATGAATACCCATCACAATTTAAACCGACTACCCATCTTATTTTAATTTGACTACCCATCTTATTTTAATCTGACTACCCGCCTTATAATTATTTGGACTACCCATCTCATATATAAGCATATTCAAAATTATGTGGACTATCCATCTCACATGTATTTATTACTTGGATTACCCATCCCCTACCATATTGACTACCCATCACCTATGGTTTAATTATTTAAAATTATGTGAATTATCCATCACACATACTTTGTTTAACTTAAAATGATGTGGACTATCCATCACACATCCTATAATTTTCCTAGGATGACTATGAACCCTTCATTATCCCCATGGAGACTATCCATCTCCAGCATGATGTGGACTGTCTATCTCATATCCCATAGTTTTCTTGGAATGAATATGAACCTATCATTTACAATTTAATTCATGTTACACACATGTTTAACCTATGTCTCTTGGTGTTCCTAATTAGGTTATTTCTCCTTAAAGTTATAACATTTCAAAATGACATACATTGGTATCTCCAAATGATCAATGTCGAACTTATTTTAGAAAGTGCATTAGTATCCCCATTGATAAAGTCCCACTTATAAAACAATTATTTTGTCAAAACTAATCTACTTTGGTGCCCCAATGATAGTGTCGAAATCTATACTCAAAATAGCATTGGTATCCCCAATGTTTAGAATCGAAGTCATAAAACAATAGGCTCACCGCCTTTATTAGGTTAATAAAGATCAATGTTGAAGTTCGTCTGTATTAGTGTCCCCAGTGATATTGTCGAAGTTTATAAATTTTAAAACGGCATTGGTACCAATGACGACGTTGAAGTAGAAAACTTAGGCTCTCCACTTTCATATAATTTAGTATAGATTAATGTCGATGGCATAACAATGTCAAAGTCATAAAACATAAGGCTCACCGCCTTTAAACAAGTTAATATAAAGCAATGTCGAAGATGATGTTCTCGATCTTCATAAACTATAGGCTATCCACCTATTAAACAAAATTTTTACTTTTATAGTTATATGGCTATCTGCCGAAGTTATAGGGTCTTTGACCCTCTTGAGACATAGGCCTCTTCGCCTCTCTTAAAATGTTTTCAATTTATATAAAAGCAAGCCTCTTCAGCTTTAAAAGATGAAGTTCGATGTCGTGGACACGAAGCATCGACTCTAAAACATAAGGTCAACCTTGATGCACATTGACTCCAAGACCCTCGACGTCATAATAAAACTTTCTTAGTTAAATCTCTTAGGCAAATATGCCGACTTATATATATATATAGAGTCGAAGTCAATACAAGCGGCATCACAGCCTCAGTATATAAAACAAACGAAGTAGTTAGGTGCGACATCATTTAAAATAGGGGTGAAAACATGTGATGTCATCGACATCGACATTAAGCTTTAAAAAAATTTAGGTGAATCACGAAGACACCATTGCCACCGATACACTATTGTCGACGAGGTCGACTTGGACCTACTTGGAAACATTACATAGCTACCTAAGTAATTATCTTATGCTTCCTTTTACTTCGAAGTCGACACTCATGGATGCGACCTTGTCATAAGCTTGACGACATTAGGGTGGTTTTGCATTGTCGTAATTCTTATTAAAACTATTTGTTTACTACTTTAAGCAAAAACTTTTCATCAAATCCTATTTCTTATCCAATATCTATTGGATAAAACAATTTCTTTACAAATCCTTTTTAGAATTACCACCGCATTAAATTTTCAAGTTCCAAAACATATTTAAAATAATTAATTAATATCCTTAATTAAGTATCCTTTTAAATGCTTATCTAGCATAATATTCACAATAAATTGAAATCGCATGGGAAAATTCCCAAAAATTCATAGAAATTAGGGAATATCCTTCTATACCATATAAAAATTTCAGAGCCAAAACCATATTTAATTATTTTAAATAATCAAAGCTCAAAATTAATTCCTTCATAGGATATTTATAAAATAATCAATTTAATTTAGACAATTATGAAACTAAAAAATCATCTCCAAAATAATGTTTTATACAACATATCAGAAAATCAAAGTATTTGAAGATTAAAGTCTTAGGATTTACCTTTAAAACCCATTTAAATAATTCCATAAAAATTCCAATAACCATTATTATATCCAAACAATGATTAAACAACCATATCTTGGCAAAACAAGTATCAATCATTCAGGTATTATCCATAACTGAATTCAAAAGCAAAAATAGAGATGGAACACTTATTATTCACCTTAAATTTAAATGGAGTTAAAATTTGATTAATACTTTAGCTTCCCTAAACATTGCTTGAATCCCTCTATGATTTCGTGATCTCCTTTGGTTGCTTATGGTCGGCCTCCATTTTCTTCTTTTTAGATTGCTTTATGAACGAGTAAGGTGAGAATAATATGAAGGGGAGAGGGTTTAAGGAATAAAAGGTGGATCTATCTGTTTTGCTGCTCTTATATACCCTCTAATGTGTCTTAAGTTTAAAACAATCATATTACTTAGTTTATTAAGGCAAGACCTTAATATTTTCAAATCTCATTCTCCTTGATCATTTACATTATTCTAGTTAATCTATCCAATTAAATGTCCTAAATAATGTTTAACTAAAAATAGGGGTGTTACAGTGGGCCTATTTTGGGTCAGAAGTTTGATCCGTTTTAGAGCGGGTTGTTACATTTGATATCAGAGCTTAGATTACCCGATGAACGGAGATAGGTACACGCATAAGTGGTGTATTTGTTTTTTTAAAGTATTTTCAAAACACTATTATATTTATATGTATACTTATTTTGAATATATGCCTAACTCTATAAATTCCAACTATAGAAGTAGTTGCGACCATGCTCCAAAAGGATGGGCGAGGCGACTATAAGCTTGAAAAATAAAATAGAGTTAAATTTATAATTCTTCCCCGATTACCCATAGGGCGGAGGTCATATCGTGAGGAATGTAGATGCAAAGGGTTTAACTCAAAAGTTAATAGAGTAATAAATGTGCAATAAATAGGGAGTTACAAGAATTTAATAAGGATATAAATGGACTGATTAAAAAGATTATCAGGGTAATTATAAAGAGATAAGGCATAACAGAAATAAATTATAATGAATAAATTAGTGTCTTATAAATTGTTCGATTAGAATAATTATCATTTATTATGGACAATCGACATAGCGAATAAACATGTTAGGTAGTAATGAAATATTATAAAGTGTTATAGTTGTTAGCATCCAAAAGTAACAGATGATAGGAGTGAAGCAAGATATGAAGAAGGAGTGAAGCAAGTTCCAGTAAGAAGGTATACATTAATCACTACAAGAAGATAACCAGACTTTTATAAAGGATTGAGTAGGAAAGAAGGAAAGTTCAAAAAAGGGATAATTAAAATTAGTTTCTAAATCCAACCCCATAAAAAAGAATTTGGTAAATGGTTTTTAGAGAATTATTTAGAATGTTTTGAATGGGTTTTTCCAAAGGATTTATTTGGACATTGTTGTTTTGAAAAAAGCAACGAAATTCATAATCTAAAAATTGATTAAATCAAAACTTTCTGGTTAAAAGGTTTTTGGTGAAAAGGGTTTTTCATTTTTGAAATTCTTAGTTTAAAATTAGTTGAGTTAAAATGTTTTCAATTTTGGATTCTTCGCTTTTGAATAAATGTAAAATAGAGCGTAGGTTAGACTCAATGATTTTTCCTATTTAAATTTCTAAGTTCTTTCTTTTAAAGGGGTGGATAAATGGAAATACTTGATTTAAATAGGATAGAAATAATAAGAGGGTAAGAATGCCTGGCAAGGTAGGTCGGAACATTCCCGTATAAGGAAATGCAAAGAATAACAGCTGAAATAGATTTATAAATATTAATAAAGAAGAGCCCAAATGGCTAAAGTCAATATTAGAAATAATATAGGAGAAAAGCAATAGGAATAGAATAGGAAAATAACTAGATAGAAGTTATCATTATCTACTTCACCCTTTATTGTTTAAATTTATAGAAGATGTTTTTAAATGTTTGAGTTAAAAGACCTACTTTTATAGGAATAAATCTTTGATGTAGAAAGTTTTGAAAGAAGGAAATTATTTTGCTTATTTTTGGAACTAACCAATCCTTTTTTAATTTCTAATTTAATAATGTTTGGTTTAATAATTTAGTTTTTGAATGTTTTGGGATAAAAATTCTACTTTTAAAGAAGTAAGTCTTTGAGGTAAAAGTCTTTGAAAGGACAAATTATTTTGCTAAGCAATTTTTGAACTTTTGAATTCAGGGTTAAGAATGAAGTGGAAAATGTTTTGGAAATTGTATTCGAATGCTTTTGAGAGGTTGGGTTCAAATATTTCTGGATGGTTTTGTTCAAATGTTTAATAAAATGGAATAGATATATGAGATAAAATAAAATATGGTGTGTGAATATTTTTGGGAATTTGATTCCTCAAACTTTTTTGCAAGTTGGAAATTCCTTTGGAAAATATGCTTAAAAGTTTCTAGTGAGATGAGAAAATTTCTGAATTTCAAATGTCACATACTAGCATAATAAGGTTTCTATGTTTACATTTTCAAAGATAAAGGTTTCAGATTAGGTACTTCATGATTTTGATTTTACTTTTAAGAATAGTGAGGACTAAAGCAAGCCAATACTTTTTATGTAGTAGATAGGGATTACTAGTTAGATAAGAAAGGTTACTGGTTTAAGGATATGAATAAAATAAAATAGTATGTACAACCTGATCCTGAAATTTGAAACCAGTCCCAAGTATTTATTTGTAAAATGTTGGTAAAGTTGTAAAGATATTCCAGATCCATAATTGGGTTATAAATTAGGTTGCCCTAGCTGACTTGGAATACAAATTTCTATGTTTTAATTTATTTGGAGCGGGTTCCGTGTATAAATTCCATAAATTGTCCAATCCAAAAAAAGTTGTATAAAAGTGTGTCGTTCGAATTTTCAAGAGATATACCAAAAAGAGAAAGAGATATGGATACTCTTTTCCATAGTTTACACTGCCTATTTCAATAAAAGAAAAGAAATAATTCCTTATAATTTCAAAAGAAGCAAAAATCTCACTTTTGTCTAATTTATGGAAGATTGTAATAGTAATCGTTTCTGGAAGGGTAGCTTTGATAAATTAAAATATGAAAAGGAATGTTATAATTTAGAAATTAATATATAGATACATATAACCACACTTAACGTACAAAAATAAAAATATATATAAATAGCATAATTTACGACTATATACGTATTTGTTAGTAATTAATGGATTAGGATTTATAGTCATTGATTACAAATTTAACGGGCAATAAATCTATAATTAATGAAAGTTAAAGAGAAAATGAGGAATGATTACGGAATATAATATGACATTTATGGAGGAATTGAATCGGCGTAATTGATGGGTTTTAAAATTTGTAAAAGATTAAAGAGACTCAAAGGAGGATTGATTAGAGATAATCCAATTTTAACAATAGTGATCAACTATTACGGGTATATTAACCGAAATAATGAATGGATCACATTTATTAGAAACCAAGAAGGAAAATTAAGGAAGGTGGGTGATAGTAGAATGACATATTAGAATTTTCCATCTTAATTTAGTAAGGATTGTGGGACCACGACATTATTTACACTAGTTGATGATAAAAGGAAGATTTTAGCAAAATTTTCTTTTAGAATTTTTGGGTTGTAATCGCTAAGTTGTCTCCCTTAGGTTATTAGAAAAGCATATGATATGGTATGGGGTATGTTCCTATTTTATCACTGTGTTGATTTTATGGATAGGATTAGACCCCTAGATAAATATATACATATTGAGAAACATGGCAAATAAGGAAACCTCATAGGGATACTTAACTGGCGATAAACTATAGGTAAGTCTGAAAGTTAATAAGGAAATGAGTTTAGCAAACAAAAAATAAAAGAATGCTTCAACCCCAATAAATTTAGGATTTTGAAAAAACTAAATTATAGAAGTAACGGAGGTTAGGCCAACATTGATGGACCGCATTGGCTTAGAGCAAAAGAAAGAAGAGGAGATGGTAGGTATTTTGGGTTACCTAGGAACCAAAGAGGCATGGCGCAATTTGGGTCATAATGGTTAGACTCACTTAAAGCACCTATTTTATTCCCATTAGGTGCAATAGGACCGCAACATCAGTAGCATAGAATTATATCAGAAGGTGCTTCGACTTCATGAAATTTCGATAAGCATTGCTAGTGATAGGACTCCTTATTTACTAGCAAATTTTGGAAGAGTTCGCAAGTAACTTTGGGAACTTCATTGGATCTTAGCACTACTTACCACCCGTAGACCAATGGTCAAACTAAAAGAGTGAATAGGAGTTTATAGGACTTGCTAAGAGCGTACATCATGGACTTTGGAAGACTTTGGAGGATATGGAGAGCAACACTTACCTTTAGTAGAATTCGTTTATAACAATAGTTACCAATCGACGATTGGTGTGACACCCTTCGAAGCGCTTTAGGAGGCCATGAAAATCGCCAAATTGTTAGTGGGAAACCATTGACAAATTTATACTTGAACCAGATTTAATTTGTGAAACTTCAAAAAAGGTAGAGTTGATTAGGCAACGTATGAAGGCAGTGCAAGACCACCAGAAATCCTACGTGAATAAGAAAAGTGTTGGAGTTCGAGGTTGGAGACATGATATCTATCAAAGTTTCCCTTCTTAGAAAAGTTGTGAGATTTGGGAAATCAAGGAAGTTGGCACCAATGGGCCTTTAAGAGTTTTGGAAAAAATAGAAAGACTTGCTTATCGTATGGAGCTACCGAACAAGTTGGCAGGAGTCTATGATGTCTTTCACATTTCATATTTGAGGAAATGCCTTCATAGCACAACCACTGTGGTAGAGCCTGGTCAATTGGGGGACATTAAGATTGAGACAATAGCTTCCCATGCCACCCAATGCATTATGGAGCCTGAAACTAGGAAGCTCCACAATAAAGAAATTAGGCTGGTTCGAGTATAATAAGGGGAGAATTCGGAGGAAAGAATGAGGATTTCTCATCCTAAGCTTTTCTCCAACAAACATTTTCTCTCCAATATTAGGTTATGTTTGCATTATAGTTGCTAGTTTGGATGGAAGGAGATGGTTGTTATACTTTTCAATATTTCTTTGCACTCATATAGAAATTTTATGCATGTTTAGGGTGTTTTCATACATATTTATATGTCATGATCATACACTCACTCTAGGATTGAGCTCACTTATAGTATATTTGCCCAATAATCATATAGCACTTTTGGTTGAGTAAACGGTTGTGTAGACAACTTGGTTGTATAACATGGATGCTTATTGGTCATTACGCTGTCCATCCTTTGGAAAGATTTTAGGGACGAAATCCTTTTAAGGGGGTAGAACGAAACACCCCATAAAAATTGAAAAGAAATAAATAAAATAAGGCTAGAAATGGAAATTTTTCAAAAGTTAGAATTTGACCACGAAAGTTATGTCTTTGCGTTCATAATGATTTTCCGATCAATTTCCATATATAACATGTTGAAAACGGATCTCAAATAGAAAAGTTATGGACGTTTGAAGTTTTTGAATTTAAAATAATTTAAATAGAATTTAAATTCAAATAATTAATAATTCTCAAATTTGAAATTCAAAAGGTAACGATAATTGGACTTGGGGTTAAGTAATCGTTAAAATTGACGTTAATGTTAAAGGAGTAATAAAGGAATTAAATAAATAAATCAACGGTAATAAAAAACATTCCCTGATATAAACGAACTAATTGAACGCCTACCCTTGGCTGATCAATCGCTAGCGGTCGAGCAGTCGATCGGTAGGGTAGATGCGGTCGCCCGATGAGCAAGTGACAGCTAGGGTTTTGTTTCACAGTGAACGTTCTAGATTTTATTATTTTAAATCGACTTATATCCAACGGTTCTAATGCATTCCAACCACTATCAATAAGAGCATAGTCCCCTCACTTTTTTCACACATAAATTTGAGGAACCTAACGAACTCTGTCAATCTCTCTCTTAAAAGATTCAGAAATGTTCTTTAAGGTTTCAAGTAACCGATTCTAGATGTTTATTATTTTACTTCTAACTCTACTCTCCTATAATCCCTCAATTTCTGAATCTAATATATATACAAATCTTTTGTTGTATATATCTAAAAGGGGAGATCTGAAAGAGATTATTGAAGGCGTGACAAATTCAAAAAGTGGAAGAGCTAAGGACCTTTTGTGAGTGGAAATCTTAGCATTTCTATTTTAGTAATTGAATAACGTAGTTTGGATCTGATATATGCCTTGGGAAATTTGGTTTATGAAATCATCACATTAAAACCCCCCAAAATCCCCCTAAAGAGAAATGTCAATTCTTAGATTGAAATCTCGATTTTTTTATATATTAAAATAATGGAATTTCTGTATATATTGTAGTTACAATATTTTACCTTCTATTCCACTTCTTATCTTTTTCTTTTGGTCTGATTTAAGGTTTTGATTAGGAAATGATGTGTAAGGTACAAATTCTTATTCGTATTGTGCACCACCTATTTCCACAACTTGAATAGAAATTGTTTTTTGTCTATTTCATGTAAAAAGATGCTGAATAGAGCGTAAAAGTATGTAAATTGTAAGTTTCTATTATTGATTTATTCTGTTATTTTAATGTAAAATAAGTGGTTTTGGATTCTGTTTTTGTACAAGTCTGTTGATTTGATTTTGGATATCTGATTTATGATTTATGTGTTAACATACATACATACATACGCACATACGCACATAGATACATATACATATACATATACATATATATATATATATATATATATATTAGCGTAAATGACGTCTAATTATAACGTATTAGTTGCGTAGTTAATAGGTTATTATTGTTAAATTCCCCTTAGGAAATAAATTAATTGTACAGGCGAAATAAGAAGGTTTTCTTATTATAAGGCCTAAATATGAATATGGAGGATGTGTGATAATATATGTAGAGAGGGTTATAAATTATGACTAAGTTATAAGGATGCGAGGTCAGTCAAAAACACACAAAAGTTTGCTCAACTAATCTAGCTACCACCAGTGTGACTTTGAGGCTAGTGTGAGACATTGCTTATAATAAGTAATTACGAATGATGCAAGGTTAGTCTCAAATTCAGTAGGTTAAATCCGCCCAGCAAATCTAGTAGTACTTACGAATAGTTGAACATATATGAGCGTTACCATGGGGTATGGGTCATAATACAAAGGACCTGCTTCAGTGATTGATGGTATTAAGTGGTTGTGTGAGGGCCCACCTCTTCCTTATGTAGGAAGCAGTAAATGATAGGGGCTATTGGTTAGGCATGGTAGAGGATATCTCAGGAAAGTTCCTGCTTCAATATGAAGTATTAAGTTGCTGAAGAGATTCCATGCAATGTCAGCTAGATAACTACCAGTGAGGATTCGGCCTTAGATTAGGTATTAAATGAGGGGGCTTGCCTTAAAAAGGGTATTAAATGGTCATAGTCTGATTAGTATCCATTAAAAGGTGCTAAGTAACTTGGATACTATCTCTTACATTGATGGGACATTATTGACGATAGATATAGGTTATTAGGCTAAAAACATAATGGCTATAGAACTGGATTTGGAAAGCCTTAGGGCTTAAGGTCAGATTGACTTAGAATAATGTTGATATACGAAAGTCATATTTCGATTTAAATTATACTGCCCAAGTACAATAATAGTAAGGCTTGTGATTTTTATTAAATTGACATATGTTGTTCTGACTCCCTCCTTGTTACAACACAGGTTAGGAAAGACGATGGTGAAGCCGGAGGCGAGGAAGAAACTTGTAGCAGTTGTCTATTTATCTATTCATATAATTTTTTGATGTACCCATTGAAAACAATGTTATATTTTGAAATGTTGTACTGTGGATATATGACGGTTGTTATTGGTATTATGTAATGGATTTTTATGACATATGAATTTTAAATGAAATGGGTACTATTTAAGTTATTATCTTTAACCTACGGCTGTGAGTTCTGAATGTGTAGATAAATAGCTCTGTAGTGTTCTTTATACCAACCAACAACTAGCATTGGAATGGGTCTAAGTTTCGATGAGCCTATTCTGGGTCAGGATTTAGGTCTGTTTCAGAGCAAGTTGTTACACATGCATAGTTCTTTCACATTATGTTTTGCATTGTATCAATTTCCCATTTATATATTTCCGACTATGTTGTTTGTATGCTTTAGCTCGATGGTTGTTTGTTAGAGGTAGTTATTTAATGCTTTGACCATAAAGTTAATTGTTATAACTTATTTCTAAGTGATAAAAGTTAACGTAGAGTTATAATTATATTTTAGGTAGTTACTACTTGTTGGAATTTTAAGTGAATTAATTTTAAAAAATTAATGGTAGTAAAATTCATAATGAATGACATTATATAATGGTAATATATTTATGAGCTATTATTATTGAGCCGTTGCAAAAATTAATGGTAATAAAATTTGTAATGGATGATGTTGTATGATGGTAATCTATTCATGAGCTATTATTATTGAGCCAATACAAAAATTAAAGGTAATAAAATTTGTAATGAATGATAATAATTTTAGATCCATTAACAATCCCTCATTTCAGCAATGCATACAATTTTCATTACACTTACTTAAATGATAGATAGGGAGAAGGAAATATATAAGCCAACAGACAATTTTCTTTCTTCTTCTTCTCCCCTACCGCCAACAGACAATTTTCTTTCTTCTTCTTCTACCTCTGTCATTTCTCTCTCTGCAGAATTCTTCCTAGCAATTAAATTGGAAAGTGCTAAATTCAAAATGATTTGCTGTCATGCAAACTGCAATCGACCAAACTTTTAAGGCTATTTTATCATGTAGGCGGAGCGGTTGATAGCTAGCCTAGCACCTTAGGCTAAGCTATGAAGCATCTTAAAGAAAGCGATGATGTATGCAACTCAGCCATTTACAGCAGTCAGATCCAACAATTTAAGATGATTATATCTGATGCAAATGGCTGCGACCGACGATTTTACTAGAACAATCCTACCAGATACCAATGAGCCCTTCAGATTCGAAGGGCTGCACTTAAAAAAATGAAGGCAAAAGATGCAATTTTTCATATCAATGAAAAAGTTTGTCTAAGTTCTGACCCCTGACAAACTGCCACTGTATAATCCACCCATCAAGGCAAGGAGCAAGGAACAACAATCCTGGATCGAGCATGACTACATGTGCATAAACTTCATTTTGAATGGCCTCTATAATGATCTATATGACTACTACAATGCAGAGGACAAATCAGCTAAGGAGATCTGTGAGGCGCTGTAGAAGATGTATGACACGGAGGAAGCTGGAGCATAAAAATATGTAGTCAGCCACAGTCTCACGAGCTTCAGAAAATATGTCATTAGATTGTCTCCGAAGGTATGACTATTAACGAACAGTTTCAAGTTGCAGTACTTATTGATTAATTGCCCCCTAGTGGGGAAGAGTTCAAAAATAAGCTTAAATATAAAAATAAAAAAATTTCACTTGAAAGTTTAATTACTAGCTTCCGAATTGAGGAATCTCAAAAATAGGATATGAAAGAGGAAGTGCTTGTTTGTTCCAACAATACTAAGAAGGCCGATGTTCTAAAACAGAATCCCAAAAGCTTTAAGAATCAGAACCATAAACCTAATCAGAACCGCAATAAGAATGAGAACTTTCAAAGGAATCATACTGCAACACAACAATAACTACCCTTAAAGAATGATTCTGGTCAGTTTATTCGATGTAATTGTAACAGATCATGTCATATGGAACGAAAATGTCAGAACAGGCCTCATCCTACTCCTCAGGTGAACCTAACTGAAGAGCAACAACTAACTGCTTAGATTATAGAGATCAACCTTATAGGGGGATCAGAAGAATGGTGGACAGATACTGGCATTATACACCATGTCTTCTATGACTGTGCTATGTTCAAAACATACATGGATGTCGAGGACAAGAAAGTGATGTTGGAAGATTCTCACATTACTACTGTTGCTGGGACTGGAAGCGTTGAGATAAAGTTTACCTTTAGAAAAACTGTCATACTGAAGGGCGTGATGCACACTCCAGAGATGAGAAAGAACTTAGTTTTGGGTTATCTTCTTGATAAGGCTGACTTTACTCAAACTATATGGGCTGATTTGTACACCATCACTATGAATGGTGTGTTTGTGGGTAAGGGTTATGCTACCGATGTAACAACCCACCCTGGAACATGCCCAAATTTCAACCCAGAAAAGGTCCATCGAAACTTAGATTCATTCTATAGCAAGCTATTGGTAGTAAAAAGAAATAACAATGCAGAGCCATAACTAAACTTACAGAACACACAGCGCATGGAACAAAATATAATAGTAAAGTGTACCCATTTATTTCAAAACCATAAAAATGTAATAACACAAAATCCCATAAAAACCATAACATAATATATGTTACAACAATTGTCTAAATCCATGGGTACACATAAAAGAAAATCATAATAAATACTACCAATAGCCAAGCTTCTCCATCTTAAGCATCGTCACCATCATCACTCCATCCTTAACATGTGTTGTAATAAGGAGAGAGTCAGAACAACAAGTGTTTGGCAAATAAAAACCCCGAGTCTTACCTTTTCAGTACCTGGGCAGTATATTTCAAAATAAGAATATGTCTACGAACATAAAATCATTAAAGTCATTTAATACTTGTTTATAAGGAAAGGAGGCGGGTCCAACCACTTAATACCTTCCAATCCATAAGTAGGTTTTTAGAATCTCATATCCCGATCATACGTCATAAATAACTAATAATGTAAGAGACGATACCCAAGCCATTTAGTACTTACAGTGGAAAATATGCAGACTCTGGTCATTTAAGACCTTAATTAATGCAGACCCCATCATTTAAGATCTATTTCCAGAAGCATGCTCCTCAATGGTACTATCTAGCTGACATCACATGGAGTATCATAGGCCACTTGATACTTCCAAGTGGAAAATAGGCAGACTTTGATCATTTAAGCCCTTAAATAAGGCAGACCTCATCATTTAAGACCTATTTCCATAAGCAGACCCCTGTAGAGATACAACCTAACATAACCCCTTGGCCATTTAATACTTCATTTAGGAAAAAGAGGCGGGTCCAACCAGTTAATAGCTCAAAACCCCAAAGCAGGCCCTTCGTCTTATGGCCCAGATTCATAATGACGTCTCACATTAGTCCACTATTCGTAGGAACTGGTAGCCAGATTAGCTGGACAGATTTCCCCGATAGAATTTGGAACTAACCTCGCGTGATTAGAAAAATTTATCATAAGGATATCTCACATCAATAAAAGTGTACATAACAGCTGGTAGCCTCAAAGTGAAGGGAAAACTTCCATCATGTAATTCTATTGACCTTGCATCCCTAAGATTTAGCCACAAATCAATTACTCTCCATATATATATATATATATATATATATATATATATATATATATATAGACACATACACTCATCTCACTGTTTCATAAGTAAGGCCTTATAAGGAATCTTCATTATTACGAATTAAAATAATAATTAGGCTATATAAGAGTTTCCCCTTATTTTTGCCTCAAAATCAATTACCTTCCTAATGGAGGAAAATAAATGTAAATAAGTGCCTAATTAACTATGCCATATATGCAATAATTGTACGTTAATTATGTAAATAGTGATAAATAAATATTCGTACCTAATAAGTTCTAAACGCGTGGATTTTACGCTATAAACTAGTGTTAAATGTCATTCCTTAACCAATTATTATTACATTCCTTTTTCTTTAAATTCCTAAGATTTCATGGAATTCTAATGTCCAAAACAAGGAATAAATATTCATAACCAAAATTGCAATAACAGACTTGTAAATAAAATAGAAACTCAATTTATTACACCAATTCAATGGAACAACTTAAACAACAAGAATTGCAATCTGAATCCATATTCAATTCAACTCCTCTTTTTACAAAGAAATAAATAAGAATAAGTGGTGTAAACTACGAATAGAATTCATAATCTAAACTCCTTATTTTGTTGAAGAATCACAATTTAAGCCGAAGAATAAAGAAAAGTGGAATAACTATGAAATTATCAAAAGATTGCATAAACGAAACAAATCCCGTCAAATTACTGTAAATAATTAGGAATTTTAGCATAGAATTGATATATCGAAATAAAAAGTAACTTTGGGGGATTTTATCTATCATATTTTCAAAATCCAAAAATCCCTAAGGCAAATCAAATCCAAAAACAAATACACTAAACAATTGCTGAAAAGAAATACTAAGGTTTCCACTCACTGATTAGCCTTAGCTTCACTCAAATGGATTTGTAGCCTTCCGATTATGAGTCAGCGGAATAGGGATCTGAAGGCTAAATTAACACTAGAGGGGGTGGGGGTGAATAGTGTTTAATGGATTATATGAATATTATTCAAATTCTTTAAGATTTTACTTGGAATGATGGAATTAACAATCACAGAAACAATCGTAGAATCATAGTACAAATAAAAGTAAATGCAGTAAAAGTAAAAAGGAAAGAACACACCAGGATTTTATATTGGTTTGGACTTTGTAGTTACCCTACATCCAATCCTGCACAATTCCTTGTATGGATTTCTTTTCAACTAGTAAATGCAAATACAATCTCGATTTCAAGGCTACGAGACAAACTCTCTAGAATCTCGGCCCTTGGGATGATTTCTGGGCCACAAGCACACCCATTAGATTTACGAGCTACAAAGCACACCCAATTGATTTAAACAGGATGCAATCACACCTACTTGGATTTTAAGGATACCAAGCACACCACAGAGTATAAAAGTATGATTTGATAGTTTACAGACTCAGATCTTCGATCTTGATTA
This sequence comes from Allium fistulosum, assembly GCA_030737815.1. Taxonomy (NCBI): domain Eukaryota; kingdom Viridiplantae; phylum Streptophyta; class Magnoliopsida; order Asparagales; family Amaryllidaceae; genus Allium; species Allium fistulosum. Next base: position 1,460,559,406 of record CM060903.1, read on the forward strand.
CAATTGATCCTAGAACTCTTGAATAGCACTTTTATCTTGAGATAGATGATAGAAATCAGAGAGTATACGAAAGAGAATCAAACTAGTAATGATTGGATTTGATTCTGGTTGAATTTTAGCAGAGTTTCGATAGAAGTTGATTTAGAAATCAAGAGAGTGAAAAGAGGAGAGAAAAATAAGAAAGTAGTTAATGAAAATTCATTTGGAAGTCTGGTATATATAAGGAAAAAATAGTCATGTTCATTTATGAAGAGATACGACGAAAAACACTTCCTTTCAAAATTTGAATTTTAAAATTTACGACTAATATGTCGACATATAGGATTTGGATATGTCACCATATCCTTCACAAAATTGAAAAATACTTTATAAAAATTATTTTGAAAATCTTTTGCTTTGTAAAATAATTTGATACTTTGTAGAATCGTTTAAATATAGTTTATACAAATTTTAATCAAAATGTAACTTAATAAAACATTATAAATTAATTTTGAAAGATTTAATAAGAATATTCAATATAATGTAAATAATATATATAAAATCAATATAGTTTAAATTATTAAAGTATAAACAAAAATTTATTATATATAAACTTAAAACATTAAAATAGTAACTTTATAAGTATAAGAGATTGAAAATCATTTTTGGAAATATTTTGAAAAGATTATTTAAAACCAGGATATTTGAAAAATAAATTAAAACAAAATTAGAGAAGACGAGAGAAATCAGAAAAGTGGTATCAAGGTTTTAACATAAATTCTATGACTCTATAACTTATCTGGAATATCTTGAAATCTTGAACTCTTCAATACTCATGAGTCTTCATTCTTGAACTCTTGAAACTTTATATCAGCATCTTGAATCTACTCTGTATATAGGCATCTTGATACTGTATAGTCTCTTAATCAATACCTATCTAATATCATGCACTATATACTATATATATCTTGATAAAACATTAGTGTCCATATTTTATATAATGTCTTATAGTTCTTATCATCAAAACCAATACCCAAGGTACTAACAATCTCCTCCTTTTTTATGATGACAACTCTGTGTATATATTATATTATAACTCCCCCTGAGTTACAAAACTCCCTCTTTGTTTATACCTAGATTTTATATATTTTATTACTAAGAAATCACCATGTATATGAATCTACAAAGTCGAAAACATCTCAGGCATTTAAACCATAAACGAATGGCCGAAGCCCAACCTATACAAAATCACCAATTCAAAACAGCGACAGCCAATCAAAGGATTAAAGTCAACTATGAACAAGAATGGCCGAAGCCAAGGAGAACAAATCAACAAACAAGCTCATACTGTTTGAATTAGATGTGAGTGGTGCGAACACTCACCTTCTTTGAAGAGGCAGCCGCGAGCATCAACAATAAATTCGACAAGAACGACGCCTTTAATTCTCACAGCCCTAATTTTTAGAACGACGAGCCAAAGTACAAATCACAGAGGAACGAACTAACTGGAAGCGATCGCAAGCAACAGACGACCAGTAATCGATCGGCGATCAAGTTTCCGAATCCTTAATTTTGGAAGCAGAGCCGAAGCCCTAATTTTGGAAGCAGAAACGAAGCCCTAAATTCAATTGAAGCCGCCATTTTCTTTCGTTTGCTTATTCTTAGTGTTTTTTTTGAAAATGAGAAAAAGAATTGGGGGAACGGGTATTAGCCTTGCAAATTTTCACAGCATCAATTAAAACATGGACCACTATTCAATTTTCAAAGCCCACAAATCCTTTTAACAATTTATAAAAGAATTTCAACTCAATTTAAAAACTTCAATTGCAATTGGCCAACAAATTTTAATCGTCGTTTGACGATAACAAAAAAATTGTGAAATCTCGGGTTGTTACAGACTCCCCTCCTTATAAAAATTGCGTCCCCGCAATTTTCATAATTTAAAGTCGTCTATAACAATTATTTTTCTAACATAAACTGGTTAAGCTAGATAAATAAAGGTCGAGAACACAAACACCAAAGAAACCTTTTATTTTCATAAAAGAAATTTGCAAGTTTTCAACGAAATCTAATTATCAATAGATAATCACAAAACAGCAAAACTGGATAAATGCAATCATCAGCAATATTCAATTATCAATTAGATAATTAAAATACAGAAAATCGCAAAACAGCAATATCTAATTATCAACAAAGATGATTAGAAAACACAAATCACAATTCGCAAAACAACAATTATCTAGTTATCCAACAATTAACTAGAAAACACGAATTTCATAATCAGCAAACTCTAACTATCAACATAGATAGATAGGAAACAGCAATTCGATATGATCGACATGATCCAATTCAATTAGAGACTAGAAAATCTCAAAATCATCAAAACTAGCAAATATCCAATCATCAAAATGATAATTAGAAAACCCAATTATCTAATTAACAAACGATAATCAGAAAACATCAGATAATTAGAAATCTCAATCAACAAGTACCTAATTATCTTAAACGATAATCAAAACAGCAAATATCCGATTACCAAAAACAATAATCAGAATCAACCAATATCCGATTATCAAAAACAATAATCAGAATCAACAATTATTCAATTATCAAAAAAGATAATCAAATTTCGAATCAACAATTATTTAATTACCATAAACGGTAATCAATTTCAAATCAACCAATATTTAATTACACAAACGGTAATCAAATCTCAAATCAACAAATATTCGATTATCAAAAATGATAATCAAATCTCAATTTAACAAATATTCGATTATCAAAAACGATAATCAAATCACAAATCAACAAATATTCGATTATCAAAAACGATAATCAAATTTCAAATCAACAAATATTCGATTATCCAAACGATAATCAAATTTCAAATCAACAAATATTCGATTATCAAAAACGATGATCAAATCTCAAATCAATAAATATTCAATTATCAAAAATGATAATCAAATCTCAAATCAACAAATATTCGATTATCAAAACGATAATCAAATTTCAAATCAACAAATATTCGATTATCAAAAACGATAATCAAATCTCAAATCTACAAATATTCGATTATCAAAACGATAATCAAATCTCAGATCAACAAATATTCGATTATCAAAACGATAATCAAATTTCAAATCCACAAATATTCGATTATCAAAACGATAATCAAATTTCAAATCAACAAATATTCGATTATCAAAAATGATAATCAAATCTCAAATCAACAAATATTCGATTATCAAAAACGATAATCAAATCTCAAATCAACAAATATTCGATTATCAAAAATGATAATCAAATTTCAAATCAACAAATATTCGATTATCAAAACAATAATCAAATTTCAAATCAACAAATATTCGATTATCAAAAACGATAATCAAATTTCAAATCAATAAATATTCGATTATCAAAAACGATAATCAAATTTCAAATCAACAAATATTCGATTATCAAAAACGATAATCAAATTTCAAATCAACAAATATTCGATTATCAAAAACGATAATCAGAACTCATATCAACAAATATTTAATTATCACAAGCGATAATTAGAAACAACAAATATCCGATTATCAAAAACGATAATCAGAACTCATATCAACAAATATCTAATTATCACAAGCGATAATTAGAAACAACAAATATCCGATTATCAAAAACGATAATCAGAACTTATATCAACAAATATCTAATTATCACAAGCGATAATTAGAAACAACAAATATCCGATTATCAAAAACGATAATCAGAACTCATATCAACAAATATCTAATTATCACAAGCGATAATTAGAAACAACAAATATTTGATTATCAAAAACGATAATCAGAACTCATATCAACAAATATCTAATTATCACAAGCGATAATTAGAAACAACAAATATCCGATTATCAAAAACGATAATCAGAACTCATATCAACAAATATCCAATTACCTGCAGATAATTGGAAACAACAAATATCTAGAAATCAATTAAGAAGACTAGAAATCAACATAAAAGCTTGGATCGATCCCATCAGATGGCGAGTTTTTAATTCGCCGTACGTGCATCAACAAATGGCCGAAGCCTACCAAGTACTCAACAAAATTTTGGCGCCCATCAGATTGACCCGAAGGTCAGTAGAGTGACCCGAAGGTCCTCATATGACCCGAAGGTCCATCATAGTGGCCCGAAAGCACATGAAATCATCAAATATTTCAATTAACGAGTCCGGAATTAACCGAAATAGCAAATGCACATGTCCCATACCACGTGTTTTACTAAATCGTTTGATTCTCTTCATCGTTTCCTTGAAAGTGCAAAATCATCAAAATCATCAAAACAGCAGATATTTTAATTAACGAGTCCGGAATTAACCGAAATAGCAAACGCACATGTCCCATACCACGTGTTTTACTAAATCGTTTGATTCTCTTCATCGTTTCCTTGAAAGTGCAAAATTGTGTATTTTGTAAAAATACACTTTACATTTTCAAACGGACAAGTCCGGAATTAAGCGAATCAGTAAAAGAAAGGGGTCATAATTCTCGATTTTGCTGAAATGTTTAAATCACTTCCTCATTCTTTTGAAATCGCAAACTGTAAAATTCCTGAAAACAATTTTATTTATTTTATAAAAATAACAATTCACGTTCTCAACTGGACAAGTCCGGAGTTAAGCGAATCAGTAAAAGAAAGGGGTCATAATCCTCGATTTTGCTGAAACGTTTAAATTGCTTCCTCATTCTTTTGAAAGCGCAAACTGTTAAAAAATTTTATAAAACAATTTTCATTTTAAAACGATTTTTCAATCACGTGATTAAAGCAGCAACATTAGTAACAATTTCGAAGAGGAAATTGTACTTCTCAAAACATCGTAAAACGAATCTCAAAATCAGCATTGCTGAATAACCGCTTGAAAATCCACTTTTAAATTTGACGGTTACTGAAGCCAAAGCGACAGTAATTTTTAAACGTCAAAATCTCATCAAAATAATTTACATCAAAATGTAATATCAGTGAATTTTTTATTCATCAAAAATGCCACCAAACACCGTGCTTCAAAAATTAAGCATTGGTGTAAAAATCCCGTTATAAAAATAACGGCAACAAAATGCGTTTCATAACCAAGCATCGGTTCAACGTAAAATTAATGCAGTAACGTGCAATTCATATTTGCACGCACACTACAATAGAAACAAAGAAATTACTCTATTATCTTCAATGAAGATAATTTAAAATAGCAAAAATCTAATCAACATGTGATTAGCATAAAAGAAAACCAGCAAAAATCTCAACAAGGATCACTTAACTGCAATTGTTCGAATCCTCAATTCGGATTCGAAATTCTCGAAGAAACGAAATAAACACAGCTATGTAAACAGCAAATGAAATTTATTTCAAATTTCATATTTTGATTTTTAAATCAAAAAGATTATTAGTTGTACTCAGCGAAGACAGTTTCACTGTTTCCGCTGCGCACTCTGATTAACAGACACAATTTAATCAAATCAACAAAACACAGTTACACTATTATTTTTAAATAAAGATACTTAAACATTTCATCCAAACTTTCAAAACTTTAGTTTTGACTCAAAGCACAAATAAAACACGACCAATATTTGTAACATATGTTCCATCTAAGTTATGTTTTATATTATGTCCATAAACCCCAAGCTCTGATACCAACTGTGACGCCCCACCTCTATGCTCACAATAACAAAGAGTATTAAAAGAAATACTGTCTGTTATTACGAAGAATAAGGCTGGATAGGAGCGGCCATCCATAGTTGGCCTTACACTAGTATTGGTTACCTCGATAGGAGTGGTGTATATTTTTCCATTTTCATCTCTTATTTATTTACTCCCTTCGACATACCCAATTACCAGTATAAAACGAACTACGATGGTTCATAATAGTTTAGGACAATATATATAATAATAACACAGATACAAAAAGAATGCGGAACACAGATAACAAAAGTCTCATATATATAATAACTGATGTCAGTTACAATACAATTGACACAATACATATGATACAACTACAACTGTCGGCTCAAGAAGTTATATATACAAGTACATTATCGACTAATATACATGAATACATATCAACTTAAAACAAACACACTGACTACTATAAAGAGACGAAGACCACTTCAAAGATACGAAAAGTCTTCATAGCTCAAACAGCAACTCAAAGCAGGAAATCTACAACCTGAAATAACTCGGGTCTGACCCGAGTATTAAGTTCAAAAGAAAATAATACACGGGTCAGTCTAATTCAAACTCAGCTATTAATGCACAGTAGCAATAAAATCAAATATCAAATAGACGACAGTCATAGAAATCTCGTATATCCGACTTCTCGATAAGAAAGTCGGATAACGGCAGATATAACACTAAACAGTGTTAAAAATCAGATCAGCGAATCCAAATCATCACAAGATGAATAAAACGATTATCAATGAAGATAGTATGAAAACCGCAGAATTGCCTAAACAACAATTAAAATCAAAATAATCCATACTGCTTGGCTGCAGTGTACGCTGGCGTGCACTGCCTCGCCACTACAGTGATGAAATACACAAAATCTTAATGAACCAGAAACACATAGCATCAAATCAAATCAAAATGAACGAATTACACGTGAATGCACAATGAAAGTTTACATCCGAATACAAGGTCAAACCCGAGTCTCTGAGACTGCATTCAACTCAATGTACAAAATCATGTACAAGCCATAATACAACAATGTCCAGACCAAATACCATCAATGTGGCCGAACGGAGACTCCATGCATACAAGAAGATATGCACAAATCTGAAAAAAAGAATGACCATACCAACGACGCAATGCAAATGAATGCATCAGTGGCCAATGCAAGTGAACAGTGAAACAACTAAATGAAACTGGACCAAGTTCAACTTCACTAGCAAATGCAGACTAGTGGACAACTAAATAAAACTAGGCAGCGCAAGTGCCAGACTCGAGAACAAAGGCGGTAGTACATCTCAAATGCAACTATATCATACAAGATACAGCGACAATATGGATGCAAGAAAATACATGTGTACAGGTCAGTGAAAACCCAAATCAAAACCCAAAGTCCAACAGCAGCTTTTATTTCAAGTGACAAAAGTCAACATCAATGCATATGAATAATACATATGACTCAATGCAAGAATATTGAAACCTGACAACATAGGTATGAAGGCAATGCACATGAATAACACATCTCTGGGGATGCAGCAGAAAATAATACCGCAGCCTCTAAATCAATGCAGCAGTGTGAATATTACCTTGATAAAGGCAATATCGAGCAAAGAATTTAAAGTAGCAACTTCAAATAAAAATCAAAACTGTGGCAAGTTCAAATCGAAGAGACAGACTAAAGCCAAAGCTCAATGTCACAACAATACACTTGATTATCAAAGTGTATGCATTATGAAGCGACCCAGTATGGGGGCCGAAATCGACAATTGACAAAGATGTAACTGTAAAGACTCAACTGTAACAGTTTAGTTTTAAAAACATCCTCAAACACTGTCACGTAAGCATGGCAGTAAAGGCATAATGGCCAAAACAGCAAGTGTAGTCGAACAAGATCAACACCAAAAATCAAGTGACCGAAGTCAAAAGCAACTCAGTGTCGTAATAGCCAGGTAAACAAACCAAATCAAAAATCATCAACGTCGAACCAATCGAACTGCCGAGTAAACCAATTAACAAATTCAATGATTGCAGAATGAATTAGAGATTCGTGAAAAATGAAAATCACTCAAGAAAACTTCAATCAAAAGACTACTTCTCCAACCACATGTATACACATAGGCACGTATATGTATACATGTATAGGGGTTAGATGCAGTGACAGTAACCTATACGAATCATCAAAAATGCAACATATATAGCACTGTAAACTGGATAGTACTTAGCATCATAATTAAGAACAAGGCGCAATGCCAAAATCATGGAACATCAAAGTGATCTAACAACTGATCAATACAAACTAGACGAGGCATCAAAACTCAAGAGGACCAGATATGCAAAACTAATCCCAGCAAATTATCCTCTAAATAAATTTTTTCAAAACCAACATCATTAATTCCAGTAACCAAGAAATCGATCAAGGCCCTGAGTACTAAGAAATCACCATGTATATGAATCTACAAAGTCGAAAACATCTCAGGCATTTAAACCATAAACGAATAGCCGAAGCCCAACCTATACAAAATCACCAATTCAAAACAGCGACAGCCAATCAAAGGATTAAAGTCAACTATGAACAAGAATGGCCGAAGCCAAGGAGAACAAATCAACAAACAAGCTCATACTGTTTGAATTAGATGTGAGTGGTGCGAACACTCACCTTCTTCGAAGAGGCAGCCGCGAGCATCAACAATAAATTCGACAAGAACGGCGCCTTTAATTCTCACAACCCTAATTTTTAGAACAAAGAGCCAAAGTACAAATCATAGAGGAACGAACTAACTGGAAGCGATCGCAAGCAGCAGACGACCAGTAATCGATCGGCGATCAAGTTTCCGAAGCCTTAATTTTGGAAGCAGAGCCGAAGCCCTAATTTTGGAAGCAGAAACGAAGCCCTAAATTCAATTGAAGCCGCCATTTTCTTTCGTTTGCTTATTCTTAGGGTTTTTTTTGAAAATGAGAAAAAGAATTGGGGGAACGGGTATTAGCCTTGCAAATTTTCACAGCGTCAATTAAAACATGGACCACTATTCAATTTTCAAAGCTCACAAATCCTTTTAACAATTTATAAAAGAATTTCAACTCAATTTAAAAACTTCAATTGCAATTGGCCAACAAATTTTAATCGTCGTTTGACGATAACAAAAAATTGTGAAATCTCGGGTTGTTACAATATCTATTTTATAATTTACTTAAAAATCAAAAACAAGTTTTATAATTTAAAACCCTTACTTAAACCATTCATAAATGATTATAAAATCATATTCAAACTTCAAAGTTCCTTTTAAAATACTTAAATACCATTTACAGACTCCTTTAAAATATTTTAGAAAAATATCTTGGTATCCAACTATTTTATACTTTATTAAAATAGAATTTTCAAAGTGCATCTATTGTGACCTTTTCACTATACAAACGTATGCAACATCGTTCCACTGTTTCTATAAATTTCCAAAACAATTCCTTTAGGTCAAAAATACCCAAACAGGTGTAAAGAATAATCATATATATATATATATATATTTCCATAATATATTCACATTTCAACCAATTTAACATATGTCAAATGGAGAGGATTTCAAGGTGCATTTATAGCGATAATTTTTGATCTACCATTTACACATACTTGAACTTTATCAAGCAACAATATAAAACATGTAAATAAGTCTGGACCATGATACATGTTTTAGAGAGTTATAAGAGAGAATATACTACATGTAATGTTATCACTTGCTTTCAAAAGCAAGGAGGGGTAAAAAATAATAGCTTGCATTGTTATCTATTTTAATGTATATTTTTCACAACAAAAATTATATCACAATAGTATAGAAATCAACCAGTGAGTAAACTCATTGTAATGATCTGCCTTTCTTACACATAAAGACGATACTTAATACATTCACGGTATTCGTGTGTCGATCATTTAAGTGTCTGAATGACAGATCATTTGGGGTGAAAGAAAGAAAATACAAAATAGAATCTCACAAAACATGACGAGTAATATATAATATATACAAAATATTTACAAAAAGAAATCATTTTTAGTTATACACAACATCAGAGTACACTATCCTATTATCAGCCTAGACAGTTATAACATCATTCAGGAGATTTAATAGATGAATTAAATAGAATAATGTAAATGTTAGAGTGATAAGGGGATTGAGATTTGAAAATTAAAATTTAAGGCCGTGTTTAATTAAATACAAAGAATGGGCTATGAAAGGTTTCATATGTTAGTTAATAAGAAACCAATTAACATAAGGTTATTATAGGAATTGCCACACCATAATCCCATTACCTTAAAATCTCGTTTCCTTTACTTTGTACGTTCATTTGGCAAAACTCAAAAACGTAAATCAAAAGCTCAAAGCCGGCCATTACCTAGGGAAGAAAAAGGAAAAAATCAAACTAAAGCTAAGGAATCAAGCTAGAGGAATTAATCAAGGATCAAATCTCAAATTCCTTATCCTAATCAAGGTGAATAATAATCAAAACCATCTCTATTTTTGTTTTATGATCATTTGATTTTCGGATTTAAGTTTAAATCCATTATGATGATTTTTGATGATGATATGCTTGGATTTAATGATATGATATATTCAAACAAGTTTGTTTGATAATTGTTTAAGGCTAAAATTGTTTATTTTGGATTTCGAATGCCATAAGGAATTTATATGTTATGTAAAACATAAATTTGGAGATGGGTTTAATTTTCTGTAATTTTCCAAGCTATGGAAATTTTATTTTTAATTTTTGAAGAAGAAAGGAATAAATTGGGTTTAAAATTATTTCAGCTATTATATGAAAGAATTTGGGTCTGAAATTTTTATATGTTAGCTAACATATTAAAAATGAATTCGTATTATTTTTGGAGATTTTTTCCTAAGTAATTTACTATGGAAATTAAATTATTTTAAATTGAGCACTTAAATGTTTTATTTGTTTTGCTTAAGGAAGGGCTTATTTGCTAAATGATTTTAACTAGATCTGAAATGAATACGGCAGTTTTATTTTGGAAAGAATTTGAAATGTTTATGGAAACCAATTAAATGTTTACAAATAGGCAGGTTAGTTAAAAAGAAATTACTTAAAAAAGCATTAAAACAGTCTTTACCTAGAAATTATGTTTCACCTCTTTCGGTAGTACCTTTCGACCCTATACTTCCGCCATAACCAAGTCAAAACCAACCAGGTCAAAACCAACCAAGCTGAAACCATTACACAAGGTATCAATAAGTTGGCACGTAGGGGATTGGAGAAAGGCAGAAGGTATGGAGTCGAAACTAATGCTTTCGAATGGGTCGAAGCCTTTGTTTTACTTTCCAAAGATATGTGCTTGCCTTGTTTTGAAAAGGATGCTTTCGAAGGGGTCGAAACCCATTTAAATAGCTTTCGAAAATGTTGTCGCCTTTTTGTTTCGAAAAGATAGCTTTCGAATGAGTTGCCTTGTTTTAATTCCATGCTTTCGAGAAGGGTAGTTTCAACCAGTCGAAACCCTGCTGCCAACCTTATGCCTTCCGAATGGATTGAAGTCATCAATGCTTTCGAAAGGTAGCTTTTGTTTTATAAATGTAATAAGCTACTTCCTAAAGCTTTCGAAAGGGTTTAATGGTTTCGAAGGCAATGTTTTCGAAAGAGGTTTCGAAGCTATCCTTCAAATATTTCACTTAAATGATTTAAGCTTTCAAAAGGATGGTTCTGAAGCCATCAGTTTTTCCCAAACTCTTTTATATGAGGTTAATGGTTTCGAAAGTAATACTTTCAAATGGTTTCGAAAGGGGTACTTTCATTTATATTCGCTTTGACCCAAAAGATATTTTAAGGATAAACCCAATGGTTTCAAAAGAGGTAATTTTAAATGGTTTTGAAAGGGGTACTTTTAATGGTTTCGAAGCTATGCTTCTAAGAGTTAATATGTACTGCTTTAATACATTCAAAAGGTATGAGTCCATGTTTGAGACAACGTATCTCTTTCATTTCATATCGGAATTCATTGATTTTTTTTTTATTCGAAAGTTGAAGTTTTCTGTTATGTGCATACCAATTTTTAGTTCAATCTAAGGTCGTTTGGTCACCTGTTCCATGCCTGTAAGTTAAACCTAGAGAAGATTTCAGACCGAGTTGTTTCAGGTTAGATACCTACTTTTGAACTTTGCTTAGATGCTTCCACCTTGGATACTCACTTATCACTTTTTGTGTAGTTTTGTAGTCTTTTTGCTTGACTCTGATATGTATCTATATTTTTGACCCATTGTATATATAGTGTGGCCTTCGAACCACTTATGATGTATCATTTTGTATCGTACTGGGATGTATCAATGTATATTTATATATCTGTTGTTTGCTATTCTGTGATGTGTTGTGCATTCTGTTGTAGTATTTTGTTCTGATAGATCTGTTAGCCACTATAATTTTGTATTAAGCATTTATTGGATATGTCGATCCACTTAAGGAAGAAAAATATTAGAGGATTAATCGACGTATTTAATAGATGTTTAAGACAAAGCTATAGATGGTCGCTTCTAACCAGCCCTATTCTTCGCATTAGGAGACAGTATTACTCAGTAATACTCTTTGTTAATGTGGGTCTCAGGGTGGGGCATCACGGCTTGGCTAACCGGCTTACTAACCGCTAGCCAATGCCACACTAGAAATTAGTAAAAATATTTGCCTCATCTCATCGGCAAATATGACCCGAAGGTCAAAACGATCAAACAGACAAGTCAAGAATTAATCGAAAAGATAAACACACGTGTCCCATACCACGTGTTTTACCCAATCATTTAATTCTCCTTCTCATACGCTTGAATAGTGCAAAAACATGTTTTTAAATAGAAAATAATTTGTTTGAGAAAACAAGAAGATATTGTCATACAAAGAAGCAACTCAAAACTGTTTTAACTGTAAATTTGGTTTGTTGTTTGATGCCAAGCTGTGATGCCCCACCTCGAGACCCACATTAACAAAGAGTATTACTAGGTAATACATTCTGCTAATGCGGAGAATAAGGCTGGTTAGGAGAAATCATTGAATTTCTGCGAGCAATACATCATGATTTCAAAAGTGAAATGCCTTCGAAATCATGATGTATTGCTTGTAGAAATTCAATGGTCGCTCCTAACCAGCCCTATGCTCCGCATTAGCAGACTGTATTACCCAGTAATACTCTTTGTTAATGTGGGTCTCGGGGTGGGGCGTCACAGCTTAGGGTCGTACTACTTTATCCTTATAACTCAAGGAGGAAGGCAACTCAGTCTTGATGATGACATGTGGCCTCGTTTCCATAGCGTGATTAACGGGTTACTAGATTACTAACCTAGTGATGTATCAGTGTATATGTGTATATATATATATATGTTTATTTGTTGTTCTATAATGTGATGTACATTTAGTTGTTATATTTTGTTCTGATAGATCCATTAGCCACCTGTAGTTTTTTATTAAGCATTTATTGAATATGTCGATCCACTTGAGATAGAAAGAAATTTTTTAGAGCATTAATCCACGTATTTAATAGATGTTTAAGACAAAGCTATAGATGGTCGCTCCTAACCAGTCCTATTCTCCGCATTAGCAGACAGTATTACCCAGTAATACTCTTTGTTAATGTGGGTCTCGGGGTGGGGCGCCACATCTTGGAACCGGGTAAAAATAAATGAAACATAAGGTAAAGGGGTGATAATTCTTATCGAATGAGAAGAAATAATAGCTTAAGTAAGTACATATCATTACTTCAAGTGAAGTAGTATCACTAAGCATCTATATAACCTTGAAAATAATTTATAAATATTATTTTCTTGTGTAATAAAATACAACAAACCATTTTAACACCAATTTTATAACCAAAACTTATATTATAAATAAAATTTATGGGTTTCAAAAGAAATGATTTAAAGTGTTTCGAAAGGCATATGCTTAGTGTTTTGAAAATAAGATTTTAATGCTTTCGAAGGAGGTTATCCAGTGGTTTTGAAAGTAAAGGTTTAAGGTTTCGAAAGCCTTAGTTTTAAAAACAAAGAACCCAATCTCATTTTTAAAGGAAAAACCATGGCATAATAAAGGAGTTTTAAAATAGCTATTAAGTATGGAGTTTTTGGAAGAAGTTTTCCTTAATAAAATAATAGGTTAAAGGGATTAACCATGTTTTATATGAAAATGATTTCAAGGATATTAAACCATATGTGTTTGTGTTATTATGTTATTATGTTTGCTTCTTCTAGTATATGTATTCACTATATAATGGACCCATAACAATATTTTGGGGAGAAAAGGGTAGAATAACCAGCTAGGTTGACCCAGCAGTGAATATAAAATTGAGTTAACTCATGTATGAGTAGAATTGCATCCAGGAGGTCATGTAGACCAGAATATAGGATGCCTAAGTACTGATTAAAGAAGTTTTCAGATAGACAGGTTCATAGTAAACCCATGAAAACTATGTTTAGGAAAGGTTATTGGCAAGGGCTAATAGGTTCATAGTAAACCCATGAAAATTATGTTTAGAAAGAGTTATTAGCAGGGGCCAATAGGTTAGTAGTGAACCCATGAAAACTATATCCGAATAAAGTAATTGACAGAATTCAATATGTTCCTAGTCAACCCATGAAAACTGGGATATGAGTGAAGTTATTGGAGATACCAATAGGTTCAGGGTGAACCCATGAAACAATAAAGTTATTGGCAGAGGTCAATAGGTTCTTAGTGATCCCATGAAAACTATGAAACCGGACAGGGAGTCCATAAGTTTCAAACAGGTTATTAGTAAGCCCATGAAAACTAATAGGTTAATAGTGACCCCAAACTGAGACAGATAGTCAAAATGAATGGGGATGGATAATCCTGAATTGATTTACTTGTTTGCATATCATCATAATATTTTGAATTGTTATGTTTTAACCATTATGAATGTAGGAGCACAGTATATGGTTTTTATAAAGTTATGGATAAGAGACCAGTGAGGGGAAAACCTGTTCCGTTAAGCGGCATGGTCTCACTAGATATCTAAATGTTTTGAGATGGTAGGTTATTATTCATACCAGGCTTTATATCTGACTTGAAGTTTATGTTTTCCCCTTAAACTCTCGGGTGCTTAATTAACTTTGAGTAGTTTGAGAGTTGAGGTTTTTAGGTACCTCATTAGACGAATAAGCTTCTAGAGACATGCAGGAGGCAAGCTAGATAATAAGGGTTCTTTTCTATTTAGATTCCGCTGTGTTTTGTTGTAAAGACAAAGTTGTTTAATTGCTTAGTTATATACTCTGATCATCCAAGGGGCATCTTCATATGTCGCTCTTGGTATATGTTGTAATAATTATATATTTTTCTGAACGTGGTTCTCGAATATGGGATTATGTAATGAATGTTGAAATGATTTGAAATGGAATGTGAAAGTTGTTTAATGATTTTAAAAAATTTCCATATCCATGTGTTTCTGTTATATCAATGTGTTAGCACCAAAATTGGTCACTAACCTCGTAGAAGAAGATTGTGAAGAGATATAAGTGATGAAATCAAATTAAACAGAGAAGACAGTGCTAATCTAAATACAGAAAGTAAGAACACCAAATTTATAGTGGTTCAGCGTAATTGCCTACGTCCACTTTGAGGTTAAACTTTATTGATCTTCTTTATAGTTGATTACAAATACAATTCGTGAATCAAATGCTTGAATGAAGTTGTTAAGTAGAGAAGATGAGTCTTGAAAATGGCAGAGTCTCCCCGGTGTTTTCTCTCCAAAAAAGGATCCATTTCACTGTGACCCTGCCCCTCTATTTATAGGCAAAGATGGGCTGGACTTCCCAAGTGGGCTGTTGGCCGAACACTCCAGCCCGAGTACAGTGAGCGCTGTATGCCGAACCACAGATGTGCCGAACGCTCTGACGTCGAACGGTCCCTTCTATGCCGAACAAGGTGGTTGATGTTTGGGAAGTGTAGGGTGTTAGTCAGTTGAGGTCGAACGCTCTTCTAGACGCCGAGTGCCCTTACGCCGAGTACTACTAATGCCACCGGGTACTACGCCGAGTACTCCTGTATACCGAACCACAGATGCTGCCGAGTTCTCCCTGATGCCGAACAGTCTCGTATGCCGAGCAGTCTTGACGCCAAGCGCTCTCGTTGCTGAGCACTCTGGTATGCCGAGCAGTCTTGATGCCGAGCACACTTGTTGCCGAGCACTCGTTGGATGTTGGGTGCCTCGCCGAACACTCCTGGATGTCAAGTGCCTCGCCGAACACTCCTGGATGTCAAGTGCCTCGCCGAACACCATGGGACGCCGAGTACTCCTGTATGCCGAGCGGCCTTGACCCCGAGTACTCTTGTACGCCGATCAGTCTCGATGCCGAATGCTCTTGTATGCCGAGCAGCCTTGACGCCGAGTTCCACTGGATGTCGACTAGTCCTTCATGCCGGGTAGTGGCCAATGCCGAGCACTCAGTTGCCTGGTCAAATCTCCAGGAAACACTTGCCCCCCAAAGTGTATTGCGTGGCCGAACATGATGCGCTTTGAATCTGGTACAATCTACCTCGGAGGTACCTCTTCAAGAATGTTAGCGAAGGAGGTGCGAGACGAACAAGGTTGGGATGCCGAACGATACGTCCGAAGCCGAGCGTACCTCGTGAGCCGAACGATCTGGTATTGACCAGTTCTACCGGGTATAGCCTCTTCGTCTTCTACCTCCCTCTATATAACCAGGCGCCCTTCCACCATTTTATTTTACGTCTTCTTTATTATCACTCTTAGAGATTTGCAATCCTATCAGATATAAAGCCTATATAATCCATTCTCAACTTCGATCGTCGAATTAGGTATCCTTCCTCTAACAATTGCACTACTTCCATTTTAGGTTCATCTTATGGAAACAGAGTATTTCCTTTAGTTGTAAACGCACGGCTAGTAGGAGTGGTTCGCTCGTTTTGAGTTGTCTAGTTGGGGCTAGCTCCTCCGTGCCGAACGATAGAAAGGTAGATGGGGTGTTGGACGGCGTAGTCTTTGCCGGGCGATCCGTCTCTGTCGTTCGGCGTGGATGGAGAAGGTGTAGGGTGGAGTTGAAATCGTAGCGGAGCATCACTTTTAGCCGAACGATGACTTTAGCCGATCAATACAATTGATACGCCGAACATTGACTTTAGCCGAACAATACAACTGACATGCCGAACACTGACTTTAGCCGAACAATACAACTGACATGCCGAACGATGACTTTAGCCGAACAATACAATTGACACGCCGAACATTGACTTTAGCCGAACAATGTAACTGACATGCCGAACGATGACTTTAGCCGAACAATACAATTGACACGCCGAACATTGACTTTAGCCGAACAATATAACTGACATGCCGAACATTGACTTTAGCCGAACAATACAACTGACATGCCGAACACTGACTTTAGCCGAACAACACAACTGACATGCCGAACGATGTTAAAAATGCCGAACGGTATAAGTGTCTAACTACACTTAAGCCGGTTACTTTAGAAATCATATGTCTTCTGAATCTGGGACTGTAATCTCCTCAAGGCGAGCTTTCTGAGACGGTCAGCGATGACGGTCTTCGAAGGCGATGATTCGAAGCTAAATATTACATCTTTAGAACCTTTAGATTCTTATTGCCTGCACACAATTGCTTGCACTAGTTCACACACCACATGGGGGGAAAAATCGTGTTGCTAATTCTAACGTTCAACGTTTTTTAAGTATAGCTTTCTCAAGCATTTAGCCAGGTTCATTATTTATTCGGGATGTCGAGAAAATCTAGTTCTTCCACCATATCTGACAGGCCTGGGCCGTCAGCAAGGCAAGGAGCCGCTGATGCTTCTAACCCGTCAACTTCTCCTGCTCATAACTTGGCGCCCGACGCTCTGGAGGCAACCATCTTACTAGACAATCCGATCGATTCTCAAGCCTCGAAGATCAACGAAGCTGCTCTGCGACGGATATGTTCTATTCATGGGATTCCTTTTGCCGACGTGTTAGTTCCTTCAAGACACGATCGCCCTCATCTGCCCCCAGTCGGGTACACTACCTGCAACAAGTTTATGTGTTGGATGGGCAGCGTGCCTCCATTCAACTTATTTCTCCGGGATGTACTGCAGTACATAGACATAGCTCCGTCACAGCTGCACCCGAACGGCCATGCATTTCTGTACGGGACTTATCTACTTTTCATGGCTGTCTTCTCCAGACCTCCAACCCCTGGTGACATCAGATACATTTATATGTTCAAGAGACGGAAAGACAGTCCTTCCTTTATGTTTCTCGAGCCATACCACAAGTGCCAGATCTTGACAGGGGCATGTAGCAAATTCACCCTGTACAAACAGGAATGGCTCTATGTGCGCTGCCCGTCTGGTTTTGCTAGGAGATGGGTTGAAGGCAGTAAGTCTCTCTACTGAATCGTTATTCGTATTTAATTGGAGTCATGCTTTTCCTAACTCCTCATTTCATCTTTTCAGGTATCAATCCGCGTCCGGAAGGCCGAGGATATTCTGAGGCTGTTGAAGCCATTAGAGCTCTTCCTGTTGAGGATCGAGACATCCGGACTATCATTTCAAATGAATCGCTGTCGGGGTTCGGCTTGCTAGCCCCTGGTCGTCGGATCAGCCTTCCAAAAGGTGTTACAATTCCCAAACCTCCATCTGGTAAAGGGAAAAAACTTGCCGGACCATCGTCGCGTCGCGCTCCCGACACGCACGAAGAAGGTGAGCGTAGAGAAGATGATGCTCCCGAGACTCAGGGCGAGAACGTGGGTCCCGCTTGGAATCCGGCAATCGAAGTTCAGGATATCGATACATCATCCTCCCCTTCGAAGGGAAAGAAGAAGTTGAAATATACGGTTCAAAAGGAGAAAGTTGGTGGCACCTCAAAAGTTACGCCTACCCCTCCTGAGAAAGAGGCTTCTTCGCAGCATCTGGAAAGTTCCTTGAGGGGTCTATCGAACCTTTCTATTCCCGAAGACATACTTAATTACGGGTTCGATGATCCTGAAGCTCTCAAATTCTCTTCGCCCGCTAGAGGCAATGTAGGAGTTCAACTCCCGGCTCAAGGAGACAATACTCCGATTAGCAAAGATAAACGAACGGGTCCGTCGGGGGGAACACTAGGACACACACGCACATGCGCATTCCATAATATACTTCAAGTCTTTTTAATTCGTGAATTCTCCTTAACTCGTTGTTATCTCAATTCTTTGCAGGTGATATGGGCCGCTCACACGGACTTGATCGCCTTCAGGGGTCTTCTATATTCCATCACTCCGGACGAGATTCCGGTTCAGGCAGACGTAGGGACCGAGGTGATTATGAAGATAGGGACAATCGTCCTCGCGAGTCGTCTCACCGCAAGAAAGCACACTATCAATCTTCCCAGTCCCGCGATCTTCCTCCTCCAACTGAGCCGGATAAAGAGAAGTCTTTACAGAAGGGTTATCAGTCTGATGCTGCTCGAGAACAACATTCCAGTTCATCGAGTACGAGGCAGGTTCGAGAGCAACGTAAAAGAATGGAATTCTCTAAGCCTCCTCCTCCTATTCCTACCGTGGACCCAACTATTGCGGAAAAGATGGTCGACCTTAAGGCCAAGTTTCCAAAAATCTGTTTTGACGGTTTGAAATTCCTCCCAGCCATCCATCACATTCCTGGGCACGTGAAGCAAAGTGCCATTGCCTGCAACAATGACGTCTATGTTCAACATGACGCATTCGTGCACTTGATGGAGAAGATCTCGGAAGTATCTGTCGAGCGTCAACACGAGATTGACCGTCTGAATCTGGAGGCTGGCAGCGATAAGAAAATCATCAAACTCCAAGACGAAGAGCTCGCTTCGTATAAGTCAAAGCTAGAAGCCGCTGAACAAGGTGCGAAAGATACTGCTGAGGCAGTTGCTCGCTTAGAGGTGGCTCACAAAAAGGAGCTTGACGAAGCAGTTCAGCGCAGCGGCGCCCTTGCCCTAGAAAAAGACTCTGTCCAAAAAGAAAGGGACGCGTTCGCTACTCAAGTCAAAGAGCTGAAAGAACAACTCTCCAAGGAGAAAGAAGACAAAATAGCTGCTCAGGAAGAATCACAGCGATATTGTGACGAGATTGTTGCCACCCGACTCCTGAAGACAAGGCTCGACGACAAACTTGCCGGGGTCGAGAAAATGAAGGATGAGGCCCGTGAGGAGGGCAAAAGAATGGCTGTGGAGGAGCTTGATTCTCGCTTGGAGGCGACCGCAGAGGCCGGCAGGGAAGGGGTCAAAAGTATGTTTGACCCGTTGATCGCCGAGTACGGAGCCCGCGTCCTTATGCACCGCGACCTATCATTCTTGGGCGATGGCTACCTCGAATCCCTGGCCGAGGCCTGGGAAACTCTGATAAAGATCAGGAAGGTCGAGTCAGGCTCCGAAGAGGTTGACGAGGATGCATTGGTGAAGGAGTTCCTGAGGGGGAATGAGCCATCGGATTTATCCGCAGCATTGGCACTTTTTAGCAAAGGCTCTTCCCCTTCGAAAGAGAAGAACGATGAAGCTGGCCCGTCAGGGGCCGACACTACTACTCCTCACATCGCCGCTCCTTATGCTGCTCAATCTGTCGGTCGGTCGACGCTTGATCCGTTCGAGCCGCATGCCAGTTATGATCCCGAAGATCCCGGGCTTGGCGTTCATGTGCTGTCCCCTATCCTGGAGGGTGAAACCCCACGCGCCACCGATAGGCAACCGGATCCTGGTAGGAAATTCTTCTTTCTCTAGAAGTTGAAGAGATACCGTCATTTTTAAGCAATGGTCATTCGTTCTAACGCCCATTTCTTATATTTTCATGTAGGTTGTTCTGACACCGAGCCAACTCCGAGGAGCGATGACGCCAAGGAGGAAGCACAGAAAACAAGCGACGTTGCTCACGCAGGAGTAACTCCCGGTCCAGACGCTCAAGTGATCGGGGCGCTTGATGATGACAAACTTGATACTTCGTCTCCCGCCGAAGGGAGCGATGAAATTGAAATCACTGGCGCCTCCGAGCATACTTCAGAGATGAGCATGAAGGACCGTCTTGCTGACGAGGAGAAGAGGAAAGTCAAAGTCAAAGTCGAGTCTGAAGTACTGGAACTCACTGACCCGCGGAACCGACCTTTGAAAATCATTCTCCCGGGCAGGTCCAAACCACTAGACGTTCCGTCTCCTACTCCTGGCTTCGCTTCTCTAGCAAGCAAAAAGTCCAAGAAAAAGCGTGAGGGAGAGGAGTCGTCGGAAACACTAAAGGAGGACAAGAAGAAGAAGTCGAAGAAATGATCGATGCACTTGTTCAACAAGTTTCCTGCTTAAGTTTTGTAATTGTTTCTATCTTCCACAACTTGTAGCTTGAATAGGCCCGAATTTTGTAGGAGTGATCTTGTATCCCCATTTTGGACTTATCGAATAAAATTTTAGTTTCTTTTTGTTTGAATGATTCTCTTGTCTTTATTTGGTTTGCTGACACTGTGCTCCGAGGACTTGGAGACTTGAGACTGTTCATACTCTAGTCCGCGTTCTGGGGACTTAGAGTTCTCCGTTCCGCACTCTGGGGATCCGGAGATTGGAAATCGTTTATACTCTAGTCCGTGCTCTGGGGACTTAGAGTACTCCGCTCTGCACTCTGGGGATTCGGAGATTTGAACTCGTTTATACTCTAGTCCGCGCTTTGGGGACTTAGAGTATTCCGCTCCGCACTCTGGGGATTCGGAGATTTGAAATTGTTTATACTCTAGTCCGCGCTCTGGGGACTTAGAGTACTCCGCTCCGCACTCTGGGGATTCGGAGATTGGAAATCGTTTATACTCTAGTCCGCGCTCTGGGGACTTAGAGTATTCCGCTCCGCACTCTGGGGATTCGGAGATTGGAAATCGTTTATACTCTAGTCCGCGCTCTGGGGACTTAGAGTACTCCGCTCCGCACTATGGGGATTCGGAGATTTGAAATCGTTTATACTCTAGTCCGCGCTCTGGGGACTTAGAGTACTCCGCTCCGCACTCTGGGGATTCGGAGATTGGAAATCGTTTATACTCTAGTCCGCGCTCTGGGGACTTAGAGTATTCCGCTCCGCACTCTGGGGATTCGGAGATTGGAAATCGTTTATACTCTAGTCCGCGCTCTGGGGACTTAGAGTACTCCGCTCCGCACTCTGGGGATTCGGAGATTGGAAATCGTTTATACTCTAGTCCGCGCTCTGGGGACTTAGAGTACTCCGCTCCGCACTCTGGGGATTCGGAGATTTGAAATCGTTTATACTCTAGCCCGCGCTCTGGGGACTTAGAGTACTCCGCTCCGCACTCTGGGGATTCGGAGATTGGAAATCGTTTATACTCTAGTCCGCGCTCTGGGGACTTAGAGTATTCCGCTCCGCACTCTGGGGATTCGGAGGTTGGAAATCGTTTGTACGAGTCTGTATGTCGCGCAGGATAATGTAATTTATCATCCAATTAAGAGATATAGAAACTTCATAGAAAATGTGGCTTCAAGCCTTTATTAATGAAAATCAACTAAATCGCTCGATTACAACTTTAAAAGGAAACTAAGTCATTATTGAATGGAAACATGCAGGAAACAATAGTGCCTACAACAAGAAAGAAAAACATGCTAAATGTAATAGTGCCGCAAATGTTCACTGTTCCATGCTCGGGGGAGTGTCGCGCCATCAACGGTCGCTAGCTTGAATGTTCCTTCTCCAAGCTTCCGTTCAATGGCGTATGGACCTTCCCAGCTGGGATTCATGCGTGATGGTACCGGGAAGACTCGTTTCAGAACGAGATCTCCCACATCAAAGATTCTTGGGCGGACTCTACCGTCATAGTAACGCTTGACTCGATGTCTGTGCGCCGCCGCCCTTAATTCAGCTTCTTCCCGCTTTTCATCGATGCAGTCCAGTGATTCCAGCAAGAGGTTTTGGTTCGTCTTGGGATCATAGTATGTAACTCGGTGCGATGGAACTTCAAGTTCCACGGGTATAACGGCTTCAGAGCCGTATGCCAAGACGAACGGAGTGTGGCCGGTCGCGGACTTGTGGGTAGTTCTATACGCCCATAATGCTGTCGGGAGTTCATCTACCCATTTGCCTCCAACCTTCTCCAGACGCTTCTTTAGTATGGACTTGATTATTTTGTTAACGGCCTCGACTTGTCCGTTAGCTTTTGGGTGTGCAACGGCGGCGAACTTTTTCTCGATGACGTACTTTAAACAGAACTCTTTGAACTCTCTACTTTCGAATTGCGTTCCGTTGTCCGTAATGATGGTGCGTGGAAGGCCAAAGCGGCATATAATGTTTCGTACAACGAAGTTAATGACCTTCTTAGAGGTGATAGTGGCCAGAGGTTCTGCCTCAGCCCATTTCGTGAAATAGTCGACTGCAACTATTGCGTATTTCGCACCACCTTTGGATAGAGGCAGAGAGCCGATTATGTCGATTCCCCAGATCGCAAATGGCCAGGGACTGATCATTTGTGTGAGTTCCGTTGATGGAGCCCTCGGGATTTTTGCATATCTTTGACACTTGTCTCATTTTCTTGCGTAGTCCGCGGCATCTCGGTTTACGGTGGGCCAGTAATATCCATTGCGGAGGATCTTCTTTGCTAGCGTTTGCCCCCCAGTATGGTCGCCGCATTCCCCTTCGTGAACTTCTCTCAAGAGTCGCTTTGTTTCATCATGAGCGATGCACCGCAATAATGGGACTGAGAATCCTTTTCGATACATTGATCCATCCTGTATTATGTATCGCGCGGCCTTTCGAAGGACCTGCCGTCTTTCGCTTCTTTTTCCCGGTAAGGCCCCGGTCATTAGGTACAGTTTGAACGGGGTTATCCATGATTCCTTCTCTATTTCTGTTCCCAACACGCGATCGACTTTCATTTCGTCTATGCTCGGGGCATGCAAGACTTCGACGGGATACAATCCCATTTGTTGCGTATCGTCGGTACTTGCGAACTTGGCCAATAAGTCGGCTTCTTTGTTCTGTTCGCGCGGGATATGTGAGATGTCATAACGCTCAAGATTTGATAGTAGTTCTTGGACCTGAATGAGATACGGAGCAAGCTTCCGTCCCTTTGCTTGGTAGTCTCCTCGTACTTGGTAAACCACCAGCTGCGAGTCACAAAAGATTTCGACTGATTCGATCCCAAGTTCCCTGATGAGTTTCAAGCCAGCGATCAGTGCTTCATATTCGGCTTCGTTATTTGTAGCCGGGAAATCGAGCTTCAGGGCATAACAGATCGATCGGTTTTCTGGAGTTATAAGAACTACGCCCGCGCCGGAGCAACGGTCGTTTGATGCACCGTCAGTGTATAATTTCCATCGAACGGGGGGAATGATGTCGTGATCGTCCGGTTTGATGGGTATGGTAAATTCAGCGATGAAGTCTGCTAACGCTTGCCCTCGGATGGCTCTCCGTGGTAAGTACGCGATATCGAATTGGCTCAACTCGATGTTCCATTTTAGCAATCTTCCAGAAGTTTCCGGTCGTTGGAGTACCTGCCTCAGGGGTTGATCGGTATAAACACCGATTGAATGCGCTTGAAAGTATGGGCGTAGCTTGCGTGATGCAATCACCAAGCAATAAGCCAATTTCTCGATTTTAGGGTAATTCCTCTCTGCCCCCGTTAAACGCTTGCTAACATAATACACCGGCTTCTGGACTCGATCCTCCTCACGAACCAATGCTGCGCTTATCGCATGAGGGGATATAGCCAAGTAAACGTATAGCATCTCATGGTCAACTGGTTTAGATAGCATCGGTGGGCTCTCCAGATGCCTTACCAGATTCCGGAATGCTTCCTCGCAGCTAGACGTCCATTCAAAATTTCTCTTCCCTTTCTTTATTATGTCAAAGAACGGGATGCACTTGTCAGTTGCCTTGGATATAAATCGACTCAGCGCAGCTACTTTTCCATTCAAGCTCTGTACCTGCTTTATAGTCCGGGGCGCTTGTACATCTCGAATAGCTTGGATCTTTTCTGGGTTGGCTTCGATTCCCCTAGCGTTGACGATGAATCCCAAAAACTTCCCTGATGCAACGCCGAAAGAACACTTCAAAGGGTTGATCTTTATGCCGTAAAACCTGAGTATGTCGAACATTTCAGCCAAGTCTTGAATGTGGTCGTTTGACCGTCGTGACTTCACGAGCATGTCATCCACATAGACTTCCATGGTTCTACCCAGCTGGTCCTTAAACATTCGATTCACCAGACGTTGGTATGTTGCTCCAGCATTCTTCAATCCAAAGGGCATCACTACATAGCAATACAACCCGACATTTGTAACGAAGCTGGTGTGTTCTTGGTCCGGAATATGCATTGGGATTTGGTTGTATCCTGAGTACGCATCCATGAATGACAGTAACTCGTGTACTGCTGTGGAATCGACCAACTGATCGATCCTAGGCAACGGGAAACTGTCCTTAGGGCATGCTTTGTTCAAGTCGGAATAATCTACGCAAGTCCTCCATTTCCCATTCGCCTTCTTTACTAGCACGGGGTTGGAGACCCATTCCGGGTAGAGGGCGTCATGGACGAACCCATTTGCTTTGAGTTTGTCCACCTCCTCTCCAAGAGCGGCGGATCTCTCCGGATCCATTCCTCTCCTTTTTTGCTTGACTGGGACGTATTTCGGGTCTATGTTCAACATATGACTCGTGATGGCGGGAGAAATCCCACACATATCAGAATGCGTCCAGGCGAAAACATCAAGGTTTGCCCGGAGAAAGTCGCTAAGGTCTTCAGTCATTGCGGGGCCTAACTGTGATCCGATCTTCAGTATTCGCGAAGGGTCGTCACGGCTAACTGAAATGTCAATTGTTAATTCAGCCGGTGCCGCCTTCTCATCCCTGGGTTTCTCATCGTCGTCTCTCGGATCTATATCTCCGTAGATCCGAGAACTATGCTCGAGCCAGGGCTCGGGCACTACTTGTCAATTATCCGTATTGAGGATGCGGACGGGATTGTCCGCAACCTTTCCTTTCTCCCTCCGGTGGGCCTCTCGGAGCTCGGCCACATAGCAAGAACGACCAGCTGCTTGGTCACCGTGAACAATGCCTACTCCTTTGTTAGTCAGAAACTTCAAAGTTAAGCACCACGGGGCTAATGCCGCCCTAAATTCAGCCAGGGCCGGCCGACCCAAGAAAACATTATACGGAGAGTCCACATCCAAAACTACAAAGGGTAGAATTCGTACCCTCCGACGCTCGCCTTGTCCCAGTTCAACTGGTAACTCGACATATCCTACTGCATCAGTCGCAGCGCCGTTAAAGCCGTGGATACGAGCTTTGGATGGTTTCAAGTCTTTTGTCTCTAGCTTCATCTGATCATAGGCCTTCTTGAAGATGATGTTGACTGAACTTCCACAATCAATCAAAATTCTTTTTACATATGCTGGTCCGATCGTTGCAGATATGACCATGGGATCGATGGTCGGAGCCTCTACCTGATCAGCGTCTCTGTTCCTGAACACAATATCGTATGTCATCACGCGCTACTGCTTAGCAGGGGCCCCGTCCTCTACATTCGAACAGCACTCAAAATCTGCATGCTTCAAGGAGCTTGCATATCGTTCCATCTCTTGCCAGTTCTTATCTGCGGGATGAGGTCCGCCGATAATTGTATTTATGACCAGTCTTCCAACAGTCCGGGCAGGCTCCTCAGGATGACGTGGAGCTGGTGCACGACCTGGGTTGGACGTTCCCTGTCCTCCTTCCTGTGGATCCTTTACAAATTCTTGCAACTTCTTTTGTCTGATCAATTTCTCGATAGCGTCATGCAGGTGTCTGCATTCTTCCGTGTTGTGTCCATAAGCTTCATGGAAGCGGCAATATTTCCCAGTCCGCTTCTGTTCTTCAGTTGATTCTTTTGGATGTGGTTTTCTGTACTGAAAAGTATTGCAGGTGGATAGGTAAATGTTCTCAAGTGGGGCGTTTAGCGGAGTGTACTCGCTGTAGCTTGGAATTCTCGACTTCCACTTTCCCGCTTCTTTCCTCTTTCCTTGACTTCTTCCTCCGGACTCTTTGGGCTGCACAGGCTTACTCTGGACATTGACTTGGACCTTTCCCGAATCGTCTCCAGATTGCTTCACAGCAATGTTGCTCTTGATTGACTCTTGGGCAGGTCCCGGTGCCTTATCTCGTCGTACCCACCTAGCTTCCTCTCTTCTTATGAACTGGTGTGCCTTGGAGTAGAAACGCTCTAGCGTAGCCGGAGGTTTTCCTGCCAGCCAGTCTCCAAATTCAGAATCCGGATCTACACCTCTCATTACAGCCATTAGAATTGCATGGTCATTGGGATTACTGACTTCAGTTGCCGCAACGTGGAATCTTTGTAAGTACTCCTTCAGCGACTCTTCGGAATTTTGGATTACACTTGACAGAGACATCACGTCCTTCGGGCGTGTAGTGTGTATCCTGAATTGCTCAATAAACTTCTTTGCCAACTCCTCGAAATTTGATACGGATCGCGGAGGAAGTCGGGTGAACCACATAGTAGCGATCCCAGATAGAGTAATCGGAAAGCACCTACACTTGGTGGCATCATTTGCTCTGGCTGAATCCATCATCCATTCATACCTCATTACATGTTGTCTGGGGTCAGTCTTTCCTTCGTATGCAGGAATAGTTGGCATGCTAAACTTCTTAGGGTACGCCGCTTGCAGCACAACATCCGTGAACGGAGTATGACTTCTTGACACTCCCCAGTCGTCATTTGATAAGCCCTGATTTTCTTTCATCAGTTGCCTGATCATGGCTGTCAGATCGGGTGTCTGTATGGAAGCTGGGAGGTTGGAGTCAGTTCTACGCGCCTGTCCATGCTGATGCCTCCTTTCCTGGCGATCTGCCAATCGTGCGTCTTGAGGCTCAACATTGTTAGCATTTTGATGATCTGGAGCTCCATCCTCCATCTGTACTCCGGTTCTGAAGCTTCCAGTTCTGGCTTGGTCGCGGTCTCCAGCTGTTCGAACAGCAGCATCCGCCCTTGCAGCTTCAGTCTTGCGGCGTCTACGCCTGGGTGGTTCATCAGAAGAAGTAGAGCTGTCAGATGAGGAATAAGCAGCAGGATTGCCCCCAGCATTCTGTTGCTGCTGTTGAGTGAGTTGTGCCATCAGGTTGGCATTAGCTTGCATCTGTTCTCCCAGTTGTCTCCTGCTTTCCCTAAGTTCTCTCATCAAGTCATTGAACTCTACTCTGGTGACAACTAGAGTCTGTTCTTGAGCGGCAATCCCTGCACTCGGGATCGCCGGTTGATTGCTAAGTCCTGCTTGTTGCACGCTAGCAGTCTCTCGGGCATCCGCATTAAGAGAAGCTGACCTGGTACGTGGTCTTGCCATTGTAGAGTTATCGGTATGAACTCTGAGTAGAATCAACGGATGTCCTATCAGTAAGTCGGATCTTCTTTGGGGGATTTGTTCAATCCAGTAGCTTCAAAGCAGATCCTTGAGGTCTGAGAATTCGATTCTCAGTGAAAGCACCAAAGTGTTAGCACCAAAATTGGTCACTAACCTCGTAGAAGAAGATTGTGAAGAGATATAAGTGATGAAATCAAATTAAACAGAGAAGACAGTGCTAATCTAAATACAGAAAGTAAGAACACTAAATTTATAGTGGTTCAGCGTAATTGCCTACGTCCACTTTGAGGTTAAACTTTATTGATCTTCTTTATAGTTGATTACAAATACAATTCGTGAATCAAATGCTTGAATGAAGTTGTTAAGTAGAGAAGATGAGTCTTGAAAATGGCAGAGTCTCCCCGGTGTTTTCTCTCCAAAAAAGGATCCATTTCACTGTGACCCTGCCCCTCTATTTATAGGCAAAGATGGGCTGGACTTCCCAAGTGGGCTGTTGGCCGAACACTCCAGCCCGAGTACAGTGAGCGCTGTATGCCGAACCACAGATGTGCCGAACGCTCTGACGCCGAACAGTCCCTTCTATGCCGAACGAGGTGGTTGATGTTTGGGAAGTGTAGGGTGTTAGTCAGTTGAGGCCGAACGCTCTTCTAGACGCCGAGTGCCCTTACGCCGAGTACTACTAATGCCACCGGGTACTACGCCGAGTACTCCTGTATACCGAACCACAGATGCTGCCGAGTTCTCCCTGATGCCGAACAGTCTCGTATGCCGAGCAGTCTTGACGCCGAGCGCTCTCGTTGCTGAGCACTCTGGTATGCCGAGCAGTCTTGATGCCGAGCACACTTGTTGCCGAGCACTCGTTGGATGTTGGGTGCCTCGCCGAACACTCCTGGATGTCAAGTGCCTCGCCGAACACTCCTGGATGTCAAGTGCCTCGCCGAACACCATGGGACGCCGAGTACTCCTGTATGCCGAGCGGCCTTGACCCCGAGTACTCTTGTACGCCGATCAGTCTCGATGCCGAATGCTCTTGTATGCCGAGCAGCCTTGACGCCGAGTTCCACTGGATGCCGACCAGTCCTTCATGCCGGGTAGTGGCCAACGCCGAGCACTCAGTTGCCTGGTCAAATCTCCAGGAAACACAATGTATCTAACATTACCGTATTTGGTCGCCGAGGATTAATAACTGTGGATGACTGCATTATCCGTAGCCGTTAGTTTTGGGCCTCCAAGTGAGGCATGTTACAAGTTGGTATCAGAGCATAGGTTTATAAAAACTTAAAAGAAATTTATGTCTAAAAGGTTTTTCAAAAACATAATCCAATGAATCAGAAAATAAGATCGCGGTTTGGGTTAACGCTATAGTAACGTACTTGTATTTGATATATGTGTATATATAAGTATGTATTCCCCTCTCTCTTCGAGCATTCTTCTGTATCTTACTATGGCTCGTATGCAGATTTACGAGAAAGAAGATATGGAGGCAGGAAACGAAAGAGGAAATCTCGGTGGGGGAAGCACCACAACAAATGGAAATGCTGGACCCACCAGGAGGAACCCAGGTCGATGGGCTAATGCTAACCAAAATGCAGATGCCAATGTGGGTGCTGGAAATCCACCAGTGGATATGGGGATGGTGTATCAGTTCTTCGTCAATTTGATGCAAGCTGGGGCATGTAACATCCTCTATCTAGAGTCCCAAAGCTAAGTGTTACAAATGATGCAATCATCTATAGTATTATCTTCTGACGACTAAATATGGCTATGTATAGTATCTATAATATCAGAAGCACTTGAATATGAAACAAATCACAGATTTCAAAAAAAAAACTCCATTACATTTCAAAACACATGTTCCATATTCATATTACATGATCCTAAAATGTTTCCTAGGTAATGATAAAATATACTATTTACAAAATATGACAAAAGAGACGTATGAAGATGCCCCCTTGGATGATCAGAGTCATATAGTCATAATTGACTTAATACATACACAGTTGAAATAACTAACAAAACAGAGAACTGCAACTCCTAATAGCTATCCGTTAGCCTCCTGCTCGCCTTCGGTAGCTTTATTCATCATCCTACTAAAACCTGAAAGAAACTCAACCCTCATCCCACTCAAATCAATTTTGAGCACCCGAGAGTTTAAGGGGAAAACATAAACTTCGAGTCACACATTAAGCCTGGTGTGAATAATACTATAAATCCCAGTTATCAATGTTAAGTGAGACCACACCGCTTAGCGGAACAGGTTTCCCCTCACTAACATCCTTTTAAAACATATCTTTTGCAAGTCTTTTCCTGCAACCAAAATTGGTTAAATACTATAAAGCATCATTATGTAAATATACATATCAGGTAATAAAAGAACTATTTGTTTAAGCACTTTAGTTTTGTTTGGTTGACTATTAACCTTTGGCTAACTTAGGCCTACCATACAATATAAGCAAAATTTATTTAACATCTGTTAGACACTCCACTTATGGATGGTCTGTCCTTAACAATCTGTTAAATACTTCTCTTCTAGACGGTCTGTTCCTAGCTTAACAGCTCCCAGGGTCACATCATCCTAATGGTTTTACGGGCTCACCAATAACCTATCTGTATACAAACAAATATTCCTTCTGTGTGTAATCATAATTTTAGTCTTACATGTGACAAAGCCCTACACACTGGAAGTTTGGACTAAATTAGCTGGGGCCGATAGCTAATGTATAGGGCGCGACCCTATACAGTCACATCTGTTATTCTAATATCTGAGTCATTTTACTTAGGGATACCTTCCCATAATTTTCCTTCGAAAAACTTTTTCATTTGAAAATGATTTAAACCCTTTTAAACCAAACTAAAACAAGGAAAACAGTTATACTCTATGCTTTACACAAAATCACCTTGCCATGTTATATATATATATATATATATATATTTTACTCAAACCTTAGTTGATGAAGACATTTAAACACTTGAAAGTACCCCTTTCGATTCCAATGAAAGTCCCCCTTTCAAAACCAAGTTAAAACCCTTCATTTATCTAGGCCGACAGGCAAAAACCTTTCTTTCGAAACCATTCTTAAAACCCTTTTGAAATCTTTGAAAACCTTCCTTTCAAAAGCTTTAAACCTTAGTTATCATTTCTTAAAATACTTCAAAGCATTGCCTTTAGAAACCCACTTGAAAAACCTTCCATTTCAACCCTTTCAAAGCCATCAGAAAAACACTACCTTTTGACTCCTTCGTAACCCTTTAGGGGAACCACCCCTTTGAAACCATTTTAAATACCTTTCAAAAGCATCAAGCCTTTAGAAACTCAAACCTT
The DNA here is from genome assembly GCA_030737815.1 of Allium fistulosum. Taxonomy (NCBI): domain Eukaryota; kingdom Viridiplantae; phylum Streptophyta; class Magnoliopsida; order Asparagales; family Amaryllidaceae; genus Allium; species Allium fistulosum. The sequence goes on from CM060903.1 coordinate 1,460,590,742, forward strand.
CGAAAGCACTTGAGTTCAATTTAAAACATATGGAAAAACACCTTTCGAAACCATTTAAGTCGAAACCATTCTCTTTCGAAACCATTGGTTTATACTTCAACAGAACAAAAAGGGTCTATAAAATCATTTAAGTTGAAAGCCTACCTTTCGAAAGCATTCCTAAGTAAAAAGTGATAGTGTCAAAACCAACCTTTCGAAAGCATTGGAGAAGTGGATAATTTTAAAAGCTAAATATATCTTTCGAAACCATTGACTTCGAAAGGTAGAAAGGCGGCAGCTAGGGGTTTCGACCCCTTCGAAAGCATTACTTAAAACAGAAAAACGCAACCCATTCGAAATCTTTTCTTTAAAAACACTTGACTCAGTCGAAAGCCAACCGAGTCGAAAGGTATCCTTTCGAAAGCAAAGCACGTGCTACTTCCATTTTAAAACAAGACATACTCCAAACCCTTCGAAACCCAGAGTTTCGAATACGTTCCTTCGCCTCTGTCCAATGCGCTACGTACCAAGCAACTTGATACGAGGCGCATTGGTTTCGAAAGCATGGTGGCGAAACCTCCTAATCGGAACCCCTGGTGCCGAAAGTAGCGGAACATGCTAAAAACATGTTATTTTTGTTTTTAACTTAAAAGAGAAACTTTTCAACTAACCTGCTATTGTTTGACAAATTTTTATTGGTTACAAATACCTTTTTCAAAAGTGCTGCCCATATTTTCATAGTTAAACAATAATTATATTTTACAAAATACCCCTTCTCCTTAATTAAATATATAAAACATTTAAGTCTCATACCTTAAATAATTTTATATATTCATTAAAACACTTAGGAAAATTCTATAAAAATTCTAGAAAATCCTATTAAATATGTTTTCTAACATTTAAGACCCGTACCTTAAATAATTTTATATATTCATTAAAACACTTAGAAAAATTCTATAAAAATTCCAGAAAGTCCTAATAAATATGTTTTCTAACAGATATAAATCTCAGACCCAAATAATTAATATTTTCATAAATAATTTATAACCCAATAAATCATTTTCTTCACTAGAAAATTAATATAAAATCCTCATTAATTCGGAAAATTATGAAAATTGAAACCTATCTCTAAATATTATTTTTGATCTACATTTAAATTCGCAAGGCAATTATATTTCAATTAGTAGGGTTTTCATATCAAAACATATTATAAAAACCAATATGAACATTCATAAATCATCAACAAGCATATATAAACTTTTAATCAATCAAAACATGGCATTCTCATGCAAAAACATTTCAGATTATCCTTAAAACTAAAAAATAAGAAAAATGAGATGTAGTAATTATTCACCTTAGCTTTATGATCAAAGATGTGAGATTTGAATTAAACTTGATGTTGATTAAGCTTCCCCTTTTACTTTCTTCTTCATACTCTTGAAAATGGTGATCGACCTCTCTTTACTTTTAATTTTTGTAAATGAATGCAAGTGAGAACTCACGGCTAAGGGTTTAGGGTATTAGAGAGCCATTCTTCCTATTTTACCCCTTACTTATTTCCTAACATATCTTATTCATGCTATCTCGTTTTGATTTACATGTAACAAGGCACGACTACCCCTAATTATATTCAAATCTCAATCCATTAATCACCTTACATTATTTTATTTTGTTTACCAACTAAATATTCTAAATAATGTTACTAAAAATATGGGGTGTTACAGGGCAGCTGCTGGAGTTGTTGGGAATGTTGGAGGGGCTAATCTTGTGGCTCCAATTGGGAATAACTATGCTAAGCTTAGAAGGGATTACACCAGTCTTGGTGGGAAGCCGTTTATAGGAACGGAGGATGCCATAGAAGTTGAGAATTGGTTGTTGCATTGCGAGAGGATCTTCGCTGATTTGGGATTGGATGATGAGCAGAAGAGGAGACTAGCCTCTAGGCAGTTGCAAGGGGCAACGCTTCATTGGTGGAATAGTGTTACTGCCGGAGTTCCCGAAGAAGAGTTAACTTGGGCAGAGTTTCAAAGGATATTAGAGCAGAGGTTTTTGTCTGAAGTTGCTAAGTCAGCATTGTTGAGGAAATATAAATAATGAGAAGTACATTCAGGGATTGAGACCCGAGATTGCTAGGGCATCCCTGCTACATCTCCGTGATCCTTGTAATGTAGTTCTGGAGATGGAAATTTGACATGAGGAAATGCTTGCTATTTATGGGAAAGAAAAGCCGGGTGAAACCTAGGTTTCTCCGGGAAAGAGGAGAAAGTTCTTTAAGAAGAAGGGAGCCCAGAAGGGAGAGGCTGCCAAGAAGGCAAAGGATGATTTAGTTTATTTCAAGTGTGATAAGAAAGGTCATTATGCACATGAGTGCCGGTCAGGAAAGGGGAAGAACGTTGCAGAAAAGAAGGGTGTGAAGTGCTTTAACTGTGATTAAGTTGGGCATTATAAGAACTAGTGTCCAAACCAGTCAGGGTGGACATGGGAAAGGTCTTTGTTATTAGGCCATCATCTGCTAGGCCAACTACAGCTGAAAAAGGGAAGACCATGATGAATGGTATGTTTTTGATTCAGAGTATACCAGTTAGGATACTATTTGATACTGGTGCATCACATTCATTTATATCTCAATGTTTGGTTGATAGGTTATGTTTAGAACCCACATACCTTGTTACTTCCTTAAGGGTTGCGAATCCGATATGAGGGTATGCAACTCTAGGGATGAGATGTGACCAGTTATAACTTGATTTTTTAGGTCATAAGTTTGCATGCAGTCTGTATGTTTTTGATTTCGTAGATTTTCGGATCATCTTGGTATGGATTGGTTGGGTAAATACGAGGCTAGGATATTTTGCCAGGATAGGGAAATATCATTGAGACACCCTGATAGCCATAACCGAATCATATTCTTAATGGAGAATTCTAACCAGAGAGTTTATGCTTGGTTAAGTGCTATGGAAATATAAGAAGTGTTAAGTCAGGTTCGAGTAGCAAGAGAGTTTGCAGATGTCTTTGAGCCGGTTATAGGATTACCACCGAAACGAGCTGTTGAGATAGATCTTGTACCAGGAGCTGAACCTATAAGTAGACCACCTAGCAGGATGACACCGACCAAGATGAAGGAATTGAAGGTGCGGCTGGTGGATCTAGATGGGAGGAATTTTATTAGACCAAGCAGTTCACCTTGCGGAGTGGCCGTGGTGTTCGTGAAGAAACCAGATGGGTCATTGAGGATGTGTATCGACTATCGTAAATTGAACGAGAGGACGATTAAGAATAAGTATCCTTTGCCGAGAATTTATGATCTGTTTGATCAGTTATGTGGAGCCACTATGTTTTCCTAATTGGATTTGGCGATAGGTATCCATCGGTTTAGAGTGGCAGAGGACAGTATTCAATTGACAACATTTTGGACTAGGTATGTATCATATGTGTGGTTAGTAATGCCATTCGGGTTAACGAATGCACCTGCTTTCTTCATGGATTTGATGAACTGAGTTTTCCGAGAGTACTTGGATAGGCCTATATTGGTGTTTATAGATGACATTTTAGTATACTCTAAGGATAAGAGAGAGCATGAGGATCATCTTAGAGTAGTGCTTGAGACGCTGAGGCAACATCAGCTGAAAGCGAAGTTTCCAAGTTTCGTTATTGGAAGAAAGAGGTTAAGTTTCTTGGTCATGTGGTTTCAGAGAAAGGATTGTCAATCGATTCAGATAAGATCAATGCTGTTAATAATTGGAAGAGACCAGAGACGGTGACTGGGATAAGGAGTTTTCTTCAACTTTCTAGTTATTACCAGAGATTCATCAAGGATTTCTCGCGGATAGCAGCACCTTTGACTAAGTTAACTAGGGAGAATGTGTAGTTTGTCTAGTTCGACAAATGTGAGGAAGCATTCCTTAAGTTAAAGCATTTGTTGATCGATGCACCCGTGTTAGTAGTGCCAGACAGAAACCAAGGATTGGTGGTGTATATCGATGCATGCGGAATTGGATTAAGAGCTGTGTTGATGCAAAAGGGTAAAATTATTGCCTACGCTTCATGATAGATTAGACCGCATGAAGTAAGATATCCCACCCATGATTTAGAGTTGGCTGCGGTGATCTTCGCATCGAAGATTTGAAGACATGATCTCTTAAGAGATTTGAGCTATACATAGATCATAAGTCTTTAAGGTACTTATTCTCTTAGAAGGAGTTGAATATGAGACTACAGAGGTGGTTGGAGTTTTTAGCAGCTTAAAATTTTGGTATAGAGTGTACACCTGGGAAAGGAAATAAAGTAGCGGACACTCTTAGCAGGAGACATCAGAATGTGGTGTTAGCTATGTTGGCAGAATGGAAGGACTTAGAAGCTTTGGTTACTTGTTGTAGTTAAGATCGACTGTTAGTTCCGGTCAGAGCACAACCATGTTGTCATGTTTGGAAGTTCGACCAGTGTTAATCGAAAGGATTGCTTTTAAACAGAAAGAGGATCCATTATTAGCCAAGAAGATTAGAAGGCTTGAGGTTGGAACTGAGATCGATGATCTAAAGGATTTTAGCCTTGACCAGAGGGGATGGTTGAGAAAGAAGGGACAGTTGTGTGTTCCGAATGTTGAAGACTTAAGGGAAGAAGTTCTTGGAGAATGTGATCAGTCCAAGTTTACGATTCATCCTAGAGGGACCAAGATGTATCAGGATATGAAGAGGAGCTTCTATTGGGAAGGTATGAAGAGGGATGTTGGCTTGTGGGTTAGGCAGTGTGCAAACTGTCAACAAGTGAAGGCCGAACATCAGAAGCCGAGTGGGTTGCTTCAACCTTTGGAAATACCAGTTTGGAAATGGGATTCAATATCCATGGATTTTATAGATGAGTTGCCAATGTAAAATAGAGTAAATGAAAGTGTATGGGTCATAGTGGACAGGTTGACCAAGAGTGCGTATTTTATTCCAGTTAAGTCAACCAGGACAACACCCATTTTAGCGAAGTTGTTCATGAAGAATATAGTTAGGCTACATGGAATTCCTAGTAGTATAGTCAATGACAGAGATGCTTTGTTCACTAGTGAATTCTGAAAGAGTTTACAGGATGTGTTAGGTACCAAGCTTAAGATGAGTACTGCATATCACCCTTAGACGGATGGGTAAATAGAGAGAGTCAATAAGGTACTCGAGGATTTATTGAGAGCTTGTGTATTAGACTTTGGTGGATCTTAGGAAGATCACCTATGTTTAGTGGAGTTTTCCTATAATAATAGTTATCCGACTAGTACATGAATGGCGCCTTTTGAAGTTTTGTATGGAAGGCTATGCAAATCACCAGCATGTTAGTGGAGACTAGAGACATATTAGTCTTAAGTCCAAATCTGGTTAGAGAGGCGACAAAGAAGATTGAGTTGATCCGAGAAAGGATGAAGGAAGCTCAGTCCAGACAGATTAGTTATGCATATAAGAGGCGTAAAGACCTAGAATTCTCAGTTGGAGATAGAGTTTTCATTAAGGTATCACAGATGAAGGGTGTTGTACGATTAGGAAAGTCAGGGAAATAGGGAGTCCATAAGTCTTAAACAGGTTATTAGTTAGCCCATGAAAACTAATAGGTTAATATTGACCCTAGAAACTATAACTGAGACAGATAGTCAAAATGAATGGGGATGGGTAATTCAGAATTGATTTACTTGTTTGCATACCGTCATAATATTTTGAATTGTAATGTTTTAACCATTGTGAATGTAGGAGCACAATATATGGTTTCTATAAAGTTTTGTATAAGATACTAGTGAGGGGAAAATCTGTTCCGCTAAGCGGCGTGGTCTCACTAGATATCTAAATGGTTTGAGATGGTAGGTTATTATTCATACCAGGCTTTATGTCTGACTCGAAGTTTATGTTTTTTCCTTAAACTCTCGGGTGCTCAATTAACTTTGAGTAGTTTGAGAGTTGAGGTTTTCAGGTACCTCATTAGATGAATAAGCTTCCGAAGATGTGCAGGAGGCAAGCTAGATAATAATAGTTCTTTTCTATTTAGATTCCGTTGTGTTTTGTTGTAAAGGCAAAGTTGTTTAATTGCCTAGTTATATACTCTGATTATCCAAGGGGGCATCTTCATATGTCGCTTTTGGCGTGTATTGTAATAATTATTTTTTTCTTCGAACGTGGTTCTCGAATATGGGATTATGTAATGAATGTCAAAATGATTTGAAATAGAATGTGAAAGTTGTTTAATGATTTTAAATTTTTTCCATATCCATGTGTTTCTTATATATCAATGTATCTATCATTACCGTATTTGGTTGCTAAGGATTAATAACTATGGATGACTGCAGTATCCGTAGCCGTTAGTTTTGGGCCTCCAAGTAGAGGATGTTACAGTTATTTAATTATCAAATAAACAAACAACAACAAATTCAGAGATTTAATTACCCATAGAAACCATTAAGCCTCAATTTTATTTGTTAAAACTCTTTTCAAGAGTGTTTTTCAAAAATATTTATATAGTTATCTCACTGACATAAGTATATTCACAAAACATTTGTGAAAGATTTCTCATTTCCAAATCATATCAAAGGATCAAAACAAAATGTTATTTAAACTAGAAATATAGATAACCTCAACTAATATTCCTTCGATGTTAAGTGTGGAACGAATGTCCATACCACCAGAATTAAGAAGGTCAGTTAAAGGAAATAAAATCTCAAATCCTTTTATAAATTTCCTTCTATAAATCCTCTTAATAAATCTCTTTTATTTATGGATCTCCTTTACTTAAATTCCAAACTCATTTACAAAACTCTTTATAAATTACCAAGTTAATTTGAGAAACTCGTTTATAAATATTATAACCATTTACATACCTTTTTATAAATCTCCAAAATTATTTATGAAACTTCCTTTATAAATATCCAAAATCGTTTATAAAACTTTCTTATAAATATTCCTTATTTAAAACAAAACCCTTTTAATAAACTCATTTAATAAAGTCCTTTTGATAAACAAAACGATTATTCAAAAAACCTTTACTAAAATCATTACTTAACTTGAAACCATTAATAAAAGTATGATTGACCTTAAAAATCAGAAAGATGCTTAGTGACCATAATGGTTATCTTTTAATTATGTTTACTTTTCAAGTATAACATGAGTATTTACATAACAAGCAGATATGTATAAGGAACCAACCAATAACAATCAATCATATAAGTAAATGTCCAAGTTACCAAAATAGCAGACATGGACTTGTTCTGCTAGACACATCTCTAAGTTAGTATAATGGCAGAATGGGTTTTTATTTTGCCTAATAGATGTCAAAATAATCTACTTAGTGAACTATGGTAGAACGGTGATTTATTCTACCAAACAGATGTCAAATACAAGTTAATTAGCAGAACAGTGATTATTCTACTAAACAAATTTCATTGGGTTTCATATTCAATTGGGTCTGCTTAAGGGTAGACGACAAAGAAATTCCTTAGATTAAAATCTTCCATTAAAAGAAAGTTGCTTTTTGAAAACAAAACCGATCTTAAAAAATAAGGTGGTCTAAACTTCTAAAACTTTATTTAATAATTAATTAACATTTAAACTTTACTTAAAATGACTAATCCTTCAATTAAGAATTAAACCATAATTAGCTATTAAATAAATAATAAAATAATAATTATCCTTTACATAAATATTTAAATAATATTAAATCTTTAAATATATATTTAAACCATAATTAATCTCTAACTAATTATTAATTAATAATAATAAATAAAAGCTTCATTAAATAATAATTTTAATTTTATTTATGTCTTTAACTAAATCTTAACTTAACTAGTAATTAATTAAATAATTGACCCTTTTATAATAAATAATTAATTAAAAATTAATCTTAATAAATAATTAAATAATAATTAATCCTTAAATAATTAATTAAAAATATAATTAACCTTTTATTAATAACTAATTAAAATTAACTTACTTAATTAATACTTAAGTACTAATTACCTTATTAACTTAAACTAATTAATTATTACCTTATCCTCCTACTAATCCATCTTTCCCCTTCCTAATAACTTGCCTGTGCATGCATAAAATGAAACACACTACCAACCGTGCATATATACACAGCAACACGGAGTTCCATTCGAAGGAATCGAACGTCGTCTACGCCAACGAACCCCTCTTCAAACGATCGACCCCTCAATAGCAACAACACCTACTCTGGTGCTACCCAGCAAAACGCGACCAGAAGTTCCACTGTCCACTAAGAAAAGTCGCAACCTGCCTCAGCCACTTCCAACTCCTTCGACAATCACTAATCATCATCTCTTGCCGTCACGAGTCTAACGCTACGCTCAAATTCAACTCTGGCCATCTCTTCCTACTCGTGACCTAACACTCCCATATACGACAAACACGTGTCGCTTTTCACCCCAAACAGCCGCACTTCACCAAACTCTTCCCACTCGTGCTCCTTCACCAGAGAAACTAAATGCCCCAAATGCCAATGCTTATCTCCTCCTCAATTGACCACAATCCACAGGTCTAGTGTCATCCTCCTAACATCGACTTCGGACAAGTTCAACCGTACCCAACTTCGCACACATTAACGCGATGCCCTTCTCACCATGATCTCAACGGATCCAATGCCATCATTTAACGTTGACTATAGCTCCCAATTTAATTTAATCAATGGTGGCGGCTCTAATTATTTTTTGTTTCCCAACAAAAATAAAAGAGGAGAGGGAGAGAGGAAATAATGGAGAGGAAGTAAGGGTTTGGTGGGTTATTTATAATAATAGCATATTATTATATTAATTCCTAAAATTAATCGCTACGCATTTTGAAATCGCACGACAACATAGTGCATCAGATCGTCACAAAACTCGTCGGTGCACAACAACTCATTATTCCTGACCCAACGACACTAATTTAGTTAAAATCTAAGATAGTGCCCCGGGATGATAATTTCATGAGTTGTTAAAAGAACAAGTTTTAAAACAAGTTTAATCACTTTAATTATAAATTAAAAGTTTGCCATTATCATTTATTATTTAAAACAAGTTTAAATAATCTTATTAAATCAATTTTATTATATTAAATCCAAGATTTAAATATTTAAATAATTCTGATATTTAAATATAAAATGTTCAAATTCCAGGTCGTTACACCATCAGTTTTATTCTTTTCAAAATACAACTCGAAATATTTCTCCCAAATTAGTTTTCTTTCTATAATATTTTTCTTAGAAATATTACTTATACTTTCCTCAACTCATTTACTTCTTCCACAATATAATTCTTTATTTTCTAGAATATTATTCTTACTTTAAAATATTCTTCATACCATTCAAATCTTTTTTAAACGGCAAATATAACCTTCCTCGAATAATTACTGCAAAATATTGCTTTCAATTTATTTCAAAATATTTCATCACTTTTTAAAGCTTTCCAAATCTTTTCCAAAACTTTTCAAATCATTGTGTCCAGATGTCTTGTCCTAGTGTTTAGGAATCTCTACAGATAACGTAGATCAAGCGCATCGATCAGAATTCTTAAAGCACTCAACAAACAAATTAACACGAAATCAATTTCAAGAATTTCTTCAAATAAATATCTTTATATACTTTAAAATATTTTCCATATAAACAATTATTTATAAAATTAAAAAGTTTCTATTATCATATAACATATATCCCTAGAATTTAAAAAGTTATAATCAAAAAATATACTTACTTGCTTTAAAACACTTATAATTAATTTATAAGAATGGAACTAAAATATTTTACTTACAAAAATTCAAACATCACTAATCAACCATCCATAAAACAAACAAAAAAGCTTCTTCTTTTTCTTTTTTTATTCATATTTATTTTAATCACATTTAAAAAAATTTACATAAAAATATACTAGTTTATATTCTGTGAAAATAATTTCCATTATTTCTTACGGTAACTTCATGATCGAAGAAACCCCCAAGTGCCAAAATATCAAAACATAAGCGAACATTTGCCTTGACTGATAGCTCCTACTGAATGCCATACTCAAGATGGATCTTCAAACCAAGCATCCATCAATCAATACAATCACATAAAGAAATCAAGACATCTATAAAGCCAACCAATACAACCAAATAACCTAACTGCTCAAAGGAAAGCGATCCATCATAGTCCACTACGCACTTTGATCCTTAACGAATCAATTTGATATATTCAAAGCCATATCGAGGTCGAATATTTATTAGTTATGGCCGACACTACACGTCAGATTCATAACTTCTACCTTCACACTCTCATGAGCTACTTTGTATCTCATACAAGGATTTACACTCAGAACGGTAGAAATGATTAATATTATATAGTAGAAAAAATACAAATATGTCACTCGATGATTACCCCAATAATCATCGTATATAATTAATATATACACACTCTTATTTTCCCTACCATAGGGTAACTACCCAGCACACCCCAAGGACAGGGACTCTAAGTCTCATCTAAGGACATGACCCATGTCTCATATACTTTGCTATGATACCAACTATAACACACCATCTCTATACCCATACTATCCAAGATTATTACTAGGCAATACTATCAGATAATACCGAGAATGAGGTGATATTGGGTTGTCACATGTGAATATTCCCGTGGGCTAACACTGGTACGTATTCTGAAAATCATAAACAACTCACCTATATGTACACAACATTGGCACAAAGCAATAAACACGTGCATTTCTAGGATAGAAGAACACGTAATGTACAAGGAATGATAAAGAGAATACAGAGTCAATAATGTAGCGATAATATATAATACAAAATATACAAAAATCGAGTGGGTCTACAAAAAATAGTTGAATGCGCACTATCATAAAAAATATGCAATGTATAAATCCAATACACCCAACATCATCAATATACATGAGGCCAAAAAAATAGATAATGGTAAACTAGTCAACTAATAAACTAGCCTTCGTCTACACCTAACAATAACCATTTACTCTCTTTGTCCCTGAACCTGTACTGTCTCGAACTGACCTTGAGTATTATACAAATAGCATATGGGTCAAACTTTATCTAAAATGAGTTGTTAATATGTATCTCAATAATGGCATCACCTTACAAAACTACAGACCGGTAATATCACCAATATAAAAGTCGGATCAATTTACCTAGCCAGTGTTAATGTCATGTGAGAGAAAAAATCTATACAACCAACTATCATCAAGTATAAGCGATCGATAATTACATAGGACATGCTCTCAACAATGCCCTAAGATGGTCTCCTAGATAATCAGGAAGTAGACATACCGGGGTCCGTCGTAATCAATACATATAAAACATACACAAACAATCGTCCAAATCAAACAAATAAGAAATACAAATATGGCATACCTTTGGTAGCAAAGGTCATCTCTCAGATAGCCATAAAAGATAGGTATAAGGTCTAATTCCATGCTTTTAGCATCTCTAGCTATCATCGATAGCAATATAATCGATGTATACGGAGTTACATAACTATATGGACATATAGTCCAATGAGTAATCAAGGATATCTATAATCACATAAGGATCCGCTAGACTTCCAGCCTCATAGTAATCAACTTGGCTATCAGCCAAGGGAATAATCACACGATCTCTCGGACCTATAATAACCTACACAACTCTCAGTATCATCAGTATCCATTAGGACTCTTATGTTAGGAAATCCAATCTACGGTTTCGATGACAACAACAATACAATGGAAATTGAATATACGTATATATTTATATATGCAGTTAGTTGCTAGAACAACATCACTAGAAAGGCAAGAACGAGGCTCAAAGGACACTACAAGAGACTAAAAGTCGATAGGTACAAGGAAGTAAAAGAAAGGATGCACAAAAACTGACATGCACCATATCAGACATCTGGGTGCACAAGCCAGATGTCTGAAATAGTTCTCTGGAACAACAAACAGGCTAAACCAGACGTCTGGTAATAGCACTCAGACGTCTGATTCTCAACTATATTCAAAAAAAATATAGTATCAGACGTCTGAAACAAATACCAGGCATTTGAATTCAAACTCGAACTTCAGAAATGAACTGCAACTACCACATGTGAATGGACATCTTCGCTTCTCTTCGCCACAACTCTTCACCATCAACAGAAGCAACCTTAGAGGATTCATTAATGGATGTAACTACTCAAGATACCTATCTACAACTATATATAGCATCAAGAATCAAGAGAATAAACTTACTTCACTTACTTATGCTTTCTAATTCTATACTATATTCTATATTCTTGATCTCTGCTCTCTGCCAATCTTTACTTGTATTCACTCTTCCATATACTCAGTTCTTCATAGACAATATTCCTTAGAAATATATTGGAAGCAATTATACTAATTAGTCAACATCTGTGTTATATTAGAACACACATTTGACAAGAACAACTCATTGTAACCAAGCCTATTCCTCCGGGCGAAGCGAGGGTTTTTGATAGTCGAATTCCGAAGGGGGCTTCGGGACTGGATGTAGGACGGGAGGTCCGAACCAGTATAAAATTCTGGTGTGCTTATTCTATATTTACTTAGATTAATATTATTTTAGTTGCATCATATATTTTGTTACATATACTTGCATATACACTACACGATCCACCCCGTAGACTTTCAATTGGTATCGGAGCAAGGTTTGATCAAAGTACAGTAACACGTTTTTGAATCACTTTAATATGGCAAGTATTTTTCAAGAAGGCCAATCCACAGCACGTCCTCCACTTTTTAATGGTTCTAATTATGCATATTGGTCAACACGTATGAGAATATTTATCAAAGCTAATGGATTAGAAATTTGGTCAGCCACTCAAAATAAATATGAAGCACCTAACACTGCTATGAACACATGGAATGATGCACAAAAAACCACAGCTTCTAATAATGCCAAAGCTATGAATGTTTTATTTTGTTCATTAGATAAGAATGAATTTTCACATGTCATGTTATGTAACACTGCATATGATATTTGGCGTACCTTACAAGTTAAACACGAAGGCACAAACAAAGTTAAGCAAACTAAAATTTCAATTTTACAAAATCAATTTTCATCATTTAAAATGAAACAAAATGAATCTATAGTAGACATGTACTCTAGATTCCAAACTATTCAACACGATTTAATGGCACTAGGAGTTAAATTTACAAATTTTGATTTAGCATCTAGAATACTCAATTCTTTAACTCCAGAGTGAGAAAGAAAAGTATTAGCTATCAAAGAAGCTAATGACCTCTCAACACTCTTAGTTGAAGAATTGATACGAAATTTAATGTCCTATGAAGCTAATCTGCAGGCAAGAAAAGAACAAAATTCGGAGAAGAAAAACATAGCATTTCCAGCAACAAAAGAAGACTCCGACTTAGACGAAGAAGAAATCGTATTTATTGCCAAAAACTACAACAAATTCAAGAAGTTTAGGAAAATGACCAGATTTCAGAAAGGAGGAAAATCAAGCTCAACAAATCAAACGTCAATCAAATGCCATGAATGTGATCAATTTGGACATATGAAGAAAGATTTTCCCAAGCTCAATAATGATAAAAAGAAGAACAAATTTGAAAAATTCAGAAAGAAGAAAGCTTTCAAAGTAACATGGGATGACTCGGATTCCTCATCATCATCAGATAGTGACAGCGATAGTGATAGAGAACAAGTTAATGTATGTTTTATGGCAAAAACTGATGAGGTATGTCCCGAACTTAGCTATGATGAATTATTAGAGCTTAGCATGGAATTAGATGATAAATTTAGACAAATTAAAAAATTGAATAAAGAACACATAGCCAAAATAAATCGATTAGAACTTGAAATAAGAATGTTAAAAGATGAAAAAATTATTTTAGAGGAGGAACTAGAATTATCTCAAGAAAAAAATAAAAGTAGTTTAGTTGAATATGAGACTATATCTATTGATTTTGGAAAAGTTAAACTAGAAAAGGATAACTTGTTAAAAGAAAATATCAACTTGAAAAGTAATATAGAAACATTGAAAATTGAAAATTTTGAATTAAAAGAAAAAATAGATAAAATTACAAATAATGTTTCAAAAATTAATAAACGAAAACAAGATTTGGAAAATCTTATCAAAACTTCAAAACCTTCATGTAATAGAAATGGAATAGGATTTAGAAATATTCCTAAACAAAAGGGAATAATATTAAGAAGTATAGTTTTATTTATCAAAAGACTAAAAGATCACCTAAGTCTAATACGAATACCAAAAACATAAAAATTTGGATTCCTAAGACAAATAATAATTTGATTAGACAAAAACATATTAATAATTTCTAGATAATGTAGTCTATAATTAAAATTATGTTCATAAAGGTACCAAACCTTCTTGGGTGTGGCTACCTGCTCCTCCTAACATCTAAGACCCTAACAAAGTATATGGGTACCAATTAAATCATTTTATCTTGCAGGTGCTCAAAATAAAAAATAAGGAGAAATGGATACTTGATAGTGGCTGCTCCAAGCATATGACCGGAAATGCAAAAATGCTATCAAATATAACATATATCGATGGTGGAACGGTAACTTTTGGAGATAACTCAAAAGGATACGTCGTTGGCATCGTAGAAGTCATCAACTCTGGTATTTCTAACTCTCCTATTATTACAAATATTTTGTTAGTAGAAAATTTAAAACACAATCTACTTAGCTTTAGTCAATTATGCGATAAAGGTTTTCAAATTAATTTCGAAAAAGATAGATGTAATATTTTCACCAATAACAAACAACTTACCTTTGAGGGTTTTAGAAACAAAAATATTTATGTCTTAAATATAAATATAAATAGAAATTCAAACTTATGCTTAACCGCCAAACATGACGATCCATGGTTGTGGCATAAACGAATCTATCATATTAATTTTAAATATATTAATAAATTAGCAAAATATGAGCTAGTTAGAGGTTTACCTAAAATAAATTATAAAGTAGAAAATTTATGTGACGCTTGTCAAATCGATAAACTAAAGAAAAACTCTTTTAAATCTAAAAATAATATTTCAACAAAACAACCGTTAGAATTATTACATTTAGATTTATTTAGTCCAACTCAAGTATGATCTATAAATCACAACAAATATGTTTTCATAATAGTTGATGATTTTTCAAGATATACATGGACCTTATTTTTAAAACATAAAAGTGACACTTTTGGTATGTTTAAAATTTTTGCTAAAAAAATTAAAACTCAAATGGATTTGAAAATTAAGAATATTCGAAGTGATCACGGTGGAGAATTCGAAAATGATATTTTTACTAATTTTTGTAATACAAAAGGCATAAGTCATAATTTCTCTTTTCCTCGCACACCATAACAAAATGGTGTAGTAGAAAGAAAAAATCGTACGTTACAAGAATGTGCACGAACACTATTAAATAGTAGTGGTTTATCAAAACATTTTTGGGCTGAAGCTATTACTACGGCTTGTTACGTTTTGAATTGAGTAACCATACGACCTATGACTAAACATACTTGCTTTGAAATGTTTTTTGGGAGAAAACCTAAAGTATCATACTTTAAAACTTTCGGATCAAAATGTTTTATATTAAATAGAAAAGATAATTTAGGAAAATTCAACCCGAAGGCCGATGAAGGAATCTTTGTTGGATATTCGGATCGTAGCAAGGCATATAGAATTTTTAATAAATGTACTAACACAATTGAAGAAAGTTTACATGTTTCATTTGATGAAAATTTCCTTAACAATCATATTAATGACGATGAAGAAATTATTTCTATAACAAATACAACAAACTCATCTAATAATGAGACAAATGCACAAAATAATACTCTAGTGTCACCCCCTAGAATTCTAAAAGATCATCCAAAAGATAATATCATTGGGGATCTTATTTCCAGAGTAACTAGAAATCAACTTAACCAAATAAGTTATATTGCATTTGTGTCAAATTTTAAACCAAAGAATTATAAAGAAGCTTCAAACGATGATTTTTGGATAATAGCCATGTAAGAAGAATTAAATCAATTTGAACGTAATAATGTTTGGGAATTAGTACCAAGACCAGAAAATCAATCAGTTATTGGAACAAAATGGGTATTTGAAAACAAAGCAAATGAAAACGGAAATATAGTTAGGAATAAAGCACGTTTAGTCGCTCAGGGTTATAATCAAGAAGAAGGTATCGACTATGACGAAACTTTTGCTCCAGTAGCAAGACTCGAGGCCATACGTACATTACTTGCTTTTGCAAGTCATCACAATTTTAAATCATTTCAAATGGACGTCAAAAGTGCTTTTTTAAATGGTTTTATTAAAGAAAACGTATATGTTGAACAACCTCCATTATTTGTTCACGAAAAATATCCCGATCATGTTTTTAAATTGTACAAAGCCCTATATGGTTTAAAGCAAGCCCTCGTGCCTGGTACGAACGTCTTAAGAATCATTTAATTTCATCTGGTTTTCAAATAGGTAAAATAGATACGACTTTATTTATCAAACGAGAAAATAATGACATCTTAGTTGTACAAATTTACGTAGACGATATTATTTTTGGTTCAACTAACGAAAATCTTTGTACTCAATTTTCAAATATTATGAAAAGTGAATTTGAAATGTCTCACATGGTGAATTAAATTTATTTCTAGGTTTACAAATAAAACAACTTGAAAATGGTATTTTTATTCATCAAGAAAAATATTGTAATGATTTATTACGTCGTTTTGGAATGGATAAAACTTCAAGCAAACCAACACCAATGAGTACTAGTGTTCACTTAGAAAAGGATGATAATGGAAAAGATTTTGATGAAAAATTATATCGTAGTATGATTGGCTCCTTACTATATTTGATGGCTAGTCGACCCGACATTATGATGAGCGTATGTCTTTGTGCCCGATTTCATGCAAAACCAAAAGAGTCTCACCAAAGAGCTGTTAAACGTACCTTACGATATTTATCTAGTACTAGAGACTACAGTTTGTTTTATCCTAAAGGATCATCATTTGAACTTGTTTCATATAGCGACGCAGATTTCGGTGGATGTAAAACAGATCGTAAGAGTACCAGCGGAACGTGTCATTTTATCGAACAACCATTGGTTTCATGGTTTAGCAAAAAGCAAAACTGTGTCTCTTTATCGACTTGCGAAGCCGAATATATTTCAGCGGCCTTAGCATGTGCACCAGTAATATACATGCAACAAACGCTTAAGGATTTCGAAAAAGTTATCGATAAATCACCAATATATTGCGATAATATAAGTGCAATAAATTTATCGAAAAACCCTGTAAATCACTCACGTACTAAACACATAGATATACGACATCACTTTTTACGCGACAATGTAGAAAAAGGAATTATTACATTAGAATACGTAAATACTGAGAATCAAATAGCAGATATTTTCACATAACCACTAAATGAACAAACATTTGTTAAACTACGACGCGATTTAGGGATATGTTCTCTTAATGATCTTATCAGCTAATTCTAAATTTCATTCATTCTACTTTTGGTTAAAAAGTTTTAATCCACAAACAAAATCTTTTAACATTGACCAACAATTTCTTTAGAATGTTTGTTTTCTGAAAATAACTATTTATAACCTTTTAAAACATGAATAAATAGCTCCTCCTTTTACAAATAAATACAAATTTTATTTTGGTTCCTTTTAAAACAAACAAAAGCAAAACAAAAACATTTCTTCCAATAACTCTCACCTCTCTTTTTCAACACCAACCTCGGATAGTTCAGCGGATACCCCTCATCGACTTCCTACTCCTACACCAGGTCAAGAGCCGACCTATAAGTGGTCCTCCTACCACACAGGATTCACTCCCGACAAAAAAATGGTCCAAACGATCTCTATTTGTCTCTCCTAACACCAAGGAGAAAATCGATGGTATACATCATTACCAAAAGCAACAAATCGATTTACAACGAGAATTATACTTCGAACAAAATGTCACTGCGAGACGACTGAGTTTTCTAGAGCAAGTAGCGATCAAATTTTGCAATTCATGAAAAAAGGATGTACATGAACCACTTCAGATTCCTTGCAATCCTCTGGATCCTTCTGCCTCTTATAGTACACCTTGGGATCCTCCACCTAGGCAATTCTCTGGTTCCCCAAGAACCAACGAACGTGGAAATATTTGGTCTCCACTCAAGCCATGGAAGGATAGCAAATCTGAAGATCGCAATGCTCCATCTTCATCTAAATAAATGTGTTTATTTTCATTGTATTTTCATCTAATTATATTTTTAAAAATAATAATATTATGTTTCGTTAAAATCAATCTCTCGAAAATCAAGTAAAACCTTCCAAAATAACACTATTTTTAGACATACTGGAGATTTTAGACGTCTGATCAATGCCATCAGACGTATGACACACTTGTATCACACCATTTTTTAATCATGTGCATATACCAGATGTCTGATATAAACAACCAGACGTCTGAAAATTATCTCTGCCTCATACAAAATATAAAACGGTCTATTGCAGACGTCTGAACCTGTTAACAAACGTCTGAACAAAGTTTCTGCCTTCTTAACATAAAAATTAGGCCATTTTCAGACGTTTGACATTATATCCAGACGTTTGATAAAACTCTATATCTTCAAAATTTACAATTCTGCCTATTCCAGACGTTTTCCAATAACACCAAGACGTCTGAAAATGTTTACTGTCTTCATACTAGGGTTAAATCAGACGTCTGATTCACTTCCCAGACGTCTGAAATTCAATCGACACCTATTCGTCACCTGAAAACGACTGTTTTTTAAATTTTCCAATTCACATTTCGTTTCGTTTCCTGTAACAACCCGCATATCTATCGATTCTATATTTACATATTTTATCGTTAGTCGGATGTTAGTCCGAAAAGCTACTTTTTGCATACGGTCAAATTAGGACTTGAGACCACTTCCATTGAGTTCAAAATGATGTTTGCGATCTTTTTGAGTGTAAACTTCGATATGTTTGGAGATGGTGAAATTTTCGTCACTTTTCCCGCTTGAGACTTTGGTTTGGACTGCACTTCCTTAGTTCAGCCCAACCCTCTTCCTCACTTCATTCACCCTTTGTTTTAACATTCAAGCTTCATCAAAAATGGTGGTGGAAAGTGGAAATTAAAACTCCAAACTCCAATTCTATTGCAAATCCGAGATTCAACTCCAAATTCAAGTAGAAGATAGTGGATTCAAGCTTTGGATTGCTTCTCCTTGCTTTCAATCTCCATCTTCATCAAATTCCGTGAAAAGGTGAGATTTTTGATCTCACATCTTGCCTATGATTGTCATTGGACTGTTGGGAATGATTCCCTATCACTCTAGCATCAACATTTGCATTTGGTTTGGATTGGATTGGCGAAAAACTTCAATTTTCAGCGTTTTGGTGATTTTTCTGGCCTTAAGTCGTTTCTGGCCATCCCTAGGTCGTCCACGAGTTAACTCCTTAGGTCGTCCAGGCTGCTAGCTCGCGTGTTGAAAAGTCTCCAACTTCTTAGGTCGTCGCCGACCTATAATCCCCAGGCAAAATGCTAAGTCGTTCGCGAGTTAAACTTTAAACCTTAGGTCGTTGCCGACCTATAATCTCCAGGCGAAGTCTTAGGTCGTTGCCGACCTATAATCCCCAGGCAAAGTTAAGTCGTTCGCGAGTTAAACCTTATGTCGTAGGTCGTCTCCGACCTATGCCCCACTAAGTCGCATCCCACTTAGGTCGCAGGACTCTGTAAGTCGTAGGTCGTCGCCGACCTTACACTTGGTCTTTTGAGTTCGCGATTTCCTTAGGTCGTATGACCTATTTTTCCTTAGGTCGCTGGACCGCTTGCCTTCACTAGGTCGTACCGTGACGGGGCGCTGCCCCGCACCCCGCCGTGGGCGCTGCCTTCACTAGGTCGAACCCCGAATTACTCTGCGTAGGCAATCTTATCTGACAAAGCATTTATCAGAATTTTTACTTTGATGGTTTTGGGATTGACTTCTTTGGACTTTACTCACGTCTTCGAACGTGAATTGATTTGTTCCTACAATCGTTTTACGACTTGTCACTTTAAATATATATGAAGGTTTCAATACTAATAGTAAATATCAAAACTCTTTCATCAAAGCGATTTCAACACTATTTTAAATATCAAAAGTTCATTTTCTCAAACCGATTTTCAATCTACTAGTATATACAAGCCTTTACTTCACTCGAATGAGAAATCGACTTAAACGACTTAGTAAAACGGGTGGTATGAAACGCTTGCGTTCACTTCGTCGGTTAGCTCTTGGACTTGTTCGATTGAACCCTTTTTGTGACAATTTCCTAGTGAAGATTTACAGCTTGTTCGTAAATATTTAAGTTAAGCAAGTGGTTATGGGACATGAAGCTAAACTCATATATTTACTAGCTTGGTGTGATTGACACTTCCTTATGATCATGACGATCATTTTCATGATTTAGACTAGCGATTGAGCGATGTCTCTTTGTCTACGTGGGAGACTATACCCCGATTATGTGATGTTTCGCCATCACATTTCCTACGGTCTTCGGGCCATTCCTGTGTGAAAATTTAATGGATAGCTTCCATGAGATATCTTCTCGTCATGTGTTTACGCGTAGGTGAGTTTTCATGCTCCCATTCATGTGTTAGGCCTTCCCCCCTTTTTATGTGTTTTCTGGATTTCTGATGATGATTTCTGGAATTTTGTGCTTCACCAATTTTCATGATTTTCATTGATATGATATCAGTTTTTGTGCATTGGTGAATTCATGTGTTATTTACTTGTTATGAATACAAGTTTAGGGTATGATACCCTACCTTATCTTTGAGAAGATTCTTGTGATATTGATTAATCTTTTGTTGATTATCATTTACATACTTATAGTAGTATGTCGTTATAGTTATTTCATGTTCATGTCATGCCTTTTACTTTATACCATATCATCTGATATTTATAGTTAGACTGATCCGTTTATTATTTTCTTATAAATAATACTCGGGTCAGACCGAGATGTTACAGGTGCTTCTGCTTGACTTCTCTTCAGGATATTTCTGACTTTTGGCTAACTACATAGATTAGTAGTTTTTGGATGTACACCTTTGAGATATAGACTCTATGTTGTGTATCTATTCTTTTGTATAGCACGTGGTGCTATTCTTTTGTATTATCGTGGATCTTTCTGACCACTACTCTGTTGTACACTTTCATGTGTTATATATTTATTCATATCTTCTTCCGCCTTTGTGATATGGATGTCTGTGACTGATTTATGTTATGCATACTTCTATATTTGTTTCCGAAGATTATATATAGCCACTGTGTGATAGCTTTGTGTTTGTATCGGTATGTCGGATTTCCTCCTTAAAAGATATGCATTCTATACTATCTGACATATCGGTTCTCGCACAAAGAAATTTCATGGATGGTCGCTCCTCAACAGCCTTATTCTCCGTGCTAATTGACAGCACTACCCCGTAGTGTTCTTGGTTAGCGTGGGTATAGAGGTGGGGCGTCACATTTCCTCTTTCAAATCTGAAACCCTATTTCTCCAAATCACTATCTCCTTAATTTTTCTCGATTTCATGGCGCCCGAAACTAAAAACCCTAGAGTTTCAAAGAGAAAGCAAGAACAAGCTACATCCTCCAACCCATAAGTATGCTCCGATGATCAGATTGAGAAGTGGATGAATCGAGTACCTCATTCTATCAAAAGATATGAAGATATCCAGAAGAAAAAGCTACACACAAGTCCCTTCTATAATTTGCTTAAATTCCCTATGTATGATTTGGATGAGATGTGTGAAAATGTTAGGTTACAAAAGTTGATTTCCTTCGATTCGAATAATGTCCAAATCGGCCAGCTTGCAATATTCCTTTTCTACTCTAACCTAGATAGCATTGCCGTATGGAATACCGATAATGATGATAATTGGCTTTGGTCGAGTGTTTATGGCAACACTATTCGACTTACTCCGGGAATTATAGGCCGTGCTCTAGGTTGTTCCGACTCCGGAGAAGATTTGTATGACATCCCAGATATGCGCCTCAAACCAAGAGATAATATTACCCATCAAATTTGGGAAGATGAAATGCCACGATTTGATTCAAAATACTTACGACCTAAGGCAAGACTACTCACTAGGATGATTATCAACACAATCATTCCTCGACTTGGTAGTCATGAGCAAAAATAACAGAATTGGAGCACAAAGCTCTATATGCTATCTTTAGTGGTACGAGGGTAAATTTGGCGAAATTCATATTTGACGAGCTTAAACGTTATTGGACTCGATCACGTCCATCAATCATTTACCCTACCTACATCATGCGCCTTCTGCAAGCCCACAACATTCCATCATATTTATCGACTTTTGAGGAGATTGCCCCCAAGTACGCCTCCACAAAATTCTTCTCTATTATGCACTTACCAGAAAATCCCCTGAATTTTATTTCATTTGAAGAATGGACGCAACGCCGTCAACAGGCTAGACAAGCTAGGCCTCAACCCCAACAACAATCACTACAACCATCACAAGAGGAAGAACAACATCACGAACACACTCCTCCTCCTACACCTTTTGACTATCCAGGCCAAGACGACATTTTGGAGACTCGCACTGAAACTAATCCAAATGAAAGAATTTGAGATTTAACTCTCCAAAATCAACTTGTCTTATAAAGAAATCAAAAATTATTGGCTAAGCGTATCGATAGCTTCGAAACAACATTTGCTTCTCGCCTAGCCACAGTTGAAACATCGCTTTCAACAACATTATCTGTTCTAAAAGAGGTTCTCCAACGAGTCTATGGCCCTACACCACCTTCGGAAGATTGGCCAACTCCAACGCCTTCTCCTCCTCCTTCAAAACATTCTAAACTTTTTGAAGAAGAAAAAGAACCTCTAGAACATACTCCAAAATCTCCTACAATATAAGCTAGTTCTTCCAAGAATGAAGATGAAGGAGATGATCAAGCCAAATCTTCCCCCAAAAATCCTTAGATATTTTTAGGTTCCATCTTTTGTATTGTAATGGAATCAAGAATCTATGCATGTAATCACTATGTTTAACGGTTATAAAAATGCTTTTGGCTTGTTACTTATGCGTAATTAGTTACCTTTCGTCTATTCATGATAATTTAGTAAATTGATATATTATAACCTTCCGGCGGTCGGTAAATATTCCAGATTAATAGTGTGTACATGCTATCTAAATTAAGATTAAAAATTACACACGACTAACTTCAATAATACGGCGGTCAGATAAATTTTTTTGATTAATGTCTACATACTATCTAAAGGCATGATTATTGATTATTTCATACATATTCTTGTATTAATGCTTTTTGATAATGCCAAAGGGGGAGAAATAATGGTAAGCACATATTCAGGGGGGGATTTATAAAAATATATCTAAGTACATTGTATAGTTGTTAAAACGCCGTTGAAAGTTTTAACAGCGTTTTAAAAATGCAGTTAAATTATATCTAAAAACATAAAGCACGATTTATTGCAACAAGGAAACGCTGTAAATAAATATCATAGCATTGAAAAAACGCTATAAAATCTTATCTTAGCACGAAACAAACGCTAAGAAAGATCTCTAACTGCACCCAACCAAACGCTGTTAAATGATTTCATGACACCAGGGAAACGCTGTTAAAAAGGACATTTACAGCGTTTATTTCTTGTCATTGTATATCCTTGACATATAACTGCATGTCGATATACAGCGTATGTAAAAACACTGTTAATAGCTTTTATAGCGTTTTTAGAACGCTGTTAAAGGTCTTGTTTGTTGTAGTGATATTTTTAGGGTTAGCAAATTTATTTGCTAACATAATTACATTATAATAAAATAAAAAACATACTCTTTATTAACATTTTTAATATATATATATATATATGTATGTATATATATATTTAAAACTCTCATAAGTTTGTGAAACTAGTGGTGTTATCGGTCGATCGCTAGCAATCGACCAGGCGGTCGACCGGTAGACCTAGTGGTTGTGCATTACGGTACCATAATCGATCGTTTTGATCGACTTTTCACCTCCTACTCCCCAATAACTTACTGCTTCTAACCCAAATTCAGTGCACATACATGTATTCATACATACAACTATCCAATCAAACATATATGAAGAATTACATAGACTAGACATAGGGTCGTGAGCAAAAATACTCACCTAACAACTTCTCCTCTTCTTCTTCTTTTCCCTTTTACTGTAAATTGCTCCAGGAACAAAACTGAGTCAAAATGCAATCTTCTTTATAGCTAGAGGTGTAGCAAGGTGTTGAGATACACATATTCAAGTTTGGGAATTTATAATAATTATTTGATTTTAAATAGATTTTGAGAATGAAAGAGAGTTTATATTATTTTGTTCTAAAAGTTGAAAAATGCAAATAATCAGAGAAGAGTACAATGGAAGCGATTTAATGAAGTAAGAAGAGGTTCGAGACAAGCCATGAAAGGAAAAAGAGTTATATAATTTTTCAAATACCAAATTGGGCCAAATAGGCTTATTTCATAAACATTTATTTATTCGTTTCTCTTCTTTTCTTATGCTAATCAATTTATCAACCATGTTAAGCTAGTTAAACTTATCAATAAAATTCGTATTTGTCTTTTTTATATATTTTTTGCTAATACTACAAAATTTACAATATCCATTTTCCATAATTTATTTCATTTAAACAATTATTTCTTTTTCACATCTATAAGCTCATTTTGTAATAAATTCAAAAACCCTTTATTTAAATAAAAGAAATTTTCTTTCTATTTAAAATAAATTCCTAGTCTTGTTTATTATCAATATTAGATTTTATAAAATTATTCAATTTCTTTTATCATATTTAAAACCATTTTAAATTCAAAAGTATTATCAATATCAATTAAATAATTATATTCCACGTTTTATTAGTAATTCAAAATCTTCAAATTAATTAACTTAAAAAATACTTCACTCTAAAAGCTCTTTAGTAACTCTTCCCAAAACAATATGGATTTCAACAATTAGTATTTTATTATTCAAATTCAAATATTTACGAATAATTCCAAATCATTCTTATTTAATCTCTAAAATTCCGTTTTAGTTAATTAAATTGCCATTATTATTTTTAATTGATTGCTTCTCAATACTAGGTTGTTACAACCTTCACCACCATCTCCTCCGTCACCCCCAACATCTTAAGATCAACAACTGCCCTAAAGAGAATGCAATACTCGTCTCATATTAGGGTTAAATGTAAAAAAAAGGATTGAATTTATGAGAAAATGGAAAATATGGGAGAGCTTGAATTGAGAAATAGAGAGTATTATAGTGAAAAAATTGGAAGGAGAATAATATGTCGACTATGGGAGAAGGCGAGATTATTTATAATAGTTTATACGACATTAATCATGTTTGATAAACTAACGATGAGATTTCACAACCTTAGAGCACGTGGATTGCGAGCTTTGTTGTGATTAAGTCTGAATTTATTCGGCATTATTAAAGTTAGATAAATCGACAGTTTTTTTTTCTATTGCCTTGCATTAGGGGTAGTCGGTGAAAATTGATGACATGGTACGACAGACTACCCCTGGTGTTGGGAGAGCTCTAACAAGCATTTATGCACAAATTTGGAATATTCACAAAACCTTGCTACAATATATATTTAATTGGATATTAACTTCGGGTCCCTATTTATTGTTTAAAATATAAAGCGTGTCTCTTTCACTAAATTTTTGTAAATTAGTTCTCTACATCTTTAACATCACACCAGACAAATAACTCAGTCGCCAACTCATTTAATTGCAATCTTTAAAATGTGATAACTTTTTAATTGATTAATCAGATTTAAGGATCGTTTTCTTTATTAAATCACAAATTTAATAAACTTTCAATGATATCCATTATTGATACATAAAATCAAAATTTTTGAAAATCAAAATTTTGCATGGCAGTTTTAACTACATTTATGCAATGCAGTAATGAAGCTATTATCTTTAACCTAATTGAAAATAATTTATCCTTGAATTGTGCTGGAATAATTGCATTTCAATTTTTTAACTGCATTTACGTGATGTATTAATAATTTTGGCTGCATTTGGTAATTTAATTCATTCTTAATGCACTTTATAATTTAACTGGATTAAGAAAACAAGGAATGGCTGCCAAGTCCATAGAATTGGAAGATGACGGAAGAAAAATCCCTCCCGAAAAAGTAATGAAAATTTGGTCCCTATTTTTAGTTTTTGACTAATTTTTGAGTTGTGTAAATCTGAATTAACCATAATATCTTCTCTACTTCTAATTCTGTGTTGAATAATTGGTATTTAAAAAACACATTCACCTTAATTGGTTGGATATGTATTACACACACACACCAGTTTAGGGCCTTGCCTTTTGGCAGTTGAGGCTTGAATAGTTTGATTTAATTCATAAATTGATAAATAATAATGTTCACGGTAACAACAGTCCATTAAATAAAGGCAGCCTCTATAATGCTAAAAAAATTTAAAATGGACTTGAGGTTCTATGTTTTGCCATTTATTTTTTGAAATGATAATATTAAACAAAGAAGGTTAAGTTTTTATTCAAGAGGATCTTGTTCTTTGGGATTTGTATAATTCTACTATGTGTGTAGATTTCTGTACTCCTACCGGGAGCGTTTATACTTACTGTGGTAGCGATGGTTGAAGGTACAAAAAAGATATATTTTTATTACTTTCCTACTAACGACGTCTTTGTTAGTCGGGTAAATAGGTATGTAATTTTTATACATTAGCCAACATATAGACAGTATGTGAGTAGGTGTATATGTTTGACCGAACTGATAATATATAATGTGCACACATATATACTTTTACGTATATATAAACTATATATAGTTCATTTTATTTTTTATGTACTGCATCTTATCCACATATCTAGATAATAATTAACCTTTTGTTATGTATGGTGTCCCATCGTTATCAACTTTAAGAAAAAAAAGCTTTTTATGTCTATATCAATGCAAAAACAAACATATTTGTAAATGTTGCTGAAATGCATATATACACACACATACGTACGTACATGCATATTCATATATGCACACAGTCTTATGTTTTGTGAATAATATGTAGAATTTCAAAGCTGAGTTGTTATTTTATGTTATAACATCGAAAGCAATAAAAAAACCAAATGGGGCTGAAGCCCATTCTACGATTTGGGCAATAATTCATTAATTATTAAATTTCCACTTTGATCTTTTTATAGATGATACCATTTACCCTACTTTTCTACGTCATCCTAAATATTGTGTTACTCATAAACTATAATACCGCCCATAGATTAATTCTAGTTTTAAACAATCATTGTAGATAAGAGTATTATGACAATGGTTTCAATAATGGTTTGGCATTTCGACCAAAGCATCGAAATTCTAGTCGTTGCATTTCGATTTCAGTATGGGTTGAAACAAAACTATACTGAAACTACGATTAATAAAAATGCTATTGAACTTCAAATTTTACAGAAAAAACTCAAAAAATCACAAATTTTATAAATAAGGCAAGGCTTATAACGTCGTACGACTAGCCACTTGGGTTAGTGGTCCTTGACTTAAAACTTGAATTTTAACTTAGAAAACATATAAAATACAAAATTTATAAATAGTTTAACCATAAGAATTCAAAAGGGAAGTAATGAATAAACATTTTCTAATGTTACACATATTTATGATTAACCGATATTTTTCATTTATACTACATCTTAAATAGTATTTTTGATAGTATCAAAAGAAAAGAATAAATTTTTTTGCTATTTAGGATCGATGATTGATATTAGAAATCTTAAAATCCTATGATTTGAATCCCTCTTCAAAATGATTCTCTTCAATTACGATCGGGTTCTCAAAATCCTATTCAAATCAAAATTAATTATTTAAACTCATTTTTTCAATTGATGCTGAAATAAATAATATCAAGATTACTATTGATCTGTGTAGTTAATGCCCCGCTATTACCCCGCTATAACCCCGCTATATCTCATAGCATATTTCTACCGCTACGATTTTTCTATATAGCCCCAAAAATAGCCTTTCCGCTTTAAGCCCCGCTATTTCTGCTATATCCCGTTACTCCCGCTATATTCTCCTATTTCCGCTATATCTTTTTTAAAAGAAATGAATTGAAAAATGACATTTATACATTACAATAATTATGAAATTAATTTATTTAATTGAGTTTTTAATATATTTTTAGCAATGAAAATACTCTAATATTCTACTAAATTCAATTATGTTACATAACAGTTTTACGTTTATTTATAGTATATTCGCACATGTTTTTATTTAAAATTATTAATGTATTAATTATAATTCAATTGAATGTTAATTTTTCATTTAATTACCATTTATATATTTGTAAAAACATTAAGTACGAATTTTATATGCTATTTTAGAGTTATCCGGTATATCCCGCTATATCCTCGATGTATCCCCGCTATGACTTTTTGCACCTCCGCCGCATTGAATCTGCCGAGCGCTTTAACTGCACAGCTATTGATAGGCTATGCAAATCTATACTATACTATTTAGTATGAATCCATGGAATCTATGATTTACGATTTAAATTCAATTTTTATTGAAGTTTAAAGTTTACAACTAACAATTTGAATCCCATTTTAAAGGAATTGGGAGTTGCTTTGAACACAAATAAAAACGCAAGGGCGAAAATACATATTATCCGTTAGAACTCAAACATACATAGAAACACAAATAGATTTAATAACGGTAGAAAGACAAATAGATTTAATAACATAGTGGTATAACCTACGTTGAATTATGGTTTCCATTTTACAACATTACATCAAAATATAAACCACAATTCTAATGTGCCCGAAATTTACTACGTAATTTTGTGTGAAAGTAATATCAACCACAGGATCTGTATTGGCCCCTAATTTCCACCGTTTAAAATCAAATCCGTATAATTTAATTTTCACTTTTTTATCACTGTTGCACCATTCAGATATAGATATATTTTTCAAAGAATTCAAGAACACAAAATTCATTATAGATATATTTTTCAAAGAATTCGAGAACACAAAATTCATTATAGATATATTTTTCAAAGAATTCGAGAACACTAAATTCATTATTAATGAGTTCGTGTAACAATGTAGGCAACAACAACAACAAAGCCATTATTCCCAAACAAGTTGGGGTCGGCTAGAGACGGAACCCAAAACTAAATGACAAAGCTAATTTAAAGGTTATAACAATACAATAGCAATAATAAAATAAAGTCAAATAAGTAAATTAATAATAATAGTAACTAAGTAAAGTAAAAATAAAGATAAAAATACATATATATGAAGAGGAAAAAAACAAATGATGATAATAATATAAATAGTAACGATGGTGCTGGTACGTGAATCACTAACTTCCACGTGCTATGTCTTAGACTCCTTTTCCCTAGTCCTATAATCTAAAACTTATAAAACTCATATCTCATGGTTCTGGTACATGGATCGCTAACTTCCACGCGCTCCTATCCGTTAGCAGCTTTTTGGATATATTCCAATCCTTCAAGTCCCTTTTTACTACTTCCTCCCATGTCAACCTTAGTCGACATCTACCTCTCTTTATGCATACGATGCGGCCTACCATTCCAGTGCGCACAGGTGCATCGGGCGGCCTTCGTTGGAGATGTCTAAACCATCTTAAGCGATGTTGAATTAGCTTCTCCTCAATTGGTGCTACTCCAAGTTTTTCACGTATATCATCATTTCTAATTCGGTCTCTTTTTGTATGACCGCAACTCCATCGTAGCATACGCATCTCTACTACGCTTATCTTCTGGACGTGTTGGTTTTCAGTGGGCCAACATTCTACACCATACAATATCGTAGGCCTGATTGCCGTTCTGTAGAACTTTCCTTTAAGCTTCTGTGGGATTTTCCTGTCACAAAGAATGCCAGATGTGTGTCGCCATTTCACCCATCCCACTCGGATTCTAAAACTAACATCTTCATCAATCTCACCATTACACTGCAATATAGATCCTAAATATCGAAAGGATTCCTTCTTAGGAACTATTTGTCCGGCTAGAGTGACATCTCCATCCTCTGACCTGACACCACTAAACTCGCACTTCAGATACTCTGTTTTATTTCTACTAAGCTTAAATCCCTTTGATTTTAAAGTCTGTCTCCACAGCTCAAGTTGTTTATCACCCTCAATCCTACTTTCATCAATTAGCACAACATCATCCGCAAATAGCATGCACCAAGTAATTTCCTCTTGTATATCCTTCGTAACCTCATCCATCACTAGGGAAAAAATATAGGGGCTCAAAGCTGACCCTTGATGTAATCCTATGTTAATGGGAAAGTCACTGGTTACACCATCGCATGTTCTAACACTAGTCACAACATCATCGTACATATCCTTGATAAGCGTAATGTACTTTGTTAGGACTCTCTTCTTTTCCAGAGCCCACCATATCACCTTTCGCGGTACTTTATCATAAGCTTTCTCCAAATCGATAAATACCATGTGAAGATCCTTCTTTTTCTCCTTAAACCTCTCCATAAGTTGTCTTATCAAGAAAATCGCCTCTGTGGTCGACCTCCCAAGCATGAAGCCAAATTGGTTTTTTGAAACGCTTGTCATTCTTCTTAATCGATATTCAATGATTCTCTCCCAAAGCTTCATCGTATGACTCATAAGCTTAATTCCTCTGTAGTTTGTGCAACTTTGGATATCTCTTTTATTCTTAAAAATTGGAACTATTATGTTTCTCCTCCACTCATCTGCCATCTTGTTTGATTTGAAAATATTATTGAACAACTTAGTTAGCCAGGCTATCCCTGCATCTCCACACCTCAACGGGGATGCCATCAGGCCCCAATGCCTTGCCTGCTTTCATCCGTTTTAGCGCCTCCTTTACCTCGGATTCTTGAATTCTCCGAACAAAATGCCTACTGGTGTCATCAAAAGAGTCGTCTATCTCGATCATAGTGCTATCACCTTCTTCATTAAATAGCTTGTCGAAGTAATCTCTCCATCTATTTTTTATCTCATCGTCCTTCACCAAAAGTCTATTATTGTCATCTTTGATGCATTTAACTTGGTTGAAGTCTCTTGTCTTCCTCTCACGGAACTTAGCTATCCTATAGACGTCTTTTTCACCCTCCTTCGTACCTAGCTTATGATACAGGTCTTCATACGCCCGACCCCTCGCTCCACTCACCGCTCTCTTTACGTTTTTCTTTACCACTTTGTACTTTTGCATGTTGTTCTCGCTCCTGTGATGATGCAAGCACTTATAGCATTCCTTCTTCTCTCTGATAGCCTTTTTCACATCACTGTTCCACCACCATGAATCTTTAGGTTCGCGATTATTTCCTTTCGTTACCCCAAACACGTCAGTAGCCACTTTCCGGATGCGCGTTGCCATCTCATCCCACATGTGATTTGCTCCTCCTTTCAAATTCCATGCCCTTTCTCTCACCACCCTATCCTTAAACACCCGTGAAGCATCTCTTTTGAGCTTCCACCATTTCGTCCGACTAATCTTGGCTCCTTTATCCCGTCGAATACGTATTCGAAGACAAAACTCGAATATCAGGAGCTGATGTTGTGAGGCGACGCATTCTCCAGGTATGACTTTGCAATCTACACAAGCTCGTTTGTCATCTCTTCTAGTGAAGACAAAATCAATCTGTCTAAAGTATTGACCACTACTAAAAGTAACTAAGTGTGACTGTCTCTTTATATTCTATTTGAATTCTTCCAACTTAGTTATTCTATTCGAAAGATATGCCTTCAAAGACATGAATCCCCGCAACCACATGATTGTGTCCACATAACATAATCTTCTATAAAGCATTGGGGATGTTGAGAAGTTTTCTTGTTAACAGTCTAGATTACTCAAAATTTTGCGAAAAAGTTCATACATGAAGAAAGTAGTAGCGACGGTGAAAGCGGTGATGGTGTTGGTCAACGTGGAGAAGAGAATGTGATTGTGTCGTATGAATATGAAAAAGGAATAGAGGAGCTACTAGAAGCCGTTGAAAGTGCCGAAGAGGAGGGTGGACGCGAAGGCGATCGAGGAGGTCGATGGGGTCGTGGAGGCCATAGAGGTGGTCAAGCAGGCATGAGTCATAGGGTAGTGGGGTAGGTTTCAGCTAGAGTTGTTGAGCTCAATGGTTTTGAGGATTCGAACTTGAGTGCGGAAAAGGTTCTTACAGATTTTCGGGTATTTCCAGAAGAGGAAGTGCACATCAGCACATAGATCAGCTTAATTGTAAGTATCTTTTCTTTTATGGTACAGTTAAAGTAAATTATTATTTTATAATATATATTTAAGAATTCATTTAACTTAAAGAGTCACGAAATATTCGTTCATGTGGTTCATTAGGTATTACCTTAAAATATTTTCACAAGCATTTGACAAATATTTCTAGAGTTGTAGAGTTCCTACATAAGCTTGAATTTCATCATTTCTTAAGTAATTTAATCATTCATTAATTTTAAAAAAAAATCCATCAATTTATTGTCATTTCATTTAACTTGTTATGTAATTTAATAATTTAGACATCCATAATGTTAATAAATGCAATATTCAATTATGTGTTGCTATTGCTCTACGGTGATATAAAACCACCCATACATTTCATTTTTCTTGCGGTGAGTTAGGGATTACACCATTAGACTTTTCTATGCTCACCGGCATTAGAATAGGAGTGACTAATTTTCCATCGCTTTCATATGGTGATAGGTGACATGATCCTACGCTTGTTCATGACATTTTTCCACAGCGAGACACTACACCGACCTTTTAGCAGACGACCACTGCTATCAGAGTCAGTGAGATTGCAGCTGCTATAGACACCATACTGACAGCGTATTCACCAGAGCATGATTTGGATCTTGCTAAAATGAAAAAAATGATTTTTATTACTTTCAGTTTTCATACACTCAATACAATACTTCTGTTTGTATTTATAAAGAAAGAAAACTTCTGGGCTGAGGAACAAGTCCAGCCCAATAAGTTGAGTAAAAGTAAATAAGGGTAAACAACGTTATACCGGATACACACATATCCTTATTACTCCCCCCATAAACTAAACTAGGGTTTCCACCCCTTCATGTCTTCTCTTCATTTTTCATGGCGGCAGGGAGAACGCGCAGTTCCTCTCTAAGCCGAATGAAATTCTTGGATGAAATCGCCTTTGTTAAAACATCAGCGCGTTGGTAAAAAGAGGGGATATGCCGGATCTGAAGCTTCCCGCTTCCAGTTCGTTCTCTAACGAAGTGTAGATCCACTTCTAGATGTTTTGTTCTCGAGTGCTGAACAGGATTCATGGATAGAGATATGGCACTCAAATTGTCTACCCAGACGGTCGGTGTTTGCTTAATCTCGAACCCTAATTCTCTGAGAAGAGCTTCAGTCCAGGTGATTTCCGCAGTAACACTAGCGATAGCTCTGTATTCTGCTTCCGTGCTCGACCTAGAAACGGTCGATTTCTTCTTCGTGCACCATGAAATGGGGTTGTTGCCGAGGTACACACAGTGCCCAGTAATGGATCTCCTGTCGTTTAAATCATTGGCCCAATCAGAATCACTGTAAGCTTGTAAAGTTATATTTTTGCATGACACTAGTCTTAATCCATAGTGAATAGTTCCCTTTAGATATCTAAGAATGCGTTTAACTGCACGCCAGTGCTCATTTGTTGGTGCTTGCATGTATTGGCAGACCTTATTTACACTAAAACAGATGTCTGGTCTAGAAATAGTTGCATACTGGAGTGCCCCAACCACACTCCTATATTGTTTGACATTTTCAATTGGCTCTCCCTTGTCTTTAGACAGTTTGAGATTACTCGTCATGGGTGTGGGCAGTGCTTTGGCATTATCCATATTCACTCTTACTAGAACATCTGATATGTATTGCTTTTGTGACAAACTAATGCTTGAATCTGTATTTCTCTGAATATGAATCCATAGGAAGTAATTTGCAACTCCCAAGTCTTTTATAGCAAATTGTCTGTCTAAACACCTGATTACTGTTTCAATTTCATGCTGATTGTCTCCTGTAATGAGAATGTCATCAACATATACCAATATATAGATGCTATTGTCCCCCTGCTTTCTTATATAGAAGGAGTTATCAGATTTAGTGGCAGTGAATCCCAATTTGACTAAAGTGATTTTCAGTTTTTCATATCAGGCCCTTGATGCTTGTTTCAACCCATATATAGCCTTGTGTAACTTGCATACTTGATTGCTGCTATCTTTAGAACTATAACCCTTTGGTTGTTGCATGTACACTTCTTCCACTAAGTCTCCATTTAATAATGCATTGTGCACATCCAACTGTCTTATTTCCCAATGCTTGTGTAGGGCTAAAGTTATTATAATTCTGATTGTTGCTGGTTTAATCACTAGGGAGAAAGTCTCATTAAAATCATAACCATACTGTTGAGTATAGCCTTTTGCCACAAGTCTTGCCTTGTGCTTGATTACTTTGCCATCTGCATCTCTTTTGATTTTATAAGTCCACTTGCTTCCAACTATGTTTTTGTGTTTTGGTGGGTCAACTAAGATCCATGTTTTGTTTTTAATCAGTGCATTATATTCTTCATCCATGGCTTTTCTCCACCTTTTATCTTTAACAGCTGATTCATATGATGTTGGCTCTACTTCGTTGATTTGAGTGTTGAATGTTTTGGGTTTAATGATACCACTTTTGGATCTAGTAGTCATGGGATGTTGACTAATGGTTGGTTGTTGCACTTGATGTTCAACCATATAGTGATCAGTAGCTTCATTTGTTGAGTCAGTAGCTTCATTTGTTGAGTCTTCATTCCCTTGATTTTCCTGTATATCTACTTGTTGTTGTTCATTATGCTGTGAGTTGTCCATTGCACTTTGCTCTGAATTACAATATAAACACTCTTTGTTGATTTATATTTTGTTTTGTTTTCATTGCTGATCCAATTAGACAGATCAGGTATTTGACTTGTCCCTGCATTGTTGATGTCCATTCCTTGTTTGTGTTTTTCCTTCCCTGCAAAAGGGAAAACACTTTCATTAAACACTACATGTCTTGAGATATAAAGTATGCCTTGATTGTCTAGGCACTTGTAGCCTTTCTGATTATCTGCATAACCTAGAAAAGTACATTTACTAGACCTCGGGCTCAATTTATGTTTATTGTATGGTCTGAGACAAGGAAAACACAAGCACCCAAAATTTCTTAAATACTTATAATCTGGTTTGACACCAAAAAGTTTTTCAAAAGGGCAGATATGGTTTAACACTTTGGTTGGCATTCTATTGATAAGATATACTGTTGTGGCAAATGTCT
Organism: Allium fistulosum; assembly: GCA_030737815.1. NCBI lineage: Eukaryota > Viridiplantae > Streptophyta > Magnoliopsida > Asparagales > Amaryllidaceae > Allium > Allium fistulosum. The sequence continues at coordinate 1,460,626,049 of CM060903.1, forward strand.
CCCTCCAGTATCTCATAGGCAGACAAGCCTGTGATATAAGTGTTAAACCGGTCTCCACTATGTGTCTGTGTTTTCTTTCCACCAATCCATTTTGTTCAAATGTATGTGGGCATGTCATTCTATGTATGATTCCTTTCATAGCGAAGAAATCCTTTAGGGTTTTGAACTCACCCCCACCATCTGGTTGTATCATTTTCACACTGCTATTTAACTGTTTTTCAATACAAGTGATGAAATGTTTCATAGCATTGCATGTGTCTGATTTTGCCTTTAAAAAATATATCCATGTATACCTGCTATGAGCATCAACAAGTGATAGGTAATACCTGTCTCCTTGAGTTGAATTATGTGGAGATGGTCCCCACAAGTCAGCTGCCACTAGCTCAAGAGGCTTTTCATATACAGTTTCAGAATATTGAAAAGGTAATTTATGACTCTTACCAATTTGACAGTGTGTACATACATTAGAACTACATAATTTTGGAAAGAAAATTTTATTTTCATTCAATACTTGTTTGACTACATCAAGACTGGGATGCCCTAACTTGCAATGCCATACATCAAGAACATTATCATTTTTGTTATCATCAGTACTAACATTATTACACCCAACTACATTGTTACAAAAAGGTGCTTTTCTCATATTGCTGAACTTGTATAAACCTTGATCCAGTTTACCCTGTAACAATATATTTTTATTCAGCAAGTCCCTGACAAGACAACATCTAGGGTGAAACTCAAAATATACATTATTCTCTTTAGAAAATTGTGAGATACTGATTAAATTCTTTTTGATACTTGGTACTCTCAATAAATTATTAAGATAGAGTAGCCTTGTACCTTCTATAGTGCCTGTTCCCACATGAGATATATTTATTGTTTCACCATTTCCCATTGCAACAGAATGCTTACCTGTGTAGCTTTTATTTCCCAAGTTTAGATTTTGCAAGTTGTTAGTCATATGGTTAGTGGCCCCTGAATCAGAGAACCATTCTTCCATGTTGACATCTTCAGGTCTGGTTGCATCATCAGTTGAGTTGTCTGCATTATTTCTGGATTGATTACTGGTTTGTGCTATGTTTACTGTTGGTCCTCTGTTTGCTTGACCTTGCTGAGTAGTATTGTAATCTTCCTTGAATCTGAAGTAGCACTTACTTGCCATGTGGCCAAATTTCTCACAAATTTGGCATTTGACCCTTTGGTTGTTTGGGTACCTTGCTCTGCCTCTTCCTCTTTGACTGTTGTTTCCTCTTGAGTTTTGATTTTCTTGTTTGTTTTGATTATGTTTCTGATTTCTGTTCTTTGTGGAGGAGGCATAGTTGGTTGAGTAGTCTTCTTGCATGAGTCTTCTCTGTTCAACCCTGCCTTCATGAGCAAGAAGTGCTGAGTGAACATGCTCTAAGTTTGGTATTGTTTGCTATGTAGCAAGAAATGTCACTAAGGACTCATATTCTTGATCAAGACCATTTGTAATGATAAGAATCTGCTCACTGTTAGATATCTCATGAGTCATGACCCACTGACTTCAATTTGTCACAAAGATTCTTGATTCTGGAAAGATACTCTCTCATACTTGTATCATTCTTTCTTGCATTTTGTAGCTCTCTTCTATAGTGCATAATTCTGGCTGTTGATTGTGAACTAAAAATTCTTTCAATGGTTGACCATATCTCATATGAAGTGTAACACCCAACAAGTTGTGACACAAGACTCTGACTAATACAAGATAATAACCAAGATGCAAGCAAATTATCTTGCCTTTGATATTGAATGTAATCTGGATTGCTAATAAATTTCCCTTTATCATCGGTGATGTTAATAGAAGGAACTTCCTTGGTTCCCTTCACATAATCTTGCAGATCATAACCTCTTAATGCAATTTCTATCTGGTATTTCCATGTTATGTAATTGTCTTCGTCTAATGGTGTGTTGATTGCCTGATTTTTAGGTCTGATCAAGATTGGGTCGATGCTTTGATCATTTCTGGATCTGTTGCCTATGTTCACAGAGGTGGCATCATCATCTTGATTTGCCATGGTGAATCAAGAACACTGATGTCCAGATATCTTGATCAAGAAAGGAATGCTTTGGCGAGGCAATGATAAACTTGCAACCAATGCAGATGAGGACAGTACAATCAGATGTGGGGATCTTGATCAAGAAGGCAATGCTTTGGCGAGGCAATGATAGACTTGCAGCCAAAGCAGGCTGTAATGATTGAGATCAGTGTAACCTGATGAGGAGATGAAGATTTTGGAATCTGATCCTCTTCTAGGATGGCACAACGAATGCAAGAACTGATTCTGATGAAAATCTGATACTATATTGATCACGAGAAGGGTATGCCTCCCCTATGATGATAATGCTCTGAGGGGAGAAAGAGATCACTTTCTCTGGTCAATAACTGCTTTTTGGCTATGGTGGCTCTGATACCATAAAATGAAAAAATGATTTTTATTACTTTCAGTTTTCATACACTCAATACAATACTTCTGTTTGTATTTATAAAGAAAGAAAACTTCTGGGTTGAGGAACAAGTCCAGCCCAATAAGCCGAGTAAAAGTAAATAAGGGTAAACAACGTTATACCCGATACACACATATCCTTATTACATGCTCGACTATTTGTTATATCTTACAGGAAACTTGTTTTTCAGTACTGGTAGTAGTAGCATGCATGTTGCATATATTGAGACCGTGGTAGGTTTGGATTTTGACTGCACTATCATATATGATTGGGATACTCCTATAATTGCGTACATATACAGATGTATGGATGAACAGTGCATTGTTTTTTATTCATAGGTTATATTGTTTGGTTTTTGGGAGTTGTTACAATATTGGTATTTTGAGTATTCAAGAACTTCCATTTCATGACAGTGACAGATGCATCTAGTTTCTTCCCTCGTTTATTATTTTGATGTGCGAACAATAACAGGACTAAGGATAACGAATCCTGTCAAGTATATTCGGTTGCTCATAACCAAATTGACTTGAGGATGTACAGAAGGCAGTTGATATGACATCAATTTGATACTAGCGACTCGATCTAGCTTGAGTTTGTGCAGTTAGCTAGGATGCTCAGAGTGTGGAGATTTCTTCTTATGTCATATCCTGCAATGTTCGGTTCTTACAGGCACCTCGATGAGATGTGTTGGAGACAGTTGCATGACTATGATGCCATTCCCGATGATCCATACCTTAATACGTATCGATGTATGATTTATGATTCACATCAGCTTATTACCGCGAGAGCAGCAGGTTGGTGGCTAGCAGAAAGGTTTGTTATTACTGATCCATCACATGTTGATTTTTGGTGTAGATTTTACACTGCACCTGGTGATACTATTACCCATGCAGTGTCGATACATTTGGTAGGGACAGCTGCTATACATCATGAGATAGCACTTTCGGTTGTTGAGGATCTTACCTAGCATAGTCAAGGGTATCATGAGATAGCATTTAATGCATATTAACTGTTCAAAATTATTTATTATATCATATTTGTGGTTTTTGCATACTATTATGATGAAAAATAATATTGTTAAATCAAAATTTTATATTTTTATATTTTGGTTTTTCGATCGTCAACGAATGAGATAATTATCCGATATTCGTTCATATCTGCGGATGCGGATATCCGATATCCGAAAATAATTTTGTATGCGGATACGGATATGGCACCATTTATATTTGAAAGTGTCCATTGATATGCTGTCACTGACGTTACTTCCTTCCACTGTGGTCTTCATCTGTTCTCGTTGTCTTCACTATAAGAAGGCTTCTGTAAAGAATAGCAGCAGTAAGTGCTCATTGTCTTCATTGTAAAGGGATCAAGTTCATAGCAAAATCATGACGTTCACATTGTCTTCATCGCCGATTATGATGATGAATTACAGTCTTGCATTTTCTGTGCATATTGGTCTCTCATCCTATTTTCCTAACCTTGTTTTCTGGATCTTTTTGAGTTGATACATCATTTCTGTGGCCAAACGTTTGCTTATAGGCGAAGTGATATGATACTCACTGTTAATGCTTCACCAATTCGAATGGTTATCAACAATTGATAATGTCAATTATTTAAGGTATTAATAGTTACATATTCAATTTTGAATAAATGGTTATTCAAATTAAACGGTTTCTAAGCTTAAAAAAAAAGAAAAACGCCTGAGGCTGTTTGAAAGGATCCAAAATATACATGTACAGTAGATCAACCTCGTAGATTAGCAATCCAAAAGTAGAAAACAACAATTAAGAGGTGAGGAGATGATCTTATTCTTACTATAAGTACATATATTTTGATTCAACACATCACAAACGTAAATCAAGAGGCTGACATAACATCAACCGGGTTTTTCAAAGAAAAGAAAAAAACTAGTTGAAAAGGAATTCAAATGCAAACACTGCAACAGCAGCCACAACTACAGCAGAAGCACCGGCGAAAGTGGATCCGGAAGCAGGCGCTGGAGCAGGAGCCTCGACTGCTACAGCCTTCTCCACCATGGAACATGCAATGACGGCTGCAAATATCACTCCCATGACGAATCTACCTTTCATCGTTGCTTTCATTATTTAGGTGGCTTATGTAGGTTTGTTTATGCAAAGGGTTTTTATAGAGTGCTGTGTTTGATCACTGGTAGGCCAATCCAGGCTGCCCTGTCAGAAATATAGGAGAGGTGTTTTCGATGTGGTGTTTCTAGCTTTTCATGGTTGACTATGTGCTTCTCTACAAAACGTTATTATCCTCTTTCTTATATTTATTAGTATAAGGCTTACCAAAATGTGCAAATTCATAAGGTTCGAGTCTGGGTATTTAATACTATATTTTGCACTAACATAGTTTGTAAAAAAAATGTGCAAATTCATCATAATAAAATGAGAAACATAAGTCAAATGTATCGGTAGAAATTTTTTTAATGTGAAATCTAAATTTTGAAAAATTCTCAAAATGTTTAGTGTTTGTACATGAGTACATCATGAAAAAGATTAACAAGATCGTAATATGTTTTGCAGTTAGAACACAATCAATCCAGAATCCGTAAATCCAAAATAAAATAGCAAAGGATTTTAAATCTTACAGTTCTGAAGTGAAGACATCTTTGAGAGGAAGCGTTAATGCTAATCTTCAATGGTTATCCTCAAATTTGATGATGGAGACCCATTTGCGTTTTCTTTTTCTCTTTCCTTTTGTAAACTTTTTTTTTTGAAGTTGGGTAAACGGGCCCAGCCCAAGTAAAAATACAACAGAAACGGGTATAACCCAAACAAATACCCGAAGCCTCTCTATATCTCAAACCCTAATTAGGTTAGCCTCCATTCACTCGAGAAACGAAAACAAAAATAGCAAAACACAAAAATGACGGAAGGCGATTCAGAAAACCTATTTCATCCCATCTTCTTTCTTCTCTCCACTAGCTTCGCCGCCACCCTTCTTCACTCCACTAGTCTCGCCTCTTTCCCAGTACGAAAGTCCCTTGTTAATAATACCTCGCATGCCTTCCCTTTCTTCGTTTGTGAAGAAACTGTTCTGCTGTTGGAAATCTCGAGATAAATTAACAGATCTGTTGTCACAGCGACTCAGATCTGTTAATTCCTCAGTTTGAAGCACAACTCGAACTTGGTTCGTAGCTGTTGGATCTCTGTTCGATGTTTTGTTGTTAAGATCACCAGATCTGTAGTCAACACGACTCTGATCTTCTAAATCAACTATAAGAGAGCAGCGCGGTCTCTACTTGATGCAAATCGAACTCTGTCAGAAGTCCTATCTGGAGTAAATTCATCAGATGGATGATTCCTTGCCCTAATATTCTATGGATGAGCTAACAGATGTTCTAGATGCTTACTACCTGCTTCTATATTCCCGTCTTCAGCTAAATTTGGAAACCTGGTTTGATCCTTCCTTTTATTCTTTGATTTGTGCAGCAGGATTTTACTGTTAGTTTCTATAATTAGCCATTTCTGCTCTTTACTGCTACTAACTTTATTATGAGTACGAGCATTTCTTTCTTTCCATATATGATAGATTGCAGTAGTTAAATATATATGGGCTAGGTCTCAATCCACTGATTTTCTTTTGAACTTGATAGTAATTAGCTGTATAATTTGCTCGAGAACCAATATATCATTGTTGTGAATATCCAGCTTATCCTTAATATGCTTCCAGATAAACTATGAATAGCTGCATTCAAAAAATAAATGATTAGAGCTCTCATTTTCTAGATTGCATAAGGAACAAAGTGAACTAGAGCTATTGCTCCACTTATTAATTTTGTCCCAAGTTGGCAATTTATTTTGAAATGCAAAAAAAGTACAGTATCCCATCTTAGGACTGTTCACCTTATTCCAAATGCAATCATACCAATCAACCTTGGTGACTTTATTTCTTATAGCATTCCAAGTGTTTTTAAATGAAAACTTCCCTTTGTTATTAGCTTTCCATACCCAATAGTCACTGTCAGCATTACAATCTAGATAAATTTTACAAATTTCATCTTGTGGAAATTAGCCACAAGGGCCTCTTTAGTAAGTGGAATTAGTTTCTAGGACACACAACTGAAATGATTACTTTCAAGGATAAAACGTAAAATAATTAGTTTCTAGAGCCTAAAAATCTATGAAATTATGTCCTTGAAAGTAATTGGACTGCTGACTTTGTCCTTGAAAGTAATTATTCTGTTGACTTTGGCCTTGAAAGTAATTATTCTGTTGACTTTGGCCTTGAAAGTAATTTCTTTGAATGTATGTCCTAGAAACTAATTGGACTGCAAAGTTTGTCCTTCTGGTGAAATGCCCCTTTCATCTTTGTGTGGATTAGTTATAGGGTGAATTTGAGGTTGTCATTGATTGTTAATAATAATAGATGATACTGTTGCATTAGCATCACCAAATATTACCAGATTACTCCAACCAATTTTATTGACAAATGAGTCATTATTAAACCACAGATCAAACCATAAGCTAGTTTCCTCACCTATTTTAAAATTTCTATCCAAAAGTAACTTACCAATATTTCTGCAATTTAAAATTTGCTTCCACGTGTTAGACTGATTGTTGTTTGGAGTAATATTCCAAAAATTACCTTTCCTGAGATACTTAGCCTTCATCCACCTTGCCCAAAGTGAGTCTGCACTAAGAAATCTCCAAAGTAATTTTAAATGACAAGTTAGACTAAGGTCCTTCATATTTCTAATGTCAAACCCACCTTCATCCTTGGGTTTACACACAGTATCCCAACTAACTTTATGATATTTACCTCTCCATAAAAAATTTGCACATCTGCTTTCTAATTTTTTAATAGAAGCTGAAGGGATATGAAAAGTTTGGAGCCAATATAATATCATAGCATAAACCACGGTTTAATTAATTCTATTCTACCAGCAATAGATAGAAGTTTACTAGACCAAGTTTCCATTATTTCTTGTATTTTATCCAATAATATAGAACAGTCTGAATCTTTTATTTGATTAACAGATAGGGGCAATCCCAAATACTTTATAGGAAGAGTTCCTTCAGTAAGTTTTAAAACATTAAGAACATCATTTTTATAACTGCTATATTTACTAAAGTAAGCTTTACTTTTGTCAAGATTTATTTCCAACCCAGCATAATTATTCAGAGTAACAAAAACATTTTTAATAGAATCTGCATTTTTTTATTAGCTTTCATAAAAACCATTAGATCATCAGCGTAAATAAGGTGGTTAATACAGGGTTGTACTCTATTAATAGGATTAATATTCCCTTTCAGAGCTTCAATTTCCATCAGAACTGAAAAATACTCCATGACCATAGTAAATAGATAAGGTGACAAAGGGTCACCTTGTCTAATACCCCTATTACTATTGATGAAACCTTCAGATTTTCCTTGAACAAGAATAGAGAAGGTAGGTGTATTAATACATTCCATGATTAAGTCACAAAATTTACTAGGAAAACTCATACATTTCATAATGTGAATTATAAAGTGCCTATTTACTTTATCATAAGCTTTCTGTAAATCAATTTTTAGGCACACATTATCACCTTTTTTAGTATTGAATTTTCTCACCATTTTATGAGCTAGCATAGAATTTTCTGATATTAATCTGCCAAGTACAAAAGCACTCTGGTTTTCAGAAATGATGAAAGGCAGAATTTTTTTAATTATGTTGCTTAAAATTGTCGATATGATTTTGTAAATAAAATTACAACAGGAAATTGGTCTATAATCTCCAATATTAGAAGGATTTTTCTTTTTAGGAATTAAAGTAATAAAAGTGTGATTAATACTTTTAAGAATCCTACCTTTAACCATAAATTCATTTATGACTTCAAAAATTTGATTCTTAATATTCTCCCACTGATTCTTGTAAAATTTTGCATTAAACCCATCTGGGCCTGGGCTTTTATTATCACCAGCATTAAAAATAATATGTTTAATCTCTTCTAATGAAATATGAGCAAGTAAAATATCTGAAGCATTCTCTTTCAGAATGTTTTTGCAAATAATATGAGGAAAATTAGTTTCAATATATTCATTAAAGTATAACTTCTCATAATATTCAACAACCTCATTAGCAATTTTGACATGAGCATTAGAAAGACTACCAGAATTATCTATGATGTTACCAATATTATTCATATGCTTTCTGTTACTCATTTTAGCATAGAAAAATTTTGTGCAATCATCACCAAGGGTTAGCCAGTCTACCTTAGCTTTTTGCTTAGCATTCATTGCATTCTTAAACATCTCATTAGATAAATTTTTCTGGTTATTAAAAAAATTGTTTGCAATATCCTTATCTCCAGGATTATTATCAGCCAAATTTTGTAAGATTTTACCCTCTTTTCTAAAATAATCCAGTCTACTGTTATTTAAATAATTATCCTTATTCCAATTCTTAATATTGAATTTAATATTTTTCAACAACATACTGAATTGAGATTGTTTAGTGCCAACACAAGAAAAGTTTAAACTATTATCCATTAAAGTTTTAAAATCCTCTTCTAATACCCAGCTGTTTTTAAATCTAAAAGGAGAAACTTTAATACTTACATTCTCAGTGGAAAAGAGATTTAAAAGAAAGGGTGTATGATCACTGGAATTTTGCTCAAGTGTTGAGCAAATAAAGTGTAAAGACCCAAAAACTCGGCCTTCGAAAATCGGCACCCGTACTTCACTGTACTCAAAATGCCGTAGATTCAAACGCTGAATCTGGTTCTCCGGAGCTTATAACACAGTTAAGTAAATAACACAGCGGAAGAAAAAGATTAATACATTGATATACAATATCTGATACAACAGAGTCATACAATGAATATCAATATACATCAGAGATATGATACAAGAAATAGCAGCGGAAAGAAAATAGATAACACCAACACTGGATAGAATATCTCCAATAGAATGCTCCAATCCATAGCTAGCGGAAAGCAAGGTCAGTCGTCCAAGGACTGATTAGCTCCAGATAATCTACTCAACCTGAATATCTGAAAACCCCAACTCTAGACTGCTCGTGTAGAAAATTATAAGCACCCAGAGTTCAGGAAAGGAACAATAAACTCTGAGTCAGTCGTGGGACTGGTGTGAGCAAACAAAAAACACAGTTTATCTTTAAAACAAAGTAAGATTGAATTTCGCAATGCTTTTGGAAAATGAAACTACCATAAGACCTCCCGCCACACACACAATGCAAACGCAGACTTGGAGGAGATTTCTTCTTATGATAGTCAAATATGCTTACTATGCAATAAAACTCTTTTGATATTATTATTAGTGCATAGTGCAGAAACATCACGAAAATACAATATTAATCTTAGCCAGCATAGGTACCATTATATTATGCCTACTATAGCTGCTATGTTAAATAGCAGGTTCTACAATTAATACCGTACAAGGTTCGTATTGGAAGATGGATTTCCAACAAATGGTCAGGCTATGGAACTTCCTTTCCTACTGCCGAATGGGATCGCCTCTGGCTGGACGTCCTGAGAGACAAACTGCTCTCTGCCAACACAAGGCCGGGTTACCCCTATAACAGGTAACTCACGAATATGCCACCCCCCGGTCCTTTGGGACCTTTATCCGAGGCGCCTCGGTAAACACACAATCACAATAAATGAGATCGGAGTATCCACATAGGTTAAATACCAGGGCTCCATACATGATACCACCCTTTTCCAGAAGGAAATGACATACCCTAAAGGGAGCGACCCTCATAACCTTACCGCATATTCCTGTTTCGACCATTTCCGGGTTGTGAGGTCCGAAGAGGTCTCGTCCACAAAGCTACGCTTTGGCACAAAGCTACGCTTTGGCACAAAGCCATGCTTTGGGTCAACAGATGATCAAAGTAATGATCACAAAGATAAATGATCAAACAAATGATCATATCACAAATGATCAAACAATGATCATCACACAGCAACACTCAGCATGCCACATTACCAAATTGGGAGTATATCGCTGATAACCTTCAACTACATAACCTCTGAGCTTGTACGTCTCAAAGAAGGGTGTTAAGCTAAGAGAATAAATTCTCCGCCACCAACAGAAATGTATTTGAAAGAAATCTGCTTTATATCTCAAAGTGTAACGTCAGACATGTAACCATACAAGTCTGTTCTGGGTTCGAACAGAACCGAAGGCACTTCCAAAGAAGCCCTTGCAATCTGGGTATTCACAATCCCGATCGGATTTCCCATCACTTAGGAGATCTCTATACCGGCGTGACTCAGTGCAGAGACAATCGATAGGTTATCCTATCGTTCTTGCAAATATCCGGTCTTCACCATCGGTCTTCAATGCAATCCATATACGACGTATCACTTATTCAGAATGGGTTATGTGACACAAAGGTCCTCTCCCGGCTAAACCGAATAATGAGCGCAATATTTTAAAACAAATGGATATTGGGATTTCAGTTAAGTCACAATTTAAACCCAAATTTCTTTTCAAATGGTTTAACAAATTACCATTTATAATCTTTTTACAAAAAAGATTCATTTTAACAACCTTCAACGGTTTAAACCATTTCCACACTCTAATCTTTTAAACGAAAGATTCATTTACAGATTTTCCAAATTAATTTCCATTTCAATTGGATTAACTAGTTAAATCTTTAAACAAAGATTTAACTTATAGCATTCAAAACAATTCCATTTCAAATGGTTTAAACAAATCATCATTTCAAATCTGTTAAAAATAAACAGATTTAGTTCATAGCTTTCTAAAAGAATTCATTCACAACTTAGAAAACCATTTTCCAATTCAACTTGAAATTCTTTTAATTAAACTGGAATTTCATTTCTTATCTGAAAGATTTTATTCTTTTAAAACAAACAGTTTCATTTTGGAAATCTGATTCATTTATACGAGTTAAGGTTCTAGGGTTAAATCCAAATTCTCAAAATTATACTTTTAAAATGGTTTAACTTCATATAACACATTTATAACATCTTTAACCATAATTTCCAAACAGGGAATTCAATTCCTTATTTTGAATTCAAATTCAAATTAACTTATTTAAATTGGAAATTTAATTAAGTTATTTAAAATAACTTTTATCTTAAAAACTCCATTTCAAAAGCTTTAACATTTAACCCAAATTCAATTCTAAAATCAATTGAAATTAAAATTTTAATTTCAAAAACATTAAATTTAAATCATCTGTGACTTAACCAATTTCCTCGTGAAATCCATATTTGTGTGTGTATGTGTAGTCCAGGGATTTAACACAATAGTGCAACACAATGAATCATCACAGATCAAAATACAGGATATAGTTGATAAGCGATATAAACTATAACGTTTATCGTTCATGCACAGACCACAGATATATAAATATCACAGATAATAAATTACATCACAGATAATTTATCACAGATCACAACATAAATCAGGTGTATCACAAAGCATCATATATTAGGGATATCAAACAATTCAATTATTCAGTCAAGTCCAACATTCACAAGTAGGATCACTTATTAATTTATACCAGATTAATTACTTATGAATAACTACAAATCTTAGTTAATTAATCATTAATTAATGATAAACCATTTTAATTAATTGACCTTTAATCATTTATTAATTAACCTTTAATTAATTAATTATCCTCAAATTAATTACCTTAATTAATAAATCATATTAATTAATTAACCTTTAAACCAGTTACATAATTAATTTACCCCTTAATTGCTTTCATTAAGTAATTGACAATTTACAGTTGATTATCTTAATTAATTAATCTAATTATTTATCAAAATTAATCACATAAATTTGATTACTTAATAATTTCTAGTTAATTATCTTCATTAACTAATAACATTTCTTTAATTGCTTTCTTGAGAAATTTTCTTAGATTAATTCATTATTAATTATTTCCAATTATAAATTAATCAAAATTATTTATTAATAAATTAAATAAATCATTCTTTAATTACCTTATCAATTTTAAATCATTTTATTACCTTAATTATATCTAAGATAATTAATTTCTTTATTAATGATTTCATTAACATTTAAGTGTATTTTAAACATTACACCTTTGAATTTAAATTTAAATTACATTTTGAATTTAAAATTCAAAATGATCAATTCTTTTAAACATTGATCCAATTTAAAGTTCAATCAAAAATCCTTAAAAATAAATGTAAATAACATCTATTACTTATATAAGAAAAAGCTTTTAAACTAACCACTTAATTTAAAACATTCAGATTTAAAAACTGATTTGAATCACAGATTTGAATTCAAGAAAACTTGAATCCATATTTAACCTTTGATTTAAGCTTGATTTACTTGCTTTTAAAACTTGGTTTTAAATTCTTGATTTAAAAATCCAAATTCATTTTTAAACCTTAAGATTCAAAAGTTCCATTTAAATCTATACTTTAGACTTTTAATTTAAAACAAAGTTTAAATCCTATTTTTTTGAATTTTGAACTAAGTTTAAAAACCTGGAACAGTCAGGTTTACTAATGCATGAACAACCACTGTCTCGAGTGGTACCCAGACTTGCTTCGAGTTAATCACTCGAATGACTCGAGTAAAACCCGAGGAAACAAAACTCTGCACACCAAAAAGATCACCAGAACTTCAACGACACTGTGCACGTGCACATCGCCAGCGACCAACTCCAGTCACCTCCACTTCATCGAGCACATCGACAACCCCCTACAAACCATCTTTCGATCCTTAGCAAACCCATTCTCCACACAGATTCGAATTCAAGTATGAACTCGAAAACCTGGAACTTGAACTGCCTCATCACCAAAACCTCGAAACTCATGTCGTACTCCAAATTCCGACCACCAGATCGCCAGCACCTCCGGCCATAGCTTCGTCTACATCTCCCCTACCACTCCCCAAGAATACACGGCGCTCGATCAAACCATGATGACGAACGAAACAAAGTTTGCAACCTCACGAAAACTAGGTTTAGGAATTCAAAACGTTCGCCGCTGCCATCACCGATATCCGACCACCATCCCACTATATTTTTTCGACACCTCGTTCAGTCAGCTACCATTCCTAAGAACCCCGATCTTCCTCAACTACTAGATCACCAGAATTCGTCGAAAGAATGGAAATTTGAACAACTCAAACTGCTCTCTCATCTCTCATATAAAAATTACAACTCAAGCTTTAAAAATCATATTTTCGCATATGCATTCCATTTATATATCTAAAATCGTAATTTAAAATGTTTAAATTTTGACTTATGGGAAGTTGTACTCAGCTTTCTTGATTCCCAGAGCCATTTATAAGTTGTTTAAACTTAAATTGATTTTTTTATCTTCAATATATATTATAACAAACAAGTTTTGTTTAATCTTAAGTTCAAACGTTAAGTAGATCAAATGATAACGGATTTTGAATCAAAATCCTGGGTTTAAAATCCTAGAACAGAGAATATTCCTAAACATTAGCCTGCACACAAACTCCATCATTCTTCGCAAAGAATTCATATATAGATATATATTCAACATACGTATTCACAGACATATATAGGCAACAGATTTTATACCTTTAAGTTAAATAAAAACAAAAGTTACTCACAGTTGTTTTTCCAGAGAAAGAAAACAGGGCTTCAAGTTGAAACAGTTTTTAAAATGCAAGCTGAAGTCTTCAATTGATCTCTGGTTGCATCAATTTGTTTTGATCTAAGTTGTTGTTTTAGTTTAAATGATATTTACTTCAGTATATTTTTTTCTTCTTTAGCTTGGAATGGACGGAGCAAAATAAATGGAGGAGTTTGATAAACATGGGTTTACAGGTGATAAACCTTTGTACTGGGTGATGATAAAATTTGTACAAGTGATATATATTATTTTGTTTGTTTGTACAATGCACATCAGAGATTTTTTCTTCAATTGGAGGCTGAAGTGATAATACTTGTGCGTGCTAAGGTTTGGCATTAATTGCCTTGTACAAAATACATATATTTATCTATACGCATATCTTCTTTTGCAGCCAAAGATATCTTATTTTTCTTTTGTTTATGTCCTCACCACTTGCCTTGCATTGATGATCTTGTACCATATTACCTTATTTTATACATTGCATTTCGGCTGTACAAGTTGAAGAAATTTGTGTGGCTTCATTTATTAGCTTGTACAATATAAATTTTTATTTCCTTCGGCAGTACCAACATATGAGATAGTGGTGGCTAAAGATATTTGCATTGATTATCATTTATCTTCAAGTCTGGTTTCATACTTGCATATATATATAATGTTGTCTTTATTTTCATGAGTACATACTTAACTATGTATAGATGTTTGTTAGAATTTAATTTATATGTTTATTTCTATTTTACAAATCTATACAATTTATCTTATATATATTTATATCTCTATTTTAAATAATAATTATTATTATTTTACTTCAATATTTTATTGTCTTATATTTCTATTTATCTATTTATTTTATAAATCCAAATTATTATTAACCATCAATTCTAAATTTTATATGATTTAATATATATTCTACAAAGGATCGGGGAAACTAGCTTCCATCTATCGATTAATTTCACAATTTAATTCAAAAATTAATTTAATTATCAATTTAAATTTAATTAAAATCCGGGGTCGTTACATAAAGTCTGGGAAAATATTTAAAAATTCTTTGTTGATTAAAATTCTATCCAGCTTACAATGGATATTCTTAGCTACACTCGACTTCCAAGTATATTTATTCCCACTATTATTTGGTTCAATAAGACCAGTGTTTAATAAAACATTATTTACTCTATCAAATTTACTTTTAGGAATTTTACATCCTCCAAATTTTTCTGAAACATGAAAAATAGTATTAAAGTCCCCCATTATGATCCATGGAAGATTATACTTAGAATTCAAGTCTGTCAGATTATACCATAAATCATTTCTATCATTTTCAAAATTACTACCATATACACTAGTAACTTGAATAAGGAAACCACCGCTATTTTTAAACTGACAATCAATAAATTGTTTGTTTTTATTAATTTTTAAGTTTGTCCAAATATTAAAATCCCAAATAACAATGATTCTTCCTTTACAGTCACAATCATTGTTATTTGTAGATTTCTAGTTACTAGACAATCTAAAACAAAATTTGTCATAATTATCATTATTCAATTTGTTTTCTAAGAGAGCAATAATGGTAGGTTTATACATGTTAATCATATATAAGATATCAGACTGTTTAGCAGGGGAATTCATCCCCTTGACATTCCAAGCAAATATAGACATATATATATAATAATAAAAGGAAATTTAAATGGTACCTGACACTGTAGTACCCTTACCTCTCCTCTTATTTTCCACACTCTTAGCTTTTAACCTGGTTGACATTTCATCCCAATCTGGATTTAAAGATATGTATTTTTGTTTAAAAGCTTTCTTCTCTTTATTACCCTTGTTCTTACCAATAGCCTTTGTTTTTGGTATATGCAGTTCAGATATATTAAACTGATCAGCAGCATCCAATATATCCATTTCATTACTAGAGTGATTATTACCTTCTGGGATTACTATAGTTGAAATATCGAATGGAACAGCAGGGTGAGGCATGTCTGAGTCAAACTTCTCAGTCACTGCAGCCTGCTCAGGTGGAGGGGTTGTTTCAGGAGGCTTGTCCAAATTTGAGATTGCAGATTGCAGACATTCTTCATTGTCATTTTTACTATTTGTATCCTACTTATCTGTAATAATACAAGGATTTGTAACTGGTGGGGTTACAGATTCTAAGACCTTTGTATTCTTTTCACCCACCATTTTGTTGCTCTGTAGATTTTCGTTTATGATTCCTGAATTATTTTGATGGGCTTCCTCTGCTATGACTTGATCATCTTGATCAAAGAGCACACTATCTTTCTTTCTGTGATCGGAGATGACATCTGTTTGATTGATCCGACCATTATCTTCAGATACCATAACTTGTTTTTGTGACACTGAATTGATTCTTGAACTTGGATATGAGTTTTCTTTTTCTTGCATTTCTTGATTATGATTCTTGGGTACCCATGTCTGTTTCGGGTTATACTGATCTCTAGTGTGCCCAAAACATTTGCATACATTACATTTTGGCGGCACCCATTCATATTCAACTTTCTGAGTAATTTTTTCGCCATTATACAAAGAAAGATAAATTTCATTAGGAAGCTCATCCTCTGCAAACACTTCGACCAGAAGGCGAGCATAATTCAATCTCGTCTTCAACGTTGTGGCTGCATCCATTTTTATGGGTTTACCTATGATACTAGCCATAACACTGAAAGCCTCTCTGTCCCATAGCTTCAGATTAACACAGGGTAATCTTACCCAGATCGGCATAGACAATAATAAGTCTCTGTCCATCTTCAAAGAATCAGACCACTTTCTCATTATGATGAGTTTGCCGTTATAGAAATATGGTCCATTTTTTAAAACTGAGTTACAGTCTTGAGATTCCTTAAACTTTACTAGAAAGAATCCATTCTCTCTAGTAAAGATTTCAAATTCACCAATCGGTGTCCATACTCTTTGTATGTAAGATTTGAAAAACAAGTAGTAAGGTTTGGTGCCCACTACATAAACAAGAACAGAATTATTCCAAGATTCAGTGGCTCTTTTACATACCTCTTCCTTAACCAAACCGTACTTCTTGTTATTTATTCTGATTGGTGCAAAATGCTCAAGACTGCTTTCTTCAACATTGGATTCTTGAGGTTGATCGGCAACAATGTCTCCCCAAGACTTCCGGCCTTGATCTCTGTTCAGTGAGATGGCTATTGGTTTTCTCTGATTTGATAACATTACATTCCTCTTTTCGCCCTGGTTGGTTGCAATCTGACCAAGTCTGCCTTTTTGGTTGTCAAATTGAGAAATTGATGGTGACTCCTGAGCTTTTTTGGCCTCCTTTCTTCTTTGTTGTCTTGATTGAACCAACTTGAACCCTTCATCATCTGTGCTGATAAACCCTGATGGCTTTTTGATGTGAGAAACTTCAGGTGGTCTGATTAGAGAAGAAGATTGGAAGAGATTTGAGAGGATTTGGTGAGGAAATTGATTTTCCCCATGGCTGAGAGGAAACCCTAGATTTCAATTTTTAATCTTGTAATGTTACACCTAAGGAATAACTCTTATAATAATTTGTTTCTAATAATAATAATTATTTCCTTTTGTAAACTTATTGGACCTAAAAAACGTTTCAATAATGATCCCATAAATGCAAAATCGTCAGAAGAATGTTTTAATTTTAGAATATCATCCGTCTAAATAGAGAAGAGGTCTATATATATTCTGAGGCAACCTTTGGAATCGGTATAATTATTAATAGCAACCTGAATTTTCTATCAAAAATTCAGATGTCATTTCATTCATTCTTTAAATGAAATTGATGCACAATAATGACATAGGCTACACAATAAATAAAACTAACATTTTCCCACTTGGTTGTAATGTTATAACATAATAAAACACACATTCAAAATTGGCCAACATAGTTTTCATTAATCCTAAAGCTGTTCGGTTAGGAATACCAATCCAAACTAATGTAATCAGAATAACAAATTTCATTATTTGATTTCCATTAATTATAACATGGTACTCTTTCCAACAATGGTTAATAATATTCATTTGGTCCTTATAAGCAATTTGCTTTGATTAAATAAAATTATGCGCGTTATATTAAGCAGATTTATAAATTCAAAGTCAATACATAATTAAAGACTTAGTACATAGCATTAAATATATATATATATATATAGTTTGCAACAACATAATTATAATACATTAACTAAACCCATATCGGCAACATGCTCTTTGTAAAAAGTGGATGGAAGCGCTTTTTTTAGGAAATTAGTTGACATAGCTCTTGTATTAATATGCTTTATCATAATAGTACCATCTTTGACTCTGTCTCTAACAACAAGATATTTGATGTCAGTCCACTTAAATGCACCACTTGATTTGTTATTCTTAGAGAAGAAAACAACAGCTTCATTATCACAAAATAAGGTCAGTGGCTTAGCAATACTATCAATTACTTAACACCCCTAATGTTAATTAACATTATTCAGAAGATTTAATTAGATAAATAAAATATAATAATGTAATGTGTAGCGAGATAAGGGAATTGAGAGTTGATAAACATTAAGGTCGGGCCTTAACTAAATATATTGATAAGATGTTTTATAACCTAAAACATAAAGAGAATATATGAGAGGGGCAATTTAGAAAATAGATCTATCATTTTCTCTTAAACCCTCTCGACTTCATGTTATTCTCACTTTTAATAAACTAAAAAAAATCAAAGAAAGAAGAGGAAGGCTGGGCATAACCTAGATAGGAATAAATCAAGTGGTTAAGGAAAAAAGGAAAGCTAAGGAAACATAATCAACATTTAAATCTCAACTCCATTATCAAATCAAGGTGAATAATAATGAAACCATTTTATTTTTCCTTTTAAATTCAGCTATGGATAATACCCAAATGGTTGATGTTTTTTCTGCCAAGTTATGGTTGTTTAATCATTGTTTGGATAGAATAATGGTTATTGGAATTTCTATGAAATTGTTTAAACGGGTTTTAAGGGAAAAACCTAATATTTTAATCTTCAAATGCTTTGATTTTCGGATATACTGTATAAAACATTATTTTGAAGATGGGTTTTTAATTGCATAATTTTTTAAGTTATATAGATTACTTTATGAATCTCCTAATGAGGAAATAGCTTAATTTCGGGTTTTAATTATTTAAAATAATTAAATATGGTTTTCGGCTTTGAAATTTTTATATGGTAAAGAGAGGGATATTCACTAATTTTTGTGAATTTTTAGGATTTTTCCTAAGTGATTTCAATTTATGATGAATTTATTATGCTAAATAAGCATTTTAAAGGTGAATTAATTATGAATATTAATTAATTATTTTGAAGTATTTTTTGGAAATTAAATAACCAGTGCGTTTGAGATTTCTAATAAGGATTTGTAAAAGATTGTTTTATCCAGTAGAAATTGGACAAGAATAACGATTTGGTGAGAAGAGTTTGCTTTATTTAGTAAATAAAATCTGTTTTTACTATAATTATGATGATAAGGCCATACCACCCCAACGTCTTCGAGCCTAAGATAAGGCCGTATTCCATGATTGTCGACGTCGTATTGAAAGGAAGCATAGGATAGTTACTTCGGTAACTATGTGATGGTTTCAAGTAGGCCGAAGTCGACCTCGTCGACAACATAGGGTAAGTGCAATGGTACTTCGTGTTTTACTTAACGTTTATCGACGACGTCGCTTTTCTTCAATGCAGTTTTAAACAACGCCGCATCTCATCTCTTTGTTGTTTTACAAACTAAGGCAATAACACCATCTTTATTGACTTCGACATCGACTTAATATAAGAAGCGGCATAGTAGCCTAAGTAACTTAAGTGTAAAAGTATTATTACATCGTCGAGGGTCTTGGGGGTTGATATGCATCAGAGATGATGACCTTATGCTTTAGAGTTGATGCCGCCTGGCCACGACATTGCACCTTATCTTTCGAATGCCGAAGAGGCTTGCTTTGTGTAAATTAAGACTAAGTCTGAAAGGGATGAAGAGGCCTATGTTTATAAGGATCAATGACCCTATGTCTTTGGCAGTTAGCCAAATAACTTATAAAGGTTTTAAGTTTTGTTTAATAGATAGATAGCCTATAATTTATGAAAGTCGACAACACAAATCTCGACATGAATTTTTCCTGAACTTAAAAGAAATTAAGTTTTTGGCTTCAACTTTGGA
The DNA here is from genome assembly GCA_030737815.1 of Allium fistulosum. Taxonomy (NCBI): domain Eukaryota; kingdom Viridiplantae; phylum Streptophyta; class Magnoliopsida; order Asparagales; family Amaryllidaceae; genus Allium; species Allium fistulosum. Next base: position 1,460,646,278 of record CM060903.1, read on the forward strand.
TATGGGCCGACGCTGATTTAATAACGTGTATGTCATGTTTTATTTTATTAAAGGCGAAGAGCTTATGCTTCTACTTCGACGTAGTCATTGGGGATACCAATGCCATTTTAAAATTTGTAAACTTTGACGCTATCATTAGGGACACCAATATAGATAAACTTCGATATTGATATTTATTAACTTAATAAAGACGGTGAGACTATTGTTTTATGACTTTGATTCTAAACATTGGGGATACCAATGTTATTTTGATTATAGATGTCGACATCATCATTGGGGAGACCAAAGTAGGTTGGTTTCGACAAACTAAATATGTTATCGACTTCAACTTTAAACCTTGGAGATACCATTTTTTGGCATGCATCAATTGGGGATACCAATGTATGTCGCTTTGAAATGTTATAACTTCAAGGGGATAACCTAATTAGGGATATCAATAGACATAGGTTAATCATGTGGATAACATGAATAATAATAGAATCACGTGGGTAACATGGATTAATAATGAAATATGTTGATAATATGAATGAAATGATGGGTTCATAGTCATTTAAGGAAAACTATGAAATGTGAGATGGAAAGTTGATGTGCACGTAAATGTGCATATTTTTTACCACCATATTTAATCTATTTAAATTAAATAAATGATCATATTGGGTATTTTAACTTGTTTAAACCAAAATTCAAATTATTTTCAAATTGTCACATATTCATCTTCATATAGGGGCAAAATGGTCATTTTTGTGCATTTATTAAATTGTGAAAATTTACTTGGAATTTTCTATGTTTTTTGTAGGATATTTAGTGAATTTTCAAGTGGTTTCATGAATATGTATGCATGCACAAGAGTGAAGATAAAGAAACGAAGATGGAAATAATTCAAAGGCATGATAATGGAGGGCCCCACCTACCCACCTTAATGTACAAATTAGAGGCTAATGCACATGCTTATGGAAGTAATGGCTTCATGTACACTTAAATGATGATTAGTAGAAGCTAATGATTACTTGGCCTCCATACTTTCTCAAGGGTAGTTTGGGTATTCCCCAAAAATATGAATTAGGGTTTAACACATGTATAAGTACCCCTTATGTTTCATGTAACCCCTTCCTTCTTAGTCTCTCTTAATTTAGTTTAGGCTCAAAAATAAACAAGCTCTTCTCTTTCTTTTTAGGGGTATTCTCTTTTTCCTTTCTTTTTAGTTTCATGTTGCAAGCTACATTTGTTAATCAAATGAAAAATATGAGAGGCTAAACTCCTTCAATTTAGGGGTAATGAAGCTCTCTAATTATGTAGCTTCAACTATTTGTTAATTCATGCTCTCTTTTTGTGCTTATTGATGATGATAGAAATGGTTTACTAGTTGTTTTTGCTTTGAATTTGATGGCCTATATTGTTGACACCAAATAGGCTATGCTTAAACAATCACTAACGCTAATTGTCTCTTCATTAAAATATGATTATGGCAAAAGAAATTGATTTGAAATTAAAATTTGATAGTCTATATTTCTAATCAATAGTTAATAGACCATATTTAAAATAGATTTCATTTTCATTGTCAAGTTTCATGAAAGTTAGTAAGTGATTTAAGGGGTGTGTTATAGTTTGATGGCTTATGTTGGCTAATTAATAGCACAAATATGACATACTTATGATAAGAACATCAATTAAAGCACTAATGACCATAAAAGAGAGATCGTGATTTCATACGTGTTGAACTACATGATCTAGAGAGTGGATTTATTCTCTAAATTGTCATTTAACTCTTATATTTGCATCTCTTTTCTTTTAGTTAGTTAGCTAATTTTCTAAATCTCTAGCTTAACTTTCCCTCGACTTTGGTTTAATTTGATTGAATAAAATTTTATAATCATCAATTCCCTACGGATCGACCCGTACTCGCCACGTACTTCAATAATATGTCGTGCGCTTGCGGTTATATTTTAATTTAAATTCGTTCGATGGTTTTCTAAACCGATAGAAATTTCGTCGACGAATAAGTTTTTGGCGCCGTTGCCGGGGAATTGCTTTGATTTTGATTTTCTATTCTTCAAATTATTTTCGTTTGATTTTTATTGTGTGTTTGTTTGTGTGTTGAGTGCATTAAAAAATTGTGTAGTGTGTTTGTGTGATTTTTGTTTGCAATTTGTTTGTGTGTGTTTGCTTTTCTAGTTTCATTTTCATTTGTACTTACTATAAAAAAAACAGAGACAGACCCAATTTCAAAACAAATTTTTTATTTTTGTAACGACCCAGAATTTCTAATAATAAAAATTAGAATATTTAATTGATTTTAAATATTAATAAGTGAAATTAATAAGTCGAATAATTTATTTTTCGAATAACTGGATTTAATTAGATAATTAAATTGATAATTGAAGATCTGAAATTCCAGAAATAATTGAAATCTGGATTTAATGTGAATGAAAATGATTTATAAAGTTATATTAAATCATATTGAAGTTATAGTGATGTTATAGGACTTTTAAAATTGAATTTAAAGTTAAATTGTGAAAATTAAATATTTTAATATTAAATCGACTAGTGAAATTAGCCATTTTTTGGGACAGTCTCAGAATTAGACGAAACTAGTTCCATTGGATCCGTAATAGTTTGTTATTATCAGATTGCAAATTTTGTAGCAATCGGAGTAGTCGTTTGACCGTGGCAGCTCGAAACGCATCGAAATTGTTTTAATATTTATTTGGCGAGTTAAAATAGTCATTTTTTAAAAAGTCTCGGATTTCAACAAAACCAATTTCATCGGATCCATAATGTGATATTATTGTAAGATTTCAAATTTCGTGTCAATTGGATTTACCGTTTGTCCGGGGCAAGCGAAAACGCATCGAAATCGGCTTGAATCGGTTTAATTTAAAATCGATCATTTAATTATGTAACTCGCACAGATGACCGAATTAGCTCCCGAAACACGTTCCATTGTGTTCGGAACACGGGGTAAACCTTATGAATGCCATGCAGCATGTGTGATTTGGAGATCGTTTGAAAACGTCGTTTTAAGTGAATTTAATATTAATTTAATATGTATGTATATATATATATATACGTTTACGCAAACCCTAGAGACAGTCTCGTAGCCGCCACCTTCAGAAATCAATGGCCGAAAACGTAAATCCTTTCTCCTCTAATTTCTTCAAATCCACAAACAATTAGAACAAACTTTCAACTAATAAAATGTAGATCACTACAAGATCTATATATCCAACGGTTATGATTGGATTTCATGTGGTGGATTGTCTGCAATTCGAGTATGAAGGCACGGTAGTTTTTCACGTTTTTCGAGCACCACCAGCGACCGAGCTGCACGTGAATTGAGGCGAAGGTGAAGCGGGACACGAGCTTTGAAGTGGTGTAGTTTGATCGCGTTCACAGCGACGAGGGAGGTGGCGTTAGCTAGGGTTTGGAGGCGGCCTATATGGGTTCGAGCACGTACGTGTTTTCACGCGTGAAGAAGAGAGGAAGAAGATAGAGGGTGCGGCTCAGATTCTAGGGCTGGGGTAATTAACGGCCGAGATTATTTCTGGGTTTAAGATTAAAATAAAATGTTAATTAATTTATATTTTATATTATCCGCTATTATGCGGCGCAATAGGGTCTCATCTGCTATACAATGCGGGAAATCAACTCCAATATATACATATTCCAATATATATATTGCTACATACGTATATAATACCAATTCCACTTCAATGTGAAATTGGTATTATATATGTATGTAGCAATATATATATATATATATATATATATTGGAATATGTATATATCGGAGTTGATTTCCCGCATTGTATAGCGGATGAGACCCTATTGCGCCGCATAATATACAAAAGCTATGCTTTGGGTCAAACAAATGATCAAAGTAATGATCACAAAGATAAATGATCAAACAAATGATCATATCACAAATGATCAAACAATGATCATTTCACAGCAACACTGAGCATGTCACATTACCAAATTGGGAATATACCGCTGATAAATTTCAACTACATAACCTCTGAGCTCGTACGTCTCAGAGAAGGGTGTTAAGCTAAGAGAATAAATTCTCCGCCACCAACAGAAATGTATTTGAAAGAAATCAGCTTTACATCTCAAAATGTAATGTCAGACATGTAACCATACAAGTTTGTTTCGGGTTCGAACAGAACCGAAGGCACTTCAAAAAGAAGCCCTTGCAATCCGGTATTTTATTTAACTTATTCAAACAACTTTGAGTTTGAGTGTAATAAACTCTAGAATGAGTTTGAGTGTAATAATTTTTTTGAAATTATTAAAGTGTATATGATTGATTGTTTGGTTGTTAAAAATGTAAATATATATAAGTTGATAAAAGTTGTTTGAATAAGTTAAATAAAATACCGGATTGTAAGGGCTTCTTTTTGAAGTGCCTTCGGTTCTGTTCGAACCCGGAACAGACTTGTATGGTTACATGTCTGACATTACATTTTGAGATGTAAAGCTGATTTCTTTCAAATATATTTCTGTTGGTGGCGGAGAATTTATTCTCTTAGCTTAACACCCTTCTCTGAGACGTACGAGCTCAGAGGTTATGTAGTTGAAATTTATCAGCGATATATTCCCAATTTGGTAATGTGACATGCTGAGTGTTGCTGTGAAATGATCATTGTTTGATCATTTGTGATATGATCATTTGTTTGATCATTTATCTTTGTGATCATTACTTTGATCATTTGTTTGACCCAAAGCATAGCTTTTGTATAAAGCGTAGCTTTGTGGACGAGACTTCGTCTGGGCCTCAACAACCCGGAAATGGTCGAAACAGGAATGTTGCGGCAAGGTTATGAGGGTGGCGCCCTTTAGGTTATGTCATTTCCTTCTGGAAAGGGGTGGTATCATGGTATGGAGCCCAGATACTTACTCATGTGGACACACCTTATTTATTATGTGTGATGTGGTTACCGAGCGCTCAGATAAAGGTCCCAAAGGGCCGGGGGATGGCGTATTCGTGAGTTACCTAGTTACAGGGGTAACCCGGCCTTGTTGGCAGAGAGCAGTTTGTCTCTCGGAGCGTCCAGCCAGAGGCGTTTCCTACGTGGCATAAAAAGTTCCTTAGCCTGACCATTTGTTGGAAAACCCAAAGAAACAATACGAACCTTGTACGGTTTTAGTTGTATTACCTGCTATGGAATGTGGCGGTAACCTGCTATTGAACATAGTAGCTATAGTAGGCATAAGTGCGGAATGCCTATGCTGGCTAAGATTAATATTATACTTTCGAAATGTTTTCTTCACTATGCACTAATAATAATAAAATCAAATGATTTTGCGTAGTAAGCATGTTTGATTATCATAAGAAGAAATCTCCTCCAATTCTGCGTTTGCATTGTGTGTGTGGCGGGAGGTCTTATGGTAGTTTCATTTTCCAAAAGCATTGCGAAATTGACTTTAAAATCTTCCTGTTGTTTGTTTTAAAGATAATCTGTTTTAGTTCTCACACCAGTCACCATGACTGACCTGGAGTTTATTGTTTCCTTCCTAAACTCTGGGTTCCCATCATTTTCCACACGGGCAGTCTAGAGTTAGGTCATCAGGTCATTCTGGATTCAGGAGATGCCGTGGAGCTCAGTGGCGAGCTGGATGGCGAGACGTATCACTTGTATATGCTATTATTTATTCTGCTATGTATTCTGTATATGGACAAGTTCATATAGCTGTCCAGTGTTGTATTGTGTTGTAAACTCTGATGATGATGTAATGTATAAAATGATATAGTTCTTTGATTTAAAGATTATTCATTTATCTATTATATGTTGTTCCACTGCGATATGTGAGATTCTGATATTGTTTCTGTTTCTGTGTTTTCTGTTGTTTCCTCTTTCTTTTTCTTTTGTCTTCTTCTACCTCTTCTTTTTCTCCATAACAATTCGGTTTTCCGGCATTCGATTGCTCGGTAGTTGATACAGTGGACGTATTGATGTCGATTTTCGAGCGACGAAAAATCGCAATCGTTACAATTATTGTCCTTTTTCATTTACATTTTTTTTACAAACTGCTGCATTTTACATAATCAAAACAACTGCCTTGCCAAATACAACATTGCTGTGCACTGCCAAATTGCTTCTCTATTGCTCCACTATAGTCCTACCCCTCTACCAAAACTGTTACCATCCTCATTCTCCATCTGCACAGATAACAATTGCAAACTGCCTTCATTATAACTTCTTCCACCATACACCCCTCTAACTCACCTCTGCCTTCTACCCACAACAACTGTCACCAAAACAAAACAACTGCTTCTCCTCTGTGCACAGTGCACAACTTTCCACACACTTGCCAAACAACAGTGTCATTCACTTCCCATCTTGCCTTGAATCATTGTCAAACCTCTGTGCCTACCATTTGTTACCTTACTGCCTATTACATACCATACCACATAATCAACATACAACCACCTGCTTGCCAGTACAAACACTTCACTGCCCATTCCTCTACTACTGGCCATAACCCACTGCGGTTGCTCATCACCAAAAGTCGTCAGCCTCTTCATCAACCAACTTGCTACCACTCATCCTCATCAACCAAAACCACTACCCACAGTTTCATCGACATTACCAGTGCAACCATCTACTTCTAACAAACTCAAACAAGCAACACTTCCTCTATTTGCCAAACTTACTGCAAACTCGAACACCATCAATACACATCTAATTCTCCCTTCAACCACCACTGACCTCCATCTCGTTGCCGCCAAACATACCACTTCTGCCATTACAACACAACAGCTATCACACTCGAAAGAAAAACTGCAGCAAAACTCCTCTCCACATATGCCATCACAGCCCTATCCCTCTGTCGAACCATATTAACAACATCCAAACGCCTCATCAGAAACCATCTTCAACCAGAACACCTGAAACCAATCACCATCGAACCCAAATCCACACTTCATATTCATCGAACAAGAATTCACATTCATTCGTAGTTGCATTTTCTTCCTTACTGCCAGTGAACTATGTAGTGCCCTCTGTCCCTTTCAACTGTGGCCAAACAACTCCACATCGACATACATCCAACTCCAACTTCCTTGGCTACCTTCTAAATCACTTGCACCAATTCAAGCTGTAGCTACAACTCACCAGTCCACAACCTACATCCTCAGCAGAATCACTACATCTCCACTACCAGAACCTTCCTCTTCCGATCAACAATTCAACTTCTCCACCAAACGGCAACTGCAACGAACCATCCACGAACTTCATACTGTCAACCGCAACCATCGCGCCCAAATTCAACCGCCTTGCCCCAATTTGCCCGAACTCGCAGCCTCCAGCACAGACGAATCCCTAAATCAATCTTCACCACCTTCGCACCAATCGCCTATACCACATCATCGAACACCAGCAGTACTTCGACCACTTCATTCAATTGCAATGCCTCATTGATCACAAACTTCACTTCAAGATGCCTACCGCCCCAGTACCCAAATCGACAGTCGAGCTCCCCCTCTTCCTTCACAACTTCAAGCGCTCTGCCTCGACCTGAAAACAACCCTACCCAACCACAACATCGAAATCACTTCACCCATGAAATCAGCAACCAGTAGAACCATCCCCAAATTGAACATCTTCGAACCCAATAAATCATTTGAAATTTGATTTGGATTTTGAAATCGCACGTGTGAATTTTGATTGGGAATTCTGAATTTTAATTTAGCTTGATTGTTTTGTATAGTCACGTGAGAAGTGAGGTACTGAGTGTCTCACGGTGAAGAAATCGTTTTTTTAAGTGTAAAATTATTATTATTATTATTTTTGGCCGGGGTTTTGTGATAGGTGTGTGTGGGTTTTGTTAAATTTCTGCTTTGTTTAATCTTTGTGGTAAGTTTGTGTGAATTTTGTTAAAATTTTTTAGGATTCTTTGAATATATTATATATATATATATATGTGTGTGTGTGTGTGTGTATATATTTGATTTTCTTTTGTTTGTTCAGAAAATAAAAAATATATAAAAAAAAGTTTTTCAAATTTGCTTTTTCCTTTGTCTTCACTTGCCTTTGATTTTTTTTTTAAAGTTCGATTTCTTTGATTTTCAATTTGTCTTGTTTTCACTTATTTATTTTGTATTGATTTGATTTCTTCTTGATATAAAAAAACAAGTTTGAATTTATTTTCATTTGTTTTGTTTTTAATTTTATTTTTAAATTCCATTCTTGTATATATATATATATAACTTGCATATATCTTGTTTTTATTTTCAGGTTGCCAAAGCAGATTGGAAGAGTTGTTTGGTTCGCTTAGCTTGCCAAAAAAATAACTGCTTACTTGCTTAGTTTTTATTTTCCTTGCATTGTTGGTTGCCTGCTTTTTCATTTGTATATTAAAAAAAAATTAAAAACCCAAAACAAATTCAAAAACAAAAACAAATTCCATTCGTAGTTGCATTGTTAATACACGTTTATTTTCTGCTTTGCATTTCATCTTAGAATTTGATTAATAATAACGGTTAGACATCGATAACGCTTAATTGTATTTCGACAAATTATCTTCTTTGAACAATTTACTTTCTTGGTGTCTAGGCTACGGCAGAGTAATAACCATTTATAAATATTACGGTGATTCGTAAATATTATAGTGGTTGTTCCTCTGAAGGTACTTAAACCTTCGGCAGCATTTCTACGGTGATTCGTGGTGCACCGATAAATCCTGTCCATTACTTGGCTGAGAACTATCTTGTTTATCTAAGACAATGTGTTATTATACAATTTTGGGTTAACTTAGGATAAATCATTTGTAATTAACCCTTGCATTCATTTAGTTGCATTAGTTCATGCATATTTTAAAAAAAAATTCAAAATCCAAAACTAAATAAATTGTAAATATTCCTTTTCCTTTTTCCTTTGAAATTTTTAAATCCTTTTCTTTGGAATTTTCAAAAATCCAAAAAATTTAGAAAAACCAAAATCCAAAAAAATTATAAAACCTTTTCAAAAACAAAAAAAAAATTGAAAAACCAAAAAAAACAAAACAAAAATCAGTTTCCATTTTGAAAAATAAATTCTATCTGTAAATATTTTTCCTTTATTAAAAAAACAAAAACATTCTTGAAAATGTCTGAGTTTCCCCACTCACTTGAATTTTACAATAGTTGTGAAAATCAATATAATCCATATGATTTCACTCCAAATTCATATGGATATTTTAACAACAACTATTGTTTAAATGATTAAAATTTTGAACCACAAAATTTTCAAAACGTTGACCAACCCTCAAATCTTGAAAAGAGCATTTCGTCTTTATTTGAAATCTCTACACAATAAAATCATATGATAAATGATTTGTGTAATTCATATTTGGGCAATGATTCAAATCAAAGTTTTCAAAATAATCAAAATCTGAATTCACTTCAAAATTCAAACTATTTCGAGTATAACCCATGCCAATTCAATTTTGAACTCCAAAATGAATTTCAAAATCAAAACAAAAATAATCCACTTTTCAAATAATTTTGGCAATGGGAATAATCTCGACTATGATGCAAGTGAAAATTTTTGTTCTCAACAAATCCAAATCGAAAATCCTCAAGCTAATAATTATAAATTGGATTTTGTTGAACAAATGAACGAAATTTACGATGATCACACGAATTCGTTGTTTGAAACTTATATGAAACAACGTGAACCACAAAACCAAATCCCAACGTGTGACGAGTTAAGTAATAATCCATCTTTTACCCAAATCGACGATTTTCAAATAACAACTTTTGAAATTGAAAATAATAATCTTAATGAAGTTGTTGAAAACATGGTAATTGAGTTGGATTTTAATTCTTTTGAGGGTGTAGAACCAAATTTAAAATTCGATCTTCCTTTTCTCGATTTCGAAAATTTGAATACAACAACTTTGGATTTTGAACTTGAGATACACAATGAAGTTGTTGATAATCCAACAAAGGAAGACGAATTTAATGAACATGAATTTTTTGGACTTTTCGATGACGAGTTGTTAAATTCCGACGGGGAAGATTTAAATCATCACTTTGGTTTTGAAATCAATAATTCTGAAGAATTTTTCAATGAAGAGCTTGAATTTCAATTTGGTGAAAATAAACTTGAACTTCAACCAATTGTTTTATTGACCCCAAAAATCATCGAAAATAAAACTACTCGTACGATTTTTAATAAAACGACATTCGTTTTTCCAAATCAACGTTCAACTTCGAAACCTTTTACGATTTGTTTTTCCGAGCTTAAGCTGTATCTCGCATATTTGACGAGACAAATGAATCGGTCGTTGGAAGACCGTTTCATTTACTTTTTGACGATATACTTTCTGATCTCGTGTAAATACCGTTAATTTTCATTTAAATAAAGGTCATGTTTTTGTTTTTATTTTTATTTTTCTCCTTCCACTTGGGTTGACTATGGGGACACAGTCAAAATCAAGTGTGGGGAGACTCATCATCATTTTCGATTTTTCATGGTTTATTTTTTTTATTTTATTTTTCTTTCCAAAAATTTTATAAAAAAAAATCTCGAAAACAAAAAAAAAATAGAAAAAAAAGCATTTTGATTTATTTTTAAAGAAACACTATAGGATAAATACATGGTTTTGGTTTATTAAATTGAAATTTTTGAAATTTAATTTGTCTTAACAAAAACAAAAATGAAGTTTGATTACAAATAAAAATGGTTTAATTAGTATATAGGAAGATTCATATGTGATAATTATGAAATATATCCTAATTGAAAGTCTTTGTTTTAAAAAGTGGTTGATTTAAAGTAAAGGATATAACATTTTTTTGCCTTCTAAGTTAAATGATGCTAAGATGATTTTGCGAAACTCTCTCCCTAAAAAACAAAAACACAAAAAAAAATTCTTGTATATATGTATATATTTTCTTAATAAACACAGAGTCATGTGTTCACATTCGTGTGTTTACTCGCCATGCTCTGTACCCTTCTCACGTAAGCCCGAAAGGCGTGCACGATCGGTATATCTGGCCTTAGTTTATCTGAGTTAGGTGTGCATATAAAAATTATTTTACTAATAACGCCTATAGTCAATAAGTGTTCACTCTTGTGTGTTCACTCGCCCCGCTCTGTATTCCCCTCACATCAGTCCGCAAGGCAGTGCATGGGTAATATATCTGGCCTCAGTTTATCTGAGTTAGGCATATGTAAATATTGTTAATATCAACAAAATTTTCAAAAGAAAAAATGCAGAGAATAAACAATTGAAATCCAAGCACTATTTTAACTTATTTGATTTGACTTGTTATTGAAAAGAAATAAAATTACCACTTTGATAAACTTTGATAATCAACTAAGGATCTATTTTATAATTACACTTTGTTATCAACCGAAACAACGAGTTAAACTATAGTCTATTTGTTATGATAACTTAATTTTTGTTGGAAATTTTGATCAGTAAATGACTAAAATTTCAAGATAATGACCAAAACCAATATTTAACTTATTTGTGTCGGTTTAAAAGTATACCCTTCATTTGTATATATTTTCAAAAACTTGCATTCATCTCTTTGTAAATAAATCTGCATTGTGTATATATTTTCATCCTACATTTGGATTTTGTGGGTAGTATCCGCTGAAAACCCTCACGAGACAACACTCGTCCTACTGGGGACACCCAGAGGTTTAACGGCTTGTTGCATACGCTCAATGCAATCGTACTCCCTACGAAAATGGATTTATCTTAGTTTTTCTTTATTCGAGGACGAATAAAAAGATAAGTGTGGGGGTATTTGATGTGCACGTAAATGTGCATATTTTTTACCACCATATTTAATCTATTTAAATTAAATAAATGATCATATTGGGTATTTTAACTTGTTTAAACCAAAATTCAAATTATTTTCAAATTGTCACATATTCATCTTAATATAGGGCAAAATGGTCATTTTTATGCATTTATTAAATTGTGAAAATTTACTTGGAATTTTCTATGTTGTTTTTTAGGATATTTAGTGAATTTTCAAGTGGTTTCATGACGATGTATGCATGTACAAGAGTGAAGATAAAGAAATGAAGATGGAAATAATTCAAAGGCATGATAATGGAGGACCCCACCTACCCACCTACCTTAATGCACAAATTAGAGGCTAATGCACATGCTTATGGAAGTAATGGCTTCATGTACACTTAAATGATGATTAGTAGAAGCTAATGATTACTTGGCCTCCACACTTTCTCAAGGGTAGTTTGAGCATTCCCCAAAAATATGAATTAGGGTTTAACACATGTATAAGTACCCCTTATGTTTCATGTAACCCCTTCCTTCTTAGTCTCTCTTAATTTAGTTTAGGCTCACAAATAAACAGGCTCTTCTCTTTCTCTTTTCATGGCTACTTAGCCATTTTTATCTTCATGTAATTTTTCTTTTTTATACAATTTAATACAAGATATTCTCCTTTTCTTGTTTATTTTCTTTCATGTTGTAGTGTAGATCTCTTTTACTTTATGCAAGTAGAATAGTTTTTCCTTTCATTTTTCTCTCCTTTTCCTTTCTTTTTAGTTTCATGTTGCAAGCTACATTTGTTAATAAAATGACAAATATGAGAGGCTAAACCCCTTCAATTTAGGGGTAATGAAGCTCTCTAATTATGTAGCTTCAACTATTTGTTAATTCACGCTCTCTTTTTGTGCTTGTTAGCACCAAAATTGGTCACTAACCCCCAAATCCAGATGAAAGCACCAAATACCAATCACAGCTCAGAGATAGAATGTATGTAGAGAGAAATAATGTGAAGAACAGTTAAAACTGAAATGAAAGCAGTAAAGAACAACAGATTTTATAGTGGTTCGGCTAACTCTGGCCTACGTCCACTCCAGAAGTTTGCTTTTTTATTGCTGTAATAATCGATTACAGTTACAAAATGGCAGAGTTGCCTTAGCCTTAGAAAAGAGAAAGTAAGAGAGCAGCTAGAAGATCCCCTTTTACTGTGCCCCTGCCTCTCTATTTATAGACAAAGATGGGTTGGACTTCCATGGTGGGCCTGGCAGCCGAGTACCTCAGCCCAAATGGAGTGGTCTCCATATGTCGATCCATAGATGCCGAACGCTGAATGCCGAACAAGGTGTGAATGCCGAACGATCTCCTCATGCCGAACGTTGGGAGGTGCGTGGTACTGAGGTACGGAGGTGCGAGGTATCGAGGTATGGTGGTGCGAGGTACCGAGGTATGGAGGTGCGAGGTACCAAGATATGGAGGTGCGAGGTACCGAGGTATGGAGGTGCGAGGTACCGAGGTATGGAGGTGCGAGGTACCAAGATATGGAGGTGCGAGGTATGGAGATATGGAGGTGCGAGGTACCAAGATATGGAGGTGCGAGGTATGGAGGTGCGAGGTACCAAGATATGGAGGTGCGAGGTATGGAGGTGCGAGGTGCAATGCCGAGCGAGGTGAGGTATGCCGAACGACCCATCCAATGCCGAACGCTCCTTGATGCCGAACGATCCATCCAATGCCGAACGTCTCCAGATGCCGAACGAGATTTATGCCGAGCACTCCATCCAATGCCAAATGACGATCTCTCTATGCCGAATGCTCGTCCAGTGCCGAACATTCCTCTATGCCGAACGATCCTTCTAATGTCGAGCACTCGTTCAGTGCCGAATGATCCCTCTATGTCGAACGACGATCTCTCTATGCCGAACAGCCTCCAATGCCGAACCATCCCAATGTCGAGCGATATCTGCCAAACTGCCTAGGTCGAGCCATGTAGTTTCTCCACTCCTTTTCCCAACGACATATTCAAGTGAACTTCATCATTTTAAACCGAATCCATCATACTTTAGTCTCGATAGTTGTGAAGTTGTTTAAGTTAAATCCGTCTGTCCACGGCCTTGCCAAAAGGCGGGTTAACACTTGCCCCCCAAAACATGCCTTGCTGTGAAAGGTGTGTTTTGAATAGCCTCAAGTTCAATATCCCAAGTATGTATGTTATCCACACCCATACTTTCCAATTCATAATCCAATCCATTACCAAGCCATCTTATCCGAGTGCCATGGCCATATCCTGATCCATTTCCTCGACTGTTCCGAGTCGATGTCTGATTCTTATCCAGTAACCAAGTCCTTACCCAATTCCAGATCCATCTGAACCCGACTACCGAGTTCCAATCCATCCATATCCAATAACCTATAACCATATCCGTGACCTCTCCGGGTCGATATCCAAATCCGGGACCGCTCCGGGTCCTTGTCCGAATCCTTAGCTATTCATAGCCAATATCCAAATCCGTAACCTCTCCGGGTTCTTGCCAAGCGCAATCCACACTTGACGACCTACGTTAAGTAATTCCATGGTGTTCATGGTTCAGTGTCCCTGAACGTCGAAGAATGCCGTGGCTTAAGTCCTAAGCCGAATCCTGGTCACTCCGGACCCTAGCCGAGCATAGTCCATACTCGACGACCTAAAATAGTAACCGATAATATATGGCCTAAGTCCTAGGCCGAATCCTGGTCTCTTCGGACCCTTGCCGAGCATAGTCCATACTCGACGACCTTTTAGCCAAAATCCAGAGAAAATCCAATCAAAATCCGATCCGAAATCCAAATCCAAAATAGAAAACCAGAAACCCATATCGAAAATCCATACCAAAAAACAAACATCCAAACCATAATCCAAACCAGAAAATGAGCAAAACAGGGAGTTCAAACCAAACTCCAAAACCAAACCAGAAAAAGCAAATGTCCAAGTCAAAGGAAAAAACAGATTTCGCAAACCCGGGCGTTTCGGTAAGCCATCATCTCAGAGCATGCCTGAGGGTTATCTCCGACCCCGTACATGAGTAAGCGATTTAACCGTTTGCCCGGAGTTTGTTACTTATTCCAAACCATTAAAATTAGTTGATGACCAATCGGCCACCATTCCTGGGCCTCATGCCCTCGTCGTTCAAGGTAGGCGGTGGCTGCTCCTGTTCCACCGCCGCATTCCGAGTTCCGACATACTGTCGCAACTGACCATTCCTTATATGCTCCTCGATTATATCCTTTAGATGTCGGCAGCTTTTAGTATCATGCCCGTCCAGGTCGTGAAAGAGACAGTGCCTTCCTGATGCCCTTTCACGTTCTGTGGTTTCCCTCCTCGATGGCCTTCGATAGGGAAGGCGATCTTGAGTATCTAAGAAAATCCGCTCCAACGTTGCGTTCAATCCTGTGTAAGTGGAGAACTTTGGTTCTCCCCAGCGCTTCCTTTTCCCTTTATCCTTGCCCCCACCTGAGCTTTCGTCGGGTAGTCCTCCATCCTTAGTCATGTTTACTTCCTTTGACCTCATGTCCAAACATGCATCCTCTTGTCGAAGAAATCTTTCAGCTTCATGAAAGAATTCCCCAAGATCCAACGGTGGGTCCCGTACCAATGATACATTGAAATCCGAGTTATCTCTGACTCCTGATACCGCAGCCATCAGAACCATTGATGGATCTGGCCGATCCACCGAAGCAACTGCTGCATTAAATCGAGTTAAGAATGTCCTGAGCGATTCATCTGCCCCCTGTTTGACTGACGTTAGCGTCATCACGTTCTTTGGCCTTTTTATGTGAACTCGAAACTGACTTAAGAACTTGTCCACCAGTTCTGTCCATGTTCCAATGGATCCATCCTCCAGTTGTCTAAACCACATAGCAGCAATTTCAGTCAAGTACAGGGGGAAACATCGGGCCATAACCTCCTCCGTTGCCCCCAGCACTTCCATATGCCTAGTGTACCTCATCAAGTGGTCGGTGGGATCCGTCTTCCCGTTGTATACTTCCAGAGTGGGTAGTTTGAAATCGGACGGATTCCTAGCTATCCTGATGTTCCGGGTAAACGGACTTTTGTTAACTCCCTTTGAATCCCTGTTCGTTAGACCTCCGCGAATAGTCCGCCTGATGATGTCAGCCAATCTAGTGTTTCCAACCAATCCAGACTGCCCCCCAAGTCCCCGAGGAAATTCTGGCACATATTCTTCATCACGTACTCCTGTATTCCTATCGATGCCAGGCCGCGTAGCGTTATCCGGTATCCCTCCATGAACTGGTCCAGCATCACCTGGTGGTGTGCCCCCGAGTCTAGGTACATCTAGATTGTTAACTGTTTGTTGATTGGGAGCTGCCCCCTGCTGATTCACTCCATCTGTCCGTTGGTTGAGTTCCTCTGGTCCAGCTCCACGATCTTGAGCAACTGCAGTTCCTGGTTGTCCAAATTGCCTACGAAGAGCCTGCATCATCTCCTCTTGCCGTTTCATCATCTGCTCTTGCATACAATTCATCATCACTTGCATCTCGTCCCGAGTTATGTAGATGGATGCATGACCCTCCCCAGCTCCAGAAGATGCCGCTTGACTTCCTTCCTGATTGCTCCTTTCCACTACTTGCTTCCTCGTTGGTGGTCTTGCCATTGCTTTCTAAGATCCAAGTTCCTAACTCCAAAATTCCTGAGTGTTTCAATTCTCGGTGGAAGCACCAAAGTGTTACCGCCAAAATTGGTCACTAACCCCCAAATCCAGATGAAAGCACCAAATACCAATCACAGCTCAGAGATAGAATGTATGTAGAGAGAAATAATATGAAGAACAGTTAAAACTGAAATGAAAGCAGTAAAGAACAACAGATTTTATAGTGGTTCGGCTAACTCCGGCCTACGTCCACTCCAGAAGTTTGCTTTTTTATTGCTGTAATAATCGATTACAGTTACAAAATGGCAGAGTTGCCTTAGCCTTAGAAAAGAGAAAGTAAGAGAGCAGCTAGAAGATCCCCTTTTACTGTGCCCCTGCCTCTCTATTTATAGACAAAGATGGGTTGGACTTCCATGGTGGGCCTGGCAGCCGAGTACCTCAGCCCAAATGGAGTGGTCTCCATATGCCGATCCATAGATGCCGAACGCTGAATGCCGAACAAGGTGTGAATGCCGAACGATCTCCTCATGCCGAACGTTGGGAGGTGCGAGGTACCGAGGCATGGTGGTGCGAGGTACCAAGATATGGAGGTGCAAGGTACCGAGGTATGGAGGTGCGAGGTACCAAGATATGGAGGTGCGAGGTATGGAGGTATGGAGGTGCGAGGTACCAAGATATGGAGGTGCGAGGTATGGAGGTGCGAGGTACCAAGATATGGAGGTGCAAGGTATGGAGGTGCGAGGTGCAATGCCGAGCGAGGTGAGGTATGCCGAACGACCCATCCAATGCCGAACGCTCCTTGATGCCGAACGATCCATCCAATGCCGAACGTCTCCAGATGCCGAACGAGATTTATGCCGAGCACTCCATCTAATGCCGAACGACGATCTCTCTATGGCGAACGCTCGTCCAATGCCGAACATTCCTCTATGCCGAACGATCCTTCTAATGCCGAGCACTCGTTCAGTGCCGAATGATCCCTTTATGTCGAACGACGATCTCTCTATGCCGAACAGCCTCTAATGCCGAACCATCCCAATGCCGAGCGATATCTGCCAAACTGCCTAGGTCGAGCCATGTAGTTTCTCCACTCCTTTTCCCAACGACATATTCAAGTGAACTTCATCATTTTAAACCGAATCCATCATAGTTTAGTCTCGATAGTTGTGAAGTTGTTTAAGTTAAATCCGTCTGTCCACGGCCTTGCCAAAAGGCGGGTTAACATTGCTAATTGATGATGATAGAAATGGTTTACTAGTTGTTTTTGCTTTGAATTTGATAGCCTATATTGTTGACACCAAATAGGCTATGCTTAAACAATCACTAACGCTAATTGTCTCTTCATTAAAATATGATTATGGCAAAAGAAAGTGATTTGAAATTAAAATTTGATGGTCTATATTTCTAATCAATAGTCAATAGGCCATACTTAAAATAGATTTCATTTTCATTGTCAAGTTTCATGAAAGTTAGTAAGTGATTTAAGGGGTGTGTTATAGTTTGATGGCTTATGTTGGCTAATTAATAGCACAAATATGCCATACTTATGATAAGAACATCAATTAAAGCACTAATGACCATAAAAGAGAGATCGTGATTTCATACGTGTTGAACTACATGATCTAGAGAGTGGATTTATTCTCCAAATTGTCATTTAACTCTTATATTTGCATCTCTTTTCTTTTAGTTAGTTAGCTAATTTTCTAATTCTCTAGCTTAACTTTCCCTCGACTTTGGTTTAATTTGATTGAATAGAATTTTAAAATCATCAATTCCCTGCGGATCGACCCGTACACGCCATGTACTTCAATAGTACGCCATGCGCTTGTGGTTATATTTTAATTTAAATTCGTTCGACGGTTTTCTAAACCGATAAAAATTTCGTCGACGAATTTTTTTTTGAAACTTTGACGCTATCATTAGGGACACCAATATAGATAAACTTCGATATTGATCTTTATTAACTTAATAAAGACGGTGAGCCTATTGTTTTATGACTTTGATTCTAAACATTGGGGATACCAATGTTATTTTGATTATAGATGTCGACATCATCATTGGGGAGACCAAAGTAGGTTGGTTTCGACAAACTAAATATGTTATCGACTTCAACTTTAAACCTTGGAGATACCATTTTTTGGCATGGATCAATTGGTGATACCAATGTATGTCGCTTTGAAATGTTATAACTTTAAGGATATAACCTAATTAGGGATACCAATAGACATAGGTTAATCATGTGGATAACATGAATAAGAATAGAATCACGTGGGTAACATGGATTAAGAATGAAATATGTGGATAATATGAATGAAATGATGGGTTCATAGTCATCTAAGGAAAACTATGAAATGTGAGATGGACAGTCCACACCATGTTGGAGATGGATAGTCTCTATGAGGATAATGAAGTGTTCATAGTCATACTAGGAAAACTATGAGATAAGTGATTAATGGTCCACGTCATTTTAGTTTAAATGGAATATGTGTGATGGATAATCTAAACAATTTTGAATAATTGACCATATGTGATGGGTAGTCAATGTGGTAGGGGATAGATAATCCAAGTAATAATTACATGTAAGATGGATAGTCTACATAATTATGTATATGTTTAAATGTGAAATGGGTAGTCCACATAATTATAAGATAGATAGTCAGTTTAAATTGTGATGGGTAGTCATTTGAAATTAAGATGGATAATTTAATGAATTTGGACGGGTAATCCAATATATGTTGCATGATTATAAATGATATCTTCTATGTTCTAACAATTGTGGCTATAGGAGCATAGTATATGGTTTTTATGTTTTGGTTAAGATACCAATGAGGGAAAAACCGGTTCCGCTCTGTGGCAAGGTCTCACTAGATATAAGTTTTGGTTCGAGATTGTAGGTTATTATTCACACCAGACTGTTGTCCGACCCGAAGTTCTTGTTTTTCCCCTTAAACTCTCGGTTACTCATTTGAGTAGGTTGGGAGTAAGAAAATTCGGGTTCCAGTTAGACGAATAAGCTTCCGGAAACATGCATGAGGCAATCTAGCTATTAGGAGCTCTATCTATTTCCGTTGTGTATTTTGGTTTTGTCTATTTGGATGTAATGACAAAGTTATATAATTATCAGGTATTTGTCTTTGATCAACCAATGAGGCATCTTCATCTGTTGCTCTTGGAGTATTTCATAATAAATTTTATTTTCTCCGGACGTGGGATTACGAATGAGATTATGTAATGAATATGAAATATCAATTGTGAAATATGATGGGAAATTTGTTATTAAACTGTGTTTGAAATTTTTTCATATTTATGTACTTCTGATTATTGATATGATTAACATAGCTGTGTTTTTTCATCGAGAATTAATAGCTATGGATGACTACATCATCCATAGTAGTTAGTTTTGAGCCCCAAAATGGGAGATGTTAAATGGTATAAAATTATGTAACCAAACTGTTTGACCGGTACCATGATAATATGCCACAAATTCTGCTTGCATAATGAAAGATGCCCTTATAGACGACTTAGTACTCTTCCATGAAACTAATCCCCTACAAGCATAAATATGTAACCTGATGTGGATTTCTTACTGTCGGCACATCTAGAAAAATCTGAATCAGAATAACCAAAAACTTCATGGTTATTTGACCTTTTGTAAGTAAGCATATAATCTTTTGTCCTTTCAAACAGCGTAAAACTTTCCTGGTAGCTTTTCAATGTTTTATCCCTGGATTAGTTTGATATGGGCCAAGTATACTAACCGCAGATGCAATATCAGGACGTGTAAAAAGTTGAGCATACATAAGACTCCCTACTATCGAAGCGTAAGGAATTTGCTTCATTTGAGCATGTTGTATTTCATTTTTAGGACATTGAAAAATGTTGAATTTGTCACTCTTGATAATAGAAGCAACACTAGGAGAGAAATTATGCATGTTATATCTTTTAAGCACTTCTCAAAATATGCTTTTTGAGATAAGCCTAAGATCCAATGAGACCAATGTCGGTAAATTTCAATTCCTATAACATAAAAGGCTTCACCAAGATCTTTCATTTCAAATATAGTTGATAGAAAACGTTTTTTCTCGTATAACATGTCTAAATCACTATTTGCTAATAAATTATCATCCACGTAGAAAATGAGAAAGATAAAATTACATCTACTAATCTTGAGCTATATGCATTGATCTATTGCGTTTTCTTTAAATCCAAATTCGATTATAACCTCATCAAACTTGAGGTACCACTGTTATAAAGCTTGTTTTAACCCATATATTGAACGATTTAACCTACATATCATACACTCTTTGCCTACTATAACAAACCCTTCAGGTTATTTCATAAAAACTTCTTCATGCAAGTTACCATTCAAAAATGCAGTTTTCACATCCATTTGATGTAGTTCTAAATCATAATGAACTACGAGGGCTAAAACAATTCTTAATGAATCTTTCTTTAAGACAGGAGAAAATGTATTATCAAAATGTACACCTTCTTATTATGTGAACCCTTTAGCAACTAGTCTAGCCTTAAATATTTCAATGTTAACTTTGGAGTCAGTTTTAGTTTTATAGACCCATTTACAGCCTATAAGTTTAACCCCAACAAGTAACTCAATAAAATCCCAAACTTCATTAATTTTTATAGATTTCATCTCGTCATTCATGGCTTCTAATCATTTAGATAATTTATCACTCGTAATAGCTTGCTTGAATGATATAGGATCATCTCCATTACCTATATCACATCCTTCCTCAGTAAGGTATACGATATAATCATTAGGTATGCCAGATCTTTTCTCTCTTTATGATCTTCGTAAGAGTTCTTGTGGCAACATAGGAGCTTCATCATCATTCGGAACATCATGAACACGAGTTTCTTCATTAGCCTCTTGAACAAGAAGTATAGAATTTGTAACCTCTTGAATTTTTGGAATTGGAACATAAGTCCGTTTTTTTTGGAGGTTTACTATTCTATTTACATTACTCCCACTTACGTTGTCATCTTCAAAAAACACAGCATGTCTAGTCTCTACTATTATAATGGTACGTGATGAGCAATAAAAATTAAAACCTTCGGATCTCTCTGGATAACCAATAAAATAACAACTAATGGTTCTGTAATCAAGTTTCTTTAGTTGTGGATTATAGACTTTTGCTTCAGCAAGACAGCCCCACACATGCAAGTACCCTAATTGTGATTTTCTACCAGTCCACAGTTCATAAGACGTGTTTGAAACAGATTTACTAGAAACCCAATTTAGAATATGTGTGGTTGTTTTTAAAGCTTCTGTCCATAAAAAAAATCCGATAATGTAGTATTGCATATCATACAACATACCATATCCGTTAAAGAACAATTACGTCTTTTAGCAATTCTATTCTGTCGAGGATCTCCCAGCATAGAGTACTGATGAACAATATCTTTTTCTTGAATAAATAAAGCGAAAGGGCCTGGATTTTGACCAAGGTCGGTGTGTCTACTATAATATTCACTGCCTCTATCTGATCACACTATTTTAACTTTAAGGTTATGTTGATTCTCAACTTCAACCTTAAAATTTTTAATTTATCCAGTGCTTCAGATTTTTCATTAGTCAGATACATATAACCATAGCGAGAATAATCGTCAATGAAAGTAATAAATGATTTATGCCTGTTAATGCCCAAAGTGGGAAAAGGACCACATATAACAGTATGAATAATTTCTAATAGTCCTCCCATTTCGAGTGGCTCCTTTCTTATCCCTTGACTAATTTTCCTTTAATACATTTTACACAGTTATCGAAATCAGAAAAATCTAATACTGGGAGAATTTCATTTCTAATCTATGTCTTGAAATATGACCCAACCAGCGACGTCATAATTCGGAAGACTTCCCAACATCACGATTTCTCTTGACTGCACGTTATGACTAACACTAGTAACATTCATAGATAACAAAGATTCAAAAAAGGAAGAGTTCAAAAATAATTTATATAGATTGTCACATAATAATCCAGAACCAACAAAATTAGAGTGTTGATATAGTTTCAACTCATTATTTTCAAACTGAAACACAAAACCACATGCATTAAGTCTAGAAACAGAAATTAAATTCCTAATCACAATAGGAATATAAATTACATCATGTAAATCAAGAATAAAGCCACTCTTCAAAAGAAAATGAAGAATTCCAACAGCCTCGACTTCAGCCTCTAATCCATTAGCAACATTAAATTTCCTTTTTCCCCTTTGAAGCATCCTTACGGAAATGGAATCCCTGAAACGAGTTCGTAATGTTCACAGAGGCACCAGTGTCAACCCACCACGTATATGGGAAACATCAACTAAAAAGATTTCACAAATCATTAAATTTAAATCATTACCCTTTTCAGCTAGCCAACCTTTAAATTTCACACAACCCTTTCTCATGTGTTCACGCTTCTCATAGTGATGACACTTAGGAGCATGCACGGACTTTGTAACAGATATACTAGCCTTGTTAATACTAGTAACCATATTCGCTTTATTTTTACCTTTATCATTGTCCTTATTTTTCAGTTTTGGACGTTGAACAACAATGTGTGCATCGTTAGGTTTCTCACACTATAAAAAAAAATCTTCCTTTGGTCGCACTATTTGGTAGCGTTTGATCGGTAAGTGCAACTAATAATACTTTACCCTATATTATAAATGTAACCAAAATTTACCCGCCTATCCCGCCTTGTGAAGAATTCATGGCTTAAAAAAGTTTCCCTTTGATTCATTATTATAAATAGAAATGAAAACAAAAATGTTACTTCATCCAATGTTAGGCGGAATATGACAAATCAGGCGATTACATTTATTTGCTTGGCAAAATTTATTTCCTCCGCACACTGTTATTAACCTTTTGTTTTCTCTTTAATTTTCCTCCTTCGTTCCCAACTTTCTCCGCTTTTCTAAAAAAATTTGTAAAACTATAAAACACAAATTTGTTCCTCTCCTTTTCACAAGCTCCACCTTAAATTTTCAACAACGATTTTAATTATCTTCACTAACTATGGTTAGTATTAATCTCCATTTCCATCTTTCGAAACAACTATGTCCGCTTTAGCATTAGTTTCCAACAACCTCCTGTCATTGTCCTTCACCCAATATGGAAACTCCAAGTTTAGCTTTTCCTTGTTAAGATTTTGATTTTTTGCTTGGGAAGCAAAAGATGGCAAGGGAGTTACTAACAAGAGTAGACAGATCTTTCATATATTTAAGCATGCGTCACTGTATGAAATCGTCAGTGACAACGCAGAGTGCATTGTGGCAAGTGTACCGGTTTGTTAACGCGGCGCTGAGCCAGGTGAGGACGTCTTCATGGGCTTCTTGGGCTGATGTCGGCCCACCGAGGATGGAGAGGCTTTGTCAAATCTGGTGGATGGAGTCGTCGAGGAGTTCGTGGCAGTCTTTGTAGGCTGACCTAGCGCGTTGGTCCATGTCAACAATTGACATAGAGAAGGCATCCAACAATGCATGGATAATGCGATGCAAAGTGATGTTGAGGGAGATATGAACTAGTTGGCATTGTTTTGCATTTGGGAAATGGAGGAGGAAGTTCAGGCATAGGTCTTGGTGCTTGGTCAGATTGCATTTTTTTGAATTGCTACTGTTGGTTTTTTGATGTTCTGATTTAAGATCGATTTGATTAAGAGGGAGATGGAGATGATGAAAAGGAGGAGCTTTTGGTATAAGGAGATGATGAACAGGTCTTGGTGCTCTAATTTGATTTTAACCTTTTAATGCCTTGTTTTTATTTTTTCAGTTACGATGTTTAAAATAATGAATGAGTGAGTATGAACAGAGTTGAACTTCATTTGGTGGATTTAGTAATAAATATATCATAGTTATACACAAGTTAGACAAAGGCTATAGTCATGGAACCATCCCTGCTTATATTTTCAAATATTGGTAGCAAAAAATTGTTACCATCCCTGCTTATATTTTCAAATATTGATAGCAAAAAAGTGCTGACATGTAATTATTGCTTATCCCATCTCATACATACGCGTGCATAATACACACACACATACATACATATTGTTGGGTATTTAATTGTACAAAGTATTTTCTTTTGTCCCACATTGCCAAATATGAGTTAAAAATAAAGGTATATGTACCAAATGTTGATTTGTCCACTAATTGGATAAAATGCAAGGAATGGCTAACATGGGCTTTGGGCTGGAAAAGCGTGAGCGCGCATGATTTTTGAAACTGTTCAATTTTTTTTTTGAAATTCGAAACAAATAGTTTATTTTCAAAGGTTGAGATTGTACAAAGGGATGCCTGCTCCTCTATGAATAGCTTAAAGTTCTTCTTCAAAACTTACAGTTTCTCCTACAAACTATAATTTCTTTTTTGAGGAATTCAGAATTGCCGTCTGCATTCCTCTTTGGCTTTGTTATATCTTGGAAAGTATTTGCTTGAACTCTACCGCATACTCTCTTCGAGTGGGGGCGAATAACTTTTAAAAGAAAATGTCCATTTAGATACGCCTCAAAACCATCTCTAAATCTGCTCTGATTTTCTCAATAATTTTTAAAGTTATTCTGCATTCATGGAGAATGTAACTAATATGGTCTCCATCAAAATGATGAACCAAGACATGATTAAACTTGATCAGTTCGATGGCAACAACTTCACCCACTAGCAGGACAAAATGACATTTTTACTCACTGCATTTGGCATATCATATCTGTTGAACCCAGACTTACCTCCACTGCCAGAAGCAACAGCCACTGCTTCTGATGATGTAAAGAAGGCATGCACTACACGCGAGGAGCATACCCTATTGGGTCGTGGTCACATCTTAAATGCGCTTTCTGATCGACTGTATGATTTCTACAAAGAGATGAAGATGCCACTGGAAATATGGAAACATTACAGAACAAATACAAGGTGCAAGAAGAAGGTACAAACAAATTTCTTATCGCAGAATACTTTGATTTCGAAATAACTGAAGGGAAACCAATACTCGGTCAAGTTCATGAGTTGCAAGGATTGTTCACAAACTGAGTGCTTTAAATATTAAACTTCCTGAATTGTTTCAAGTTGGTGCTATAACTGTTAAACCGCATCTATCTTGGAGCAATTAAAGAAAGATGTTGTTTCACAAAACAGAAGGCTTTAGTTTGGAACAAATTCAAAAACATCTTCATATCAAAGAAGAATCTCGAAATCGTGAGATTAAAGGGAATCTGTCCAAAACTGATATCCAAGTGGTTGAAACAGGAGCAAACAACACTAACATCAATAATGGTAAAAAAACGTGGTTACAATGGAAATCCCAATACAAACAACAAAAACAAAAAGAAGAAAAATTGAAAGTGTTACAACTGTGGAAAAAATGGACATTACGCTAGATAAGGTCGAGCCCCAAAGAAAGATGCTAATATGGTAGAGGAAGAACTTTTGGCCATGGTGACAGAAATTAATATGGCTGACACATCTGATGGTTGATGGTTTGATTCTAGAGCGATTGTTCATGTTTGCAAGGACAAGTCGTTGTTCAAAACCTATGAAGTCATCAACAATGGTCAGGAAGTTCAAATGGGAGATCACAACCATGCCAAAGTTACTGGGAAAGGAAGTGTTGTCTTAAACTTTACTTCTGGAAATGTTGTCACACTCATCAATGTTCTTCATGTACCAAATATAAGAAAAAATTTGGTTTCTGTCGACCTTGTATGCAAAAAAGGATTTTGTGTTGTCTTTGAATCTGACAAAGTCATTGTAGCTAAAAATGGAATGTTTATAGGAAAGGGATATGGTTGTAATAGGATGTACAAACTAAGTAATAATAATAGTATTGCTTCTACTTATATTGTTGAGTCTTATGATTTATGGCATGAAAGATTAGCACATCTAAATTCCAAATCTATTACAAACATGTGTCGACTTGGTCTTATTAAAACTGAAGGATCTAGCTGTAATAAATGTGATATTTGTGTGCAAGCCAAGATTACCAAGAAAACTTTTCCTACTATTAAAAGAAATTCTGAAATTTTAGATCTAATACATTCGGACATATGTGAACTGAATGGGTTTTTGACTTGTGGAGAAAAAAGATACTTCATCAATTTTATTGATGATTATTCAAAATATACTTATGGGTATCTTATGACACATACGAATGAAGCATTTAGTAAACTTCAAATTTACAAAGCAGAGTTCGAAAACCAAATAAATAAAAGAATTAAGGTTATTCGAAGTGGCAGAGGTTTAGAATATTTTTCCAATGAGTTCGACAGTTTCTGTAAATCAAATGGGATCGTACATGATAGAACTGCACCAGATACTCCTCAACAAAACGGTTTGGCCGAAAGAAAAAAATCGTACTTTAGTGGAAATGGTAAACTGCATGCTTGTAAAATCAATGTTACCTCTAAATTTATGGGGAGAAGCATTAAATACAGCTTGTTATTTGCATAATAGGATTGTCTCCTGAAAGGCAAATGTATGTCCATATGAACTTTGGAAAAATCGAAAACCAAATTTGTCATATTTAAAAGTGTGGGGATGTTTGGCCTACTAGAGGGTTATTGATCCTAAGAGAAACAAACTCGGTCCAAGAGCTTTAAGAAGTGTGTTTGTTGGATATGTTGGACATAGCAAAGCATATAGACTCCTTGATCTAAACTCTAATACTGTAGTCGAATCTCGTGATGTAGAGTTTTTTGAAAACAAATTTTTCAAGGATTCAAAAGTTGTGGATGCAACTTCTGAAAACACTCTTGTTCCTAGTATTGAAACACATTCTCCTACAGAGAATGACTCACAAGATAACCCAAACAACAATGGACTAAGAAAGTCCAAACGACAAAGAAAAGAAAGAGAACTGCATCCTGATTTTATATCCTCACAAGCTTTACTTTTCTTAGTCGAAGGAGACAGAGAAAAAGTAGTCAATAAAACTCCTATTGTCTTGAATATCGAAGAAGATCCTAAAACTTATGATGAGGCCATCAATTCACGAGATGCTGCATTTTGGAAGGGAGCAATCAGTGATGAGATTGACTCTATTATTTCTAATAAAACTTGGACTTTAGTTGATCTGCTACCTGGTTCTAAACCAATTGGGTGTAAATGGATTTTCAAAAGAAAATATGGATCAGACAACACTGTACAAACCTTTAAGGCAAGACAAGTTGCCAAAGGATTCCGACAAAAGGAAGGTATTGATTATTTTGACACTTATGCACCGGTTGCACGAATAAGTTCTATACGAACTCTAATAGCATTATCTTCCATATACAAGTTACACATCATCAAATGGATGTGAAAACATCATTCTGGAATGGAGATATGAATGAAGAGTTATATATGGAGCAACCGGAAGGGTTTGTACTCCTTGGAAATGAAAAGAAAGTTTGCAAATTGAATAAATCACTGTATAGTTTAAAACAAGCTCCAAAACAGTGGCACGAGAAATTTGACTCGTCCATATTATCCTTTAGTTTTGTTCATAATAATGCAAATAGATGTATTTATTCAAAATGCACAAAGGAGTACGATGTAATTATTTGTTTATATGTTGACGACATGCTCATTATTGGAACAAATATGTCTGGCATATTAGATACCAAGAATTATTTAACATCGATTGTTAGAATGAAAGATCTAGGTGAAGTTGATACCATATTAGGTATCAAAATCATAAAACATGATCATGGTTACGCTCTATGCCAAAAACACTATATTGAAAAATTGTTGTCAAAATTTAAACTTTAAAAAGTATAGCACTCCATTTGACTCGAGTGTTAAATTAACAAAGAACAATGGACGATCAATTGCACAACTCGAATATGCTAGTGCAATAGGCAGTCATATGTATCTTACGCATTGTACTAGATCAGATATTGCATTTGCCGTATGTAAGCTAAGTAGATTCACCAGCAATCCAAGCGGGGAACATTGGAGGCAATAAATAGAGTAATTGGTTATCTTAAAAGAACCATAGAACTCGCTCTTTTTACAATGATTTTCCAGCCACACTTGAAGGATTTTCAGATGCAAGTTGGATAACCGACACAACAGAAAATATGTCTACATCTGACTGGGTGTTTGTACTTGGAGGAGGTGCCATATCATGGGCATTAAAGAAACAAAAATGCATATCACACTCGACTATGGAATCAGAATTTATAGCATTAGCAGTCGTACGTAAGGAGGCTGAATGGATTAGGGACCTATTACTGGATATTAAACTATGGCCTAGACCCATCCCTCTTGTTTCCATACATTGTGACAGTCAAGCTACTCTCTTTCGAGCTTATAGTAATACTTGCAATGGAAAATATAGGCATATAAGCTTAAGACATAAGTATGTAAGACAATTAATAAAAGAAAGAATTATCATAGTAATGTACATAAGAAAGAGTAAGAACTTGACCGACCATTTCTTAAAAGGCATACCTAGAGATGCCGTGAAAGGGACTTCACTAGAAATGAGGTTGAAACCTATAATGAAATAAATCACAAACAACAGAAAATCAACCATAAACTAAAATCAGTAGAAGGTATAAAAGGTAAAAACAAATCGTTTAGAAGTGATTGAGAACTGCTAATTCACATGAAGTGCCCTAATCTTGCCAAGTAATTAGGAATTAGCATTAACGCACTACGATAAGGAGGTTGAGAATTACTCTTAATGACGTTATGAAGTGCCTAAGTAGTGGGGGCATGTTAGATAACTTCACTTATATGAATGTAGGAGTGGTGCCGCTCCTCATGAGAGTTTTAGGTTTACTTTTTAGATCATTCATGAAAAACCTGGAAAGTAGCACATGGCCATAATAGTGTTGAATGTGATACTAAAGAAATTATTTGAAAAAAGATACAACATGTGTATATAATATGTCCGATATTATCATAAAAAGTAATGCATTTAAATGCTAAAGCTACCATGTACTTTGATAATGTCTTGCCATATTTATACTAACTGAAGGTTTAAGGAAATAAACACCTTCATGTATGCATGTAGTATCCTATTTTGAAGCTTGGCGACATCAGAAGGAAATAAGATCAATTTGTACAATTAAAGTGGGGGATTGTTGGGTATTTAATTGTAGGAAGTATTTTCTTTTGTCCCACATTGCCAAATATGAGTTAAAAATAAAGATATATATACCAAATATAGATTTGTCTATTAATTGGATAAAATGTAAGGAATGAGCTAACATGGGCTTGGGCTGGAAGCCCGTGATTCCCGAAACGCACTTAACACGCACTTCGCACGCACCCGCGCGGTTCAGTTATGGACTTAGGCTCTACAACGGTCAAATTTTATTTTAAATTTTATTTTTAAATTCGAAACAAACAATTTCTTTTTGAAGGTTGCGACTGTACGAAGGGATGTCTGCTCCTCTATAAATAACTCAAAGTTCTTCCTCAAAACATACAGTTTCTCCTACAAACTATAATTTCTTTTCTGAAGAATTCAGAATTGGTGTCTGCACTCCTCTTTGGCTTTGTTGTATCCTGGAAAGTATTTGCTTGAACTCTATAGCATACCGTTGGAAATGGATGAACTTCGACTGAGTTGTGTACTAGGTCACTGTCTTGAAGAAGTTTCGACATTCTGCTCAAGGGTGCAAGCAATCGAATAAACGCCGCTGCCTCTAGGATAAAACAGCCTCTCTTTGATTGATTTTGTATTATCAATCTGTCTGCACAAACGGATTCGACTCAGTTGCACTTAGAAAACTCTGCTTGGTTATTTTTAAAAAAAAGAGTTTCGTAGAGAAGAAGAAGAATGGCTTTGCTGAAGAAAATGTCGTTCGTATTATTTTTGATTTCGTCTAACAATCAATTAGTAATAGACGGAATACCAAGTCGAACGTTTTACTGAGTCATGGGGTGACTGTTGGCTCAAAAAACAGATCTGAAGTTTTACCGTCTCAAAAAAATTAACGGTCAGAAAAACGGGTAAAAATTTCGTCCAAAAATATAAGTGCTACACCACAACAAGCCCAAGCCCGGGTCGAATCGGTCGGTCGACGCTCGCGTGTGGTGGTCAAGCATGATCTCCTTCCTCACAAAAGAGCATCATTGGGTATCCAAAAGGCTCAATTTAGCTTCTTAGAATCAAGTATAAATATTTTATTCTTTCATATGGTCTTACAATCTAGGACTATTGACATATAGGAGCCATTTTTTCACACTTAGTCAATTTTTTTTAATAATTCACTTAAAATTTAAAGTATTTTTCAGCACATACTCTCTTCGAGTGGGGGCGAATATCTTTTAAATGAAAGTGTTCGTTCAGATACGCCTCCGATTTTCTCTCTCTCATTATATATATATATATAATGTTGGTTTTCTACAAACAGCAACATCACTTTGAATGTCAGATTTCAAAAACAGTGGAAGAACTTTGCAAAATTAGAATGAAACAGAGGGATTTTTGGCGATGCAAAAACTGTTGCATCTTTTTCTGGTCTTCTTATTATATATAAGCAAATACAAAAAAACATAACTAACTGCATAACTGACATATTCACGTTCTCTAAATAAATAGAAAAAAAAACTGACCACAGAAAACAACTAACTGCTACTATAATATTAGTAACTGCTGACAGTTACAAACACAATTCTAGGAGACAACAAGATTAACTCATCAATCTCCTCCTTAAGCTTGTTGTCCTCCACCGATGATCCGCACACCAGTCTTCTCTCTCATCTCCAAGAACTTCAATCTTGCAAGTGACTTCGTCAGAATACCCGCACGCTGATCTTCTGTGCAAACATGTTGAACCTCAATCATTCTTGATTCAACACAGTCTCTAATGTAGTGGAATCGAGTATCGATGTGTTTGCTCCTCTCATGATGAACTGAATTCTTGCTCAGTGCAATTGCGGACTGATTATCGATCTTCAGAACTACTGTCTTAACCTCACTCTTCAACAAATCTGCCAACAATCGTCCCAACCACACTCCTTGGCATGTTGCTGCACAGGCAGCGATGTACTCTGCTTCACAGGAAGACAATGCAACTACTTTCTGTTTTTGTGAACACCAACTAATAGGATTTGATCCAAGGAAAAATATAAAACCTGATGTACTTTTCCTATCATCATTATCACCAGCTAGATCACTATCGGAGTAACCGATCAGCTGCAAACTTCCTTTCTTCTTCTCATAAACGCAGCCGAGGTTTAAAGTTCCTTTCACATACCTCAAAATGTGCTTCACTGCTGCCATGCGCTCTGTTGTGGGCTTCTCCATATATCTACTCATCATGCCGACGGAGAATGACAAATCCGGGCGCGTATGCAATAAGTACCTTAAACTGCCAACAATACTTCGGTAAAGAGTTGCGTCTACAGGTGGACTTGTGCTTTCCTTGCTCAGTTTCATACGAGGTTCCATCGGGATTTGCGAAG
Source organism: Allium fistulosum (assembly GCA_030737815.1). Taxonomy (NCBI): domain Eukaryota; kingdom Viridiplantae; phylum Streptophyta; class Magnoliopsida; order Asparagales; family Amaryllidaceae; genus Allium; species Allium fistulosum. Next base: position 1,460,678,045 of record CM060903.1, read on the forward strand.
GATTGCAATCTTTCATGCCGCATTTTTCTAAAACTTTTCTTGCATACGCGGATTGGTTGAGTGTAATCCTATGAGAATTCTGACAAACTTCAATGCCAAGATAATAACCGAGTAACCCAAGATCACTCATGCTAAACATTTTCTTCATCTCTGATTTGAACTCCTCTATATCTTGAATGCACTCTCCAGTGATGATTAAATCATCCACGTAGACCCCAACAATTAAATTTCCTTTACCTTGAATTCTCATGTACACAGCATGCTCTAAGAACTCTTTTTAAAACAAAGTGTTCGCAATGACTTGTCCAGCTTTGAATTCCAGGCTCTAGGTGCTTGTCGCAAACCATACAATGCTTTGTTCAGTCTTAACACCTTGTGCTCTTCACCTTTTATTTCATATCCGGGCGGTTGAATGACATACACTTCCTCTTCCAAATCACCGTTGAGGAAGGCCGACTTCACATCCATATGATGCACCTCCCATCCTTCATGTGCCGCAATAGAGATCAACAACCGTACTGTCTCTAGCCGAGCAACAGGGGCAAAAACTTCATCAAAGTCTATGCCTTGTCGTTGAACATATCCCTTTGCCACTAACCGTGCCTTGTGCTTCACAATGTTGCCTTGAGCATCCTTCTTTAGTTTGTAAACCCACTTCAAACCTATAGGTTTGTGGCTGTCAGGTAATGGAACGAGCTTCCAGGTTTCATTTTTCTGAATACAGGAAATTTCCTCCTCCATTGCTCTTCTCCACATCGGATCCGCCTTGGCTTATTTAAAATTTGACGGCTCCTCTTCTCCTAGTAAGCACAAACCTGAATACTCCAACTCTATTGGAACCATTGCATCATACAAGCTTTTGATGTCACGCTTACCCTGTGGTCCTACTGATGGACTCTCATCAGATGCTATGGATCTTGTATTTGTCACAGGTGTAGTGTATTGGTTACTAGTTTGCTCCTGGAAATCCATTTCAAAATTTTTTACACCATCTTTAGCTTTCTGACTTGTCTTTTCACATGTACTTGCAATAGTAAAGTAATGTGTTGTATGAGAATTCCTTGCTGGTCCTGTTTCTGTTTCTGGAAATTTGCTTCACTCCCACTTCTTTTCCTCTGCAAACACAACATCTCGTGTCACCACTACTCGTTTCGACGTTGGATCAAACATCCGATAGCCTTTCGTACTCGAGTCATAACCAATAAACACCATTGGTTTGCTTCGGTCTGCAAGTTTTGAAAGGTGAGGTGTAACATCTTTTACATGTCCGACACATCCAAAAATGCGAAAGTGATCAACTGTCGGCTTGCGGTTGTAATATGCTTCATAAGGAGTTTTGCCGATGACGCTTTTTGTTGGTGCTCGATTTAAGAGATAAACAGCAGTAGACACCCCTTCTCCCCAAAATTCGCCCGGTACTCCCATACTTTTCAACAAGCTCCTTGCCATGCCAACCACCGTCTGATTTCTTCGCTCAACAGCTCCGTTCTGCTGAGGAGAATAAGGCGCCGTAAGATAATGCTTAATCCCGGAAAGCTCACAATAATTCTGGAATTCATTTGAGGTGAATTCGCCACCACGATCCGTGCGAAAAGCCTTCAGCTTGCTGTTTTTCTCCATTTCTGCTGATGCTTTGATCTTCTTGAATGCCTCAAATGCTTCATCTTTGTTTCGGATCAGCACCTGCCACATGAATCTAGTACAATCATCAACTAACAGCAGAAAATACCGCTTACCACCGTGTGTAGAAGGAGTTATTGGCCCGCATAAATCTCCATGCCATATTTCAAGAGGTGATTTTGCTCGAAATTTCGCCACTGCTGGAAAAGGATTACGATGTTGCTTTCCAACCAAACAACCATCGCAGATGCGGTCCTCATGCTCGATTGCAGGCAAGCCATGCACCATCTTTTTCTGACTTAGAAACTTCAATGCATTAAAATTCACATGCCCGTATCTTGCATGCCAACGCCATGCTTCTTCTTTGCACCTTGCTAATAGGCATTCAGGTAGGGCTGGTACAATTTTAATCACATATAGCCTGTTCCTTGACCTTTTTACTTTTGCTAGTAGCCTCTGTGATTTGTCCACAATAGACATTACTCCTCCTTTAATTACAACCTTGCATCCATTTTCATCTAACTGACCAAGACTTACTATGCTGCTCTTCAACTTTGGGATATAGTAGACATTAGTAAGTAATCGATGTTCACCCGTGGAACATTCAAACAAAACCGAACCTCTCCCTTGTATTTCTACAGCCGAGCCATCACCAAACTTGACTGAACCATTAATGGTTGTGTCAATATCAGCAAATTTTTCAATACAACCGGTCATGTGGTTACTTGCACCGGTATCTAAATACCAGGCCTTGTCTTGGGTGCCATTAATCTTTGGCATCATCTTGTCTTCATGCAGTAACACATCTTCATTTTGTATAGCATGGCTGAGAACAAAAGTTTCAACCATCAACAGTGCCGGTTCATCATCGGTTTGTGTTGTAACAAGATTGGCTTTTTCCTTTCGGTTTGGTTTTGGACACTCTTTAGCAAAATGACCATATTCATTACAGTTGAAACATTTAACCTTGGATATGTCGAAGTTGCGTGGCTTTCGGTCTCCGTTATTGCGTTCACCATTTCCTCGGCCTCCACCATTTCCACGCCCACGACCACGTCCTCTTCCATGACGTCCTCCTCTTTTGTTATGGAAGGAACCTTCATCTCTCTTTGCTTTTTGAATTCTGGTCTCCCACTCGGTCCGGGTAAGGAGCAACTGTTCTCCGCTGCCCTTCGAGTCCAGTCGCCCTTTAAGCCCTTCTTCGAATGTTTTGAGACGACCAATCGCCTCTGAAACCGACATCTTCTCAACATCGCCAAATTGCTCAATTGTTCCAATAATATGGAGAAATCTATCTGGAACTGCGCTGAACAGTTTTTCAACAACCTCGCTGTCATCAATCTTCGTGCCCAGCGAACGTATCTCACCCACCAACGTGGTAAGCTTCATGGAGAATTCATTTATTGTCTCCGAATCCTCCATGTGTAACTTGTTCAGTTGCCGTTTCAGCACCTGTACGTGTGCTTTCTTAACGCGATCTTCACCAACCCGCATCTCCCTGAGTGCGTCCCAAGCCTCCTTTGCCGTCTGCTTCTCCGCGATTGCCATCATCACGTCATCTGGCACGGCTTGAGAAATGGCTACCATGGCGCCTTGATCTTTGTCGTTGTCTATGTCTCCACCTTCAATCACTGACCATACTCCTAGCGAACGCAAGATTATCTTCATCTTGATAGCCCATATGCCATAGTTCGTTTCGCTTAACATTGGATATTGGATCGGGATTGTGGCTCCTCTTGCCGTTGGTTTGACCACTGCAAGTGTCTTTGATTGATCTTCTACTTCACTGGTCATTGCTTCGACAACTTGGCTCTGATACCAAATGTTGGTTTTCTACAAACAGCAACAGCACTTTGAATGTCAGATTTCAAAAACAGTGGAAGAACTTTGCAAAATTAGAATGAAACAGAGGGATTTTTGGCGATGCAAAAACTGTTGCATCTTTTTCTGGTCTTCTTATTATATATAAGCAAATACAAAAAAAACATAACTAACTGCATAACTGACATATTCACGTTCTCTAAATAAATAGAAAAAAAACTGACCACAGAAAACAACTAACTGCTACTATAATATTAGTAACTGCTGACAGTTACAAACACAATTCCAGGAGACAACAAGATTAACTCATCATATAATATGTGTGAGAAACAAATGACCACTGTTACTAAAAGAGTTGAAGTTCAAATGTTTTTGGAGATTTTAACAAGATGACGTTGAATGATATGTGCAATTCTACACATAATAGTTGGAATAGATCTAATATAAGCTGCTTCTCTAGAATTTGCTAAGCAGGCTCATTTATATGATAAACTACCTACATGAAAGTCAATCATTTTAAGACATTGTATTTAAATTTAAAATATCATATTACCGAACATGATGATGAAGAAAATGACAATAAGCACTTGCTAATAGCTACATACCCTACAAATATACTGACGCAGAACATGATATGGAAGCTAGAAGAAATGAGTAAAATCTGTATTGTATGTGGAGTGGATGGTTTAACATACGAGCAATGCAACGAGTTTTAGTCAGCAAATATTTGTTGTTTTGATTCAAATGCATATGAGTATTCTCTAATGTATTTTTATATTTATTATTATTACTAGCTATCAATTACTATTATTCTCTAATGTATTTTTATATTTAAATTTATTACATGTTAAAGAGATTTGATAATTTACTATTCTACTTGCAGCAATTTTGTTCCCTTCTTCCTGGTTAACAGTAAATAACCTAGGCAAGAGTTGGGAGAAAAATAAATTTTGTGAGTTCTTCACACCTAGAAATTCAGTTTGATTGCCCATGCGTTGTATTAGCAGGTTCAAAAGCCACGTAATTTTCATCTTCACCTGAGGATGATCTAGTTGGGTAGTCAAAGGATCCTTCTGTTCCAAGGAATACAGTGTCGCACTCAAACTTGTATGCATTATATATTCGTAAAAAGCCGAGTTTCTTACCAAAAATGGAATTTAGAAGCTGAAAAGCTGCTAGACCGTATCTTCTTGCATAGTTTATGTAAACTGTTTGTTTATCCAATGCAAGCGCTTTATTATTGTCCAAACATACTTTGGTGCTTTAATATTTTATGTAATGGTCAGGTGACCTGCTAACTTAGCTTATATGTTACGTTTCCGGAATATATTCCTAACTGCAGCAATCATAGTTTTCATGATTCTGGACCCTGAGTCAAACCGTCATGACTTAAGATTTAAGATTTTGATGGTTCAACCTGTTGAAGCACCGGAACCGTGTAATTTTTTTTTTGAAAATTTAATAATTACATACAAATTATACATAATAATATTAAAATAAAAATGCTAGATAGACATATCACAATTGCAAATTATATTTCAAATTTACTATATTTTGTTTGCAAATTAACATATCACAATTGCACAACATATCACAAGCACAAAACATATATTAATTAGTAATAAAGTCCAACATATCATAAGGTCACATATATCAATTATATAACATAACTCTAAAAGTTTATGAACTCAAATGTGCAATTGATGGTGATGAAGGAATTTGCTTAAGGTGGCTGCACTTATAAATATCAAAATTTTAACAAAATACAGGTCAACTTATTCTCATTTTTATACGTTTCATGATAAGAACTGAAGGCTATAAATTTTAAACTTACACATTGTTTAATTAGAATAAATAATAGGCAGGTCTTTAAGTGCCAGCATTGCACAGTCCTTTTACAATTGTTTACGATTGCAGGTTGAACACGTACATTCATATCAATTTCCCATGAATAATCTTCCACTTGTGCAATATTTAGTACCAATTCATGCTTACAAACTAGCTAATATCATATAATCAACGGCAGTACTTTAGTTTGTTAACGTTTGTAAAACGTTTATAAAATCAAATAAGAAGAAGAAGAAGAAGATAATTCATATTATTCAGCAAGACGGCTGAGCAAGAAGATTGATTACATTAGGGTTACAGAGATAGGTTTATATAGATAGAAAACATATAAAAGGCCAAACAGATAAAAGGCCAAAAAGGCCAAACAGTATGCTAACAACCCCCCTCAAACACGCGATGGTACAGCAAGAAGCATCGAGAGTTTGCCAATGAAAAATCTACGACGTTCGATAGTGTGAGCCTTCGTGAAGAAATCTGCAAGTTGCGTCGATGACGAAGTAAAAGGCAGAAAAATGGTTCCATGCAGCAAGTGATACCGAGTGAAATGACAGTCAATCTCAATATGTTTGGTGCGCTCATGAAAAACAGTATTGTGAGCAATTTGAATAGCACTCTTATTGTCACAATACATAGGAGTGGGAGAGGAAATCGAAACACCCATATCTTCTAATAGCCAGCGTAACCAAATGATCTCAGATGTAGTGGAGGCCATAGCCCGATACTCTGCCTCAGTAGAAGACCGAGAAACAACATCCTGTTTCTTGCTCTTCCATGAAATAAGAGAATCACCTAAAAATATGCAAAAGCCAGTTGTGGATTTTCTATCCGTTGAATCACCAGCCCAATCTGCATCAGAGAAAGCACGAAGCTCCAAAGATGAGGTCGATGGAAACAAAAGACTCTGATAAAGTGTTCCTTGCAAGTAACGAAGAATGCGCATAACAGCAGCCCAATGAACAGAGGTAGGGGAAGATACGAACTGGCTAACAATGTGAACAGCATAGGCAATATCTGGACGAGTGATGGTCAGATATACAAGGCAACCAACAATAGAACGGTATAAAGTGGGATCAGAAAGAGGACTCCCATCTGTCGGAGTATATCGGGCATTTATCTCAAGTGGTGAATCAACATGACGTGTATCAGTAAGACCAGCACGATGAATAATGTCAGTGGCGTATTTGGATTGGGAAAGAAGATAGTCTTTTTCTGAGGAGGCTACTTCAATGCCTAAAAAATAACGTATATGATCCAAATCCTTCATATCAAAACAACGAGACAATGTGGCTTTAATGCTCATAATACCATTACTGTCATCACCTGTAATGATCATATCATCTACATATAGTAGAAGAAGAATACGGCCTGCAGAAGTTACTCTGACAAAGAGTGCTGAATCATGGGAACTAGAGGTAAAACCAAGTGATGTAACAACATTCGAAAATCTTTCATACCAAGCACGAGGTGCTTGCTTAAGACCATATAGAGCTTTCTTAAGCCTGCAAACCTGACCTGGAGCATGAGAAATGCCAGGTGGAGCAACCATGTAAACTTCTTCCTTAAGATCTCCATTAAGAAAAGCATTTTTAACATCCATTTGAGAGATGTCCCACTTACGACTGGACGCAACAGCAATAAGAACCCGAACAGATGTCATCTTAGCCACAAGAGCAAACGTCTCCTCATAATCCATGCCATACTCTTGGGCAAATCCTTTAGCAACTAAACGAGCTTTGTATCGCTCAATAGAACCATCTGACTTGGTTTTAATCTTATATACCCATCGACAACCAATAGTTTTCTTCCCAGTAGGAAGATATACAAGATCCTAGGTACCTGTTTTGTCTAAAGCAGACATTTCCTCAGACATAGCACGTTGCCACACAGGAGAACGAACAGCCTCCGAGTAAGAAGAAGGCTCATAGAAAGTGTCAATGGAAACAAGAAATGAAGCAAAAGCCCGAGAGTAACAAGAGTAAGCAAAATCTGATAATTGAGTAGATTTACGTGTGTGAGTGGGATAGCGAGGTTGAACAGGATCTGTTATCACAGGAGGTGTTTGAACTGTAGTAGCAGGAGATAAAGTGTCACCTGCAGAAGGAGGAGGAACAGAGTGTATAGATGACGGTGTTTCAATGGTAATGAGTGGTGAATCAGGGGGGTTATCAGCAGGAAATGGATCAATGTGAATAAGATCAGACTTAGTCATATTATGAGGACTAGCTGGAATAGAGTAGAAGGGAATATGCTCAATAAAGGAAACATGACGAGAAACATATAGTTTATTTGAAGAAGGGTCATAACAGCGATAGCCTTTTTGTCCAATACCATACCCAAGAAAAACACATATAGCAACACGCGAAGATAAATTTGTACGCTCTACGTGCGGACGAAGAACAAAACAAGTGGAACCAAACACATTTAGGTGTGAGTAATCGGGAGTTTGACCAAACAACTTGGCATGAGGAGAAATACCAGAATTATGAGAAATTGGGATTTTATTAATAAGATAAACAGAAGTAAGAACAGCTTCTCCCCAAAATTCTTTTGGAACACTAGCTGAAAGAATCATAGAACGGGCAGTTTCAACAATGTGTCTATGTTTTCTTTCAGCAACACCATTTTGTTGCGGGGTATCAGTGCAGGAAGACTGATGCAAAGTACCATCAGCCGTGAATATGTTAGAAAGGTCTCCCTTAGTATATTCCCCCCCTAAATCAGAACGAAAGCATTCAACAATAGCAGAGTGTTGTGTTTTAACATATGCTTGAAAGGCAGTATATATATCAATAAACTCAGAACGACGTTTCATTAGAAAAACCCAACAATAATGAGTATAATCATCGATAAAAGAGACATAATATCTGCACCCACCTTTTGTGGGGATGGGTGCTGGACCCCAAACATCAGAGTGAACTAAATCAAAAGGTGCAGTAGAAGTAGAAAGACTTTGATTAAAGGGTAAAGCAGAAAATTTTCCAAGTTTACAACCACTACAATCTGAAATATCATGAGAACGTAAATCTCCCAAAACACCAGAATTACATAAAAATTTAAGACAAGAGCTTGAAATATGATCAAGTGTAGAATGCCACAAATAAAACTTAGAAGACAATGGAGTTAAATGAAAAGAAGAAAGGTCAATACTGGCAGCAGCGGCATGACTTGGAATGTGTAAGTCATCCAAAACATAGAGACCGCCCTGCCTACGGCCTGTCCCAATCACCTTCTTGGAGTTGGGATCCTGCACAGAGCAAGTGGTAGAAGAAAAATGAACAAGATATCCAAGATCACAAAGTTGTCCGACCGACACAAGGTTCATAGTTAATTTAGGAATGCAATAAACATTTGGGAGGGAAACGTGTGTGGTTTGAATTGTACCGATTCCTGTTAATGGCAAAGGTGTGCCATCAGTAGTCAAAATAGAAGGTGAGCAGGAATCAAAAGACAAAGACACAAAGGAGAATTCACAAAGGAGAATTCAAACCTGATATGGAGGGAGCTGACATGGCAAAATGCTGAGACTAAGGAGCAGTCATGTTTTGAGACAAAGACCGGCTAGCAAGGAACTTCTGAAATTGTTCTGCAAGAGAGTCCATAGAGGAGTCCACACCTGATTCACCAGAAGGATGTACCAAGGCAGCAGTCTTAGGCTGAGAACTACCACGTGACTGTCCATATCCTTGTGCAGTAGAGAAGGACTATTGTTGGCTACCACGTTGTTGCTGTTGTGATCTATCACCTTGCTTTTGATTTTTTTGACGAGCTAATAATTCAGGACATTGATTTTTCCAATAGCCTGGTTGTTTACAATAATTACAATCACGACCATTCTTGATATTTATTTTGTTGTGTTGAGATGGGATTGGTAAAATCCCCGTAGCAAGAATAGATGCAGAAGAGGTCTGTGCAACTTTCTCAGTTTGAGACTTCAAGCGAGTTTCTTCAGCTAACAATTCATGTAGAACAGAGTCAACAGAAGGTAAAGGAGTGCGATGTAGGATGGACGCACGACAATGCTCATACTCTGGTCGAAGAGCCATCAACAATTGAACAAGACGTTGTGCATCCCTACGAGCGATATATGGAGCAAATGACCTAAGCTCAGCATCCTCAGTCATAGCCAATTGATCCCAAAGAGCAGTAATTTTAGAATAAAAATCTTGAATATTTCGATCATTCTGAGACAATGACCGAATATCAGCCTCTAATTGATATTGAACGGCAAAGTTAGAGCGCACAAAAAGTCGCTCCAAATAGTCCCAGACTTGCTTAGCAGTATCATACTTAGCCAATTGCATACCAATTTTATTCTCAACGGAATTATTAATCCAAGTAATGATCTTTGAATTGTTGGTATCCCATTTCTCCATTGATTCAACATTAGTAGTTTCAGGAGCCACAATAACACCAGAAATATATCCCCACATCTGTTTTCCTTTTAGAAAATTTTTCATGACATAACTCCAATAAGAATAGTTTTTTCCATCTAGACGAACACTAATAGCCTGTAATGAATCATCACCTCCTGCCATATTTTGAAGTCAGCAACTGTTACAGGAAACTAGGGTTTCAGGTTGAGTCTGGTACAAATGAGCTAGGGTTTCGGTGTGCTAGGGTTTTGGTGTGGACAAGGGCTGCAGGGACGAGGGCAGCAGGGCCTGGGGCTGGGGAAATCGGGCGGCAAGGGCTGGGGCTGGAGTTGTGGGGCTGGGGCTCGGCAGAGGCTGGGGCTGTGAGGCTGGGGCTGTGGAGATCGAGCGGCAGAGGTTTGGGCTGGGGCTGGGGCTCGGCAGAGGCTGGGGCTGTGGGGCTGGGGCTGGCTGGAACGAGCGGCAGAGGCTGGGGCTGGGGCTAGGGTTTCGGGCTGAGGGAAGATCGGCAGAGGGGGCTAGGGTTTTGGGGCTGAGAGCTTGACAACGAAGCTAGGGTTTCAGGCTGAGGCAGGCTAGGGTTTCAGGTTGAGGCAGCGACAAGGCAAAAACAGGAACCTTGCTCTGATACCATGTTAACGTTTGTAAAACGTTTATAAAATCAAATAAGAAGAAGAAGAAGATAATTCATATTATTCAGCAAGACGGTTGAGCAAGAAGATTGATTACATTAGGGTTACAGAGATAGGTTTATATAGATAGAAAACAGATAAAAGGCCAAACAGATAAAAGGCCAAACAGATAAAAGGCCAAAAAGGCCAAATAGTATGCTAACATAAATAACATGGTGTAGTTGCAAAAAAAAATTGTATGAACTAGAATGTAAGGAACTAAGGATCCATACTAGTATTGAATGAATATATATTGACTTTACTATGCTAAAACAAATTAACCTAAATCAAAAGTAAATCTGGTAGTGGGAGTGGTCACCGAAGATGGGGGCTACATGCATTAGAGGTTGAGGTTAGCGGCGGGTGGTGTGCTGGTTGCGGCGGCGAGCAGCAGGTTGTGGCAGTAAGAGAAGCAACTACGGTGGCGGTAAACCCTAGGTTTGCTGCTCGACATTTTTTCTTTTGATTTTGGATCCAATGTAAAAATGGCAGCCACTTCTTTGTGAAGGAGAAAAGCGGTTAAACCTGCTTCATTGCAACGGTTTAAACCCCGATTTTGAATTCAACCAACTGTTCGTGCTTGTTAGCAGCCAACTTCATTCTCAGCCTTCAGAAAAATCGGTCCACGGTTTTTCACGGTTGAACCGCGGTCCGACACGGTCATTAAAACACTACCAGCAATGATAGGTTTTAGTGATTAAGGGTGTGTTCACCCACATTTTTTTCATCCTTATAGCTGGATGTTGGTTTCAAAAATTGGATGTCGTGGACACCAGGTTGGTATCCGATGTGATAAAGATGCTTCATGAACGTTAAAAACCCTAGTATTGGGATTTCAAAAACTGTAAATTTGGTCTCGCCTCTTATATCTTATTTTCCGAATTTATACGTAAAATACTATTTTCAAAAACATGTTTTAAATTATACCTCTGTATTTAAAGCTAATTAGTGGTTTCTTTCTTCTACCATTGTTATATATTTTTGCTACTTGTTTACTTACTTTTACATATTCTTTGCTTTTCATGCACAATCTACAGTACAAGCAACTGTGAGCATTTATTTCATTATCATTTACTAATATATAACTGATGCCTTATCTTTATTATATTTGTTTTACAGGTATATAAGTTTTTCCGAAAAAATGATCAGCTCCAGCAATGAATTGGTACTTGTCTTTAATCATCATCTATATTATAATATTTTGTTAGTAATGAATTGGTACTTGTCTTTAATCATCATCTATATTATAATATTTTGGTAGTAATGAATTGGTACTGTACCTATACAATTATGAATTTTATGTGGACATGGTTATTTTGTTTAAAATATTTTATATTTAATTGTTTGTATATTATTTTATTATGTGATTAATGTATTTTTCGTTTGTCTAAATGTGATAAGTGTACGAGTGATTGTTGGTTTCATGTTGAAATATGTTAATTATTACTATAGAATATATATATATATATGCTGTGAAAAAAATGAAGTGGAAACTAAACGTGCTACAATAGCGAGAGAAACATGCACAGGAAATAACAACTTTTAGCAACACTTAATAAATGCTACAAAAAAGAATATGCAGTAATATAAATGCCATAAAATATATGTGGGGCCACATAGAAAAACGCTACTAAAATATTTTGTTGCATAGGCAATACTTTTAGTGGCGATTGTAAGCCTTTGGTAGCGTTTTGTAAGCGCCATAATGAAAGTTTTTGCTTGCGTTTTATGGCACTGCAAAAGGATGCTTTTTGGTAAAGGCAACAAAAGTCCTAGATTTTTATTTGCATGTCATATAACGGCGTTCTATAAAACACTAACATAAATTATGGTAGCATTTTTTGTGCGCTACCAAAGGCTGATTTTCTTATAGTACCAGCCTAAATCCTTTATTCTTCTTCAACACACATAGCAATTAATTCGCTCATTTTCCACTCTTCTTTCTGCGAATTATAATTGATCTTGAAAAGACCAAATTGTGAGGGAAGAGAAGTCATCTTAAAATGAACTAAAAAGCGTTTATAAATTGCCATACCCATGCCGTTTAATTTTGCGACCATATCATTCATCATCATGATATGTTTACGTGCACTGCTTGTCCCGTTGTACTTGGTAGTGAGCATTTTCATTATGAGAGTATTTGTATTAGCCATAGAAGTACTGTTAAACTGCTCTTTAACAAAAGCCAAATATTATATATTTTGCACTAAAATATTATTTGCATCATCCTTCTCAAGAATACCTCCTCTTACAGCAGTTGTAATACTACTTTTTATAATCACGAGAGACATGCGGTTTGACCGCTTCTATTTTGCAAAATTAGCTTTTTCATCATCAGTGCTTGTCGCTATAATAGTAGGTTTGTCCATTTGTAATGCCTGGTCAATATCTAAAACACCAATACAAATCTCAGTTTGCTCTTTCTATGTGGAAAAATTAGTTCCGTTCAATTGTGCTATTCCAGAGATTTGAGCATGAACATTATTCAATGCTGCATTAGATTCAGAAAAAATGAAATACTTACTATTACCAACTATAAATCCACAAATAGTATAACAATATTAAATCACTATATATATAGGGACTAACGGTAATTATACTGAAATAAATAATAAAACGTCAAATTATATTTCATTCTTATCATAATAGTCGTTTGCATTAAATTCAATTCATATTATCGTTCGGTAGAAACAAATTGAATTGTTAAAATAATAAATTCTCTTAATAAATCATAATGGCAATTAAAGTTGATAAAATTACCATTCATAATCTATTAAATGTAAAAAATTGTAGTTTAATGAAAATTAATTTGTAGCACCATTGGACAAAAACAAACTGAATCATTAAAACAAATAAATTCACTTAATAAATCATAATGACAACTAAAGTTAGTAAAATTACCATTCATAATTTATTAAATGTAAAAATGTACTTTCATGAAAATCAATTTATATCACCGTTGGGCAGAATCAAAGTGAATCATTAAAACAAATAAATTCACTTAATAAATTATAATGGCAATTAAATTTAGTAAAATTACCGTTCATAATTTATTAAATATAAAAACGTAATTTCATGAAAATCAATTTGTATCATTGTTGGGCAGAAACAAACTGAACCATAAAAACAAATAAATTTACTTAATAACTCATAATTGCAATTAAAGTTGGTAAAATTACCATTCATAATTTATTAAATGTAAAACATAATTGTGACTTTAGATCACAAAATTAATTTTAATAAAGTGGCAGTTACAATTCAAAATTGATAGAAATTGACAATAACCGATTATTAAAAATAATGTTATACGGCTTAAATTATTTATAAAAAATATACAATAAACCATAGAGAATAATAACAGATCCGGAATGCAACATATATAGACATACCGAAACTCTTGGTCATGATCTAGTTTGGACAAAATTTTATACAAATTTAGTTGTATTCCAACATATCAAAAGGAGAGTGCCCATGTAATTCTTGACATGATGCATCTTGGTTAAAGGTCTTCAACATTACATTTCCGTAGAAAATACATTGATTAACATCCATGAGCATGCATAATAGAGAAAAAATATTCTCCTTTTAAATCTTTCATCCAAAATTATAAGAAAATATTTATACATAAATTAGTTGAATATGTATAGCTTTTATACGAACCATTGAAAATCAATTTCGTACAAAAAAAATTGCATCTTATATGAATTTACGATTGCTCTGATACCAAATAAAAGAGATTAACAAGATCGTAATATGTTTTGCAGTTAGAACATAATCAATCCAAAATCCGTAAATCCAAAATAAAATAGCAAAAGAATTTAAATCTTACAGTTTTGAAGTGAAGATATCTTTGGGCGGAAGCGTTAATACTAATCTTTAATGGTTTTCCTCATATCTAATGATAGAAACCCTTTTGCGTTTTCTTTTTCTCTTTCCTTTTATACTTATTGGACATAAAAAATACGTTTCAGAAATGATCCCTTCAATACAAAATGGACATAAAAACGTGATGCAGCCCAGCCTGATGAAGACTAAGGTCGCGAGCGACCTAACGAGCTGTTAAATCGCGTGCGACCTAACAGAGCGAAGAATGACGAGATAAGAGGAAAGATCGAGCTAAGTCAACAAGTTAGGTCGCGAAGTTCTTATGTCGCAGAAGTCGTAGGTCGCCAACGACCTAACTCTCTTAAGCTACGACCTACTGAAACTCAACCTATTAAGCTACGAATTAAAAGGTTACGACCTAAACAACTACGATCTAACAGGTCAAGAGATAAAGAGTTACGACCTAAGTTAGGTCGCGGGATTGAATTATGACCTATGATAGGTCACAGTGAAGAGATACGGCCTAAGTTAGGTCGTGGGAAGATATGTCGCTCAACTTTAGGTCGCTCGAAGATTTCCAGACAACATTTCCTTAGGTCGTTCGACCATACGTCGCTCTAGAAGTTTTAGGTCGCGAACGACCTATCTTAGGTCGTGCAGTCTTTAGGTCGCTGATGCTGATTTTCTTCTGCCACTCGAATGCTTAGGTTGCTGAGTCTTCTTAAGTCGCTAATGAGGAGTTTCTTAGGTCGCTCACTGCCGCATTTCTTTAAGTCGCTTAAATGGTAGGTCGCATGAAAATTTCCAGAAACTATTCCTTAAGTCGCTGCCGTCTTGAGTCATGTTGTATATAAGTTGTTGTACTTTTTGTATGTTGTATTCCTTATGTCGTTTGTATGTTGTATTTGTTATGTTGTCATGTTGTAATATGTCTTGTGTTGTAAATATGATAAGTCGCTTGATGTTGTAATGTTAGGTCGCGTCTGTCTTAGGTCGTAGGTCGCTGTTTGCTTTAGGTCGTTCACGACCTAAGTGTTGTCCAGAGTGAGTCGTGTGAGTTGTAACCCTATAAATAGGGAGGGTGGTGTCATTTGTAATAGTTTAGTTGATTTTGAATAAAACTTGTTTGTGTGCTTTGTGCCACTTCTTAAATTGGTAGTTGAGTGTAATCTCCTATCTCCTCTTTCGGCATTCGAGTGCGCTCGGATCAACGATCGTAGAAGCCAATTCACGGTATCAAGTGCGCTTGATCAACGTCTGAAGAATTTCAGATCTTCTTTCACGGTATCGTGCGCGATCAACGTGACGAAGATAGCTAGAATCTGGCATCTTTTGATCAACGGATTTGGGCCTTTGGTATTTTTCAATCCACCGATTCCTACTTTTCACCGTTTCATCATTTTTTGTTATCCGCTGCTACGTCATTTGGTATCAAAGCTAGACTTAGCCAATCATAGCTAAGCCGAGTCTTGGAGCCAATTTTTATATAAGAGTTTGAGGAGTTAGTTCAAGCCGAGCCAATCAAGTTAGGCCGAGAGTTAAAGTTTGTGAGATTTGACAATGCCACCGAGGAGAGCTAATCGCCATCAGAATGTTAAAGCGTTGTATAGAAGAGAAGAAGTCGAGCAAATGGAGCAACGTATCAATGAAAAGTTTGATGAAGGCATTGGGAAGTTAGAGAAACTGATGAATGACATGAATCAAAGTCAAAGGAGGAGATCGCCAATCTCGAACCATGGAGGAAACAGAGTTTCGCCATCGGTTACGGAAGCGAGGAGGGTATCGCCACAATCTTTCCGAGGAAGAAGAGAATCTTCAGTTTCAATGAGAAGAGAACATCATGAGTATAGAGATGAAGAGAGAAGAACTCCACGTGAGTTTGAACATGAACCATACCGTGATGATGAAAGACAAAGTCGAAGAGATATGCGAGATCATAGAGATGTGGGTGGTCGAGATCGTTATCGAAGTACATCTATTTTTGATGAAGATGGTGGTAGATGTAGTGTTCACTCTCGAGATCGAGACCAAGTGCGGAATGCATATCGGATTGTAGAAGATGATCGCCGATGGGAGTCGAGGATGAAAACTAAAATTCCAGAATTCAAGGGTGGAATGGTGACGGAGGAATTTCTAGATTGGGTTTCAAATGTTGAGGAAATTTTTGACTTCAAAGAAGTTCCCGCGGATCGAAGAGTGAAGTTTATTGCTACGAGATTAAGAGGGAGAGCTATGGCGTAGTGGCAACAGACTAAACTTACACGGGAGAGAATGGGGAAGTCAAAGATTGTTACATGGGATAAGATGAGAAAGTTGATGAAAGCTACATTCCTGCCGCACAATTATCAATCTCTTATGTATCAACGTTTGCAGAACCTAAGAATGGGGCAAGATCAGTGAATGAGTATGCAGATGATTTTTACCAATTGATTGCGAGGAATGATATTATGGAAACGAAGGAACAGCTAACAGCAAGGTATGTTGGAGGATTACGAACGCAGATTCAAGACATGGTGAATATGTTTGATCCCAGATCTGTTGCTGAAGCACATCAGAAAGCGTTGGCGTGGGAAAAGCAAGGAAGACGAGGAGGTGGAGTGTTTACGAATTCCAGAAACCAGAACAAGGATGTTCGTTGCAGTCACTTCTAGAAAAAACTCAAAAACCGGCAGGGTAGGGCGATGGCTCCCGACGGCTTCCGACGGGCCGTCGGAAGCCGTCGGAAAATCGCGAATATCTGGCTCCAGCCGAGCCTTCTTCTTCTCCATTTTCATACGAAAAAATTAGGTTTACTTCCCCCAATTCTCTTCCCTAGCCCTCCAATCAGCAATTTCTAGATTTCAGGTTCTTCCCGGCTGTGCAATTAACTTCTACTGCTCTCTAGAACAGGTATAATCTCTTATTTTAGCCAAAAATTCAGTTTTTATCCTAATTCTAGATTTGCATAATTTGATAAATTAGGGGTAATTGTTGATTGGAATTGTTTACAATAGTGTTATAATAGTTTCTAGCATTCCATGGTATTCCTATTTCATCTATTATCGTGAAATTGTAAAAAACATGTATAATTTATATTGATTATATATGTGTGTAGCATTGCTATCATTGTATTGTGTTAGTTGAAATAAGATAAAATGAACGTACGAGCTAGAAATATTATATTGTGCACGTATTGATTTATGCAACAAAAAAATACGTCGAACGAGCCTTAAGTTGATGCGTAATACGTTGAATAAATGTGTGAAATTAATATATATTTTTGTAAATGTGAACAGTGAGTAAAACTGTATTTTTTTCGTAAAATGCGCGCATGTAACTGACAAATGTTCCTTAGAGAGTTTTTGGCCCCGTCTGACGAGTGTTGTACATGATCGTTGTATAAATAATCGTTCTTTTTGAAAAACGACCATTTATATTCATCTGGTACAATGTTTGTCGGATTTGTCCCTGTATTGGACAAGTTATGAACACAGTAAGCATTTACATTTTGTATACTATTTCGTCTCAAACGGTTCATAAAATTTCGACCTAACTTTTCTTTATTGTTTCCTGCGTACACGCATTTGTGTACAATGTAGGGAACAAAAGGGAAATGCTGTCGAAATTTTGTTGAATCGTTTGAGACGAAGTAATATACGAAATGTAAATGCTTACTGTGTTTGTAATGGGAAGTAGGATGCCTGACCAATGAAAAAAAAATTATATATATTTTTAAATCGTTACGTTAAAAAATAAAATGTGCCCTATTTGAAAATATATAAATTTTAAATAGGAACTTCTCATTTTGTCAAATAGGAATTTTGTAGTATTTGTCAAATAGGAAATTTTGAAGTATTTGTCAAATAGGAAATTTTAAATATAAATTTTAAATTCAAAATAAATATTAAATTTTGAACTTCTCATTTTGTCAAATAGGAAAAATGATTGATTATTTTGTTGATCGGAGGAGATGGATGTACCAAAGAAAAGGACTGAGGGGCTCAATAAAAGAAGATTTTTATAATGGTATAAACGTGTTTGTTTTAAAAATGACTGATGGAGGAGGTGTTTCTATTTAGATGCAATTGGTTTAGCAATGTTCCATGTTCTGGAATTAATGTGCACAAGGATTATAATCTTATCGAAATAAAGCATACATCGCACTATCACAAGTATGATCCTTTTGTACTAGCCAAATAATTAAGCTTTGCAAGTTTATTACGCTCCTTATCCGTCTCTACAAAGAGATAAAGTAGATTGGTCTGCAATTTTTAAAACAAAGGCCAGATTCACATTCGATGGGAAGAATATTCCGGATGAACAAGCTTATCAGGCAGATCTTGAGCAAAATAACGAAATAATAATTACAGACGATCATACAGATTTTGGTCCTTTGATCGATGAATCAAATGTTTTGGTAGAAGCGTTTGACAGTGCGGAGGAAAATATCGTCGAAAACGAGACCGAATCTGAATCAGAAGACGATGATGACTGATATAAATCTGAATCTGTTTTTTGCAATTGATGTAACTATGTTTAATTCTTGATGTATTATGAAATTGATGTAACTATGAAACCAAATCCGTTTACTATTGTTTGCATGTTTTATGTTATTTCCATTTGTCATTTATTTAGCAATTTTTATTGAAAATGCAATGAACTCTGCTTATCGTTGGAATAGTACACCCATTATGAATCAGGTATAACACACTTCCATTTCTATTTCCATTTCAGTCATTAATTAAGCAATTTATACCGTTGATGTCATTTTCATATGAAATATATTAATTATCATGTTTTTATTCTCTTATATAATGATGTGTATATGTCACAGGTTTATCAATATGTCATGTAGAGGTAGGAGCTCTTCCCGATCGTCAGGAGACGATGGCAGTGGCCCATCGCAAGAGCCACAGCGTGCAGTTGTATCGTTAGTCCCTAGAGCAGATGGGTAAGAATTAAATTTTATTCAGCATCTTATTTTTTCTATGATATACGTGCGTACTTATCTATATCGTACTTAAAAATAGGGGGTTCGACCTACTTCCCTCTAAGGTTGTGCTGGACGCCTCTAGAGCTGCCTATCGCAGTAGGATGAGTGCTTGCTGGCCGAAGTGGGATAACATCCCTCCTCACATCATAGAGTGCATATGGCAGGATGTCCTAGTATGGATATTTTTCTGTTTTTCATTTTTAATTCGTTTTTGTCGTTTTTCTACTGTTTATATCGTTTAAAGTGTAACCTTTTTTTTAACACAAGCTGAGATAGACATCTAGACAAACGATATGATGTTGGCACGAGCATACTGGATGAAGAAGATGCGCAAGAACTACAGGGATACGATATCTGAGATTAAGAAATTTGGTAAGAAACCACGGTGGATGGGAGAGAGCGTGTGGCAAGCTTGGTTGAGATACTGGGAGACGGATGAGGCGAAGGCAAGTATACTAATTTTTTTTGAATTATTAATTTGACGTGATCGAAAAATAATGTATCAAATTTTGAATGTACAGGCAGAGTCGGATAGAAACTCTGCAAATAGAAATAAGAATCCCATCACTCATCGCGGAGGATCGAAGTCGTTTCAGCAGTATCGGCAGGAGTTGGTAAATTTACTGAATAATAAATGTAAATAGTTTATAATATATGATTTTAAATGTATAATAATTGTATGTAACAATCAACTTCAGGAAGATGAGTCACATGGTCCTGTCAGCTATATGGACGTGTTCACCCATACGTATGTTGTCGAGCATGTTAATCCAGACGGGACTGTTTTGTACACATGGCAGGATGCAAAATCCAGCAAAAGCCATGTAAGCATATTTCATTTTATTCAGTATTAATAATTGTTTTAATTGTTAAACTATGATGACATAAGATATGATATTATTAATTTGTTAATGCAGGAGAAGTTTATGGAGCAGCAGCAGAAACTCCTTGCTGACACGGGTCGAGATCAACTGACGACCAATGAGGAAGACGTTATTTTTGAGTCCATTATGGATCCAGCAGAGCATGGTCGACGATACGGATTTGGCAATTTAGCGGTAAATAATTTACTTTTTCTTAAAATACTTAATTTTCACCTTTTCAAAACAATAAACTTGGATTTTATTTATTTTTCAATTATTGCAGTCCAGTAGTCAGAGTAGGGGACGGCGGAGTAGACCTCAGAGCGATCTTGCAGATATAGAAGAATTGCGGACTAGAGTTGCCCAGTTGGAGGAGCAGAACCGCCAACAGGCCATGCACACCGCACAGTTGTTAGAGTACATGCAGCAGCAGCAGGGTGGTGGTCGCTTTCCTTCCTCGGCTGGCTCTGGATCTACAGGAGATTGATTCATTACTTGCTTTCTTGTTCGTTCAGGTATGTTTTGTTTTAATTTAGAATGATTTGGTAGACGGCGTAGGTAATTGTTGATTTGTGTATAATTATGTTTGACACATTTGATTCTACGGTTGTATGAGGACGTGTATGAGAATATTGATGAATTTGTATATTAGCAACATGGTAGAACTATTATTGTTAGGATTATTGTTAATGTTGGAATGGTTATTTATATTTTGATGTAATTTTATTTATTTGTGTGTTTATTAAACGGTTTTATAGTTTGGGTTTGGATATTTGGTTGGATTATTGTATATTGGATTGTGTAGTATTGATATTATAGTGTTTGGAAGAGAAATGTGGTTGGAAGGCTAAATTTGCAGCAAAATAAAAAAACAGCAGATTTTCGACGGCTTCCGACAGCTCATTGGTCAAAATTTCCGACGTCTCACGACGGATAATGACGGCCTGTAAGTTACCATTTTCGACGGTTTCCGACAGTTTCCGACGGGCGTCGAAAACCGTCGGAAATCGTCGAGATCCATCGGAACAGAATACGACAGCTTTCGTCGGAAATCGTCGGAAATACTGCTTCCCGACAAAGCCATTTCCGATGGCTTTTTCCAACGGCGGCCGACAGTTTTTGACGGCCGCCGACGGCTTCTGGCCGTCGGAAAACATGTTTCCCCTTGTAGTGAGTGTGGATGTTTCCAAAGTCATTAGTAAGTCAATTGTGAATGAAGTCAACAAAGCAAAGGTCAATAGTCATTTCAAATGCTTTAATTGTCAAGAGTTGGGCCATAAAAGCAATGAATGTACAAAGCCCAAGAAGCGAGCAATGATTGCGGAGATCGAGAATGAAAATGCAGAAGAAGAGTGTGTTAATTCTATACCAGTTGAAGAAGAAGAATTATTGTCTGGAGATGAGGGTTGTAGTTTGTTGTTGAGGAGATCTTGTTTAACACCAAAGCAAGAAGATGATTCTAGTTGGTTGAGGAGCAATATTTTCCAGTCAACATGCACTATTCTAGGGAAGGTTTGTAAATTTGTGATTGATGCAGGAAGCTGCGATAATATCATTTCTTCAGAAGCTGTAAAGTAGTTGTCATTGAAAACAGAGAAACATCCAAATCCCTACAAATTAGCTTGGTTGAGGAAAGGAGGGGAAGTGAAGGTTAATCGAAGAGCTTGTGTTAATTTTTCCATTGGGAAGAAATACAAAGACGAAATTTGGTGTGATGTGGTTGACATGGATGTATGCCATCTGTTGTTGGGAAGGCCATGGCAATACGATAGAGCTGTGCAACATGAAGGACGCACAAACAGCTACAGTTTTATGTTCGAGGATACACGAATCATTTTGGTTCCTAAGAAGCGTCAACAGAGTGAAAACAAATTGGAGGAAATCGAGGAGCTAAAGACTTTGTTGTCTTTAAAGGAATTTGTTGATGTGGAAGATGAAGTCGATTGTTGTCAATCATCAAAGTTTGATAAAGATGAAGTTGATGAGTTTCAACCAACGAAATCTATTGAACATGAGGTTGAAAATCCACAATCAGCAAAGTTGGATGATGGTGAAGAAAGCAAGTCAGGAGATGAAGAGGGTAAATTGCTGATGAAGGAAGTGGATTCGACTAGTCTACAATCTACAAAAGAGTTTGTTAAAGAAGTGGAGGGTAGTGCAGAAGTATTCCTGTTGAATGAAATTGGATCCAATAAAAGTGTTGAAATTATCGAAGAGGTTAAGCCAATGGTGAATGAATGTGAAGATGTAGTTCCTGTAGAACTATCCAAAGAATTACTGCCACTGAGGGACGTACATCGTATTAATCAAGTGTCAAGTGCTATTGTACCGTATATGCCACATAACCACATGTGTCCGACAGAGCAGGTAGAGTTGAGAAGATTGGCTGATGGGTTACTATTCAAAGGAAGACAGTTGTATACTTCTGATCGCAATTGGCAAATAAAAGTTATCAAAGATGTACGTATAGAAAGACACGTGGACAGTTATCATACCATGCAGTTGGTTACAATGTTTTGTTTTGGGCCGTCAATAAGGAAAGGGGTTGAAGGGCTTGTTCAGGAGAGTTAGAGTTATCAAATTTCAAAAGAGATAGCGACGAAGTCAGGAATATGTATGTCATTACCTATACATACTAGATCATGGGTGAACGTAAATATGGACTCTGTATTTGATTTGATGAAGACACAAAGTGACAACGAATCTATCTACTTGATGGTTGAACAATTTCTTGTTGGTACGTACAATAAACTAGATGCCGAAGGAATGAGTCGTTTGGAAATTATGAAATCAATTTGTGAGAATGATTGTAAGATGAGCTTGCCGGATCATCGTCCTATTGCTAATATTGACAATATCAAACACTTGGTTCCATTTCACGAGGATAAGAGTATCGAAGACGAAGAGCTGTTAAATTCGAGGACGAATTTCTTCACACATGGGTAGGATGATGCAGCCCAGCCTGATGAAGACTTAGGTCACGAGCGACCTAACGAGCTGTTAAGTCGCGTGCGACCTAACAGAGCGAAGAATGACGAGATAAGAGGAATGATCGAGCTAAGTCAACAAGTTAGGTCACGAAGTTCTTATGTCGCAGAAGTCGTAGGTCGCCAACGACCTAACTCTCCTAAGCTACGACCTACTGAAACTCAACCTATTAAGCTACAAATTAAAAGGTTACGACCTAAAGAACTACGATCTAACAGGTCAAGAGATAAAGAGTTACGACCTAAGTTAGGTCGCGGGATTGAATTATGACCTATGATAGGTCGCAGTGAAGAGATACGACCTAAGTTAGGTCGCGGGAAGATAGGTCGCTCAACTTTAGGTCGCTCGAAGATTTCCAGACAACATTTCCTTAGGTCGTTCGACCATACGTCGCTCCAGAAGTTTTAGGTCGCGAACGACCTATCTTAGGTCGTGCAGTCTTTAGGTCGCTGATGCTGATTTTCTTCTGCCACTCGAATGCTTAGGTCACTGAGTCTTCTTAAGTCGCTAATGAGGAGTTTCTTAGGTCGCTCACTACCGCATTTCTTTAAGTCGCTCAAGTGGTAGGTCGCATGATGATTTCCAGAAACTATTCCTTAAGTCGATGCCGTCTTGAGTCATGTTGTATATAAGTTGTTGTACTTTTTGTATGTTGTATTCCTTATGTCGTTTGTATGTTGTATTTGTTATGTTGTCATGTTGTAATATGTCTTGTGTTGTAAATATGATAAGTCGCTTGATGTTGTAATGTTAGGTCGCGTCTGTCTTAGGTCGTAGGTCACTGTTTGCTTTAGGTCGTTCACGACCTAAGTGTTGTCCAGAGTGAGTCGTGTGAGTTGTAACCCTATAAATAGGGAGGGTGGTGTCATTTGTAATAGTTTAGTTGATTTTGAATAAAACTTGTTTGTGTGCTTTGTGCCACTTCTTAAATTGGTAGGTTAGTGTAATCTCCTATCTCCTCTTTCGGCATTCGAGTGCGCTCGGATCAACGATCGTAGAAGCCAATTCACGGTATCAAGTGCGCTTGATCAACGTCTGAAGAATTTCAGATCTTCTTTCACGGTATCGTGCGCGATCAACGTGATGAAGATAGCTAGAATCCGGCATCTTTTGATCAACGGATTTAGGCCTTTGGTATTTTTCAATCCATCGATTCCTACTTTTCACCGTTTCATCATTTTTTGTTATCCGCTGCTGCGTCATTTGGTATCAAAGCTAGACTTAGCCAATCATAGCTAAGCCGAGTCTTGGAGCCAATTTTTATAGAAGAGTTTGAGGAGTTAGTTCAAGCCGAGCCAATCAAGTTAGGCCGAGAGTTAAAGTTTGTGAGATTTGACAATGCCACCGAGGAGAGCTAATCGCCAACAGAATGTTGAAGCGTTGTATAGAAGAGAAGAAGCCGAGCAAATGGAGCAACGTATCAATGAAAAGTTTGATGAAGGCATTGGAAAGTTAGAGAAACTGATGAATGACATGAATCAAAGTCAAAGGAGGAGATCGCCAATCTCGAACCATGTAGGAAACAGAGTTTCGCCATCGGTTACGGAAGCGAGGAGGGTATCGCCACAATCTTTCCGAGGAAGAAGAGAATCTTCAGTTTCATTGAGAAGAGAACATCATGAGTATAGAGATGAAGAGAGAAGAACTCCACATGAGTTTGAACATGAACCATACCGTGATGATGAAAGACAAAGTCGAAGAGATATGCGAGATCATAGAGATGTGGGTGGTCGAGATCGTTATCGAAGTGCATCTATTTTTGATGAAGATGGTGGTAGATGTAGTGTTCACTCTCGAGATCGAGACCAAGTGCGGAATGCATATCGGATTGTAGAAGATGATCGCCGATGGGAGTCGGGGATGAAAACTGAAATTCCAGAATTCAAGGGTGGAATGGTGACGGAGTAATTTCTGGATTGGGTTTCAAATGTTGAGGAAATTTTTGACTTCAAAGAAGTTCCCGCGGATCGAAGAGTAAAGTTTGTTGCTACGAGATTAAGAGGGAGAGCTATGGCGTGGTGGCAACAGACTAAACTTACACGGGAGAGAATGGGGAAGTCAAAGATTGTTACATGGGATAAGATGAGAAAGTTGATGAAAGCTACATTCCTGCCGCACAATTATCAATCTCTTATGTATCAACGTTTGCAAAACCTAAGACAAGGGGCAAGATCAGTGAATGAGTATGCAGATGATTTTTACCAATTGATTGTGAGGATTGATATTATGGAAACGGAGGAACAGCTAACAGCAAGGTATGTTGGAGGATTACGAACGCAGATTCAAGACATGGTGAATATGTTTGATCCCAGATCTGTTGCTGAAGCACATCAGAAAGCGTTGGCGTGGGAAAAGCAAGGAAGACGAGGAGGTGGGGTGTTTACGAATTCCAGCAACCAGAACAAGGATGTTCGTTGCAGTCACTACTAGAAAAAGCTCAAAAACCGACAGGGTAGGGCGATGGCTCCCGACGGCTTATTTTCGACGGCTTCCGACGGGCCGACGGCTTCCGACGGGCCGTCGGCGGCCGTCGAAAGCCGTCGGAAAATCGCGAATATCTGGCTCCAGCCGAGCCTTCTTCTTCTCCATTTTCATACGAAAAAATTAGGTTTACTTCCCCCAATTCTTTTCCCCAGCCCTCCAATCAGCAATTTCGAGATTTCAGGTTCTTCCCGGCTGTGCAATTAACTTCTACTGCTCCCTAGAACAGTTATAATCTCTTATTTTAGCCAAAAATTCAGTTTTTATCCTAATTTTAGATTTGCATAATTTGATAAATTAGGGGTAATTGTTGATTGAAATTGTTTACAATAGTGTTATAATAGTTTCTAGCATTCCATGGTATTCCTATTTCATCTGTTATCGTGAAATTGCGAAAAACATGTATAATTTATATTGATTATATATGTGTGTAGCACTGCTATCATTGTATTATGTTAGTTGAAATAAGATAAAATGAACGTACGAGCTAGAAATATTATATTGTGCACGTATTGATTTATGCAACAAAAAAATACGTCGAACGAGCCTTAAGTTGATGCGTAATACGTCGAATAAATGTGTTAAATTAATATATATGTTTGTAAATGTGAACAGTGAGTAAAACTGTATTTTTTTCGTAAAATGCGCGCATGTAACTGACAAATGTTCCTTAGAGAGTTTTTGGCCCCGTCTAACGAGTGTTGTACATGATCGTTGTATAAATAGTCGTTCTTTTTGAAAAACGACCATTTATATTCATCTGGTACAATGTTTGTCGGATTTGTCCCTGTATTGGACAAGTTATGAACACAGTAAGCATTTACATTTTGTATACTATTTCGTCTCAAACGGTTCACAAAATTTCGGCCTAACTTTTCTTTTTTGTTTCCTGCTTACACGCATTTGTGTACAATGCAGGGAACAAAAGGGAAATGCTGTCGAAATTTTGTTGAATCGTTTGAGACGAAGTAATATACGAAATGTAAATGCTTACTGTGTTTGTAATGGGAAGTAGGATGTCTGACCAATGAAAAAAAAATTATATATATTTTTAAATCGTTACGTTAAAAAATAAAATGTGCCCTATTTGAAAATATATAAATTTTAAATAGGAACTTCTCATTTTGTCAAATAGGAATTTTGAAGTATTTGTCAAATAGGAAATTTTGAAGTATTTGTCAAATAGGAAATTTTAAATATAAATTTTAAATTCAAAATAAATATTAAAATTTGAACTTCTCATTTTGTCAAATAGGAAAAACGATTGATTATTTTGTTGATCGGAGGAGATGGATGTACCAAAGAAAAGGACTGAGGGGCTCAATAAAAGAAGATTTTTATAATGGTATAAACGTGTTTGTTTTAAAAATGATTGATGGAGGAGGTGTTTCTATTTAGATGCAATTGGTTTAGTAATGTTCCAAGTTCTGGAATTAATGTGCACAAGGATTATAATCTTATGGAAATAAAGCATACATCGCACTATCACAAGTATGATCCTTTTGTACTAGCCAAATAAGCTTTGCAAGTTTATTACGCTTCTTATCCGTCTCTAGAAAGAGATAAAGCAGATTGGTCTGCAGTTTTTAAAACAAAGGCCAGATTCACATTCGATGGGAAGAATATTCCGGATGAACAAGCTTATCAGGCAGATCTTGAGCAAAATAACGAAATAATAATTACAGACGATCATACAGATTTTGGTCCTTTGATCGATGAATCAAATGTTTTGGTAGAAGCGTTTGACAGTGCGGAGGAAAATATCGTCGAAAACGAGACCGAATCTGAATCAGAAGACGATGATGACTGATATAAATCTGAATCTGTTTTTTGCAATTGATGTAACTATGTTTAATTCTTGATGTATTATGAAATTGATGTAACTATGAAACCAAATCCGTTTACTATTGTTTGCATGTTTTATGTTATTTCCATTTGTCATTTATTTAGCAATTTTTATTGAAAATGCAATGAACTCTGCTTATCGTTGGAATAGTACACCCATTATGAATCAGGTATAACACACTTCCATTTCTATTTCCATTTCAGTCATTAATTAAGCAATTTATACCGTTGATGTCATTTTCATATGAAATATATTAATTATCATGTTTTTATTCTCTTATATAATGATGTGTATATGTCACAGGTTTATCAATATGTCATGTAGAGGTAGGAGCTCTTCCCGATCGTCAAGAGGCGATGGCAGTGGCCCATCGCAAGAGCCACATCGTGCAGTTGTATCGTTAGTCCCTAGAGCAGATGGGTAAGAATTAAATTTTATTCAGCATCTTATTTTTTCTATGATATACGTGCGTACTTATCTATATCGTACTTATAAACAAGAGGTTTGACCTACTTCCCTCTAAGGTTGTGCTGGACGCCTCTAGAGCTGCCTATCGCAGTAGGATGAGTGCTTGCTGGCCGAAGTGGGATAACATCCCTCCTCACATCATAGAGTGCATATGGCAGGATGTCCTAGTATGGATATTTTTCTGTTTTTCATTTTTAATTCGTTTTTGTCGTTTTTCTACTGTTTATATCGTTTAAAGTGTAACCTTTTTTTTAACACAGACTGAGATAGACATCCAGACAGACGATATGATGCTGGCACGAGCATACTGGATGAAGAAGATGCGCAAGAACTACAGGGATACGATATCTGAGATTAAGAAATCTAGTAAGAAACCACGGTGGATGGGAGAGAGCGTGTGGCAAGCTTGGTTGAGATACTGGGAGACGGACGAGGCGAAGGCAAGTATACTAATTTTTTTTGAATTATTAATTTGACGTGATCGAAAAATAATGTATCAAATTTTGAATGTACAGACAGAGTCGGATAGAAACTCTGCAAATAGAAATAAGAATCCCGTCACTCATCGCGGAGGATCGAAGTCGTTTCAGCAGTATCGGCAGGAGTTGGTAAATTTACTGAATAATAAATGTAAATAGTTTATACTATATGATTTTAAATGTATAATAATTGTATGTAACAATCAACTTCAGGAAGATGAGTCACATGGTCCTGTCAGCTATATGGACGTGTTCACCCGTACGCATGTTGTCGAGCATGTTAATCTAGACGGAACTGTTTCGTACACATGGCAGGATGCAAAATCCAGCAAAAGCCATGTAAGCATATTTCATTTTATTCAGTATTAATAATTGTTTTAATTGTTAAACTATGATGACATAAGATATGATATTATTAATTTGTTAATGCAGGAGAAGTTTATGGAGCAGCGGCAGAAACTCCTTGCTGACACGGGTCGAGATCAACTGACGACCAATGAGGAAGACGTTATTTTTGAGTCCGTTATGGATCCAGCAGAGCATGGTCGACGATACGGATTTGGCAATTTAGGGGTAAATAATTTACTTTTTCTTAAAATACTTAATTTTCACCTTTTCAAAACAATAAACTTGGATTTTATTTATTTTTCAATTATTGCAGTCCAGTAGTCAGAGTAGGGGACGGCGGAGTAGACCTCAGAGCGATCTTGCAGATATAGAAGAATTGCGGACTAGAGTTGCCCAGTTTGAGTAGCAGAATCGCCAACAGGCCATGCACACCGCACAGTTGTTAGAGTACATGCAGCAGCAGCAGGGTGGTGGTCGCTTTCCTTCCTCGGCTGGCTCTGGATCTACAGGAGATTGATTCATTACTTGCTTTCTTGTTCGTTCAGGTATGTTTTGTTTTAATTTAAAATGATTTGGTAGACGACGTAGGTAATTGTTGATTTGTATATAATTATGCTTGACACATTTGATTCTATGGTTGTATGAGGACGTGTATGAGAATATTGATGAATTTGTATATTAGCAACATGGTAGAACATTTATTGTTAGGATTATTGTTAATGTTGGAATGGTTATTTATGTTTTGATGTAATTTTATTTATTTGTGTGTTTATTACATGATTTTATAGTTTGGGTTTGGATATTTGGTTGGATTATTGTATATTGGATTGTGCAGTATTGATATTACAGTGTTTGGAAGAGAAATGTGGTTGGAAGGCTAAATTTGCAGCAAAATAAAAAAAACAGCAGATTTCCGACGGCTTCCGACAGCTCATTGGTCAAAATTTCCGACGGCTCACGACGGATAATGGCGGCCTGTAAGTTATCATTTCCGACGGTTTCCGACGGGCATCGGAAACCGTCGGAAATCGTCGAGATCCGTCGAAACAGAATACGACAGCTTTCGTCGGAAGCCGTCGGAAATACTGCTTCCCGACAAAGCCATTTCCGACGGCGGCCGACCGTTTCCGACGGCCGCCGACGGCTTCTGGCCGTCGGAAAACATGTTTCCCCTTGTAGTGAGTGTGGATGTTTCCAAAGTCATCAGTAAGTTAATTGTGAATGAAGTCAACAAAGCAAAGGTCAATAGTCATTTCAAATGCTTTAATTGTCAAGAGTTGGGCCATAAAAGCAATGAATGTACAAAGCCCAAGAAGCGAGCAATGATTGCGGAGATTGAGAATGAAAATGCAGAAGTAGAGTGTGATAATTCTATACCAGTTGAAGAAGAAGAATTATTGTCTGGAGATGAGGGTTGTAGTTTGTTGTTGAGGAGATCTTGTTTAACACCAAAGCAAGAAGATGATTCTAGTTGGTTGAGGAGCAATATTTTCCAGTCAACATGCACTATTCTAGGGAAGTTTTGTAAATTTGTGATTGATGCAGGAAGCTGTGATAATATCATTTCTTCAGAAGCTGTAAAGAAGTTGTCATTGAAAACAGAGAAACATCCAAATCCCTACAAATTAGCTTGGTTGAGGAAAGGAGGGGAAGTGAAGGTTAATCGAAGAGCTTGTATTAATTTTTCCATTGGGAAGAAATACAAAGACGAAATTTGGTGTGATGTGGTTGACATGGATGTATGTCATCTGTTGTTGGGAAGGCCATGACAATACGATAGAGCTGTGCAACATGACGGACGCACAAACAGCTACAGTTTTATGTTCGAGGATACACGAATCATTTTGGTTCCTAAGAAGCGTCAACAGAGTGAAAACAAATTGGAGGAAATCGAGGAGCTAAAGACTTTGTTGTCTTTAAAGGAATTTGTTGATGTGGAAGATGAAGTCGATTGTTGTCAATCATCAAAGTTTGATAAAGACGAAGTTGATGAGTTTCAACCAACGAAATCTATTGAACATGAGGTTGAAAATCCACAATCAGCAAAGTTGGATGATGGTGAAGAAAGCAAGTCAGGAGATGAAGAGGGTAAATTGCTGATGAAGGAAGTGGATTCGACTAGTCTACAATCTACAAAAGAGTTTGTTAAAGAAGTGGAGGGTAGTGCAGAAGTATTCCTGTTGAATGAAATTGGATCCAATAAAAGTGTTGAAATTATCGAAGAGGTTAAGCCAATGGTGAATGAATGTGAAGATGTAGTTCCTGCAGAACTGTCCAAAGAATTACTGCCACTGAGGGACGTACATCATATTAATCAAGTGTCAAGTGCTATTGTACCGTATATGCCACGTAACCACATGTGTCCGACAGAGCAGGTAGAGTTGAGAAGATTGGCTGATGGGTTACTATTCAAACGTAGACAGTTGTATACTTCTGATCGCAGTTGGCAAATAAAAGTTATCAAAGATGTACGTATAGAAAGACACGTGGACAGTTATCATACCATGCAGTTGGTTACAATGTTTTGTTTTGGGCCGTCAATAAGGAAAGGGGTTGAAGGGCTTGTTCAGGAGAGTCAGAGTTATCAAATTTCAAAAGAGACAGCGACGAAGTCAGGAATATGTATGTCATTACCTATACATACTAGATCATGGATGAACGTAAATATGGACTCTGTATTGGATTTGATGAAGACACAAAGTGACAACGAATCTATCTACTTGATGGTTGAACGATTTCTTGTTGGTACGTACAATAAACTAGATGCCGGAGGAATGAGTCGTTTGGAAATTATGAAGACAATTTGTGAGAATGATTGTAAGATGAGCTTGCCGGATCATCGTCCTATTGCTAATATTGACAATATCAAACATTTGGTTCCATTTCACGAGGATAAGAGTATCGAAGACGAAAAGATGTTAAATTCGAGGACGAATTTCTTCCAACAAGGGGAGGATGATGCAGCTCAGCCTGATGAAGACTTAGGTCGCGAGCGACCTAACGAGCTGTTAAGTCGCGTGCGACCTAACAAAGCGAAGAATGACGAGATAAGAGGAAAGATCGAGCTAAGTCAACAAGTTAGGTCGCAAAGTTCTTATGTCGCAGAAGTCGTAGGTCGCCAACGACCTAACTCTCCTAAGCTACGACCTACTGAAACTCAACCTATTAAGCTACGAATTAAAAGGTTACGACCTAAAGAACTACGATCTAACAGGTCAAGAGATAAAGAGTTACGACCTAAGTTAGGTCGCGGGATTGAATTACGACCTATGATAGGTCGCAGTGAAGAGATACGACCTAAGTTAGGTCGCGGGAAGATAGGTCGCTCAACTTTAGGTCGCTCGAAGATTTCCAGACAATATTTCCTTAGATCGTTCGACCATACGTCGCTCCAGAAGTTTTAGGTCGCGAACGACCTATCTTAGGTCGTGTAGTCTTTAGGTCGCTGATGCTGATTTTCTTCTGCCACTCGAATGCTTAGGTCGCTGAGTCTTCTTAAGTCGCTAATGAGGAGTTTCTTAGGTCGCTCACTGCCGCATTTCTTTAAGTCGCTCAAGTGGTAGGTCGCATGAAGATTTCCAGAAATTATTCCTTAAGTCGCTGCAGTCTTGAGTCATGTTGTATATAAGTTGTTGTACTTTTTGTATGTTTTATTCCTTATGTCGTTTGTATGTTGTATTTGTTATGTTGTCATGTTGTAATATGTCTTGTGTTGTAAATATGATAAGTCGCTTGATGTTGTAATGTTAGGTCGCGTCTGTCTTAGGTCGTAGGTCGCCGTTTGCTTTAGGTCGTTCACGACCTAAGTGTTGTCCAGAGTGAGTCATGTGAGTTGTAATCCTATAAATAGGGAGGGTGGTGTCATTTGTAATAGTTTAGTTGATTTTGAATAAAACTTGTTTGTGTGCTTTGTGCCACTTCTTAAATTGGTAGTTGAGTGTAATCTCATATCTCCTCTTTCGGCATTCGAGTGCGCTCGGATCAACGATCGTAGAAGCCAAATATTCACGGTATCAAGTGCGCTTGATCAACGTCTGAAGAATTGCAGATCTTCTTTCACGGTATCGTGCGCGATCAACGTGACGAAGATAGCTAGAATCCGGCATCTTTTGATCAACGAATTTGGGCATTTGTTATTTTTCAATCCACCGATTCCTACTTTTCACCGTTTCATCATTTTTTGTTATCCGCTGCTGCGTCAAAACGTTTTAATTTTGGAATATCATCAGTCCAAAAAAAAATGGGTATATACATATTCTAAGGCAACCTTTGGGACTTTAATTATTGATATCAATCTGAAATTTTCCATTAAAAATTCAAATGCATTTCTATTAATTCTTTAAATGAAATTTGTGTGCAATAAAAGTAGGCCACATAATAACTAAAACTTTCAAAGTAAAAGTGAGATTAACCATAGTTATTAGCCTTTTCCAAAGTGAAAAGGACTAAAGTTAAACTTTTATTAAAAAGTACATAAGTATCACAAAGTAGAGTAATTAAGGCCATTAGAGTCAAACCTTCAAGAACTTCTGTATTACATGTAGCATTTGTTTATTTATTAATGGACTTCTTAGACGTAGAAGATGAATGTATGGGAGCCTTAAGTGAGAAAGTAGTGCTAGAATTTCTATTCCCTCATCGGTATGCTATTTGACAGATTAGAGATTGACCAGAAGATAGTCAGTAAAAATTGATATATTAGAAGCAATGATGTCATCTGACATGTGTTTAGCTTTTTCTTTAGAAATCATGTGTCCAAATAACTCAATAGTTATAAATATATACCTTGCTCTAGTTTAACATTCATTTGACATCCATGCTGCCTGGAAAAAAACATCATTGGCATGGTCATTTTCTAATCAAGAATATAAATTTGTGAACCTATGATGCAGAGGAAAATTTTGTTAGAAAATATGAAGGAAACAATACCTTGCACAAATGATATTAATTGAAGCAATACTCTTAATTAGTAATAAGCAAAGCATATGAGATGGGTATTTTCCATTCCACGTTAACCTATAAGTGAAAAAATTAGATAACTAAAGAAATGTTCTGTTAGTTTCCGAACACAGATTTGAATTAGAAACTCGTAATTATCATTGTCCTTAACTGTTAAGGGCATCATTTGCAATGAAATGTCTTAACAGTGAAGTAGAGTTGTTGGTGGTATATCGATCATTTCAAAGGCAAGTATTTATTTCCTTCACGTTATTCATCTTCGGTTCCAATGCCATTTTAAAAGCTTATCCATACAATTAAGACAGTAACATAAGATAGAACATGCCGTTAAACACAGATTTCAAAATCCTGAGATAAAACAGCTTGTAGTTTAAGCAATATTTAAGTAAGTTTGCAACTTTTTTCATCCGTAGAAAACCCTGCAAATGAAATCCAAGTAATTAATCCTTCTCTACCTCCTCTCCAAGACAATTTAGTTAACGTTAAAAACAAAAATAACACTCAATTCACCAATCGAAATAAGATATGCAAACCATTTGGTTAGTGTTGACCAAATAACAATGCTCTTTAGTGGTTTGTGTCACATTGATAAAGGAGCAAAATTTCCATTTGTGTAATTTTTTTTTGAAAATGGGTAAAAACAGGCCAAAGCCCACAAAGTTAGAAAACGGGTAAATAACCCGAAATAGCACCAACACTAAAAAACCGAACAAACCCTAGAAACATCACTAGGGCATTGAAGTGCCTCCAAAACACATTATCTAACAAAAGAAACAAAAATAGTGAACCACAGCAAGCATCGCGATCAAAAAATCAATGAAACAGAAGCTTCAGGGAGGCTTCCACTCCTTCGTAGCTTTATATTGAAGCTCTTTAGACTTTGGATCAGGGCAAAAATGGCGTTGAGAAGCTATTTTTGTCTTCGTTTCCATGGAGCATCGATACATATTTACGAGGTTGCGGTGGAAGGAAAAACTTGTGTATTCTTTATACTCTAATTCTCTATTGTCCTATCATGTTTCATACGACACGTAAATATTGTTACTGTGACTTTGCTGTTGTTCCCTCATTTTGATTTAACAATTTTCTTGTGGTTTGGCTCTTTTCGCCAATCTCTTTCATTTTTAAATTGTTTGGTTTAGGAAAGGTCTATTTCTACGTTCGGTTTGGCTCTTTTCACCAATCTCTTTCATTTTCAAATTGTTTCATTTTCAAGAATTTTAATGGCACATGCGCTGCTTAATTGTGAAAACATCAAACTAAGCATACATCATTTGAATAACATAAATGTCCATATGTATCGGTAAGAGATACGATATTATGCATAAAAGGATATATTTACCACTATTTTCTTCTAGGAGAGGAAATTAAACTGG
Source organism: Allium fistulosum (assembly GCA_030737815.1). Lineage (NCBI taxonomy): Eukaryota > Viridiplantae > Streptophyta > Magnoliopsida > Asparagales > Amaryllidaceae > Allium > Allium fistulosum. Next base: position 1,460,712,983 of record CM060903.1, read on the forward strand.
AACTTCACTCATCATTGGGGAAAAATTACGTTCATTTCAATCCTTTTATTTGAATACAAAACTTCAGTTGTTTCAGTTCCAACCCTCAATAACTGCTTAACTCCATCCTCTATTTATCATTGGGATACTAACATTGTTCAAAAATACAGTAAATATCCATGTCACTGCATCACTTAAAGCATATTACAAAAATTGTTTATATTTCAAAGTTTAAATTATTTACTCGCCTATGTGATCTGAAGAAATCATGGTTTCCAAAGATCTTCGGAAGTAACTATTAGTAACAGTAATGTTATACCCTAAATATAATTAGCTACCATAGTACAATTGCAAAGGAGTGAGACATCGTGAAGAGTTTCTTAAAGACACTATGGAGCGTTTCTTTTCAGCTATCGTGAAAAGTTCCTCATCAGTCGTCATGAAGAGTCCCTTAATGATATTATAAAGTATTCCTTTGAAGTCATCGCGAGGAGTTCCTCATGAGCCACCGTAGAGAGTCTTTAAAGACATTGTAGAGTGTTCCTTTAAAGTCATCGTGAAGAGTTCCTCGTAAGCTATCGTGGAGAGTTCCTTAAAGCCAATGGAGCGTGTTCCTGTGAAAGCTATCGAAAAGTAACTGACACCATCGCATGGTAAGAATCAAAGCGTTAGTGACAATTGGAGTGGAAGCCTTTGTAGAGTAATTTGCAGAAGCTTCCTTGTGATAACTTTGAACGCGAAAGAATAGAGTCATCATGATGTGTTTATTGAAGCCATAGTAATGAGGAGAATCAAAGTCATCAGGAATATTCTATGCTCACATTGTGTGTCATTATTAGAGTCATCGTGGGGTATTTCATAAAGTTGTAACATGGTATTTTGAAGCCATCATGATAGTTCTTGAAGCAATCATTAGACTAGGTAAAAGTGCCATCATACGGAGTTTAATGAGGCCTTCGCATGCTTTCCCTAAATGAAAAAACAAGGTTAACATGGGAGGTTTAGTAAAGCCATTGTGTACCATATTTGAATGATGAATCATAACGATCGTGGGGAGTTCCAGAAGGCTATCATAGGTTGTTATGTACACCTTGAAGTGATAAAGCCATGTTATCGTGATGAGTCAGAGCTATCGATTATCATTTTGAAATAGCAAATTAAAGTCATCATGGAACGTTTCTAGAAAGCTATCGCATATAATCATGAATCAAAATCCATCGAGAAACAAGTGTGCCATATGTCATTCCGCCATGTGCCATGTGGATCAACCATGACCATTTACCGGAGTGCCACGGGTCAAGAATCCACGGATCAATCATGACCATCTACCGGAGTTTCTAGAAAGAGGTTGATTTTTCCTAGATCTTATTCATTTTCAATTTCACCCCAACTTTGTAAAGAAAGCTTTGAACCGGTAATTCGTGGTCGTTATGGCAAATTGTAATTGAGGGTTTTATTTGAAACCGAATTGAACCATATTTGAAACCCAATTGAACCATGATTTTGAGAAATTTGCCCCAAAAATGGAGAGAGCTGGTCTATTTGGCTGCTAAAAAAATTTTTGGTTAAGAAAGCGGAAACCCAAAATGGACCTAGAGGGTCAGAATACTTAGAAAAATTATAAAGATGAACAAGGAAATCCTATAACAAAAGGGCCAAAAGCAAAAATCATCACTCCCCTTCTCGTCCCTCGGGAAGACGTGTATTTTCGAACTAAGGGAAGGTAAAACTATTAGATCTCTAATAACGCTGCAAAAAAGGAGGAAAGATATAAGAGAGGATTGTACTGCGACTATCATAAAGCTAATGGACAGCACACTAACAATTGTCGAGCTCTATCTGGGAGCATCGAGTATTATGTAAGGACAGGAGAACTACATGAGTTTATAGAGCCTCAATATTCAAGGAATTAAAAAAAGAAAACAAATCCATGTGTAAAAGTCAAGCAATAATCAAGATTTTGCTAACGAAATAAGAATGATGTTTGCCAATGATCCCACTGTCGGGCCTGGCTAGAGCATTCATCCAAGGGAGATGGTTGAAAAGCCTTTGAGCCTGGCCGAAGCACCCATCCAAAGATTGAATATTAATTAAGCCTTTGGTCCCATCGTCAGACATGGCCAAAGTACTCATCTAAGGGAGATGTTTGAAAAGCCTTCAATCCCTCTTTTGGGTCTGGCCGAAGCACCCATCCAAAGAATGATGATCAAATAAGCCTTTGGTCCCGATGTCGGGCCTGGCCAAAGCACCCATCCGAGAAAGTTGATCGAAAAGCCTTAGGTCCTAACTTCGGGCCTAGCTAAAGCACATATTCAAAGAGTGATGGTTAATTAAGCCTTTGGACCCGATGTTGAACCTCGCCAAAGTACACATCCAAGAGAGATGGTCGAAAAGCCTTCGGTCCCACCTCTGGGCCTGGTCGAAGCACCCATCCAAAGAGTGATGGTCGATTAAGCCTTTGGTCCAAGCGTCGGGCCTGGCCAAAGCACTCATCTAAGGAAGATAGTCGAAAAGCCTTCGCTCCCGCATCCAAGCCTAGCCAAAGCAGCCATCCAGAGAGTAATGGTCAAATTAAACCTTTGGTCCTGCCACCCAACCAGGCCAAAGCACATCCCAACAGAAATGAACGGGAAATCATGATTGTACAGCAAATCCTTGCACACGACTCATGGAATTCGACATTCAACTACTCAAGATCAATTTAGAGCAATCACAAATCAAGGAGATCATGGTAATAGGCTAAAGGATATATTTCAAAATAATACACCACCAAGGTCAAGTACGCAAAAAGAAAATTATATTCTATTATTAGCATACTTGTACTATACAATCTCATACAAGAGCTATGCACACTGCAATTTACAAAAATATGACACAACTATTTTGGCACGAAAAATCTCTTCGTAACAAATGTATCTTCCTTGACATTCATGGTTTTGAAGGATGAGGGAGGGGCAGATGTTGATGGACAAGCTATTTCCCTTTTCCCTCTATGTCCAAAGTGCAAAGGTGTTGTTCACTTGTCAAACCTGCTTCTTTGTACAAAATTGAAGGCCTTTCGATTTCTTTTAAATCTTCAGAACACCCACATCGAAAAAATGATGAAATCTATAATATCTAAAGACGGCCGCCTCCTCAATCTGCTATCTCTTTCCATGCCTAGAAATGTGAAATCAATCTTTAAGTTAAAAGTAGCTATAACTTTGATTCAGTAATCAACAAGAGATTCAAGTTAGGAATCCCTAGAGGAATAAAACTGCATTAGTATCAACTGATCTTTGAGTTCTTTTACCTGACTTACATGGATTTCAAGTGGGGAAGGAGGATCAACGATGTGCTGTAAAGCAATTAAGAGGTACTTCTTCAGTTTTCTCTCTTTTTTATGAATGATGTTAAGAGAGTCAACATAATCAATTGGAAACAATAAGGCCATTCCATTAGTTTTATTTGCACCCTTTAGTTGAGAAATTCTACGATTGGTCTTGCTAATATTGTTTTCAAAAACCTTGATTTTTAGCGTAAGCTCGTTCTTTCGCACTTCATCATCTCAATCTCTAACCTTTGATTTGTAAATGCCTCGGTAAATTTCTCGGTCCATTGATCCTTAAATTTTTGAATGCATTCTAGTATAAAGGCTCTACTCAATCTTGCAAGTTCCCCTGATTTATCTACTTGAGGAGAATTGGACGTACCACGACCATGAGTGGAATTCCCTTAAGATGAAGAGGACATGGTAATTTTCTTTTTAAAGATCCAACTGGCGCAGGGGTAGGAAACCCTTCTTCACCCTCAGTCGCTATGAGTTCATAAGATTGGAATTCTCTCTTATACTTTATCACTTCAACCTTCAAGTCAAAAATGCATTGTTTTAAATGAGAGATCTTCGTATCAAACTCTAACTGTCGTTGGGAATCAACTCATAAACTAAGCTTTTTAGTCAATTCAATGATTTTGGTATCCTTCTACAAATCTCTCTTCTTAAGATCTGTTATCATTTCCTGAGTTGATATTAGAATAGATTTCACATTGACGTATTTCTTAAACCACTTGTAGGCTTAGGTATCTATAGTTGCAGAACCAAATATAGAATGAGAGGATCATACTTTCAGCGTTGTCTTCAATTTAGCCTGAATATTCTCAAGATCTCAATTAAGGTCAGGAGCATCAATAGATAAAGGCAATCCTTCGGCCTAATTAAGAAAGTAAGTAATAACAAAACTTTAAGAAAGACAACAATGTTTCTATTAAATAATAATAAATTTCTCATAAAAGCTATTACATCCCAAGGAGATAAGAATAATAGAAGTTACAACACAATTATTTTTTAGAATTAGAAAGGACATCCTGAACCTTCTAAAAAGAGGAAGGCAAAATAGAAAACGTTGCACTAAAAGGAGCAACAACGCCATGAGCAGTTTTGACTTAAGGAAACCTATGATAGTCCCATTCTTTAGGAAGGAGCTAAGTCCACTACATAAAAATTTGGCATAGTTAGTTTGGATTTTATGGAGAAATTGGTCTATATGGCTACCCAAGAAATTGAAATCTAGGTTCGAAAATTGGGTATATATTACATGAAGGTCACAAATGAAGCAATATCTTATTATGTGAGATTCATTAAACAAAGGGAATTTTTTTGAAAGTCCTTTTATATATGAACAAATTACTTAAATTGTCTCTTGACATGGGAGATGATGAGTAAACAGGAATATATTTAGAAGACTGTACATTGATAATGAATATATTAAAACACAAAGTCCACAAAAACCATTACGACTTCAGCTTAACAACAAAAGATAAGTAGTTTACAACATCACATAGGCTCATATAGAATAGATTCTTTATAATAATTGATAAAAAAATCTATCCTTGATGAATTTAACCTTATCAGGATGAAGGGAATCGATAGATAAAAGCTCGGTGAGAACCCTGGGTATGTTCCAACACTCCTTAGGTTGAGGGTCTGATCCGTGTAAATCCAAATATCTCGTATAAAGGCATCTAATCGGTCCTCTACAACCGTCACCTAGGAAAGAAAAGTCATTCATGGGAAATCGACCATATACCAAATATTAGCAGTCCATAATTTAGCCCCGTCCTCAACCAGCATCCAAAAAATCATAGTCAATTTTCTGTTTTCCTTGCGAAAATTATCCTGGTGAAAGTGTTATTTTCGAAGGAGACATGCAACTTATTTAATTTTGAAATCCTCAAGAAACTTGAGATATTTTAAAAATATTATATATTTCTCGTTCGATTCGTTCAAATCTTTGCATAATCTTTCCCCTTTTCGGTTAAGTCTTAAAATTTCCTTTTTCTTTTTATCTAGAATAATATATACAGTGCATGCAGAAATAAAATAATTATCTCGAATAGTTAAATCATGTTAATAATTTTGCTGTGCATGTAGAACTAAAATAATAAGTAAATGAGAAAATTATCTATCGAGGATAACATTGGCACTAGGTCTGAAGCATCGAATGGAGGGATCATTAGAAAGAGTTTGAGCTTTAAGAGGAGGTTGAGACTCAGCAAGAGTTTGATCTATCTCAGTAGATTTGAAAAGCATTGACTTAGAAGGGGAAGGTCCAAAATGAGGGGATTTATCCACACCCTTGATATCTTCCAAAGAAGGGAAGTCCGATGTATAAGCTGAACGTTCAAGGGCTCCAGAACCGCCTTCACCTAGTTCGCCCACTACAACAGAAAAGGCATTTTGCAGCGTTTTAAAAATGTTGCCATACACATTAGCAGCGTTTCGAAGAACGCTGCCTTACAACATGCTGTAATAGAGTCAACAGATACCACAGCATTTTTAGAAATGCTGCTAAAAAATGTCTACTGAAGCTTTTTCAAATCGCTGCAGTTAATTAATTTTGCAATGTTTAAAAAACGTTGCCAACTCATTTCGCAACGTTTTAAAGAACGTAGTTCGACTAGAAGCTTCAATAAACTAGGTTATATCGCAACAGTTTTGAAACGCTGCAAAAGGCATTATTGCAGCATTTTAGAAAATGCAGTGGTTTTCTACTGCATCAGGTATATGCCATTACATTTAAAAAACACAATTTAAAAATCTATTCAACAACAAACTACTCAATTTAAAAATACTAATAAATATAATCTGATAATATAAGCAACTATAAGATTAAACATAATCAAAGCTACACCAAAATCGTACACCAAAAAATTTAAGTCATATACAGCATTTCGTAAACAATGTTTTAAACACAAATGATAGCAACATAGTCTTACAAAAAGAGCTTACTAAAAGGGCAATATATAAATCATGAAAATTCCAAGCTCGTCTCCTTAAAATTCCAATATCCCTATAAGAAAAAATTGCAATTAGAGAACGGTAGAGAGCGGTAGAAGAGAACAAACATGAATTTATTTAGCATCAAATATGAACAAAAAATGTGTGTTGGGTTATGTAGAAGCAATTATTGTTATGAATGTCAATTTTCACAGCTAGTATTCTTATTGTTATGAAGGTCCATTTTCGTAGCTATTATTGTTTTTGTTACTAGTTGTAGTATTATTGTGAACTAACTTAAAACCATAATATTAAATCACTTGAAATTAACATATTTGGGGCACACAACAGTGTTTTCCATATTACTGCTGTGGTGCAAACAAATCATTTTTTTATAAAAAACAAATATTGTGAACCATGAGAAACATTAAATTCAACGTATAGATTGTCCATCTAACTGCTAACCATAACAAAGGCTCAACTGCAGTAAGCTTATATAAATATGGTTGAAGGTGTGAATAAAAAAGATACCATGGAGAACATGATGCAACTCTATGCCATAATAGCCCTCTTCTCCATCTCTGCCAACAGAGACATGACTTTGTCATAGTTTTAACAGACCACTCACCTACTTGAAAAGTCAATGGATCAAATATTGAAACAAAGGAATAATTTTCTTATTAAAAAACGAAATTTTAACAGACATATTAACCATAGTTAATACCTAGAAAATTGTAAAATCAGGATTGCCCAACAGTTTTCGCCTATAGCTCTTCATGTTGGTCCATAGTTGTAGTTGCTGTAAAAGTAGGATTAACTGATAGTTAATACCTGATCATCAATAGAAATAACACTTATGTAGAAATAACTCGATGTATGTATATGAATGTACGCCTGTATGTATGTATATGCATATAAAGTTGAGACCTATGATAACTCGGAACATGGTAGCATAATTACTTGGTATATAAATTAGTTTTTCGTTTTTCGACTACAATAAAGGTAATCTTTTCAGAGTTAGAGGATTATCAAAATGCATCCCATGTTAGATAGTATTTAAAAAATTCAACAGTTTTTTCATAACTAATAATACTGGAGTGTTCTAATTAAAATAAAACATAAAAAAATAGTCTAACTACCACAGATCATTACTCAATACTCACTATAGAAATGTAAAAATAAAATTAAAGTTTGAATTTATAATAGATAATAGGTATCAGGCAGGTAAGTAAATTACTCACTAGGAAATCTGAATTGGTGCATGCCCGTAATATTTTTTGCCAGGCGTGCAAGGCCACTGAGCGCTGGGAGAACAATAATCAGGTGGATTTCCTTGCTCTTCTTTGAAGCAATAACCGCATGAATATGGTATATCTGGTGATGTTGCCCACCCATATTTGCTCCCGTAAAATCATCAAATATCAAACAGTTTATTTATACAAAATTGTTGAATACATATATTAGGCATATATGAGAGAAATTACCAAAATATATACTATTATATACGGGATGTAGATAAAAAAATTAATCACTTATTAATTCACTTTGGTAGTTAAGCAGAGCAAAAAATAAAGGTGTTATTGTTGTCAAGAATCAGTTACCAGTAGTTTTATGAGAAGTCTGGCCTAAGAAAGCAGCAATTTCCCACTTTCGAGTATTAGTATCCCCAGTGGTACCAAAGCCATTACAAGTACTATAAAACCATTATAAGTATAAAACCCACAAGCAGGGCAGCTATTTTCATTACGATGAAGCAGCATCCGATTAAACTGTCAGCCGAAATGATGGAGCCTACTCCACTTCTAGATGGTGGGTCTGGACCTGGCTCGCTACCACACTGGCGTTGGCAACCATCACAGTAATCTTGTGTGGTTCTGCAATACCTGAATTTGCTGCCACTGGGGCACAACCTATTGTGCTAACTGTAAAATTTGGAGGTCAAATTCGTGATTTTTCAAGCAAAGGTTACATTGATGGGAAGAACGATAGAAGGCTGGATGATGCATGGAGATACTGTTTGGTCACTGGTAAGAGAGCTCTTGATGATGCCAATCTTGGAACTGAAGTTCTGAAAACTGTAAGCAATGAGAAAGCTGTTTTACAATTAGCACACATTACATTCATAACTCAGAAACTCTCACTTGAACAAAAATCTTAAGTCCACTTGGTTTGATGATTAAATTAAGATGTCACTATACGGAAAAAGGAAAAAAATCTGAACTAACATAGCTGGTATCATAGTGGCTGGTGGGACAGAGGCTGCAATTTTGCCTATGGGTATTGATGGATTTATTGCCTATAGAGCATTGTCTCAAATAAACGATGAGCCTGAAATGGCTTCTAGCCTTGGGATAAGAATAGGGATGCGTTTGTCATGGGTGAAGGAGCTAGTGTCTTGGTAATTATACTAGATTATCATGATTTTATCATATCATCTAAAAAGCAAGTTTAACATCTAAATGACATTCACTAGCAATACAAACTCTGACAAATGACATTATAACATCTAAAAGGCATTCGCTAGACTTATAAACCTGAATTAATACATAAAAGGAGGCTATAAATTCTTTTGTCCATTGATATTAAATGATATCATTACACTTTTAATTTATTTATCTAATTCCATATGTGTGTGTAAAAATAAATAAAAGATTATGGAGAGCTTGGAGCATGCAACAAAGAGAGGAGGAACAATAATTGCAGAATATTTAGGAGGAGCTATAACATGTGATGCTCATCCTATGACAGATCCAAGACCAGATAGACTCGATATTTCGGCTTGCATAGAAAAGAGTTTGGCAGATGCTGGTGTCTCCCCTGAAGACGTAAGTCATTACCTGTTCTGGAATTATGAGGTTATTATGTAGCTTGATTGAATTATTGTTTTTGGATTATTATTTTATAAAGTACTGATTTTCAGGTAAACTATGCAAATTATCATGCAACATCAAACTGCTTGGAAATTTGGCAGAGTTCATTGCTATAAAGAAGGTTTTCAAGGACATATCTGAGCTAAAAATGAACGAAAGAAAAGTAAGTTATTATTATTTAAATATCCACTAAAAATAATAGTCCAATAAAATCCATAGAAGTGAAAAAAAACTTTATATATTTCTCAGTCGATGACTGGGCACTGCCTTGGAGCAGCAGGTGGATTAGAGGCCCATCACAAAGTATATCTAGTTTCGCCATTGTTAAAAGGTTGTCAAGCATTCTTATAACATAAGATTAACCACAAGCATTGCCAGTTATAATTACAGACATACGGATGACATTTTTTATGTTTTTATATTTTTGAACAACAAATTTTTGTTATCTAGTTTACAAGGGGATTTTGAATTTAATGGATTTTAAGTTTTTATTTTTAATGGGTCCTACATTGTAAGCTCTAGTAATAAGAGCACCAATTTTTCTTTTTTCATTTTTCTTCTTTTTGCTGATCCCAAACAGTAAACCACTGAAGGAAGACAGTTTTCCTCCTTATTTGTTTTCCAATAAAGTTGTCTAAAATGAGTAGTATAAGAATATAGGATGTTTTAAAGAATAATACACTAAAATAAGCGCAGTCAAACATCACAAACTACTTAGTTTGAGAAAGTTTCACTGTTGTGGTTCTGCAACAAAAGCAGCCACACTTTTTAGTACTGCTTTAATAAATTTGTGCACGTTAGTGCTTGAATTTTAACAAAACAAAATTGTCCCCATATGTTGACTATAGTGTCAATACTTCACAAGATTGATCATGAGCTGTAGCGAAAAATCATAAGATTAAAAAAAGCATATGCAGGCCCGACAAAGAGATATGGTTGTCTAGGCTCAGAAACAAATTTTAATCTTCTTTGCAAAAAAGATTTGACGTAGATATTACAATGAACTAAAAGACATGATCCCTGCTCATCACAACCAAATTCTACATAACTTACCAACCACATTCACTTTTGTTTATGAGCATACCCATTTTTGTATAAATACCTATATACCGTACAAATTTTTTCAAAATTTTACCTAGTGGGCTTCCCCATAGGTAGGGTCTGTGCATAAGCAGTCATAACTACTAATAAGCAACTTATTCCAATTTCAATGTTTAACGGTTCTTTATATGAAACTTATAGAAATGACCTATAAATATAAATGTGTGAAGCAACGATTTGTTGCTTATGACTTTTGAATGTATCTCATAAGCAACTTATTTTCTTAATGTGATTTTGTTATTCTATCATGTATTATTTATCACACTGCACATTACAATATATGATTTTTAGTTTTATTATACTTAGTTAATTTTTATAAACTTACTTAATTTTTATAAAACTTGCTTAATTTTTATAAATTAGTTGATTTATTATTATAATTAATATTATACTTATATCATTATTATACTCATTTAAATTATTATTGTTATTATTATTATTATCATAAATCTTAATTAACTTATTATTATTATAAATTTTAGTTAATTTTTATAAAATTATTTATTGTTATTATTATACTTAGTTAATTTTTCATAAAATTTATTATTATTATTATTATTTAGTTATATTTTTATAATACTTAGTTAATTTTATAAACTTATTGAATTTTTATAAACTTATTGAATTTTTATAAACTTATTGAATTTTTATAAAATTTAGTTAATTTTTATAAATTAGTTAATTTTTATAAATTAGTTAATTTATTATTATATTATAGACTCGTTTAATTTTTATTATAATTATTATAAATCTTTTAAAAGTGGCAAAGGCTGTGATTGAGGTGATGGCGAGTATTGAATTGAGAATGAAAGTAAAGGAAATGGCAGAGAAGGCTATGAAAGCAACAGAGGAAGGTGGCTCTTCATATATGGTAATGACAAAGCTCATACATGAGCTCGTTGGTATAAAGAAAACTAGACATTTTAAGTGCACAGAACAAAACCAACATGATATAATTCACATATATTAAAAAATGAGGAACATGTAGTCATATTACTGCTACTTGGTAGATTTATTACATTCCAAATATGAAGGCAGTGGACTGATGGTTCTTTTCTATAGAAAGGGGGTGAGTTTAGAAATAGTTTCAGTAAAGAGTCATGTTTACCATGTCCATAAAAGGAACAGGTAAAAAAGAAGAAAAGGAGTGTGGAATTAGGAAGGAACTGTTACAAATATAATATGCTAAATATTAGCATATATGGTTATAATAGTGTTTAATGTTATTCTACATGCTCAATTATTCTACATGCAATATATATAAAAGATTATTCATAACTTTGCTAAATTCAATATTATACCTGAGTCAAGTATACTTCATGCTAACTGCCTACAATGCTCGTATGCTTCAATCCATTCACATTTGCCTTAACAGCAAGCTACATGTCCTCTGCCTCCTGTACCCAGCCTCAGTCCCCCATCTCATTGTTTTCCTAATATCGACCTTTTTAACATGCTTCGTGTCAGTCCTCGACTCAGTTTCATGTGGCAACGCTCACATAGTTTTTGGCCATGCTCGGTTCCATATTGTTCATTTTATTGTATTTGGCAATGCTCGAGCATATTTTTCTAATTCAGACCGTGTCTGCTTCGAGCTCATCATTCCACTTTAGAATTCAGTTCCATCGACGCTCAACACATCTGCCTTTCATTCCTCTCTTTGGTTTCAGTTCAAGTGCCTTGGTCATGTATTAACGATTGTTCTCAGATTTGGATAAATGCTTCAGATCTGGGATTCTTTTTATTCAATTCTTTCTATGGTCAGTTCAGCTCCAAACTGCACTGTCCTCTCTTTCAGCCTGTTGCTTCAGATTGAAGTCTAATAAATTCTAGGACATTTCAACCTGTTCATTTGAGCTAGTTAAGAAATTAGCTTATATGTGACAGATTGTTTCACACATTGATTTTAAAGCCAATTCAACATGGCGTCTTAACTAGTGACCCGTGCTTTTTTTGTAACTGTCATATATAGTGTTCTTGGAACCAAAGACGGAGCCAGGATTTCATATTGACCCGGGCTAGTAAAATATTTGTTACATCAAATAAATATTAATAAAATAAATAAATATAAAAACGAACACATGAATCATTTTAACCAACATCAATGAAAGTGCAATAAATCGATTTAACAATTATAAAACCATGAACATGTATATTAAACTCGACCGTTAAAAAATTCCAATTAATATCAAAGGAAAAGTGATTACCAGCCAATTGGTTCAAAAGTTTAGTAAATTAAGGTTTTATATCAAGAAATGGAATAAGCTAAAGTTTTATTCATTATAAAATAACTTATAAGTAGCACCATAACAATTTTAACAATAAAAATTAAATGCGAGATTTTTCTCAAATACTTTGTTTTCTTTTTCACTTTTCTTTTGGGTTGTTCTGAAAATGAATGGATACTCAAATAGGTGGGATGGTCAACTTGTTAAATAGTTTTGTAGACTAGACTAGCATTGAGTTTGTTACATATCTTTTCTTTTGAAATCTAGGTTATGTCCTTTCATATATTAAAGAATATGGACCTGGGCTGTAGCCCAGGTATGTGTAACCATGCATCCGTCCCTGCTTGGAACCATGCCTTGTAAATGGGTAGGACACTATTATGGCTTATGTGCTCAAAGGAACAAAAATATGAAATAATAAATAGAATATAACTCACCTAGTACCCTATAGCATGCCCCAAAGAATATGAGTTTGTCCTATGAGCATTGGAGCTATGCCAATTTGATAATAATTTTCATTATAGAAATCATAATAAACAAACTCAATCATGACCTCCAAAATCAGCCCAAGGAAAAAAGTTCTCTCATTTTTGGATGTTCGCATATTTTGGTATTTATAGAACTACGGAAACCATTTCGAGTACTGATATGAATTCTGAATCTAACCTACCAAAAAACAAAATTACAGAATTTAACAATCATGAATCTAGCGTAGCATGCACGGATTGGTCTTGCAAATAGCATTTTTTTAACCTTCTATTTCTCAAGTACAAAACATAATCCAAGTAACTCTAGTTCAGCACAATGGTGCATTTTAGAAAGTTAGCATTGCTTAAAACTAGCGGGGAAACATCCGCATAATGGTGCATTTTAGCAAGTTCAGTATGTAAAGTACAAAGTATGTATTCACCGAAGCAAAAGTATGCAAACATTGCTATTATTTGATAGTAAATTACTTAAACACAGATATTCGGTAGCAAAGATAATACTTACAGCCTTTAAGAAGCAGTAACCGATATTTTTTTTAGCTCCTGGCATTAGAACTAGATCTCAAACTCTTTCCAACCTGGAATGGACTATATGAGTTCCTGGAATGAAGAAAAAATCGTCCATTTCCTGGCATCATATAACCATCTGTTGATACAATCCTTGCCATTCATTCCAGCAGTGCAATGCAACAAGATTTATAGACTATCATGATATTCCAGCAGTTAAGATTAATTGATTTTAGAATCGGTATTGTTGATATTTTACATTTCTGCTTCTCATTCCAGTAGTGCAATGTAGCATGTGTGAATCCCTTCCCATCTGTACAAAAGTATTTTGCTTGTAAATGTTAAATTATATGTTTATTTTAGAATTATCTGACCAAACTAAAGTAATATTATCGTCCATAGAAAAGTACAAAGGGTTGCTTCTATTTCAGAGATTCTATGTTTACAAACATTTTATATAATTACAAAACTGTAAGAATCAAGAACTAAGGAACAAATAGTCCATAAAGACATATTATACATTTCTCCATTCAACATTTACATGACCTGTTATTTCAGCCAAATCACATGAAAAACATCTATAGCTACTCTTGCATCATAATGGAAATAACTAAAGACAAGGTAAATCAGTGATATACTAGACATAAAATGAAAATATCATTTTTACAAAACTGTCATAGATTTAAGAATTATTTAAATTTAAACTTCTTTAAGTTGCTCACCATTGATTGCCCAAATAGCCTTTCTCCTCTTATATGTCATAAGCAAGGTTCCTGATACACAAAATTAAGTACTGCATTTTAACATCACATACGTTGAACTAATTAGACATTTAATATTTTTAAATGAAAAAGACTGAATAAACATAAGACCAATGCAAGTAAAATGTCTTGGCATATACATCACAAACTTCACCACAGCTGTTATAAGCATCATTTAGCATATCATCGCTTCCCAAAGTAAATAATTTCTGGCTTCACATTTTTATCAACAAGAGTTGCTTGTTTCAATATTACTTTATAAACAAGTTGTTCTGAAGAAACTGCTAAATTCTCAATGATTACACTTATAAACAATTTTCATTCTTGTAAACAAAATCAGTTCTTGTAGATAAAATAAGTGTACTGCTAATTTTTATGAATATGTAAAAAAAATAAGTATGTAGATAAAAAAAAATCTCTGAGTCTAACAAATTTTACCGAAACCAACAATTAGAGGCCATCTACTTCATTATAGATATGCACATGGCTATCTGCAGCAGTGACCTCCGGCTGCCCCACCATTCTTCCTCTCTATTTCTTCCTCTCCTCCTCCAATAACTCTTCTCCTCCCCCACTCGAAAAACTCATCCTACCCTACATCCAAATCGGCATAGCCTCCTCCCACCTTATGTACTCCTACGGCCTCCTCTACCTCCCAGTTTCCACCTTCTCCCTCGTCTCATCAACCTAACTCGCCTTCAACGCCATCTTCTCCTTCCTCAGCTCCCAAAAGCTCACTTCCCCAGTCCTCAACTCCATCATCCTCGTCACCTTCTCCACTGCCTTCCTTGGAGTCAACCCCAAGCACGACTCCACTACGAACATACCAAAAAGCAGGTACTTGTTTGGGTTCATACATATACTTACAACATCGTGGTGTTCTCGTTCCTATTGTCTGTGACGAAGATGATGTAACAAAAGGTGCTGAAAACTAAGGACTTCTTTTTGATATTTGAGACGCTGGTGTAGATAGGGTCGGCGAGCTTGGTGGCACCCAGAGTTTAGGAAGGAAACAATAAACTCCAGGTCATTCTGGATTCAGGAGATGCTGTGGAGCTCATTGGCGAGCTGGATGATGAGACGTACCATTTGTATATGATAATATTTATTCCGCTGTGTATTCTGTATGAGGACAAGTTATATAACTATCCAGTGTGTTGTATATTGTTGTTGTAAACTCTGATGATGATGAAATGTATAAAATGATATAGTTCTTTGATTTAAAGATTATTCATTTATCTATTATATGTTGTTCCACTGCGAATGTGAGATTCTGATATTGTCTGTGTTCTTCTGTTGTTCTTCTCTCTTTTCTTCTGTTTTCTTCTACCTCTTCTTTTTCTCCATAACAATTCGGTTTTCCGGCATTCGATTGCTTGGTAGTTGATACAGTGAATGTATTAATGTTGATTTTCGAGCGACGAAAAATCGCAGTCGTTACATTTGGTATCAGAGAGGAATAAGAGTTCTAGAGATAGACAGTGGATTTGTGAGAGAGAAATAAGAGTTCAATTTCTAATTGAATTGGGGAAAGGGATACGTGGGGGAGAGAAGTCGATGTTGAGCTATTTAGGAGAGACGTGGCATATTTTTATTTTCCCGCTAGATCTCTGTAGCAGCGTTTCTAAGGATTGTTTTTCTTTTCTTTTAATAATTCCATCAAGATAATCGCAGCACTTTTATTAAAACGCTGTGCATTCATGCTGCGAAAAATAATTTTTCTTGTTGTGGCCATTCCTATCCCTTTTTGGAAAATCCTTCCCAGAAGTACTATCATTTCCATCATCATCTCCATCGTCGTCATAATCACCATCCTCATTTGCTTTGTCAACTCCTTCATCCCCAAGGCCCTCATCATCATCACCTATTGGTATATATATCATCAGTAGCCAAGAACTTAGCAGAATCAATGGTGTCTTCTCCCATAACCTCAGAGTAGTCACCAGGAATATGCCCTAATACGATATCAAATCTTCTCTTATAGTCTACCCCTAACTTATCAAGTAATGTAAAAGCCATATCTGGGCATCGGTCAAAATTATCCTTATAGATGGTGAACTTGACCGCGTTAGCACATTGTTCTTTCCATTGAGGAAGGGGATCACTCCGAAAGAAGGAAACCTTAGCATGAAGAGACGACTTAAGCTTGCTAATAGTATGGTTCTTTTCATCTAAATCATTTTTTAAGTCAAGAACCCTTACCAAGGATGTCCTAAGAATGGAATTCTCTGATTGAACTCGAGAAAGTTCATCCTTCAAAGATTTTGCTTTCTCCTCCAACTCACGATGTTTTCTGGCTTTCTCTTCTAATGATTTTGTCCCCACTTCCAGCCTTTGAGACCTTTCCTTTTATAATTCCAACGAGGCTATAATTGCCTTTTTCTCAAAAGACAGTGACTCATTGGTAGTACGGAGATCACCAAGCTGAGTATAAAGGGTAGATACTTTTTTGAATAATAAGGAATTCAATTCTTGTAATCGGAAGCTTCTTGGGAAGAAGATGTGCATGATCGTTGAAATCAAATAAATGACAACCAATCTTAAAAAAGAATAATACCAAATTAAAACTAAGGGATAAACTAAAATTAGTACTTATGTTGTGGTAAGGCAAGGGAACTTTACCTGAATAAGATGCTGTAAAAGTCTTTCCAAAGATTCCACAAAAAAGAAGGAATATTGTCAGAAGGGCTCGAGAAAGTGAATACGGAAGAATTCAAGACCTTCGTGAGTAATTCCATAAAGCTAATAGAATGAGAAGGTCCCTGACCCAGAGAGTGAGGGAGGGATGTCTTGAAAAGGAGTATCAAGCCCTAAATTCCGATGTAGGAAAGCCATAGATCCTTGGAGAGAAGGACCAGAAACGTCGGCAGTAAAATCTCATGCCAATAGAGTAGTTACGATGGTAATAGTACCAGAAGAAAAACCAGCAAGGGAAGGTACGATAGTTCCAGCCCTTTTGGGCTTTTGAGGAGCAGACGGAGAAAGGGTGGCCTTAGAACTTTTTCTCTTTGTATCTTCCCTGGCCTTCACTAGAGCATCTTCGGCTATAGATTCAATAGACAATGAGTTAGTTTTTGAAGTTGTCATCTCCACTGTCTCCTTAGAAGAAACAGGTAATTCGAAAGCACCTTTGTTAGGCGACAGGGCACATATACTCATGAGATGCACTTTAGGAGGGTCTATTCAAAAGGGGAAAGTGTTAAAGAATTTTATGTCACTATACAAAAAGAAAAAAGGGAATAAGAAACAAAATCAAGAGAGTATCTGGGGCTTTCAGTCTTTCGGTGGCGTTTTGATAAACGCCGCGAGAAAACATGCGACTAAAAATCCATGATTTTTTGTTGCATTTATTTTAACGCCACTATAAAGGCATTTTTGGCAGCGTTTTTCAAACGCCACCATAAATCTTTTTGTAGCGTTTAAAAAACGCCACCAAAAGATTTTTTGGCGCTACTAATAGAATTTCCAACTTTACCCATGTTTTACGGTTGCATTTACTCAACGCCACTATATATATTTCGGTAGCGTTTTTGAAACACTACTAAAAGTTGTTTATTATTTTACACCATTTTTTCATGCTATTATTTCCTGTTAATGATCTATTTTGGTTCTATTATATCAATCAACAATCACTCACATAATCATCATATTCAAATAAGTTAAAAAACACATTAACCATATAATCAAATAAAATATCCATAACCATTCCAATACAATAGTTTTTCGACAAAATGACCGAACTCACATACAATAACCATTTGTATACAAATTTACACATCGGGTACTAATAAATGTTATATCTAACTAGTGCTAACAAAACGTTTGATTACCCATAATTCTTTGTTGCATACACAAGTGAAAGCTAGCATCATCAAGTCCAAATTTGCTCTCTTCAAAAGTCTGATGCCTACACAAGTGAAAGCACAACAGATAGTCAAACAATTACGTTAACTCGTAGGACTTCAAATATGAGATCAAACATCTACAACATTATACAAGTATATCCTACTATAAATGATGTCATATAAATTATCAAAGTTATAAAAAAATGAAATAAAGTCCTTTCTTGAGCTTAAATAGTAGGAATCAATTTTGCACACTTACGAACCCTCCTTTGATAGAATGGTGAATCCAACAACCTGAGCAAGAAAAAAATGACAATGTAAGCACCTAAATTCATAATACTTTTGTAAATTGTAATTTAATGCATAATATGTAAAGCAATTAGTTAACAGTTTAGTTGAAGGTACTAAAATTTTAAGTTTTAAATTTAATTTAAAGTTCTAAGTTAATTTGAAGTTTAAAATTAAAGTTAATTTCAAATTAGAGTTAATTTAAAGTTAATTTAAAGTAAAATTAAAGTTAATTTAAAGTTAATTTAAAGTTTTAAGTTTAAACTTTTAAAAGTTAATTTAATTTTGAATTTAATTTTTAAAAGTTAATTTATTTTATATGTTTTAAGTTTTAAATAAATTAAATTATAAGCCATGATTTTTAAGTTTTAAAAGTTAATTTAAAAGTTTTAAGTTTCAAGTTTTAAAATTTGGAACAGTCATGGGTTTATGGACGAATCATATATGATGTTCTTTACTTCAGTCTGTCAGCCTTTGATTGTCATATATTTGAATTTACTAAAGCTATCTAAGTTGATTTTTTAACTAAGCTTTAAGTTGAGTTGCATAGAGTTAGCCTAATCTCCATGTGCTTAAGGTGACCAAACCAATATACGCAACAAAATCAATGTTAATGTATTGTAATATTAGTAAAAAAAGGCCACTTGCAAATCATGTTTGCAAATCCTGTGTTAAACAGGAAAACATATTCTTGGTCAGTTTCATGCAACTGATCATCGAGTATATAAAAAACATTATTAATTTAAAGAAATATATGTTTTTTTCATGATGTTGTTTTGAAAAACACATACAAGTAACCAAGTAAAAATTAACCTTTTGATTAATTGAAACATTATTATTCATATTAGCTGAAATCTGAAAAGAAACAAGTTTCTAATTCTACATATAAACACAACTATTAAATAAAAACTAAAAAGCTGAATTGCTTATCTTGAGTTTTGCTTCCAAGTACGCTTAACTGGCAGTTATATTTCTATCCATTTTTGAGTTGGCAGTGGAGTCTGTAGCAGTAGTATTATTTTCCATGGTAGAATCAACAGGAACAATAGTCTTCTTTGCTTTGAATCTCCGCCGCCAGGGCTTCCTATTGATAGTCATACTTACCCACTACTATTATATTATATTTGTTTGAATTTTGACTGGAGGATGAAGATGACTCGCTTTACAATTTCCTAATTATTAATCCAGTCACTGTGAAGTGTACAAATGGGATTGATGCGTGAACCCAAGAAGCAGACTGTTGTTGGTTAAATAAGAAAAGAAGCAAGCAATGTCTTTGTGAATAATAATAAAATGATATTTGAGCGGAGCCAGAGCCTGTAGTTACAATTTTGTTTTCCATTTCTTGCTTTATTTCAAAATTTTGTACTATGCTTAAATATAATAAGATTATATCCAAATAGTTGAAAATGAGTAATATAATAAAAAAATTATGCTTCATTCGCTAATTAATACTATCGATTGTCCTCGTTCATTTGTTTTTATAAAGATACCAGAAATTAAATCCTATACTTCTCTAATTTTAGGCAGTACTTAGGGACACAAAGTATGTTCTTGTATAATATTTCTACCTACATGAGTATAACGCATTTGTAATCGAACTCTATCCCACACTAATAAGTCAGTGAAGTATAACTGCATAGGTTTACATAATTCTTACCTTCACATCTCATGTTAACATTGATCCATCATATATTGCATACATAGTAATTTTAGCTCCCAGCTTCTTTTTGATTTTTCAAATTAGTAAACATGAATAACACTCGTATATAATTGACCGGACTATGAACCCCAAAGTGCATTTACCAACTTACAAAAGAACATATAAATTGAAGATGGGAACTGAGCAAATACACGAGCATATAATTTTTTAATTGAACAAATCATTATCGGGTTTTACTCTAAAATAACCAGCGTTTGATAAAACGTATAGATTAGAGGTTGTGGCATTTGTAAATGAAAATCTGATTAGTGGTTGGATAAGAGTTATTAATTAAAGGTTAGTTGTTGTTGCTTTATATCTGTATCTGGGTCTACGTCCACCTTATCTTACGCAACTATTACGTCATGTCCAACTGCTGGATTTTGAAGATTGCAAATGATTTCACTCGTCGATGTAACTCATACGTCCGACGTAACTAAGATAAATCGAACGTATCACTCGTTGTTTGCTTTTCGAAGAGCGTTTTCGTTATCCTTTTACACACCCAAAGTTCAGATCAAATCTGTTATTATTAACTTCATTAAATTTAGGACAAATTTTCAAAAAAGGCTGTTTTTCAAAACCATTTGCACAAATAGGCCAAGTTGAAAACAATTTGCAGATATAGGCTAGTTTTGCCACCTCAGCGATGAGGTGGCCTTTTTTTAAAAAAAAATAACACGGGGCGCATTTGTGAAATGCGCCCCTGTTAATTTACACTGGCGCATCTGCCAAATGCGCCAGTGTAAATGCAGGTCTAAAACCTGGACAGCAAGCTTCATATTCAAATCCAAATACACAAAATTCAAATCCAAACGAACAATCTTAAATGATAACAAACGTTTATCTACATAAAACAAATAAAACTACCAGTAAATAAATTCTAGCATAACATAATTAATATTCGATTACATTCAAATTAAAGTAGAAGTTATAGTTCGGTTACAAAAGCAAACTAATAGTTCGGTTACAAAAGCAAATAAAAATAGGAATACTCATGGTTGAGTAGGATCGTCTTGAGTAGGTGGGGGTTGAGAAGGTCCAGCGTCTTGCGATTGGTGTGTATCTTGCCTTCTTTTAGTTCTTCGCTCTCTAGTCCGCATAGCTTGTTCGGAAGAGCTTGGCCGTGTTAATCGATTTCTAAAAAGTAGTGTGTCAATAAGTTTCTTGAAATCAAGACAACGTGGTTGAACTTCTCGTTCGGGTACTCTACCATGTCCGATATCGTCCAATCCTCTTCCTACCGTCTCTAGTACGTCGACCTACAAGTTGCAGTTATTTATTCAAAATTAGAAACATGATTCAAGTGAACGAACTTAAAATATCACGGTAATGTGAAGATTTACCACGTCTCGCTCAAGCGGTGCACGAGCGGTGTATGCTCGTTCGTGAGCAGTCCGATCTGCAACAATGAATCTTCGAGTAATCGACCAGTACCAAGTCATGTATCTCAAAATAGGAATGGTAGGAAACTGTTGGTGGACGATACGGTTATGTCTATCGTTCCACTGGACGATAGCAAACTCCAAATCTGGCTTTTGTTCGCATGGATCAGGTATGTGTTGATGAAGACCAAACTGTCGCATCACTCGATCAGGAGTATACATTTGTACATCTCGCATGCATATGATAGGTGTCTTACAAAGCCAACTATGCATCCCACTTAGACATATCTGCGGAAGATCGACTAGCACATCCTGTGTGTACGGATTCCATATAACAGCTTCATCTGTTAACATGTCGAGCTGGTCGCGATAGAAAGTGGCCACTTGCTTTGGAGACTCAACCCAACTCCTTGAACCAAACCATCTATACCAATAGTTATACAATTAGAGTTTTATTAGTACAAAAATACACACATGTAAATGTAGTTGTAAATTAACTACCTTGAACTATAAGGTAATGTTCTGTCGATCTGCATGGTAGTCACATTTGGACGGCTAATGGGAAGATGTGTCCATGCCCAAAGCTGCAAAATTTTTAAATACAGTAGAATTAAATATTACATATGAGTGAGTTATAACAAATATATCTATATATTATACCTATAAAAGCGAGAGACAACCAGCTATCGATTTGGATTTCATGAGTGCAGCATTTGTTAACTCATTATATAATGTTGCCAATATAGCACTGCCCCAAGAATATCGTGCACACTCATCCAAATTTCGCAAAAATAATAACCAAAAAAGGTTTAGTCGTCCTTTAGAATGATCGGGAAATAGACGACAAGATATCAAATGTAGAATAACCGCTCTCGCATGATATTCAATTTCTACATCTGAAGCATTCGGTGATGGCTCATCTGCAAACATATTGTGAAGCCATGTCAACTTAACTGTTGCGCCTCTTTTCTCACTTTAAGGTGGAATCACACCTAAACACTGTTGACAAATATCTTCGTAATTACTTAGCTGTCTGATTGTAACAGGATTTCCGTCTACTGTAACACCTAGAAGACAACTAACATCTGCTAATGTGATGGAAATTTCACCAGTAGGAAAATGAAAAGTTGAAGTCTCCGGTCTCCATCTATCTACCAATGAAGTAATTAGTGCATGATCTATTTTGAAAAAACCCAATCTAGATATTTCTCTGAATCTCGCTCTTTGTAATGCAAGTTGAACTCTTGGAGTATTAGACTTGATTAATTTTAATTTGCTTGAATGATCATGACACTCAATTGGCTCATCACTCTACACATTCATAAACAAACACTTGCATCAAGTTCATAAACAAACACTTGCATAAACAAACACTTGCATCATGTTAAATTTAATTTGCTTGAAAAATACCTGCATCAAGTTTCTATTAGTGGTAATTGCATCAAGAATTTGAGTAGAATGTTGGTTCAAATTAGTGGTAATTGCATCTTCAATATGTCTCAACTCCTCTTTTATTACAAATACTTCAATCACTTTCATATTAACGGAAAACATAGCATCGACATCTTCATCATCATTTACGTCGATAGCAGAAGATCCAGAATCAGTAACCCACTTGCTTACTAATCTTACATCATACTCTTGTGAATTAATTTTTGTCACCCTATACACCGTTTCTTTTAGTTCATGATAGGAGCAAAAATTTTTAACCTTTGAACATTTTTGTTTACCACCAACATATACCGTTGTATTGTTTTCTTTTATAGTCAATTTTCCATCAAAGTAGCAAATAATTGGGATGAAATCCGACATACTACACAAGAATTTTAGAACAATCAATTACTACAAAAATACTAATGACATAATAAAGCATAAAAATGAGAGGATGGACATGTGAAAAGTAGAATATGAAAATACCCCAAATTGAGCTAGGGTTTGAGTTTAAAAAATAATTTTACCTTCAAATTGATGCCAAATAGCTGATAGAAGTAATCCGACTAGTAATCCTTGTATATTTTGGAATTTTAAGTAGATGTTGATCAATTTTTGAGCTGAGTGAAAGATAGGTTCGGAATTGGATGTTGGAAAAGAATGTTTTAGTTTGAGTGAAAATAATGAGAGGTACTGCTTTCAGCTCTCTGGTTTGGAGATAATAATTTACACTGGCGCATTTGGTAGATGCGCCAGTGTAAATTACCAAGGGCGCATTTCACAAATGCGCCCCGTGTTATTTTAAAAAAAAAAGGCCACCTCATCGCTGAGGTGGCAAAACTGGCCTATATCTGCAAATTGTTTTCAACTTGGCCTATTTGTACAAATGGTTTTGAAAAACAGTCTCTTTTGAAAATTTGTCCTTAAATTTATTTTCAAATATAAAGGAAGTATTAATGGTGTGTCAGATTTATCTCTAGTATACGATCGAATATTTTTCTTAGCATTATTAAAGAGAATTCGAAAATGAACAGGAAATGGAGGTTTCGGCGTAAGAAAGAAGCAAGTTTTTCGACAAGAAAGCGTCGAACTACCGTAAAATACACGAGTATTTTTTGCAAGTCGAAGAAAATAACCTCCATAGATTGAACAATGAAGCATATAAGCGTGTGCTTATGCATATCTTCACAATGAGAATTTGTCAGCAGGAAACATTAATTGAATTTAAATAGTACCTCAAATGGATCGAACAAAGCTGCACACGGTTAGTATACAATCTTCTACACTTCAAGACTGGATAAAGAGTACGGCGGTAGTATATTCAGTAGGCTGCAAATACAGAAGTTGACATCGATAAATTAATAATTTAAAACAATATATATAATCATTACGCCAATTAGACAAAGCATCCATGGAGTCAATTGCCTAACAGTTTGACAAATAAAGGGAAAAAAGGTATGCTGAGCAAAAAAATCATGAATAATAAGCTAAGATGTACCAAGAGTGTTAGAATTAGAAGCAACATAAAATGACTAAGATTTATGTATGCTAAAGATATACTACTATTGTTTTAAGTAGTATGCATCGTAGCACAGTGCATATTCTTACACATGACCAATGTCGTTGAGTGAAATAAATACATTGTCAGAGTTTATATATCAACTTTTACTAAAAAAATTAATCTATAACAGATACATATTGTAGCAAGAATGTTAAAAATGTAAGTTCATGGAAAAAAATTAACTTTAGAATAATAGTTCAAAAGTATCTTGATGTTATTAGCAGTTAAAAGACATTCACAAATACACAAATAAAAATGAAATGAAACTAAGCAATCTGTTGTTTTTGTCAGCCTCCGCATAAGGACGTTAAAATAAAAAATACAATGGGGGCTAGAGCTGTGACCAATAAATCAGAGAAATAAGCAAAATCGTGGGAAGTACTGCAGCGTAAAAGTAAATTAAAAAAAATTAGAATATGAAGGAAATAGAAAAAAAATGAGAACAAAGTATTTTGTTAAAGGTAAAAGTCAAAAAAACTAAAGGAAGAAATGACCTTGGTAACGGATAGCAGGCAAGCTTAACTAAGTTTGGCAAAATTGAAATGTATTATATTTCGTAGAATCTCTTTCATATGATGATGCAGAAGGTAAAAAAAACAGATGAACACTATATGTTAATTGTAATAAGTCAATGAACTAATTTGGGATCAAGTTGAACATCAGCATTCCTGAAAATTCTTATAAGTAAGTTTTTTTTATATCTTACAATATTTCTAGAATGTAAGAAGTAGGCAGTACAGTGACATGCTTTGGTATATATATATCATACAGAAGTAAAACATAATGGCATACATATGTAGTTTCAGTAAAGCAAAACATATCAAGAAAAACAAATTTGGTAAGTACAAAGGAACTCAATACACAAACAGTCAAACTTAGTTTTCATATATACCCACATCGTACCAACCAATAAAGAATATAACGTGCCAGATTGTTTTAGTTTATTTCAGTGTGTCACGGTTATTAGTATAGCTTTGGAATGAACATAACAACAACAAAATTGACTGGACTATGAACCTGGAAGGGCATTTACCAACTTATACCCAAAAGAACATATAAATTGAAGATGTGAATTGAGCAAATACAGGAGGTTCGAAGTTCCCAATTGTCGCAGCAGCGATAGGACGGAGCTACGGTCGTCGAAAATCAGATCAACGTGTTACAGTTAGCAGTATAGCTTGGGAACGAAGATAACAACAACAAAATTGACCGGACTATGAACCCGAAAGTGCATTTACCAACTTACAAAAGAACATATAAATTGAAGATGGGAACTGAGCAAATACACGAGCAAATACCTCTAAACTCAAACTCGCCTTCGTCTCTTACAGCAGCGCCTCCTCGAATTGATCCACCACCGCTCCACTTGAAATCACCTTCACCGCCTTCGCATTCATTCCACAATCACCTAAATCCAGTTCGAAGTTTGGGTTGGGGGTTTTGATTTTGGTAATTGGGATTTTGATTCGCGAAACTTGGAATTCTGCTTTTAAAATAGCGTTTGCTTTATTTTAGTTCGGTCGCAGTTTTTGAATTAGGAAAATTAGGGCTTGTGGAGTAAATTGGAAGAGACGAATAATTTTTTTTAAGTGGAGTAGTTTTAGAAGAAGAAAAAGTGGTAAAGGAAATTTGAGCGGCCACAAAAAACTTTAGCAAAAAATTCCACGAATTACTGGCAGGAGAATTAGCTGTGTTTCTTTGTTTATTTTTATATTGTAAAATTACCAACAGTTGCACAAAATTTAAAACGCCACCAATTAATGCAACTAAAAATAGTTTTTCTTGTAGTGCTTCCAGCTTGAGTTTTTTTAATAGAATAAACGAAGAATTGATGTAACTGTAGAAGTTAGGATTCAGTTGAATGGGAGCGATATTTAGAAAGGATAAGTCATTATGGATAATGGAGTTGAAGGGTAGGTAAAATGAGTGATAAATGTGGAGGAGTTAAAGCGAAGAACCCTTTAGAAGTAGTATTAATTCGATCATTTGGGCCTAGAACCCTTTTTTCGATTCCTGAAATACCAAAAAGGTGGAGGATAGAGTCGATTCTTCTTACTTCATGAAGTAGGATTGATGAGAAGTGTAAACCTTTTCCTCGGAAGAACTTGTAGGTTTGGGAGACTTAGGAAATTTTAATCTCCTTTAGAAGTCGATTTCTTATCTCCATCCATGATACCTAAACAACATTAATTGTTAAAATGAAACTCCAAAAGTAAAATGAGAGATCTTCCTTGGGTTGTGAAATAATAATAATAAATAAAGAGAATGATAATAATAAGATCATCAGGTAAAACAAACTTACTATAAACACTGGAATATAAAGAAACCCACACATACACGTATTAACATAACATTCATATGGTAAAGTATACGGATATATAAAACACATGCATGTATCAAAATATACATATGATGATCAAGACTTCTTAGCTTTTTTATGAAAAGTATTATAGGTAGGGGTGATTATGTGGGTAACTCCTAAGAAAAGAAACTATATATAACAAATGGGGTATAAGTGCTGACTATTAAACAATAAATTATACATAATAAATTACTTGACTTTTGAATAATAAGCCACTACAAATAAAGTCAAATTGAAAAATAATAACTAGTTGCATGTTTTCATGCCATCGTGTGATAACTTAATGATAAAATATATGAATGCATAAAATGACTAATAATTGAGCGATCGTGTTACAACTTAAGGACAAACATTGGTTATCAAGATATTAGTCAACGTGTATAAAGCTCTTGTGTATGAAAATTAGAGTTAAACCCAAAAAACGACCGTCGTGGATAAATTTTGAAATAAAACTCTCTCATGCTAAACTTAAAAATAACCATCGTAAGAAGAACTAAAGGGCAAGGTTTTCGCATTGTTAAACCAAAAGGATTAGATTTCATGCGAAAGAAGGGAAGACTGATGTGTATCAAATTCAAATGTAACCATCATGAATTAAAATCAACAAGCATCGTGAGTCAATATGAAAACATATAAGGCTTTTATGAGTAAAGCCTCACAGTCCTCGCATTCAGAACTCTTCACAATAAGTTTGAGCGCAGTCATCGTGAGTAAACTAAAAGACATGGTTCTCATGTAGCAAACCAAGTTATCATAAAAAAAAGAGGAACTTTCGTAAGATAAATGAATTTAGCTCTCGTGAGTAAAATATGAAGATAAAGCCTTAGCATAGATTGCATACGAAGGCTTAGCTTTTGTATACCAAGTCTTCAAATGGATGCCTATCACACGTAGATGGTTCAAGTTCTTTAACGAATGGGTAAATAAACCATAAAACCCAAAACCCTTAAACAAGAAAATAGTGGGTTAAGCAATTAAATTTAGATCAAAATGGCAACTATAGAAGAAAATGTGAGGAAATCACCAAGATCGAAATGAATAACTAGGACCAATAAAATTCTTAAAAATTAATATTAACCAAATCAAATTAAAGGCCATGTCAACAAAGTGAATAGGTAAATGAATCAATAAAATAATTATTTACCATGAGAAAATCGCAAAAAGAAAAGATCTGATTTGGGAAAGATAGCGATAATGGGTGAATTTCTATAAAGCATGTAAAAGGAGAAAAAGGAGGAAGAGTACTATTTATAGAAAGAAAGGAAAGGGAAAGGTAGCCGTTAGATTGAGAGAAAAGAAACATCAACAGTTAGATGAATGAAATTAAGAATATGAAGCATTATTTATACTAAAATATAAACCATTATTATGAAAAGAGGGGGAAGGCAAATGTTATACCCTAAATATAATTAACTATCACATGACAATTGCA
This sequence comes from Allium fistulosum, assembly GCA_030737815.1. Taxonomy (NCBI): domain Eukaryota; kingdom Viridiplantae; phylum Streptophyta; class Magnoliopsida; order Asparagales; family Amaryllidaceae; genus Allium; species Allium fistulosum. The sequence goes on from CM060903.1 coordinate 1,460,741,179, forward strand.
AAGGAGTGAGCAATTGTGAAAATTTTCTTAAAAACATTATGGAGGGTTCCTTTATAACTATCGCGAAGAGTTTCTCATGAGCCATCGAAAAGAGTCCTATAAAGACATTATAGAGTATTCCTTTAAAGTCACCACGAAGAGTTCCTCGTAAGCCATCATGGAGAGTCCCTTAAAGACATTATAGAGTGTTTCTTCAAAGTCATTGTAAAGAGTTCCTCATAAGCCATCGTGGAGAGTTCCTTAAAGCCATTGCGAGTGTTCCTACAAAAGCTATCGAATGGTGACTAACACCATCACATGGTAAGAATCAAAACCATCATGACAATTGGAGTGGAAGCCTTTGTAGAGCGATTTGTAGAAGCTTCCATGTGATAACTTTAAACACGAAAAAATAGAGCCATCGTGACGTGTTTACTGAAGCCATTGTAATAAGGAGAATCAAAGTCATCGTGAATATTCAATAATCCCATTGTGTGTCATTATCAAAGTCATCATAGGGTATTTCATAAATTTGTTACGTAGTATATTGAACTCATCGTGATAGTTCTTGAAGCAATTGTTAGACAGGGAAGAAGTGCCATCGTGGGGAGTTCTATGAGGCCTTCACATGCTATTTATAAATGATAAAACAATGTTGTCGTGTGAGGTTTAGTAAGACATCGTGTACCATATTTGAATGATGAATCAAAGAGGTCATAGGGAGTTCCAAAAGGCTATCATAGGTTATCGTGCACACCTTGAAGTGATAAATCCAAGCTATCGTGGTGAGTTAGAGCTATCGCATGTCATTTTGAAACAGCAAATTGAAGCCATTGTGGAAGGTTTCTTGAAAGCTATCGCATACAATTATGAATCAAAGTCCATCGAAAACAAGTGCGCCACATGTCAATCGAGTCATGTGCCATGTAGATCAATCATGACCCTCTATTGGAGTGTCTTGTATCAAGAATCCAACGGCACAAATTCTCTATAAATTGACATGCACTCCATCTAGAAAGGGGTTGAATTTTCCTAGATCTTTTTCTTCTTGATTTTTATTTTTCACCCAACTTAGTAAATAAAGATTTCAATTGGGAATTCATGTCCTTTAGGGAATATTGTAATTGAGGATTTATGATAAAAACTTTCATTTGACATAATTTGCATTATTACATCATTGGATATTCGGAATTCATGTGTTGTAAGACTCTCATGTTGAACATACCAAAGTACACTACTATGGATTCTACTATGATTACGGTCTTTGTCCATTCCCACTTGCTTTGACTTAATTGCCTATCCCAACCTTTACTCTAACAAGTAACTATCAATAAAAAAGTGGTAGATATATTACGACAATAAGACGATGAGGTAATCATTATTTGTAACCTTTTAAGTTGAGTTTTAATATTTGAACTTTATCATTTGAACTTAACTTTTGATTTCTTAAATTTGATATATTTTTCTCAGGCTTAATTTTTCTTTTCTAATTTTAAAATTATTAATGTGTTTTGATATTTTACTAAAAAAAACCTTAAGCTTTCTAAATTAGAGTAATAAAAACAAATTTTGTATTTAAATTTTGATAATTTTATAAATGTGAACATCGGTGAACATATTGGATAGAGTAGTTTTCTTTAAATCCAGATCATAATTTTAACAAGTTGATGGATAAAATGCCATAGTTCTATATTAGTTAGAGAAGTTTTCTTCAAATCTAGATTACAAATTTAACAAATTGATGGGAAAAAGTTGCAGTTCAACATTAGTTAGTGCATTTTTCTTCAAATCTTAATATTTGCTTTTCTTCAATATTGTTAGTTCCATTTTCTACATTGAAATTTGGTTGAGATTCTTAACACATTTTCTTCATAAGATATTACCTTATTTTGCGATATCATTTGTGTAATCATGATAATCATTTACAAAGCAAGTACCTACTAAAAACTTATAAAACTGTAAAAGTTTATTTTTTGAAAAGAAAATTTTAGAGTCTTCCAAAAACCCTCAAAACTGTAAATGACAATTGAGTAAAGTGATGAAAGAAAACTTATTAAACCAAAATAGTAAAAGTGTCAGAGGCTACATTTGGAAGTCTGGTGTAAGAATTAAAATAATACAATAAAATAAAATGCGAAAACAAACTAAGCATATCAAAGTAAAGTATTAAGATTATTCAGACCAACTCATTATTATTCACAAACTTTGTATGAAAAAAAATTAGGTTGAAGATGTTATATTGAATATTAGATCGTAAATGTTTAAAGGGGAAAATAAGATTAAAGGAAGTAGCTAAAAGCTAGTATCCATGACCGATGCTCTATTAAGGACATCGTTTAAAACCCAAATTTATTTGTGGAAGAATCTAGAGAAAGAGGATAGGTATCAGAACGTGAGTGGCTTTGAACCATTACCAACCATAAACTTATGTAGTTCCCCTCCCTCTCTTCCTTTTGCACCGAACGAACAATTTACGCATCCAGATAACCCTAACCAACCACAGAACCTGTTAAAAAAACAGTGTAAGGATTTAAAATGGTGACGCTTCCACAATTTTAAATAATTTACATCTTCATAGCCGCCACCACTTATTCCCCTTCCTCCTTCCTTACTCTCATTTTGCACTCGGCCAAGAGAGGAAAAAATCCTTGTTTCACCATTTTTTACCACAAACCTCCAAATTATAGCAAAAATACACAAATTAAATCTTGTTTTTGAGATTTACACATGTTGAAATGTCTATGTTATCCATAAAATATAAATGAAGATAAAGAAGGCCCTTCAGAAAGCTTTCGCATGGATAAAGAGCAGCAGGAAAAGTCACCTTATGATGGAGTCGAAAGGATTGTTCAATGCTAATAAAGAAGAGCGCGTAGGAACTTTGGAACAAGGCTTCTGCAAGTATGAAGGAAAGAATTACTAAGGCACAACAAAGCGGCTAGGTGCAATACCACCAAACACCTTTCGGCTGGGATAGAAGAATAGCTCTGCAATTAGTCATTATAAAAAAGGCTAAAGAAAAGGAGTTCAAATCAAACCTTTCAAATTAGTCAAAAGGATGTTGTTACACTAAAAATCAACCTTTCGACTAAAACGAAAGGTCTATCAGCAAGAGCAAAGGAAGAGAAACACATCCCAAACCTTTCGAATGAGTCAAAGGGAAGCAATCATCAAATTTCATTAGCATCAAACCTTTCAAAGGAGTTGAAAGGTTCTGTCTCTAGTATCCAAAGTGTTCTTACCTTTCGAAGGGGATGAAGAAGTCAAAGCAAGTGTGAGCAAGTACTTAACGACCTTTTCGAAAGCATAATAAGCCTTTCGAACCGGTTGAAGCACATCCAGGATGTGACGCCCCACCTCTATACCCACGCTAGCCAAGAATACTACGGAGTAATGCCGTCAACTAGCGCGGAGAATAAGGCTGTTGAGGAGCGACCATCCGTGTAATTACTTTGTGCGAGTACCGATATGTCAGATAGTATAACATGCATTTCATTTCAAGAGGAAATCCGACATACCGATACATACTCAATGCTACTACATGGTGGCTATAATATCTTCGGAAACAAATATAGAAATAAATATAACACAAATCAGTCACAGAAGTTCATATCTCAAAGGCGGAAACAGATATGAATATAACACATAAAAGTGTACATCAGAGTGGTGGTCATAAAAGATCCACAATATCACAAAGAATAGATACAAGTGCTAGACAAAAGAATAAGTATACATCATGGAGTCTATATCACGAATGTATAACAACAACAAAAACTACAAATGTAATGTAGTTAGACAAAAGTCAGAAGATGATCCCAGACGAGGAGTCAAGCAGAAGCACCTGTAGCATCTCGGTGTGACCCGAGTATTATTTAATAAGAAAATAATAAACGGATCAGTCTAACTATAAATATCAGATTAAAATGAGATAGAATATGAGATATGACAAAAGACGTATGATAACATTAATGCCTTACTATAACTAGTATGCATGTAAAACACCAAAATCATACAATACCTCAATAATCTCAAAACACAGAAAAGAACGTCATATTCTTTAGTTTATTCACCAAACACGAAAATATTGACTATAATAGCAATGCCAATCACAAAAGTTAACGACACACAAATTCACCAATACACAAATATTGATAGAGCTTATCAATGTAAATCACGAAAATTGGTGAAGCACAAGTTCTAGAAATCATCCACGAGAAATCCAGAAATCACAATAAAAAGAGGGGGGAGGCCTATCACAAAACGAGAGCATGAAAACTCTCAACACGTTTATCACAAAACGGAACGCTATTCCATGGTTGCTAACCATTAATTTTGAGCCGAGGCTCCATAAAACGGCCCGAAGACCATGGGTCGCTACCCCGCCAAATTGAACCGAAGTTCCACAGAAACGGGGTTTAGTCTCCCTCGCAGACAAATAGACATCGCGCATCGCTAGTCTAAATCACAAAATGATCGACATCGATCAATAAAAGTGTGAATTACACTAAGCTAGTAAATATATGAGTTTAGCTTCATGTCTCATAACCACTAGCTTAACTTAAATATTTACGAACAAATTGTAGATTTCCACTCGAAAATTGTCACAAGATTTTCAATCGAACAAGTCCATAAATTAACCGACGAAGTAAACGCAAGCGTTTCATACCACTTGTCTTGCTAAGCCGTTTAATTAGATTTTCTCATACGAATTAGGTAAAGGTTTGTATATACTAATAGATTAGAAAACGGTTTTATAAACGAACTTTGTATTAAAAATAGAGTTGAAATCTTTTAGTAAAAGAGTTTGAATATTTACTACTAGTATAAAAACCTTTGTGTTTTAAATTGACAAAGCACAGAAATGATTGTAGAAACAATCAACCATCCAAAAATTCACATACGAAGACGTGAATCAAATCCAGAGAAATCGTAGCCGAATCCATCTAAATGGATATACCCAAAAATCCCGAAATAGAAGTCATCAAAATCGATAACAAATGATAACAACAAAACGGAGAATCAAGAATCGATTAAAAATTGGAAACTCAAACACAAAAGACAAAATAGGCAGAGACAGCAGATTCAGTCGACTGGACCAGGGTGGTCAGTCGACTGACACAAATCCTGGAAACTTTCTGTTTCCGGGCTCGGTCGACTGAGCCAGGGTGGTCGATCGACTGAATCATGCCTGGAAACTTTCTGTTTCCAGGCTAATGCCTGGAAACTTTCTGTTTCCAGGCTCGGTCGACTGACCCAGAGTGGTCGGTCGACTGATACTGGAAATTCCAGTATTCTCAGCCTAGCCCCCAAGGGACAAAATCCCAAACAATTGGCGAACGAACGAGCGATGGGTGCTAGGGGTTTACGCCACTCGGCAACCAGCCCTATAGGCTCTTCGATACGCCACCAAAAACATGTTCACAAATCAATTCAAACCAAAAGCAATTGAACATGAATATGTGTTAGGAACTCATACCTAACATCAATGATAGAAATAGACATAGATGTGAGATAAAAATCTCACCTTTTTACACAAAAACAAGGAAGGAGAAGCTTGAAAACAAAGGAGGATCAACCACTCTTCAATCCCAACACAAGAAGCTTGAATTTAAGCTTAAAAGAGAAACATTTCTTAAGTTAGGTTTAGGAATTTCTGAAATTGAAAGGAGAACGAGTTGGGGAAGAAGAAGAGAAGGCTTACCAAAGCTTCTTCTTGAATTTGGAGCTAGAACTTGATTTGAAAATTGGAAACTAGGGCTTAGGATTTTTAATTCTCTATCTCTTCCCCCATTATTCTCTTTAGAACTGAAAAGATAAGGAAGAGGGGATGAATGAAGAGAGGTGGTTCAGTTTTGGGTATTAAGTTGGCTAGTGGGCTGAACCCAAACCCAAAGTGAAAAAGGTTAAATTTTTAGCTAGCTCCAAACATATCAATGTTTATACTCAAAAAGGTAGCAAACGGAATTTTGAACTCAATGGAAGAGGTCCCGAGTCCCAATTCGACGGTTTGCAAAAAGTAACTTTTTGGACTAAAATCCGACTAACGATACCATATTTAAATAAAAACATTTAAATAGATAATTGTAAAATATGCGGGTTGTTACAGGCTCCCCTCCTTAAAGAAATTGCATCCTCGCAATCATAAGAAATATTTGAACAAAAAGTAACAACCATAAAAGCATATCAACACAAAATAAGAAATGTGAAATAAGAAGTTCACCTAAAAGAGCTCAAGAGAGTAAGTCCGGATGTGTTCGCTCGATGAATCCTCTAGATTCCCAAGAGCAATCCTTAGGATTTGAGGACCATTGAACTTTCACAAGCGGGACATCTTTATTTCGAAGGCGTATAACCTCCGAAGCAATAACACGAATAGGATGTTGCTCATATGTTAAATTAGGCGAAACTTCAATTTCTTCAACAACACCGGGCTCGAGAATAGAATCGGAATCTCGAAGGCATTTCCGTAATTGAGAAACATGAAACACGTCATAAATAGCAGAAAATTGAGCCGGTAACGAAAGGCGATAAGCCACGGAACCAATGCGTTCGGTGATGGGAAATGGGCCAATATATCAAGGTGCTAATTTTCCCGATCGACTGAAACACACAACACTCTTCATAGGTGAAACACGAATGAACACAAAATCTCCCACAGAAAATTCTAATTTCCTTCTTCGATTATCGGCATAAGATTTTTGTCTACTTTGAGCTTCTTTCATCCTATGACGAATAAGGTCAATCTTTTCTGTGGCATCACGAATAAAATCTGGTCCTAAAACCAGCTTCTCACCGGCTTCAAGCCAACACAAAGGAGATCGGCATGGCCTTCCGTATAGTGCCTCGAAAGGTGCCATACCAATACTAGATTGGAAGCTATTATTATAGGAAAATTCAACAAGAGAAATATGATCTTCCCAACTTCCACCAAAGTCAAGAACACAAGCACGAAGAAGATCTTCAAGAGTTTGATTCACACGCTCGGTTTGTCCATCGGACTGCGGATGATAAGCGGTGCTAAAATTAAGCTTCATTCCCAAAGCTTTTTGAAGACTCTTCCAAATCCACTAGTAAACAATGGATCACGATCACTAACAATAGAAGTAGGAACACCATGCAATTTAACAATTTCTTTAATAAAGAGTTTGGCCAAAAGAGGAACGGTCCGATTAGACCGAACGGGAATAAAATGGGCGGATTTAGTAAGTCTATCAACTATCACCCACAAGCTATCATGACCCGAACGAGAACGGGGAAGGCCATCAATAAAATCCATGGAAATATGATCCCACTTCCACATTGGGATGTCTAAAGGTTGCAATAACCCACCGGGCCTTTGATGCTTGGCCTTAATGAGTTGGCAAGTCATGCAACGCTTAACGAAGTTAGCGATATCAAATTTCATTCCCTCCCAATAATAAAGTCTCTTCATATCCGCGTACATTTTACTACTACCGAGATGAATGGTGAATTTAGAATGATGGGAATCTTCTAATATGTCTTTGCGAAGATCACTAATATTTGGTACGACAAGTCTACCAAATTTTCGAATACCGCCACGAGAATCAATATCAAAGTCTTTCATACCTTCAATATCAATTTTATCCCTCAAATTTTGGCCAAGAAGAACTAATTCGGGATCTAGTTTTTGAACTTCAAGAATGCGGTCCAAAAGAGATGGATGAGCCTCAAGGCTACATAAAACAAGAGATGAACATAAATCGGATACACGATCTCGAATCTCACAAGTAGACAAAGTCTCGAGATCGTTCCATTCGGATATCATCATAGAAATAACCGCTTGTTGCTTTTGGCTAAGGGCGTCGGCAACACGATTTCCCCTTCCGTGAGTATAAAGAATATCAAGATCATAAGATGCCAGGAACTCGAGCCAACGTTGTTGACGCAAATTAAGTTCCTTTTGAGAAAATAAATACTTCAAAGATTTGTGATCGGTGTAGAGAACAAATTTCTCTCCCAAAAGATAATGGCGCCAAATTCTAAGGGCGAAAACAATAGCCGCGAGCTCTAAACCATGAGTGGCATATCTAGTCTCGGCAGGCTTTAATTGCCTAGAAGCATATGCAATAACATGTTCCTTTTGCATGAGAACGGCTCCAAAACCAACATGACTAGAATCGGTATAAACAATAAAATCTTGGTTCCTATCGGGAATCACAAGAATAGGAGCATCAGAAAGGAGTTCTTTTAATTTTTGAAATGAAGCTTCACATTTGTCTAACCAAATGTATTTAATTCCCTTCTTTGTCAAATTAGTAAGAGGTACGGAAATCTTAGAAAAACCTTTTATGAACCGACGGTAATAGCCCGCCAATCCGAGAAAGCTAAGAATTGCCGTCACACTCTCCGATCTCTTCCAGTTTTGAATCGATTCAATCTTTGAAGGATCCACGGAAATTCCGGATTCAGAAATGATATGTCCCAAAAATTTCACACGAGATTGCCAAAAGTGGCATTTAGAAAATTTTGCTTTCAATTGGTTGCTCCTAAGAGTTTCCAACACAATCCGAAAATGCTCTTCATGTTCTTCCTCGGTTTTTGAATACACAAGAATATCATCAATAAAGATGAGAACAAATCGATCGAGGAAATATTTAAAAACTCGATTCATAAGGTCAACAAAATAAGCTGGAGCATTCGTCAAGCCAAATGGCATAACAAGCCATTCATACGATCCATAACGAGTATGGAATGATGTCAAAGGAATACTATCCTCTGCAATACGAAGCTGATGAAAACCTGTTGCTAAGTCCAATTTTGAAAAGACTCTAGCACCACTAAGTTGATCAAATAGATCATCAATCCGAGGCAATGGATATTTATTCTTGATAGTGAGACCATTAAGCTTGCAGTAGTCAACGCAAAGCCTAAGTGTACCATCAGATTTCTTCACAAAAATAGCCGAAGCTCCCCATGGAGAGGAACTAGATTGAATAAATTTCCTCGTCTCCAATTCAGATAATTGTTTGCGCATCTCCTCATTTTCCTTATTGGACATGCGGTAAGGAGGATGAGTGATAGGTTGAGCTCCAGGGATAAGATTAATTCTGAACTCAATTGCTCGCTTAGGTGGTAACCCTAGAACGGGCTCAAATATGTCGGAAAATTCACGAACAACGTGAATAAGAGAAATGACATCTTCCTCATCATCGTTATCGTCATCACGAGGGTTTAGAGAATATAAGGATGCTTCCAAAGTAGAATCTGAATCTTTAAGAACAACAGAAACCTGCTTAACAGATTGAGGATGTCGAAGATAAATAGTCCGCTCAGGACATAGGATATGAGCTTCATAACGGTTAAGCCAATCCATTCCCAAAATCATCCCAAAGCCTAAGTAACGCATGACATGCAAATCGGCTAGGAAAGGAAAATCACATAAAACAATCTCGACATCTTTACACAATAAAATGAGTGTTGCGGATCCACCAACCGGATTCGCAATCCTCAGAGAAGTCATCAAGCCAATAACATTCAAAGACAAAGCATCAACAAGTTCTTTTGATATAAAAGAGTGAGATGCACCCGTATCAAAAAGAACTCAAATAGGAAATTCACGAAATATAATAATGCCATCAAGGATAGAATGAGAAATACCTTGACCACGAGGAGTGTTAGCAGGGGCATGTACAACATTTAGCTTGCCCTCCCTCTTGGCTTGAAGTTTGGGACATGCAGACAAATAATGATCTGGGCTTTTGCAATAGCGACAAGCATGGGGCTTTGAACACTTATTCGAATAATGGTCCTTAGAACCACAGTTGTAGCATTGCCTATGACTAGAGGTAGAAGTCTTTGCTACCGAAGCTGCTTGCTTCCCCTTTTTGTTGGGATAAGGACCTTTGAATTTATTAGGCCTCTTCTTGTTGTTGTTGGAGCTCGGTTTGGCACTCCCAACTTCAACATCACTCTCCATATCGGCCTCTTCAAGTCGAAGAGCGATATCAATGAGTTGATCAAAAGAAACTTCTAATTTTAGAAGTAATGGCTTCTTGAGATTTTTGTTCAAACCATAGACAAATCTTTGGTTCTTCTTCAATGGGGTGTTTATGTATTCGACCCCGTATTTAGAAAGTGACTCAAAGGATGCGACATAATCTGCCACGGAGGATTCACCTTGAACAAGGGTCTATGAAACGACGGGCCAAAGTCACCTTCTCAGCTTCTGGCACAAACTTTAATTCGAATCGTTCCCGGAATTGCTCCCAAGTAAGATCCGTTTCATTAATTTCACAAATCAGAAGCTCATACCAGTCTAATGCTCTTTCTTGGAGCATACTAGAGGCCACCTGAACTCGGTGAAGATCAATAAGATTCATGCGAGAAAAAATGCGATCGCATGTTCTTAGCCAAGCCTGGACTTCAATAATGGTTTCAGAACCTTTGAATGGCTTTCCACCCAAGTTGGTATAATCGTTGCACAAGCATGCAAATCCAGACTTAGGGTGAGTAGGCTCCGGAATAGAACCGACTGCTTGAGCATTCTTTACAAGATCCAGAAGCTGCTGGGCAGACATAAAAACTCCATCCCGGGGAGTAGCACTGGATTGACCGGCGCTGGGTCGGCCTGGTCTAACCATTTCCCTTCTTTAAGAAAGAAAGAAAGAAAAAGATAAGGTTATTCTCAAAACAAATATCAAGCAAACTTGATTGATAAAACAAGGAATCATAAAAGAAAATAGGATAAAACGGGTCCAATTTACTCGAATAAAATCCTAAGGCATGACTCCTAAGAAGGACTTAGGACAATGATCCTTGTTAGATTATTCTACATTGTTCCGAAGTTTGGCTCTGATACCAAGCTGTGACGCCCCACCTCTATACCCACGCTAGCCAAGAATACTACAGAGTAATGCCGTCAACTAGCGCAGAGAATAAGGCTGTTAAGGAGCAACCATCCGTGTAATTACTTTGTGCGAGTACCGATATGTCAGATAGTATAACATGCATTTCATTTCAAGAGGAAATCCGACATACCGTTACATACTCAATGCTACTACATGGTGGCTATAATATCTTCGGAAACAAATATAGAAATAAATATAACACAAATCAGTCACAGAAGTTCATATCTCAAAGGCGGAAATAGATATGAATATAACACATAAAAGTGTACATCAGAGTGGTGGTCATAAAAGATCCACAATATCACAAAGAATAGATACAAGTGCTAGACAAAAGAATAAGTATACATCATGGAGTCTATATCACGAATGTATAACAACAACAAAAACTACAAATGTAATGTAGTTAGACAAAAGTCAGAAGATGATCCCAGACAAGGAGTCAAGCAGAAGCACCTGTAGCATCTCGGTCTGACCCGAGTATTATTTAATAAGAAAATAATAAACGGATCAGTCTAACTATAAATATCAGATTAAAATGAGATAGAATATGAGATATGACAAAAGACGTATGATAACATTAATGCCTTACTATAACTAGTATGCATGTAAAACACCAAAATCATACAATACCTCAATAATCTCAAAACACAGAAAAGAACGTCATATTCTTTAGTTTATTCACCAAACACGAAAATATTGACTATAATAGCAATGCCAATCACAAAAGTTAACGACACACAAATTCACCAATACACAAATATTGATAGAGCTTATCAATGTAAATCACGAAAATTGGTGAAGCACAAGTTCTAGAAATCATCCACGAGAAATCCAGAAATCACAATAAAAAGAGGGGGGAGGCCTATCACAAAACGAGAGCATGAAAACTCTCAACACGTTTATCACAAAACGGAACGCTATTCCATGGTTGCTAACCATTAATTTTGAGCCGAGGCTCCACAAAACGGCCCGAAGACCATGGATCGCTACCCCGCCAAATTGAACCGAAGTTCCACAGAAACGGGGTTTAGTCTCCCTCGCAGACAAATAGACATCGCGCATCGCTAGTCTAAATCACAAAATGATTGACATCGATCAATAAAAGTGTGAATTACACTAAGCTAGTAAATATATGAGTTTAGCTTCATGTCCCATAACCACTAGCTTAACTTAAATATTTACGAACAAATTGTAGATTTTCACTCGAAAATTGTCACAAGATTTTCAATCGAACAAGTCCATAAATTAACCGGCGAAGTAAACGCAAGCGTTTCATACCACTTGTTTTGCTAAGCCGTTTAATTAGATTTTCTCATACGAATTAGGTAAAGGTTTGTATATACTAATAGATTAGAAAACGGTTTTATAAACGAACTTTGTATTAAAAATAGAGTTGAAATCATTTTAGTAAAAGAGTTTGAATATTTACTACTAGTATAAAAACCTTTGTGTTTTAAAGTGACAAAGCACAGAAATGATTGTAGAAACAATCAACCATCCAAAAATTCACATACGAAGACGTGAATCAAATCCAGAGAAATCGATGTCGAATCCATCTAAATGGATATACCCAAAAATCCCGAAATAGAAGTCATCAAAATCGATAACAAATGATAACAACAAAACGGAGAATCAAGAATCGATTAAAAATTGGAAACTCAAACACAAAAGACAAAATAGGCAGAGACAGCAGATTCAGTCGACTGGACTAGGGTGGTCAGTCGACTGACACAAATCCTGGAAACTTTCTGTTTCCGAGCTCGGTCGACTGAGCCAGGGTGGTCGGTCGACTGAATCATGCCTGGAACCTTTCTGTTTCCAGGCTAATGCCTGGAAACTTTTTGTTTCCAGGCTCGGTCGACTGACCCAGAGTGGTCGGTCGACTGATACTGGAAATTCCAGTATTCTCAGCCTAGCCCCCAAGGGACAAAATCCCAAACAATTGGCGAACGAACGAGCGATGGGCGCTAGGGGTTTACGCCACTCGGCAACCCAGTCCTATAGGCTCTTCGATACGCCACCAAAAACATGTTCACAAATCAATTCAAACCAAAAGCAATTGAACATGAATATGTGTTAGGAACTCATCCTAACATCAATGATAGAAATAGACATAGATGTGAGATAAAAATCTCACCTTTTTACACAAAAACAAGGAAGGAGAAGCTTGAAAACAAAGGAGGATCAACCACTCTTCAATCCCAACTCAAGAAGCTTGAATTTAAGCTTAAAAGAGAAACATTTCCTAAGTTAGGTTTAGGAATTTCTGAAATTGAAAGGAGAACGAGTTAGTTTTTGAAGTTGTCATCTCCACTGTCTCCTTAGAAGAAACAGGTAATTCGAAAGCACCTTTGTTAGGCAACAGGGCACCTATACCCATGAGATGCACTTCAGGAGGGTCTATTCAAACGGGTAAAGTGTTAAAGAATTTTACTTCACTATACAAAAAGAAAAAAGGGAATAAGAAACAAATTCAAGAGAGTATCTGGGGCTTTCAATCGTTGGGCGTTGCATTGGAGAAAGTGCGGCAAACACGTCCAACTTATCGACAGCAAGGTTTTGTGGATTATTTCATTTCTTTTTCATCATGGGGATTTCACCCAAGACTCGATGGGTTGGAAAAATCATAAAATACTTCATGAATTTCTCTTCAGTAAGAAGCCTCAACCGAATCCTCGAGAATGCTGTAGCATTCCCAATGCCAGGGATCCTAGCCAAAAGACGAGGATCGATGTTCTTCGATTCAGTTGCTAGCATTCACCATAAAAAACATAGATCGATAAAAACAAATATAAGTAGTAAGTAAATGAAAAAAATCTAGCAAGAATACATAACTAGGACCCAGAACTTTCCAGTAATATCTGAAGAATAACATCTCATGAAGAGGAACTGGTGACTCCAATCCCGTGGCCTACTAATAAACTCAGTTACTATGCCACTACCGACAGAATTGAGATAATAGACAAAACCGTTGGGTTGATTCTTCATCTTTTGAAAAATAACTAGAGACCAAAGGATAGAGGGATTCATCTCTTCCAACTTGAGTTTTTTGAATATAATTAACAAAGAATTGATGTAACTGTAGAAGTTAGGATTCAGTTGAATGGGAGCGATCTTTAGGAAGGACAAGACACTATGGATAATGGAGTTGAAGGGTAGGTAAAATGAGTGATAAATGTGGAGGAGTTAAAGCGAAGAACCCTTTAGGAGGAGTATTAGTTCGATCATTTGGGCCTAGAACCCTTATTTCGATTCCTGAAATACCAGAGGATAGAATCGATTCTTCTTACTTCATGAAGTAGGATTGATGAGAAGTGTAAACCTTTTCCTCGGAAGACTCGCAGGTTTAGGAGACTTAGGAGATTTTAAACTCCTTTAGAAGTCGATTTCTTATCTCCATCTATGATACCTAAACAACATTAATTGTTAAAATGAAAATCCAAAAGTAAAATGAGAGATCTTCCTTAGGTTGCGAAAAAATAATAATAAATAAATAGAATGATAATAATAAGATCATCAGGTAAAACAAACTTACTATAAACACTGGAATATAAAGAAACCCACACATACATGTATTAACATAACGTTCATAAGGTAAAGTATACGGATATATAAAACACATGCATGTATCAGAATATACATATGATGGTCAAGACTTCTTAGCTTTTTAATGAAAAGTATTAAAGGTAGGGGTGATTATGGGGGTAACTCCTAAGGAAAGAAACTATATATAACAAATGGGGTATAAGTCCTGACTATTAAACAATAAATTATACATAATAAACTACTTGACTTTTGAATAATAAGCCACTGGAAATAAGGTCAAATTGAAAAATAATAACCAGTTTCATGTTTTCATGCCATCGTATGATAACTTAATGATAAAATATATGAATGCATAAAATGACTAATAATTGAGCGATCGTGTTACAACTTAAGGACAAACATTGGTTATCAAGAGATTAGTCATCGTGTATAAAGCTCTTGTGTATGAAAATTAGAGTTAAACCCAAAAAACAGCCGTCGTGGACAAAGTTTAAAATAAAACTCTCTCATGCTAAACTTAAAAATAATCATCGTAAGAAGAACTAAAGAGCAAGGTTTTCGCATGTTAAACCAAAAGGATTAGATTTCATGCAAAAGAAGGGAAGACCGATATGTATCAAATTCAAATGTAACCATCATGAATTAAAATCAACAAGCTTTGTGAGTCAATATGAAAACATATAAGGCTTTTGTGAGTAAAGCCTACTTAGTCCTCGCATTCAGAACTCTTCACAATAAGTTTGAGCGCAGTCATCATGAGTAAACTAAAAGACATGGTTCTTGTGTAGCAAACCAAGTTATCATAAAAAAAGAGGGACTTTCGTAAGCTAAATGAATTTAGCCCTCGTGAGTAAAATATGAAGATAAAGCATTAGCATAGATTCAACACGAAGGCTTAGCTTTTATGTACCAAGTCTTCAAATGGATGTCTATCACACGTAGATGGTTCAAGTTCTTTAACGAACGGGTAAATAAACCATAAAACCCAAAACCCTTACACAAGAAAATAGTGTGTTAAGCAATTAAATTTAGATCAAAATGGCAACTATAGGAGAAAGTAGTGGGTTAAGCAATTAAATTAGATCAAAATGGCAACTATAGAAGAAAATGTGAGGAAATCACCAAGATCGAAATGAATAACTAAGACCAATCGAATTCTTATAAAATTAATATTAACCAAATCAAATTAAAGGTCGCGTCAACAAAGTGAATAGGTAAATGAATCAATAAAATAATTATTTACCATGAGAAAATCGCAAAAGAAAAGATCTGATTAGGGAAAGATAGCGATAATGGGTGAATTTCGATAAAGCATGTAAAAGGAGAAAAAGGAGAAAGAGTACTATCTATACAAAGAAAGGAAAGGGAAAGGTAACCGTTAGATTGAGAGAAAAAAAACGTCAACAATTAGATGAATGAAATTAAGAATATGAAGCATTATTTATACTAAAATATAAAGCTTTATTATGAAAAGAGGGGGAGGGCAAATGTTATACCCAAAATATATTAGCTATCACATGACAATTGCAAAGGAGTGAGCAATTGTAAAAAAATTCATAAAAACATTATGGAAGGTTCCTTTATGACTATCATGAAGAGTTTCTCATGAGCCATCGAGAAGAGTCCCATAATGACATTATAGACTATTCCTTTAAAGTCACCATGAAGAGTTCCTCGTAAGCCATCATGGAGAGTCCCTTAAAAACATTATAGAGTGTTTCTTCAAAGTCATCGTAAAGATTTCCTCATAAGCCATCGTGGAGAGTTCCTTAAAGCCATTGGGAGTGTTCCTGCAAAAGCTATCGAAGGGTGACTAACCCCATCAAATGGTAAGAATCAAAGCCATCATGACAATTGGAGTGGAAGCCTTTGTAGAGCGATTTATAGAAGCTTCCATATGATAACTTTAAACACGAAAAAATAGAAGAATAGCTCCGCAACCCGTCATCATAAAAAAAAGGCTAAAGAAAAGGAGTTCAAATCAAACCTTTTGAAGGAGTCAAAAGGATGATGTTACACTAAAAATCAACCTTTCGACTAAGACGAAAGGTCTATCAGCAAGAGCAAAGGAAGAGAACACAGCCCAAACCTTTCGAATGAGTCGAAGGGATGAAATCATCAAATTTTATTAGCATCAAACCTTTTGAAGGAGTCAAAAGGTTCCGTCTCTGGTATCCATAGTGTTCTTACCTTTCGAAGGGGATGAAGAAGTCAAAGCGAGTGTGAGCAAGTACTTAATGACCTTTTCGAAAGCATAATAAGCCTTTCGAACCGGTTGAAGCACATCCAGGGTACCTTTCGACAATGATGAAAGGTTTATGAAGAAGGTAGCATTCATAAAGAATGGAAGACAACCCTTCGACAACATTGAAGGGAAGCATGGCTCTCGACAATAATCAAGTTAAGAGCAACCTTCCGACAAGGTCTAAGGGTTCACAGAAATCAAGTAAAGAGCAACCTTCCGACAAGGACGAAGGGTTCACACCAGTCAAGTGAAGGGCATCCTTCCGACAAGGTCGAAGGGCTCAAAATAGCATATAGAAGGAAAACCCTTTGACAAAGATGAAAGATTCATGAAGGCATAGAGAAGAGCAAACCCATCGACAATGTTCAAAGGGCCATAATGGGCAAACCTTTCGACAAGGTCGAAAGGTTTACAACTGCATATAAAAGGTGATCTTTCGACCCCAACGAAAGCATGAAACCAAAATGAGGGCCGCCTGTCTCTATAAATAAGACCGAAGGGGTTTAGTTTTGGGATCCGACTCTTCCCATTTTGCACTCATTCTACAACTTCTGCTTCCACTCATTAAGTTTGTAGCCCTAATTTAGAAATCAAATTGGGGGTTTACTTCTTAAACTTTGTATTAAGCTTCATCATGAGAAAATAAAGAGGATTGTGGCTTGCGATCAACTTTGAATTTGAAGATGATCATAATCAGGCGTTAACTCGATATTAACGGCTGATTATACATGATTTATTTCTTATTTTCTCTGTTCATTTCGAGTTTATGTTATGAAATCATCATGGGATATCACCACGGGTTCTATTTCCTTATATATGAAAGTCATGGAAAATACAACTTGTGACTCAATAAGCATGTGATGTCAAATCCCTAATATGGTTTCATGACATATCATATCAACTCTTATTTTTATCTAAACATGATCGAATGATACATACCTTTCGAAGGGATTCCACAAAGAGAAATATCAATCCGAAAGGTCGAAGCAATAAAGAAATATAAAATAGAGTAAGCTTCTCCTTTTGACAAGGTCGAAAGGTCTTGTATCACATTTCGACGTGATTGAAAGGAGATGAAAGGTGTTGATGATTGATTGCTTTCAGCCTCCAGGGGAGATAAGGCTCGATAAAGTGATAATGTTGAAAGCTGTATAAAGGTGAATAGCTTCAAGAGACAATTACTATTATGACAACCTAGTTAGAAGGTTGAAGTAGCCTCATAACCTTTCGACAAGGTCGAAAGGTTTGATAGTCTTTTATTATCCCAACCATGACGATAATAAAGGCTGAAACGGCTATCCAAGATAGTCATTTGATAGTCTTTTATTATCCCAACCTAGTCTTTTATTATCCCAAACATGGGTTAGCTAATCTTCTATTACGCTATCCAAGTTAGTAAAGGCTGAAACGGCTTCCTCAACCTTTCGACAAAGTCGAAAGGTTTGACAATTTGTTACTCTTTTCAATCAGGTCATCTTAGATGAAAGTTAGAGTTATCACCTCAAATTCTTTCGACTTAGTTATTCTATTCGAAAGATATGCCTTCAAAGACATGAATCCCCTCAACCACATAGTTGTGTCAACATAAATAATATTATATAAAGCATTGGGGATGTTGACAAGTTTTCTTGTTAACATTTTAGGTGCTAGAAGGAGGGCTTGAACCTCCGCCTTTGTTATCTTAATACAACTATTTGTGGAAATTTGGTTTGCTGCAGGAAAATGAAATCGAAAAGTCTTTCCACCTTAAATGAAAGGGCCGAACATGCAACTTTGCTAGAAGAAAATGTTTCACCATCTTTCAATCTTAGGAACAGGGAACAAGGGCGGTCTTCCGCACCAGCTCAACCAATTCCACCACCGGCTCAAATTCAACTGTCTCTGTAATTGGCTTCAGCTCAGAATCTTCAACCAAAGGATCATATTGCTAAAATTACACACTTAGAGTGGCAAATGATGGAGATGAAGAATCTCCGAGAAGAAGTTCTATCCCGCAAGTCATCCATGAAAGCTGCCATAGCAGGGAGGAAGTTGTCTCTCCTAGGAGAGACTTGAAAATCAACACTAATGCCGTGAAAAGCAAAACAAACATTTCCCTAAAGAAGGGCAGTCTCCCACTAAAGGTGAACTATCAAGGAAGGATCCAAGAGGAAGAAAAGGACTGTTCTACAAGCTCTACCTCAGATGGCTACAAACCAAATAGGAAAGACTACTTGAATAATGAAGCTTACCTCAAAGACATGACAGAGAAGGCTGTGAAGGACCTGTTGAATACTAAGTGTAAGAGAACAGCAAACGAGAGACTAAATGATAATGAGAGGGTTGCCCCTTTCATCAATGAGATAATGACAGCACCCATTCCCTCTCACGTGAAGGTCCCTATAATGAAATATCATGGTACATCCGATCCCGACGACCATTTGATGGTATTTTACAGTCAAATGGATTTATACAATGCTTTTGGTACCATTAGGTGCTGCCTTTTTCCAGTTACTCTTCAAGGAGCTGTTGCCAAGTGGTACCGGCAGTATTGCGAGAACACAATCTATTCTTGTAAGCAATTCTCTTATGAGTTCTCGGCTCAGTTCTGCATCTGCAAAGACCCATTAATCGAATATACAATGCTCGCCAATATAAGACAGAATCATGGTGAGTCATTGGGAGATTACTTGAATAGGTTTAACGCTAAAGCTTTGAAAGCTAAGGAAATGAACGACAGGGACAGACTTATTGTTGTTCATTCAGGCCTAATAGTCAATTCACCTTTCTAGAAGGAATTATTCATCCATGGTTGCCGAGATTTGCAAGACTTTCAGTTTCAGGCCGACAAGTTCATCCGAATGGATGAATTATACTATTCTAAGAAGAAATAAAATTAGAGGAGGGACGGTGGAAAATTCAGCTCAGACAGGATTCACAATAAGTCTAGTTAGGAAGAAACTAATGCTAACTTGGTAGCGTTAAACAAACCGATCTCCTACATTTATGCGATGACTCAAGACAAGGTCAATTTCCCGGCCTCATTCAAAGCTCGAAATTATCCATTGCAAAAGAAAGGAGATAGCTACTGTGCCTATCACCAGGCAAACGGTCATAGGACCAATGAGTGTAAAGTGCTAGCAGGGATAATCCAGAAACTAATTCGAGAAGGACATCTAAAGGAGTTTGTGAAAAAACGACAACAGACCTACTTGCAAGAGACCGAGACAAGAAAACCTACCGGTACCACTGTTAATGTAATTGAAGATGACGATCAATTGAACCTGAATCCACCCCAAAATAGAATCGATGTTATATATGGCGGACCACATCCTGCGGGCAAAAGTCAGAATGCCATGAATAGATACATTCGTGAAGCTAGAAAGGGTGTATTTTTTGTGCAAGAAAAACCATCGCTCAAGAACCCAAAATATAATATCAATATGCACACTTTGGTGATCAATCCCCAGGAGTTGAGAAGGGGAATCCATCACCCCCACAATGACCCATTGATGATCACGGCTTAGATAGGATCCTCAGTGGTTACAAAGATCTTGGTTGACATTGGAAGTGCTATAAACGTGATCTTCCGACATGCATTCGATCAAATGGGGATCTCTAAAGGAAAACTTGAGCCTAGTCCCGAACCCATCTTCGGATTAAACAATAAGGGAACAACTCCAATAGGACAAGTGAAGCTCTTGGTATAGCTGGGACTTCCTCCGTGCTCTCATGTTTTTGAAACAACTTTTGTAATCATAGACCAGCCATCATTTTACAGCACTTTCTTCGGACGTCCAGCGCTAGATGACGTGGACGCCTTTGTCTCACCCAAATATCTAATGCTCAAATTCCTTACTAAGAATGGCCAGGGAACTATCCGAGGTGAGCAATTTGCATCAAGGGAAATGTACTTCGCAACTTTGGAACAATATAACATGGAGTTTACTTGTTACTTTGATTCTTCCATTACTTTACAGCCTCCGGATGATGGGTTTCTACATCCATCATTCGAAGCAAAGATAAAATCTAATAGAACTAATAAACATATTGCAAACGATGTTTTACAGTTTATGGAAGGAGGAAGAGAATGGATACCAACTCAATAGAGGAAAGCGAAATTATTATAGAGCTAGATTGCCGAGGAGAGCTTGAAAGAGTTAAGCCGGTTGAGGAAACTAAGAAATTCCAATAGATCCTATCAATTCTACTAAAATGGTCAGAGTAAGAAAGGACCTCGAGGAGCACTTGAAATCGGAATTGGCGGAATTCTTAAAGGCCAATAAGGATATTTTTGCTTGGACCCACTCTAACATGATTGGAATTGACCCTATGATCATGAGTCACGCCTTAAATATCAATCCAAACATCCCTCCGGTCAGGCAAAAGAAGAGGCAATTCGATAAGGTAAGGACCGACGCCTTAAAAGAAGAAGTCAAGAAATTGCAACAAAATGGGTTTATCAGAGAAGTCTTCTGCCCCCAAATGGTTGGCAAGTCCAGTTTTTGTAAAGAAATCTAATGGGAAGTGGCGAACTTGCGTGGATTATACAGATTCAAACAAAACTTGTCCAAAGGTATGTTACCCATTGCCAAAGATAGATCAATTGGTTGACTCAACTAGTGGACATAAGCTGCTCTCCTTGATGGATGCATACTCAGGATACAATCAGATCCCTATGTGTAAACATCTGATGAGGAGCATACAAGCTTCATTACAGATGAGGGAACTTATTATTACAAAGTTATGCCATTTGGGTTGAAAAATGCTAGGGCAACATACCAAAGGTTGGTTAACCGGATGTTCAAAGGTCAAATCGGAAGAAATATGGAAGTTTATGCAGACGACATGTTGGTGAAATCCCAAAAGGTAAATGATCACCTTGAAGATCTGGATGAAATGTTCAAAGTACTCCGAAAGTATCAAATGAAGCTCAACCCTCAAAAATGCAACTTTGGAGTTCATTCGAGAAAATTCTTGGGCTATATTTTCAGTGCACAAGGAATTGAGGCTAGTCTGGAACAAATTGAGGCTATTAAGGATATGGCAGAGCCTAAGACAAGTAAAGATGTTATGAGTTGAATGGGAAAGTAGCAGCGCTAAGTAGGTTTATATCAAAGGCCACCGATAAGTGCATTCCATTCTTTAAGGTAATAAAGAAGAGAAAAAACTTTGAATGGGGTGAAGATTGCATAAAGGCATTTAAAGAGTTGAAATGACATTTGGAAAAACCTCTGATCTTATCTTGCCCCGAGGATGGGGAGGATCTATTCTTGTTCATGGCAATCTTGGAACACGCGGTAAGCTCGGTATTGGTCAGGAAAACCAAGGAATTGCAATTACCGATTTATTATGTGAGCCGAAGGCTAAGGATGCCGAAATCCGATATCCGGTCATTGGGAAACTAGCATACTATTTAAATCTCACAGTCCAAAAGTTAAGACCTTAATTTCAAGCGCACCCAGTAAAGGTGTTGACCAACTTTCCATTAAACAAGTCTTTAGTAAACCTGAAACCTCTAGAAGACTGATTAAGTAGGGGATTGGGCTAAGTCAATATGATATAGAATATCAACACAGAGCGGCTATAAAATGACAAGCATTGGCTGACTTCATTAATGAATGTACGGGATTTTTTTCAGAGCAATCCGAGAAGGAAAAGGACTTAAAAACTAGGTGGTAGTTATTTGTGGATGGTGCCTCAAATGAACAAGGAGCTGGGGTAGGATACGTAATAATTACCCCTGATGGACACAAACTTCACTATGCTATGAAATTGGGGTTTCCAGCAACTTACAACATGGCATAATATGAATCTATCGTTGCAGGATTGACCCTTGCCTTGTAACTCAAAATCTCAAGGACTTAAATCTTCAGCGATTCCCAATTAATGGTCAATCAAATCAAACAAGTATACTAGACATAAGATCCCAAACTCAATCAGTATATGAAAAAGGTATTAAAAATGCTAACACTTTTCAAAGATTTCTCTGTACACCAAATACCAGGAGGAGACAATTCCAAAGCAAACTCATTGGCTAAGTTGGCAAGTTCAAGAGGAGCCTATGAGACTCGAATTGTGCCTGTGGGATTTCAGGCTAATCCCAGTATTGAGGAGAATAAACAAGAGAAAACTAATGAGCTACTGGTATTGACCTGATCACAAGCTATAGCACAAGATATTGAGGAATCAGGTCAAGAAAGGCCAAGTGAAGAATCCGCAGCTCCAATAATGGAAGAATACTATGAAAACACCTTGATGGCCCCGATTATGAGTTATATTGTGAATGGGACACTACCTGTAGATAAAATAGGGGCACGAAGGCTAAATAGGCAAGACCAAAACTTTACCATTATGGATGGAGTTCTATACAAGAAGGGATATGCCCTTCCTTATTTGCGATGTGTAATACCCGAAAGCGGATTGAGGATATTAAAGGAAGTCCACGAAAGGCTTTGCGGAGATCACTCCAATGGGATCAAATTGGCCAAAAAGATAATGAGACAAGGTTTTTATTGGCCACAGTTAACCAACCAAGCAATCGAATATGTTAAAAGATGTGAAAAGTGCCAATGCTACTCGAAGATACCACGTCTTCCTCCGAGTCAACTAACCCCATCACCAGCCCATGGCCATTCGATGTTTGGGGAATTGATTTAATCGGACCGCTTACAATCTCCAAAGGTGGAGCAAAATATGTTGTAGTGGCAATTGATTACTTCACAAAATGGATCGAAGCAGAACCACTTCCAAAGATCACCTCTGGGAAAGTGCTAAGATTTGTCATTAAGAACATTGTCACAAGGTTTGGGATACCCTACAAAATAATCTCCGACAATGGAACCCAATTTGAAAGTGATGAATTTTCACAATTTTTCTATAAGAATGGAACCATAAAAAGCTTCTCATCTGTCGCTCACCCAAAGGCCAATGGACTCGTTAAGGCCGCCAACAGAATAATAGAGTCAATCTTGAAAAGGAGACTAAATAAGGCAAAGTGAAATTGGGTAGAAGAATTACCCCTAGTTTTGTGGGCTTACAGAATATCCACTAGAACTGCAATGGGTCATACCCCGTATTTGCTAATATATGGTTGTGAAGCAATGCTACTGGTAGAAATTGAAGTACCTTCTTATCAAAGGATTGCCTACGCTTTCAACCCAAATCAAGAACTAAAAAAGGAATCACTTGATATGATTCATGAATTAAGAGATGAGGCAGCCTCAAGAATGGTTGAATACCAAAGAAGAATATCGAAGTACTATAACTCAAAGGTAAAAACAAGGTAATTCAGACAAGGAGATTTGATACTTAGAAGAGTAATGGCCAATACGAGAAACCCATCAAATGGGCCGTTGGGACCAAATTAGGAAGGTCCACTAACAATTTTCAAAGAAATGTCCCCAGGGGCCTACAAGTTATGCCATCCTGATGGTAATATGGTATCGAGAACTCGGAATGCGGAACATTTGAAACCATATTTTCCGACTTTGAATGAATAAAGAATTTACAAGAATGTCTCTACTATGATTCACTAAGAGAAGTCTACATGGTCGGAAGTGAAATTCTCCTTAAACTTGGACTACCTAAAATGGTAGGCTACCAATAATGGTAGAAAGTCCTTAGTCGTGCTAAGATGGCCAGGTCAAGGCACCTCCTGTAGGGAGGGCATAAGCCTTTAGCCACGCCAAAGTTAGAAATGGTCAGGTTAAAGCAGCATAAGCCCTTATCTGCGTCATGCTATGGCCAGGATAAGGCGCCTCCTGGAGGGAGGACGGGTAATCCCTTGGTCCCGCCACGCTATGGCCTGGCCAAGGTACCGACAAGCCCTTAGCCATGTCACGTTATGGCCAGGTTAAGGCGCCTCCTGGAGGGAGGTCGGGTAAGTCCTCAGGCCCTGCTTGAGAATAAGCTAGCCGAGCGCACCGGAAACCCAGATGAAATGTCCAGCAGACTAAGAAAAGTCCTTGCCTGAAATGGGCAACTACCAGAAATCGGCACCGCCTAAAATGACAACTGCTTAAATAAGCACAAGAATTGGACAAAAGAGTCCTATCCTAAAATAGGCCAAAACAAATGGATAAAGAAAAACTCAGGCCTGAGAAAGAAAAAGCGTGCAAGATAACATCAAAGCCTGAAGATGGCACATTCGACAAAAGAATCAGAAAGAATTCTCTGACTTTTCCTCATGAAAATCTGCCAGTTTGGTTTTTTGGTCTTCCATTACTTATTGCCGGATTGGTTTTATGGTCTTCTATTATTAATTACCAGAAATGGTATTCTGGTTATTAATTACCAAAAATGGTATTCTGGTCTTCTATTATTAATTACCAAAAATGGTATTCTGGTCTTCTATTACTAATTACCAAAAATGGTATTCTGCTCTTCTATTACTAAAGTACCAAGAATGGGTATTCTGTTCTTCTATTACTTATTGACATAAATGGTTTTCTAGACTTCCATTATCAATGCCAAACTGGCCTTCTATTACTTATTACCAGCTATGAATTTCTGATCTTCTATTATTTATTATCAGATATGGGTTTCTGGTCTACTACCGTTTACCACCAAAAACGGGCTTATAATCTTCTATTTTTGAATGACAAAACAAGTCATTTGGACCTTTAACGTTCATAACAAAAAATAATCTCCTGAACTTTCATATCAGAATGGATGATCTGATTGGTATTCTAGTCCTCTCTCACTATTACCAGATTGATGTGGGGTTTTAGCTTTCTATTATGATGATCAATATAATTCTGGTCTCCCTACTATTATTTGATGCATTGTCGCAAGATATGAACTTCTAAATTATTTATGCATGGTCTTGTAACATTGCTAAGAGTAAACTTCTAAACACCTATTCTTATTAATAAGGTTCATCCATCATGGAAGAATGGGTCCTTTATTATGACTCCTGGAACTTCCATCATTCATGACAAAATAAGAAATAAATACTATCTGGCAAGAAACTGATGACTTCAAATACTTATGATCATTATAGGTTCTGAATGTTAAAAAGATGAACCTTTCGGTAAAATAAAATCGGAGTTAAAGGTCAACCAAACTGAAAAGATACTTGTAGTGTGAACTAACTATGCGAATATTATTAGATGTATTACAGGAATATAGGGGCAATTCGGCAATCCTGGAATTTTTGTCCTAAAGAACAAAAGCCTTCTTTATACAAAGGGGATGGGCTAAATGTTAACCATAAAATATAAATGAAGATAAAGAAGGCCGTTTAGAAAGCTTCCGCATGGATAAAGAGCAGCAGGAAAAGTCACCTTACGATGGAGTCAAAGGGATTGTTTGAAAGTGACTACTGTGTGGCTAGTTATCACTTAGGATCGTGTAATATGGAATATATTATAATCTAAATGCGGAAACAGATAATAATAATAATAAAGCAAATAAGAATAAGCACACCGGGGATTTTTATACTGGTTCAAACTTCCCGTTCTACGTCCAGTCCCAGACTTCCTTCTGGAATTTCAACTCAATAACCGCTCACTTAACCCGGAGGAATAGGTATACAACACCTGAGCAGCCGAACAGGATTTTTCTGCCTCTAATAGTCGAAAGAGGACTTTTACCGCCTGAACAACCGAATAGGACTTTTCCTGGTATAAGAAAATAGTTGACAATTGTGTTCTGAATAACACTGATATGTCTTTAAGTATACAACCTTCCTATAATCAAATCCTCAAGTATATATTGTGTGTGTGAAGATATGAAAGGAAGATATTGCTTAGAATCAAAGATTATATTGATTAGTTCAGAGATTCAAGCAATATAAAAATTGTGATTGCTTTTAGAATGCAGGGATAGAAAGTAGAGAGTATGATCAGAAAGCAAAATGGAATTTGGTGATTTGGAAAATGATTTTGATGTGTTTATATAGTTGACAAACAGCTACAACTATTCACGAAGAGTTTTGATCAAAAGATTCATCCATATCTCTTCAATTTGGATCGTAACTCTTCGCAAATGGAAGTGTCTTTTCAGAAAAAGTAGCTGTTAGAATCGTTCAGTCAACTGAGCAAAATCGACCAGTCGACTGAGTATTCAAAGACTATGTAAAATAGAGTATATCTGTGCAATTGAACAGGTTCAGTTGACTGGTCATTTTTGGTCAGTCGACTGACCTGGTTGTCGGTGCACAGTTTACACCATCTTTAAAGAAATTGAATCTTAAAACAACTTTGATCTTGTGTAAACTACTTGAGGATAGATTTTAACAATTTCAACCTATATCTAATGACTAAAACTTCAATAAATAAACATACTATACTTAGATTTGAAGTCTTGTCTCCTTTGTAGTTTAATAGCATATCTCATTCTCTTTTTGTCGCTTGATCGTACAGTCTCATCACTTGATTGTTTAAGCTTTTTGTCATGAATCAAAACTCATGATTCAACATTCTTTCCCTTTTTGATTGATGACAGCCTGTTTTAGATGATACTATAATTTAAGAATTATATAACGGAAGTTATATATATCTCCCCCTGAATATTTGACGACATATCTAACCCTGCAAAGAATTGCTTAGTAATACAAATTCTCCCCCTTTGTCATCGACAAAAAGGAAATAACCAATAATTATATCATTGCGAACTAACAGCATAACAACCACAAACAAACAAATTGTTTCAAATTTTATCGAGCTATTTATACAAGCTCATAAAAAATAAACAGTAGTAGAATGTTTGTGAAATTAAAAAAAATAACTTATTACCACCAATCAGGAAATATCAACATCACTCATCAGAGTCCGAATCTGTTACTTCTTCCACTTGCACTGGTCCTTTGCCTCGTGAAGAACTTTCCACAAATTGTCTGCCATCCTCATTTCCACTGGTGTCAGAACTTGTATGTTCTTCGGATGTAGACCAAGTAAAAAGAGGTGTTGGACGTTTGCCCGGATCCCGATGTGAAGTGTCCGCAGTTGTGGAGGAGGAACAAGAGATTACATCCCATAAAATCCCGAAAAAGCTTTTGATTTTGTCAAACTTTTTGTCGATCCTTTTGATGCGAGAATACAAAATGACTTGATTATGTGCAAGTAGATCAATGGACTCTCGGGTACTTTGGGATGGGGTTGGGGTTTGAATGTTATCTCTTTGTTGCTGTGGAGTAGCTTGCTAACGAGGTCTTGATTGCCAATCTTGAAAAGACATGATAGTGAGAGGTCTAGGAGGCAATTTCATCAGACTAATTGTGCGGCTATTTAGAGTTTTAGTAGCAGAGGTATCGGATTCTGGAATAGGAACTTGTAGGTTCATAAGTAGCCGCATAATATACTCTCCGTAATAGATGATGTTCATTCGACCTTGGTTGAAGGACAAGAATTCGTCAAGAATAAATTTAGGCCAATTGATTTGAACATCTCCCCAAATTGCATATAAAGCCCTATAATTCTCCGGATATACAAGCTCATAAGAACCAGTACAAGAAAGAATCGTATGCATTAAGGCTCGATGCATAATTCGAGCTGTAGGGCGTAAGGCGATAGATTTTAAACCTGTCATGTCATCTTCCAAAAACCTATGACTTACTTCATCTCATTCGCATATAGGAACATTTAAATCTTCTAACGGAATACCATTTGTTGGTGTGTGAAGAATGTGTCCAATTCTATCTAATGACAAGAATACTTGGTGACCACAAACTAAACTCCATACGCAATTGTCACGATTTCATGGATTTTGATGACCCAAATTTAAGTTGGCGTAAAAGAGTTTTACCATTGTATGATTAATTTTGAGATTGTTCTTATTGTAGTCAAGAAGAGACTCTAGACGACTTCTCCTAGCAAGCTCTTGAATTCTGTATGCAGAGAAGTCAGGAAACACAACAAATGATCCTTTGAGAAAGTGTGCTTCCTTCATTTTGTTCCATCTTTGAATAGTTGTGGCATCATAAAGCCATTGAGCTATTTGGGTGTCAATAGGCTCAGATGAAGAGGATGAGGCTTGTCTAGATCTTTTAGGTTGTCTTGGATCCATTTGAAATGATAATTGAGTTAAGGAATTTGAAAATTTTGAGAGTTAGGGCTTTGAAATTCTGATGAGGGAAAGTAAAACTGAAAAGTTAAAAAGAAGAAGGTAGGTTAAAAGGGTAAAAAAGTAGGTGAAACAAAAGTTAGTATGTTCAGATTAGTCATTCAGTCGACTGGTCGTATATGGTCAGTCGACTAATAGATATCCTGAAACTCTCTGTTTCTAGATTCAGTCGACTGACCTAGTTCGTTCAGTCGACTAAATGCTCTTTTGCAGCATTATCAGTCCTTTCGCATGTGTTAAATAATAGATGTTAATATATTCAATATATTAATCAACGAAGCATACAACACAAATTGAAATAAACAAAAATAATAAAAAAAACTTAGTTAGAAGAAGAAGAAGTGGATGAATGCGAAGTCTTGCAATCTTCTAATTCAACCTTAGTGTTTTCTTTGTATGGTCTTAATGGAGACCAGTGATTTCCACGCTCCCATGAATTTGGAGACACAGGAGGAGGTTGTGGTGACTGATGATAAGAAGACATTGTGGGTTGATGAACATTGGATGAAGACGATCCGCAAAATTTCCAACCAATTTGCTCCAGAAAGCTAAGTCGTTTTGAATTTAGCTTTTGTTCATAATACATTTCTCGTTGAATTGCTATTGGTTCCCTTTGATAATGATGTAAATCATCAATCTTTTGTTTTGTTAATGGAGAACCAAAAAATAAAAAATGACGTGCCTTCTTTTTTTCTGGAGTATGACCAGTATGATAGTTGGATGATCTGGTCGGTTCATGATGTGGAGTAGGTGTAGGCAAATTTGAAGATCCAGAGGAAGGTAAGGAGAAATTGATAGAGGAATATGCAGAGCCATGTGGGGAGTTGTCTTGGGAGGACATTGTTGAAGCAAAGAAAAAAATATATGATTAAAGCAAATGAGATGGAGAGATAAACAGACACTCTTCAAGTATATATAATGAAAAAAATAGTAATAGATAGATGGAATAAAGGATAACCAGAAAAATAATTAGAGGAGGAAAAATAATTAGAATTTTCATGGTTGAGAATTATCCATGAGAAAAGAAAAATAATTATAGAAAAATGTATTATAAATTCAGTTCTGAAATAACAAGTAGTGAAATGATAAAGACATGGAAATTCTAAGGTAGAGGTGCTGAGTTCAAGTTCCAGCAAAAAAAAATTAAAAAAAAAATATTATTGAAATTTTATAGTTCTTTTAAAGAAATTGTACCTAGTTCTCTTCTTAGTTCTATAAACAATTCTCATTGAGTGGTTTAGTGAAAATATCAGCTAATTGATTTTCAGAATTTACAAATTCTAAATTTACTATATCCTTCTCAATATTATCACGAAGAAAATGATGATGAATGTCAATATGTTTATTTCGTGAGTGATTGACATGATTTTTAGATAAATTTATTGCACTAGTGTTATCACAATATATTATAGATTTACTTAATTTTATATCAAAATCTTGCAGTGTTTGTTGCATGTAGATTACTTGAGCACAAGCTAAAGCTGCAGATATATATTCTACTTCACATGTCGATAGTGAAACGCAGTTTTGTTTCTTGCTAAACCAAGATACTAAGGATCGTCCGATGAAATGACAAGTTCCACTTGTACTTTTTCTATCTGTCCGACTTCCTCCAAAATCAGCATCACTATTGGATACTAATTCAAAAGGACATTCTTTTGGATAAAATAGTCCTAAATCGTTGGTCTTACTAAGATAACGAATTATACGTTTTACTGCTCGCATATGTGATTCTTTAGAATTTGCTTGAAATCGAGCACATAAGCAAACACTCATCACTACAACAAAAAGGACTTTTTATAACGTGTAAAAACCGCTATAAAAACTTTCTATAGCGATTCTATAATCGCCATAGATCAACATGTTGTAAAAAGTCTGGTAGATACTATAGTGTGTCATACTTGCAATGGAAAACGTATTTTTCTTGCCATCTAAAATAGGCCATATTGGTGCAACTGCTTTTCTATAGCATTATGAAACGTGCTATAGAACTTTTTATGACACATTTTAGTTGCTATAAATATGTCGACATGCTATATTATTATAGCATTTGAACGCGCTATGGAATCATCGTGTCAACCTTTTATGACACATTGAAATGCTATAGAAAATTCATTACTATCTATTATAGCACCGTCTTATTGCTATGAAAACTATTTACTCTTTTCAAAATATTTTGTATAGCACTAATATGATGCTATAGTATAACAAAGCTGAACAATTTTTCTTTTTATTGCATAGTTAGAACACTATAAAAAATTCTATTGCACATTTTTTTGCTGCCATAACATTCAAAGCTTACAATTTTTAATTCTACTTATGTATTATAACTCAAAAAACCACATTCATCACATTAACATAAGTACACAAATTGAGTCATAAGCCAAATCACAAAATATATATATATATATCCATAATATTTCATACATGAAGAATTAAACATAAATATTTGTGATAAAAATTAAACATAAGTACACAAATTGAGTGTAGCATACCAAAACGATACATACTAAAAATATTTTAATGACTGTCGATAAGCATGACCGATTTAAAGGAGAAAGAGTGCGACATCATGTATCAACCTCAAAAGCATCATACAACACCTGTGAAGAAGAAACACAAACATACATATGTTAGTCAATATATACAAGTATGTATAAGTACAAAAGATGCATCGCCAAAGACTAAGTTACTGAAACTAGCATAACCCCTAATGAACCTGTTATTGTGATCAATAATGTCTTGCACTATCTATAAAATAGTGCAATATTATTCAAAATTGCATGTAAGTACCATAATGATATTGCATATAAGTACCATAAACTTATACTATGCAAGCCGTGAACAAATGAAAGATATGTTTATAATTGTACAACATAAGATAACAAAACATGGAAAAAAGAAAACATACTTTAAGCTTTCCTGAGGAGAAGAGATCAAACAGTTTATCAAGGTGTTCTTACCATAAGTGACTGTATTGAACTAGGAAAAAACCGACATGTAATATCACAACCCAATATTTAAGCCCATGGAATACTTATATCAACATATCAAACATACATGAACGAAAATCAACTTACCACAGTTTGGCTTTTTGCTAGAATCTTCTCGCATAAGCCAGTATAATTTAATGGCTTCCATCCATGCTCTCCTTGATACTGTACAAGAAAAAGCAAATGAGGATTAAGAAATTTTTACATGTTAATATACCTTGTTTTCAAAAAGAGAAAAAAATACAAAACACACTTCAGTGCTTCTTTGAACACAATTATTCCTTGTAATAAATTTTAAAAGGTAAAATTTAACATTTTGACAAAGTTTAGCTCGGTGCTCAAGACTCTCCACAGCTCTGCTATGGATCTGAAAGCAGTCATCATTGAAAACTATTCAAGTATTAGGTAACACTTCAATAAGAAGAAGAAGAAGAATATGATCACCTGAGAGATCATTCCAATGACAATGAGACGTCCAAAAGGTTCTAGTGCATTTAAGCATAGACGAAACATTTCTCCACCGACAGATTCATAGATAATATCAACTCCTTTGGGATATTCCTTCTTCAATACCTGTAAGTACGATGAAGGTATGTGCATGAATATCATAGAAGGAAAAAGAAATTGCACAAAGAATATGGTAAATGTGCATTGTGTGTGCATGTGTACCATTATAGATTACTATTGACACATACTTGTTTTATATCTTCTTTCTTATAATCTATGACCCGATGGACTCCAAGAGACCTCAACAACTAGGCTTTTTGCTTACCTCCACATGTTGCGACCACTTCATTTCCTGCCAACTTTGCAAGATACAAAGAAGATGCATAGAAATAATAAGTGTAGAGCCAAGGAACCTAACAGTATTGCATATAATTAAACTAGCTTCAAAATAATTAAACATATAGCATAATAATTTGCCCAACATTATTTAGAAATAACGTGTTGAAGCTAATGCTATAATACCTCCTATTAATTGTATATGTAAATTATCTAATATATATGGACTAACCTGTACAGTTCTGAAGAACAGCTTAGTATAACCAACTTGATACATGTCTGGAAGAATATTAAACTGTTGAAGTATTGCCACTGATACACTCAAAAGATCTTGTGATGCAACATGGTCGAGAAGTAAAAACTCATATCTGAAAAAACTTAAATTAGAATGCAGCTTTCTATTTTGTAGCGGATTGTTGGTATGCTTGCTTAGTTCATACCTTCTAGCAAATTTTTGGTGAGACATTTTTGTTGTAAAACCATTCCTTGATATTCGAACAACTTCCAAAACTCCACAACACCTTAGTTGTTGAAGCACCAAACTTTGCTCAATGTTGCAGGTAGCTGTGACTTGTTTGGTTTTATACATCTTATAAAATGAGGTGTTGTATTTTCAAGCCTTTGCATCAGTTGAAACAACTGTCCCTGCATAACAAGAATATGAAACACTAAAATGAATTATGCAACCAGTTTCCAAAGAGTTATATGCCATGGTTAAACTATGGCCTTGTTTACTTTGAATATCATGGATTCCTGAAATAGAAATTTGTAACATTGCTTTAATTTTCTTCACTTTATGCCATATGAAAAAAAAGAAAAAAGAATACAGTGGGCAGTGTGAACAGATTGACCCAGTTTCTCCACATGTGTTAATGAAATAAAGAAAGTCAGGTACACTCCCATGTATACCAAGTACAGAGCAATCTTTTTCTCTTTATTGAATTGACATCCGATAGTTACTCAAATTATGTATTCTTCATATGACTTCTATTTCTATAACATTAGAACCTCATCATTCACAACTTCGACATGGTTCTCATTATCAACCACGGTAAAAGAGATGTTTCCTAACCATAATACTGTAGCAAGCATTGCAAACATACTATCCTGGTCCTCTTTGCTAATATGAACAACATTCATAGCTTCCTGAAATAAAATAGATGTATATGTTAGATGGGAAAGAAGAAGAAGAAGAAAAGGTCTTAAAAATGATATTTGGAGTAAAGAAGTTATTTATTCCATTATAATATTGAACATTTTACCACAAGTAAATGAAACCTCCCAGCATCATTAACCTCAGCAATATTAAAACAACTTCTTAAGTTGAGCTTCTCTATTTCATAATGATATAGGAATGTTAGGTAAAAATAATACAATTTTAAGTGCAAGACTGTTCAAATCATCATTCAATCTAAGATGTCTGAAAAATGGATACAAAAAGAGGGCTACAGCTGAAATAAAGTTTTTGACTAGAACTGACATAATCTAAGAAACATAACTTCGGATTAACTGAAAGTTGGGTATCTTAGAGTAAACTCCCCAGCAGAATGAAAATTGAAGATGAATGGTCCATGGTGAACAAATTTCGGTAAAATATAATGCATTTTGAGCATACACTGTATGTACATCAAATTGTCACACAGCCTCAAGCCGAAAAAAAAACTCTAACGGTCAAATTAAATTAATGGCCTCCTGCTAGTTCTCTTCTCGCTGCGTTTCTCTGATTTTTCTTCTTGCTGTCTTACAGTCTTCAATAGATCGCTTCTGCGTTCTCTTGCTGGGTGCGCTCGCTTTCCCCTTACTGCCGTTTGTCTCGATTAGCGGAGGCATCTAGGGTTTCCATGGAATTGGGGATGTTTTATTTTCGTGGCGATTTCGTGATCTCTTGTCCCTCGTTCGCTAATATTGTCGCCGCTCTCTTGGAAGTGGTGTCTCCTCCACTATCGGTGTGCTTTGTTAGCAAATGCTCGATCGAGATCTGCGTTTTCTCTTCGAGAGCTTCTTCGGCTCTATCTCGTTTCAAGTTTTTGGTTGTGGATGGTTTTTTCATGGAGATCTCTTCTTGCTTTTCGTACTCAGTGTGTGGCCCGACTTACGTTGGGTCGTGTCCATCCTGTTTCACTGCGTCTGAGATCTGCTCCGCTTCTCTATGCTTGTCGGCGCCGCTCGGTGAACGGGAGTTCATCACCCATTTCGAACCGAGCCTCCACTTTGGGGAGGCAGTGGGAGATGCAGCCCTGTTCCAATCTGGGTTGTGCTTTGGTTCGCTGGACGTCGATTCAATTGGTGATTCTGCTGCCTTTCTGGTAGGTTGTGACTTTTCCTCGAGTGACAATCGAGATTTCACCACTCGATTTGTTCCTCGTCTGTCTATTCTTGGGGCAGCTGTTTCTGTTAGTCCGCTTGTGTTGGCTTACGACTTTGGGTCTTTTGACGTTGGTGGCA
This sequence comes from Allium fistulosum, assembly GCA_030737815.1. Taxonomy (NCBI): domain Eukaryota; kingdom Viridiplantae; phylum Streptophyta; class Magnoliopsida; order Asparagales; family Amaryllidaceae; genus Allium; species Allium fistulosum. The sequence goes on from CM060903.1 coordinate 1,460,776,083, forward strand.
ATGTCGGTGTTAACGGGGATAAGGATTTGACCACCTTATTCCCCCGTCCAGAACGACAATTGGCAGATGTGGCTGTTGAGGGTGTTGTGCTGCCTTGCAGTTCATCTTTGTTCCCGGCCGTGTGCTCAGTTGAGTCTTGGTGTGTAGGTGGTGGAGTGCTTTCTGTTTGGGCCTTAGACAAACTGGCTTTGTCCAGTTCTCCCTTGTTGTTGGCTCTGTCTAACTTCCGGAAGGTTTGTGTTGCCTTGTGCAGGCAGGTGAGCGATCCTATCTCTTGTTCCTCTTTATTTGTTGTTGGTGGTATCCCTGTTTTTTGTTGTTTGATGGCCGCTGTGGCCGATCATGTTTGCTTGAGTCTTGACACACGTTTGTGTGTGCTCCCTGACACTGTCCTCTCGCCTCTGTATTGTACTATGTCAGGTCCCGCCTGCTCTATTCGCCGTGTTTCGTCTGGCCGTGATCTATTATCTTGCTGCATGCAGCAGAGTCTTTGGTCTCTGGCTGATAAGCAGGCGTTCCTTCCCTATATCGGTTGTGTCCATATCAGCTCGCTAGTATGGAGCGATCAATTGGAATCTGTGTGCTGGTTTCTTGTGCTGAGTCATGACGAGGCCTTTCCTGTGTCGTCAGTGACTCATTCTCCTTTTTTTGTTTTCTTTCTATCGGTTAGCCATCGGCCCATTCTGTGGATGCATCGAGCCTGGAGTAGTTGGTTAGGGCGATCTCCCAGCTCTGGTCGTATAGCGATCATCGCTGACCGCTATACGGACAGACTGGGTTATTGCCAGCTTTCTTCGTTCTGCTCCGTTGTTGCCCCTGGATGGTCCGAGTCGTGATTCTTACACGTTGCGCGGGGCTGTTTGATTAGTGACAGTCCAACATTGGTAAGACTCCCACAGAAACATGGGAAGCAACTTGCTTGCTCCTCCACACTTTTCAGTCCTCCGTCAGTTTTTCCACTCTCCGCTCCTTCCATCCCCTCGTCTCTCTCCTCTTGTCTTTGTACTTCATTGCCTGTTTCGGTGTCCTCTCCTGATGGAGGCTTTATCCCCGATTCACCATCCCCTAGTGGGGTTCTGTTCCTTCCTTCTGCTGACTGATTTTTAAGGCAGTTTGGTTCGCGTTTGGACCGCATCCCTCCTATTTTACGATCTCCTTATGATCACTCGGATCGGTTGGTCCTATCGCCCTCGCACTGCTCCTCGGAGTGCTCCCGTCCCTCCTCTGCGTGTCCTCTGTCCATCTCCATTCCGCTTATGAGTAAGGCAGAGATTGCGCTCCTTAATGAGCGGCTTGATTGTTTAGCTAGGAACTCCTCGCCTTCGTCTCCTCTGGTTGATTCTTCCTTACTAGGGACCGGGGGAGAGGTGTCTTTTGAGCCGTCCGACCCTCCTCCACGATCGAATCGCCGCAGGCCGCGAAGAGTCCATACTACCCCTTGCACCATTCGCACACGCTCTATAGCGGCGTCCGAGCAGATCGACCGATCAACTCGTTTCTCGCTGTATCTTGTCTGAGTTTGTGCTTGTTCCTTTTCCCTTTGGGAGGTGCCTTGCTTCCGCCTTCTTCTCCTTGCCCTCCATTTTCTCTTTTCATGGCGAACTTTCTCTTCTGGAATGTCCGTGGTATTGGAAATGATGCGTCATTGGCTAGGCTAAAACGCATTGTCAGGAAGCACTCTGTTGGTTTGGTCGCTCTCCTGGAGCCTCTTATTACCCCGGAAGGTATATCCAAAATCGTCTTATCCTTAGGTTTTGGCGGTGGCTTCGCTAATGTCTCGGGAAAGATTTGGATTTTAAGGTCCAAATCTCTTGCGGTGCGCCCCGCTTTCGATTCCTCTCAACTCTTTTCGGTGACGTGTACGTCTCCTTCCTTTGTAGATCCTTTTCTATTCTCGGCTGTCTACGCCAAATGTGATCGCTCGAAAAGATTAGATCTTTGGTCTGACATTCTCGCTCTCGATTCTTTGGGCATCTCGACGTCAGTGGTAGGCGGCGATTTTAACATCGTTGCTTGCCAAGCGGAAAAACGGGGCGGAGCGGCCATCAACCGAGGGGCGATGGCGGATTTCAACTCGTTCATTGTATCCTCTGGCCTCGCGGAGCTCCCCTTTGTCGACTCTTCTTTCACCTGGTCTACCAACCAAGAAGGCCCGAATCGTATCCTCTCTAGACTCGACCGTGTCTTCGGGTCGGAGGATTGGTTTCGCCTTCCCTTTTCCTTCTCAATCGATCATCTTCATCGGTCCTTCTTAGACCATGCCCCTATGATTGTCCGCTGCTCTCCTCTATCCCTCTCGGGTCCCTCCTCATTTCAGTTCCAAAGCATGTGGAGATCCCACCACTCTTTCCTTCAAGTGGTCTCTAACACTTGGAGCGATCCTATCTCTGCCTCTCCCTGTGCTGCTTTCAGGCGTAAGCTTTCTCGTCTCAAGGCTTGCCTTAAGGTGTGGAACGTTCAGGTTTTCAAGAACATTTTCGATCGCGTTCGTATGGCCGAAGAGTCTCTTATCGTAGCCAAATCCTTGTTAGACGAGGATCCGACCACTACCAACAAGGAAGCGTGGGCCCTTGCCCAAACGTCCTTTTCCTCGGAACTTCGCGTCGAGAATGACTACCTTCGCCAAAAGGCAAGGGTCAAGTGGGTTGTTGACGGAGATGCGAACTCTAAATTCTTCAATTCTTCTATTCGGAAGAAGAATAACCTGCTCTCGATTCGAGAGATTTTGCGACCCCATCTATCTTCAGCTTCTTCGCTTGATGAAGTCAAAGACATCATCATATCCCACTTCCAAACCTTTCTGGGTGCTCCTTCTGTCTCGGTTTCAGATCCGGCCCTGTTAGCTTTCATTCCTCGTGTGGTCCTTTCTACGGAAAGTGCCATTCTCGCGGATCTCCCGTCCCCTGAGGAGATCCGTGCTTGTGTTTTTGCACTAAGCAAGGATAGTGCCAGTGGCCCTGATGGCTTCAATGGTGTCTTTTACAGGTGCTCCTGGCCTATTATCCAGGCTGATTTTTTTCTTGCTATTCAGTCTTTCTTCTCTGGGGGCTCTCTTCCTGCTGGATGGACTTCCACCAATCTGATTCTCATTCCTAAGTGCGAAAACCCAAGGTCGTGTGCGTACTTTCGGCCTATAAGCCTTTGCAACTTTTCGAATAAAGTCATCTCTAAAATCCTGGCCAATCGCTTAGCTCCATTCCTTGAGCGTATTATTTCTCCGTCTCAAGCGGGATTTGTCAAGGGGCGTCTTATCTCTGATAACGTCCTTCTCGCCCAGGAACTGATCTCCCAGATTGATCGGAAAGTTTGGGGCTCTAATGTTGTCTTTAAACTGGACATGGCTAAGGCCTACGATCGCATGTCCTAGTTTTTCGTCATCAAGGTTTTAAGGACCTTTGGTTTTCCGGAATCCTTGATTGACTTGGTGTGGAGGCTCATCTCCAACTGCTGGTTCTCTGTCCTCATTAACGGTTCGGCCCATGGGTACTTCAGAGCTGGGAGGGGCTTGCGTCAGGGAGATCCGCTCTCGCCTTCTCTTTTTGTGATCGCGGCTGAGGCTTTTATTCGGGGTCTTCAATCCTTAACCATATACGGTCAAATCCAACGCTTCGGGATTCCGAGGGGTTGCCCCCTTATTTCCTCCTTATCCTTTGCAGATGACATTGTTATTTTCTCTAATGGCAGTCGTTCCTCTGTTCGGAGGCTACTTAGTTTTATCCATCAATACGAGAGGTACTCGGGCCACCTCGTTAACCCTTCCAAATGTTGCTTCGTCCATTCGAAGGACTTGTCTCACTCTCGTGCTTCCTGGATTGAAACTATCTTTGGTTTCAAGGAAACTTCCCTTCCGCTTCCTTATCTAGGTATTATCCTATACCGGGGTAGAAAGCTCAACGCTCTTTTCGATCCCTTGACAGACAAAGTGAGGGGTAAGATTGTACGCTGGAATGCGTCCCTTCTTTCCCAGGCCGGCAGACTGGTTCTTATCAAGTTAGTTTTAGATTCAATGGGAACTCATATCCTCGCGGCTATGACCCCTACCTCCTCCTTTTTCCGTTCTTATCAGTCGTTGGCTTCGTCTTTCTTCTGGGGAAATAGGGACAACGGCCGACGTCACCACTGGGTGTCGTGGGAGGTGGTTTGTCGCCCCAAAAATGAAGGCGGGCTGGGTTTGCGCAACCCTAAAGACCTTTGCGCGGCTTTTGCTTGTAAGTTGTGGTATAGGTTTTGGGCAAACAACTCCTTATGGGCGACGTTCCTTCGTGCTAAGTACCAAAGACTCACGGCTCTAATTTTACGGGCTCTCCGTCCTATGCTAGTGAGACCTGGAAACACATGCAATCGGTTAAACATTTCTCGGACTCTCACGGTGGCTTGACAGGCTGGGATGGCGCTTCGTTTTCTATCCTGAAAGCCTGGTCCTTATTCAGAAGTCCTATCCCCAATCGCCCTGAATTTTCGTTCATTTGGGACTCTCGTATTCCCCCCAAGGTCTCACTCCTAATGTGGCGCAACCTTCATGATGGATTGCCACTTGACGAGAATATCCAAAGGATCGGCATCCCATCTGTTTCCCGTTGTAGATGTTGTGGCAACGGCGATACGGAATCTTTGAACCATTTGTTTTTTGGGGGTTTCTCGGCCAGAGCGTGCTGGAATTACTTCGGGAACCTTGTTGGTGTTCGAAGTACCGCGAGATCTCCTTTAGAACTTCAGAGTACCTGGTGGGCTGGGAGCTCTGGAAAATCGCTTCGGTCTATTCTCTTCCGCTTGATTCCATGTCTCATCTGCTGGCACGTCTGGTGCGCGCGGAATAAGGCTACATTCGATAGTATTCCTATGGATCCTCCGTCTATCATTCATCGTGTGAGGAATGACGTCTTCCTGGCTTTCCGTGGTAGACCCTTCAGGGGATCCATGAGCCACCGTTCTATGCGGCTAGTGGGACTTCTCTCGATCTCCTGTTCTCCAACTTCCGTTAGACTAGGAGTTGGTTGAGCCGTTGCTGGCGGGTGGTGGCCCTTCCCCACCACTCTCTCCCCCCCTCTTTTATCTTGGTTTGGTTGCTTGTTTTATTGTTTCAGGAGCCTTTGGTGTTTCTTCGACCCGGAGTTTGCTTCGGATGGATAGGCTGGTGTATTCTGCGGTTGTCCACTTGGGTAGCGCGATCGGGCTTTCTACCACCTTTTTCAGCTGTCGTGCTTATCCTTCTGTGTTTGGTTAGCTCTTGTGTTGACTGGGATGGAATCCACTATTCTGCTTCTGTCTTTCTTTGTGGTTCTCTCCATGGTTTCAGAGAGCTATTGCTTCATCGTTGGCGTTCTCCTAGAATTACTTCTGTCGCCACCTTTGGGCAGGGGCATCGCCGGAGCTCGATGGTGATGTCAGGTTGTCGGTTTCTATGGCCACTTCCGGGTTGGCTTCCTTCTTTCTACGCGGGTGGTGTTGTTTTTAGCAAGTTCTTTTGCTGCTCGGTTTGGATGTTGCTATTGTCTCTGTGTCGATAGGCTTGAAGTTCGTTGGTAGCGTCTTGGGAGGATTGGCCTTCGCCTTTTGGTTGTGGCAGGAGAGGGGTTTCTTTGTGATGGTTCTGTTTCTTTGGCCTTATTGCCTGTGGCATCCAGTCTCTTTGTGTCTGTGGGGTTGTTTTCTCTGTTTCGTTTCTTTGTGTCTGTTTATTATTCTGTACTTGTCTTGGGAGGTATATGTTCTCCATATGCTTCGCTTTTTTGTGTAAGCCTCTGGAGGAAGGCATTCTTCTCCTTTTTGCTATATATATATTAATTTCCTGGTAAAAAAAAATACATTGTATGTACATTCAGTGAGAGAAACTGTATACTACTGAAAAAATGGCTTAACTACAAATATTAACCAAATCTTAGGAAAAGAATCCATGAAAATTTATATGGAGGAAAGAAGAGAAAATACCTCTGAGAGATTTAGGAGCACCAGCACAAAGCTGGTAAAATATATGATATGACCGTTCACCAGCCACGCATTGGACAACTCTGGACTGTACAAAATATTAATAGTTATTACATAATACAAAAAATATTACTCAAATGAGATTAACGATAATAAATCTAAAGAAAAAGAAAGTGCATGCACATTTTCAAGTAACTCATCTGACCTGCCTACAATAATGTGCACATTATTCGTTATAAAATTTTGAGCTATGGGTCACCTTTACAAAATAAAATATTTAAAATGTGCGAGTTAAAATTTCAAGTTAAAACTTTTCTAGATACATACTAAAATGTTATCATATGCAACTTTTTCAAGCTATTTAAATTGAATTCAAGCCAACATGCCCCCATCGAATGCATAAATACATAACACGCCTAAACAAAAAGACCCACATCCCTATTTTTATGTGTAAAATCATTGTTGAAAGCGGTATTAAAATTGATATCATAAAAATATTTTTGCAACCCTTATCAAATCTTATATTTTATGAATATCGTATGTTGAATTGAATATCATATGTTGAATCTGATGTACTTAAAATTGCTACCTTTATTTCAAAAATAAATAAATAAATGCTTCCATTAAAAATATTTGCAGTGCAAAATATTTGAACTGTAAATATTAGCTCTTTTCTAGTTTAAAACCAAAAATAACATAAAAGGTAGTTTCAGAAATATTGGTTACAGTGGATATTGAATGGTTAACAAATACTCGTATAATACTAGTACTGCAAAAGTTTACCGTAAAAAGATAGGGATCTGAAAATTAGCAGCAAAATGATTGGCACATGAAAAATAATTTTTGAAAAAATAGCGACGTGCAAGGCTTTCAAAACAGAATTTAAATCGTAAATCCTAAAGTTTAAACTGAAACGGGATTCAAATCGTAAATCGTGGGTTCAAATGATCCATATTCTAAGATTTGTATACAATTTGAAATTGATTTTGATGTTTAAAGTTTAAACTTCTACAACTAAACTTAAAACTTAATTTTCTCTCTTATATTACATAATTACAATTTTATTTTGTTTTGAGGACATTATATTTGGAACCGTTAATCTAAACAAAGTATTTAAATGCATAGGTAAAAGTTGACTTTTTTTTTAATTGCGGTTTTGACAAAGTTTGAATCAGAATGTAATTCAGATCATAAAGAGAGAGTCTGAATCGGGATTTAAATCATAAGATTTAAAGATTTTTGACAACAATGCCAATATGAGCAAAATTTCCACTTTTTGAGAAAATTGAGCTATAAATGTTGCACGTAGGAGCGTGGGCAGTGAAGGTGGAAATTATTTTGCAATGCAAAATCATGCAATAAATTTGAAAGTAAAAATATACCGTTAACTTACAATACCTTTTCTAAGGATATTGAAGCAGTTAATCCAGATGTAAGCATTGCTACGACCTCAGGATCTGGCCTGGGTACAGGAAGGAGATGCTTAGCTGGAACCTACCAGAAATACAATCATAAACTAGTAAGAAATAATTTGGGGTAAAAAAAAGCTTGTGCATGCGGTGGAAAAAAATGTACCAATGTCTAGGGCTTTCAATGGATACCCGAAAAATACGAAATCCGTCCGCATCCACATCTGAAAAACGGATAAATATCCAATATTCGTAAAAACGGATGTGGATGCGGATACGAAGACATCCGCATCCGAAAATTATCCGTCTGGTATTTTTCAAGTTTATAGTTTAAATTATGTGCATTTTAGTACAGAGAAAGATATTTATTTGTGGTTTTATTAAGTTAGAAGTTTATATTATATACTCTAAATGCATATTAACTGCTCAAAACTATTTATTATCATTATATTTGTGTACTTTTAATACTTTTATAATTAATGAGATTGAAATTTTTTTATCTTAAACTAAAATTTTCCATTTATATTTCTTGATTTATCGGTTGTTCGCGGATAGGATAATTATCCGATATCCGTTCGTATCCGCGGATGCGGATATCCGATATCCGAAAATGATTACAGATGCGGATGCGGATGCAGATGCGGATATGGTACTATCCGCATCCGAAAGTATCCGTTGACAGGCCAACCAATGTGAATTCTGCGTAACTTCCAAATGTCAAGAGCTACAAGACTGTCAACTTTCAAATGCACGGAATCACCAACAGCAGCAATTAACCCAACCGCCTACACCAAAATTGTGTTGATGTTATCCATTACTTATTGTATTGGAAAAACAGAACAATAATAAGCTTGTATTTCATCATTTTTGTTCATAACCTCATTATATACAAGCTTAGTGGAGGCAGGGATAATCCCCTTTAGAACTTCATTCTAAACTTTAATAAAATCTTAACCTCAAATGTTATAAAATATATCGTTTAAATTTAACTAAATGCATGAAATGTAATGTCCATTTTATTTCTTTGAAAGTACAAAATAAGCAACGAATTTACTAACAAAAAAATATGCACTAAAGCTACATAAAACAACAGAGAAACTTATTCACACCTCAAAGCCCGCATCAAAAGGACGACGAGTAGCATTTGCATTTTTATCATTGCTGAAGTAACGCCCAGAGCTAAAGTTTACCTACAAACCGCAACATCGTATTAGGTAATGAAACATGAATTCAAATAAGTACATACAACAAACAGCAATAACAAGAAGACTAAAAAGAAGATAACATACATCACTAGCATTAACACCAGCATAAATAACTTTGACAAGTGCATGTTGTGGTTTAGTAGGCAGGCTCAACCGTGTTTGAATAATTCTTGTAGCACTACGAAATTTGTGACTATGAGTATGCACAACTCTGCATGAAAAAACTCAAAATCAGTATTCAGTAATAGCCAGTGACGAAACCAGGATTTTTGTTTGCCACGGGCGAAAATATGTGTGATCGAATATTTTATGGAAAAAGGTAAAATTTTAATAGTGTAGAAAGTTAACACATAATTTTAGCTGAACAATAATAAATAGTCTGATTATCTCATTATTAAACCAGCAACAACAAATCTATATTTCAGCCAACAAGTAGCATAAAGGATAAAGATAAAATTTTGGGGGCTAGGATATTAGTTCACTATCGGCAAATCAAAATACTAAACAAATATATATATATGGAGATTGGATTTTTTATTGGAAAATATAGCACTAATAGCAAATCCAAACAGTAAACAAAAAACAAGTATTAGTTTATTACACTAAAATAATACAACAACAAATTATTTAATAAGTGGTTAAAAAAAATCATATCGCAGCAAATTGAATTAAACTAATGGATTGTAAAAATAATAATCCAAAAGGTCTTGTACCTTTGAAGAATCACAAGAAGCAATCTGAATTTTTGTTCAAAGAAAGCGTAAAAATCTACTAGATTTTGGCTAGAAAGAATCGCCGAATCAATTGCAAAACTCGTTTTCACTTCGGTTCAAGTGGCATGATTGTAAATTGGAATTGAACTGAAATGAGTTCGGGTTTTATTTTCTGGGGTTGATTTGGTTTTTGGCTCAGGCATATTTTTTCTGGTTTTTTGGGGTCGGGCAGTTGCCCACCCGAGCCATAAGCTGGTTACGTCACTAGTGGTAGCAATGGATTATAAGTAAATACTGCATGAAAATAACATGAAAATGTCATTTTTATGAGAATATATATATATATATATATATCAAGACTGAATGATAATCGGTTGATAATGGATATGTCTCAACAAAAATAATTAATACAATAAATAAATGGCACACACTTTATTGAAAGTTTGAGGTAGTTCAAATCTAGATGTAGTGTATTCTGGACCTTTTCTTGACTTCAATGTTTTGACAGTATATTTTTTCACCTCACTAGGTGTAGGCCAATACTCCATGCCTCTTCGATTAGTAATCCATAAACATGCACATGCTTTGCTCTCGTCTTTAATAAGCTCATATACACCTAAGATGCAGCATGTGCATGTGTTGCAACATTTTGATATACACAATACAATTGATATAAAAATGACTCAACTATTTAATCGCTGAAAGGAAAAGGAAAGAGAAGAAGATTAGAGAATGCACCTTTCATCACTGATTCCATTGTCAAAAAGCCACCAAGCATTTCAACATGCCCTCGGTTTACCTTATTACCAAGATCGGTTTCAACAAACTGCAAATGCAGTTATTGCTCTTTTTTTATGTATATAGGAACAATATTTGATACTAATTTCACTAATTTCACAGTTTTATTATAAAAAATAAAGAAAATTAAAATCTACAAGCAGTGCAAAACTTTATAGTTTAGAGTGCGCTAATTTTACTAAATCCACAATTATCAGTAACTGAAAAATATTTTGTTAGTTAGGAAAATATTGCTGGAAAACAACTTTCCTACTAAAATAATTCAGACTCTGCCTATGATCCACTTCACAAGTTAAACACTATCAAATTTCTTCATAATCCACGAGCTCAGTTTCAAGAACTTTTGTCTAGTAATAACTAACGCACTAAAAGGAACAACTCAACGCACCATTAGAAAAACAGAAATTGAAAAATATACCTAAAGCGTCAAGTTCCCAAAGTTGATGAATTGTGCTTCAGCTTCGTTGAGGAATCAAGCATTAGCTTCATTGAGGAATCGCTTAAGCCAAGTGAAGGAATTGACCTTCATTGCGCAGAATCTCGCTTAAGCGAAGTTGACGACTTGTGCTTTAGGAATCGCGCATAAGGCGAAAAGTCGATTTCGTTGACGAATCGCGCTTAAGTGGAGGAATAGAGCTTCAGCGAGTTGAAGAATCGAGCTTCAACGGGTTGAGGAGTTGAGCTTTAGCTTAAGTGAGGAGGGATTCGTGAGTGGGGAGGAACTAGAGAGTGAAGGGGATTCATGGCAGTGAAGTTCGTAAGATAGCAGGTTTTGAGATTTTGGATTTTGGATTTTGGAAGTGAAGGTGAAAAGAGAGATTGTTGGGGGCACAGAAATACTGCGGAGGGAAACTAAATCATACCGCCAATTTTTTCCTTTTTCTTAATAATAGCATGAACATGGGCTATGTTTTAATCTGCATGGCCACTAACTACGTAACCATAGCAAGTAATGATTACATGCTATCCCTAATTGCTATTAATAGAATGTTTTCTTGTAGTGCATCATAATATCAGGTCGACTTGTAGTTAAGTAAAGTAATGATCCAATCATGCTACGATATAGTTTCTAGTCGACACTCTTTCCATTTTCATCTCTGTCGAGATGTATAGTTGTACTCATAGGAGTTGCTTGGCAGAAGTGTGTTCCATACCAAAACGTTTAATTAGCTTATTACAATACTTTTCTTGATTAATAAAAATACCATTTTGCAATTGCTTGATTTGTAGACTAAGAAAATATAATAGTTCTCCCATATGTGACATTTCAAATTCACTTGTCATGATAGTCGAAAATTCCTGACATAGTTTTTCATTAGTTGAACCAAATATAATATCATCAATATATATTTGTATAATTAAAATATATTGATTAGTTTTCTTAATAAATAAAGTTTGATCAACCTTCCCAATTTCAAAACCAGAGTCTATTAGATAGCTCTGAAGTCGGTCGTACCAAGCACGGGGTGCCTGTTTTAAACCGTATAAAGCTTTCTTAAGTTTATAAACATGGTCTGGAAATTTTTCATGAGCGAAAAGAGGAGGTTGTTCAACATAGACATTTTCTTTTATATATCCATTTAAAAAAGCACTTTTAACATCCATTTGATATAATCTAAAGTTATGAAAACATGCAAAGGCCAATAGAATATGTATAGCTTTTAATCTCGCGACAGGAGCAAACATTTCTTCATAGTCTATTCCCTCTTCTTGATTATATCCTTGTGCTACTAATCTAGCTTTATTTCTAGTTATATTACCTAGTTCATCAGCTTTGTTTTTGAAAACCCATTTTGTACCAATGACGGATTGATCACTTGTTCTAGGAACTAATTCCCAAACTTTGTTTCTTTCAAATTGGTTTAACTCTTGCATAGCTATAATCCAATAGTCATCAGTGAAGGCTTCCTTAATATTTTTAGGTTCTATATTAGAGAGAAAAGCTATATGGCCCATTTGATTTAATTGATGTCTTGTTCTTACATTTGAATTTACTTCTCCAATTATATTTTGAACAGGGTGATCTTTAAGAATTTTTGGAGGAGATCTTACAGAATTTTCATTATGAACAATGTTTTCATCTTCTCTAATGTTGTTATTTTGAAAAATAATATCATCATCTTCTGAATTATTTGCTATGATTTTATTAGAATTATTTTCAAAGACTGTAATATTAGAAGAAATTTTGAATTTTTCACCAAATGAAACATGAAGAGTTTCTTCGATTATTTTAGTTCTTATATTAAAAACTCGATAAGCTTTGCTTCTTTCCGAATATCCTATGAATATTCCTTCATCGGATTTTGGATCGAATTTCCCAAGCTGATCTTTAGTGTTAAGTATAAAGCATTTTGAACCAAATATTTTGAAATAAGATATATTAGGTTTTCTACCATTTAAAAGTTCATATGAGGTGTGTTTTGTTAACGATCGAATAGAAACACGATTCAAAACATAACAAGCAGTTGCAACAGCTTCTGCCCAGAAATGCTTAGGTAGAGTGCTTCCATTTAATAAAGTTCTTGCACATTCTTGTAATGTTCTGTTTTTCCTTTCTACAACTCCGTTTTGTTGTGGTGTTCTAGGAAAAGAAAAGTTATGATTAATTCCTTTCTTGTTACAAAAATGTTCAAAAGCTTCATTTTCGAATTCACCTCTATGATCACTTCTAATATTTTTAACTTTTAAATTCATTATATTTTGAATTCTTTTTACAAAAATTTTAAAATTCTCAAAAGTATCACATTTATGTTTCATGAAAATAGTCCATGTTTATCTTGAAAAATCATCTACAATAACAAACACATATCTATTGTGATTAATAGATTGAACTTGAGTAGGTCCAAAAAGGTCCATATGTAGTAGTTCAAGTGGTTGTGTTGTAGATATGATTTTCTTAGATTTAAAAGAAGATTTAGTTAATTTTCCTAACTGACATGCATCACAAATGTTATCAACTTTGAATTTCATATCAGGTAGTCCTTTAACAAGTTTATTTTTAGCTATTTTATTAATAGTATTAATATTTATATGACAAAATCTTTTGTGCCATAGCCAAGAATCATTTTCTGTAGCTATTAAACACATGTTTGTGTTATGATTTACATTCATATTTAAAATATAAATATTTCTATCTCTTATGCCTTCAAAAATTAAATTTTGGTTTTTATCAGAAATATTACATTTATTTTCTGAAAAAGATATATTAAAACCTTTATCACATAATAGAATTATGCTCAATAAATTATGTTTTAAGTTTTTAACTAATAAAACATCAGAAATGAGAGGTAGGTTAGAGATACCGTTATTGCTCACATCACCTTTGCCGATGATATAACCTTTTGTATTGTCTCCAAAAGTGACCGATCCTCCATTTGAGTAGACAATGTTAATTAACATATCCTTATTACCAGTCATGTGTTTCGAGCAACCTCTGTCTAAAATCCATTTTCCTCTCTTTATAAGTGGTACCTGCAAAAAATAAAGATTAAGTTGGTATCCACTTTTCTTTTTAGGGTCCTAAGAGTTAGGTCTTAGGAAACCAAACCCAAGCGGGTTCAGAATTCCCTTTATAAATATAATTCTTATTTTTATGAACAGTTTCCATAAATGTTTTGATATGTCTATTCCTAATTAAATTGTTATTTTTTTAGGAATCCATATCTTAATAGTTTTAAGATTATTTGAAACTATTTTCTTAATATCTTTCTTAATTTTGTTTTTAAACTTATTTTTAAACTTTCCGAATTTCTTTGGATTTTCAATTTTCTTATATCCTAGTCCCGTTTTATTTGAAGTAGATTGAGAATTTTCTATTATTGTAGAAAGATTTTCTCGTCCTTTATTGAAGTTAGAAATATTTTTATTAATATCTTCTAACTTAGTTTTGAGACTAGATTTTTCTAACTCTAATACTTTAGTGTTAGATTTTAAATCATTAATTTCTGCTGATAAATCATCATTTTTACTTTTCTGAATTTCTAATTCCTGAGTTATCATAGAAAGTTGAGATGTTAAATTAGAATTAGATTCTTGAGATATTTCAAGTTCTTCTTCTAGAATTTTCTTTTCATCTCTTAGCATACTAATTTCTCATTCAGATCTATTTAATTTTCCTTGTAACTCTTTATTTTTCTTTTTAGTTTGTTTTACAAAGTCCACTAGTTCTGAATTAATTTTAACCAAATCTTCAAAACTTAGTTCAATTACATCATCATTTGTAGCCATGAAGCATACATTTGCTTGCTCTGTGTCACTGTCACTGTCACTCTCTGATGATAAAGAAGAATCTGAATCATCCCATGTTACTGAAAATGCTTTCTTCTTGAATTTGTCCTTCTTGAATTTATTTTTCTTTTTCTTTGGACAATCTTTCTTCATATGACCCTTTTTATGACATTCATAACATTCCATGACAGAAGATGATGGTTTATTGCTATTATTGTTGTTGTTAGAGTTATTTTTGTAACTCCTGAACTTGTTATTCTTTTTGAATTTCAAAAACTTTTTGAAATTTTTAGCAATAAGTGCCATATCCTCTTCATCTGAATCAGAATCATCTTTTTTTGCTTGAAATGCTAGATTCTTCTTATCTTGTGCTTGAACTTTCTTTGCCTGCAAATTCACTTCATATGACATTAGATTTCCTATTAACTCTTCTGGTTTCATAGTGGAAAGATCGTTTGCTTCTTCAATAGCTAAGACCTTTCTTTCCCATTCATCCGTTAAAGAATTTAGGATTTTTGATGCTATATCAAAATCAGAATAATTTTCTCCTAGTGCCAATAGTGAGTGATATATATCTTGAAATCTAGAGTGCATGTCATTTATAGTTTCGTTTTGTTTCATTTTAAAATTTTGGAACTGATTTTTCAACATAGATATTTTGCTTTGTTTGACTTTGTTGGTTCCTTCATGAGTTATTTTTAGAGTTCTCCATATCTCATAAGCAGTTGTACACATACTGACCCTATTAAACTCATTTTTATCTAATGCACAGAATAACATGTTCATAGCTTTAGCATTTGAAGTAGCATCAGTTTTTTGTGCAGTAGTCCAAGTTGAAAAATCTTCTGTTGGCATGGTATACTCCTTTTGGGTAATATTCCGGGTTTGAAAACCATTAGCTTGCATATATATTCTCATTCTAGTTGACCATTAATTATAGTTAAGACCATTAAATAATGGTGGTCGAGCAGTTGACTGACCTTCAGTGAAACTAGAGTTAATGTTAATGCTAGAATTGGTGTTACTATCCATATTACAAAAAACAATTATCAAATAACTGTGTTACGGTTATAGGATGTCCTAGCTCTGATACCAAATGAAAGTGACTACTGTGTGGCTAGTTATCACTTAGGATCGTGTAATATGGAATATATTATAATCTAAATGCGGAAACAGATAATAATAATAAAGCAAATGAGAAACTCAATAACCCCTCACTTAGCCCGGAGGAATAGATATACAACACCTGAGCAGCCGAACAGGATTTTTCTGCCTCTAACGGTCGAAAGAGGACTTTTACCGCCTGAACAACCGAACAGGACTTTTCCTGGTATAAGAAAATAGTTGACAATTGTGTTCTGAATAACACTGATATGTCTTTAAGTATACAACCTTCCTATAATCAAATCCTCAAGTATATATTGTGTGTGTGAAGATATGAAAGGAAGATATTGCTTAGAATCAAAGATTATATTGATTAGTTCAGAGATTCAAGCAATATAAAAATTGTGATTGCTTTTAGAATGCAGGGATAGAAAGTAGAGAGTATGATCAGAAAGCAAAATGGAATTTGGTGATTTGGAAAATGATTTTGATGTGTTTATATAGTTGACAAACAGCTACAACTATTCACGAAGAGTTTTGATCAAAAGATTCATCCATATCTCTTCAATTTGGATCGTAACTCTTCGCAAATGGAAGTGTCTTTTCAGAAAAAGTAGCTGTTAGAATCGTTCAGTCAACTGAGCAAAATCGACCAGTCGACTGAGTATTCAAAGACTATGTAAAATAGAGTATATCTGTGCAATTGAACAGGTTCAGTTGACTGGTCATTTTTGGTCAGTCGACTGACCTGGTTGTCGGTGCACAGTTTACACCATCTTTAAAGAAATTGAATCTTAAAACAACTTTGATCTTGTGTAAACTACTTGAGGATAGATTTTAACAATTTCAACCTATATCTAATGACTAAAACTTCAATAAATAAACATACTATACTTAGATTTGAAGTCTTGTCTCCTTTGTAGTTTAATAGCATATCTCATTCTCTTTTTGTCGCTTGATCGTACAGTCTCATCACTTGATTGTTTAAGCTTTTTGTCATGAATCAAAACTCATGATTCAGCATTGTTCAATGCTAATAAATAAGAGCACATAGGAACTTTGGAACAAGGCTTTGGCAAGTATGAAGGAAATAATTACTAAGGCACAACAATGCAGCTAGGCGCAGAACCACCAAACACCTTCCGGTTGGGATAGAAGAATAGCTCCGCAACCAGTCATCATAAAACAAAGGCTAAAGAAAAGGAGTTCAAATCAAACATTTCGAAGGAGTCAAAAGGATGATGTTACACTAAAAATCAACCTTTCGACTAAGACGAAAGGTCTATCAGCAAGAGCAAAGGAAGAGAAACACAGCCCAAACCTTTCGAATGAGTCGAAGGGATGCAATCATCAAATTTCATTAGCATCACCTTTCGAAGGAGTCTAAAGGTTCCATCTCTAGTATCCAAAGTGTTCTTACCTTTCGAAGGGGATGAAGAAGTCAAAGCAAGTGTGAGCAAGTACTTAATGACCTTTTCGAAAGCATAATAAGCCTTTCGAACCGGTTGAAGCACATCCAGGGTACCTTTCGACAATGACGAAAGGTTTATGAAGAAGGCAACATTCATAAAGAATGGAAGATAACCCTTCGACAACATTAAAGGGAAGCACGGCTCTCGACAACAATCAAGTAAAGAGCAACCTTCCAAAAAGGTCGAAGGGTTTACAGAAATCAAGTAAAGAGCAACCTTCCGACAAAGTCGAAGGGTTCACACCAGTCAAGTGAAGGGCAACCTTCTGATAAGGTCGAAGGGTTCACAATAGCATATAGAAGGCAAACCCTTTGACAAAAAAGAAAGGTTCATGAAGGCATAGAGAAGAGAAAACCCTTCGATAATGTTCAAAGGTCCATAATGGCATATGACAGGAAAACTTTTCGACAAGGTCGAAAGGTTTACAACTGCATATAAAAGGTGGCCTTTCGACCCTGACGAAAGCATGAAGCCAAAAGGAGGGCTGCCTGCATCTATAAATAAGACCCAAGGGGTCCAGTTTTTGGATCCGACTCTTCCCATTCTGCACACATTCTACAACTTCTGCTTCCACTCTTTAAGTTCGTAGCCCTAATTTATAAACCAAATTGGGGATTTGCTTCTTAAACTTTGTATTAAGCTTCATCATGAGAAAATAAAAAGGATTATGGCTTGCGATCAACTTTGAATTTGGAGATGGTCATGATCAGTCGTTAACTCGACATTAACGGTTGATCATACATGATTTATTTCTTGTCTTCTCTGTTCATTCCGAGTTTATGTTATGAAATCATCATGGGATATCACTACGGGTTCTATGTCCTTATATATGAAATTCATGGGAAATACAACTTGTGACTCAATAAACATGTGATGCTAAATCCCTGATATGGTTTCATGACATATCATATCAACTCTTATTTTTATCTAAACATGATCGAATGATACATACCTTTCGAAGGGATTCCACAAGAGAAATATCAACCTGAAAGGTCGAAAGCAACAAAGAAATAAAAAATAGAGTAAGTGTCTCCTTTCGACAAGGTTGAAAGGTCTTGAATATCACCCTTCAACGTGATCGAAAGGAGATGAAAGATGTTGATGATTGATTGCTTTCAGCCTCCAGGGGAGATAAGACTCGATAAAGTGATAATGTTGAAAGCTATATAAAGGTGAATAGCTTCAAGAGACAATAACTATTATGACTACCTAGTCGGAAGGTTGAAGTAGCCTCATAACCTTTCGACAAGGTCGAAAGGTTTGATAATCTTCTATTATCCCAACCATGACGAAAGGTTAGGATGAATCCTTAACCCTTCGACATGGTCGATGGGTTAGCTAATCTTCTATTACGCTATCCAAGTCAGTAAAGGCTGAAATGTCTTCCTCAACCTTTCAACAAAGTCAAAAGGTTTGACAATTTGTTACTCTTTTCGATCAGGTCATCTTAGTTGAAAGTTAGAGCTATCACCTCAAATTCTTTCGACTTAGTTATTCTATTCGAAAGATATGCCTTTAAAGACATGAAACCCCTAAACCACATGGTTGTGTCCATATATAATAATATTATATAAAGCATTGGAGATGTTGAAAAGTTTTCCTGTTAACAGTTTAGATTGCTCAAAATTTTGCAAAAAAGTTCATACATGGAGAAAGTAGTAGCGATGGCGAAAGCGGTAATGGTGGTGGTCGCCGTGGAGAAGAGAATGTGATTGTGTCATATGAATATGAACAAGGAATAGAGGAGCTATTAGAAGCCGTTGAAAGTGCCAAAGAGGAGGGTGGATGCGAAGGCGATCGAGGAGGTCGATGGGGTCGTGGAGGCCATAGAGGTGGTCAACCGGGCATGAGTCATAGGGGAGTGGGGCAGGTTTCAGCTAGAGTTGTTGAGCTTAACTTTTTTGAGGATCCAAACTTGAGTGCAGATAAGGTTCTTACAAATTTTCGAGTATTTCCAGAAGAGGAAGTGCACGTCAGCACATAGATCAGCTTAGTTGTAAGTATCTTTTCTTTTATGGTACAATTAAAGTAAATTATTATTTTATAATGTATATTTAAGAATTCATTTAACTTAAAGGGTCACGGAATATTCGTTCCCGGGGTTCACTAGGTATTTCCATAAAATATTTTCACAAGCATTTTGCAAATATTTCTAAAGTTGTAGAGTTCCTATACAAGCTTGAATTTCATCATTTCTTAAGTAATTTAATCATTCATTAATTTAAAAAAAATTCCATCAATTTATTGTCATTTCATTTAACTTGTTAAGTAATTTAATAATTTAGACATCCATAATGTTAATAAAGGCAATATTCAATTATGTGTTGCTATTTCTCTACGGTGATATAAAACCACACATACATTTCATTTTCCTTGCGGTGAGTTAGGGATTACACCATTAGACTTTTCTATGCTCACCGGCATTAGAATAGGAGTGACTAGTTTTCCAACGCTTTCATATGGTGATAGGTGACATGATCCTATGCTTATTCACGACAGTTTTCCACAGCGAGACACTACACCGACCTTTTAGCAGACGACCACTGCTATCAGAGTCAGTGAGATTGCAGCTGCTATGGACATCTTACTGACAGCGTATTCACCAGAGCATGATTTGGATCTTTCTCGACTATTTCTTATATATCTTATAGGAAACTTGTTTTTCAGTACTGGTAGTAGTAGCATGCAGGTTGCATATATTGAGACCGTGGTAGGTTTGGATTTTGACTGCACTATCATATATGATTGGGATACTCCTATAATTGCGTACCATACAGATGTATGGATGCATAGTGCATTCTTTCTAATTCATAGGTTATATTGTTTGGTTTTTGGGAGTTGTTACAATATTGGTATTTTGAGTATTCAAGGAACTTCCATTTCATGACAGTGACTTCGGATGTATCTAGTTTCTTCCCTCGTTTATTATTTTGGTGTGCGAATAATAACAGGACTAAGGATAATGAATCATGTCAAGTATATTCAGTTTTTCATAACCAGATTGACTTGAGGATGTACAGAAGGCAGTTGATATGGAATCAATTTGATACTAGCAACTCAATCTAGCTTGAGTTTGTGCACTTAGCTAGGATGCTCAGAGTGCGGAGATTTCCTCTTATGTCATATCCTACAATGTTTGGTTCTTACTGGCACCTCGGTGAGATGTGTTGGAGACAGTTGCATGACTATGATGCCATTCCCGATGATCCACACCTTAATATGTATCGATGTATGATTTACGATTCAGATTAACTTATTGCCGTGAGAGCAGTAGGTTGGTGGCTAGCAGAAAGGTTTGTTATTACTGGTCCATCACATGTTGATTTTTGGCGTAGATTTTACACTGCATCTGGTGATACTATTACTCATGTAGTGTTGATACATTTGGTAGGGACAGCTGCTATACATCATGAGATAGAACTTTCGGTTGTTGAGGATCTTACCCAGCATAGTCAGGGGTATCGTGTACCAGATTATGTGTCTGCTGCTAGTAACTTTGGTTTGACTATGGCAGTGCCTACATCTTTTGAAGCTGACTGTTATGTTGACGTTTATTACCCTCCTACACATGTCCAGTATCCTGATTCCATCCAAATATCATACGGTGATCTATAAGACATGCAGATGGGACTCCTCCATACTGGATATGTAGATCACATACGTAACATTTGATTATTACGATGATGTGTTGCATCGACGGACAAAGCAGACGACACGGCTACAGCCTGAGCTAGAGGAATAGCATAAGAGATTCTCTGATCATGGTTTGTACTTTGATTACTTATCTAGCAGAGATAATAATGATGAGACACATCGCCCCCGTGTTCCTCATCCATGTATGGATGACTAGCGGCTTTTTTATATATCTTCATTTATGTGTACCCATGATGTATATTTTAGTGTTTATGTTCATAGTTTATGGACTAACCCTGATTGATGTTATATTCAGTGTTATTCACTATTTATGTACTATGAATGATGTCATATTCGTTATTATTCATGATATTTGTTATAATTTATGTTATATTCATCGTTTATGCATTTTGGTTCATGTTATATTCAGTGTTATTTGTGGTTTATGCAGTGTGACTGATGTCATATTCATTATTATTCATGCTTTTTGTTCTAAATTCATGTTATATTCATTGTTTATGTATTTTATTCATGTTATATTTAGTGTTATTTTTGGTTTATGCACAGTGATTGATGTTATATTCGTTATCATTCATGATTTTCATTTTGGTATGTGCTATATTTATCGTCTATGCATTTTAAATCATGTTATATTCAGTTGTATTCAAGGTTTACACACTCCGCTTCATGATGTACAGTCGGTACTACGTTATGATTATATTTAAAGTTGTTCATGGGTTATTACACTCTACTTCATTCACTACAAGAAAATCAGTTATTAGTAGTAAAAAATAGCAGCGTTTAATATCTAATTGCAACAATTGACTTAAAAGATTAAAAAGTAAAAGAAATCAATGCTACTAATCTAATCCCTCCCTAGAAACGGTGAATCTATTTCCTTCCCGCTTTCCTTTCTTAATTATTTTGATTCCCTACCCAAAACTGTAAAATAAATTTCTCCTGAGACTGAAACCAAAAAATATCTTTGATTCATAAAAAGCAACCTTCTTTGTCTTCAACTTAGAACCTCATCCATCACCGCTTGAGTATCTTGCTAACCGAATGCCTCCACAAAATCGCTTCATTTCTCAGCCTTCCACGCTACGCCGGTGAGCTTTTAATAGATTCCTTGATTTATCAAATTCGTTCAAATTTGAATGAGATTTGAATTCATAATCTCGATTTGATGCTTCTTGATTTATTTTTACTTGTTATAAGGTTCGATCCAACTTTTCCTGCTATAAGGTTTGAATTTAAATTAAGTTCAATTACTTATTCAAAGATTGGTTAGGATTGATCTTCATTTCAATATTTTTGTACATGGATGAGAATATTAATTTCTAATTAATGGCTTTTTTACTGATGTTTTCATGAATTTTTAGCTATAGAGCTTTCGATGAGTATGAAGGAATTGAAGTTGCTTGGAATCAAGTGAAGCTTGATGATTTTCTTCAATGCCCGGATGACTTTCAAAGATTACATTGAAAGATCCATCTATTGAAAACTTTGAATCACAAAATTATTATGAAAGTTTATTTTCCATGGGTGGATAGTTCAAAGAGGTAAATCAATTTTGTCACTGAGATGTTTACTTCTAGAACTCATAGACAGTAAGTTTATATGAATTTTCAATTTTAGTTTTGGGGTTTTGGAAAATAAATGTTTTTTATTAACCCATTTCATTATTTTATTTTTTTCCCTCTTAGATTTAGACAGAAGAACGGAAAGGTTAATATTAGAGCAGTGAAAAATTGGTATAGGCAAATTTTGGATGGTCTTTCTTGTCTTCATAGCCACGACCCTCCCTAATACACAAATACCTCAAATATGACAATATTTTGATTAGTGGAAACCAAGGTGAAGTTAATATTGGTGAATTAGGCGTAGCTGCTATTATTCGGTAGTCATATGCTGTTCACTGTGTTAGTAATTCTTGATTGTTCAATTTTTTAAATATCATGATGATTTTTTATAGATTAAGTTAATTGTTGTATTCTTTATTGAAGTGAAGCAAACTTACACTTCTTATAATTATTATGACTTATGAGATCTAGAGTATTCTCTGAAAATATAATTACAAGCTCATTTTAGCATTAAAACAGGCTTAAAATGACTCCAATGAATAAACATGACTTCTAATAAAAGTTCAATAAATTTAGAAGCTTTTACATTTGCATCAAGTGTCAAGCTCCATGCATCATAATAAATCTTCAAATTATTGCTATTATTAAAAAAACCTTTATTTAGCTTTTATTTCATCACAATGACACCATATCTGTTATTTAGGCTCATTCTTTTTCTTTATCCTTTTTTTTAACTTGGAAAAGAAAGCCATTGAAATCATTTAACATATTTCTCATAAAAATATTAATAATAAATTTATTCGATAATGTTAATGATTATGGGCTAGAACTGCACTAATTTTTTAGGCACCATGCCTTGGCATGTCAAGCCTATGTAGATAAATGGTTTTTTCTATTACCACGCTGTATAAATAGCTTGATTAATTATAAATGCAGTTATTATCGAAATAGGAGTGACTATTTTTTTGTTATTTTTAAGAATTGATCATTGTTTGTGGTTTTAACGCATTATCCCTGTATCACAAGAAAAATATATCACTGTCTTTTGAAAGAATTTTTCCTCTTCAGTCACAATGTATTGATTAATAAACAGTTCAATATTCAATAGGCAAAACATTTTTTTCAACTCTGAGAAAATAGAAGAATCTATTTTCCAATAAAAGATGTAATTTGTGCTCTGGTAGGCACAATACTTTACTACATACAACTGAGAGACTACTTGAATATATCCTTTAAAACATTTTTCTACTTATATTCGTATTGTTTTCAGCTTGTTATTTGTTAAGATCTTTCAAATGATATTTGCACTCCTAATTGTGAGGAATGCGGAATATGGATCTTAAGGCTAGGAATAACACTAGAGGGGGAGTGAATAGTGTTTATAAGAAATTACTAAATCTTTTTGAGTTTATGTTAATTTGAACACAAATGTATGCAATATTCAAACACAGATATAATCACAGAAACAAACACAGATGCAGAAATAAAGTAAATGCAGTAAAGGAAAGAACACACCGAATTTTATACTGGATCGGGGTTACCCTACATCCAGTCCCGCACAACTAAGTATGGATTTCCTTTCAAAAGCAATTCAACAATTACAATCCTCGGTTTCAAGGCTACGAGGTACACCCTCCAAAATCACAATCCTCTGGGTAGAGATACTTGATTTCCGGGCGACAAGTTCACCCAATTGATTTCCAAGGCTACAATCACACCTTTTCTCACTTGATTGACTTCCAAGGCTACAATCACACCTTTTCTCGCTAGATAGATTACAAAGAAGCCTATAACTTTGAATAGCACTTGGATCTTGTTGAGATAGTGATAGAGAATCAAACCAAAGATGATCTAGTTAGATTCAATGTTGATTTTGGTAGAGTGATGATAGGATTTTGAATAAGAAAATGTGGAAGAAGAAGAGAAGTGAAAAAGCAGAAAATCTGATATAAAATTCGTTGAAACTAACCCCTATTTATAGAAGAACAACAGTCATGTCCATTCATGAAAGGTTATGGCGAATAGACACTTCTTTTGAAATTCAAATTTTGAAACTAACTGACACTATGTCGACATGGGGTACTAGAGCATGTCGACATCCCAAAGGAAATTTTGATGTTTTGATTTTCTTTGAAAATAACCTTTATCTTATATTTAAAACTATTTTAAGCTTTATAAATATACTTGACTATTGATAAAATACATAGATAAATATATAGAACAATATATATATATATATATAATTTTACTATAATTTTATATTTAAATCTAAGTAAATATATTATAATTAAAAGATAGTTTAAAACAAACGAAGTTTAAAAACAAGAATATTTTAAGGCTAAAACATCTTTTTGAAAATCATTTGAAAAGATAATTTTTAAGGCTAAAACATTTTGAAAAGCAATTTTGAAAATCATTCTGAAGTTGTTTTGAAAAACATTTTGAAGTAGTTTTGCAATCTTCTTCCTGTAGAATATCTCATCATATCAGGACTCGAGAACTTGAAAAAAACCAGGATGTTCGGGGGTTTGTAAGCCACTTGTCGTAGGTTTGTAAGCTACTTGTTGTGGGTTTGTAAGCCACTAAAAAGGTAGAAATGGGTTCCATCCCAAAAGAAAAATGGAGTGAAGATTTCAGTGCTATTATGAAGTTTTAACAAAATTCTAGACTCAATACTTATCTTGAAATCTTGAACTCTTGAACTCTTGATACTCATGAGTCTTCAATCTTGATATCTTGAATCTCTATACTGTACAGTCTTCATTCTTGGTACATGCATGGTTAAATCCTACATATACATATATATCTAAACTATAATGTTAGAATTTATATTTTATAATCTTATTCTAAGGTTGTTGTCATCAAAACCATCAACTTAAGGACTAACAATCTCCCCCTTTTTGATGATGACAACCTTTTGTTTATAAAATATTACTTCTATCCTATTGACTCCCCCTAAATCTAATAACTCCCCCTTAATCTATGCCTAACTACCCTATTTTATATTTCTCCCCCTTTGTCATCAACAAAAGCAAACTAACTCCAAACTATATAACTCTTAGTCTAATATCCTATATGATGATAGTGTTATCATCAATACTTACTTGTAAACCTAAAACTTAGTCCTAAATTACAAACTCTCCTAACTAAGAATCTATATAATAATACTTTTAATAGAACATATATAAGAACACACATTATTTATTAATTATATACTTGTTTATATTTACATTTTCGTAGAGATCGTAAAAAACAACAAAATATAAAAGAACGAGAAGAAACTAATGTGTGTCTTTGAACATAGGAGATCTATGAACCGAACAATTTGGATAGTGGAAACAGAAATTTCCACGTTGTTCGACAAGATTTCCATCTTTGTCAAAGCACACTTTGCCAACACAAACAACTTTGTCGTTGTCTTCCGCATGCTCTTCTTCCATTGGTTCTTCTTCTTCTTCTTCACTTTCCTCTTGTTCATGATCTCCTGTAGAGTCCTCGTCAATCAAGATTGGGTTAACATGATTATCCATAAGAAATTTTTGCAAATTCCTAAGGATTTTTCCTTGCCTCTCTTGTTCTTTGGCCATTCGAAGTTGCATCACTTGGATTTCAGTCATTAACTGAAGAGTATCTTTCAGAGAATCCTCTATTTCCGTTACATGAGCGAGTGTTGATTGTTGACACGGACCAGAAGTAGGCGATGGGAACAAAAAAGTTGATTTTAAGTTTGATTTGGAAGAGGAGGCCATTGATAAACTGATCTCAGAAGATAGGACAGAAAGAAAACAGAGAGAATGAAGAAAATTTCGAAATAGGAGAAATTTATAACCACTTATTTGAATTTTGGTGGGAAAAAATTTAAAAAAATAAAAACGTTATATGTCGACATGGGTCTAGGGGGATGTCGACATGGTTCTTGAATTTT
Organism: Allium fistulosum; assembly: GCA_030737815.1. Lineage (NCBI taxonomy): Eukaryota > Viridiplantae > Streptophyta > Magnoliopsida > Asparagales > Amaryllidaceae > Allium > Allium fistulosum. The sequence goes on from CM060903.1 coordinate 1,460,802,077, forward strand.
TGCTTATTTAATTTATTTTGAATTAATTTTTATTTATACTTGTTATTTATATTTTATATTTCAGTTAATGAACAAATACCTAATTCTCTTCTTAATTTAGTAAATGTAGATTCATTTAAGGGTTTTGTTAAGATATCAGCAATTTGATTTTCAGAATTGATATAGTCGAGAGTGATTACTTCTCTACTTATATTATCTCTGAGAAAATGGTGTCTGATATTAATATGTTTAGTTCGAGCATGTTGAGTAGTATTTTTGGATAAATTTATTGCACTAGTATTATCACAATAAATTGGTGATTTTGAGATATTTAAACCAAAATCTTTTAAAGCTTGTTGCATATATATTACTTGAGAACAAGCCAAAGCAGCAGAAATATACTCTACTTCAGTTGTTGATAGAGAAACTGTGTTTTGCTTTTTACTAAACCAGGAAATCAGAGAATGCCCTAAAAAGTGACAAGTTCCACTTGTACTTTTTCGGTCTGATTTACAACCAGCATAATCAGCATCACAGTAAGATATTAAGTCAAACGAATCATTTTTAGGATAAAATAAGCCATAATCAAAGGTGTGTTTAACATATCTTATAATACGTTTTACAGCTTTTAAATGAGTTTCTTTAGGTTGGGATTGATACCTTGCACAGAGACAGACGCTATGCATGATATCAGGTCTACTCGTAGTGATATAGAGTAGTGATCCAACCATTCCTCTATATAATTTTTGATCTACATCTTTCGAGAGATCTTCTTTACTAAGGTACTCATTGGTTGCCATGGGAGTGGGTTTTCCACTCCCAGTAGTCAAACCAAATTTACTAACTAGATCTTTAGCATATTTTTCTTGACTAATAAAGATACCATTATCTAATTGTTTTATTTGTAATCCTAAAAAGAAGTTTAATTCACCCATATGACTCATCTCAAACTCTTTTGTCATTATTTCAGAAAATTCTTTATTCATTTCAAAATTAGTTGATCCAAAAATGATATCATCTACGTAGACTTGTACTAGTTGAATATCATTTTTATTTCTTTTAATAAAAAGAGTATTATCTACTTTACCTATTTCAAAATTTGATTGTAACAAGTAAGATCTTAGTCTATCATACTAGGCTCTAGGAGCTTGCTTTAGACCATATAGAGCTTTCTTAAGTTTGTAAACATGATTTGGAAATTTATCATTTTCAAAAAGTGGTGGTTGTTTAACAAATACTTCTTCTTTTACAAAACCATTTAAAAATGCACTTTTAACATCCATTTGAAATAATTTGAAATTATTATGATTTGCGAAAGCAAGTAGAATCCTAATGGCTTCTAACCTTGCTACGGGGGCAAAGGTTTCATCAAAATCTATTCCTTCTTCTTGACAATAACCTTGAGCGACTAACCGGGCTTTATTTCTAACAACCTCTCCTTGTTCATTCATTTTATTTTTATAAACCCATTTAGTTCCAATTATTTTTATTTTTAGGTCTAGGAACAAGTTCCCAAACATAATTTCTAGTGAATTAATTTAATTTTTCTTGCATAGCCAAAATCCATGAATCATCAGTTGATGCTTCTTCTGGATTTTTGGGTTCTATAGTTGATATAAAAGCTACATTACTCATTTGACTTAGTTGGTTTCTAGTTTTAACAATAGATTGCATATCTCCAAGTATATTTTCTATAGGGTGATCTTTTAAAAGTTTAATCCTTTTATTATGATGATTTAATTCATTATTAGTTTCAGTTGACTCTTGGTTTTGAGTGATTAAATCCTCTTCATCATTTATTTCTTTAAAATTTTTGAAATTTTCATCAAATGAAACATGCATTGTTTCTTCGATGGTATTAGTTCTTAAATTAAATACTCTGTATGCTTTACTTCTATTAGAGTATCCGATAAAGATACCTTTGTCGGATTTAGGATCAAATTTATCTAAGTTATCGTTTGTATTTAAATAAAACATTTACTTCCAAAAATTCTAAAATAAGATACCTTAGGTTTATTTGAGTAAATAAGTTCATAAGATGTCTTATCAGTTAAAGGTCTAATTAAAATTCTATTTAAAATATAACAGGCTGTAGCAATTGCTTCTGCCCAAAAGTACTTTGGTAAATTACTATCAGAAAGCATAGTTCTCGCACACTCTTGAATCCTCCTATTTTTACGTTCTACTACTCCGTTTTGTTGTGGAGTTCTTGGAAATGAAAAATTGTGAATTATTCCCTTTTTATTGCATAATTCTTCAAACTTTTCATTTTCAAATTCACCACCATGATCACTATGGATGGTTATAATTTTATGAGAAAATTGAATTTGAACCCTTTTTGAAAAATTCTTAAAACATTCAAAAGTATCACTTTTATGTTTCAAAAATACTGTCCATGTAAATCTAGAATAATCATCTACAATTACAAAAACATATTTACTGTGATTTAATGACTGAATTTGAGATGGACCAAATAAATCAAGATGAAGTAATTCAAGAGGTTTTGAAGTTGAAATCAAATCTTTTAATTTAAAGGAACTTTTCTAAGTTTTCCTAGTTGACATGCATCACGTAGACTATCTACTTTAAAATTCATTTTAGGGAGACCTCTTACTAGATCATGTTTTGACATTCTAGATAAGAGTTTGAAATTCAAATGCCCAAATCTCTTATGCCAAATCCAAGGGTCACTTGCATTTGCCAAAAGACACAAGTTATCATTTGAAATTTTCATACTAAGAATATAAATATTCTTTTTCCTAATTCCTTCAAATATTATGGTTGAATTATTATCTTCAATGTGACACTTATCTTTTTCAAATTTAATTTTATATCCTTTATCGCATAGTTGACTTATACTTAGCAGATTGTGTTTCAGATTCTTAACTAGCAAAACATTAGTAATAATAGGAGTTTCAGAGTTACCGACTTTGCCGATGCCGATCACATAACCTTTTGAATTGTCTCCAAAGTTAACCAGTCCTCCGTCTTTGTATATTATATCATTCAGCATATCTGGATTCCCAGTCATGTGTCTAGAACATCCACTATCGAGTATCCATTTGTTCTTTTTGATCTGCACGGTTTGTTTGTTCTGGATTGTTTCCTCAACTCCCATAAAACATGATTCCTGCACATTAAACAATCTTAGTAGACAACTTGTATTTGAATATTGATTGTATGCAGACTCAAGAGACAATGATGATCTGAATATTTCTAAACATGCATTAACAAATTTCTTAAACATAGCCATTTTAAAAAAAACTTTTTCAAAAATCAGATTATGAAACTTTTGAAAACCTCGCTTTGATACCAAATGTGAGGAATGCAGAATATGGATCCTAAGGCAAGGAATAACACTAGAGGGGCGTTGAATAGTGTTTATAAGAAATTACTAAATCCTTTTGAGTTTATGTTACTCTGAACACAAATGTATGTAATATTCAAACATAGATATAATCACATAAACAAACACAGATGTAGAAATAAAGTAAATGCAGTAAAGGAAAGAACACACCGGATTTTATACTGGTTCGGGATTACCCTACATCCAGTCCCGCATAACTAAGTCGGATTTCCTTTCAAAAACAATTCAATAATTACAACCCTCGGTTTCAAGGCTACGAGCTACACCCTCCAGAATCACAATCCTTTGGGTAGAGATACTTGATTTTCGGGCGACAAGTTCACCCAATTGATTTCCAAGGCTACAATTACACCTTTTCCCGCTTGATTGATTTCCAAGGCTACAATCACACCTTTTCTCTCTAGATAGATTACAAAGAAGCCTATAACTCTGAATAGCACTTGGATCTTGTTGAGATAGTGATAGAGAATCAAACCAGAGATGATCTAGTTAGATTCAATGTTGATTTTGGCAGAGTGATGATAGGATTTTGAATAAGAAAATGTGGAAGAAGAAGAAAAGTGAAAAACCAGAAAATCTGATATAAAATTCGTTGAAACTAACCCCTATTTATAGAAGAACAGCAGTCATGTCCATTCGTGAAAGGTTATGGCGAATAGACACTTCTTTTGAAATTCAAATTTTGAAACTAACTGACACTATGTCGACATGGGGTACTAGGGCATGTCGACATCCCAAAGGAAATTTTGATGTTTTGATTTTCTTTGAAAATAACCTTTATCTTATATTAAAACTATTTTAAACTTTATAAATATACTTGACTATTGATAAAATACATAGATAAATATAGAGAATAATATATATATATATAATTTTACTATAATTTCATATTTAAATCTGAGTAAATATATTATAATTAAAAGATAGTTTAAAACAAACGAAGTTTAAAAACAAGAATATTTTAAGGCTAAAACATCTTTTTGAAAATCATTTGAAAAGATAATTTTTAAGGCTAAAACATTTTGAAAAGCAATTTTGAAAATCATTCTGAAGTTGTTTTGAAAAACATTTTGAAGTAGTTTTGCAATCTTCTTCCTGTAGAATATCTCATCATATCAGGACTCGAGAACTTGTACAAAACCAGGATGTTCGAGGGTTTGTAACAAATGGTCAGGCTAAGGAATACAACTAAAACCGTACAAGGCTCGTATTGTTTCTTTGGATTTTCCAACAAATGGCCAGGCTAAGGAAATTCCTATGCCATGAAGGAATGCCTCTGGCTGGACGCTCCGAGAGACAACCTGCTCTCTGCCAACACAAGGCCGGTTACTCCCTTCCTGGGCAGTAAACCTGAGATATGCCACCCCCGGTCCTTTGGGACCTTTATTCGAGCGCTCGGTAACCAACATCACACATAATAAATAAAGTGTGTCCGCATGAGTAAGTATCTGGGCTCCATACCATGATACTACCCTTTTCCAGAAGGAATGGTCATACCCTAGGGGCGCTACCCCTGAAACCTTGCCGCATCTTTTCTGTTTCGACCATTTCCGAGTTGTGAGGTCTGACGAAGTCTCGTCCACAAAGCTACGCTTTTTCACAAAGCCACGCTTTGATCACAAATGATCAATAAATGATCATCACACAGCAACACTCAGCATGCCACATTACCAAATTGGGAATATATCGCTGATAAATTTCAACTACATAACCTCTGAGCTCGTACGTCTCAGAGAAGGGTGTTAAGCTAAGAAAATAAATTCTCCGCCACCAACAGAAATGTATTTGAAAGAAATCAGCTTTATATCTCAAAATGTAATGTCAGACATGTAACCATACAAGTCTGTTCCGGGTTCGAACAGAACCGAAGGCACTTCCAAAGAAGCCCTTGCAATCCGGGTATTCACAATCCCGATAAAACTTCCCATCACAAAGGAAATCTCTATACCGTAGCTAACGGTGCAGAGACAGTCGATAGGTCGTCCTATCGTTTTCACAAATACCCGGTCTTCAATACGATCCATATCGTCGTATCACTAATTCGGAATGGGTTATATGACACAAAGGTCTTTTCCCAGCTAACCCGAATAGTGAGCACAATATTTAAAACATACGGCTATAGGGATTTCAATTAAGTCACAACTTATTACCCAAATCCTTTCCTTTAAATGGTTTAAACAAATTACCATTTTAAATCTTTAAACAAAAAGATTTACTTCACAAAGTTTACCCAGTTTCACAAAGTTTCATTCACAGATTTCCAAATCAATTTTCATTTCAATTTGAACTAACCCATTAAATCTTTAATTAAGATTTAATTCATAGCTTTCAAAACTATTCACAATTCAAGTCTTTTATAGTATAAAAGATACACCTTTTGAAATACTCTTTTATTTCAAAATAAAGTTTAATTATCGTTACAAAGGTTAATTCATAGTTTTCCAAACTATTTACAATTTCATTTCAACTAGAGATGTTTTCGATACAAATTGGAAATCTCTTCACTTTATGAAAGCCATTATTATTTGAAAACAGATAGTTTTTGTTTTAGGAAAAACTGGTTACAATTACACCGGTTAAAGCCATTTAAGTATAAAACTTGATTATAAATTTAAATTTCCCCAAGACCGTATTTTAATTGGTTAAAAAACCATAAAAACACCTTTTATACTTATAAAATCTTTTAAACCAAAATTCCCAATTCATTGAATTCAATTCCAAAATATTGAATTCAAAATTTAAATCAAATGATTTAAATTCCAATTTTAATTAAGTTATTTAAAATAACTTTTATTTCTTAAAATTCAATTTCAATTCCAAAACTATTTTGGATTCAAAAACTCAATTTTCCCAAAATTGATAAAAATCTGTGACTTAACCGATTTCCACGTGAAATCCACATTTGTGTGTGTATTGTGTAGTCCACGGGTTTAACACAATAGTGCAACAACATTCAATCATCACAGATCAAAATATAATAATATAATTGATAAGTGGTATAAATAATAACGCTTATCTTTCATTCACAGATCACAAATATATATATATATATATCACAGATAAATAAATCACAGATCACACACAAAACAGGATATATCACAAAATATCATACATCAAAGATGTCAAATAATTCAACATCCAATAAAATCCAGACATCCATAGGTAGGATTAAATTTAATTATCTGATTAATTTAAATCAAATAAATTTTAACAAATAAATTTGACTAGTTATGGTAAATTAATAATCAATTTATTTCAAATTTATTTCAAAACACCAAATCAAATTTTCCAAACATTTCCAAAAGATTTCCCTTTTAAAATAAATTTCTTTATCTCTTCAAATCTATTTATAAATCCAATTTCAAATAAATTCTTCAATTTATAATCGATATTGCCGAAATCCATTTATTTAACCCTTTTTCCAAAATTTGAAATTAAATTCAATACGGTTCGAAAATAAGACTTTTATCTTTTAAAACTCCTTTTAAATTTATCCAATTATCAAAGATAAATTTTTCGATAAATTTTCAACTTATATTCTCAAAAATCCAATTTTACTTATTTCTGGTATCCATCGATACCAAAAATATATTCGGCTAATTTATAGCCTTCAACGCTTTCAATCCACAGATATAATCACACGGCGATTATAAATAAATCAACGCACAACATTGAAATAAATTCAAATGTTTGAGGAATCCAGTTGGATCCCTCCAACCTGTTTCCCTGCATCCACAGATGTTAGCACAATTCCAATTTCACTTCAATGTGAAATTATCGCGGTATTTGGGATTTAAAAATATTATCTGCTATTATGCGGCGCAATAGGGTCTCATCCGCTATACAATGCGGGAAATCAACAACTCCACTATATACATATTCCAATATATATATATATATATATTGTTATATACATATATAATACCAATTCCACTTCACAGTAGAATTATCGCGGTATATGTTTTTAATAAATAACCTCCGCTTAATATGCGGCGTATAGGGTCTATTTAACATGATAAATAGCAACCATCATTCAATTCACACAATTAACACTATCAACAAATTTTAAATCTAACTATTTAAAATTTAAATCGAAACAATTATTCGATTGAGTGAGGAGTTCCCACCTTGCTTTTCGTTGAACGTTTAAATTTTAAATTAAACCGAACCGTTCGATTTAATCAAAAAATTTAGCTTGCTCAAACTGACCCCAGACCTACGCTGCAGCGTAGATCGCGTCACTGCGATCCCGGCGCTTCCAAATTCGTCGAAATCTGATATCGTATGACAAAGATATGGGTTTTTAAAATTTAAAGGATTTATATACAATTAATTTACAAATTTCTTTTAATATTTTATACCCTAGAATTCAGATCTGTCGTTCAATTTCCCACATCATCATCTGGTCGTCACGCGCGTTCTTCCTCCCAGGTCAAGAAGTCGCGATCGAACATATAGCTCGTTCGTTTCCACCGTTCGCCGCACCTTCTACCGATGTCGAGGAGATGATCGGCGACTACCAAATGAAAGCGCGTCGCCTACCCCATGCTCGGCCAGAAAAGCTCCAAGCTCGGTCTCCCCTTTGTCATGAAAAACATGCACGAACGCGACGTCTTCAAACTGAAATTGCCGTTGATTCGTGATGTTATATTCGATCGTGGCCGTTGGATTTGTAGAACTCAATGCCCTCTACAATGTTGTAGTTAGGAATTTTTCAAATAGATGAATGGATTGAGAGAGAAATGGAGATGAAAACTGGAGCATTTTGGCCATTGAAGTTTAAAACTGGCGGCCACGAAGATGAATGAGGGTTTCCTCTTAACGCATATATATATATATACGTATATAATAATATTAAATTCATTTTAAAACGACTTTTTCAAACGTCTCCAAATCACACGTGCCGCCTGGCGTTCGTAAGGTTTACCCCATGTTCTGAACATAATGGAACATGTTTCGAGAGCTAATTCGGTCGTATGTGAGAGTTACGGAAATAAACGATAAATTTTAAATCAAATCGATTTAAACCGATTTCGATGCGTTTTGGCTTGCCCCGGACAAACCGTACATCCGATTGACACGAAATTTGAAACCATACAATAATTTCACATTATGGATCCGATGGAACTAGTTTCGTCGAAATCTGAGACTGTTTGAAAAATGGCTATTTTCACCAGTCAATTAAATATTAAAATATTCAATTTTCACAAATTAACTTTTAGTTCGATTTTAAAAGTTCAATAACATCATTATAACTCCAATATGATTTAATATAACTTTATAAATCATTTTTATACACATCTAATCCAGATTTCAATTATCCACCCAATTTCAGGTATTAAATTAATAATTTAATCGTCCAATTAAATCACTATATCGAAATTAAATAAATTCGACTTCCAAATCTTACTTATTAATATTTAAAATTAATTAAATATATGAATTTCAAATGACGGAAATTCTGGGTCGTTACAAACTTCTCCCCTTTAAAGAATTTCGTCCTCGAAATTGCAAAGTAAGAAAAATGCCCCAAATTCATTAACTTTTCAATAATCCACTTAGTGAAAAATTTTATATTCACTTTTTTCAAAACCTTTAACTTCAACCAAAACAATGGTTTCCATTTTTTAGTTCAATTCCTACTCTTTCATTTCAATTTAGAAATTGACTTTCATTAACGAAAATTTTCCAAAATTTCCCGAAAATTTTTCTAACGCCTTAAATTTTCTGAAAAATTCGCCAGCGTCTTCTTTGCGCGGTTCGATCGTAGTAGGATCACAATAGACATAAATATATATACATCGACCCACCCGGTCGGAAAAGCAGAAAAACAGTTCATATTTCCTATTTTTATTGCGTAGGCGTACCTTTTTAGCATTTTTAAGCAAAACAGTTATTTATTAAGCATTTTAGCGCAACCCAAATAGCCGAACGGTAGCCCCGGCACCTGTACTTACTCAGTTTAAATATGTAAGTGACATATATATATAGTTATTAACAATTTACTCTTTTAAACAACTACAACATATGCATATTAAAAGAAATGCATACTAACAAGGTTTATAAGCAACTTATATAATTTCGACACTATTTGTAATTGTTTACAACCAATTCATATACAATGACATTCAATTATTCATTTTTTAATTAGTTTACATTCACTAATTTACATCCAAGTTGGTTCGCTTTCAGTTTAAATCAATTTCTATTTAAATTCACTTCACTTTCAATTTAAATCCAATTACCTAGCTTTCAATTTTATCAATTCAATTTCATTAACACTTAATGAATTATAATATATACAATCAATCAACAACCATCTAACAATCAAATCATAACCAACATAACCTAATTATTAAATTTACATTCAATTTGGTTCAACATTTTTAATTCCAATTAGTTTAATCATTAAATTGGCTTTCATTCAATTATTCAATTTCCAATTTATTAGCTTTTAATGAATTAACACTTATATTCATTATTCCATATCAATTCATTTTCATTCGATTGATTAACATTCAATCCATTTATTTCAATTCAATTGCTAATTCATTTTACAAATAAAATTGAATTTCATTTATAACTCAAGTTCACATCTATTTAATAAATTCACTTTATTATTTCACTTTGATACCAAAATCAAATACATTTATTATTACTTAAGTCATATTCCAATTAAACATCATTTGTTTAACTTAACCTAAATTTCCACTTATAAATCCAATTCAGATTCCAATTCTAAAGTAAATTCAACTTAACTTTTACCAAAGTCAAATTTCATCAATTATTCAAATTCATATCTCATTTTGCTTAACAAAATTGTTTAACCATTTTTATCATTTGGTTTCACTTACATCTTCTCATTTTATAAGTTACACAACTTATTTATTTAACTTCCAAATCATATTATAAGTATAAAACTCATTTCACTTATAATTATCAATTACAACTTGGATTTTAATTTAAATTTTGTTTATCACAACAAAACTTCAATTTTTCAATTTATTATGGTAGCAAATCCATCACACAGAAACTCGAAAATGATACTGATGATGCTGCAGTCATCACCCTTATTATTTCCCAGCAACGGTAGTGAATTCAGTGCTTAATATTCTTTCAAAATTTCCTTTTATTTATAAATCACATTTATAAATCTTTTCTCATACAATTTCACTATTTAACTTTACTTATGCAAGATTATTTCACAACTGCAAATCATATTAATTATAATTCCATACTTAATAATTCATTTGCTTATATAATTCATTCAAACAACTTTCATTAACTCATATATTTATTCTTACATTTTCAACAACCAAACAATCAATTTATATACACTTTAATAATTTTGAAAAATTATTTCCTTTATATACAAAATATAATCGAGGTAAAATTATTTCATTTACCCAATTTAAAATGATACTATGTCGACTTGCCTCGTTTAAGAGTTTAGAAACCCCTATCGATAATATGGCGTCCCACATACCGACCAGAATTCATAAACAGCTCAACGGATAAGCAAACACAATATAAAACAATTTCATATTCACTAGTAAATACGCACTCGTATCTATTATTACGCTCACACTCATTCTAGAGTACTACTGACTCTATCTCTAATGAGTAATTCCCAACAGAACCATGGTTATCGCTTAACCATATGCTCTGATACCAAATGTAACGACTTCGACTTTTCGAAGCTCGAAAGTCGACATTAATATGTCCACTGTATCAAATGCCGTGCAATCAAATGCTGGAAAACCGAACCATTAGGGTTAAAAAGAAGAGGTAGAAGAAGACAGAAGAAAAGGAAAGAAGAAGCAACAGAAACAATATCAGAATCTCACATTCGCAGCGGAACAACATATAATAGATAAATGAATAATCTTTAAATCAAAAAACTATATCATTTTATACATTACATCAACATCAGAGTTTACACAACAATATACAACACAATACTGGACAGTTATATAAACTTGTCCTCATACAGAATACACAGCGGAATAATAATATCAGATACAAATACTACGCCTCGTCATCCAGCTTGCCACTGAGCTCCACAACATCTCGAATCCAGAATGACCTGATAACCTAACTCTAGACTGCCCGTGTGGAAATTGGTGGGCACCTAGAGTTTAGGAAGGAAACAATAAACTCCAGGTCAGTCATGGTGACTGGTGTGAGAACTAAAACAGTTTATCTTTAAAACAACAGCAACAAAGGAAGTGGAAAATATTCGCAATGCTTTTGGAAAATGAAACTACCATAAGACCTCCCGCCACACACACAATGCAAACGCAGAATTGGAGGAGATTTCTTCTTATGATAGTCAAACATGCTTACTACGCCAAATCAAATCATTTTGATATTATTATTAGTGCATAGTGGAAAACATTTCGAAAGTAATAATATTAATCTTAGCCAGCATAGGCATTTCACGTTATGCCTACTATAGCTACTATGTTCAATAGCAGGTTACCGCCACATTCCATAGCAGGTAATACAACTAAAACCGTACAAGGCTCGTATTGTTTCTTTGGATTTTCCAACAAATGGTCAGGCTAAGGAACTTCCTATGCCACGAAGGAACGCCTCTGGCTGGACGCTCCGAGAGACAACCTGCTCTCTGCCAACACAAGGCCGGTTACTCCCTTCCCGGGCAGTAAACCTGAGATATGCCACCCCCGGTCTTTTGGGACCTTTATCCGAGCGCTCGGTAACCAACATCACACATAATAAATAAAGTGTGTCCACATGAGTAGGTATCTGGGCTCCATACCATGATACTACCCTTTTCCAGAAGGAATGGTCATACCCTAGGGGCGCTACCCCTGAAACCTTGCCGCATCTTTCCTATTTCGACCATTTTCGGGTTGTGAGGTCTGACGAAGTCTCATCCACAAAGCTACGCTTTTCCACAAAGCCACGCTTTGATCACAAATGATCATCACACAGCAACACTCAGCATGCCACATTACCAAATTAGGAATATATCGCTGATAAATTTCAACTACATAACCTCTGAGCTCGTACGTCTCAGAGAAGGGTGTTAAGCTAAGAGAATAAATTCTCCGCCACCAACAGAAATGTATTTGAAAAAAATCAGCTTTATATCTCAAAATGTAATGTCAGACATGTAACCGTACAAGTCTGTTCCGGGTTCGAACAGAACCGAAGGCACTTCCAAAGAAGCCCTTGCAATCCGGGTATTCACAATCCCGATAAAACTTCCCATCACAAAGGAAATCTCTATACCGTAGCTAACGGTGCAGAGACAATCGGTAGGTCATCCTATCATTTTCACAAATACCCGGTCTTCACCACCGGTCTTCAATACGATCCATATCGTCGTATCACTAATTCGGAATGGGTTATATGACACAAAGGTCTTTTCCCGGCTAACCCGAATAGTGAGCACAATATTTAAAACATACGGCTATAGGGATTTCAATTAAGTCACAACTTATTACCCAAATCCTTTCCTTTAAATGGTTTAAACAAATTACCATTTTAAATCTTTAAACAAAAAGATTTACTTCACAAAGTTTACCCAGTTTCACAAAGTTTCATTCACAGATTTCCAAATCAATTTTCATTTCAATTTGAACTAACCCATTAAATCTTTAATTAAGATTTAATTCATAGCTTTCAAAACTATTCACAGTTCAAGTCTTTTATAGTATAAAAGATACACCTTTTGAAATACTCTTTTATTTCAAAATAAAGTTTAATTATCGTTACAAAGGTTAATTCATAGTTTTCCAAACTATTTACAATTTCATTTCAACTAGAGATGTTTTCGATACAAATTGGAAATCCTTTCACTTTATGAAAGCCATTATTATTTGAAAACAGATAGTTTTCGTTTTGGGAAAAACTGGTTACAATTACACCGGTTAAAGCCATTTAAGTATAAAACTTGATTATAAATTAAAATTTCCCCAAGATCGTATTTTAATTGGTTAAAAAACCATAAAAACACCTTTTATACTTATAAAATCTTTTAAACCAAAATTCCCAATTCATTGAATTCAGTTCCCAAATATTGAATTCAAAATTTAAATCAGATGATTTAAATTCCAATTTTAATTAAGTTATTTAAAATAACTTTTATTTCTGAAACTCATTTTCAAAAACTTTCAATTTCAATTCCAAAACTATTTTGGATTCAAAAACTCAATTTTCCCAAAATTGATAAAAATCTGTGACTTAACCGATTTCCACGTGAAATCCACATTTGTGTGTGTATTGTGTAGTCCACGGGTTTAACACAATAGTGCAACAACATTCAATCATCACAGATTAAAATATAATAATATAATTGATAAGCGATATAAATTATAATGCTTATCTTTCATTCACAGATCACAAATATATATATATCACAAATAAATAAATCACAGATCACACACAAAACAGGATATATCACAAAATATCATACATCAAAGATGTCAAATAATTCAACATTCAATAAAATCCAAACATCCATAGGTAGGATTAAATTTAATTATCTGATTAATTTAAATCAAATAAATTTTAACAAATAAATTTTACTAGTTATGGTAAATTAATAATCAATTAATTTCAAATTTATTTCAAAACACCAAATCAAATTTTCCAAACATTTCTAAAAGATTTCCCTTTTAAAATAAATTTCTTTATCTCTTCAAATCTATTTAAAAATCCAATTTCAAATAAATTCTTCAATTTATAATCGATATTTTCGAAATCCATTTATTTAACCCTTTTTCCAAAATTTGAAATTAAATTCAATACGGTTCGAAAATAAGACTTTTATCTTTTAAAACTCCTTTTAAATTTATCCAATTATCAAAGATAATTTATTCGATAAATTTTCAACTAATATTCTCAAAAATCCAATTTTACTTATTTCTGGTATCCATCGATACCAAAAATATATTCGGCTAATTTATAGCCTTCAACGCTTTCAATCCACAGATATAATCACACGGCGATTATAAATAAATCAACGCACAACATTGAAATAAATTCAAATGTTTGAGGAATCCAGTTGGATCCCTCCAACCTATTTCCCTGCCTCTATAGATGTTAGCACAATACCAATTTCACTTCAATGTGAAATTATCGCGGTATATGGGATTTATAAATATTATCCGCTATTATGCAGCGCAATAGGGTCTCATCCGCTATACAATGTGGGAAATCAACAACTCCAATATATACATATTCCAATATATATATATATATATATATTGTTATATACATATATAATACTAATTCCACTTCACAGTAGAATTATCGCGGTATATGTTTTTAATAAATAACTTCCGCTTAATATGCGGCGTATAGGGTCTATTTAACACGATAAATAGCAACCATCATTCAATTCACACAATTAACACTATCAACAAATTTTAAATCTAACTACTTAAAATTTAAATCGAAACAATTATTTGATTGAGTGGGGAGTTCTCACCTTGCTTTTCGTCGAACGTTTAAATTTTAAATTAAACCAAACCGTTCGATTTAATCAAAAAATTTAGCTTGCTCAAACTAACCCCAGACCTGCGCTGCGGCGTAGATCGCGTCACTGCGATCCTGGCGCTTCCAAATTCGTCGAAATCTGATATCGTATGACAAAGATATGGGTTTTTAAAGTTTAAACGATTTATATACAATTAATTTACAAATTTTTTTAATATTTTATACCCTAGAATTCAGATCTGCCGTTCAATTTCCCACATCATCATCTGGCCGTCACGCGCGTTGTTCCTCCCAGGTCAAGAAGTCGCGATCGAACCCATAGCTCGTTCGTTTCCACCGTTCGCCGCACCTTCTACCGATGTCGAGGAGATGATCGGCGACTACCAAATGAAAGCACGTCGCCTACCCCATGCTCGGCCAGAAAAGCTCCAAGCTCGGTCTCCCCTTTGTCATGAAAAACGTGCACGAACGCGACGTCTTCAAACTGAAATTGCCGTTGATTCGTGATGTTATATTCGATCGTGGCCGTTGGATTTGTAGAACTCAATGCCCTCTACAATGTTGTAGTTAGGAATTTTTCAAATAGATGAATGGATTGAGAGAGAAATGGAGATGAAAACTGGAGCATTTCGGCCATTGAAGTTTAAAACTGGCGGCCACGAAGATGAATGAGGGTTTCCTCTTAACGCATATATATATACGTATATAATAATATTAAATTCATTTTAAAACGACTTTTTCAAACGTCTTCAAATCACACGTGCCGCCTGGCGTTCGTAAGGTTTACCCCACGTTCCGAACACAATGGAACATGTTTCGGGAGCTAATTTGGTCGTATGTGAGAGTTACGGAAATAAACGATAAATTTTAAATCAAATCGATTTAAACCGATTTCGATGCGTTTTGGCTTGCCCCGAACAAACCGTACATCCGATTAACACGAAATTTGAAACCATACAATAATTTCACATTACGGATCTGATGAAACTAGTTTCATCGAAATCCAAGACTGTTTGAAAAATGGCTATTTTCACTAGTCAATTAAATATTAAAATATTCAATTTTCACAAATTAACTTTTAATTCGATTTTAAAAGTTCAATAACATCATTATAACTCCAATATGATTTAATATAACTTTATAAATCATTTTTATACACATCTAATCCAGATTTCAATTATCCACCCAATTTCAGGTATTAAATTAATAATTTAATCGTCCAATTAAATCACTATATCGAAATTAAAT
The DNA here is from genome assembly GCA_030737815.1 of Allium fistulosum. Lineage (NCBI taxonomy): Eukaryota > Viridiplantae > Streptophyta > Magnoliopsida > Asparagales > Amaryllidaceae > Allium > Allium fistulosum. The sequence goes on from CM060903.1 coordinate 1,460,818,140, forward strand.
AAATTCGACTTCCAAATCTTACTTATTAATATTTAAAATTAATTAAATATACGAATTTCAAATGACGGAAATTCTGAGTCGTTACAAAGTATGTTTATGTATGTGCTAATATATGTTTATTTATGTTTAAGTATGAATCTGTTTGATATAACTGTCTACTATAACTAACTCGGAGAACAAATATAATCCATAAAATACGTAGAACAAATACAACGCACAAAAATACGTAGAACAAATATAGCACACAAAAATAGTCTAATATAATTAACCCACATATCATACGCAACATGACCAATGAAGGTTGTTTGATGATCCATAAAATATAGAGAGTGAAATGTGATCTAGACATCTCAAGCACATCTTCCGATCCAACTTCGGCTATAATTTTCCAATACCTTTGACATGCTTTAGTAAACTAACATAAGCAATTCTAGTATCCAAGCTTCATCTTCTTAAGCTACAATCTAGATGGTTATTATAAGCTTCATTAATGATAACGCAAAATTCTTCATTGACCTCCTCTTCTATGTGTTTTGGATAGGCTTGTATATACAGTTTAATCAACACCAAATAATCATAGGGAGTCCATTTGCCATTTAGAATCCTATGAACTTCGCCTGCCAACCTTTGCAATATAAATAGTAATTTCATAATCCACATAACTTGTAACAACCAACTCAGAACATCCATGTGTCAATCATCCGTATTCCTAAAAGAAAAGGGATGTCCTATATGATTACTGTAGCCATGTTTTACAATATGTTGCCATTCAATGGTATGTCTTATATGATTACCGTGGCCATGTTGTGCAATCAGTAGCCATTCAATGACATGTACTATACCATTACTATAGCCATGTTATGTAATTCGTAGTCATTCATAACATTATTGTTGCTATGCTGTGCAATCCGTAGTCATTCAATGACATGTCCTATGTTATTACTGTAGCCATGTTGTGCAATTCGTAACCATTCAATGGCTTGTCCTGTGTTATTACTGTAGTCATGCCATGCAATCCGTAGCCATTCAATGTTCTATCCTATACGATTACCATAGCCACATTGTGCAATTAGTGGTTTCATTCAATGACCTGTCATATACCATCACTGTAGCCATTATGTGCAATTCGTAGTCATTCATAACATTACCGTTAGCATGTTGCACAATCTGTAGCCATTTATAACATTACTGTAGCCATGTTGCGCAATCTGTGGTCATTCATAACATTATTGTGCCATGTTGTGCAATCCGTGGCCATTCAATGACATGTCCTATGTTATTACTGTAGCCATGCTGTGTAATCTATAGCCATGGGGAGAGAAGTATATGCCGGAAGAAGGAAGAATAATCTATGACGATCTATCTGGCATTAATAATGTCGAATAAACAAACGACAAGATTTCACAACCGTAGAGCACGTGGATAACGAATCTTGTTTTGATTAAGCCTAAGGTTAACCGACATTATTAATGTCGGTTGAATTGACAACCTTTTTTCTAGTGCAATATTGCACTAGGGGTCAGTCAATCAAAATTGATGACGTGACAACAACAGACTACCCGTAACATTGGGAGAGCTCTAACAAGCAACTATGTACAAATTTGAAATATTCCCAGAACCCGATACAATATATATTTTAAATACATTGTAGATTTTTGGAACCCGATGCGGGTGGTATAGATTTTTTGGTAGTTCAGATTATAATCATACAAAAATTGTATTATTTTACTCTGAAGAAAGATGATAGTTATCAGATTGTTTATTATTATTCTTATTATCTATTTGTTTTTAAAATGCAAATAGTTTTATTTTCCCAAAGTAGTTTTATTTTCGTAATTCACAATAGACAGTAACGCTTTCCTATGCTTTCCGAGGCAGTCAAAATTGTATACAATGTTTGTGTGCTGCATCTTGAGCAACTCTAATAGATTAAGGTTTTAATATTCAATCAACGGGTATTAAGTTCAAATAGTCATGCGTCTATTTAATAGGCATCTGACTGCAGACTTCTATTAATAAAGAATATTAAAAACCTATTAAATAGATGTATGAGTTTTATAGACTATTATCCCAACTTCAGACGTTTAAGAAATAAACGCTTGCACCACATTGTTTCCATTGAACTCATATTCTTTCTTACTGCTGACCCTAATGCCTTAATATATGGCTATTAGAGAAATTTATGTGCATGCCATTTTCAGCAATTTAAATCTTCAATTTGTGATTAGTTGCCCATTTAGCATTCAGTCACTCACGTTACCTCCTTCCACTCACGACTTCATCTATTCTCTTTTCTTCTCACTAAAATTTCAAAACCCTCAAACCCCTAAACTCTTAAATCATAAAACCCTACAACTTTGAGATCCTGAAACCATACAAACCAAAAACTCCGAAATCCCAAAACCTCAAACCTCGAATCATTCATTTTTAAACCACTACTCTATGGAGGGAAGAAGAGAAACAAAAGAATCTTAAATTGATATTTATTTTGATGTCTTTGGAACGAAACCAGTGAAGGTGGCTAAGAATTATTTGTTAACAACCAGACAACAGTAGATGGTCAAAAGGCTAAAAGAGGCATGACAGCGGATAACTGATCGGCCATATGAAGGCATAACACTGGATGGCCGGTTGAAACAGTCGAGCAGAAGAGTATGGGTGTGAATAGTAGCACTCCCTACCATTATTGCAATCTAATTCTAAATCTTCAACCTCGATGAGTTGCCAATTTAGCATTTACTCACTTGTCAATGGATATATAGAATATTTGAAATTCGTCCACGTCCGCATCCGAAAAGTGAATAAATATTTGATATTAAAAAAACGGATAGGAATGCGAATACAAAGGCATCCACATCTGAAAATTATCCGTTCGGTTTTTATTAAAATCATAGTTTATTTTATGTGTTATTTAGTATAAAGAAATATATGTGTTTATTATTTTATTAAGTTAATAATTTATATTATATGCATTTAATGCATATTAACTGTTCAAAATTATTTATTATATTATATTTGTGGTTTTTACATGCTATTATGGTGAAAAATAATTATGTGAAATTAAAATTTTCTATTCTATTTCTTGGTTTTCCTTCCACTATGGTTTCATCTGTTCTCGTTGTCTTCATTATAGGAAGGCATCTATAAAGAATAACAGCAGTAAGTGCTCATTGTCTTCGTCGTAAAGGGATCAAGTTCATAACAAAATCATGACGTTCACATTGTCTTCATCGCCGACTATGATGATGAATTACAGTCTTGCATTTTCTGTGCATATTGGTCTCTCGTCCTATTTTCCTAACCTTGTTTTCTGGATCTTTTTGAGTTCATACATCATTCTGTGGCCAAACGTTTGCTTATAGGCGAAGTGATATGATACTCACTTTAATGCTTCACCAATTCGTATGGTTATCAACAATTGATAATGTCAATTATTTAAGGTGTTAATACTTATTCAATTTTGAATAAATGGTTATTCAAATTAAACGGTTTCTAAGCTTAAAAAAAAATGAAAAACGCCAGAGGCTGTTTATGATCCAAAATACGCGGCAAATCAACCTCGTAGATTAGCAATCCAAAAGTAGAAAACAACAATTAAGAGGTGAGGAGATGATCTTATTCTTACTGTAAGTGCATATATTCTGATTCAACACATCACAAACGCAAAATCAAAGAGGCTAACATAACATCAACCGGTTTTTCAAAGAAAAGAAAAAACTAGTTGAAAAGGAATCCAAACGCAAACACTGCAACAGCAGCCACAGCTACAGCAGAAGTAGCAGCGAAAGCTGACCCAGAAGTAGGCGATGGAGCAGGAGCCTCGACTGCTACAGCCTTCTCCACCATGGAACATGCAATGACGGCTGCAAATATCACTCCCATGACGAATCTACCCTTCATCGTTGCTTTCGTTATTTAAGTTGATTATGTAGGTTTGTTTATGCAAAGGGTTTTTATAGAGTGCTGTGTTGATTACTGGTAGGCCAATCCAGGCTGCCCTGTCAGAAATATAAGAGCAGCAACTGTTTATGACGATGTTGGGTGGTGTTTTCGATGTGGTGTTTCTAGCTTTTCATGGTTGACTATGTGCTTCCCAACAAAACGTTATTATCCACTTTCTTATATTTATTACTATAAGACTTACTAAAATGTGCTTCAGATAGTTTAATGTTTGGCCTAACATGATGGGTAGACTTTGATATATGACCCAGGCAGCAACTTTTTTACGAAATGTTTGTAGCTGGTGATTGTTTCCAAATGTCAAATTCTTAATTGTGTGAAATCACCAATTTTAATTTAGAAATCACAGCAGTTTGGCAAAAATACATGGAAAACGGTATCATGCAAACGTTAACATGGTAAAATATCAATCACTAATTCACTAGTCCCAAAAAATTTCACAAGTTCAAGACCACCAGCTTTTGGCCATGGCCTCCTCTGATCAGAATTCTAAGGATTTTTCTTTCCCTTCCTCGATTCTCAGACATTTCCTCATCTTCTTTCTTTCCCAAATCAAAAGAATAAGCCCCTTGACCAAAAAAATAATGGTTTTCAATTGCTCGGAAATCGTCGCAAGAATCCGTCGGTGAAATTCCAGGGGCAACTTCAAAGACCTGTCATCTCTCTTCCGGCTAGAACAGCGCCAAAAGGACTGGGTTTCAATCAGAGAAATAATCAACAACCGTTAGGGAGCAGACAGGTTCATAATGCCTCAAGAACTCACTCAACTGAAACAACTAACATAGTAAAACTATCATCTTCTTGGAAGGATCTGGTTAGAAGAGGTGGGCTTAATTCCATTGCTGATCTGGGTTACTCAGCACCTATCAAATTAGGTGACAAAAGAATTGTTGTTGTTAAAGAAGAGATCAGTCGAAGAACCTTGGATAAATGGAGTAATTCTATAGTAGCTTACGTGTTTGGAACACGCCCATGTTATCATCATTTCAGAGATTTTGTTGTTAAAACATGGAATACAACCGATAAATTTCAGATTTATACAAGAAACAATGGCTTCTTTGTCATTAAATTTTCCACTGAATCTGAATTTAACAGGGTTATTCAAAGCGGGCCGTTCTTTATTAATGGCAAACTTGTAATTCTAAAAAAATGGGACAAGAAAATGATTCTTGATCTAGATCTACTATCTACATATCCATTCTGGATAAGATTGCCAAAATTAAATCTCAGATTATGGGATAGAGAAGCATTTGCAGCAATAGCTAGTATTGTAGGCATTCCGATAAAACTAGATGAGCCTACGGCCAATGAGACTAGACTCAATTATGCAAGAATCTTAGTAGAAATCAAAACCAATGAAGTAACTACCAGATATCGCCTACATCACTATGCATGATGGTGAAAATATTATACAGAAAATCGAATATGAATGGATTCCACCAAGATGTATGAAATGTGCTTGCTTGCACATCTCACTGAAGCTTATTCATCAAGGCTGGTTTGGAAAAAAAAATTCAAACCTCATTATAGTTTCAAGAAAATCATCGGATTCAGAGAAATCAAGAAACGAGCAAGATCCTCTAAATCAAGAAAAGAGTGAACAGATTAAAAATGTTGTAAACTCTGAAAATGATAGTCCTGAAGTTCCTATCATTCTTGATAATAATCTAGTTTCAATGAAAATTCAATTCTTTGAAAAAAAAGAAAATCGTTTTGAGATCAGAAAAATCAAAGGATGGTATGGAAATTATGCAATGATGAGTAAACGGAGACTTCCTTTCCGCAACCAGTTTCGAAAAGCACCAAAGATAAAGAAACAAGCTTTAATGTAGCTAACGAAACTATACAGCGGAAGAAAGATGGTTTTGCTGTTAAACTTGTTTCAGAAGGCGATATAAATGAAAATTCAGAGAACATACAACAGTGTTCTAGAGATCAAAGTGTGCAATTCATGGATATTCCCCCAGCAGGAAGAAACAAGTTTATTTACAGATAATTATATCTCAAATGGTATAAAAAGGAGAAATTTTACCATCTTGGCCAAAAGTAGCCTTCATAAGGGCTCTGCTATCTCTGAGTCGCTGATTGAGAATGCAGGCCTCCTCTTATCTTCATCTTCTTCTCCTATCAGCAACAAATGGAAAAAAACTAGGAAAAAGAGCATACAAGAAATTATGGACAGTGATAATGATGAAATCACAAATTTAAAAGGCTTTGAGAAGAAATACATCATCAAAAATCCAAAATGCGAAGAATTTCTAAAATTTAAAGGCAAAAAAGACTATAAGAAAAGAGGGTGGAAACATCTGAAAGTATAGAAGTTAGCAGCAATGCTTCTCTATAGCTGCAGTGGTATCCTTCATATATCTTAATAGTATTTAATTATTATGTCAATGATTTCTTGGAATGTAAGAGGATTAAATTTACCTGAAAGGAAACTGGATTTCTTAAGGTTATTAACATCCTATAAACCTAATATTGTTGGTATTTTGGAGCATAATCTTAAAGATAGTAATCTAGCTAATTTTCAAAGCAGATTTTTAAATAACTGGAATGTTATTCATAATAATTCAATGGGGGTAATGGTAGGATTATTGTAATTTGGTATCCCAACATTTGGGAATTATGTCAATATACTCTTAATTTGCAATATATTCATTGTAATTTTAAAAACAAAGAGGTTTCCAGTTAAATGTGACTTTTGTTTATGCTTCTAATGTTGAAAAAGATAGGTTTTTATTATGGAATAATTTGGAACGGTTAAATAACAATATCAATAATTCATGGATTTTAATAGATGACTTTAATACAGTTATGAAAGCTTTTGAAAAAAGGGGAGGAATTTCAATTCCTTTTAAGAAATTAGAATTCTTATCAAATTTTATGTTAAAAATGGTTTAATTGAACCATCTATTAAAGGAAACAAATTTACTTGGAAATCAGGAGAGTTTGGAAATATTAACTGTTAGACAGAATTATGGTCAATCAAACTTTTACGAAAAAAATTTCTAACTTCAAATGCTATACCTTGCCCCAAGCAACCAGTGATCATACCCCATTACAACTTATTTTTCCTTAAGAGAATATTATTAAAAATAACTTTCCTTTCAAATTCAGAAATGGCTGGGTTTACGATAAGGAATACAGATTGGTTGCTAAAAATGGTTTTCAAATTTCAATAGAAGGCTCAACTCAATACAAGTTTAGGAAACTTTTACAACAAACTAAGGAAAATCTAAAAAAATGGAATAAAAATAAAAATAATAATGAAATCAATCAAATTAGGGAGGAATGTGTGAGATTGCAAGACCGTATTGATCTAGATTGCTCAGACACTTTATAAATTAATAATTTTTTTCATCTGCAAAAAAAGCTAGCTAAATCATTGCATGTTGAAGCTGTCAACTTATTGCAGAAAGCCAAAATAGATTGTCTTACTAATGGTGATCTGCCAAGTAAATTTTTCTATGTCAGGATGCCAGGTAGGAAATACTGTAATGACATAGAAAAACTACTTAATGATAATGGGATCATCATTAATGAAGCTTCTTAATTAGAAAAGGAAGCTATTAAGTACTTTTTTGATATGTATAACTCTAATGGGAGCCTAGATATGTTTCCAAATATTACTCCTAAATATTTATTGCATGAAAATAGTGAAAAAAATCTTACTTGCTCCAATTTGTTTAGAAGAAATAAAACAAATAGTCTTTACTGCTAAGGATGACAAAAGCCCAAGCCCAGATGGCTTTGAGGCTAAATTTTACTAAATCCATTAGATGGAGTTAAAAATCATTATATTTGAGGCAGTAAATGAATTTTTTTCCACAGGCAAGCTTTTGAAAAATATTAATCACACTTTCATTACTTTGGTGTCAAAAATAAAAGTTCCTAACCGTCTTGGAGATTTCAGGCCTATTGCTTATTGTAATTTATTTTACAAAATTATTGCCACAATTTAAGTAATAGAATAAAAACATTTCTAAAATTTTTAATTTCAGAAAACCAAAGTGCTTTTATACCAGGCAGATTTATTGCTGAAAATACCCTATTGGCACATGAGTTATTAAGAAATTTCAATCAAGTTGGGAAAAATAAAATGTGTATAAAAATTGATTTACATAAAGCATTTGACAAAATAAATAGAAATTTTATTATTTATATGATGAGACAAATAGGTTTCAATGAAAATTTTTGCAACCTAGTGAAAGAATGCATTAGTAATGTAACATATTCCATCCTCATTAATGGGCCCCCCTATGGGTTCATACATAGCAATAGGGGAATAAGACAAGGAGACTCTTTATCTCCTTATCTTTTTACTTTAGCTATGGAATATTTTACATTACAAATGGATAAGGAACAATTGAATAAAACTTTAAAACCAGTCAATTCAATTATTCCTTGTATTACTCATCTACTCTATGCTGATGACTTATTATATTTCTGAATGCATATGTTCAAAATGCAGACACCATAAGTAAAATATTTGACAACCTCAAACATTATGCAGGACTCCAAATTAATGAAAGTAAGAGCAAGGTTTATTTTAGTAAAGCGTGAAAGAGTAAGAAGGAGATACTTAATGTTTTAAAGTTTCAACAAAGTGAACTTCCAATCAAATACCTAGGACTCCCTCTCAGTTGTAATCAAGTTAAGAATATGGACTGTGCTAAACTGCATGATATCATTCAAAGTAAATTCGATAATTGGTCTAGTAAGTTGCTATCAATTGCAGGAAAAGTTGAACTCACCCACACTGTCATCACAGCTGTAGTCATGTACTGCATGCAGTCTCACAATATCCCAATTAAAACAATGGAAAAAATAGAAAAATAATGCGCAAACTTCATTTGGAGTAGGAAATATCATAAAATTTCCTGGAACACAGTCACAAAAACAAAGAAGGCAGGAGGTTTAGGAATAAGAAACTTTGAAGATTTGAATGAAGCCTGCAAGTACAAACTATTTTGCAAATTCATTGAAGGAAATTTGCTTTGGGCTAAAATGAATGAAATCTAAATATGTCAAAAATAAGAATTTCTGGTCCATGCCAGTGGAAAATCATCATTCTCATACATGGAAAAACATTTTAAAATGTAGAGAAATGGGCACAAAATTATGAAAGAAAATTCAAAGAAGGCAAACAAACCAGTCTTTGGTTTGATCTATGGATCAATGGAAAATCTTTAATTAGTCTACTTGGCTAGAGCAATCTTTATTAATTTGGGAGAGCCAATGCACAAGTGGAAAGCATTAAACAAAATTCATTTTGGAATACTCAACTACAACCAGCAGCATCCATATTCAATTCTACAATAAATAAAAAAGAAATAGACTCAAGCCTAGATGAAGAAAAATGGATCTGGAAATTATCAACAAAAGGGAAATTCTCTTTTAAAAACACTTGGGATTTCACTAAAGGGGAGGAAATGGAAGTGGATTGGTACAAAGCAATATGGAATACAGCTAATTGTCCAAAAATGGCATACTGCACTTATTTTGCTGTATTGAATCGACAGCCAACAAGAGACAGATGTGCAAAGTGGAACAAAAACAAAGGAAACATCAATTGTCTATTATATAAGAAAGAAACAGAAAATATTGATAATCTTTTCTTTGATTGTTCATATTCAAGACCAAGTTCATAGCCAAAAGCAAATTAAACCTCAATCAACATTTGGCGCTTCAAAATATCAGAGAAAGTATTTAGCATATTCAAAAAGTATTCAAAGGGAAGAAAAAAGAGTTCAATAAAGCCTGTGTAGTTCTTACTACTATAGTATATTTTTTATGGAAGAAGAGGAACAATCGACTACATCAAAACATTGAAACAGACAGTCTACAATTATGGAAAGCCATCGAAATAAAATACAATATTATTCTTCAGAAATCTCGTAAACCATTCAACCATAGTAGACAAAGTCATAACATATGTGATACTGACAACTATGAAGAAAGAGTCGAAGAATACTTACAAAGTGAAAAATTCTCCTGTGAGAATTCCCTTCAAATTAGTAATTGCCGAAAGCTTAAGTAACCAGCAGATCATCAAGGCGCCAATTATAATCAAGTTATAGCTGAAGGCGGCCATTCCAAAACCCAAACCAGAAAGAATTCCTACAAGGGAAGCAATTAGGATCTTGTTAGTAATAATACAGATATTGTTAAATATTTTGATTCTAACAAATTTTTTTGTTTACTTGATTTGACTAGGAGCTGCCGCACACTCAACTGCGAGCTCAAGCAAAATGGTAACTCTCAACCCACAAGCAGTGACAAAAGGTTAAGAGCTAACCAATCAAAGAGCAAACTTGACTATAATAACAATCACTTATCTGATTGGATTCAAGGGGAAAGTACTTGTAACGTAACTGATGGTGGTCTTTACAATACTCAATTCATGAATGATACCTACAAGGGAAGTAACAAGGCTATAATCAGTAATAATTTATTTAACCTCATAGATTTTGATAATAATTATAATCTTTTTTTACCTGATTTGAATGGGAGCTACTGTGCTTACAACATCAAACTTGAACATGATAGGATGTTCCAACTAGCAATCAAAGATCAGAGATTAGGAAATAATCTTTATAAAAGCAAACTTAACAATCAAGTCTATCACTTATCTGTTTGGGAAAGAGGTGAAATTAGCAAGATGCAAGAGCCAGAGACCCTAGCAATCTTTGTGGATAACGACAATATTCGAAATCATGCTGCTAAAGCTATTAGTAAGGCTCAAATAGATCTAAATACCAAAGCTCCAGATTTTGAAGCTTCGGCTAAAGATGCTTCAGATCTAAGAATTGAAAAAGCTATGATTAGGAAAGGGACTCCATTTAAGGATGCTGAAACAGAATCATCTCATCAGAATTTTTCAATTCCAATGGCATCTGTCTATAATCATCATAATCGAAAAGGCTATTGTTGATATTCGAGAGCCCCAAATAGTCTGGACATCAAAACTTCATATCTCGATGCTTCTGCCAAAGATTCTCTGGATCTAAAGCTTGATGAAGCTAAGATTAGCAAAGCGACTCTATCTAAGGAAGCTGAAGCAGAAACTGCTCTTCAGAGTAATTTCTGCTCAAATACAAAGATTTAAGGTCTGCATCACTTCGTCTTGAATACATGGAAGCCTCCTTAATCCTTTTAATTGTCTCCTACAATTTATTTTGAGATGCGAGATGGAAGATTTTTCGTATTCCGCCTTTTTAGCTTTGTAGAGTTTTCTGGAATGGAGGCGCGTTTGTTTAACCCTAGAGATGTTAGGGTTTTGATTATATGGGTGTGTTGTATTTGGGTATCACCCATTGTTCAGGTATAACCTGTTTTCCTTTCTTACGGGCTTGGGCCATTATATTAACAAAGTTTCAAAAAAACGTTAACATGATGGTTATTAAATTACCGATACAACCTTTTAATTTCAATTTTTTTTAATTCTGCAAGGATAAACTAGGTATTTAAATAAAATTTTATTGTCCATTAGCAAATAAACTACCATTTTTAATAATTGCTCTAGACGATAAGAATACCCAAAATATATGGTTAACCAAACATTACTTAGGTTACTTGGATGTTGTATTTGATTTTCCTTATCGACATGTTGCAACGCATACAACAACAACAATAACTAAGTCATTAATTATTTTCAAATAAGTTGGGTCGGCTAAAGATGAAGCCCAAAACTAACTTACAAAGTCGATTTAAAAGTAATCATAACAACAATAATAATAAATCATGATAATAATAATAAAATAAAGTAAAATAATTAAAGAATTCATAATAGTAGTAGTAGTAGTAAATAAGTAAAAATTAAAATTAAGATAAAAGTAAATATATAAATAAATTAAAAAAACTATGATAATATTAATAATCTTTAATAATAGTTGTAATACATTTGGTGTCTCACTTTTTCGGTGTCAGCACAAACTATCAAAAATGCGCATCTATCTTAATATCACATAAAAAGTGGATCTAACTTCTTTACAAATATATCAAAATCTCATCCCTTAAAAATAGAATCTAATAAATAAACTTTATGTACAAATTCAAAACGCCTCTCTACAAATATTATCAAACATTATCATTTAAAAATAAGATCTAACAAATACTAAATGCTATAAAATAATAAACGTCGTCATCACATGCGAAGCGTGTGCCGTGACGCTCGTAATAATAATAGTAATAATGGTACCAATAGTAATAAGGACCAAAGACCAAACACTACGTCTTAGACTCCTATTTACTAGTCCTGTAATCTAAAACTTACAACACTACCCCTAAACCAACTCTAAGCGAAAAAACTCCTAGCTCATGGTTCTGGTACGTGTATCGCTAACTTCCACGCGCTCTATCCTTCAATAGCTCTTCGGATATATTCCAATTCTTCAAGTCCAGTTTTACTACTTCCTCCGATGTCAAACTTGGTCGACCTTTACATCTCTTTGAGCATTCGATGCAGCCTATAATTCCAACGTCCACAAGTGCCTCGGGAGGCCTCCGTTGGAGATGTCCAAGATATCTTAAGCAGTGTCGGACTAGCTTCTCTTCAGTTGGTGCTACTCCAAGTTTGTCACGTATATCATCATTTCTAAATCGGTCTTGTCTTGTATGTCGACAGCTCCATCGCAGCATATGCATCTCTGCTACACTTATCTTCTGGACATGTTGTCTTTTAGTAGGCCAACATTCTGCATCATATAACATCGCAGGTCTGATTGCCGTTATGTAAAACTTTCCTTTATGCTTTTGTGAGACTTTCCTGTCACAAAGAAAGGCAGACGCTGGTCGTCATTTCACTCATCCCGCTCGAATTCTAAACTATCATCTTCATCAATCTCACCTTCATACTACAACATTGATCTTAAATATCGAAAGGATTCCTTCTTGGACACTACTTGTCCGACCAGAGTGACATCTCATCCTCTGACCTGATACCGCTGAACTCACACTTCATATACTCTGTTTTAGTTCAGCTAAGCCTAAAACCCTTTGATTCTAAAGTCTGTCTCCACAGCTTCAGTTGTCTATCAACCCCTATCATACTTTCATCAATTAGCACAACGTCATCAGCAAAGCAGCATGCACCAAGGAACCTCACATTGTATACTCTTCGTAACCTTATTCATCACTAGGGCAAAAATATAGGGGCTCAAAGCTGACCCTTGATGTAAACCCATGTTAATGGAAAAGTTACTAGTTTTACCATCGCATGCTCTAATACTAGTCACAACATCATCGTACATATCCTCGATAAGGATAATGTACTTTATTGAGACTCTCTTCTTTTCCAAAGTCCACTACATAATTTTTCTTGGTACTTTGTCATAAGCTTTCTCCAAATCGATAAATGTCATGTGTAAATCCTTCTTTTGCTCCCTAAATTTCTTCATAAGTTGTCTTATCAAGAAAATCGTCTCTGTGGTCGACCTCTCAAGCATGAAACCAAATTGGTTTTTTGAAACGCTTGTTATTCCTTCTTAATCGATGTTCAATGACTCTCTCCCAAAGCTTCATTGGATGATTCAGAAGCTTAATTCTTTTGTAGTTTGTGCAAATTTGAATATCTCCTTTATTCTTGAAGATTGGAACTAATATGCTTCTCCTCCATTCATTTGGCATCTTGTTTGATTTGAAAATATTATGCAACAACTTAGTTAGTCAAGCTATCCCTACATCTCCACACCTCGATGAGGATATTATCAGGCCCCAACGTTTTGTCTATTTTCATCCGTTTTAGCGCCTCCTTTATCTCGGACTCTTGAATTTTCTGGAAAAAAAATGTGTACTGGTGTTATCAAACGAGTTGTCCAGCTCGATCGTAGTTCTATCACCTTCTTCATTGAATAGCTTATGGAAGTATTTTCTCCATCTATTCTTTATCTCATCATCCTTCACCAAAAGTATATTATTCTCATTCTTGATGCATTTAACTTGGGTGAAGTATCTCGTCTTTCTCTCGCGGAATTTAGCTATCCTATAGATGTTTTTTTTACTCTCCTTCGTACTTAGCTTTTAATATAGATCATCGTATGTCCGACTTCTTGCTTCACCCAGCCCTCTCTTTGTGTTCTTCTTTGCTGCTTTGTACTTTTATATGTTGTCCTCACTCCTGTGATGATACAAGCATTTATAGCATTCTTTCTTCTCTTTGATAGCCTTTTGCACATCACTGTTCCACCACCACGAATCTTTAGGTTCACGTTTATTTCCTTTTGTTATCCCAAACACCTCGTTAGTCGTTTTCCAAATGCGCGTTGTCATCTCATCACATATGTCATTAGCTTCTCCTTCCATATTTCATGTTCCTTCTTCCATCACTATATTATTCTCATCCTTGTTGCAATGCATGACAATAAAATTATAATTATGTAAATAAACAAAGATCATACAATAGTTCATATGTACTTAGTTTTTTGTACAACTAAGAATTAATGATAAAATATAAAGTTTCAAAAAAATTATCATTTGTTGTGTTTACGGTGACGACAAGATGAATCCCATGTGGAACACACTAAATGCAATATCTGAGCCAACCGTTGGATGACGTTGGCTTCAAACAGTTCAAATGCGTCTGACATCAACGTCATTTTCACTCTTTCGTGGTATTTTCCTATGCTTTCTTCATATGTTTCTTTTGTACGCAATAATATATTCTTATTTCGTGCCCACATTTCGTGTCGCGTTGCACGAGAACGCAACGTTACTGCTACGACAACTTGGACTTGGTCAGTACATTATACATTTAACAAATAGGCCTTTAATTGTATCAAACTGATGGCCTTAGTTATTAAATTTGCCTGACCCATCCATCATATGGACTGTTCATCCTTTGTATTTTTATTAACTCTACCCCACAATGAAAGCCAAGTGGAAACAAACATGATAAACGGATAAGCAAGTGGCGGCAGTTAAAACTTAAAAAAAAAGACAATAGACAGCTAAAAATATCTGGGGGTAGCTCCACCAAACGGTTATATCAAAGCAGAACAGCTGTCCTCCACCAAACAATAAAAATAATCAAACACCCTGTCAATAACATGGGCTGCTCTTCCAGGGCAGCCCGCCCGCCCTGCCCGCCCTTCCTAATTATAAACCCCATCTCACAACCCTTGTTCACTCACAAAATCACCAATCATTTCTTCAGTCAAAAGTCATATAATAAATCATCAAACAATGGAGGCAACATTGAAGTTCATGATTGTTATGATAATGGCAAGTCTTTTAATGTTCGCTGAAGCACAAGCGCCTGCACCCAGTCCTACTTCCGACGCTGCAATCACTGCCACTGGACAAGCTGCTATTCTTACTTCACTGCTCGCTCTTGCTTTTGCATTTTTCAATTGATTTTGGAAGACTCTTCTTTTTATTACCGCTGTTCATTGGTAGTATTTGTCCTACGATGCATCTATGTATATTATTATGACTTCTTTAGAGCTGATTTGTTGCTGAGTCGATTCTTTTGTACGTTGGATATCATGTGACAATACTATATTGGAGTGTTTGTTAATTCCTGTTTTTAGTTTGATACCCGATTTGAATCTCAGAGAAAATAGCATCATTTAACAACCAATTAGATCATCGTTCTCAAACTTTGCTGCCCATTTCAGGATTTCTTAGTTCTATCCATTATTAAGATAGGAGTTTCCAGTGAATCGGTATCTGATTTCAAGAATTTCATCTCTGTAATATAATTTTGACTTTATGAACACATATTAACATTATTTCATGTAGCAATAACCCATGTACAGACATGGATTGGAAATGAAGATGCGATGAAACCGTAAATGCAAATTATATTACCATTTTTGTAGAGTTATTTTTTTAGTTATAATGGAGCATAAGTGATATGGATCGCTGTCTCCAGCTTACCCAGTTTTAAGATGTTGTATCGCCGGTGAAACAACGTAAAACACAGTAATACATATAGGCCCAGTTTGGTCGGCCAACCTTCCTGGATTTTAGGAAAAAAAAAATGTTGCCTACCTGTCTTCAGTGCAGCTGCTTTCATCCATTCTTTTTATCTTCAAATTAAACATTTCCCTTGCTTTCCTCCGCAAATTGAACATCTTTTAAATCAAAAATCAAACCTTCAAGTAGATTGCAATTGTTTTGTTCTTTCTCATTTTCTCATCTTCTCCCACAAAGTATGATTATGTTTACTATTTATTGAATTTTTACTTAGACAATTGAATTAAATGTTCAACATGTTGAACAAGTTTATTCAAATTCATAAACTTCACCTAATTTTTTTTGGAAATTGATTGTTTGAGTGGGTTGATTAATACAAGTTTTATAGGATAACTTTAACACAATTCTATCTACGTAAAGACTAATATTTATTTATTTTATAGAAAGATATAACACACAATAGCAACCTCACCAGTTCAAAAAAAAAAAAAATTAAAAATCTAGGGTTTCCTTCAGTCATGGAGGAAAAAATCATTTTCCTCTCCAAATTTCCTCAAATTTCTTCTATTCTTCTTCTCAAATCAGACCACCTGAGGCTTTTCACATCAGTAAGCCATCAGGAGTTGTCAACATTGATGATGATGGTTTTAAAATAGTCCAATCCAAACAGCAAAAAAGAAGACATGCCAAGAAATCTTAGGAGTTGCTACCGGTTCCAAATAAAGACAACAGAAAAGGCAGAGATGGTCAGAATCCAATCATCCAGAATGCAAAGAAAGGTGAAATGTTGCCGGCGCAAAGGAAATCGATAGCCATCTCACTGAATAGAGAGCAAGGCCGGAAATCTTGAGCTGATATTGTTGCTGATCAGCCTCAAGAACCCAATGATGAAGATTGCAATCTAGAGCATTTTGCACCAATCAAGATCAACAATAAGAAGTATGGTTTGGTAAGGGAAGAAGTATGTAAAAGGGCAACTGAATCATGGAATAATTCTGTTCTTGTGTATGTAGTGGGTACCAAACCATACTACTTATTTTTTAAATCATATATACAAAGAGTCTGGAATCCGATCGGTGATTTTGAAATCTTTACCAGAGAGAATGAATTCTTTCTAGTAAAATTCAAAGAATCTCAAGATTGCTCTTCAGTTTTAAAAAATGGACCATATTTCTACAATGGCAAACTCAACATAGTGAGAAAGTGGTCTGATTCTTTGAAAATGGACAGAGACATGTTAACGTCTATGCTCATTTGGGTAAGATTACCATGTGTTAATCTAAAGCTATGGGACAAAGAGGCTTTCAGTGTCATGGCAAGTATTATAGGAAAACCCATTAAAATGGATGCAGCCACAACTTCGAAGACGAGATTGAATTACGCTCGCCTTCTCGTAGAAGTGTCTGTAAATGATGAACTTCCCAATGAAATCTACCTTTTTTTGTATAATGGAGAAAAAATTACCCAAAAAGTTGAATATGAATGGGTCCCGCCTAAGTACAATGTCTGCAAATGTTTTGGTCACACTAGAGATCAATGTAACTCAAAACAGGCATGGCCCCAAAGAGCAATATTCAAGAAACTCAAGATGAAGAAATTTCAAATTCAGAGCCAAGAATTCATTCAATAGTACAAAAGCATATTGCATCAGCAGAAGATAATGATCGTATCAACCAAACAAGTATCATTTCCGACCAAAGAAGTAATAACAGTGTGCTCTCTGATCAGGATGATCAGGTAATTGCTGGGGAAGTTCATCTTATAAGAAATGAAATCATATTAGAGGGAAAAACGCGGAGCAATAAAGAGGTGGGCGAAAAGAATACAATGGTCTTAGAATCTGTAACCCCACCAGTTACAGATTCTTGTTTAATTACAAAAAATGATGATTCACACAATAAGGATAATGGAAATGAAGATCATCTGCATTCTGCAATTCTTGATACAGAAAAGCATACTGAAACAGCCCCTCCACCTAAGCAGGCTGCGCTGGCTGAGGAGCATGACTCAACCATGCCTCGCACTGCTGATCCATTTGATATATCTCTTATTAAAATTCCTGAAGGTACCAATAACTCTGGAGAAGAAATGGAAATGGTGGATGCTGTTGATCAGTTTGATATATCTGAACTGCATATACCAAAAACAAAGGTTATTGGTAAGAGCAAGGGTAATAAAGAGAAGAAAGCTTTTAAACAAAAATACATATCTATAAATCCAGATTGGGATGAAATGTCAACCAGGTTAAAAGCTAAGAGTGTGGATAATAAGTGGAGAGGTAAGGGTACTACAGTGTCAGGTACCATTTAAATTTCCTTTTATTATTTTATATATATGTCTATATTTGCTTGGAATGTCAGGGGGATGAATTCCCCTGCTAAACAGTCTGATATCTTATATATGATTAACATTTATAAACCTACCATTATAGCTCTCTTAGAAAATAAAATGAATAATGATAATTATGACAAATTTTGTCTTAAGCTGTCTAGTAACTGGAAATCTACAAATAATAATGATTGTGACTGTAAAGGAAGAATCATTGTTATATGGGACTCTAATATCTGGACAAACTTAAAAATTAATAAAAACAAACAATTTATAGATTGTCAGTTTAAAAATATTGGTGGTTTCCTTATTCAAGTTACTAGTGTATATGGTAGTAATTTTGAAAATGAAAGAAATGAACTATGGTATAATCTGACAGACTTGAATTCTAAGTATAACTTTCCCTGGATTATATTGGGTGATTTTAATACTGTTTTTCATGTTTCAGAAAAATTTGGAGGTAGTAAAATTCCTGAATGTAAATTTGATAGGGTAAATAATTTTTTATTAAACACTGGCCTTATGGAACCAACTATTAGTGGGAATAAATATACTTGGAAGTCTGGTGTGGCTAAGAATATCCATTGTAAGTTAGATAGAATTTTAATCAACAAAGAATTCTCAAGTATTTTCCCAGAATTTATTTGTTCAACCCTAGAACAAAATTCTAGTGATCATACTCCTCTAATTATAAATCTTTTTACCACTGAGAATTTAAATAAAAAAGTATCTCCTTTTAGATTTAAAAACAGTTGGGTTTTAGAAAAGGATTTTAAAACTTTGATGGATAATAGTTTAAATTTTTCTTGCGTTGGCACTAAACAATTTCAATTTAGTATGCTTTTGAAAAATATTAAATTCAATATTAAGAATTGGAATAAGAATAATTATTTAAATAATAATAGACTGGATTATTTAAGAAAGGAAGGAAAAATTTTACAAAATCTGGCAGACGATAATCCAGAAGATAAGGATATTGCCATCAATTTTTTTAATAATCAGAAAAATTTATCTACTAAAATTTATAAAAATGCAGTTAATGCTAAGCAAAAAAGCAAAGGTAGATTGGCTAACCCTTGGTGATGATTGCACAAAACTTTTTTATGCTAAAATGAGCAATAGAAAGCATATTAATAATATTGGTAACATCATAGATAATTCAGGTAATCTTTCTAATGCTTATGTCAAAATTGTTAATGAAGTTGTTGAGTATTATGAGAAGTTATACTTTAATGAGAATGTTGAAACAAATTTTCCTCATATTATTTGCAAAAACATTTTGAAAGAGAATGCTTCAGATATTTTACTTGCTCCTATTTAATTTGAGGAAATAAAACATATTATTTTTAATGCTGGTGATAATAAAAGTCTAGGCCCAGATGGATTTAATGCAAAGTTTTACAAGAATCAATGGGATAATATTAAGAATCAAATTTATGATGTCATAAATGAATTTATGGATAAAGGTAAAATTCTTAAAAGCATCAATCACACATTTATTACTTTAATCCCTAAAAAGAAAAATCCTTCTAATATTGGAGACTATAGACCTATTTCTTGCTGTAATTTTATTTACAAAATCATATATACTATTTTAAGCAATAGAATTAAAATATTCTGCCTTTCATCATTTCTGAAAACAAGAGTGCTTTTGTGCCTGGTAGATTAATATCAGAAAACTCTATGCTTGCACATGAAATGGTGAGAAAATTCTATACTAAAAAAGGTGATAATGTGTGCCTAAAAATTGATTTACAGAAAGCGTATGATAAAGTAAATAAGCATTTTATTAATCACATTATGAAATGTATGGGCTTCCCCAGTAAATTCTGCGACTTAAATTAACACTCCTACCTTCTCTATACTTATTCAGGGAAAATCTGAAGGTTTCATCAAAAGTAATAGGGGTATTAGAAAAGGTGACCCTTTGTCACCTTATCTATTTACAATGGTTATGGAATATTTTTCTGTTCTGATGGAAATAGAAGCTTTGAAAGAGAATATTAATCCTATAAATAGAGTTCAACCTTGTATTAACTACCTAATTTATGCTGATGATCTTATGGTCTTTATTAAGGCAAATAAAAAAAATGCAGTTTCTGTTAAAAATGTTTTTGACACTTTGAACAATTATGCAGGGTTGCAAATAAATTTAGACAAAAGTAAAGCATACTTTAGTAAATATAGCAGTTATAAAAGTGATGTTCTAAATGTTTTAAAAATTACTGAAGGTGTAAAAATCCCAGACTCGGCCTTCGAAAATTGAGACACGTACTTCACTTGTACTCGAATGCCGCAGATTCAAACGCCGAATCTGGCTCGCCGGAGCTTATAACACCATTAAGTATAACAACACAGCGGAATAAAGAAATGGATAATATCATATACAACTCCAATAAATAAAATATCTAGAATGATATACAACAATGATATTAATAATACACAGCAATATCAGATATATGATACAATGCTACAACGGAAATAACGACAATGGAAGAGATCACTCCAAATGATCTACAAAAGAGAATGACTCCAACAACTCCAACATCGGCTCGAACCACCATCACGTTGCACCAAGAGAAGCAACGTCATTCCTGATCTCCAAAAACTGCTCCAGATAATCTACTAAACCTGACTATCTGAAAAGAAACCCAACTCTAGACTGCCCGTGTGGAAAATTGTGGGCACCGAAAGTTTAGGAAGGGAACAATAAACTCCGGGTCAGTCATGGGACTGGTGTGAGTAACAAAAACATTTTATCTTTAAACAAACAACAAAGGAATTTTAAACATTGAAATCCGCAATGCTTTTTGGAAAATGAAACTACTATAAGGCCTCCCGCCACACACACAATGCAAACGCAGAATTGGAGGAGATTTCTCCTTATGATAGTCAAATATGCTTACTACGCAAAATCATTGAATTATTATTATTAGTGCATAGTGGAAACCATTTTGAAAGTATAATATTAATCTTAGCCAGCATAGACATTTCAAACTATGCCTACTATAGCTACCATCTAAACAGTGGTGACCACCATAAGTAAATGGCAGGTTCTACAACTAAAACTGTACTGGGTTCGTATTGTTTGATTGGATTTCCAACAAATAGTCAGGCTAAGGAACTTCCTATGCCACATGGGAACGCCTCTGGAGGGACGTCCCGAGAACCACCTGGCTCTCTGCAAACACAAGGCCGGTTACCCCCTTCCCGGGTAGTAAACCTGAGATATTCCACCCCCGGTCGTTTGCGACCTTTATCCGAGGCGCCTCGATCACACAGAGTAAATGAGATTGGAGCAACCACACAGGTAAATATCTGGGCTCCATACCATGATATCACCTTTTTCCAGAAGGAACGGACATACCCTAGGGGAGCTACCCCTGAAACCTTGCCGCATCTTTCCTGTTTCGACCATTTCCGGTTTATGAGGCTCGATGAGGTCTCGTCCACAAAGCTACGCTTTACACAAAAGCCATGCTTTGATCAACCAACACACAACAATACTCAGCATGCCACACTACCAAATTGGGAGTATATCACTGATAACCTTCAACTACATAACCTCTGAGCTAGTACGTCTCAGAGAAGGGTGTTAAGCTAAGAGAATAAATCTCCGCCACCAAACAGAAATGTATTTGAAAGAAATCAGCTTTATATCTCAAAGTGTAGTGTCAGACATACAACCATACAAGTCTGTTCCGGGTTCGAACAGAACCGAAGGCACTTCCAAAGAAGCCCTTGCAATCCGGGTATTCACAATCCCGATCGAACTTCCCATCACTTAGGGAATCTCTATACCGGGCGCTACTCGGTGCAGAGACAATCGATAGGTTATCCTATCGTTCTCGCAAACACCCGGTCTTCAACACCGGTCTTCAAATGCAATCCATATACGACGTATCATTATTCGGAATGGGTTATATGACACAAAGTCCTCTCCTGGCTAAACCGAATAATGAGCGCAATATTTAAAAACATATGGATATTGGGATTTCAATTAAGTCACAACTTATAACTCAAACTTTTCTTCAAATGGTTTAAACACATTACCATTTTAATCTTTTACATAAAAAGATTCATCTCACAAAGTTCACCCAGTTTCACAAAGATCTATTCATAGATTTTCCCAAATCAATTTCCATTTCAATTGGATTAACTCATTAAATCTTTAAAACAAAGATTTAATTGATAGCTTTCAAAACAATTCTATTTTAACCTTTCCAATTTCAAAACAAAGTTCAATAATCTTTCACAAAGATTTATTCATAACTTTGTTTCAATTTGAAATTCTTTTAACACAAATTGGAAATTCATTCCTTATATGAAAGCTTCTATTATTTGAAAACAAATAGTTTTCATTTCGAAAACTCTGATTCATTTATACGAGTTAAAGTCCTTGGGTTAAATTCAAATTCTCAAACAATATTTTAAAATGGTTCAAGCCCATATAAACACATTTATAACATCTTTAACCATAATTTCCAAACATGTAATTCACTTCCAAATTTTTGAATTCAAATTCAAATTAAATTATTTAAATTGGAACTTTACCAAGTTACTCAAAATAACTTTTATCTTAAAAACTCCTTTTCAAAAGCTTTAACCTTTAACCCAAATCCATTTCCAAAATCAATTGAAATTAAAATTTCAATTTCAAAAATATTGAATTTAAATCATCTGTGACTTAACCGATTTCCTCGTGAAATCCATATATGTGTGTGTAAAAGTGTGGTCCAGGGGTTTAACACAATAGTGCAACACTACAAATCATCACATCATCACAGATTCAAATACAACAATATATTTGATAAGCGGTATAAACTATAACGCTTATCGTTCATTCACAGATTCACAGATAAATCACAGATAAAATAAATTACATTCATCACAGCTTGAATTAAAACAATTCATATCACAAAGCATCACATAGTAGGGATATCGAACAATTCACAGCATTCAATAGAATACAAACATCCATAGGTAAAGTTAATTTATTTATCTGATTTAATTAAATCAGATTAGTCACTAATCCTGGTTAATTAACATTAACAAATTACAAATTATTTTAATTAATTAACCTTTAATAATAAATTAATTAGCCTCAATTAATAAATTAATTAATTACCATTTAATTAATTATCCTTAATTAATTACAATAATTAATTGATTAATCCTAAATTTAAAATCATCCCTTAATCATTCATTTATTAGATAAATAAATTACCCTTTAATTACTTCATTAATTATTAAAACCTTAATTAAGATAAATCATTACCTTCATTAATTACCTAATCACATATTTTAAAACACCTTTTAATTAACACTTAATTCTATTTATAAATTAAGTTTTACAATAACCTAAAATTTTCTTAACAAATTTAAGTTAAACAAAACATATAACTTCTAAATCGATTCATTAAGGAAAACATTTATTATATGTAAAAGAATTTATTTAAGAAATTTTAAACCAAATTCATTTTTAAATTTCAAAACCTTTGCTTTTAAAAAAAACTTGTTTCTTTTGTTATGCTTTAAAACTTTGTTCTTTTCTTTATGCTAGAAAGTTTGGTATTATAAACTTGATTTCCTTTTAAACTTTAGATAATCAAAATCTAACCCGAGATAATCATTAGAATTCCCAAGCCAATCCTCACAAAATCCCGACCAACTTGATTCACTCGCGGCCTCTTCTCCTCGAGTTAACACGAGAAATCTTCGAATCAATCACGCAAACGTCTTGAGCTTATACCCGAGCATCTACCTCATCTTCCCGATCCTACACTTCACCAGGCATCAACGTGTACACGTGCACGTGCACGCCATTTCGATCACCTCTGACCACTGCCACGACCATTAACATGTCAGCGACCTCACCCTCATTCATCATGAACACCCAGATCATCCAATTCGTCAAAGAATCGGAATCGAGCAAGTCAACGCAAAACTGGTACAACCCGACCAACCAAAAATGCTTCGTGCCTCCATGTCACGTCGCTTGAACCCTTGCGACTCCGTCCAAAGCAACGTCACACCCCCAAGCTTCTATCCCTCTAGGTCCGGACAACTCCGATCAACCCACGGCGATACAGCAACCCTCTTTTCGACCTTAACAAAAAACTGGACTTAAACCCTAATTTAACTTCATATGATCATCATGTTCAGCTAAAAATCCATCGATTATTTTTCCAATGATCCTCGGTCTCCCGTCTACCTCCAGCAACAATTACGTTGATCAACTCTTCGCCGATCAATGGAATTGGGCAAAAATGTACTTTACGTTCAACTTACAAATACTCAACATTCCCAAATCTAAAAATCTTGATATTAATATTAAAATTCATCATTTTGAAGTTTGAATCTAATTGTACAATCAAAACAAGAATTCCCGACCCTTGATCTTTGACATATTTTGATATTTACTAAGATTTATCATTTTATAAATAAATACTTAATGAATACACTTGAATTTATTTTTAAACATAATGTTGCACTTATGTAAACACTTTTCATTCAGCAATCAAAGCCTAAAATTGTTTCGGTTGGGGTGATTTAAATTTTCTAACAGGTTTTAAAACCTAGAATGTATGCACAGAGGCAAATTTTGCCTATTTTCCAGACGTGCACACCCTATTTACACATATGTATATATCACATGCAAGCATATACAATTACTTTCCATAACATCATTCAAGTATTCATCATAATTATCAGATGTAAAACAGATTCAAGATTTGAGGGTGTTAGTTTACTCATAGTGATTTAGGAAGAAGAACAGAGCACTTCTTCTGAAACAGGCTTGAAAATTTGCAAGTTGAAATCTTTCACTTGATCTCTGGTTTATCTTGATATGTGTTGTTGTTTAAGTTGAAGTTTGTTTGATTTTAAATGATAGTTACTTTAGTTTTTTTTTCTTTCTCGGTTTAGAATGATCGAAACTGAGATGAGGAAGTGATACATAAGGAAGTACACAGGGTAAATATAATTGTACAGGGTGATATTATCTTTGTTTGTACAATAGCCAGTGATATTACTTTGTTTTGGTGGCTGATATAATTGAACGTGATGGCTTCATTAATTGCCTTGTACAAACATACTTATCCAATTTTGATTTTATACATGGATATTTATACTAGCACCTTCTTTTGCAAGCTAATATATATTTAATTTTTTGTCGTCTGGTTTTATACTCTGTACCTTGTTTGTTCTCAAGCATTCATACGTATCATTCACATCTAATTAAATTTGTACAGGGTGATAACATTGCTTTGTAAAAAAAATGACATTCTATAGTTAATATGTTGTTATAATTTATTTTAATATGTTTACTTTGTTTGTTGACTTTATTTTCATGAGTACATACTTGTTTAAATTTAGCTAATGGGTCACTTTATATTACACAATTCATCTTATAAATTTTTGTTTCTATTTCCAGCTTAAGTATTTGTTATATCTTCATACAAATTGTCTTGTATTTTTCTATATTTTTATTTATTTTTAAACCATTTATCTAAGATTTAAATTCAAATCAAATATACATATATATATTCAAATTTACTCATATATGTCCATATACATATATATTCACATATATACAATATTTAAATTCATATGATTTAATATATGTTTTATTTGAATTGGGGAAACTCAGATAAATTTACCAATTAATTTTTATTCAAAAATTCAATTAATTATCAAATAAAATCCGGGGTCGTTACAGAAGGTAATCTTCCTATAAAGTATTTGGGATTGCCTCTATCAGTTAATCAAATAAAAGATTTAGACTGTTCTATATTATTGGATAAAATACAAAAAAGAATGGAAACATGGTCTAGTAAACTTTTATCTATTGCTGGAACAATAGAATTAATTAAAACTGTGGTCTATGCAATAATCTTATACTGGCTTCAAACTTTTCATATTCCTGCAGCTTCTATTAAAAAATTAGAAAGCAGATGTGCTAATTTTTTATGGAGAGGTAAATATCATAAAGTTAGTTGGGATACTGTGTGTAAACCTAAGAATGAAGGTGGGTTTGACATTAGAAATATGAAGGACCTTAGTCTAACTTGTCATTTAAAATTACTCTGGAGATTTCTTAGTGCAGACTCGCTTTGGGCAAGGTGGATGAAGGTAAGTATCTCAGGAGAGGTAATTTTTGGAATATTACTCCAAACAGCAATCAGTCTAACACGTGGAAACAAATTTTAAATTGCAGAAATACTGGTAAGTTTCTTTTGGAAAGAAATTTTAAATCAGGTGAGGAAACTAGCTTATGGTTTGATCCATGGTTCAATAATGACTCATTTGTCAATAAAATTGGTTGGAGTAATATGGTTATATTTGGTGATGCTAATGCAACAGTGTCATCTATTATCATTAACAATCAATAGCAACCTCAAATTCACCCAATAACCAATCCATACAAAGATGAAATATGTAAAAATTCACATAGATTGTAGTGCAGACAGTGACTACTGGTTATGGAAAGCAAACAATAAAGGGAAGTTTTCATTTAAAAACACTTGGAATGCTATTAGAAATAAAGTCACCAAGGTTGATTGGTATGATTGCATTTGGAATAAGGTGAACAGCTCCAAGATGGCATACTGTACTTTCTTTGCATTTCATAATAAATTGCCAACTTGGGACAGAATAAATAAGTGGTGTAATAGCTCTAGTTCACTTTGTTCCTTATGCAATATATAAAATGAGAGCTCTAATCATTTATTTTTTGAATGCAGTTATTCACAGTTTATCTGGAAGCATATTAAAGCTAAACTGGATATGCAAAACAATGATCTATTGGTTCTCAAGCAAATTATTCAGCTAATAAATATCAAGTTCAAAGGAAAATCAGTGGATCGAGACCTAGCTCACATATATATAACTACTGCGGTCTATCATATCTGGAAAGAGAAAAATGCTCGTACTCATAATAAAGTTAGTAGCTGTAAAGAGCAGAAATGGCTTATTATTGAAACAAATAGTAAGATCCTGCTTCACAAATCAAAGAAAAAAAGGAAGGATCAGACCTAGTTTCCAAATTTAGCTGAAGACTGGAGTATTGAAGCAGGAAGTAAACATCTGGAACAACTATTAGCCCATCCAGAGAGTATTAGGGCAAGGAATCATCCATCTGATGATTTTACTTCCGATAGTGTGTCTAACAGAGTTCGCTTTGCTTCGAGTAGAGATTGCATTGCTTTCCCAAGGGTAGATTCAGCAGATCAGAGTCGTATTGACTACAGATCTGGTAATCTTAGCAACAATATGTCAAACAGAGCTCTAGTTGCAACGAATCAAGTTCGTGTTGTGTCCCAAAGGGAAGAATTAACAGATCTGAGTCGTATTGACAACAGATTTGTTAATTTTCCATGGGATTATCAACATCAGAATAGTCTCTTTACAATCGAAGAAATGGAAGGCATGCGAGGAAAATTTAACAAAGGCCTTTCGTACTGGGAAAGAGGCGAAACTAGTGGAGTGAAGAAGTGAAGAAGGGAGGCGGCGAAGCATAAGTTTTAGCGTCGTCGCCATTAATTTTCTTCTGGGTTTTCTGGAGTTTGCGATGTGTTATGTCGGCGTATGTTGTGAATTAGGGTTTGTAGAGGTGGGTGTGGAGAGGTAGGGTTGTATTTGTGTGATGTTGGGCCTGTTTACTTTTATTCAAAAAAAGACTAATATTTAAATAACTTCAGATGGTTTTTTTTAATTTGAAAGAGTCAAATACTTGACTAGAAAACATGAGTAATAATATTTTGAGTTATTTCAACAAATTGAATAATAGGAGTTCTAGTTCTAATTCTAGTGATGATTCTCATCCACCACCAACTTGCCCCCAACCACATCTTTGCTTGTTATAGAGAATAGTGTGGATGATTATCCATTGGATCCTACTGTAAGAAGAAACATCAACCTTTACCATGCTAATGAGAAAAAAATAGTCCGTTGATTTTGTTTGCAATAAGGTCCATGTCAACCGAGAAATCACACATTTTCATGCATGTAATTGGGCGAAGGGAGAAGCGGAGGTTCATTCCTTCATGGTTCAACGACCATCCTACATGGTTGGAATATTGCATTACAAAAGATACAACATTTTGTTTGTATTGTTATCTTTTTAAAACCGAACGTGGAGGTCAAAGTGGGGTTGATTCTTTTGTTGGTAATGGTTTTAGAAACTAGAAAAAGAGAGAAAGATTTAATGTGCATGTTGGACCACATTCTAGTATTCACAACAATTGCGTGAGAGTAGGTGATGATTTAATGAAGCAAAGCAACGTATTGAAGTGTCATTGTTTGATCACTCTAGTAAAATGAAAAATGATTACTATGTTCGCTTGACTGCTTTAATTGATTGCATTAAATTTCTCTTGCATCAAGGTTTACCTTTACGCGATCGTGATAAATTTAAAGATTTGTCAAATAAAGGCAACTTTCTTGAATTATTACAATTTCTAGCAAGTCACAATGAGGATGTCAATAAAGTTTCATTGACAAATGCTCCTAAAAACCTAAAATTGACATCACCTAGAATTCAACATGATATTATTAGTTCTCTTGCAAGTCTAACTACAAACTCCACCATTGGAGATGTAACGATCCTGGATTTTAATTAAATTTAAATTGATAATTAATTGAATTTTTGAATAAAGATTGTGAAATAATTGGTAATTAATATAAAATATTAGTTAAATTATGAATTAAATTGGATATTTGAAAATAAACATGTATATAAAATAAATTAAAAATTGAATTTGAATTGGGATTTAAATTTTTAAATATCATAGAAAATGAATTTGTATTTGGATTTTGGATATGATTAAATTTAATGTTAGAAAATTTAACTTTAAAAGGAATTCAAATAAGTGTTTATGTTGAACAAATATTTCAAATAAATTTATAATTATGTAAAATATGAAATAAACATATAGACTTAAGAAATATTATATTGATACAAGTATAAGGATAAATACTTTTAAAATTAAGAGTTGATGGATTATGTTTAAAAAAATGAGATAAATATAAAGTAAACATTATGTATAAAGTCAATACAAAGTAACAAGACAAAAGAAAGAAAATATAAAATCTTTGAGCTGGCAATAGAAGACAACAAACATATATAGAAATGTACGAACAAATTAGATAAGTGTATGTAGATTTGTACAAGACAATTAATGCCATATCCTCTAGCACACAAGAAATATATATCAGCCTGCATAAAGTTGTAAGCAAATCAAATTTGATATGGAAATGTATAATAAAAAGATCAAAGGACTTAAGCAATTAATGCAAAGATATCTTTAGTACAAAGAAAAGATAACATCACCCTGTACAAAATATTGTATACCCTGTCACCTTCTTTTCTATATATTAATCAACTTCCTCATCAATTCGTCCATTTAAGAAGAAAAAATCAAAACTGAAAACAAGCTTCAGTTTTCAGAAATCAAAACCAGTGGAGCAATTCAAACAAATGCATGATCAACTACATACTCAAACAAATCAGGATTCAGAGCAAATTTAACATTGAAAAGCAAGTTCTATTTTTTTTTCCTGGAAAATCAAGTGAGTAAATCTTTCATTTAAAAACAGTTTTAAGTATTTCATGTGATGATCTTATGTGATAAAGTTGTGATATGGGTTGCATGATTTATTTTATCTGGACATATGAATGAGATTTGCTTGTTTACCTATGTGAATATTTGTATATATTCATATATGTGCTCTGTTATTAGCTACAGACTCAACATCATCATCAAATTAATTCCTATCTTCTTAAACACTCAATATTAGACTTTGAATTCTGAAAAGAAAATGTAAATAACGGTATGATCTTGTTTTGAAAAATAGTTTAAAGTAGTTAAATTTAGTAAATAGACTGTAGATATTAAGATTACAATAAAAATCAAGTTTTTGTTAAAAATCAATATCAACGATTTCAACTTTGAATTATATAGTCTGATTCCTGTTAATGAATCATGAATTTAAAAATGAATTTGGTAATTTTTCATTGAGTATTGGCCGAGAATTCGAGAGTTGATCGTTTTTGGGATTTTGGCCAATTGCCGTTGAACGACGATGTCTGGGTGTTCGAGTTTTGGCAGGGGAGGCTGGAGTATGGAGGATTGATGGAAAAATATGCATATATTTTTCTGATGAACGAGGTGTGCCATCGGTGGGGTTTTAGGGTTGCGTACCTATTTTTGGTTTGGGTCGGAATCGTGGCGAGTTGAACGTCGTTGATGCACCGGACTAGATCGCATAGGGGAGGATGGCTTCGGTGGTTCGAAGCGCGTCTGGGGTTGCAGTAGTTTGGTTTCGGGTGGCGTGGTTCGTCGTCGGTAGTTGATTTTCCGATCGTATGCATTTTCCTGTTTCGATCGAGATAGCGATTTTGGGATTGCCTTCGATTTTTGTTGTGCTGCATAGCTAGGGTGGTCGATATTGGTTGCTGCGATGTAGGGTGATGTGCCGGAGGGTGCGTCGAAGGTCAGAGTAGTTTTTGGCGATGGTGCATGTGCACAGGGAGGAGGAGTTGTGTCTGTTGTTTGGTTATGGGGTTACTCGAAGGGGAACTCGGGTTTTCGGGGTATTGACTCGAGTTTGTACTCGAGTAGTTTGTGGGTGATAAGCCTGCAGTTTTTAAACTTAAAATTTAATCTAAGTTTTGAGAAAATGGGAAGTAGAGGGAACTCGGGTTTCAACCCGAGTGGCATTCGGGTATGACCCGAAGTAAGTCAAAAATCCAGTTTTTAAAAAGGTTTTTAAAATAAGATTTTTGAAATTTAAAAACAAAATTGGTTAAAACTTTCTTTATAAAATTACTTTATAAATATAAATTGTTTTCTTAACATTTGTTAAGAAGTTTTAAAATTTAGTTTAAACCCTCTTTTGATAAATGTTTAAGGGTATGTAAAGGAAGTTATGTTTTGTTAACTTTAATTTATAAAGTTAAATGATTATTTTATTTCAAACTTAATTTATGATTTAATTAAGTAAATTTAATAATTAAGACATTAATAAGGTAATGTTTTATCTTAAGATAATTATGGTTTTAATGATTGAGATTAATTAAGTTAATTAAGGATTTAAGTATAATTAATTAATTTAATAAATTAAGGATAAAGGATTAATTAAGTAATTAATTAAGAATAATTAATTTAATTAACTAATGATTATGATTGATTAACTAATGATTAGAGATTAATGAATTAGAAATTTATTAATTAAGAAATTAAAGGTTGATTAACTGGTAATTAAGAAGTACTTAATTAAGTTTTATTAATTAATAATTAAGAAATAATTAATCTATAATTAAAGTTAATTAAGAATTAATTAACTATTATTAAGGGTTTATTAATTGTAATTAAGGATTAATTAACTGGTAATTAAGAAGTAATTAATTTGTTATTAAGTTCTATTAATTGATAATTAAGATTTATTAATTAATAATTAAAGGATAATTAATCTACAATTAAAGATTAATTAATTTGTTTTAAAGGTAATTAAGGGATGAATTACCAATTGTAATCAAGGAAGTGAATGTGATTAATTTAAGTTAATTATTGTGTTAATTAATTAAAGATAATCATTTGATGGTTGATTAAGTATAATTACTTAATGAGATTGAATAGTGTAATTACTTAGTGAAGTAATTAATGTATAATTACTGGATGTAATTAATTAAAGGAATTACTTAATGAGAAATAATTAAAGTATAATTACTTAGTGAAGTAATTAAGGGTTAATTACTTTAAAGAATAATTAATTAATGTGGTTAATTAATAAGGGTAATTAATGATTAATTAAAGAATAACTAATTAGATGTTGTAATTAATTAATTAATTATTAATTAACCCTGACTAGGGATTATCCATAGGCAAATGATCTGGTTTAGATTAATCAGATATTTTAATTAGTTTCACTTATGGATGGCTGTATTCTATTGAATGATTGAATTGTTGATATTCCCTGATCTGTGATGCTGTGTGATATATTCTGATTTGTGTGTGATCTGTACTGTAGTTTATTTATCTGTGATATATATTTGTGATCTGTGAATAAAAGATAAGCGTTATAGTTATACCGCTTATCAAATATATTGTTATATTTAATCTGTGATGATTGAATGATGTTGCACTACTGTGTGAAACCCCTGGACCACGCTTTTACACACACAAATATGGATTTCACGAGGAAATCAGTTAAGTCACAGATGATTTAAATTTAATGTTTTTGAAATTGAAATTTTAATTTCAATTGATTTTGGAAGTGGATTTTGGGTTAAATGTTAAAGCTTTCGAAAAGGAGTTTTTAAGATAAAAGTTATTTTGAATAACTTGGTAAAGTTTTTCAATTTAAATAATTCAATTTGAATTTGAATTCAAGATTTTGAATTGAATTCCATGATTGGAAATTATGGTTAAAGAAGTTATAAATGTGTTTATATTAATTTGAACCATTTTAAAAGTATGGTTTTGAGAATTTGAATTTAACCCAAGGACTTTAACTCGTATAAATGAATCAAATTTTCCGAAATGAAAACTATTTGTTTTCAAATGATACAAGCTTTCATATAAGAAATGAAATTCCAATTTAAGTTAAAGGAATTTCAAGTTTGAATTGAGAAAAATGGTTTTCCAAGTTATGAGTGAATTCTTTTTGAAAGCTATAAGTTAAATCTTGATTTAAAGATTTAATGAGTTAATCCAATTGAAATGGAAATCGATTTGGAAATCTATGAATAGATCTTTGTGAAACTGGGTGAACTTTGTGAATTGAATCTGTTTATTTTTAACAGATTTAAAATGGTAATGTGTTTAAACAATTTGAAAGAAAAGTTTTGGATAATAAGTTGTGACTTAATTGAAATCCCAATATCCATATGTTTTTAAATATTACGCTCACTATTCGGTTTAGCCGGGAGAGGACTTTGTGTCATATAACCCATTCTGAATAAGTGATACGTCGTATATGGATAGCAATTGAAGACCGGTGTTGAAGAACGGGTATTTGTGAAAACGATAGGATAACCTATCGATTGTCTCTGCACTGGGTAGCGCCCAGTATAGAGATTCCTTAAGTGATGGGAAGTTCGATCGGGATTGTGAATACCCGGATTGCAAGGGCTTCTTTGGAAGTGCCTTCGGTTCTGTTCGAACCCGGAACAGACTTGTATGGTTGTATGTCTGACATTACACTTTGAGATATAAAGCTGAATTCTTTCAAATACATATCTATTGGTGGCGGAGAATTTATTCTCTTAGCTTAACACCCTTCTCTGAGACATACGAGCTCAGAGGTTATGCAGTTGAAGGTTATCAGTGATATACTCCCAATTTGGTAGTGTGGCATGCTGAGTGTTGCTGTGTGTTGATGGTCATTTGCTGATCATTTGTTGATCAAAGCATGGCTTTCGTGTAAAGCGTAGCTTTGTGGACGAGACCTCATCGAACCTCATAGACCGGAAATGGTAGAAACAGGAAAGATGCGGCAAGGTTATGAGTGTCGCTCCCTTTAGGGTATGTCATTTCCTTCTGGAAAAAGGTGATATTATGGTATGGAGCCCAGATATTTACCTATGTGGTGGCTCCAATCTCATTTACTGTGTGATCGAGGCCCTGGATAAAGGTCCCAAAGGACCCGGGGGTGGCATATTCATGTTGTAGTTACCTAGTGTAAGAGGTAACCCGGCCTTGTGTTGGCAGAGATCCGGTTAGGTTCTCGGGACGTCCCTCCAGAGGCGATCCCAAGTGGCAGTAGGAAGTTCCTTAGCCTGACCATTTGTTGGAAATCCAATTTCCAATACGAACCCTGTACGGTTTTAGTTGTAGAACCTGCCATTTACTTATGGTGGTCACCACTGTTTAGACGGTAGCTATAGTAGGCATAGTTCGAAATGTCTATGCTGGCTAAGATTAATATTATACTTTCGAAATGTTTTCCACTATGCACTAATAATAATAATCCAATGATTTTGCGTAGTAAGCATGTTTGACTATCATAAGAAGAAATCTCCTCCAATTCTGCGTTTGCATTGTGTGTATGGCGGGAGGTCTTATGGTAGTTTCATTTTCCAAAAAGCATTGCGGATTTGAATGTTTAAAATTCTTTTGTTGTTTGTTTTAAAGATATACTGTTTTTGTTGCTCACACCAGTCCCATGACTGACACGGAGTTTATTGTTCCCTTCCTAAACTCTGGGTGCCCACAAATTTCCACACGGGCAGTCTAGAGTTGGGTTTTTCAGATAGTCAGGTTTAGTAGATTATCTGGAGCTAGTTCACTTCATCGGAGTTGATGAATGCACCTTGCTTCTCTTGGTGCAACATGATGGTGGTTCGAGCTGATGTTGGAGTTGTTGGAGTCATTCTCTTTTGTAGATCATTTGGAGTTATCACTTCTGTTTTCCGCTGTATCATTATTTGTCTCTGATATTGTTGTATCATATTGATATCATTGTTGTATATCATTCTGGATATTGTATTCATTGGAGTTGTATATGATATCATCTATTTCTTTCTTCCGTTGTGTTGTTATACTTAATGGTGTTATAAGCTCCGGTGAGCCAGATTCGGCGTTTGAATCTGCGGCATTTCGAGTACATGTGAAGTACGGGTGCCGATTTTCGAAGGCCGAGTTCAGGATCATTACAGGAGAGCATGGAAATTAATTATTTTCTATCTTAGTTGACGAAGCTCGTGACATATCTATGAAAGAACAAATGGCAGTTGTTTTACGTAAAGTAGTTGATAATGGATTTGTTGTTGAACATTTTCTTGGCATTGTACATGTTAAAGATACTAGTGCATTATCATCAAAAGATGGTATATAGTCGCTTTATTGTCACATGGGCTAAGTATATCGAGTGTTCGTGATAAACAGCTTGAGAAGGTTGTTTGTAGGATTTTGTAATGGTGAAATTTTAACCAGACAAGGTATGAATCAAGAAATGATGCTATGTAGTTAAAGTGCATAGCGGTGGAGGTGCAAAAATTTATAGCGGGGATAAAGCATAGTTTATTAGATCATATAAGATAAAAGTTTATAAGAATCTTATGTCAAGGAGTTGGCAGGATGTATGAGTCAAGAAACTACACATAATACTTATTCGTAAGGGATCTTTTGTGGACCAACCCAAAGGAGTTTGGGACTGATCAATATCGATTGACTGATTTATGTGATGAATATATGTTTTGTAACATAAAAACCAAATAATTTTTATGCATATATATTGGCAATTCAGAAAATGTTAATAAATACCTATTTTATTACTTTAAGAAACAATTGTTGTTTCAAGAAACACCAATTTCATGATAAAGGAATTTCTTTTGAAAATTATTGGTAGTGAAATGGATTTGAATAAGATCCAAAGACAATACAGATACAACAGATGAAATGAAATTGATCAAGGCTAAAAGGACACAACTAATTGTAATGTCTAATAAGAAATCTTGCACATTAAAGAGAAATATGACTTCTCATCGATGCCAAGAAAAGAGATTCCTTAGTTGTTAATATGCCATTAAGATTACGGATTCTACCATATGGCATGATGCACAAATCCAGAATGGATTCCAAATACATTGTCAAATTTTATTTTGATAGTTATACCTAGGGGATATGAACCATCGGCCATGAAAGCATGTCTGAAAGGAAGACCCATACAGTTGGAATACGATAAGCTATGTTGATAGAATAACATCATGAATTTCAGACAATAAGATTAATGTAATGAATGCATCATTCAACGTACTTAAGTTAAGTCGGATTTTACTTATAAAATTATCGCTCAATATGATTTTGAGTTTTGGTATAAGTACGTTGAAACAGAAATTCTAAACAATGATTTAGAATATGCTATTTGCACTTAGTAACCAAAATGTCATGAAGTCGGTGAGAACGTTTCTAAGATTGTGGGTTATTGGATATGATCTTATAAATGATATGTGCGTATTATTCGATAAGCATCAAAGTTAAGCGGGTAGTTTGACAGAGAAACCAAGTAGTTTGATTTTTGGGGGCCCTCCCATTTCCCGTCTTTGGGTGGAGCTTGGTATATCGTTTCATTTATAAACGATTTCTCTTGTAAAGTTTGGATATACTTTCTACAGTCTAAGAGTGAAAACTTTGATAGGTTTCGAAAGTGAAAATATATTATTGAGAAACAGTTAGGGAAGAAGTAGAAATTTCTCCATTCTGATAATGACAGTGAATTCATATCATAAGAATTCATCAATTTTTGTGAGTCCGAAGGCATTAAGGGGCACCACACCTGGTGACCCTCGGTTTAATATGGTTGCTGAAAGAATGAATCAGATATTATTGGAAAGAACACGTTGGCTTAGATTAACTGCTAAGTTGAAGAAGAGATTTTGGGTTGAAGCTTTATTTATGGCAGCTTTCCTCATCAACCACACACCTTCTACTGCCATAGAAATGAAGATCCCTGAAAACGTATGGAAAGGAGAGCCATTCAATTTCTCAGAGTGTTTGGATATCTAACTTATGTACATGAAAGCAGAGGCAAACTGGAACCTAGAGCTCGCAAGTGTATCTTTCTAAGTTATGGAAGAGGAGTGAAGGGATATAGGATGTGGTGTCCTGTTAACAAGAAGATTATTATCAGCAGGCATGTGACTTTTGATGAGAAGGCCATGTTAAAGGTGAAGCCTTCCTTAATCGATGATAGTATGAGGGCGGATTTAGAATACGAAACACAAGGTAACTTATCTTCAGATTCTTTCCATAGAGGTACAAATGGTGTTTCGATGGCATCTTTGTTGATGAGGATAGTACAGATGTTAGTATAGAGGATCGGATTCAAGATGGAGCTCATATAGAGACTAAGCCTGTTATATAGAGGAAGAAGCATAGGTGGCTTGAGGATTTTGTTGGATTGAGCATCAAATATATTGACTTCGATGACATGGCAATATATGCATTGAATGTTGTCCATGATGAGCCCAGAGATTTTTGAGACGCTATTGCATCAGTTGACAATTCCAATTGGTCAGTTGCTATGGATATGGAGACTGAATCTTTGAAGAAAAACCATACTTGGGATTTGGTGCCTCTTCCCACTGACAAGAGGCAACATGATGTATGTGGATCTGCAGAGTGAAAGACGACAACAATAGTGATTTTAGATACAAAGCAAGATTAGTAGCAAAGGAGTATGTTCGAAAGAAAGGGGTAGAGTATACGATATCTTTGCTTCAGTTGTCATGCATACATCCATTCGTATTCTTTTGGCATTGGTTGCGCATTATGATATGGAACTTGAGCAATTAGATGTCGAAACTGCATTCTTGCATGGTGATCTAAATGAGAAGATTTATTTGCGACAGCCAGAGGGGTTCATTGATTGTAGCAGGCCAGATTATGTTTATAAACTTAACAAATTTCTATATGGAATGAAGCAGTATCCTAGACTATGGTATAAGAGATGTGATAAATTTATGCTTTCATAGGTTTACTCTAGAAGCTTCAATCACTAGTGTTTTTTAGGAGGTGTGATGGAGATATAATATATCTTTTGTTATATGTTGATGTCATGTTGATTACATCTCAAGTATGATCAGAATTACAGAGTTGAAAGCAGAGCTCAGCAAAGAGTTTAATAGGAAAAGCAAAAAGAATTTTGGGTATGCACTACACCATTATAAGATATTAACAACGGGTATAAACCGTTGTTATGTCTAAAAGCAACGGGTAAAAACCGTCTTCATTACAGGAGTGGTTGAATTTAGCGATGGGAGAAAACCGTTGCTTTATGTCCAAAAGGCAACGGGTATAAACCGTTGCAAATTGTGGCAAAGGCAACGGGTATAAACCGTTGCAAATTGGATCAAAGGCAACGGGTATTAACCGTTGCAAATTGGGAAAAATGCAACGGGTATAAACCGTTGCTTTATGGACAATAAGCACGGGTATAAACCGTTGCTTTATGTCCAGTAAAAAACGGTTTAAAACCGTTGCTTTATGCCCAAAGTCACACATAAAGCAACGGTTAACAACCGTTGCACATAGTGTTTGCTCCTGCTTCTACAAAATCACATCTGTAACTCACTACCGCGTATATCTCAGTATATATACAAAATATCAATATATATCAAAATATTGGTACACAAGCACTATAAACATATCGCACATATACCATACATATAAAATTATTATCAAACTTATAATTACACTCATTGGTTTGCAAACAGAATGCTACCGTGCCGGAATATCATACTTATTACACTGCATTGTTTATTACACTACAGTACAAAGATTTCATTAATTACACTACATTGTTTTGCAAGCAGTGAAGTCTACATGGTTCATTACAGGGCAAAGCATTCCAGTTTTCAGACTTCAATGTTCAACCTGGTTCATGTGCAACTCGAAGATTAAATTCAGAGGCAGTTCAACTTCATAAATCTGGAAAGAATATTCCACTTCAAAAACAAAAAGCATCTACCTGATTCTACATATGATCAGAACCTCAACCAGACAGTACAAACTCGAGGCAAAATGATTTGCAGTGCAGACTTGAAGTTCAACACAATATAGACCATCAGTGGAGCTACAGAAATGTACCAAGCAACCAGGGGATGAAAACAAAAGTCAGTATATCTGAAGTGAATGCAGAGACAAAGCACAAGAATGCAACTATACTGAAATGCATAAATAACTGATGCAAACTAACCATCACATGATATACAAGAACAAAATGGTTGGACCAAATGCGTATGGATACTATGCCAGACTGTAAACAAGATCAAAGGCAGACCAGTAAAAGAAACTACAAGTATACATCTACGGCAGACCAGGCAGTAATAAAGCAAACTGCACATCTAACTAGAGCCAAGACTACAAGTACAAGGCATATATATATACATCTAACTAAAGCCAAGACTACAAGTACAAAGCAATTCAAAGCAAACAACGGTTAGGATAAAGAAAATTTGATCAAGCCTCAATTTCCAGATTTTGAAATCTTTTTCAGGTTCTCTTTCCTCTCTGTCAAACTATCTAGGTGAGCAAACCACCCTTATAAATTCTTAAAACTTGATATATCTATTTTGCATGTGATAAGTCTTGAATGTAAATTGTGAAAGGTGCTTGCATGCTTGTATTTATGTATGCATGACTGTGTGTACGATTGTGTACAGGCAAACAAAAGAAAATCAGCAATATATGCAAAGAACAAGTCAGAAATATCAATACCTCCGACTACAGATATCGTATCAAACCCTATTGATGGCTCACATAACCTCCGACTCCAACATCCCCAAAGGTCTCGGTAAATTGTCGACATATTTTGGCGGTTATCTCATCCGGCAATAAAATTTTGTCCAACAACACTTTTTCATATGTGGGTGGTACTGCTTTTCCATGAATTACTAATGCTGTGGAATCTCGACATATAGTACCTGTTATATAAGCATTTTTGGAGTGAATATATGGAATCACATTTACAGAACTAACAAAAAACAAAACTCATGCTACCCAAAACCATTTCACAAACATGCAGGGATGGCCCAAGTTTCATAGCATATGAACTAGACCCAAATTTGCCTAATAATGACTTGGGTTTAATGCCAGAAGTGAATTACAGAGAATTTTTTTGGCAACCAGGCAACATATATATTAAATGCGTGAGTTTCAAACTCACCTGTATTTACTCTACAACAGCTAGCAACTCAATTTAAAAGGGTGCAGAAGTTTAAACAATATCAGCCATTATTTCTTGACTAACAGCCTCACTATTGTTCAGCTATGTTAAATGAAAAATGTAAAAATGTGTTGAGATATAACTCAGCAAAATTGTGACAGTTCACTTTGTATTAAACATGTGGCAGCAAGTTATAAATTTGCTTATACGTGCAAGAAAATGCAGCACACTCTCCCGTTCACGAAGTTAAGCATTCACTGACTTTGCAACATATTATTTTCTTCAAATTTTAATAAAATAGTACCTGTTGCAATTACTTCGTCCTCGAAGTTCAGGATTTCACATCTTTGGTCGATTAACTGATTGTTCGGAGTGGCAAACTTAGAAGATGCGATTTCACTGCCTACTTGACGATTATCTTGGGCTATGCTGAGAAGACGCTCCAGTTTATCATCCATATTGTCCAGCTTCATCAATTTTTGCTCCACATTTTGCAATCGCTGCTCATATATTCCTTGGGCCTGTTTGAGCCGTTTGCATAGAATGGCAGCACTCTTAACTTGGCTAGGAGCTATATTGGTCCCAATACTTCGGCTCCTGCCCTTTACATCTTTACCAAACACTGATATAAAGACGGCTTCATCACCACCACTCGTCGTTTCCTTTTCTTTTTCAATTTTGTCCTAAAAAGTAAATACATATATATTAATAATGAAAATTTAATTTAGAGGCGTTGTTACTTGTTTAACTTACAAAGTAGGAAGATGTCGCATCTGACGTGCTGCCATCTTTTTTCTTATGCGTTTTCTCCCATACTTGAAGACGTGATACTTCTGTTCCCGGACTACTTGAATCGACCTGCATACAATGACCTAAAATTATATTTGGAACTAACGGTATATGCAATGTGATGCACCAATTCAATGACACATACCATTTCTTGAGTAATCATAGCGTGACTCTTACGTCCCGAATGATGACCATATTCGAGCATTGATCTATTTTGTTTGCCTCGCTTCCTTTTTTCTTTCGCCTCGGGTTTTGATTCGTTTCTTATGAACTCATCCCAATCATCTTGAGCAATTTTCGGTGGACAATTTCTCATTCTTTCTTCGTCAGTGATGAAATGGTCATAATGATTCTTGCGCAAATCATTCTTGTGTCTCCTAAAAGCCTCGGACATTTTTTTCATAATAAGGTCCTTTGATAGAGGATCGAGCTCATAATATTTCTGCATAACAAAAAATGCATGTAAACCATTTTTTATTTTTGTATTGAAAGCATTATAAATGAATGGAGCTCATTATTACCTCCAATTGATTCCACACGTCTTCCTTGTAATTTGGCGGAACTTTTTTCCAACTTGGATATGAGATTGGCACATGATTTCTTACTAGTTTACCAATCTTCGTAGCGACCTTTGAACCATTTTTTCCGACTGGAGAACCGTAGTTGTCTATATCAATTTTCTCCTGTTTTAAAGTGGATGATTGGGAAGTTGTATCATTTGACGGTGGTGTGGCATCTTGTGACATTATGTCCTGCAAAGTCTCAAATCCTAAAATAATCCCAACAACATTATGACGTACAGTTCTTCCCCTTCCAGCCCATCCCTGTGATGCCCGATTTATGTTGGCCACCTTATTGCATGGAGCCCCTTCCATAACAAGATCAAATGCCCTATATGTCTTAATAAAATTTGCTCCAAGCGATCACAGTTAAGCTGCTGTACATCTGATATATGAACCAACGTCCCCTTATTGATTTGTCTGATCCCACCAACTTCTCACCACATTACGATTTTTGTCAGTCCGACTGACAATAATCGTAATGTGATGAGAAACTGATGGGATCAGACAAATCAGAAGGGCACGTTGTTTACTATATCAGATGTACATCAGCTTACCAGTAATCGCTTGGAGCAATTTTATTAAGTCATATAATGCATTTGATCTTGTTATGGATGGGAGTCCATGCAATAATGTGGCTAACATCAATCGGGGATCATAGGGATGGACGGGAAGGGGAACATTCACTTGAATGCGGCAGTGATAAAGTCTTCCTGCATCACCAGAATTTTAAACTTAAGCGGATTCAAAACAATATCTAAAATACTGACTGAAATAAAGAATGCAAATACAAAAATATATTACCTTAGCACTGCTGAACTAAAGGGTGCAAATACAATATCTTGAACTGCCTGTCTACCTACAAACACAAAGAAAGAAAGAATAGTCAAGCTGATCATATGTATGTATGTGTACATGTGTGTATGTATGTGATCATATGTAAGTACCTACAACTACAAACACAAAATGAACTCTTGCAATATATCCATCCTTATGGATCCATCAGGATATTATAATGACACTAATAAAAAATATAATGCATCTATTACTATCATTCACGCTATATTTTACATTTTACACCATTTTAAATAAATATTTTGTTAAGGTACAATAACTGCTCTGAAATACAAAGTTAATATATGCATTTGATAAGATCTTCTAATTTTTCATTGTCTTCAAAAGCTGATTGATAAACGGTGGGAAACTCAGTGTCATCCACATTTATGGTCAACCGTTTTGGTGTATGCAAAACCACAAACCATCCGTTATTTTTTAAATCTTTTGAGTAGAACACTTGACTCGCTTCCGATGCAAGAATAAATGGCTCATCATTCACGCTATCTTTATTCTTCAATTTTCCCAAGTTAACTGTGATCAAGCTTGAAACAGAATCTATTTTACAACCATTGATCTTATCTTCGACCTTTACCCAATCACAATAAAAAACTGTTTGTTTGAAGTCAATGTAATCCAACTCAATTATCTGTTGAATGACTCCGTAATAAGTTGTTTCTGCTTCCTTAAAATTTTTATCCTTTCCACTTGCTCTAAATTGTGTAATTGCTCTCATGCATACACCACTATCCTGTGTTAGCTTTTGCTCTTCATAACTCTTCGGAGAAAATAAAAACCCATTCACTTGGTACTTCATATAACTACGGGCATCAAACTTCGGCCCGTTAACTAACCGCCAAAGAGTTGAGTCAACATCGACGGTCTTCAACAACTACAACAAACACAATAAGTAAAAAAACATTGTCAAGGAGGTGTATGGTCAACTTGAAAATACGTTAAATATTTAATACATATACCTCCTCACGTAACCAAAAAGTGAAATTTTTAATAGCTTCCCCAGATGTACCCCCGCCTCGAGTTTGAGATTTGGTGCTTTGAACATAGGAGTTATACCTCCTACGAAAAACACACAATAAATACTATATATATGAATTGATTTACAATAATAAGAATTCAGAACAAATTCATGAATTTACTTCTTCCATTCATCCAATCCGTCGTATTTATCAAGGACCCATTTACGCACTTGTTGAAATTGCACTTGAGTTAACGATATATCTTTACCATTAGCTAGTGCTATTTCATCAGCAAACTCATCATCCTCGTCTAAAAACGCTTCACGGGTATGTTTATGAGTGCCAGCACCTCCTTTTGGCATATACTCCATGCAGTAAAGACTAGCTTCTTGTACTATATATCCTTCTGCAATACACCCTTCAATATATCTTTTGTTGCGCACATATCCTTTATATGTTTTCATCAACCTATGAAGATGAATAATTGTAAAATGTAGACATCAATAGCTATTTAAAACGAATAATTATGTACTTAACTAAAATTAGTAATTTACCGTTCAAATGGGTACATCCACCTATATCTAACAAGACCAGAAATCAATGCTTCATCGGCTAAATGAACCATAAGGTGAATACTGATATAAAAAAATGCAGGCGGGAAATGTTTTTCAATAA
Organism: Allium fistulosum; assembly: GCA_030737815.1. Lineage (NCBI taxonomy): Eukaryota > Viridiplantae > Streptophyta > Magnoliopsida > Asparagales > Amaryllidaceae > Allium > Allium fistulosum. The sequence goes on from CM060903.1 coordinate 1,460,861,848, forward strand.
CACACATTGCTTCTACCAAACTAGCCTTTGCTTTTAGAAGATGTTCCCTGTTGATCACCTTTGAGCACAAAATGTTATAAAAGAGACTAATGCGGTGAATAGCATTCCGTAGATCCTTATGTTGCGGAAAACAATGCTGAAGCAATACCGGAAGTAAATGTTGCATTATGACGTGGTAATCATGTGACTTCATATTTTTTAGTTCAGGAGGGTTGATGCTCACATTGTTATGGAAGTTCGAAGAGAATTTGCTCAGCACTTTCAAATTTTTCAAAACGGTGCAAAACCGTATCTTTTCTTCTTTGCTCAAAGTGAAAGTCGCATTTGGTATGGTTACTTTACTTGTTTCAGGATCTTCTATCACCCACAACTTTGTTTTATACCCATGATTTTCAAATCCTTCCGTGCATTGATCCCACCTTTTGACATGTCTTTATGGTTCATGATTGTGTTGATCAAATGTTTCGTGACATTCATCTCCGTATGCATAACATCAATATTATGTCGGGTCAAATTTGTTTTCCAATATGGCAAATCAAAGAACTTCGACCTCCTATACCATGCAGGAACTTCTTCATCGATTGTCTTTTTCCGTTTTCGACCAATTTCCGGTATGTTTTTACCAACTTTCATTTTTATATTCGCTACCTTTTTTTCAACTTGATAACCAGTCAGTGGTTTTGGAGGACGCTTAAGTTCTTGCTCGTTGTTGAAATTTGTCTTATCGTATCGAAACTTGTGTCCGGACGGAAGAAATCTACGATGTCCCATGTAACAAATCTTCTTACTTTCAGGGAGATAAACAGATGTAGTTTCTTCTCCACAAAGAGGACATGCAAAGTAGCCGTGAGTTGTACATCCCGATAAAGTCCCAAGAGCGGGATGATCATGGATTGCCCACAACACTCTAGCTCTCATTGTGAACTCAGATTTCATAAATGAATCAAATGTAACGACTCCTTCCCATAACTGCTTTAACTCGTCTATCAAAGGTTCTAAATAAACATCAATATCCTTCCCCGGTTGTTTTGGCCCAGAAATCAACAGTGTTAACATTGAGAACTCTCTTTTCATGCACAAAGACGGAGGAAGGTTATATGGTACTACAATTACTGGCCAACAGCTGTAAGGGTTAGTTAAAGAAGCATTCGGACAGAAACCATCTGTTGCTATTCCAAGCGTGATATTTCGTGGTTCAGCAGCAAACGAAGAATCAAAAGAATCTGTAGTTTTCCATTGAGAAGTATCACGCGGATGACGCATTACGGTTGTACCGGACTTGGCACGACCATGCCAGGTCATCGCTTCTGCTATCCATGGTACAATATACAGTCTTCTCAATCTAGAAATTAAAGGAAAATGTCTTAAGGTCTTTTGAGGTACTGTGGTAGCTTTTCTCTCTTCGTCGAATGATGTCTTGTATCTTGGTGCGTTGCAATTTGTACATGAAACTTTGTTCGCATTATCTTTCCAGTACAAGATGCAGTCATTAATGCATGCATCATAAGTTATGTAATTCATCCCAACTTGCTTAATGATCTTCTTCACGTCGGGGTACTTTGAAGGTAGCGTGTTACCTTCGGGGAGTAACTCCTTTATGAATTCGAGTACTGCAGTCACACCATTGTCTGAAAAGACGTATTGGGTCTTCAAGCTATTCAAATTCACAATGGCATACAACTTTGTAATCTCTTTTGGACAAGAAGGATACAATGGCTCTGTTGTAGTTGCACTATCAAAAAATGATTTATCCGTAAACTGCTCACCAATATTAGCATTATCATGAAACTGACTTGTAGGTTGAAAATGATGGAATCTATCTGCATCATTGATCAAATCCTCCACCCTAATATGTTCGGACTCATCAGTATTTGTGGCATGACTAACCGGTTGTTGTTTTGGCTTCTCCGGTATTCTTTCCCCGTGAAAACACCACATGGTATATGATTGAATAATACCATATCTAAGCAAATGAAAATGAATGTCATTTAATTTGAATGTATCTTCATTTTTGCATCGCGTGCAAGGGCACGAATACTTTTCCTTATTGCCACCGTTTTCAGCAACAAATTTAACGAAATTTCTCACACCTTCCACATATTCTGTATTTCTTCGATTAGATTGATTCATCCATTGTTTGTCTATACTAAAAGACATACTGAAAGAAAATAATAAGAGCTAATAATAAATCATGGGTAACAATATCTTATGGCTTTCCACCAAGTTCAACTCTGATATTAACTAAACAGATGAATATTCTTTTGATTTCACTTGAAATTTAACATTAGCATCAAACTGTTTCCAAAAAATTGGCATTACAACGGCGCCATTTTGTAGCACCAGAGTAATGTCTATGCATTACCCCTATCCTGATACTTGGTTTGCGCCATTAACAAAAAATTTATCCACTTACTAAATATGGTCTCATATTTAGTAAAACAAAATTCATTGCATCAACTTATGCCCTAGCAGTCACTATAAGCAACTATGTCTAACTAGCATGCAGTACAGTACAGTACATTACAATTTGTAAAACAAATCATATATAAATGTAAAAAGATCATCCCTTGCATAACCAATTGTTTCTTGGTTCTCTAACACTGTACACTTAAAACATCAAATATGTATTCTGATGGTTCAGATTAGAAGGTGCATCTCTACTTTGGCAAACTATTGAAGAGTAGTAGATATTTGTCATTTTTTTTCTTTAATCAACCAAAATTTCAGAACTGGAGGAAGTAGGTCATTTTAGTGCCTCCCCAAAAATTTCAGCTTTATTCTTCCATAAAATGCAAGCGTAATGACGGTAAGCAACTCGTCTAAACTTATAGCAAGCTTTTGATTGCTCGATCGATTTGCAGGTATGGTATGTTGTAGTAAATTTTCAATTTGTTTACGATTTTTTGATTTCTACTGTACAATAAGCGATTGCCAATCATCTGCATGTGGATTTTTTAATAATGTAATTTTTAGCTTAGTCATTTATTCAATTCTGACAAATCAATGTGGTGCTATTAATTTGACAAGTTGAAGTTTATTATATGTGAAGCTTGAATTTTTGTGTTGTGCGCAAGCAAGGTTAAACATAATTTAAGCACAGTATAAATCATGAGAAATCATTACATATGGTGAACCAATTACATGTATGGCTATTATTCTAAGTTGTCTATGATATGAGAAACCATTATATGAGTCGAGATAGAGGTAGGAAAAAAGCGGCTAGCTTTATTGGTTCCGTGTTCACCCTATTTTTCTAATTTTCGACCTATATATGGTAGACCCTTTTTTTTAACGGTATAACATCTGCAGTTGATATATTTTGAGTTCACTTCAATTATGAGGAGTGACATATGAAGACATGGTAAGTAGAAATGACCTTCACGAACATTTTGGTTGTGCAGTTGATGGTCTGGTTTACACATGGTTCAGTGGAAATAGTAAAAAAGGCAGAAGGGGATCTTTTCAAGTTGCAGAAAAAATGAACTAAATGTTTGCGGGTAGACATACACACACTGTAGGAAAAATAGTACATCAATGTAAGTATCAGTTCCTAAATAATTATTAGTTTTTTAGCTTCAGCTTTCAAATTTCAATTCCTAAACGATTATTTACAGAAAACTACTTGTTTATAACTAAATACTAATAAGTTATTAGCTTTAGGCGTTTTCAAGGTTAATGAAATCTAAAGCAGTAAAAGGGCGACTCAATTTTAGAAAATTAGACAACTCAAAACAAGAAATTCGCATACTTAATTAGCAGTGGCAGTATAGAGACTGTAGCAGGACTTCAAATCAGCAGTAGAAAATATCGCGTAGGAGGCAAGCTTGAGCCGACGATGGCTAATGGAATAGCCGAGTATGCAGCGATGATTATTTAGAAAGCGTTGATTTTTGAAACCCTAGTTTTTTTGGGTTCGAGCAGATCGCCAACATGGAGATTGCTATTGAGCTGTAACTGTGAAGTAAAACAGATTTTGGGTGTTGCCTGGCTCAGTTGGTTGCCCCATCCCAGGGGCTTGGTGGGCTTGCCACTGGGCCGGCTAAAAGATTGGGACGGTTAATAACCGTTGCTAATTAGCCACGGTTGAAAACCGTTGCTAATTGGAACGAAGCGCGCCAAAAATTATGGCGCGAAAGGATGAAATTCACCGCCATCATTTGTCTCCAAAGAAGCTACGGTTAATAACCGTTCCCAATTAGCAACAAGAAAACCCGTTGCTAACTGAACCAAGACGGTTATTAACCGTTGCTAAATGGCAACGGTTATTAACCGTTGCCAAATGCGCGGATGGATAGTTGCAAATCTCAGTATTTGGTGTAGTGATGGAAATAGTCAGCGATAGAAAGCGGAGAGAGTTGAAAATCACTCAGGCGTAGTACATCGAGAAGTACTCGTTCAATTTGATATGGAGAAAGCTAAACCGGTCGACACTCCATTAGGCTCTTATTTTAAGCTATTTAAAGAATTATCTCCTTCATCGGATGAAAACATGACGTATATGGTAAATATACCTTATTCTAGTTCTTTTGGTAGTCTTATGTATGCGATGGTGTGCACGAGACCATATTTGGCCCATGCAGTGGGCATTCTGAGTCGATATATGTATAACCCAAGCAAAGAACATCGCAAGCAATGAAGTGGATACTCGGATATCTTCATGGCACTTCATCAGTTGGCTTGTTGTATGGTGGAGTAGAAGGCGGCATCTCTTTTAGAGGTAACTATGATTCAGATTATGTTGGGGATAGAGATGGACGGAAGTCAGTGTCAGCCTACGTTATTACACTTGGTATAGGCTAAGCTTCGTAAAGATTAAAGCTGCAGTCTATAGTAACTTTGTCGACTACCGAGATCGAGTTGATATTGATTGTGGAAGCGACTAAGAAGGGATTATATTTACTTCAGTTATTGGATGATCTTTCTATGGTGCAGCGGACAATAGAGCTATTTTCAGTCAGTCAGAGTGCGACTCATCTTGTAGAGTGTCAAGCTTCTAGTTCTCGTACGAAGCACATTGATGTCAGAGGTTTCTTCCTTATGCTTGAGGAAGAATGAAGCAAGATCAAGTTGGTGAAGGTGAGTACTATAGATAGCCTTTAGATATGATGACCAAGTCACTTCCCAAGGACAACTTTGAGCATTATTCAAACTTGATCAGTTTAATTTCAGATGCCTAAACGCCATGGGGCGTCGACCAACAACTGCAATGACAGTTTTGTTGATTGTTGGAGAGGCTGATGTATTTTGAATCAAGGTGGAGTGTTGTTGTTATACGATTCAAATATGTCCCTTTGAGTGTTTTAGATTGAAGACATAATGTAGAGCTTTATATTGGAAGGTATGGGAAGTCTATTGGAGGAAGAGATCAAAAGATATGGAGAGTAGAAACTGTCAAGTGCCAGTTTCAAGCAATCAGATGTCTGACTACCTTGGTCATACGTCCGAATGCTTGTAGATTTGAAACCAGAGAGCTACCATGCAAACAGACGTCTGACTTGGGGGATCAGATGTTTGAGTCGCCGTAATTTGTAAACCCGAGAGTTACTAGTTTTTACAGAGACCTCTAACTCCATATTTCAGACGTCTGATTTCCTATAGCATGCGGTTTTTCAAGGTTTATGCTGACTTGAATTTGTGACGGCAGTTTGGTCATTTCGGTGCAAGTTATTCTCTATTGATGGTGCAAATCCTTTTGATATGATCCGATGATCTAGAGTAATTATATACATCTATATTAGCCTTCTAATCTTCTTCTTAATAAAGGATTATTAGGTTTTCCATCATCATAATTAATAGAAATTCAAGCTCATCCATTTTGGGGTTTTCTATTTGAGCACTCAAAATTATAATTCTTCAATTAAGTGATTGATTAGAGAGAGTCTCCATACCTTGTAACTCTCAAATCATTGATTTAGCTTGTAATCTTTTGTAATTACCGAGTGTAATAAAAGGGTTGTTGGTCTTCATGGACATAAGATTCAAATCCGAACCACTTTAAATCTTCTGTGTCTTTTCTTTCTGTTATTTGTTCTTGTGTGATAGCATAATCGACTTTGAATTTACATTGGTGTTCAAATAAAAAAAACTAGATTCTGGTTAATCATTTTTACATATTAGTGATAAACCCTTTTCCACATTTTTCACTATAAAACTTCATATTGGGTCATGTTATTGTGGCAGAATGAGTTTCTCCGACTTGCTATTACGTTCTGGGTGATGTTAGTTCTTGCAAATTAGTTTTTTCATAGTTTTAAGTGATGCTACTTTATTGTAATATTGCTTTTGGTATTTGGGAGCCTTTTAGCATGTCATATATGGGTTTTTTTCGTTAATTATGATGTTCAGCATATGACCATTGTATTTATGTCAGTTTTATTTTTGGCTCAGATATGCTTTTTGCATGTGAGTCATTGTGTATGTGTAATATGGGTCTTGGGATGTCTAGTGTGATTGCCTTGTGCAACATCTCAAGTATTTCTTATTCAGTAGGCCTATATGCCGAAGCTACTGAGGTGGTTTACTTCACACCTATAATTACTTTGTTTATAAAAGTGGATGGACCGCTACTGAATCTAACTTTCCTGGCAAAAAAAGTGCATGGAAAATCATCATTATTAACGATTAACTTGTTCTTCCTTCTAATTGAATTCAAAACGAAAGCTCATCCATTATTCATCTTATTCAATATAATATTAAGTTCTCGTGTCTAAAAATATGTTAATGTGTAAAAGAATGGAGTGTTTTGATCACGCAACTAAGAATTCCATGTTCAAACTCAAAAATAAAGGATTGGTTGTTTGTTATTTCCTATAAATCCGTGTGATAAGGAAGCTCCTATCACTACTAGAAAGGCTTCGTATAGCGGCGGAGCTTAGCGACAGCTAAATAAAGCGGCCGTCGCTAGCCGTCGCTATACGCAATATACAGATCTGAGCCGAGAGCAACAACTTCACTTCAATTCCTCCCCCAATTCCTTCCTCCTTCCCCCCATCCGTCGCCCTCCGTCACCGTAGCCGCCGCCCCAGCCTTCAACGCCTCCAAGTCACCCAAATTTGTGTTGGTATGCTCCTAATCTCTTGTTTGAATGTAAATTTGATGTTTTTAGGTTTAGTTTAAACCCTAATTCAATTATGATTTGTTGTAAGATTGAGATTTGTTGTTAAATTGGGTATTAGTAGTGTTGTTAAATTATGTATTAGTAGTGTTGTATGTTGATTTGGTAGATTAATTAGTTTATTATCATGAACTTGAATTAAGTATTACATTAATTAGTTTATCATGATCAAGTTGAATAAATGGTTGATGTAGATGATTATTGTTGGCGATTAACATGGTTAGTTGTTTTAGGTGAAAAAATAGTGTATAGTAATGATTAACTTGGTTATTGATAAATTTACATAAAAGTATTTCGTAGTTTATGAAATTTAAGTTGTTAAAATCTAAATTCTGCAAATATGAGTATTACAAATTACAGTATTGTACAAAAATAAAGTTTATACAAAAAATTAAAAAATGAATATGAGAACATTAAAAATTCTACAAATATCTATTTTTTTTTTTAAATTAGGAAATGACTTTAAAAACAACTGATATTGTACTAAAATCTAGTTTGTAAAGAAATTAAGAAATGAATATAACAACAACAAAGATTCCGCTAAAATCTATGTCGTAAATAAATAAAGAAATGAATATTGAACTAAAATTGTTAATTGAATGTTGAACTAAAATTTAAATATACAAATTTATTAAATAAAATTTAAATAGTTGAAACATTGTCAAAATTTGAAAAGAACAACAATATTTGATAAAATTTAAAGAAATTTTTTTATCTCTTAGATTGGCTTTGGCCCTGTCTGGCAAGTGTTGTGTATGATCGTTATATGGATGTTCGTTTTGGTAACGGAACGGACATTTATATTCATCTGATACAATATTTGTCGGATTTGTCCCTGTATTGGACAAGTTACAAACACAATAAAGTAATTACATATTATAAATCATTTCATTTTAAACGGTTACAAAATTTCGATAGCACTTCCTTTACGTTCCCTGTGTACATGCATTTGTGTACGATACAGGGAACAGAAGGGCAGTGCTGCCGAAATTTTGTTGAACCGTTTAATCTGAAATGATTTATAAAATGCAATTACATTATTGTGTTTGTAATGGGAAGTAGGATGACTGACCACCGAAGTGAAAACCAAAATACTAAAAAATTAAAAAATAAAGTGAAGTTTTTATTTTGAATTTTCTGCAACGGTGAACTGTTTACAATGGAGAATGGTTAAAAATTAATGATTTAAACTGTCTAACATACATTTTCAAATCAGAAAAAATGTTCAATTATTTTCTCGACCGTACTTGGATGTATGAAGTCAGAACTGGAAAGAAGGGATCAATAAAGCAATATTTCTAAAACGGTGTACACGAATTTATTAGATTTGCTAAATCTAATAACCGAAACAACACATAAATTCGTTGCCCGTGTAGTAAGTGCCAACATTTGAAGCATTGGAAACCGGATATAGTTGAAGTACATTTGTATCAATATGGTTTCGTGCCTGATTATTATTTCTGGGATCGTCATGGAGAACTTGTTGAACCTACACCTAATACTGAACTATTAGAGGACGGTAATATGATGACGAATCCGATAGAAAATATGGTGGATGATGCAGCACGATCAATGTTTCCTACAACTGAAGCTGTCGATGAAGACAAAAATGTCGAAGAAGAACCGATTGCGAGAGATAAAAAAATATACGATTTGTTGGATTCTGCTAAGAGGCCGTTGTGGGACGGATGTAAAAGCGGAACCGAACTTTCAGTAACCGCCGAATACATAACTATGAAATCAAAATTCAACCTTACGGAAGCTGCATTTACAGCAGTTGTACAAGCTGCAAAACGACACATGCCACCTAATAATCTGATGTGCGATAGTCATTATAAAGTAAAAAAATTAATGTCCGCTTTCGGTCTACCATACGAGAAGATAGATGCATGTGTGAAAGGTTGCATGTTGTATTGGAAAGACGACGTTGACCTCAGAAAATGCAAAATATGTAACGAAGAAAGATACAAACCAAGGAAGAAGAAAGGGAAAGAAGTCCCGTACAAGAGAATGCATTATTTACCCATCACTCCCAGACTTCAAAGATTATATGCATCTTCTGCTACGGCCTGTCATATGCGATGGCATAGTGTGAGAACAGCGGAAGAAGGAACTTTAATACATCCATCCGACGGAGAAGCATGGAAACATTTCGATAAGACTTATCCCGCATTTGTTGCGGAAAGCCGTAATGTCAGACTTGGTTTATGTACGGATGAATTTTCACCATTTTCACAGTTTGGTAGTAAATATTCATCCTGGCCAATTATCGTTACTCCGTATAATTTACTTCCATGGATGTGTATGAAGACACCATATATGTTTCTCACCACTGTCGTTCCTGGCCCTCATGATCCAACCCAAGGAATTGATGTTTATTTACAACCATTGATCGAAGAGTTGAAGAAACTATGGTATGAAGGAGTCGAAACTTACGATGTATCAAGGGAAAAAAAATTTCGTATGTTCGCTTCTTTGTTATGGACTATTAATGATTTTCCTACATACGGGATGCTTTCTAGTTGGAGTACAGCCGGTCGTCTAGCATGCCCTTATTGTATGGAAGAAACATGAGCATTTTCGTTACGATATGGGAAGAAAGCTTCGTGGTTCGATTGTCATCGGTGTTTTCTTCATCCCAATCATACTTTTAGAAGAGATAAGAAAATTTTCATAGCTAATAGAGAAGAGAATCTGAAACCACCCAAGGTTTGGTCAGGCGAGGAAATATACGAAATTGTAAGGGACTATCCAAAGATACATGAAACTGGAGTCCAGAATGAAATCCCAGGAAAGTCAGACATTCATAATTGGTGCAAACAAAGTATATTTTGGGAGTTACCATATTGGAAAGATCTCTTACTCCGACATAATATTGACGTGATGCACAACAAAAAGAACGTTTTTGATAATCTGTTTAATACAATTTTGAATGTAAAGGGCAAAACCAAGGACGATTTGAATTCAAGGCTTGATATAGCAAACTATTGTAAGCGGCCGGAACTTCATATGAAGCCTAATGACAATAAAAAACCGAAAGCATGCTATGAGCTAGACAATAAGCAAGTAAAACTCGTGCTAAAGTGGGTGGAAGAATTAAGATTTCCCGATGGGATTTCTTCCAATCTTCGTAGATGTGTTGACTTCAAAAATAGTAAACTGAGTGGGATGAAAAGTCACGATTGTCATATCATGATGGAATATTTACTACCCGTGGCTTTCAAAAACTGTTGCCCGTAAAAGTATGGAACGTCATAACAGAGTTATGTTTGTTTTATAAACAGCTTTGTTCGACAACATTAAAGGTGGATCGTATACGTAAACTTGAAGTAGAAATACCTATACTGCTATGCAAACTGGAGAAAATACTTCCGCCTGGTTTCTTTAACGTAATGGAGCATTTACCTATTCATCTTCCATCCGAAGCACTTCTTCGAGGTCCTGTGCAATATGGATGGATGTATCCGTTTGAGAGGTAAAACATGTGCAATGTTCATGTCAATTTCAAATTCAAATTTGTATATGTAATAAATATCTTAATAGGTACTTGAATCATCTGAAGAAGAAGATTCGACAAAAAGCCCGAGTTGAGGGTTCGATATGCAAATCGTATCTTAAAGAAGAAGCCTCATTTTTTTCTCTCACTACTTCAAGGACGATGTGAACTTATCGTTTGTAACTGTTCCTCGAAATGAGGAATTCGTTGAACAAAATTCTTATCAAACAATGTTATCTGTTTTTAGACAACATGGTAGACCTGGTGGAAAATGTGTGGAAATATGGTTGGACGATAGAGACCACCATGTAGCGCACACGTATGTTCTTTTAAATTGTGTCGAAGTCGCACCATTTGTCAGGTAATAATTAATTCACTTGTAATTTACTTGTACGTACATAATAATAATAACACATATTACATATATGCAGTATCTACGAATCACAGTATCCATCTGGCGATCTCAGTAAAGAATTTTCCAAATGGTTTTTGAACTATGTTTATGAGCCAAGAAACTGTGTTGTTGATGAAGGCTTAAGACATCTTGCGATTGGACCGAAAAGAAATGTGAAGACTTATCCAATATTCTTCGTCAACGGGTTTAAGTTCAACACGAAAGATTACGGTGCTGAAAAATTAACATATAACAGCGGGGTATTTGTCAAAGGCAGTGATGATCCAGATGAGCATTTAAAAGATTTTTACGGCGTCTTAACACAGATTATAGAGTTGACATATTATGTTGAACCTTTAGAAAAGGTTTTTTTATTTAAGTGCAATTGGTTCAGTAACGTTCCTGGTTCCGGAATCAACGTGCATAAAGAGTACAAACTTATTGAAATAAGGCATACATCACACTACTATAAGTACGATCCTTTTGTATTAGCCAAGCAAGCGTTACAAGTTTATTTTGCTCCGTATCCATCTTTGAAAAGAGATAAAGCGGATTGGTCCGCTGTTTTCAAAACGAAACCAAGGTTTACGTTTGATGGAAATAATATTCCAAATGAAGCAGCTTATCAAGCCGATCTTGAATCAAATACAGAAATAATAATAACTGATGATATTGATGTAGGGCCTTTGAGTGATGAATCGAACGTCCTATTTGATGCATTCGAAAGTACCGAAGAAAATGAGATAGAATACGAGACTGAGTCTGAATCAGAAAATGATGAAGACTGATCGTTATTGATATAATTGTTATGTGATAGTGATTGAAACATGCGATGTAATAGTAAATTTCTGTAATTGTTCTGTGATGATCATTTAGTTAATTTTTATCCATGTTTTGTACTAGTAAATGTTTATAATTGTTTCTGTGAAAGTGATTGAAACATGCTATGTAGTAGTGAATTTCTATAATTGTTCTCCGATGATATTGTTTTTCTATAGCAGATATGTCTGGCAGGAGACGGAGTGTAGGTGGTAATGTCACGCCATCCCCATCTCCCAGTGCAGGTGGTAGTGGCACTGCACCGGACTTACGTCCGATTGCAGAAGTTGTTCCTAGAAGTGCTGGGTAAGTATCAATTTTATTTAAAGTATAAGTTATAAAATCCACTAAACATGTATATCATAACTTTTGTAGTGGCTTTGAGGTGGAGCCATCAGATTATATTTTACAGGTTTCGAGAAAGGCATTTCAGAGCCACATGGATGGTTGTTGGCCTCGCTGGGACGACATCCCCCCTCACGTCAAAAACGCAATACAGGCGGATTTACTTGTAAGTAGTAGTTTGAATTTCAGTTGTAAATTAATATAATGTATATAACTTAAAATAATTTTAATTTACAGGCTGCAGTCCGCGTTGACCATGATGACTTGGACATTTTTTTAAATCACTGGAACAAACGAATGAGAAAAAATTGCAGAGATACATTGTCCAAGGCTAAGAATGCAGGGAAAAAGCCGAAATGGATGGGTGAGGGTGTATGGAATGAATTTCTTCGGCTTTGGGACAGTCCGGCAGCAAAAGTAAGTAAAATATGTTTTCTTTATTATTTAAATCTAATATAAATCTCGCAAGATATATACGTGATAATTTATCTTAATTTGTAGGAGTTATCTGCGCGTAACCGGGCAAACAGGAATAAAAATCCTGCATTGCACCGTGGTGGCTCCAAATCCTTTCAGGAGCACAAGAGAGAGTTGGTAATTAAATTTATAAACTCTGTTTACATTTTATTACAATATTTTATAATCAGATTAGCAATAATATTTATATATTTTCAGGCCGCGAGATACAACCGCGAGCCCACTATGGCCGAGCTGTTCAAGGCCACACATGCCGTGGAGAGGACTGACGAAGAGGGCAATGTTTCGTACGAGTGGACGGATGACAAACCACAATCCGTAATGGTAAATTAATTTATTGTTAATAATAATATTTTGTCTTATTTTATTTTCAAAAATTTGAAATTCGGTTTTTATCGTGTAAAACAATTGTTTGTAATCGCAGGAGAGGTACGAAGCAGAGCGGGCTCGTGTAGCACAGTCCACTGGTCGGGAAGAGCTTACGTTAGAGGAGGAGAACCATATATGGGATGCTATTATTGACCCGCCTTCTCGGACTAGTCGACGGTATAGCTATGGAAATGTGGAGGTAAATTTTGACGGTATAGCTATGAATAGTTAAATAATTTTAATAATATTATATATATACTAATATATAAATAATTATGAACTATTTTACAGGCGATGAGAATGCAGAGTGCATACAGGAGGTCGCAGCAAGACGCGGAGATTGCTCAGTTGAGGGCGACAGTGGAAGAAATAAATGATTGGAGGAAGAGTTTCTTTGAGCAACAGCTGGATGAGCGGATTGCGACTTATTTGCAACTGCATGGGAGGATGCTTGGAGAGGACGGCAGTGATGGCGAGGAGTAGGTATGTTTGTTTGCTCGTGTTATAGTTTGGTATGTACACATTTTGGTTGGTTTGGTGTATATATATTTCAGGATATTATGTACATATTTTGATAACTTCTAGTTGATGGATTTGGTTGGCTGTTATGTATATATATGTCGGGATATTATGTAGAAATTTCGGGTTAATATGTACATATTCTGGTTAATGGATTTGGTTGGATTTTATATTGTTTGATTTGGTTGGATTTGTAAATGAGATTTGGTTGGATTTTATATTGTTTGAATGTATAGTGATGTTATATGATGGATATATGATGGCTATAGTTGATGAATATAGTGTATATTAGCTGTGATGATGGTATTTGATGGTTGTTGTTTGAAGTGTGAATGGGTTGTGAAACTGCAAAAAATTTGCTTCAGATTAGCGACGGCTAGCGACGGCCTGTAGGTTGCAGAATAGCGACGGCTAGTGACGCCTAAATTGCAAAAATTTTGTGTCGCTTAGCGACGCCTAGTGACGCCATTTAGTCGTTGAAAAATTTCCACGTGGCACATTTGCAGTCGCGAGCCGTCGCTATTCTGGTGACGGAGCCGTCGCTAAAGCCGCCGCGATACTATTGGGCGACGAGGTAAATAGCGACGGCAGATAGCGACGGCCTGCGACGGCCGACGACAGCTAAAAACCGTCGCTATCTGCTGCCGTCCATATAGTGTATTATTATTTTTACTATTATTTTCCTATTGGAAATTTTAATGTGATACCACCAGATGTAACCGGCAAAAGCAAAAAAGGAAAATATGAAACCACAATCATAGGGGAGCTCTTTCAAAATGTCTTTTATAGTTTCCAACTTCCTTCTGAGCTTGTAAAACCAAAATAACTACTTTTTTCCATGTAGTCAATCCTCTAGAGGATCTGAAAGTACAACAACCATAACATTTCAATCATAGGAAAAAAAATTCTTCGATGCAGTTTGACATTTTCAAGAGTTTGTATTCTCTTCCATCTTTTTCCCTTTTATGAATCAACAAATTATGCTTCTTTTTAATTTTCTACAATAGGATTTCACACTTTTTTACATTTGTTGTAATACTATAATGTATGTTTGAAAAACAACATATATTTCTATCCTCCCCCACTACAGTTTCAACATCTCACTTAAGACATGTGAACTAGCATTTGATACCCAAATTAAAGGTGAGTAATCTTTGGTTAAGCCTAGTAAACCAATCAAACCAACCATACCAGTTTATTTCGTTCAGTTTGGTTTGGTTTTGAAACTAGATTTGTTTGGTTTGTGAAAAAAATTAGTTTGGCTACTGGTTTAACCAAATTAACCAAACTTTTATTGCATTATCGAAATTACTAATGTTATAATGATTTTTTTTGTTTACTGGTCTAAATAAATTTTATTTACAAGATATGTATTAAAAGTACTATTGAAAAGCATATGAATCCTAATAACTAATAAGAATATTTTAATCATATACTTATACTTTATTCCAAAGTACAATAAATATTTCAAACATAAATTATGAATCATTTTTAGTTCGGTTAAATCATATTAGTAACCAAACCAACCAAACCTAATTCGGCCAGTTTGATTTGGTTTTCTTTTTTATTGGTTTTAGTTCGATCTAGCAATTTTCATCATTAGATTAACCAAACCAACCAAACGCTCACCCCTAATCCTAACGAGAATGAGAATGTTTTTATAAAAACATCAAAATTTAAAAATAGTAAGCATAGAAAGACATCATATTGAACAAAAAAATTGCAAACACCAATTTGTATTTCTCCATTCAAAGCACTAGCAAGAACAATTTAATAAAACCTAATCTAGAATTCGATGTAAATAAGTAACTAAAAGAATTACAGAAAGAATTGGTGAAAATTGCGACCTTGATTGCAAATAACTTGCCTTGATGGACATATCTGAACCAATGGTATCCTCATTCAAACCCACCTTCTCTTATGGTTGATTATTGTGTCAAAATGACAACCGATGAATTAATTCTTAAATTAAAATCAACATAAGATATTTGTCCAAAGTTAGGATTTAAAAGATAGAGGGGTAGAGGGGTACGATCCAAAACATAAATTACTAGTTAGTGGTTGAATGATTTATTATATGGGTCTAGTCCAGAGGGTGATTCATATTTTATTTGGGACTAAATTTATATTTGCCTTGCATAATTTGCCTCTAATTATGTGTTCATAATATTGATGAATTCATATGCAACAAATTAAGCTAATCCTGCCTATAAAAGCTTCATTTACACTCCATTACATTACAGAATGAATGAAAGTCACTCATCAAACACCCTATCAAGAAAAGGCAAAAAAGCGCAGACGCTCTAAAACGAATATACATACTCGAACAAAACCTAATCACTCTTCCAAGCATACAAAATCAGTGTAAAATTCAAAGAAGTGAACCTGAACACTTCTTTGGGAATGGATTGACCATATTTTTCTCTCAACGAGCCGTTGACTACATTAATGAATTAGAGTATCAACTAATAACGTTGCAAAATTAGTTTACTGGATGGAAAAACGAAATTAGTAAACTTCACAATCAGCTTCATGGAATAAACATCAGTGGGCAAAACTAAATTAGAAAGGCTAATAGTATTTATGTTTGATAATGTAAAGTAATATTTGCTTATGTAAAACGATGATGACGAAAAATTATATTACCACATTGCGCTGCTTTATACAACATAATCAAGCTAGTATAGTTGCTTATGAAAGCTTCATTTATACTCTTTAACAAAAAGAATCAAAGCCACCCATCAAACGCCTTGATCACAAAAAAGGCAAAAAAGCACAAACACTCTAAAACGAGCATACATACAGGAACAAAACCTACTCATTCTTCCAAGCATACAAAATCAATGTAAAATTCAAAGAACTAAACATGAACACCGCATTTCCAACGCCAAACAACCAATTATAAACATCCCAATACACCTCGACCAATTCACCACCAATCGTTATGCTTTGATTTCCTCTAAACTTCCAGCAAAGTCTCCTAACTTCCAAAACTCTCTTCCTATCGATTTTAATCTCTAGTGATGGATCCTTAACTCCAACCATGTCGCATTCTATTGACACCTCGTGAAATTTCCCATTGTCTCCGAACTGAACTTTGGTTTTGTACACGCTCTTTCCAAATACATACTCTTTTCTTGCTATGTACGTAGCGTTACTACTAGACAGAAGTAAACAACTTGTTTTCGCATATGCTTCCTTTATCATGTCCCCGACTAACAAAACCATTTCACGATTGAGTAGAACTGCAACGTAGAACGCTTCCACTGGTTCAGGCCCGGATCCGAATTTTGCATTTGATAGATCCCAAAATATGAAAATCTTTGAAGTGGTGGAATCTAAAGACTTGGAGCCTTTCCATTTGGAGAATATTGAAGGCTTTGTGTCTAATTTACACAAACATTTACCCGAATCGTCTATTCCAATGCTCAGGCATTGGCCCATCGTTTGCTTGCTCCATGTGATTGTGATCGTACATGAATGGTTCTTTGGATTTGCTTTGTATAGGCAAGTCACGAGATTTTGATTAGATTTGGATGAACTGGACGAAGAATCTATGATTTGAATGCCGCTTTCTCCGAAACAGGAAGGAAAATCCTTCATGATTTTCAGGCTAAAGATTCAATCTTTACAACAAATACGACCAGATTGATAGAATAGGTACCTGTTACTATGAACAAGATTCAGTTTTTGGCAATCTTTGAAGCAATTTGTCGCTGGTGATGGCATAAAGATTCTACGTTTAGATGGAAATACAAGCTAATATCACGAAAGCTAGGTACATTCAAGCAAGAATTAAATCCTTGTTGAAGATACTAGGAGGCAATGCAGAGATAAATGAAGAAGGAATGACAAAAGGAGAGAGAACAATTATTGTTTGTGAAAATAATGAAAAGACAGCACATGAGCACTAATCTCGCATTCAGAAATCTTGTTTGTTATGAAAGACAACTCGTTTGGGTGTTAATGTTGGCAAACGAGAAGATAAAGGAGTTGGATATGTAGCTGGCTGAATAAGAAACTGAATTATTAATCATGGCTTTAATGCAGCTGGCATTAATATAATAGACTGTCATCAAGTTTCATTAGTTAACAAGCAAAGGCTATGTAAAAGTTTTATTAATATTTTCCATCCGACTTACTCTTAGACTTTCATTCATACTGGACTGGATGGAGACAATTAAACCATAGGTTATAACTCAACCAAAAAAGTAAGCTGACATACCAAAACGGATCATAACAAACTTGAACCAAGGAGTAAAATGATGACAATGTTTTCTGCCATGATAACTGCAGTCAAATGTTGTTTTACCTGTTATTTCTTTAAAATAATATGAAATGTGGGATCCATAAAACCAGCAGATACCAAATGGCATTAAATAGGCAAGAAGAATAATTCATGCTCCCCCATCCTTTTCATTTTGCATACCAACTGTCTTTGAATTTTTCATTCAATGACAGTGGAAAATTTCAAGCTCGATAAATTGTGAAAGTTGTAGCACACCGTTTTGATGCATGAATTTGTGTTGTAATGTAAAATAAATCATGAATATTATACTAGGAATTCAAATATAATGTTGGTTTTTAATGCCTGACTGGGATCTGGTTGGCTCAAGTACAAAGTTGGTTAACATCTGTTCGCAATCCATAACAATTAACGGTGGATATATGAAATTCAAAAAAATAGTCGTCTCGTTTTGACCTGTGTTATTTTCCTACATATAATATGAAGTAGTAACAAATTTAGAAAAGCAATTCCAAATTTCAAGCCCAAACCGATGACAAGTCAGTTGCATAATAGTTGCCCAAGAGATTTACTACCAAGAGCCGTGGTTTAAAGACGGGTAAGCTATAGTCAGGCCCGGCCCAAGACCAAGGCAAACAAGTCTTATGCCTAGAGCAACAGGCACGCAAGGGCAGTAGAAGAAAAAAAAGTTTTTCTTTCGCGAACGACGAACTGTAGGAAACGCGCCTCCAGAACCTCTCGCCAGGGCGCCGCGCCACCACCAAGAACGAAAGCCACGCCCATTGCTCTAATTCTGTTTCACCACCAGGAACGAAAGCCACCGCCAGGGCGCGCCACCACCAGGAACGAAAGCAGCCCCACCAGGAACAAAAGCGCACCACCATCAGGAACGAAAGCCACCACCAGGGCGCGCCACCACCAAGAATGAAAGCAGCCCCAAATCCAATTTTGCCCTAATTTTCTGTTTTGCTGCTATTGGTCTCAGCTCTGCTCTCTGCTCTGCCTTGTGTTTGTGCTATGCTGCCCTAACCTGTGCAGCGCTGCTGTGCAATTGTTTTTGCGGTGATTTTATAAATTGCAAGTTTTTTATTAGTTTTATTTTTATATATAAATATGATTGGTTGAAAGTAGGATTGCTGTTAGATTTCCTGTTCTTTATCAAGTTTCTAATAAATATGATTACTGCAATTGATGCAGCGCGATCTGGCAGTTCAACAGTTTTAAGTCGTGGTACATTTTTAGGTCGCTCACGACCCAATGGATTTTTAGGTCGCTCACGACCTAGTGGATTTTTAGGTCGTTCTCGACCTAAGGAAGATCGTACGCGAGTTAAGGAGAACAGAGGAAAGGAAGACAAGCAGTTTTTAAACTCACAAGACTTAGGTCGTCCATGACCTAAGGAAGAACTTTTAGGTCATCCACGACCTAACGAAGATAGGTTACGAGCTAACAAGCAACGAGAGTTAAGTCGGATACGACCTAAGGAAGAAGTGATAAGTCGTCCACGACCTAACGGAGTCTTAAGTCGTGTGGATATGATAAGTCGTAGACGACCTAACCTATTATTGAGTCGCTCACGACCTAACAAAAGCGGCACACGAGTTACTGGGTTCAGGGTGATGGAAGGCAGACGAGTTAAAGGGTTACGACCTACTTTAGGTCGCAGAGATATGTTACGACCTATACTAGGTCGCGCAAACGAGTTACGACCTAAGATAGGTCGCTGGGTGATCTGGAGAGATAAGTCGCGAGGTCTTAAGTCGCGAGGACTTAGGTCGCAAGACTTAGGTCGCAAGACTTAGGTCGCGCAGTTTTATGAAGCCGCTCTTTTAAGTCGCTGAAGCTTGATGCCGTTGATTCTTATGCCGCGTTAATCTCTGCCGTTGATTCTTTAAGTCGCTGATGGAAGCTGGAGCATTGAAGTTAGGTCGCGTGAATTGTATGTTGAGTCGTAGACGATCTATATGTTGTATTGTTTCCTTTGTACATTTTGTTAAGTCGTTTTGTTATAAGTCGTAAGTCGTGATGTTTGTGTTGTAATCTGATAAGTCGTGAACGACTTATGATGAGTCGTAGGTCGTAGGGTGATGAGTCGGAAACGACTTAAGTGTTGTGTAATTTTCTATGGCATGTGTTGTAGCCTATAAATAGGCAAGTTGTGTCATTTTGTAAAAGTTAGTTGATTTGAAATAAAACTCTTGTTTTGTTAGCTTTGTGCTTTCACCAAATTGGTAGTTGAGTGTAATCTCCTATCTCCTCTTTCGGTTAATCGAGTGCGCTCGATTCAACGACTGCAGAAGCCGATTCACGGAATCTACTGCGCTAGATCAACGTGCGAAGAATCGCAGATCTCTCCTCACGGTATCGTGCGCGATCAACGTGTCAAAGATAGCTAGAATTCGGTATCTTCAAATCAACGAATTTGGGCACTTCAGTATTCATCAATCCACCGATTACTACATTCATCGATCTACATTGTTTTGATTAATCCGCTGCGTCAGTTTTTGTATCAGAGCTTGTTTAGCCAATCATAGCTAAATCGAGTCTTGGAGCCAATTATTTTGAAGAAGTTTGAAAGGTTAGCCGAGCTTGAAGTGTTGAGCCGTGCAATTTTGTTTGAAGTATTGAAGTGGTGTTCGTCGTGTTCATCATATTTTAGCAACAAGGTTGGAGATTTTGATCCATATCATTTTAGATCGAAAGTTGGAGAAGTGTTTGAATTTGGCCGTGGTTGTTTGCGCGCCAAAGAGGAGTTGAAATTTTGAAGTGGACGAGTTAGCATAAGTCGGAGCCGAGCTAAGGGAAGTTAGGCCGTACATCATTTGGTATCTTTTGCTTAGTCCAAGCGAGAATTGTAGAGTTTGTGAAGTTTTCAAGCATGCCGCCAAGAAGAGCTAATCGACATCAAAACGTTGAAGCATTGTATCGAAAAGAAGAAGCTGATGAGATGGAGCAAAGAATCAATGAAAACTTTAGTGAAAAGCTTAACGAAGGGATTGGTCGGTTAGAGAAGATGATGTTAGAGATGAATCAGAATCGGAGAAGGGTATCACCTGGATCTAATCATGGGGGAAGTAGAGTCTCGCCACATTCCAATCGAGACAGAAGTGTTGATGATGATCGAAGTCGAGATAGAAATGTGAATGATCGTAATCGGAGGAATGCAGATCGAAGGGATGTTGGTGGAAGAAATGGTGGTAGTAGAGATGCTGGTGGTCAGGATCGACATCGATATACCTCGGATTGTGAAGAAGAGTATGATGGTGGTAGTGTTCATGGACGAGGACGAGGACAAGGAAGAAATTACTCTGAGTATGATCACAAGTGGGAGTCGGGGATGAAGACTGAAATTCCTGAATTCAAAGGTGGTATGCAAGTAGAAGAGTTTTTGGATTGGTTGTCTAATGTTGAAGAGATTTTTGATTTCAAAGAAGTTCCAGAACATCGTAGAGTGAAGTTGGTTGCTACAAGGTTGAGGGGTAGAGCTTTGGTGTAACGACCCGTATTTTTAACACTTAAAAATACGAATTAAAATGAAAATTTTGGATAAAAATCCGAAGGAAATAAAATTTTGTGTTGTTAAATGTGAATTTCAAGTTGTAAACCAAATTGGTTATGATTGTAAACAAGAATAAATAAAATGGTAGATTTAATATTGAAGTTATAATATGGAAATCAACGTAAATGAATGTAATTTAATATTACTGTGAATTTAAATAAGATGATAGCTGAAGAAAATGAAAGTAAATGAATTATAAACTATTGATAATAAATATATAAGTAAATGGTTGATTCAATAATGAAAGTGTAAATCGAAATAAAAGAATTCATTTGGAATTTAATAACTTGAATTTGAATTACAATATAATTGAACGTTGAATCTAATATAATCTTTTATATTGGATTTATAATGGAAAATTGCATTGTAAAAGATTGTTAATTACTATGAAATTAAAAATGGAATTTGTGAACAATTAAGATTTGATTTAAAAGTTAATAATTTAAAATTGGGAATTTTATATTGAAATTAAACAGTCGAATAATTTATTTTTCGAATATTGGATTTAATTAGACAATTAAATCGATAATTTAATAAGTTAAATTTTAGAAATAATTGAAAATCGAGTTGAATATGATTGAAAATGATTTGTAAAATTTTATCTTATTATATTGGAGTTATAGTAATGTTATAGAACTTTTAAAATTGAATTTAAAGTTAATTTATGAAAATTGAATATTTTTAATATTTAATTATCGACTGAAAAATAACCATTTTTCTAACAGTCTCAGAATTGAACGAAACTAGTTCCATTGGATCCGTAATAGTTTGTTATTGTCGGATTTCAATTTTCGTAGCAATCGGAGTTATCATTTGACCGTGGCAGCTCGAAACGCATCGAATTGTTTTTAATATTAATTCGGCGAGAGAAAATAGTCATTTTTCAAAAAAGTCTCGGATTTCGACGAAACTAGTTTCATCGGACCCGTAATGTGATATTATTGTATGGTTTCAAATTTCGTGTCAATTGGATGTGCCATTTGTCCGGGGCAAGCCAAAACGCATCGAAATCGGTTTAATTTAAAACTGATCGTTTTTCTCCGTAACTCGCCCAGATGACCGAATTAGCCTCCGAAACATGTTCCATTGCGTTCGGAACGTGGGGTAAACCTTAGAAACGTCAGCCGGCACGCTTCGTTTGGAGTTCGAAAAATCCGGGATGAATAGTGTCGCGTATTTTTCTATAAAAGCCCTCACTTTCTCTATTTTCCAAAAACCCTAGGTCAAATAGCTTCAGCCGCCACTAATCTTTTTAATGGCTGAGAATTTCGAAACTTTCTCCTCTATTATCTCCAAATCTACAAACAATTAGCAAAAGTCGTCAACTACAAAGTTGTAGAGGGCATCAAGATCTAGCTATCCAACGGTGGAGATCGGAAACGGAGACACGGATTGACGGCAAAAAGAGATGGAAGCTGCTGCGTTTTTCACGCAAATCGAGGTGGAGGAGGCGACCGAGCTCCACACCCTTGGGGCCGATGGTGGCTCTTGAGTAGTGCTTCGAAGTGGTGTATCCTGATCGAAGTGGAAGTGCTCGTGGTGGCCTCGAAAATTGAGGGAATAAGGGCGGCTATGGGTTGTTGGTCACGTTCTTTGACCTGGGGATGATGAAGCAAAGGAGCGGCCAGATCTGAAGCAAGAGGGATGGACGGCCAGATTGCATTGTAGGGTTTAAAATTATAAAAGAAAATTGTAAATATTTATAATATAAATTCGTGTTAACTTCAAAAATGTATAACCTTTTCTTACGAGGTCCGATTGGAACGAAACTTTTTGCGTTGCGATCGTAATGACGAGAGCTTCGAAATGAAACTGGTTTGGATGGATTTGGAGACGGTGGAAATTTGGGCTAAAGTTGGGCGTCGTCCAGTTTTAGTTCCAAACCGGAATGCCTCGGCGACAACGGAAAATCAAGGTGAGTGTTTATACGCTCACAATTGACTAAAATAATTTTGTGTTAGTTAAACTTATATTCTGAAGTGATATGAAATTTATTGGCTGTTGTTTGGTAGGATTAATTACCATCTGTATTGATGTATGAATTAATTGATAGAAGTTAAATTGACCGTCAAAATAAATTTAAATTTAAATTGGCAGTATATTACTCGATATTGATAATTATAAAATTGTTGTGAATGTTATTGGCTTTATGGTTGATTGGTGGTGATGGATGCTATTGGTCGATATTGGTTGTTTATTTGTTTTGATATATCATGCTATCATCATGAATATTGTTTATTGCATATAAAATTGTAAACTGAATCATTTCGAATAAATTAAGGAATAGGTTGAAATGATATACCTATGACATCTATTTGGATTGAAATGATACATATCCATCCTTGAAATTAAAATCGAAATAATTATCCACT
The DNA here is from genome assembly GCA_030737815.1 of Allium fistulosum. Taxonomy (NCBI): domain Eukaryota; kingdom Viridiplantae; phylum Streptophyta; class Magnoliopsida; order Asparagales; family Amaryllidaceae; genus Allium; species Allium fistulosum. The sequence goes on from CM060903.1 coordinate 1,460,885,558, forward strand.
TGGCCATAGGTTAGAAAATTATATACGGACACCGGGTTGGTTAAATTAAATGATTTTAAAAGTTGTTTTGAAATTATTTAAATGAATTGATTTTAAGAATAAAATCCAATTTATGGAAATTGAATTATTTTGAATTGAAGATCGAGATGTTGGAATTTAAACTTGGTAAATGAAATTGTTTAATTATTCAAAGTTTAGATTTTTAAGAAAAAGATTGAAATACGACGTAAATTTTCGAAAGTTGATTTGTTTTAAAAGATTGGACTTTTAATCGAACTCTGAATATTTCTAAGAAAATTTATATGAAATGATATTTCAAGTTTGAGTTTGGAATTGAAAATTAATTTGAAATTGAGATTTAATTAATTTGGAATTTAATTGAAATTCAAAGAAATTTGTGAATTGGACTAAATTGAAACTATTGAATTAAATTTGAAGATAAAATTGATTTGAATAGGATTTGAACTGAAATTGATTTGGAATGTAATACTTAAATGAATTCTTGAAATTCGAATGTTAATCTAAGTTTATTGAATTGGAATTGATCCAGAAATTAAGTAAACTACTTAATACAGATGTGTAATTTGAAGTATATTCTAATTTGAATACGAAATGGTTTTAAAGCGAATCTTATATAAATATATGAACTGTTTTGAAATGTGAAATATTTAAAATTTCGAAATATATTGGAAGTGAATTTGTTTATTTTATGGTTCAAATATGTATTTGAAATTGATTTTTGAAATCGATTTTTGAAATCGAAATGAGATATTGAGGCGAAAATGATTTTTGAAATGAAATTGTATACTTTGAGTAGATATGATGATATTTGAATGGATTTGATTTTGAAGCGAATATGATATTTTGATATCAATTATGAATCGATTTGAAATGTAAAAGAGCCACCGGTGTAATAATACGTAGTTATTAAAGAGACCGGGATCGGATATGGACATACTCTCTGTCGATACCGAAAACCACTTTAATAACTAATACACGCGGAGTGTTGATCCAGAATGAAGTGGATGGTTTTGATGTACGTTGCTGATTTGAAGTAAGAGAACGTTAATGGATGCCTTGACACTTATGTCAAATTTGAAATGACTAAAACAGGAGCCATACCCGTGCCAGTGAGGTTAGCTACCTCTAGCAATCACACTCCTTCGTATACTATATCTACTTTGTTGTCGATTGGTGATCACCCTTGATTTGGGAGTGATGTGATGCGGTGGGCGATCGTAGCAGCGATGCGTTACCACCAGCCGGAGACGCGAAACGGTAGTATCCTACCTTGGGCATTGCCTCACGTGCCTTGTCATACTTTTAACCTTATGCGCGACCACTACGATTTTGTTTTAGTGTTAGTGTATCACGGCGCGTCACTATCCACCGACGGTTTACTGGTGTGTTATATGCAAACTGTACACTAGGGCTTAAAAAAATGTGTTAAGGGGGATCAATGTAAAGCCTTAACACTATGAAAAATATTTATTTTACTTGATAGACATTACATATATAGCGTATTGTACTACATAGTAGATAGTTTAACGGATCCTTAAGAGATGGAAAATCCCGTAACATCTCTTAAGTTATTGCACTCACGTTGACACTGGATAGGAGATGTCAAACCCCGTAAACATCTCTGACGCCGTCACACTCATATTTCTTATTCGATTTGACTTACATGAGATATTTTAGTCCTGACTCGAGTGTTTTGTCTTTTCATTACGCTCGGGTCAGCCTGAGCATTTCAGATAAGGTTGAAGATCTATTCTGGAGGACGAAGACGGAGTTTGGTATTACATCATTTGTATTCTGCTACTGTATTATTTTTCCGCTGCATTGTTGTATTATCTCTGATATGTATGTAACTCTGATTTATGATGTATAATAATAATCAAAATTTATTTATTTAACAGCTTCATGAACTGTTATTTTATTATTATATCTTGTTCCTTCCGCTGTAAGATTCTGAGTTTGCTTCTGTTCTTTCTCTCCTTTTCTTATTTAACCCCAATAACCATCTGCCTTTTTGAACGGTTTGAGTTGGACATGTGTGGATTATTGTCGACTTGAACGGTCAAAAATGTGGGTCGTTACATTTGGCATGGTGGCAGCAAACCAAACTTACACGTGAACGAATGGGGAAGTCGAAAGTTGAATCTTGGAAGAAGATGAAGAAACTGATGAGAGCTACATTCTTACCTTATAACTATCAGTCGCTTATGTATCAGAGGTTGCAAAATTTGAGACAGGGGACGAAATCTGTGAATGACTATGCTGACGAATTTTATCAACTGATTACAAGGAACGATATTATGGAGACAGAGGAACAATTAACAGCGAGATTTGTTGGAGGGTTGCGAATGCAGATTCAAGATATGGTTAACATGTTCGACCCCAGATCTGTAGCGGAAGCACACCAGAAAGCGTTGGCTTGGGAGAAACAGGGGAGACGAGGAGGAGGTTTGTTTACTAATTCCAACAATCAAGTGAAGGGTGTTAGTGGAAGTTCTAATGTTTCAAAAGCTGTTGCAAAACCAGTTGTGAATGAGGTTGGGAAGATGAAAGTCAGTAATAGTTTCAAGTGTTATAATTGCCAAGAAATGGGCCACAAAAGTAGCGAATGTCCAAAGCCGAAGAAGAGAGCTATGATAGCGGAGGTCGAGGATGAGGATGAAAAAGCTGAATGTTCCAATTCACCACCTGATGAGGAGGAAGAAGAAGTGTCGGGAGACGAAAGTTATAATCTAATGATGAAGAGGTCCTGTTTAACACCAAAGCAAGAGGAGGATTGTAGTTGGTTAAGGAGCAATATTTTTCAGTCAACATGTACCATTCTGGGGAAGGTTTGCAAATTTGTTATTGATGCTGGAAGCTGTGATAATATAATTTCTTCAGAAGCTGTGAGGAAGTTGGCATTGAAGACTGAGAAACATCCGAAACCGTACAAGCTAGCTTGGTTGAGGAAAGGCGGGGAGGTGAAGGTTGGACGAAGGGCTTGTGTAAATTTTTCAATTGGGAAGAAATATAAAGATGAAATCTGGTGCGATGTGGTAGATATGGACGTATGTCACCTGTTGCTGGGAAGACCGTGGCAGTATGATAGGGCAGTGCAACATGACGGGCGTACCAACAGTTACAGTTTTATGTTTGAAGGCACAAAGATTACTCTAGTTCCAAAGAAGCGACAACAAGAAGAAAACAAACTGGAGGAGATTGAAGAACTGAAAACTTTATTATCCTTGAAAGAGTTTGTTAAAGAAGTTGAAGAGGAACCTGAGGTGTTTTTGTTGATTGGACGAGAGAGTCAGGAAGTGGTGGAAATACCAGAAGAAGTAAAACCAGTACTGGAAGAGTTTGACGATGTATTTCCAGAGGAGTTGCCAACGGAGTTACCACCGTTGAGGGACATTCAACATCAAATTGATCTTGTTCCAGGAGCTGTGTTACCTCACAGACCACACTACAGAATGAGTCCAAAAGAGCATGAGGAGTTGCGAAGGCAAGTGGAAGAATTGCTTGAACAGGGGCGTGTGCAGGAGAGTTTAAGTCCTTGTGCTGTACCAGCTTTATTGGTACCCAAAAAGGATGGAACGTGGAGGATGTGCACAGATAGTAGAGCATTGAATAAGATTACAGTCAGATACAGATTTCCGATGCCGAGGCTTGATGATTTATTGGATCAAATCAGTGGGTCCGTAATATTTTCTAAGATTGACTTGAAGAGCGGTTATCATCAGATTTGCATTAGACCAGGGGACGAATGGAAGACAACATTCAAGACGAGGGAAGGATTGTATGAATGGCTGGTAATGCCGTTTGGTCTATGAAATGCACCAAGTACATTCATGAGGGTGATGAACCAAATTTTCAGGCCATACATTGGGAAATTTGTGGTGGTTTACTTTGATGATATTCTGATCTACAGTGCTAGTACAGAAGAGCATGTTCAGCATTTGAAGAAAGTGTTAATTATTCTTCGTGAAGAACAATTCTATGCTGCTACAAAGAAGTGTGTTTTTATGGCGAGGAGTGTTTTATTTCTGGGGTATGTTGTGTCGGAAGAAGGAATACAGGTTGACCAATGTAAAGTTGAAGCTATCGGAGATTGGCCGCAACCCAAGACGATAACGGAAGTTCGTAGTTTTCACGGGTTGGCTTCATTCTATCGAAGATTTATTCCACACTTTAGTAGTGTGATGGCGCCTGTTACAGATTGTATGAAGGGCAAACAGTTTTCATGGACGGAGGAAGCAGGGGTTGCTTTTGAACGAATCAAGGAGTTGTTGACGACAACACCAATTCTAGCATTACCTGATTTTCAGTTGCTGTTCAAATTACACATTGACGCATCGAAGGTAGGAATTGGAGGGGTGTTGAGTCAGAGGGGACGTCCTATAGCATATTTCAGTGAGAAGCTATCAGGAGCAAAGATGAGATATAGTACGTATGATGTGGAATTTTATGCTGTTGTACAAGCTATTAAACACTGGAGACATTATCTATTTCAGAAAGAGTTTGTTCTTTACACTGATCATGAGGCGTTAAAGCATTTACAAGGGCAAGACAAGATTTCAGCGAGACATGCATCATGGATTGCATATCTGCAACAGTTTACTTTTGTTGTTAAACACAAGTCAGGGGTGACGAATCGTGTAGCTGATGCTTTGAGTTGGAGGAGTCATTTGTTGACTACACTGAAAGTTGAGGTGACAGGGTTTGATGTGTTACCAGAATTATTTGTCAATGATCCTTACTTTGCAAAGCTTGTTGATAAAGTCAAGGAGGGAAAGATGGATGAGTTTATGATGGTAGACGGTTTTCTATTCAAAGGAAATCGATTGTGCATACCTGATTGTAGTTTGAGAATGAAGATTGTAAAGGAGTTACATGAGGAAGGTCATGTAGGGAGAGACCATACATTAGAGTTGATTTCGCAATCATATTTTTGGCCATCAATGAGGAAAGAAGTGGAAAGGTTTGTAGAACGATATCATATCTGTCAGGTTTTGAAAGGAACTACGACTAATGCTGGATTATATATGCCGTTACCTGTACTAACTAAACCATGGGTTGATGTGAGTATGGACTTTGTGTTGGGGTTGCCGAGAACACAGCGTGGTAATGATTCCATTTATGTGGTAGTTGACCGATTTTCGAAAATGGCACATTTTATTGCTTGTAAGAAGACGGCGGATGCTGTTCATGTTGCTCAGTTGTTTTTCAAAGAGATATATCGACTTCATGGATTGCCAGAATCGATTGTGTCGGACAGGGATACTCGTTTTCTGAGTCATTTTTGGCTAAGTTTGTGGAAGATGGTGGGAACAAAATTGAATTTTAGTAGCGCTTATCATCCGCAAACGGACGGACAGACCGAGGTTGTGAACAGATCATTGGGAAATTTGTTGAGATGTCTGGTGCAAGACAATCTGAAGAGTTGGGATATGAAGTTATGCCAAGCAGAGTTTGCTCATAATCACGCCGTAAATCGTAGCACAGATTTCAGTCCATTCCAGGTCGTGTATTCCAATTTACCAAAGGGACCATTGGACTTAACGGTAATACCACATTCGAAGGGGACAGTTAAGAAAGCTGCTGATTTTGTTGAAGGGTTGACGGAATGTCATAAAGTCGTTCAGGAACGACTGGAGAAAGCGAATGAGAGGTATAAAAAGTCCGCAGACTTGAAACGAAGAAATGTTGAGTTTAATGAAGGAGATATGGTGTATGCTGTGCCAACGAAGGATCGCTTTCCAGTGGGCGCTTATAACAAGTTAAAAGCCAGAAAAATTGGTCCTGTAAAAGTCGTGAAACGGATTAATGAAAATGCTTATAAGTTGAAGCTGCCGGAGGATGTGTATACATCTGATGTGTTTAATGTTAAACATCTCGTACCATATTATGGGATTGAACAATCTGATGTGGACGAAGTTACAAATTCGAGGACGAATTTTTCTCGACCTGGGGAGGATGATGCAGTGCGATCTGGCAGTTCAACAGTTTTAAGTCGTGGTACATTTTTAGTGAAAGTCTATATGGATCGATAATATAGTTAAACTACGACTAGCAAGTGCGGAATTATAAATAATAGTAAATGGCAGTAACAAAAATGACACCAGGGATTTTTATACTGGTTCGAACTTCTCGTTCTACGTCCAGTCCCAGACTGCTTCTGGAATTTCTCGAATAACCCTCACTTAACCCGGAGGAACAGGTATTACACCGCCTGAGCAACCGAACAGGACTTTTACACCTAAGCAACCGAATAGGACTTTTCCGCCTAAGCAACCGAATAGGACTTCAATTACAATTTGGTAAATTGTTTCTTGACTTGTGTGTTCTTTGAATAACACGAATATAGTCAATGTAGTACACCCTTCCTATAATCTTCTTGATATGATGATTTGAATGTGCAAAGATAGGAAGTATAGATTGAAAATCACTTGATATTATAACAATATAAGATCAGAATAGATAGAAAGAATTAGTTATTGAAATAGTGAATTTTCATCTCTATTTATAGTGTTGAATAGTTTTAATTCAATAGTTGCAACTCTTTGAAGAAGTGCAACTCTTGGTGAAGAAGACAACTCTTCAGATTTTGCTATTTTATGAAGAGATGCTTCAGTTCGTCAAGTTCAGATGTCTGAGATAAAAGTGACAGATGTCTGAATAATTTTGAATTTCGAAAAAATAAAAGGAAAACAAAAACAGTTAATTTAGACGTCTGTCTTTTAATTCAGACGTCTGTCTAGGGTGACAGACGTCTGTTATTAAATGACAGACGTCTATTTCATATAGAAATAGAGGCATTAACAACATAGTGTTCAGACGTCTGTTATCTTAATTTAGACGTCTGATATTGATGTCAGACGTCTGAATTAATATACAGACGTCTATTTCTGTACTGTTCTGTTCCTTTGTCCATTTTAGTATTTTTGAACTTGAGAAAATATATAATTTTGAAAATACCTTTTTATATTTATTTTAAAGCATGATTTTCAAAAGTATATTTGTGTGTGTGTGTGTTTCATCACCATATCAGAGATTGTACATATATATCTAAATAGATTTTTTAAGAACTTTAATCTTGTTGATGATAATAGCTTCTTTTGACGATTCCTGCAAGAATATTTGACATAATAGTATATAGATTGAAATATATAGTTGTCGCATTAAGGCAGGTTTCAACATTCTCCCACTTTTTGATGATGACAACTATATAATTCATCGATTAGTATAATCATACCTTTTGCTCCCCCTGTCAATATGACCATATTATATAGCAGAAATATAATTATTTCTCCCCCTTTGTCATTAACAAAAAGAATTGTTGGGGTTGTTTTGGATAAAAAGAAGTAACAAAACTGTGAATAACACACTAATTAAGAGATGTAAACAGACCAAGCAAGATAATAACAAATAAATGTTTAGGATACATCATTTGTTTACCTAACATAGTTGATTTAAGAAAGACAGATAAAATTATACAATCTTATCATTGACCATTGTTTGAACCAAAAAAAATTTTATGAGAGAAGACATTGATTGAACCAAAAGAGAAACCAAAAGAAAAACCATCTTCATTCACCATTCTCCCCAAGTTGGAGAAGAAGGAGGAGAGGATCCATGAGACTTTTTCCATAATTGACGAAGAATTGTCTTGATATTTTTCAATTCTCGTGCATTCTCTTCGACTTTGGCATCTACGTAATCGAATCTAGAATTAATGGAAGAAAAGCCTTGTGCTATTTGTTGAGAAATTTTCTTTTGATTTTTAGAAATAATGATGTCGGATTTGAGCTTTTCATTTTTCAGGTTCAAAAAGATAATATTCTATTTGTTTAAGTTCCTCTCCTTCTAACTTAAAGTCATCTATGTCGACTCCTTCCGAACTACATTTTAAAATTCGTCCAATGTCAGAAGGAGTTATTTGCAGAATGTTTCCAAAAACGCTTGTCCAAAGCGTTCCTTTTTCTCGATGAAGTCTAATTTTTGGATTGTTAACATTTGCTAGAAATAATAAAACACTAAGTCTACAAATGTTGACTTGATTATCTTTGAAATCAATAAGGCTTGTAATCTGAGATCTATCAGTATAGAGCCTAAGTTTGTAGAAAGGAAAATGATCAAGATTATGAAAAATACCATGAAATGATTGAAGAGAACATAAATGCTGGTAACGAGCCATGCTTCGAGGTTCGTGGTATAACCACGCTTCAATTTGATCTTCCGAAGGAAGAATGTGAGGAGGTTGATGAGATGAATCTCTTTTTTGTTTCTTAGATTTGGGCGCCATATGATTAATTGGAAAAAGCTAGGGTTTTGAGTTTGAGAGACAAAAAGAACGAGAGGAAGAAAATAAACCGTTGGAATAATTTTTATAGATTTCTTCTTAATAGGGTTTCGGACGTCTGAATAATAAACAGACGTCTGAGATTCTGTAGAATAAAATCAAAGACTAGAAGAAAAGACGTCTAAATACTTATGACAGACGTCTAAGACGTATGACAGACGTCTAAAAATAATTGACAGACGGCTCAGAAGGTTTAAAATGAAACAGAGAGTAAAAAACATTTTGCACTAAATTCAGACGTCTGATAGTTTTATGTTTAGACGTCTGTTATGAATAACAGACGTCTGTTATCTTTAAACAGACGACTAATTGTTGGCTGCAAAAGTATAGTCAGATTTAGACGTCTGTGAAAAATGATTCAGACGTCTGTGTGGCTGAAAATAGTAAAAATAGTTGTTTTTACAGACGTCTGTTGAAAAATATAGACGTCTGTCTGTCTGATAAAAGATTTTCTTTATTCTTAGGCTTAAAAAAAATTTAATAGTTTATTTATTTATATTGATAAGAACATAAAACAAGTATAAATCAACAAATCAAACATACAGACATATATATTATCTATTTAGGAGTCTTTGGAGTTTTTTTGAGACTTCGGAGACTTCCCTTTGGATGATTCGTGTTGATTTTGTTCAGCAGACTGATAAATAGGAGACCATTGAGGCTGACGATCCCATGAATTTGGGGATACATGAGGACGTTGAGGTGAGAGAATATGTGCATTTGTGTTGATCGGAGATGAACCACATATTTTTGCAGCACATCGTTCAAGAAAACTGAGTCGTCTTCCATGACTCTTTTGTTCAAAATACATTTCTCGCTGAAGATCAAGTGTTTCCCTCTGATAGTGATGTAAATCATCTATCTTTTCCTTAGTAGATGGAGATGGAAATAAATTTCTTCGCGTACGTTTATTTTCCGGCGTATATCCCGTATGATGACTTTGTGGTGGACATATCGGAATATAAGCTGGAGTTGGAGTCGGAAGTTCGAAAGACCCAGAACTAGGAGTTTCAAAATTAATTGAAGAAAATTCAGATGTATAGGAGGGCTCATCTGAAGATGAACCAGCCATGGTATATAAGAATAATGCAAAGTTAAAAAACATATTTGAATAATTTTTTGCTTTCACCTTTGTAAAAAGAATAGATAAGCTGAATGAAAATTTTCTTTGGTAAGAAGAAATTTATAGACAACTAAAAGCTAAAAAATAAATGGTTAAGATTAAAAGAAGAGAAAATTTAATGTTAACCAGAAACAATATGTGTGGGTAAAAAAATTTAAATAAAGACAGAATAGCTGAAGTATACTTCATAAATTTTTGAGAGAGATAATACCAAGTTCTCGTCTCAATTTTACAGAAATGTTTTCATTCAAAGGTTTGGTAAAAATATCTGCTAATTGATTTTCCGAAGATATAAATTCTAGATTGATTATATCTTTTTCAATATTATCACGAAGAAAATGATGACGAATATCAATATGTTTTGTCCGTGAATGATTTACTGGATTTTTAGATAAATTAATAGCACTAGAGTTATCACAGAAGATTGTAGATTTAGATAAGTTAAAACCAAAATCTTGAAGAGTTTGTTGCATATAAATTACTTGAGTACATGCCAAAGCTGCAGATATATATTCTGCTTCACAAGTAGAAAGTGATACGCAATTTTGTTTCTTACTGAACCAAGATACTAGAGACCGTCCAATGAAGTGACAAGTCCCACTTGTACTTTTTCTATCCGTCCGACTTCCTCCAAAATCAGCATCACTATATGATACTAATTCAAAAGGACATTCTTTCGGATAAAATAGTCCAAAATCTTTGGTTTTGTTGAGATAACGTAAAATACGTTTCACTGCTCTAATATGTGATTCTTTAGGATCGGCTTGAAATCGTGCACACAAACAGACACTCATCATTATATCGGGTCTACTAGCAGTTAAATATAATAACGATCCAATCATACTTCGATATAACTTTTGGTCTACACTCTTGCCATTTTCATCTTTTTCAAGATGTATGGTTGTACTCATAGGAGTTGGTTTGGCAGAGGTATTTTCCATACCAATGCGTTTGATTAAATTATTACAATATTTTTCTTGATTTATAAAAATACCATTATTAATTTGTTTAATTTGAAGTCCAAGAAAATATGTTAATTCTCCCATATGAGACATTTCAAATTCATTTGTCATTATTTTAGAAAATTCTTGACATAATTTATCATTAGTTGATCCAAAAATAATATCATCTACATAAATTTGAACAATTAAAATATCATGTTTCTTTTTCTTAATAAAAAGAGTTTGATCAACCTTTCCAATTTCAAAACCAGAATTGATTAAATAAGTTTTTAAACGATCATACCAAGCACGAGGTGCTTGTTTCAAACCATATAAAGCCTTTTTAAGTTTATAAACATGTTCTGGAAATTGTTCGTGTATAAACAAGGGAGGTTGTTCAACATAAACATTTTCTTTAATAAATCCATTTAAAAAAGCACTTTTAACATCCATTTGATATAATTTGAAATCATGAAAGCAAGCATAGGCTAATAGAATTCGTATTGCTTCTAATCTTGCGACAGGAGCAAATGTTTCTTCATAGTCAATTCCTTCTTCCTGATTATATCCTTGAGCAACTAATCTAGCTTTATTTCTAGTGATATTACCATTTTCACCAGCTTTATTTTTAAAAACCCATTTAGTGCCAATAACTGTTTGATCAGTTGGTCGTGGAACTAAATCCCAAACGTCATTTCTTTCGAATTGGTTTAGTTCTTCTTGCATCGCAATAATCCAATAATCATCAGTTGAGGCTTCCTTAATATTTTTAGGTTCTATATTAGAAAGAAACGCTATATGACCCATTTGATTTAGCTGATTTCTTGTTTTAACTCTTTCATCAATTTCTCCTATAATATTTTGCATTGGATGATCTTTTAAAATTCTTAGTGGAGATTTTAATTCAGTTTCAAATTGATTTATAGAAGTGATATTGTCAGGTGTATTGTTGTCAAAAGTAGAATTTGAATTTGTTACAATGTCTTCATCATCATTTGTTTTAATTTTGAAATTTTCATCAAATGATACATGAAGTGTTTCTTCAATAGATTTAGTTCTTATATTATAGATTCTATATGCTTTGCTTCGTTCGGAATATCCGATGAATATACATTCATCCGATTTTGGATCAAACTTACCTAATTGATCTTTTGTATTTAAAGCAAAACATTTAGAACCAAAAATTTTAAAGTAAGATATATTAGGTATTCTACCGATGAAGAGTTCATATGGAGTATGTTTAGTTAAAGGTCGAATAGATACACGATTTAGGATATAACAAGCAGTAGCAACGGCTTCTGCCCAAAATTGTTTTGGAAGAGTGGTTCCATTCAATAAAGTCCTAGCACATTCTTGAAGTGTTCTATTTTTACGTTCAACAACTCCATTTTGTTGAGGCGTTCTTGGAAATGAAAAGTTATGAAATATTCCTTTTTTATTACAAAACTTCTCAAACATTTCATTTTCAAATTCTCCTCCATGATCACTTCTAATATTTTTAATTTTTAGATTTTTAATATTTTGAATACGTTTAGATAAGATTTTGAAATTTTCAAAAGTATCACTTTTGTTTTTCATAAATAAAGTCCAAGTATATCTAGAGAAGTCATCAACTATTACAAAGACATATCTATTGTGATTAATAGATTGGGTCTGAGTTGGTCCAAATAAGTCTAGATGCAACAATTCAAGAGGTTGCAAAGTTGAGATGATCTTCTTGGATTTAAAAGTAGATTTAGTTAGCTTTCCTAGTTGACAAGCATCACAAATGCTATTTACCTTAAAATTCATTTTAGGTAATCCTTTTACCAAATTATTTTTGGATAATTTATTAATAGCTTTGAAATTTATATGACAAAATCTTTTATGCCATAGCCAAGGATCATTTTCTTTGACTAATAAGCACATATTTGTATTATGATTTATTTTCATATTTAAAATATAAATATTATGATCTCTTACTCCTTCGAAAATGATATTTTTGTTATGATAAAAAATATTGCATTTATTTTCAGAAAATACTATGTTAAAACCTTTATCACATAATTGACTAATACTTAGTAAGTTATGTTTTAAATTTTTAACTAATAAGACATTTGTAATAAGAGGTAATTTAGATGTACCGTCATTGCTCACATCGCCTTTGCCGATGATGTAACCTTTTGAATTATCTCCAAAAGTGACAGATCCTCCATCTGAGTAGATAATGTTAGTTAACATATTTTTGTCGCCTGTCATATGTTTTGAGCAACCACTGTCTAGAATCCATTTTCCTCTTTTCTTAATCGGTACCTGCAAAAAATATTGAAATTCTATTGGTACCCACTTCCTCTATAGGGTCCTAAGGGTTAAATCTTAGGAAGCCAAACCCAGTTGGGTTTAGAGTTCCCTTTAAAAATAAAATTTTCATTCTTATGTACAGACATAATAAAAGATTTAATGTAGTTTTTCCTAATCAAATTACTATTAGTTTTTGGAACCCAAATCATAATTGATTTTGGATGAATAATTTTTGAAGAAGATTTTTGAGCAGGTATAGATTCCTTTTTCTTAAAATTAGTATATAAAGAACCATTATTTTTAGAATGCTTTTGTATTGGTATTTTATATCCTAATCCCTTTTTATTTGAATAAGTTTGAGAATTCTCAATTATTTTAGAGAGACTCTCTCTTCCACTGTTAAATTTAGAAACATTTTTAGAAATATTTTCCAGTTTTGTTTTAAGATTTGATACTTCTATATCAAGTGTTTTAATATTAGAGTTTAAATCATAATTTTCTTTTGCTAATTTAACATTCTCATATTTCTGTTTTTCTATTTCACTGCTTAAATCAGTCAATTGAGATGTTATATTAACATAAGATTCTTGAGATTTTACTAACTCTTCCTCTAATATTTTCTTTTCATCTTTTAACATGTCAGTTTCTATTTCAGTTCTATTTAATTTTCCTAAAGCATCTTTATATTTACTCTTTAGAATTCTAAGTTTATCTAACAATTCAGAGTTTATTTCTATTAAATCATCAAAAGTTAGATCACTTACTTCATCATTTGTTGCCATAAAACAAACGTTGGCTTGTTCTGAATCACTGTCATTTTCACTGTCTGATGAAGAAGATTCTGTATCATCCCATGTAACTGAGAAGGCTTGTTTCTTTTTATATTTGTCCTTTTTGAGATTATTTTCTTTCTTCCGATCAGGACAATCTTTCTTTATGTGGCCCTTCTTGTGACATTCGTAGCATTCAAGAGATGAACTTGATGGCTTATTAAAACCCTTGTTATTTCCAAATTTATTACCCTTTTTGAATTTTAAAAACTTTTTGAAATTCTTAGCTATAAATGCCATATCATCTTCTGATTCAGAGTCTTCTTTTTCTGCTTGAAAAGCGATAGTTTTCTTGTCCTGTGCTTGTGCTCATCTTGCCTGCAAATTTACTTCATAGGACATTAGATTTCCTATTAACTCTTCTGTTTTTATGGTTGAAATATCATTAGCTTCCTTGATAGCTAAGACTTTTCGTTCCCATTCATCAGTTAAAGAGTTAAGGATTTTTGATACAACATCAGATTCAGTAAAAGTGACTTCTAAAGCTAAAAGAGAGTGATAAATATCCTGGAATCTAGAGTACATTTCACTAATACTTTCTCCTTGTTTCATCCTAAAATTTTGAAATTGGTTTTTAAGCATAGAGATCTTGCTTTGTTTTACTTTATTTGTTCCTTCGTGTGTAACCTTAAGAGTATTCCAAATTTCATATCCAGTTTTACAAATACTAACTCGATTAAATTCATTTTTGTCTAATGCGCAAAATAACATGTTCATTGCTTTTGCGTTTGCAGTAGCATCTAGTTTTTGTGTATTAGACCAAGCAGCATATCCTGTAGTAGGAATATGATATTCAGTTTGAATGATATTCCAAGTTTCAAATCCACTTGCTTGCATAAAAATTCTCATTCTAGTTGACCAATAACTATAATTTAATCCGTTAAACAATGGTGGTCGTGTAGTGGCTTGTCCCTCAGTAAAACTGTTGCTAGTGTTATTGTCCATATTTTAAAAAAAAAATCAGATAACTATGTTATAGTTATGTGATGACCTTGCTCTGATACCAAATGAAAGTCTATATGGATCGATAATATATTTAAACTACGACTAGCAAGTGCGGAATTATAAATAATAGTAAATGGCAGTAATAAAAATGACACCAGGGATTTTTATACTGGTTCGAACTTCTCGTTCTACGTCCAGTCCCAGACCGCTTCTGGAATTTCTCGAATAACCCTCACTTAACCCGGAGGAACAGGTATTACACCGCCTGAGCAACCGAACAGGACTTTTACACCTAAGCAACCGAATAGGACTTTTCCGCCTAAGCAACCGAATAGGACTTCAATTACAATTTGGTAAATTGTTTCTTGACTTGTGTGTTCTTTGAATAACACGAATATAGTCAATGTAGTACACCCTTCCTATAATCTTCTTGATATGATGATTTGAATGTGCAAAGATAGGAAGTATAGATTGAAAATCACTTGATATTATAACAATATAAGATCAGAATAGATAGAAAGAATTAGTTATTGAAATAGTGAATTTTCATCTCTATTTATAGTGTTGAATAGTTTTAATTCAATAGTTGCAACTCTTTGAAGAAGTGCAACTCTTGGTGAAGAAGACAACTCTTCAGATTTTGCTATTTTATGAAGAGATGCTTCAGTTCGTCAAGTTCAGATGTCTGAGATAAAAGTGACAGATGTCTGAATAATTTTGAATTTCGAAAAAATAAAAGGAAAACAAAAACAGTTAATTTAGACGTCTGTCTTTTAATTCAGACGTCTGTCTAGGGTGACAGACGTCTGTTATTAAATGACAGACGTCTATTTCATATAGAAATAGAGGCATTAACAACATAGTGTTCAGACGTCTGTTATCTTAATTTAGACGTCTAATATTGATGTCAGACGTCTGAATTAATATACAGACGTCTATTTCTGTACTGTTCTGTTCCTTTGTCCATTTTAGTATTTTTGAACTTGAGAAAATATATAATTTTGAAAATACCTTTTTATATTTATTTTAAAGCATGATTTTCAAAAGTATATTTGTGTGTGTGTGTGTGTGTTTCATCACCATATCAGAGATTGTACATATATATCTAAATAGATTTTTTAAGAACTTTAATCTTGTTGATGATAATAGCTTCTTTTGACGATTCCTGCAAGAATATTTGACATAATAGTATATAGATTGAAATATATAGTTGTCGCATTAAAATCGAAGAAGGCAGGTTTCAACATTTAGGTCGCTCACGACCCAATGGATTTTTAGGTCGCTCACGACATAGTGGACTTTTAGGTCGTTCTCGACCTAAGGAAGATCGTACGCGAGTTAAGGAGAACAGAGGAAAGGAAGGCAAGCAGTTTTTAAACTCACAAGACTTAGGTCGTCCACGACCTAAGGAAGAACTTATAGGTCATCCACGACCTAACGAAGATAGGTTGCGAGCTAACAAGCAACGAGAGTTAAGTCGGATACGACCTAAGGAAGAAGTGATAAGTCGTCCACGACCTAACAGAGTCTTAAGTCGTGTGGATATGATGAGTCGTAGACGACCTAACCTATTATTGAGTCGCTCATGACCTAACAAAAGCGGCACACGAGTTACTGGGTTCAGGGTGATGGAAGGCAGACGAGTTAAAGGGTTACGACCTACTTTAGGTCGCAGAGATATGTTACGACCTATACTAGGTCGCGCAAACGAGTTACGACCTAAGATAGGTCGCTGGGTGATCTGGAGAGATAAGTCGCGAGGTCTTAAGTCGCGAGGACTTAGGTCGCAAGACTTAGGTCGCGCAGTTTTATGAAGCCGCTCTTTTAAGTCGCTGAAGCTTGATGCCGTTGATTCTTATGCCGCGTTAATCTCTGCCGTTGATTCTTTAAGTCGCTGATGGAAGCTGGAGCATTGAAGTTAGGTCGCGTGAATTGTATGTTGAGTCGTAGACAATCTATATGTTGTATTGTTTCCTTTGTACATTTTGTTAAGTCGTTTTGTTATAAGTCGTAAGTCGTGATGTTTGTGTTGTAATCTGATAAGTCGTGAACGACTTATGATGAGTCGTAGGTCGTAGGGTGATGAGTCGGAAACGACTTAAGTGTTGTGTAATTTTCTATGGCATGTGTTGTAGCCTATAAATAGGCAAGTTGTGTCATTTTGTAAAATTTAGTTGATTTGAAATAAAACTCTTGTTTTGTTAGCTTTGTGCTTTCACCAAATTGGTAGTTGAGTGTAATCTCCTATCTCCTCTTTCGGTTAATCGAGTGCGCTCGATTCAACGACTGCAGAAGCCGATTCACGGAATCTAGTGCGCTAGATCAACGTGCGAAGAATCGCAGATCTCTCCTCACGGTATCGTGCGCGATCAACGTGTCAGAGATAGCTAGAATTCGGTATCTTTGGATCAACGAATTTGGGCACTTCAGTATTCATCAATCCACCGATTACTACATTCATCGATCTACATTGTTTTGATTAATCCGCTGCGTCAGTAATGCTGTTGGAAATGATTCAACGAACATGATAAAATTGCAAATTGGTCTGTAATGCTGCAACGAACATGATAAAATTGCAAATTGGTCTGTAATGCTGTTGGAAATGATTCAATGAACATGATAAAATTGCAAATTGGTTCACTGAAAATTAATTGCGTTGATTTAACTCTTTTTGTGAATGAACAATTTTTTTTAAAAATGAACAGCGTTGAATTCATTGAATGAATTAAATTATGATTAGTTACTAGAATTGGGCTTAAAAGAATTAAAATGTGTGTGCTAATATTTTTTTCATTAATAATATCGTGTTTTGTATTTCAATTTTCGGAAACAAAATTCCGATTATCAAAATAGGAAGAGAAAACGACGCAAAGATAAAGAAGCAAAATTATTGGTAGGCTTAATTTCAGATTTATTCGAAGCAAGATAAAAGAAATCTTAAACTTCAAAATCAAGTCAAGTTGAAGAAATTAATTTTGAGCATGATGATATTGATGCCGATATAGAAATAAATGAAGATGAAGTGCCTACAAATGAGGATGTTGAAGTAGAAATTGAGGATCAACATGATGTAGAAGTTGTAAACGAGGATAATAATGTATACGTACACGTTGATGTTGATGATGAAGATGTTGGAGATGTATTTATACTTGATATTGAAAAGGATGTTGATATAAATTGCGATTCGGGATTATGAGGAAAAGTTACCGATACCAAACGAATTATGCTAATTCAACGTGGTCCCATCAAAATAGTGAAAGAAAATGATATGTTCCCAAGAAATAAAATTGATGGTAGACACTTCTCATTTGAACATTACATCGGCGGCTATCCACGGAGAGAAGAGCATGAAAGAAAATGGCTTGTGTATTCGGATGTGTATGATAAAGTTTATTGTTTTTGTTGTAAGCTATTTAAGCATACAAAAAAACATCCAAATTAACCGACAAAGGAATTAATGATTGACATAATTTATCTACTAAATTAAGAGAGCATGAAGGTAATTCATCGCACAATGAAAATCTAACCAAATGGGTGGATTTGCATAGAGTGCTTCAACAAAAAGCAACAATCGATAAAGCAATGGAAGCGCAAATTGATCAAGAGAAACAACATTGGAAAAAAGGACTTGTACGCATAATTGGTGTTATCAAAACACTTTCTAGAAATAATTTACCATTTCGTGAATCAAATGAGAAAATTTATGAGAAAAATAATGGGCTTTTTTGTCAACTTATAGAATTTATAGCCGAGTTTGATCCAATTATGGAAGATCATCTTAGACGGGTGGTAAATAATTAAATCAATAATCATTATTTAAGTCACAAAATTCAAAATGAATTGATAAGTTTGTTGGCTAACAAGATCAAAGTAGCAATGCTTACAAAGATTAAGAAAGCAAAATACTTCTCTATTATTCTTGATTGCACTGCAGATTTGAGCCATGAGAAGCAAATGCTCATTATTATAAGATGTGTGAATGTTGATGATGCAAATGACATCAAGGTAGAAGAATATTTTCTTGGATTCATAACGGTGGATGCACTACGCCATAGATGGCCTACTGCAACGAAATTACAAGGTGTTGCTAGCTATAATGTAACGATAGGTATGCTGATTTTTGTCTATTGCAACACTCGCTTCAAGGTGTTAGCATAGGTATCAACAAGATGTTGCAGTAGCTATAGATGTATTCAAATTAAAAAATTAATAAAATTAGCAATCCGCGTGAATACGATCCAATGATCCACATTTAATACGATTGTTAAAACGGATCACCACTGCAATTTGTCCCAAATTTTCATTTTCCCGCCGATCCCCCTTTCAGTTTTCTGTGTAAATTATCGACTTCTCCACTTTTTCTCTCCGATGAAACGCAAAATCAAATTAAAAATGCAGATTCAAAAGGCAAAATCAGAAACCCAATAATTAGATTGATTCCTCAATTCCATTAATTAAAAATGCAGATTCAAAACGCAAATCAGAAATGCAAAAATGAAATCGAATTCATTCCTATCTAAAAAAAATTGAAAGCTCTGAAAATTCCATTAGTTAGATCCGTATGGAAGCTCGCGGTCCAGAAAGAGACCTTGACTCAAAGAGGTTGAAGACGAGGATTGTCGCCTCCAGTTCGCGAAGACGATCGAGATGGGCGTTTCATTTTTGAATGTAGGGAGAAGTAGGTAGAGTAGTTCAAGTGTTTGTTCGAGGTGATTTACGTAGTTCAAGGTTGCAGATTAAACAGAGGAAGGAGATGGAGACGGTGGATTTGGGTTCGGTTCTATGGAGTTTCTTGATTTGGGTTCGAAGGAAGGAGGTGATTTGTTCGAGTTGATGAAGGCAACGGAACCAATTGCGGGTTGTATTGAAGTGGTTCGAGAAGCAAGGTGGTTTGAGAATTGCAGTTTGTTGTGGTTCGAGAAGCAAGGTTGTTGGTTGTGGGTTTTTGACCTTGGTGGATTGATTAATTGGTGAATTTCATTTTGGTTCTCGTAAGTGATGATGCATGTTTGTGATCTAGTGATGAGGTGAAGTTGTGTGTAGGTTGTATAAGGAAGTGTGGAAATGTTGTTTTAGTGAGTGAAGGAGTAATTGATTCTCGGGTGATGGTGGTGCAGTGAAGTGGTTTGGGTTTTGTGGTTTGTTTGGCGAATATGGTAGAAAGTGGTCACGGGTAGTATTCGTTATGGCTGTGTTTTTGTTCGAAGAAGTGAAGATTGGTTTCAGAGGTGATGTTTGGTCATGGAGGAATTACTGTAATCGTATAGATGGGGATGCAAATGCAATGGGTGGTTGCTAGTTGAATGTACGGTTGAAGGATGTTTGTAGTTTTGAGGAGGAAGTGATATAGAGGTTTGTTTGTGAAGAAAGTTTCAATGAAGGCTCGATCTTCCGAAATCGGATGAATCGGGCGGTGCCCACTTGTTCGACCTAACCGGGTAGGTCGATCCCCGCCGGGACTGCGGTGCCCAGGACCCCCGCCGGCGCTGCGCCCGGACCCGCTTCTCGGCTCGCCTTCGGCTCGGCACTCGGCTCGTCATATATTTGTCAGTGTCGGTGTCTGTATAAATTGAAACTGCATATGTAATGAGTGACCTGAGTGATGTAGTGAGGAATATCTGTATATGTGAATATCAGTGTTATATATCATTGAATTGTAAAATAGTGGAGTCAGGAATTTGTACAATTTCAAATGTTGAAATAAAATATTCATTTAAATAAATTACTGTTTGAATATCAAATTCTGTGCAATAGCATTTTATTAAATAAATATTTATTTCTATTAAAAAATCAAATATGCTCTACATTGTGGGTCCCACAAATTCAGAAAGTTAACATCTATAGCAACATTTTGGAATGTTGCTACAGACACCTATGGATGTTGCTATAGACCCAAATAGGGTTCTATTGCAACAATATTTCTTATGTTGCCTTAGATAGTCAAAATGTTGCCTTTGAGGTCTGCGGCAACGCGGCAAAATGCATCACCGAGAAAGTGTTGCCTTTGCCCTTTTTTAGCCTACAGCAACATTTTTTGGCACTTCCTGCATCACTTCTTGGGTGTTGCAGTATGCAATCTATGGCGTAGTGATGATACATCTAGGCTTGGTCTTCTTAAAGAGCTTGAATATGTTTTGGTTGAGCTTAAACTTGATATTAATTATGTGAGAGGACAAGGGTATGACAATGGGTCAAACATGAAAGGTAACAATAGTAAATAATTTTTTTTCCTAAAACTTGATTTTAATTTATTGACAATAATATTAAATACTTAATTGAACTTAATGTAGGTAAACATTAAGGTGTGCAAAAAAGGCTGCTTGATAGAAATCCTAGAGCCTTCTACATTTCATATGGGTGTCATAGTCTTAATCTTGCTTTATCTGATATGGCAAAATCATGTATGAAAGCTAGAAACTTTTTTTCATATGCGCAAAAGATTTATACTTTATTTTCCGGCTCAACTCATCATTGGGAAATACTTCGAACCTATGTGAAAGGTTTGACTCCAAAACCATTATCGGTAACCCAGTGGGAAAGTCATTGAAAGTGTTAAAGCAATAAGAACGGAAACATTGGAACTAAGAGATGCTTTAATTGAAATTGCAAATGATTCTAAAGATGATGTTGTGATGATGGAGGCTAAAACATTATGCCAAAATGCTTTGGAAAATTTTGAATTCATGATTATGTGTATTTGGTACACAATATCGACAATATCAATCGAGTAAGTAAAATAGTTCAACGAGAGGAAATGGATATCGAAGATGCAATTACAAATATTAAGGAGCTTGTAGCATTTTTTGAAAAACTTAGAGAAGATGGATTTGAAACCATGATGAATGAAGCTAAAGAAATTGCAATTGAAGTCAGTATTGATCCAATCTTTTTGGAAAAGAGAGTTGTGCGTAGAAAAAAACAATTTGATGAAGATATCGAAAAGAATAATGATATGCAATCTCCCAAAGATAATTTTCGAGTTACTTATTTTCTTTATATAATAGATCAAGCTTTAACTTCACTTAGAGACGGTTTGAGCAATTTAAGCTTTATGAAGGAACTTTTGGTTTCTTGTTAAATTTGAAGTTTAAAAATATTGATGATGGTGAGTTAAAGAACCATTGCATGAAATTAGAAGGTTTTTTTGGAACATAACGAAAAGCAAGATATTTGTGGTAAAGAATTATTCTATGAGCTTCGACAATTAAAAAGGATTCTACCATCGAAAGTAACTAAATCCATTGATATTTTAAATTTTTTGAGGTCTTATCGAGATGTAAGTGGATTTTTAAATGTTTTTTATGGGTTAATATAGCTAGGGTCAAACAGTGAATCTTGAAGTGACGATGTTACATAGTTTCCTCAGTTTGAGAATACTGTGGAACTTCAATGTGAACACTCCACTTTGATTATAGTTAAATCATGGCATTGCTTCCATTAAACAACTATAGTTGGGATCCAAATGCAAGCATTAGAAGTAAAACACTATTCAATAGAGAACTCATCACCTTAATTACATATGGTTAGTCTCTAGGTCAACCGTAGTCAGCTCAAGGTCAATGTCTTTGACCAGAGCAGTGCAGTTAATAATAATTGTTATTATTGAATCAATAATTTTCTTTATTTGAACTAATCAAGTTGAATGTTGATGATGTTGGAATTTTTACCACAACCAAATTGCATAAGTCTTAATGTGATATAATATTGATGAAGAGAATTAGTGTAAATAATCATTACCAACGAGTACCGCTTTAAAATTGAATATTTATCGAAAAGATATGTAAGCGATATATTCAACCAAAATATCACAACACTAGCTTAAGGTGACATGTGAACGCTAATATTTGAATTTTTTGATATTAATCACTGGCTGAATTAATA
This sequence comes from Allium fistulosum, assembly GCA_030737815.1. Classification (NCBI taxonomy): domain Eukaryota; kingdom Viridiplantae; phylum Streptophyta; class Magnoliopsida; order Asparagales; family Amaryllidaceae; genus Allium; species Allium fistulosum. The sequence goes on from CM060903.1 coordinate 1,460,907,920, forward strand.
CCTTTAAGTCGTACAACCGTAATGATGAATACTCCGAAAAATCACACGATTTAAATAGGAAGGAGAATAATTCATACTCCCCCATCCTTTTCATTTTCATACCAACTGTCTTTGGATTTTTTACTCAATGCATGGAAAATTTCAAGCTCAATAAATTGTGAAAGTTGTAGTATACAATTTTAACACATGAATTTGTGTAGTAATGTAAAATAAATCATGAATATTATACTAGGAATTCAAATATAAAGTTGGTTTGTAATGCCTAATTGGGATCTGGTCCGTTCAAGAATAAAGTTGTTAACATCTATACATTGATTACATGTTAAAATTCTATTCAATCCTTAAAAATTACGATGGTTACGTGAAATTCAAGAAAATAGTTGGGTATTTGACCGTTTTAACATGTGTTAGGAGACACGTGTTAATATTTTCCCACATATTATATAAAGTAGTAACATATAATTTAGAAAAGCAATTCAAATTTCAAACCAAAACCGATGCGAAGTCATTTGCATAATAGTTGCAAAGACATTTATCCAAGGGATTTTCTACCAGGAGCCATGGCTTAAAATAGGCATTCTCCTTCTATATTTATTGGGTGATTTAATAATGGCAGGGCCTATGTTAATATAAATAGAATAAAATAAGCTTTTGTTGCAAATCAATGTACAAGTAAAAACAGTAGTTGTTAGGAATAATATTTGCGTTTGTTCTATTCTACAACAACTTGGATGTGTTTTTACCTAGTCTTTAGGAATGTGCCTAGAGTTTAGGGAGTAGTTCCTTATTTCTTTCTTTATTTAAAAGCTTATTCAATGTAATCAAGTTTATTAAGTGAATAACAATGTAGTTTTCTTTGTGTTTACTTTTCAATCTCTCACCCTCTTCTCTATATAAAATTCTAACATGGTATCAGAGCCAGGTTAAAAAGGGTAGAGATCCAGAGTAAAACAAAAGTTGATTTTGAGTTTAAAAAAATCCCAATTTCATTCAATCCCAAAAAGTCCGATTAATATCTTCTCAATTCTTCAGGTCCAAACACTCCAAAAAGAAATCATCCTCCTCAAAAAGTTGCGCAGCCAAGATCCGATGATTGCTACCGAAGACTGATAAAAATTTGCTGATAGAAAGAGGTTCACGATGAGGTGTTGCTGTGACAAGATCGGGAAGTGTCGCTTGAGTTTGCATTGCTTGCGAGATGAAGGTGGTTGTTGTCGTGTACGATCTGGAAGCTGTTGGAGCCTAAGTGCTCACGTCAAAGTCTAAGATGAAGTCGAAGTTGTCAATGAAGCCGCTGGAAAAACTCTACCACGTCGCTTTGATTTGGAATTCATTCACGCTGCTGCTGGAGGTGCATTGTTGAGTTGTTGAGAGAGAGAGAGAGAGATGGTTCAATCTGGTGTTGAATGTCGTTATCTGGGTTGTCTGTGATGCTGACTCAATATCAATCTGCTAAAATACTCTGCTTTCGTCTGAAATGTTTGTGATGAACTGGTAAGTAAGTTGCAAGTTTTTCTTGTTTCTAGTTGTTGAAATAAAAGTTTTGGAATTCTAGAAACTTTGTTTATGATATTGAGTAGTTGAGGCACGGTTTTAGTGATGATATCATGAGGAGTTTTAACTGTAATGAGATAAGGTTTAAAGAATATGTTGTTCTGAGATAAGTAAGAGACAAAATGATGGTTTCGGCTTTGGTTGTGAGCTGCGATGTTTTTTGGTATTGGAGAGAATGATGAACAACAATTGAAATGTTGAAGATGATCGGCAGTGATCTTCTTGAATTTGTTTGAGATCCAGAGTTTTGTGCACTGATTTTGGTTGGAGATGGTAGTTTTTGATGATTGAGTCCGACAATATTGCGCGCAGTGGAGAAGGAATCGAGTTCAATTGGTTGGAGGCGTTGTGCTGTATGTGATTAAGACAGAGAATAATAGAGATGGAAGTGTTGCTAATCCCATTTGGGTTTGGTCTGGATGTGGGTAACTGCGATGTCTGCTGGAGTAATCGAAGTGGCCAAGCAGGCGATTCAGATGTGGTTTTGTGGATCCGGGTTTCAGAGTTTGGATAGTGGATTGAAGTGGTGATGTGGGTTTTGGGCGTGAATGTGAGGAAGACAATGCTTGACTGTTTAAAGGAGGAGAAAGCTCAGATCTGTCACGAGATTAACTGCTACCTTCACGAGAGACGATTTCAGAACTGCTGCGAAGTTAAAGCACTGCTGCCTGGTGATACAGATCTAGAAGGAGATGGACTGCCGTCAGAGTTTGGAACGTTATTGTGCTGCTGATGAAGTACCAACGTCGATGTCCGACTGAGAGTCACCTGAAAATGCGAATCTAAGGGTTGGATGAACTAGAGTGGTGTTAATGAGATAGTTGATGCTAAAATGATGTCGTAAAGTTCGCCGCAGATCTGAAAATTGTTGTTTTGGATCGAGTGGTTGTGAGTAGTTGGCGCTGCTATGGAGTTCTTGAGGAGTAGAAGATGGAGACGGTTCAGATGTGGGTTGTATTTGTGTGGTGGTGAGTTGTTGATGTTGTGTAGGAGATGTGGTTGTATTGGTCGAAGTTTGATTGTGGTCAGTCGGAGATTGATGTTGAGGTGATCAAGGCTGTGAGTGGTTGCTGTTTAGGAAGTGTAGGAAGTGCAGGTTGTTGATGTTGTATTGGCTGTTGAGAGAAGTAAAGAGGAAGGATGGTGGAGTTTTGGTTAGCAGTTTGGTTTTGATGGCAAGAGGAGGGATGTTGTCGCAGTTTGATGTTGCTAGCTAGGCGGTGGTTGAGCTGAAGCAGGCTGATGATGGTTGGTGATGTGGAAGTGTAGCATAGTTTGAGATGTCGGTAACATGGTGGAAGAAATTTTGGATGGTTCATTGCTATGTTGTGAGCAAAGAGTAAAGGAGATAGTTATGAATAATGTTTCATTTGTTTCAGTGCAAGGAAAGGAATGGGTTTGAATTGTTATTCTTTATATGGATTTTGAATGTGATGTGGTTGTTCGTGATAGAGTAGTTGATCATGAGGAAAGTGTTATGGTGTGAGTTGGTTGCTATGCCAAAGCTGGTTGTTGAAGTGAAGTAGATGAAGGTGGTGGTCAAGTGTGTCTTGATGGTGATGTTGATGTTAGCATGAAGAAGGCGTTCTGCAGAACTTCGGTTATGGGGTTGGACATTTGTGGAGTGTTCGAGAGAACTGTTTGAAGTGAAAACCTACAAGTGCAGTAGGTAAAACTTGTAAGTGAAGCAGGTGTGGTTTCATGTCATCCAACAAGCAACAAGCAAATGGAGAAGAGCCACAGCTCTAGCTTGTTGGGGAGATGACAGATACAACAGTATCAAGGGACGACCCGAGTGGAGAAGTCCGTGAATTCCTAAGAGGAAACCAAGAGTATGTGTTGATGGTTAATGAGTGAAGAACCAATCAACACGAAACAGTTGAGCATGTTCAACCAAAAAGAAGAAAAAACATTATTTGTGATCGTTAAAGAAAAATGAGAAAGCAACCAGAATGCCGCGTTTTGATGATGTAACGTTGTAAACTGAATATTAGCATTTCAGTTTAAGGGAGGGAAATGGAGTTTCCATGACTCGAACTCTGGTCTCTCACTTACAAGTCATATGTACAAGTAAAAACAAAAGTCGCCTTCACGTGATGGTCGCTAAAAGTCCTCTTTATTTGATGCGTACAACTTTCATATATTCTTGTGTTCATCTATTTTGTCCTTGCTACATGCACAACTCTTTCACATAAAATGTCTCAATTATTCATTAATCATATAGGTTATTTATTCGTTAATTATATATGTGCACTCAAGATATAATCGATCATGTGCAACTCAAACCAAAAGATAATCGATAGTGAGAAAATTAAACCAGCGACATAGTTAGGTAAGTCCTTTGATTTCATACACATAAATGCATGCCTTCATGTAACATATTATAGCCAGTAAAAATTCAAAATTTATCTGTCAAATGTTCCTAGAACATGCATCTATTTCGTATGAATTTACTATTATATGCATACATATAAAATCTTGGAGAATAGAAATATGATAACTAGTGTATAAACAAATTGAATTTGACATGTTATGACTTTTTGTTAAAACAAAATAAAACCACGATTCACTTACCCGCCGTTCGTAGCTCGGTTGGTTTGGGAGCTGGGAGATGGGAACCAAAGGACTGCGTCCGGGCAGGTTCGAATCCCAGCGCCAAACCATCAGTGGGAGTTTCAACGTTAAGAATCCGTGTGCGACGACTAAGTAAAAGCGGGGTAGACACACGGCGTGGGGTTTACTTAAGTGAGTATCAATGAATACCATGATCTTAAGGTTCCCCATGATATCAAAAAAAAAACCACGATTCACTTGATAAAATTCAAGGGAGTTCGAACTAATGTGTTTTTCTAACACACCCTTCGATTATTTTCATAAGTTTTATGTATCAGTGTCTTTATGAACATGCTATAACTTTTCAACTATGCATAATGTTAAACAAGTACAATAAAATGCTTTGTCCTGCAATATTTAGCGATGATGCATTTTTCGCCTTTATATGCTCACTTTCCTACCAACAGTGAATTATGTGTTATAATATATAAATGGTTAGTGAAGCTTGCATATGTACGCTTGCACGACATTAGCAAATAGGTGTATGTGACACTTTAATGTCTCACTTTGCACTATATGTTGACATGGGTTGTGCTTCACTTGAACCTAGCTCATTTGTTGTCATTTCAACAATTTCCACTTTTTCTTGCAATTTATAAGCATTCAACACACTATAAAAAAACTAACTTCATCTTCCAAAGTACTCAAAAAAAATTTGGGCAAAAAGCATTACGCAGTTCTTCAAACTATATAATCTTGAATACAAATTTGATGGTTTCTACATTTAGTTTGGGAAATAATGAGAAGTAGCTAGCATCAATGGGGACAAGAGTTCCCCCTTCATCCGTCATTTTCTCTGCCTAATATTCCACTCTCATTTTTTTCAATACCTCCCTTCCTTTCACCATGTTTTTCTCTTCCGCCTCCTCTTCCCCTAGCTTTTCATGTTACTGTAAGCTCTTCCTCCTTTCTCTCACTTACAATTCATGTGAGCGTGGTTTGTTTCCTACTCAGATTTGCCAGCTCCACATTCGGATCTAGCGAAGCTTGTTATGTTTCATCGATGCTTTGTAGCTAGCTTCTGGGTCAGATTTATTTGGGTTGCCGGGTTTTTCTTCTATCGGTTTGATCATTGCCTGTTGTAGGTGTTAGCGCTTAATGCCTCTATTCACGCTGATTCACAATCGTATAATCTAGTGTTTCGAAACAGGGTAAATAGAAGAAATACGTACCGCTAAAGCAATTTCGTAGTAGTATGATGATTGTCCGAGTCCAGTATCGTATACTGTTCCCTTAAAGCAGAATTGCTCCCCCACAGTGGCGCAAAGGGGTTGATCAGCAACCGCTTCCCAAGGTAAAATGGATCAGGTTCTGCAAGGCCGCGCAAGCGATGCAGAATAACGGCGAACTCAAGCGAAGATTTGTGCCAAGAACAGAGCGCGGTGGAAAAAGAAGATGATCAGAGAAAAAATGATTCAGTAATTCAAATGTTTCTCGGATCCGCTATTTATAGGAGTAGTACGCGACCGTTAGGAAAGGTTGCGACCCTTTACCAATTGGCACGTCAATTCAAACAGTTATTACCGTTGGATTCAAACTGTTTCGGCTCCTAAAAATATAGTGTGATGCGAACCAATTCCAGTAGCCCGAATGCCTAATGCCAATTGCACATTGCAAAGTGCTAAGTGCCTACAAGACGCCTCAAACGCCCATTCGCCCACGCCGCGCGTGCGGATGCGTGTGTGGGTTCAGGTTCGGGCTCGGGCACGGGCGCGCGCGCGCGTGCGGGGTGGTGCGTTGCACCACCCGCCAAGATGGTCATGCTCATTTCTCTCTTATTGTCCCATTGTAATTATAATAGAGACCACATCTTAATATATATATATAATATTATGGTTATTATATTATAAGATGTGGGACTATTCATATTCTAAGACAATAAATGCTTCATTTTCCAATGCACTATTCATTAATGCTCATTCAATTTCCAACAATCCCCCACATGAATGAGTATTACTTGTTCTTAAGCTTTACGAACATTTATCATATCGGTTTAAGTAGCACATTGGCCTTGAACTTATCCTAGTATTTATCTTCTTGACTTACTGGCGACTTAGGTTGTCTTTGAACTGTAAGCCTTTTGTGTAAATCCAAATAGACAACACGTGATAAATGTTTTCTTGTCTCCCTTGGTTCTCTGTTTGTGTTCGTTTTTGCCATGAACACCAGCTTGGTCTCATGAGTGCTTGGAGAATTTGACCTTACAATTCTCTTTGAAGCGGCGCCTTCGCACTCACGTAGGTGATTCTATAAAGGGTACCTTCTAATTTCCCAAGTACAGACATCATTAAAAGTATCAATACTTATCCTATTTTCCAACATATAATGCACCGACTTATCATAGGAATGGCTTGAGAGTAACGGTGCTATCAAGATTCTCTTAAATTTAGTTGTCCCTTTGAACCTAGATCTTGGGATCTCCAGTCAACTAGGTGGGGTTTCCATTTTAGAAAAACTTTTAGTTTATAGGCCTTAAACCCATTTCCATCGATAAGGTTTGAACTCTCTCTCTTGGCAAGCCTTTTGTCAGTGGATCCGCTATGTTATCTTTTGACCTTATGTAGTCTATAGTGATAACTCCATTAGAGAGTAGTTATCTTATGGTTTTATGTCTTTGGCGAATATGCCTAGATTTTCCATTGTATAGTGTACTATTGGCTCTTCCAATAGCTGATTGACTATCACAATGTATGCATATTGGAGGCACGGGATTGCTCCAATTTGGAATGTCTTCCAAAAAATTTCGAAGCCAGTCTGCCTCTTCTGCGGTTTTATCTAGTGCAATAAATTCGGATTCCATCGTCGATTTTGCTATGCACGTTTGTTTGGATGATTTCCACGAAATTGCTCCATTTCCTAATGTGAATGCATATCCACTTGTGGATTTTGTATCATTTGAACTAGTTATCCAATTTGCATCACTATATCCTTCTACTACAGAAGGATATCTTATGTAATGTAGACCATAGTTTTGTGTATACTTTAGGTATCCCAAAACTCTGATTATTGCTTTCCAATGATTTTTACCAGGGTTGCTAGTATATCTACTTAGCTTACTTACAGCGTATGCAATATCTGGTCTTGTGCAATTCATTACATACATTATACTTCCTAGTATACGAGAGTATTCTAGTTGGTAAATTCCATCACCAGTATTTTTTACCCAATTTTGGTTCATATCTACTGGTGATTTTGCAATAGTTATATCATACTGTTTGAACCTTTCAAGTATTTTAGCAATATAATGTGACTGGGATAATGCATATCCCTCTGATGTCCTTAATATTTTCACTCCTAAAATCACATCAGCCAATCCTAGATCTTTCATATCAAATCTAGATGACAACATGTCTTTTGTTGATCTTATTATGGCATTATCATTGTCTAATATCAACAGGTCATCAACATAAAGACAAACAATGACATATCCTGCATCTATACTTTTTATATAGACACATTTATCTGATTCATTTATTTTGAATCCATTTGACAACATAGTTTCATCAAATTTTTCATGCCATTGTTTTGGCGCTTGTTTGAGACCATAAAATGATTTTACCAACTTACACACTTTATTTTCATTTCCTGGGCTTACAAACCCTTCAGGTTGTTGCATGTATATTTCTTCCTCCAACTCACCATTCAGGAACGCGGTTTTTACATCCATTTGATGTATTTCCAAATTTAGTATAGAGGCAATTGCGATAAGCATCCTAATGGATGTTATTCTAGTTACTGGTGAGTATGTGTCAAAGTAATCTAGATCTTCCTTCCGTCTAAATCTTTTGACCACCAGTCGGGCCTTATATTTGTCTATTGAGCCATCAGCCTTTAGTTTTTTCTTAAAGATCCATTTGTACCCTATGGTTTTTGATCCCTTAGGAAGATCTACTAGTTCCCATGTATGGTTTTGCAGAATGGATTCTATTTCACTATTGATTGCTTCCTTCCAATAAGGAGCATCGGGAGATGACATTGCTTGTTGATATGTTAGAGGTTCATTTTCTATCATATATGTATAGAAATCGGGTCCAAAGGTTTTTGACGTCCTTTGTCGTTTACTCCTTCTTGGTTCCTCTAACTCCATTTCAACATTTCTTTCATTCGATCTTTGATCAGTATTAACCTCTGGAGGGTCTATATTCCTTGCTCTCTTTTGAACAAAAGTCTCATCGGAGGCTTTCAATGGATAAATATGTTCAAAGAATCTAGCATTTCGAGACTCGATAATGGTGTTTTTATGAATGTCATCTATTTCAGATTTATACACCAAAAATCGATATACACTACTATTATGAGCATACCCAATGAATATGCAATCTATAGTTTTTGGACCAATTTTGACTTTTTTCGGTTTTGGTACTTCTACTTTGGCAAGGCACCCCCACACTCTTAAGTATTTGTAGGAAGGTGGTCTTCCTTTCCATAGTTCATGGGGTGATTTGAAAGTCTTCTTGCGAGGCACTTTGTTCAGTATGTGATTAGCTGATAGTACTGCTTTGCCCCAAAAATTGTCTGGTAAACCAGAACTAATTAGTAGGGCATTCATCATTTCCTTGAGAGTTCGATTCTTGCATTTTGTTATTCCATTAGATTGTGGAGAATATGGTGCTGCAGTTTGATGAATTATACCATTTTGAGCGCAAAATTCCTCGAATGGAAATTCATATTCACCACCTCTATCGCTTCGCAAGGCTTTTATCTTTTTGTTCAGTTGATTTTCAACTTCTGCCTTGTACTGTTTAAACATTTGAAACGCTTCATCTTTGCTTCTTAGTAGGTACACATAACAGTACCTAGTGCAATCGTCGATAAAGGTAATAAAATATTTTTTACCACCTCTGGTTTGACACATCTTTAGATCACACACATCTGTGTGTATTAGGTCTAAAGGCTCGGTATTCCTTTCAACATGATGAAAAGAAATTCTCGTCAATTTTGATTCGGCACATGTTTCACATTTGTAATTGGAATCAATTGCAAACTTAGGTATAAATTCTAAGTTAATCATTTTTCGCAATGTATCAAAGTTAACATGGCCTAATCTAGCATGCCATATATTAAATGACTCAGAGATATAAACAAAAGAATCAGTTTTATTATCAATCTCCTTTGGTACAACAGTCATTACATTCATTTTAAACAGACCATCACTCACATACCCTTTACCTACATATACTCCGTTCTTAGACAAGACAAATTTATCAGAAACAAAGACCAACTTGAAACCATTCTTACTCAACAATGATCCCGAAACTAAGTTCTTGCGGATATCTGGAACATGTAGGACATCATTCAGAGTAAGTTCTTTTCCGGATGTCATTTTAAGGACTATTCTTCCTTTGCCTTCAACCTTTGACGTGGAGGAGTTTCCCATAAAGAGTTGCTCTTCTTGCGTCACTGTTTTATAGTTGGTGAACATCCACTTGTTGGCGCAAATATGTTTCGTAGCACCAGTGTCAACGAACCATTCTTTCATGTTGCCAACCAAGTTACATTCTGAGATTACTGCGGACAGATTCATTCGGAGACATCTTTTAACTCCGCAACATTGGCTTGGTCTTTCTTTTTGTTCCGATTCTTTGGACCTCGACATTCACTTGCCTTATGTCCTTTCTTCCCGCAATTATGACAATTTCCTCTGAACTTCCTTGTCTTCTTTACATTCGGGTTGTTTTCCCTTTTTCTTTTGTTGTTCTTTTCGGTTTCAACCACATTTGCCTTTGCCACCATAGTATTAGATGCTTTCTTTTCGGATTTTGTGTTGTCTTCTTCAATTCTGAGTCGAACAACCAAATCTTCCATTGACATTTCTTTTCGTTTATGCTTCAGATAATTCTTGAAGTCTTTCCACAATGGGGGCAACTTCTCTATGGCGGCTGCTACTTGAAATGATTCACTCAGAGTCATTCCTTCGTCATGTATTTCATGAATAATGACATGCAATTCTTGAATTTGGCTGATAACTGTCTTGGAGTCTATCATCTTGAAGTCCAGAAATTTGCCGACAATGAACTTCTTCATACCAGCATCTTCTGTCTTGTATTTCCTATCCAAAGATATCTAGAGTTCCTTCGATGTCTTCATTGTGCAGTAGACATTGTACAGACTGTTATCCAGTCCATTGAGTATGTAATTTTTACATATGAAGTCAGAACTCTTCCAAGCAGTGAGTGTCTAAGCCTTGATCGGGTCAGGCTCTAATTCGTCGACCGTAGGAGGATCTTCTGTGAGAAATTTGGCCAAGCCTAATGTGGTTAAGTAAAACAACATTTTTTGCTGCCACCGCTTAAAATCGACACCAGTAAATTTTTCTGGCTGTTCTCCATGCGAGAATGGCACGGTCGGTGCCACCATTGCTGCAGTTTGAGAGGTGGTCATGACGGGTATGTTTGCCGAAGTATTGCTTTCTTAAGCCATCGCATGAAAGCAACAGAACAGTCAGCACAAACTAAAACAACACAATTCTGCTTTAAGATTGTTAATTGTTGGCGCTTACTGCCTCTATTCACACTGATTCACAATCGTAGAATCTAGTGTTTCGAAACAGGGTAAATAGAAGAAATACGTACCGCTAAAGCAGTTCCGTAGTAGTATGATGATTGTCCGAGTCCAGTATCGTATATTGTTCCCTTAAAGAAAAATTGCTCCCCCACAGTGGCGCAAAGGGGTTGATCAGCAACCACTTCCCAAGGTAAAACGGATCAGGTTCTGCAAGGCCGCGCAAGCGATGCAGAATAATGGCAAACTCAAGCGAAAATTTGTGCCAAGAACAGAGCGCGGTGGAAAAAGAAGACGATCAGAGAAAAAATGATTCAGTAATTCAAATGTTTCTCGGATCCGCTATTTATAGGAGTAGTACGCGACCGTTAGGAAAGGTTGCGACCCTTTACCAATTGGCGCGTCAATTCAAACAGTTATTACCGTTGGATTCAAACTGTTTCGGCTCCTAAAAATATAGTGTGATGCGAACCAATTCCAGTAGCCCGAATGCCTAATGCCAATTGCACATTGCAAAGTGCTAAGTGCCTACAAGACGCCTCAAACGCCCATTCGCCCACGCCGCGCGTGCGGATGCAGGTGTGGGTTCGGGTTCGGGCACGGGCGCGGGTGCGCGCACGTGCGGGGTGGTGCGTTGCACCACCCGCCAAGATGGTCATGCTCATGTCTCTCTTATTGTCCCATTGTAATTATAATAGAGACCACATCTTAATATATATATAATATAATGGTTATTATATTATAAGATGTGGGACTATTCATATTCTAAGACAATAAATGCTTCATTTTCCAATGCACTATTCATTAATGCTCATTCAATTTCCAACAGTAGGCTTTGTGTCTTCTTTAGTCTATGGTTGTGGCTTTGAGTCGGGTACAGGTGTTTTGGCTGCTGTTTTGCTTCCATAGTTTGCTACTTTGGTAAGATCCATCTCCCTCATGTTTCTTTCGCTCAAACCTCCCTTGACGGTGATTGCCTTTGCAACGTTTTTAGGATTTGGTATTTGTTTCTAGCTTAAGGTCTAAGGCTTGCTTCTGCTCGCTGGTGCTGCTGCTGTGGATTGAAATTTAGTCTTGACCTGAATCTGTTATAATAGCTTTCATGGGTATGGTTTGGGCCTTTAGTCGGTGTGTTAGTATTCTAATAAATTATTGAGTGTTATGTTGCTTTATTTTTGGTCATTTGGGCATTTGGTTTGTTTGGCATTTGGGTTTGTGTGGTGTTTAGGGTTTGCAAGTGTCCTGAGTCAGTGGGTTGGTTGGTCTTCCGTGTGGTCACGTATGTTCAGTTTGTGATTTACTTTAGCATTAGATTGTGTTTTTTATAGCTTTTGCTTTGTAATGTTTGGTCTAGTTGGGTGGGGTGGTGTTGTTTCTTTACTTTAGTGAGTCGTCTGACCTCGACCTTCCTTCTTTTCATTCTCACCTTTAGCTCCAAGGGGAAAGTCTCAAACATCCAGTGTAATACTTTTGGTACGTTTTGTCATGCTTCATTATGGAACCGGGCTATCGCGCAACGGAAGTAATGGGTAAATTTCAAAAAAAAAACCCTGTTGGATCTTTGTTGGGCCTCCTATGTAGTCTAAAATCATTTATAACTTTTCTAAATTTTCCTTCATATTATTATAATTGTTAAAAAAATTAGTTTAATTTAATATTGATTAATTGTATATTACGATGAGCACATCAAATGCACCAATGTATATAATGTAAGTGCAACAGACGAATGGTGTACATAGTTAATGCGAACGTTGTTTAGGTATTGAGATTTATGCCATAACGGACACATTTTCCCTCTATGTATGCCTTTGTCGTCTAAAATAAGAATTATATATATGTATATGTATGTTTACATATATAAATGTATATATAGATACACAATAAATATTTTTCATAGTAGTTCAAATTGAAATAGACTTTATTTATCTTACACGCAATAAATTAAAGAATACAAAGTCTAATTAAAGTAGTTTAGAAGTTTACTATTATGTCATATACAAAACCCCTTTTGAAAACTTTGGGCTTTGAGTTAAATGCAAATACACACACATTAATGATATAATGTAAATATATAAATTTATATACACATAAACAAAATAAAATTTGAAATAAAGCAAAATAATATACATGTAGTTTGTGAAAGAGAATGTTTCCTTTTAAATAAAGATTTAGTATTAGACTGGATACATTTGTAAGACTAGGAATAACTCATTTATTTAACCTTTCCCTTTTTGTTTCAATTAGCAAAGTATGTTTTAGAATGATTTAAAACATAACACAATTACGTCATCATATTATGTTGACAACAAATATTAATTAATGCAATTATTTCAAATTATTATTCACATAGCAATTTATGTGTAAACATTCAAGTCTAAATCTTCTAATACGAAAACTGACTTATTAACAAGAGTATTCCAAAATTTAATTTATTATTATTATTAATAATGATAAAATCAGTTGACATAAGCATATATATATATATATATATATTCATGATAAGAAAGTCTAGATCTAGGTTATACATAGATGAATCAACATACAGAACAGAGAAAATGAAATTAAAAGGTTCTAGATCTAGGTTAAGCAGATAGGATAAAAAACATACAGAAGAGAGACAAGGAATTATTATTATTGTTCATAACAAAATAGCAGTGAACATAGCAAGTGTTTTTCTCTCATGATAAGAATATACAATTGATTCAAGCAGGGGGTTCGAGACATTCAAACCAAAATCCAAATTCATATATATGAATAGAAGGGAGAGATAGAGAATCAAGAGGATGTAAACAAAATTTAAAGATTTGTAAATATATAGAATCATCTTAGGATGAAGCCTAGAAAATACACCTTGAATGAAGAAGAATTCCTAGATTCTTCAAATCGATCTCTAGATCTACAATAATCTAGGGACGACTACTTTTTTCTCTTTCGTTTTGTTTGAATTTTGTTTTGAAGTTTTTGGAGACTTAACCTTATGGAAATTTTGAATATTTAGAAGGGAAAATTCTATTTAAACCTAGCAACATGCCGAGTAGCACCCCAAATCTTGAAAAAAACAAAAACACCTCTCATTTTGCTGAGTTGCCCTCTGTCCAAAAAATATCCAAAACTAGCCTTTCATGCAGTGGCTCTACATGGTGCCTTGAAGGTACCATGTAGAGCCAATGTGTGGTACCCTGAAGGCACCACGTAGAGCCACTGCATGGTGCCTTTAGAGTACCATGCAGTTGCCCTGCGTGGTACCTTGAAGGCACAACGCAGATCCACTGCGCGGTGGATAGAAAATTTGGAAAATAATAAAACAAAAATTTAAACAAAAATGATCAAAGGGCATTTTCGTCCTTCAATTTTTTGTAAAAATAGAGGGGGCAACTCAGGAATTGGAATAGGAATTATATTTCTATACAAAATACATTTTTGGAATAGGAATTGTATTTCTTATTCCAAGGTTAAGCATCAACCATTATTATTACAATTCTCGTTTTCAATGTTTCTTTATGAAGCAGAGGTGATCATTCACTCTCTTCATCCCAACTGTACCATAAATCACATCTACTCTCATACATTCAATTTTCTTTTTAAATGGTCAAACAATTCAAAAAATACCCTTACTATAACATTATAACGAACTCTTTACAAAAATGCATTCGATTATCCTTAACATTTAAGGACATCAAATATGATGCACCTTACGTAAACTGATCAAATTGATATTTCAGCGATCGAGTTCTTAGCTCTATATTGTAGTTTTGATCTTGTGTTACATTTAACACAATATGATTTTTATTGCAATTAATCAAATTGAATACTCGACCTCACAGTTGTGACATCTCCCATTGAGGTCCGAAACTAAGCGCTACAGATGCTATAATCATCTATAGTGTTAATTTCCGATAATAAAATGCGGCTATGTTAATCATATCAATAATATCAGAAGCACATGAATACGAAAAGTTTTCCAACACATTTTCAATAATAAAATTTCACATTTCATTTCATAAATAAAATTTCATATTCATTGCATGATTACATTCGATCCCACATTTAGAGAAAATATCATTATTATAAAATACTCCAAGAGCGACATATGAAGATGCCCCCTTGGTTGATCAGAGTCTTATACTAAATAGTTATAACTTCCATCATTACATCCATTTAGACATAAAACAACACAGAGGAAAATAAAAGCTTCTTCTAATAGCTAGCTTGCCTCTTGCACGTCTCTGGAAACATATTCGTCTAACTTGGAAAACCTAAAAACCCTTACTCCCGACCTACTCAAAAGAGAAACCGAGAGTTTAGGGAGGAAAAAGCACTTTGGGTCAGACAGAAAGTCTGGTGTGAATAATAACCTACCATCTCGAACTAAAATAGATATCTAATGAGACTGCGCCAAAGAGCTGAACGAGTTTTCCTCTCACTGGTATCTTAACCAATTATGTTAATCAAATTTCATGCACCTACAACCACAACGGTTAGAACATAGTAAAATAATCATTTGCAGGCATGCAACATGGGTAAGTCTGACTAATCTGTCTTCATAGTGTTATACGCTCCCTTACCCCATCCAAAATCATATAACAGACTACCCATCCCAATTTTAATTGACTATCCGTCAAATTTAAATGACTATCCATCTAAATTTAATATGAATATCCTTCTTATATTTATGTGGACCATCTCATATATAAACATTATATGGATTATCTATCTAGGCCATATGGACTACCCATCATACATGGTTTATCTATCTAAAATTATGTGGACTATCCATCACACCTGTTTCATTTATTTTAAAATTATGTGGACTATCTATTACACATATAATAGTTTTCCTAGGATGACTATAAACCCATCATGTACCATATAGAAACTATCCATCTCAGGTATTATGTGAAATATCCATCACACATCTCATAGTTTTCCTGGGATGACTATGAACCCCTTAAATATCAATTACAATTAGACTATAACATTATTCTTCCAAGTGCCCAACCTATGTCTATTGGTATCCCCAATTAGGTTGTCGAACCCTTAAACTTATGGCATATCGAAAATAATATGCATGGGTATCCCTAATGAAGTTGTCGAACTCATAAACCATATGGCTTTTCAAGCCATCGAGGTAATAATTTGAAATAGAAAGCTTACGACATCCATGCATTAAAAACGATATCGAACCTATATCCGAGGTTCGAAAACAAAACTCTTATTTTATAAAGTATAGGGCTATACTACAGAAATCATAAGGTTATCATCTTTCTTAAAACATCGGCTATCTTGCCTTTAAAACATACTTTTAGTTTACAAATGAAAACAAGGTTTCTTGGTCTAGAAAGCATCAGTTTTAAAAAAAAGAGTTACGACCAGCATAACCTGGTTGCCGAAAATAAGGAAAACATGTTACGTCGGAACTGACAAGCTACGACATCAATTACTCAAGTTGAAATCAATTTCTTACGGCATCAGTACCTCAGAAACTATGATGTCAAAAATATGATACTTCGGCTATTATGCCGTAAAACATAGGATGTCTGCAATGGAAACTCATGACATCGATACTTCAAAATCTTTAGATCGAAATCATGGATTTCTAAAGAAAAAGTGAAGGCGACAAGAGATTTCAAGTAAAATAGTAAGGGATGCTACGCTTTAGAAAAAACGATGTAGAGCTCCGAAATCAATTTTGAATCTCTTCATCTACAAGATGCTGCATTCCGCCTATGATAAATATCAGATATCATGAGGGATGTCATATATCATCGATGGCATTACTGTAATAAACATTAAAATTGTTTTTTTTCATTTTTAAACCAATTTATTTTTACCTACTCATATCTCTTGTCAAAATATGATTGATTACCACCAAAACTTTTTATGTCTTTTTAAGATTTTCTAGAAATAAACTTTATCTTCCCAAAAACATTAGCAAACAAAATTAATGTCCTTAATTACTAATATGTTAAATGCTTTTCTAGCATAATAAATTCATAGAAAATCGTAACCACTTGGGAAAATCCCCAAAATTTACAAAAAATCAAAATTTATATATTTTTCTCTAGTAATACTTTCGAGACCAAAATAATTATTTAATTATTTTTAATAATTAAAACCCCAAATTAAATTTATTTCCTCCTTACGAAATTCATAAAATATTCATATTAACATGGAAAATTATGAAATTAAAAATTCATCTCAAAAATAATGTTTTACACAACATATCAGAAAATCAAATCAATTGAAGATCAAAAACTTAACTTTTACCCTTAAAACCTGTCACAATAATTCCATAAATTATTTATTTTATCCAAATAATGATCAAACATCCATAACATGGAAAATAATCAAGATCAATTCGGAAGTTAGCCATAACCGAATTCAAACACAAGCAACAGGGATGGTTAACTATTATTCACCTTAGATTGGATGATGAGACTGAGATTTGATGTAGTTTTGCTTTCCTAAGCTTTGCCCTTTGAATCCCCTTTGATTTCCTTCTCTCATACCCTTTAGAAATGACCGCCCTCTAAATGTTTGCTTTTGATTATTTGTGAATGTAAAATGAGAATGAATAAGAGAGGGAGGGCTTAAGGGATGAAATAAGGCTCTATTCCTAATTTGTCCCTCTCTTTTATTCCTTTCTATATTAAGTTCTAAAACAATCTTATTAGTTGATAAGTTAAGGCCTAGCCCAATTAATTATCAATCTCATCCTCCTTATTCCACTATATTATTCTATTTAATATATCCAATTAAATCTCTTGAATAAGGTTAAACTAACATTAGGGGTGTGCTGGCTCCCTCCTTAAAAAATTCCGTCCTTGAAATTCAGTTAGGACCATACAATAAGCGTACTAAACATGCAAACAACTGTAACAAACAATGCCAGTTTATCCTACTCGCTACAATGTCTATATAACAAGTATAGAACATACCCTCATAACAACTCAGGATAAGGATTCCTAATCTCATCCTATGTTTCCCAAGTACAGTCTTTCTCGTTGTCACTCCACTAGACTTTCACTAATCTAACTATCTTAGTCCTTAATCTCTTCTCATCCCTTGCTACAACACGAACTAGTTGCTTAACAAAAGTCAAATCCAGTTCTACTAGTAAATCTTCCAATGTAGTCGGAGCAATAATAGTCTCTGGATCATGCGCATACTTCCTTAGATAAGAAACATGAAAAACATTATGGATTCCTGCCAAACTACTCGATGACTCTACCCGGTAGGCGAGTTTCTCGATCCTCTCTATAATTGGGAACGGTCCAACATATCTAGGTGCCAGTTTTCTTGACTTTCCAAATCATACCACAACTTTCATTGGTGATACCTTAACGAAAACATGATCCCCCACTGAGAACTCTAGATCCTTACGCCTCTTATCTGCATAAATTTTCTGCCTAGACCGAACCTCCATCATCTGTGCTCAGATCAACTCAATCTTTTCCATGGCTTCTCTCACCATATCTAAACCAAGATCCAATCCGTCTCTGGTCTCCAACCAACATGCTGGTGATTTGCACAGCCTTCGATACAAAGCTTCGAAAGGCGCCATTCCTATACTAGTCTGATAACTATTATTATAGGAAAACTCAACTAAGTGCAAATGGTTTTCCCATGCCTACAAAATCTAGTACACAAGCTCTTATAAAATCTTCAAGTACCTTATTGACTCTCTCTGTCTGCCTATTCGTCTGTAGGTGATAAGCGATACTCATCTTCAGCTTGGTACCTA
Organism: Allium fistulosum; assembly: GCA_030737815.1. NCBI lineage: Eukaryota > Viridiplantae > Streptophyta > Magnoliopsida > Asparagales > Amaryllidaceae > Allium > Allium fistulosum. The sequence continues at coordinate 1,460,926,332 of CM060903.1, forward strand.
ACACTTCGGACAGACTCTTCCGGAATTCACTAGTAAACAAAGTATCTCTATCACCGACTATACTACTAGGACTCCCATGCAGTCTAACAGTATTCTTTATAAATAACAGCCAATATAGGTGTCATTCTAGTCAACTTAATGTGAATGAAATGTGCACTCTTAGTCAGTCTATTCACTATAACCTAAATACTATCATTTCCCATATTCGACGTTGGAAGCCCGTCAATAAAATCCATGGATATAGAATCCCATTTCCAAACCGGTATATATAAAGAATAAAGCAATCCACTTGGCTTCTGATGCTTGGCTTTCACTTGTTGGCAATTCAAACATTTCTTTACTCATACGCCCACATCCCTTTTCATACCTTTGCAGAAGAAACTCCTCTTCATATCCCGATACATCTTAGTTCCTCCAGAATGAATTGTAAACTTCGATCGATGACATTCCCTAAGAACCTCCTTCCTTAGGTCACCACCGTTTGGAACACACAATCGTTCATTCTTTCTTAATTGTTCATTTTGGTCAATACTAAAATCCTTTAAATCATCAACCACAGTTCCACCTTCAAGCCTTCTAATCCTTTCGGCTAGCAATGGAACATCTCTCTACTTAGTAGCAATCCTTTCGATCACCACTGGTTAAACTTCCAAATATGACAACATAGCAGTTTCCTCAACTAGAACTAATCGTTGATCTTAACTGCACACTACAAGTAGTTAATGCTTCTAAATCCTTCCATTCCGCTATCATAACTAACACCATATTTTGATGTTTCCTGCTAAGTGCATCAACAACTTTATTTCCTTTTTATGGTGTATATTCAATACCAAAATCATAAGCCGCAAAAAACTCTAACTATCTGCTATCTCATATTCAACTCTTTCTGAGAGAATAAATACCTCAAAGACTTATGATTCGTAAACAACTCGAATCTTTCTCCTAAGAGATAGTGTCTACACACCTTCAAAGAAAAGATCATTGCTTCCAACTCCAAATCATGAGTCAGATACCTAACTTCATATGGTCTGAGTTGCGAGAAGAGTAGGCAATCACTTTACCTCTTTGCATTAACATAGCTCATAATCTTGTTCCACATGCATCTGTATACACCACCAAATCATGGTTACCATCTAACACAACTAACATAGGAGCTTGGTCAATAAATGTTTTAGCTTCTAGAATGCTTCCTCACAGTTACTAGACCAAATAAACTTTATGTCTTTTTTGGCTAGTTTAGTCAAGGGTGCTGCTATCCGAGAGAAATCCTTAATGACTCTCCAATAATAGTGTAACAACCCGTACCTTAATGTGCCCATATTTCCATAAAAATCAAAACCTAAGTCCATCAAAGCGTAGATCGTTGGATTTGGTACCTGCAAATAAGCATGAGCATTATCAGAGATTGGTAGAAATCTAAATTCACAACGCAAATAATAATACGATAAGAATACCGATTATGACTGCTACCTTGGAACTAAGGGTATTCCTTAGATAGCAGATTTTCACATCTGCATCAAGCATGAGAGAATGAAGACTCTCCAACAACAAAGCACATCCATCTTCAGTGACCTGTTCCTCAAAATCTATCCTATGGGTTGTAATGAGGAGAGGATCAGACCAATGTTCTGGTGACTGGAAAAATATAAACTGTCCATAACATAAACTTATATCGGAAGGTTTCCATTTTATTGTTAGGTCCATTAAAGTTAGCAATTCTAATCTAACCTTGCATTGCACACATGGTTACATCCTTATCCCTTCCCAAGGTAGAAATATTAATGGAGCCATATCATCCACCCAATACTTCCAAATCCATTAGCCACTTAATACTTCAAAATATGAAGCGGGCTTCTATAATGCTTCTAAAAAGAAAAAATAGGCAGAGTTTGTCGTTTACAACCTTAATTGAGGTAGACCCCGTCATTTAAGACCATTCCTAAGGTGGTTTCCTAACAATGTTGTCAATGGTTAGTGGGTCCTAGCTGCAAGACCTCTAACCACTATTTAAGGCTTTTGACATTTAATGTCCAACCATTACCACATCTATCGCCGATAAAATCGAATTCATGTAGTAAACAGTACCCAAGCCACTTAATACTTTTTTATTAGAAAGTAGGCAGACTCTGTTCATTTAAGACCTTTACTAAGGAAGACTCCATCATTTTAGACCTATCCCCAAGGCGTGCTCCTAAATGGTACTATTATTGTTTCGGCTTTAGCAATGTAAGAGACTGTACCCAAGCCACTTAATACTTCCCAGTGGAAAATAGGTAGACCCTGTCATTTAAGACCTAATTCCAGAAGCATGCTCCTCAACGGTACTATCTAGCTGTCATTGCTTGGAAATCTCATTGGGTTACTTAATAATTCTTTTATAGGAAAGGGGAGGACTTTATAGTCACTCAAGCCTCCAAACCTGAAGCAAACCCTTCCCGAGATATCTACTCTCTCTTTAGTTAGTTATATGGCATCTCATTAGGTTACTTCTTTCGATAGGGAGGCAGACCCTTTAGCCACTTAAGACCTCAACGCTGAAGTAAACCTTTTTAAGAGACATCCTTATTTATTTATTTATTTGGAATCTCACTAGGTTACTTAATACTTCCATTTAGGAGTGAGGTGGACCCTTAGCCACTTAAGACCTCAAACCAGAAGCGGAGCCCTATGGAGACATCCCTCACCATTCCAAATTCCAAATTTGGACCATTTAATACTTTCCAATAAAGAAAGCAAGCCAAATCTCTCACGTCGTCATGGGTCATTGGATTAGTGATATCCCATATCAGTAGTAAGTACACCTGACTACTGATAGCCCCAAAGTGAAGGGCAGTCTTCCGTCGAGTGGCTCCATTGACCTCGCATCACTAACCCACTAAATCCAATTAACCATCCTAAGTCTTTATTTATATTATCTTAGGTAGACATTGAACTTAGTTTATTAATTCCTTTTTTATTTAAGGCAATAAGATTTACCTTAAATATTTACCCACCTATAAATCCCCGTTTAATGCTCATAAATTTTAATTTTTCATAAAATCCCAAGGACATTTCCTAAGACATGTATGTATGATTACTAATTTCAATTTAGTAACCCTTTATATCTATTCCATTTTTATCAGTCCCATTGATCCTTTACCTTATTAATCATTATCAGTCCCATTTTTATATCTATTCCCTTATTACCATTTATTGGAGTTACAAACTTTAAAATTCTTTTCTTATTAGTTAATTATCCTAAACGCGAATATTACATGCAAGCGATCAAAATCTTCAGATCTGAAGTAGAACCTTTGATTCATCCCCAAATCCTTTTTAATCCAAGAGATATGTATAAAAGGGTATATACATACATTAGAATTATAAATCTGTGAAGATTGGGATTGGAAGAGAAAAAAGATACAAATATATAAATTACCTCAAATACGCATATGGTTGATTCTCTTCTCTTCTCCTTATTATCAGATTTATACTCTTCTCCGATTTGTAAGAATATAGATACAAATATCTTATCTTTGTAATTTAGAAAGAAGGTGGAGAAGAAGAAAGGAAGAGCTTCGCTACCGCTTTCACAAAAGTATGAGAAGAGAAGGGAGCGCTATGCCTGAATTTATAGGCGCTAGAATCAACCGGAACCATTAGATCAAAATATATTAAATCCGGGCCGTTACGACCTAGGTTTACTGGAGCTGCAAGGTCGCCACCGGTCGATAGCCCTTAGGTGACCGGTCAACCACTAGGTTTCGACCGTCCCCAATGATGGGTCGGCCTGTGGGCTCGGATAATTAATATAAAAATGTTAATTATTTATTATTTTTGTTTCGAATTCGTTTTCTGTCCGTAACTTCTTCGTTTGAACTTCGATCACAAAAATCCAAATAAGAAAGTTGCTCAAAATTTCGCCATGAACACAATGGTGCAATTTTCATGGTAAAATTCCATTGTTCACACAAATTCCATTTCGGAGCCTAATTAATTAACCAACTAACCAATTAAATAACTAGCGCCAAATTACAGGGTGTTACATTCTTCCCCCCTTAAAAAGAATTCCGTCCCTGAAATTTCACCAATGACTTAGTGAAGGTTTTGGCTCCGAATTATCCTAAACTACACAACCAATGAGTGTACACCAAATTTTGCAACCAAACGTACACAAGTGCATAGTGTACTACTGTATCACCACACAGAAAATATGTATACATAATGATTCTCAATCGAATCCTTCTCTATGAATGCATTTCTTTGAAAAATATTTTTGAAAAATATAATGCAAACAACCTACATATATACTGGCAATTCTACATGTATGCAGCTTTTTGGAAAACCTTTTCAACCAAAACCCCCATACTCCTACAAAGAGAAGTATGAGGCAACAAACGTTGCATCCATTTTCTATCATCCAATAATCTAACGCATCGAAAAATAACTTCCTAAACTTTACTCTTATGCCGGAAAAAGGAATCAAAGCAGGGAATTTAACATTCTTACCACACTATAATCTTTCTATTCCGTAGTACAGTGGAAATTTCCTCACTACCCTGGATTTACTCCAAATTTTCCACGTACAAAACGCATAAGGAGGCTTAGTTTCAAACTCTAAGACGGAATTAAGTCTAAAAATAGACTTACGCGCATCGTCGACAAGGTATGGAAATAGAAATTCCAAGACTAAAACAGCTTTTCCCTTACTATCACTTGCATTAATTGTAGGATCGATTTCACCCCAGAGGGGGGGTAAATAGGCTGATACTAATAATTATAAAAATTTAATGCGGAAGTATATAAAATAATCGCAGCACTGATAGTAGCAGAATAATAGCAGCACCGATAATAGCATAATATTAAAAGTAGAAATATAACAACACAGATTTACCCAGCTTCGGCAAAACCCTGCCTACGTGCTGCCCCCAAGGTTTCTACTAGAAATTAAGTAGTCAGATGCATAAACTCACGACACCCGCTATCGACTAACCTAACTCTATGCTCAAAACCTTGCCACAACTCAACCACTGAGTTGCGAATTCTCGAACTACACCACCGTAGTTCGTCCCCTAGTCACACGACTAGACTTTAAACTAGTTTTTTTAAAAAATAAAAAATAAAAAACAACTAAATAACACAAAACCCTAATTTAAATATAATCCTTATTAATAAAACCAAAGAAAATATAAAAAAAGGCCGGCCCTAAGAAACAAATATGATTTATTTTCCTATTTCCCTTTTCAATGTTTATTTCTTCGACCCGTATGTGAAAATGGCTGCCTTGATTCTTCGATCTATCTTCGTTCCTCTTTGAGTAATTAGGGTTTTGTGAAATTGGAATTGCCGCCTGTATCTGATCAATCGCAGTGATTATCTCCTTTGTTTGGCTTGGACAATTGATCCTCTAGCTGTGATATGATTTCAGTCAATCTAATTTGATCGAGTTCGAACTGAATTTGGTATGTGTTTTATGCTCTTTGCTTTACTGGTTAATTTACTTGAACTCGATGCTATACATGCCGATGATGATTTTGGTTAAATAGGGATTGATTCCCTTTATTAACATTCGTATTTATCTTTGAATTCATTAGTCAATTTTAGCTCAGCCATTTGATTATGCTTGAATGCTTGAGATTTCTTTAGACTGGTTCAATTCCGAATATTTCTTTGCTATGGTTTCTTGGTCACCACGGCTCCATGAGTTTGCTTGATTATCACGGTTTTGATTTCTAATTTGGTCCGTGAATTTCTGTTTTGACTTCGGCCACTCCGACTTGTTAAATTTCTTTTTTCTCTGATTGATTTCGGCCTTGACTTTGTTAAAACTGTAACTAATAGTTGCTTTGTTGCTTGATTTTTTCACTGTATTGTTGCATTTGAAACTGTACTACTTTGTACCATTATGTCTTTAAGCTTCTGATAATTGCTTGAGCTCGAATCACTTGATTTTGACTGTGTTAGCATTTTCGACCTGAGCATGATCACTGTTCATCCTGTCACTGCATATCAATACATGTTGTTTACCGCTTCATGTACTTCATGTTGTCCGGTCTTGTTTCACTTCACTGTTCACTGTATATTCATGCCTGAGTGTGTTCAAAACTGTTTGCACATTTCCTTGGTGTTGATGTCTGTTATATGTTTGAATCTTCATGTACTGACCATTTTGTTGCACTGCTTTACTGCAACCATATTGTCACTTCTGTCCATTGTAGCCTGTATTTTGGTTGCATATGAATATGTATACATGTGTGTTCATATATATATGTGTTCACACATGTATATATGTAGGTTGTGCTCTGTCCACACTATGTTGATTGAAACTGATCTGGTTGTATTGTTTGATGGTTTGAATGTGGTTAGTGGTCTAGGCACAACTGTGTTCATCATGTATACACATGCATATGGTCTGGTTGTCTCGAGTACATTTGTATATATGATGTTCTGATGTAACTGGACTTTTGTTTTACTTGAAATCAAGTCTGGTGTGTTTTGTAAGTCTGCACTTTGATTCCATGTTCTTGCTGTCTCATTGCAATCTTGTGCATTGAGTTCATATTGTAATCGTGTCATATTGCTTCGAGGCAGTTTGCATTTGCTTTCATGTTGCCAGGCATGTTGTAGTTTCTTCCAGTCTTTGTTGTAACCTTTGACTGTTGAGGCTTCACCATTGACTGCTGAGGCTTCACCATTGACTGTTGACATGTGCATTTTGTTGTTGCGCATTTTAGTATTGTGTTTTTCTCTGCTGACTTCTTTGTTGTGTTTGGTCTTGGCCGTTCACTTGTTAAGGCTGCTGCTTTGAGCCCCTGTGCATTGCACTTATATATTTCGTGTGTCCTCACTGTGATCAATGTTGTTGCATTGTGTTCATGTACATTTGGGTCTAGTTCATGCATCCTGAAGCTTTGTAGATGTGCAATCTGATTCATTATTGCATGAGAACTGGTACTTGATAATTTTGTGATGTTTTTGTGTTGCACCTGAGTTGAATCCAGCCTCGGCTCGGGCTTGACGTTGTGCTCACCTGTCCCTGTAATTTTAGCAAGTGTATATTGGTGTGCATGGCCTTGTGGCATGTACAGTGATACACTATGCATGTCACAAGTTGTTCATGTATGATGAATTCAAAATAAATGATGACGAACAACCCAAATAACCGAGGTAGATACTATTTTCAAAAACACATTTTATTTTACACTGCAAAAATATTTCCTTTTCAATTTTACCGCATCAGCGTGTATTTTTCAAATAACTCAGATGTTGGATTCAGGCTGGAGCAAAGTCAAAGATAAAATACGAGTGAATGAGCGATATGTAGTGAGGACAGTTGTATAAATTGAAATGTATTGTAATTGAAATTTTGTATATATAGTGAGAGCACAAATTTGTACTATTCAAAATTGTAATAAAATATTTGTTTGAATAAAATATCTGTTTAAATTTAAATTCCGTGTTATTTATTTTATTCAGCAAATATTTATTTAATTCTTTGAAAATAAAATAGTACAATAACAAATACATTTAAATGAATATATACAAATATGTTTATTATCATCTAACAAAAATCGTATATTGGCATATTCAACATTAATCGCATTGACGACCCTAATGCATCGCTAAATTCGCGAATTCTAATTCTATTTGTCTTCCCTACGCCTAATATGTGGCTTTGATAAATTTTCACAAAAATCTTTCTTACTTTTCAAATTTGTACGTCATTTGGAAAAATTAAATCCCAAAATATTTAGACGCATGCTTTCCCTTGAAATAAAATTTAAACAAAAAATCTAAAAACAATTTAAGAGTCAAAAATAACTAAAACGCAAAAACCTTTTCTTACTCCTTTTTTTCAAATCAAGGGGAAATTTTCTAAAACATTTTCCTTCTCAAAATTTTTGATAAGTCATGTCATACTTTTAGCATAGTCTGAAGTCGGTTATGTGCCAAACACATAAACCAAATTCCAAAATTCTACAACTAACCTCTACCCAAGAATTTTACGTTTTATTTAAAAATGTCAACATGTCTAGTATACAAGAATTTTAGCTTCTAAGGAACATGAGCAATGACCTGTGATATTAAAACAACTTTGTCATGTCCTTCGCTAAAATTTCCAACTACTCTAAATTTCCATTCTTATATTGTATTTACTGTTAGTTAAGTGACTTTATGAGATTCCCATATTTATATTGTTTCTTTACTATGAATACATATATGAGCGGTTCGCATATCCAGAAACAATAACACAGAAAATGAATAGAAACTCATAATATCTTGCGTGCCTTTTATAAGAGACAACTAACAGTTTTACAACCCAACAACCCAAAAGAAAAGAACAAATGCTGGAAATAAAAAGATACAACAATCCTAAATAAAACACTGCCTAAGAACTGTGAGAAGGTCTCGCTCCACGGCTGGAGCTCGAACCATTGCCGCGACAACGGAATGGTCGTATCATGGATGCTATGCAACCAATCTCATGCCCTTGGCCCTGCTGCTCCATCCTAATATCTCGAAGCTCTGCCTGAACCTAACGGATAGCAACAAGCTCAGGGCTCAGTATCCCATGGCGCCCATGCTATCTACTGCTGTTGGTGCTATGGCTCTGGTGGTGCGGTAGGCGGTAAAGGAATATTCATCCTCTTAATGATGGTCCGATCGATAGTCAGAGGGACCTTCTTCACTACCGGTTCTCCATTCAAATTTACCTCGTAATGCCTAAACACTCGAGTGAGCAAGTGGCAATATGGAAAGTGAGTTCTCAGGGTACTAACTCCCTGATCGATCATGTGGAGCATCTAGACACATGCCTAATTTGTTAGAACCTCAAATCTTGGTGTTTTGATTATGACAACTATATAAGTAAATATTATATGAACAAACCAAGTTTGAAGGAGAAGATACTCAGAAACGTATAAAGACCAGATTCAGAATCTAGAATATTGCAATATTTTTGTTAGGCTAGAATTTGAGTTTAGATGTAGATAGATATTAAAATATCTCCCAAATGGTATATATATGCACTCAAAATAAAAATATTGGCATATCAAAGAAGCTACATGAAAACACTACATTCAGCCGGCTGAATGACCCTTGTCAGCCGACTGAATGCTGTACATGTTCAAAAAATAATAAGAACATTCAGCCAGCTGACTTGGAATATTCAGACGGCTGAATTATACCATTTTTGCACTATTTCTTTGCTGTTTTGATTTTAATCGATTTAGTTGGCTGAAAAGTTTAGTTCAGACGGCTGAATCTTCATAACGGCTAGTTTTTCGAGAGACACTTCATTTTAATGAACATAAACAACTCTTAATTCAAGAGTTGCTTCCGTATCTTTTCATTGCTATCTTTTATGAACGAATACAACTCTTAATCTCTATAAATAGGCATGAATTCCATTATTTTGATAATCAATTCTTATTCTTATTTCTAATCTATCTTGCTATTTTAACTCTAAGGATTCAATACTTAAAAACTTCATTCTGATCACTTGTTCATTCAAGAATACTTCACTGGTGAAATAATAAGCTTCCTATCTTCATGAATTACATGATATACCACAAAAGAGAAGATTATAGGAAGAGTGTACTCTAAAGACTTATCCGTGCTATTAAAAGAGCATATTCAGTCAGATAATTTTCTGTATTATTGAACCCCTGTTCGTTTGCTCAGGCGGTTGAAGTCCTATTCTGTTGCTTAGGCGGTTGAAGTCCTGTTCAGTTGCTCGGGCGGTGTAATACAAGTTCCTCTAGGTTAAGTAAGGGTTGATAGTTAAATTCCAAAAGGAGTCTGGGACTGGACGTAGAACGGGAAGTTCGAACCAGTATAAAAATCTCTGGTGTCATTTACTTTATTACTTTACCTTTACATTTACATTCCGCATAAGTAGACAGTGTATTTAATATTCCATATTACACGATCGTTAGTCCCTTTCACAATTGACAGCTATGACGCCAATTATAGCATAGGCAGCTTTCCGCACTGAGGTGTAGATCTAGTCAAGACTCCCCGTCTTCGGAATGATATTGTGCTAAATGATGTGCACGACGAGACGGGCCACCAGTCGCAAATTGTCGGTCCTCCAATCACCGACATTTCCAGAAAAGATCCGCTAAAGAATATCAGGGTCAGTCATCTCAACATCATCCAAATATGCGCCTACTGCAGATATCTCCAAAATTCCTGCAAGATCATCATCTGACTTCTCAATCCGAGCTACCTTCACCTCGGACTCAATATAGCTTTTACCATCATCGAAATTCTATGCCACCTGTGCATCGAAAAGATGGACGCGACACAGGTAATATTCTCGCTCATAAGTCTTGAAGTGGAGGATAGGTGCAAGTCCTGCCATGACGAAAAGCTCTTCAAGCCCGAGAGCGGCAAAATCTCTGAACTTCAATGGTCGTCCATGAAGGAAATCAAAGTCCTCTGTTCCAAGATAGGTGGCGATTTTTCACTTGCTCTGGCCAAGCCAAGCGGCTTCTTACGGAGTGAGGCCTGGATGAGAGAGGAAGAGCCACCAGTACGTGGCGGTGCTATGGGCTGAGAGGCGGTTATAAAATGGAGAAAAGGGTTTAGATCTAGAGTAGTGGTAGGGCAAGATCTAAAACGCAACGATATTTGGCGTAGGTTGGTGGAGGAATGGAGGAGAGAGGCCTTGGTTAAGAGGAGGAAGGGGAAGGTGGAATTGGGTTCGGCTAAAAATTGGAGAGGAGGAAGAGATTGAGGGGGTGCGGCTGGTGAAGGTTTGGACGTGACTTATAATCACGTTCTAGGTTCAAGTTCGGCCCGAATCCACCAAACGGTCGGCCGCTACTAGGTCAATCGGCCAACCGCTACGGTCAACTACTTGGTCGACCGCTAGCCCAGATTTGGGCTTGGCCTAAACCTAGACCCAATAGGGCCGGTTAAATTAATTAATATTCTTATAACCGTTCCACATACCATCTTCAGCTTAACCCATCCAGAAAAATTCTACCTTCTATACGACGGTATCCACCTTACCATGTAGATCCTTCCTTGGCAAGATTGCGATAGCCTCAGCAAAACTATTATGACCAACAACACTTCCAAAAACCCAAAAATATTCTAGCTACTATTTAATGCCTACTTCGCATGGAAAAGCTGGTGGGTTTAATAACACTTCAAACAACATACCCCAAATTAAATTGGACGGCATTCCTATTTTGTCAATACCTTAAAGAGGGAAAATATAAAAACCCTTGGTTTTATAAACTTAAAAGTCAAACTTATATATATAAATATCTCATGGTTTACAAATACCTTTTTAAAACACAAATTTCCCAAATTGGAAAACTATTTTCTTGCCAAAAATCAATATCAAGCCTTTACTGATATATACATATATATATACTTACAAATATTTAAGGATTAAAAGAATTAATCTTTTATAAAATGAAAATCTCTTAACATGACCAACTTAGTGGTATACGTGTTTCTTTGAAAATTAAAATTCCAAAATTTTCCTAAAACAAAATTTTTGAAATAAGTTCTTGGGGAAAACATTCTTTGAAAACCCCTTTTCAAAAAATCTAAGGCATTTCCAAAATATTTTTTTTTTAAATTCTCTCATAGGTTTTTAGACTAAGGAATTGACATTAATTATTCAAATAAAAATCCGGTTTGCCATCAAAGAGGTAATCAATCGATGCACCCTAGCAAAACTTACTTTCGGACAATTGCAACATACATAATCTAATTTCCCATTCATCTAGAATAATTGTGTGTCTCCGATAGGAACTCAAAGTCCAAAATCACAAGGTAGCTAGAATCTCAATCGTCAAGTCGAACACCTCCAGTCTCCGAGATTCAGTCTTATGTCGTACTCACGCCCTTCATCAATAGCACTTTAAGCATCGCTAGCACTCTGTGGGGTACTTCGAAGTTGGTATGAAAATCTTAGCTCTAAGATATTTCCAACTCATAGTTACATTGCCCATTCCTTGGGAGTGGAACTACAACTACTTCTATAGTCGAAACTCTTAGAATCTAGCGTAAGAATATAATATTACTAGATAGGAAAGTACGAATACGTTCTCTCAATTTACATTAATTCCTCCGATCCACTAATCTAGAGCTCTGATAACAAATGTAATAACCCGAACCTTAATGGGACCAAATTTCGACAAAAAATGAAACCTAAGTCCATCAAAGCATAGATCGTTGGATTTGGTACCTGCAAATAAGCATAAGCATTATCAAAGATTGGTAGAAATCTAAACTCATAATGGCAACAACAATAGGATAAGAATACTGACAATGACTACTACCTTGGAACTGAGGGTATTCCTTGGATAGAAGATTTTCACATCAGCATCGAGCATGAGAGAAAAAAGACTCTCTAACAATAGAGCACATCCAGCTCCAGTAAGCTGTTCCTCTAAATCTATCCTGTGGGTTGTAATGTGGAGGGGGTCAGAACAACGTTCTGGTGATTGGAAAAATATAAACTGTCCATAACATAAACTTATACCGATAGATTTCCATTTAATTGTTATGTCCATCAAAGTTAGCGATTCTAATCTAACCTTGCATTGCACACACAATTATACACTTATCCCTTCCCAAGGTACAAAATATTAATGAAGCCATATCAACCACCCAATTCTTCCAAATCCATTAGCCACTTAATACTTCTAAATATGAAGTAGGCTTCTATAATACTTTTAAAAAGAGAAATTGGTAGACTTTGTCATTTACGACCTTAATTGAGGTAGACCCTATCACTTAAGACCTATTCCTAATGTGGTTTCCTAACAATGTTGTCAATGGTCAGTGGGTCCTATCTACAAGACCTCTAACCACTATTTAAGGTTTCTGACATTTAATGTCCAACTATTACTGCATCAATCGTCGATAAAATCATAGTCATGTAATAAACAGTACCCATGCCTTTTAATAACTTTTAATTAGAAAATAGGCAGACTCTTGTCATTTAAGACCTTAACTAAGGCAGACTCCATCATTTAAGACCTATCTCCAAGGCATGTTCCTAAATGGTACTATTATTATTTCGACTTTAGTAACGTAAGAGACTGTACCCAAGCCGCTTAATACTTCCCAATGGAAAAAAGGAAGACCTCGTCAATTAAGACCTAATTCCAAAAGCGTGCTCCTCAATGGTACTATCTAGCTGTCATTGCTTGGAAATCTCATTGGGCTACTTAATACTTCTTTTATAGGAAAGAGGAGGACTTTATAGTCACTTAAGACCCCAAACCTAAAGTGAAACCTTCCCGAGATATCCACTCTCTCTTTAATTATAAATATGGCATCTCAGTAAGTTACTTCTTTCGGTAAGAAGGTGGACCCTTCAGCCAGAAGTAAACCTTTTTTAGAGACATCCTTATTTATTTATTTATTTGGAATCTCACTAGGTTACTTAATACTTCCGTTTAGGAGAGAGGCGGAGCCTTTAGCCACTTAAGACCTCAAACCAGAAGCGAACCACTATGGAGATATCCCTCACCATTCCTGATTCCAAATTTGTACCATTTAATACTTTCCAATTAAGAAAGCAAACCCCATCTGTCACGTCGTCATGGGTCGTTGGATAAGTGATATCTCACATGAGTAGTAAGTACACTCGACTGTTGGTAGCCTCAAAGTGAAGGGTGGTCTTCCATCGAGTGACTCTACCAACCTCGCATCACTAACCCACTAAGTCCAATTAGCCATCCTAAGTCTTTATTTTTATTAGCTTAGGTAGACATTGGACTTAGCTTACTAATTCCCTTTTTATTTAAGGCAATAAGATTTACCTTAAATATTTAACTACCCATAAATCTCCATTAAATGCTCATAAATGTGAATTTGCCCATAAAATCCTAAAGGACATTTCCTAAGACATTTATGTATGATTACTAATTTCAAATCAATTACCTTTTATATCTATTCCATTTTTATTAGTCTTATTAATCCATTTACCTTATTAATCTATTGAAATTCTACATTTATTACCATTTATTGGAGTTACAACCTTTTAAATTCTTTTCTTATTAGTTAATTATCCTAAACGCGAATATTGCGCACAAGCGTCGTTATTAGCTTTTTATTTAATTATTATAAGTGCAGTAATTACGTATAAATATTTATTTTTATTAAATATGTTTTAGTTATATATCATCACTAGATTATACTTTTTCCATGTTAAATTGTTGGAATCATGTCTAAAAAGATTATCCGTTATAATTTCCATAAATTAGTCCAAAATAAAAGATTTAACTTTAAAATATGAAAGATTACATCGTTTGAAATTACGAGGAATAATCATTTCGTTTTATTACTGAAATAGAAAGTTTAAAATACAATGAATTCATACTTTACAATGCTAAATCAATTTATAAACAAGAATATGTAGGCGATATTTATTATATTTGGATCATATTCAATTTGTTGTCTACAACTCTTATACAATTATCTAATTAGGCATAAAAATCAAATAAACACCAACGGGGTAATTTTCATATTATAACAATCTATAAAAATTCGAACTCACCTTTTTAAAAGCGATCCAAATCTCCAAATCTGAAGTAGAACCTTTGATTCACCTCCAAATCCTTTACAATCCAAGAGATATGTATAAAGGGTATATACATACATTAGAATTATAGATCTGAGAAGAGATTTGAGATTGGGAGAGAAAATAGATACAAATATATAAATATATAAATTATCTCAAATACATATATGGTTGATTCTCTTCTCTTCTCCTTTTTATTAGATTTCTACTCTTCTCCAATTTGTATGAATATAATACAAATATCTTATCTTTATAATTTAGAAAGAAGGTGGAGAAGAAGAAGAAATGGCAGAGCCTCGCTACTGCTTTTAGAAAAATATGAGAAGAGAAGGGAGGGCTGGGCCTGAATTTATATGGGCTAGAATCAACCGGAACCGTTAGATCAAAATATATTAAATTCGGTTCATTGCGACCTAGGTTTACTGGAGCAGCCAGGTTGCCACTGATCGACCGCCCTTGGATGACCAGTCAACCGCTAGGTGTCGATCGTCCCCATTGATGGTTCGGCATGTGGGTCCGGGTAAATAATATAAAACCGTTAATTATTTAATTATTTTCGTTCTGAATTCGTTTTCCGTCGGTAACTTCTTCGTTTGACCTCCGGTCGCAAACTCCAAATATGAAAGTTGCTTAGAATTTCGCCACGAGCATAATGGTGCAAGTTTCATGGTTAAATTCCATCGCTTGCACAAATTCTACTTTTGAAACCTAATTAACTAACTAACAAATTAAATAACTAGCGCCAAATTACAGGGTGTTACAAATAGCCAGCTAATTCAAGAAAACCTTTTATCTCGGTCACTGTCTCGGGTCTCTTCCAATTATTTACAACTTCAATATTAGCTGGATCCACAAACAACCCATCATCTGAAAATACATGACCAAGAAACTTCACTTCTTTCTTCCAAAAATGACACTTCAAAACTTCGCTTTTAGTTGAAGCCGCCTCAATGTCTCAAGCACTATTCTAAGATAAATCTCATAATCTCTTTCATCCTTAGAATATATCAAAATGTCATTAATGAACGCCAACATGAACATACCCAAGTGCTCTCGGAAAATTCCACTCATCGATTCCACAAGAAAGCAGGCGCAATCAATCGAATGGTAAGACTAACAACTCATACGAACCATATCTCGTTCGAAATGTTGTCAAAGATATACTGTGCTCTACCACCCTCAGTTAATGGAACCCTGTCGCCAAATCCAACTGGAAAAATACTTTGGCTCCACTTAACTGATCAAATAAACCTTCAATTCTCGGTAAAGGATATCTATTCTTTATTGTCTTCTCATTCAGCTTACGATAATCAATCCACAACCTCAATGACCCATTTGGTTTCTTCACAAACAACACGGCTGCTTCCTAAGGCTAACTGCTTGGTCTAATAAAACTCTTTCCTTTTAAGTCCACTAGCTTCACCTTTACCTCTTTCATCTCAGTAGGTGTCATCCTGCTAGGTGGTCTACTAACGGGTTCAGCTTCGGGTATAATGTCAACTCTGAACTCAATAGCTATCCTCGGTGGTAATCCTGTAACTCTTTCAAAAACATATGACTCAACTCATCTTCCACCTCTGTTGTACCCAATAAAGCACAAACATCTAAACTCGAATTCTCAATCGAGTATATAATTCGATCATTACTATTAGAGTATTTTAATGATATTTTCCTCTTTTGATAAAATATCCTAGAATCATATTTTATCAACCAATCCATACCCAAAATAATCCCAAAGCCCGCAAAATCAAACACAAACAAACTGCAAACAAAAGTATGGCTTAACAACTCAAATTCTGGAGGTCACATCTCATCCCAAGTGCTGCATACCCTCCTATTTGATTCATGACCATTAAGGAAGTAACGAGGTATGATGGTTCTAAATCTAATAAATCTACCAAACATTGAGAGACAAAAGAATATGATGCCCAAGTATCAAATAATACTCTAACAGGTAGCCATGAATCAATAGTGTACCTCCCATCACAGCTTTCCCTTCTCCTCTGCTGTTGCCCAAGAAGACGATGGCTCCAAAGTAAAGGCCTTTTCTTTTACCGCCTTGGCTGCTTTTAGATATTTATTCTTATAATGCACCACCTGGTTTCAGTTATAGCACTTCATATTCTTCTTTCCCACAATAATCTTACCATTATCAGATAGATAGTCATTAGCATAGTGCCCCTTCTTATCATACTTGTAACAAATGATATCAGTTTTCCCTTTCTTGTCAGCTCCACCTTTCTGAGTTCCCTTTCCCTTTAATAACTTTCTCTTGTTACTTTGAGAATTCTGGCTTCCACATGCTGATCCTTCCCAAAAGTTGAAAGCATCTCCTCGTTCCTTATAGCCATCTCCACCACTACATTACATGGATCCTTGAGATGTGGTATAGTCGCCCTAGTAATCTTTGGCCTTAAACACTGGATAAACTTCTCATTCCTCTTGATCACAGTATCAATGGTGGTATATCCATACCTGGATAGCTAATCAAACTTAGTTACATACTCCGGAATAGACATTTCTCCTTGCTCTAATTCCATAAATTTCCTAAGCAAATTTGACCTGGTACCTCCGAGTCTCCGACAAGAACCTCTCTTCAAATCTCCTTCTAAATTCAACCCAAGTCAATTCCTCTACTGGTAAACCTATGGTCACCCCGTTTCACTAGTACAAAGCATCTCACTATAACTGCCTTGATGCCAACCTACTTTTCTTCTCATCGTTCAAAACTATATTTGTAAAAATCCTTTCACAATGCAATAGCGAGTTCTCCACTTCAATAGCAACTTCAGTTCTAAGAAAAGGCTTTCCACCAAGACTGGTGTAATCCTGGCTTAACTTAGCATAGTTGTTGCCAACAAGGACAACGAGATTAGCACCTCCCACATCAACAGCATTCCCACCAGCCAAACCAGCAGCAACTAGAGCTTGCATCATGTTGACAAAGAACTAATACATAGTCTCCATATCTACTTGTGGAGTTGCAGAACCTACATTAACATTAGCGTATTGACCTGGATTCCTTCTGGTGTTGGGCCGAACATTTCCATTGGTTTTGGTGCTTCCTCCACCTAGATTTACTCTTCTATTTCCTGCTTTCATATCTTACTTTCTCGTAATTTGTATATGAGCCTTAATAAGATACAGAAGAATGGTCTAAGAGAGAGGGGAGAATACATACTTATATATAGCAAATAAAAGTATGTTACTATAGCGTTATCCCATACCCCAATCTTAATCTCATATTTATTGGATTATGTTTTCAAAAACCTTTAATCTTTTAAATTTATACATAAACTATGCTTTGATACCAACTGTAACATCCCCCATTTTAAGGTCCAAAACTAATTGCTACAGATACTGTAGTCATCCATAGTGTTAATTTCCGATGATAAACTGGGGCCATGCTAATCATATCCATAATATCAGAAGCACATGAATATGAAAATTTTTCAAACACATTTTCAGTAACAAACTTTCACATTTCATTTCATAAACAAAATTTCACATTCATTACATGATCCCATTCGATCCCACGATTAGAGAAAATATAATTATTACAAAATACTCCAAGAGCGACATATGAAGATGCCCCCTTGGTTGATCAAAGTTTGATACTTGACAGTTATAACTTCTATCATTACAATTATTTAGACAAAAATAACACAGTGAAAAATAAAACCTCATATTAATAGTTAGCTTGCACGTCTTTGGAAGCTTATTCGTCTACCTTGGAAAACCCGAAAATCCTTACTCTCGACCTACTCAAATGAACACCCAAGAGTTAGGGGGAAAAAAATTCGGGTCAGACAAAAAGTCTGGTGCAAATAATAACCTACCATCTCTAACCAAAATAGATATCTAATGAGATCACGCCGCAAAGCGGAACGGATTTTCCCTTTACTAGTATATTAACCAATTATGTTAATCAAATTTTATGCACCTACAACCATAATGGTTAGAATATAGTAAAATAATCAATTGCAGGCATGCAACATGAGGAGTCTAACTAATCTGTCTTCATACTTTTATACATTCCCTTACCTCATCCAAAACCATATAGCAGATTACCCATCCTAATTTTAAAATATCCATCAAATTTAAATAACTATCCGTCTAAATTTAATCTGAACATTCATCTTATATTTATGTGGACTACCTATCTCACATATAAACATTATATTGATTATCTATCCCAGGCCATATGGACTACCCATCACACATCGTTTATATATCTAAAATTATGTGGACTATCCATCACACATGTTTCATTTATTTTTAAATTTTATGGACTATCCATCACACATATAATAGTTTTCCTAGGATGACCATGAACCCATCAGGAACAATATAGAGACTATCCATTTTAGGTATTATGTGAATTATCCATCACACATCTTATAGTTTTTCTGGGATGACTATCAATCCATTAAATATCAATTCATAATTAGAATGTAACATTGTTCTCCCAACTGCTCAACCTATGTCTATCGGTATCCCCAATTAAGTTTTCAAACTCTTAAACTTATGGCATATTGAAAATAATATACATTAGTATCCCTATTGAAGTTGTCGAACTCTTAAATATATGGCCCGTCAAGCCATCAATATAACAATTCAAAATAGAAAGCTTATAGCATCCATGCCATCATAAATGATATTGAACCTATATTCGAGATTCGAAAACAAAACTCTGATTTTATAAAGTATAAAGCTATAATATCAAAATCTTAAGGTAATTGACTTTCTTAAAACATAAGCTATCTCGCCTTTAAAACATACTTTTGGTTTGCAAAAGAAAACAAGGCTTCTTGGCCTACAAAGCATCAGTTTCGAAATAAACGAGCCATGGCATCAAAGCCGCATAACTTGGTTGCCAAAAACAAGGAAAACATATGATGTCGAAAATATGGTACTTCGGCTATTATGCCGCAAAACGTAGGATGTCGGCAATGGAAACTTACGACACAAATCTTCAAAATATTTAGGTCAAAATCATGGATTCTTAAAAATAGAGGTGATAAGAGATTTCAAGTAAAATAGTAAGGGATGTCGCACTTTAGAAAAATGAAGTAGAGCTCCGAAATCAATTTCGAATCTCTTCACCCATGATATGCCCGTGATGCCCCACCCCGAGACCCATATTAACAAAGAGTATTACTAAGTAATACTGTCTGCTAATGCGGAGAATAGGGCTGGTTAGGAGCGACCATCCATAGCATTGTCTTAAACATCTATTAAATAAGTCGATTTGGTGCTTCATTTTTTTTCATTCTAAAGTGGATCGACATATTCAATAAATGCTTAATACAAAGCTATGGTGGCTATAGGATCTATTTATAACAAAACACAATATAGATAACACAGATCACAGAACAAAAAACACAATCGAATACATACATATACATCAGATATAATAAATAGTGTCAGAAGTGGTATTACAACCACAATATATACATACATCAGTCCCATAAAAGAATACACATAAGTATGTCATACAACAAAGTAACTACACAAAACTATGCGACTAATCCAAAAGGCAGATAGATGAGTCCAAAGTGAACAGCTAAGCAAAACCCCAAAAGACCTAACCTGCAACTCGATCTAACTGGAGTATATAAAATACACGGGTCATTCTAGCTTAAACAACTGATTAACATATATAAGATGAAGTATGATATAAGGATAAAAGGGTAACGACTATTCTCAAATGAGAAGAAATAATATGAGTATGAGCTAAGTATCAAATCATAAGGGTCTTAAGTGAGTAATTACTAAATAATCATCAATAATCAAATCAAGTATCCACAAATTCATGCCTCGTATCATCGACAAGATCGATAGCCAATATAATGGCTATCTCCAACAATATCCCCTAAATAGGAGATTACAAATCTCAAAATTCCCAAAATATAGCAACCTGAATCACAATATAATAAAACTCGACTTCGAGTTCAAAACACCATATGCAATCACCGTATAATAAAGGTGATAGCACTCAGGCTATATAAGTAAGCCAACAAAGGCGATTATGGTGAAAACATATAAAAACGTCATCAAAATTCTAGAAATCATCACAAAGAAATCTAGAAAACACAATATAAGGAAAGGATTCAACAGTCCAAAATGTAGCCCAACAGCAATAATAAATAGGACCCAATAGTCCATAGGATGGCCCAACAACCTGCCAAGTACCTATGCATAAGAGACCCAATAGTCTCTTTAGGACCCAACAGTCCATAGATAGCCAAACAGCTGTATATACGCACATAGGACCCAACAGTCCATAAGCGACCCGACAGTCTAAGTACTGGCAATCACTCGTGAATGTGTCACAAACTCCTAAAGAGGAATCCAAAAAGTGATAATAGTGTGTCACATACCACATGATCTCACTTAACAGTTTCCTAACTGATAGTCAATGCCACACTAGAAAGCAGTAAAAATATTTGCGTCATCTCATCGACAAACACGACCCGAAGGTCAAAACATTCAAACAGACAAGTTAGGAATTAACCGAAAAGGTAAACGCACGTGTCCCATACCACGTGCTTTACCGAATCGTTTAATTCTCCTTCTCATTCGCTCGAATAGTGCAAAAACGTGTATTTTTATATATAGAAAACAAATTATTATAGGAAACAAGCTTTTAAAACTATTTTCAAAATTGTTTGCAAAATAACTTTTGAAATTCTCTTATTATAGAGAATAAACAATTTTATTAGCTTTAAAGTAACTATAAATATTGGAAAATATTTATTTTGAAAGCTAAAAAAATCTTTCAAAAACTGTTTAGAAAGCACGTTCAAAGAAACAACAAAAATTCAATGAAATTATTCATAAAATCGTCATACGAAAATCTCCTAAAAACTCACCAATCCGAAATACGAATAAGTGGTAATATCGGCTCTTCTACCTTAGGATCAAGCCGATCAAATACATCGAAAAGAAATCCACGTAAAACAATTCAAATGTTCAGCCGAAGCAAAACATGCTCCGATTCAAAGTTCCTAGCAAATTTTCAACTAGTTATTGAGGTTTAAAACCATTGAAATTTTGCATTCATAGAGTTCAATAACTCTAATTTAAATATAAAAAAGAACGGATACAATCGGACAAGAAACGAGAGAGATATAATCTCTCAAAGTTGAACTCACAGCCAGATTTCACTGTCAACTGCTGGAGCAAAACATGCTCCAATTCAATGTTTGACATCATGTTTCTATAGACTAAAGAGGTCGGAATGACCTAAAATTTGCATGCATAAAGTTCAACAACTATACTATAAGCTGAAATAAGAATCACACAATTTGGAAAAAGTATGGTAAAGTTATGATCTCTCAAAGTTGAAACCAGGCAGTGATTTCACTGTAAAAATCTGGGCAAAAATATGCTCCGAATCAAAGTTCGGCAGCATATTTCTATAGGCTACATAGATCTAAATGACCTAAAATTTGTTATGCCTAATGTTTAGCACTCATACTTGAAACTGGAAAAAGAATCATGGAATTTGAACAAGCTATGAGAAAGTTATGATGTCTCAAAGTTGAACCCAAGCAGTGAAAACACTGTAAAAATCTGGGTAAAAACATGCTCCGAATCAAAGTTTGGCAGCATATTTATATAAGCGAAAAGATCAAATTTGGTGCAAAGAGTCGAGCTTTGGCTTTCGAATGGCTTCAAGAGGCTTCAACAACCTAAGAATTAAATGTACACAGACATGCAATGCCAAAACAAAGTTACAAACAATCAAATAGTCTTCAAAACTGAAATTTGATGAAGGAATTAGGTTTAGAAGTTGATTACCTGTCTAAATTGACTTAATTTGATAGCAAGAATTTGATGAAAATTTGGAGATTTTGGTTTTTACTTTGAAAGAGGAAAGTGGGTTTCTTTGTTTTGTTTCTGTTTACTGTAAAAGAAAGAGATGAACGTACACTTGAGAAGAAAGAGTTTACTACTTCAGGCTAGTGCATGATAATAGGCTTAGACCCAAAACCAAATTAATTAACTAAAGAAAATCAAATTTTCTCTTAAATACACAAATACACTTATGTCAAAGCCAAAACAGTCTATTTTCTCAAAGTTTCAACACAATAAATTTACACAAACATATTTTCATGTTTGATAAAACATTTTACCACAAATAAAAAGATAATTTTGTTATAAAAATATTTTTATTATCAAAAACTCTTATTTTTAAATAAATAACCAATTTACACCAATATTTACATAAAACACCATTTTCAACACCAAAAATTATACAAAAACTATTTTCTTGCATAATAAAATCCAATAATTCATTCTAGCATCATTTTATAACCAAAACTTATTTTTAAACAAAATTTCTCTTTTTTATTTATAATATACAACATATTAAATCAAATACTTCCTTTAAAAAAATCAATAAATCTAACATTTGGCAATAATTACAAGAATTATTGCATTTTCTCATATTAAAATCATATTTCACTCATATTTCTCACAAAAAACCAAGATAAAGTTTTAAAACTTTATTCTCACATTTTATTTCTAAATCCATTGTTTATTTAAAATAGACAATTTTAAATCTCTAATTAATTTTTATTTTATAATATTAAATTATAATTACCGTTATAATTTAATATTACAGGTAATCATCTAAACCAGGGTTGTTACAGACTCCCTCCTTATAAAAATTGTGTCCTCGTAATTTCTAGAGAAACTGTATTAAAAAAAAATTACTTCATCAAGCAAAATAAATTAAATAAGTTTGAGTTGAGAAATTCTCAGTAGTGATAAAAGAAGATAGCAATCCAGGATAAGACTGCTCGATAGATTTTCTGGTTTTCCAAGTACAGTCGTTGGGATTAGCAGACCATTGAACCTTCATGGGCGGGATGTCCTTATTTCGAAGGCGTCTCACCTCCGAAGCAAGAACACGAATAGGATGCTGCTTGATAGATAAGTCTGGTGAGATCTCAAGCTCTTGCAGATCAGGTGAATCAATAACAGAATCAGAATCTCGAAGGCACTTCCGAAGCTGTGAGACGTGAAACACGTCATGAATGCTAGATAAATGTGTTGGAAGTGAAACTCTATATGCAATAGGGCCAATACGTTCGGTAATGGGAAACGGTCCTATAAAGTGAGGAGCCAATTTCCCAGTCCTACTGAAATGCATCACCCCTTCAGTTCACGGATATAGACGAGATCACCAATAGCGAACTCGAGAGGCTTCCTATGGTTGTCCACGTAGGATTTCTGACGGCTCTGTGCCTCTTTCATTCTCTGACGGATAAGAATAATCTTCTTTGAAGCTTCATGAATCGAATCGGTGCCTAAAATCAGTCTCTCCCCAGATTCTAACCAACAAGAAGGTGATTGGCATGGCCTTCCATATAAGGCTTCGAAAGGAGCCATACCAATACTGGACTAAAAGCTGTTGTTGTAGGAGAACTCAACAAGCGATAGGTGGTCCTCCCAACTACCACCAAAATCCAGAATACATGCACGGAGAAGATCCTCTAGAATACGATTCACTCGTTCAGTCTGTCCATTAGACTATGGGTGATAGGCTGTGCTGAAATTAAGCTTTGTTCCCAAAGCTTGCTGAAGACTCTGCCAGAAATGACTCGTGAAGAGGGGATCACGGTCACATACAATAGAACTAGGAATACCATGCAATCACACGATTTCCTTAATATAGAGCTTAGCTAGTTGAGAAGCTGTGCTATTAGACTTAATAGGAATGCAATGGGCGGACATGGTAAGGCGGTCCACAACAACCCAAACACTGTTATGGCCCGATCTCGAACGAGGTAGCCATCGATGAAATCCATGGAGATCTGATCCCATTTCCACAATGGGACCTTTAATGGCTGAAGAAGACCACTGGGTCGCTGATGCTCGGCCTTGATAAGTTGACAAGTCATGCAATTACTCACATAAATTGCCACATCTCGCTTCATGTCTTCCCAGTAATAAAGGCGTCTCATGTCGACATACATCTTGCTACTGCCGGGATGAATAGTATACTTAGAACAGTGACAATCAGCTAGAATGTCCCGTCTAAGCTCTGGAATAGATGGCACGACTAATCGATTCTTCTTACGAAGACAACCGTGAATATCGATGCTGAAATCCCTCATCTCAATATCATCGTGGGATTCAGACTTACACTTCTGAATAAGAGCAGAGATACCAGAATCTTGCCGCTGAGCCTCGGCAATCCGATCTAATAAAGTAGGATGAGCTTCCATGCTGAATAATAGAATAGGAGAGTCTGAAGTAGAAGCTCGATCTCGAATATCACAAGAATATAGGGTCTCTAAAGCTTTCCACTCTGCAAACATCATGGAAACAACAGAGGATTGCTTTCGACTCAAAGCATCAACTACTCGATTCCCCTTGCCCGGGGTATACTGAATATCGAAGTCATATGAAGTAAGAAACTCGATCAAACGCTGCTGACGCATGTTGAGCTCTTTCTGGGTGAACAGATACTTGAGTGACTTATGGTCAGTGTAGAGAGTAAAATGTTTACCCAATAGATAAAGGCGCCATATCTTCAATGCGAAGATGACAGCGGCAAGCTCAAGATCATGGGTAGCGTACCGAACCTCGTTCGGACGTAATTTCCTTGAAAGATAGGCAACTACCTGGTCCTTCTGCATAAGAACGGCACCGAGGCCACAATTACTGGCATCGGTATAAACAATAAGATCCTGATTCCCTTCGAGAACCACACGAATAGGAGCATTAGTGAGAAGCTCCTTCAATCTCTGAAATGAAGCTTCATACTTATCAGACCGGATAAAACGAACGCCTTTCCTAGTAAGGCTTGTCAGAGGAAGCATAATATGGAAAAAGTCTTTAATGAATCGATGGTAAAATCCTGCCAATCCAAGGAAGCTACGAATCTTCGAAATGGTCTCAGGCCTCTTCTAGTTTTGGATGGCTTCTATCTTAGAAGGATCGATCGAAATGCCCTTAGAAGATACGACATGGCCTAAGAACGTGACTTGCTTTACCCCAGAAATGGCACTTAGAGAATTTTGCTTTGAGTTGATGTTGTTGAAGAGTACTTAAAACAATTCTCAGATGAGAGGCATGATCAGCTTCCGACTTAGAATACACAAGAATGTCATCGATGAACACAAGGATGAACTTATCGAGATATTCTCAGAATACTCGATTCATAAGGTTGACGAAGTAGGCAGGAGCGTTCGTCAAACCGAACGGCATGACGAGCCACTCATAAGATCCATATCGAGTGCGGAATGTTGTAAGTTGAATGTTGTCTTCTACAACTCGAAGCTGATGAAATCCTATGGCGAGGTCAAGCTGGGAGAAGACCTTAGCGCCACTCAACTGATCGAACATATCGTCGATCCTACGCAATGGATACTTGTTCTTGATGGTCAACTCATTAAGCTTGCGATAATCGATACAAAGCCTAAGAGTGCCATCAGACTTCTTCACGAATACCACCGCGGCTCCCCACGGTGATGAACTAGACTGAATGAACCGTTTAGCTTCAAGCTCCAAAAGTTGCTTCTTGAGTCCCTCATTCTCTTTTGTAGACATCCTCATAGGAGGACGACTAACTGGCTGTGCTTCTAGAACGAGATCAATGCGGAACTCGATGGCCCGCTTGGGTGGCGAACCTGAAACAGGCTCAAATATATCAGGGAAATCACAAACTACTGGAATCTGAGACACATCATCAACATCGTCTCGAGATTTAAGAGAAAATAAAGAAACTTCAGAATCATGATCGACGTCCCGAAGAATAAGAGACAACTAAGTAGGCGAGTCAGGATGTCGAAGATATAAGACTCTCTCAGAACAAAGAATTCTGGCATCGTATCGAACTAGCCAGTCCATACCCAATATCATATCAAATCCAAGAAAATGAATCACATGTAAATTCGCACGGAATGAAAAACCACAAAT
The DNA here is from genome assembly GCA_030737815.1 of Allium fistulosum. Classification (NCBI taxonomy): domain Eukaryota; kingdom Viridiplantae; phylum Streptophyta; class Magnoliopsida; order Asparagales; family Amaryllidaceae; genus Allium; species Allium fistulosum. Next base: position 1,460,952,805 of record CM060903.1, read on the forward strand.
AAATATCTCGACATTCTCACAAAGCATACTAAGGGTTGCAGATCCCCCGATGGGATTCACAATCCTCAGTGAAGTAACCAAGCAAGAAACATCTGACTGAAAAACATCAACAACCTCCTTCGATACGAATGAATGCGACGCACCCGTATCGAAAAGAACTCGAATGGATCGATCATGAAATAGTATGGAGCCTTCAAGAATAGAAGGAGTAGTACCTATAGGCTAAGAAGATCCACCTGAAGCTTCCACTACATTGAGCTTTCCAGAACGAGTACCCTTAGAAGAGTTAGGGCACTTAGAAGACCAGTGTCCTTTTTTCTTGCAATGACGACAAATAATAGGCTTAGGACACTCCTTAATAAAATGATCATATGCACCACAATTGAAACAAGACTTGTGAGTAGGAGGAGCTGCACCAGAATGAGAACTAAAAACATGAGGCTTCTTCTTCTTCTTTGGAGGAAAGGATTTGGATCTCCGAAAGGGAAACTTCTTCTTATTTGGATTCTTTCGAACCTCGGCCACATCACTACTATCCCTTTCTTTCTCGACGGCTTCGAGGTGAAGCGCCGAATCAACAAGCTCCTCGAATGAGAGCTTAAGCTAGAGCATAAGTGACTTCTTCAGATATTTCTTCAATCCAGAAACAAACTTCAAATTCTTCTTATAAGGAGTGCTAATGAACTCGAGCCCATATTTGGATAAGGACTCGAAAGAAGATACGTATTCTGAAACAGATAATTTTCCTTGCTTCAACTCAAGGAAGCGACTGGCGAGAAAAGCCTTCTCGGATTCTGGCATGAACTTGAGCTCAAACCGCTCTTTGAAATGCTGCCAAGTGAGGGTGGACTCGTCCATCTCAGCGATAAGGAACTCGTACCAGTCAAGTGCATGTTCTTGCAACATACTCGATGCTACAAGTACGTGGTGATGACCAGAAATCTCCATGCGAGTAAATATGCGCTCGCATGTTCGGAGCCAAGCCTGAACCTCTAAAACGGACTCAGAGCCTTTGAAAGGCTTGCCACCAAGGTGGGTGAAGTCGCTGCACATACGTGCAAATGCGGATTTGCATAGAGGAGATGAATGAGCTAGAGCCGAAGGCTGAGTGCTCCTGATAAGCTCGAAAATCTGATCGGTCGACATATAAACCCCTTCGGGACGAGAGCCACTGGACGGCCTCACCTCCGAAATGCGACCTCTTCCTCTTCCAGCCATGAGCTGAAAGTTAAGATAATATTGAATTATTCACAGGGGAAGATATTATCAATTAAATTAATTAAATAAGGAATACTACGGAATTTAAAATTACATTCCTAGACATATTCCCACTTATCTACCCTCGAAGGTCGCGAAAAGGTTAAGGTCAAGATTAGAATCGACTTCGATTGGGGATGATTTTTCTACTTATATTATATTTGATGTATAATAGTATGTATACTATTCTGTGTTTTTTACATTTTGTTCTGAATTCAGCTCTGATACCAAGCTGTGACGCCCCACCCCGAGACCCACATTAACAAAGAGTATTACTAAGTCTGCTAATGTGGATAATAGGGCTGGTTAGGAGCGACCATCCATATCATTGTCTTAAACATCTATTAAATACGTCGATTTGGTGATCCATTTTTTTTCATTCTCAAGTGGATCGACATATTCAATAAATGCTTAATACAAAGCTTTGGTGGCTACAGGATCTATTCAGAAAAAAACACAATATAGATAACACAGATCACGGAATAGCAAACACTATTGAATACATACATATACATCAGATATAATACATAATGTCAGAAGTGGTATTACAACCACCATATATACATACATCAGTCCTACAAAAGAATACACATAAGTATGTCATACAACAAAGTAACTACACAAAAACTATGCGACTAATCCAAAAGGCTGATAGATGAGTCCAAAGTGAACAGCTAAGCAAAACCCATAAAGACCTAACCTACAACTCGGTCTGACCAAAGTACATAAAATACACGGGTCAGTCTAGCTTAAACAACTGATTAGCATATATAAGATGAAGTATGATATAAGGATAAAGAGGTAACAACTCTTCTCAAATGAGAAGAAATAATATGAGTATGAGCTAAGTATCAAGTCATAAAGGTCTTAAGTGAGTAATTACTAAATAATCATCAATAATAAAATCAAGTATCCACAAATTCATGCCTCGTATCATCGGTGTAACGTCATGGATTTTTCGTGCTCGAAAATCGACATCCATACTTTACATCGTACTCGAATGCCGTAGATTCGACCGTTCAAATCCGAGTCGCCAGAGCTTATAACACAGTTAAGTATAACAACACAGTGGAAGAAATGAATAATACATTGATATACAACATTGATACAATATCCGATACAACAGAATGATAAAATGAATATCAATATACATCAGAGATATGATACAACAAATAACAGCGGAAAGAAAATAGATAACACCAGCAGCGGATAATCTCCATCTCCAAAGCACCAATCCAGAAATTGCTCGAACTCCCAATAACGATACACCAAGATAAGCAAGTGCAGTCCGATCCAAAGACTGAACTAGCTCCAGAAAATCTACTAATCCCGACTATCTGAAAAATCCAACTCTAGACTGCCCGTGTAGAAAATTTTGAGCACCCAGAGTTTAGGAAAGAAACAATAAACTCTGGATCAGTCATGGGACTGGTGTGAGCAACAAAAACAGTTTATCTTTAAAAACAAATAGCAAGAGAATTTTAAAGTCAATTCGCAATGCTTTTAGAAAATGAAACTACCATAAGACCTCCCACCACACACACAATGCAAACGCAGACTTAGAGGAGATTTCTTCTTATGTTAGTCAAAGATGCTTACTACGCAAAATCAAATCAAATCGTTTTTGATATTATTATTAGTGCATAGTGGAAAACATTTCGAAAGTAGAATATAAATCTTAGCCAGCATAGGTACCATTATATTATGCCTGCTATAGCTGCCTCCTGAGGAGACAGGTTATACAATTGAAATTGAAAAGGGCTCGTATTGTTTCTTTGGATTTCCAACAAATTGTCAGGCCAAGGAACTTCCCATTGCCACATGGAAACGCCTCTGGAAAGACGTCCCGAGAACCTAACCGGATCTCTGCCAACACAAGGCCGGGTTACCCCTAACTGGGTAACTACTGACACGAGTATGCCATCCCCCGGTTGTAACCAACCTTTATCCGGGATCCCGTCAACCAACAACCACAAAGAAATAAATTTGCAGCAACCACATAGGTTAAGTACCCGGGCTCCATACCATGATACCACCTCTATCCAGAAGGAATGTAAATACCCTAAGGGGCGCTACCCCCAATAACCTTGCTGCATCTTTCCTGTTTTGACCATTCCGGGGTGTGAGGTTCGACGAAGTCTCGTCCACAAAGCTACGCTTTGTCACAAAGCCATGCTTTGGGTCAACAGATGATCAAAGTAATGATCATAAAGATAAATGATCAAAAAAATGATCATATCACAAATGATCAAACAATGATCATCACACAGCAACACTCAGCATGTCACATTACCAAATTGGGAGTATATCGCTGATAACCTTCAACTACATAACCTCTGAGCTCGTATGTCTCAAAGAAGGGTGTTAAGCTAAGAGAATAAATTCTCCGCCACCAAACAGAAATGTATTTGAAAGAAATCAGCTTTATATCTCAAAGTGTAATGTCAGACATGTAACCATACAAGTCTGTTCCGGGTTCGAACAGAACCGAAGGCACTTCTTACGAAGCCCTTGCAATCCGGGTATCCACATTCCCGATTGGACTTCCCATCACTTAGGAAATCTCTATACCGACGCGACTCAGTGCAGAGACAATCGACGAGTTATCCTTTCGTTCTCGTGAATATCCGGTCTTCACCACCGGTCTTCAATTGCTATCCATATATGACGTATCATTATTCGGAATGGGTTGTATGACACAAAGGTCCTCTCCCGGTTAATCCGAATAATGAGCGCAATATTTAAAAACATATGGATAATAGGATTTCAATTAAGTCACAATTTATTATCCAAAACTTTCTTTTCACATTGTAACGACCCTAAATTTCCGACCCAATTTAAAATTTTAAATTCATCGTTTCAATAAAAATTTTGAAATTTTAAACGATCTCAATTTACGCCCAAACTTTATTTGTGACATACGTCTAGTTAGAAATGGACATAGAAAAAGTTTCGTTGAAAAATATTACAGTAAACTTCGTTCGCGTTTTACTGTATATCAGTCCATATAAAGCTGCATAAAATTTATCTACCAAATCCAAATATTTTTACACAGTCCGCTTGTAAAAATTATTCTGATCAAGATTATGTAATTCGTTTCGTCTAAAACTGTCATCGCCTGCTCCGTTTATGTTATTTTGCAAAACGTACAATTTAAGCGGCATAAGTGCAAATTTTATAAAACCATCGTATCGCAATAATCTGTGTACCGTTGGAAGCGCGTCGTCGCACTGATCAAAACGGTATACTTATTCGTGTTAATCGGAATCAGTCGGAAAGCGTCACGTTAAAATTGACCGTTCCGAACGGACCGGTTAAACAAATTTCAGCCCGAGTTCGTTAGCCCGTTTACAACAGAAATTTGAAATGAATCTCTGGTGTATTTAATTGGGTAGTTGGGAGTTAAGGAATGGCTAGGGAATAGGAGTGGTTGCTTGGTAATAAGTGTGAACGTTTGGGAAAATGAGTAGCTCTGCGGGATACGAAGCAACAAAGTAAAAGTTTATATTCCAGTACCATCCCACTGTTCAAACATTTCATCTTCTCCTCTCTGCATCTCGAAACCTTCAGGTAGCACATTTTTCTTCCATCCTTCTATTTCTTCTGAAACTAAAAAAAAAATAATACAAATGGGAAAGATGCCAACTCACGTCCCAGCCAACCAACTCTTCCATCTTCACGTCTGCAACCCTTCGCACCTCCCATCTCCACTGCCCCTCCCACCACGCAGCATCCAACAGCCTCGACCCACCGCGTCGCTGCCACCTACCAGCACCCAACCCCCTCGTCTTCATCGCCACCTTCAGCCATTCCAAACCCGCCACCGCACCACCCTATCACCGCCTCTCCTTCCCGGCCTTCTGTCCCGTCACCTAAAGCCTCGCCTAAGCCGAGTGTGCGTGCGTGTGTGTGTTGTGTACATGAGCGTCCTGTGATGTGCGGGTGTGTTGGGAATAGATCTGTGTGTGTGTGTTGCCTGTGTGCATGAGTTGGAGATGTGAGTTGGAGGTTGGCAGCACGTAGAGGGAAGTGGTGAGCCGTGTGCATGCTTGGTATGATGTGTTGTTTTAGTTTGGAGAAGTCACGGCTAAAAAAAAAAAAAAAAAGCAAAGAAATGCATGCATGCGTGAGTGGGGGGATAGGTGGAACATGTGATGTATATGTGTTGGGGTGAATGCATAAAGATTTTTTTTTTCATGTGTCAAATACAAATTGCCCTGCATTTTGTTCATACTTTTGTAAAACGTGAGTTGCTGCAAGTAGAGGAAGGATGTATGGGCACGCATGCAAATATTGGGTTGAAATGTTGGTTTGTGTTCTTAAAAAAAAAAAAAAAGAAGAAGAAGAAAAAAAAGGCGAAACTGAGATTTGTAAATAGTTTAGATATTGCGAAAGTATTTACGCAAATTTCTATTGGTCGCCGAAATAGTAACCAGTTTTCTTTGCTTGTTGTTGCAGCAACCGACTGAGCTTTTCGCAGCAGCACCGAATTTTCAGCTCCGTTCTTTTTCCGTCTTCGGTAAGCGCATTTATATAAATTTATAAATTATATACAAACGTTCATTGTATTTATATCGTTTTCTTTTGTCGATATTACAGTGTCCGTTATTCGTGCTGTACCGACTCTTTTCGTGCTTCTTTTGCTTCGTCGTCAAATTTCTTATCTACGAAAGGTGAATTAATTTTCACGACTATATTCTTATGCAAGTTTGAATTGAAAAATGATTGCTATGTGATGTTGAATTGGATGTAAATTGTTATTGTTAAGTGATAAATTAATTGCAAGTTAAAAATTTGATATAGGATGATTAACGATTTAAATGAATTATATATGTCGAATTTGATTGATAACTTGACCCCTTTTATGATGAATATTGATTAATTAAATTGACCCTTAAATTGTTAAGTTAATTGACACGTAGAATTGACAAATTTCACTTTGGACTGTTGAACGTATATTGAATTAACTGTTGTAATTGAAATTGAACGACAAGTGAAACCGTAATGTTATAATCTTTAATCTACTTGAAATGATAGGGTAGATTCTAGAAATAGTTATATTAATTGGCGTAAATAACAAACGCGAATTAATACGATTATTTCGGGATTATTTGAAATTGTTGAATCGTTGTGAATGGATGCTATTGCTTGTTTATTTACTTTGACATCATCCCAGCTATCACACTGCAAGTTCCCTTTGTATGTTTTGATTTTGAATTTAAATGGAATCGGGTTGAAATGATAAATACCCAAACAAATTTTGACTTAGGATAGAAAATTTAAAATAAAACCCGATTGGTCAAATGTTTTGATTTAAATAAAATAAAGTTTTATTTAACGAATAACAATGTTTTGAATAATTTGGAATTTAAATTGGAATAAATGTAAATGTGAATATTTGAATTTGGAACGAATATTAAAGTAGTAATTGACAAAAAGAATATTGTTTAAAATTTAATTATTTAATAATTAAATTTAGAATTATTTGATAATAATTTTTGAAATAATTAATAATTAAGTGTTGAAATTATTAATAATTAACTTTTGAAATTATTAATAGTTAAGTTGTGAAATTATTAATAACGAAGTTTGAAATAGTTAATAATTAAATTCTTAATTTATTAACAATTAAGTTGGAATTATTAATGAATGAGTTTGAAAATAATTAATAATTAAGATTAGAAATTTATTGAAATTTGATGAGATCGAATTTTAATTAAATTGAATTGAATATCTTTATTTAGCGAAATTGAATTATTGAATAAGTGAAACTAAGTTTCTTTAACTAAGTTTTGAAATTTGAAAGAAATTTCTTTGATAAGAAATAGAATGCGCTTTATCGAAACAAATGAAAGATTTGTAACTTAGGGATTTGATTTGTCAAATGAAATTTAAATAAAGTTGTAAACTTTGATAATGAAAATGAACTTAAGAAGTAATGTAATGAATTGGAAATTTAATTGAAATTGTTTAATGATAAATTGATTAAATGAATATAAAATGAAATCGATAATCGAGTTGAATCGTTTTGAACGTTAAATTGTTAAATGATTTTGGAATGAACTTATATACAAAATGCAATGAATATTTGAATTGTTTTAATTGAAACTTGGAAATTGAAATATAGAAATGTTGAAATTGAAATTGGAAAGTTATGAAACGTAATTTTGGGAATTAATTTCGAAAGACTAACGAATTGTCGATTTACGAATTCAAATTGAAATTGAAATGGTTTTGAAATATATTAACGACCAATCGGTGTTACAATCACGAAAGGTTATTAAAGGAACCAGAGTCGGTTTGGGGCATACTCACTGTCTAAACCGGAAACCACTTTAATAACTATACGCGAAGTGATGATCCAGAATGAAGTGGTTGGATTGACGAACGTTGATGATTGAAGAAAGTGAACGATAATGGATAGCCTTGACACTTGTGTCAAATTGGAAATGACTAAAACAGGAGCTGTGCCGGGCCAATGGAGGATTAGCTACCTCAAGTGGACACACTTCTTCGTAAACTATTCTTTTACTTTGTGATTGATTGGTGCGCACCCTTGAATTGGGAGTGTTGTCTCACGGTGTTGCGGGCGCTGCGGCGTTGCGTTCTCACCAGTCCGGATCAGGCGAACGGTAGTATCACTATCTTGGGTATAGCCTCATGTGCCTTGTCATAATTGTATTCCATTTATGCGCGACCACTACGATTTTGATTTGTACCTTTAGTATATGTATTGCCCTCTGGTGACTTCCGGTTTTGGGGAAACTACGGTCTTGTATATGCTTTTGGGAATAAAAATGTGTTAAGGGTGGAATGGGCCATGACTTAACGCTATTTTGATATCTTTATATTATTGATAGACATTATCTACTTATCGTACTCTACTATATATAGATAGTTTATCGGATCCTGAAAGATGCTTATTCCAATCATCTTTGAGTTATTGTTATTTCAAATTTTTAACCATATTATCTGTATAAGAATATATGTCCTGATTCGAGTGTTTGTTTGTGCATATGCTCGGATCAGACTGAGGATTGCTGCTGCTGCTTATTTGGAGCTGAAGACTTGAAGACTATCTTATCTTTATCAGTATTGTTCTTTCCATTTGGACTATTTGGACATCTATGTTGTTGTATTTCTTTTATTTGAGACATTGTTGTATTTTCTTAGTAGCTTCATGAACTACTATTATGACATTGTTGTAATTCCGCTGCACTATTCTGTTATGTTATATTTTCTGTGATTCTGTGATGATTCTCATTTATATATTTATACTCCATTAATGATTCGTATTTTGCACTATTTAAGTTGACATGTGTGTCTGCCTATGCACTTGGAAGGTGCAGCATGATAGGGGGTTCTCGCATTTGGTTTGGTAGCGAGCGGGTGACTCTTACTCCTACATGTCCCTGCGGGGTTGGTGCAGTCGAGAGGCTGGCTGTAAAGGCAGAACACAGGTACTGCTGTATGCTACGGTGGGCGTTACCCCACTGACGCGGTCCGTTACAGTTGGTATCAGAGCTTTGGTTCACGATAACCTTAGCCTGTGGAGTTTAAAGCTCATTAGAGATAGGGTGAACATACCCTAAAATGAGGGGAATCATTTCAGAATCCACATCCTTTGATTCATCTTTCTTATTGAAATCGTTGAATAGAATTTCCCTAAGTTCTATAAATTTCTATCTTTGATTCTAAATCACTTTTGGTATTCCAGGATGGCTACCAGAAGAAATGCTAGAGGCAGGGGTGGAAATGCTCCTGGTCCACATGCTCCAGCTCCCGCAGTCTGATTCTCCACTCTTAGCAAGGAGTATACTCAACTTGGAGGAGTCAAATTTACTGGCTCCGAAAGTATTATCGAAGCACAACAATGGCTAAAAAGTTTGGAGAGGATCTTTTCTGGCTTAGAGATCGCAGATGCTCAGAAGCGCAAGTTGGCCGCTTGGCAGCTTCAGGATGCTGCTCAAGATTGGTGGGAATCAGTCACTTCTCGAACTGATGAGGAAACTATCACATGGACCCAGTTTAGGTAGCAATCTATCTAAATTCCTACTAAATAAATTTCTATCTTATCTCGTCATAATTTTGATTCGTTTCATATCACTTGTAATAGGGATTCCTTTATGGCTCAGTGGATGCCAGCTGCTGGGAAGGCCCAACTCTATCGGTCTTTCATGGATCTCAAGCAGGGCAGCATGACCTTTACTGAGTACGAAAGGAGGTTTAACGAACTCTCCAAGTTCGGACCTGGCTTGATTGACACACCTCTGCTCAAGAACGAGAAGTTCATACACGGCGCACGCCCAGAGTATTACGAGCTCCTCACCGCTCATGTCCATGGAACTTTCACTGAGTTGATGGATTTCGCTCTTCGATACGAGGGAAAGCCTAAAGGAACATCTGTCCCCAAAGCCCCAGTTACTCAGACACCAGCTAATCAGTCGGGAAAGAGGAAGCAAAATTTTGAGCAACAAAAGAAGAATTGGCAGCAGAAATCTGGGATTGGCTATTCTCAGAAGAAGCCTATTGACATATCCTCCATCACTTGTTTCAAGTGCGACCAGAGGGGTCACTACGCCAACAGCTGTCCAACATCTGCCGGTGCCGCTGTTCCGCCTCCTCAGAATACTAGGAACGACCTCTGCCACGTATGTCTGCAGCCAGGCCATTTCAAGAAGGATTGTCCTATGTATAAAAAGGGAAAGACGGCCGGAGTTTTTGCTATGACTTCTTCAGCCCATGATCCACCTACCCCACCTGCTCCTACTGATGACCAAGGTACATTACAGGGTATTTTTATGTTGCATACTTTACCAGTTAAAGTTCTATTTGATACCGGAGCAACACATAGTTTCATATCTATTGATTTGTGCAATAAACTTGGTTTGGAACCCATTCTTTCATCTACCTTCTTATGTGTATCAAACCCTATTGGAGGGCCCGCTAACCTTAAAAGGGTTTGTAAATATGTCACTCTTATGCATGGCATTCACCACTTCACTTGGGATTTCTATGTCCTCGGATTCGAAGCATTCGATATACTATTAGGCATTGATTGGCTACGGAAATTCGAAGCCAATATCTCATGCAAAGCTCGAACAGTCTCTCTCATCGATAACCAGGGTATGTCTTTGGTTATAGAAGGCAAATCACCTCAAGAATATGCTGGGAGTTTTATATTTTCACTTGACTCCCATCCAAATGAACTAAGCTCTACTCCAGTGGTCCAATCTTTTTCTGATGTATTTGGAGAAGTCAATTCTCTACCACCACCGCGGGAAATCGAATTCCGCATTGACCTTATTCCTGGTGCCCGACCAGTAGTTCTCCCTCCTCGGAGAATGGCTCCTAAAGAAAAAGCTGAGCTGAATGCTCAAATTGAAGACTTATTTTCTAAAGGCTTGATTCGGCGAAGTCATTCAGAATGGGGTGCTGCAGTAGTGTTCGTCACAAAATCAGATGGTTCCCTCAGAATGTGTGTGGACTATAGAGAGCTGAACAAGCTCACACACAAGAACCGATATCCGATGCCCCGCATCAATGATCTATTCGACCAGCTTCATGGAGCTAAAGTATTCTCTCAACTCGATCTGGCTACTGGCTTTCACCAACTCAGAATTGCCGAGGAGAGTATTCCTAAGACAGCATTCCGCACTGAGACTGGTTTCTTTGAATGGCTGGTTATGCCGTTCGGTCTTACTAATGCTCCAGCTTATTTCGTTGATTTGATGAATAGAGTTTTCCGAGATGTTCTTAACAAGTTTGTTCTTGTTTTCATCGATGACATTCTCGTCTTCTCTAAGGATGAGGAAGAGCATAGGTCGCATTTGGCTTTTGTTCTCGAAACTCTACGCAGTCATCAGCTTAAAGCCAAGTTTTCAAAATGTCACTTTTGGAAGGATGAAGTTCGATTCCTTGGCCATATTGTTTCAGAGAATGGGATTTCGGTCGATCCAGCTAAGATCGCCGTAATCAATGTAAGTTCTATTCTTACTCGTCAAATTCTATCAAAAACAACTTATCTTTTCTTAATTCGAATCTTTGGAATTTGCAGGATTGGGAGACTCCCAAAACTCCTACAGACATCCGCAGTTTCTTGGGTTTGGCCGGCTATTACCGCAGATTTATAGAAAACTTTGCCCGTATTGCCGCACCACTTACCGCACTGACCAGAAAGAATGTGAAATTTATTTGGAGCAAAAAGTGCGAAGCAGCTTTCAATGAGATGAAGCGAAAGTTGACCTCTGCCCCAGTTCTTACAGTTATTGATGGTAGCGAAGGATTGACTGTATATACAGATGCTTGTCGAGATGGACTTGGAGCAGTTTTAATGCAGAAAGGGAAGGTTATTGCCTATGCTGGTCGTCAGTTAAAGATCCATGAAACAAACTACGCAACCCACGATTTAGAGCTTCTTGCGGTTGTATTTGCTCTTAAGCTATGGAGGCACTATTTATTGGAAACAAAATTCGAGTTATTCACTGACCATAAGTCATTGAGGTATATCTTCTCGCAAAAGGACTTGAACCAGAGGCAAGTCCGATGGCTCGAATTTCTAGCTGCATATGATCTTGATATTAACTACACTCCGGGAAAAGCAAATGCCGTAGCCGATGCTTTGAGCAGAAACCAAGCTATGATATGTTGTAATCTTGTTGAAGGAATGTTATTCCAGCTTTCCGTCTCCCCAGCTCTTATGGATCGTATTATAGCCAAGCAGTACGAGGACACTTTGCTTTATCGCATCAAAGAAATAGTTCTTGGCAGAGTTGAAAATGCTGATAATAAAGTGGGTGCACATGTTGATAGTAATGGAATCTTGAGGATTGATAATTGAATTTGTGTTCCTAATGTTGATGGTCTTAGACAGGAAGTACTGCGAGAAAATCATAAGTCTTCGCTTTCATTTCATCCCGGTGTCACTAAAATGTACCAGAATATGAAGAAACTATATTGGTGGAGTGGAATGAAGCGCGATATTTCTATCTATGTTAGCAGGTGCACCACTTGCCAACAAGTTAAAGCTGATCACAGAAAGACAGCAGGATTGCTTCAACCTCTAGAGATTCCAGGTTGGAAATGGGAGCAGATTTCTATGGACTTTATTGATGGGCTACCAAGGATTAGAAAGGGTAACGAAAGCATATGGGTGATTGTCGACAGACTGACGAAGTCCGCTCACTTTATTCCAGTCAAGACCACTCGTACAGCTTCGAGTTTGGCCGAGATATACATGAGGGAAGTTGTTAAACTTCATGGTGTACCATCTAGTATTGTATGCGATCGAGATCCTATTTTCACCAGTAAATTCTGGAAGGCATTTCAGGATACCTTGGGCACCAAACTGAATCTGAGCACAGCATATCATCCTCAGACAGATGGCCAAACTGAGAGGGTGAATCAGATTTTGGAAGATCTTCTCCGGGCTTGTATTATTGACTTTGGTGGATCTTGGGAAGACCATCTTCACTTGGTAGAATTCACTTATAATAATAGTTACCAGGTAAAGAATTTAAATTTCAAATTTGAATAAGTATATTTTGAATTTTAATTAACTATCTTCAATAACCAGGCAAGCATTGGTATGGCACCGTTCGAAGCCTTATATGGACGGCCGTGCAAATCGCCAGCTTGTTGGATTGAGTCTGGAGATCGATTAGTGCTTGGACCAGAAATGATTATGGAAGCTTCTGAAAAAGTTGAGGAAATCAGGGAGAAGATAAAAACGGCACAGGATAGACAGAAGAGCTATGCTGACAAAAGGAGAAGAGATCTCGAATTCAGCGTTGGAGACAAAGTATTTCTGAAAGTGTCGCCTTTGAGGAATATTGTTCGATTTGGAAGAAAGGGAAAGCTAGCTCCCAGATTTGTTGGTCCGTTTGAGATTACAGAAAGAGTCGGAACATTAGCATATAGAGTTGCATTACCAGAGAAGTTCGCCGGTGTGCACAACGTGTTCCACGTCTCACATCTTCGCAAAGTTATACACGATCCATCCATGACCATCCCTACTGCCCAGTTGGAAGAGATAGTTATTGAGCCGGATTTGACTATTGAGCGGAGGCCGCTTCGGATAGTTGATCGTGAGACAAAACAACTCAGAAGGAGGTCGGTAAATCTCGTCAAAGTACAGTGGAGCACAGATGAGCGAGATTGCACATGGGAAACTGAGGATAGTATTCGGGATTCAAACCCCGAACTATTAATTTCAGGTATCATCCAAAATTCTCGAAATCTATCTTGACTTTTCTACTTATTTCATTTCTACTTCACTCGTCTCGTTCCTTTTCGAGGACGAAAAGTTTTGAGTGGGGGAGATTGTAACGACCCTAAATTTCCGACCCAATTTAAAATTTTAAATTCATCGTTTCAATAAAAAATTTGAAATTTTAAACGATCTCAATTTACGCCCAAACTTTATTTGTGACATACGTCTAGTTAGAAATGGACATAGAAAAAGTTTCGTTGAAAAATATTACAGTAAACTCCGTTCGCGTTTTACTGTATATCAGTCCATATAAAGCTGCGTAAAATTTATCTACCAAATCCAAATATTTTTACACAGTCCGCTTGTAAAAATTATTCTGATCAAGATTATGTAATTCGTTTCGTCTAAAACTGTCATCGCCTGCTCCGTTTATGTTATTTTGCAAAACGTACAATTTAAGCGGCATAAGTGCAAATTTTATAAAACCATCGTATCGAAATAATCTGTGTACCGTTGGAAGTGCGTCGTCGCACTGATCAAAACGGTATACTTATTCGTGTTAATCGGAATCAGTCGGAAAGCGTCACGTTAAAATTGACCGTTCCGAACGGACCGGTTAAACAAATTTCAGCCCGAGTTCGTTAGCCCGTTTACAACAGAAATTTGAAATGAATCTCTGGTGTATTTAATTGGGTAGTTGGAAGTTAAGGAATGGCTAGGGAATAGGAGTGGTTGCTTGGTAATAAGTGTGAACGTTTGGGAAAATGAGTAGCTCTGCGGGATACGAAGCAACAAAGTAAAAGTTTATATTCCAGTACCATCCCACTGTTCAAACATTTCATCTTCTCCTCTCTGCATCTCGAAACCTTCAGGTAGCACATTTTTCTTCCATCCTTCTATTTCTTCTGAAACTAAAAAAATAATAATAATACAAATGGGAAAGATGCCAACTCACGTCCCAGCCAACCAACTCTTCCATCTTCACGTCTGCAACCCTTCGCACCTCCCATCTCCACTGCCCCTCCCACCACGCAGCATCCAACAGCCTCGACCCACCGCATCGCTGCCACCTACCAGCACCCAACCCCCTCGTCTTCACCGCCACCTTCAGCCATTCCAAACCCGCCACCGCACCACCCTATCACCGCCTCTCCTTCCCGGCCTTCTGTCCCGTCACCTAAAGCCTCGCCTAAGCCGAGTGTGCGTGCGTGTGTGTGTTGTGTACATGAGCGTCCTGTGATGTGCGGGTGTGTTGGGAATAGATCTGTGTGTGTGTGTTGCCTGTGTGCGTGAGTTGGAGGTTGGCAGCACGTAGAGGGAAGTGGTGAGCCGTGTGCATGCTTGGTATGATGTGTTGTTTCAGTTTGGAGAAGTCACGGCTAAAAAAAAAAAAAGCAAAGAAATGCATGCATGCGTGAGTGGGGGGATAGGTGGAACATGTGATGTATATGTGTTGGGGTGAATGCATAAAGATTTTTTTTTTCATGCGTCAAATACAAATTGCCCTGCATTTTGTTCATACTTTTGTAAAACGTGAGTTGCTGCAAGTAGAGGAAGGATGTATGGGCACGCATGCAAATATTGGGTTGAAATGTTGGTTTGTGTTCTTAAAAAAAAAGAAGAAGAAGAAAAAAAAAGGCGAAACTGAGATTTGTAAATAGTTTAGATATTGCGAAAGTATTTACGCAAATTTCTATTGGTCGCCGAAATAGTAACCAGTTTTCTTTGCTTGTTGTTGCAGCAACCGACTGAGCTTTTCGCAGCAGCACCGAATTTTCAGCTCCGTTCTTTTTCCGTCTTCGGTAAGCGCATTTATATAAATTTATAAATTATATACAAACGTTCATTGTATTTATATCGTTTTCTTTTGTCGATATTACAGTGTCCGTTATTCGTGCTGTACCGACTCTTTTCGTGCTTCTTTTGCTTCGTCGTCAAATTTCTTATCCACGAAAGGTGAATTAATTTTCACGACTATATTCTTATGCAAGTTTGAATTGAAAAATGATTGCTATGTGATGTTGAATTGGATGTAAATTGTTATTGTTAAGTGATAAATTAATTGCAAGTTAAAAATTTGATATAGGATGATTAACGATTTAAATGAATTATATATGTCGAATTTGATTGATAACTTGACCCCTTTTATGATGAATATTGATTAATTAAATTGACCCTTAAATTGTTAAGTTAATTGACACGTAGAATTGACAAATTTCACTTTGGACTGTTGAACGTATATTGAATTAACTGTTGTAATTGAAATTGAACGACAAGTGAAACCGTAATGTTATAATCTTTAATCTACTTGAAATGATAGGGTAGATTCTAGAAATAGTTATATTAATTGGCGTAAATAACAAACGCGAATTAATACGATTATTTCGGGATTATTTGAAATTGTTGAATCGTTGTGAATGGATGCTATTGCTTGTTTATTTACTTTGACATCATCCCAGCTATCACACTGCAAGTTCCCTTTGTATGTTTTGATTTTGAATTTAAATGGAATCGGGTTGAAATGATAAATACCCAAACAAATTTTGACTTAGGATAGAAAATTTAAAATAAAACCCGATTGGTCAAATGTTTTGATTTAAATAAAATAAAGTTTTATTTAACGAATAACAATGTTTTGAATAATTTGGAATTTAAATTGGAATAAATGTAAATGTGAATATTTGAATTTGGAACGAATATTAAAGTAGTAATTGACAAAAAGAATATTGTTTAAAATTTAATTATTTAATAATTAAATTTAGAATTATTTGATAATAATTTTTGAAATAATTAATAATTAAGTGTTGAAATTATTAATAATTAACTTTTGAAATTATTAATAGTTAAGTTGTGAAATTATTAATAACGAAGTTTGAAATAGTTAATAATTAAATTCTTAATTTATTAACAATTAAGTTGGAATTATTAATGAATGAGTTTGAAAATAATTAATAATTAAGATTAGAAATTTATTGAAATTTGATGAGATCGAATTTTAATTAAATTGAATTGAATATCTTTATTTAGCGAAATTGAATTATTGAATAAGTGAAACTAAGTTTCTTTAACTAAGTTTTGAAATTTGAAAGAAATTTCTTTGATAAGAAATAGAATGCGCTTTATCGAAACAAATGAAAGATTTGTAACTTAGGGATTTGATTTGTCAAATGAAATTTAAATAAAGTTGTAAACTTTGATAATGAAAATGAACTTAAGAAGTAATGTAATGAATTGGAAATTTAATTGAAATTTTTTAATGATAAATTGATTAAATGAATATCAAATGAAATCGATAATCGAGTTGAATCGTTTTGAACGTTAAATTGTTAAATGATTTTGGAATGAACTTATATACAAAATGCAATGAATATTTGAATTGTTTTAATTGAAACTTGGAAATTGAAATATAGAAATGTTGAAATTGAAATTGGAAAGTTATAAAACGTAATTTTGGGAATTAATTTCGAAAGACTAACGAATTGTCGATTTACGAATTCAAATTGAAATTGAAATGGTTTTGAAATATATTAACGACCAATCGGTGTTACAATCACGAAAGGTTATTAAAGGAACCGGAGTCGGTTTGGGGCATACTCACTGTCTAAACCGGAAACCACTTTAATAACTATACGCGAAGTGATGATCCAGAATGAAGTGGTTGGATTGACGAACGTTGATGATTGAAGAAAGTGAACGATAATGGATAGCCTTGACACTTGTGTCAAATTGGAAATGACTAAAACAGGAGCTGTGCCGGGCCAATGGAGGATTAGCTACCTCAAGTGGACACACTTCTTCGTAAACTATTCTTTTACTTTGTGATTGATTGGTGCACACCCTTGAATTGGGAGTGTTGTCTCACGGTGTTGCGGGCGCTGCGGCGTTGCGTTCTCACCAGTCCGGATCAGGCGAACGGTAGTATCACTATCTTGGGTATAGCCTCATGTGCCTTGTCATACTTGTATTCCATTTATGCGCGACCACTACGATTTTGATTTGTACCTTTAGTATATGTATTGCCCTCTGGTGACTTCCGGTTTTGGGGAAACTACGGTCTTGTATATGCTTTTGGGAATAAAAATGTGTTAAGGGTGGAATGGGCCATGACTTAACGCTATTTTGATATCTTTATATTATTGATAGACATTATCTACTTATCGTACTCTACTATATATAGATAGTTTATCGGATCCTGAAAGATGCTTATTCCAATCATCTTTGAGTTATTGTTATTTCAAATTTTTAACCATATTATCTGTATAAGAATATATGTCCTGATTCGAGTGTTTGTTTGTGCATATGCTCGGATCAGACTAAGGATTGCTGCTGCTGCTTATTTGGAGCTGAAGACTTGAAGACTATCTTATCTTTATCAGTATTGTTCTTTCCATTTGGACTATTTGGACATCTATGTTGTTGTATTTCTTTTATTTGAGACATTGTTGTATTTTCTTAGTAGCTTCATGAACTACTATTATGACATTGTTGTAATTCCGCTGCACTATTCTGTTATGTTATATTTTCTGTGATTCTGTGATGATTCTCATTTATATATTTATACTCCATTAATGATTCGTATTTTGCACTATTTAAGTTGACATGTGTGGATTATTGTCAATTTAAATGGTCCAAATATACGGGTTGTTACACACATGGTTTAAACAAATTACCATTTCAAATCTTTTAAACAAAAAGATTTATTCCACAAAATTGTACGCAGTTTCACAAAGATAGATTTATAAATCGATTTCCACTTCAATCGGATTAACACACAAAATTTTATTAAGTTATTAAAAATAACTTTCACAATTGACACCCATTTCGAAGCTTTCAGTTCAAATTCCAAAACTGTTTGGATTCACAAATTCAATCTTTTAAAATTGTCAAAAATCTGTGACTTAACTGATTTTCACGTGAAATCCATATTTATGTGTGTATAAGTGTGGTCCAGGGGTTTTACACAATAGTGCAACATCATCAATCATCACAGATTAAAACACAGAAATATAGTTGATAAGCGATATAAACTATAACGCTTATCGTCCATTCACAGATTCACAGATAATATACAAATGTAAATAAATGAGTAAATCATACACGGCATAATCCACAGAACAAAAGTTCACAGATCAGATAGGACAATCAATTCAAGGCATCACATATAATACGATCATCCATAAGTAAAGTCAAGCATTCAATAATCATTTATAAACAGGATTAATTAATTTTTTAATCCTAATTGGTTCAATTTATTTCCAAGTAAATTAATTACTTATGAATTAATTATCAAATTCTGATTAATTAATTATGAATCATTTGATATAAATTAATTAATCAACCACCTTAATAAATTAAATTATTCTTAATTAATCATATTAATTAAGTTAACCTTTAAACCAATTACATAATTTAATTAACCCCTAAATTTATTTTCATTAAGTAATTAACACTTACAATTGATTATCTTAAATAAATAAATTAAATTATCAAAGTTTATCACATTATTTTAATTACTTAATAATCCCTAGTTAATCACCCTTATTAACTACTAATATTTTCTTAATTGCTTTCTTAAGAAATTTTCTTGGATTATTTTAAATCAATTATTAAATTTGGATAAATTAATTACTTGAGGATAAATCATTTTATCCTTCCTAGTTAATCACAAATTTATCAACCCATTCAATTTATTAATTATTACTTAATTATAATTAATTATTTCTTACCTATTAATAAATAACCTTAATTATTAATTAATAAACTTAATTACTCATTTATTTATCACTAATTATTTTAAATAAATCATTAATTACAAATAAATAAATCATTAATCCTAGATTAATTACTTAATTAGTTAACTACTATTTATTTATTAAACTAAACTTGTTTAACATTTTAACTTGAAAGTGATAGTGATTAGGCTAATTCCCCTAAAACTGGACCCAGGGTAAACCCTTGTTTACTTGAGTAGCAACCCGAGTTCTTCCAATTTCCCCGCGTCCTTCTTCTACTCGCATGCTTCTTCTTCTCATTTTTCTTAAGTTTAAAATTTTAAACTTCAACAGTTAAAACATTGGAGACCAGGTAACCCACTGCTAAGTCGACTCATATGAACACACGAGGGACCCGAGCCAACACCTATTTTACTCGATCGCCCTCTCGAGTTCTTCCCGGTCGAAACTCACTGATACGAAGTCGCCGTCGTGCACGTGCACAACTGGAATCGCCACCTCCAGCTGAACTGCTGGTCGCCAACACGTCCACGATGATGCTCTCGAATCTCTCGAACACTCAAAAGCTCGAACAAATCATGATTTCGAAATCTCGTCCCCAAACCCAAAACTGGAATGAACAGAACCCTCAAACAAACGCCTTGTCCCGCCTCCTCCGATCATCAGAGGCCACGAAATTTGGTCCACGGCTTCGTCGACAAGTGACGCTTCTAATGGCGCCGGTGACGTGAAGTCCGGTCGCCTATCGACGGCGCAGCTCCAACATTTTTACCTCGAACGAAAATGGGTTCTTAAACCCTAGTTTAATCTCGTATTCAAAATTTATGCAATGAAAAAATAATTCGACAATTTTCTCGTAATCCTAGATGCTCAAACTTGCTTCAAACCAAATATTATCATTTAAGATCTGTTCGATCGTCCCGACTTGACATAAATGCAAATTCCGTTCAACCATGAACTGCACTCATACTACTTAACTAGAAATCTTCATTTTTGTTTTAAAAATCATGATTTGTAGTAAGAATTTAAGCTATTAACTTGAATTGGCTTTTTACAACACTTGAGTTCATCACATTCTTTCTTGATTGCCTGTAGATAAAGATGACAGTGGTATATTTCTTCAATCATGTTGAAACAGGTTTAAAAGCCTTGATTACATATTTAACTTCTTGTTTGATTTAAGACTTTAATACTTCTCAATGTTTTGATGCAAATAGGTTTAAGTTTGAGTCAATAATCAACCCTGTCATCAATGAGCAGAGAAAACGATATACAGAATAACCTGTATATTCAGAAGGCTATTCAAATACAAAAACATATACAATACTATACACTCAATATATTGTCTTTACGGTTAACTTAAAATTTTAAAGTTGATGTTTTACTCACCTGAAAATTTTGAAACAGAGACTATATTGATTTTGAAACTGCAGATTGAATCTTCCTCTTTTCCCTTTTTCTTTCTTCAGTAAATCGTTTTCAAATTTAAATATAAAGTGATGTTTTCCTTTTATTTTCTGCTCTTTGCTCAGATTTGTTGAACGAAAATAAAACAGAGAGAGATGTTCATGTATATAAAGAGATGTGCAGGTTTTAGATAGTACCGAGCATCATTCTTTTGTATAATTATTTTATACAAGCTTTGTACTTTGTGTATGGGTGAGTTTGAGAGCATTAAATGAAAGTATGCTGCTTTGTAATTTACAACATGCCGTGTTCATGCTTCATCTTTTGATAAAGGCTGTTTTGTTTTGTTTTCCAGTAAGTACTATCTTCTTATTATATTTTATTTTTATTTAAGATACTTACTTTCTTGTTTTACTTTGCTTTCTTTTGTTACTTTATTTTCTTGTTTACAAAATTTCATACTAGTTTATATGTATTTCTAGGTCTTTTATAACTATGTAAATTTTATTACAAACATATACTTTCTTATATTTTATTTTTAATTTAAAGTTAACTATATATATATTTATCAAAAATTTGAAATGACAATTTCTATTTAAAATAAGAATTCATTTGTAAAGACATTTCATTATAAACATTGTTTTTTTTAAATAACTCATTATTAAATTTAAAACAATTTATAAAAGAAACTGACTTTATATTAATAAATAACATATCTTATTTGAATTTGGATAAACTCAAATCAATTTATCTTTTAATTCCACAATTTTGAATCAAAAATTAAATCAATTATCAATTTAAATTAAATTAAAAATCTAGGGTCGTTACAATCGGCAAGATCGATAGCTAATATAATGGCTATCTCCAACGATATCTCCTAAATAGGAGATTATAAATCTCAAAATTCCCAAAATATAGCAACATGAATCACGATATAAATAGAACTCGACTTCGAGTTCAAAACACCATATGTAATCACCATATAATAAAGGTGATAGCACTAAGGCTATATAAGTAATCCAACAAAGGCGATTATGGTGAAAGCATATAAAAACGTCATCAAAATTCTAGAAATCATCACAAAGAAATCTAGAAAACACAATATAAGGTAAGGACTCAACAGTCCAAAATGTAGCCCAACAGCTATAATAAATAGGACCTAATAGTCCTTAGGATGGCCCAATAACCTGCCAAGTACTTGTGCATAAGAGACCCAACAGTCTCTTTTGGAGCCAATAGTCCATATTTTGCCCAACAGCTGTATATACGCACATAGGACCCAATAGTCCATAAGCGACCCAACAGTCCAAGTACTGGCAATCACTCGTGAATGTGTCACAAACTCCCTAAGAGGAATCCGAAAAGTGGTAACAGTGCATCCTATACCACATGTTCTTACTTAACGGTTTCCTAACCGCTAGTCAATGCCACACTAGAAAGCAGTAAAAATATTTGCCTCATCTCATCGGAAAACACAACCCGAAGGTCAAAACATTCAAACGGACAAGTCAGGAATTAACCGAAAAGGTAAATGCACGTGTCCCATACCACGTGCTTTACCGAATCGTTTAATTCTCCTTCTCATTCGCTCGAATAGTGCAAAACGTGTATTTTTTATATAGAAAATAATTTATTATAGGAAACAAGCATTTAAAACTATTTTCAAATCGTTTGCAAAATAACTTTTGAAATTCTCTTATTATAGAGAATAAACTATTTTATTAGCTTTAAAGTAACTATAAATATTGGAAAATATTTATTTCGAAAGCTAAAAAAAATCTTCCGAAAACTGTTTAGAAAGCGCGTTCAAAGAAACAACAGAAACCAACAAAAATTCAATGAAATTATTCATAAAATCGTCATACGAAAATCTCCTAAAAAATCACCAGTCCGAAATATGGATAAGTGGTAATATTGGCTCTTCTATCTTTGGATCAAGCCGATCAAAAACATCATCGAAAAGAAATCCATGTAAAACAATTCAAATGTTCAGCTGGAGCAAACATGCTCCGATTCAAAGTTCCTGGCAAATTTTCAACTAGTTACTGAGATTTAAAACCCATGAAATTTTGCATGAATAGAGTTCAATAACTCTAATTTAAATAAAAAACGGATACAATCGGACAAGAAACGAGAGAGATATAATCTCTCAAAGTTGGACTCACAGCCAGATTTCACTGTCAACCGCTGGAGCAAAACATGTTCCAATTCTAAGTTTGACAGCATGTTTCTATAGGCTAAAGAGGTCGTAATGACCTAAAATTTGGCATGCATAAAGTTCAACAACTATACTTTAAACTACAATAAGAATCACACAATTTGGACAAAGTATGAGAAAGTTATGATGTCTCAAAGTTGAAACCAGGCAGTGATTTCACTATAAAAATCTGGGCAAAAACATTCTCCGAATCAAAGTTCGGCAACATATTCTATAGGCTACATAGGTCTAAATGACCTAAAATTTGTTATGCCTAATGTTTAGCACTCATACTTGAAACTGGAAAAAGAATCACGGAATTTGAACAAGCTATGAGAAAGTTATGATGTCTCAAAGTTGAACCCAGGCACTGAAAACACTGTAAAAATCTTGGTAAAAACATGCTCCGAATCAAAGTTCGGCAACATATTTCTATAAGCTACAAGATCAAATTTGGTGCAAATAGGCGAGCTTTGGCTTTGGAATGGGTTCAAGAGGCTTCAACAACCTAAGAATGAAATGTACATTGACATGCAATGCCAAAACAAAGTTGCAAACAATCAAATAATCTTCAAAACTGAAATTTGATGAAGGAATTAGGTTTAGAAGTTGATTACCTGTCTAAATTGACTTAATTTGATAAATTATAGTAAGGATTTGATGAAAATTTGGAGATTTTGGTTTTTACTTTGAAAGAGGAAAGTGTGTTTTTGTTTACTGTAAAAGAAAGAGATGAACGTACACACTTGAGAAGAAAGAGTTTATTACTTCAGGCTAGGGCATATTAATGGGCTTTGACCCAAAACCAAATTAATTAACTAAAGAAAATCAATTTTTCTCTTAAATACACAAATACACTTATGTAAAAGCCAAAACAACCTATTTTCTCAAAGTTTCAACACAATAAATTTACACAAACATATTTTCATGTTTGATAAAACATTTTACCACTAATAAAAAGATAATTTTGTTATAAAAATATTTTTATTATCAAAAACTTTTATTTTTAAATAAATAACCAATTTACACCAATATTTACATAAAACACCATTTTCAACACCAAAAATTATACAAAAATTATTTTCTTACATAATAAAATGCAATAATTCATTCTAGCATCATTTTATAACCAGAACTTATTTTTAAACAAAATTTCCCCTTTTTATTTATAATATACAACATATCAAATCAAATACTTCCTTTAAAAAAAATCAATAAATCCAACATTTGGCAATAATTACAAGAATTATTGCATTTTCTCAGATTAAAATCATATTTCTCACAAAAAAACCAAGATAAAGTTTTAAAACTTTATTTTCTCATTTTATTTCTAAAATCCATTGTTTATTTAAAATAGACAATTTTAAATCTTCAACTAATTTTTATTTCACAATATTAAATTATAATCACCGTTATAATTTAATATTACAAGTAATCATCTAAACCAGGGTTATTACAATGTCGTACTCCGCCTATGATGGATATGAAATATTACGAGGGATGCCACATGCTGTCGATGGCATTACTGTAATAAACGTTAAAACCGTTTTCTTTCCTTTTTAAACCAATTTCTTTTTACCAACTCCTATCTCTTGTCAAAATTTGGTTGGTTACACCAAATATTTTTATCTCTTTTTCAGATTTTGCTGGAAATAAACTTTACCTTCCCAAAATCATTAGCAAACTAAATTAATTAATATCTTTAATTAATATTAAGTTAAATTGTAACCACTTGGGAAAAATCCCCAAAATGACCAAAAATCGTAATTTATATACTCTTTCTCTTGTAAAATATTTTAGGACCAAAATAATTATTTAATTAGTTTTAATAATTAAAATCCAAAATAAATACTATTTCCTCCTTAGGAAATTCATAAATTGTCATATTAACATAGAAAATTATTAAACTAAAAACCTATCTCCAAAATAATATTTTACACAATATACCAGAAAATCAAATCAATTGGAGATCAAAAACTTAGGTTTCGCTTTTAAAACCTATCATAATAATTCCATAAAATTTTCATAAATCATTATTTTATCCAAAAAATGATCAAACACCCTTAAATGGCAAAACAATCAAGATCAATTCAAAAATTAGCCATAACCGAATTCAAACACAAGTAATAGAGATGATTAACTAGTATTCACCTTAGATTGGATAATGAGATTGAGATTTGATGGAGTTTAGCTTCCCTATGCTTTGCCCTTTGAATCCTCTTTGATTTCCTTCTCTCCCACCATTTAGAAACCACCGTCCTTTAAATGTTTGCTTTCGACTATTTGTGAATGTAAAATGAGGATGAATGAGAGAGGGAGGGCTTAAGGGATGAAATAAGGTTGTATCCCTAATTTGCTTCTCTCATTTATTCCCTTATATATTAAATTTTAAAACAATCTTATTATTTTATTAGTTAAGGCCTGACCCAATTAATTATGAATCTCATCCTTCTTATCCCACTATATTATTCTATTTAATCTATCCAATTATATCTTCTAAATAATGTTAAACTAAAATTAGGACTGTTAGTTTGTTACAATAGTATAGTTTATTTGTTTACTTTGAATGAACTAATTTCATCAAAGTATCGACATTACAAACTATGAACATTCACCATATAACATTATATGTGATAGTTTATGGATCAAATATCCATAGCCTTGAGTTGCTTTTGATTTCAGAACTCATAAAATGCAATACATGGTATCGACCAAATAGACATGTAAGCGACCAAATTTTGGACATATAAAGTAGTTGTAAAATCAGGCACTTGCATGGGTGTAGAAAATATTTACATGCAAGAAGTACTTAATAGAAAGTATATGTTATATTTCTATTTGTCAATCTTCAATTCAGTTTGTTTGTATATCTTAATTGATAAACATTTTATCAATTGTATTAAATTCACAAATTTATCAATGTAGATTATTATAACATTATATAGCATATATTCCTACGGTATCAGAAACGTTAAATGTTATCATTTCGTTTTCCTAGTAAGGCTCTAATTAGTCTTTTATGTTTCACCAAATCCTAAGGGAGATACATTTGACTTAATATCTTATGATGATGCTAATTATGTTTGGTGCAAACCTGACTAAAACGGTACGAGTAGAACTTGTCATTTCTTAGGACACTGACTCGTATCTTGGTTTAGTAATAAGCAGAATTCTATATCTTTGTCTATAACGAAAGCAGAACATATACTACACCATCGGCTTATGGACAACTATTATGTAACACCTTGAAAATTTAATAGAAAATTTAACAGAAAATTTAAAAGGATTTAGTAACAAAAGTAAATTTAATTAAAACAAGGACTAAAAAGAAAATTTACCCAGATGTTCGAATTTGGCTATAAAACTTCCATAGTTGCATTTGTAGAGATTTTCTGGATGAGTTTCATATATATAGCACATCGAAATTGAAGTTAGTATGGAGAAGTTGCAAGCATTTAGAAAATAGAAAAAGAAATAATTGAAAAATTAATAATTTAACAAATTTAGGTCGACCAAAGTCTTTGATAGGTCGACCCAAGAATTAGATGCTCGACCGCTATAAGTCGACTCGTGGCCTTCAGTGGTCGACCCATCACATTGGAAATACGAAAACTGGGGCGTTGTATGGACGGCTTTGATCGTTCCTTCCTGGCTAAGTTTGTGATGAGTGTGCCTTATCAAAGTGAAGATTCTCCAACCTAAAACTAACAACCTAAACTATTTTGCAAACCATATAAATTCTTACCTAACTTATCCCTAAAATCCATATAACAGTTTACTATAATGAAACTCTGTCAAAACTTTCCCTCTTCTCTAAACCCTAAAATTCTTAGAAATCAAAATAAAATCAACCTAGAAATCAGAAATTAATGAACTAAAATCGAAAAAAAATATAAGGGGTAGGTCGACCCGCGCCCTTGTCAGGTAAACCTATAGGTCGACCCTCAAAGCTTACAGGTTGACCCGCCATATTTCTTAGACGTGAAAACGTCCAGGTACGAGCCGAACACTATATTTTTGATTTTTGGGCAAATCTTGTGCGTCCGTAGCTGCATCCGAGAGTCCCTAATGAGCCTATGACGTGGTTGCACCAGATTCAATCTTCAAATCCAACGATCTGAGATCCCTAAGCCACACTATAAATAAGACCCTGGACCTAGCTATTTTTCTCATTCAGATTTTCTCCTAATTGGGTTCATTGCATGAGGACAAATCCTAAATAGAAATTTTTTCTGAATAGAAGATCTTTTTAATAAAAATATTCTACGCCCTAAAAGTGGATCTAGGAAGGCCAAGAACTAGAGCTAAGGACCACATGTGAGTGTTTTGTAATTATTTTAGATTTTTAAGTAATTTAAAATAATAGGTTTCTCAATAGTTGTAGTTTTTCAACAATTTTGAGACTGTTTTTATATAAGTTATTTACAGTTAGTTTTTAAGTAAATTTCAGAAGTTCTTTTGAGTCTATTTTATTCAGCTATTTTATTCAGTTATTTACAGTTATTTAAATTTATTTACATCTGTTTTAAAGTTAGAATTTAGCCTGTAAATGTTAGTCTTTTTTTATAAAGATTTAATCCTTTTTGACGCGAATAAGATAATAAAAAGAGAAGAATTCGCTACTATGGATTAAAATAGAAAAAAACTAAATTTACAGAAATCAAATGTAAAAATAAGAAGAACTAAAATAAAAATAGAGATGGACTGAAATAGGCAAATTTAATATATTTGCAAGCATAATTATAACAAGTGGTTATAACAAAAAAAAAAGAAAATAGAAGAGTAACAATTATAACATAGGTTATAATTAGAAAGAAAGAGATAACAGAAGAAGCTTATTTTAAAACTTAGATCTTGGATTAAGTTAATAAGCAAATATAGGAGAAATAACAGAAGAGGCTTATTTTAAAACTTAGATTAAGTTAATAAGTAAACATAGAAGTAGGACCCATACCGGCAGCATTCCCTTTCAGATCTAGGACTGATGGTCTCACAATAATAGGTGAGGCTGGGATACGCTTATGCTGATTAGCGTAAATAAGTGGCTAATAGATAGAGGCTCAAATCTTGGGATTTGGGCAAGGGGCGTAAAACTAGAAGATTGTTTGTTAGGACCAGTACCGGCAACATTCCCTTTCAGGTCTAGGACTGGTGGTCTCACAACAGTTAGGTGAGGCTGGGCAGCATTCCCTTTCAAGACTAGGACTGATGGTCTCACAACAGTTAGGTGAGGCTAGGCACGCTTATGCTGATTAGGGTAAATAAAGGGTCAAATAGGGGGCGACAATTAGTGTGTACCGGCGATGACTGAGCGTGCGGCATCGACTAGGGTAAATAATTCGCTATTGTGTCCTAAGCGCTAAAGTGGTGTCTTTTGCTGTGGGACCAACATGATTGGATCAGCTCACAGTGGCACAACAGAGATAGAATAGGCGGATAAAAAGGGTAGAATTAGGATTTCAGCCTAATCAAGATAACAGTTGAGATAGGATTAGGGTTTTATCCTAATCACAGAAGTTTAAGACAAGTGCAAACAATCAAAGAAAACAGTCAAACAGAATCAGAAACAGTATTTTATCCGAGTTTTATCTTTTCTGTATTTTCCTTTCATGCTAGAACTATTGCTTAGTCTATTATCTTTATCCTGCTTAGAAATGCTAGTAATTACTTTCACTCACCAGACTTATTGTCTGACCTACTCCTCTATTTCCCTCTTATTCCTCCCAACAGGCCATCAGAGTAGAGTAGATTCAGGTTGCTTGGAGATTCATTCCTGGAGTTTTCTCATTTCAGATGTATTCTTCTGCTCTTCATCTTTTTCGTTTGGCTTATGATGGACTTGCACTTATGAGAGGGTTGCCTATTATTATTGTTACTTTTATACTCTAATTTTATGAGACTGAGATGTATTTTCATGAGACATGAGATATTTTAAGTTTTTGAGACATGTTTTGTTTTTATGACTTATTTTGAGATGAAGTTTAATTTTGAATGATAAGTTATTATTTAAATGTTTCCGCTGTTTTTACTTATTTGCCTTGTGAATCTTAGTCTATGTGAAGCTTTAGCTGTTTGCGCCAAAATTGATCACAAGCACCCAATTGCAGATGAAAGCACCAACTCACAATCACAGATCATAAATAGACAATATGTAGAGAGTACAAATGTGAAGAACACTCAAATCGAAAAAGTAAGCAATAAGAAGACAAGATTTATAGTGGGTCAGCGTTGTAGCCTAAGTCCACTTTGAAGGTTCACTATTTTATTGATGATTCTCAACTGGTTTACAATGGTACAAGTGATAGTATTCAAGTTACAATGGAGTAACAGCATGGAAGAACCAAAAAGTCCCTTTTCTGGAGGCATTGGAGTGCTATTTACAGGTGCAGTCTGGAAATATCTGATTTAGATCTCGGAATACCACTTCTTGCACGTAGGTGGGCCCACCAGATTGATCCAAGGTCATTGGGGAGGATCCATGATCGATCCACAGTCACTTCGTATCGATCAAAAAATGATCCAATGATGATGGGATCGATCACGAACGTTCCTCTAGTGGTATGCAAGCTATGGTGAAAATTTGAAGGCGTTTGGACTTGTAGATCTCGAGTTATGATCGATCCAAAATGGAATTTGTAAGCTAGCTGAATTGTTCGTATCTATAGCTTGGTATCGATCAAACTCGTATCGATCAGAGACATATCGATCAAGGGAGTTGCTATGACGTGGAGCAATGATTTAGGGGAAATACACTTTTTACGCCGAGTGACTGTTTCCTTGACTTTGCCCTCTTCGCATCGATCTTGAGCTGCCTTCGTATACATGCTTGGAGGACGTCTTCGTATCGATCCTATGTCCTTGCTTTCATATCGATCGAATGGTCATTGGTTCGTATCGATCGTTTGATCGATCGATACGAAACATACATAAAAAGGATCGATATGAAGGCAAGCAGTTGCAGAGGAAATAAACTTGGATTGATCCCTACGCACTTTGCATCGATGCTCAGTTTGTGGCTTCATAGCGATTCATTATTCATTGCTTCATATCGATCAATTGACTGATCGACATGAAACGTATGGGAGGTTGATCGATATGAAGCTGGTGAGTGTGGAAATAAACATATCGATATGAAGTGCATAAAGGGGATGGATCTGGAGCACATGGATATGAACTAGATGGAAATGACGTTGATGGATACGAAGTGGGTGGTTTTGATTGATATGTGGCCCTGACTCGAAGTAGCCGCCTCCTTGACTCGAAGTACACATGTTATTGACTCTGAGCAAATGTGTTGTCGATCCAAAGTAGGTTGTTTGATGGCTCAAAGCAACTTGTTTCTCAAAAACCCGAAGTTGGTGTCCCTCTGACTCGAAGTAACATGCCTAGAAACCCGAAGCAAACATGAAGATGACTCGGAGCAGACTCTAAGCAAATTGAAGGGACTCGATCTTTTTTGAAACCATATTTTAAACATCTTGCGCAGTTTGTTCGTCGACCATGCTATGTCTCGATCAGTTGATTAGGTTAAATCCGCCTGTATGTTGCCTTGCCAAAAGGCGGGTTAACACTTTACCTCCCAAAACATGCCTTGCGATAGGGAGGTGTGTTTTGTAGTGCCATAAGCTAGATGTTCGTATCCTGTTAATGACCTGTAAAGAGATTGACAATCTTACCTGATTATGAATAGTGATCATTCGAGATTGTATGCCATTCGAGGCGGAATGTGACCGTTCGAGGTCATATGTTGTTTGAGGCGAATTGTGACTGTTCGAGGTCAGGGGCCATTCATGGCGAATTGTGACCGTTCGTGGTCGGGTGCCGTTCGTGGCGAATTGTGACCGTTCGTGGTAGGGTGCCGTTCATGGCGAATTGTGACCGTTTGAGGTCGTATTTTGGAATTATAAACATCAGAATTACATTCAAATGAGTCTTACAGTAGAAATGTCCAACTAAATCAAGTCCAAGTGCAAAAAAAGAAAGCAAAAGCAAAACAGAAACATCAAAGTGCAAACACCTCCACTTTTGTGGTTTATAGTCGTCTTAGAGCATGCCAAAGGACCGTTCGTGATCCCATACATATGTAAGCGACTTAACCGTGTTAGTGAGAAGTTTGCTACTTATTTGTCATTATTTCAATCGGTTGATGATAAGCTGATGCCTTGATCCAGAGCCGTTCTCATTTGATGTAGATGGCGATCGCTCCTGCTCCACCATTACTGCCCGCCTTTCCATGTACTATAATAGCATGCCGTTCTGGATATGCCCTTCGATCTCATCCCTCAAGTGCGTGCAGTCGTTTGTACTATGGCCGCTTAGCTCATGGAATAGGCAGTACTTGTCTAATTTCCTCTCATTATTGGTTGGATCTCTCCTGATTGGCCTCCGGTAGGGATCCTGCCTCCTCATATCTTGTTATATCCGTTCTAAAGTCTCGCTTAGCTCTGAATAAGAGGTGAATCTTGGCTCCTTTCTCAGCTGCCTCGACTCGTCAAATCCATTCTCTGCTTTCCGCTTCCCTTTGTCTTTGTTCAAATCTTTTCGTGACGGATCCCCACTTTTGATCGCATAAACATCAACTTCATCTCCTTCCTCTCTCTCAGCCTTTACATCATCCTACCGCAGAAACCTTTCCGCTTCATGGTAAAATTCTCCAAGATCCATAGGTGGATCCTTTGTCAATAAATTCTTGAATTCTGTGCCATCAGATATGTCAGATACAACTGCCATCAGAACCATGGATGGATCTGGCTGATCCACTGATGCCGCCGTTGCATTGAATTGCATTAGAAAACTCCTCAGAGACCCCCATGTTTTCTGCTTCAGTGTTGTCAAACCCATCACGTTCTTGGGCCTTGAGATGTAAACTCTAAACTGCCTCATAATCTTCTCAATCAACTTGGTCCATGTTCCAATGGAGCCACTTTTTAATTGTCTGAACCACAACGCTGCTATATCCATCAAATACAATGGGAAACACCGGGCCATGACTTCATTCGATGCCCCTAGTACCTCCATATGCCTCATATACCTCGTAAGATGAACTACAGGATCTGTCCTCCCATCATAAGTCTCCAGTGTAGGTAGCTTGAATTCAGGTGGGTTCTTGGCCTGCCTAATTGCGGGAATGAAAGGGCTCCTATTCACATCTTTTAGATCTATATTCACTAATCCACCTCTTATGGCTCTTCTGACCATCTCTGTTAATCTGTCACTTTCATCAAGTTTTGGTCCTTTTATGTTGCATCTGATCTGCCTGTCGAGTTCACGAGGGAATCCTGAGATCTGTTCTCTTGGACGAGCATCCATTCCTCCACTGATGCCCAACTGCACAGTATTGCATGGTATCCTGCCTGGAATTGGGTCAACATGATCCGAGGGTGTGCCCCTAATTCGGGGGCTGCTCCTGATGGTCTCGCTCTATCCTGAATCCTAGTGGCTCCGTGCTCCTGATCCCTATTTCCAGCACTTCCTACCGTTGCGTTTTCTTGATTCTGCTCTCTAGCTTGTCCAATCCGCCGGAGTAGGTTCTGCATCATCTCCTCCTGCCTTTTCAGCATCCCTTCCTGTATGGCCTTCATCATCATCTCCATCTCGTCTTTGGTGATGAAAACTGAAGTCTGATTAGCTCCTGAGGATGCCTCTTGGCTTCCTTCATGCTAACTCCTTTCTTCTCTTTGTCTCCTTGTTGATTGCTTCGTCATAGCTTTCCAGATCCAAGTCCTTAAGCCTTCATATCCAAATTCCAAGCTGTAGAATCCTTGAGTGCTGGCGTTCTTAGTGAAAGCACTAAAATGTTTGCGCCAAAATTGGTCACAAACACCCAATTGCAGATGAAAGCACCAACTCACAGTCACAGATCACAGATAGATAATACGTAGAGAGTATAAATGTGAAGAACATTCAAAATCTAAAAATGTAGGCAATAGGAAGACAAGGTTTATAGTGATTCGGCGTTGTAGCCTATGTCCACTTTGAAGATTCACTATTTTATTGATGATTCTAACCTGGTATACAATGGTACAAGTGATAATATTCAAGTTACAATGGAGTTCCAACAGAGTAACAGCGTGGAAGAACCAAAATGTCCCTTTTCTGGAGGCATTGGAGTGCTATTTATAGGTGTAGTCTAGAAATATCTGACTTAGATCTCGGAATACCCCTTCTTGCACGTGGGTGGGCCCACCAGATCGATCAAAGGTCATTGAGGATCGATCCATGATCGAACCACAATCACTTCACATCGATCAAAAAATGATCCAATGATGATGGGATCGATCATGAACGTTCCTTTAGTGGTATGCAAGCTGTGGTGAAAATTTGAAGGCGTTTGGACTTGTAGATCTCAAGTTATGATCGATCCAAAATGGAATTTATAAGCTGGCTGAATTGTTCGTATCGATAGCTTGGTATCGATCAAGCTCGTATCGATCTGGTACATATCGATCAAGGGAGTTGCTATGACGTGGAGCGATGATTTAGGGGAGATCCACTTTTTACGCCGAGTGACCGTTTCCTTGACTTTGCCCTCTTCGCATCGATCTTGAAAGTTGTCTTCATATCCATGCTTGGAGGATGTCTTTGTATCGATTATGTGTCCTTGCTTTTGTATCGATCGAATGGTCATTGGTCCTTATCGATCGTTTGATCGATCGATACGAAACATACATAAAAAGGATCGATATGAAGGCAAGCAGTTGCATAGGAAATAAACATGGATTGATCCCTACACACTTTGCATCGATGCTCAGTTTGTGGCTTCATAGCGATTCATGGTTCATTGCTTCGTATCGATCAATTGATGGATCGATACGAAACGTGTAGGAGGTTGATCGATGCAAAGTTGGTGAGTGTGGAAATAAACATATCGATACGAAGTGCATGAAGGGGATGGATCAGGAGCACATGGATACGAACTAGATGGACATATGACGTTGATGGATACAAAGTGGGTGGTTTTTGATTGATATGTGGCCTTGACTTGAAGCAGCCGCCTCCTTGACCCGAAGTAGACCTGTCATTGACTCGGAGCAAATGTGTTGCCGACCTGAAGTAGGTTGTTTGATGGCTCGAAGCAACTTGTTTTTCAAAGACCCGAAGCTGGTGTCCCTTTGATTCGAAGTAACATGCCTGGAAACCCGAAGCAAACATGAAGGTGACTCGAAGCAGACTCCAAGCAACTTGAAGCAACTCGATCTTTATTGAAACCATATTTTAAATATCTTGCGCAATTTGTTCGTCGACCGTGCTATGTCTCGTGTAGTTGATTGGGTTAAATCCGCATGTATGTTGCCTTGCCAAAAGGCGGGTTAACATTAGTTATACCTATAACGCAGCACATCCTTTGGTGTGCCCTTTTTGGGTATATTAAAGTGTGTGGGGGTGTTTCATTATTCCTTTATGGAATTTGGTTTGATTGATAGTGTGATTTTGTAGACTACAATTTATAAAGTTGTTATTTATTAAGACTTAAATCCTAGTGCTTTTGAAGGGTGATTTCAAAAGAATTCATGAAAGAAATAATAATATTATTATTTTAAAAAATTTGGTAAAGTATTATTATTTTAGGATATTTGAAAGGAGTTTTTGTGAAGTGGATTTTCAGATATTTTCGTTATGATAAAAGTTAGGTAGCTGGGGGTTTCCCGATTTGGAAAACTAGCCAGGTGCATTTATTTACTCTAGTTATTATTTTAGGAGGAACCAAGATACCACTAGATGCTCCTTGTTGTTTTGATTCTAGATTTATAGAATGCTTCGGTAGGAGGCGCCCCCTCCTTGTTATCATTGATTTTGGTTTTGATTTATTTCTCTTTGGTGGAATTTGAAAATATATTTTGAATATAAAATCGTGGGCATTTAGTTTTAAATTTATCTTTTGAAATGATTTGATGCTTAGTATTTTATTACAGAGTATTCTTTGTACTTTTGTTGCATATGGTTGTAATATTGCTTTTGGTTGCATGTGACTTTATATCACACTAGAGTTGCATTATTACTATAAGTTGCATCATATTGCTTTGTTGCATATAGTTGTTATAATGTTTATATTACTATTGCTTATGATAGAAATAGCTTGTGCATTTCTCTTTTGTCAACATAGTTCTCTTTTGAACTATGTAAGTACAAGATAGGTATAGGGATGTAATAGATTACTATTTGAATTCTTGTGCACCTACATTTGCATCGTGATAGTGAGTTGCTTGGAAAAATAAAAATCAAACGCTAAAAAGGTATGTAGTAAATTTATGAATTGATGATTTTATGCCCTAGACATATGAGGCCACTTGGCTTTTGTTTTCTTTGATGATTTAGACCAGTTGTAGTTTTTCCGGATCTAACTGTGCAAAGGAGGTGCTCCAAAAATTTTTGTAACATAAGGGACTTTAAAAGTCCGATAACTCATTTTAATTAATATGCTTTTAAAGCCTAAGGGTGAGAGAACATTTTCTTCCTTTGAGAAGTTCGGGGACAAAATTCTTTTAAGGGAGGAGAATGTGACATCCCAGATTTTATCGTTTTGATTTTGAATATTTTATTAATTTTAAATATTTAAATAATTGGCGGTTAAAAATCTAAATAACATATATTCAAATTATAGGGATTATTTAAATATCTGGATTGTGAATCAAATATTAATTAAATGGATTTAATAGCCTTATTTAACACCTTTTAATAAATAAATAATGATGGTGAACTCATTTTGTAAATTTATTTACAATAACAAATAGTTCAAACAAATAAAAAGAAAATCAATTGTTAATAAAAATGACTTGATTTTTACTGATGTATTTTTAAATGAATTTAAAGGATTTTTTTTCATAATTTTTAATTTAGAAAATCTTTAAATTGCCATTTGACGTATTTTACGGCAAACGATGGTATTTTTGTTATTTTATAGAATACAGTAATCGGTGTATTTTTATTGTTTTTTTATGATCGGGTCGTATTTTTGTGCATGATCGTATTTTTATTTCTGTCATTCGCGGTTTGTACGCGAACGGGATTCTGTGTAGCGAAATATCAAAAATTATATTATAAACATCACCTCACACAGGACTTTTCTTCATTTTCACTTATAATTTTCCTTCATTTACTTTTCCCTCTTCTTTTTATCATTTTCTTTCCATCCTCTTATTTTTAATAGACAAATCAAACCTCCCCACTTTAAATTTAAAATCAAATCCAATAGTTATCTAAAAATCATAAAGTTGGATTCTATGAGTCCCTAACGATGAGATCTGCGAATCCATATGAGTTTGGTCGAGTATGGTGGTTGTTGGCAGTAATGGATGTGAGTGGGGTAAGCTAGGGTTGGGATTTCAGTAAATTAAAGCAGAGTTTGGCGAATAAGAGTTTGGATTTGAGATTGTGTTGTGATTTGGAGTGGCTGGTGATGATATGAGGTGTTGTAGTTCACCGAGGCAAAATGTGACAGTGCTACAGGCACTAGGCCTAAGTCGAAATATGATCGGGGATGTCGGAGGTGATGTGGTGGTAGGTGATCGAGTGCTCGTGCATAGAGCAGCATGCTGGTAGAGTCGGATTTGGGTTTTGTCGAGTGACGGTGGAGCTTGGGCGTGCATGCACATGTTGGAGTTGTGCATTTACAGTGGGAGGGTGATTAAGGATATGGGAAGAAGGACATTAGCCGTAGGGATTAGTTTATAAGGGTAATTAATGTTTTGATTAATAATTAATTATTTTGATTAATATTAAAACGTATATCTTCCCCATACGAGGTTAGTTTCGAACGCCATCTGTTGCATTACTTGTATTGACATTATCTATGCATTGAAGTTAGATTTGTTGAATTTGGAGCCAGTAGAATTTTGAGCTAAAGTCGAATGTCGTTCAATTTTTAGATCAAACCGAAACACAAAAGAGTTAGCTGGAATTTTTGTGAGTTTACTCACCTCTAAATAAACTATATGATGTCCATGGCGCTATAGATTATTGTTGAATGCTTGGATGATAGTTGATAGTTTTAATGAAGTATAACTTAATGATAAAATTATAGTGATTTAATTTAATTACGTTTAACGTAGTTAAATTAGTTATACTTCATTTGTG
This sequence comes from Allium fistulosum, assembly GCA_030737815.1. Taxonomy (NCBI): domain Eukaryota; kingdom Viridiplantae; phylum Streptophyta; class Magnoliopsida; order Asparagales; family Amaryllidaceae; genus Allium; species Allium fistulosum. Next base: position 1,460,989,682 of record CM060903.1, read on the forward strand.
ATATCTATTTAGTATAATAAAACACCGTTCTGCTATAATTAAATTGATTAGATTATTTTGGACATATATCGAGCAGAATAAATCACCGTTCTTGATTGCAATGTAAAAAAAATATTATTTTTGAAGTTAATTTATATGTGGATTAATTAATAAATGATATGTTAGCTATTGATTGCTAATTGTTGATAATAATAAGTTTGTTATTGTTGTTTGATTGTTTATTCGGATTTGAATTCTCGCTTGAAAAGCGGATTGCATAAATAACAATGTTTTGCAGGGGACTTTTGCAGAGAGACCTTAAGGGTTTTCTCGCCATTATTAATTTACAGTTATATGCCTCTTACTTATATTATTATGTTGCTTATTGATGTTTGGTTGAAATATTAGCGACATGCTATTTAATTTGAGTAAGTGTCGTTATAGCAATTATCATTATACCGTCACTTAAGAAATATCATCTCCTTAAACCTTGGAGCGTGTTGGACTTGTGCTTGTATTTTTATAAAATAAATGTTTGGTCGTGTATTTTGCACTTTGAAAGTTGTTTTAACTATATTTTCAAGTATTTTTGAGGATTTTGAAATAAAGGATAAGTGTGGTGTAAAATTTATAAAAGGAGCTATAAATTTGATTAATTATCTTCCAGGATAATTAATGATATTTTAAATTTATAAAAAGATTATAAATTAGATTTATTATCTTTCAGGAATGAATATTATTTTAAATTTATAAAAAATTATAAGTTTGATTAATTATCTTTCGGGATAACTAATGTTGTTTTAATATATATAAAGCTTATAAATTCAATTAATTATCTTTAAGAATAATTAATGTTGTTTTAAATATGTAAAAAGTTTATAAATTTGATTAGTTTTCTTTCCGAATAATTATTGTGGTTTTAAATTTACAAAAGTGTTATATCAATTATCTTTTGAGACGATAAATAATGTTTTAAATTTGTAAAGATATTTTAAATTGATTTATTATCCTTCGGGATAATATAGGTTGTTCTAAAGTTATAAATGATAGTTTATAAATAAGAAAATCTTTAAAAAGGATTGTTTAAAAATAAAGCTAAGTGTAAATTGTTTTAGGGTTATAGTAAGCAATGTTTTAATGACATTTGTTTTAGACCCTTCTTTTTAATACACTTAGAAATATAAATAGTCCTTTAAAAGAATATTTCGAAGTGTGTTTGTCTTTAAAGTGTTTTTACAAATATTTTTGATATGGTAATCAAGCATAAGTGTGATTCAAATGTTTTAAGAGATTTAATTTTCATATATGACCATTTTATTATTCACGATAGTTGATTTATTGACTATCGATTCTCTTATCTTCTTCGAGTTTCGTTAATTTAAGACGATTTGTTGCTTATTTGAGCATTGATATCCTTTGCCAGAAATGACTAAAACAAAAGAGCGGGTGGGGCCAAATATGTGGGGTTGCTTCCGTTAGGGTATTATCACATCTACTCTAGATAGGTTTCGGTTATATGCGCACTAAGATGTGAAATACTCGGATACTCGTTAAGATTGGTGGGGTTCGGCTTGGATGTTTTCAAAGGAGTCACAGAGGATATGACTCTCTCAAGTATATTGTCTCGAGGTTTGTTAGCAAATAAATTTGCCAATCCCGAAAGTGCTTGAAAATTGGATTGCTAAAAAAGAAGCCTTGTTGAGGCTTGACGAAGTCCTCGAGTCAATAAGAACCTTCATAGTATTTCTTGATGTAATGGCCAAAGTCAAAGTCATATGGACAGTTCGAAGTAGTTTATGCAAGATTCGGTTATGTTCGAAATCACTAGATTGAAGTCAATTATGCTCTGCCAATCTTGAAGTCACGAGAATTCAGATATGCGGTATGCAATGTCACAAATGTGTTCAATTCACAAGTTCGAATTGATGTCTTCGACATTGTCGTCAATTGGTGCTGGTATAGGGTGGCATCTCCAAATTGTTGTGACATTCAAAGCTGCCTTAAAGTCTTCATGATGGATGGTGTGGGCTAATTGTAGTGCTTTAGGGTCTTCATCACACTTCAACATTGTTTTCCGCAATAACGACTTCAATGTCCTTCATGGATATCGATGATGTTCATCATCGACACCACTGGTGTAGATTTGTGCAATGTCTTCGAAGTACTTTCAAGGTGAAAGATGGGCATGACTTCGCTTCAACGGAACATGCTGTGATCACTTCGGCACCTTCTAATATCTTGGGAGGTGAGTTACATTTGACCTATTCGCTTGTTTCATCATATGCCGCTTTATGTTCACTACTGCAGTTGAGGTGTGACATTCTACCTCTTCGAAACAGTCCCATAAGTACACTGACGGCTCTATTTCTTCGACAATGGTCATAGCAAGCGATGTGATCAAGGAGCAATTACTAACACTGACGTTGTTGCCTTAATACTGCTTATTAGCGGCACCTTGAAATCCTTTGATGAGTTTACTGTATTAACATTTCCCCCATAGTGTAGAGAGTCCTTGACTTTTCATGCTAACAATATTGGCGACACCCTTTCCCGCCTTTTGGCCTTCTCGCGTCGATCTTAACTGTTCATTTAAAATCAGTCCAATGATTCCAATAAGCTCATCTCCCGTTATAAATACATGAGTTTCCTCTTCCTTCCCTTTTTACCTGCAATTTAGATACTCAAGTAAGAATCAAACTTTCAAATATTATCAGCAAATTTGTATTTTCCAACCACAACTCATAATCAAGGTACGATTTCTTTCAATCATAATTTGGCTTGCCATGCTTTCACGTTTGAAATTAAATTTGACCGAGACCTATGAACCGTGCTTAATCGTTCAGTTTCAATCTTCAAATTTTATTGCTAAATGCTATTAATTAACTTCATTAGTTGTTTAATTTATAACGTTACCTTATCGATCTTAAATTGATTGATTACCTACACATTGATTTCGGAATTTGGGGTATTTCGCTGTTTGTACCAGTTTGATTTAAACCTTATCGATCCTATATTAAGGTTTGAATTAAATATATGAAGTCTTAATGTTCATTAGTTCTAATGAAGGTGAACCTAAGTTGGATTATTAGCAGCTCTTTCGCCAATAATTGGAGTTGGCATTTCACCAAAAATGTTTTAGGCTAGGTAGCGAGAGAAACAATTCATTTGACGCACAACCCGTTATCGAACAACATCGATGACACTTATAGTTTTATCATGGCAATCGAGGTCAATATTCCTTATTACCTTGTTGGTTCATTCAGTAATATTTTAGTGGGTGAAGTGACCCATTCAAAGTCATGCACATCGTTGGTTTTTGGTAGTCTTTTATACTAATGGATCAAGGCAAACAGAGCCAAAACCCTCTCACACCTTATCGACTAAGTCAAAGTGCAATACCTTTTAACTGAGAATTTAAGGGTTGCCAACGGTATACACTTCGATTAGGCGCGATGTAAATGACTTCGATCTCAATCAAGTGTGAATCCATATGTCTTCGATGTTTGGTTACAAACAAACTTGATAACAAATGACCTTATCCTTTTCCATCGCTTTTTCACAATTATGCTAAATGTTGTAAGTAGGGTTCTGTATGACTTCGACACTATTTTTGCCATTACTTTTTGAGTGCTATGAATCGTTTAACCAATTATTATATTTTTGATCCACATTGCCACTACTCATTAGTGTCGACGTCCTTATCATCTTGGAATTAAACATAGTTATAAGGATCGTTTGTTATAAGTTACAATATTAACGGGGTTCCATTTTACCTCACTACTCACTGCGTTACCATCTTGATAGATTATAAACTTTTAACTTACCCATTTATGAATGTCACATGAAAACCAATGTTCTATTGCTCTTTTCATATAGTCCCTCATTGAGATCATAGTTCTCATCCTCTGACATACTTACCATATGTTATCGAAATGTTACTACTTTGTGTTTAGTAATTACTTTGTTACTTTGGCAATTGTAGACCATTTAAGCAAAAAATTAATAAATTATGGTAATTTCAAGTTTAGAATAATATCACCTAGCAGGAAAATGGAAGATAAATAGTCTGAAAATAAATCTTTAACGAGAGGGGCCAAAGAGTCCAACTTTCAACCTCAGGCGATAAGAAAGAAGACGTTGTTTCCAAGCCATCATATATCACTTCTCAAGCCGAAGTAGATTCCATTCTTAGTCAATTTGGAATAACTTGGGTGGAGGCTATCCCAGCATGATCTTCAAACAGCATCTTCAACCCTTCGGAAGGATATTTTGCTTTCTCCACTATTCATATATGGCATATGGGTTATCTACCATTTCCAAAATTTCTTCTCAATTATTTGAAGCATTTGGATATCGCATCGATCCAGCTCCTACCAAACTCTTATACATCCCTGACTTGTTTGGAAGTATTGGCTCGAGAAGCCGGTCTTCCATCTTTTAGTCCTGACATCCTTCACCATATTGTTGGCCCTACTAAGGTTGGTGATCAACCGGACTTCCAATTATACCGAATCCACCCTCATCCAAAAAGACCTAATTTCTGAGACTCTCAATAAAGCCAAAGTATGGAAGAATCAATTTTTCTTCGTGAAATGCTTTTCTGGCCTCAGAGGAACCTTTTCGACTGTCGGTGAGCTTCTCTTTTTATTTACTTATTTATATTGGTTCATCATTTTTACTGAGCAATACCTCATTTTTAGATCATGTTCCCAAAAAGCTGAACTTAGAAGATCAGGGACTAGTAAATTTGCCGATCGATGTAGAGGTTACGATAGGAAACAGGCTCAGTCTGCTAGTTCTGTCTAAGCTTCGTCATTACTCTATTATCTTAGTTGGATACAGTATCCTGGAGGAACCCCTACTGGTAAAACGTATCTCCAAGGGCAAGGGCTCATTGGTAATGGGCATACCCCAACTCTTCTCTTCCAACTTTCCTGTTTAGCCCAGGATACCTAGTAAGATATCATTGTAATAATTCAAAAATTAATTATAATTTCATCTCATAAGTTTTCTTTTTAGCTCAGGCCCGTATTCTTTGGTTGTTGCTCCCCCCAGGAAGGAAGTTGTTGTCGATACTTCCAAAGATGATTGGAGAAAGATGTCACTTATGATATAGTTCAAACTCCTAAATCTTGATCTCTCAATGATGCTATCTCTAGTTCATTGCCTTCTGCTAAAAGAAAAATAAGTGATGGTTCTACTGCTGCTCCCATCTCCAGCAAAAAGTCTAAGATTGGAGATGTACATACTTCAGTTGTTATTGAAGAGAGGGAACTAGTTGACATTGGCGCAAATCTTAAATCTCCTAATCTTGATTCTACAGTTGGAGACAAGTCTGATTTAATGCTGCTGTAGACAAGACATAGCAGATGGTCAAGGCAGAATCTTCCTAGGACCTGCTTCACATATTACTATCCCAAGCTTCCTTGAAGCCTTAAACCATATTTGTCAAGAGCTTGGGTTCTCTTTCACTCTGAAGGACCCCTTCCCTTTTAAGTCCCAATCGTCAGCTCCTGACAACGAATTCAATGACCTTCTTTAATTGGTTATTCAATCTCCTTCTTTTGCTGCTTTCCAACCACTAAAACCTTCTTCCTACACCCAAGACTATCGGTTTGCTCTTCTTAGACAACACTTGTTGGTATGTACCCTTTTTGCCTAGTTGCTTTAAACTCTTAATATCTTATATATCCAAGTTTCGTTATCCATTCCAGGTTGCCAAGCATTTGCTTTCACTCCAAGATGAGGCTTCGGAGTCATTAAGAGAAAATTCTAAGCTAAAGGAGGAAAACTCCTTGCTTGAAAATTATATAATTGACTTGACTACCGGAAGAGATGAAGTTGTGCAAGAGATAGGCAAGCTGGCTGCCTCTCTTGAAGAAACAAAAACCCTACTTCAAACTTCAAACGATAGGGTGATGGCTTTAAAACTCGCTCTTAAGGAAGCTGAAATGAAAGAAGCTAGGCTTGTGGCAGAGAACACATCTCTTAACAAAAATCTAAAAAGAAAGGAGGATCTTATAGACAAGTCAGCAGTAGTGATTAAAGATGCAAAACAAAAAGTGTCCCATTTTATTGGCATGTCTCTTAACATTATCATTGAGAGATCCTACAAGAAGGAACTCTTCATTACTTATGCTGATAATGCTTACAAGTGCTTGGACTTTGGCTTTCCCTCTCTTCCTTCAGAATGGAATGACAAGTTCATGAGAAAATTTAAAGATACGTCACAGAGATCTTATGTTCCTAAGAAAGAGGAGGAAGTTGATGCCGCCAAGTTATCGACCTTTGATGATCCTCCAGTTGATAAAGAGACTGATTTAGATGAGGAGGAGAAAGATGGTAACAAGAAAAAGAATGAGAGTGACGATGATAATGATGGTACTAACGGCGACGATGATGATAATAATGACAACGATGGTGAAGGTGGTGGAAATGGCATTTTTGGACCATCGGATGGATCAGGAGATGCTAACCTATATCCATCTTTTCAGGGTGTGAGGGCTACCGAAAATCTTGATTTTCCCAAGGCAAGTTCTCCCGAGGGGGACAATGCTCCCACATGCTTAAAACCCAAAAACAAAGAGAAAATATCATTATCTACTATCCCGCTTTCTCATGTATGGATCTCGTTACAGAAATATTTTCAATTATCAAATAATCTTTAGTTAACTTATCAATTGCTTTAGTGAAAGAGAAAGTCAAAATACCATTATGATTTTATGCTCGAGGAAGAAAATGGATATAGATAGTCTTAATAGAGAGTTGTACAAACAAACGAAGGATTATAATAAGTTATCTAAGAAGTATAAGAAGCTGGCCGAGAGCACATCGAGATTAAGGTATTTTAAGGAGAAATAAGTCACTCCTCGGATGAAGAATGCTTGCCATCACCGGGATATACTCTTGAAAGAGTATGTTGAACTGATGACCCTTTTTTAGATGTTAATCGATGATAGGGACACCTTGGTAGAATTCCTGTATAAGGTTTATTGCAGGGGTTTCATTGTTGACTTCTTATACTTTGGTGATAATAGTGGAGGTTTGCAAAGACACTTTCACCATAGATTCTTGGATGAGCATAAGATTGATTCTCATCTGAGGGCATGCTGGAACCTTCCTCGAGTCGCTCCCATTTCTCTTTCCTTACACCCTCTTCCCCTCGAGAAACTTAAATATAATAGGAAGAGTTTAATTTTTGAAATGTATAAGAAATCTATTTTGTACGAACATGAATGATTGTACAATAATGATATGTTACTTGGTTTATGTATTTCATTGTTTTAGTTTTCTATGTTGCACAGATAACAGACTTCTCGTGTAGTCCGGTCCTTAAGGATCTCTTGAGTAAATTTGTTAAGTTAAGGAAGGATTTTAAAAGGAAATCATCAATTCCTAAATCATCACAATTGGCAAGATACTTTTTCCTCAGAGTTTACAAGAAATTTACATGCAGTTTCTCCATTTTCGCTTTGACTTTCTGGGTGATGAGAAGGAAAAATTACTTAGCGAAGTCCGATCATTCCACAAAAAATTAATATGTAGTCGTGATAGCCTTCCAGTCGGGATAGGGATTATCATCATTTTCCTCTAATTTATACTCTGGATGGGATCAAGGCTTCTTTGATTCTACACTTTGTCTGCTAGGTCGTTTGAAAGGCTAAGGCTGTAGTTTCAAAACTTTGAACATTACTTAATCATTATTGAAATGAATCTACAATGTGATCTTGACTCATATTATTATTTGTAAACTTCGTTTGTCATTAATGGAAGAGTTTGTCCTTCATGTATTGATTTTTATTTTCTTTATTTTTAATAAGACACCCAGTTAACGTGTAAATTTGATTCCTTAGAAACCTCACGAATTATTGAAGTTAAAGAGTGGCAGTTTGCATATACGGAGGAAAAACAGTCATCTCAAAACAACTCGGGTTTAAGTTTCCTAAATAACCCTGAGGCATGAGAATTGCATAGGAAATATTTCCTATTAAAGTCAGCTTTTAGTGCTTATAAAGAAATGATCGCTCTCATGAAGGTAGAACTTAAAGAAATGAAGAATGAGCTTCAGCTGCTGAAAAAGAGAGAGGACACAACTTATGGATCTAACTTCTCCATAAAGCTAACATTAAGATAACTAAGCTTCATCAAAAAATAAGTGATCTCAAATTAAAGCTAACAAAAGGCAAGTATCATGCCAATATTTAGAGCTTATTGTAAGTGGGTTTGATTCTAGCCTTCCCACTCCTACTACGATACGAAGAATAAGATCCCCACTCGACTAATCATGAGTTTTATACTTTAATAAATCCTCCTCCAGGTTTGAATAATGAAACGATCTCTAAGTGGGGTAATCAATTCAAACTGGAAACGATAATGTATTTCAACAAAAAGTGGGAGGAAAAAATATCCCAATGCATCAATGAATATGAAATTAAGGTTCAAAAATTGAAACACGAGAAGTATGATCTTTACCAAGAAATTAAAAGGCTGACGAGTTATAATTCGGACTTTGCAAAGCGCTAATAAAACTCTTCGTCATACTCTGAAAGAGCAGGTCAACTCGATTAATGATGCATACACTCATAACAAGGAAAAGAGACTCAAGGAACTCGTGATCGTTTCCATTCGTAGGGAAAAGAAACTCAAGGAACTAGCGGATGTGTCCATTCATCACATCACTGATCCCTTAATTGCCAAGGGCTTGGATAAATCGGCATAGAGTTTTAGGTTGTAACAGGAGCAGGCCTTGATTAGATTTTTTTCTTTTATCTGTCTTTTGTGCTTGCAACTTATGTAAATAGTGTATGTTTGTACCAAAAATGGGCACAACACTCTTCGAATGTAATTGAAGAGATTAGAATGAAGAAATAAAATGTAAAATGTAGCTAATCTAACAATCACACCAAGAAAACATGCAATAGCAGAAAGAAGACAAGAATTTATAGTGGTTCGGCGCTGTGGCCTACGTCCACTTTGAAGGATTTGTTGTTTATTTCTGATTATAAACTGAATTTTTTTTTTGAGAAAAATGTGTGATCCTCTGTAAGTAGAGGAGAGCACACATGTAAATAAATATATATATATCAAATAGTAAGGTGCTGCCAACATGCCTGGCAAGTAACAAATACTAAATACAAGAATCAAAGAAACACTAGTACCCCTAAGATGAGTTCCGGCAAGGCCACCACCCATCACACCCCAATATCAAGTTCCGGCATGGCCACCACCCGATATTGAGGTGATAGAAGTACCTAAAAACAAAAGAAAAATGAAGCTCCAAACATCTGGATCAGAAGCTCCATGTATCACCAACTAAGAAAGAAACTCCATGAATCTGGAACGGAAGGAAAGCATCTACTCTGAAGTGGAACTGGATATGATGCTGAAAGGAAAACTGCTCTAGAGACTCTGTACAGAGGAAAACGTGCCAAGCAGAAGAAATGGATCCTCTCTGATGGCCTCTCTACAGTCTGAGAACCTGCAATCTGAAGACACAAGAACCTGCAAAATGTGCCATAAAACCTATCTCCCATACCTATGTCTGAAGGATGACTAAGGAAAAGTTAGAATGATACATATATATGTATATTTATATAAATAATATACATATATATGTATAGATGAAATAGAAAATAAAATAAAACCTAAAAAAGACTAAACTGGACAAAAATAATATAATTAAAGGGCTAAAAACTAATAACAACGAAGACAAGAATAAAAAATGAACAAAGCTAAAAATATTCTTATGAATCTTTAATCAAAAGTAAATTTTGATTAACATTAAGATCATCATAAAAATTTGCAAAAATATTAATACTAATACTGTTAATGTTAAATATATTATTGTTGTGTTTAAATAAATTAATATTATAGCTAACCTTATTAAGATACCCTTTAAAAAAATTATTTTTAGCTAATTTATATTTTGGATTAGAAATCCAATTAAAACAAAATGAAGAAATTATAAAAATCAAGCGGTTAAGTGATTATAAACTGAATTACAATAGTATAATGACTAACACTCGAATTACAATGGAGTTTAACCCGAGCAGCAGCATAAAAGTCCTTTTTTAGTTGCAATGGAGGTGCTATTTATAAGTGTGAAGCTGGAAATATCTGCCTTGAATCTCGGAATACCCTTTCTTATGCGTAGGTGGGCCTACATAATTGATCTGGAGTTGTTTGGGATCGATTCCTGATCGATCCATGTCACTTTCGTATCGATCAGGAAATGCTCCAATTGAGTTGCGATTGATCATGGACGTTTCTGAGATGATATGCAACCTTATGTGAAATTTCATGGCATTTGGATTAGTGGTTTGAGAGATATGATCGATCCAAGATTGAGTTTGCTAGTAAAGCTGATGCCTTCATATCGATGGATTCGTATCGATCCTCTCGTATCGATGACATGGCATGCGTGCTTTGTGGAGATCCTAAATTCATGCATAAGGACCATTTCCTTTGGGTTGACTACTTCCCTCATATCCAATCGATGCTCTGCTTTTCGTATCGACGCTTTACTTCCTCCTTCGTATCAATCACCAACTCTACTCTTTGTATCGATCAAGTAGGTGATCGATACGAAACATGCGGCTGCTGGTCAAATGGAGTGTGATCGATCCGGGAAGTGTTGAAGTCCATCGATATTGGTTCGAACCTCATGGATACGAATGATGGATGCCGAGTGATGGAGTTATGTTCATTTCGTATCGATGGTGATGGATACGAAATGATGGATAGGATGGATACGAAATGGACATGTTTCACATGGACCTTGATCGATTCATAGCTTGAGCATACGAACTCTGATTGACCTAAAATTTGGAATGTTGCCTTTCATAGCTTTGCTTGTCATGCCATGCTAATTGTAACTCGATTCGGACTCGGACCAAGTTTTATTATATCCATTGTGAACTTGTAGATAACCGATCTCCGGAGCGGATTGTCTTCAGTCTCTGTCAAGTCCTTGGTATTACGGCCTTGCCAAAAGGTGGGATAAGATTTGTCCCCCAAAGTATGTCCTGTGTGAACATGATGTGCTTTGAAAAGCTGAAATCTTCATTCTGAAAAGGCTTTGTCCGATTTGTTGAATAGTTGTTGTCCCTTCATTAGGAGATGTGACCTTTGGTAGATTTCCAGTAGTATAAATGTTGAGTTGTAGACTGCCATTGATCACATAGTTTTTGTTGTAACTGAAGATCAAGTCCTAGCAATTCATTGTCGATTGTTCTGGCTATCACCAGGTAAGCATTCAATTCCCATTATCTTTGAGGATCAAATGTTAGTGTATCATGCATGCATGTATTTCAACCTGACTCTCATTCATGCTTGTACATTCATGGGTCGTTGTCAAGTTCTCTTTTTTTTTAAAAAATGGGTCTTGGTGAAAAGAGGTTCTTTCCATCGATTGATGGTTTCTTTAGAATCGAGTTTCGTATCGATCCTCTCCTGGATCGATGTGAAATCCGAGTTGGTTGTTTTGATCCCTTTCTTCGTATCGATCCTCTCTTGGATCGATCCGGGGTGCATCAAGGTTGATTTCGTATCGATGAGGATCGATACGAGATGGATTTATAAAAGGTGTATCCATAATGATGGATATGGTTTGGCTTAGGTTGTTGTACAACGTGTTCTTTGTATCGATGGATACAAGATTTACATGTGTTAACTCATGGGGAAGCTTCGTATCGATGGATACGAAACGCTGGGATCCGGATCGCCTTGTATCGATGGATACGAAAGTTTGGAGTTCAGATGCGCTTCGTATCGATGGATACGAATGATCCAGACATAAATGCGTAGTGTTCTTCGTATTGACGGGCGTGTTGACCACTTCAATTGGTAATGTAATTGGGATACGAATTGTTTTTGTGGTCGATACGCATGAGTATAAATATTTTGTACTTAGAATATTTTTCACTTTGCTTCTATTGCCAATTCGTATCCATCAGACAAAAAGGAGAACTGTAGATCTTTCGTCCTCAACAACCAAACCATTAATCTCTAACTTAGATTCTTCGAGCTAGGTAATCAATTGATAGAATCATGCTAAAAATGATGAGACTCGAGTTTCTTGCCATTTTGTTCACAGCAACGGCCATCTCCGGTGTCGTTGGCGCTGGAGTGTGACTAGGGTGAGGTTAAGAGTGTGGCCAAAGGCGACTTGGAGGTTTGGAGAAGAAGGAGAGTAACTGGAAAGGGTCGATGGAGTCACTGACTCCGGGTCTATCTTGAACTCGTATTGATGCGAGATGGAATCGACTAGAATACTTTGGAGATGATGGAAAGCAGTTTTCATGATCGATCCGATAATAGTGGCTTAATGATCGATCTAGAGTGAAGCAATTCGTATCGATGTGGATGAGATGTCGTGTGATCGATCTGAAACCATAGTCCTTGGATTGATACGAAGCAGTCGGTACGAAGTGATCGATACGTACCAGTGATCGATACGTACCAGTGATCGATATGAAGATGTTATTGGCCTAAGTCATTGAACGATGCGAACGTTGGCTTTAGGGGAACGATCCAAAGTGAACCATGATGGATACGAATTCCATTGCTTCTTGCATACTCGAACACTTAACCCCGACGAGCTTTAGCATTGCATATTTGGACTTTATCGTAAAACTGCATATATGACTATCCTTCAAAGCTCGTCGATGGAACTGTAACTTGGTAAATAGAACAAATTTTAACATGGATTGTTCTTCGAAGTCAGAATGGCACTGTTGAGACGGTCAGCGATGATGGTCACTTCGGTCGAATCTTGAAGTCTTGTCTCTTTACCATATTTCAACCTTGTAGAAATTTAGAGTATAGTGCAACACTTCACTACACAACACGATCACTCACTTTGCACTGGAGGTACATGGGTTTCTTACTATCTAATAACGGTTTTTACTGAGTTCAATAGCTATGGACCCTGAAAGCTCAGAGCAGCAAGAAGTTCAGAGTCCTCCATTCCCCAAAGTAGAAAGGTCGGATGTCGCGGCAGATACGGTGAATCCTGCTCTGGACAAATTGCCGGATGCAGTAGTGATATAGAACCCGCAAGATTCCATCCGATCCAAGATTACAGAAGAAATGCTAGGAAGAATTTCCTTAGACACAGACTGACTTCGGAAGAAGTTCAATTACCAGGACTAGAAGATAGAGCGCATAATCCCCCGAAAGGGTTCAGCGCATGCAATAGATTCATGTGCTTGGCTGGAACAGTGCTCTGATACCAACTTGTAACATCCCCCTACTTTGAGGCCCAAAACTGTTGCAGTCATCCGTTGTTATTAATCCTCGGAGACCAAAATATAGGATGCCTAAACTTTGAAGTTGTCCGGGAGATAGGTTCATAGTAAACCCATGAAAACTATGATTATGTAGATATTGGAGGTAACCAACAGGTTCATAGTAAACCCATGAAAACTATATATTAAGGTAGGTTAGCAGGGGCTAATTGGTTTGTAGTGAACTGTAACAACCCGAAATTTATCCCAGAATAATTAATTCGTTATTTAACTAAATAATAAAAAAACTTTGTGAAATTATCATAATTGAGCCATGGGAGTTGCACCATTGTGTCCGTGGTAATTTTCTGGTCAATTTCCGTATATAGAACGTCGGAAACTGAGCTAATATGAACAAGTTATAAGATAAACAAAAATCAATATATATATATATATATATATTGGCTAGGTCGACCTAACCTCACCCTAGGTTGACCCGCCTTAGAAATTGGACGAAGGAAAATTCCTTCGTCTAGTAACGTTTATTAGCCTATTTTCTACGTGTTTTGCATTCTTTAACTCAATCTGGTCCTTCCATTCTTGCATCTGATGGCTCCTATCCATCCTATGTCATGGTTGCATCCTACTCAATCCCCAAATCCAACGGTCTGAGATCCACTTCTACCCATATAAATAGACCCCTGGACCTAACACTTTTTCTCATTCTAGGTTTTCTCCAATTGGGTTCACCTTTCTAGGAAGGACCCTAAATGGAATAATTTTTCCAAAGGAGAGAATCATTATAAGTTAAATTATTTTACAACACCAAGTGGATCCGGGAAGACCAAAGGAAGAGCTTAGGACCGGAGGTGAGTGATTGTAATTATTTTAAGATTTCTTTAAGTAATTTAAAATAATAGGGTTTCCAATAGTTGTAGTTTTACTACGATTTTTGGAATAACCTTTATAGCAGTTTTATTTATAGTTTTTAGAATTATTTTCAGTCTATTCCTTTCTAGCTATTCTTTTCAGTTAATTTTATTTATTTCTATTAATTATAGCTTTTCCATTTATTTACAGTTTATTTACAATATTTTAATTTATCTACTGTTATTTATGTGTCACTTACATCTTCTTCCTACGCCTTGGATTTTCTTCTATTTTCGGTTTTCTTTTATTTCTCGTTCTTCTTCGTGTATGGATTAGAATAGAATTAATGCGAAATTGGTCTAAATTATAAGAATTCTGGAATAATGAAAGATAAGATATAAACTATAAAGACCGTAATAAAATGGAATTAAGACTGAAATTATGCCTAATTATGATATTAATTTGACTGAATTAAAGAGATTGGCCTATTTATAATTATGAAATGTAAATTATAAAGACTGTAATATAAATGGAATTAGACTGAAATTATGCCTAATTATGATTAGAATTGGACTAATTAATTGACTTAGTTATAACGTAGAATTATAACTAAAAAAAGAGTAAAAGATGAAAGAGCTTATTTTCACACTTAGACCTTGGGTTAAGTAATAAGCATGATTATAACGTAGGTTATAATAAGAAAAAGAATAGAATGGGGCTTATTTTAAGAATAGGGATAAATTAATAAGCGTAGAAAGTAAAAATGATAACAAAGGCTTATTTAAATAATTTATCTAAGTTAATAAGCAAAGATGAAAGTAGGACCTGTACCAAATAGCATTCCCTATTAGACAAAACGGTGTCTCACATTAGTCTGAAGTGAGATGAGGGCACCCTTATGCTAAGAATGGTAGTAATTGGTCAAATAGAAGTCCAAATCACGGGGGATTTGGATAAGAGGCGCCACTAGATATTGTTTGGACGAAGGGCCAGTACCAACATCATTTCCCATATTTTCTATGGATACACAGTGATCTCACATTAGCCTGAAGTGAGATGAGGGGCATGCTATGCTGGAAGTTTGAGGTAATAAGAAGACCCAATAGGTAAGCAAAAGGTAGCATGGGCATGGTGGCAGTTACGCGTGCAAGTTCCATTCGGGTGCTCAGTAATAGCTATGAGTTCCAAGCGCTTAGTATGAGTGTCTTTCATAGACATCATTGCCTCCTGTGTAGGGAGCTATCTATGTTGTCCGGATCCACAGTGGTTGCTCTGTGCATCTTTCGTAGATACTATTGGCTGCTGTGTAGGGAGTTCTGTAGCGGCTGGTCTGCAGTAAGGTCTATGGAGTAGCATGTCGATCAAAAAGGGTAAAATTAAGGTTATATCCTAATTACAGGATTAGGAATTCAGCCTAATCAAAGCAGAAATCAAGGACAAATGCAAGCAATCAAAGTTAACCTATCTTATAAATTGAGCAATATTTAATCGTATTTATTTCCAGTTTATCTCTTTCCTGTTTCCTTTGTTTCCTTTTTATATACTAGAACTGCTGTAGAGTCTATTACTTTTACTTTGCTTAAAGACTCTAGTAATTACTATCATTCACCAGACTTTTAGTCTGACCCACTCCTCTATTTCCCCCTTTCCCCCCTTAGGCAATCAAGGGAGAAGATAGTAGATTGCAATTGCTTGGAGATTTCTTGGAGGAGTTTGCTACCATGTATTTCTTTTCTTTCAGCTTTTGTTTTTTCTATGTACTGGCTTATTATGAGGGATATTATGTACTCTGATTTTTGAGACTATGAGTTTTTGTTTCATGAGACATATTGGATTTTTAGACATGTATGTGGTATTTGGTATTTGACTTATTTATGAAGCAATTATGAAGTTTTGTTTTACCTAAATTTTTATTTTAAGTTTTCGCTATTTTATCTATTTTTTCTTGTGAATCTTAGTCTCTGTTAGCTTTAGTTATACCAACAACGCACCATGCCTTTTAATGTGTCCTTTTGGGTATATTAAGGGGTGTGGGGTGTTTCACTTGGTATCAGAGCCTAAGGTTACATGATTCCTAAAAATTTATTTTAAAATTAAAGTATTTTCCAAAATAACTTGTTCTAAAATTATTTTTCAGAAAAGAACTCTTAGAAATAGTTTTTAAGTATAAAAGAGTTTTTATAAAAATCCCCTCAAAATCTAGTTCAACCTTCTTTCGAGCCTAAGTTTCCTTTTCTTTGCATAGTATGGCTGATAGGTTCCGTAGAGCTATGGTACCAGAGGTGCAAGGGCAAGCGCCCAATACAACACCGGTAGGTGGAAATCCCTTTAATCCACCTTCGTCAGCCGATTTTTCTAACTATGCAAGGACTTCACTAGCATAGGGGGCGGGATGTTTTCTGGCATGAAGGATTTCAAGGAGACACTAGCTAGGTTGGAAGATATGGAGCGAAATTTTAGGCGGTTAGGTTTGGTGGACCGGCAGAGTGGTCAACCTATATCTTGGCAGTTGGAAGAAGAGCTTAAGGCGGTCCCTACAAGCACTAAGAAGCCACGGTGGAAGGGCAAGAAGGATAAGAGAAAAAGGGAAGGCCCTTAGAAGCGAATCAAGAAAAGTGGGAGATGTAACCGTTGTAGAATGACTGGTCATTATGCAAGAGACCGCAAGGGAGAGAAGGTGAAGAAGTGTTACAACTGTGAACAACCCGGTCATCTTAGTAAGTTTTGTCCTCATAAGATGGGGCAGGGAGCGAGTGCACCTGCAGCGCAGATTCGGGCTTTGGATGGAACACCTTCCAACAACGGACCTGATCGAGGTAGGAAAATTTGGTTTATATTTCTGATTTTCCCATTTAGACTCTTTTCGATCCTAGAGCATCACACTCTTTCATCTCTAGTTCTTTGGTAGATTGTTTGCACTTAGATATCTCTTTAGTAGTAGACCCTATTGTTGTTTCAAACCCCATGGGAGGATCGACACTCTTGTCTATGGTTTGTAGGGGTTTGAAAATTTATATCCTAGGCGTAGAATTTGACTATGATGCCTATATTTTAGGATTTTCGGGGTATGGGGTGATTTTGGGAATGGATTGGCTATCCATATATGGAGCTATATTAGATTGCGAGAGGAGAGTCGTTAGACTAGAGATATGCATCAATAGGACTCTCGAGATTTCTTGCGACCCGCAAGGGTCAGTTATGTTGAGCTTCCTTTATTCCCTCGATTCATCATCATCGGAGTTAGATTCGGTTCCTGTCGTCCAAGATTTTTCCAGACATCTTTGAGGAGGTTAGGGGACTACCCCCCTAAGAGAAAGGTTGACTTCAGGATTTATTTGGTTAGCCAGTAGCATTACCCGTAGGGCATATGGCGCCTAGGGAAAGGAAGGGATTGAGCAAGCAGATCTGTGAGCTTTGGAGAAAGGTTTTATAAGAAGGAGCATATCGGAGTGGGGAGCGCTAGTCGTCTTCGCTACCAAAGCAGGTGGTTCCCTTCGACTTTGTGTTGACTATAGAGAATTGAGTAAGCTCACAAAGAAGAACCATTATCCACTCTTTAGGATAGATGATCTTTTCAACCAGTTAGTTGGCTCTTTAGTATTCTCCCAGCTTGATTTAGCCATTGGATTTCATCAGCTTAGGGTCGCTGATGATAACATTGATAAGACCGCATTTAGGACACCAGACGAACTCTTTGAGTGGTCGGTTATGCCTTTTGGGCTAACCAATGTCCCAGCCAATTCTATAGATTTGATGAACCATGTTTTTAGAGATGTCCTAAAATAAAGTTCGTGGTGGTATTCGTGGTCGACATTTTGGTGTTTTCCAAGAAGTATGGAAGAGCATGTTATTCATCTAAAGGAGGTTCTTTGTACGCTTCGTGTTCGTCGGTTGAGAGCAGATTTCTTGAAGTATGACTTTTAAAGCGCGTTTATTGGGGCATAGAGAATGTCTACACATGATAGGGATTTAAGAGACGTTTTGTACATTTAGGATTAGGATTATGGAAATCTAAAGAGATGTAGGCAAAGGTTAGAAATGTACAATAAAATTCAGTAGATAAGTAGAGAAGAAAGTCCATGTGTAGGTGATTGTAGAAATTATATTGTTTCAAACAAGCGGATTGTCGGTGATGCCTTAGAATAAATATGAGTATACAAGAGGAATAGGAGTAAAAGCCTTTAGTTAGGAAAAGTACTCCGAGGGTAGTAAGTAGGAAGACCCACTTTATGCTAAGCCCAATAAAATGAAATTTTCAAAATTTAAAAAGTTAAAAGAATAAATTTGTAATTGTTGGAATTGAAAATTTTCATTGTTAATATTTTCTTTCAGGAAATAAAGATGGGGTTTTTGAAGAATGGTGTGAAATTTAAGTTTGTTTTTATATAATGAAAAGTTGGAATTCTTTTTGATGAATTATGGAGTATATATATATAACTCACTAGTTTCATTGTAAGTCAACAAAGA
Organism: Allium fistulosum; assembly: GCA_030737815.1. NCBI lineage: Eukaryota > Viridiplantae > Streptophyta > Magnoliopsida > Asparagales > Amaryllidaceae > Allium > Allium fistulosum. The sequence continues at coordinate 1,461,008,224 of CM060903.1, forward strand.
TTTTAAACATAAAAACCTATAGTGTATCAAGTATTAAAAACACAGATTACAACTTTTATTGTTGTAATAAATGTTTTCATGAAAAATAAGTGGAGCGTAGGCTATAACACTATTGTTATAGTAAGTGACTCTCAAGAGAAATATTTTTACATAGGTATATGAGATTCATTAGTATTTATTTATTTGAATCCATACACTAGTATTATTTTTTTGGTTGCAGTAATGGTGTTTAACGCAACATCCGTTTTAACCCAAATAAAAATGTATTTTAAAAGGTAATTTCTAAGTACAAAAACAAAATGGTTTGTAAATTACACTTATTATTAATAAGTATAAGGAAGTGTTCTTGTAGTCATGGAAATATTAAAACAGTTTTGAAGATGAGTTTTTATGAAAGGAAAATGTGTAAGTTAGATATTAGAAAATATTTATCATGGAAGAGTATAATTTAAACATATTCTAATCTATTGGAATGAAAAGAATAATGGTATGATTTTCTATGAAACCGATAAAAATGTTTTGTGCAAGTTACAAGGAATACATGAAAGAGATATACAAGGTATGAAAAGCACCATATTTTGTATAGCCTATTTCGAAAATTATAAAATAAGTTCCTTGTAATTTCGCATAAACATGAAATTATCTTTTGAAAGGTTTATAGAAGATTTTAGCGTTAATAACTTCTCATAGGAGAAAGTAGTTCCAATACATTAAGATATGAGACTGTTAGGTGCAATAATAAGCTGTTTTGAACACACATAAAGGATATTTTAAAAGATATTTTAAAAGAAAATGGTTTGGTGAAAAAGTAAATAAATTTTTGAAATGAAAAACTTAATAAAAGTAAAATTTGAAAATTCAAGTATTTATAGAAAACTGTAAAAGTCTTTAAAAGAAAGAGAGATATAAGTTTTAGACTTCAATTTTTTTTTGAAGTTTTTCCCTCTAGGTTTGGGAAATAATATTAAGTGACTAAGAATTTTTGAAATTAATGGAAACTAAAATGATAACACTTTTAAAGACAAAGATTTTGGGATTTGATGTTTTAAAATTTTTAGAAACCTTAGTTTTTAAAACAAGGTGATAAATACCAAACCAAACTCTTAAATGTGGAGTAGATAAGAATCATTTCCTAGGAGTAACGGAAAAGGTGCAAGGAGATAGCAGTAATTACTTTTAGAAGTAATAATGGAAGTTTCCGTAAAGTGTATAGGACACTAGCAAGAACCTAGGAATGTTGATTCATGAAGAACAGTAAAACAAAATTACTAGGATAGTAAGACAAGCGTGGTTGAGAATGAGTATTCATGATTTTGAAAGAACTTGGAAAAGCATCTTTCTTTAGTGGAATTCATATGGTAGTAGTTTTCAAGCTAGCATTCGAATGGCACCTTTTGAAGCTCTTTTTAGGAAGGTCGTGTAAGTCGTCTTCATGTTGGTTGGAGTCTATGGAATGTTGCTTCTTGGTTCCGACATGGTTAGAGGGATTTTGGAGAAGACTAATTTGATTAGGAGAAAATTCGTATCTCATATCCATGTTTCTTTGATAATAGGTTTTAGAATTTTCTTTTTCCATCTTCAGTTTTGAATAGGTTCTTTCCCTTATTATCCTTTGGGAGGGTAGAACTTAGGATTTAACCTATGGATGGTAGGATTTGATGTAAACATGTTAATAGAACATGTTATGAATGATGTATGCTAGTGATTGCAAGTGTTTGCTAGTGGATGCTAATGGATGCATATAGGTACACTAGACATTATTATTCTTTAGGGATCGGCCTAACTAGGTCACTAGAGCATATGCATATGGATGTGTGTGCATTTTTATTTTATTTCCATGGTTGCTATAAATGGATGTTTATACATGATTGTTGCATTTGGATGATGTTTGTAGCACGCATATAGAATTATCAGTATCATTAGGAATTTTTTTGCATTCATTTGGATACATGGCACGGACATGATTGCATAAAAGGAGGTCAACTGAATCAGTGCATCGCCTAATCTTTTGTATTAGTTAGGGACATTTACACTACACTAATAGCATAAGTGTCATAAATTGCATTAGAAAAACTTAAGGACAATGGATGAATGGTTGATGATTGAGTAGTTGGTTGTAGAATTAGATGAAAACATTTAATACATTCTTTTATCCTTAGAGATTTCGGGGACGAAATCCCTTAAGGAGGGGAGAATGTAACAATCCGAAATTTTACCCGTAATAATTAATTCGTTAATTAACTAAATAATAAAATAACTTTGAAATTATCAGAATTGAGCCACGGGAATTGCATCATTGTGTCCATGGTAATTTTCTGGTCAATTTCCATATATAGAACGTCAGAAACCGAGCTAATATGAACAAGTTATAAGATAAACAAAAATCTAAAAAAAAATATTGGCTAGGTCGACCACTAGGTCGACCTAACCTCACCCTAGGCCGACTGGCCGGTCGACCGGGGTATAGGGGCAGTCGACCCGCCTTAGAAGTTGGACAAATGAAAATTCCTTCGTCCAGTAACGTTTATTAGCCTATTTTCTACGTGTTTTGCATTCTTTAAGTCAATCTGGTCCTTCCATTCTTGCATCCGATGGCTTTATCCAGCCTGTGACGTGGTTGCATCCTATTCAATACTCAAATCCAATGGTCCGAGATCCACTTCTACGCCTATAAATAGACCCCTAGACCTAACACTTTTTCTCATTCTAGGTTTTCTCCAATTGAGTTCACCTTTCTAGGAAGGACTCTAAACGGAATAATTTTTCCAAGGGAGAAAATCGTTATAAATTAAATTATTTTACAACGCCAAGTGGATCCGGGAAGACCAAAGGAAGAGCTTAGGATCGGAGGTGAGTGATTGTAATTATTTTAAGATTTCTTTAAGTAATTTAAAATAATAGGGTTTCCAATAGTTGTAGTTTTACTACGATTTTTGGAATAACCTTTTTAGCAGTTTTATTTACAGTTTTTAGAATTATTTTCAGTCTATTTCTTTCTAGCTATTATTTTCAGTTAATTTTATTATTTCTGTTAATTATAGCTTTTTCATTTATTTACAGTTTATTTACAGTATTTTAATTTATTTACTATTATTTATGCGTTACTTACATCTTCTTCCTACGCCTTGGATTTTCTTCTATTTTGGTTTTCTTTTATTTCTCCTTCTTCTTCGCGTATGGATTATAATAGATAAATTATAAGAATTCTGAAATAATGAAAGATAAAGATGTAAATTATAAAAACTGTAATAAAATGGAATTAAGACTAAAATTACGCCTAATTATTATGAGATGTAAATTATAAAGACTGTTAATATAAATGGAATTGTACTGAAATTATGCCTAATTATGATTAGAATTGGACTAATTAATTGGCTTAGTTATAACGTAGAATTATAACTAAAAGAGAGTAAAAGATGAAAGAGCTTATTTTCACACTTAGACATTGGGTTAAGTAATAAGCATGATTATAACGTAGGTTATATAAGAAAAAGAATAGAATGGGGCTTATTTTAAGACTAAGGATAAATTAATAAGCATAGAAAGTAAAAATGATAAGAAAGGCTTATTTAAATAATTTATCTAAGTTAATAAGCAAAGATGAAAGTAGGACCTGTACCAAATAGCATCCCTATTAGACAAAATGGTGTCTCACATTAGTCTGAAGTGAGATGAGGGCATGCTTATGCTAAGAATGGTAGTAATTGGTCAAATAGAAGTCCAAAACATGGGAGATTTGGATAAGGGGTGCAACTAGATATTGTTTGGATGAAGGGCCAATACCAAAAGCATTTCCCCTATTTTCTATGGACACACGGTGATCTCACATTAGCCTGAAGTGAGATGAGGGGCATGCTATGCTGGAAGTTTGAGGTAATAAGAAGACCCAATAGGTGGAGCAAAAGGTAGCATGGGCATGGTGGCAGTTACGCGTGCGACTTCCATTCGGGTGCTCAGTAATAGCTATGAGTTCTAAGCGCTTAGTATGAATGTCTTTCGTAGACACCATTGCCTTCTGTGTAGGGAACTATATATGTCGTCTGGATCCACAGTGGTTGCTCTGTGCATCTTTCGTAGATACCATTGGCTGCTGTGTAGGGAGTTATATAGCGGCTAGTCCGCTGTAAGGTCTATGGAGTAGCAAGCCGATCAAAAAGGGTAGAATTAAGATTACATCCTAATTACAGGATTAGGAATTCAGCCTAATCAAAGAAGAAATCAAGGACAAGTGCAAGCAATCAAAGTTAACCTATCTTATAAATTGAGCAATATTTAATCGTATTTATTTCCAGTTTATTTGTTTCCTATTTCCTTTATTTTCGCTTTATATACTAGAACTGTTGTAGTGTCTATTACTTTTACTTTGCTTAAAGATTCCAGTAATTACTATAATTCACCAGACTTTTAGTCTGACCCACTCCTCTATTTCCCCCATCCCCCTCTCCTCCCCTAGGCAATCAAGAGAGAGGACAGTAGATTGCAGTTGCTTGGAGATTTCTTGGAGGAGTTTGCTACCATGTATTTCTTTTCTTTCAGCTTTTGTTCTTTCTATGTACTGGCTTATTATGAGGGATATTATGTACTCTGATTTTTGAGACTATGAGTTTTTGTTTCATGAGACATATTGAATTTTTAGACATGAATGTAGTATTTGGCATTTGACTTATTTATGAAGCAATTATGAAGTTTAGTTTTAATTAAGTTATTATTTTAAGTTTCCGCTGTTTTATCTATTTTTGTCTTGTGAATCTTAGTCTCTGTTAGATTTAGTTATATCTACAATGCACCACGCCTTTTAATGTGTCCTTTTGGGTATATTAAGGGGTATGCGGTGTTTCATGAACCCATGAAAACTATATCCAGATTAAGAATTGACATCAGTCAATAGGTTCCTGGTCAACCCATGAAAACTAGGATAAGAAAGAAGTTAACGAAGGCATTACTAGGTTCCTAGTCAACCCATGAAAACTAGGATGAGAAGTGAGTTATTGGATAAAACCATAGGTTCCTTGTCAACCCATGAAAACTAGGATAAAGGATTAGTCATTGGAATGACTAATAGGTTCAGGGGGACCCATGAATTAATTAAGTTAACTGGCAGGGCCCTATAGATTCTTAGTGATCCCATAAAAACTATGAATTAGGACAGGGTGTCCATGTGTAAGGAAAAGGTTATTAGTAAACCTTTGAAATGTAAGTTTTAACCATTATGGATGTAGGAGCACACTGTGTGGTTTTATAAAGGTTTTAGGGTACCAGTGAGGGGAAAACCCGTTCCGCTAAGCGGCATGGTCTCACTAGATATCTAAAAGGATTGAGATGTTAGATTATTATTCATACCAGGCTTTATGTCTGACTCAAAGTTTATGTTTTTCCCTTAAAATCTCGGGAACTCAATTGATTTTGAGTTGTTTGAGGTTTAGGGTTTTCAAGTTCTCTTCTTAGACGAATAAAGCTTCTGAAGGTGTGCAGGAGGCAGTTAGTTATTTAGAGTTATCTTTTTTCGTTGTGTATTTTGTTTGTAAAGGCAGATTTTTATTAGCCTTACTATATACTCTGATCAACCAAGGGGGCATCTTCATATGTCACTCTTGGCGTATATGTAATAATTATATCTTTCTGAACGCGGTTAACATTTTTGGGATTATGTAATGAACATCAAATGTTTTGAATGGAATGTGAAAATGTGTTTTTTATTTGTTAAATTTTTTCGATATTTCCGTCATCTGTATATCAATATATCTAGCACCGCCGTATTTGGTTGTCAAGGATTAATAACTATGGATGACTGCAGCACCCGTAGCCGTTAGTTTTCTGCCTCCAACTAGGGGGATGTTACAAGAGTTGAATAAGCAAATGAATGAGAAATTGGAGAAGGGCTTCATTAGGAGGAGTATTTCAAAACAAGGAGCACTAGTTGTCTTTGTCACCAAGGCAAATGGTTCTCCGAGGCTTTATGTCGATTATCGAGAGATGAATATGCTGACAAAGAAGAATCATTGCTCATTTTACCACATAGACGATCTCTTTGATTAGTTAGTTGGAGCAAATGTGTTCTATCAGCTTGACTTGGCTACCGGATTACACCAGTAACGTGTAGCTGATGATTGTATTCAGAAGATTACTTTTCGTACACCCAACAGACTATATGAGTGGTTAGTCATGTCATTCCTACTGACCAATGCACTCGCCAACTTTGTTGATTTGATGAGTTGAGTTTTAGAGGGTTGGTTAATAAGTTCATGGTGGTATTTGTGGATAATATTTTAGACTATTTAAGGAGCGAGGAGGAGCATAGGATGCATTTAGAAGAATTTCTCAATACACTCTGTGACCATAAGTTGAAGGTGAAGTTTTCTAAGTTCCACTTTTGGTGCAGGAAGTTATGCTTTTTGGGACACGTTGTCTCAAAGCATGGGCTAGCGGTTGATCCTAGTAAAATTGTTGTAATACAGGATTAGCATGTGCTGAAGAATGCCATGGAAGTGAGAAGTTTCCTTGGTTTGGTGCGCTACTATAGGAAGTTCATTAAAGACTTCACTAAAATCTCTACCCCTCTAACCCGCCTTACCAAGAATAAATTGTTTTTCTCGTGGGATGCGAAGTTTGAGGATGCTTTTATTAAGCTAAAGGAGAAGTGGACCGGTGCACCTATTCTAGTGTTACCAGATGGCACGAAGGCATTCACAGTATATACTGATGCTTGTGGTACGGGGTTGGATGCAATGTTGATGCAAAAAGGGATAGTGGTGAGCTATGATAGTCAACAGCTGATGGTCCATGAGAAAAACTATTATACCCATGATCATGAGTTGGTAGCCATTGTCTTCGCACTCAAGTCATGGAGACACTATCAACTAGGAGAGTAGCGTTGATATGGATCATAAGTCTTCGAAGTATCCAGAAAGATTTGAACTTAAGGCAGCAAAGTTGGATGGAGTTCTTGGTATCATATGACTTCGTATCTCCTATACTCTAGGCAAGAGTAATGTTGTAGCCGACACCTTGAGTAGGAAGCATGCGATGTTGAGTCCTATGTTCTTGGAGTGGAAACACATGGACTTTATTTCTACATTCGACTTTCGACCATCGTCAAATATTACTCTAGGATTGTTAACAGCTTTGGATGTGCAGCCAACAGTTATGGACCGCGCAGGGTCAAGTCAGAAGTATGATACGGAGCTATTGGATATTTTAAGAGGAATAGTAGAGTAGTGCATTCAAGTCATTTGAGGTATTAGGCTGTTGACTCAAAAGGGTGGTTATGAAGAGATGGTAGATTGCATGTTCCTCCTATTATGGATTTGATTAACATAGTACTAGATGAGTCTCATCGTTCTAGGATGACCATTCATACCGATGGAGACAAAATGTACCGTGACATGAAGATAGTCTTTTATTGGCCTAGTATGAAGAAGCATGCGGTAGAATATGTGGCCCGATGTATGACTTGCTAGAGAGTAAAGGTAGAGCAAAGAAGCCAGAAGTATTGTTGCAACCTTTGGATGCTCCTTAATGGAAGTGGGAGAGTATTTCTATGGATTTCGTTGATGGAATACCTAGTAGTAGGAGGTGGAATGAAAGTATTTGCATTATAGTCGACCGATTGACCAAATGCGCTCATTTCATTTTAGAGTATAAGGACTGCATCATATTTTGGGTCACTTTACGTGAGGGAGAGTTAGGTTATATGGAGTTTCTTCTAGCATCATAACTGACCGAGATCCACTTTTCACCAACGAGTTTTGGAGGAGTCTTCAGGAGGCGTTAGGCATGGAATTGAGTTTGATTACCACTTATCAACCTGCAAACGGATGAACAGATGGAGAGGGTGAACCGAGTGTTGGAGGACATACTTTGGATGTGCATATTGGATTTTAGAGGCTCTTGGAAGGATCACTTGCCACTAGTGGAGTTCACTCATAATAACAGCTATCCGGCGAGTATTGGGATTGCACCATTTGAGGCGTTATACGGGAGGCCATGAAGATCACTGTCGTGTTGGTGGGACACTATAGATTGGATTATTCTTGGACTAGATATGGTAAAGGATACACCAGAGAAGGTAGACTTGATCTGTAGGACAATGAAAATCATACAGGGTTGGCAGAAGTCCTACGCTGACAAGTGATGAATGGAGTTGGAATTCGCAGTGGACGACATGGTTTCTGTGAAGGTCTTACCGCTTAGGTATGTTATTAGATTTGGTAGTTCAAGGAAGTTAGCGTCGAGGTTTATATGGCCTTTTTTTATCATAAGTAGAGTAGGGAAGTTAGCTTATAGGGTGAAGCTTCCTGAGAAGTTGGTGGGAGTCTACGATGTTTTTCATGTGTCACACTTGCGAAAGTGTCTATATGATACGACAGTTGTAGTCGAGCCGAGTCAGCTAAAGGAGGTGGAGGTAAAGAGGGAGTCACTAGTTCATCGTGCACCCACTCGTATTCTTGAGCATGATACAAACTGCCTCCACAACAAGGTTATCAAGCTTGTCAAGGTTTAATGGGGAGACGATCCAGTGGAGAGTACATGGGAGCATGAGGAGGGGATTCGAGCTATCCACCCACAACTCTTTTCTGGTACATTTCCATTTTACTCTAATAGGTATAGACTATTTAGTTGTTATGTTTTATCTTAGTAACCTTATAGGTTAGGACCATTAGATGGTAGGAACGGTTGCGAATGTGTCATTAGGACATGTTTTGGATGATGAATGTTAGTGGATGTAATTATTGAATTGATCTATGCAAACATAGCAAATATATTATTAATCTAGCATACACACCATCACCAAGTTTATTTTATTAAGTTATATGCATACGAAGCATATGGATTAAATGGTTGCGCACACATGTAGAATTGCCAGTATATTCATATAGGATGTTGCATAAATTTGGATACATAGCATAAGCACTAGCATTTCAAGAGGTCGACCAGATCAGGAGACCACCTAATTTCTACATTAGTATAGGTTCATATGCATTCCATGCTTAAATGTACATACTTGCATTAGAATTTGGATTAAGGACAATGATTGCCAGTGGTTGGTGGATGGATAGATGATTGTAGTTGTTGATTTCCTTATGTACGAGTTACATTTTTTCGCCCTTGGAGATTTCGGGGATGAAATCCTTTCATGGGTGAAAAATGTAATTCCCCGAAAATATAAGCAGAAAATTTAAATAAAAGAATAAATATAAATATAACAAGGGGCAAAAATGTAATTTTTGTAAACGTCCAAATCTGGTTACGAAACTTGCACCATTGCGTTCATAGCGATTTTCTGAACAATTTTCATATATAACCTTTTGGAATCGAAGCTAGTATTAAGAAGTTAAACATTTTATATTTTAAGATTGAAAATAATGAAATAAAACAAAATTAGAAACAAACTTACTAAGATTAGTTCCACCGGTCGACAGCATCACCCTTACCAATTGACCCCTTGCGGTCGACTACCTTAAGGCAAAGCGGTCAACTGGTAGATGTTTCAGGACAAGGGTTTCGTTAGGCCAACAATCCGGATTTACATCGTATATTTTAAACGGTCAGTATTAGCCTGAACCCCTATAAATACAACACTAACTGAAACCCTAATTCAAAAAAATTACAGCTGAACGTCCAGATTCTATCAAATTCTAATCTCTTCTCAAATCACAAACTTCTTCAAAAATAAATAAAAATAAAAATATAGAGATCGAAGGAATTAAATCAAGCGGAGAGTTAGCAAATGGAGTATATCTAAAGTGTGATTTGGAGGGTATAACTTGGATTTGTGGTGAGTGAGTATATTGTTGGTTAGAAGATTACATACGGTCAACTTTAGTATAACCTATTTGTTCAAGGTTGTTAAAATCGAATTGAAAACATTGCTAATGGAAATTGGAAATTTAATAGTTGTTATATGAACATGATTTCCTCTTTCTAATCCAAATCCAATTTGCATTAACCCATAAATTAAGAAAATTGATAAATCTGTAAATAACCCTTTTGTCAAATTGGTAAGAATCGATTACTATGCAAATATGAAATTGAATATGAAGTTTTGAACATGTACAAGTCATATATTCATAAGTTTGGTTAACTAAAATTAGGGTTACTGTTTGATAATGTATGATTCAAGTTTACTATGATAGATTTGGGAATGACACTAATTAAAATTGCTAATTAAAAACAAAACGAATTAAAATCGTTAATTAGAAACCCTAAACAGTAACAACCAGTCGACCACACTCACTAGAGCGGTCGACAGCAAGCGGTCCACCGTTCTAGGAGTTGGCGGTCGACCGATTGGCATTTCCAAAGCATAGTATGAACCTAGGCCTAAGGCCCACGTTATAGATAAAATAGTCACCAGTGTGTGTGTATATATATATACTATATATGGATGTTAGTAGAAGTAGGAAAACTAATTCTCTATGTGGACGACGCTAGGTCATTGCGGGACTAGGTAAATGCTATTTATCCAGCAAGGTCGATATTCGACTTGAGGCGATTCAATCACAAACTACACTCACTAGAGGTTCTATGGTGGATGCGCAACACTAACGATGTGCGGCCCGGCACTAATGGGAATTCCTTGGCATTCACGATGACGCGACGTGATGTTATGCTGTTGATGGGTCCTAATGCGGTTCAATAAGAGCCATTAGGTTACCATTGAAAGGTGGACACGAATGTAGCGATGATGAGACACCCCCACGAGTCAACATTGTGGACTCTACCTCGATGCGTAATTAGGATATGTGTGGTCATAGTTGTAAGAAATAGTGTCCCATGTTTGATATGATACGTGTAGTCGTAGTGTGGGAAACTAAGTCCCATGGTTGATATTGTAGGTAAACTCTATGTAGAAATAGTTTCAATAACCATTAGCCGATCATTATTGACTTAAGGTTTAATTAGTTGTTCGACCCTAAGTATACATAAGTCGTTAGTGTAGGTATGTATTGAGTTAAACCCCTTAGGCAAATGGAATAAGTAATTCACAGACACTTGTAGGACATCCTAGGCCACGTAGAGTATCACTAAAGTCAATTGCATGTGATCATTGTATATTAATAATGTACTCATTCACCAGACTTTTGTCTAACCCATTCATTTCCTTTCTTTTTCCCCACTACAGGAGGACAAGGCAGCAGGTGATAGGCCCGAGATTAGTATGTTGAGAGGTCTGCTTAGCATATGTAACGAACGTGATTTTCGACCCTCGAAAATAGACACTAATACACCCACTGTATTGCATGCTAAGCATTAAAGTGCTAAAAAAACCGATTGTTTAGGGCAAAAGAAAATAAAGACAGGACAAAATCTCACATGAATGGAATAATTTATATTATTAATAATCTTTATGGTGGAAAATTTTAATTGCATATATCAGAGTCTAACCTAAGCTCAGCCTGGACAGTTTTAAACATATGTACTTACAAATGCTAAAAAACAACAAACGCCGTGGAAAAGTAAACTACGTCCATATGTTGATGAAGATCTCTAGCTCTCCTCTGGAAACTCCAAACGTCTTCAGCTAATCCTAAAACTACTCGGATCTAACCCGAGTATTAAGAATACCTGGATCAGGCTTGGCAAATTAGCATGAGAAACACGAATTATAAATATATAAGACAGTGTCATAGATCAGATTGATGCCAAAACAAAACCTTTTTGAAAAGAAAGGGTACTTGTAAGACCATGCCGCACATAAACACGGAAGAGTTTTTACATTACGATAACCAAAATACTTTATATCGAAACCTTCTGATACTATCTTTAATGACATTGGGTTGGAAACACTTTTCAAATAAATGTATATACAAAGAAAGTACCAAAACCTGGACAAGTCGACATAGTATATGGTACCAAGGGGTAGCTGAAATGTTTGCAAGGCATTACAACTATTTTGGGAATACAATCAAAATCGTAAAGATCGCATTGGAATTGGATTTCCAACATGATAGGGAACTAGCGGCCTTTTCCTTCCTTTGAGGACTCCACGTATAGCAATCATAGTACCCGGTAGATTCTCGCACAGGGACTTATACACCACTATGCCATATTGCTACACTACTATGAATCAGCTTATCCGGTGGCTTTTCGTACATGGACTCATACACCACTATACATGTTCATTTAAACTCCAAGGCCACAACACCTTTTTATACGCGGTTATCCGATGGTCTGTAATATTGTAATATTTCCTTTAGACCATATAGTTTCCCATATCATCTCTGGGATGTGAGGCTCGTGAGACCTTGCTTTACTTTCCACAAAGCAAATTCCACTTTGAATGCCACATTGCCATTTCTAACAACACACTATTGATTTTCATAAAAGCACAACCCTCAAGTTCATACGCCTCGGGGAAGGGTGTAAAGTATAAGAGTGGTTTATCGCCTACACCACCAAACAGATTTACGTTTGTAAAAACCAATGTATGTGATCTTCGAAATGCAATGTTAAACATTCGTCCATACAAGTTGTCTAGGTGAAGGACTAGGCACCCTCGTACTACATTCTATTAGGGAATCACCCTTAGTATTAGTAGTGAGTAGTCCTTGCCAATCGAAGATTTTTAAAATGAAGGCACTACTGCCACCATATATATAATAGGGGATTCAGCCCAGAGGTTAGTGGCAAGCAGCTGTACATTATGAAGATCTCCGTCTTCAAAATCATTGACTTCAACATGTCTCCACATTCGAATGTGCATATTGGTTCGAAGTGGTTTTCTAATAGGAATCACCCAAATCCAATCCCGGTCTCTCCGAACCAATTATTGATAAAACATAACTTTAATGGGTTGAAAACAATGTTATTTAAGACATCATTTACTGTAAACCCAGAGCAGTTAGTATTGAATAAAAGGGTCCGTAAATTTTAGACTAATTATACTCAATACTAATTTCTGTATTCAACCTTTACTATTCGTCGAATAATGGTGAAATCACTTTTTAAATTCATATGGATAGTCCTCACATTTATTTCAAAGCAATATTTTCCTACCAACATTCCACACATCAACACAGCGCTCCAATCATTACATCTAATTGCTCCTTGCTCAAAGACAAGACCTTCCCCTTCCTCCATTGCTTTCGCCCTCGCCTCCTTGCCTCTCCTTTGCACACGGCCTAAGCCCATTCTTCCACCTCCCAAAGCTCACGTCCACCACCTTCATCTCCTCCTTGCTCATATCCATTACCACCATTTCCCTCCTCTATTTGCTCTTGGACCAAAGCCATTTTCTCCCCATTATTGCTCACGGCCTAAGGCCATAAAAGGAAAAGAAAGATGACATTAAAGAGGAGAAGAAGAAGCTTAAGAAAGAAGGAGAAGAAGAAGCTTAAGAAAGAAGGAGAAGAAGATGGAATGAGATGTGTAGAAATGAAGAGAGTATGTCTTGCTATTTATAGGAAAATTGTGCAAATATCTCTTCCACAACATTATCTCACCCATATGCCAAACCCATTCTCTCTCCATGTGCCATGTCTTCTCATGTGTAAGTGATGGTAAGTTTGCTTTTTCAAAAGTAAACCATTTTTGTTTTATATGCTAAATGTAAATGTATATTTGTATGTGTAGATGTGTATGCACGTATATATGTCATATTTCAACTACCAATATTATAACGGTCAATCACAACTTTTATTTGTTAAATCGTTGATAATCCAGAATCCAAATTCCGATCATATTTTCAGTTTTTAATCAAACTATTTAAATCGGAAAACAAAACTTGAAAATAAATTTCTTATCATCTTTAAATAACTAAAACAAGACTATTCATGTTATAAAACCATTTTAAATAATACTAAAATCCATTTATTAAAATACGACGTCGATCTGCCAAAATACGACGAAGTCTGTATATCTTTATAAATAAAATTTATATATTTATAAAACAATTATAAATCACTTATTAACATTATTAAAAAGAATTATTTATCATTTTAAATAATTACTTGAATATTTAAATTAATTAAATATCCCATTTCAAAATGATAAAATTACGGTTCGTTGCATTATCCCCCCTTAAAAGAATTTCGTCCTTGAAATTTTACAAACCCCTAAAATCAAAAGAGTTTGCCCAAAAAATTATTTTATAAACTTAAATCCCTATGATATACACAGATCATTCATATGCAATATCTGATTTGATCTCCTATTTGAATCAAAAACTTTACTTCTGAACTAGTATTGATCCTTCTATCCTATAGTGCGGACTCTGATCAGGTTTCTTGATCAAAAGCCCTTGTTTTCCTTTCATTGCTCTCAACTATGATGGAAAACTCAAGTACCCAACCACAAACCCTCATCAATGTTCGCCGTCAAGAATCGAGTGATAAATCCTTCTTCAGACCGATGTAAACACCTCAAAGTCTTGTACTCGAATCTTAGATTAAAATCGTACGACGAAATGATCTACGTATATCATACATACTTATTATCTTCTCAAACTTTATGAAAACATTTCATAAAACTTTTATCTTTGGTTTAAACACTTTTCAAAAATATGCTTCTTTATATATAATTACTTTTAAAAAAATTATTCACCAAAAATTTCTATCTTCTTTCCAAAGAAACCATTTCAATTCCAACACTTAGAAAATACCTCTATATACTTAAATCCGTAAAAATCTTTAAGGAAAGCTTCATATTTTCCCAAACACACTTTATTGGGTCAAAACGGATGTTGCGTAAAACATCATTACGACAAACCAAAAACACTAGTATGGGGATCTGATAAATTATAATTAATATTAATTTTCGATGTCGAACTTAAACTATTTATTGGCTAACAATGAAGCTGATCAAGTTGGTGTATCGTTACCTCTTAGACCTTGAATGGACAACATTCTTAACTTAAAAATAGATATAAGTAACCTACCTCGGATCCAAACATCAAATATAGGATATGTATAAATCCCGTTTACTATATAAAACATCTCCTTTCGAAAATAACTTACTATAACAACAGTATTTTAATCTATGTCTTCCTCACTTTCTCGAAAACATTTATTTACGACAATGATGTCGAAATCCATGTCTTCTTCCACTTAAGCCCTTTTTAAATCACTTTTAAAAATATAGTTCAAATCTTATTTTAAATATCACTTTCAAAAAACTTCTCTTAAAATATATTTTAACTTTATAAAACTCTTTTATAAATATAAACTTTCCATTTTATAAACTCTACTCCTAAAATTATAACTTCTACCAAATCATTTTACCAGGATTTAAATTCTCAAAATCTCTTTTTATAAAACATATCTTTTAAATCCATCTTTTAAAGAATCATTTTATTTTTGTAAAACACACTTTTATACAACATGCCCATTTATTATCTTATATAAATTCATTATCATTAACCTAACATTATTATCAAAAACTTTATAGTCAAATCGTGAAACTTAATTCACAACATGTTCGTTCAATCAACAAATGATAATAACTGAACATTACTACTTCCTTAACCATAAACTAACACACATAAATATCTATATCTTTTTGAAAGATATTCTTTTATATATAAAATATAGTCCTTTCAAAAATAATGTGTCGGTTTGCCTTGTTAGGTATTTAGGAATCCCTATCGAATACATATGGCCACCATGCATCAACCAGAATTTATAAACCATGCAACAGACCAATCAACACAAAACATTTTATTAGTCACAAACAAATACGCGCTTATATATATAACACACTCAAACTCATTCTAGGGTATCTCTTACCATATCTCTAATGAGTTACTCATCCTTGGGCATTACTAACCCTATCTCTAATAAATCCGACGCAGCGGCAAATAACAGAAATGAATACAACGATGAAAGTAGCAATCGGTGGATTGAAAATACCAAATGCCCAAATCCGTTGATCTCAAAGATACCGGATTCTAGCTATCTTCGTCACGTTGATCGCGCACGATGTCGTGAAAGAAGATCTACAATTCTTCGAACGTTGATCAAGCGCACTTGATTCCGTCAATTGGCTTCAACAATCGTTGATTCGAGCGCACTCGAATGCCGAAAGTGGAGATAGGAGATTACACTCAACTACCAATTTCAAAGAGGCACAAAGCACTCAAACAAAGTTTTATTCAAAATCCACTAAACTCAAATGTTACAACTCACCCGCTATTTATAGAGATTACAACACAGATACACGACTTAAGATAGGTCGTTAACGACCTAACACTTACGACCTAAGGAAACAACAGCATACGAGTTAACAAATTACAACACGCGACATAACCAACAGCAACATCACGACTTAACAATACAACATTTGTACAGACCACAACACTTACAACATACATGCGACTCAACACTACCTTCAACACATTAGCTTGAGCGACCTACTGAAGAACTCGGCAGCGGCATAAGGATTCAACATACTTGAGCGACTTACTAGGATGCGGCATAAGAGAAACCAGTGACTTATGATAGGTCGTTCGCGACTAAACTTCTCGCGCGACCTAGGTTTCGCGACATAAGTTAGGTCGTTCGCGACCTAAGGCAGTTGAGCTAGGTCGTTCGCGACCTAAGGCAGTTGAGCTAGGTCGTTCGTGACCTAAGGCAGTGGAGCTAGGTCGTTCGCGACCTAAGGCAGTTGAGCTAGGTCATTCGCGACCTAAGGCACACGTAGTTTACACTGCATCACGACCTAAAGAAATGAGCGCTGGAATGCTTAACACGCTAACTCGCGAGCGACTTTCACTAGGTCGTGAGCGACCTAAGACCCTGGAGCGATTCAACTCCATTGAATTTGTCGATTGCGCTGCATCATCCTCCCCTGGTTGACAAAAATTCGACCTCGAATTTGCACCTTCCTCTTCCTCGACAGGCTCATTCCCATGAAATGGAATCAAGTATTTGATATTGAAAACATCAGAAGTATGAACATTATCTGGCAATTTCAATTGATACGCATTCTCATTGATTTTCTTCACGATCTCTAAAGGACCAATCTTTCTAGCGGCTAGCTTGTTATAAGTTCCAACAGGAAATCGATCTTTCGTCAAAACGGCGTAAACCAAATCACCTTCTCTGAAGTTCACACTCCTTCGCTTCTTATCCGCCAGTTGTTTATACTTCTCGTTTGATGCAAGCAATCGTTCATGAACAGTTCCGTGGCACTCCTGTAGCTCAGTCAAAAAATCACAAGCTTGCTTAACAACTACCTTCTGATATGGCACTGTCGTCAAATCCAATAGTCCCTTCGGAATTGCTGAATATACAACTTGAAATGGACTGAATCCAGTACTTCGATTAACAGCATGATTATGTGCAAATTCCGCCTGACACAGCTTCATATCCCAGCTCTTCAAATTATCTTTCACAAGACATCTCAACAAATTTCCCAACAATCTATTCACCACTTCCGTTTGCCCATCTGTTTGCGGATGGTAGGCGCTACTAAAATTCAGCTTCGTTCCAACCATCTTCCACAAACTTAACCAAAAATGGCTTAGAAATCTAGTATCCCGATCAGAAACAATAGATTCAGGTAGCCCATGTAATCGATACACCTCTTTAAAGAACAATTGAGCAACATGGACGGCATCAGCTGTCTTCTTACAAGCTATGAAATGCGCCATCTTGGAAAATCTATCTACCACCACATATATGGAATCATTCCCACGCTGAGTTCTTGGTAACCCCAAAACAAAGTCCATGTTAATATCAACCCATGGTCTAGTAGGCACAGGTAATGGCATATATAATCCTGCATTTGTAGTGGTTCCCTTCGAAACTTGACAGATATGGCATCTCTCCACAAATCTCTCAACTTCTTTTCTCATTGACGGCCAAAAATAAGATTTTGCAATCAACTGCAATGTACGATCACGGCCCACGTGTCCTTCCTCATGCAATTCTTTGATAATCTTCATTCGCAAACTACCCTCTGGTATACATAATTGATTTCCTTTGAAGAGAAAACCATCCACCAACACAAACTCATCCGTCTTTCCCTCCTTGACTTCATCTACAAACTTCGCAAAGTAAGGATCATCAACAAACAATTCTGGTAACACATCAAACCCCATCACTTCAACCTTTATTGTAGTCAACAAATGATTCCTTCGACTCAATGCGTCTGCCACTCGGTTTGTAATTCCCGATTTATGCTTCACAACAAATGTAAACTGTTGCAAGTATGCGATCCATGAAGCATGCCTGGCTGCAATTTTGTTCTGTCCCTGCAAATGCTTCAACGCTTCATGATCAGTGTACAACACAAACTCCTTGTGAAATAAGTAATGTCTCCAATGTTTTATGGCTTGCACAATAGCATAAAATTCTACATCATATGTATTATATCTCATCTTGGCTCCAGAAAGTTTCTCACTGAAATATGCAATTGGTCATCCTTTCTGACTTAACACACCTCCAATCCCAACTTTAGATGCATCAGTATGTAACTCAAACAACAACTGAAAATCCGGCAATACTAAAATTGGTGCTGACGTCAAAAGCTCCTTGATTCACTCAAAAGCAAATCCTGCTTCCTGTGACCATGAAAACTGCTTCCCCTTCATACAATCAGTAACTGGTGCCATCACGCTACTGAAGTGTGGAATAAATCTTCAGTAGAATGATGCTAAACCATGAAAACTTCTAACTTCTGTTATCGTCCTGGGTTGTGGCCAATTTCTGATTGCTTCAACTTTATTCTGATCCACCTGTATACCTCCTTCTGAAATAACATATCCCAAAAATAAAACACTATGCGTCATGAACACGCATTTCTTCATTACAGCATAAAATTGTTCCTGTCGTAGTATCATCAACACTTCTCTCAGATGATGCAAGTGTTCTTCTGTGCTTCTACTATATATCAGTATATCATCAAAATACACCACCACGAACTTCCCAATAAATGGTCTAAAGATCTGATTCATCACCCGCATAAATGTACTAGGTGCATTCGAAAGACCAAACGGCATAACCAGCCATTCGTACAACCCGTCCCGTGTCTTGAACGATGTTTTCCATTCATCCCCTGGTTGAATTCGAATTTGATGATAACCACTCTTCAAATCGATCTTCGAAAAGATAGTAGCCCCACTAAGTTGATCCAACAAGTCATCCAATCTAGGCATAGGAAATCTGTATCTCACTGTAATCTTATTTAGTGCTCGACTATCAGTACACATCCTCCACGTTCCATCCTTCTTCGGCACTAACAAGGCTGGAACTGCACAAGGACTTAAACTTTCCTGTACACGCCATTGTTCAAGCAACTCTTCCACTTGCCTTCTCAACTCCTCGTGTTCCTTTGGACTCATTCTGTAATGTGGTCTATGTGGTAACACAGCTCCTGGAATAAGATCTATTTGGTGTTGTATGTCCCTCAATGGCGGTAACTCCGTTGGTAGCTCTTCAGGAAATACATCTTCAAATTCTTCCAGCACTGGCTTTACTTCTTCAGGAATTTCAACCACTTCGTTACTCTCACGTCCAATCAACAAAAATACTTCAGTCTCCTCTTCTACTTCCTTAACAAACTCCTTCAAAGATAGCAAAGTTTTAAGTTCTTCAATCTCCTCCAACTTGCTTTCTTCTTGTTGTCGCTTCTTGGGAACTAAAGTGATTTTTGTGCCTTCGAACATGAAACTATAGCTGTTGGTTCGTCCATCATGTTGCACAGCTCTATCATACTGCCATGGTCTCCCCAATAGCAAATGGCATACATCCATATCCACAACATCACACCAAATTTCATCTTTGTATTTCTTCCCAATCGAAAAATTAACACAAGCTCTTCGTCCAACCTTCACCTCCCCACCTTTTCTCAACCAAGCTAACTTGTAAGGTTTCGGATGCTTCTCAGTCTTTAATGCCAACTTCTTCACAGCCTCGGTAGAAATGATGTTATCACAGCTGCCCGCATCAATAACAAACTTACAAACCTTCCCCAGAATAGTGCATGTTGACTGAAAAATGTTGCTCCTCAACCAGCTAGAATCATCTTCTTGCTTTAGCGTTAAACAAGACCTCCTCATCATTAAATTACAACCCTCATCTCCTGTCAACTCTTCTTCCTCCTCAGTATGTGGTGAATTAGAACATTCAGCTTCAACTTCCTTATCCTCTGCCTTAGCAACCATCACTCGCTTCTTTGGCTTTGGACATTCATTGCTTTTGTGACCAAACTCCTGACAATTGAAGCATTTGATAACACTATTGACCTTGGACTTAGCAACTTCACTTACAACCGGTTTTGCAACAGCCTTAGAAACATTCGCATTGCTACTAGCCCCTTTCATTTGATTGTTGGAATTTGTAAACACACCACCACCTCTCCTACCTTGCTTCTCCCAAGCTAGAGCTTTTTGATGTGCTTCAGCAACAGATCTGGGATCAAACATATTCACCATATCTTGAATCTGCATTCTCAATCCTCCAACAAATCTAGCGGTCAACTGTTCCTCCGTCTCCATGATGTCATTCCTTGCAATCAATTGATAAAATTCATCCGCATAATCATTCACTGACTTTGTTCCCTGTCTCAGATTCTGCATTCGTTGATACATAAGAGACTGATAATTGTAAGGTAAGAAAGTAGCTTTCATCAACTTCTTCATCTTCTCCCATGACTCAATCTTTGACTTTCCCATCCTCTCCCGTGTTAGTTTAGCTTGCTGCCACCATGCCATAGCTCTTCCTTTCAATCGTGTAGCAACCAACTTAACTCTCCGATGCTCGGGAACTTCCTTAAAGTCAAAAATCTCTTCAACATTAGACAACCAATCAAGGAATTCTTCAGCTTGCATACTACCCTTGAATTCTGAAATTTCAGTTTTCATCCCCGACTCCCATCGTCGATCATCTTCTACATCCCGATATGCATTTCGTACTTGGTCTCGATCTCGATAATGAATATTACTTCTATCACTCTCTTCATCATAATCACGTGTACTTCGGTATCGATCTCGACCATCAACATCTCTTTGATAATGCATATCTCTTCGACTATGTCTTTCAGCATCATGATATGGCTCATCTCCAAACTCACGTGGAGTTCTTCTCTCTTCATGTCTATATTCATGGTGATCTCTTCTCGTTGAAACTGATGATTCTCTTCTATCTCGGTAAGATTGTGGCGACACCCTCCTCGCTTCCATAACCGATAGCGAAATTCTGTTTCCTCCATGGTTCGAGACTGGCGACCTTCTCCTTTGACTTTGATTCATATCTATCATCAATTTCTCCAATCTACCAATACCTTCATCCAACTTCTCATTGAATTTATTGCTAATCTGTTGTTCCATTTGTTCAGCATCTTCTCTTTTGTACAAATCTTCAACATTTTGATGACGGTTAGTTCTTCTCGGCGGCATGATTGAATCTTCACAAACTTTAACTCTCGGCCTTGACTTACAAATGAACAAACAATGCATGGCCTTGACTCTTCAACACAATGTGATGCACAACTTCAACTTCTAGCCCTCGGCTTTAACTCTTCAAAAAGAATTGGCTCCAAAGACTCGGCTTAGCTATGATTGGCTATGTCTAGCTCTGATACCAAATGACGCAGCGGCCAATAATAGAAATGAATACAACGATGAAAGTAGCAATCGGTGGATTGAAAATACCAAACGCCCAAATCCATTGATCTCAAAGATACCAGATTCTAGCTATCTTCGTCACGTTGATCGCGCACGATGCCGTGAAAGAAGATCTACAATTCTTTGAACATTGATCAAGCGCACTTGATTCCGTGAATTGGCTTCAACAATCGTTGATTCGAGCGCACTCGAATGCCGAAAGTGGAGATAGGAGATTACACTCAACTACCAATTTCGAAGAGGCACAAAGCACTCAAACAAAGTTTTATTCAAAATACACTAAACTCAAATGTTACAACTCACCCGCTATTTATAAAGATTACAACACAGGTACACGACTTAAGATAGGTCGTTAACGACCTAACACATACGACCTAAGGAAACAACATCATACAAGTTAACAAATTACAACACGCGACATAACCAACAGCAACATCATGACTTAACAACACAACATTTGTACAGACCACAACACTTACAACATACATGCGACTCAACACTACCTTCAACACATTAGCTTGAGCGACCTACTGAAGAACTCGGCAGCGACATAAGGATTCAACATACTTGAGCAACTTACTAGGATGCGGCATAAGAGAAACCAGCGACTTATGATAGGTCGTTCGCGACTTAACTTCTCGCGCGACCTAGGTTTTGCGACATAAGTTAGGTCGTTCGCGACCTAAGGCAGTTGAGCTAGGTCGTTCGCGACCTAAGGCAGTTGAGCTAGGTCGTTCGCGACCTAAGGCAGTGGAGCTAGGTCGTTCGCGACCTAAGGCAGTTGAGCTAGGTCGTTCGCGACCTAAGGCACACGTAGTTTGCACTGCATCACGACCTAAAGAAATGAGCGCTGGAATGCTTAACACGCTAACTCGCGAGCGACTTTCACTAGGTCGTGAGCGACCTAAGACCCTGGAGCGATTCAACTCCATTGAATTTGTCGATTGCGCTGCATCAAAATCTTACCCCTACCAGACTCAGGCGTTCGCTCAACCTAAGCTCTGATATCAAATGTAACAACGGGATTTTCGACGCTAAAAAATCGACACTAATACGACCACTGTATTGCATGCCGAGCATTCAAGTGTTGGAAAAACCTATTATTAAGGGTAAAAGAAAATAAAGACAGAACAGAATCTCACACGAATGGAATAATTTATAATATCAATAATCTTTACATTAGAAAATTTGAAATGCATATATCAGAGTCTATCCTAAGTTCAGCCTGGACAGTTATAAACATCTGTACTTACAAATGCTAAGAAACAACAAACACAGTGGAAAAGTAAACTACGTCCATACGTTGATGGAGATCTCTAGCTCTCCTTTGGAAACTCCAAGCATCTTCAGCTAATGTTGAAGTTACTTGGATCTGACCCATGTATTAAGAATACCTGGATCAGGCTTGGCAAACCAGCTCCAGAAACACAAATTGTAAATATATATGATAGTGACATAGATCAGATTAATGCCAAAGCAAAACCTTTTTGAAAAAAAAGGGTATCTCGTAAGACTACGCCGGACATAAATACAGACGGGTTTTTACCTTACGATAACCAAAATACTTCATATCGAAACCTTTTGATATTATCTTTAATGACATTGGTTTGAAAACACTTTTGAAATAAGTGTATATACAAAGAAAGTACCAATACCTGGACAAGTCGACATAGTATATGATACCAAGGGGTAGCTGAAATGTTTGTAAGGCATTACATATATTTTGGAAATACAATCAAAATCATAAAGCTCGTATTGGAATTGGATTTCCAACATGATAGGGAACTAGTTGCCTTTTCCTTCCTTTACTGACTACACGTATAGCAATTATAGTACCCGGTGGCTTCTCTTACAGGGACTCATACACCACTATACCATATTGCTACATTGTTATCAATCAGCGTATCTAGTGGTTTTTCTTACAGGGACTCATATACCACTATACCTGTTTATTTAAACCCTAAGGCTATAACACCTTTTTATCTACGATTATCCGATAGTCCGTAATATTGTAATATTTCCTATGGACCATATAGTTTCTCGTATCATCTCTGAGGTGTGAGGCTCATGAGGCCAAGCTTTACTTTCCACAAAGCAAATTCCACTTAGAATGCCACATTGCCATTTGTAACAACACTCTATTGATTTTCAAAAAAGTACAACCCCCAGTTCATACGCCTCAAGGAAGGGTGTTAAGTATAAGAGAAGTTACCTTCTACACTACCAAATAGATATACGTTTATAAAAACCAATGTACGTGGTCTTAGAAATGCAATGTCAGACATTCATCCATACAAGTTGTCCAGGTGAAGGACAAACCGAAGGCACAGTCCTACTACATCCTATTTGGGAATCACCCTAAGGATTAGTAGCGAGTAGTCCTTTATAATCAAAGATTTTTAGAACGAAGGCACTACTGCCACCATATATATATAATAGGGGAATCACCCCAGAGGTTAGTGGCAAGCAGCCTTACATTATGAAGATCTCCATCTTCAAAATCATTGACTTCAACATGTCTTCACTTTTGAATGCGTATATTGGTTCAAAGCGGTTTTCGAATAGGAATCACCCAAATCCGATCCCGGTCTCTTCAAACCAAATATCGATAAAAAGATGTCAAGTATGTATGTGATTATCAAACATCATCCAATTTATAGATCTTTTAACCCAAATGAATATCTCTTCAAGGATATAAGCTTTAAACCATTTTTATTTCTTTCAGCATATATAGGATTATTAAGCCTCTTTTTAACTTTGGAAATACCAATTTATTTCTTTTAAATTACTTGGGAAAATATTTCCATCTTCTAATATTAGTATAATTTCAATCTTAACAGAGATTTCATATTCCTAAAACTTATCTTTAATAGGTTGAAAACAATGTTATTTAAGACATCGTTTACTGTAAACCCAAACCAGTTAGTACTGAATAAAAGGGATCCATAAATTTTAGACTAATTATACTTAATACTAATTTTCGTATTCAACCTATACTATTTGTCGAATAATAGGGAAATCACCTTTTAAATTCATACAGATAGTATGAGTTCCCTTCTCGAAATTTAATACAGAGTTTAACTAGAATGTTTTTATTAACAACCAAAATCCTATTTTAAATCTTGTTTAACTTTTGAAAAACTTCAAATCTCTTTTCTTTTATCTTAATAAAATGTGGTTCGGGTAAATCAAATTAACTATCCCCTCCGTCGGGCCAGTCTGGATAGATAGGGGGAGCAGGCTACTGGTTTTTCAAACTCCAACTTAGAGACCATCTCTCTATAACCCATAAAGTGGTCAAGTTATTTGATCAACTCTAAACCTTTGAAAATATTTGTGCAAAATAGGTGCCGTCCTAGTTGACTTTACCGGAATGAAATGGGCACTCTTAGTCAATCTATCTACTATGACCCATATGCTTTCATTTCCTCTTCTAGACCTTGGCAACCCACAATAAAATCCATAGAGATGGAATCCCGTTTCCACAATGGAACTTCTAATGGTTGAAGCAGTCCACTAGGCTTCTGGTGTTCAGCCTTTGCCTGTTGGCAGTTCAAGCACTGCTTAACATACAAACCAATGTCTCATTTCATACCTTCCCAGAAGAAACTTCTCTTCATATCCTGATACATCTTCGTCCCTCCTGGATGGATAGTGAACTTCGAACGATGGCACTCATCTAAAACTTCCTTCCTCATGTCTTCTATATTCGAAACACACAACCTTCCTTTCTTCCTCAACCACCCATTTTTTTCAAGACTGAAATCCTTTAGGTCATCGCTCTCCGTTCCTTCCCTCAACCTTCTGATCCATTTAGCCAAAACTGTACCCTCCTCCTATTTAGAAGCTATCTTCTCAATCATTACTGGTCAAACATCTAAACAAGACAACATAGCACTTCCTGCACTTGAACCTACCTCGGATCTAAACTGCACACTACAAGCTAATAATTCTTCCAAATCTTTCCACTCAGCAATCTTAGCCAATACTGCATTCTGATGTTTCCGGCTGAGTGCATCTGCCACCTTGTTTCCTTTTTCGGGCGTGTACTCAATTCCAAAATCATAAGCAACAATAAACTCCAACCATCTCTATTGTCTCATGTTCAGCTCCTTCTGAGAGAACAAGTACTTCAACGACTTATGATCAGTATAAAGCTCGAATCGCTCTCCCAAAAGATAATGCCTCCACACCTTCAAAGCAAATATAACGGTAGCTAACTCCAAGTCATGCGTAGTATACCTAACTTCATGTGGTCTGAGCTGTCTAGAAGCATAAGCAATCACTTTACCTTTTTTCATCAACACAGCTCCTAATCCAGTGTCACACACATCAGTATAAACAATCAAATCTTGATTCCCCTTCGGAACCACTAACACCGGTGCATGGGTCAATAAGTTTTTCAAGCTCTGTAATGCTTCCTCACACTTATCAGTCCATACGAACTTCACATCTTTTCGCGTAAGCTTAGTCATCGGTGCAGCTATCCACGAAATCTATTATAAACCTCTGATAATATCCAGCCAACCTAAGAAAGCTCTTAATCTCGGTCACCGTCTCAGGTCTCTTCTAATTATTCACCGCCTCAATCTTAGTCGGATCTACAGACAACCCTTTCTCTGAGACAACATGACCAAGGAACTTCATTTCCTTCTTCCAAAAATGACACTTCGAAAACTTAGCCTTCAATTGATTCTCCCTCAACGTTTCGAGCACAACTCTAAGATGAACTTCATTCTCCTTCTCATCCTTAGAGTATATCAAAATGTCATCTATGAAGACCAACACAAATCTATCCAAGTGCTCTCGGAAAATTCTATTCATCAGGTCCACAAAGAATGTCGGGGAGTTAGTTAGTCCGAACGACATAACTAACCATTCATACAATCCATACCTTGTCCTAAACTCCATCAAAGGAATGCTATCCTTTGCCACTCTAAGCTGATGAAATCCCATCGCCAAATCCAGCTGAGAGAATACCTTGGCTCCACTTAACTGATCGAACAAATCATCAATTCTCGGCAATGGATATCGGTTCTTTATCGTCTTCTCATTCAACTTACGATAATCGATACACGGCCATAACGATCTGTCCAGCTTCTTAGCAAAACACTGCGGCAGCCCTCCATGGTGAACTAGTTGGTCGGATAAAACTCTTGCCTTCCAAATCCACCAACTGCACCTTCAACTCTCTCATCTCAGTGGGTGTCATCCTGCTCAGCGGCCTACTCACCGGCTCTGCTCCAGGCACCAAATCAATCCGAAACTCTATGGCTCGTTTCGGTGGCAGTCCAACTACCGGCTCAAATACATCAGCAAATTCTCTAACTACAAAGACTCGATGCAACTCATCCTCCAACTCCATAATACCCAATGAAGCATTCACTTCACAACTAGGGTCCTCTACGATATAAACTATCTGATCACTGCAATCCGGGTGACTAAGTGATATTTTCCTATCATGGCAAAATATCCTAGCATCATATTTACTTAACCAATCCATCCTAAGGATAATCCCAAATCCTACAAAGTCAAACACTTACAAACAACAATCAAAAGTATGGCCTAGCAAATCAAACTCTAAATGGTCACACCTCATCCCAAGTGTTGCATACCCTCCTATCGGATTTGCAACCCTTAAGGAAGTAACTAAGTATGAGGGTTCTAAGTTAAGCCTATCTACCAAACATCGATAAATAAAAGAATGAGATGCTCCAGTATCAAATAGAACGCTAACAGACATACCATGAATCTACAGCGAGCCTCCCAAAAAAGCCCTCCCTTTGTCTTGCACAACTGGCCTTGAGGTTGTGTGCTCCAAAGCATAAACTTGCCCCCTTCCTTATCTTGCAGGCTCTAGGCACTTGTTCTTGTAATGACCGATCTGATCACAATTAAAACATCTGACATCTTCTTTCCAACAACTTCTTTTCCTTTTCCTTTACCGGTTCGAAACTCATTAGCATAGTGTCCCTTCTTGTCGCATTTGTAGCAAACCACTCCAGCATTTCCTTTCTTCTGTGCTCCCCCTTTCCGAGCACTCTTTTTCTAGAAAAACTTCCTTTTCTGGCCCTGTCCCACCTGAGCCTCCTTCATCTTCTTCCTCAAGCAAGCCAACGCCTCTTCTTGCCTTAATGCCATTTCGACCACTACATCACTGGAATCTCTCAAATGCGGCAAAGTGGCGCTTATCAACTCTGGCCTTAAGCCCCATATAAACTTTTCATTCCTCTTGATCACGGTATCTACTAAAGCATATCCGTATCGGGCCAACTCCTCAAACTTCCTCGCATACTTCAAGACAGACATATCTCCTTGTTCCAACTCTGCAAACTTCCTCGCCAATGCTGACTGCGCCATTACAGACATAAATCTTTCTGAAAACCTTCTCCTAAACTCCTCCCAAGTTATGGTTTCCTCATCAACTCCAGCAGTAATAGTCTTCCACCAAAATAGCGCAGCTCCCTATAGCTGCCTCGAGCCAATCTCCTTTTCTGTGTATCAGTCAATCCTAAGTGAGCAAAAATTCTCTCGTAATGTAGTAGCCAATTATCCACCTCGATCGCACCTTCAGTACTAATAAACGGCTTCCCTCCACGCCTAATGTAGTCTCTACTCAAGTTAGCATACTTATTGACCATCGGAACTTCCTGAGCTCCACCTTCGGCAGCATTACCTCCAACAACCCCGGTTGCTATTCCAGCTTGCATCATGTTTACAAAGAACTGATACACTGCTCCCATGTCCATCTGGGGAACTCCTGCACCAACAGTTTCAGCTTGTGCCTAACCGGGACCTCTCCTAGTATTTGGTTGGGCATTTCCATTAGTGGTGGTGCTATCTCCTCTAAGATTTACTTTGCCTCTTCTTCCTTCCATATCTGTATTCAAACCTCGTGAGATACAGATGAATAGCCTAACTAAGATAGGAGTCTGGAGAGATAGCGTATACTTGTATATATATAGCAAATACAAGTATGTTACTATCACGTTATCCCATACCCCGATCTTAACTCTAATTTCTAAGGATGATGTTTTCAAAAATCATTTTTAGTTAAAGTATCTCATAAACCATGCCCTGATACCAAGCTATAAAATTCCCTATCTAGAGGCTCAAAACTAAGTGCTATAGATGCTGCAGTCATCTATAGTATTAGCTTCCGGCAAATAAATACGGCTATGTTAATGGTATCAATAATATTAGAAGCACTTGAATATGAAACAAAACACAGATTTCAAAAACAACTTTTACTTCATTACATTTCAAAACTAATTGTTTCACATTCACAACACATAACCCCATATCATTCCCAGGCGCAAATCAAATATAATTATTATAAAATACGCCAAGAGCGGTATATAAAGATACCCCCTTGGTTGATCAGAGTCATATGGTCATAATAGACCTAAATACAAAACAACATAGTGGAAAATCCATCAAAACATAACAAGAACTGCAACCCTAAATAGCTATCCGTTTGCCTCCTGCATGCCTCCGGTAGCTTATTCGTCATCCTACTAAAACCTGAAAAGGCCTTAATCCCTTAATCTACTCAAATTAATTTTGAGCAACCGAGAGTTGAAGGGGAAAACATAAACTTCGAGTTAGACATAAAGCCTGGTGTGAATAATATTATACATCCCGGAATAATTATGTTAAGTGAGACCATGCCGCTTAGCATCCTTTTAAAACATATCTTTGCAAAACCTTTCATAAAACCATATACCGTTCTCCTGCATCCACAATGGTTAAATAATGTGAAGTAATCATTATGTAAACATACATAAATATCAGGTAATAATGAACTATCTGTTCAAACACATGAGTTTTGTTTGGCTAACTTTTAATCTTTGGCTGACTCGGGCCTACCAGACAATATAATCAAAATTAACCTAACACCTGTTAGATATTCTTCTTTTGGATTATCTATCCTTAACTATCTGTTAAACATTTCCCATCTGGAGGCCTATCCTTAACTATCTGTTAAATACTTCCCTTCTGGACGGTCTGTCCCTAACTTAATCATCTCCCAGGTCTTCTTGATCCTAATGGTTTTTCGGGCACACCAATAACATATCTGTATACAAAGATAAATTCATTTTGGTTTGTAACAATAATTTTAGTCTACCTGTGACAAAGCCCTACATACTGGAATTTTGTACAACAATTAGCTGGGGCTATTAGCTAATGTATAGGGCACGACCCCATACTAGTCCCATCCGGTTTTCTAATATCTGAGTCATTTTCACTTAAGGATCCCCTCCCATAATTTTCCTTGAAAACATTTTCAAAATGATTTAAAACCTTTAAATCAAACTTAAACAAGGAAAAGTATATAATCTTTATACTTTACTCAAAATCATATCACCATGTCGTATACATATTCTTTACTCAAAATTTAGTTGATGAAAACATTTAACCATTTGAAGAACCTCTTTCTAAACCTTTGAAATCGTCTCTTTCAAAACCAATATCAAACCTTTTGAAATCATACATCAAACCTTTCGAAACCATTCTCCAAACCTTTTGAACCCATTAAAAGCAAACCTTTCGAAAGCTATAAAACTTCAGACATCCTTCTTTAAAACCACTTTAAAACATTGCCTTAGAAAAACCTTGGAAAACCTTCCATTTATACCTTTCGAATCCATTGAATTAAACCTTTCGAAATCATTTAACTAAAACCTTTCAAAACCATTCAATAAACCTTTCAAAACCATTCAACTAAACCTTTCAAAATCATTCAACTAAATACTTTTGAAATCATTTAACTAAAACCTTTCGAAACCATTGGAAACAACTTTTCGACTTTGTCGAAAGTTCTGCTTCGAAAGCTTTAAACATATCCTTTGAAACAACTCTTTCGAAAGCTTTGGGTTTTACTTCAATTTATAAAACAAGGGTGAATCACCTAAGTCCAAAGCTTCCTTTCGAAAGCATGGAGAAGCGGCTAGTTTTTAAAATAAGTAAACCTTTCATCTTTGTCGAAAGGTTCAAAACAAAACATTTATAAAGCGGTAGTAATCCTTCGACTATGTCGAAAGGTTTCAAAATAGAATAGTGTTAAAATAGCAGTAACCTTTCGACTGTGCCAAAAGGTTTTAAAACCCTTACTTTAAACATTTGACCTGGTCGAAAGCAACCAAGTTGAAAGCTCTCATTCGAAAGTAAAGCAGGTGAAAGCTTTTGGTTTATAAAACAAACATACCCCAACCTCTTTGGCCATTAACCCTTCGACTCTGTCCAATTCATTACGTATCAAGTAGCTTGATACCGTATGCATTGGTTTGACCTTGCCGAAAGCTTTGAACCTCTTGACCTTGCCGGAAGGTCTGGGTCGGAAGGTTTACTACTGTAAAGGCTGAAACATGTAAAAAATGTGATTTCTTTGTTTTTAACTTAAAAAGGAAATCTTTTCAACTAACCTACCTTTGTTTGTCAAATTCACATTTGTTAACAATTACTTTTCAAAAATGTACTGCCACTGTTTTTAAAATTAAATAATCATTTTATTTTACAAAATGCTCCTTTCACCTTAATTAAATACATAAAACATTTAAGTGTCATACCTTAAATAATTTTATATATTCATCAAAACACTTAGAAAAAATCTGGAAAATTCCAGAAAATCTATTTTAATATGTTTTTCAACATATAAAAATTTCAAACCCAAATAATCATTATTTTAGCCGTAAATAATTATAACCCAATAAACAATTTCCTTCACTAGAAAATTAATATAAAATCCATATTAATTCAGAAATTTATGAAAATCGAAAGCCATTTCTAAAATATCGTTTCTGACCTATATTTAAATTTTCAAGGCATTTGGATGTCATTAAATAGGGTTTCATGTCAAACATATCATAAAACTAACATGAACATATATAATCCATCAACAACATATATATATATATATATAATTTTAATCATCAAAACATGGCATATACTTGCAAAATCATTTCGAATCTACTCTTAAAATTAAAATTAAAAGAAATTGGGATATATTAATTATTCATCTTAGCTTTGAGATTATAGATATGAGATTTGATGTTGATTTAGTTTATTGTTTCCCTTCCCTTGAATCCTAGCTTTAATCTTCTTCTTGAGAATAATAATGGCTGCCGGCCTTAGGAAATTTTAGTTTGAGTAAAATGAAAATGAACGTGAGTTACATTCCTAAGGGTTTAGGGTATAAGCCTTACCTATTTCCCATATTGCCCTTCTCATATCCTAACACATTAACTTAGGTTATTTCATTTTAATTAACACACTAACATGGCACGACTGCCCTTTATTAATCAAATCTCAACCTTTTAATCTTCACATTATTTAATTTAATTTACCAAGTTAATTATTCTAAATAATGTTATAAAAATACGGGGTGTTACATTACCCTACTTCACTGGTTTGGGACAGTCCTTCTACACCGGTTATAGGCTCTTATATTGTAAAGCCTTCTCGATCAACTTCTCAAAGCTCTGGTCGATATGACCAATCAACCGCTTCCAAAGATAATCACTCAACCCAATGATAAATTCTTCATTCTTTCTAAGTGGAGTATCAATGAAAAATAGACCGTACTTCGACAACACATCAAATTCGGCCATATACTCCAGCACAGAGACATCGTCTTACTTCAAGACAGTGAACTCCCTAAACAACATCGACTTTTGTAAAGTTGAGATAAATTTCTCTCAAATGAAAACTATGAACTGATCCCAAGTAAGATGATCCTTGAGAGTCGAAGCATAAAGGCACTCCACTGGTTCATTGTCCATCCCTGGAGTCATCTAGAGGTCAACATCTACCTCATTGCATCATCTAACTCTATGTCGTCGAAGATCCTTTCGCAAATATCCATCTCGTCTTGCACCTCAACAGCTGACTCCGTTCTAATTAATGAGTTTCCTCCTAGACTCAAATAGTCTTTGTACAGCTCAAAAAAGTCGATTCTAGGCATTTGCACTTGAGCACCATAATCATTTGGAGCAACTTGAGTATTCCAGATGTTGTTTTGTACCATCTCTTCGAACATATTCCATAAATTGTGGTTAGTGGCCCCCGATTCTGCTCACTCCTCAACTCCGGAGATGGAGTCAATAGAAACTTTTCTTATATGCCAAATTATTCCGAATTTATAATAAGGATGATCAGTCTCTCACAAGGAAAAGTGCATCAATTGTGTTCGTGTGTGCAATACAACTTATATACTGTATATACTACTGTACAGTTTTAAAAATCAAAATATATAACAAATATGCACTCTCTCGTATATAGGTATACTCTAGATCTAGCCTAAGGTGATAACTCGTATCCTGTCTCTGCTAGATCATGGCATCAACTCAGGTTAATCACGTAATCTAAGCTCTAATACCAAATATAACGACCGTCCTACACCTTCGATGCTCATATATCCGAATAGTGTGCTGCTGAAGCATCCAACTGATGTAGGAAGATTGTCAAGTGAAAGAAATAGAAGTAAAGAAGAGGAATAGAAAAGAAGAGAAGTGAATAAAAGAGAAGTGAATAGAAGAGAAGATGATAGAAGATAAGAGAAATAAAATATCACACAATCACATACCTATCGTATATCTCACAGCGCATTAGATAAAATATAATAGTCATCACAAATATAAAATAGGCGAGACAGTAATAACTACATAAACCACAGAATCAGAGTACACAGGCTCATACAGTTATACAAAATAGTAATAGAGTTTATACAAGTGATAAATAAACACAACTGATAAATTGTCTCTAATAATAGCAAGTCAAACACCGTCATGGCTCCATGGTGTCATACAGCAAAATAAACAATAATAAGCCCAAATATAAATATGAGAAAGCGTCACCTTTATCGAGCTCTATGTATTGTTTACATATGCTTTATAGTCTACTCATTAAGAGTACCCAAGTTAATAAGAAGCAAAACATAAAATCTCGAGTCAGATAATAGTCTGGTGTGGGCGATAAGCAATCTCAAAGCGCTATAAAAGTCAGTATAACATATGGAATAGAGAGCATGGAGAATCATACTTGATCTGTCCCTGCATCCAAAGAGTTAGCACATAATGAACATAATATGCTACTCTACGAAAATCATAAGGGTACTCCATACTAAGTACAATGTTGAGGTGCCTAGGTATCCTATCCACGACATTTACATCATGTGACATCCCTAGAGTGACAAGTGGCTCTAGTGAAGCAAACATAACAAACATAGCATCCATCAGATAATACTAACTATCACACAGTGTGATTTGGATATATATAACTCGTATGACCTTTTAACTGCCAGGGATTTATGGGTAAATCTTGGTTTTGAGTTGTATGTGCGTATCTTGTAGCCAAAATTTAGATACATGTCTCGTAGTCCGAAGCTGGACACTAGACCCAAGCGACCGGTCTAGTGTATATGGATCCAATCAACCGACCCAGCGTAACCAAACAAAGTACCCATGGGCATACCCACAATAACCCTGCTCTGAGTACGATAGAAAACACTCTGAGTATTTATGATTGCTTAACACAAGTATCCAAGCTTTTCATTGCTCCATCAATTTCCATAATATAACCATTAAACATTCTATCCATGGGGCACCCCCAAAGAACCCGCCCTTGTGGAAAACCATCACAACTCCTTTTGACATCAATCCTCCATCCTCGAAACTTAACTCCATGCACCAACGAGATACCATCTGAAGTCCAGAAACCGTCAACCTCGGAACTTATCTCCATGCACTAACAAGCTACCATCCAAAGTCCTGGAATTGTCATGTCAAAACGTCACATCGTCGTGATCATCAAAATCATTCATCGTAGATTAATAACATCAAGACCCAGAGTTGGTCGCACGAAAAAACCATCATATCGCACTCCTCGAAGCCTCCTCACCGTCCATGCCAAATATCGGCCAAATCGACCATCGTCAATAGTAAGGGCACCGATCACTCTACAGTGGTCAATACTAACCACTTTGGTCGTGTACTTAACAAAAACCGGATAAGTACAAACCAAATGAAAACATCTAGCATCCATCCTGAAGTTCAAAGTCCATCCCAGTCCATCGTCTTCCATCTTCAGGTCAGTCGGTATGCATCCTAGTACTCTTTTACAACCGATTCCGTTCATTTGGTTTTCCGATCAATAGGCACGAAACCTTAACGCATGGAATTTTCCCTAACGCTGGATCGCCAAAAAATCAATGTTATAACCAAAACAAGCGAACAAGCATATATACAACCAACAAACAAACATACATACATACATACATCCAATATAGTATACGTACATCATGTATAATGCATTTATATCAACCAATTGGGGATTCGTATCAAAATCAACCTAAAGCTAGCAATTTCCTAAAATAGCACGTCAATAGGAAAAAATTATGATATTCGATTTAAAACTATTTTAAAATACTTTTAATTTCTTTTATAAAAACTAAGTATGTATTTATGTATATCAAAATCACATTTTAAAGTTAGAAATCATTTCAAAATACCATTTTCATACTGTACTAACAATCGTAGTATCGTAAGAGACAATATCACTCATCTAAAAAAGCTGACCAAAGCATCATCAAGTCATAGAGCTCTCTGTCACAAGCACAACGCAAGAAACCACATCCAAAACAGACCTTGTATGCAAACGATATAAATTAAATACGAATAGAGATTAAATAAGCTATTATAACTTAATTAAATAGTTAATTACCTAATTACCTCTTTTAATCCTTCTTCTCCAATTCACAGGCCGTGCACACAACCCATCTACATTGTGCATTCATACTCGACTTCTTCTTCATCTCTCGATGAAACGCCATGTCGTCTTCACCAATGAGTCTCTCTATACACGAGCCCCACAACCGACACCACGAATCCAAGCTCGGCTCCTTTTGGCAAAATCCAACCTCACATCCCCTATTGCTGCCTTCATAAGTTGTGATCACCTCTGGTGGGCCGAAGTTTAGGGCGATGGTGCAGAAAGGTGTGCTTTGAGAAGAGAAGAAGAATGGTGGTCTCTGTTTCGCCTAACTCGCCCTCATGCTCCACTAATGTCTAACCCTAGTCGACGTCCAATGCACGACCACCTCCCTAATCGATGCCACACCCTTCAAAACTGACATGATTGTGAAGCTTTCCCCAACGTGAACTCAACGAACCTAGTTTTGTAATTTATCGCTGAGTAAATCACTCGATTTGATTTTTGGAAGGGTTTTGGAAGTGGTGGCTATTTCTTTACTGAGAATGAATGGAACAATAAAGTGATAAGAGAGAGGGAGGGTTAAGATGATTGTTATATTAATATTATTATTTTGAATTCTTAAATTAACCGCCGTACGTTTCAAGCTCATACGATCACACGACACGTCCGATCATAATGAAACTCGTCGACGTATATCACCTCATTTTTCTAGTCCTAGTAGTATAAATTTCATCACTATCCGAGATAGCATTCTGGGATGATAATTTTGTGCATTTCGAGACCATTTTGACCATTGAATTGTCCGAACTCCAAAGTAGCGATGGTTATGCTTATTTTAATTTGCAAAGTCGATCCGAACTCATCGGAAGTGAGCTCAAGTCCTGATTCAACCATATGCGAAAAATTATATTTTTGGACCATCGATTAATTAAGGATCAATATATAAATATCCTATTATTAAAAACATAGGCCGTTACAGTTAAGTCCAAGAGGGAGATTGGCATTAGCATTCGTCAAACGACTTATGCATGAATCCATTCATGATCTATTCGAGTGATGAAGACCCATGCGTGAGATGCTAAACGAGACTTCACCATCAAAACTGTCAAAAAAGAGTAGGCCTCATAGCCAGGGGGTTTAGCTAACCCAAAGGGTATACCAACTCCATATCTAGAGATGATTATCGTTGTTGCTAGCGAGAGCCGATGATATTCAGTATCACATGTTTGGGCGTGGACCAGCTATGTTTCTCCTTATTGGTATATTTTATCTAGAGATATATGTCACTCGGAAGGTAGTTTCTAACCCTTATCGGGAGGCCGGCCTCGATGTACTAAGGAGACCTCTAAATCCATATACAAACGAACCTTAGCAGTTTTAGATGTACTTCTAATATTGTTGTATTGTGAGATGCAAGAGCATAGCTATTTTTTATTTATATTCTATACCCTAGACCCTATATATTATATCGCTATATTTACTTATCATATGGTTTGGTTTCTTCTGAGGGGAAAACCGTTACGGTAATTCGAACAGTCTCAAAAGTTATTATTATATGGACGTATGTATCTTGAATTTCTCATACCAGGCCTATATCTGACTCGAGGTTTTATTTTTCCCTTAATTCCTTGGGTACTCTTTCGAGTGCGCTGAGTAAAACGGGTTTGACTATGGATGCTTCAAAGCTTCAGGAGACATGCTGGAGGCTTCCGTCTATCTATCTATTTCTATTTCTGTTGCACTATTATTATGTATGTATCAGCATTGTAAGAATGGATAGTTATAATTGTCCAGGCTGATGATAGTACTTAGGTTTAACTCTGAAGTTACTCTATATCTTAGAGTAACCCTTTGTACTTCCTTTTTGGTATTGTATATTATTGTTCCCTTATGAGATTCTGATATCGTGTTCTTTCTTTTTTATTTTCTTTCATGTTCTTTTTACTTAACCCTAACTATTTGTCTTCTAACACTTGAGTGATCAGCACACGAATACCGTGGATGTATTAGTTTTAACATTTGAGGGTTAAAAAGTCAAGTCATTACATAAGGAAAAAGGAGGAGTAGGACTCAAAACGGTAAAGGAGACAAAAGATGTTTTTACTTTAAAGCGGGCTTGGAAAATTATTAATTCTAAAGGTCTATAAGCTAGATGGATGAGATAGAGGTACACTAAAGACAATTTCTGGCAAATGGATATTAATAATAATGCTTTAACTACTTGAAAGGCTATCATGAAAATAAGAGGAAAACTAGTTTGCTTGTTGTTCTAGAGAGATAACATATGGGAAAGAGACAAACCTATGGAATGACCCTTGAGTTTGTGAAAAGCTCAAGCTGTGATACTTTTTCTTCCTATGGATGTCCAAATAAAAAAAGTAGAAGAGTTTATTCATGACAACACATGGGATTGTGAAGCTATACCTATCGAAAGTGTTCAATGACAACAAATTGAATACTTGCCTTTATTTTTGGGGAGAGAAAATGATATATGGACCTAGAAGCCTATAGAGAGGGATTTTACAACAAAACAGCTTGGAGGTAGTTCGAAGTAAAAACTAGAGCAAGAAATGGATTAAAATCATCCGAGATTGAGTCAACAACCCAAAAATGGCTCTGATAACATACAAAGTGATCATGCGTAGATTGACAACACGGGATAGAGTATCAAGATGGGATATCATAGAGGAAACAATTTGTGCTTTATGTGAAATAGACAATAAAACAGACAAATACTTATTTTTAAGCTCGACTTTTCTAAAAGTGCATGGGAAAACTGCAAATTGACATCAAGACTGCCATATCCAAATTGTAAACTTCAAGAAGTAGTAGATTACCTGGTTGGGATAAGGAAAGGAGAAAACCTAGAAGACAAAATGAGTCGTATTGCCTTGATAGCGGCTTTGGAGCATTTGGAAGGAGAGAAACCACAGAATATTCCAAAACACAAAGAAAAGTACGAAAGAAGTTAGTAAACTTGCAAAATGACGTGCAACTAATTTTGAAGAGAATCAAATAGATACTCACCAAAATTTTAAATTAGCAAGAGAGTTGTTTGAAGAAGCGGATTTTCAATTGGAAGTGGAAGAAATCCTAGGTACATCCAATTGGTCGCCATGATTTAGCTTTAGAGGAAGAGGAAGTGTTATGAAGAAGACAAAGCTAGACATGGAAAGTGTGAGTATAGAATGAATGTTATGTTTATTATAAAGTGTAATTTTGTTTTGTTGTTGCAAATCGCATACAACTAATCTTGGTCGTGGACATTTTGGGCTAAGTAAGCCTAATAAAGCTATTACCCAATTTTAGTATGTGTATGTGTATATTGCAATTTTGACAAATTCGTAGTTGAATTAAAAATGTGCATTATGGCAAGTTTGTAGTTCGGATTAAGGGTGCGTGCATAGTCATCTTCAGTCCAGTGCTGGCGTTAGACGTGCCTAATGCGTCTGGCGTCAGTTATCAGCTAACCTTTCCCAGCCCAGTTCAGGTGGCATGGGGAGGGAGATCCGTTGGCATCCGAAACGTCCGGCGCATATTATGCCAACAGATAATTACCTGCTATAACTACCTACCCTTTCTCCTTCCACTCACGCAACTTCTTCTCCCTCATTTTCTCCTTCATGCCATTACTACGATTTATGCAAAAACAATGATCGACATTGATTCTGATAATGAAGAATTTATTACTTCGCTAGCCACATGGGATTTGTCGATAGTCTAAAGTGTGAAAATACTCCAATGCACATTTTATTGACTTGGGGTATCCATTGGTAGAAGGATATTTACCCCCTTATCGAAGTGTAAGATATCATATTCTCGATTTTCATGAAACTCGAAATCAACGGAAATCTGAAAAATGAAAATTTCAATTTATAGCATTCAAGTTTATGTATGGTAATTGAAAGAACATTTTTAAATATGAAAGAGAAAATTTGCGAACTTAAATGATATGCCTACTTTTCAATTTCCAATTCAAGTAAAAGTGGTTGTTGCTACAATGACTATTCATAACTTCATTTGAAAGCACAGCAGTTGAGACTCTGACTTTATGGCATTTGACGACGATCCTGATCTTATTCCGGATGAATACTTTGAAGAATACTACAAAGTTCAACCTACTGATAAGAGAGAGAATGAACTGGTTCAAAGTGCCATAGGAAATAATATGACGTTGGTTCGAAATGACATAAAGGATGAACTAATTGATGCAGGAATTCGTTGAATTACCATCTGTATTACATTTATATTTATATTTTGCATTGATGAAGTAAAAATGTATTTTTCATTTCTGCATTATCGTATCAGCCCTAATGCATCTGTTATTATAAGCTACTCTTTCTTTATTGTTTATCTTACTTATGTTAATACCAATCTATTAAATAATAGCAACGTAGAAAAATTTGAAACTCTCTCATTAATTCTATGAGCTATCTCTATTCTCCTTTATTCTCTTCGAGTTTAGATATTTTATTTTAAAATCCTATAATTTACCATTTTACAATTTTTCTACTAAACTTTTTACATTATTATGCATTCAAATATCTACTTTTTAAAAAATTCTACAATTATTCGCAAATGTTTCTCGGTACTCTTCCAGTATTTTACTTTAAAGCCCACATATTTAAATTAATTTAATTATTCAAACTTTAAACTGATTGATAAACTTAGTTAACTAATATTTATTAATTAATCCTAAAAATGAAGGTTTTCATATGTATACTGCAGACGCATCAACAAATTGGTAAAAAAAAGTTCGTTTAGATACATGCATACATACATACATACATACATACACACATACATATCACATAACATAAATTATATACATTAACAATAATAACAAATTTATTTTATAATCACTAGATAAATTTATCATACATTACAATGCAGAATTTCACTAACTTTAAACACCTAAATTTTAAATTTTGTACAATTACCTGAAACCCTTCTCAATTCTCTCATAATATTTTACATTCAAGTTCGTATATCTAACTAATTGTGTAAATCTTAAATTTAAACTATTTAAATATTTGATTAACTAATATTCATTAACCCATCTAATAAATCCTAAAAATACGATAATTTCAATATATGTAATATTCATATATATGTGAAAAACAATTCTTTATTCAAATACAGGATATTTAAATAACATAACATAAAATGTATACATAAATATAATAACTCTTTTAATTTCTAATTCGTTTATTTAAAAAAAAATTACTGTACATTACATAATATAAATTTACTTTTAGCAACCTTTGAAAGATAAATTTATATTTTATAATATTAAACTGTGAACGCACATATTACACTGATAAAAATAAGATTATATAAACAGTCTAACTTTCAACATGTTATCAAATCATATTCAACTCATAACTCATGTAATTGGTACATAACATTATTTTGCAATTATCAAAATTGTAAGCATGACCCTCCTACAAAAACATGAAATATATGGTTAACTGCAAAGATAAAATTATTTAAAAATGAAAACTAAACAACGGATAAAAGCCCACATGTAGATAAGCTGGCCATAAGATGTTCTTCTCAAGCTCGTATTAGTTTTTTTTCACCTTTTTACATTCAATTCCTTATATTTAATTAGTTATGTTGACTATGAATTCAAATTATTAAAATAAATTAAATTATTTAATATTAATTAATCCATTTATAAATCCTTAAGAAAAATGAGAGTTGAATGGATACACAACAATTATATTAACAAAAATAGTAAAGTTATTTATTCACTCATACATATAAAAAAAAATTACATAACCTAAATTATTTATATATACGGTATTAACAATATTAATTTATAATTTTTTCCAGCTAGGACATTAGTTACTAGAAAGATATGTAGTTAGCGAGGATTGAACTCTTAAGCTTACATTTGATCATTACAAATAATTTATTTTGTGATTAATATATATATCACAATAAATTTATCATATATATTGCATAATAAAATTCTACTTTTAGTAATAGGTAAAAATATAAATATTATTTTTAACAACATTACTGTATGCAGCGCACGAAATATACGCTAGTTAATTAAAAATAATAGTAACACTAATCAATACAATATAACTTTTATAAATATAACCCCCAAGGTAGTGCAGTGGTTAGGATATGCGACACTCACCTTAAAGGTCGAGAGTTCAATCACCGCCAACTGCATATCCTTGTGAATTACCTGAAGTATGTGTTGTGGGTTCGGTGCATACTTCCTTAGAGTTTACAAGCAAAACTTGATTCTCTAGGTCATCTATACTTAAAAATAGGATCTAACAAATAAATAAAAAATTCTTTAATTAACTACAAATTCGTTGTTTATTAATTAATAATACAAATAAAATTCAAACTAACAAAAAAATAGATGTTGCAACTTAGAAATAAAAGTTTAAATTAACTACACATTATTTCAACGTAAAAACATGACTAAATAATTGTGCAAATCATTTTTTCTTGAACGTATTAATTATATATAATCTGTAGAAAAATAATTCATGCGCGATGCACATGTCATTATCACGCGCCAAGAGCGTGTTCTAACACTCGTAACGAAAAAGGGCATTCCTAAGCATACCTCTTTTAAAATACCAAACTTTTGCTTAACAAATAACACAACCTGACCTATAATAACGTTAATAAGGTAAGATTGAGATTTTATTATTTTTTATGGGCCTCAAAGAAGATACTGGACGTTAACAAAGGAGCCTTTTGATTTGTAGGGGTCAACCAAGAAAACATAATAATCAGAGTTAGGGTTTTGGAGAAGAAAAATGACGACGATAAGAAGGTTCAGCTGCAACGATCTCCTCCGATTCTCTCATGTCAATTTTGATCATCTCACTGAAACTGTATTCAATTTCTGTTTCCATCTTTCTTTCTTTCTTTTTAATTACAAGTAACTTATTTTCATTTTGCTTAGTTTGCTATTTGTTTTTATGTATTATTATGAGCAGTTCAATATGTCATTCTATATGACTTATTTAGCTCGATGGCCTGACTATTTTCACGTTGCTGAGGGACCTGGCAACAAAATTATGGGTTACAGTAAGTTCCCTGGAATATTCCAATTCAGTTTTTTTTCCCCTTCTTTCTAAAAAATAATAATTTTGTTTTAGCCAATATCAGTTATAAAAATAAATCGTTCTTTCTATTTGGAGTATAATCAAGACATGTACAGCTTCTGAGTTCTGATAGGTAATACTCTTGTTTAATATTTGAATTGTAATTATGCTGTTGATCCCGATCCAAGGTAAATAAATTTGACTGATTGCATGAGATATGAGAGCATCTGATTTCGAAGTGTGTTTAATAGAGTGTTTGATAACAATGTATAAGCAGGAAATGACCTAAGTTCCTTATGTCACTTGAAGTGTTTGACAACTTTTTTTTTTTTTTTACTTAAGTGGCAAGTTAATAACTCAAAAGCAAAACAAAATTGCTTATGACTTATTTCATCCTTTTATATGTTAAAATTGCTACTTATCTGTCCATAGATTTCTACAATTTACTGGCCATGTTAAATACATAGAAATTACAAGCCAAACTATTTAAGTAGTTGTACAAAATAGTTGTTTCCACGCAGTCTTTAAGTAGTTCCACAAAAATTTGCCTCTGAATTTCCTGCTTAGACGTGTTATTGAGAGATGAAACTTGCAACATTACAGCTCCTAGCTGTGCTAATATATATTGTTCTTTCCTTTTCAGTAATGTGTAAATAAGGTATATGCTGCTTGCTACTATGCATGTTATTTTACTGTAAGGATTGAGTGGAGAGAGACATGATTTCTTGTGGGAGATTAATTAAGAGTTGAATATAATTATGATGTAAACAAAACAATGAATCAGAATTGATTTTATAATTAAGCGATCACTCATTTCACCCTGTTGGGAAATCCAGGAAAATCAGTGAAAGGAATAAGGATTGAAGTTATCTTGTTTATGGTGTCACCTATGGCACCTATTGATATGCTGATATATTTCTGTAATATTGTTCTTATTTTATATTTTGATCACAAAATGGCCCAAAAAAAGAAGAAGACAAAAGGAAAAAGGGGAGAAAAAAAATCAGAGCAAGCTTCTGTTCGTCACATTTTTTGTCACCTCTTATGACCCAATATTTAGTGAGATGATATCGTCACTTGTGTTTATATTTCACCCTCATCTCTTCTTTTGGATGTTTAAAGTTGGTAGTAAAAACTGATTTAACTATGAATATAGTTAATTTTTCTATGTAAATGTTGTCAAAACTTTAGAATATTGGTTAAAGAAGTAAGTTTATGTATGTAAGCTCTAT
Organism: Allium fistulosum; assembly: GCA_030737815.1. Lineage (NCBI taxonomy): Eukaryota > Viridiplantae > Streptophyta > Magnoliopsida > Asparagales > Amaryllidaceae > Allium > Allium fistulosum. Next base: position 1,461,051,810 of record CM060903.1, read on the forward strand.
AATGTTAAAAAGAGCTAATGAGCAATGGAAAAGGATCATATTTCCTTTTTTGATGCATAATATCACGTTTAATAGTCGTTGTAACTAAGATTATTGTTCTATCAAAAATGATATGAGGATTTTTGTATTCTTTCTTATGTCCACGAACATAGATTAGTAGAATTGTGTAGCTTATTAAGATAAATTCAAGTTTTTGTAAATTAGAATCGTGGATTTAAATTAAATTTCAACTATGATTACTTGTTGCAGTAACAGGATGAGTTGACTGGATGGTTCAACACATTTATTTGTGTACAATTACGATTAATCCCTTTTGCTAATTCTTATCTCAATCAACATTGATATTGATTAATGTGACGATTCTTATTGTAATTAACCTGAAAGAACAATTCTACTTCACATTTATTATGGACATGATATGCAATCTAAGCCATATTAGCATCAAATCTGTAATTTTGACAAAATACAAATTAAACATGATTTTAAAGAGTTGAATTAATCGAACATGATGCGGATTGAGAAGGTTAATGTATAAGCAACGTTGTAAGCATCATAGTAATTAAAGCCCTTGCCTAGTTTACCTTTCAAAGCGCCGACGATGCGTAAGGCCCTAAAAAGCCCCAAAGACGCCTAAGCGCTGGAGTTTTGAAGCACTGAAAAAGCACGTCTTGTGCAGCATTATTGAGGAGAAAAAAGTTTCAATATTTGATCCAATATGGAGCCCAATTACATTTCGAAATCCAACAGAAAGCAAAAAAAGTGTTTATTCATCTCGTCTTGAATATCGAACGGTGAAAAACATCGTTCTTTTAGTATCGAAAAAAAAAATCCTAGATTGAAATTGTTGTCCCCGCCAGCCTTTCACCGCCGCTGCTGCCAGCCTATTCGCCGTTGCTGCTAGCATTTCGCCGCCGCCGCCATCCTATTCGCCCTCGCCAGCCTGTTCGCAACTATTTGTCGCACTAGCATCTTCGTCGCCAGCTCTGGTATATGTTTTAGTTGATAAAAATCTGATTAATCATTTGTATGTATTTAGTTGATTTATGACATTATGTATTTAAATCTAATTTTTTAATCACAAATCATTTACATTATCGTTTATATAAATTAATTTTTTTATATTAATTTTTTTAACTAAACTATATAAATTATATAAAGATTTGAATTGACTTACAATTTGAAAATGATAATTTATATTGTAGATCCAAATTTGTATAAATTTATGAAGTTTTATATGTATAAAGTTTTAAATTGATTTACATAAATTATATATGAAGTATTAAAGTTTTAGGTATATAAATTTTTATAATGATAATTTTCAAAGTTTAAACTTGGACAAATTTTAAATATTTACTTAGAATTTTGAAATATATTATATAAATATATAACACTTTGAATTGTATAAATTTTAATTATAGATCTAATCATCTCAATTCTTTATAAAGTTAATCTATATAAATTTTATGAAGTTGTAATATGTAATTTTGTAATTTTAGTAGGAGGGATGAGGAGGAGAGCTTTTATGTCAATGATGATATGAGTGATTAGAAGTTTATGAAAGTTTAAAACTCTATTTATGACTTTAAAGTAATGATGTTGTAATTTATATATTTGAAGTTTTTTTTTTTGTAGACTTGAATTCAATGGCTTTGTACTTTCTTAGTTTGATTTATGATGATCGCATGATGTTTTATTCTCAATATTGCATTTATATGCAATAAGCCAAAAATTGAGTTTTAATGCATTTTTTAATTGCAGTTTTTTTGGCTGTAAAACAGAAAAAGTGATGTTCACAGTGCCCAAAAAAGCCTTAGGTGCAAATAAGTGTTAGGCGAGGGCTTGAGGCTTTGGGGCTTTTTTGCCTTGACAACTATGGTAAGCATATAATGGTTTGAAAAGTCTTTGAATAAGTCAAATGGAATGAAATAAGAGGATGCATATGTTATACGAGTTGTTCCAATAAAATCACTACTCATAACACTACTGGCTGCAAAAATTATACTTTGTTCAATTACATATAGCAGTGTGATCGAGGATAAGATATATAACATAATTTTTTTGTTACATCACTGATGGCCAAAAAGTTAGTTAGCATTCCTGTAGAGGCCGTGAAAAACCAACGATCCAGAATGTGATCGTTGATTCAGATTTATTTGTGAATGTAAGCCTCTGATTCGTTTGTGATGAATTCAACCTACTTGGATCTCAGACCAATATATAAGAAATTGCAAAAGGAAAGCAAAAGAAAAGACACAAGATATTTTATAATAGTTCGGTTTTGCCTGCGTCTACTTTAATCAATTGTTATTACTGCTTTTCACTAATTCCAAAGAGATTACAACTACAAACTCGAGATCAATGGCAAATCATCATTTAGAAACGGGCAGAGTCTCCCCTTTATGAAAAAGAATATGATCCTCTTTGGTGTGCTTTGTTGCTGTATTTATAGGTTTAAGGAAAGATGTTTAGGGCCTTAATTCACTCCAGATCCATCTAGCAATTCAGTTACGAAAGATATATTCAAGATCCACAAGTATATGTCAAAGGATAAGACTTCATCGATTCGGTCCATAGTGCAAAGATCTTATTGATTGGTATTGGTTGATGGTCTATCGATCCGCACCGATCGATAAACTTGTGCCTATTTCTCTTCTTTGCTCCAAAATGTCGCTTCTGGGCTATTGATCCATCGTAGCTTCATGTCTTAACCTCAAACCATGGTCAAAGTCAGATTCCATCGATTGCTTGTCAAAATTCCATCAACCTATTGATCGGTATCGATCCATACCATTGATCGGTACTGATCAATGATGCTTAGCCAAATTTTGAACTTTTTGTCTTGCACTCCCTTGCACTTGATCATCTATGTGTTTTGTGTTCATTCCATCATCATTCTGAAGTCCATTGTCATCGAATGTTTGAGTGTGAGAAACATGAATAACAATTACAACACCTTTATCCCACATTTATGTTATTGTTAACTGTAACATAATCTTGTTCAACTAGTTCCATTTACTGTTAATTCCTGCATATGGATCACCTTTATCCCACATTTATGTTATTGTTAACTGTAACATAATCTTGTCCAACTAGTCCTTTATCCCACATTCATTGATTATCTTTACTTTTACTGTTAATTCCTGCATATGGATCACTGTAACTGAAAATCATTATCTAGTAATGAATTGTTATGCGTGCTAATCGATCTCTCAATGTATAAAATATATGAAAACTCCACTGTATGTAAAGGGAGTTCTAATCAGGGTAAGGAAGAATGAATGGAGTAGCCATAACTAAATCATCATTTTATTGTATGATTACTAATGTACATAAATAAAGAAATGTGTGATACTTTCATTCATGACATCATTCTATTACACATGTAATATAACTAACATAAGAAGTCAAATGTATAACATACAGGAAGTCGAAAGTATAATATACTGGTACTACATCCATTCTTAACATATTTAGATAGATTAATAACATTCTCAAATACTAGAGGGGTAACAAAATGGCAAACGATACAAAACTAATATAAGTAATCAAGTAGCAATATCTTAAATGTGACCTTGATAATTGAAAATGAAGTATATATAGAAACAATTAAATATGAAGTGTATATTGAACACAGTAGTGACAACTCTGATGTATTTGAAACAACAATTGTAAATGACATCTCCAATCAAAATAATCAAATACACAACGTAACAGTAATATCTTCAACTTCATATTTATATTATTACAACTATTGGATATAAATACGTGCATCTACATGCTATTAGAAATGTTCTTATAATACGAGCTTTTGAATTCATTCCATTCCTTAGTTCCATATTTACCTGCAACTGAAAAGGTAAGATACATACATGAGGAACAATATGAACATATGCATTTGAATTAGTTCAAAAGATGTGCCTATGTACTGGTGAGAGTTAAGCATGACTGCAGATATTAATAGCCATATGTTATATTGTATCTTCTACTTTTAAAGCTTTTTGAACTATGGTAGTATGCATTTGCTATCTCATATTCAGGTATCAAAATAGAAAGAGTGGTGGTGTCATTGTCATTTATTACTCAACGTACACAGCCAAATTTAATATGCAGATATTTGGCATGTGCTACATAAGAATTGCATCACATAAATAAGCAAACAACACCCATTTTACTACACTTTCCTTGAGGTGGCAACACTAAACACTACCATCCAAATACATATGCTTCCATTAACAACTTGTGCAACTTTTACTACCCACCATTAGCAGTAGTTTGTCTTGAAATGCAATGCTTATTTTCTCCATAAGTACTCTCTATGCACACAGATAGTTGAAGATACACATAAACACATGTTTAGCTACATTGGGACTCCTTACCTTCATATGACCTAAAATAACAAAAAATTGATGCTTTCTGCTTTTAGTTTGTTTTGAGGAATAAAATAAAATAGAAGGGCAAATGTTTTACTTTTCAACTGTCAACAAATATAACTGTTATGTTCATGATCCAGAAAAGAGAGAATTTTATTCACTCGATGTTTGAATGGATGCACATTCATATTTTATTGGTAGGAAACAGGATTTCTTAGGATGATTTCACATATTTATTCTCATTCAATCCATCTCACCTTTCATTGTAAAACCATAGGATTTCTCTAAATCCATAGAAAAATAGTCATCGTTTGTGTCATCCTATCAATAGATTGTACCTCATCAAGTTTGTGTCATCAAGAAATAAGCAGATGAATGGGAAGATGGTGAACCTAAGAGAATGGAAGATTTGTGACATCATTAGAGTTCGCTCTCAAGTACCATCATTTTTTTTTTGTTCAGAAAACTGGAAATGATTTGCAAATTATGTTAACAAGTTGTAATTGGAGGAGATATGATTTCGAAATACCTGAATTTCCAAGATTCGATCTTCACCTTTTCACCTTCCACCTTCCACCGTTTTCTCTTTCTTTTTAGCTTTCAAAGGTTTATTTGAGAGCTTTAAGAGTAATTTTGTGTGTTAGGAGAGTGGGAAGACAATGACTGAGAAGCACCTGTTGGGGTGATGCATCCGAAGGTGGATGATAAAAGAACAGTAGTCCCCTTTGAAAACTTAAATCAGAGTAAAGGAAAAGGGGTGGTTTGGGCAATTCGAAAAGACTTCACTTTGACTATTTCGACTAAGATTTTTCTTTAATTACCTAGAAAATTTCGTAGTGCGAGCAGTTTTTTTGTTGACAATTCATCTAATTTAGCGTAGGAAAATTACAACAAATTTGTTCACGGTTTCCTTATTATAGCTTTTTTTAATATGCTTTTTCGCCAACTGTTGTTTCCTGGATTTCAATTATTTTGGTGTAGGCTACTAATTTCACTTTGCTACTATGCTGACTGATGTTTACTACTTTTAGTTGCAAATGGTTATCATTCACTTTGGGTGCGTGCGTGTACTGTAGGTTGCTATGTGGTTGCAGGTAGAATATGAGCTTGTGTTTTACATGGAATAACTTTAGTTTTATATATTAGAGGATTTTGTTGGGTATAGTGGTAAATTGCTGTGTTATGACATAGATAAATCGTTGTTCTCTCTTTTTTTTTTGAAAATATTGCCATACGTTTTCTATTATCATGTTTAAGTCTGATCTCTTATTCTTTCAGAAACATATGGTTGGGTATAATATGCACTGTTATGTAATTCCTTAATCATGCTTCTATCCTTCTGGAATTTGACAATTCTACTATTCTCAACTTTGGATAATTGTACTGATTAATTGGCTTTTATTGTGTAGTAATGGGAAAAGTTGAAGGGCAGGGTGAATCTTGGCATGGACATGTAACTGCAGTGACAGTTGCTTATGAGTATAGAAGGCAGCAGTTGGCCAAAAAACTCATGCAAATGCTAGAGAATATCAGCGACACAATGTAAATATCTTCAATACAGTAACCTTACACTCACTCATATATATTATATAAACAAACTAGAAAAAAAAACATATTCTTAACGATCTGCTAATTCAGATTTGTTTTGATTGAAATATTACATATGACAATACAGTTTGTTTTAGTAGGAATTTCCAAAAACTCTTCATTTAGATGACTAAGTTGCGATTGAAGAGCTAAAATCAGAACCTCGTTATTTCAATTTATCTGTTATATCAATTTATCTATATTATTTACGTATAAAACTATTGATATATTTATAATATGCAACAACGTCTTCTTATTTGAACAGGGATAAAGCTTACTTTGTAGATTTGTTTGTGCGAGCATCAAATTTACCTGCAATCAAAATGTATGAGAAGGTACATTCGGACGAATTTGCATTTTAAACACACCACCCTCTTATTATCTATAATTATAATACTAGTTTTGCTATATGCATCACAAAATCAACTGCAGTTTATCCGCTTTTTCCTTTTATTTGCTCAACAATAGGTTGCTGAGTGAAATTACTTTTTTTTCTTCTAAATCCTTTTATCTGCTCAACAATACATTGCTGAGTGAAATTACTTTTTTTTTAAACTCCGCATTACTTTTGTAATAGAATTTAAGCTGCACTCAGCATACTTTGTTGATCAAAAGTGGATAAATAAATTAGGGATAAATTGCAGTAAATTTTTCGGTAGTGGAAATTAGCCACAAGGGCTCTTTAGCAAGTGCAATTAGTTTCTAGAACACACAACTGAAATAATTACTTTTAAGGACAAAATGCAAAATAATTAGTTTCTAAGGCCTAAAAACCTATGAAATTATGTCCTTGAAAGTAATTGGACTTCTGACTTTGTCCTTAAAAGTGATTATTCTGTTGACGTTGGCCTTGAAATTAATTTTTGTGGATGTGTGTCCTAGAAACTAATTGGACGCAAAGTTTGTCCTTCTAGTGAAATGCCCCTTTTGAGTATATGTAGAAATGCCCATATTTCTTTTTTATTTTTCTTTATGACACTACTGTATATTTATTTATTATCCCAACAGTTAGGGTATGTGATATATCGGAGAGTGCTACGATATTACTCCGGAGATGAAGATGGTCTTGGTACGTCACCTAACTCATTGAACATGATTCATGATTATATTATATATATTTATGACAAAATAAAACCTAATGTTGTTCTAAATTATTCTGTTCTTAGATATGAGAAAAGCGTTATCTCAAGACGTAGAGAAAAAGTCCATCATACCCCTGAAAAGACCGGTGACAACGGATGAACTCGAATATGATTGATCTTGATAAAGCTTTATTGCAAACTGTTGTCAAATAGTTGTCGTGTATTATGAATTTGTATTTTGTAGCATTATGAGTGTGTTTGTATCGACCTGTTAAATTAATCAATCCATGTTTAAAAATTGTTATATAAACTGAAGGTACAATGTTGTCAAATATTTATGATTGCTGAGATTGTATTCGATAACAATGAATATGATTTTGAGCTATTGGATTTATTTTGAATTGTCAACAGTTAATTTGCAGTTTTACGATTAGTTAGCACTAATAAAATGCAGGTGCCACTTGAATTGTTAGTTTATCTAATAATAAATTTAGTAAAAATTGCCCGGTTCATGAATATATGTAGGAAAAAGTGGTGTTCAAAAGTAAGTGCGGAGAGTTAACTAAGTTGGATTATATAAGAGCATGGTCAAACCTATCGATTGCTTGATTATTTACGTTATTTTTGATCACTCAACTGGCAGTTGTTTAATTTTTGCGCTGATACACTAGTAACTTATGTTAAATTTGTTAGTTGTTTTGACGGTTGATCTATGAGTTTAATTGCTTATTTTTCGACAAACTATGATTTGTTTATAATATTGCTATATTTTTTTTGTTTTTTGCTTTTGGAAAAGCATAAGATGTCAGTGAAAAGCAGGTGTCCAGTTTTCTGTTTCTACACGCTTCTATATCCGGTTTTAATGTCTTTAATTCTCTAAGTGGAGGAAGTGATATTTAGCATCTTAGTATTCCAAGTATAAACTCTTAGATACAGCTAAGACATTTCATATGAAGCCAAGAGGTTGTCCAAAGTGAATAAAATAGCATGAAACGAGATTCCAGTGTTCATTGAACTTTGAATCGATAATTTTGTATTTTGTTGCTAAGACAAGATATCTGTTCAATTATGTTTATATATAATAATGAGAAAACTTACTTATTTATAGTTTTCTAGATTCAATGTTGGATCATACTGTATTAGGCGTATTGTTTATAGTCGTATTCAACATGAGGCCTGTTCAATAAATGAAAATTCTAGCAGTAACTTAATATAAAAAGGAAAAATTGAAATAAAAAGGAGGTGGAGGGAATATAGATAAAAATGGCAAGGGAAGAAATAACTACACATCCAGCACGTTAAATGACTACACCAAAATACCAAAACAACCCATTTTTATTTAATTGATGGAATAACTCCAAACACTCTTAATGAGGTTGACAGAGCTATTTTATCTTTAAAAACCTAAAATCAAAACTACTCGATATATATTTTTGGAGAACACCATTTCATTTATTTCAATTTTTTTTTTTGTTTGATGTTGAGAAGACGATGGTTTTAACATGTAAAATTTTATTCATGCTGTCTTCATTGATTTGATTATTGAATACGAATGAGAAGGTTGGGATAGATTTATTTGATTGGAAAAAGAAATCTATATCCATGCTGTATCTTATTTGCATAATTCATATCTTTCTTTTTATTTATTATAATCATCTGGGTTGTGACGAACCATTTACACAATGGTTTTAGACTTGTGTAGCGAACCTGATGGTGTTAGACTAAATAACCACAACAAAATTATTTTCGATACTATATTGCAAAATGAATAAAAGCTCATTCGTCAAACCTTGAGGAAAGAGTTTATCATAATATAACAATAAAAGCTTTTTCGATAAAGTTATTTATCATCTACTCTTAAAACTTCATGTTTCTATTCATATTTCGAGCACTATTATTATTAGTACTAAAAAACACGTCTCTATTTTTTTTTTTTAGATATTAACTTAAATTTTTAACTTTTCTTAGTCTTTAGATAGCATTCTACATTGATCGATTTGTACGGCTTTGGTAACTTCTATCGTATCTTTCACTGTCATATACTAGATATTTTGATTTTATTTATTTTCAGTATACTGCTATTGGCCTTCGGTTTTTTTTCTCTTTCCGTCACCATTATAATTTTATTAGATATCAATAATTTTTATGTACTTCAGACCACCATCATATTCTATTATATCACTCAGTACAAAACAGCTGTACCTTTTTATCCATTTTAGGAAAATCTAACATATTTTGTTTCAAAAATTCCAAACCTTAAAACTTAAAAACCCTTTCTTTTTGCCTAATAATTGAAGGTATGTGAAGATTAGGTGGATACTCCTAATTGTGATGATCATAGAGATTTAGTGAATAGTCCTAATTGTGATGATCACGAAGAAGTTAGTTTACTTTTCATACATGACTAGGATTTAGTTGAAATGAACGACCAAACTTCATCTGGATGATCGTTAGAGAAAGAGACGCGTTTTGGTTTAATTTAAGGTTTAGGAAGAAGACTTTGAAATGCTTTAGGTGACTTTTGGTTATGGTAGCCAGAAGTTAAAAAAACGAGCGCCAACAGCAGCACGCTTTTTTTTATAACAATGTCTCTCTTAACTGATTAAAATTACATCTAAAGGTATGAACAATTAAATGCCAATAGTTATGTCTTTTGTGAAGTTACTTGCCTTGCATTTTTACAACCCAAACCACCTATCTATCTAGTGAGTTTTTTATCATGCATTATCCATAATGCAAGTTTGTAAAAAAATTTGAATTTGTTTATTTTATACTAGAATAATTTCTATTATCAATTTTTATATTATAAAAAATATACTTTATGCATATAAATATGATATAAAATACTATATATTCAAAATAATGTTCATTTATGCTTTTTTGTTTAATCTGCCACTTGCATTTTGGATGTTGCAAGGAATTTGATAGAATATAGTCTTTGTTATTCTACTTAACTCGAAGGATCTAGATTTAGATTTATTACTTATGTTACTAACTTTTTATCATGCTGAATTTGTATTATGATTTTATTATTTGTTAATTTTAATGACAATATTTATAATATGGAAAAAATGTCACTTTACTTAATACGAAAAACATGGTGTTTAATATAACTAGAGATATAAAACAAACACATACGTACACACATGTACGTGTACATACATACACACACCCAATTCAAAAAGACCTAAACTTAATGAATCTTACATCAAATACCTATTAAAAGATATCATGAAGACCTAATTGACCTGATTTGAGAGACTTTGGCAAAAAAGAAGAACGTTAACTTGTATAACTATATGATCTAATTCGAGCCAATCCAAATCGAACCTAGAGCTGGATTTAATTTAGGTTTAAAAAGAGAGATTGGAACAGGACAAAACCATCCAGACTATACATGATCAGACCGGATCGAGTCAGTTAATCAATCATAGTTTTATATAAGATAGGTTTAAATAAGGACTAATATAATTCTTATCGCAACAGGTACCAAAAATCACTCGATTTCAAATGATAGTGCAATAGACATACAATCTTCAAAAAAAAGCATGTAATGTTATTAGATTTTATAAATTACAACATGAATATAATACACTGATAATGCAAAGTATAAGTAGTTTTCACATTTATTGGTGATCCTCTGCCGTTTGTTCCGAAAGATATTCATGCTTTGCATTGTAGTTTGAAACCACATAAACTTTGATGTTTTATTCACTCTATAAATAGGTGTACTTGTACAAAAAAAATTGTTATACACCATTCATTCTGTTAAAAAATATATTATAAAAAATTCTCTTTTCTTCTTAATTAAGATTCTAAGATATCTTTCTATGACCACTTTAAGCTAAAATCCTAATATTAAAAAAATTATAATTAAATCATAACATTTTGTTGAATAAGTTAATTAACTTTTTAATAAGGAATCATAAGTATGAGCTAATACAACTTTCACATCTGACCCTTTTGATTTCAAACTAATTTACTCATTTATGAAATTTTAAAATTATTTTTGTCAAAAATGTATAAGTTTGATGTAAAGAAAAAAGAATAATACAATTTTGTTGTGAATCCGATTTGGTATGATTATGGAATTTTCTAGAATTTTCAGTTGAATGGATTAAAAGTTTGAAAAGGATAAGTGTTTGCACGTAAAATCTGCAAATGCTTCGATTGAATAAAAACGAAAATTAAAACAATAGGAATCAAAAGAGAGGAGGAAGAACACAATTTTTAAGGTGGTTCGGCTGGAATATAATACATACTGTCAACATTATTTCGGATTATTATTGCAATTACAACAATTTTGCAATAAGTTTATTCTAGAAACTAGTTGATAACTAAAAATGACAGCAATTCAATGCAAAAGTAAAAAAGTCCTTTTCTAGCTGATGTTAGCTTTCTCTTTATAGATGAATCGAGCAAGAAAATCGCTAGTTCAGGTTTGGACGAGCAAATATCTCTAGGTTCAAAGTTCCAACATGAAGAACATGTCAAATCTGATGATTTCCAACAATCATTATGGTTCTATACCGGTCGATATGGATCGGTACCGACCCATAGCTTTGGCTCATATTTTGTCTTTTTTCTTGGTAAGTACCAGTCCCTTAGCCTCTTTTTACCCTAAGTTTTGGAACCACTACGTTTTCGTATCGATCCATATGGATTGGTACAGACCCATGTCGCTTCATACAATTTCTACTTCTTCAACTCCGAGCTTTGATCTTACTACAAGGGTAGCGTGCACTCCGTACTTTCTTAGATCGTTGGGTACTGACCATATGGGTCAGTAGTCGGTACTGAGCGATACGACTTACAAATTTTTGGCCATACCTTCTTGAGTCTCTCAATCTTGATACTTTGGATTCTTCCAAACTTCTTGGTTCGTCTCTCCATCATTCATGGTTTAGATTCACAGAGATGTCACTTGGACCAAATACCATATAACATTTTCCCTTCCAAAGTATGCTTTTTGCATACACAAAGCATGCTTTGGATCAAGAAAAATAACCGAATCCAATTTGTAGAGACGCCTCAATCATTCAGACTGTTTTGGCGAAACATTGCATCTTTCCTGAAAGTATTGGTATATTGTTTAAAGTAGTTATCGAACATATCCCTTCAACAGATATAAATGTTGAAGTATTCCATCTAAAAACTTTGACTACCTCAGAGAATTTCTGAAAGCTACTTCATCTCTTGGTCAGGTAGATTTCCTTCTCATCGTCATCTTATTCACACACTTTTTATTAAATGTATGTTCTTATCGATCACTGATCGATTTGAGCATATTACTATATAAGTAACACTTAAAAAAATTTGGGCTTCACTTCACTTTTCAAATTTTCGCCTTCATTTCCCTCAAGTTCCTATGGCCATCCAAGTTTTTCTACGACCTCGAGTTTCATCATCATTGTTCCAAGGCACTCAAACACCGCCGTCTCCACCTTGAGCTCCATTAGATTTTGTTGATCCACAAGAACCCAACTTCATATCGAGTCGCCTTCGATCTTCAACATCGTTGTTTATTTGCATCTAGATCTCGGCCTCGACGCAAGGTTGGCGCCACTGTGCTTTGATCGCCTTGGCTTCACTTTAACCATTACCTTCATGCCATCAGTTTGACACCACCACCGACCCGTTTCCAAGCCCGACCCACTCTACACCATGACTACCCCTACCTCTAGAGTAGTGAAGAACTAAGGGGTGGAGATGGTAGAGAGAGAACAATTCATCACTCGAGCTTACTTTGGAGATGGGTCGACATTTGAGTGTTCAAACGAGTCGATTTTATAAATTGCCTCATCAAAGCTCTCCAGCATTCACTTAATCCGAGTGTCAATACATTTTGAGACCTTCGTCCCAGCAACATTCAGAATAAAACATCAGTTATCTTCAGTCCTACAAAGAAGAGTTCTAAACTGCTTTGGAGAATAGTTCCATTATCGTAGCACTTACGATAACATGTAATATTTGACACACAGTTCCATCTTACGTTGGAGCCCGTTTGCCAGCATGAGTGGGCTATCTATACAGAATGCATTCATTTGTTGTACCCAGGATATGAGATAAACACTAAATGGGTTGAATAACATATTACTGCCCCGGTCGAGGTATAGAACCCGATCAATCAACACACATTAACATCCATTGGATCTTCTACATAGGCTGCACGAGACTTAGTCAAGCAAAGTTTAATATTAAATCATACCTGACCATGCTCATATCTCAAGCTTTCAGTATGAAGTGGAACCTATTAGATGTTCAGAACGTCTCTCTACCGTAGCGGGCCCTTCTATACCTCCAATCGTTGGCTCTTCTTCTGCCCCAGCCTCTACTTCGACTTCGTCCAGGGTTAGGCAACCTCGATGCCAATCTGAACAGAATCAATAGATTGCTTTATTTGTGGCTTTAGGGAAACCTCATATTGACATTGCCCCAAGCGTCAATCTATTCGGAGTGGCCATTCCCCATAATTCCTTGGACTCTCCAGCCTCGAGGTAAATAAATGTGGCTGTCAAAAGGATCAGTAAGCATCTTAGCATCCCCTTAGAGGAAGCCCTCACTCCACTGTCACACCATAGAGGACGCAATCCTCCAAAGATTTAAACCACTAGTAACTACTACATGTGTCACTCTAGAGCAGTCTCGTCGTTCAACCATCTTTTGAGATTGACTCTCCAACTTCTTAAGCTTGCTCATACTCAACTACACCTGAATAGGTATGCTACCCTTAGTTGTACATACATGATCTTCGTCCAACATCTAGGCAGGGTACCTACATCCGAAGAGATATGATACCTTTCTAACTTCAAGAAGAGGACGAACAACCCATCCCTTACCTTCATGAAATTGTATAATGGCTTTTAGATAGTTGTCGACCTCAACAACAAGCCCAGCCATTTTAAGGACGAGTACTTTGTTAGATGTCCTACGGGTTTTTCTCGAAAGTGACTATCTAGAGGTGAGTTTTGATAAAGTTAGGAGTATGCCCTAGGGGCAATTATGTAATTTATTATAAATTATTAACTTTGTAATAAAATCTCATTTGAAATAAAGGTGTTTTTCTTTCTATTATATACTTGTCATACCATGTTATGTTAATTAACTATTTAGATTAAGTATTTATATAGAAAATTCTTAAATAATATATTATGTGATAGTAACTACAATGTGTTATAATCATGAGAAATTTATCGCATTGAAAATAACATATTGTTTTAAATATTGATAGTCAAAATGTTTTGAGACAAGATACTGATACATCTATTGAGATTAGAGTATATAACGCTTTTCAAATGTTAGGCAGTGTATTACTTAAGGCTTTTGGGGGCACCAAGGGAATATGTACTGATGGTTATTGGATAACCATGGAATGACTCACTCATGATTTTTTGTTGGTTAATATAACTAAGGTCAAACTGAGAATCTCAAAGTGATGATATTACACAGTTCTCTCACCTTGAGAGCACTGTTTAACTTCAATATAAAAACTCCACTTTGATTATAGTTAAATCAGGTCATGGCATTTGTCAATTGGCTATAATTGGATCCGAGTTGAAGCATTGGAATTGAAACACTATTCAATGAGAATTCTGAGGGAATTGAGCCAGGTCGTAGCAGCTTAAATGTGTGAATTTTGAAAAAGAATTCCATTTTAGATCTTGTTGGGCCTATGAAATCTAATTGATTTTTGATTCGATCTAAAATGTTTTAAGTAAACCTTTATTTTATTGAATTTGTTAATAAAACATTTAATTTTAATTTTAATTTAATTATAATATTATAAGTGTATCAAATACATATGTGTAAATTGCACATGCAACATATAAATAGTATGTATAGTTAATGTATAAGTTTATAAGTGTTGGGATTTGCAACATAAGAACACATTTGTTTCTTTATATTCACATTGGCTGTCCAAATATATATATATATATATAATAATCTTTGAATTTTTTAAATAAAGTCAAACTATCCGACCGAGTCAGTAACTTTTAATTTAAAACCTTTTCCAAATATCTAATTGTTTATTTAGTGAAATAGTTCAAAAATAGATCTAAATCTGTAAGTTTAAAAAAACATACATATATAATATACTAAAATCAAATAAAATTATTACAGTACTTTAAATAATGTCGATTTACGAAAATGTTTTTTAACACACACACACACATATGCATGGTTTGCACTAAAACATTTACTAATTACATATAATATATATATTAAATTTCCTTTGGCCAAAAATAAAAAATTAATAAACCAAAACAGTATTTATAAAATAATAATTTATAAACGTATACGCATGTTAATTAATAAATGTATATGTATAAGTTTAAAACAACATAAAATTTATATCTATAAAATAGATATTTAGAAAAAGGTTTTTTTATTTGCTTCCAAAAACAATATGATAAAAGTAATTTTAAAATCATTTACAAAGTATATACATACATATTATAAATTAGTGTTTGTATATAAAACATATTTAATAGTAGATTGAAGTTAGTTTAATATCTAATAAAATAAAATAAATTATTTATGTACATAATTATGTATATAAGAGAAAAAATTTATGTTTTCTATTAGAATAAAGATTGGATATAAATAAAGTAATTATAAAGATATATATGTATGTATGTATGTATGTATATGTGTGTGTGTGTATCTCTGTGTGTGTAGGGTAGGATCGGCTATGTCTCATTTTTTCTACATCTCAAACCCCACTTGATTTCAACCATATATTCTGATTTAAATAAGTATGCTTTCTCCCTCTTGTCACTTCATTCTATTATTTAATTCAAACATGTGGTTGAAATCAGAGGGATTTGAGGTGTAGCAAAAATGTGGTGTAGTTGATCCTTGCCTATATACATGCATATATGTATGTATGTTTATGTGTGTGTGTGTATGTGTGTGTGTAAGGGACAACAAACATATATATAAATTCATTGAATAGTGATCTAGATCAACACTATCATGATTCATATTGGAATTGTAAAGTTAAAAATTAACCTTATAGACGGTCTTAGATTCGCACCTTAAATGAAGAACGACTCCTTGATTTAATAGAATCAGTTTCCAGAAATTGCAATGATCCGAGGCACCACCTTTGTTTTTGTTTTTTTGTTTTTGATTGATTTTGTTCCCCAAGATTTCGGCCATAGCCTCCTAGAACTCACGGCTAGCATTAAGAGAAAGAATGGTGTAAATGTTGAGTATGTAATGAGGTTTAGGTGGTCTTAGGAAGAGGTTAAACATATAGACGAATTCAAGCGTGAAAATCACTAGATTTGGTTTAAGCGAGCAAATATTTTCATATCCGAAGTTCCAGCATGAAGAACAAGTCAAATCAGACGATTTTCAATAATCATTATAGTTCGATAGAGATCGATCAAAATAAGTACCGACCCATAGCTTTGACTCTTATTTTGTCTTTTCTTTTGGTAAGTACAAGTCCCTTAGCCTCTTTTTACCCTAAGTCCTGGAGTCGCTATGGTTTGGTCCCAATCCATATGGATCGGTACTAACCCATGTCACTTCATGCAATTTCTACTTCTTCAACTTCGAGCTTTAATCTTGGCACAAGGGTAGGGTAAACCCCGTGCTTTCTTGGGTCGTTCGGCACCGAATCGACTTGCAAATTTTTGGCTCTAACATCTTAAGTTCCTCAACCTTGATACTCTAGATGTCTTCCAAGCTTTTTGGTTCGTCTCTCTATCATTTCGTAGTTCAGATTCATAGAAATGTCACTTAGTCCAAATACCGGATAATATAAGAATAATGAAAAGTGAAGTAGGAATAATTTTGTAAGAAAAAATGGCATGCATTCAAATTTTGCATGTATTTTAAATAAGGCTTTCAATGGATATCCAAAAACCCGAAATTCTTCTGCATCCGTATCCGAAAAGAGGATAAATATTCAATATCCAAAAACAAATATAAATGCTAATACGAAGGCATCCACATTCGAAAATTATCCATCCAAGTTTTATCAACGTTATAGTTTATATTATGCATGTTTTAGTAAAATGAAAGATATGTATTTATTGTTTCATTAAGTTAGTAGTTTAAATAATATGCATTTAATGCACATTAACTATCAAAAATATTTATTTATCTTATTTTTATATTTTCACACTTTTATAATCAATGGGATCGAAAATAAAAATTATGTTGAACCAAAATTTTCAATTTATATCTTTTGATTGATCATTCGTTAGCGGATAAGATAATTATTTGATATCCTCCGTATCCACGGATGTAGATATCCAAGTTCCAAAAATGATTTTGGATGCGGATGTAGATATCCAAGTTCCAAAAATGATTTTGGATGCGGATGTAGATATGACACTATTCACATTCGAAAATATCCATCGAGAGACCTAATGTGAAATATAGCATAGGAATAAAATTTGGCTCATTCTATTAACCCCTTACAATATCATTACACACCATAGTAAAAAATTAAATTATTTTATAGTAATATTGTCCTTGGTTATTATTACAAATGAAATAACAGTTTTAAACATCAAACCTCGTTCTCTTCCATTCTTGTTTAACTATCCAATCAAATCCAATTATTCAACTTTCGTTCTAATTTTCATTCTTTTGGTCTAGTATATTAGGTCATGCATTCTTCTTTTTCATTAATAATTGAAGTGGAAATTTATTAGATCAAACAACATGTAGAAGCATGAATATCTAAAACATTTGAAAGAATTTATCAAATTCAAATTGATGTTGACATTGCTTTGCAGTTAAATCCAGACAAATTGAAACACCAATAATATACAGTATTCAATTTTTATTCTGATTTGGATAACCTAATAACTAAAAACAAAACATAACAATTTAGATTTTAATGTCTCTTCATTATTTTTATCAATTGTTAGAGGTAAAAGAATAAAAAAGTTCAAGGTTCAAATTAATAACCTGATCTACTATAACGATGCAGAATTCAGTCATTTAAATTTGGAATATTAAATTGATTTTTAAAATATTGAAAAGTAAATTTACAAGTTGAATGACTGAATTTTCAAATATGGACATTTATTTGATAATTGAATTGCTAAATTTAATATTGAAAGTGTTTAAAATATTGGATTTAAATTGGAAAAAAAATGATTTCAAAGCATATTTAAATTCTATAAGAATGAAGATAATAAACTTTTGAATTTGAATTTAAAAGTGATTAAACTGATTTATAATAATTCGTTTTAATTAGCGTGTAAAAAATAGCATTCCGGGACACTACCTTGGATTTCGACGAAACCAGTTTCATTGGATCCAGAATTGTGAACTATAATATGCCATCGAGTTTCATGGCTATTGTACATATCGTTTGTTCGTGCGAAATTGAAACGCGTAGAAATTAATTAAATGAATTTAATTTAATATAATTGGATTTGAAAAGCTATCTTCTATATATGATCGAATTAGGCCTCGAGACTAGTTCCATTGTGTTTGGAATATGGGTATAACATATAGCACGCCAGGCCGCACCTCTCGTTTGGAGTTCGAAAAATTTGACGAATGAATAGTGTTTTATAAATTTTTCTATAAAAGGACTTGGCTATTTCATTTTTTTGCAAACCCTATCTAACAAACCAGAGCCGACACTAACTCAAGACCATCCAACGGCCCATATCGTCCTTGTCGATTGGAGAAGAATTAGACGAAGCTTCCTACATCAAAGTTGTGGAGCTCGACTCCACAAGTTCATCCATGCCCTTCGATCGTCATCGACGAACCACGTTGCGGGTGGAGGAGCTCGAACAGCGCAGTTTTTTTGGGGTTCTTTTTCTGCTATTAAGCAAGCGCGTGGCGGCGAGGCACGAGCGGCGGTAGGGTACAGCGGCGCGACGGCACACACACGAGCTGGTGGAGGCGCGACGACGTTGGGTTGGATGGTTGATGTCGCAATGGCCTGGAGTGGTTAAATGAAGGATTAGGTTTTGTTAATCACGGTAATTAGCACTAATGATGGCGATTAAAGTAAAATAATATAATTTAAATGTTGTAAATCTTATAAAGGTTCTAACTTATTCATACGAGGTCGGAATCGGGCGCAACGAGTTGCTTGTACTCCTATCAGCAAATTCGAAGTTATGGAGATGGATTGGATGGATTCGGAGCTAGTAGGAATTTTGGTTAAAATTGAAATTCGGTTCAATTTTAATTCAAACCAGAGCGCTTTGGCTAAACTACAATCATTGTGAGTTAATCTCACCTTTTTGGTTAACCGGAATATTATTTAGTCAATATAATTATTTATTGGATGTGTGGATATTTTATTGTTGATTGTTATTGACTGTTGGATGACTTAATAGTTTATATTGTTGGTTTGGATATATTTCTTCCTATTGGAGCGGATGAGACCATATTACGTTCCCGTGTAAGAGTGGATGAACCTTTGTATACGAATCTCGCCTAGAAGCGGTTGATTATATATTTTTTGACTATATGCTGTATATGATGCAGAGGGACAGATTCGAGGGATCCAATAGGATTCCTCACACTGTTGATTTTATTTTCATTAATTGGATATATGATATGTTGGATGCTATAATTGATGACATGGACAAGATTTTGCTTATTTAGTGTTTTAGTAGCACCGAGCCTCATATTTGGTATTTTAAAAATACCATAAAATAGTGATTGATTTCAAAAGGGATTCCAAAGTGATTTTTGAAATTATATATGTTTTAATATTTTTTCTTGAATTATTAAAGAAGAAATTTATTTGAAAATAAAAAGTACGATTTTTAAATTTATAATTTTATAAAATAATTAAATAGAGAATTTGAATTGTGATTAAAGACTTTTAAAATCTTAAAAATAAGTCCATCTTTTATAATAATGGAATACGGTTTTAAAAAGAAGATTGAAATATTTATTAACCGTTTTATAATAATTGGAAGTTAACTATTTAAATTATTAATATGGTTTGAAATTAAGTATGATTTTTATAAATATAGTTTTGGAAATTAATTATTTTTATTTATAAAAATGTTGAAGTAAATTTATTATTGTTTATTAAGAATGTTTTGAAATTTATCAATTACTATTTTTAAGATGTTTAAAGTTAATACTTATTTATTTATAATGTTTATTATTATATAATAGCGTTTTAAAGTAAATGATTATTATTTATTTATAAATGTTTTCGAGATTTATAGATAAGGTTTTATCAACAGATTTGGGCTTTATAAGAGAAGTTATGAAATGTTATGGAGACTTAAAGGAGAACCATTTATAATGTGTGAAGAGGGCTTTACAAATGGTTTTAGAGAATATAAAAGAAATTTATAAATGGGTTCATGGATTTATAAGAAGAGCTTTATAAATAGTTGCATATATTTATTAAAAGAAAAAAAAAGAGTTTATAAATGACCCGAGGAATGATATTCATAAATGGTTTTAAAGGTCATAAATGGTTTTATAAATGGTTTTTGAGATTGGTAAGGGATTTGTAAATGTTTTTTGAATTGTATAGAAAGAAAATCCTTCTAAGTTTTGTGAATATACTTATAGTGTTGAGATAAGTATATGGATATTCTCCAAGTATTGAAAATATAAGGATTTTGGATATATATATATATCTTTGTAAAAGGTTTTTTTTTCACAAATATGTACAAAGTGAATTTAATTAATAAAAGATTGATTAATAGAGGCTTAGTGTTGCGTGGTGTTTAACCAATGTTGGTTTTCCCTATGGGAATTAAATCCCTAATTGAATGTTTTTTATTCGATAGTTAAATAACCGACTATCGGAATTGAACCCAAAACGTAACTTTAGAAATATCTGGGAGAAACACGTGAGTTATATGGCACAGTCATCTTCGATGATGCTGTACTGTGCGTATAAATCTCGTTTCATTCTCCTAGGACAATGATAAGGAAATCCGTCCACTAACGGTTAGGAGGTGATCTCCACTCTTATCTTTGACTATTTATTTCCTAAAGAACCAGGGTTGAGTTTACCGAAAACCATCGAATGTTGTTTCGAAGAGACCGGAATCAGATCTGTTATCCAAAAACCACTTCGATCCAACTTAAGTGTTGCGAAGTGAAGGCACCTTGAGGATGATGGAAATTGAAGACGGAGCTCTCAAGTGTTTCGTTCAGTCCCAGAACAAACTTGTATGGATGAATGCTGGTATTGCATTGTTGCCTGGAGGGCAGTGTTAGCATTCCAAGTGGGAAATGCTATATAAAAGGTAAACGTAGCCTCAAACCTCACACCCGGAAATGACTAAAATCAGGGGATATTCTTCATGGCTATGTGGTTCGTTACCATTAGGGTATGGTCATCACCCAATCTAGATCGATATTATAGATTATGTATGCTCGAGGACCATTTAGGTTGTTGATTCCAACCAGGGTGATGACATATTCGGCGCTATCCAGCAAGGGGTAGGGTCAGTCTTGACTCACAGGAAGTCCATGTGTGGCTCTCGGTGTATTTTTTCTAGAGATGCACTATGGTATGCGATACCCTGGTGCCTTGCCATTGTTGGAATCCATTTTCCAATACGTGCCTTTACGGACTTAGTTATGCCCAACTATGCTGAAATGTGAGATGCAAGAATTTCAGCTATATTCATATTTTACTTTGACTCCTAGACATTATTATAATATAAATGGATTTTCTATATGAAATGTTTTGGTTATCGTAAGGAAAAATTCTGTCCATGTTTATGACTTTATGTGCGGCGTGGTCTTTCGAGATACTTTTGATTTCAAGGGTTTTTATAACTTTAAAAATCCAGTTTCATGTGTTTTCTCAAGCTGGTTTTCCAGACTGACTCGGGTGTTATTTTATTATAATGCTCGTGTCAGACCGAGTATATTTATAGATTGCTTTGGATGCATTGGAGCTCAGGAGAAGAGTTGGAGGTCTGCATGACGTATTCACGTATATGTTTATTTCCGTTGCTTTGTTGTTGAAATTATCAATAATTGTGAGGACAAGTTGTATAAATTGTGATTTGTTGTGTACTTTGATGGATGTATGTATATAAACAGTTTCTCTTATGTAAAAATCATTGATATTATATCATATATTGTTCCGCTATGATTGTGAGATTCTGTGTTGTTTTAGTTTCTTTTCTCTTCTTCTCCTTTTCTCTTTTTCTTTCCTCTTTCTTTCCCATAACTATCCATCTTTCCATTCGATTTGGGTTGGACATGTGTGGTTTAGTGTCAGCTTGGATTGTACAGATTGGCGGGTCATTGCAGTTGGTATCAGAGCTGAAGGTTAAACGAGAACCTTGACTTTGGTAGGGCAACTCATTAAGAGATAAGGTAACGGAATGCCTTATTATGAGTTTGAATATATATATATACACACACACACACATGAGCGCGTATTTGTTAGTGGTATAAATGTTTTATATTGTGTTAATTTATTTGTTGAGTGGCTTATGAATTCTGATCGTTACGTGGGACGCCATGGTATCGATAGGGGTTTGTAAATGCTTGAACAAGGCAAACCGACACAGTATTGTTTTATAATTGGTTAAATGAAATAATTTTACCTTGATTATATTTTATATATAATGGAATGTTTTTTTAGAAATTATTATAGTTATATATGGTGTGTTTGGTTGTTAGTGAATGATAATATTTGTTGTTTGTGTTCTAATAAAAGTTATTATTATTATAAAGTAAATAAAGATAAACAATTAAGAAATGGTTTTATATAACCAAAGTAAAATTATATATAAGAAATTTATAAATATGATTTGTAAATAAAATGGAATTTTAAAGAAATGAAAATTGTATATGTATAGATATGATTTGTAAATAGAAATTGATTTAAAACAAGGAATGGGATAATTTAAGTCCCATTAATTTGGAAATTGTTTTTCAAAGGTTTTGGACAAATAAAAATACTATTATTTTGAAAATATTTTGGTTAGAAATATTTTAAAATAGGATTTAAAAGAGATATAAAGCACTGAACTCACTTCAGTTGTTGGGAAAGAATTCTAGTGATGACTGCAGCACCATCGGCGTTCATTTTCGAGTTTCTAAGTGAGAAATTGCTACCATTAAAGTTTTGTTTTGGTAAAAAAAATTTGTTTTAGATTCTAGAAGTGTAATTTGAAATATAAAGGAGTTATGTATATATATGATTTCAAAATGATTTGAAATAAAACTGTGTGTTTAAATCTTAATTTTTTTTTTATCTAAATGCTTTGAGAAAACATAAGATAATAAATTTTCGAACTTCTAATTTGGAAATGGTATTGATAAGAAAAGAGGGTTGGAGAACAATAGCTCCAGGATTAAAAACTTTCATCACTTTACCCATTATTGGTTTAAAAAGAGAATGATAACTCTCGTTGTCAATACCATCATCTAATGGCACATTCAAAGAATAGTATTTTCCTTTTCCATATCCTATGTCTCTTATATCTCCTGTGCATGGAAAATAATCTCCAAATTTATGGAACGAAACTGTCATTACTCGGTCAGTCGTATAGAAAGCTTCTTCAACACCATCCCCATGGTGTATATCGATGTCAAGATATAGAACACGCTGCAATATAAAAAGTGCAATGTTGTTAATCTAGAAGCTTAAAAAAGAGACTGAAGCATAAGACTACTTTGCATAGAGTATTCAGACATCCTAAAAATGCAGAAGGGATTTTGTTTTATTTCTTCTGAGGGTCATTTCTAACAAATGCATATTTCTTTAAATTTAGGTTGGGAAATAGGCACATTTGGCCTATTCAAAGTTCTCCAAATCTCCAGATTAACAATTTTCATGTCACCTCTTATACATCGAATGGGAAGAGCACTGAGCACTAAAGTTCCTAAAAATTTGAAGTGCTAAAAAGTGACTGTAAAAATGAGGTTGAATTATACAAAACCATTAAGCAGTTGGGCACCATGCTCAAAAGGTAAAAGCCAGGCAGAGCCTTTCACATCATACAATTTGGGCTTTTTCTACGATAACCAAAACACTTGAACTTTGATCAGAAGTACAAATCTCCAAGCAATGTACCGGTACCATTTTAATTTGAGTGATATAACCAACTCCATTAACCAGTAATACCTAAAAACAAAACTCTAATGAGGTTGGTTATATTGCTAATCATGTAATATCTAATCCAGTTTTTCCAATCAGTAATATCTAATGTTTACAGTGCTAATCATGTAAACAAAGAATTCATACAGAACAAATTATATACACTTTAAGAAATACACATGGTATTAAAATCCCTTAGCCAAATTAGGGCATTGTGTTACCTCGATTCGTAAATCCAAGCTCAAGGAAGCAAACGACAACAAATTGAAGGAATATTTGATCGACGAAGTGGAGGGGAGTAGATCGATGAAGTTGCGTGATAGGAGCAAAAGTGAGAGGATGGTAGAAAAGTAACAACGAAGGAAATTTTGCTGAAATAGAGAGAACGTAATAATGGATGGAAAGAGATGGGAAAAACGTGACGAGCTTTTAGCAATTGGCGGGGAAGGCGGCAAAATTTGGCAGCCTTAGGCTAAAACAAAAACAAGTAAAAATAAAGGTAAAAATAATATTGGTTGCATTTACACTACAAACGCTACCAATAAGTGCAAGTAAAAGTGGGTTTTCTTGTAGTGTTAATCGGATGCAAAACCTAATCGGGTACATATGAATGCAAAAGCTAATCGGATACGTATGGATGCAAAACCTAATCGGGTACATATGAATGTAAAAGCTAATCGGATACATATGGATGCAAAACCTAATCGGGTACATATGAAAACCAATATGTTATCGAGATAGATAGGTTAACCGGGCTTACCATTGAATGCAAAAGCTAACCGAATGCACAACCTAATCGGGTACACACGGATGCAAAAACTAATCAGATACACAGCCTAATCGAGTACATACGTATGCAAAAGCTAATCAGATGCACAACCTAATTGAATAATATGGATGCAAAAGCTAACTAGATACACTACCTAATCAGGTACGTATAGAAACCAATATGAAACCGAGATTGATTGGTTAACCGAGTTAACCATCAAATACAAAAGCTAACCGGATGCACAACCTAATCAGGTATATATGAATGCAAAAGCTAACTGGATGCACTACCTAATCGAGTATGTATGGAAACCAATATGTAACCGAGATTGATTGGTTAACCGAGCTAACCATTGAATATAAAAGCTAACAGGATGTACAACCTAATTGGGTATATATGAATGCAAAAGCTAACCAGATGCACTACTAATCGAATATGTATGGAAACCAATCTGTAACGGAGATGGCTTGGTTAATCGAGCTAACCATTGAATACAAAAGCTAATCAGATGCATAACCTGATTGGGTAAGCATGGATGCAAAAGCTAACCGGATGCACAACCCAATTCAATAAACTTCTGCTTCAATTTATAAAATGTTACTATAAAATAACGTTATGAACATAAATACACATAATGTAATTATTAAAAAAACAAAAATGATATTACATAGTAGTATTACTACATACATCTAAAAGAAATTTACAATTGTTTATAAACTGTTACTATAATTTAAAAAAAATACTATAATTCATAAACTGGTACTACAATTCACATAATACTACTATAAATAGCATTATAAATACAAATATACATAATTTAATTTATTTAAAAAGAACAAAAATGATAATACACAGTAACATTATTACAAACATCTAAAATGTTGTTATAATAGTTTATAACTGCTACTATAATTTAAAAATTCTACTACAATTCAGAAAATATTACTACTCAATTCATAAAGTTCTACTACAAACATATATATATGTAATGTAATTTTTTTTAAAAGACAAAAAATAGCACTACACAGTAATATCACTACACATACCAAAAAAGTTGTTACAATTGTTTATAAACTGCTATTATAAATTAAAAAAAGCTACTACGATTCAGAGTCACCACTACAATTCATAAAATAGTACTATATTATAGCATTATGAACAGAAATATACATAATTGTACTTATTAAAAAAACCAAAAATGATACTGCATAGTAGCATAACTACACATTATCATATTCTTCTTAAATTTACCGCTTCTTCTTCTTCAGTTTGCTGCTTCTTTTCTAACACAACTCCTTCAC
The DNA here is from genome assembly GCA_030737815.1 of Allium fistulosum. Taxonomy (NCBI): domain Eukaryota; kingdom Viridiplantae; phylum Streptophyta; class Magnoliopsida; order Asparagales; family Amaryllidaceae; genus Allium; species Allium fistulosum. Next base: position 1,461,077,957 of record CM060903.1, read on the forward strand.
GATCGTTGCAGCCACCAGAGTCAACCCCCTCCATCATTACTCGTCACCACCACATCGTCTCAAAACTTCAACTTCGCACTCTCTCTAAAACCCTCCGTCACCGTCGAGATTCACCGCACCACCGTCGAGATCTGCTGCACTTTTTTCCACCATCCAGACTTGAAAAAACACAATTCTAATTTTACACGTTGTGCTGCCTAAAATGTTTGTTTTTCTATTCTATTTAGATTCAATTTTTGTCCTTCACTCTTCTGCGCTATTTTCCTGATTTCTTAAATAAACGGGTGCTAAAAGAAAATAACGTGGGGTATGCTAATTTTTTAAAATAAACGGTTGTATGAGTAAATAGAATCTGCCATAAAATTTACCGTACAAAAGTTTACATTATTGTCCTCCCTCTTTGTTCTCAGGAGATAAAACACTGAACACAATAATGGTATCCCTCCGCTTCCCGTTTCGCTTACCATTTTCGAACACCCCCCTGAAAAATCCCAAAATTCCAAATGCGTCCAACCGCTTTCCTTTTTCAGCAATCGCAACTTCAGCTGCAATTGGAATCGGCATTAGCCTTTCAATATACCAACAAAATGCCTCGAATTCTCAAAATCGAAAATTTCTGAGCTCTCCTCGCATGTTCGCCTCGCTCACTTTTTCCGATTCAGAAGCCGCGAATTATGTTGAGCCTAACACTGGTGTCAGTTTTCCTTCTGTTTTGGATGATACAAAAAGTTTGCTTGCAGTTGGTCTCAGGAAAAAGAGTCTTTTTGGATTGAAAAATATCGATGTTTATGCATTTGGTAAGAATCTATCGGGTGACATGGGTTTGTATTTGGTTGTTGGATGTGTTGCATTACTACGATAAAGATCTAATCTTTCCTTATATTTTTCTTCTAATGATTAATGTTCGACATGCATTGACGAAAAGTTACATGTGTTTATGTCTTTATTCTGTAAATGTTAGTTGTCATATTTATACTCAGAGCAGAAGAGTCCCAAGTATCTTATATTTGGTTGCAAGTGTAAAAAAACATCAACTACAATAGTTTATTGTGTTAGCATCTGTATAGGCATGCATATGAGAAAATGAATGGTAGATATCTGTTTAACATATATGTGATTATCTGCGTAGGTACACTGTAGTGTATAATTTTTGGAGTGGCCCTAAATGCATCCTAAGATCTTCTCCATTTTACCCGTTTTATTTTTTCACCGAAAGAAGAGATAAACCACGTTCAAAAAAAAAAAAAAAATTTGAAACAACATTTTAACCTCTAGGGTAGTGTTGTTGGTTATGACATACGCCACCCACCTTGAAGGCCGGGAGTTCAATCCTCACTAACTACATGTCCCTATGAATTACCTGAAATTTTTTTTTTGGATTCGGTGCATACTTCCTTAGAGTTTACAAGCAAAATTTGGTTATCTGAGTCTTAAATACAAAAAAAAAAGGAAGGGATAAACAACGTGGGACTTCATTTTACCTAGGTCGATCAACAATGTATTACTATTGAAAAAAAAAAAACGACAATATAGTTGCCTGAAGCGCATACTTATGTGCAGCATGTCAAACAACAAAATTTTGATTAATTCATTAGGGTAAAGGAATTTAATTATATTGAAAAAATGAGGTAAGCAACAAAATAAAGGCTGTTAAGATCTGGTAAAATGGAAGAGAAATTTGGATGCATTTAGCACTACCCATAATTTAGTAACCCATTTTGTTAAGTTTTGGAATTTTTTTGTACTAAATGTACGTGGATTTGTTTTGGGTGGTTTATGTGCTGCTTATATAACGATAAAGGTAAAATCTCGGCTTATATTGGGCTTCAAATAGGTTTAGTTAGACATGCATGTAAGATAAATTTTATCTGTTTGCGTCTTCGAAGGTTGGCCGTATGTAAGATGGCAAATTGAGAACTAAGCGGCCAAGAGTTGGAGAGGTGTAAATCCTTTGAATAAGCTGAATTTTGTATCCTAGGTTTGGTGCACACTTACCTAGGAGTTTATAGACAATGCTTGTTTTACCTGGTATTTTTGTCTTAATATTGTATTTTTGACAATTGTTGGTTGCTATATTGCAATCAGTTCCAGAAGACTTACAAGTATTTTACACTTGTTAACCATTTTTGCATCAACATCAATACAACACTTTGTGGCACTTTTGTGGTGATTATGAAGACAGGAGAAAAACAAAAGATTGGTGTCTGTTTACGCTATTTGTAATTGTTTGCTTAGGTACATAGTTGCATATAATTTGGTAGGAACTAAGAACCCATTTGTTTATTTTTGGATTTAAAATGATTACTTGGACATGGGTCTGTTGTGGGTAGTTCATGTGTTGCTATAGTTATCAAGGCACGCGTCTAGACTCAAAAAAGGCTCAGCCGCACGTTGTGCGCCTTTTTGCAGTTTGAGTGCACCTTTTTGCATTAGACTTCTTTTTGCAAAATTCAACTTTTAGTTTACGAAATAGTTAAATAAAAGTTTAAATAGTTAAATGAATTATAAAATATGGTTTAAAATTTAGGTAATAAAACATTTAAATAGTTGAATGAATTATAAAATATGGTTTAAAATTTAATTTGTAGTTAGTAAAATAGTAGATCAAACTTGTATAAAAGGCACGCAAAAAGGTCCAAGGCTCAAAAAAGCCCGGGGCTCAAGGCTCGCTCCTTTTTGCGCCTTAGCGCCTTAACTACTATGTGTGTTGCCATAGAATGATAAAAATTCGACGATGTCTCATATTTTGCTTTTTGATAAGTTTAGTTAGGTAGGCACTTATGGAAAACTACATGGGTTTAAGTCTTTTAAAATAAAATAAAAATTGGTATGCTATATTGACATCAGTTGAGAAGACTTCCTGCTGAATGAATATTTTACATTAGGATGTAAGTGTACCATGACATCAATCACAAGACTTTAGAATGCTATTTTTGTGATGATAATATAGACATGTCTAGAATACATGACATGCACTGGAATCAAAAGGTTGAAACTTAGTAGGGCTAGAATTAAACATATGTCATGCAATTTTACAAAAAAAGTCAGTGTTTGATACAATATATCCACAAAATCAGATGATAAACAAAAAAAAGACGTGTTTAAATATCCAGAATCAATAATACAAGAACATGGAGGGTTGGTGAATGACATAACAAACCTAATTAACACATGTTGGATGATACAAAGACAAGCTAGTACCATTTATCTGATAAGAAAATAATGAACAAACCAAAGAAAACTTTTATTGAATGGTGATTAAACCGACTATATTGTACGGAGTAGAATGTTGATTTCAAAGAAGAAACAAATAATAATAATAAGTTAAACGTAGGAAAAATAAGAATGTTAAGGAAAATGATAAGAATAACTAGAAACTGTTGAGTTACAAACGAGAAAGTAAGAGAGGTATTGGAAGTGACACCCAGGGTCGGACCTAGGCCTGTGCTATCTAGGCGACGGCCCATGACTCGGTTTAGGGACACGATCCATTCTTCAGATTTATTATTATATAAATGGTAGTAGTATTGATTTAGTTTTGAAAAATATTTTAGTATGTGGGGTAAAGTGTGTAATTCTTGACCAAGTCAACATGGTTCAAGTCCCAGCAGCTTCATTTTTTATGCAATTTTCATATATATATATATATATATATATATATATATATATATATATATATATTGGGGTCCGGTTTAACCTTCTGCCCAGGGCCCAGTTCGACCTTCTGCTCAGGCCCCAGTTAACCTTCTGCCCAGGGCCCAGTTCAACCTTTGTCCGGGCTTAGTGACATCTATAATAAGAAAAATAAGAAAGCAAATGTAAATGATTTGAACACATACAAAGAATATAGAGTGTCACACTGGTAGGAGATAACATATGCATGGAAGGAAGAAGACAAGGAAGACCTATACAATATAAGAAAATATTCAAAATGATAATAAAAAACTAAACTTAAATAAAATTATGATTCAAGATAGAAATTTATGGAGAACGAATATTCATGTGGTCAACTACAAAAAAAGAGAATGGTGGTGATGATATAGACATGCCGATGAGAAGATGAAAAACTTGTGTGTGTGCATACACTTGTGCATGCATGGTTTATAATGCGTGAAATATGGTTTACTACTTTGTTAGGTGAAAGTGCTGAGTCATTCTTGCGTTGATTACGTCCAAATTAATGAAATTGAGGGTTATTACACTGCTAAGTAAATTTTGTTTGACATCTGTACCAGTGAATATCGTGTCAAGTATTTTACGAATGTACCATGACATCTGTCAAAGAAAATTTGTGATGTTACTTTCGCGATAATTATACAGACATGCATATGAGAAAACGAATAGTAGTAGTGGTAGTAATCATGATCATTATTTGATACCATATTTGCAATTGTTTGTTGGGTACATTGTATAGTTAATGTGCAAAATTTGGTTTACTGCTTTGATAAATAGCTTTGGTGTAAAGAATGCAATAATGAATTTTGTGTCTTTTCCAGGTGTTTACGTTGATAGCAATGATGTGAAAAAACTGAGTGAGAAATGTTCCAATGTGAAGGAAAATAAGGATATAGTTCAGAACATTTTAGAAGAAGACATGCAAATGAAAGTTAGACTTGAGATTGTGTATGGAAGATTGAGCATTCGTTCAGTTCGAAGTGCCTTTGAAGAATCTGTCGGAAGCAGAATAAAAAAGTTTAGTGGATCCGATGACAAAGAACTGCTTCAAAGGTACATTGGGTCCCGATTTAAAGAAACACGCATGTGTTATGATCATTTTGAAGACACTCTTTAAGAGTTTTTACTATGCACGAATGGGAATAAAAATAAAAAAAAACATTTTTTGTCTCATTATGGACCAAATTGTTTTGTTTTCCTTTAGCTAAAAAAGTCACCACATCCACTTCATATACCCTTTTCAGTTTTCAACATCACTTAAATATGCCGACAGTACAACTTATGTTTAGTGTGCTGCAAAGGGCGCCTTAATTTTTTCTTACTAATACCATTCCTGGAAAATACCAGTAAATTTGTCTACCGTACTTGCAAAATTTTTAAAAAAAAGTCATCAATGTTCCAAAAAGAAAAAAAAGAAATCTAATTTGTTAATGATAAGATTGATCTACTCAATTCTAATAAGTTAATTAAGTTGATGCTGGCATAATAAACTATAAAGTGTTTCAAAAAATCTCCCGAATCATATGTATTTTTGTAAAAAAAAAAAACATTTTTTCTCCATAAAAGTTTTGAAATTCAGAAAATTAAAATAAATTTTCAAAAATGTGCAATATTCAGGAAATCTTGTATTAAAGATACTGCAATTGATGGATATTTATGTAGAATTCATTTCTAAATTCTTTTTTTAAAGGTGGAAATTGTTTATCAATGACATTGTTATACACACAGATCTTGAATCTCATCATGGTGTTTTATGTTCAACAAAAATTAATCGGTGGATTTGATTTGCACGGTCATATCTCGTGTTTTGTAATTAATTATTGAAAAAAAAACACTTACGGTATTCGGCAGAGAAAATTTAATGGTATTAGGAAGAGAATTTAATGGTATTAATTAAATTAGAATGATATTTTTTTCTGAGCATGATTCGTTAATGCCAACAAGTCGATCTCGAGGATCAAACTCGTGATCTTTAATCTTGTAGTTGGAACTACCAACCAACGAGCCAAACCCGTCGGCAAAAAAATTAGAATGGTATTAGTAGGAGGAAGTTAAAGGCGCCCTTAGCATCTTACTATGGTTATGGTCTATATTCTCTTAGATCTCAGTGCATCCTTCTATACTTTAACATTATCCCTACTTTCTTGGAGATTTCAGTTACAAAGGATTGATATTGGGAACTTCAGTTTCAATACTTCTTATTTTTCTTATGTAAATTAGGAAATGAGAGATATAGTTTGGTTTCAAGGACCCTGATTGATGAAGGAAAATAAATTGCTTGGTTATGGAATAAATTTGGTTTGGATATAATTTAGACTTAATCTGGGGATTTTAAAACTATGGTACGTAAAACTAAAAACTACGATACATAAAACAAGGTCTTTCACACTAATCGTCACTTCTTGACATGGATTATGTGGAAGTACTAACATCAATATGTCTGTCAATGGATACTTTCGGATGCGGACAATGTCATATCCACATCCGCATTCGAAATCATTTTCGGATATCCGCATCTGCGGATACGGACAGATATCGGATAATTATCCTATCCGCTAACGACCGATAAATCAAGAAATATAAATGGAAAATTTTAGTTTAACAAACTTTTTTCAACCCCACTGATTATAAAAGTGTTAAAAATAAACAAATATAATGATAATATATAGTTTTGAGCAGTTAATATGCATTTAGTGCGTGCAATATAAACTTCTATCTTAATAAAACCATAAACAAATATCTTTCACTGTACTAAAATACACATAATTTAAACTATAATCTTGAAAAATACCAGACGGATAATTTTTGGATGCGGATGTCTTCATATCTGTATCTGCCTCCGTTTTTTTGGATATCGGATATTTATCTGCTTTAGGGATGCAGACGGATTTCGAATTTTTCGGATATCCATTGACAGCCCTAAACATCAATGTGTAGTGTATACACAACATTGAACATCTTAATATGTGCACAAACATGGATGGTGATGATTATTATTACTATTGTTATTATTGTTACCACACTTTTCTTTTACAGGTTCACATCCGTTTTTAAAGACGAATACAAGATACCACGTGGATCTATCATAGATCTTTCGAAGGAGCCAGGTTTTGTTCTTCAAACAAGAAGTAAGATCTTTTATACTTGGCCTTTATAAATGTTCCAAGTTTTTATTAGCCATGGAAAATTTCTCTTTCAAACTTAGAATGGCTCTTGAATTTTATCGGATATACTTTCGAGTTATTTTATATTTTACCCTCTGTGTAGTAGTATAGATACATAAAATTTCTGCTTTCTGTGATTCCCAATAACCCATACAATACTCATAATTTATGAGGGAATATTTCTTTGAATATCTTTTTTTGCATATAACTGATGAAAAACAAGTATACCTGCTAAGCAAAATTTTCTTCTTTGCTTTGTAGTTGATGGACAGGTTGTAGGAAGCATTCAAAGCAAACTCCTGTGTAAATCTCTATTCGATCTTTATATTGGTGAAGATCCTTTCGACAAACAAGCAAAAGAAAATTTTGAACTTGGCTTAGCTTCTCTACTTAAAAATTAATCTCCCTTGTTTATCGAAAACTGTACTCAGATTCTTTAATACATTTTGAAATGTACTCATTTTGTTCTTAAGGCCATATGAAGTTATAATGATCTTGAAAACTCCTTTGCTATGTTGATTTCTGAAGAAAATAATTTTAATTCATGTTTATTTAGGTTTGTCTGCAGAAGGTTTGCAAAATCAAATAGTACAAACCCAACGTTCCTCTCTTCGTACTGTCTATATGTTTTACCGATTTCACCTCTTTCATTTTTTTATATCTAATTTCCTCTGTATTGTACCTTGAGTGCCTCTATCTCTTTAGTTTCCATTCTAGTAGGGTTGACTAACAGATTGTGCTTCAAGTGTTGAATCAATTCATAATTTAATCCCTCTTTTTAGATGGTAATCCTATCACTATTCAAAAATATCAACCGACTCTCTAGCCACTAACACCTCATCAATTTGTTTGCCTTAGATTCTAAGGCAAACAAAGAACTTGTCGTTCCCAATGTTAATGCAGTGCAACATTCACTCTCTCATTACCATCTTTGTTTCGGAGTGGTGCAACTATTCTATTGACACGAATTTTTTTAACACCATCACATACTAGCCAATCCCCTATAGCATACGAAGTCAAATAAATACGGATTACAAGAAAAACTTTTGCCTATCCAAAACAAGTTTTAATTCAATGCACCTTAATCCGAGCGTGACATACCTACCAATCGGATTAATCACATGCAAAGATGTAACCAAATAGGTAACATCTAAATCAAGTATATCAATCAAATCTTTCAGAATGAAAGAGCGCGTTGCATCAATATCATACATAACTTTAATTGAACTACTAGAAATAAAGTTAAAACCTTTAATAATACGTTCTTCCCCTTTTCGTAAGCAGACGCTCCATCGTCAGACCTTCTAAAGCACAAACATTTACCCTTGTTAAGTCCGGACAGTTCTTTTACTTATGTATCGTTTACCACAGTTAAAGCACTTGACCTAACTCCTGCTAATCAGTTTTAAATACTTATAAGCATAGCCTCCCTTTTGTATGTAATTAAAGCAAGTAGTATCAGAAATGTTTTTTAGATTCAATGTAAATTTTAAGGACATAAAAGCCAACCCAGAGCAGTGGAATGAAGCAAGTTACATCCTCGAGGAGAAGGAAGGAAACGCAAAGCTTGAATGACAAGGTTATCGCTTTGATTGTGTTCATTTCGGAAGCAACCAACAAATGTAGATCGTTCTTTAACGTCTGCAAGAAGGGAAATGAGAAGTTACAAGGGAAGAACTAGTGTGAAGCTTCATTTTAGCAATTGTTAGAACATCTTTAGAATTCATCCATATTATCCAAGCCAATGGAAGGAAAAGACCGGTATATTTATGTGGCAGTATCTACTCATGCATTGACTACAACATTGGTGCGTGAGGAAACAAAGATCAAAAGGTCGACATATTATATCAGTAAATGGTTTATAGGCACAAAGAAGCATTATCCTATTACTTATTGATTGATCGAGGAAGTTACAATCTTATTTCCAAGCTTATCCAATTAGGGTGTTGACTAGTCAACCCTTTGTACAAGTATTGCATCGCTTCGAGACATTGAGATGATTATTAAAGTAGAAAGACAACTCAAGAACAAGCAATGTCGATATCATTACAGAATTTGCTTGTCCTAGATGATGAAATGGGAAGAGGAGACAATCAAACTATCACAATTGAAATTATATGTGGATGAGGCATCCAATGACCATGATTCTGGGGCAAGAGTGGTCTTGATAACTCCAAAAGGTCGGAGGATGTATAATGCATTAAAACTTGAGTGTCAAGCAGAATTTGAGGGGTTGATAGCGGGACTCAAGGTAATAAAGGAGGTAAGAGTGCGTTCTCTACAAGTCTTTAGTAACTCCCAATTGCTAGTAAGCAAAGTTAAGATAAAATTTTAAGGTGAGGGTACATGATTAGCCCCTTACTTGTTGAGGGTATCGTACTACTAAACGAAATTGAGCAAGATACGAAAACTCGCATCCCCAAGGAGGAAAATACGAATGCAGATTCTTTAGCAAAGTCGACTATCTTTGGAGCTGCGCAAGTTATCAGGGATCGTTCCAATAGAAGTACCGAATGCTCAAAGCATTGAAGATGAGGATATCATCATAGATATAGAAGAGGAGTTATGGATGTCTCCATTTAAGGAGAACTTAAAGAAGGGAACACTTCTGAAAAATAGGAACGAAACACGAAAACTCTTATGCAATGTGTCACATTATATTATCTAAGATAGTGTACTATGTTGAAGAGGATTGTTAGCCCCCTTGCTAAGATGTGTGGATAAAGTAGAAACAAAGAAAATCATTAAAGACGTTAATCAAGGAGGCTACAACAATCCATTAAGAGGGAGATAGGGCATAATTTAGCAAAGAAAATACTGTGCTTTGGATATTTCTAGCCCACTGTCAACCGAGACGCATTGGAATTTTCCAAACGACGTGATTATTGCAAGAAATTTGTAAAAATACCAAGGTTCTCATCCAACTAGCTTACACAAATGGCTAGCATGTGCCTATTTGCAGTACGGGGAATATATATAATTGGAGTGCTACCAATGGCATGAGGAGCAAAATACGCAATAGTTGCAGTAGGCTACTTCACTGAACATGTTAAGACTGAGCTACCCACCACCATCACTCCAACAAAAATGATTAATTTTATAGCTAAGAGTGCAGGTTCCAAGTAGCATAAGATATCATCACCAACAACGAAAATCAATTCGAGAGCATATAATCTATGAGTTCTACGTTTGATGTTGAATTCAAAAGAGTTTCTCGACGGTAGCACATCCTAAGCGGATAAACACGTGGAGGCGATGAACAAGATCATCAACAAGTGGTTGAAATGAGCAAAAGAAAATTGGTTGATGAGTTAAGACTTGCATTGCGGGCTTATCGGACGATCGAAAAATACGCAACCGAACATAACTCGTTCGCACTGGCATATAGAACTGAAGTACCGATTCTGATTGAAGGTTAAGTCCCTTCTCACCAACTTATGCATTATGGCCCCAATATGAACGAGGAGCTATTACTAGCATCTCTCGACTTGGTGGAGGTAAAACGAGATGAGGTGAATTTGAGGGTAGCTGTAACGACCCTAGATTTTAATTTAATTTAAATTAATAATTAAATAATTTTTTGAACAAAAATTTGTAAAATTAATTATAAATGGAAGCGAGTTTCCCCGATCCAAATAGAAAATATATTAAGTTATATGGATTTGAAAATTTGTATATATGTGAATATATATGTATATGGATATATATGAGTAAATTTGAATTTATTTATATATATATATGTATATATTGGATTTGATATAAAATTTTAATAAATGACTTAGAAAATGTTGATAGTTGAAAATTAATATGTAGTCATACAAAGATAAATAAAGTAAAAATATAAAACATATAAGATAAATTATATAGATTTGTAAAATAGAAGTCAACGTATAAATAAAATCTAACAACAAACTAAAATTGAAATTCATTTATCTTACAAGGTAATATTTTATTACAAAGTGCTAAAAAACAAAACAAAAGAAAATATACACCCAAATTATAAAGACAAGTTAAAAAAATAAACAAAAGATAAAATAAAATATCTACAAATTTGCAAAATAAACCAAGTAATAAATGCTTTCATCTCTAGGCCAATACAACAAAGCTGCAACCACCAAAACATATTATCTCGGCCACAAAGAAGAGCTATATTCAAACATAGGTATGTAGACCTGGAAGTAAACAAGGAACAAATAAACAAATACATTGTACAAAGCTAATTAATGTAGCCACACAACTATCTTCATTTGTACAGCCGAGTAAAAATAAGATGCAGGCAAGAAAAGGATGCAAAAGCAAAGATATCTATACATAAAAATAAGGTAAGGTTGTAGACATTAAGTACATTAGCATTTAATGCTTCCATACCTAGCAGTAAACAAGTCAATTCGATTTGTTTTGAAGATCATCTCAGCCTCCTAAATAAAGATGATCTTTGACCTATGTTTATTAAATAAGAAATTGTACAAAACAACATCACCTGTACAAAGTAATATCATCACCTGTAAACTGTTTCCATATATCCATTCTCATTCACATTCGATCAGTTCAAAGCTAAGAAAAAATTGAAGTGAGTATCATTTACAATTTAAACAAAAGAAATTCAACTTTAAACAACAATAAACAAGGCAAACAAGAAGAAATCAAAGGGAGCTTCAGATTGCAAATGTTTCAAAGCCTGGTTTAAAAAGGAAAGCTCTGTTTCTTTTCTGGATTCTAATGTGAGTAACTTTTCTTTTTAAACCAGATTTCCTTGTTTCTTTACCTGTGAGTAAACATATTTTTCTTGAAATCTTAATTATGATAATTAGTTCATATATATCTTGTGTTGCTATATATTGTAGTATGTAGTCTTGAGATGCTATTTGGAAGTTTTGAAGATGTGATGTGTTCTTCAGTATTTTTAAATTTCCTGAGCAAAGAAATGTAAAGAAATTTATACATTTTCATATAAACATCAAAAGCTTAGAATTTTAACTAAGTAGGTTGTTTAAAACTTAAAACATAACCTGGAAGTGATTTTTAAACCATAACAGTGAATGTAAATATTGTTTATACAGGTTTAAAGAAGATAAAAATAAAAATGTTGAAATTTTAAATGTTTTAATTTGTTGATTCGATTTCATATCTTGATTAAATATACCAAGCTAAGATTTTTAAAACAAAAATGATAACTTTTAGGCAAGTATTCAGAGTGCAATTCGTAAAAGAACAGAAAATGCTTTTTATGAATATCTGATGATTCAACAAATAATTAATATTGAAATTTGTTGTAGAGCTAGAATTTTGATTTAGGAATTCAGGAAAAATGTTGAAAAAAATTTCGAATGCAAGAAATTTTGGGACGAATCAAGATTAGGGTTTTGGGTCTAGTTCTGTTTGACATTGTTCAAGGTGAAATCGCGTGGTCGTAGTATGATCGGAATCGTTCGCATTTGGGGATTCGTTGCGTCCTCGTACGTTGAAGCTTTGGACAGGATGGCAGAGTTGCTGGAGGTCGGGATCATTGGCGTCGTGGAAATGGTTGGTGATGGGTTTGGTTACAGGCATGCCCAACTTGCTCGATTTCGTTTTTGTTACTGATTCAGGGACCTAGGTGGCCTGGAGGTCCGAGGGGATCAACGGTGACGTGTTGATGGTCGGGGTGTTGGCCGGAGGTGATCGAGGCGGTTGTGCACGTGCACGGTGGCGATCGATGTCAGTGATTCGAGCTGGGTGTCGTCGCGTGATTTTGCTCGAGTATACTCGAGGTTTTCTTCGAGTTTGATCTGGGTGCGTGCGTGAGTTTAAAACATTTCAGTTATTAAATTAAGTTAAGAAAAAAAAAGAAAAAAAAGGAAGGTAGAAGAAGAAGAAGTAGGCGAGTAGAACACGAGAAAGAGATGCGGGGAAAAATGGGAGGAGACTCGGGTTACTACTCGAGAAAGCAGGGTGTGTAACTCGGGTCCATTTTCTGGTAAATTAGCCTAAATACTTTAACGTTATTTTGTTATACTAAGTTTAGTGTTAATTAAATAAATAATGATGGTTAGTGTTTAGCTAAGATTTGATTTAAAATTCGTTAAGAAAGGTTTGCTGATGTAAGATGATTTAATTAATTTAATGTGCAAGTTAACTAAGAATGGAATTAATTTATGCTTGTAATGTAATAAGTAATGTAAGATTAAATGAATTTGTAATTAAGAATTGATATCCATAATCTTATGTTTAAATCAATTTGAACTTAAGAATTTGGTCAACTACTAAAAGTTAATTAATAAATGAATAGTAATTAACTAATTGAGAAATTTATTAAGGATTTGTGATTAATTAATTTGTAAATTAATAATTAGGTGTCTAATTTATTTGTAATTAAGAAGTGTTAATGATAATTAATTTCAAAGGGGTTAATTAAAGAGTTTAATAAGTTAAGTGAATTAATTAAAGGATAATTGAATAATTAAAGGTTAATTATTAAATTAATTAAAAGTTGATTTATTAATTAAATAAATGATTAAAGGACAATTAATCAAATAATTGGAGATTAATTAAAGTTAATTAACCATGACTGATGATCTAACTAATTTAAATTAATCAGATAATTAACTGATCTTACTTATGAATATTTGGATTTGATTGGATGATGGAATTTTTGATATTTCATGATCTGTGATGCTATGTGGTATATTCTGATTGTGTGTGATCTGTAATGTAGTTTATTTATCTGTGATATTTATATATCTGTGATCTGTGGATGAAGATAAGCGTTATAAATATACCGCTTATCACTTATCAACTATATCCTGTATTTTGATCTGTGATGATTCATTATGTTGCACTATTGTGTTAAACCCCTGGACTACACCTACACACACAAATATGGATTTCATGTGGAAATCGGTTAAGTCACAGATAATTTAATTTGATGTTTTTGAAATTGAAATTTTAATTTCAATTGATTTTGAAATTGGAAATTTGGGTTTAAAGTAAAAAGCTTTTGAAATGGAATTTCAAAGATAAAAGTTATTTCGAATAACTTGATTAAGTTTTGAAATTTAAATAATTTGATTTAAATTTGAATTCAAGTTTGAAATTGAATCCTATGATTTGAAACTAGGGATTAAAGATGATATAAATGTATTTGTATGAATCTAAACCATTTTAAAAGTAAAATTTTGAGAATTTGAATTTAACCCAAAGATTTTAACTCGTATAGATGAATCAGATTTCCAAAATGAAAACTGTTTGTTTTAAAAGAATAAAAGCTTTTAGATAAGAAAGGAAATTCCAGTTTAATTAAAGGGATTTCATGATTGAATTGAAAAATGGATTTTCCAAGTTATGAATGAAATTGTTTTGAAAGCTATGAATTAAATCTGTTTATTTTTAACAAATTTAAAATGATGATTTATTTAAACCATTCGAGTTGAAAGCTATAAGTTAAATCTTTGATTTAAAGATTTAACGAGTTAAATTGAAATGGAAATTGATTTGGAAAAATCTGTGAATGAATCTTTTGTTTAAAAGATAAAAATTGTGGAAATTGTTTAAACCGTTGTAGGTTGTTAAAATGAATCTTTTTGTTTAAAAGATTTGAAATGGTAATTGGTTTAAACCATTTGAAAGAAAGTTTGGAATTATTAAGTTGTGACTTAATGGAAATCCCATTATCCATTTGTTTTGAATATTACGCTCACTATTCGGGTTAGCCGGGAAAAGACCTTTGTGTCATATAACCCATTCCGAATAGTGATACGTCGTATATGGATAGCAATTGAAGATCGGAGTTGAAGACCGGATATTCACGAGAACGAAAGGATAACTCGTCGATTGTTTCTGCACTGGGTAGCTCCTGGTATAGAGATCCCCTAAGTGATGGGAAATCCGATCGGGATTGTGAATACCCAGAATTGCAAGGGCTCCGTAAGAAGTGCCTTCGGTTCTGTTCGAACCCGGAACAGACTTGTATGGTTACATGTCTGACATTACACTTTGAGATATAAAGCAGATTTCTTTCAAATACAATTCTGTTGGTGGCGGAGAATTTATTCTCTTAGCTTAACACCCTTCTCTGAGACAAACGAGCTCAGAGGTTATGTAGTTGAAGGTTATCAGCGATATACTCCCAATTTGGTAATGTGACATGCCGAGTGTTGCTGTGAGATGATCATTGTTTGATCATTTGTGATATGATTATTTGTTTGATCATTTATCTTTGTGATCATTGCTTTGATCATCTGTTGACCCAAAGCATGGCTTTGTGACAAAGCGTAGCTTTGTGGATGAGACTTCGTCGAACCTCACAAACCGGTAATGGTCGAAACAGGAATTGTGCGGCAAGGTTTCAGGGGTAGCTCCCCTAGGGTATGACCATTCCTTCTGGAAAAGGGTAGTATCATGGTATGGAGCCCAAATACTTACTCATGTGGACACACTTTATTTATTATGTGTGATGTTGGATACCGAGCGCTCGGATAAAGGTCCCAAAGGACCGGGGGTGGCATATCTGAGGTTTTGTATATTCCCTAGGAAAGGGGGTAGCCGGCCTTGTTTGGCAGAGAGCAGTTTGTCTCTCGGAGCGTCCCGCCAGAGGCGTTCTTTCATGGCATAGGAAGTTCCTTAGCCTGACCATTTGTTGGAAATCCAAATAAAACAATATGAGCCCTGTACGGTATTAGTTGTATTACCTGCCATGGAATGTGGCGGTAACCTGCTATTGAACATGGTAGCTATAGTAGGCATAAGTGCGAAATGTCTATGCTGGCTAAGATTTATATTCTACTTTCGAAATGTTTTCTACACTATGCACTAATAATAATATCAAATGATTTGATTTTTGCGTAGTAAGCATCTTTGACTATCATAAGGAGAAATCTCCTCCGATTCTGCGTTTGCATTGTGTGTGTGTGCGGGAGGCCTTATGGTAGTTTCATTTTCCAAAAAGCATTGCGAATTGACTTTAAAATTCTTTTGCTATTTGTTTTTAAAGATAAACTGTTTTTGTTGCTCACACCAGTCCCATGACTGATCTGGAGTTTATTGTTTCTTTCCTAAACTCTGGATGCTCAAAATTTTTCTACACGGGCAGTCTAGAGTTGGGTTTTTTTTCAGATAGTCAGAATTAGTAGATTTTCTGGAGCTAGTTCAGTCTTTAGATATGGACTGCACTTGCTATCTTTGTGCATCGTTATTGGGAGTTCGAGCTATTTCTGGATTGGTGCTTTGGAGATGGAGATTATCCGCTGCTGATGTTATCGTTTTCTTTTCCGCTGCTATTTCTTGTATCATATCTCTGATGTATATAGATATTCATTGTATCATCATTGTATCTGGATATTGTATCAGGTGTTGTATATCTATATTCTTTTTCTTTTCCGCTGTGTTGTTTACTTAATGTTGTTATAAGCTCCGGCGACTCGGATTTGAACGGTCGAATCTACGGCATTCGAGTACGATGTAAAGTATGGATGTCGATTTTCGAGCGGGCAAAATCCGACTCGTTACAGTAGCCACTCACCAGTAAATATTGACACAACAGTTCAATACCAAGGTTTAGAACAGTAAGTTCAAAATAGGTGATCTCGTTCTTAAACATGTCTTACCCAACCCGAGGGAACTTGGTTTGAATTGTAAAGGACCTTATATGATAAAAAAATAAGCTTGGAGATGACACTTGCAAGCTATTAACTATAGATGGGGAACAGTGAGCATTTGCACGACTATTTCACTTGATTTACATTCTTAGGAATTTTTCTTTTGGACGTTCTTATGATTAATTCTACGTAATAAGGCTTTGCTCGTCATATAGTTTTTAATAAAGTTTCTTTTTGAACCATTGGAACAATACTCATTAAGTTATACTTTGCGTTACAGGATCAATAATTCATACATCAATCATCTTGGAATAGACAGGATGACTAATGGTAACCAGAGATAGGTATTGATGCACTTCTTCGAATCGAGATAAATACTCTGGAGTATAATTGAACTAAGGGTAGTATAACGATCCTGACTCGGCCGTACTTCACCTGTACTTGAATGCCGCAGATTCAAACGCCGAATCTGGCTCGCCGGAGCTTATAACACAGTAAGTATAACAACACAGCGGAAGAAAGAAATGAATGATATCATATACAACTCCAACGAATACAATATCCAGAATGATATACAACAATGTATCAATATGATACAACAATATCAGAGACAAATAATAATGTTACAGCGGAAACAATAGAACTGATAACTCCAAATGATCTGAAAAAGAGAATGCGTCCAACAACTCCAACATCAAGCTCGATTCCCCATCACATTTCACTAAGAGAAGCAAGTGCAGTGACCGTCCGTGAACTCCAAAAACTGAACTAGCTCCAACTAGTCTACTAAACCTGACTATCTGAAAAACCCCAACTCTAGACTGCCCGTGTGGAAAATTGTGGGCACCCAGAGTTTAGGAAAGGAACAATAAACTCCAGGTCAGTCATGGGACTGGTGTGAGTAACAAAAACAGTTGTTTTCACAAAGAAGATAAAAGAATTTCGCAATGCTTTTGGAAAATGAAACTACCATAAGACCTCACACCACACACACAATGCAAACGCAGAATTGAAGGAGATTTCTTCTTATGATAGTCAAACATGCTTGATACGAGAAAATCTCTTTTGATATTATTATTAGTGCATAATGTACAAAATCATTTCGAAAATACAATATTAATCTTAGCCAGCATATGTACCATTATATTATGCCTGCTATAGCTGCCGCTTGAGGAGACAGGTTATACAAATTGCAATCGTAAAGGGCTCGTATTGTTTCTTTGGATTTTCCAACAAATGGTCAGGCTAAGGAACTTCCTATTGCCACATGGGAATGCCTCTGGAGGGACGCCCCAAGAAATAACTAGCTCTCTGCCAACACAAGGCCGGGTTACCTCTTACTAGGTAACTACTACACGAGTCTGCAACCCCTCGGTCGTTTGCGACCTTTATCCGAGGCGCCTCGATCACACAGCAACAATCACACAGTAAATGAGATTGGAGCAACCACCCAGGTAAAGCATCTGGGCTCCATACCATGATACCACCTTTTTCCAGAAGGAAATGACATAGCCTAAAGGGTGCGACCCTCATAACCTTGCCGCATCTTTCCTGTTTCGACCATTCCCGGGTTGTGAGGTCCGATGAGGTCTCGTCCACAAAGCTACGCTTCTTCACAAAGCCATGCTTTGATCAACAAATGATCAACAACACACAACAACACTTAGCATGCCACACTACCAAATTGGGAGTATATCACTGAAAACCTTCAATTACATAACCTCTGAGCTCGTACGTCTCAGAGAAGGGTGTTAAGCTAAGAGAATAAATTCTCCGCCACCAAACAGAAATGTATTTGAAAGAAATCAGCTTTATATCTCAAAGTGTAATGTCAGACATACAACCATACAAGTCTGTTCCGGGTTCGAACAGAACCGAAGGTACTTCCAAAGAAGCCCTTGCAATCCGGGTATTCACAATCCCGATCGGACTCCCCATCACTTAGGGAATCTCTATACCGGAGCAACTCAGTGCAGAGACAATCGATAGGTTATCCTATCGTTCTTGCAAACACCCGGTCTTCAAATGCTATCCATTTACGTCATATCACTATTCGGAATGGGTTATATGACACAAAGTCCTCTCCCGGCTAAACCAAATAGTGAGCGTAATATTTTAAAAACATATGGATATTGGGATTTCAATTAAGTCACAACTTATTACCCAAAACTTCTCTTTCAAATGGTTTAAACAAATTACCATTTTAATCTTTTACACAAAAAGATTCATCTCATAAAGTTCACCCAGTTTCACAAAGATCTATTCATAGACTTTCAAATCGATTTCCATTTCAATTGGACTCACAAAGTTCACCCAGTTTCACAAAGATCTATTCATAGATTTTCCAAATCAATTTCCATTTCAATTGGATTAACTCGTTAAATCTTTAAATCAAAGATTTAATTGATAGCTTTCAAAACAATTCCATTTCGACCTTTTATACAAAAGGTACACCTTTCCAATTTCAAAACAAAGTTCAACAATCTTTCACAAAGATTTATTCATAACTCGGAAAACCATTTTCACTTCAAACTTGAAATTCTTTTGACACAAATTGGAAATTCATTCCTAATATGAAAGCTTCTATTATTTGAAAACAAATAGTTTTCATTTCAAAAAATCTGATTCATTTATACGAGTTAAAGTCCTCGAGTTAAATTCAAATTCTCAAAACCATACTTTTAAAATGGTTTAAATTCATATAAACACATTTATAACATCTTAACCATAATTTCCAAACATGGAATTCAATTCCAAATTTTGAATTCAAATTCAAATTAAATTATTTAAATTGGAAACTTTACCAAGTTATTCAAAATAACTTTTATCTTCGAAACTCCTTTTCAAAAGCTTTAACATTTAACCCAAATCCATTTCCAAAATCAATTGAAATTTAAATTTAAATTTCAAAAATATTAAATTTAAATCATATGTGACTTAACCGATTTCCTCGTGAAATCCATATCTGTGTGTGTATGGTGTAGTCCAGGGGTTTCACACAGTAGTGCAACATCATTCAATCATCACAGATCAGAATACAGAAATATAGTTGATAAGCGGTATAAACTATAACGCTTATCTTTCATTCACAGATCACAGATATATCTATATATTGCAGATAATAAATTACATCCATCCCAGATAAATAAACTACTTTACAGATCACAAATCAGAATATATCACAAAGCATCACAGATCAGGGATATTGACAATTCAACCATTCAACAAAATCCAAACATTCACAAATAAATTTATGAATTAGCCGATTAATTTAAATCACATGTATTACTTATGAATAAATTTTAAATCTGGGTTAATTATCATAAGTTAATTACAAATTATCTAAAATAAATTTCCCTTTCATCATTTATTAGTTAATATTTAATTATTAACTAATCGATCTTAATTAATGAACCAATTAACCTTTCATTTTTAAATTTATCTTAACTAATCATAATTATTAGTTAATTCTTTAATTATTCCAAATCGTCATTCAATTTATTACATTCAGTAATTATCTATAAATTACTTTTCTAAGGAATTATACTTCCCAAATTGTCAAATGATTGTTCTAGATTAATTAACTTAAGTAATTAAATTAAACTAATCCGATTAACTCAATTAATTACACCGAACAATTCATTCCTCAATTACTTAACACTTCTACAATTGATTATTATTATTAATTAATCTAAATTTATTGTTAAAATAAATCACATTAATTAATTAATCGTTTAAATAATTTTAGTTAATTACCTTCGTTAACTATTGAATTTCTTTAATTACCTTTCTAAAGAAATTTACTCATATTAATCATTATTGATTATAATTGATTAACCATTGAGAACTCATTAATTAATGAATCATAAATCATTAATCTTCATTAATTAAAGCCAACTCATCCATATCTATAATTTAATTATCATTCACAATTTGTTTTGAAAACATTGATTTCAAGTTTCCTTTTAAATTTCAATTTGAATTCAAAGTTTGAAAAGAATCCTTATTTTCCTTAAATAAAGTTTAAACAAATTTCCCAACATTTTTAAATTTACATGTTAAAGTGATATTTTATTATAAAGGAAATTTTAAAGAATTAAAAATCAATTTCCTTTTAAATTTTATTTTTAAACTTATTTAAACACTTACGTTATAAAACCTAATTAATTTCAAAAACTTGAAATCTGATTTAGAATAAAATTCAGGTTCAACTTGTTTAACTTTTCATTTACAATTTCAAAATTCATTTTTAATTCAAATTACTTTTCAATATACTTAATTACTTCTCATTTTTTTTAAGTAAATAAAACAATTTAATTTAAAACTTTATTTAGGTCCAAACCAAATCCCAATTCAAACTTGAACTATATTTATATTTTGATTTAAAACTCAGTTTTAAAATTTAAATTTGGTTTTAAATTCTGAAAACAGAAACAGGTTCAAAACCCTGTAACAAACTTGACCCGAGCCTCGTATCCCATGCTTCGAGTCCAAACGAAGATTCCCCGAGCAAAATACTCAAGCTACTCGACATGTTCTCCAGCTCTCCCTTCTCTGTTCTTCCAAGGCAACAGAATCACCCAGGAAATCAGAGCTCGTGCATGTGCACGCTGCCGTGGATCAACTCCGATCGTCACCAGTACATCGAACAAGTCGAAATCCATCCACTAATGAATTCCTGATCATCATAACCCGACCATCGTCTCGAATTCGAAATCGAGTGAAAATCAAAACCTGGAAATAGCTATCTGGAACATCACCAGACCTGAAAATGCCTCGCCTCCTCATCTCCGACCACCAGAGGCAACAAAACTCCGGCCTCACCTCACCGATACCCTATTCTACTTTTCCTCCCAGTTTCGTACAGCTCGATCAATCAGGGGTGATGAAATCACGTCGTTTCCAGACACGTCAAAAACTCGAGCACGAACCCTACTTTTGCTTCGTCTCACAAATTCGTGCAATGGAAAATTTATTCAACAATTTTCCTGGAATCATTGATGAACAAGCTAGCTTCAAACAAAATCTTATCACCCAATGTTGGTTCGATCATCAGGAAATGATAAAAATGCATATTCTGTTCAAATATTAACTGCACCCAGAATAGTTAACTAAAAATCATCATATTAGTTTTAAAAATCCTATCTTTGAGTGTAGATTCAAATTATATAATCGAATTAATATTTTACAATACTCGAATTTTCCATAGGTTCCTCTTTCCACTGTAAAATCAAAATTTTCAGAGTAATATTTTAACATCAAGCCTAAAACAAATTCTAGGCTTTAATTTAAGTTTAAACAAACCTGTTTTGTTTGAATCCCTAAGCTTAATAATGTTTGTGTGAAGATGTATTAATTGATTTCTAATTTATTTTTCTCTGTAACCAGAAACAAGAAGAACATGCTATTTAAACTACACAGTACAACATACACATATACAGAACCAATTATTTAAAAATATACAGCAAAACACAAAGTTATTCATGTATCAACACTTTTTAAAGTTGTATGTTTACTCACCTTGTTTCTAGAAAAAGAACAGAGCCTCTTTCCTTTGACACAGGCTTTGAGAATGCAAGCTGAAGTTCTCATCTTTAATCTCTGGTTATATGAAGTTGTATGTTGATTTGTTTGTTTGAGTTTTAGATAGTGTTTGCCTCAGATTTTCATAGCTTAGGATGGAACGAATTTGAAATGAGAAAATGATGTATATATGGAAATGAGGTTTACAGTGTAATCTATTTTGTTTGTACAAGAGATATTCCACTTGGTCAGAAATTTTTTCTTGTTTTGTGGCTGAAATGATTTTTGTAGTGTACTAAGGTTTCATGCATTAATTATCTTGTACAAATATATATTTATCTATATGCTAATATCTTCCCTTGCAAGCCATTTCAGTTGGATATATTTTCTTTGCTTGTTTGTTTTCAAGTATGGGTTGACTATGCAAATTTATTTTCAAATGGCGGCTGATACTTTTCTTTAGTATGCTAAGGACATTTATATATATTATTTTTGTTGTCTGGTTTCTTACTTATGTTCTATTACTTTGTATTGTTTTCTTTCTTTAGTCATATTGCTTTGCTTTGGCCTTATCTCATTATTTTATAATGTAAGTGACTTCTATTTTTACTTTATTTTATTTTCCTTTTATTATTTTTGTTTGTTTTTTATTCTATGTGTATTACTTTGTATTGATTTATTAAGATTTATATATTTACTTTATATTGAATAAAACTATATATATATATTTATTTTTTAATATAGGTGAATTTCTAGATTTTAATTTGTTGTTAAAATTGAGCTAATGTTTTCCTTTATATTTTTATTATAATTTATCTTTTATATATTGATTTCTATTTCTAATTTAATTTATTACTATTGTTTTACTTTAATATTTATTGTCTTATATTTCTATTTATTTATTTATTTATTTTAATTTCTAAAATAAGCCATTTATTTAAAATTTAATTCAAATTCCATAAATATTCACATATATATACAATATTTAAATTTAACACATATTTTATCTAAATTCGGGGAAACTCGAATCAATTTATCAATTAATTTCACAAATTTTTTATTCAAAAATTAAATTAATTATCAATTCAAACTTATTTAAAATCCGGGATCGTTACAGTTTCCCCCCCTTAAGAAATTTCGTCCCTGAAATTTGCCAGGGAGACACAAAGGTAGATGAAGAATATTTCATCAAATTAACTGAACATCTATTCTGCATTTGGCTTACCAAATCAGAATATCAATAATAGATACAAGAACGAATCTTTTCACAAGATACTCGGGTTATCCAGATCTACGAAATATGCAGGGGCATTAGTCAGTTCAAAGGGATAACTAACCATTCGTAGAACATATCCGGACCCAAAAATAGATAGATATATGGATACAATTTCAAAACTTTTAGTTTAGGAACCAAATTATACCTATCAACCATAGCAACCGAAGCAACCAATTCCTCCAAAGAAACAATTCTGACCTATTTGGAGTTTAGTCCCATGCAAATATATCATACCTTCTTCTTGGATCTACCAGGAACTATCAAAGAATTGAGAAAAGATGACAAACAAAAGAGATTGATAGAGAAAAGATTATTTCCTTGTTGTTATAGGGTATTGACCATTTATAGTCGTATTCCCTTGTCCCCTATCTCATCCTCTTCTTGCACTCATACTTACGATCAGTGGATAACAAGAGAATTTACTGAGGCATACGGACGGATATTTTAGAGATTACTCATTCTAGGGTATACTTCACCCTATCTCTAATGAGTTACTTACTGTGTTATACTCCTGAGCTAAAGTTCAACCTTAGCTCTAATACCACTATAACGATCTTGACCCGGCCTTCGAAAATGGGCACCCATACTTCACCTGTACTTGAATGCCGCATATTCAAACGCCGAATCTGGCTCGCCGGAGCTTATAACACAGTAAGTATAACAACACAGTGGAAGAAAGAAATGAATGATATCATATACAACTCCAACGAATACAATATCCAGAATGATATACAACAATGTATCAATATGATACAACAATATCAGAGACAAATAATAATGTTACAGCGGAAACAACAGAACTGATAACTCCAAATGATCTGAAAAAGAGAATGCGTCCATCAACTCCAACATCAAGCTCGATTCCCCATCACATTTCACTAAGAGAAGCAAGTGCAGTGACCGTTCGTGAACTCCAAAAACCAAACTAGCTCCAACTAGTCTACTAAACCTGACTATCTGAAAAATCCCAACTTTAGGCTGCCCGTGTGGAAAATTGTGGGCACCCAGAGTTTAGGAAAGGAACAATAAACTCCAGGTCAGTCATGGGACTGGTGTGAGTAACAAAAATAGTTGTTTTCAAAAAGAAGATAAAAGAATTTCGCAATGCTTTTGGAAAATGAAACTACCATAAGACCTCCCACCACACACACAAAGCAAACGCAGAATTGGAGGAGATTTCTTCTTATGATAGTCAAACATGCTTGATACGAGAAAATCTCTTTTGATATTATTATTAGTGCATAGTGTACAAAATCATTTCGAAAATACAATATTAATCTTAGCCAGCATATGTACCATTATATTATGCCTGCTATAGCTGCCGCCTGAGGAGACAGGTTATACAAATTGCAATCGTAAAGGACTTGTATTGTTTCTTTGGATTTTCCAACAAATGGTCAGGCTAAGGAACTTCCTATTGCCACATGGGAACGCCTCTGGAGGGACGCCCCGAGAACTAACTAGCTCTCTGCCAACACAAGGCCGGGTTACCTCTTACTAGGTAACTACTACACGAGTATGCCACCCTCGGTCGTTTGTGACCTTTATCCAAGGCGCCTCGATCATACAGCAACAATCACACAGTAAATGAGATTGGAGTAACCACAAAGGTAAAGCATCTGGGCTCCATACCATGATACCACCTTTTTCCAGAAGGAAATGACATACCCTAAAGGGTGCGACCCTCATAACCTTGCCGCATCTTTCCTGTTTCGACCATTCCCGGGTTGTGAGGTCCGATGAGGTCTCGTCCACAAAGCTACGCTTCTTCACAAAGCCATGCTTTGATCAACAAATGATCAGCAACACACAACAACACTTAGCATGCCACACTACCAAATTGGGAGTATATCACTGAAAACCTTCAATACATAATCTCTGAGCTCGTACGTCTTAGAGAAGGGTGTTAAGCTAAGAGAATAAATTCTCCGCCACCAAACAGAAATGTATTTGAAAGAAATCATCTTTATATCTTAAAGTGTAATGTCAGACATACAACCATACAAGTCTGTTCCGGGTTCGAACAGAACCAAAGGTACTTCCAAAGAAGCCCTTGCAATCCAGGTATTCACAATCCCGATCGGACTCCCCATCACTTAGGGAATCTCTATACCGCAGCAACTCAGTGCAGAGACAATCGATAGGTTATCCTATCGTTCTCGCAAACACTCGGTCTTCAACACCGGTCTTCAAATGCTATCCATTTACGTCATATCACTATTCGGAATGGGTTATATGACACAAAGTCCTCTCCCGGCTAAACCGAATAGTGAGCGCAATATTTTAAAATCATATGGATATTGGGATTTAAATTAAGTCACAACTTATTACCCAAAACTTCTCTTCCAAATGGTTTAAACAAATTACCATTTTAATCTTTTACACAAAAAGATTCATCTCATAAAGTTCACCCAGTTTCACAAAGATCTATTCATAGATTTTCAAATCGATTTCCATTTCAATTGGACTCACAAAGTTCACCCAGTTTCACAAAGATCTATTCATAGATTTTCCAAATCAATTTCCATTTCAATTGGATTAACTCGTTAAATCTTTAAATCAAAGATTTAATTGATAGCTTTCAAAACAATTCCATTTCGACCTTTTATACAAAAGGTACACCTTTCCAATTTCATAACAAAGTTCAACAATCTTTCACAAAGATTTATTCATAACTCGAAAAACCATTTTCATTTCAAACTTGAAATTCTTTTGATACAAATTGGAAATTCATTCCTTATATGAAAGCTTCTATTATTTGAAAACAAATAGTTTTCATTTCAGAAAATCTGATTCATTTATACGAGTTAAAGTCCTCGAGTTAAATTCAAATTCTCAAAACCATACTTTTAAAATGGTTTAAATTCATATAAACACATTTATAACATCTTAACCATAATTTCCAAACATGGAATTCAATTCCAAATTTTGAATTCAAATTCAAATTAAATTATTTAAATTGGAAACTTTACCAAGTTATTCAAAATAACTTTTATCTTAGAAACTCCTTTTCAAAAGCTTTAACATTTAACCCAAATCCATTTCCAAAATCAATTGAAATTAAAATTTCAATTTCAAATATTAATTTAAATCATATGTGACTTAACCAATTTCCTCGTGAAATCCATATCTGTGTGTGTATGGTGTAGTCCAGGGGTTTCACACAATAGTGCAACATCATTCAATCATCACAGATCAGAATACAGAAATATAGTTGATAAGCGGTATAAACTATAACGCTTATCTTTCATTCACAGATCACAGATATATCTATATATTGCAGATAATAAATTACATCCATCCCAGATAAATAAACTACTTTACAGATCACAAATCAGAATATATCACAAAGCATCACAGATCAGGGATATTGACAATTCAACCATTCAACAAAATCCAAACATTCACAAATAAATTTATGAATTAGCTGATTAATTTAAATCACATGTATTACTTATGAATAAATTTTAAATCTGGGTTAATTATCATAAGTTAATTACAAATTATCTAAAATAAATTTCCCTTTCATCATTTATTAGTTAATCTTTAATTATTAACTAATCGATCTTAATTAACGAACCAATTAACCTTTAATTTTTAAATTTATCTTAACTAATCACAATTATTAGTTAATTCTTTAATTATTCCAAATCGTCATTCAATTTATTACATTCAGTAATTATCTATAAATTACTTTTCTAAGGAATTATACTTCCCAAATTGTCAAATGATTGTTCTAGATTAATTAACTTAAGTAATTAACTTAAACTAATCCGATTAACTCAATTAATTACACTGAACAATTCATTCCTCAATTACTTAACACTTCTACAATTGATTATTATTATTAATTAATCTAAATTTATTGTTAAAATAAATCACATTAATAAATTAATCGTTTAAATAATTTTAGTTAATTACCTTCGTTAACTATTGAATTTCTTTAATTACTTTTCTAAAGAAATTTACTCATATTAATCATTATTGATTATAATTGATTAACCATTGAGAACTCATTAATTAATGAATCATAAATCATTAATCTTCATTAATTAAAGTCAACTCATCCATATCTATAATTTAATTATCGTTCACAATTTGTTTTGAAAACATTGATTTCAAGTTTCCTTTTAAATTTCAATTTGAATTCAAACTTTGAAAAGAATCCTTATTTTCCTTAAATAAAGTTTAAACAAATTTCCCAACATTTTTAAATTTACATGTTAAAGTGATATTTTATTATGAAGGAAATTTTAAAGAATTAAAAATCAATTTCCTTTTAAATTTCATTTTTAAACTTATTTAAACACTTAAGTTATAAAACTTAATTAATTTCAAAAACTTGAAATCTGATTTAGAATTAAATTCAGGTTCAACATGTTTAACTTTTCATTTACAATTTCAAAATTCATTTTTAATTCAAATTACTTTTCAATATACTTAATTACTTCACATTTTTTTAAGTAAATAAAACAATTTAATTTAAAACTTTATTTAGGTCCAAACCAAATCCCAATTCAAACTTGAACTATATTTAAATTTTGATTTAAAACTCAGTTTTAAAATTTAAATTTGGTTTTAAATTCTGAAAACAGAAACAGGTTCAAAACCATGTAACAAACTTGACCCGAGCCTCGTATCCCATGCTTCGAGTCCAAACGATGATTCCCCGAGCAAAATACTCAAGCTACTCGACATGTTCTCGAGCTCCCCCTTCTCTGTTCTTCCCAGGCAACAGAATCACCTAGGCAATTTGAGCTCGTGCACGTGCACGCTGCCGTGGATCAACTTCGATCGTCACCAGTACATCGAACAAGTCGAAATCCATCCACTAATGAATTCCTGATCATCATAACCCGACCATCGTCTCGAATTCGAAATCGAGTGAAAATCAAAACCTGGAAATAGCTATCTGGAACATCACCAGACCTGAAAATGCCTCGCCTCCTCATCTCCGACCACCATAGGCGACACAACTCCGGCCTCACCTCACCGATACCCTATTCTACTCTTCCCCCCAGTTTCGTACAGCTCGATCAATCAGGGGTGATGAAATCACCTCGTTTCCAGACACGTCAAAAACTCGAGCACGAACCCTACTTTTGCTTCGTCTCACAAATTCGTGCAATGGAAAATTTATTCAACAATTTTCCTGGAATCATTAATGAACAAGCTAGCTTCAAACAAAATCTTATCACCCAATGTTGGTTCGATCATCAGGAAATGATAAAAATGCATATTCTGTTCAAATATTAACTGCACCCAGAATAGTTAACTAAAAATCATCATATTAGTTTTAAAAATCCTATCTTTGAGTGCATATTCAAATTATATAATCGAATTAATATTTTACAATACTCGAATTTTCCATAGGTTCCTCTTTCCACTGTAAAATCAAATTTTTCAGAGTAATATTTTAACATCGAGCCTAAAACAAATTCTAGGCTTTAATTTAAGTTTAAACAAACCTGTTTTGTTTGAATCCCTAAGCTTAATAATGTTTGTGTGAAGATGTATTAATTGATTTCTAATTTATTTTTCTCTGTAACCAGAAACAAGAAGAACAGGCTATTTAAACTACATAGTACAACATACACATATACATAACCAATTATTTAAAAATATACAGCAAAACACAAAGTTATTCATGTATCAACACTTTTTAAAGTTGTATGTTTACTCACCTTGTTTCCAGAAAAAGAACAGAGCCTCTTTCCTTTGACACAGGCTTTGAGAATGCAAGCTGAAGTTCTCATCTTTAATCTCTGGTTATATGAAGTTGTATGTTGATTTGTTTGTTTGAGTTTTAGATAGTGTTTGCCTCAGTTTTTCATAGCTTAGGATGGAACGAATTTGAAATGAGAAGATGATGTATATATGGAAATGAGGTTTACAGTGTAATCTATTTTGTTTGTACAAGAGATATTCCATTGGTCAGAGATTTTTTCTTGTTTTGTGGCTGAAATGATTTTTGTAGTGTACTAAGGTTTCATGCATTAATTATCTTGTACAAATATATATTTATCTATATGCTAATATCTTCCCTTGCAAGCCATTTCACTTGGATATATTTTCTTTGCTTATTTGTTTTCAAGTCTGGTTTGACTATGCAAATTTATTTTCAAATGGCGGCTGAAACTTTTCTTTTGTATGCTAAGGACATTTATATATATTATTTTTGTTGTCTGGTTTCTTACTTATGTTCTATTACTTTGTATTGTTTTCTTTCTTTAGTCATATTGCTTTGCTTTGGCCTTATCTCATTATTTTATAATGTAAGTGACTTCTATTTTTACTTTATTTTATTTTTCTTTTATTATTTTTGTTTGTTTTTTATTCTATGTGTATTACTTTGTATTGATTTATTAAGATTTATATATTTACTTTATATTGAATAAAACTATATATATATATATATATATATTTTGTAATATAGATGAATTTCTAGATTTTAATTTGTTGTTAAAATTTGAGCTAATGTTTTCCTTTATATTTTTATTATAATTTATCTTTTATATATTGATTTCTATTTCTAATTTAATTTATTACTATTGTTTTACTTTAATATTTATTGTCTTATATTTCTATTTATTTATTTATTTATTTTAATTTCTAACATAAACCATTTATTTAAAATTTAATTCAAATTCCATACATATTTACATATATATATAATATTTAAATTTAACACATATTTTATCTGAATTCGGGGAAACTCGAATCAATTTATCAATTAATTTCACAAATTTTTTATTAAAAAATTAAATTAATTATCAATTCGAACTCATTTAAAATCCGGGATCATTACAGGTAGACTGGATAGTTTCCCCCACACATTAGCTCCTTGACCGACACCTAGTGTTGATAAGATTTTTCGATCTTACGACACCAACTTATTTTTTGAAGTAATCACGTTGTTGTATGCGTACGTGACTATGAATTAGCTGATTTAAGGAATACTAAATTATCGTGATTAGTAGTAATTATAATGATTTAATGCTTACACAATTATGAGAAACACAATCTGATTGATTGTTAAATTAACTAAGTAAATCAATTCAAATCCATGCAAAATCCAACATCGAAAATAAGATTTGAAGTACTAAAAAGTAGAAGAAACAAAAATTTACGTGATTCAGATATTAAAGAATCCTAGTCCATGGGTCAAAACTTTTACTTTGGATTGTTTCCTTTTTCTAGTACAAGCAAAAAATATAATGGTGATTTGCTGCAACTCAAAATAAAAAGTTCAATCCCTTTCTCTACTACAGTGCCTTTCTTTTTATAGTAGAAAAGACGTTACATAGATCATTAACGTCAGTTCCTCGTATCATCCTCCATTCTTGTATCTTGCCATGTGTTGTTCATCTGTTTGATTAGGTTAATATGCACGGATTGCTGATATGGATTCGGAAAGAAGAATTTGATTTAGGCGAGAAATTTTGGTTTAGGCATGAGAGTTTGACTTTAGGCGAAAACATTTAGATTTTGAAATATCAAGCTTAATAGTGGTATTGTGAACTAACTGTTTCATAGCTGAAGCCGATGCAACATGGGAAGTTTGAGTTGCACTCTTTGCATGCACATGTTTCTACCGTATTATCTGTGCTTCTCTGAGAAGATGTTGGTAAAGGGTGTTATGCATTGTTGATGTTTCAATTTGGTGATGCATCATGGAGATATGGACTGCATCGATTTTCAACTATGGCGGCGTATCTAGAAGATATGAGCTGCTTTATCTTTCGGCCATGGTGGCACATCTCTTTGATCATGGACTGTGCTATCTTTTGGTTACAGTCATGCATCTCTTTAACCTTGGACTGCACTATCTTTTAGCTTTGGTGGAACAACTTGTTTATATTAGGTTCTACTGACTTTAGCTATGGCGGCGAATCTTGGAGATCAGGTCATGCTGGTTTCTGTTTAGGCTTGGAATCGCGTTGGTTGCTGCGTGGAACTGTGATAGTGTAGTTTTTTGTAAGAATTTTATTGGGCTTTTCATGTTGTATTTTGGAACTTGCATAATCCCTATTTAATATTGAAGCAGGCCATCTTATTCTTTTACTGTGCTGCATGATCTGTTAATATCATACACTTGAACATATGCTAAACATTTATATTGGGAAAAATCTATAACACTTGTCTCCAAGTCTGCGCTGATATATATCAGGGTGGACTTGTCATTTCACATCCAATTTTTCTAATAGTCTAATTGGTCTTTTTTGCATTTAATGCATCTTACATGTGTCACGACATGATTAGCTACTTTTTCTGACCGTTGTCAGTTGAATCGTTATGTATTTTGAGAAATCCGTTTCATTTTTCATGGATACATTTTATCATCTTTTGCACCTAACGATCCACATTTTATGTGTCGTTTGAATCTTACAAACGAGATCTTACATACAACACTATATATTTCCATCTTCTTCCTATTATTCTCTTTTACTTGCATCGCAAATTTAATCACAATACACTTCCCTTTCCAAGTTGTCTCTTGCTTCTTTGTTGTTAATCTACCTACTACTTGTAAGTGAAATTTTTATTCCTTTTTACTTGTTTTCATTCTTTTTTGACAATGCCTTCGACTTATTTAAGATAATTATTTCTGTTGACATGGTTAATTGATTAGTTGATTAAATATTTATATTTGATTTTCTAAGCCTAGTTAACTTAATCGCAAATTTTTTTGGTGAATTTTATTTTTTGTTTTAAGAAGTATTATCATCTTGATTTCATTATTTATTTATTTAGTTGATACTAGCTTCTGATGACCTTCCTAGTACCTCCGATTCCTAGTACCTTCGGCCAAGATTCTTCTTCTTTTATTGATTTAACTTTGGTTATTTTTGAGCAAAGTTGAGTTGAAAATATATTAACCAACTTTGGACTGGTCGATTATGAATTCAGGGTTCCCTCCCCATCTGGGGGCATTCATCTGCCTCCAGAGGGATTTATCTCATTAACCTCAAATTATATTAGATGTGGTTTCTTTCTTCCCCTTCACTCTATTACTATGGAATGGCTAATCGCAATAGGTATATCCCTCATTCAATTGACATCCATATCTTATTTTCTCATGACCTGCACTTACATTCTTTATGTCGAGCACCTTAATTCTCCACCTTCTTGTCAAGAATCACTCTACTATACTTTGATCAAAAGAGCTTTACTTCTGGTTGCTATGGGTTTTATTTCATTCAAGCCATAACGTATCTTTTTTCTACTTCTCCTTGCAAGACCTAAAGATAGGCCAATCATTTATTTTTCATTTCCAACCGAGACGTCGTTGTTTCTTCTTTTAAGAAGCGGGTATTGTCATTCCTCATTTTTATTTCTTTTCTTTAATCCTCTTTTTTGCGCTAACTTAGCTCTCCTTTTCTTCTTTAGCCGATCGATCCTATTTTACTTACAAAGAGTAATAGTAGTTTGAAGTGCCTAGAGAGACAGCATGCTTGCGTGCTAGTTTTCTACGAATGGGTTCAAAGCTTTTTGTGGAATCCTTACCATGTTGACACAACTTTTTGTGCAACCACCATCATTTTTTCTCATTCTATTTTGGTTTACGTTTTTGATTCTACGACGATGGATGGTATATTTTATTTATTTGGTTTATTCTATTTTCTTATACTTATTTGCTAATGTCTAAGTTTTTATATTTATTTATTTATACTGCTATTTGACTTGCACATGTACCATGACTTCTAAACTTGGATCTAAGCTTAGCCATACATTCTGAGCTCAGTATCAATCTCTGAAGGATAAGAATAAACAATCTAAGAAGCCAGTGAGGGTGTTGCTACGCTAGGGGAGCCAGATAAAAAGCAGAAGCACAACATCGTGTCCCCTAACACTACCGTGCTTTCTATAGAGACGATTACTAACGCTTCCACCTCGCTTGCGCTACTTGTGTGATGCTCTTCTTACACCTCAGATACTCAATATACAAATATTTGATACCAAAAAGTATGTTGCATCGGTACCCTACTAATGTAGAGAGGCTGTCAAGGGTAAAGTAACAATAATCCAAAGCAATTCAGAACCTGTTATATATCTTATAGTGCATGGATAACATATAATAACAAAAAGATATAAAACAGGTGAGACGATAATATAGCTAAATGAACCAAAATAAATCAGAGTGCTTCATCAAGGTTATACAAAGAAAGAAATAATAGAGTTTATACTTCTAATCAGATAAACTCTAAATAAATTATCTCTAATAATATTAAGTATTGATATAGCCCAAGAGTACCGCACAACGAAATATAGTGGTAAAAGATCCAAATATAAATATATGAAAGGATAAGCCTCTTGCTCATCCTTTTTACAACTCCATACGCTATCTTATGCTTGCTATCTCAATTTACTCATTAAAGAGTACCTGAGAATATAAGAAGTAATGCAAATAACCTCAGATCAAATAAAAGTCTAGTATGAGCGGTCTATAATCTCAAAATAGACATGAGTCGTAAAACATCGTAAATAAGAACAAATGATATAGAGAATTATATATGAAATATCCTTGCATCCAACAAGTTAGCACATAATATCAATATATGCTAAACTAATATCATCATCATCATATATGTGTAATACTACTATAAGTACAACATAGGGTGTCCAATATACAACTCGATAATACCTAGTTCATGTGACATCCTAATCAAAAGCAACAAAACATGGCAAACATGACAACCAACAAACAATCTTACATATTTCACTTAAGTGTCATTGGATATATGATAACTCGTATGATTAAATTCGATGATCAGAGACCATTTCACATCTCGGTTTCATAAATGCTTGAATCCATGCCCCTTCGATAGCTAGGAAATTATACTCATATTGACAAGTCCAAGGCACATAGATCCATATCAACAATTCTAGGTGAGCGTCCTCACATACCCCTTCTTTAGAAGCACACATCAAAACCTCCAACTTCAACGATCCTTTAGCACATGTTCCAATAGTGGAGCATATCATATGTTACATTTCACAAGTTCCATCGTCGAACTTGTCTCCTTGGACCATCACTAGATGCTACAAACACTTTCTTGAAGTGTTTGATCCAAACAACTCATATCATCGAGTCATCATAGTTCTGAAAAATCCTTAGGTTGCCTCACAAAAGTCTCTGTTCACCCTAGCATTGACCATGAAGTAGTCCATGCCAAGCCCAAAGTAATCATCTTATAGCCTCACGTCTTGCTCGTGTCTTAGCTCCAACTGCTCAGATCGATTGCTAGTTCATTATAACTCGAAACCCACCAGTCCAATCCATGTGTGATAGATTAATCACATCCCCGTGGGCCAACATCATCATTCCCCAAAGGCTCGAGTGATCGGTGCCGATCGATATCGATCGATGCCGGCCGAGCTTGTACATAGCCAAATTTGGCTAGGTACCTCGCATCTCAGGGAGTGATCGATAGCGGACTAAAGTCCACTCCGTGTTTTCAGCCTCAAAGCCTGAAAGTTGCCATCAAGTTTCCATCCTTGAACACTTAGCTGCATCTTTATTGCATCGATCGATTTGTGCTACAAAAGTATCCACGTTTTTGCCTTCAAAGGTCGAAGCTAAACTCATGTAATCCGTCACTTGCTTCAAAGCCATCATTTAATTCAACTTCATCAAACCCGCTTCAAATAAACTCGATTGGTACCAACCCATTTGGGTCGATCGGTACCGATCGATCTTGACTTTGCTAAAACTTAGCTAAGTCATTTTCTGGCCAAACTGCATAATTTTAGCTCTGTTTCGCCTCTTCGACATGCATGCAATCTCCTTTGCATTAATATTCCAAACGTCATTGATCCAATCCATCGAAGTTTATTCCATCGCTCCAGATCTCCCATTGTTGTGTAATCAAATTCAGATGGCACACCATCTTGCACTCCTTCTATATAAGATCTTTTCCAATAAAACAGTCACATCCCAAATTTGCTATTGGTAAGCCTTTTTAATCGATCCAAACATATAAACAAACATTCAAACAAGAAAACATCATCATATTTATACAACACAATCAAAATAATATTCATGTCCAAATTTAACATTCATATGATAAATCAAAGCATGGATATACATGTTAAAATAAATTTTAAATTTGTTTATAAATCGTTCATTAATTCAAATTAGTCTAAGGTCATATTTTTGACTTTGAAAATGGATCCAAAGAATGTTTTTAACACACACACCACAGATATACACATGTGCATGTGCGTGCATGCACATAGGTATATACAAATTAGAATGGTCGTGGGATGATTATTCACTCATTTATTGATGTAAAATCGATCAAAAATACGAATTCAATGGAAAATACGAGATGAACACAGCTGAGGACGAATCCTAATATCCTAAAATAGTAATTAGAGGGTTCTTGCTAATCTACCATTAATTGCTTGATTAGCTTTAATTTAGTATGGATTTGATGGAGTTTTGATAGGAGTTAGATTAACGAAGGATACAATATGTTTTTAGATAGAAGAAAAGTGATTTGTAGTTGTCTCTGACGCAGCAGTTAACCTGATCCTACGATGGCTTTCCTTGAAAGGGTGCCCTTATCGAGCTGGCAAACAAAATGAGTCATCTTCTCCTTTCTAAACTTGCCACTCCATCTTCTTTACACCTATTGCTCTTCCTGCTTCAAAAATTCATATGGCATAAGTCTTTGAAAGCTTCTATAGGAGGTTCTTTCATGTAAGTGTTTGGTAGGTGGTTCAATATGTTATTCATTTTATTATTGCTGTAGCTTAGCTACAGCAGTATATTCATTATATATGTGTGTGCGTGCACGCGCGCACACGTGTAAAATCAAAGTGGGGCCATGAATTTCAAGATGTATCAACACCTTGAGGCTTTCCAAACTGCTTCTGTTAAGGCTCAAGCCGATGTCCTTTGCTTAGGGAAAGAAGTTATTACACTTTCTCTTGATTTAAAAGCAAGGGATGCTAGGGAAGCGACACTTGTGTCCAAGTTGAATATGGCTGCCCAAAAAATTATGGAGGCGAAAGAGATGGCTACCGAGGTAGAGAAGAGCACTAGAGATTCAAGCAGAAGGTGGAGAATTTAAAGGAGAAGTTAGGCCAGGTGGATAAGGAGCTTGAGGAGGCAACTTACTCTATTCTCTTCAAAATATACACTCAAGTGAAGAGACACTTCTTTGCAGAACATCTTGATGAAGAGGAGGATAGGTAGATCTAGACTTCTTAGATGACTTCGAGCTTATTAAGTCCACTTTAATTTATCACAGAGTTGAATGAGTCAAGGAGCACGGTAGACTAGCTGACACACCCTTATCCTCCCTTCAGACCCAGGAGGTGCCCGAAAATGTAGATGTAGGTGACAATACTTCTCTATCGCCGCTCCTAAAACTACGCAGGACTCTGTTGCTGATGTTGATGCAAATACTTAAACTTTTGTTTTGTTTTTGTTTTAGAGTTATTTCAAGAGCAGGGTAGTTTTTTTTGAACTTGTATGAAGTTGGGACTATATTTTACCTTATTAGGTTTTGTTTTTTTTAAAGAAATTTTGCGAGTAAAGTTATGTAAATTTTTTGTGTTTAATTCAATTATCTTTTGGCATCATACTATGTGTTTGTTATAGCATAGTTCTTATAAGTTGTTACTTATGTTCTTACCACTTGATCGCAATAAGATTTTTTTCTTAGAAATATTTTTACTTTCCTTTTATATTTAAATCCCCTTCATTGAGGCCTCATGATGAAGATAGTTTTATCCAACACTTAAAGGCGTGTATTAAGCATTTGGAACAACAAACCGTAGAGAGACTTCAAATAAATATTATGCTCATATGCAGAAGGGAAAAAGTGCTTAAGGATACAGTTGCGTAGTTGAAGGAAGAATCCCAAGGCCTATTGTTAAGGATTACATAGGTATTCAGGAGAGGGAAGCTTCATATGATTTTATATTGTGCAAGTAGCTTCCTAACTTAGGAGATGACTTACTTCCTTTAGGCCACCCATATTAAAATGGTTTAAGGATATGCATAGGCAGGGGTAATGTCTCCTTAGGTATTGAGTGTTTTTATCCATATTTTAGACTTTGACTATATATTGTATTGTTTTTTTTATCTAAGTAATTTTTAGTAAAACCACGTTTATTCTTTCACCATGTCTTTAGTTTAATGAATGTTTGTTAGTTCTTATTTGCATGTTCATTTCATAAGTTGGCTTCGCTACCATAACTGATACATCATTGGATAACTCAACAATCCATGAGTTTGGCGATCCTTCTGATACTCCTCGTAATCCTTCTATTGAAGGTCAGGCTATTGTCTACATCCTTCAATCATTTGAAGAGACAATTAAGGAGTTTGACTTATTAAATGTTGAGGTAGTTGAAGAGATCAGGTTATAATATATTAGATGCATAGGGAATTTGAAGTCTATGCTTACAACTTGTTTGAGACTAAGCTAGCCAATCATCTGCAATGGACTGTATTAGGAAACAAATGGTTGACCTTGTAGCAATGCAAAAAAGGTAAATGAATTGGAAGCTATTGTTGCTTCCATGAAGTTGAACACTGAGTTGAGGTCAGTGCAAAAGCGCATAGCTAAATTGGAAATATCATTGCAATATATGGATGGTTTATATGCCACTGCTTATGTGGAAGAGATTAAAAAATTGAAAGCCATCATAGGGGAACCGTCTTTGAGACTCGTAGAGCAGTTCCAAGAGGAGGACCCTTTTGCTGCATTGGTTCCACACTCATCTTTGAAGCCTGGTGTAACTCCACTTTCTGGTATGGGTTATGACACGGCTACTAAGTGGAAGAAAGATGTTGTGAGCTTTTATAATTTTAAGTTTAATGAGTTAAAAGCTTCCTATGACAATAAAAGGGCTAGCTCAAGAAGAAGCAGTGCGCATGCTCAAAGTTCTTTGGATGAAATGTTCAGCCCTTTCTCCAAGAAATCTAAAATAATGAAAGTTCAAATCCTATCTGAGATGGAACATATGCATAAGGTTGCTAAGGAGCGCATAAATGCTCTTAAAGCTAAAATTGCCATCCTTGAGTCTTGGCCTTCTGTACAGTCATATGAAGTACTTCCTCCTACTGCACCTTCAAGTTTTATTGTGTCTTCTTCTTCAAGCTCAACTCAAGCCTCATTGGTCGAAGAACTTTGCAATGATAAAGCTAGGCGAACCATGGCATATACCAAGGTATAGTTGTTGTTTTTCTCCATTTTGGTCCAGACCTTGATGTGACCTTATATATAGTCGTCTTGACTATGTTTCAAGAGCACAAGCCACCGAAAATCATTCGGCTAGTGCCAACTCCAACCTTAGGGCTTGTTCATCACTGCATTCTATTGTTATTATTATGGAGGCGACCAACCCTCCCACTGGTTGGAAAATAAGAGGTACGCCTGCCCCCTTGATTTCCATTAGCATTGCAACCTTTTGGTGGAAGGAGTAGGGTTTTAGCTGAAGAGACTTCTGAGTTAGAGTTAGAATCATAGTGAATTTTGAATTAATTACGCATTTATCCGAGGAATTCGTAAGAACTCACAATAGTGATGTACAAATCACCGTGGTGCATAAAGAAGTTAGACAAAATATAATATCCCTAATTTTTGATAACATTATTTTGAAAATTTAATTAGATAAATTAAATAGAATAATGATGATAAAGAGATTGAGATTTGAATAAATTATACATATAGGGCCATGCTTATTAATAAAATAAATGGGCTTAAATTTGGTTTATAAGAGAATTAACTTACATAAGGCCTTATTAGTAAATAGCCACACTTTATATTCACGGCTATATATTTGCCTTTTTCTTTTCATGTTGATATTTCTCAAATAAAAACAAACGCAAGAACACTATTATAGCCGGCCATTAACAAGAAAGGGAAAGAGGAAATTTCAATCAAAAGATAAGATCAAAGTTAGGAAGGATTAAGCTACAACAAATCTCAATATCCTTGTCAACTCTAAGGTGAATAATAATCTCTTACCATCTATATTTTTGCTCTATGATTATATGGTTTCAGGTTTATGATTTAAATTCGTTTTTGTGATTAAATGGATGATGATATGCTTGATTTATATTATGATGATTTGTTTTAATTCATAAGCACGTGAATTTTCACTGTTTTGACATAAAACCAAGAATATATGATTTCAGATTGCCATGGAAAATTTTTATGCTAAGTAAAACAAAATTTTGGAGATGGGTTTTAATTTTAAGAATTTTCCAAGCTATGAAAATTTTATTATGAATTTTTGATGAAAGATATGATATAATTGGGTTTAAAATTTATTTCGAAATTGGGTCTAAAATTTTAGTATGTTTGAGTATATGATGAAACCAATTTTCTATGATTTTTGAAGATTTTCCCCAACTGATTTATTTGGGGAAATAAATTATTTTAAAGAAGGGCTTTACTGAAATAATTGGTTTTAGTATATGGAAAGGCTAATACGTTGCATTATTTAATGGTTTTAATCTAAATAAATGCGGCAGTTTTAAAAAGGTAAAGTATTTGAAAAGCTTTTGTGACTACCAATCAATAATTTACAAATAGGCAAGTTGTTAGAAAATAATTACTAAAAGTTGCTACAATTCAGCCTTTAAACCAGAAAAAGGTGTTCCGCCCCTGTTAGTAAGGACCTTTCGACTCCTTTGATTCTGCCTCATCCCAGTCGAAACCAACATAGTCGAAACCCACGTAGTCGAAACCAATACACAAGATATCACTTAGATGGTATGCGGTGGATTGGAAGGAAGGCGAAAGCCATGGTGTCGAAAGGATAGCTTTCGATGGGGTCGAAACCCTGCTTTGTTTTCAAAAGTTAAAGTCTTGCCTAGTTTTACCAAAAGCTTTCGATACAGTCGCAAGCTATGCTTTCGAAAAGGTTTTATAATTAGCTTTCGAAGAAGGTTGTCATACGACGTTAAAGTATTTTCGAAGGAGCACTTTTTTCCTTTAAATAATTGCTTTTGAAAGGGTAGGTTTCGTCCCAGTCGAAACCAAGCTGCTAATCCCCCTTTCGACTGCATTGAAGTCATCTATGTTGTCGAAGGGGTTACTTCTGTTTTACTTAAGCCTTTTTCCTAAATGCTTTCGAAGGGGTTAAGGTTTCGAAGGTGATGTAGTCGAAAGGGAGTTTCGTGTCTGTCCTTCAAAGTTTTGATTTTTAATGTCTTTTGCTGACTAAGTTGGTTCTAACACCACTAATATTTTCCCAAACAAATTTTTGTTGGTTTTGAAAGAGATACTTTCGTATATAACCATTTTGATCCAAATGATTTTAAAGAGTAAACCCAATGCTTTCGAAAGGGGTAATTTCATTTGTTTCGAAGCTCTATATTTTTAAAAGATGATTTGATACGATCGAAAGGTATAATAGGTTTCAAAAGAGAATGTGTTATTAAGGGCTTTAAAAGGTATGTATTCAATGTTTTGAAAAGAGGTCTTTGCTTTCGAACGAGGCTGTCCAGAGGTTTCGAAAGAGATGTTTTTGGTTTAAAAACATAAACCCAATATCAATTTAAAGAAATGACCATGGCATAAATAAAAGATTTCGAAAAGTTATTCACATTGTTATTAACCCATAACGGTACTTTGGGGAAAGGGCAGAATAACAAGTTAGGTTGACCCAGTAGTGAATATAACTTAACAGATGTTAAAATTTTAATTAAAGATATTGGCAGAGGCCAATAGGTTTACAGTAAGCCCATGAAAACTGTATGGTTTGGCAGGGGCCAATATGTTTATAGTCAGCCCACTAAAACTATGATTTGATACTGGCAGGGGCCAGTAGGTTTGTAGTTAGCCCATAAAAACTATATCCGGATTAAGATATTGGAAGTCATCCAATAGGTTCCTAGTTAACTCATCAAAACTAGGATAAGAAATAAGATACTGGAGTTACCAATAGGTTCTTAGTGATCCCATGAAAACTATGCAATTGGATAGATAGTCCTTAACATTTAACAGGTTAATAGTAATCCTAGAAACTATAATTGAGACAAATAGTCAGAATGAATGGGGATAGGTAATCAAAAATTGATTTAATTGTTTTACATATCATCGTAATGTTTTGAAATACTATGTTTTAACCATTGTGGATGCAGGAGCGCAATATTGGTTTTATAAATGTTTTAGAATACTTGTGAGG
The DNA here is from genome assembly GCA_030737815.1 of Allium fistulosum. Classification (NCBI taxonomy): domain Eukaryota; kingdom Viridiplantae; phylum Streptophyta; class Magnoliopsida; order Asparagales; family Amaryllidaceae; genus Allium; species Allium fistulosum. The sequence goes on from CM060903.1 coordinate 1,461,119,323, forward strand.
GGAAAACCCGTTCCGCTAAGCAGCGTGGTCTCACTAGATATCTAAATAGTTTGAGATGGTAAATTATTATTCATACCAGGCTTTATGCCTGACTTGAAGTATTTCTTTCCCTTAAACTCTCGGGTGTTCAATTGATTTTGAGTAGGTTGAGAGTTAAGATTTCCAGGTGTTCTTTTAGACGAATAAAAGCTTCCGAGGACGTGCAGGTGGCAAGATTGTTATTAGAGTTCTTTTGTTTCCGCTGTGTGTTTTGTTTGTAAAGGAAAATTATTTTCTTGCTTATCTATATACTTTGATCTACTAAGGGAGCATCTTCATATGTCGCTCTTGGCGTATTTTGTAATAATTATATGTTATCTGAACGTGATATGTGAATTGGGATTATGTAATCAATTTGGAATATTTTGAAACGGAATATGGAATTCATTTTGCTATTTCTATATTCTTGTGTTTCGGTGTATTAATGTATCTAATACCGCCGTGTTTGGTCTCCGAGGATTAATATCTACCGATGAATGTAGCATCCATAGCCGTTAGTTTTGGACCTCCAAATAGGAGGATATTACAAGTTGGTATTAGAGCATAGGTTTATGAAACTTTAAAAGAAACTTAAACCTAAAAGATTTTTCCAAACATAATCCAATGAATCAGATAATAAGATTGGGGTTTGGGTTAACGCTATAGTAACGTACTTGTATTTTATATATATAGTTATATATATAAGTACGTATCCCCCGCTCTCTTAGACCGTTCTTCCGTATCTTGCTAAGGCTCGTATGCAGATTTACGAGAAAGGAGTTATGGAAGCAGGAAATGGAAGTGGAAATCTCGGTGGAGGAAGCACCACAACTAATGGGAATGCTCAACCCCCTACCAGGAGAAACCCGGGTTGACCGGCTAATACTAGTAACCAAAATGCAGAAGCCAATGGGGGTGCTAGAAATCCACCAGTAGATATGAGGGCGTATATCAGTTCTTAGCTAGTTTAATGCAAGCTATAGCTGGAAATGGAGGAGGAGCAAATCATGTGGCTTCAGTTGTGAATATTGCTTTGTTGATTTGACTACACCAGTTTTGGTGGGAAGTCGTTCTTGGGAACGGAGAGTGCCGTAAAAGTTCAGAATTGGCTATTGCATTACGAGCGTATATTTACTGATTTGGGTCTAAATGATGGGCAAAAGATGAGGTTGGTCTTTAGGCAGTTGTAGGGGTCAGCACTGCACTGGTGGAATAGTGCTACTGCTGGAGTGCCGGAAGAGCAGTTAACTTGGAATGATTTTAAGACAAGATTTGAGCAGAAGTTTGTATCTGAGTTTGCTAAGTCTGAGCTGATGAGGAAATTCATGGATTTAATACAAGGAGAGATGTCAGTAGTGAGGTATGCTACTAAGTTTGAAGAGCTGTCTAGATATAGATATGTTATTATAGATACTAACATCAAAAGGAATGAGAAGTTCATTCGGGGACTGAGGTTCGAGCTTGCTAGAATGACCATGACCCATGTTTGTGATCCTTGTAATATAGTGGTGGAGATGGCTATTAGCCATGAGGGGTTGCTTGCTGATTTAGTTAAAGAGAAGTCAATGGAAACCCAAGGTTCTCAAGGGAAGAAGAGGAAGTTCTTTAAGAAGAAGGGGACCCAGAAGGGAGATACTGCCAAGAAGTCGAAGACTGAAGTAGTCAGCTATAAGTATGACAAGAAGAGTCACTTTGCTAATGAATGCCGATCAAGAAATGGGAAGAAAGTTGCAGTTAAGAAGAATGTGAAATGCTTCAACTGTGATCAAGTTGGGCATTACAAGAATTAGTGTCCAGAGCCGGTTAGGGAGGACAAGGGAAAAGTTTTTGCTATAGGACTAGCTAGGCCTACTGCATCAGATAAGGGAAAGACTGTGATGGAAGGTACGCTTTTGATTTAGAGTATTTCAATTAGAGTACTTTTTGATACCGGTGCATCACATTCATTTATATCTCTGTGTTTGGTTGATAGATTATGTATAGAACCCACCTACCTTGTTACTTCCTTAAGGGTTGCGATTCCAATAGGAGGGTATGCAACTCTTGGGTTAAGATGTGACCAGTTAGAACTTGACTTGTTAGGTCATAAGTTTGCATGTAGTTTGTATGTTATTGATTTCGTAGATTTAGAGATCATCTTAGGTATGGATTGGTTGAGTAGGTATGAGGCTAGAATATTTTATCAGGATAGGGAAATATCACCGAGACACCCTGATAGTCATAATCGAGTGATATTCTCAGTAGAGAATACTGATCGGAGTGTTATTGCTATGCTTAATGCCATGGAGGTAGGAATTGAGTTAAGCCAGGCTCAGGTAGCAAGAGAATTTGCAGATGTTTTTGAGCTAGTCACTGGACTACCCCCTAAAAGTGCTATTGAGTTTAGAATAGATCTTGTACCAGGAGCTGAACCTGTAAGTAGACCACCTAGGAGGATGACAAAAACTGAGATGAAGAAATTAAAGATGCAGCTAGTTGATCTAGAAGGAAGGAATTTTATTAGACCAAGCAGTTTGCCTTGGGGAGCGGCCATAGTGTTTGTGAAGAAACCAGATGGATCGTTGATGATGTGTATTGACTATCGTAAGTTAAATGAAAGGGCAATTAAGAATAAGTATCTTTTGCCAAGAATAGATGATCTGTTTGATCAATTGAGTGAAGCTAGAGTGTTCTCCCAGTTGGATTTGGCAACAGGTTTCCATCAGTTAAGAGTGGCAGAGGATAGTATTCATTTGACAACATTTCGAACTAGATATGGTTCATATGAGTGGTTGGTAATGCCATTTGGATTAAAGAATGCATCTGCTTTCTTTGTAGATTTGATGAACCGAGTTTTTCGAGAGTACTTGGATAGGTTTGTACTAGTATTTGTAGATGACATTCTAGTATACTCTAAGGATGAGAGAGAGCATGAAGTTCATCTTAGAGTGGTGCTTAGACGCTGAGGCCGAATCAGCTAAAGACGAAGTTTACCAAGTGTCATTTCTGGAAGAAAGAGGTAAAGTTTCTTGGTCACATGGTCTCAGAGAAAGAATTGTCAGTCGATCCAGATAAGATCCGAAGTTGTGAATAATTGGAAGAGACCAGAGCCAGTGACTAAGATCAAGAGTTTTCTTGGACTCGCTGGCTACAACCAGAGATCCATTAAGGATTTCTCGCGGATAGCAGCACCCTTAACTAAGTTAACCAGGAAGGAGGTGAGATTTTTTTGGTCCGAAAAATGTGAGGAGGCATTCCATAAGTTAAAGAATTTGTTGACCAATGCACCAATATTAGTAGTTCCAGATGGAAACCAAGGATTAGTGGTGTATGCTGATGCATGTGGAACTGGATTAGGAGCCGTGTTGATGTAGAATGGTTAAGTCATTGCCTACATATCTAGGCAGCTTAGACCGCATGAAGTTAGATATCCTACTCATGATCTGGAGTTGGCAACTATGATCTTTGCATTGAAGATTTGGAGACATTATCTCTTAGAAAAGAGATTTGAGTCGTATACCGATCATAAATCTTTATGGTATTTATTCTCTCAGAAGGAGTTGAATATGAGACAACAAAGGTGGCTGGAATTTTTGGCTGCTTATGATTTTGGTATAGAGTATACACTAGGGAAAGGTAATAAGGTGGCAAATTCTCTTAGTAGGAAATATCAAAATGTGGTGTTAGCTACGTTGACAGAGTGGAAAGATTTGGAAGCTTTAGCTAGTTGTAGTGTGCAGTTAAGATCGACCGCTGGTTCTAGTCAGAGTACCGCCAGGCTGTCTTGTTTAGAAGCTTGACCAGCATTGATTGAGAAAAAATTTTCTAAGAAAAAGGAGGATCCAATATTAGCTGAGAGGATCAAAAGACTTAAGGTTGGAACTGAGATAGATGATCTAAAGGATTATAGCCTTGACTAGAGAGGGTGGCTAAGAAAGAAGGGACGGTTGTGTGTTCCAAATGTGGAAGACTTAAGGAAAGAAGTTCTTGGAGAATGTCATCGATCCAAGTTTACGATTCATCCTGGAGGAACCAAGATGTATCAGGATATGAAGAGGAGCTTCTTTTGTGAAGGCCTGAAGAGGGATGTTAGCTTGTGGGTTAGATAGTGTGCAAACTGTCAACAAGTGAAAGCTGAACATTAGAAACCAAGTGGGTTACTACACCCTTTAGAGATTCCAGTTTGCAAATGGGATTCGATATCCATCAATTTTATAGATGGGTTGCCAAAGTCAAATAGAGTTAATGAAAGTATGGGTTATAGTGGACAGATTGGCCAAGAGTGCCCATTTCAGGCCAGTTAAGTCAACTAGAACGACACCTATTTTAGCTAAGTTATTCCTGAAGAACATACTTCGACTACATGAAGTTCCTAGTAGTATAGTCAGTTACAGAGATGCATTGTTCACTAGTGAATTCCGGAAGAGTCTACAGGAAGTGATGGGTACCAAGCTTAATATGAGTACTGCATAACACCCTCAAACAGATGGGCAGACAGAGAGAGTCAATAAGGTACTCGAAGATTTATTGAGAGCTTGTGTATTAGACTTTGGTGGATCTTGGGAAGATCACCTACATTTGGTTGATTTTTCCTATAATAATAGTTATTAGACTAGGATAGGAATGGCGTCGTTTGAAGTATGGAAGGACATGCAAATCACCAGCATTTTGGTTGGAGATTAGAGACATATTAGTCTTAGGTCTAGATTTGGTTAGAGAGGCGCCAGGGAAGATTGAGTTAATCCGAGAAAGGATGAAGAAAGCTCAATCCAGACAGAAGAGTTACGCAGATAAGAGGCGTAAGGACCTAGAATTCTCATTTGGAGATAAGGTTTTCATTAAGGTATCACCTATGAAGGGTGTGATACGATTTGGAAAGTTAGGGAAGTTAGCCCCAAGATATGTTGGTCCATTCTAGATTATAGAGAGGATTGGAAAGCTCGCATACAGAATAGAGTTGCCAAGCAGTTTGGCAGGTGTCCATAATGTATTTCATGTGTCTCATCTTCGCAAGTATATGCATGATCCAGAGACTACTATTCCTCCGACAGGGTTGGATGACTTAGTGGTAGAGTTTAATTTGACTTTTGTTAGACAACCAGTTTGGGTTGTAGCTAGAGATGAGAAAAGATTAAGGAACAAGACAGTCAGGTTGGTGAAAGTTTAGTGGAGCGACAACGAGAAGGATTGTACTTGGGAGACAAAGGATAAGATTAGAGATGCTTTTCTTGATCTACTTTGAGGGTATGTGTATATTAGATTTATATAGATAGTTGCTAGTCAGTTAGACTAGTATGGTTGTTAGGGGTTGTTATAGATGATTGCTATGTTTAGTATTTAGTCCTTACAGAATTTCAAGGATGAAATTCTTTAAGAGGAGAGCCTGTAACATCCCTAATTTTTAATAACATTATTTAGGAAATTTAATTAGATAAATTAAATAGAATAATGATGATAAGGAGATTGAGATTTGAATAAATTATACATATAGAGCCGTGCTTATTAATAAAATAAATGGTCTTAAATTTGGTTTATAAGATAATTAACTTACATAAGGCCTTATTAGTAAAATAGCCGCACTTAATATTCACGCTATACATTTGCCTTTGTCTTTTCACGTTCATATTTCTCAAATCAAAACAAACGCAAGAACACTATTATAGCCGGCCATTAACAAGGAAGGGAAAGAGGAAGTTTCAATCAAAAGATAAGATCAAAGCTAGGAAGGATTAAGCTACAACAAATCTCAATATCCTTATCAACTGTAAGGTGAATAATAATCTCTTACCATTTCTATTTTTGTTCTATGATTATATGGTTTCAGATTTATGATTTAAATTCATTTTTGTGATTAAATGGAAGATGATATGCTTGATTTATATTATGATGATTTTCTTTAATTCATAAGCACATGAATTTGCACGGTTTTGACATAAAACTGAGAACATATGATTTCAGATTGCCATGGAAAATTTTTATGCTAAGTAAAACAAAATTTTGGAGATGGGTTTTAATTTTCAGAATTTTCCAAGCTATGGAAAGTTTATTATGAATTTTTGATAAAAGATATGATATAATTGGGTTTAAAATTTATTCCGAGAATTTCAGGAAGAAATTGGATCTAAAATTTTAATATGTTTGATTACATGATGAAATCAGTTTTCTATGATTTTTGGGGATTTTTCCAAGTTGATTTATTTGGGGAAATAAATTATTTTAAAAGAAGGGCTTTTCTGAAATAATTGGTTTTAGTATATGGAAGGGCTAAATCGTTGCATTATTTAATGGTTTTAATCTGAATAAATGCGGCAGTTTTAAAATGGTAAAGTATCTGAAAAGCTTTTGTGACTGTCAATCAATAGTTTACAAATAGGCAAATTGTTAGAAAGTAATTACTTAAAGTTGCTATAATTCAGCCTTTAAACCAAAAAAAGGTGTTCCGCCCCTACTAGTAAGGACCTTTCAACTCCTTTGATTCCACCTCATCCCAGTCAAAACCAACATAGTCGAAACCCACGTAGTCGAAACCAATACGCAAGATATCACTTAGATGGTATGCAGTGGATTGGAAGGAAGGTGGAAGCCATGGTGTCGAAAGGATAGCTTCCGATGGGTTTCCTAGTTTTACCAAAAGCTTTCGACACAGTCGCAAGCTATGCTTTCGAAAGGTTTTATAATTAGCTTTCGAAGAAGGTTGTCATATGACGTTAAAGTATTTTCTTTCGAAGGAGCACCTTTTTCCTTTAAATAATTGCTTTCGAAATGGTAGGTTTCGTCCTAGTCGAAACCAAGCTGCTAATCCCCCCTTTCGACTGCATTGAAGTCATCTATGTTGTCGAAGGGGTTACTTCTGTTTTACTTAAGCCTTTTTCCTAAATGCTTTCGAAGGGGTTGAGGGTTTCGAAGGTGATGGAGTCGAAAGAGGGTTTCGACTCTATCGTTCGAAGTTTTAATTTTTAAAGTCTTTGCTTTCGACTAAGATGGTTCCAACACCATCAATTTTTCCCCAAACAAATTTTTGTTGGTTTCGTAAGAGATACTTTTGTATACAACAATTTTGACCCAAATGATTTTTTAAGAGTAAACCCAATGCTTTCGAAAGAGATACTTTCGTTTGTTTCGAAGCTCTATATTTTTAAAAGATGATTTTATACCATCGAAACGTATAATAGGTTTCGAAAGAGAATGTTTATTAAGGGCTCCGAAAGTTATGTATTCAATGTTTTGAAAAGAGGTCTTTGCTTTCGAAGGAGGCTATCTAGAGGTTTCGAAAGAGCTATTTTTGGTTTCAAAAAATAATCTCAATTTAAAGAAATGACCATGGCATAAATAAAAGATTTTGAAATTTTATTCACATTGTTAATAACCTATAACAATACTTTAGGGAAATGGCGGAATAACCAGTTAAGTTGACCCAGCACTGAATATAACTTAACAGATGTTAAAATTTTAAGTAAAGATATTGGCAGGGCCAATAGATTTACTGTAAGCCCATAAAAACCGTATGGTATTGGCAAGGGCCAGTAGGTTTATAGTTAGCCCATGAGAACTATGATTTGATACTGGCAAGGGCCAGTAGGTTTGTAGCTAGCCCATGAAAACTATATCCGGATTAAGATATTGGTGGTCAGCCAATAGGTTCCTAGTTAGCCCATGAAAACTAGGATAAGAAATAAGATTTTGGAGTTACCAATAGGTTCTTAGTGATCCCATGAAAACTATGCAATTGGACAGATAGTCCTTACTATTTAACAGGTTAATAGTAATCCTAGAAACTATAATTGAGACAGATAGAATGAATGGGGATGTGTAATCCAGAATTGATTTAATTGTTTTGCATACCATCATAATGTTTTGAAATACTATGTTTTAATAATTGTGGATGTAGGAGCACGATATATTGTTTTATAAATGTTTTAGGATACTTGTGAGGGGAAAAATTGTTCCGCTAAGCGGCGTGGTCTTACTAGATATCTAAATGGTTTGAGATGGTAAATTATTATTCATACCAGGCTTTATGTCTGACTCGAAGTTTTTGTTTTCCCCTTAAACTATCGGGTACTCAATTGAATTTGAGTAGGTTGAGAGTTAAGGTTTCCAGGTAATCTTTTAGACGAATAAAAGCTTCCGAGGACATGCAGGTGGCAAGATTGTTATTAGAGTTCTTTTATTTCCGCTGTGTGTTTTGATTGTAAAGGCAAATTATTTTCTTGCCTATCTATATACTCTGATCTACCAAGGAGGCATCTTCGTATGTCGCTCTTGGCGTATTTTGTAATAATTATATGTTATCTGAACATGGTCTGCAAATTGGGATTATGTAATCAATTTGGAATATTTTGAAATGGCATGTGGAATTCATTCCGCTTTTTAAATTTTTTCCTTATTCTTGTGCTTCTGTGTATCAATGTATCTAATATCGTCGTGTTTGGTCGCCAAGAATTGATAACTACGGATGACTGCAGCATCCATAGCCGTTAGTTTTGGGCCTCCAAATAGGGGGATGTTACAAAAAATAGAGTTTTTCTTGTCTTTTACCTTTTTGAGGTTTGTGCAGATCTTTTTATTTGTATCTTCATTTGAACTTTGTGTTATCTTATGCACGTCGTGTTTCCAAACCCTTTCTTGTAGCATTTCTGACATGCGTTTGGCATGGCCTATTCCATTTATGGTGCCGACTATTTCTATTGTGCTCGACTAAGAAATTTGGTTGTTTTTACAACCCTTATTCATGCCCATGGTTTTTTAATACTGGTTCGGTAGTCTAATATATCAATATCCAGTGCAATTTGGCTGAAAAGCGGAGTAATGTATATTATAACTCTATTTTTTGTTCAAGCAAATAACATTGACACACAAAGTTTATTCTGGTTTGGATAGTTTAATATCCATACATCCAGTTATCATCTTATTCCCTTTGATGGTTTCAACTAATATATGATATCTTTTACAATCATTGGTTATACAAAATTAGGCTTGAGGTGCTCCGAGTTCGAAGCTCTTAGATAGGATTCCCGTCTTGCCTAGATAGGAGGTATGCACTATTAGACAATTTTTCTTCGATAATGAGAGGTCCTTCCCAATTTGGCCCTAAAGCACCATCCGTTGGGTCTTTCGTATTGGCCGTATCCTTTCTCAAGGCTAGATCTCGCTTATGGAATTTACTTTCTTTGGCTCTGGAATTGTAGCTGTTAGCAATTATTTGTTGGTATACTACTATTATGGCTACTGCTTTGTCTCTTCTCTCATGAATGAATACTAGTGTAGTGTTCTTTAATTGTTGATTCTGCTCTTCTACATATGATAAGCACTAGTGTGAAAACATTTCTACCTCGACAACGAGCATAGCTTTGTAGTCGTATGTCAAAGTGAATGGAGTATGCTCCATTGAGAACTTAGTTGAAGTTCTATAGCCCATTGGGGGCAGTTTCTCTACCACTTTCCTTTTGCATTTGTAAGCCTTTTCTTGAGTAGTTTCTTTATAGTTTAGTTAGTTTTTTCAACTTCGTCATTTGCTTAGGGATGAGCTACTGAAGAGAAACTTTTGACTATGCCATTTATTTCGCAAAGTTCAACAAATTCCTTACTTTCAAACCACTTGCCATTTGTTGGAAATTATGTTATATGGAATCTTGAGCCTACTATAATGTTCCTAACAACAAAATTGACTGTCTTTCTTGATGTGATAGTTACCAGTGATTCAGCTTCTACCCACTTTGTAAAATAGTATTTGGCTACTACTGCGTACTTCGCTCCTCATTTTGACATTGGAAGTGGTCTTATTAGGTAAATACCCCATATTTTGAATGGCCAAGGGTTGGTCATGAGAATGAGTTCATGCAATGCTAATATTGGGATACATGCAAATATTTAGCATCAATCACATCCATGGATGGATTCTTGTGCATCATGAAGTGTTGTTGGCTAATAATAGCATTGCCTTAGCACGTTTTGCTACTCCTCTAGTGTAATTTCCATAATATCCCTCATGAACTTCCCTCATGACTCTAATCCCTTCTTCTTTGATAGCACATCCAAGATAGGGTGTTTGAGCATCCCCTTTATATATTATTCCATCAAATAAAGAGAAACAAGGGGTTTGATAACCGACCTTCCTAACTGTGTTTTTATCTACATGAAAAGTGTCTTCTAGTAAGAACTATTTGATGGGTGTCGTCCAAGTTTATACTTTATCTTGCTCCATTGATGGCACAATCTGTATTTCTTAGGATAGGTTATGTTCATTTTGACTTATGAGCTTTTGCATGCTGCGCTTGTGCAAGGACCAAAATTTGATTTGCTTGTGATATGCTTGGCTCAGCTAGGTGTCCCATGGAACTGCTTTCATTTCTTGTGCAACCATTGTGCTGGCAAGCTTGGCTAAAGAATTTGTGAAAGAATTTCCTTCCTTACGAATTTGTTATATACTGAACTACTCAAATTGTCCTAATAATTGCTTGGATAGCTCAACATATTTGGGTAAACTCGACTCCTTTGTTTGATAATTTCCTTGCACTTGATTTACAACTAATTAGGAATCACTTTAAATTTTAATTGTTACCTTCATTACATACACCATGTTGAGTCCAGCAATTAGAACCTCATGTTCTGCCATATTGTTGCTCTCTTTGAACTCAAGTTGAACTGCATCATACAATTTCTATTTTTTTGGGGCAACCATGTATACCCTATGCCTGCCCTCTATTCATGTGATGCACCATCGATGAATAATTGCCAAAATAACAGTGCTTCCTTAGCCCCTTCGTTTTGCTGTTCAATTGATTATATGCATTACACAATGAAATTAACTAAGGTTTGTCCTTTGATATCATTCCTTGGGCATTAAGATATGTCATTGTAGCTCAGTTCATTGGCCTACTTTAGTAGATGACATGATGTTTTCGACTTGTGAGATATTTTCTTTAATAGTTTGTTTATTAGCACTTTGATGGGATGCACTTGAAAATATGGACGTGGTTTTCTTGCAGTAAGCAGTAGGTTATAAGCCAGCTTTTCTATTAAGGTATAAATTAGTTTTGTGCCAAATAAGCATTTTTTGGTGAAGTATATTTGCCTCTGCACATCCTCATCCTATCTGACTACAGTTGCACCAATAGCCTAATTAATTACAACTAAGTATATGAATAAATTGTCACCTAGGACTTGTTTTGAGAGTATAGGTGGGGTGGGCCAAATGGTCCTTTAAAATTTGAAAAGAAGCTTTGCGCTCTTTTGTCCACTCGAAATTCTTCCCTTCTTAACCTGATCAAGGAATAGGATATACCTATCCGTTGCTTTTAAAATGAACATGCTTAGATTAGCTACCTTTCCATTTAGAATCATCACATCCTTAGGCTTATCTGGTACATCCATTTCTATGATTACATCAATCTTCTTTGCTTGACTTCTATTCCCCTTGAACTTACAAAGTATCTAAGAAATTTCCCTATCTGGTTTAGTAAAAGTGCACAGGGGGTTCACTTTCATATTAAACTTCTTAAGTGTGGCAAAAGTTTCCTCTAAATCCTGCACTTGGACGGAAGCCTTTTTAGAGTCGATAAGCATGTCATCTATGTAAACCTTAATGTTCTTCACAATTTGATCTAAGAACATTATATTTACTAGCCTTTGGTAGGTTGCACGTGCATTCTTTAGCACAGTAGACATGACTTTGTAGTCGTATAACCCTTTATCCATAATTAAACTGGTACGCTCCTAAACTACTTTAAATATTGTAATCTTATTATAACCTAAGTTGGAATACATGAAGGTGAGCAGTTCATGTCCTCTGGTTGCATCCACTAGATGATCTATTCTACATAGAGGAAAATTATTCTTGGGGTAGGCTTTGTTGAGGTTGGTAAAATATATAAAAGTTCATCATTTCTCATTTGGCTTCTTTACTGGTACGGGGTTGGTTGTCCACTTGGCATTGTATACTTCTTTGATGAAGCCATTTGTTTTGAGCTTTTTTACTTCCTTATATAGAGCATTATACCTTTTTTGGTCCAGGAAGCATTTCTTTTATCTGAAGGGATGCCCATTTCGATTGATATTAAAAGCGTGGAAGATGATGGCTAGGTGTATTCTAAGCGTATTCATTGATGTTTAGGAAAACATGTCTGCTGACCTTTTCAAGAAATCGATCAACTCCATGTGCAATTTTGCAGTTAGATTTTTTCCAATTTTTACAAATTTTGATGGATCTAGCTGAACACCCTCTAGGTCATCCATTGGAGTTAAATATTTTTATGACATAGCGGCGGAATACAAAAATTGATGATACGATGAACGTAGCAATCGGTGGATTGATGGATGCTGAAATGCCCAAATTCATTGATCCGAAGATGCCGAATTTTAGCTATCTACGTCACGTTGATCGATCACGATACCGTGAAAGTAGATCTTCAATTCTTCGAGCGTTGATCAAGCGCACTTGATACCGCGAATTGGCTTCACGATCGTTGAATCGAGCGCACTCGATTGACCGAAGGTGGAGATAGGAGATCACACTCGACTACCAATTGGATGAAAGCACAAAGCTAACAAAGGAAATTTTATTCAAAAATCAACAACCGTTACAAATGACATAACTCCCTATTTATAGGGTTACAACAAAACAACTCACCTAAGTCGTATACGACTTAACGACTTATCAAAGAAATTACAACACTTAGGTCGTTACATGACCTTCAACAGCAATTACATCATATTACGACTTAAGGAAATTGCAATATATAAACAACACAAGTCGGACGAAATACAATGACATAAACCAATTTGTTCACGCGACTTATACAAAACAGCATCTCGCGACTTATCACATTATCTCATGACTTATCATTTTATCTCATGACTTATCATCTCGCGAGTTATCCACTTCATCTCTTCGATTTATCAAATCTCGCGAGTTAAGGGAAGTTCAGTCACGATTAGTGGAGGCGCTTCGCGACTTAGGCTGGAGAAGGCGCGACTTAAAGAAAACATTCGTCTTCAATGCTTCGCGATTTAGGGCTAGAGAAAGGGACGAGTCACTGGGAAGGTTTAAGTCGGGTGGTGTTATGTCGTAGGGATTATGTCGTGGAGGAATTAGGTCGGATTGGTGGTTAGTTAGGTCGTAGACCGATTCAGGCATTTGGAAATTAGATCGTTTGGTTTTCGGTAGGCTGTTATATTGTGGAGATAGGTCGGAGGCATTAGGTCGTGGGTCGTGGTGGAGTTTTAAGTCGTGGGAAGGAATAGGTCGTGGAGTTGATTCGAAGTGGAGTCTAGGTCGCGGTGGAATTGGTTTGTGGAAATTGGTAGGTCGTGAGGAGTTAGGTCGGAGAAGAATTAAGTCGTGGGGATTAGGTCGGAGCGGGTTTAGGTCATTGAAGTTAAGTCGAAGGCAATTCAAGGTAAGCGCCGCTACATCATTTTCTCTCATTCCTAACCCAGGATTTAGTTCATCTTCTACTTTGTCTAATTTTGACGAAGCAATACTGTCAGCATTTTTTGCAGCATCACTGAAGTAACACGTGTAAATGAAAGTGTAAACAGTGATCTTGATCACGAGGAGATAATTCCTATTCTTACTTCGTATTGGCACTATGGTCTTAAGCTGACCCGTTTATATGTTAGTCTTGGTGTCAGATACTAGTGCAATTTTTTGAATTGGCGTATCATTTTGTGTACTCTCATTATTACAAGTATTACATGATACAAAAACATAATTCAAAACAACTTTATTGCTAGGATTTAAGTTAGATTGTATAGTTTCCTAGCTAAAGACTATTCACCCCTAACACTACCCACTCCAGTCAGGGTGTGAAACTTCATAAGCAGGTTTTTCTAAGAAATAACAGCTCCACGATCTATCAGTGTGGGCCTTCTTAGATAGACATTGTATGGAGACTACTGACCAATTATCAAGAATTTTGCATAAAAAGACTTGTGAAGTGGAGCAATTCCTACAATGAAAAGGGGTCTGGCCAAACCCACAAGAATAGTTGCGGTGTTGTTGAAGCTATAACACCTCATAAATTAATAAATAATTAATCAAGGAATTAATTATGAGAGTAAAGAAATTAAAAAATGAAATAGAGTAAATGTTCATGGGATGTTTGTTTACTTATTATGCATGTGTGAATCAAGCGATACTAGGAAAATCATATTTGAAAATCTAAAATAAATAGGAAATAATTAAATGTAGCTATATAGGGCTAATCAATTTATTTTTGAAAAGAGAGAATTTGTAATGGGGGAAACAACTAAAAATAATGGGGTAAGAGAGCCCAAAAAATTTACTATATAAACGCTACAAACATATCCACTACCTCACTTTTCATTCCTTAAAATCAAAATAAAACGAACCCTAACCAACTGCCACTAACGGGAGAGAAGGAAAAAAAAGAAGCTTCAAAGCTAAGGGAACTAGAGAATTCATTAACCAATAAATCTAGGTGACTAATATATTTCCTAATCCCTCCTTCCTCTAAATATCGCATGGCCAAGTCAATATTGATTTTTTTATATTTGTTTTTAGTTCTTAAGACCTAAGAATTTAACACGATGACAGAGACATTATTAGAAGTGGGTTCGATTTATAGAATTTCCTCATAAGAAAATAAATTGCTTTGAATTATTAGAAGGCCTTTAATAGGAAAAATGGTTAGAAACTAGGAAGTTTGGGGAAAGATGCGGAAAAAAATCTTGATTAATTCTACTATAGATTACTAGAAACCAGTTAGGTAATTTTCGAAAGAAAATAAATGTTTTTGGAGGGTTATGATAGGAAGCCGTAAGACAAATAATAGTTGTCGGAAGGTAGTTTAATAAAAAAACAAGCAATAAATAATAGGTCAAGATACCAGATCCACTTTTTATACAGAACATGTCAACAAGTACTAAGTAACAAACAGAAAGGACTATGTCAAACAAATAAAAAGTCAACACATGGAAATTTAGTTGTAGGTGTGTAGAAATGGTGCCCAACATGTACTGAAACGAAATGTTGAATGTGGTGGAGCCAAACTGAAAGTAAATGAACTGAAATCCTGAGTATAAAGACTTAAGTTGAAATGTTAAGAAAAACTAAGTACGAAGCTAAGGTTAGTAACCAAAGGTCGAAGGCGGTTAAGGAGGAACTATGGGTAGAGGATGTGATTTCAAAATATAAAGATTTAGTCTCACAAATCACCAAAACTAAATAGGATAGTCTTCCCCAAATGAGACCGAGAGATGGTACTATGGAAGGCAATGTAGCTTTCGGCAGATATGAAAATCAGAACTAGTTGTCTTTCAGAATGGAATTTATGATAAGGATTAAGATAGTCTAAATTGTACTTTTGACATTGAAGACTATATAATAAGTAGAATTATTAACCGAAACATGGCTATTCCAAATGTCATATTAATGAAAAGTTAGAAAAAGCCTAATAATGACGGTTAGGTAACGTGTTCCGGTGATGACATAAGGTCTGAAGTGGCAGTTAAGAGACCAAAAAGCATGGGTGTAAGGCCCGATGTGGCAACAATAAATGAAAAGGCATGATGCTGGGAGTGGTAGTCGATGCACGAAAACGTATATGTAGAGCCTAGTGTGACAATCGAAATCGAAAGCGTGGTGTAAGGCCCAAAGTGGCAACTGTTCGGACAACAAAAGCAAATGGTATAAGGCCTAGCTTGGTAACCAAGGAAATGGTGGAAGATGAAAGGCTAAGAGTGACAACCAAAATATAAGAACTAAGTAGGCATAAGGCTGGGAGTGTCAGCCGAAGAGTGATAGTGAAGGTATTAGGCCTAGGTGGCGATCGGGACTGCTAGTGTATTTGCAGGAATTTAGTAAACTATGTGGGCATAAGGCATATATAAGGGCTGAAGGTTGGAATTTTAACCGTATATCTTTACCAAAAGGTGAAGGCCATAGTGGCAGCCAAGACTAGAGTATTTTGGTTACATTGTAGTACTACAATATTTCTGTGAAATGAACCTACGACTTAGGTTTACTTGTAACTCGATAATTTATTACTTTGGTATAATGAAGAGGAAAACTCCGTCGCCCATATTTGTAGCTTGGTCTCACTATCTTCTTTGTTGGGATAATATGTTACTCATTCTAGACTTTATGTTTGACCATGTATTTATGCTTGTTTCCCTATAAATTCACCGGGACTCATTCAACTAGGTTGAGTTTCTGGACTTAGATGGGTTGATTTTGGGATGGATGAATAATGTAAGCTGAAGACGAGGCAAGAGGCTTAGGCTTTTTATTTATGTTGTTTAATTCCACTGTATAACATCTTCATGTCAGCATTTTCATATGTTAGGAACGTCACTAATGACTATATTGTATTACATTTTTGACCCTTTCATGGGTACGAATTTTGGTACTAAATTGTCAAACTTAATCTGCAGTGATGTTCTTCTTATCATTAGTTGATATCTGCAATGTTTACTTAAGATTATTTAATAAAATTGATCTCATTTATGTCGCCAAAATATAATTCTGAGGTGATTGTAACATATAGTAGTTTCTTCTTTGGTTTCAGGATAAGGGATGTTACAGAAGCCGTAACAGCCCGACACCCTAGCTTGCACGCCGACCCGCCTTGACCTTTTACCCATACTGCACCCTGACCTCACGTGCCGCCCATTCAGCCACATTCACGCCACTATTAGGTAGCCTTCGTTTATAAGCTTGTTATTGTTTATATATATATATATAATAAATGAGATTACATATATAAAAAGTACGTTATCTTGTTTCTAAAGAAGGGAAAAGTATATATATATATATACAATGAGCTTTTATTGATATTTGAAATAAAACGTATAATATATCTAGGTTAGTATTTGGAAGAGTACATATATTGATTTGATATTATTATTGGTATATATATATACAATGTTTTATTTTAATATGGGTTTTTATTAACTATTGATTTAAATTATACCATGGAGATTTTATTTTAATTGCCGCTGTCAATTAAATATTGATTTTTTTATATTATATAGGTATTTTATTTTAAATATGTGTTTTGATTTTTCAAATATAATATAAAAGTTTTATTTTACTTTTGATATGTGTTTTAAATTAAACAATGTTTTTTTTGAAAAATATATATATACATAGATTTTATTCTAATAAGGGTTAAATAATGATTTTAATATATATATATATATAGCTTACATATATAAGTTCACTTATATAATTGATTTTCATCGAATCCAGTTCATCGTGCTTTACTTATGTCTCGCCGCTGTCTAGAATGGGACGCAACATCACTTTCAAGTTTTGTCGTTGTTCCGTGTTTCGTATCCGTGTCTATGTGCGTATCCATGTCCATTGCTTCTCATTCTTGTTATTCTCTAGCTTTGAAAGGTGAGCAATCACTCACGATTAACATTCTTATATTTAGTAAATTTGATTTCACTTGAAACGACAATTGAAATATGCTGTTAAATTTGAATTGTTAAGTTATTTAATTATTAAATACACTATGCAATTATCTACCATTGTTTACCTATGACATATGACACTATAACCTATTGTATATATTTAAATTGTCCCTGATGATATATGCCTGTTGTTGATATATTGTTATCATATTTGTTCTCACTCTGCAAGCTCCCTGTTAGATTAGAATTCCCTATGGGTTGAAATGATACATACCCGAACGATATTATAGATTAGTGGGAAATTGTTCTGAGTTGAAATGATAACCCAAGCGATTTTCATTGATTTTGAATTTTGGGATTGTGGGTTGAAATTATATATACCCGTAGATATTTAAATTGCAGATTGAAATGATAAAAATTCGTATCACTTGACCATAGGATAGAAAATTATATACGGACACCGTTGGTCTAATTTTGAAATGATTTCCAAAGTTTGGAAGGAAATATTTGGGTTTTAATAAATATTGATTTTTAAATATAATATAAAGGTTTTGATTTTAATATGTGTAAAACTCAGATTTTTAAAATATGTATAAAATAGATTTAATTTAATAAAAATTTAATTTACTGAATATATATAATATATTTAAAATATTTAATTAAATTTATATTAATATTTGTAAAAATAGATTTTGTAATAACTTTAATAAATTAAGGTCGAAAAGATAAATTGAAATTGATTTGTAACTTAATTTGTTTAAGCATTGTATTTAAATAGAAATTAATTTGAAACCCATAAATTTGAGATTTTTAAAGATATGATTTTATAACTTGATTTTTGATAAAAGGCGACGAAAGGAATAATATTCAAATTTAAATAATTTAAAAATTGAATATGTAGTTTGATTAAAAGGTAATTGGAGATTTTATTTAATTGTTATCAAAATGATTAAGTGAATATTTTCCTATTGGAATAAAATTAAAGTTAAATGTTGAAATATAAATGAAACTTATATTGAAAATGTTTGAATATTTAACTTTGAATATTATTGGACTTGAAATGACAATTCAAACCTGGATTTGAGATCGATTAAAATTAAAATGGTTTATTGAGAATTTGAATTGAATCTTTAACCTTTTAAATTGAAAGTGTTGAACAAGGATTGATTTAAATTGAATTTTGGAATTTAAGTTGATTTGAATCGATTTGTGGAATTGAAGGAAACAATTTGAATTGGGAAACTATTTCAGTAAAATCTCTTTAAATAAATATAAACTATTTTATAACTATTTTAATATATAATTTTTTTAATATATAGACTATTTTAATTTATAACTATTTTAATATATATATATATATACTATTTTCAATATCTAAACTGTTCAAGTTGGAACTGTTATGATTTCAAAAGTATTATGATTCCAAAAGTGTTATGATTTCGAAAGTATTATAATTTTGAAAATGTTACGATTCTGGAAATGAATATTTTTAAAGTGAATAATGATATCGAATTGATATGGTTTTGAAATGAATATGATATTTTGATATGAAGTATGAACTATTTGAAATGAAATGACCACGGTGTGAAATAAGCGGTTGGTTGTTAAAGAGACCGGGATCGGATATTGTCATACTCTCTGCCAATACCGAAAACCACTTTAACAACTGTGTACGTGGTGGAGATTCCAGAACGAAGTAGGATGGTTTGGCGATGATTCTATATGAGGTATTAGCGCAGCCCTGACTCCCATGAGTCAACTTGATGTGGCTAAAACAGGAGCCACGTCGGGCCAAATGAGGTCATTCTTCCGATAGGGCACATTTCTTCGATACCATTCTATTACTTTGTGATTTGATTGGGTGCACCTTTGATTTGGGAGTGTGTCTCGAGGTGGGCGGTAGTAGCTGCTATGCGATACCACCAGTCCGGATCCACAAACGGTATATCTACCCTGGCATTGCCTTGCGTGCCTTGTCACATGCCCTATCGCGCCTTCTACGAGTTTGGTTTGTACCATACTTATGGAGTGCCCTCTGATAGCCCTCCAGTTTACGGAGGAATTACAGTACTGTATAGACTATGGGAACATATAAAATGTGTTAAGGGGGATATGGGTAACGCCTTAACGCTATTTTAATAGTTTACTTTACTATGGACATATTATAATAGCGTATATTACTACATGGTAGATAGTTCCATGGATCCTTAGAGGATGGAAATCCCAAGCATCTTTTAAGTTACTTGTTTTTCAGTTGACATTTCACTTGAGTTGAATTTACTTGTATAAGAATGTTAATCCTGACTCGAGTGTTTTGTGTTTTGCTTTATGCTCGGGTCGGACTGAGTATCACAGCTTTTGAAACTCACCTTTGGAGATTGGAGCTTTGTTTGAAGATCTATCTATCCAGCTTTCAGTTATTTCAGTTTATTCCAGCCATTTAAGTTTAGACTCGTCAGTTGCTTATGTATTAGAGATTCATTGTATTTGAGATTTCTGTTGTATTTTGTTTTAAACTCTGATGTTTATGTAGTAGCTTCATGAACTACTATTTATCTATTCCGCTGCTTATTGTTATATTACTCTGTGTATGTGATTCCGTGATTGATTTATTTATTGTATATGCTGAGTTTGTGCAAAATATAAATTAACAATCTTTGTTTTGAGCAATTCAAGTCCGACATATGCGAATGCGAATGGTTCGAAATGCCGGGTCGATACAAGTGGTATCAGAGCTCTGGTTTTGGCAAACTTAGCATACGGAGTAAAATTAATTACAGAATCACCTTCGTTCGAACTTAAGTTTCTTCCTTTTGATTCAGATTTCATTTGAATTTTTGGAACATGCCTCGTTTCTAAAATCCATTATTGTCTTTTCTTGTTCGTGTTCTTCTTGATTCTAGAGCACCCCATAGCTCTATTTTTGTTGATCTCTGAAATAAATTCGACCCTAATTGGAAATCTCATCCTGGTGTGACACATTCCATCGGTGGTCCCACCAACCTTAGTATAATTTGTAAAGGGTTGAATCCTTTACAACGGGGCGTCGATTCACCGGAGATTTCTACGTCCTCGGTTTTCGATGCAGTTATCTTTTGCAAAGCCCAAACTGTTTCTCTGGTAGACGATCTGTGTAATTCTCTTGTGACCGAGTGAAGATTGCCTCAGGATTTTTGCAGCCAGTTTCATCTTTTCACTGGATTCTCAACCTAGTAGTATGAACTCCACCCGATAGTCAAGGATTATCCTAATGTTTTGGTGAAGTTATTTCTCTTCCCTCCCAAGCGGGAAATTGAATTTCCGCATTGATCTTATTCTTGGAATCTCGTTTGATCCGATTAAGGCCACCCGCGATTAATATAAGTCTATCCACCTTTTCTCCTTGTTCTGAGATTCATTCTTGAATAATCGAGTGAGGGAGTGTATTTGTAATTGACATAAAATGTTTTATATTGTATTGTTTGAGTTGTTAAAGTTAATCTGGGGTTCGATCGATTCGTCTGGCCCACGCTATCGATAGAAATTCCAAAACACTTGAACAGTGCAAACTGATACAATATTGTTTCCAAAATTTGTAAATGAAATAATTTTATGTATGATTTTATTTATATATATAAGTATAATTTTTTGAAATTTGATAGTAAATGAATTGGTTGTTAGAAATGATAATACTAAATTATCATTTATTGTTTATTAACATTTCTAAACCATTAACTATATATTATAAGTTGATTTGAAATTGAAATGAATTTAAATTAAGAAATTTAGAATTTAATTTTTTGGTGTTTTTCTGAAAATCTGGTTTAAAAGTTTTGGAAAATGTATTATTTGAAAGTATTTTTGAATAGAATTTGTTTCCAAAAGAATTTTAAAAGAAGAAAATCAGTACTCTCCTCTTTTGTCGCTGGAAAATAATTTCGGTAATGACTGCAACATCATCTACATTCATTTTCGAGTCTCAGAGTGGAGAGACCGCTCAGTAGCTTCGCTGCACTTTTGTTTTTAAGATGGATTTGATTGAAATTTCTTGAGCATGATTTGATTTATAAAATATATATGTATATATTTATTTCAAATTGGTTGGAAGTGAAACCGGAAATTTAATTCTTAAATTCTGTGTTAAGTTAGGGTTTTAAATTATTGAAATGAAAAAAAAAATTCTGGAATATTTGAAGTGTTTAAAAATTGAAATTGGAATTTAAACAACTTAAAACAGTTGAAATGGGATAAAATTTATTTGTATAATAGTCAATTGCATTCTAATACATATAACTTACCTAAAATATTTAAATGTTAGGGTGAATATATATACTGAAGGTTATACAAGAGAAAACTTAAGTAATAAATTGTTCAAACTAAAATCTTGCTAATAAAAATGTTGTAAATAAAAGGTAATTTTTTATAGTGTTCAATTATATTCAAAGACATTAATAAAACTTACCTGGAAGGGTTTGAATGTAATTGAATAATGTACCATAATAAATAAGATGTCTAAAATGGATTTTGTTAGAGAATTTATAAATAAAATTTTGGGTAATTATAACAAAAGTTATACACTTAACCTATATTGCAAGATATGTCAGTGAAATAAATTGAATAATAAAAAGAAAATGCTATTTAAGTAGATAAATATGAACTTAAGAATAATTGAAATTGAATTATAAGTGGAATTAACTTAATTAGAGTCAAATGGATTTAATAAATGATTTAAATGAAATAAATTGTTTTGAAAGAAAATTTTGTAACAAATGTAATGAATTGAAAATCAAATCAACTAGATGAAAATACATTGAATTGAAATCAACCAAATGTGAATATAATGAATATTTATTGATTTAATAAAATGGATTGAAACCAAATTAGTTGAATATAAATCAATTTATACTGTCTTGAATTAATTATTGTATTTTGTATTTCAATCTATATTTTCTTTCTGGTTGTTTCTATTCTCCTATCTCCTTCCTTTTTGGGGACGAAAAGTTTTGAGTGGGGGAGAGTGTAACGACCCGTAAATTTTAACGGTTTTATAACGTAATTAACTGAAATTTGCTTGGAATTAGACAATTAAACTTTGAATTGAAAATTTGATATTTGGAATACGTCTCTTTTAACATAGCAACTGGTAAATTTTTATTGGAAAATATGGAAGTTAGTTCTATTGTGTAATTTTCCATTTCAATTTAAAATCAGTTAATTAGATGAAAATAAAATATTTTCGAAATCTAAATATTTTTATATAATAAAAACGTAAATCATTTTCCGAGTGAGACGTCATATTTCGTTTCACCGAATTTGGACTGCTATAGCCACGTTTATCTTATTTTCAGCATTTTAGCAGCATTTTCAGCAGCGAAAAATCAAGTTTTATAATTTGGTCGTATCATTGATATCTTTGTACCATCTTGTTCGTCTCGTTATGCTGATCTCCACAGTATATTCATTTGTACATCTTGGTGTCCGGTACATGGTTAAATCTGCGTAACGGTCAGCCGTATCGGTGTCCGTTTGCATCTATTGATTTTCCCAATGACTATTCATTCATCTACCGTCTAATCCAACGGCCACTGGCCTTTTTATATTCCCAAAATTTATTTCTAACCTTTTAGTATTCCCACTATTTGTTCGTTTGCCATTCCTTTTCTCTTTGTTTGTCAGGCCATATATAAAATAATATATCTAATACTAAGCTTTGATATACCATGCATGTAACCTGTTCATCCTCTTCCCCTTTCTATAAACCACCGGTCACCCCCTTCTTAAGAAAATTTAAAGTTTCGTATATATAAATATTTATTCTGAAGCCTACTTGCATTATTCATTTTCATTGGCTCGAAGAACTACCTACAAATTTTATAAATTTGCCCGAAGCAGCTCGTTTTCTCCTCTTGCCCGAAGCTTGCTTTGAGAAATTTTCCATCATATTTGAGTTTTGCTTCGAGAAAAAAATGCTCGACACTTTGAATCTACCTTACGCCTCTCCCAACGTGATTCGCTCCACCTCCTTCAGCCCGTTAAACCATTCCTCCACCCTTGGCCACGTTACAGCCCGCGTCTCCGGCTAGTGCTCCGCCGTTTGGCTACCTCGGCACACCTCCGCAGCCTCTCCTACGTGTCAACCAACCCATCTCCTCAACTTCACACACCGCCGGCCTTTCCCATCAACCCACGTCCACCCGCTCCACCTACTCCACACCCGATAGCAACCGCCTGCATCACGTTACAACCCACCACCCTCAATCACTTTCCCCTCCACCTACCCACGCACTGACCATCTCTACCTTTACAGCCCCAGCCATCACCAAGATCCACCAACACTGGACACCACACACGCGCTTTCTCCTTCTTGTTCTCCTACGTCCACCCATGCCATTCACCACCGCATCACCTTCCACGTCATCCCTGCCGTACTTTCCCATGTCAGCACCTTCACCCCATCGAGTGAGCTGCCATGCCAAACTCAAGCAACCTGACTCCACTGACCATCGCACGAACGCCTCGGATCCTTCCTTCCTCTGCCCATACACCTTCTAGACTGCCCGCATCCTCCCCTAGCACAACAACTGACACAGCGGATTAATCAAAACAATGTAGATCGATGAAAGTAGCAATCGGTGGATTGAGAAATACTGAAAGGCCCAAATTCGTTGATCCGAAGATATCGAATTCTAGCTATCTCTGACACGTTGATCGCGCACGATACCATGAGGAGAGATCTTCAATTCTTCGAGTGTTGATCAAGCGCACTTGATTCCGCGAATCGGCTTCTGCAATCGTTGAATCGAGCGCACTCGATTAACCGAAAGAGGAGACAGGAGATTACACTCAACTACCAATTTGGCGAAAGCACAAAGCTATCAAAACAAGAGTTTTATTTCAAATCAACTAAACTATTACAAATGACCAAACCTGCCTATTTATAGGCTACAACTCAACATGCCAAAACAGAACAAAATTTCCAAAACACTTAGGTCGTGAACGACCTACGACCTAAAAATGGTGCGACCTATAAAACCCAGCGACTTAGTATAGGTCGTTAACGACCTAACAGTTCACATTACAATACAACCACATATTACAAACCAACATACAAGACAACATAACGACTTTACAACACTTAGGTCGTACACGACCTAACTACTCACGACTTAAGAACTATACAATCATACGACATAACATCTGTATCCAGCAGCGACCTAAGGAATCAACGGCAGAGATTAAAGCGGCTTAAAGAATCTACGTCTTCAAACTTCAGCGACCTAAAATAAAGCGGCATCCAACTCAACGACTTAACAAGTTCGCGACCTAAGGATTTCCTGCGACCTTACTCTCTTCGCGACTTAAGACTTTACGCGACCTATCTTAGGTCGTAGCTCGAGGCAGTCCTCTTCCAGAATATCGGAGCGACCTATCTTAGGTCGTAGCTCGTTTACGCGACCTAAAGTAGGTCGTAACCTTTTATATCGTTTGCATTCCATCACTTTGAAGCCCGTAACTCGCGTGCCAACTTTGTTAGGTCGTGAGCGACCTAAAACTTCGTTAGGTCGTGAGTGACCTAAAACTTCGTTAACTCGGGGGCGATCTTCTATAGGTCGTTGGTGCGACTTAAGGGTCTCGTTAGGTCGTCCGGGACCTAACACTTTACCAACTTGTGCTTTCTCCACTAGTGTCGACTTAAAGAATTCGTTAGGTCGTACATGACCTAACTCTTCAACATTCTGGGCATCATTCTGGGCTGCATCATCCTCCCCAGGTTGGGAAAAATTCATCCTCGAATTTGTAAATTCTTTCACATCATATTGTTCGTTCCCATAATATGGTACAATATGCTTAACGTTGAACACGTCAGAAGTGTACACATCCTCTGGCAGCTTCAACTTATAAGCATTTTCATTGATTCATTTCACGACTTGTATGGGACCAATTTTTCTGGCTTTCAACTTATTATAAGCGCCCACTGGAAAACGATCCTTTGTTAACACGGCATATACCAAATCCCCTTCATTAAACTCAACATTTCTTCACTTCAGATCTGCAGATTGTTTATACTTTTCATTTGCCTTCTCCAATCGTTCCTGAACGATTTTATGACATTCCGTCAACCCTTCAACAAAATCAACAGCTTTCTTAACTGTCCCCTTCGAGTGTGGTATTACCGTTAAATCCAACGGTCCCTTCGGTAAGCTTGAATACACTATCTGAAACGGACTGAAACCCGTACTACGGTTCACTGCATGATTATGAGCAAACTCTGCCTGGCATAACTTCACATCCCAACTCTTCAGATTGTCTTGCACTAGACATCTCAACAAGTTTCCCAATGATCTGTTCACGACCTCGGTCTGTCCATCCGTTTGCGGATGATAAGCGCTGCTAAAGTTCAACTTCGTTCCCACCATCTTCCACAAACTTAGCCAAAAATGACTTAGAAAACGAGTATTCCTGTCCGACACAATCGATTCTAGCAATCCGTGAAGTCGATATATCTCTTTGAAAAACAACTGAGCAACATGAACAGCATCCGCCGTCTTCTTACAAGCAATAAAATGTGCCATTTTCGAAAATCGGTCAACCACCACATAAATGGAATCATTACCATGCTGTGTTCTCGGCAACCCCAACACAAAGTCCATACTACATCAACCCAAGGTTTAGTTGGTACAGGTAACGGCATATATAAACCAGCATTAGTCGCAATTCCTTTCGAAACCTGACAGATATGACATCTCTCCACAAACCTTTCTACTTCTTTCCTCATCGATGGCCAAAAGTAAGATTGTGAAATCAACTGTAATGTACGGACCCTCCCAACATGTCCTTCTTCATGTAGCTCTTTTACAATCTTCATTCTCAAACTACAATCAGGTATACACAATCGATTTCCTTTGAACAGAAAACCATCTACTATCAGAAACTCATCCGTCTCCCCATTCTTGACTTTATCAACAAACTTTGCAAAGTAAGGATCTTCGTCAAATAACTCTGGTAACACATCGAATCCCGTTACTTCAACCTTCATTGTTGTTAACAAATGATTCCTTCTACTCAAAGCATCTGCAACACGATTCGTCACTCCCGATTTGTGTTTCACAACAAATGTAAACTGTTGCAGATATGCAATCCATGATGCATGTCTCGCTGAAATCTTGTCTTGCCCTTGTAAATGCTTTAATGCCTCATGATCAGTGTAAAGAACAAACTCCTTCTGAAAGAGATAGTGTCTCCAATGTTTGATAGCTTGTACAACAGCATAAAATTCCACATCATATGTACTGTATCTCATCTTTGCTCCTGATAACTTCTCGCTAAAGTATGCAATCGGACGTCCCCTCTGACTCAACACTCCTCCAATCCCAACCTTGGATGCATCAGTATGTAATTCAAACAACAACTGAAAATCAGGCAATGCTAGAATTGGTGCTGTCGTCAACAACTCCTTGATTCGTTCAAAAGCAACTCCTGCTTCCTCCGTCCATGAAAACTGTTTTCCCTTCATACAATCAGTAACAGGCGCCATCACACTACTAAAGTGTGGAATGAATCTTCTATAAAATGAAGCTAACCCGTGGAAACTTCGAACTTCTGTTATCGTCTTGGGCTGTGGCCAATCTCTAATCGCTTCGACTTTACTTTGGTCAACCTGTATTCCTTCCTCCGACACAACATACCCCAGAAATAAAACACTATGCGTCATGAACACGCATTTCTTTGTTGCAGCATAAAACTGTTCCTGTCGTAATACCAACAATACTTCTCTCAGATGTTGCAAGTGTTCTCTGCGCTTCCACTGTATATCAAAATATCATCAAAATATACCACCACAAATTTCCCAATGTATGGTCTAAAAATCTGATTCATCACCCGCATAAATGTACTTGGCGCATTTGATAAGCCAAATGGCATTACCAACCATTCGTATAGACCCTCCCTGGTTTTAAAAGAAGTCTTCCACTCATCACCTGGTCTGATACGAATTTGATGATATCCGCTCTTCAAATCAATCTTCGAAAAGATAGTACCCCGCTCAACTGATCCAACAAATCATCAAGCCTCGGCATCGGAAATCTATATCTCACCATAATCTTATTCAGTGCTCGACTGTCAGTGCACATTCTCCACGTCCCATCCTTCTTGGGTACCAATAAAGCTGGTACAGCACAAGGACTTAGACTCTCCTACACACGCCCCTGTTCAAGCAATTCTTCCACTTGCCTCCTCAATTCTTCATGTTCCTTTGGACTCATTCGATAATGTGGTCTGTGTGGCAGCACAGCACCTGGAACAAGATCTATCTGATGTTGTATATCCCTCAACGGTGGCAACTCCGTTGGTAACTCCGCTGGAAATACGTCGTCAAATTCTTTCAAAACTGGCTTCGCTTCTTCCGGAATTTCAACCTCTTCACTGCTCTCTTGCCCAATCAACAAAAACACTTCAGGCTCCTCCTCTACCTCCTTCACAAACTCCTTCAAAGATAACAAAGTTTTAAGCTCTTCAATCTCCTCCAACTTGTTTTCCTCCTGTTGTCGCTTCTTTGGAACTAGAGTAATCTTTGTGCCTTCAAACATGAAACTGTAACTGTTGGTACGCCCATCATGTTGCACCGCCCTATCATACTACCACGGTCTCCCCAGCAACAAATGACAGACATCCATATCTACCACATCGCACCAGATTTCATCCTTGTATTTCTTTCCAATTGAAAACTTCACACAAGCCCTTCGTCCAACCTTCACCTCCCCGCCTTTCCTCAACCAAGCTAGCTTGTACGGTTTCGGATGTTTCTCAGTCTTCAATGCCAGCTTCCTCACAGCTTCTGAAGAAATTATATTATCACAGCTTCCAGCATCAATAACAAATTTGCAAACCTTCCCCAGAATGGTACATGTTGACTGAAAAATATTGCTCCTTAACCAACTACAATCCTCCTCTTGCTTTGGTGTTAAACAGGACCTCTTCATCATTAGATTATAACCTTCGTCTCCCGACACTTCTTCTTCCTCCTCATCAGGTGGTGAATTGGAACATTCAGCTTCTTCATCCTCATCCTCGACCTCCGCTATCATAGCTCTCTTCTTCGGCTTTGGACATTCGCTACTTTTGTGGCCCATTTCTTGGCAATTATAACACTTGAAACCATTATTGACTTTCGCCTTCCCAATCTCATTCACAACTGGTTTCGCAACAGCTTTTGAAACATTAGAACTTCCACTAACACCCTTCACTTGATTATTGGAATTTGTAAACATACCACCTCCTCGTCTTCCCTGTTTCTCCCAAGCTAACGCCTTTTGATGTGCTTCTGCCACAGATCTAGGATCGAACATATTCACCATATCCTGAATCTGCATTCTCAATCCCCCAATGAATCTAGATGTCAGCTGCTCTTCCGTTTCCATAATATCATTCCTCGCAATAAGCTGATAAAACTCATCCGCGTAATCATTAACAGTCTTAGTGCCCTGCCTCAAATTCTGCAAACGTTGATACATCAGAGATTGATGATTGTAAGGTAAGAACGTTGCTTTCATCAATTTCCTCATCTTTTCCCATGATTCAACCTTTGACATCCCCATCCGTTCACGAGTAAGTTTAGTTTGCTGCCACCATGCTAAAGCTCTACCCCTCAACCTTGTAGCAACCAACTTCACTCTTCGATGCTCTGGAACTTCCTTGAAGTCAAAAATCTCTTCAACATTAGCCACCCAATCTAAAAACTCCTCTGCTTGCATACCACCTTTGAATTCAGGAATTTCAGTCTTCATCCCCGACTCCCACTTGTGATCATACTCAGAGTGATTTCTTCCTTGTCCTCGTCCTTGTATACTACCACCATCATACTCCTCTTCAAAATTAGATGTATATTGTTGTCTACCTCGTCCACCCACATCTCTACTACTTTCACGTCTACCACCATCATCCCTTCTATCTACATTCCTCCGTTCACGATCATTCACGTTCCTTTCATGCCTTTGATCATCATCAATACATCTGTCTCGATTGGAATGTGGCGAGACTCTACTTCCCCCGTGGTTAGATTCAGGTGATACCCTTCTCCGATTCTGATTCATCTCTAACATCATCTTCTCTAATCGTCCAATTCCTTCGTTAAGCTTTTCACTAAAATTTTCATTGATTCTTTGCTCCATCTCATTAGCTTCTTCTCTTCGATACAAAGCTTCTACGTTTTGATGACGATTAGCTCTTGGCGGCTTGATTTGAAACTTTACAAACTCTTCAAATTCAAACACAATTCGAACTTAGATCCAAAATGAAATGGATCGAAAACTCCAACTTAGTTGCAAAAGTATGATGAACACGATGAACACAACTTCAACACTTCAAAAGATAAAATCCGATCACCAAACTTCAAAAATATGTACACACTTCAACTAGTTGCTCTCGGCCGTGATCAAATCTATACTTCGACTTCAAATTCTTCAAGACGATTGGCTCCAAGACTCAATTTAGCTATGATTGGCTAAACAAGCTCTGATACCAAACTGACGCAGCGGATTAATCAAAACAATGTAGATCGATGAAAGTAGCAATCGGTGGATTGAGAAATACTGAAAGGCCCAAATTCGTTGATCCGAAGATACCGAATTCTAGCTATCTCTGACACGTTGATCGCGCACGATACCGTGAGGAGAGATCTTCAATTCTTCGAGCGTTGATCAAGCGCACTTGATTCCGCGAATCGGCTTCTGCAATCGTTGAATCGAGCGCACTCGATTAACCGAAAGAGGAGATAGGAGATTACACTCAACTACCAATTTGGCGAAAGCACAAAGCTATCAAAACAAGAGTTTTATTTCAAATCAACTAAACTATTACAAATGACCAAACCTGCCTATTTATAGGCTACAACTCAACATGCCAAAACAGAACAAAATTTCCACAACACTTAGGTCGTGAATGACCTACGACCTAAAAATGGTGCAACCTATAAAACCCAGTGACTTAGTATAGGTCGTTAACGACCTAACAGTTCACATTACAATACAACCACATATTACAAACCAACATACAAGACAACATAACGACTTTACAACACTTAGGTCGTACACGACCTAACTACTCACGACTTAAGAACTATACAATCATACGACATAACATCTGTATCCAGCAGCGATCTAAGGAATCAACGGCAGAGATTAAAGTGGCTTAAAGAATCTACGTCTTCAAACTTCAGCGACCTAAAATAAAGCGGCATCCAACTCAACGACTTAACAAGTTCGCGACCTAAGGATTTCCTGCGACCTAACTCTCTTCGCGACTTAAGACTTTACGCGACCTATCTTAGGTCGTAGCTCGAGGCAGTCCTCTTCCAGAATATCGATGCGATCTATCTTAGGTCGTAGCTCGTTTACGCGACCTAAAGTAGGTCGTAACCTTTTATATCGTCTGCATTCCATCACTTTGAAGCCCGTAACTCGCGTGCCAACTTTGTTAGGTCGTGAGCGACCTAAAACTTCGTTAGGTCGTGAGCGACCTAAAACTTCGTTAACTCGGGGGCGATCTTCTATAGGTCGTTGGTGCGACTTAAGGGTCTCGTTAGGTCGTCCGCGACCTAACACTTTACCAACTTGTGCTTTCTCCACTAGTGTTGACTTAAAGAATTCGTTAGGTCGTACACGACCTAACTCTTCAACATTCTGGGCATCATTCTGGGCTGCATCAACAACCAAAGTCTCGTCCATTAGCCGCCACCAAGCACAAACACTCAACGGCCATTGCAGCCCGACTCCCTAGCTTGCACGCCGACCCGCCTCAACCTTCTACCCATACTGCACCCTGACCTCACGTGCCGCCCATGCAGCCACTCTCACTCCACTATCAGGTAGCCTTCGTTTATAAGCTTGTTATTGTTTATATATATATAATAAATGAGGTTACATTTATAAAAAGTACGTTATCTTGTTTCTAAAGAAGGGAAAAGTATATATATATATATACAATGAGCTTTTATTGATATTTGAAATAAAACGTATAATATATCTAGGTTAGTATTTGGAAGAGTACACATATTGATTTGATATTATTATTGGTATATATATATACATACAATGTTTTATTTTAATATGGGTTTTATTAACTATTGATTTAAATTATACCATGGAGATTTTATTTTAATTGGTGTTGTCAATTAAATATTGATTTTTTTAATATTATATAGGTATTTTATTTTAGTGGAAATTAGCCACAAGTGCCTCTTTAGCAAGTGTAATTAGTTTCTAGGACACACAACTGAAATAATTACTTTTAAGGACAAAATGCAAAATAATTAG
The DNA here is from genome assembly GCA_030737815.1 of Allium fistulosum. Classification (NCBI taxonomy): domain Eukaryota; kingdom Viridiplantae; phylum Streptophyta; class Magnoliopsida; order Asparagales; family Amaryllidaceae; genus Allium; species Allium fistulosum. The sequence goes on from CM060903.1 coordinate 1,461,150,987, forward strand.
TTTCAAAGGCCTAAAATCCTATGAAATTATGTCCTTGAAAGTAATTAGACTGCTTACTTTGTCCTTAAAAGTAATTATTCTGCTGACTTTGGACTTGAAATTAATTTCTGTGGATGTGTGTCCTAGAAACTAATTGGACTGCAAAGTTTGTCCTTCTAGTGAAATGCCCCTTTATTTTAAATATGTGTTTTGATTTTTCAAATATAATATAAAAGTTTTATTTTACTTTTGATATGTGTTTTAAATTAAACAATGTTTTTTTGAAAAATATATATATACATAGATTTTATTCTAATAAGGGTTAAATAATGATTTTAATATATATATATATATATAACTTGCATATATAAGTTCACTTATATAATTGATTTTCATCGAATCTAGTTCATCGTGCTTTACTTATGTCTCGCCGCTGTCCAGAATGGGACGCAACATCACTTTCTAGTTTTGTCGTTGTTCCGTGTTTCGTATCCGTGTCTATGTGTGTATCCATGTCCGTTGCTTCTCATTCTTGTTATTCACTAGCTTTGAAAGGTGAGCAATCACTCAAGATTAACATTCTTATATTTAGTAAATTTGATTTCACTTGAAACGAAAATTGAAATATGCTGTTAAATTTGAAGTGTTAAGTTATTTAATTGTTAAATACGCTATGCAATTATCTTCCATTGTTTACCTATGACATATGACACTATAACCTGTTGTATATATATTTAAATTGTCCCTGATGATATATGCCTGTTGTTGATATATTGTTATCATATTTGTTCTCACTCTGCAAGCTCCCTGTTAGATTAGAATTCCTTATGGGTTGAAATGATACATACCCGAATGATATTATAGATTAGTGGGAAATTGTTATGAGTTGAAATGATAACCCAAGCGATTTTCATTGATTTTGAATTTTGGGATCGCGGGTTAAAATGATATATACCCGTAGATATTTAAATTGCGGATTGAAATGATAAATATCCGTATCACTTGACCGTAGGATAGAAAATTATATACGGACACCGTTGGTCTAATTTTGAAATGATTTCCAAAGTTTGGAAGGAAATATTTGGGCTTTAATAAATATTGATTTTTAAATATAATATAAAGGTTTTGATTTTAATATGTGTAAAACTTAGATTTTTTAAATATGTATAAAATAGAATTAATTTAATAAAAATTTAATTTACTGAATATATATAATATATTTAAAATATTTAATTAAATTTATACTAATATTTGTAAAAATAAATTTTGTAATAACTTTAATAAATTAAGGTCGGAAAAATAATTTGAAATTGATTTGTAACTTAATTGGTTTAAGAATTGTATTTAAATAGAAATTAATTTGAAACCCATAAATTTGAGATTTTTAAAGATAGGATTTTATAACTTGATTTTTGATAAAAGGCGACGAAAGGAATAATATTCAAATTTAAATAATTTAAAAATTGAATATGTAGTTTGATTAAAAGGTAATTGGAGATTTTATTTAATTGTTACCAAAATGATTAAGTGAATATTTTCCTATTGGAATAAAATTAAAGTTAAATGTTGAAATATAAATGAAACTTATATTGAAAATGTTTGAATATTTAACTTTGAATATTATTGGACTTGAAATGACAGTTCAAACCTGGATTTGAGATCGATTAAAATTAAAATGGTTTATTGAGAATTTGAGTTGAATCTTTAACCTTTTAAATTGAAAGCGTTGAATAAGGATTGATTTAAATTGAATTCTAGAATTTAAGTTGATTTGAATCGATTTGTGGAATTGAAGGAAACAATTTGAATTGGGAAACTATTTCAGTAAAATCTCTTTAAATAAATATAAACTATTTTATAACTAATTTAATATATAATTTTTTTAATATATAGACTATTTTAATTTATAACTATTTTAATATATATATATATATACTATTTTCAATATCTAAACTGTTCAAGTTGGAACTGTTATGATTACAAAAGTGTTATGATTTCAAAAGTGTTATGATTCCAAAAGTGTTATGATTTCGAAAGTATTATAATTTTGAAAATGTTACAATTCTGGAAATGAATATTTTTAAAGTGAATAATGATATCGAATTGATATGGTTTTGAAATGAATATGATATTTTGATATGAAGTATGAACTATTTGAAATGAAATGACCACGGTGTGAAATAAGCGGTTGGTTGTTAAAGAGACCGGGATCGAATATTGTCATACTCTCTGCCAATACCGAAAACCACTTTAACAACTGTGTACGTGGTGGAGATTCCAGAACGAAGTAGGATGGTTTGGCGACGATTCTATATGAGGTATTAGCGCAGCCCTGACTCCCATGAGTCAGCTTGATGTGGCTAAAACAGGAGCCACGCCGGGCCAAGTGAGGTCGTTCCTCCGATCGGGCACATTTCTTCGATACCATTCTATTACTTTGTGATTTGATTGGGTGCACCTTTGATTTGGGAGTGTGTCTCGAGGTGGGCGGTAGTAGCTGCTATGCGTTACCACCAGTCCGGATCCGCAAACGGTATATCTATCTTGGCATTGCCTCGCGTGCCTTGTCACATGCCCTATCGCGCCTTCTACGAGTTTGGTTTGTACCATACCTATGGAGTGCCCTCGGATAGCCCTCCAGTTTACGGAGGAATTATGGTACTGTATAGACTATGGGAATATATAAAATGTGTTAAGGGGGATATGGGTAATGCCTTAACGCTATTTTAATAGTTTACTTTACTATAGACATATTATAATAGCGTATATTACTACATAGTAGATAGTTCCATGGATCCTTAGAGGATGGAAATCCCAAGCATCCTTTAAGTTACTTGTATTTCAGTTGACATTTCACTTGAGTTGAATTTACTGGTATAAGAATGTTAATCTGGACTCGAGTGTTTTGCTTTATGCTCGGGTCGGACTGAGTGTCACAACTTTTGAAACTCACCTTTGGAGATTGGAGCTTTGTTTAAAGATCTGTCTATCCAGCTTTCAGTTATTTCAGTTTATTCCAGCCATTTAAGTTTAGAATCGTCGGTTGCTTATGTATTAGAGATTCATTGTATTTGAGATTTCTATTGTATTTTGTTTTAAACTCTGATGCTTATGTAGTAGCTTCATGAACTACTATTTATCTATTCCGTTGCTTATTGTTATATTACTCTGTGTCTGTGATTCCGTGATTGATTTATTTACTGTATATGCTGAGTTTTTTCTAAATATAAATTAACAATATGTTGTTTTGAGCAATTCAAGTCTGACATGTGCGGATGCGAATGGTTCGAAATACCGGGTCGTTACAAAAATATAGAAATCCCAAAGTATAAACCAAAATATTGGTCATCATGTTTATTAGATTAAAATGGCGAGGCAAAATTCCATATTAAGTTGTGACAACTATGAAATAATTGGAATAAAGTGATAAGAGGTTATGTTTGGTAAAAAGGTCTCATTTATGGGAGGACATTAAGAAATGGTAAAAGTTTTGGAAGTTCAAACCACGAAAATTGTTCGCCCCACCTCTATGCTCACGCTAGCCAAGGACACTACAGAGTAATGTCGTCAACTAGCGCGAAGAATAATGCTGTTGAGGAGCGACCATCTGTGCAATTGCCTTGTGCGAGTACCGATATGTCAGATAGTATAACATGCATTTCGTTTCAAGAGGAAATCCGACATACCGATGCAAACTCAAAGCTACCACACAGTGGCTAAGTGGACCTCGGAAACAAGTATAGAAATAAGCATAACACAAATCAGTCACAGATGTTCATATCATAAAGGCGGAAAAAGATATGAATATAACACATAAAAGTGTACATCAGAGTAGTGGTCAAACAAGATCCACGATATCACAAAAGAATAGTTACAAGTGCTAGACAAAAGAATATGTATACATCATGGAGTCTATATCTTAAATGTATAACGACAAAAACTACCAAACTAGTGTAGTTAGACAAAAGTCAGAAGATGATCCAGATAAGGAGTCAAGCAGAAGCACCTGTAACATCTCGGTCTGACCCAAGTATTATTTAATAAGAAAATAATAAACAGATCAGTCTTACTATAATTATCATTTATAAATTGAGATAAGAGTAGAGATATATCTACAACGTATGATAACAATAATGTCAAACTATGACAAATATGCTTTAAACAACAACAAAATCATACAATATCTCAAGAATCTCAAAGCACCAAAAAGAATGTCATATTCTTTATTTTATTCACCAAACCACAAATATTGACAAACATATCGTTGCCAATCACATAAAGAGGTGAAACACAAATTCTAGAAATCATCAATTAGAAATCTAGAAATCACAAAGGGGGAGGCCTATCACAAATGGGAGCATGAAAACTCACCAACATGTGTATCACAAACGGAACGCTATTCCATGGTCGCTAACCATAAATTTTTGAGCCGAAGCTCCACAAACGGTCTGAAGACGACGGGTCGCTACCCCACCAAATTGAACCGAAGTTCCACAAAACGGGGTTTAGTCTCCCTCGCAGACAAATAGACATCGCACATCGCTAGTCTAAATCACAAAATGATCATCATTGATCAACAAAAAGTGTCGATTACACTAAGCTAGTAAATATATGAGTTTAGCTTCATGTCCCATAACCACTAGCTTAACTTAAATATTTACGAACAAATTGTAGATTCCCACTCGAAAGTTGTCACAAGAATTTCAATCGAACAAGTCCAAAAATTAACCGGCGAAGTAAACGCAAGCATTTCATACCACTTTTTTTGCTAAGCCGTTTAATTATATTTTCTCATACGAATGAGGTAAAGGTTTGTGTATACTAATAGATTAGAAAACGGTTTTATAATCGAGCTTTGTATTAAAAATAGAGTTGAAATCATCTTTGTAAAAGAGTTTGAATATTTACTATTAGTATAGAAACCTTTGCATTTAAAAGTGACAAATCACCAAATGATTGTAGAAACAATCAATCACAAAATCCCCATTTGAAGATGTGAATTAAATCCAAAGAAATCGATACCGAATCCATCAAAATTGATATTCTCAAAAATCCCGAAAAAGAAGTCATCAAAGTCAATAATAAATGATAACAATAAATCGAATAATCACGAATCGATAAAAATTGGAATCTCGAGCTAAATAGGCAAAACAGGCAAAATAGAGCAAGTCACATACTCCAGACGTCTGTAGTATATACTCAGACGTCTGCAGTAAGTTTCAGGAAATTCTCTGAAACAAACACCAGACGTCTGAGCCTTCCTGCAGACGTCTGGTGACGAACATTTTTTTTAATAAACGAATATATTCTGAAATGTTGCGAACAATGGACTTTAGGGGCTTTTGCCAAACGACACCCCAGCCCTTTAGGCTCTCCGAAACACCACCAATAACATGTTCATAAATCAAAGCTAGGATTTTCAAAGTTTTAACTTCAAAACAACAAAAATTGAAATGTTCACCAAATCAATCCAAACCAAAATCAAATGAACATGTGAAGATGTTAGGAATTCATACCTAACAATCAAGGATAGTTATAGACATAGATGTGAGATAAAAATCTCACTTTTAAACCCAAAAACGATGATGGAGAAGCTTGAATGCAAAGGAAGATCAACTTCTCTTCAACCTCAACTCTAGAAGTTCCAATCTAAGTCTAGAAGCAATAATTTTCCAAATTAGGTTATAGGAAATTTCTGAAATTAAAGAGGAGAAGAGATGGAGAAGATGAAGATGGAGCTTACCTTAGCTTCTCTTTGCATTTTGAGCTAAGCTTGGATTTGCAATTGAAAAATAGGGCTTGGAGTTTTTAATTTCCCATTCCTCTCCCCATTTTCAGTTTTTGCTTGAGTTTAAAGAAATGAAATGAAGAGGAAAGGAGAGGGCTGAACTAGGTTATAGAGTGAGTTGGGGTGAAACCCAAACCCAAAGCCCAATAGAAAATAACAAAATTCAACTTACTCATAATATTTCGATATTTATACTTAAAAAAGTTGCAAACGCTATTTTGGACTCAATGAAAGTGGTCTCGAGTCTCAATTCGACTGTTTACAAAAAGTAGCTTTTCGGACCTTAATCCGATTAATGATTCTATATTTAAATAAAATATTTAAATATTCAAAGCTTTAAAATATGCGGGTTGTTACAGACTCCCCTCCTTAAAGAAATTGCGTCCTCGCAATCTTTAAGAAATAAATAAGAAGTAACAACAATAAAAGCATATCAACACAAAAAGAAGAAAATTGAAATAAAAAGTTCACCTTAAGGAGCACGAGAGAGCAAGTCCGGATGTGTTCGCTCGATGAATTCTTTGGATTCCCAAGAGCAATCCTTAGGATTTGAGGACCACTTAACTTTCACAAGAGGAACATCTTTATTTTGGAGGCGTTTAATCTCCAAAGCAATGATACGAATAGGATGTTGCTAAGTCAAATGAGGCAAAACTTCAATTTCTTCAATAACACCGGGCTCAAGAATAGAATCGGAATCTCGAAGGCATTTCCGTAGTTGAGAGACGTGGAATACGTCATGAATAGCAGAAAACTGAGCCGGTAATAAAAGGCGATAAGCCACGGAACCAATGCGTTCGGTGATGGGAAATGGCCCAATATATCGAGGTGCTAATTTTCCTGATCGACTGAAACGTACAACACCCTTCATAGGTGAAACACGAATAAACACAAAATCTCCCACAGAAAATTCTAATTTCCTTCTTCGATTATCGGCATAGGATTTTTGCCTACTCTGTGCTTCTTTCATCCTATGACGAATAAGGTCAATCTTTTCTGTGGCATCCCAAATAAAATCTGGACCTAAAACTAGCTTCTCACCGGCTTCAAGCCAACATGAGGGAGATCGGCATAGCCTTCCGTATAGTGCCTCGAAAGGTGCCATACCAATACTAGATTGGAAGCTATTGTTATAGAAAAATTCAACAAGAGAAATATGATCTTCCCAACTTCCACCAAAATCAAGAACACATGCGCGAAGAAGATCTTCAAGAGTTTGATTCACACGCTCGGTTTGTCCATCGGACTGAGGATGATAAGCGGTGCTAAAATTAAACTTTGTTCCCAAAGATTTTTGAAGACCTTTCCAAAATCCACTAGTAAATAATGGATCACGATTGCTAACAATAGAAGTTGGAACTCCATGCAATTTAATAATTTCTTTGACAAAAAGTTTAGCCAAAATAGGTACAGTTCGATTGGACCGAACGGGAATAAAATGGGCAGATTTTGTAAGTCTATCTACTATCACTCATAGACTATCATGAGCCGAACGAGAACGGGGAAGACCGTCAATAAAGTCCATGGAAATTTGATCCCACTTCCATATTAGAATTTCCAATGGTTGCAATAACCCACCGGGCCTTTGATGCTCGGCCTTAACAAGTTGGCAAGTCATGCAACGCTTAACAAAGTTAGCAACATCAGATTTCATTCCCTCCCAATAATAAAGTCGCTTCATGTCAACGTACATTTTACTACTACCGGGATGAATGGTAAATTTAGAACGATGAGAATCTTCTAAAATATCTTTACGAGGATCACAAATATTTGGCACGATAAGTCTACCAAATTTTCGAATACCGCCGCGAGCATCAATATCAAAGTCTTTCAAACTTTCAATATCAATTTTATCCCTACAACTTTGGCTAAGAAGAACAATGGGGAATAATGCTTTTGAGCTTCAAGAATGCGGTCTAAAAGAGAAGGATGAGCCTCAAGGCTACATAAAACAAGAGATGAACATAAATCAGATTCACGATCTCTAAACTCACAAGTGGATAAAGCCGTGAGATCATTCCATTCGGATATCATCAAGGAGACAACCGCTTGTTGCTTACGACTAAGGGCATCGGCAACACGATTTCCTTTTCCGGAAGTATAAAGAATATCAAGATCATAAGATGCAAGGAACTCGAGCCAACGTTGTTGACGTAAGTTAAGTTCCTTTTGAGAAAATAAATACTTCAATGATTTATGATCGATGTAGAGAACAAATTTCTCTCCCAAAAGATAATGACGCCAAATTCTAAGGGCGAAAAAAATAGCCGCGAGCTCTAAATCATGTGTGGCATATCTAGTCTCGGCTGGCTTTAATTGCCTAGAATCATAAGCAATAACTCATTCCCTTTGCATGAGAACGGCTCCCAAACCAACACAACTAGCATCGGTGTAAACAGTAAAATTTTGGTTCCCATCGGGAATTACAAGAATAGGAGCATCGGAAAGGAGTTCTTTTAATTTTTGAAATGAAGCTTCACATTTGTATGATCAAATGTATTTAACTCCCTTCTTTGTCAAATTGGTAAGCGGTATGGAAATCTTTGAAAAGTCTTTTATGAACCGATGGTAATAGCCCGCCAATCCGAGAAAGCTACGTATTTCCGTCACACTCTCCGGTCTCTTCCAATTTTGAATTGCTTAGATTTTTGAAGGATCCACGAAAATTCCGGATTCAGAAATAATATGCCCCAAAAATTTCACACGAGATTGCCAAAAGTGGCATTTAGAAAATTTTGCTTTTAATTGGTTCCTCCTAAGAGTTTCCAACAACAATTCGAAGATGATTTTCATGCTCCTCTTCGGTTTTAGAATAAATAAGAATGTCATCTATAAAGATGAGAACAAATCGATCGAGGAAGTCTTTGAAAACTCGATTCATAAGGTCGACGAAATAAGCTGGAGCATTCGTCAAGCCAAATGGCATAACAAGCCATTCATAAGATCCATAACGAGTACGAAACGATGTCAAAGGAATGCTATCCTCTGCAATACGGAGCTGATGAAAACCAGTTGCTAAGTCTAACCGTGAAAAGACTTTAGCACCACTAAGCTGATCGAATAAATCATCAATCCGCGGTAAGGGATATTTATTCTTGATGGTGAGATCATTAAGTTTGCGGTAGTCAACGCAAAGCCTAAGTGTACCATCAGATTTCTTCACAAAAATAGCTGAAGCTCCCCATGGAGAGGAACTAGATTGAATAAATTACTTTGCTTCCAATTCGGATAATTGTTTGCGCATCTCCTCATTTTCTTTATTGGACATACGATAAGGAGGACGAGTAATAGGTAGAGCTCCAGGGATTAGATTAATTCGGAACTCAATTGCTCGCTTAGGTGGAAATCCTAGAACGGGCTCAAATATATCGGAGAATTCACGAACAATGTGAATGAGAGAAATGACATCTTCCTCATCATCATTATCATTATCGTCATCATGAGGATTTAAAAAAAAAAGGATGCTTTCGAATTGGAATCTGAATCTTTCAGAATGAGAGAAATCTGCTTAACAGATTGAGGATGCCGAAGATATATAGTCCGCTCAGGACATAGGATATGGGCTTCATAACGGTTAAGCCAATCCATTCCCAAAATCATTCCAAAACCAAGGTAACGCATAACCACTACACCACAAAGCTGTTTTAGCCACACCGCTATCCGCCTTATTTGATACGGCTCTAAGCCGTATCAAATTTGATACGGCTAAAAATCGTATCTAAACGTTTAGATACGGTATTTAGCCGTATCAAATTTGATACGGCTTTGAGCCGTATCAAATTCGTGCCTATTTTGGCTGGAAAATCATACACCCTGGAATGCGCGGTCTCCCCCAAATTCATTCCTTCGCTCGTTTTTTTTCGTTCTCCCTCCAAAACGTTTTCTTTCCCCCAAATTCACGTCCGTTAACATCCCAAATCTCCAAATCCCTAATTTTCTCGAGTTCGGAGCTGAGTAGCTGACGATTGAGGTTTTCTTTGTAAGTTGATTCTCAAAATTTGTACAAAACTTTGATCACTATGTTCATATTTGTGCATAGTTTTATAGTTACCGTGTCCAGTTTTCCATCGAAATTCATATTTGTTGCTCGTTGTTGTAATAAACTTTGTTTATCATTATTACTACCTATGCTATTTTCAATTGAACTCTTAACTTCCTTATATATATTTGGACTCTGGCTAGAGACATTCTGCTGTTGTTTATACAGCTTTGTGTTTGTTATTTCAACTTCAAGGTTCTGTGCTGTGTTTTTACCTTCAGCTTCATGATTTTGCATATGTTGCACTATGTTTGTTACTACATCTTCATTGTTCTGTGTGTGTTTCCCTTTTTTTCACTTATCATCAGGCTGCACTTCCAAGGAAATTGTGTTTATGCACTTCCAGTTTTAATGTGGAGGCGATGCGTTGAAGGAGATGGGAACTTCTGTGAAGTCGGAAGATGTGCTCTCACCTCTTTCAGTATCGATGAACTGTTGTTGTTGTTATTTTCTTCAGTCTTCTTTGAAACATTTTCATTGTTCTCCACTTTTACTGTCAATTTCCCGTTCCTTCTTACTGATTTCCCAGACCTCTCCTCCTTTTTAACCCTGTTTTCATCAGAATGTATTGCACCAGATTCATGTACAAGCCAAAAGACAGTTCTACTTTTATGATATAAACCAAGACACATAACACGCACGCACACAAAATTCCTAACTTTTATACTTACCTTGAATTTGCATCAAGCAAAACCTTCTTCTCCTCCTCCTTAACATTTTCTCTAGCATTCTCTTTACCAACTGCAATCCTCTTAATGGTAATTGTTTATAGAGGGTTGTACGCAACTTGACGAGAAATAAATTGGGGACTATAAGAAAATGATAGTTGTTTTCAAGCTTGATGGATTTTGTGTGATTTTTTTCATAGCTCGTTTATTATTATAAACTGGTTAGACGTTTAGAAAAATTATTTTGTATTTATCAAAGCAAAACAAATTCGTTTCATATTAGGGTCTTATTTGGACAAAATAAATTCAAAAGAGCCATGAAAGAGATTTGTCTTCAACATATCTTTTTTAATATCTCTTATAATACTTACTTTACCTCTCCTTGAATATTTCATTAAATCTCTTCAATTTTTTTAGAGTATATTATTATTTAATATTTAACTAAAGTTAATAAAAAACAAGATTAATTTTTTGTTTTTCAAAATTAGCTAATTGAATGACGGATCTATAGCATTATACAGTTGGTTACACTAGTATGTTTTATTATAATATTAGCTATATAAAAAGATATGAAGATTAACAAATTTTTGAGTTGTGATTTACGTTACGAAATGTTACAGTGTATTTGGAAACGTAGATAAATTGTTGGTATTAAATCCAAATCATTTGTCCACTGATTTTGTATTTTGACACCAACGTCTAGAAAATGATTTTTTTAACCATCTATTATGTTAGTTTGGATCCTTCAGGTATTGCTTGAGGAGTATTTTATCCTAGGTTGTCTAAATGTATGTTTGTAATACAATTGTATCTTAGTACAGGCACAAACAAACAGCAGAAACGAAGGAAGCCAACATTCTTGACCAAGCACACTACCCATGCAATTGTATCCAATTCATTTACCCAGGATTAGAGATACTTACCATCTTTATATCTTTCCGACTCCATAGAGAATATAATGTTCAATACTAGGTTGGAGATTACAGATATATACCATCTTTTCTAGCTTTTAGTGTTAAAAAGGTACTTAATATTTTTGAGTTAAAAGTAGCAAATATGTTGATAAGTCATAAACAACCAATACTTTCTTATAATTTTTTTTCTATTTCACAACTGAATTTCAACACATTTTCAACTTATGTATCCAATTTATTTATTTATTATTTATTTTTTTATTCACTCAAAATCACTTAAAATTTACAGTTCAAACCTTCTTTTAACAAGATCTAAAATAAGTTGTTTTCAAACCAAATAGGCTCTAAACCTATGAATTTGTTGTACTCTCAAATAATTACTGCAGATGTTTTGAAGACAAAACTACCCAAATTCGATCTCTGTGTAGCTAATATTCCTTATGGAATATCTTCGCCAATCATAACAAAGCTTTTCTTTGAGGCTGAACACTCTTTCCGAAACGCAACTCTCTTGCTCCAAAAAGAATTTGCGGAATGTCTTGTGGCGAAACAACAAGTTAAAGCCTTTAGTCCCAAAAGGCTTTAATTTATTTTAGAAAATACAACAACATACCCCTTGGATGCAAAGTTATGCGTAGAAGAGAAAGAAGTGAAGTGCTGTCGAAATTAAAGCATTTAGTCCCAAAATGGCTTTAATTTGTTTTTGACAGAAGTGAGGTGTTGTATACAAAATTTTGATTGTATGATTAATTAAGAAGAGAGACCATCAGGCCATGGTGATTTTTCATCTTTAACTGAAAAGATTGCCTGATGTACTTCTTTATCTGAAATTGGTTGTAGTAACTAATGATTGCCCAGTTCATTAACTACTATTCTACATTGTATGCCTTCAAAAGTTTGATTTTTTGGTTGTTCTCCATTAAATAGGCAAGTGTAGTGGGTGATAGCCTGGGATTGTATCTGTTATTCATTATAGACCAGCTCACCTTTGTCATTATACAAAGCTTGATATTATTTTTATACTTCCTCATTGACATTTTAGCGTAGAGATTTTTTGAGCTTGAGTCTCCCTATATAAGCCATGAAATCTTAGACTTTTGAACTTCTTCTACATATTTTCCATGCATTGTCTTTTTAAGAGCATTGCCTGCATGTAATTAATCTTCATATAGTAGTACATTATCTGGATTGTTGTCTGCAGCCAATAGCTTATCATTATATTCTGATTCCAAAGCTGATAAAGTGTTTGCATCCTTTGCTCTTAACTTGTTCTGGTTTTTTAGATATGTTTTATCCTTCTTAGTTTGATTATGAATTTCTAAATTTCAATGCCTCATACATTTATAATAAAACCGGTAGTACCTGATCTTCATATCCATTAGCCAAATGCCAACTTTTGTATTCAAAAGCTTTTCCCTTTTGTTGAGTAGTTTGTGTATGTAGTTTGATGATATAGGGTTGTGATCACTCAAAACCGAGGTACTGGCAGTGGCAATAAAATCTTGAAAGTGTTGTAGAAAAGTATTATTTATAAGTACTTTGTCAATGTGAGTAGCAATACCTCTACGTCTCCATGTGAATTGAAAATCTTGTATATATATACACTCATATATATATATATACATATGAGTGTGTATGTGTATTGCATATAGTATGTGATTTATACATGTTTATATGTATAAATATAGTTCTAGTATGTCCGACTAAGGTCTACTAGGAGATGCATGGAATATTATATACATATTTATTGATATGCAGTTTAAAGTGTTTATATATAGTTTTGGTATGTCCGACTTAGGGCTACCGTTGGTGCACGAAATCCACTATACCAATAAGGTGCACGACCTGTAGATGTGGTCCCAGAGTAGGGGCAGAGAGAGACTAGGACGCTAGTCTAGAGTAGGTCATATACCATTTCATAGTACTCTTATATGCTGCGGTTGGACCTACATACCAGCTTCTTATAAGTTAATTACATCGCAAATATATTATATTTACGTCTAATGTTCTAATATATATGATATAGGAGGGCAATATGTCTTTCAGTATAGACAAAAAGTGGATAAATGAATCGGATCAAAGATCTACATACTATATAGACGGGGTGAAGAAGTTTATTAGTTTTGTTGATGAAAATGGTGGTAAGAAAGGAGTGTATTTATCCCCTTGCACTCGGTGCAAAAATATGAAGACGATCAAATTAGATGACATTCATTTTCATTTGCTTAGATGGGGTTTTATCCAATCATATACCGTATGGTATTTTCATGGGGAAAAAAGGGCAGAGAAGGAAAAACAACAACCAGTTAGTCATGCCACAAGTACCGACGAGTCTGAACATATTATGATGGAAGATCTAGTCAATGATGCAGATAGATTTCATCATTTTCAACCTGAAAATCCGTTGTCTGATCATGCTAATGTTGGAGAGCTGTCTACGGTTGATGGCAATTGGCAGGCCAATGAAAGTAAGAAGTATAAATCACTTTTTGGTAGCGCAAAAGAGCCACTGTATCCTTCATGTTCAAAAGGGTTGATGAAGCTGTATGCCATTGTGAAACTGAATAGCTTGAAGACCCAATATGGCTTTTCAGATAATGGTGTGACTGCACTCCTCGAACTAATAAAGGAGTTACTCCCCGAAGGTAATACACTGCCGACAAAGTACTCCGACGTGAAGAAGTTAATTAAGCAAGTTGGGATGAATTACAAAACTTATGATGCATGCATCAATGATTGCATATTATACTGGAAAGATGACGCGAATAGAGTTTCGTGTACAAATTGCAACGAACCAAGATATATGACATCATTCCACGAAGAAAGAAAAGGCATCAAAGTACCTCGAAAGACATTAAGACATTTTCCTTTAATTTCTAGATTGAAGAGATTGTATACTGTACCATGGATAGCAGATGCGATGACCTGGCATGGTCGTGCCAAGTCTGATCCAACCGTAATGCGTCATCCATGTGATACTTCTCAATGGAAAGCCGCATATTATTTTGACCAAACGTTTGCTGTCGAGCCACGAAATATCACACTTGGAATAGCAACAGATGGTTTCTGTCCACATGCTTCTCTATCTAACCCTTACAGTTGTTGGCCAGTAATTGTAGTACCATATAATCTTCCTCCGTCTATGTGCATGAAACGAAAGTTTTCAATGTTAACACTGTTGATTTCTGGGCCAAAACAACCAGGGAAGGATATTGATGTTTATTTACAGCCGTTGATAGACGAGTTAAAGCAGTTATGGGAAGGAGTCGTTACATATGATTCATTAAATAAATCCGGATTCACAATGAGAGCTAGGGTGTTGTGGGCAATCCATGATCACCCTGCTCTTGGGACTTTATCGGGATGTACAACTCACGGTTATTTTGCATGTCCGGTTTGTGGGGAAAACACTTGTTCTTATCATCTTCCTGAAAGTAAGAAGATGTGTTACATGGGACATCGAATGTTTCTTCCTAAAGAACACAAGTTTCGATACGACAAGACAAATTTCAACAACGAACAAGAACTTCATCGTCCTAAACGGACATTGACTGGTTTTGAAGTTGAAAAGAAAGTAGCGAATATCAAAATGAAAGTTGGTAAACACAAAGAAGAAATTAGTCAAAAACGGAAAAAGTCAATTAATGAAGAAGTTGACAATGTTTCTGCATGGTACAGGAGGTCTATCTTTTTTGATTTACCATATTGGAAAGCAAGTATGATTCGCCATAATATTGATGTTATGCATACGGAGAAAAATGTCATAGAGCATCTCATCAGCACCATTATGGACCATAAAGATAAGTCAAAAGATGGCATCAATGCACGCAAGGATTTGAAAATCATGGGTATAAAACAAAAGTTGTGGGTGATGGAAGATCCTGAAACAAATAAAATAATCATACCAAAGGCAACTTTCTTTTTGAGCAAAGAAGAAAAGATACGGTTTTGCACCGTTTTGAAAAACCTGAAAGTGCCCAACAAATTCTCTTCAAAATTCCACAACAATGTGAGCATCAATCCTCCCGAACTAAGAAATATGAAGTCACATGATTACCACGTCATAATGCAACATTAGCTTCCGGTATTGCTTCAACATTCTTATCCACAACATAAGGATCTGCGAAATGCTATTCATCGTATTAGTCTATTCTTTAACATTTTGTGCTCAAAGGTGATCAATAGGGAACACCTTATAAAAGCAAAGGCTAGTTTGGTAGAAGCAATGCGTGTTTTTGAAAAACATTTTCCACCTGCATTTTTTGATATCAGTATCCATCTTATGGTTCATTTAGCCGATGAAGCATTAATTTGTGGTCCTGTCAGATATAGATGGATGTATCCCTTTGAACGGTAAATAACTAATTTCAGTTATGTACATTATTATTCGATAGAAATAGCTATTATGTACAATATATAATTGATCACATTCACAGGTTGATGAAAACATATAAAGGATATGTGCGCAACAAAAGATACATTGAAGGTTGTATTGCAGAAGGATATATCGTACAAGAAGCTAGCCTTTACTGCATGGAATATATGCCAAACGGAGGTGATGGCAATCATAAACATACCCGCAAAGAGTTTTTAGACGAGGATGATGAGTTTGCTGGTGAGATACCTTTAGATAATGGTAAAGATATAACGTTAACCCAAGTGCAGTTTGAACAAGTGCGTAGATGGGTCCTTAATAAGTATGATGGATTGGATGAATGGAAGAAGTAAGTTCACACCTTTGTTTTGAATTTCCATTTTTTAATTCAATTTGTGTATTCGTTTTGATATGTGTTTTCCATAGGAGGTATAACTCCTATGCAAAAAGTACTAGATTTCAATCACGAGGCAGGGGTACAACTGTCGAAGTCGTTCAAAGTTTTACTCTATGGTTACGCAACGAGGTATTACAACATCTTAAGTATTTCACGTGTTTATAAGTTGGCAATACACCTTCGTGACCATGTTTTGTTTTACTTATTGTATTTTATGTAGTTGTTGAAGTGCATCGATGTTGATCCAACTCTCTGGCGGCTAGTGCATGGGCCGAAGTTCACGGCGCTTAGTTATACTAAGTACCAAGTGAATGGTTTTTTTATTTTCCACGAAAATGTATGAAGATCGTATGGTAACACAAGATAGCGGTGTATGCATGAAAGCAATTACAAAATTTAGAGCGAGTGGTAAAGATAAAAATTATAAGGAAGCAGAAACAACGTATTATGGAGTCATTCAGCAGATACTTGAGTTGGATTACACTGACTTCAAACAAACAGTTTTTTATTGTGATTGGGTAAAGGTCGAGGATAAGATCAATGGTTGCAAAATAGATCCTGTTTCAAACTTGATCATGGTTAATTTAGGGAAATTGAAGAGCAAAGATAGCGTTAATGCTGAGCCATTTATTCTTGCATCAGAAGCGAGTCAAGTGTTCTACTCAACAGATTTAAAAAATAACGGTTGGTCTATGGTTTTGCATACACCAAAACGGTTGACTACAAATGTGGATGACATTGAGTTTCCTACCGTCTATCAATCAGCTTTTGAAGACAATGAAAAATTAGAAGACCTTACCAAAACCATTTGTTAATTGATGAATTGTTAAATGCTTCATTTCTCATTTGAATTTCTAGTCCTTGAGGTAGTAGGAGTGTGAGATATCATTGAACCAAACAAAAATTCGCATAAAGAGAAGGTTTCTTAAAATGTCTATATTGTTGTTGGTTTCTGTTATATTGAAAAGATTCATGATAGTATGTTTTTTATAGACTTGTAGATAAAAGGGGATTTATTTTTAAAACTAAACGTGGAATCGAAATTACAAATTTAAACCATTTTCATTAGTTGATTGTAGTCAAATTTGAAATCCAAATAGTTCTTCTGTTGTTATTGCTTTTTTACTTTTGTTATTACCATGAATTGATGGTCGATGAGACCGCTTTTATTGGCTAAACAACAAATTTTACAGTGATGTTGATTTCATTTTTATTTCAGGACAGCTGAGTTGATATATTCGTAGATTATTTGTTTTTTCTTTTCTTTTTGTAATCTGTGATACAATTACAAATCAATAATGGTTATTTAACCGTGTGCAGGAAACTATGTCACAAAATCCAGCATCATCACATTCATCATGTTCAGAAGAACAAATAGTTGATCAAAACTTATTTGGTATTCCAGTCTCAGAAAACGTTGGAAAAATCGCCACTATGCTGGGTAAACTAGTAAGAGCTCATGTGCCGATATCATACATAAGTTGGAACAAAGTACCCGGTACATATAAGGACGATGTTTGGAACCAATTGGTGGTAAGGCTTTACTTTGATTCATTTCTGATGATATTTAAAAAATATTTATGGTTAGTCACTCTATTTTGCAATGTATATGCACTACCTGTTACAGTCGGTTTCTGAAACCCGTTTTAAGTCTGATAGAATTGATTAACTTGTTTATGTATTTTACTTTTTGCAGAAAATGTATGCGCTTGAACCGCTTTCAAAGGAATTTTTTTTAAAAAGAATGTCCGAGGCTTTTAGGAGACACAAAAAAAACTTGAGAGCGAGTTTTTATGACACTTTCGACAATGAAAAATTGTCCACCTACAATTGCTCAAGAAGATTGGAACGAGTTCATAAAAAATGAAGCAACGCCTGAAGCGAGCGGAAGAAGGGAGTTAGCCAAAAAAATAGATCATTGCTTAGTTATGCTCACCATGCAGGCCGTAAAAGTCACGCTAGAATAGAACACGAAATGGTAAGTTATATTCATTTTTTTTCAAAAATGGTAAAAATCACAACTAACATATTTTATATATTGCAGATCGTTGCAAATCCATCTGCAAATATCAACCGTCGTCATGTATGGGAGAAGTCACACACGAAAAAAGATGGTAGCATATCAGATGCCAATTCTTTGTACTTCGTAAGTTAAAATTTCAGTTCTGTGTGTACCATCTGTACACAAGTACAATTTCAGGTATATATATAGGAATAAGCATAGGAATATCTACAGTCTGGTATATATTCATACAAGTACAATTTCAGTTCTGTGTGTACATGAATTAACAGTCTTGTATTTATTAACGTAAGCATTAACATAAGTATAACCTTATATTAATACACACAGCAATAACAGCATACGCATTGAGGTGAAAAATGCTTCACTGTAAGAAGTATAGATAGAACCGTGAACTAAATAGAGGTTGAATCAAATGGATAGATTTTGAAATGGTAACATGGTAATATGTTTACAAAGTGAACGTTGCATGGACAAAGGATGGTACAAAAACAAATATACATGCGTACTCCTTTCTTTCTTTTCTGAAGTTCTTCCACAGATCTTTTACTTACTAGCAGCATTTTTTGCATCAACCTGAAAATTAGATTAAGATATAAGTCCATATGTATATAGGTTATCAGAGGGAATCTTAATTAGATCATTACCACAATCACTATGCCACAGTGAGTGGTAGTTCCAGGTCCGATGGTGTCATTGTTGATACATGATTGAGCACAACCAGCTCGTCATTTTGAGCACAATAAGTAACAATAATCAATCTTAACACAATAAATTATTACACACATTATTAGAAACCTATATTTTATATTAAACTCATTTCTTAATTCACAATATTTTCACCAAAGATTCAAATTTAGGTGTAATACATATGATATACGATAAATCACTCATTTCATTTTGATTCAACTACCAATACAACCTTATTTTTTGTAATTACTGAAATATGCATGGATCATTGATGATGAATTTTCTTTCTTTTATCTTTGAAATTATAAATTTCTTAATTAAAAATAACATATTTTAAAATAATATAAGAAGATCGATTAGAATGTACTATAGGAATTGTTTTCAGTGTGTGATGGTGTGGCTATTAGCAATGACTTTAAAGGAAGGGCTAGCAGACTAGGTGGGCATTTGTGTTTATTTATCAATGTAAACAGGAATGCAACTATGATCAGGGTAATGACCATCTAGATTGTGCTAACAAAAGACACGATCTCAAATTCTAGTAGTTCTGATTATGTAAGCTTGGATTTGTTCTCTATTCATAATATAGATTGCTCGTAGGTGGATCACAAATCGTTCTTGGAGGCAATTGACTGTGTGCCTGTAAACTGATTTCCCGGCAGCTAGGTATATTTTATATCAATCAATACGTTGTTTTATCATCACTTCTATTTTATATCAATCAATACGTTGTTTTATATCAATTATTACCTGCTCAAATGTCAGCGTGTGTAGCCTGAAGCAGCACTATTTTCTTCGGCTTAATACGATGGATGATTATCAAATTCTCTTACTGGTGCCATGTCATTTATAACTGATTCATCTCACCACCAACTTACGTATATATGCATATAGACACATACACGCTAGGGTCATTTATAACTGAGTCATTTCACCTCAGATGGCCACCAACAGTTTTGGAACTTAAGTTTTCAAAACATGTATACATACATATATTTTCATTATTCATATATAAGTATTATGCAATCTCAGGATCAAATTGCGAAATTGAAGGAAAAGATCACCGATAGTGATGAAGAAAAATTGACAGTGGATGAAGATATCGTATCACAAGTGATGGGAAAGGATACAAGGGGTAGGAGCCGCGGTGTTGGGACCGTCATACCAAAGACTAATATTAAGGCTTCTGCTATTGCACATAAACGATTGAAACGTGTTTGTGGAGACAATGCTGAGTTGAAAATGAGGATGGGAAGTTTGGAGGGTACGGTGGGAAGTTTGGAGAGTACAGTAGGAAATTTGTCTGGGCAAATGGAGCATCTGATCAACATGGTGGGAAACATAGAACAAGGAGAACGCAACACACAACTCAATGCTTCTAAATTTGTTGTTTCTCAATCCCAGGATACGACCAATGTGGTGAACAATCAAAAATGTGAAATCCTTAACTCTGATCTAGACATAATAGCAACAGGTATTTATTAGTTGCTTTTTATTCTTACTTGTTTTCGATGCAGTTATTTTGTTGGATAGATCTAGACAATAAATTTTATTGCAATAGGTACTGTATGTCGAGATTCTACATCGTCCAAAATCCATGGGAAATCTGTACCATCCACACATGAAAAATTGGTTTTGGATAATATACTACTACCAGATGAGAGAACCAACAAAATAAATCATCAATTTGCAGAGACCTTTGTTGATGTTAGAGTGGGTGGGTATATGTGCCATCCGAAGATTATGATTCGATATCTTTAGCAGGTATGTGAGCTCATCCAAAAATTATTTATCTGGTTTTTGATTATATGCCATCCAAAAATTATTTATCTTTAACATGCCATTCCTTTTTACGGTATTGTTTTTTGATTATATGCACTGTTATGTAGTTTATGTATATATTCATAAAACCTAACACGGATTGAGCAAGTTCCAAAACATAGCAACATTGTTCATACATATGATAATAACCACGTGTAACCGACTTGGTATAATAAATTTCACAAAATGCAAATAGTTTTATTCATTTTTACACTATACAGACCATGTGTTTTATTCCAAGCACTTTCACCTTTTCTTTTCCACTGTACAAAAAACTGTTGAATCAGCGTTTTCCCATTGTGTCTAACATTAAAGATCTGTCAATCAAACATACACTTACCTATGGAATTTTGTATATCATCTGATATTGTGTTTAAATTTGGCACTGCTCAACCTACGCTAACCAATTATACGTACTTTTGTTACTACCTTCGAAGTTATTATCAGCTAAAAAGTTTTATGTCAAAGAAAACACTAAATGTATAATAATTTTATCCAATTTTGCATTAATGGTTCGATTGCAGTTAAATGAATTACTATAAAAATTTAATCATTATGCATACTGACCTCATGAAGTAGCCAATGCCTACACTCACCTAGATATACTACAGTTATAAAAACCCATTTTCAAAGTTCGACGTTTAATCTGATTATAATCTAGAACTGTTCCAATAATGTCAGTCCGGTTAAATTTTATAGATTCAAATTATATGTTCCACAAATTATTTATCTTTAACATGCCATTCCTTTTTACGGTATTGTTTTTTGAAATTTGGTGGTTTTATAGAAATGGTAAATACATTACATTTCTGAGTCAGTTTTGCAAACAAAACTAGAATGTTGTTTTCGATAATCGTTTAAGAAGGATAACATAGTACATTATTGTGTTGATATCCTTGAAAACTAGTTGAATTCAAGCTATTAGAATTACAATTGTATAATAATGAACAATGAGCAGCAAAGATAATAACTATTCAAGCTATTATTTTGAATATGTGAAATTTTGCATATCGCTAATTTTCTCGTCCTTTTGAGCATTTTGAAAGAAATACCAAGTTTTCTTCTAATTTTAGACTAGTTATTTGCTAGAGTTGTAATATGCACAAATATATTTATTTCCGTAAATAAAATTGTTAATACGGAAATTGTCAAGAGATTCAATATTGAAATATGTGAAAAATTGTAGATTATTTGGATAATATATTAAAGAATGAACCGAGAGCATCGATATCCCCACGTTAACATTAAATGATTGTGCATTTGGTCATGCTTTAACTTGTGACCTTCAACTTAGCTATATATTTAGGCATTGAATTAATAAGATTGTACATTTGGCGGGACTTGAACCCACAACATTTGAATCTATGTAATTTTTGATCAGTGAATTGTTTCTTTCGAAATATCAAACAGGTTTGATCATGCTTGATTCGCGAATATGAGGCCAAACAATCAAAAATGCTATTCGAAGTTGTACTTATATTGATCAATTGGTTTCATTAATGACTAAGTAGTTCTCTAAACTAAAAAATGCTAACACAACCTAATCGCTACTATTAACTAATAATTAATTACTGTTTATAGTCTTTAAAAAAAATCATAATTTAAACAATAATTTAACTAACTAATCAAACAGATAAAATAAACAATATAACATTGAAAGTGACATTGGTTATACATGCTTTAAAAGACAAGAATCTAATTTATGGGTATTGCGAATTTGTGGGTAGTGATTCCAACTTTTATGTTATTAGTAGGATTCTCACTTGATTATCCTAGAAATAGCAAAAGGATAAATACGAGTGGGCAAATTAATTTATAATCGTGCATTACATTCTGCTGTGATCAGTGCAAACTAGGACTGATATCAAGCCCCAAACTTATGCGGTTGTAACAACAAATAACAAATATTTGTGGTTTGTTATTTACTTCAGAACTCACCTCATATATAGAACATTCGTCCACTTGGTTTTTTATGCCGTATGCTTTTTTCACGTACGTTCTTATTTTCAAAAAAAGAAAAAGTTAACGCTAACAAAGCAATGGCATATATAAAAATAAAGCACTAAATTTGCATATGTTGCTGTTGCTAAAGATAACTCAATGGAGGGAATATCATGGTGAATGGAATATCCACGTTTTGTAACATTTCATATCAATAAAACTGTTTGAAATAAAATTGACGTGGGAGGTACTTAGTCTTTTAATGAATTTCTAGATTGAAACTCCAAAATTTCCACCTATATTTTCCTCAACACCTCGTTGTAATCTACTACACTTCTTCGTCAAACATATTACAACTACAACCATGATTCTGTATGCCAGAAATTAAACTGGAAATCATCAAGCACCAAAAATTGGACATTGTTGTGCCTACCCAAATCACACTCGTCTGAAGTATAAACATTGGATTTCTATGGGCTGTAACAAACTCTCTAACACCTAATATAATATCTGGACAAGATTAAGCAATCTCACCTAATTCATGTGAAACACATCAGCATCCGCGGTAGGTTTTGCAGTAGTTGATGAATGTGTCACTGTCTTTTTAGGTTCCAAATCCCAAAATCGAGTATTGATTGTTTGGCCTCAAATTTGCCAATATATGTAGACTTGCATGTTTTTACGTACAATTGTCTACTTTCTCATTGACCCAGTAATTTATATTCTGAATCACTAATAATGTACGTTTGCATGTTATGTAGATTTATGAGCAGCACATTTGAGGAAAAATAGCTCACTGATGTTTGCTTACTGAGAGAACATGATCCTTTGATAAGATCATGCATCATGCATAGATTTCAGCTATGTACAACAAAGATTCTCCAAAAAAAAGTTGCAATTTACTGCAGTTGCTTATTAGTTCTCATGTATTATTGTTGTCTTGGAAGTAGCAAGATTTTGTAAAACAGGATGAAATTAGCCTTCAAAGTTGTAAGAAATGCAACATGGAAGTTCATATTATATTTATTTTTGCTGAGAAAGTGCTGTTTAGATTAATATTTGTTTTTTACATGGTCTTTTGGAGCAAAGTTAAGTCGACCACATGGAATTCATATGTTACTTGTAATGTTCGATGATATGGATATCTTTAACAGCAACATATATGAGCAACATCTTTTCCAGTTATTGCTGTATCTATTACATCAATTAGATACGGTCAAAAGCCGTATCTAATTCATGTGCTTAGTATACGAATTAGATACGGCCATGGGCCGTATCTAATTAGAGAATTAGATACGGTCATGGGCCGTATCTAATTTGCTAATTAGATACGGCCTTGAGCCGTATCTAACTAGCAAATTAGATACGGCCCATGGCCATATCTAATTCTCCAAATAGATACGGCCCATGACCGTATCTAATTAATAAACACGCTTTTTTTTATTGATACGGCTTACGGCCGTGCCTAATGGCATTAGATACGGCCCTAAGCACTGCCTAACATGCAAATCGGCACGGAAAGAGTAATCACATAAAAAAATTTCGACATCTTTACATAATAAACCGAGTGTTGTGGATCCACCGACCGGATTCGCAATTCTCAAAGAAGTCATCAAGCCAATAAAATTTAAAGACAAAGCATCAACAAGTTCTTTTGATATAAAAGAGTGAGATGCACCCGTATCAAAAAGAACTCGAATAGGAAGATCACGAAATATAATAATGCCATCAAGGATAGAATGAGAAATACCTTGACCACGAGAAGTGTTAGCAGGGGCTTGTACAACATTTAATTTGCCCTCCCTCTTGCCTTGAAGTTTGGGACACGAAGATAAAGTATGACCCGAACTCTTGCAATAGCGGCAAGAAATAGACCTCGAGCACTTGTTTGCATAGTGGTCCTTAGAACCACAATTGTAACATTCTCCACGACGAGGGTTAGGAGTATTTGCTACCGGTGTTGCTTTCTTTTCCTTTTTTTTGGGATTAGGCTTGAATTTAAAAGGTCTCTTCTTGTTGATGTTTGGTTTGACTTCAACATCGCTATCTTTATCAGCCTCTTCGAGACGAAGAGCAATATCAACAAGCTGATCAAAAGAAACTTCCAATTTCAGAAGTAATGGCTTTTTGAGGCTCTTGTTCAAGCCATAAACAAATCTCTGATTTTTCTTCAATGGGGTATTAATATACTCGACCCCATATTTAGAGAGAGATTCGAAAGAAGCGACGTAGTCGGTCATGGAAGATGCACCTTGAACAAGATCAATGAAGCGTTGCGCTAGAGACACTTTTTCAGCTTCCGGCACAAATTTTAATTCGAACCTTTCCCAGAATTGCTCCCAAGTAAGGTCCGCTTCAATAATTTCGGAGATCAAAAGCTCATACCAGTCCAATGCTCTTTCTTGGAGCATACTAGAAGCCACTTGGACTCGATGAAGATCAATAAGATTCATGCGAGAAAAGATGCGGTCGCATATTCGAAGCCAAGCCTGGACTTCTATAACGCTCTCGGAACCTTTGAATGGCTTTCCACCCAAATTGGTGTAATCACTACACAAGCGTGAAAACCAAGATTTAGGATGTGTGGGCTCAGGAATAGGTCCGACAGCTTGAGTATTTCTCACAAGGTCTAGAAGTTGCTGAGCAGACATAAATACTCCATCCTGGGGAGTAGCACTAGATTGACCGGCGCTGGGACGGCCAGGTCTAACCATTTCTCTTCTTTAAGAAAGAAAGAAAAGAGAATAAGGTTAATCTTAGAATGAATATCAACCAAACTTGATTGATAAAACAAGGCATCATAAAAAGAAATAGGATAGAACGGTACGAAGACTCGAATTAAATCCTATGGCACGATTCCTGAGAAAGACTTAGAACAATGATCCTTGCTAGATTTATTCTATATTGTTCCGAAGTTTTAGCTCTGATACCATGCTGTTACTCCCCATCTCTATGCTCACACTAGCCAAGGACACTACGGAGTAATGCCGTCAACTAGCGCGAAGAATAAGGCTGTTGAGGAGCGACCATCTGTGCAATTGCCTTGTGCGAGTACTGATATGTCAGATAGTATAACATGCATTTTGTTTCAAGAGGAAATACAACATACCGATGCAAACTCAAAGCTACCACACAGTAGCTAAGTGGACCTCGGAAACAAGTATAGAAATAAGCATAACACAAATCAGTCACAGATGTTCATATCATAAAGGCGGAAAAAGATATGAATATAACACATAAAAGTGTACATTAGAGTAGTGGTCAAACAAGATCCACGATATCACAAAAGAATAGTTACAAGTGCTAGACAAAAGAATATGTATACATCATGGAGTCTATATCTCAAATGTATAACGACAAAAACTACCAATCTAGTGTAGTTAGACAAAAGTCAGAAGATGATCCAGATAAGGAGTCAAGTAGAAGCAACTATAACATCTCGGTCTGACCCGAGTATTATTTAACAAGAAAATAATAAACGGATCAGTCTTACTATAATTATCATTTATAAAATGAGATAAGAGTAGAGATATATCTACAACGTATGATAACAATAATGTCAAACTATGACAAGTATTCTTTAAACAACAACAAAATCATACAATATCTCAAGAATCTCAAAGCACCAAAAAGAATGTCCTATTCTTTATTTTATTCACCAAACCACAAATATTGACAAACATATCGTTGCCAATCACATAAAGAGGTGAAACACAAATTCTAGAAATCATCAATTAGAAATCCAGAAATCACAAAGGGGGAGGCCTATCACAAACGGGAGCATGAAAACTCACCAACACGTGTATCACAAATGAAACGCTATTCCATGGTCGCTAACCATAAATTTTTGAGTCGAAGCTCCACAAACGGTTCGAAGACGACGGGTCGCTACCCCGCCAAATTGAACCGAAGTTCCAAAAAACGGGGTTTAGTCTCCCTCGTAGACAAATAGACATCGCACATCGCTAGTCTAAATCACAAAATGATCATCATTGATCAACAAAAAGTGTCGATTACACTAAGCTAGTAAATATATGAGTTTAGCTTCATGTCCCATAACCACTAGCTTAACTTAAATATTTACAAACAAATTGTAGATTCCCACTCGAAAATTGTCACAAGAATTTCAATCGAAAAAGTCCAAAAATTAACCGGCGAAGTAAACGCAAGCATTTCATACCACTTGTTTTACTAAGCCGTTTAATTATATTTTCTCGTAAGAATGAGGTAAAGGTTTGTGTATACTAATAGATTAGAAAACGGTTTTATAATCGAGCTTTGTATTAAAAATAGAGTTGAAATCATCCTTGTAAAAGAGTTTGAATATTTACTATTAGTATAGAAACCTTTGCATTTAAAAGTGACAAATCACCAAATGATTGTAGAAACAATCAATCACAAAATCCCCATTCGAAGATGTGAATTAAATCCAAAGAAATCGATACTGAATCCATCAAAATGGATATTCTCAAAAATCCCAAAAAAGAAGTCATCAAAGTCAATAATAAATGATAACAATAAATCGGATAATCACGAATCGATAAAAATTGGAATCTCGAGCTAAATAGGCAAAACAGGCAAAATAGAGCAAGTCACATACTCCAGACGTCTGCAGTAAGTTTCAGGAAATTCTCTGAAACAAACACCAAACGTATGAGCCTTCCTGCAGACGTCTAGTGACGAACATTTTTTTTAATAAACGGCTATATTCTGAAAGGTTGCGAACAATGGACTTTAGGGGCTTTTGCCAATCGACACCCCAGCCCTTTAGGCTCTCCGAAACACCACCAATAACATGTTCATAAATCAAAGCTAGGATTTTCGAAGTTTTAACTTCAAAACAACAAAAATTGAAATGTTCACCAAATCAATCCAAACCAAAATCAAATGAACATATGAAGATGTTAGGAATTCATACCTAACAATCAAGGATAGTTATAGACATAGATGTGAGATAAAAATCTCACTTTTAAACCCGAAAACGATGATGGAGAAGCTTGAATGCAAAGGAAGATCAACTTCTCTTCAACCTCAACTCTAGAAGTTCCAATCTAAGTCTAGAAGCAATAATTTTCCAAATTAGGTTATAGGAAATTTCTGAAATTAAAGAGGAGAAGAGATGGAGAAGATGAAGATGGAGCTTACCTTAGCTTCTCTTTGCATTTTGAGCTAAACTTGGATTTGCAATTGAAAACTAGGGCTTGGAGTTTTTAATTTCCCATTCCTCTCCCCATTTTCAGTTTTTGCTTGAGTTTAAAGAAATGAAATGAAGTGAAGAGGAGAGGGCTGAACTAGGTTATAGAGTGAGTTGGGGTGAAACCCAAACCCAAAGCCCAATAGAAAATAGCAAAATTCAACTTACTCCAAATATATCAATGTTTATACTTAAAAAAGTCACAAACACCGTTTTGGACTCAATGGAAATGGTCTCGAGTCCCAATTCGACTGTTTGCAAAAAGTATCTTTTCGGACCTTAATCTGATTAATGATTCTATATTTAAATAAAATATTTAAATATTCAGAACTTTAAAATATGCAGGTTGTTATAAAAAGTATCCTAAATAAAATTGTAGTCGTGCAAGGGATGGTTAATTCAAGGACTTGAGCCTCCATCAAGAAAAAGATTTTTTTTTGCGTGCATTGAAAATGCGATGGGGATTTTCATAGAATAATAGATTTCTTTCAATCATCCCTCAAATTGGTAGAAGGCTATTTATATAAGGGAATTCATGGAAGACTGACTTAGGATGCATAGTTATGATGCATAATAGTTGCATGTAACCAAGTATCTGTTAGAGAATTATTATCAAGTAATAATTAGGTTATAATTTCATTTAAATTTAGAATTTCACATGGATTTAGGCTTTTCATTGTTAGGTTTGGGTAGGAAATAGGCCAAGGTTAATTTGAGGAAATATTTGAGTATTTACCCACTTGTAGAACTTGGGATAGATTACTACAAACTATAAACATGATAAGTAAGTACCACGATTGTTAAAACAAAGGAAATTAACCATAAGTGAAATGAGATAGCTTAAGTCAAAGCGAAGGGGAAAGAAATTTTGCTATTTTCAACAATATAACAAATCATCATGTTTGGATACCTTCGGGCGAAATGGAGAGATAACAAAAGGCTAAGAAGAAAGAACCATAGGAGGAGACACCGTCTACTTTTGGGTTGTCTCACTTAGTATCTAGAAGATGAAGTAACTATGTACACTAATTAATGGTTTAAGGCAGCATGGTTGTGCCTTGAGAATTGCATAGGGCTATAGTTTCATAGGAGCATACTTATGCTCAAGTTATTTAGCTTGGTGCGAGTCGGCATCGTTTGAGTTAGTAGCAAGGTTTGTAGAGAATTACCTATGCACATGCACTCGAATTAAAGGTTTATGCCAGTGGTAAAGGATGAGAAGTGTAGTTGAAAAAAAGGATGGAATCGTTCATAGAAAGACAAGGACTGTACAAGGTAGAGCAATAACAAGTACTAATAGGAGACATATAGAGTAATCCGTGGAGCCGAGTCCATAATATCCAACGAGCTGAGTCCTCCACAGTCCATGGAGCTGAGTCCACAACAATCCAAATAGCTGAGTCCTCCATAGTCCATGGAGCTGAGTCCATAATAGAAAGCATATGAGTAGAAAATTCCTAAGGCAAGATAGAATATGACTAAATTATTGTGAAGCTGTCATTAGGTACTCGCAAAACTGTTTATGCGATGCAGTAACCGTGGTTGAGCCGTGTCAGTTACAGAAATTTTAAAAGGATAGTTGAGTCCCTTATTCACCTGCACATACCCATATTTTTGGGCATGGGATAAACCGACTCTATAATGAAATAATTAAATTGGTTAGAGTCCAGTTGGGAGATAATCCAGTTGAGAGTACATGAAAGCTTGAGGATAAAGTCCGAGCTATCCATCCTGAACTCTTTTCTAATATGTTTCCATTTTAGTTAGAAAGGTATAGATTATTTTTGTATTTAGGTTCTAGCTTAGGTAGAGACCATTAGATGGTAGAGATGGTTGCGAACGTGTTATTAGGACATGTTATGGATGATGGATGCAAATGGATGTATTCTGTAGATTGTTCCTTTTACACATTTAGGACAGTATATCCTCTAGGTAGTACACACACGCATATGATCTCTTGTCTATTTTTTATCTTGTTGGATATTATGCATGTGGATTCATGGTTATTGTTTACCTTGTTAAGTATTATGCAGATAGATGTTACAAATGGATTGAATGGTTGTGCATATATGTAGAATTGTAAATATATCAACTTAGGATGTTGCATACATTTTGGATTCATGGTATGAGCATTTGCATGACATGAGGTCGACTAGATCTGGAGACCGCCTACCTTTGCATTAGTATAGGTTTACTTGCATTTCACACTTGCATACACACATACTGCATTAGAAAATTTACTAAGGACAATGGTTGCATATGGATGATGGATGAGTAGTTGGTTGTAGCTATTGTTTGTTATATGTACGAGTTAAATTTTTCCGCCTTTGGGGATTCCGGGAACGAAATCCTTTTAAAGGGGGAGAATGTAACACCCCGAAAATATAGTGGAAAATTTAATAAGAAAATTTAATTTAAATAAAATAAGGGCTAAAACAAAATTTTCACAGACATCTGAATTTGGCTATGAAAACTGCACCATTGCGTTTGTAGCAATTTTTTGGACAATTTTAATATATAACACTTCGAAATCAGAGTTAGTACGGAGGAGTTACAGACGTTTAAACATTTGAAAACATAATAAATTATAAAAAATTTCCAAAATTCAATGTCGACCCCTGAAGTTGAATGGTCAACCACTAGAGTTGAATGGTCAACCACTAGAGTTGAATGGTCGACCCTAGGATTTAAATGGTCGACCGTTGGCATTAAATTTTCACGACCTGGAGCGGATTGAACGACAATTATTCAACTGAATATATTTTTTCACTGCCAAGTTTTGACGTGCGTTCGAGATAACAACAAAGATTCTCTAAGGAAAATCCAATGCTCCAAATTAATCCCTAACCTCTGTAAATTAACACGTAGGCTAACTCTAAATTCATTAGAAACGAATAGACTACCAAAACTCTGCCAAAATTCTTCCTCTCCATATACAAAATTTCTTTCAAAAATAAAATAAAATCAAAGCTAGAGCATATGGTAAATCATATTTAGAAGATGGCAAGTTAACGGGTGTTGATTCACGGGCAAGGAACAAAGTTAGTGCTTGGATCTGAGGTGAGTGGAAATAGGTTTAATAAGATGATTATTACAGTTAAATTTACAGTGTTCCATCTGATCTAGGGAGTAAAAATTTAAACTATAGACCCTAACCATTAAACCTGGAATCTGGATTAGAAATTTGAAATCACTGTAAATTAAGAAACCTGATTTTAACCCAAGTAAACCCCTTTATTATTGAATTTAAACAAGTCTAACTAAAATTTTGTAAATCTATGAATTGGGAATATAGACTGGTCACTATATAGGGTTGACTATAAAGCAAAATAAGTAATTAATGAAGTACCAAAGTCAAATAATTAATAATCGAATCTAAAATTGAACAAATGCTAATTTTTATACCGTGACCGGTTGACCGTTCACCCTGAGCAGCCGATTGCAAGCGGTTGATCAGTTATGGCTTGAATTGCAGGATTTGAACCTCGGCCTAAGGCCCAATGCAACAACCCGCATATTTGACGATTTTATATTTAAATATCTTATTTAAATATTTTATCGTTAGTCGGATGTTAGTCCGAAAAGCTACTTTTTGCATACGGTCAAATGAGGACTCGAGACCACTTCCATTGAGTTCAAAATGACGTTTGCGATCTTTTTGAGTGTAAACTTTGATATGTTTGGAGATAGTGAAATTTTCGTCACCTTTTAGCTTAGGACTTTGGTTTGGGCTGAACACACACTAACTCAGCCCAACCCCCTCTTCTCTTCATCACTTCATCAAATACTTCAAGCTTCTTCAAAAATGGTGGAGGGAAAGGGAAATTAAAATTCCAAGTTCAAGATCTTTAGTAAATTCAACATCAAACTTCGAATTCAAGGTGAAGAACATAGATTCAAGCTTGTGGTTGATTCTTGCTTTGCTCTTAAGCTCTCCAACATCAATTTCGTGGAAAAGGTGAGATTTTTTATCTAACATCTTGCCTATAACTGTCATTGGACTGTTGGGAATGATTCCCTATCGCATTTGTATGAACATTTGCTTTTGGTTTGGAGTGGATTGGCGAAAAGCCCCAATTTTCAGTGTTTTTGGTGATTTTCTGGCACTAGGTCGTTCTGGAACGTTAGCTCGCATGGCCTTAGGTCGTTTCCGACCTACTATCACTCGGCAAACTTTTAGGTCGCATCGCCTTTAGGTTGCAAGATTCTTAGGTCGCTCGTCCCAGTATAAGTCGTAGGTCGCTTGGCCTATAAGACGATAGGTCGCCTAGTATTTCGTCGCTAGGTCGCATGCCTAGTTAAGATGTTAGGTCGCGTGCCTAGTTAAGCTGTTAGGTCACGAACACTTAGGTCGCCATCTCGCATCGTGTTATAGTTAGGTCACGCCACTTTTAGGTCGCGTCGCCTTTAGGTCGCTCGCCCTTCTTAGATCGCTGGCCTTTACAGCGTTAGGTCGCTGGACCACCTCTTTTAGGTCGCGCCTCTCGTTAGGTCGCTCGACCCAGTTAGGTCATAGGTCGCGAACCTCTTTTAGGTCGCTTGGCCTGCATCTGTTAGGTCGTTAGACCTACTTCTGTTAGGTCATTAGACCTATTGCATCCCTTAGGTCGCTAGACCTGTCTTCCACTTAGGTCGTAGGTCGCATGACCCATTAGGTCTCATGGCCCCTTAGGTCGTTTGGCTTCACGTGGTCGCTTGTCTTCACTAGGTCGAACACCGTAGAAGGGGCGTTGCCCCCGCACCCCCACCTAGGGGGTTGCCACCCCCCTGGACCCCCCTCCGTAGGGGATCTTACCTGAAAAACATTCAACAGAAATTCCTACTTTGATGGTTTTGGGATTGATTTCTTTGGACTTTACTCACGTCTTCGAACGTTAATTTATGTGATTCGATTTGTTTCAACAATCGTTTTGTGACTTGTCACTCTAAAGATATGAAGGTTTTAATACTAGTAGTAAATATCAAAGCTCTTTCATCAAAACGATTTCAACTCTATTTTATTACAAAGCTCTTTTTCCAAAACCGTTTTCCAATCTATTAGTATATACAAGCCTTTACTTCACTCCGATGAGAAATCGAATTAAACGACTTAGTAAAACGAGTGGTATGAAACGCTTGCGTTCACTTCGTCGGTTAGCTCTTGGACTTGTTCGATTGAACCCTTTTGTGACAATTTTCTAGTGAAGATCTACAGTTTTTTCGTAAATATTTAAGTTAAGCAAGTGGTTATGGGACATGAAGCTAAACTCATATATTTACTAGCTTGGTGTGATCGACACTTCCTTATGATCATGACGATCATTTTTGTGATTTAGACTAGCGATTGAGCGATGTCTCTTTGTCTGCGAGGGAGACTAGACCCCGCTTTTGTGATGTTTCACCATCACATATATGGGGTAGCACCCCATGGTCTTCGGGCCATTCGTGTGTCAAAGGCCTTCGGGTCATCCGTGTGTTCGAAAAATTAAATGGATAGCTTCCATGAGATAGCTTCTCGTCCGTGTGCTCGGACTTCCCCTTCTTAGTGATTTCTGGATTTCGTGTGTTGATTTCTGGGATTTGTTCTGGATTTCGTGTGTTGATTTCTGGATTTAGTGCTTCACCAATTTTTGTGGTTTTCATTGATATGCTTTATCAATTTTTGTGCATTGGTGAATTCGTGTCATTATATTTTTATGTGTTTGGATCTTTGAGAAGATTCTTGTGATATTGATTGATCCCTTGTTGATTATCATTTACATACTTATAGTAGTATGCCATTATGGTTATTATATGTTTATGCCATACCCCTTATTCTATATCATGTCATCTGATATTTATAGTTCGACTGATCCGTTTATTATTTTCTTATAAATAATACTCGGGTCAGACCGAGATGTTATAGGTGCTTCTGCTTGACTTCTCTTTTGGATTATTCTGACTTTTGGCTAACTACTTAGATTAGTAGTTTTTGGTTGTACACATTTGAGATATAGACTCTATGTTGTGTATTTATTCTTTTGTATAGCACGTGTTGCTATTCTTTTGTATTATCGTGGATCTTTCTGACCACTACTCTGATGTACACTTTCATGTGTTATATATATATATTCATATCTTCTTCCATCTTTGTGATATGGATGTCTGTGACTGGTTTATGTTATGATTATTTCTATGTTTGTTTCCGAAGATTATATAAATAGCCACTGTGTGATAGCTTTGAGTTTGTATCGGTATGTCGGATTTCCTCCTTAAATGATAAGCATTCTATTCTATCTGACATATCGGTGCTCGCACAAAGAAGTTACATGGATGGTCGCTCCTCCACAGCCTTATTCTCTGTGCTAATTGACAGCACTACATCGTAGTGTTCTTGGTTAGCGTGGGTATAGAGGTGGGGCGTCACACCCAAGTTAGGAATGAAATTAATATCAATTATTAATTGTTGTATATACCTATTATATGCATATGTGTGTATGTTAGAGACAGCCGGGAAGCTAGTTCCCTATGAAATGACACTAGGACGTTGCAGTGAATGGGGGGTTGATTATTCGACTAGGGGCGATTTTTATCTCAAATGGACCTCACGGGAGGTTCTACTGTGGACACACATCACTGATTGATGCCTAATGAAGTGTGTGGGCTTGGCACAATGAGAATCCTAGTATGCAAGGATACTGGCGCGATGTGATACAGTTTAGATGGTGGATCCCGAGAAATGCAATAAGAGGCATACACTACGGTCGAGAGGCGGACATGGATGTAGACGATGAGACACACCGACGAATCTGCATTACGGGCACCCCCTCGGTGCGTAGTTGGGTTACGTGTAGTCATAGTAGTGGGAATTTATTTTCATAGTAGCTCTAGTGCGGTGTTAGTAGTGGAAATATATTTTCATAGTAGCCTTGTGGCGGTGTTTCCATATTTAATAGCCAATGGGGCAGTATTTCATTAGCCTTGTGGCAGTGTCTCCGTATTTAGAGCCTAGGGAATGGTGTTTCCATGTTTAGTAGCCTAGTAGCAGTGTTTACATATTGGGTTGCTCTAGGAGCGGTGGTCGATTATTTGTTATTGATGTTTGATCCGTAGTTCGATCCTTGTAGTAACGTAAACATTGTAATAGTGTATGTTTGTGTGTGATGAATAAAAACCCTTAAGTAAAAGATCCTAGGAATACACGGACACTCGTAGGACATCCTATGACACGTAGAGTAGAATTAAAGTCTACCGCACATGATCATCATATATTAAACCTCTACTCATTCACCAGACTTTTGTCCGACCCCCTCCTTTCCTTTTATTTTCCCTACCACATAACGACAAGCTAGTGGTTGATTGGGCATAGTACATGGAGAAAGGAGCTACACGTTGGAGTTATTTATTGTATTAAAAGTCTGTAAAACTTATATTATATTTTGGAAAAGTGTATATGGCAATTAAGTACTTTAGAGACTATTTTTTAAAATGTCTATTTTTCAGTACTTATATTTTATTTCCTTTCATTGTGAGATCTGAAAGTGAAAAATGTCTTAGAATTTATCCTTATAATTATGCTATGCATTGTTTTAAAAACCTAACGGCTCGTATTTCTTGGCACGATGCGAGTTCGAAAGTCACTCTGAATTTTGGATCGGTGTGTCAGAAAGTGCGGGTTGTTACAGGCTTAGTCCATAATTTCAAAACAATTGTAAATTTTATGTTAATGCTGTATTTTCTAATACATCATTTTGTTATGAAAAAAATACCATTATTATAGTTTTATCTTATAAAGAATATTCCCAATATTCATATTGAAATAAAATTATGTCTATTTTTACGTCAACAC
The DNA here is from genome assembly GCA_030737815.1 of Allium fistulosum. Taxonomy (NCBI): domain Eukaryota; kingdom Viridiplantae; phylum Streptophyta; class Magnoliopsida; order Asparagales; family Amaryllidaceae; genus Allium; species Allium fistulosum. Next base: position 1,461,186,620 of record CM060903.1, read on the forward strand.
TGAAAAACAATCTTATTTCATAAATAGCGTTTGGTATGCTTTACGAAAACAATTTCGTAATTTTATGCTATTGCCAAAAGTTCTATATGGTATACTTCCAATTTTTCCACCATTATTATAATAGCATATGAAATACGAAGCTCTATTCAACCACTAATATGGGCTATTTATTTCATTTGCAGTAACTAGTTTACAATTGAGAGTTTCGAGATCAAATATCTTAAACTCTAGGAAATAAATCTCACATAAAACAATTTTATATGTGACAATACTTTTGGAATATATATCATATTTCTTATTTCTTGTTAAGTATCTATAATTATTTTGTACAATTCTCGGTTCTAATATCTCTTCATGAAGTAGAGGTGACCATTCACTCTCTCCATCCCAACGTTACCTTAATTTACATCCACCCTCATACATTCACTTTTCTTTCCAAGTAGTCGAACGGTTCAATACCCTTACTATAGGATCATAACGAACTCTTCAAAAAATGCATTCGGTTATCTTTAACATTTTAAAGGTATCGAATAAGTTTTATTTTACGTAAACTTATCAAGCTGAATTTTAATGATCGAATTATTAGCTCCATCTTGTAACACTTGGTCTAGTGTTACATCTAATGTAACAAGATCCTTTACTATAATAAATCATATTGAATACACTATCTGGCATTATGGTTTATTTACTCACTTCGAATGAACTGAATTCATCGAGGATTCGTATGTTATAACTTGTGACCGATCACCATATAACATTTATATTTGATTAAGTATGGATCAAATATCCATATATATTTGTATTTTTTAGAGTTTGAACTTGATAGAAGACAGTGCATAGCCTAAGGAAAATAAACACATAAGTGACCGTGTTATGAACGTATTTAGTAGCCATATAATTAGCTCTTGCATGGGTCTTGATTTCACAATATGCAAAAAAATTCGGTAAGTATATGTTATATTTTTATTTGTCAATATTAATTCAGTTCATTTGTATATTTTAATTTCTAAACATTTTATCGAATGCACAAAATTTATCGATGTAGATTAGTTTAATTTGTACGTAGCAGATTTTTTCAAAATATTAGAAAGACTAACTGTTACCATTCATTTTTCTAAAATGGCTCCCACTAGACTTTTATGTTTCTCAAAACCCTAAGATGAAACATAAAAGTTTCTCGACTTCTCTAGTGCGTCTTAGGACTAATATGCCTTGGGAATCCGACCTTGAGGAAAGCATAACAATACGATGGATAGCTCCTTATCGGTTGTATCACATACAACTCTTAACCTTGTGGTCCTAATCTCATCTTTACCTTGAGGAGAGCTCAACAAATAAAGAGATATTATTCACTCGTGCCAACCGACGGTCAAAGTATAATGCACATACCTTAAGAAAAGCTCAACAAATGTTTGCATGTATCTTACCTCGTCAGCTACTCATCATATCCCTAGCTTGTGGAAAGCTCAACAGCTAAGGAGTATGCACATAATCTATTAATATATAAATGGTAGAGAAAAATAATTGCATTAAATATTCATAATCTTTAATATATTTAATTGAGTGATATTGACTTATCTAATAATGTATTTTTAATTAAATATCCTCGTGATTCAAGTGTCGGATACAGTTGAAATCACGGTGTATGTACTATACTTATGTATTTATTCCTTAAATCTAATTGGGGTTTCTTATTGTTCCACCTTTTATTATACATTCATATTATATAAGTTTAATGTTTGTATAACATTTTATAATTTAATTAACTTATATAATAATCTCACGTATAATTTTATATTAATTTTATTAATTAAATCTTAATTAATTAATTAACGTTATAATTAATTTTGTTTTATTCGTTTAAATTAAATTGAGTATGTATACTATAACATTTATAATTACACACACACACATATATATTAATATATGTATTATATTATTTATTAATTAACTTTTAATTAATTTTTTTAATTAATTATAAATTTATTTCGAAATTATACACACACACATTACCTAAAACATTTTAAGATAATGTCACATATATCAATATATATATCTATGTGTGTGTGTTTTTTTTAAATTAATTAGGTAACTGATTAATTAAATTATTTATATATTTAATCTAATTAATTATTATTAATTTTTGAAAATAATTATTTAATTTTCAAAAGAATTTTGAAAATCATTTTATAACATTTATAAATCGTTACTTATTTTAAATTTAACCTTTTAAATTTATAATTTAAAAACATATTTTGAAAATTATCCCAAGCTCCAAATCAGTTTGGACCTTTATATTGAGGATAACCTTTGGGCTTATCCCATCCTTTTGGGTCATGCCACTAGCCAAGTAGGGCATAATACTTGATTGTCCAAACTCAACCTTAGAGGCTACTTTTCTAGACACCATACAAAATGGTATGCTTTAATAAGTTAGCCCTAATAGTGTTAAATTAGACCGTATAGGCTATTGAGCTTCGATACCATTGTTGGATCTAGATTATCACACAAGTTAAATTAGTTAATTTTAATTTTTTTACCATTTGGATCTTATTGGGCCCATGAGTTTAAATTGATGAAAGAATCTTCAAATTTATAATAAAAAATATATTTTATATTAGTATTTATTAATTAGTATTAAGTAGTATTTTTAACTAAGTAGTATTTTCAATTTTATTTAGATCTAATATAAATAAATTTTAAATAAAATCATTATTTTATATAATTGATTAATAAAAGAATACACTGGTATGTATGTGCACGTGCAACATAAAATGTGTATATGGTTTAACATACCCGGCCGTATCTAGGTGTTGGGATTTGTACTACAACAGACACATTTGCCCCTTCATATACAGATTTGCTGTCAATTATATTATATTAATATATAATAAAACATACTAATATTTATATATATTCACATAAAACTATAATAGCAACTATATATATATACACACATATTCATATACAAAATAATTATTTATAAATTTGAATATAAACAATTTAAAGTTTAAAATTTAAATCTTTTAAAATACAAAATTTGAAACTAGATCAAGATTTAAATATCTTTAAAAATTCGAATTCAAATTTTGAATTTACAAATAAGTTATAAAATCATGTTTTTATAAACATATTAAAAAAATTCTAATTAGATAATTTATAAATATATATTTCAAATTACATAAATTTAATATCATATATATTTATATATTTTGAACGGTATATATATATATATAATATTATATATATATATAATATTATATATATATATATATATTATTTTCAACTATGTATTAGTTTTGAGAATTTTCGTTATTATATATATAATAAATCCATGTGGATTTATTGTAAGTTTTTTAATTTGAAATTTCCGTATGAAAAAATTGTTTTTTTCTTTCATTTCCGTATAGAGCTATATATTATTAAATATATGTATATTTATCTTTGTTCATATTATTAAACTATATGTAATATTAACAAATTATAATTTAAAGTTTTAAATTAATAAATATTAATTTATATATTTTAAATAATATAATATATACATAAAAATGTTTTTTAATTCATGTACATTCGAAATGCCATGTAAAATATTTATTAATATCAATTTATAAACATATATATGTGTGTGTATCAAGGTTTTAAATCTCGGATTTTGGTCACGTCTCGTCTCGAAGAATTTGGATAGCTTATCTCGTATCGGGTGAGATCTCGAACGAGATGAGTGCATCTCGGTCGTCCATCTCGGATTTACATCTCGGTTTCTAAAATTCATTTCGGAGTTATATCGGAGTATATGTCATGTCGAAAATTAGTTTTCATACACCTAAATTTATAATACTAGTCACTACCTTAAGGAAAACACTATGCACTTACCTTGAATATATCACACGCTTATCATTAGTAATTTATATGGAAAAATATCACTTGTATCATGTAAAATAAACAAATAACTAGATTTCATGAATAATGTTCAATATAATATCATATGAGATAAAGTAGACAAGAAACAAACCATAACATATGCACCTTTACTTTGTTTGATCATTCACTTAACTTTCCTACATAATATAATGTCTCATTTCTACCTTTTATGATTTATAGTGCTGCAAGGGAAATCTTAATTTTATAATTTCAAATACAAAAGTCTACAAGTAGAATTAAGATATTCTATGTCTGGTTATAGTATTTAATTATTAGCAAACAAAATCTCATTAAGCAACTAATAGCATAGATATTTCAAACAAACGTAGAAAATAGCATACATAGTACAAACAATTTCAAACATTTAGTAATATTATAAGAAAAGCAAAAAAATGATGTACGAATGAACATGTAATCATCAAATGAAATTAATAGATGAAAGAGAATTCCTTTATTGCTTAAAAATATGCCTTGAGGAAAAAAATTATAGCAGCAAAGACTAAATGAAATCAAATTGGGAATCCATTTAGAACATAAAGTTAAATAAGTGAAGCCCAAAATTTATAGCCGCAAAAAAAATCGGGTTAGGAAAAAAACTCGAGAAAGTGTCGAAAAAAGAAAAATGAAATCGGATGTAAATTAATTTGGATCAGAAACCTTAATGAAAATCATAAAGTGAAATACTTACCATAATCGATGTAGATTTTATCATCTTCTTACACTCGTCAAAGACGAAGATTAAATGAGATTTATATAAGAAATAAGGGTTAAAAAAATTACAATTATGAAGGCTTAAATTAAGGTAAAGGATGAGCTAGACCAATACGGAAAAAGAGTTGATTTTTTCCAAAATTCAAAAATTCGGCCGATATCTCGCTGCTAAATCTCGTCCGAGATACTGAAATCTCGTCCGAGATTTGGGTCAGACGAGATTCAAACGAAATTAGTTGTTTCGAATCGTCCAGGCTTGAAAACGAGATCTCGGCCGAGATGAGCGAGATTTAAAACCTTGGTGTGTATATAGATATATACTTGTTTAAAAATTCAATTTTTAATTCAAAAGGATTTTTTTAACTAAGTTTAAATGCGAATTTTTTGAATATGGCCAGAAGTAGAATGAACGTCTATATACAAACTTTTTATATGACAGTTTTACATATATATAAATCGACAACAAATACATATAACGATTTGTGATATAATCTAACCTATATAATATAGTAGCATGATGATTTACATATATTAATTCATATGAAATAAATATTACCTCAGCTATGGTATATTTGTAGCACCTTGAATGCTAAATCAAACCACTTCTTAAATCTTATTCAGTCTCTTTTAAAAGTGCTACCAATCGAAGAGATTTGCGCATCTTTTGATATAGTTTGATTTAACTTTGTATTTGGTTTGAAAAGATAAAGCGAACTGCCTATGATGCTTGTGGCCTAAAGGGTAGAATGAGCTAGAGAGAGTGGCATCAAAATAGTAGGGGTAGTGGGTTTAAATATGAGAAGAAAGAGAGAGGGAAAAGGAATCTAGATCCTTTCTTTTCTTTACCATTTCAAACCCAAAATATCAAACATATCAACCCCATAATCCCCTATCTATGGGTGGCTATTACACTAGGAAAATGGGCCTAGTTGCACTTTCAACCCATCAATAAATTCACATTTCAAATCAAATTCAAATGCACATCGATATCGTATATCAATATTTGTGTATATAACTTTTATATATGCATTATTTTCAATAATAATCAAAATAAATCAAACAAAAATTTATAATTAATATTTCATAAATGTTAATTGACTTGATTAATTTATAACAATTATAATTTAATTAAATCATGTGGTATTTGTAGGATTCAACATTGCGGTTATGTAACTCTTAAGTGTAAATTCAATCAGTGATTAATATGAAATAATTCAAATATTAACGTTCACACATCACTTTAGCAAGCAGTTTGATAATTTGGCCGAATTTATTGTTTATACGGTTTCGTTAAAATCCAATTTTACTACTTAAGCGGCCCCCAGTTGTGACAATCATTTACATTAATTATTTTTGTCAAAACCGCGTCGTATTAGGACTTATGGAATTTGGTATTGGTCAAAATTCCAGTATCATTCACATTCAACTTGTATAGTCTAAATACAAAGTCTTTGGTTCAATAATAACAATTATTATTAACCGAACTGTTCTGGTTAGAGATTTTGACTTTGAGTTGACTACGGTTGACCATGATACTAACCTCATATAACTGAGGAGGCAAATTCTATACTTCGACTCAGACTCAACTATAATCATTTGATGGACGTCGTGTCACGACTTAACTGTAATCAAAGTGGAGTGTCCACATTGAAGTTTAACAGTATTCTCAAGTTGAGAGAACTATGTAATATTATCACTTTAATATTTTTTGTTTGACCTTAGTTATATTAACCAACAGAAAACTACCAAGCGGATCATTTCATAGTTATCCAATAACTACCAGGACGTAACCCCTTGGTGCACCTAGTAGCCATGGGTAATACATCGCTCATCATTTGGAGAGTGTTACGTACTCTAATCCCAACAGATGTATCAATAACCATCTCGATAAATCTCAACTAGGAATATTTAAAATAATATGTTTATTTTTATTGTGATAAATTTCTCATTGTTACGACACATTGTAATTACAATCATAAAACATATCGTTTAATATACTTAAATTAAATAAGTAATTAATATTACACATTATATCGAGTAATATAAAGCCTTCGCCAGTGCCTCCTCCTCTATAGAATAGATTCCTTCTTTGGTTTGATGAAGGTATTTGTTCCTTGCATCTTTACTCATTCCAGCAATATAAAGCCCACCAAGAATCACCTCGATATGATTAATTAGTGGTACGAACTCCAATGGGGGTTCGTTGTCCAAAAAATTTGCATTATTAGACGGAGGCCTCTCGTTGTTATTAAGATATGGGAATTTCTTATTTCCCTTAATAAACCCTTTGAGAGCTCCTCTCAAAATTATATTTTCAATGATTCCGGTTAAGACTCGACAATCGTCCGTCTTGTGTCCATTTACTTATGAAGTACATAACAATCACCTTCTTTGTTTGGCTTTGGGTTAGTTTTGGCTTTTTCTGGTATTGAATATTCCATTTCATCTTTTGTCACAACAAAAATATATAAGATGTGCTGGTTAGGTCAACATAGTTGGCCCTTGGTATTCCATCCCATTTCCCTCTTTTATTCCGAGCCAAGAATCGAAATCTTTCCCCCTTCTCTTTTCCTTTGTTATTGTTGGAACCGGGCCAATCGGAAGAGGAGGTAAATATGTAGATTTCAATAAAAATTCTATTTTTGATCTACTGGGCCTATGAAGTCTAAAAGATTATTAAATCCAATCTAATAAGTTTTAAATAAAATCATATTTGATTTAATTTGGTTAGAAGGAAGTTTAAATTTAAATTTAAGTTTGTATGTATTATAATGAATGTTTCAAATCCATTCATATGTGTGAAGTGTAAGTGCAACATGTAAGCAGTGTATATTTGTGTAAGCAAACATGTAACATTTATAAAGAAGAAACCTTTTGTTTCTTTCTCTTAACATATATAGTTAGTTAAAGGAAGATGATGCTATAAATGTAGAGGGGGAAACCTTTCGTTTCTCTCTCTCTCTCTCTTTAATTAGATTAAATGGCATACTAAATGACATTTATAACTGAGTTTACACATGCCTTTGTTGTTTGAGTTTTTGACTAATAGAATATACATGTATAACAATAGTTAAGTTTACATATATACATGTTAAAATAAGGTTCCCTATATTAATGTTTTTCAAATCAAGAATTAACAATTATAACAATGGTTTCAATTAAGGAGAAGTTTGGAAATAAAATTTACAGTTTCACATAAAAGTCCATTTTGATTTAAGTTAAAATAATATAAACACATGTATATCTATATGTATAGATAACTACAAGTTATGTATTAAGTTTAAGCAATTTAAATAACATACATGTTTAAATTTAATGCTAACAAAATTTAGTTTAATCTCTTAACTTAGGTAGGAACTAAAAGTATATAGTTTTACATAAAAGACCACTTATGAATTCTTGAACCAAAGAAAACTTTTACTTTTATGAATATACTAACCAAAAGAAATCATTTTCTAGAAAGTAAACCAATTTTCAATGTAATTTTAAACAACCAACGAATATAGTTTACTTATGTTTATGTATACAAATGTTAAAAATTTATATGCAACATAATAAAATAGTTTTACACTTGTTTTCAATTCTAAAACAATGACAAAAGTAGTCGGACAGCTTGGACATATACAAATTCACTGCATGAGAATTTAGATCTAACTGTACAAACATATGGATAAACAATAAAATGAGATAAATGATTTGAAATATGTCAGTCACAGTAAACAAATAGTTAACGGAGATGTAGAACAAGGGGAGATCCAAATAAAATCTACAAATGATCATATAATTAATTGAGATGCACCAAAAAGAGATCCGAGTTATATTACAAGATAAATACGCAAAATAGAAGAGATGTAACATGAGTATAATCTAAACCATCCTAGCATGATGAGTATACAATTAAATAAAATTTCTAAAAATGAAGTCAATGATTTGCACCTTGAATGATGAATAAAACTTGATTCGTTTGAATCGGCCTCTAGATTTTGTAAGGATCTAGAGACAAGAATCACTTTAAATTTATTTGTTTTTGGGAATTTCGTGGCTTGAAAGCCATGGAAATTTTGACCAAAATATAAAGGAAGAGGGCAAGAGGAAACGAAATGTCCGGGAGTCTCTCATGAAATGAATAAAGAATAATCTATTTTAAAGGGAATATTGAAACCTTTGAGTTCCTTCCTTTGAAACTCTCTCTGTGTAATTCTTAATTAAATCTCGTTAAGGCTAACTCTATTCATACACCTGTAATATCTTATTATACACCAAAATATATAATAGACTAGCATACCAAAAATAACTTCACATACACCATAGCTTTTATAAAATTACCCTTTTTGACATCTTCATCATCTTCCCTCTTTAAGCCTTAAAACTCATTTACACAAAATTAATAATTTATAACAGTAAATTTAATTCAAATTCAACAAAATAAACTTTGATTTTTATCACTAATATTGTAAATTATTTAATTATTTTTTTGAAAATTCTTAATTTCATCAAAATCAACTCTAATTTTATAAGAATTTTTTTAAACGTTTGTGAATTAGAGTGGTTAGTTATGAAAGTTGTCCTAATTTATATTTTAGGTTTCATCAACTTCATCAAAATTGTATACAAGTAATTAAATATAATTGATTTTAATGTTTTAATTAGACGTGTTATATGAAAAAGACTAAATATGCAACCGAGAATAAGGGTAACATAGTCATAGGTTTCTTAGTAAAATAATGGTGTATGTTAGATGATTTTTGGTGTACGAATAGAATTTTCCTCTCATTAAATCCTCTTTTTCTCTACATATATGGATGGCCATGGATGATCCATATGGTCCATCAAAATTTCCAAAATCTCATTAGTGTTAATTCCATTTCAATCTAATTAAACGTAGTGTCGATATCATATATCGCCGCAGCGTTTAAAACTTTCACATATGCATTTTATTTAATACCATTGGCATTCAAACATCAACCAAAATTTAATAATAATTAATATTTTACAAATATTAATTAATTTAACCAGTTTAAAAAATACACTTAATGTTTATTTTATTGTGGAAATTAGCCACAAGGGCCTCTTTAGCAAGTGGAATTAGTTTCTAGGACACATAACAGAAATAATTACTTTCAAGGACAAAACGTAAAATAATTAGTTTCTAGGGCCTAAAAACCTATGAAATTATGTCCTTGAAAGTAATTGGACTGCTGACTTTGTCCTTGAAAGTATTTATTCTGCTGATTTTGGCCTTGAAAGTAATTTCTTTGAATGTGTGTCCTAGAAACTAATTGGACTGCAAAGTTTGTCCTTCTGGTGAAATGCCCCATATTAAACACTAATGGTATGTAAACAGATTAAATACAATTTAATATTTAACATTTCATAAATATTGATTAATTTTCAACTATTATAAGTTAATTAAATGAGGGAATTAGGCACAAGGACAAACTTTGAAAAAAATTTAGGCTCAAGGACACAAAGTTTTATTTTTGGGCTGAAGGACAAACTTTGAAAGAAAATTAGGCCGAAGGAAAATGCTAAATACAGTTAGCATTTTGTACAGTGCAAACATTGTACAAAATGCTAATTATAACTAGCATTATATCCAGTTTTACATTGTACAAAATGCTAGTTGTATTAGCATTGTCCTTCAGTCTAATTATCTTTCAAAGTTTGTCCTTCAGCCTAAAAATAAAACTTGTTGTCCTTCAGCCAAAAATTTTATGAAAATTTGTCCTTGTACCTATTTTCCACTTAATTAAATTGTGTGGTTCATTTGTAATATTCATCATTTTAATTGTGCGACTCAAATGTGTAAATTTAGTTAGCGATTAACATCGAAAAATTCGAATATTAACGTTTACACGTTATCTTAGCAAATGCTGTTACATTTTGTTTGAATTTATCGCTTACATATCTTTTGTAAAATCCGATTTGACTTATTATACACAGTGCATAATAGTGATGACCATTTATGTCGGTTCTTTTCATCAAAAACTATATCATATTAGGACCTAAGAAATTTGGTTTTGGTCAAAATTTCAACATTGTTCACATTCAACTTTGTAAGTACAAACACAAATTTTTTGATTCAATAATAATAATTATTATAAACTGTACTGCTCTAACTAGAAACTTTGACTTTAAGTTGACTCCATTGTCCTCTTCCCTTTCATATTTATCGTGTCTTTTACCAATTTATAGCTAAGTCTTTCATATATGCCTCATCATCTTTGTAATCCCTCCTTTTTGGCTTGTATACTTTATGAGAAGATGAGCTTGTGGATTGCACAAGTAGAGACCCTTGTGGTCTCTTTAGCTCTTTGTTTATTCTCAAGTTTGATCGATTGTTATTTTCTACTTCTTTTCTCAAGTTTGATTAGGGCTTATTGTAAGCTTTTGCCAATTTGACAGCTTCGACATCGTCTTTTCTCTTTAATTCCATGATACTCTTCCTAAGATGCTTACTCTTCGAATGCGATGCATTGGTGATTCAACCTCCTACCCTTCATCATTTTTTTGTCTTTTTGGTTGTCCTAATTGACTTTTGAAATACAAGCATCTCGATCAATTTCATGCATTGACCGAAGTTGTTTTGCCAGGCTTTCATGTTAGCACTCACATTTGTCATTTTACCAGGAATTAAAGCTTATCCAGCCTCTACCTTCCTAATATTTAATTTAGGTGTTACTTTCTCCTCAAGGTTGACGTAGTATAATATTATATTAATTTATATAAACACACACAGACTTTCTAAAACAAGAGTAATATTTGGTGTCCAATATTATGTCAATGGTCAGTTCAAACTTGAACCACTCTGACCCTTTCCTCCATTGCTTGAGCTTGATTGATGCTGCCAAGCGTGTGTTGGATCGACCTCAGCTTCTCGTCGAGTCCTCATGGAATGATTGAACAAACCCGTGAGCTTAGTTTATGAGGTAGTTGTACATAGTTGGGAAGTTGAATATGGGATGCAGCCTTTTGATACCAGCTCACCATTTTCTACTGTCACCAGCTGCAAGCATAAATTCAGCACATTTATCTACTCAAAAGAAATTAAGAAATTTATCATTATATGTAATGCAACTTTTGTTCGTGTTCAACAGATGTGTACCGAGACCAAATGCTAAATGTAGTTTTATCTAAACTGCGGTCCGATGGCACAATTACCCAACAATCTATTTGTAAATGGAATGCTCACCGCTTTACAATTGGTTGATTAATAGGCTCTTCTCCCTTTTCTTGCCCATCTCAATTCCAAAGGAGGATTCCGACTTTGAAGTATCCTCTTCAGTGTCATCTGTCCCATGCATTTTTTTTAATTTGTCACAAAGAATAAAATAAATGAATATAATAATTCGTAGCATATTTGCTGGCTTAGGAATTAGAAACTACAAATGAGTTCAATTTAGGCCTGTCAAACGGGTTGGGTTGGGTCAAAATGGGTTGGGTCGAGTTTGATCCAACCCATTTATGATCCATTTTTTTTATCCATTTATGACCCAACTCATTTATGATCCAACCCACTTAATAAGCGGGTTATCCATTTAACCCATTTAAATATTTAAACTTAATTTTACTAATAAAAAACAAATAAATATAAAATAATTCTAATTCTAATTTTTATGTTTTGAGTTCCGATAAAATTTTAAAATTCTATTTTCATCAAAATTCAAATCCAGTGATGCAGTAGCTTATTATTTTCTAAGTACAACTGTCAGTCCCCTTGAAGAACTACAGTGTGCGTTCACATGATAAAGTATCCGAGTGTTCCATACTGTCTGTAATTTAGGTGGGAGTTAATCAGTCAAAGTCCCACCTGATTCTGGTTAGAACGAAGGAGTTATTGTAGTTTGAAAAAAAAAATAGCGGCTTCTGCACGAGGCGGAGTTCAAATACGTGGATGTGGTAGCATGTTATTTTCTAAGTACAACTTTCAGTTCCCTTGGAGAACTACAGTGTGCGTTCACACGATGAAGTATCCGAGTGTTCCATACTGTCCGTAATTTAGGTGGGAGTCAATCGGTCGAAATCTTGCTTGATTCCGAGTTAGAACGAAGGAGTTATTGCAGTCCGAACAAAAAAAATAGCGGCTTCTGCACTAGGCGGAGTTCAAATATGGGGATGTTGTAGCCTATTATTTTCTAAGTACAACTGTCAGTCCCCATGGAGAACTACAGTGTGCGTTCACACGATGAAGTATCCGAGTGTTCCACACTGTCCGTAATTTAGGTGGGAGTTAACCGGTCGAAATCTCGCCTGATTCCGAGTTAGTACGAAGAAGTTATTGCAGTCCGAACAAAAAAAAACAGCTTCTGCACTAGGCGGAGTTCAAATATGGAGATGTGGTAGTCTATTATTTTCCAAGTACAACTGTCAGTCCCCTTGGAGAACTACAGTGTGCGTTCACACGATGAAGTATCCGAGTGTTCCATACTGTCCGTAATTTAGGTGGGAGTTCATCGGTCGAAGTCTCGCCTGATTCCAAGTTAAAACGAAGGAGTTATTGCAGTCTGAACAAAAAAAATAACGGCTACCGCACTATGCGGAATTCAAATATGGAGATGCGGTAGCATGTTATTTTCTAAGTACAACTGTCAGTCTCTATGAAAAACTACAATATATGTTCAAAATTCTTATTTTTCAAATTTATATTAAAATTTAATGTTGTTAATAAATGGATAAATGAGTTACCCATTTAAAACCCTTTTGAAAATGGGTCAACCCAACCCATAACCCATTTAATAATATTCATAAATGGGTTGACCCATGTTTGCGCCAAAATTGGTCACAAACCCCGAATGTTGTGAAAGCACCAGTATATGAATATAAATCAACAATATTCGCACACAAATCTCAAATCTAAGCAAACAGGGTATCACAATTCAGAAATAATGAACAGAAACACGAGATTTATAGTGGTTCGGCGATCTTGCCTACGTCCACTCTGAAGTTGATGATTTTATTGATGTTTACTTGATGATTACAATTTCTTCTGAGATAGTACAACTGATTATATGATTACAATCTGAATCTAAGGAAGCAGTGGTGTTCTGGAGTAAATCTGGCAGAATCTGGGCGCTCTTTAGTACTTAGAATTCTCCGACCTCTTTTCTGAATGACTAGGGGCTCTATTTATAGGTGTAGGAGGCTGATATTTCGCCTAAAATGAGGGGAGACCAGTTCTGGTACGTCAGGGGGCCCACATGGCCGAAATCTGGAGATCCGGGCCCACTTTGGGATCGATTCGACCCTTGGTTCGAATCGATCAAGAAATCATCCGATCGAGCTGAAATTTGGAGTGAACATTCTTCATCATGTGCTTAAGCTTCTGTGAAAATTTCATGGCATTTGGACTTGTGGATCTCAAGTTATGGTTGATTCAAGGTTGGATGCTCAGCTGAAACTTCTCTTCGAATCGAATCCATTCGACCCGGTTCCTTCGAATCGATTGCATCGAATCGATGGTGGAGCGTGCTTTGGTGATGACGTGGAGCGTGAACTTCGTATCGATCCGCTTTTATCGCCAGTTTGATCGAGTCGTCTTGAAGACTCTTCTGCTTTGACTCAATGGATTCGAAGACATCATTAATCCTTCGATTCGAATGACGTTTCGCTCGAATCGATAGCGACATGCTTCGATCGATTCGAAGTTAACCGTAGTTAGATGGATTCGAAGGAATACATCTGTGTATGGATTCGAAGCAGGGCGTCTCGTTGGATTCGAAGTAGGATATCTCCATAGATTCGAACTAAGGATAACTTGAAGGAAACGAATGTGGATTCGGGGAATGGATACGAAACCTGACCATCTGATGGATTCGAAGCTAGGCCTAGTGGGATGGATTCGAACCATGGGCTGGCTCGATGGAGTCGAAGCAAAGGTGTTTCTCATGGATTCGACCATGCTGAGGTGATGCCGGTCTGATGGATGCGTGTTTCATGGATTCGAACATAGGTTTCGCCTATGGATTCAAACTAAGGACTGTCTACTCCATTCTTCGTTGGTGATATCTTGAGCATACGAACTCGGATCGCCTCGAAATTTGGAATGTTGGTTTATACAACTTTGCTTGACGTGTCTTATCAATTGTAGCCCGATCCGGACTCGGACAAAATTCATTGATATCCATGGTGAATCAGTGCATAACGAACTTTTACGACGAACTGTCTTTAGTTTTCCAGTCAACTTTTTGGTGTCATGGCCTTGCCAAAAGGCGGGATAACATTTGCCCCCCAAAACATGCCTTGCGATAGGAAGGTGTGTTTTGTAGTTTCATAAGTTGGATGTTCATATCCTGCTGATGACCTGCAAAGACATTGATAGTTTTATTTGACCTTAAATGACGACCGTTCGCGATCTAGCCATTTTGAGGTGGAATGCGACCGTTCGCGATCTAGTATTTTTTGTACGGCCCCAAATGACGACCGTTCGTGATCAAGCCATTTGAGGTGAGGGGTGCCGTTCGAGGCGAGTTGTGATCGTTCGTGGTCGAGTGCCGTTCGTGGCGAAGCGTGATCGTTCGCGATCGAATTGTGACCGTTCGCGGTCGGGTGCCGTTTGTGGCGAAGTATGATCGTTCGCGATCGAATTGTGACCGTTCGCGGTCGGGTGCCGTTCGTGGCGAAGTGTGATCGTTCGCGATCGAATTGTGACCGTTCGCGGTCGGGTGCCGTTCGTGGCGAAGTGTGATCGTTCGCGATCGAATTGTGACCGTTCGCGGTCGGGTGCCGTTCGTGGCGAAGTGTGATCGTTCGCGATCGAATTGTGACCGTTCGCGGTCGGGTGCCGTTCGTGGCGATTTGAGTGTGCCCGGGGAGGGGCTTAGTATCATCAATACCAGGTTTCACGTTCGGGTGAATTCCCGGATTGTTTGTTGCAACGGTTTGTCGCCATCTCAGAGCATGCCTAGGGACCGTTCGCGATCTCGTACATGTGTAAGTGACTTAGCCGTTATGAAATCACAAGTAGCAATTTTTTCATTGAGAATAAGTTTCTAGCAGAAATGTTAAACAAAATCAAGTTCAAATGTTCAAATCAAGACGAAACAAAAACAAAGCAAGGATGTCAAAGTGTAAACACCCACAACGATAGGGTTAATAGTCATTCAGAGCATGCCTATGGACCGCTCGTGATCTTGCACATGTGTAAATGACTTACCCGGGTTGGTGAGAGGTTTACGACTTGTTCATCGTTATTTAAATTAATTGATAATCATACGGTGTCCCGGCTCGGGGGCACCCCTAGCTGATGTAGATGGTGGTCGCTCTGGCTCCACTGCTGGAGCTCGCCTTCTCACATACTGAAGTAGCATACCGTTCCTGATGTGCCCTTCCACCTCATCCTTCAGATGTCTACAGTCGTTAGTGTTATGACCATTCAGTTCGTGGAATAAGCAGTATCTGTCTGATTTCCTCTCGTCAACAGTGGGATCCCTTCGTATTGGCCTACGGTAGGGAACTTGCTCTCGAGTATCTTGGTAGATTCGCTCCAAACTCTCATTCAGCTCTGAATAAGTGGTGAATCGTGGCTCTCTCCGCAGTCGCTTTGACCTGTCACCATTGTCCTCGGCCTTTCGTTTTCCTTTATCCTTGCCTGAATCATTTTCGAGAGGATTTTTGTCTTTAAGTGCATAAACTTCTATTCCCTCTCCTTCTTCTCTTTCAGCATTAGCGTCTTCCAATCGCAAAAACTTTTCTGCCTCGTGATAGAATTCCCCTAGATCCATAGGCGGATCCTTAGTTAATGAATTTTTGAACTCTGTGCCATCAGCTACTCCGGACACAGCTGCCATCATAACCATGGATGGATCTGGCCGATACACCGATGCTGCTGCCGCATTGAATCGCGTCAAGAAATTCCTCAAAGACTCCCCAGCTTTCTGCTTTAGCGTTGCCAAACTCATCACATTCTTGGGTCTCGAAATATGAACTCTGAATTGCCTCATAAATTTCTCAATCAAATCGGTCCATGTCCCAATGGAACCACTCTCTAGCTGTCTGAACCATAAAGCTGCTATGTCTGTCAAATACAATGGGAAGCACCGGGCCATGACTTCCTGTGATGCCCCCAGCACTTCCATGTGCCTTATATACCTCGTTAGATGGACCGCAGGGTCCGTCCTCCCATCATACCCTTCTACTGTTGGTAGTTTGAATTCTGGTGGGTTCCTAGCCAACCTAATCGTAGGAGAAAAGGGACTCTTGTTCACATCTTCAAGATCTCTGTTTACTAATCCTCCTCTCATGGCTCGCCTGACCATCTCTGCCAATCTATCATTGTCTCCAAGCTGTAGTCCTCGTTCATTACCTTCGATCTGCCCCCCGAGTCCGTGTGAGCTTTCGGGTGTTTGCCCCCCTGACTGAGCGTTCATCCCTCTATTGCTGTCAGGTTGCTCGGATGTCCTTGTCTCTCTTCCCGTGTTCGGATCAACATGTCCTAAGTGTGTGCCCCCCAGCTCCGGCGCTGCGTTGGATGGTCCTGCTTCGTTCTGGACTCTGGTTGTTCCTTGATTTTGCGCTCCAAGTTGCCCAATCTGTTGAAGCAGGTTCTGTATCATTTCTTCCTGTCTCTTCATCATTGTCTCCATATCATTCCTGGTTATGAAGACTGACGCTTGGTTTGCTCCTGAGGAAGCCTCTTGACTTCCATCGTGCTGACTTCTCTCAGCTCTTTGCCTTCTACTCGTTTGTCGAGTCATTGTCTTTCAAATTTTCAGATCTCGTGTAGCGGGTGCTAGTCCCTCTCAATGAAAGCACCAAAGTGTTTGCGCCAAAATTGGTCACAAACCCCGAATGTTGTGAAAGCACCAGTATATGAATATAAATCAACAATATTCACACAGAAATCTCAAATCTAAGCAAACAGGGTATCACAATTCAGAAATAATGAACAGAAACACGAGATTTATAGTGGTTCGGCGATCTTGCCTACGTCCACTCTGAAGTTGATGATTTTATTGATGTTTACTTGATGATTACAATTTCTTCTGAGGTAGTACAACTGATTATATGATTACAATCTGAATCTAAGGAAGCAGTGGTGTTCTGGAGTAAATCTGGCAGAATCTGGGCGCTCTTTAGTACTTAGAATTCTCCGACCTCTTTTCTGAATGACTAGGGGCTCTATTTATAGGTGTAGGAGGCTGATATTTCGCCTAAAATGAGGGGAGACCAGTTCTGGTACGTCAGGGGGCCCACATGGCCGAAATCTGGAGATCCGGGCCCACTTTGGGATCGATTCGACCCTTGGTTCGAATCGATCAAGAAATCATCCGATCGAGCTGAAATTTGGAGTGAACATTCTTCATCATGTGCTTAAGCTTCTGTGAAAATTTCATGGCATTTGGACTTGTGGATCTCAAGTTATGGTTGATTCAAGGTTGGATGCTCAGCTGAAACTTCTCTTCGAATCGAATCCATTCGACCCGGTTCCTTCGAATCGATTGCATCGAATCGATGGTGGAGCCTGCTTTGGTGATGACGTGGAGCGTGAACTTCGTATCGATCCGCTTTTATCGCCAGTTTGATCGAGTCGTCTTGAAGACTCTTCTGCTTTGACTCAATGGATTCGAAGACATCATTAATCCTTCGATTCGAATGACGTTTCGCTCGAATCGATAGCGACATGCTTCGATCGATTCGAAGTTAACCGTAGTTAGATGGATTCGAAGGAAGACATCTGTGTATGGATTCGAAGCAGGGCATCTCGTTGGATTCGAAGTAGGATATCTCCATAGATTCGAACTAAGGATAACTTGAAGGAAACGAATGTGGATTCGGGGAATGGATACGAAACCTGACCATCTGATGGATTCGAAGCTAGGCCCAGTGGGACGGATTCGAACCATGGGCTGGCTTGATGGAGTCGAAGCAAAGGTGTTCCTCATGGATTCGACCATGCTGAGGTGATGCCGGTCTGATGGATGCGTGTTTCATGGATTCGAACATAGGTTTCGCCTATGGATTCGAACTAAGGACTGTCTACTCCATTCTTCGTTGGTGATATCTTGAGCATACGAACTCGGATCGCCTCGAAATTTGGAATGTTGGTTTATACAACTTTGCTTGACGTGTCTTATCAATTGTAGCCCGATCCGGACTCGGACAAAATTCATTGATATCCATGGTGAATCAGTGCATAACGAACTTTTACGACGAACTGTCTTTAGTTTTCCAATCAACTTTTTGGTGTCATGGCCTTGCCAAAAGGCGGGATAACAACCCAACCCATTTATAAGTAGGATAAATGAGTTGGGTCATATTTTGATGGGTCTAAAGGTTCTAGGTGAGGCACTTGTGGATTATTTACTGACATTTAAAAGAAAAATATAGGCCATAGAACTATTAAAATTCAAAACTAAAGGATAATATTGGCAACCAACCTAGGTCGACCAGCATATAAAATTTTGGTCATATAGTTATTTATTTGGTTAATTGGCAGTGCCAAAGTGTTTATGTTCTCTAAGTAATTCCATATCTTGCATCATTGTAAAATAAAGTTATAGCTATACGTATGGAACCAAAAAAAAGTTACTTGAAGGTAAATACAGGACAAATTTTTTTTATTAGGCCTGGGAGAAGAACATTTTCATATCACTAAACCCATTAATTTTGCTCCATGTCTTGTCATCTCAAACCAAAACTCTAATGGCACTCATAATATCTTTAATCATCTACTCCTTCCTCTCCCTCTAATCATTAACCTATTATTTCCATACAACTATTTCTATTCTTAAATGGACTATATGTGTCCAAAATTCAACCATAACCTCGAAGTAGTACACCTCAAAAACATTCCTCCTTATCCACCCAACCCATCCAAACCCCATAACTTGTAAATATTGAAATTCAACTCATAACCAAACAACTCATAAATAGTAATGTGGCCACTATGCCGTAGGAAATTGTTACCAAAATAAAGTTAAATAAAGAAAGTCACTTGCTGAGTGATGGCAATTGAAAAGTTGTGATGCATCCTTTTGCAAACACTATGTAGCTAAATTTGCAACTTCACAAAAACCCAATGCAATGTAATCATCTATTGATGATTTAGTCATATACACCATTCTATATTTATCTTTTAGGAATGCCTCTGCCTGCAATATACAATGTGCATGAAAACTGCAGTCATGTGCTAAGGAACTAAACTGGGTATGCACATGCATGTTAATATATACAACTATACAAGTATGGAGCCCGTGCCGATGGCACGGATTGTAATTTTTTTCTTTTATAATTTATGTTATTATATGTTGCATGGACCTAAAGTTTGGTTTGGTGTTAAGAGGTTTTACGCTAAAATACCTTGTGCACTTAAAAATCTCTGCTTTAGCAAAATCCATAAATCTGCAAATTATTCTACACAGCTTCATTGTGTGTAATAATACTCACTTCAAACATGCTGACTTAAAATATCGATATACAAAACAATCAACTGAACATAGGAAAGTAAATATATGGTACATTTACATTTTGACTGTTGTTTTATGTCATACAGTTTACTTCATACTATATATTATGTGGCTAGGAAGGTGCCAAGCTGCCAGCAATAAACAAACTGACTACAACGTAATTTGGCATTGCTGCGCACTGTTAGTTAGACTATTGACTTATTTGGTAAAGCACTTAGATGTATTCTTTTTGTAGGTTGGCTATCCTGTGGCCTATATATTGGATCCATATTGGTTCAGTAACAGTAAAAAAAATACAATTCCTTGTAGTCATCATTGTAAAGTAAATCGAAGACAATTTGCATTTGGTAGCAAAACCATTACAGCTTTCTTAACGTTCATCTGAACCCAACAGTGGTCATGGTCTCACATAAAGCTAGCTACTTCCTTCAAGGCAGTTTGCAGGCTTATGTAGCACTGTTTAAATGCTTATCCTTTGGACTCCTTATCATGGCTTCATGGTTTGTTAGTTTCTCCAGACGTAATTTGCAAGTGTCCACATAAGTGTATCCTCAAACTTCATGAATTTCAATCACTAAAGTTATAATCAAAACGAAAAAAACACATGAAATGATAAAATGAAAATCATAAAGAAATAACTGGAGGAACCATACATAAAAATCAAAGTTATCAAAGGAGCGTAAAGAAAATATTTGTTTTTTTATAGGTTCTTATTCATATTTTTTAAGTAGTTTAAAAACATTGGACATTGAAGTTTCAATAGCAAAACATATACCGTCTCAAAATCTGACCATGTAGAAAACCAACTGAAATTCATTACACAAAATTTGAGTGATAGACAACATTTGCATATTTTATCTTATATTTTATTTGTCAAAGTATATTAGATTTAATCAAATGAAAACTTTTTTTCTGGGATTCAATGACAAATCATATGTAAATTTTATCCTTGTCCTATATGGAAATCCAATTAAGCAGACATGGATTACCAAAGTAGATTGGAAGCATTTGACATCTGAATACACACACCTGCGTGTGTGCACGGGCGGGCATGCGTACATACATATAGATATATACGCATACAAAATACAAAACACACACACACACACACACACATATATATATATATATAAGGCAATTAGCAAGCACAAAACTGATTTGTAATGCATTAAAAATTACAATTTTTGATCTCCTGCAGCTAGTTATTAGTACCTGTTACCATTAATTTTAAATCTTATAGTATCATAGAACTATTAAAAATTATGCAAAGGTTAATGTAAAAAAACATGATATTTGAAATCAAAATATATCGAAACTGGTCTTCTTTGTTATTGTAGCTAAAAAACATACACAAAGTTAGAACATTGGACTTTTCTTCACATAAACATACACTTTTCTAGTAAATGGGAAAAACTTAACGTGTGAAACTTTTGCACTGCAAGTCACTCCTTACTACTTTCAATTCTACCATGGGAAAGTGTTCTACCTCACTTGATGTCAAATTTATCTTCCAATTACAATGGACATTCCAAATACCATTCATAAATATATATTTTTTCAAAATAGGATGGAATATCGTTAAATAACCATTGATAAATACTATGTTCTACGTGAATGTTATTGTAAATAATAGGAATAAAGTGGACAACACTTCTGAGAAAAACACAAAACTACTAAGTTATTCAAGTTGTTAGTCTAATGAAAAATAGGTTAAAAAAGACATTATATTAAAGGCATTAATACTTACAGTAGAATAATATTTCACCAGCTAGTACATGAATAAACAATTAAAATCATCATATGGCACTTATGTGCTAGCATATCTTCAGCCAAACAATATTCAAATCCTATATCAATGATATAAGTACACACGCAATATTTAATCTAACTAATAAATACGAAATTCGAAAATCTAGATCCTCATTCTAGCAGGAGTATGCTGTTCATAAACGGAAAGCATAAACCAAGTAAATGATGCCTAATAGTTTCCTATAATTACAATGTCACCACACAAAAATACAACTGAAATAAACATTATGCAATAATAATTATATTGTATCATAATGACATGCAACAATAATGATAATTATAATGTAGACATACCTAGTGGCTACTGCAAAAGTAAGTAATGCCAAAAACAAAGCCTAATATCACAAACTTCAACTTCACAACTAAATTTAGTGAACTAAACTATCAGAATGAATAAAAATCGAAATTAAGCAGTAAAATTACTTCTACATGAAGAAAAACAATGTAATAAAAATATGATCTCCAAATTAAAGTGTTAAATTAGCAAAGTTGGATGTAAATTTTAACTTTAAAGTTAGAACTAACTTTTAACCGCTTGCTTTTTAATTCTTGATAAAAAGATAAGATTAATTAGTTCAAATTCACCATGTATAATATGCTTTAATTTGTATTCAACATGATTAGAACATGGAAAAAATATATTTCAACTATAAAAAGATATGCTTGAACATGGATATTATAGGATCATTTTTATACTTTCGTAGCAACCATCATGAAAATAATCAACTTCACCATCAACAAAATAATCTAAAAGCAAATATCATTTTTTCCATTGTTTTCTATGATTATAATAAGATTATCTATTTTTATTTGAATACTATAATTGCAATTTTAACTATCAGATCCAAGAGAAAGAAGAATTAGAAGTAGAACCTGAGGAACTGAGTCGTTTTTCCAATATTAGGCTTTCAGACAATAAAACAGTACCATGATTCCCTACTAAATAAGAAATTTCGTACCTACACCTGATAGTCAATACAAAAAACAATAGTATAAAGATTTTAAGTGAAAGTTTAAAAAATGATGTGCGTAAAATAGACTACCCAAAAGGATTGGAAGAAAGGTTTAACAGGAAAAAAGATGTCATTTTCTCTATAACCATCACCATTACAACCCAAACATACAAAATAATAATTGTACTATGGATGTAATGATCAGTAAAGTAGGAAGAGCAGAAGTGAAACTCACTTAGGAATATAATCAAATACGTCATGTGCATATTTCTCAAATTAAAAAAATAAATGCAGAACTGAACAAACATAGAAGCAAGCAAAGTATAACAACAAACAACATTTACAAATTTGAAGAAGGAAACTCGGTAGATGTAAAGGTTTTCATACTAAAAAAATACACATACTAATTATAACTCAGAAAAGTAATGAATGAATTGCATGGATATTGAATCATAATCTAAGGTGCGGTATCAAAGCAACAGATCAGTAAAGCAAAGGCAGTATATAAAGAATAGTTGGAAAAAATCTGGTGGAGGGAGTAAGCACATTGAATTTTGGCGTGGAAGATGATGTCTTTCAATAGGAAGAAGAGAAAAACGAAGTAAAATTAAATTTGTGGGCAGCGGAAGTTAGTATGGACTGAAATGATGATGACTGGGTGGAGAGCAATCGTGGAGTAGGAAGTTATGAAGCAGCAAGGAACTTTGAAGTGGCTTTGACAGCGTTAACAAACGTGGGTAGTTTAATAGATGGGGCTACGAACAGCAATATAAACACCGTTAGTTTTATGCTGACATGTATAAGTGATAGCCCTCTGATGTCTTTTCCAATGCTAAATCTCAACCCTTCTTTGTCTTTTCCATTAAACCAAAGGAAATTTGTTATATAGATACAAGTACTAGCCTTATCCAGTCGTATAAAACCAATGTTTTTTAAAACCAAAATGAAATGTGGGTCCAACCGCTGGTAATTGAAGACTATAATTGTGCATGAGTACGAACACTGAGGAAACCACCCAAATCGCAGGGCCATACCACAATAAATCAAAATTTCCTTATTATTTGTTTGTTTGTTTTTTTCTGATAACAGCCCATTTGAAATACCCATGCAAGAGCGCAAAAGAAAACTAAGAGAATTGTGAACAAAATGATTAAATGACTATGTTTATATTGAAAAGCAGGAATGCGCTGTTCCTTTCTATTTAGGCAATGCGATAAATTTACATCCTGCAATTACAGATTTGCTTTTGTAAACATATAAGGAAAGCCAAAAGTTTCTAAAGTTATTAATGTAAAGAGTTTCTAGGTGAGGCTTATTAGGTTATACTCGTTAACATTGACTACAACAAATCTGAAAAATGCAAGTTTTCTAGAATATTATAATTGATAATGCTTATATGAAAACCCGCAAATCCGTACCCTTTGAACCGACAACAAACCACACATGTCAATCCAGAGCGAACAGAATTGCAGATAATCTTGAGAAAGAAAAGAGAGGTCGAGAAGAGAAGAAGAAGAGAGAGAAGCAGAACTAAAACAATATAGAATCTTACATCCCAGCAGAATAACATATAATATACATCAATAACCTTTACAAAGAGAAACTGTAATATACATAAATCAATATCAGAGTACACAATAAGTAATCTTCAGCTTGAACAGTTATAATAACCTGTCAACAACAATGCAATGCAGCGAAAAAATAAACAGATACTTGTATACGACATGAAGATCTCCAGCTTGCCTGCTAAAGTTCCAAAAGCATCAAATCTGAACCTGTACATATACTCGGTCTGAGCCGAGCATTGAAAGGGAAGAATGTCCGGATCAGTCTAGTAAACCAGCGTGAGAAAAATACACCTCAACTGAATTTATAAAGTTACCAAAACTTTTCGTTTATTAAAACAAAAGGTATCTAGTAAGACCACGTCCACACATAAACAAAGACGGGTTTTTCCCTTACGATAATCAAACCATTTCATATCAAATCATGTTATATTATAATAGTCTATTATACAAATAATAATCAACATAGCTGAAATTGTTACATTATTAAATTCCAGCAATACTAGGATCTACAAACAAATTAATGGCAGACACGTAATGGATTTTGGATTTCCATACAAATGACTAGGTGAAGGGACTACCTTTCCGAACCAAATCTCGATACAACTCTAGAGGGATGTACCTATGGTCGAGATACTCGACGCATAAACCAACACAAGACCGGCTTACCCCTTCCTGAATAGTACCGAATATGTCATCACTCCAGCCGTTACCGACCTAAATCGATGGCCACAAGCATACATCAATAATAATCAAATACAAGACGTCATAGCGTGTAAAGATACATCTAGAAGAGTGATGACATCTCCTAATGGGAGCGACCCACTTAGCCTTGCTACTTCTATCCCTGTTTCAGTCATTTTTCGAGGAGTGAGGCCAAAAGAGGTATCGATTGCCTTTCACATATCACATATTATCATCATCATCTTTGAGTGCCACATTGCCATTCCCGTTAACTACTAATTGCCTTTCACAAAAATACAACCCTTGAGCTCATATGTCTCAAGGAGAGTGTTAAGATAAAAGAAGTTGCCTTCTCCGCCACCACATAATGTACGTTTGTAAAAATTGATGTACGTTGTAAAAACTAATGTACGTAATCTTAGAAATGCAATGTCAGACACTCACCCATACAAGTTGTCCAAGAACATGACAAACTGAAGGTACTCTCTTACCACACCCTATAGGATTAGTAGCGACGGCTCTTGCAATGGATATTTCATAACGAAGACACTACTGCTACTATATGTATATTGGGATTTTAACCCCAAATGATCAACAAGCAGTCCTTCACTATGAAAATTCTAAATATCAATATCATCAACCAACTTGCACAATCGTCGCATATATGTTGGTACGAAGTGGTTTTTAGATAAATCTGATCCCAGTCCCTTCGCACCAACAGCGCAAAAGCGTTTCTCAACCTCACAGAGAAACCAAGTCTCATAAACTTATCACGTCTCCAACTTTCAACTTGCTATCCTTCGGCCAAGAAGGAAGCTCGATAGATTGGAGTAATCACTCCGCACTACACGAATCAACATTCTCAACACAAACGATAATCAAGCCTACACAGTCAAATACGTACTAAGTGCACGACTAATTAGTTTCTACATCAAGTTGAGAAACTAAAATGGCCAAATTTGATAGTCGGTTATTTAACTATCAAAGCAACAAACAAAATCTAGCACATAAGTAGTCGCTGGGCCTGATTTTATTAATCGTTTATAAATCAAACCACTTTACAATTATTCACTTTAAAATATCTTTAAAACGATAATATTCAAAACCATTTCACTTATTGGATATTTGGAAAACATTTTCATTACTTATTTTAATAATATGTGAATTCACAAATCATTATTTTTTGAACACTTAGAAAATATTTTATATACTTAAATCGATGATTAAGTATATATGCAAATCTTTAAAGAAAACTTCTTCAAAACATATGTTATTTGGGTCAAAACGAATGCTGCGTAAAACATCGTTACGACAACCCAAAAATACTAGTATAGGGATTCAACTAACTATATTTAATATTAATCTTCGAAACCGAACTTCAACTATTTATTAGTTAACAATGAAAACAATCAAGTTGAGGTATCACTACCTCTCCTCGACTGAACAACATTCTTAACTTCAAAATGGATAAAAGTTACCATCTCAAATATCAACGTCAAATATAGGATATATAAATAAATCCCGTAACTATATAAATTATTTCCTTTCGGAAATCATTTACTATAACAATAATGTTATAATCCATGCCTTCCTTTCTTTTAACAAAAACGTCTATTTCAACAATAAATGTTGAAATCAATATTTTCGATACTTAACATATATATTTTCAAAATCACTCTGAAATCCTTCTGAAATTGAAATCATCATTTCTATATTTTAAATTCCAAAAATATGGCCCAATGCTGCAAAAGTACTAAATAAGGGGATTCACATCAATAATAACAATCATGGCATCCATCACATCAAATATCACATAATACAACATATATAACAATATGTGTAAATAAACATCAACCATAGTGAGGAATCCTGTTGGATCCCTCCAACCTGTAACTTGCAACAAATATGCATATGAGAATATGTACAATGTCTGCTTCGAGGCAGACGCGCGTTCAAAGGGCCATCCACTCATACACGAGAACATATAGGGTCTCATATACTCCAATTGGCAGGAATATATCCAACTACTAACTACTATAGCATAACATCCAAACATCCAATATACATACATACATACACACACACACACACATATATATATATAACATCCAATAGTTATCAAAACTGTCACGACCCACTTTTCCGTACAATTTAAACTGACATTTAAGCACACTTGTCCAGCCCAAATTGCACGGGAAGGCGGATGTTAAGAAAAAGAAAGTAGAAAGAAGATATAAAGAAAACCAAACAACACAGAATCTTACAGCGAAAACGAATAATCTATAATATATAAAAATCTTTACACAAAGCAAAACTTTAATATATATGTACAGATATCAATCAGAGTATACTAACCTATTCAGCGCGGACAGTTATAACAACCTGTCCTTACAACTGCTGATAAGCACAACTATAATGCAACAGGAATATAATTATCTACATGAATACATATCTGGGCCTCCAGCTCCTCTCCTGAAGCTCCAATATCCATATAACCTGGAAATATGTTCGGTCTGACCCGAGCATTTAGGAAAAACCACGCCCGGGTCAGTCTGGTAAAACCAACATGAGAATTTAAATCACAAGGAATTTTATTGATGTTAACTTGTAAAATCCTTTAAAATCAAAGGCATCTCGTAAGACCATTTCGCACATAAACACGGACGGGTATTTACCTTACGATAACCAAAACCTTTATATCAGAAAATCCAGCGATATTATAATAATGTCTAAGGGCAAAAATATTAATAATAATCAAGTAGCTATGATGCTCGTGCAGTGTACATCACAACGATGCTAAGTATATAATCGAAAATCGATAAGGCTTGTTCGCCAATTGTGTAGGATTTCCATGGAGGTGCCCTCAGTACTTCGAGAATGGTCCTTTTGCACAAGGATCAGAGTTATCCTTCCGAAGCATCATACCCGTCTAGCCGGACTATCATAGGAAAAACATAACCGGTCTTGCTAAGACCGAGTGTATGGCTCCGGCATGCCAAAAATAACCGAAGGTATCCATATTGCTAGAAAATGAGCCGAATACACCCTATGGGTTTGCCAACCCTACTGGTCATGCCTCCTATCTCTGGTTTTAGTCATTTCCGCTGATGAGACTACGTGTGGCATTCCAGCTTACGCACCGCTCTAAAAATAGATCACGAAATCCCATATGGATTCCCACACCACAATGGCCTTGGAATCACATACAGATTCCAACATCTCAACAGATCTTGGAATCTCACACAGATTCCCACACTCCAACGAGTCACGGAACCACATATGGATTTCAATATCCCAAAATATAACGCATCTCCTCCATTTAACCGTATATGGTTTCAGAGTAGGTCATGGGTTCCGAGTCATCTCTTACGAGTACACTCCCCATTCCTGGGTGCTCCAAAAACCATTCGTCGATTTCCGGAATGCTCAATACCGGTTCTTTAGGAAATAATCAGACAATACATAAGATCAGGGATCACCCCCTAACCGTTTAAGTGGACGGATCTCCTTATCATTTGTTCTAGAAGATCCACAAGTTTATACGTACAGTATATCAACCCGATGGTAAGCGTACTATATAATTCTCGCATTTCTCCTAGATATTTCCAGAGTTAAAATCCTTCGGTGTTATGTAGGGAATAATTCTGTACCACCAAAGTTAAGGAGGATTACATATTAGGTCAAGATCCGATAGTCGGTTATTTAACTATCAAATAAACAAATATTCAAACAAAGATTTCATTTCTCACTGAAATTACTAAGCCTCATTTAATTTAATTTCAATAAATTAAATCTCTTTATCAAAAATAGTTATATACTTATCTCACTGGAATAAGTATATCCACAAACCATTCTTTTCAAAAATATTTGAAAACTTTTTAAAATAAATATGGAAAGAACCATGCAGTATCAACCATGCATCGCAGCTCAATGATTACGTCTCTATCCTGGAGAAATCCAAACTTAACTCAGGCAATCTTTGCCTCTCGATTTATGCCATGCAATCAATCATAGATCGCAGTTTGCACAATGGTTACGTCGCTATCCCAGCGAAAACATCCCAAACTGTAGGCAATTTCTTCCCCTCGAATTACGCTATGAAGATATACCATTACTTTCCGAAATCTTTTATTTTACTAATTATCTCAAAATAATACTTATAAGGTTTCTATATAAATTTCCAAGTTTAATTTCGGAAAATACTCTTTAATAATAGTTTACTATATAATATATTATTTTTAAATCGATATTAATATTTGAACAAATTATTCTTGAAATAATAATATTTTAATACTAATAAATTCTTAAATAATAATAAACTTTTATATCAAATCATTATAAAATAACTTTAATTAATAATTAAAATATACCTTTAAACAATTAAAATAATTAAATAACTTTGAAACAATAATTAGATATCTTTAAATAACCTTTAAGAATCGTATTAATAAAATAATTAACTTTAAACAATTATTGATTATGTTTTATAACAAATAATAATTATCTTTAATAATCTTGTTAACAAATAATAATTATTCTTGAAATAACTTTGATTCAAAATCGACTTTGGAAAGAGGCTTAGCAACTTCAGTGGGACTAAATCGAGTCATCATTAATTCCTTTAACTATCAAAGTTATAATCCAGTTATTCACACAACATCATATATGTAAATTAAATCCATAATTAACAAGCAATTGTTAATACAACGCTTATCCAATATTAGTCTATTGGAGTGTAATTAAGTGTCCACACTAATGTAATAGCAGAATGGATTTATTTCTGGTAAATAAATGTCCAAATTAACTTGTCCAATTAATAATAGAAGAACGGTGATTTACTCTGCTAACAGGGTCCAATTAATTTAATTAGTGGAATAGTGTTTTATTTCCACTAAATAGATGTCCAAATTATCACAGTCAATTTAATTTAACTCAGCGGTGTTTTATTGGGCCAAATAAATAGCAATAATTACGGTATATGAATTTAAACGACGTTATCATTTAAAATAACGTAATTAAATATTGTCCGTTTCCATATGTCATAAATTTGTAATAGTCCAATACTCAAGTTGTACTACAATGTTGTACTCGTCATTACAAGTCCAACGCAAAAATCCGTGAGTAAAACGGACCACAGATCATCTAGATATGGCATTTTATATTTAACCTATATCAATATATAATATAAACAATATTTAATATAAAAAATTTCTCACCAATATCCTTCGGCTCAAGGCCCAAACTAACGCAACCGAACTCGCATAGCTATAGTATCTCCTTCCCAACTCTTAAATCTTCGATCATCTCCAGGTATCCCAAACGTGCACGGCTGAAAACTTCCATCGCTTGAAGATCCAAGATCACCCACACACCCATCTCCCTACTCTCGTTAATCTGCCACCCTCTGCCCTAGCTTCGGCCCCCTCAAGCGAAATGCGACCACCCCCTGCACTCAACCATACTACCTAGAAAATTTACACAAAATCACCACTGATCCTCCTAGCACCGAGTCCGAAACTCCCCTGCCTTGCCAGTGACGTGAAAACCCAAACCCAAATAAAACATGCCTTAAACCCTAATTCGATCTTCCCACGACAGATCAAAGCCAAAATCAAAATTCGACCTTGGTGATCCTCTCCCCCACGTTCCCCTGCTCCTCCTCGAACAAACCACACCTCCCTCATCGACGACTTCGCCAGAATAAAATTTTTAATTGATTTCTGATCATCTTTCGATTTCTCTCAACATCTAGGCTGTTAAAATTTTGTTTCCTTCACTAAAGTTCCCATTTTTAGACAACGATCGTGATGGCATACTTGATTCGATGTTTTGAGCATACTGAAATTCGTCCAAACTGGGGTTATTTACTATTATTTTGAAATTTAGCACAATATATAACAAACTAGCTTCACATTATTTTTAGTGTGATCTTGGTTCGAAAACAAGCATTTCATCAGTTGACATCATTCGCCAATTCGAATTGGATTGAGAGGTGAGGATTTTTGAAAATCAAGCATATATAAATTTTGAACCCTGTTGAATATAACAGAGAAGATAAAAGAGTTTCTAGGTTTTTTCCAAAATCAAAATTCTCACCTTAATCATGTTGAAAGCCCTCCAAAAACTTCCACTTGAACTTCAGATTTTGATCTGGAACCTTGATTACTTGCTTGGCTCTTTGAATTCTTTAAAGAACAATAAGCTTTTCTTTTCCTTTTTACTTTACAGTGTTTGTTACAGGTTGTTTTGTTTTTATAGTGTTTTAAGAACTGAAGCATACACGCATACATACCTCTCTATCTGTAACGACCCCGAAATTTAATTTTATTTAAATTGATAATTAAATTAATTTTTGAATTAGATTTGTGAAAATAATCAATGCGGTGAAGCGAGTTTCCCCGATATCCAAGTATATTCTGTATGAATCATTTCAATTTAAAATATTGTAAGTATATATAGATTTATATTTGACTTGAGTTTAAAGTGTAAATAAATAATTGATAATAATATTTAACTATTAGAATTGATGGTTAATAATAATTTGAAATTATAAATTAAATATAAGATAATAAATATATTAACTAAAATCTAACATGGTAGAATAAAAATAGAAATTGTTTATAGTATAAAGTAGAGTTTTAAATTCAATAAAGAAAAGAAATTCAAATAAATAAACAAAGGACAAACATGTTCAAGTACAAACAAATAAATGCAAGTATCTTTAGCCACCAAAATGTTTTCATATCAGCCGAAATATAAAGAAGAAAATATGATTCATAAGAATGATTCCCAGCTTCAAATACAGATCTGCATAGGATAAAACAATGTTCGAATATGATATATATACCTGCAAAACTTAAGAGCAATATGAATCAAAGCAAAATGTAAAATGTTATAGCTTGTTAATGAAGTCACAGGCAAGTAAAAGAAAATGAGATATGTATAAAGTATGAAACATAAGTACAATAGCATTAAATGCTCCATATCTTAACAGCATAACAAAGTCATTTCGAGTTGTATACAAATCTCTTTCAGCCACCAAGATATAAAATTTTCTCTGATAATTGTACAAACTTGTACACCATTTTGTATAAAATATGTTATATCCTGTAACCTGTTTTATACTTCAACCTATAAGCATTTTTCTCCATACCAGCTTTCATTTTCATTCGAACTCAATACAAATTGTAATGGAAGCTCATTTGAAAACTTAAAACAAATCTCCATCTAAACATCATCAGCAACTACAACTAAAACAGAAGAAAGGTGTGTGGCAGGGTGATCTACAGAAAAACATTTTTCCAGTTCAATCTGTTTACAACACAGTGCCCTGTTCTTTTTCTAAAAGCTAGGTGAGTAACTCATTTTATTAAAGGTTTAAAGTATAAAGCTGTTGCTCGTATATAGTTATATCTGTGACTAATTTGTTTATATATATATATGGATCCTCTGAGTAAAAATTTAGAGTTGGAAGTGTACAGACTTGTTCATGTGAAAAACTATCCTGTTCTTTAGTTACAGAGCATTTAGTTTGATCAAAAACCAATATCTACTTACTTGATATCTGTTAGGCCTTGGTTTCAAAAGCAAATATGCTTGGTTAAGTATCAGTCATTATTTAAAAATAGTTACAAGAAGAATAAGAATATATAGTATGTGAAAAAAATGATTTTTACAGAGAAAATCCAAATGTTGATTAAGTTCGAATATAACAATGTACAAATTCAATTATATAACTTGAATACTTACTTAAAAATAGGATTTTTAAAGCCAATATGATAATTTTTAGTGTTGTATTCCCAAAGCACTTTCGAAATGAACTGGGAATGGGTTTTAGGCAAGTTCAGGTGGTCGGAGGCGCTAGCGAGGCCGGGGTCTGGGTTGAGGCTAGGTGAGTGATCGGCGATGTTAGGAAAAATAGAAGGGAACACTCTCGACCATCGAGGCATCGTCGGCGAGTCAATTTGTATTGCTAAACCTAATTTTGGTCAGACTATTAACAAAGGCAAATGCGTATTCTCTGGTTGATCGAGTCGTACCGCGTTCTGGTGATGGCTTCGTGGAAGGGTTGTGGAGGTGCGGCAGTAGTTTCAGAGGGTAAGATGGTCAGGAACGTGGATGCGACAGTTTTCTCTGGCGATGGTTGGGTTTCCTGGTTCTCCTGCACTTCTCGATTTTGAATTAAGGATTGTTGATGCGTTTGTACGATGGAGAGTGGATGCTGGCATGAGGGTCGGAGTGTCGACGTCACCGGAGGCAATTAACGTCGTCGTTATGGGTTGTGCATGTGCACGCGTGAAGTTTCGTGCATCTGGGTTTGTGATGTTTTGGGAAGAAGAAGGAAGCTCGGGGACGTACTCGAGAAAAACGAGAATTGGTCTCGAAGTAAAGTGGAAACGCGAGTTACTCGAAGTAGAACTCGAGTATTCCAGGCATTGGCTCGGGTCTGTTGATTTTGTTTTAAAACAGTTTTTAAAACTTTAAACTTAAATCAAGTTCTATCCAAATAATTTGTTTAAAACACTTTTAAATAATAAGTGTTGTTTATGTCTGAGATTAAATAAAGGTTTTAAAGATGGAATTGTTTTGAAAGTTTATTTTAAATAAACTTAATAATGTTAAAGGTTAGTTAATTAATATAAAGAATGTTTTAATGGTTAATTAACTTTTAAAGTTTAAAGTTAATTTATTTGTTAAAGGAAATTAACTACTTGAAGTGAATTACTTAATAAAAGTAATTAAGGTAAATTTGTTAATAATTTAAGTTTGATTTACCAAGTAACTAAAGAATAATTAATTAGTAGATAATTAATTATGTGATTAATTAATTAAGGATTTATCACTTATTGTAATTACTTTTGAATATTTTGATTATTTAAAGATTTAAGGTGGATTGATTTATTAATTAAGGTTAATTAATAGAAATGGTTTGCAATTAATAATTAATTAACCAGAATTAGTAATTTATTCATAAGTAATTAATCTGGTTTAAAATTTTATCAGCTGATTAAATTGATCTTACTTATGAATGTTTGGATTCCATTGGATGATTGAATTGCTTGATATCCCCGATATATGATGCTTTGTGATACACCCTGATTTGTGTTGTGATCTGTAATTTATTTATCTATGATATATATATATCTGTGAATTCTGTTTCTGTGATATATTACTATGTGAATATGAAACCCTTGGCCGTAAAACGGCACTTGAATTTCGATGCGACAGGGAGTCGGATTCCAGTTGGTTATCCGAAACCCACATCGAATTGTAACAGTGAATCTTTGTGACTGATAAATTTATTTTATCTATGATCTGTGAATGAAGATAAGCGTTATCGACTTTACCGCTTATCGATATATCTGTGATGATTGATGTTGCACTATTGTGTGTAAAACCCCTGGACTACACTTATACACACACAAATATGGATTTCACGTGGAAATCGGTTAAATCACAGATGATGTAAATTGATGTTATTAAATTGAAATTTTAATTTCAATTGATTTTGAAATTAGAAGATTTGGGGTTTAAAGTGAAAAGCTTTTGAAATGGGATTTCAAAGATAAAAGTTATTTTGAATAACTTAATTAAGTTTTGAAATTTAAATAATTTGATTTAAATTTGAATTCAAGTTTGAAATTGAATTCAATGATTTGAAACTAGGGATTGAAGATGCTGTATAAGTTATATATGGGTTAAACCATTTTAAAGATATTGATTTGGGAATTTGAATTTTAATTCAAGGGTTTTAACTCGTGTAAATATAACTGGATTTTTATGAAACGAAAACTACTTGTTTTCAAATAATAATAACTTTCATATAAGGAATGAATTTCCAAATTGGGTTGAAAATTTTCAAGTTTGAAATGGAATTGAAATGTTTTGAAAACTATGAAATGAGTCTTTGATTTCAAAGACCGGATGAGTTAATCTAACTTGGAATGGAATTGTTTTGGAAGACTATGAATGAATCTTTGGAAACGAGTTTTGAAAGCTATAAGTTAAATCTTGATTTAAAAATTTAACGAGTTAATCCAATTGAAATGGAAATTATCTTGGAATCTATGAATGAATCTTTGTGAATGGGGTTAACTTTGTGAATTGAATCTTTTTGTTTAAAAGATTAAAAGTATGGAAATTGTTTAAACCATTGAAGGTTTTTGAATTGAATCTTTTGTTTAAAAGATCGGAAATGGTAATTTGTTTTAACCATTCGAATGAAAAGTTTTGGGCTTTAAGCTGTGATTTAACTGAGACCCCAGTATCCATATGATTTTTAATTGCGCTCGTTATTCGGTTTAGCCGGGAGAGGACCTTTGTGTCATATAACCCATTCCGAATAATGATACGACGTATATGGATAGCATTTGAAGACCGGTGGTGAAGACCAGATATTTTTGAAAACGGAAGGATTACCGTCGAGTTACTCTACATCGGCTGATCCCCGATATAGAGGTTTTATCACCCTTAGTGACGGGAAGTCCGGACGTGATTGGAAATTATCCGGATTTGCAAGGGCTTCGTGAGAAGTGCCTTCGGTTCTGTTCGAACCCGGAACAGACTTGTATGGATGTGTGTCTGACGTTACACTTTGAGATGTAAAGCTGGTTTCTATCAAATACATTTCTGTTGGTGGCGGAGAATTTATTCTCTTAGCTTAACACCCTTCTCTGAGACGTACGAGCTCAGAGGTTATGTAGTTGATGGTTACTAGTGATACATTCCCAATTTGGTAATGTGGCATACGAAGTGCTGCTGATCATTTGTTGATCGAAGCGTGGCTTTGTGAAAAAGCGTGGCTTTGTGAAAAAGCGTGGCTTTGTGGACGAGACTTCGTCGAGCCTCACAACCCGGTAATGGTCGAAACAGGAATGTTGCGGCAAAGGTTTGTAGGGGTAGCGCCCCTAGGGTATGTCATTTCCTTCTGGATAAAGGGTGGTATCATGGTATGGAGCCCAGATACTTAACTCATGTGGACACGGTAATTTATTACTGTATGATGTTGCTTTGTTGGTTTTCGGGATCCCGGGATAAAGGTCGGTAACGACCGGGGGATGACATGACTCGTGTGTTAGTTACCTAGTTACAACTGTACAGCGTGAGGTAGCGTCGGCCTTTTGTTTGCGGAGATCCGATTAGGATCCGGGGCGTCTTTCCAGAGGCGTTTCTATTTCGGTAAGGAAGTTCCTTAGCCTGATCATTTGTTGGAAATCCAAAGAAACAATACGAACCCTGTACGGTTTTTAGTTGTATTACCTACTATGGAATGTGGCGGTAACCTGCTATTGAACGTAGTAGCTATAGTAGGCATACAATAATGGTTGTATGCTGGCTAAGATTGATATTATACTTTCGAAATGTTTTTCTACACTATGCACTAATGATAATATCCAATGATTTGCGTAGTAAGCGTGTTTGACTATCATAAGAAGAAATCTCCTCCAATTCTGCGTTTGCATTGTGTGTGTGGTGGGAGGTCTTATGGTAGTTTCATTTTCCAAAAGCATTGCGGATTTCAATGTTTAAGATTCTTTTGTGCCTGTTTTAAAGATAAACTGTTTTTGTTGCTCACACCAGTCCCATGACTGATCCGGAGTTTATTGTTCCTTTCCTAAACTCTGGGTGCTCATAATTTTCCACACGAGCAGTCTAGAGTTCTATTTTCTCAGATATTCAGGTTGAGTGGATTAGCTGGAGCTAGCTATGGATTAGAGCATTCTATTGGAGATTTTCTATCCGCTGCTGATGTTATCGTTTTCTTTTCCGCTGCTATTTGTTGTATCATATCTCTGATGTATATTGATATTCATTGTATCACTCTGTTGTATCAGATATTGTATATCAATGTATTATTCTTTTCTTCCGCTGTGTTATTTACTTAATTGTGCTATAGCTCCGGCGAATCGGATTTGTACGGTCGAATCTGCGGCATTCTAGTACAATGTGAAGTACGGATGTTGATTTTCGAGCGGGCAAAACCCGAGTCGTTACATGTGGTATCAGAGCTAAGGTTGAACTTTAGCTCAGGAGTATAACACGTTAAGTAGCTCATTAGAGATAGGGTGAAGTATACCCTAGAATGAGTATTCCTCAGATATCCGTTCGAATGTCTCAGTAAATTCTCTTACTATCCATTGATAGTGAGTATGAGTACAAGAAGAAGATGAGATAGGGGACAGGGGGATACGACTATAAATGGTCGATACTCTGTAACAACAAGGGAATAATTCTTTCTCTATCAATCTATTTTGTTCGTTATCTCCTCTCAATTCTTCGATAGGTTCTGGTAGATCCAGGAAAAGATTCGATATATTAATATGGGACATAAACTCCAAAAGGCCAAAATTGTTTGTTTGGGTGTATTGGTTGCTTTGATTGCTATGGTTGATAGGTATAATTTGGTTTCTAAACTAAAAAGTTTTGAAATTGTATCTATATATCTATCTATTCTTTGGGTCCCGATATGTTCTACGATGGTTAGTTATCCCTTCGAACTGACCGATGCCATTGTATATTTCGTAGATCTGGATAACCTGAGTATCTTGTGAAGTGTTAAACAGATTCGTTCTTGATATTCTGATTTGGTAAGCCAAATGCAAAATAAATATTCAGTTGATTTGATGAAATATTCTTGATCTATCTTTGTGTCTCCTTGCCAAATTTCGAGGACGAAATTCTTTTAAGGGGGGAAGTCTGTAACGACCCCGAAATTTAATTTTATTTAAATTGATAATTAAATTAATTTTTGAATTAGATTTGTGAAAATAATCAATGCGGTGAAGCGAGTTTCCCCGATATCCAAGTATATTCTGTATGAATCATTTCAATTTAAAATATTGTAAGTATATATAGATTTATATTTGACTTGAGTTTAAAGTGTAAATAAATAATTGATAATAATATTTAACTATTAGAATTGATGGTTAATAATAATTTGAAATTATAAATTAAATATAAGATAATAAATATATTAACTAAAATCTAACATGGTAGAATAAAAATAGAAATTGTTTATAGTATAAAGTAGAGTTTTAAATTCAATAAAGAAAAGAAATTCAAATAAATAAACAAAGGACAAACATGTTCAAGTACAAACAAATAAATGCAAGTATCTTTAGCCACCAAAATGTTTTCATATCAGCCGAAATATAAAGAAGAAAATATGATTCATAAGAATGATTCCCAGCTTCAAATACAGATCTGCATAGGATAAAACAATGTTCGAATATGATATATATACCTGCAAAACTTAAGAGCAATATGAATCAAAGCAAAATGTAAAATGTTATAGCTTGTTAATGAAGTCACAGGCAAGTAAAAGAAAATGAGATATGTATAAAGTATGAAACATAAGTACAATAGCATTAAATGCTCCATATCTTAACAGCATAACAAAGTCATTTCGAGTTGTATACAAATCTCTTTCAGCCACCAAGATATAAAATTTTCTCTGATAATTGTACAAACTTGTACACCATTTTGTATAAAATATGTTATATCCTGTAACCTGTTTTATACTTCAACCTATAAGCATTTTTCTCCATACCAGCTTTCATTTTCATTCGAACTCAATACAAATTGTAATGGAAGCTCATTTGAAAACTTAAAACAAATCTCCATCTAAACATCATCAGCAACTACAACTAAAACAGAAGAAAGGTGTGTGGCAGGGTGATCTACAGAAAAACATTTTTCCAGTTCAATCTGTTTACAACACAGTGCCCTGTTCTTTTTCTAAAAGCTAGGTGAGTAACTCATTTTATTAAAGGTTTAAAGTATAAAGCTGTTGCTCGTATATAGTTATATCTGTGACTAATTTGTTTATATATATATATGGATCCTCTGAGTAAAAATTTAGAGTTGGAAGTGTACAGACTTGTTCATGTGAAAAACTATCCTGTTCTTTAGTTACAGAGCATTTAGTTTGATCAAAAACCAATATCTACTTACTTGATATCTGTTAGGCCTTGGTTTCAAAAGCAAATATGCTTGGTTAAGTATCAGTCATTATTTAAAAATAGTTACAAGAAGAATAAGAATATATAGTATGTGAAAAAAATGATTTTTACAGAGAAAATCCAAATGTTGATTAAGTTCGAATATAACAATGTACAAATTCAATTATATAACTTGAATACTTACTTAAAAATAGGATTTTTAAAGCCAATATGATAATTTTTAGTGTTGTATTCCCAAAGCACTTTCGAAATGAACTGGGAATGGGTTTTAGGCAAGTTCAGGTGGTCGGAGGCGCTAGCGAGGCCGGGGTCTGGGTTGAGGCTAGGTGAGTGATCGGCGATGTTAGGAAAAATAGAAGGGAACACTCTCGACCATCGAGGCATCGTCGGCGAGTCAATTTGTATTGCTAAACCTAATTTTGGTCAGACTATTAACAAAGGCAAATGCGTATTCTCTGGTTGATCGAGTCGTACCGCGTTCTGGTGATGGCTTCGTGGAAGGGTTGTGGAGGTGCGGCAGTAGTTTCAGAGGGTAAGATGGTCAGGAACGTGGATGCGACAGTTTTCTCTGGCGATGGTTGGGTTTCCTGGTTCTCCTGCACTTCTCGATTTTGAATTAAGGATTGTTGATGCGTTTGTACGATGGAGAGTGGATGCTGGCATGAGGGTCGGAGTGTCGACGTCACCGGAGGCAATTAACGTCGTCGTTATGGGTTGTGCATGTGCACGCGTGAAGTTTCGTGCATCTGGGTTTGTGATGTTTTGGGAAGAAGAAGGAAGCTCGGGGACGTACTCGAGAAAAACGAGAATTGGTCTCGAAGTAAAGTGGAAACGCGAGTTACTCGAAGTAGAACTCGAGTATTCCAGGCATTGGCTCGGGTCTGTTGATTTTGTTTTAAAACAGTTTTTAAAACTTTAAACTTAAATCAAGTTCTATCCAAATAATTTGTTTAAAACACTTTTAAATAATAAGTGTTGTTTATGTCTGAGATTAAATAAAGGTTTTAAAGATGGAATTGTTTTGAAAGTTTATTTTAAATAAACTTAATAATGTTAAAGGTTAGTTAATTAATATAAAGAATGTTTTAATGGTTAATTAACTTTTAAAGTTTAAAGTTAATTTATTTGTTAAAGGAAATTAACTACTTGAAGTGAATTACTTAATAAAAGTAATTAAGGTAAATTTGTTAATAATTTAAGTTTGATTTACCAAGTAACTAAAGAATAATTAATTAGTAGATAATTAATTATGTGATTAATTAATTAAGGATTTATCACTTATTGTAATTACTTTTGAATATTTTGATTATTTAAAGATTTAAGGTGGATTGATTTATTAATTAAGGTTAATTAATAGAAATGGTTTGCAATTAATAATTAATTAACCAGAATTAGTAATTTATTCATAAGTAATTAATCTGGTTTAAAATTTTATCAGCTGATTAAATTGATCTTACTTATGAATGTTTGGATTCCATTGGATGATTGAATTGCTTGATATCCCCGATATATGATGCTTTGTGATACACCCTGATTTGTGTTGTGATCTGTAATTTATTTATCCATGATATATATATCTGTGATTTCTGTTTCTGTGATATATTACTATGTGAATATGAAACCCTTGGCCGTAAAACGGCACTTGAATTTCGATGCGACAGGGAGTCGGATTCCAGTTGGTTATCCGAAACCCACATCGAATTGTAACAGTGAATCTTTGTGACTGATAAATTTATTTTATCTATGATCTGTGAATGAAGATAAGCGTTATCGACTTTACCGCTTATCGATATATCTGTGATGATTGATGTTGCACTATTGTGTGTAAAACCCCTGGACTACACTTATACACACACAAATATGGATTTCACGTGGAAATCGGTTAAATCACAGATGATGTAAATTGATGTTATTAAATTGAAATTTTAATTTCAATTGATTTTGAAATTAGAAGATTTGGGGTTTAAAGTGAAAAGCTTTTGAAATGGGATTTCAAAGATAAAAGTTATTTTGAATAACTTAATTAAGTTTTGAAATTTAAATAATTTGATTTAAATTTGAATTCAAGTTTGAAATTGAATTCAATGATTTGAAACTAGGGATTGAAGATGCTGTATAAGTTATATATGGGTTAAACCATTTTAAAGATATTGATTTGGGAATTTGAATTTTAATTCAAGGGTTTTAACTCGTGTAAATATAACTGGATTTTTATGAAACGAAAACTACTTGTTTTCAAATAATAATAACTTTCATATAAGGAATGAATTTCCAAATTGGGTTGAAAATTTTCAAGTTTGAAATGGAATTGAAATGTTTTGAAAACTATGAAATGAGTCTTTGATTTCAAAGACCGGATGAGTTAATCTAACTTGGAATGGAATTGTTTTGGAAGACTATGAATGAATCTTTGGAAACGAGTTTTGAAAGCTATAAGTTAAATCTTGATTTAAAAATTTAACGAGTTAATCCAATTGAAATGGAAATTATCTTGGAATCTATGAATGAATCTTTGTGAATGGGGTTAACTTTGTGAATTGAATCTTTTTGTTTAAAAGATTAAAAGTATGGAAATTGTTTAAACCATTGAAGGTTTTTGAATTGAATCTTTTGTTTAAAAGATCGAAAATGGTAATTTGTTTTAACCATTCGAATGAAAAGTTTTGGGCTTTAAGCTGTGATTTAACTGAGACCCCAGTATCCATATGATTTTTAATTGCGCTCGTTATTCGGTTTAGCCGGGAGAGGACCTTTGTGTCATATAACCCATTCCGAATAATGATACGACGTATATGGATAGCATTTGAAGACCGGTGGTGAAGACCGGATATTTTTGAAAACGGAAGGATTACCGTCGAGTTACTCTGCATCGGCTGATCCCCGATATAGAGGTTTTATCACCCTTAGTGACGGGAAGTCCGGACGTGATTGGAAATTATCCGGATTTGCAAGGGCTTCATGAGAAGTGCCTTCGGTTCTGTTCGAACCCGGAACAGACTTGTATGGATGTGTGTCTGACGTTACACTTTGAGATGTAAAGCTGGTTTCTATCAAATACATTTCTGTTGGTGGCGGAGAATTTATTCTCTTAGCTTAACACCCTTCTCTGAGACGTACGAGCTCAGAGGTTATGTAGTTGATGGTTACTAGTGATACATTCCCAATTTGGTAATGTGGCATACGAAGTGCTGCTGATCATTTGTTGATCGAAGCGTGGCTTTGTGAAAAAGCGTGGCTTTGTGAAAAAGCATGGCTTTGTGGACGAGACTTCGTCGAGCCTCACAACCCGGTAATGGTCGAAACAGGAATGTTGCGGCAAAGGTTTGTAGGGGTAGCGCCCCTAGGGTATGTCATTTCCTTCTGGATAAAGGGTGGTATCATGGTATGGAGCCCAGATACTTAACTCATGTGGACACGGTAATTTATTACTGTATGATGTTGCTTTGTTGGTTTTCGGGATCCCGGGATAAAGGTCGGTAACGACCGGGGGATGACATGACTCGTGTGTTAGTTACCTAGTTACAGCTGTACAGCGTGAGGTAGCGTCGGCCTTTTGTTTGCGGAGATCCGGTTAGGATCCGAGGCGTCTTTCCAGAGGCGTTTCTATTTCGGTAAGGAAGTTCCTTAGCCTGATCATTTGTTGGAAATCCAAAGAAACAATACGAACCCTGTACGGTTTTTAGTTGTATTACCTGCTATGGAATGTGGCGGTAACCTGCTATTGAACGTAGTAGCTATAGTAGGCATACAATAATGGTTGTATGCTGGCTAAGATTGATATTATACTTTCGAAATGTTTTTCTACACTATGCACTAATGATAATATCCAATGATTTGCGTAGTAAGCATGTTTGACTATCATAAGAAGAAATCTCCTCCAATTCTGCGTTTGCATTGTGTGTGTGGTGGGAGGTCTTATGGTAGTTTCATTTTCCAAAAGCATTGCGGATTTCAATGTTTAAGATTCTTTTGTGCTTGTTTTAAAGATAAACTGTTTTTGTTGCTCACACCAGTCCCATGACTGATCCGGAGTTTATTGTTCCTTTCCTAAACTCTGGGTGCTCATAATTTTCCACACGAGCAGTCTAGAGTTCTGTTTTCTCAGATATTCAGGTTGAGTGGATTAGCTGGAGCTAGCTATGGATTAGAGCATTCTATTGGAGATTTTCTATCCGCTGCTGATGTTATCGTTTTCTTTTCCGCTGCTATTTGTTGTATCATATCTCTGATGTATATTGATATTCATTGTATCACTCTGTTGTATCAGATATTGTATATCAATGTATTATTCTTTTCTTCCGCTGTGTTATTTACTTAATTGTGCTATAGCTCCGGCGAATCGGATTTGTACGGTCGAATCTGCGGCATTCTAGTACAATGTGAAGTACGGATGTTGATTTTCGAGCGGGCAAAACCCGAGTCGTTACAATATACATGCTTATATAATTTGTAATGATGAATATGGTACATATTTGTGGAGCTCAAGAAAGGTTTTGATCTGTACAAGGTTTGTGATGGATTGAAAAGGAATTTTGGATAAAACAATTTTAAGTCTTCATATTTATATTTATTGCTATTTAAAAATATATAACTCAAAGCAATAGAAGTTTTGCTATTCTACTTTTATAAAAATAACATTTTTTTAACATTTCTTGTAAAAGATTTCTTATTAAAATGGTTTAAAATGATTTTATAAATTTTCTCGTATTCATCATATAATATATTTTCATATATTTTCTTTTTTCACTTACCATTTTTTTAACATACTATTTTTATTTAGTTTATATATATTTTATATTCCTCTTTCTTAAACTTATTTGTATATAAGAAAAATCCAAATTTAAACTCTTTCTATTTATACACCATTATATATTCATATGCCATATTCATTTCTATTTTTCATGGATTTATTTTTATTCATTTTTGTTTGTTATGCTTTTGTTTTTAATTTACATATAAATTCTTTTGTTATTATAAATATATAAGAAATTCCATTTTAATCATTTTTCTATTCTATAAAAAAAATTGGAACATTCAAAATATTATCTTGGTTTAAAACTATCCATTATTACCAATTGTTATTCAATGGGGATTTTTATTTTGATTAAAAAACCATATTATTGAATATTAAAAATAAATATTCATCACTCAAGATGATAAAAATTCCGGGTCGTTACATTCCTCCCTCTTAAAAGAATTTCGTCCTCAAAATTTCCGTAACCAGGCTAGTAAATATAACTAACCGAATTTTAATTTATTAACGAATTAATAAACAACCATATCACACAAGTTCAATCATATATATTTATATCCCAAAATATCAGTCATACATGAGTATCAACTAAGATACTTCAACACTACAGTCACCATATACATATACACATATCCAGGAGATATCTATAACCACTAGCCAGTTATACACACATCCATAACACACAAAAGTATCTACTAAGACACTTCATTAATTTACA
This sequence comes from Allium fistulosum, assembly GCA_030737815.1. NCBI lineage: Eukaryota > Viridiplantae > Streptophyta > Magnoliopsida > Asparagales > Amaryllidaceae > Allium > Allium fistulosum. The sequence goes on from CM060903.1 coordinate 1,461,231,102, forward strand.
ATATAAAAACACATCCATGACGTCTATGGGCTACTAATATGTTCAATAGGGTGTACATCCTAAGAGAAACTATCCCAGCCCAAGCTAACATCTCACAGTGGACTCTCTCAATCAGAGTCCTCCACTTCCGGTCCTTTCATCTCCCTAGTCCCAACATCCCTATCCGGAATCCATACAATCTCCAGGCTTGGTTCCCTAGGCACTAACATCTCTGCCCTAGGCCATAAGTCATCCCTCAGAAGGTTATCCCAATCTGCAAGTGACTCACTAACAATCTCACCCATTTCCCAGATAATAGCATCATCGTTTTCCGATTCGGGCTCCTCTTCTATCTCATATTCCTCTTCTTCTACCTCGGACTCCTCCTCGTACAGCGATGGCTGGTCAATAGGTTCCATGATCTCTTTGGCCACGTCTCTCCTGAAATACTGCCTAATCTTCATCCGCTCTCCTCGAACGACACTACGAGTCCTCTATAATCAATTTACAAGAACCTAAGAATGAGATCCTAAGGTTTACAGGAATTCACATATTCTAAAGAGTACATATAGGTACATACTTTAAATAACTCTTCTTTAAAATTACTACTATTTAATTTTTTTTACTTAAAGTAATACCATAATCATTTTCTCTCAAAAATTTGTTTAAAACAGTTTTCCAAAATCACTAGAGTTTTAAATTCTCAAATATCTCTTTTTATAAATCAATTATTATAAAATTAGCTTTTATATATAAAAAATCTTCCTAAAATATCTATTTTAAAATATTTTAAATCTCTTTTACTAAACATAATTTACTCAAAATCAAACTTTCCAAAACTCCTATACAAGACCCAGGTTTTCTAAGGGAAAATTCAAGTCAAATGGACATGCCATAGAGGATACTCAGCACTAGATGGTTATGACCAATCAAATCCTAGATGATAATGATAGAATATTATCATCACTTATCAAACAACACCTCAAAATACTATATATTTTGAAAATCATTACCTTTTATATAAATATTTGGGTTAAATTATTACATTTACCCACTTAAAACAATATTGTGTCGGTTGGCCTTTTTCAAGTGTTTAGAGATCCCTATCAATAACGTTAGCTACTCGTATTGACCATAATCCATATGCCACTCAACAGGTCAATTAACACAATATAAAACATTTTATATCACTAACAAATATGCACTCTCGTATATATATATACACACACTCAAACTCATTCTAGGGTACTACTGACCCTATCTCTAATGAGTAATCCCACCAAAGCCTATGTATTCGCTCAACCTAAGCTCTCATAGCACGATGTCACGACCTACTTTTCCGTATAATTTAAAATGACATTTAACCTCACTTGTCCAGCCCAAATTGCACGGGAAGGTGGATAGTTAAGAAAATGAAAGTAGAAAGAAGATAGAAAGAAAACCAAACAACACAGAATCTCACAACGGAAACGAATAATCTATAATATAGAAAAATCTTTACACAAAGCAAAACTATAATATATATATATATATATATATATATATATATGTACAGATATCAATCAGAGTATAAACCTATTCAACGTGGACTGTTATAACAACCTGTCCTTACAACTGCTGATAAACACAACTATAATGCAACAGAAATATAATCATCTACATGAATATGTCTTTGGGCCTCTAGCTCCTCTCCTGAAGCTCCAATATCCATCTAACTTGGAAATATGCTCGGTCTGACTCGAGCATTTAGGAAAAACCACGCCCGGGTCAGTCTGGTAAAACCAGCGTGAGAATTTAAATCACAAGGAATTTTATTGATGTTAACTTGTAAAATCCTTTAAAATCAAAGGCATCTTGTAAGACCATTCCGAACATAAACACGGACGGGTATTTACCTTACGATAACCAAAACCTTTATATCAGAATCCAGCGATATTATAATAATGTCTAAGGGCAAAAATATTAATAATAATCAAGTAGTTGTGATGCTCGTGCAGTGTACATCACAACGAAACTAAGTATATAAGTATATTCACAAACCGTTCATTTCAAAAATATTTGAAAACTTTTTAAAATAAATATGGAAAGCACCATGCGGTATCAACCGTGGATCGCACCTCAATGATTATGTCCCTATCCCAAAGAAATCCAAACTTAACTTAGGCAATCTCTGCCTCTTGATTTATGCCATGCAATCAATCAAAGATCGCAGTTTGCATAATGGTTACGTCGCTATCCCAGCGAAGACATCCCAAACTGTAGGAAATCTCTGCCCCTCGAATTACGCTATGAAAATATACATTACTTTCCGAAATATTTTATTTTACTAATTATCCCAAAATAATACTTATAAGGTTTCTATATAAATTTCCAAGTTTAATTTCAGAAAATACTCTTTAATAATAGTTTACTATATAATATATTATTTTTAAAATGATATTAATATTTGAACTAATTATTCTTGAAACAATAATATTTTAATACTAATAAATTCTTAAATAATAATAAACTTTTAAATCAAATCATTATAAAGCAACTTTAATTAATAATTAAAATATACTTTTAAACAATTAAAATAATTAAATAACTTTGAAACAATAATTAGATATCTTTAAATAACCTTTAAGAATCATATTAATAAAATAATTAACTTTAAACAATTACTGATTATCTTTTGAAACAAACAATAATTATCTTTAAAAATATTGTTAATTAATAATAGTTATTCTTCAAATAACTTTGATTCAAAAGTCAACTTTGGAAAGAGGCTTAGCAACTTCAATGGGACTTAATCGAGTCACCATTAATTCCTTTAACTATCCAAGTTATAATCCAGTTATTCACAAAACATCATATATGTAAATTAAATCCATAATTAACAAGCAATTGTTAATACAATGCTTATCCAATATTAGTCCATTGGAGTGTAATTTAGTGTCCACACTAATGTAATAACATAACGGATTTATTTCTGCTAAATAAATGTCCAAATTAACTTATCCAATTAATAATAGCAGAACAGTGATTTATTCTACTAAAAGGGTCCAATTAATTTAATTAGCGGAATAGTGTTTTATTTCCGCTAAACAAATGTCCAAATTATCAGAGTCAATTCAATTTAACTCAATAGTGTTTTATTTGGCCAGATAAACATCAATAATTACGGTATATGAATTTTAACGACGTTATTATTTAAAATAACATAATTAAATATTGTTCGTTTCCTTATGTCATAAATTTGTAACAGTCAAAAACTCAAGTTATACTACAATGTTGCACTCATCATTACGAGTCCAACGCAAAAATGCGTGAGTAAAACGGACCACGGATCATCTAGATATGGCATTTTATATTTAACCTATATCAATATATAATATAAACAATATTTAATATAAAATATTTCTCACCAATATGCTCCGGCCCAAGGTCCAAACTCACGCAACCGAACCTACATAGCTAAAGTTTCTCCTTCCCAACCCTTGCATCTTCGATCATCTCCAGGTATCCCAAACGTGCACGATTTTGTGCACGTGCACGGCTAAAAACTTCCATCGCTTGATGATCCGAGATCACCCGCACACCCATCTCCCTACGCTCGTCAATCCGCCACCCTCTGCCCTAGCTCCGCCTCCCACAAGCGAAATGTGACCACCCTCTACTGTCAACCATACTACCTAGAAAATTTACGCGACCCAAAATCCCACTTCCCCCATCGCCTCCGTCCACAAGATCGCCTACCACCACCACTGACAAGACCGCCTGCCTCTCCCCTCACCACCGAGCCTCCTAGCGCCGAGTCCGAATCTCCCCTGCCTTGCTAGCGACCTAAGAACCCAAACCCAAATAAAACATGACTTAAACCCTAATTCGATCTTCCCACGATAGATCAAAGCCAAAATCAAAATACGGCCTCGGTGATCCTCTCCCCAACGTTCCCCTACTCCTCCTCGAACCAACCACACCTCCCCTCGTCGACGACTACGCCAGAATAAAATTTTTGATTGGTTTCTGATCATCTTTCGATTTCTCAACATCTAGGCTGCTAAATTTTTTTTTTCTTTGCTAAAATTCCTATTTTTAGACAACGATCGTGATGGCATACTTTATTCGATGTTTCGAGCATATTGAAATTCATCCAAACTGGAGTTATTTACTGTTGTTTTGAAATTTAGCACAATATACACAACAAACTAACTTCACATTATTTTTATTGTGATCTTGGTTCGAAAACAAGCATTTCATCAGTTGACATCATTGACCAATTCGAATTGGATTGAGAGGTGAGGATTTTTGAAAATCAAGCATATATAAATTTTGAACCCTGTTGAATATAACATAGAAGATAAAAGAGTTTCCAGGTTTTTTCCAAAATAAAAATTCTCACCTTAATAATGTTGAAAGCCCTCCAAAAACTTCCACTTGAACTTCAGATTTTGATCTGGAACCTTGATTACTTGCTTAGCTCTTTGAATTCTTTAAAGAACAGTAGGCTTTTCTTTTCCTTTTTACTTACAGTGTTTGTTACAAGTTGTTTTGTTTTTACAGTTTTTTAAGAACTGAAGCATACACGCATACCTACCTCTATAAATACATGCTTATATAATTTGTAATGATGAATATGGTATATATTTGTGGAGCTCAAGAAAGGTTTTGATCTGTACAAGGTTTGTGATGGATTGAAAAGGAATTTTGGTGGCTGAGTTGAAACTTTGTGGCTGAGATGAAATTTGAAATGAAATCATATTTTAGTTTTCACATTTTTCTGTTGACCAGGCAATGCATATATAATTTTTTTCTTTCATGTTTAGTTGCACAGTTTTGACCAGGCAATGTTTTCTATTTGACTAGTAAATTTACTTATTCTTCATTTTTACTTGTACATTTTATTGTCAAGCAATGTTTACAATTTTTACTTGAAATGTTGTTTTTACTTTTTACTTCTATTGATCCTAAAATATGCTTTCATATATATTTTGAAAACAATTTGTAAAGTGGTTTTGAATAAAACAATTTTAAGTCTTCATATTTATATTTATTCTTGTTTAAAGATATATAACTCAAAGCAATAGAAGTTTTGCTATTCTATTTTTATAAAAATAACAATTTTGTTTACACTTCTTGTAAAAGATTTCTTATTAAAATGGTTTAAAATGATTTTATGAATTTTCTCGTATTCATCATATAATATATTTTCATATATTTTCCTCTTTTCACTTACCATTTATATATTGTTTTTAACATACTATTTTTATTTAGTTTATATATATATTTTATATTCCTCTTTCTTGAACTTATATGTATATAAGAAAAATCCAAATTTTAAACTCTTTCTATTTATACACCATTATATTTTCATATGCCATATTCATTTCTATTTTTCATGGATTTATTTTTATTCATTTTTATTTGTTATGCATTTGTTTTTAATTTACATATAAATTTTTTTGTTGTTATAAATATATAAGAAATTCCATTTTAATTAATTTTCTATTTTATAAAAAAAAATCTGGAACATTCAAAATATTATCTTGGTTTAAAACTATCCATTATTACCAATTTTTATTTAACGGGGATTTTTATTTTGTTTAAAAGACCGTATTGTTGAATATTAAAAATAAATATTCATCACTCAAGACGATAAAAATTCCGGGTCGTTACAAAAATAGCATAATAAAAACATTTCCATTTATATTAAAAAATAAGCCCGGTCAGAAAGAGTGAGTTTTACTCACTTAGGTTGTCGTCGTCGTTGCAGCGTTCTATTTGGAATAAAATTAAATGAGTGTTTAATTTTACCCAAAAATCATGCATGCTCCAAATTGATCCAATCCAATTCCTACACGTGGTATTTTTGGTAACAAGTGCAACGCAACTCGTTTCGTGCGAATCAGACCTCGTATGAAGATGTTATGAATTATATAAGATTACACGATTTTAAAACAAATAAATTTACAATTTCTTTTTTTTTATTAAATAACCTGAGATAATATGGACCGTTCATTCTGGATCCATAATTCTCGGCCGCTCATTTCTTCTCCCCTCCCAGGTTTGGAAACGAAACCCTACGCGCCGCCGAAATTCATCGAATTTTCACCACCGCCACGAAGGCTCTAATGCCACCGCACTTCACCTGGACATGCGCCCGAATGTCCTCTTTCTATCGCCAGTGGTCCCATCCTACATCATTGATTAGATTGACGGAATTTGTCCAGAAAACGTTCTCCCTTCGTGGCAAATTTGCCACCAACTCTGACCATCGATCGACGATTGGCCATCTAGATGTGTTCGTGGTCTCGAGCTCTACAAGTTTCCTGTTGGAAATTTCCTCTAATTTGGTCTTGATCGATTGGAGAGATTCTGGTCGTTGGATCGAGCTGTGGTGATGGTGACTAGGGTTGTTTGACTTTAGGGTTTTAGCAAATGAAAGTGGGCTTGAGGTCCTTTTATACAAAATATCTCAAAACACTATTCACCCGAATATTTTCCGAACTCCAAACGAAGCGAACCGCGTGGCGTTCATAATGTTTTACCCCTATTCCGAACACAATGGAATATATATCGAATGCCGATTCCATCATATACAGAAGATAGGTTTTCGAAATCGAGTTATTTTAATTAAATTTCCTTTAATAAATTTTTATGCGTTTCAACTTCGTACGACCAAACCGTAAGTCCAATTGCCACGAAATTTGAAATCCTATAATAACTCACAATTACGGATCCAATGAAATAGGTTTCGTCCAATTCTGAGATAGTGTCCCGAATGGCTATTTTTACTCCTTAATTAAATATTAAAATTTCCAATTTCTGCCAAATCGCTTTTAATTCAATTTTAAAACTTCGCCAACTCCATTCAAATTCAAATAGCATTTTAAAAAAAGGTTAGAAATCATTTTTATTCACATTAGATTCAAAATTCAGTAAATTAACTGATTTAACTTATATTATTCGTTTTTCAATATTTAAATGCGGTTAAATATTCTAAATTCAAACGACTGAAAAATTGGGTCGTTACATTCTTCCCCCCTTAAAAGAATTTCTTCCCCGAAATTACTAAGTAAGAAAGATGCTACAACTCCATTAACTTTTCAAAACTATTAGTTGAAATAGATTACCAAATTCTCTTAAGTGTTTAACTTTTCCAAAATCATTTAGTTGCAATTTTTTATATAAATACTTTTCTAAGTTTCCAAATTCATTCATAGTTGTTAACTAATACCACTTCAAAAATCAACTAATATCATTTCAATTTATAACTCAAAAATCAAAACTTTTAGTTATCAAAATTTCCCCAAAAATTTTTTAACGCCTTAAATTTCAGAAAAATTCGCTAGTCTCCTTTGCGCGGTTCGATCCGTAAAAAAATATAACAATATATATATATATATATATCACAAAAATACATCTCATCATCAAGGATGAGGCATCCCGTAGGGAAAAATATAAAAGTATGATACGTAATCCGAGATATGTACCTTATATATTATTAGCGAGCATATACGGCTAATATAGCGCGAAAGCGAGCTCCAAATGCGAAGCATACGCCATCCGCACCTACTAAACACTCAACAACCAAATGAGAAACATGTATATAGAAATAATATCAACATATAACGTAACTATACAATAATCATATGCAAATAAAACACATGCAATATAAGAAATCAACAAACAAACAACATCCATTCAATGTCCTAACCAAATCAATATACATTTTCAATTGTCAACATTTAATTCATACACTTTAATCTCATATTAACATTCATTTGATTTGCAATCAATTAATTCACATTCCATTGATTCATCTTCAATTTATTAACATTCATTTATTATCATTCATTCTGTTTATATTCAATTAGTTTACATTCAACTAATTTACATTGATAGAGTTAGGGGTATGCCCTAGGGGCAATTATTTAATTTGTTATATATATCTAACTCGTTGACCAATCTTGTTCGAAATAAAAGGTATTTTCTTCCTATTATATACTTAATATAATGTGATTATATTAATTAATTAACTTTATTAAAAGTATATTTAATAGAAAAATCCATAAATGGTATATTTTGTGATAGTAGTTACAAAGTGTTGTAACCGTGAGTAATTTATCACAACGAAACAAATATACCATTTTAAATGTTCCTAGTCAAGATGCATCGAGACTGGATATCGATGTATCCAAAGAGACTGGAGTACATAACGCTCTCCAAATGTTGGACCGTGTATTACTCATGACTGTTGGGGGGACCTAGGGGTTACGTACTAATAGTTATTGGATAACTATGGAACAACTCACTCAATAGTTTTCTGTTGCTTAATATAATTATGGTCAAACAGAAGATATCGATGTGATTGATTTACACAGTTCACTCGACTTAAGAATACTGTGGATCTTTAATATGAAAGCTCCGCTTTGATTATAGCCAAATCATGGCATGACGTCCATCGAGTGACTAAAGTTGGGTCGAGTGGAAGTATTGGAAGTGAAGCACTATTCAAGAGAGGATTCGTCTCCTCAGTTATATGCAGCTAGTATCACAGTCAACTCAAGTCAACTCAATGTCAAAGTCTCTGGCCAGAGCATTCAATTAATAATAATTATAATTATTGAACCAAGGACTTTGTATTTGAACTATAAAGTTGAATGTGGATGAGGTTGGAATTTTGACCATTACCAAATTCCATAAGTCCAAAGTGATATAGTTTTGACGAAGAGAATTGGTGTAAACAAATGTCGCAACCGGGTAACACTTATTAAACTAAAACTGGAATTTTACCGAAAATGAGTAAGCGATAAATTTGTCCATAATGTCACCACTTGCTAAGTGACGTGTGAACGTTAACATTAAAATAGTTCGATGTTAATCGTTGACCAAATTTACACCCAAGGTCTAGGGATGGCTAAAATATAGGGAATTGCTTTGGAGATAATGGGTTGAGATCAAGTGAGAATGGGTAAAAAAAATTTCCTCGTTTCTCTCTAATACAACCCTATATATATATGTATGTATGTATCTCTAAAAATAAATAAAAAAACCTTTTTTGGCCGCCATTACCTTCTACATTGCTGGTTAAAATATAGCTCTCAATCCACTCCAAAATTCTCAAATATATTTCAAGTTAAAATAATACTATTTGATAGTTAGAGGTCGGTGATTCTGGACTTGCAATCTGACGAATCAAGAACAGTAAAAGGAAGGGAAGTCATTGCTTCAACGTGGATTCAAAGGCATCATTAAATTGGTAATTTTAATTCATGTTATAGTAATTAAATTATATTCTATGATCCTATAATGAGCAATTTCATATCTGTATATATTGCTCCTATATGTTTAGTTAGGTGAGATTTTGTAAGTAGATGTAGTTGTCACAAATCAGTTTGGTTGGTGCATAATTTGTTTATTATACTATTTGATTTAAGTATAGACAAATGTTGTTTACTGTACAAAATCAATTTTTGTCATTAGTAATTGTTTATATATATTTATTAATAAATTCATATATATATATATTAGTGTATATTTCTCTCTCATAATAGCATATATGCATATATAAGATATATATATATATATATATGATTTAAAAATTTTAGCACACTTATTTATATATAATACGAATTTACAAATTCGAAAATTAATTATCATACATATATTCTTATTTTTAAATTAACATTTATTGAATTTTGAATTATTTATTATATATAAAATAATTATTACATTAAAAATTCAATTTTTTAAAAAAAATATTATATCATTCCAGAAACGTATAGAAAAAATTTAGGATTTTTTCAATAAATTTTATTATTTTTAATAATTAAAATTATTTCGAAAAAAATGTTTATGATTTATTAAAAATAATAATTTAATTGAAAAATTCTTTAAAATTTTTCAAATAATATTTCAACTTTGAAAAATCTCCAGATTTTTTCTATGCTCTATTTTATGATCCTAGATTTTTGAAAATTGTAAATTTGAATTTTCATCAATAGATTATTTTATGTTAATTATTTATGGATGAAAACATTATTTTGTTCATAATATATACAAATTAAAATACTAAAATTATTATGTTTGCAAAACTAAGTTAATTTTGAATTATAAATAATTATTAATAATTGTTCTCTCTTTCTATATATATATTTATCTATATATAAATGTTTTATGTTCATATATTATATATAATATATTTATACAAATATGTGTGTGTGTGTGTGTATTTTGTAACACATATACATGCACATATTTGGATAACATACATGACATACAAAATAAGCTATTATGTCTATTGCGATGTAAATCCCAACATCTACATATGGGCAAACTATACCTTTCACGGATTATTATGTTACACATGCACTCACACATATATGTATATGATACATTTATGTATAAACTAAATCAAATAAAATTAATTTCACATCTTAATATATTTGAATTTAAATAAAATAAATAATTTTATTTAAATGAAATTTTAAAATGTTCTAATTCAGTTAGACTTCATAGGCCCAATAAAGTTCCAATAGGGTAAATTTTTTGAAATTCACCCATAACTTCCGCTGCGGGCTGGTCTAGTTCCAACATACATTCCTTTATTTACGTTTAATTCATTGACATTAAATTTATCAACATTCAATGGATTCACATTCAAGTTATTTACAATTGATTTATATTCAATTTCATTCAATTTATAATCACGTTCATTTACATTTACATTCATTTTAAGTTCAATTTATGTTTAACAACATTTCATTCCATTCACATTTATTCTTATTCAGAATTTATTCATTATTTAGTATACTTCTTTTAATACTAATAACACTTATGATTTATTTCATAAATGAATTACTTAAGTTTTGTTACAATCATTCAATACAACATTACTTATGTTTATTATCAATTCACAACTTAAGTTATATTCAATTTTAACAAACAACATTTCCAAATCATATTCCATTCACTAATTATTTATTAGTTCAACTCGATTTATTTTGCAACTAAAGTTGAATTTCATTTTATAACTCAAATTCGTATTCCATTAGTTCATTTTATTATTTAACTTTACTTCATTTATTTATTTTATTTATCACACGTCGTTTAACTTCACTATACAACTTAAGTTCACTTCCAATTCAATTCAAATTCAAATTCTATTTTATTTAACTCATTTCATTAGTTCATTTCTTTTTCTTTACTTGAGTTAAAGTTCATTTCAAAAATCATTTCCTTTTAACTTAACTTAGATTTCATTTCTAAAGTCATTTTATTTAACTTTTACATAAGTCAAATTTCATATCACTATTCAAATTCAGATTTGGTTTTGCTTAACAAAATTGTTTAACCATTTTAATATTTGGTTTTACTTACATTTTCTCATTTTAGAAGTTATACAACTTATTTATTTATATATTCAAATTCATGGTTATATAATCACTTTAAAACTTAAGTGTATATTCTTTTCAAATTCAATTCATTTAACTTTACTTAAGTTGAACTTCAGTTCATGTAATCTATTTAATTCAATTACTAACTCCATTTTATTTAACTTCACGTAAGTTAAACATCAATTTCATATCTTTATCTATGCCACTTTAAATTTGATAAGTTCAAAACTCATTTTCCTTTATTTATCAAACCATACTTGGATTTTAAATTTCAATTCTTGTTTGTCATAGCAAAACTTCAATATCAATTTACTAAGGTAGCAAATCCATCACACAGAAACTCGAAAATGATACTGATGATGCGGCCGTCATCACCCTTATTATTTTCCAGCAACTATAGTGAATTAAGTGCTTTAAACTCTTTCTTTTAAATTCTTTTTATTTATAAATCACTTTCACAAATTTATACTTATATAGTTTCACTTTACTTCTTTGCTTATATAAGTTCATTTCAATTTTGCTTATCTTTGTTTATATTTATAATAATAGCTTTTATTTAAACATAACAACAAATAACAAATGATAATAATCAAGTATTACCATTCATTAACAACCAACAAATCATATATGATTATATAAAATACAATCAAGGTAAAATTATTTCATTTACCCAATTTAAAACAATATAAAACATTTTTATATCACTAACAAATATGCGCTCACACACACACACACTCAACTCATTCTATGGTATTACTAACCATATCTATAATGAGTACACACAAAGCCTAGGTTTATCACTAAACCAAAAGCTCTAATACCAACTGTGATGACTCGCAAATCCGTACCCTCTGAACCGACAACAAACCACACATGTCGACTCAGAGCAAACAAAATTGCAGATGATCATGAGAAAGAAAAGAGAAGGTGAGAAGAAAGAGAGAAGAAAGAAGAAGAGAAGAAGAAGAGAGAAGCAAAACCAAAACAATACAAAATCTCACATCGCAGCGGAATAACATATAGTGTAGATCAATAATCTTTACAAAGAGAAACTGCAATATACATAAATCGATATCAAAGTACACAATAAGTAATCATCAGCTTGGACAGTTATAATAACATGTCCTCACAAGTGCTGATAATTTACAACAACAACAATGCAATGCAGCAAAAAAATAAACAGATACGTGTATATGACATGAAGATCTCCAGCTCGCCTGCTGAAGCTCCAAAAGAACCAAATCTGAACCTGTACATATACTCGGTCTGACTCGAGCATTGAAAGGGAAGAACACCCGGATCAGTCCGGTAAACCAGCATGAGAAAAACACACCTCAACTGAAATTATAAAGTTACCAAAACTTTTCCTTTATCAAAACAAAAGGTATCTCGTAAGACCACGTCCACACATAAACACAGACGGATTTTTCCCTTACGATAACCAAACCATTTCATATCAAATCATGTTATATTATAATAGTGTTTATTATACAAATAATAATCAATATAGCTGAAATTGTTACATTATTAAATTCCAGCAATACTTGGCTCTACAAACAAAATGGCACGCACGTAGTGGATTATGGATTTCCACACAAATGACTAGGTGAAGGGACTACCTTTCCGAACCAAATCTCAGTACACCTCTAAAGGGATGTACCTAGGGTCGAGATACTCGGCGCCTAAACCAACACAAGACCGGCCTACCCCTTCCTGGATAGTACCGAATATGTCATCACTCCGGTCGTTACCGACCTAAATCCGTGGCCACAAGCATACATCAACAATAATTAGATACATGATGTCATAGCGTGTAAAGGTACATCTAGAAGAGTGATGACATCTCCTAATGGGAGCGACCCACTTAGCCTTACTGCTTCTATCCCTGTTTTTAGTCATTTTCCGAGGAGTGAGGCCAGAAGAGGTATCGTTTTCCTTTCACATATCACATATCATCATCATCATCATCTTTGAATGCCACATTGGCATTTCCATTGACTACTAATTGCCTTCCACAAAAATATAACCCTTGAGCTTGTTTGTCTCATGGAGGGTGTTAAGCTAAAAGTAGTTGCCTTCTCCGCCACCACATGATGTATGTTTGTAAAAACCAATGTACGTAATCTTAGAAATGCAATGTTAGACACTCATCCATACAAGTTGTCTAGGAACATGACAAACCGAAGGTACTCTCGTACAACATCATATAGGATTAGTAGCGACAACCCTTGCAACAGATATTTCATAACGAAGAAACTACTGCTACTATATGTATATTGGGAATTTTACACCAAATGATCAACAAGTAGTCCTTCACTATGAAAATCATAAATATCAATATCATCGACCAACCTGCACAATCGTCGCATATATGTTGGTACGAGTGGTTTTCAGATAAATCTGATCCCGGGCTCTTCGCACCAACAGTGTAAAAGCGTTTCTCAACCTCACACAGAAACCAAGTCTCATAGACTTATCTCGTCTCCAACAACTTGCTATCTGTAACGACCCGATATTTTGGACCATTCGCATCCGCACATGTCGGACTTGAATAATTCAAAATACCGCGTTGTTAATTTAAATTTGGCAAAACTGAACATATACAATAAATAATCACAAACACAGAGTAATAAATGCAGCGGAAATAAAAGAGATAGTAGTTCATGAAGCTACTATATAAATGTATAAGTTACATCAGAGTTAAACCAGATACAACGGAAGAGTAATACGATACATCAGATACAAATCAGAATACATCACTGAAATCATCGAATACTGAAAGCAGAATAGATGGCTGGATCTTCAAGCAAAGCTCCAACTTCAAAGGTGAGTCTCAAATACTGGTACACTCAGTCTGACCCGAGCATAAAGCAAAACACAAAACACTCGAGTCAGGATTAACATTCTTATATAAATAAATCCAACTCAAGTGAAATAGCAATTGAAATACAAGTAACTCAAAGGATGTTTGGAATAACCATCTTTTAAGGATCCGTTAAACTATCTACTATGTAGTAGTGTACGATAAGTAGATAATGCCTATCAGTAATATAAGATATCAAAATAGTGTTAAGGCGTTACCATTATCCCCCTTAACACATTTTATATAAGCGTTATAGTCTATACAGCACTGTAAACTCCACCGTAAACTAGTGGGATATCAGGGAGTACTCCATAGGTATAACACAAAACAAATCGTAGTGGTCGCGTATATCGGGATACAAGTATGACAAGGCACATGAGGCAATACCTAAGGTAGTGAAACTACCGTTTGCCTGATCCGGACTGGTGAGAACGCATCGCCGCAGCGATCGCAATACCACGAAACAACACTCCCAAATCAAGGGTGCACCAATCGACAACAAGTAATGAGTAGTTTTCGAAGAAGTGTGTTCGCTTGAGGTAGCTGACCTCCATTTGGCCCGGCACGGCTCCTGTTTTAGTCATTTCCAATTTGACACAAGTGTCAAGGCTATCCATTATCGTTCTCTTTCTTCAGTCATCACGTACATCATTCCAACCACTTCATTCTGGATCACACTTCGCGTCTAGTTATTAAAGTGGTTTTCGGTTTAGACAGTGAGTATGTCCCTAACCGATCCCGGTCTCTTTAATAACTTTCGTAATTATTACACCGATTGGTCGTTTAATATATTTCAAAACCAAATCAATTACAATTTCGATTAGAATTTGTAAATCAACATTTCATTCGTCTTTCTAAAACAATTTCCAAAATTTACGTTTCAAAACTTCCAAATTACCATTTCGAAATCTTATAATTCAATTTCAATTTTTATTTACAAAATTCAAATATTGATTCAAGTTCGTACAAAAGTTTCATTCCGGAATCATTTAAATTAATTTAATTTAACAATCAAATCAATTTAAGTTCATTGATCGTTTCATTCAATATCGTTAAATTAATTTATCATTCAAAACAATTTATATTTAAATTTCAATTCATTAAATCAATTACTTAATTTCAACACCATTATATCAAGCTTACAAATTTAATTAAATTAGATTCGTCAAATCAATTCTTTAAATTACATGTCTTACATTAATTTCAATAAATCACATTTTTATTTCTTGTTAAAGAAATTTAATTTCACTTATTTATTTACTTAATTACAAATTTCAAAACTCAATTAATAAAGAAACTTAATTTCACTTATTCAAGGAGTTCAATTTTACTTATCAAAGAATTCTATTTTATTTAATTATCAAATAATTTCAAAACTTAACTATTAAATCATTTCAAACTAATTTTTAAATAATTTCAAAACTTAATTCGATCATTTCTCAAATTAAACAACGTTCTTTCATCAATTTCTTTATTAATATTTTATTTCAGATTATTAAATATTCACATTTAAATTTCATTAAAATTCAATTTCCAACTTCGTTTCAAAACCATATTATTTATTCAAATAAAATCTTCATTTTATTTTTAAATCAAATTATTGACCAATCGGTTTTTTATTTAATTCTCTATCCTAGGTCAAAGTTCAATTTGAGTATTTATCATTTCAACCCGATTCCAATTCAATTAAAAATCAAAGCATAGCAAAGGGAACTTGCAGTGTGATAACTGGGATGGTGTCAAAGTAAATAAACAAGCAATAACAACAATCAATATCAATCCAATAATCAATTCAAATAATCCCGAAATAAACGTATTAATTCACATTGTTATTTGTGCAAATTAATATAATTATTTCTAGAATCTACACTATCATTTCGTGTAGATTAAAGATTATTACACTTATTATTCTATGCAATTCTACACTTGACATCAATTATTCAATTTCATACTTCATCAATTAATACAACATAAATTCAAATGGTTCAAGGGTAATTGACTATTTTTACGTGTCAATTAATTTAACATTAAAGGGGTCACATTATACGAATTTTTTAACTAATCAAATTCAACATATAGATTAAATTTTAAATCATTACTATCATATATCAATTCAATTGCATAATATTTATCACTTTAACATTAACAATTTAACGTCCAATATAAACATCAACAATCAATTATTTATCAACTAAACTGGATTATCATTGTATAAATAGCAGATAATGGTGTCAGATGTCACAGGTGAACTGATTCAGATAATAACAGATATAACAGGGTAAATAACTAGCAGTTGCATATTTCAATCGTCGTTTCAATTTGAAATCAGATTTAATAAATAAAAGAACGTTAATCGTGAGTGATTGCTCACCTTTCGAGGCTAGAGATGCACGAGAAGATGACACGGATACGCGCACTGATACAGACATAGAGATTGAGTTACGAATCCAAGCAAAACAAATCGGCACGAATTCAACGATCAAAGCTGATAACAGAAATCGATGAAATCAAATCAAAACATTCAACATAGCAAAAAAACAAAAAAAAATGTCCTGCATCAAAGTTTAACAATATAATTCTATGTGCTACCGAGATCGAAATGGTCTGAAATTTTGTATGAATAAAGATCAAAACTTGTATTTCAAACTGCAAAAGAATCACTTGATTTGGACAAGAGACGAGAAAAGTTACGATGTCACGAACATAGACTCAGGCCATGTTGCGACTGTCAAATGTTCAGGTCTGAAAACCCCTCTGGGTCTGACTTTCAGGTAAGAAACAGAGGACTGAACCACCTCGTATGAAGCTAAAATTTTATAAACAGAAAGTAGAAAACTTTATCTTTTAAACAAAAAGGGAATCACTGTATTCCGACGTAAGACGGAAAAGATACGATGCGTCAAACATGAACTCAGGTCGTGTTTGCAGCAGTGTAAAATAATTTCAAGTACAAAAGAACAACTGCCTGGGTCAAACTTCCAGATCCTCGACCACTAATCAAACGATGTCGGATTTTGCTGAAATTTGACAGGCATAAACTAGGTAACTTCGACTCTTTTTTAAAAATAGAATCAACCCATTCCGATAAAACATGAGCGAGATATGATATCGTGAACATGAAGTCTAACTGTTGTTCAGAAAAAAAATAAAAAATAAAAATAAACAAAATTAAATAAGAAAATAAAATTTCCTTTCAAACTTAATTTACAACACAGTTAAATCTTTAAACATAAGAACATATACCCTTACAAACTGTTGCACGCTTCACTATCAACCATGCCATGTGACTACCAGATTATAAAACAATAACATATGTAATATATATATATATATATATATATACACACAAAATAATCTTCACTCACGAACCGATTACATTAACAACAAATATAAGTAACTACTTGAAATCTAGGAGCACAACCAATATATATAATGTATAACCCACTATTTAACAATATACTTCATATAATATACATACTTTTTAAACATGTATATACCGACACATATATAAATAACAAAATATTAGTTAATACATAGTATATACTTCATTTATATAACTTCCTTATATATACAGAAATCATAGGTATATAGACTACTGTATGTACAAAATAACACTTTGAACATATAAAATGTACTTTATAATATATGTGTACTGTAAACCTATATTTCATATAACAAACAAACCTTTATAGCTTTATATATCATTACATTTATTTCTTACTGTAAACCTATATATGCGGTAATAGAAAGTTTACAAAACAACCAAGTCTTATAAAATGACATACTTTTATAAACTAAAAAAAAACAATACCTTTTCAAAGAAAAGAGGAAGAAGACATTTGTGGAGGTGGAGGCCAAATGATGGAGAGGGCTCATTGGTGAGGAGAGGAACGTGGGCTGCCTGGTGGAGTGGTGGATGGTGTAGGCCGATCACTGGTGGATGGGAGAGGTGATGGAGGAGATGAGCAAAGGTGGTAGGGGAAAAAAAACGCTAGCAACATGGTTTCAAGGTGGCAAGGAGGTGAGGTTGCAAGGGAGAGGCTGAGCGGTGAAGGAAGGATGAGTGAGGTCGAGTTGCTGAGTTCGAGGCCACAGGGTAGTTGTGGTGTGAAAGCACGGCCATGCTGGGTTTGGTGGCGTAGAGATAGCAGAGGTTGGGTGGAGGGAAGAGAAGGTGTGAGGTCATGGGAAGATGCATGCGTGAAGGAGTAAGGGAAGCTAAAAGAAAAGAAAAAAAATATGTGGGGAGACCATAGTGAAGAGTTGCGCTGGCAACATATTCTTTTTGTTTCTTTTTTTTAAGTGGAGAAGACAGAACAAAGAAAAAGGAGCAGAGCAAAGGACGAACACATAAATATTACTTGAACATTGGAAGAAGAAAAGCCAGAACATTGATATCTGAGAAACAGAAAAAGTTTATGGCTATTTGTTTCACCCGAGGCAAACGAATGGACGGGGAAACTAAAAGACTTGGTTGCGGAACTGATACGCTGAGCGTTCCGCAGATTGTACCGCACACCGGACTCAGAAATACAGAAGTGAATATACCGCATAGATCAGCACGATGAGACGATCAAAACGGTATACAGATATCAGCTGTAACATTTAATTTACAAAATTCGAATTTTTCTACTGACGGAAAATGTAAGAAAAACGCTGAAAAATAAGATCGACGGAGCCAAAGATGTCCGAATTTGGATAAACAACAAACTGACATCTTGCTCAGAAGATGATTTAGAATTTTTCTATGTAAAAATATTTAGGTTTCGGAAACATTTTATTTTCATCGCTTTTTAACTGATTAAATTGAAGTAAATTTACGCGCGAAATAAACTTTCATATTTTCGGACGAAAATTTACCAGTTGCTATATTTAACTAGACGAATTCCAAATATCAAATTTATATTTCAAAATTTTATCGTTAAAAAATTTCGTAAAATTTCAATTAATAACGTTATTAAAACCAGTTAAATTTACGGGTTGTTACACTCTCCCCCACTCAAAACTTTTCATCCCCGAAAAAGAACGAGGTAGGAGAATAGAAACAACCAAAAAGAAAAACAGATTTGAAATACAAATAACAATTAATGTAAACCATATAAATTCAAATTCAAATTAATTGATATTCAATAATTGATTTAATCCATTTGATTTCACTAAAATCAATCTCAACTATTTCTAAATTTATTATCTTATTATCCAATTATCTTCAATTTACAATTTCTAAAACCATAAATTTGAATAGTCTTTTATTATAATCATATTTTTTCCAGCAATTTAAATTCTTCTTTATTCCAAATTACTGTTAAATTTATTCTACTTAATATATCTACTCACATAGATTTAACCCATATAAATTAATTTAAACATAAAAGTTTCAATTTAAATTAATTTACATCTATTAATTTCTTTTAAATTCAAGGTATTTTCATATGTTGATTAAATTTCAATTTATTAATTCTTTCAAAACAAATTTATCTATTCTTTCAAAACAAATTTATTTCATTATTAACTGAGTTTACTTATTATCCTATCTAACTCTATTAACATCTTTATAATCAAAATTTAGTGTATAACATTTATTATAAACACTCAAATTTTATTTATAAATTCAATTTATCTTATATATTATCCAATTACATATTCAACTTCTGAATGATTTAGGTAAGTTGTATTAGAATGCAGTTGAACAATATACAAATAAAATTTTCCCAATTCAATTATTCAAGTTTAAATGTTTATTCCAAATTTTAGCTTTATTTATAATTGAAAACATCCTTTAACATGATTTTTAAGAATTAAATTTTCATTAAATTTTCAACCCCTTTAGAAATAATTATGTATATATTATATATATTAAATCAAATTAAATTTAAAATAATATACCCATATACATATATAAATCAAGTCATACTTAAGAAATTTAAATCAAAATATTTTTCCAAAACAAAACCGTAGCAAAGCTACAGAATGGTTTCTCCCTCCGAAACTCGAAAATGAATGTCGATGATGCGGCCGCCATCACCGAAATTATTTTCCAGCGATAAAGAGAAGAGCACTACTTCCAATATTTTAAAATTCTTTGAAAACGGTTTCTATTTGAAAATACGTTCAATAATATACATTTTAAAATTTTAAAAACAAAAGCTTGAAATTTTAGGAATTTAAATTCTCAAATTCTTAATTTAATTTCATTTCAAATTCTAAATCAGTTCGTAAACCAAGTTTATAAATTCATTTATCGAACAATAGATGAAAATCAAATATTATCATTTCAAACAACAAATTGATTAACCTTTTTTTTCTTCTTTTTTTTTCTAGAAAAATTTACTTATATATTTATAATATACAAAATTATTTCATTTACCAAGTTTGAAAACAATATTGTGTCAGTTTGCTCTGCTCAAGTGTTTTGGAAATCCTATCGATAGCGTTGATTAAACGAATCGATCGGAAACCCAAATCAACATCAACAACTCAAACAACACAGCATATTAAAACATTTATATATATATATTAGTTTTCAAATACATTTCTTTGCTCGACGATACAGAAATGAATTTTCAAAATAAGGATAGGGTTTCAAATTTGATGGACTCAAATCAAAGAGAAATTTGATTCGAAGATAAGTTCGAAACAAAGATATGATGATTAGTAACAAAGTAGGAAGATTGATAAATTTATATAAATCGCGGGCAACCTTAACCGGGTCGACCGTGACTTCAAGAATAAGATCGATGTGGAATTCCACGGTAAATCGACATTCGATCTCAAGAAATAGAATTCAGGTATAGCAGGAGATAGATAGCATCGTAAATCGAGGATAAAGAAATCTCCGGTAAATCAATGTCAATTGTAAAGGAGTTTCACCCATTTACAAAATTTCAAAGAATGCCGAGACCGCCGATCCATTATAAAGATCATTCAAAGTGGAGTTATGCGATGCTCCAGAATTGAAAGACGATTAGTGAGGGACACGAATGGATTTTGGAACCGCAGGGAACGTTCCAAAATTCAAAGGGATCGAGTCAAAGGAAGAGATTGAAACTCGAATGAGAGTGATTCTGTAAATACATTTACCCTATATGCTAAGTTTTGCCTAGAGCTACCAAAGCTCTGATACCAACTGTAACGACCCGATATTTTGGACCATTCGCATCCGCACATGTCGGACTTGAATAATTCAAAATACCGCGTTGTTAATTTAAATTTGGCAAAACTGAACATATACAATAAATAATCACAAACACAGAGTAATAAATGCAGCGGAAATAAAAGAGATAGTAGTTCATGAAGCTACTATATAAATGTATAAGTTACATCAGAGTTAAACCAGATACAACGGAAGAGTAATACGATACATCAGATACAAATCAGAATACATCACTGAAATCATCGAATACTGAAAGCAGAATAGATGGCTGGATCTTCAAGCAAAGCTCCAACTTCAAAGGTGAGTCTCGAATACTGGTACACTCAGTCTGACCCGTGCATAAAGCAAAACATAAAACACTCGAGTCAGGATTAACATTCTTATATAAATAAATCCAACTCAAGTGAAATAGCAATTGAAATACAAGTAACTCAAAGGATGTTTGGAATAACCATCCTTCAAGGATCCGTTAAACTATCTACTATGTAGTAGTGTATGATAAGTAGATAATGCCTATCAGTAATATAAGATATCAAAATAGTGTTAAGGCGTTACCATTATCCCCCTTAACACATTTTATATAAGCGTTATAGTCTATACTCTATACAGCACTGTAAACTCCACCGTAAACTAGTGGGATATCAGGGAGTACTCCATAGGTATAACACAAAACAAATCGTAGTGGTCGCGTATATCGGGATACAAGTATGACAAGGCACATGAGGCAATACCCAAGGTAGTGAAACTACCGTTTGCCTGATCCGGACTGGTGAGAACGCATCGCCGCAGCGATCGCAACACCACGAAACAACACTCCCAAATCAAGGGTGCACCAATCGACAACAAGTAATGAGTAGTTTTCGAAGAAGTGTGTTCGCTTGAGGTAGCTGACCTCCATTTGGCCCGGCACGGCTCGTGTTTTAGTCATTTCCAATTTGACACAAGTGTCAAGGCTATCCATTATCGTTCTCTTTCTTCAGTCATCACGTACATCATTCCAACCACTTCATTCTGGATCACACTCCGCGTGTAGTTATTAAAGTGGTTTTCGGTTTAGACAGTGAGTATGTCCCTAACCGATCCCGGTCTCTTTAATAACTTTCGTAATTATTACACCGATTGGTCGTTTAATATATTTCAAAACCAAATCAATTACAATTTCGATTAGAATTTGTAAATCAACATTTCATTCGTCTTTCTAAAACAATTTCCAAAATTTACGTTTCAAAACTTCCAAATTACCATTTCGAAATCTTATAATTCAATTTCAATTTTTATTTACAAAATTCAAATATTGATTCAAGTTCGTACAAAAGTTTCATTCCGAAATCATTTAAATTAATTTAATTTAACAATCAAATCAATTTAAGTTCATTGATCGTTTCATTCAATATCGTTAAATTAATTTATCATTCAAAACAATTTATATTTAAATTTCAATTCATTAAATCAATTACTTAATTTCAACACCATTATATCAAGCTTACAAATTTAATTAAATTAGATTCGTCAAATCAATTCTTTAAATTACATGTCTTACATTAATTTCAATAAATCACATTTTTATTTCTTGTTAAAGAAATTTAATTTCACTTATTTATTTACTTAATTACAAATTTCAAAACTCAATTAATAAAGAAACTTAATTTCACTTATTCAAGGAGTTCAATTTTACTTATCAAAGAATTCTATTTTATTTAATTATCAAATAATTTCAAAACTTAACTATTAAATCATTTCAAACTAATTTTTAAATAATTTCAAAACTTAATTCGATCATTTCTCAAATTAAACAACGTTCTTTCATCAATTTCTTTATTAATATTTTATTTCAGATTATTAAATATTCACATTTAAATTTCATTAAAATTCAATTTCCAACTTCGTTTTAAAACCATATTATTTATTCAATAAAATCTTCATTTTATTTTTAAATCAAATTATTGACCAATCGGGTTTTTATTTAATTCTCTATCCTATGTCAAAGTTCAATTTGGGTATTTATCATTTCAACCCGATTCCAATTCAATTAAAAATCAAAGCATAGCAAAGTTAACTTGCAGTGTGATAACTGGGATGGTGTCAAAGTAAATAAACAAGCAATAACAACAATCAATATCAATCCAATAATCAATTCAAATAATCCCGAAATAAACGTATTAATTCACATTGTTATTTGTGCAAATTAATATAATTATTTCTAGAATCTACACTATCATTTCGTGTAGATTAAAGATTATTACACTTATTATTCTATGCAATTCTACACTTGACATCAATTATTCAATTTCATACTTCATCAATTAATACAACATAAATTCAAATGGTTCAAGGGTAATTGACTATTTTTACGTTTCAATTTATTTAACATTAAAGGGGTCACATTATACGAATTTTTTAACTAATCAAATTCAACATATAGATTAAATTTTAAATCGTTACTATCATATATCAATTCAATTGCATAATATTTATCACTTTAACATTAACAATTTAACGTCCAATTTAAACATCAACAATCAATTATTTATCAACTAAACTGGATTATCATTGTATAAATAGCAGATAATGGTGTCAGATGTCACAGGTGAACTGATTCAGGTAATAACAGATATAACAGGGTAAATAACTAGCAGTTGCATATTTCAATCGTCGTTTCAATTTGAAATCAGATTTAATAAATAAAAGAACGTTAATCGTGAGTGATTGCTCACCTTTCGAGGCTAGAGATGCACGAGAAGATGACACGGATACGCGCACTGATACAGACATAGAGATTGAGTTACGAATCCAAGCAAAACAAATCGGCACGAATTCAACGATCAAAGCTGATAACAGAAATCGATGAAATCAAATCAAAACATTCAACATAGCAAAAAAACAAAAAAAAACATGTCCTGCGTCAAAGTTTAACAATATAATTCTATGTGCTACCGAGATCGAAATGGTCTGAAATTTTGTATGAATAAAGATCAAAACTTGTATTTCAAACTGCAAAAGAATCACTTGATTTGGACAAGAGACGAGAAAAGTTACGATGTCACGAACATAGACTCAGGCCATGTTGCGACTGTCAAATGTTCAGGTCTGAAAACCCCTCTGGGTCTGACTTTTAGGTAAGAAACAGAGAACTGAACCAGCTCGTATGAAGCTAAAATTTTATATACAGAAAGTAGAAAACTTTATCTTTTAAACAAAAAGGGAATCACTGTATTTCGACGTAAGACGGAAAAGATACGATACGTCAAACATGAACTCAGGTCGTGTTTGCAGCAGTGTAAAATAATTTCAAGTACAAAAGAACAACTGCTTGGGTCAAAATTCCAGATCCTCGACCACTAATCAAACGATGTCGGATTTTGCTGAAATTTGACAGGCATAAACTAGGTAACTTCGACTCTTTTTTAAAAATAGAATCAACCCATTCCGATAAAACATGAGTGAGATATGATATCGTGAACATGAAGTCTAACTGCTGTTCAGAAAAAAAATAAAAAATAAAAATAAACAAAATTAAATAAGAAAATAAAATTTCCTTTCAAACTTAATTTACAACACAGTTAAATCTTTAAACATAAGAACATATACCCTTACAAACTGTTGCACGCTTCACTATCAACCATGCCATGTGACTACCAGATTATAAAACAATAACATATGTAATATATATATATATATACATACATACATACAAAATAATCTTCACTCACGAACCGATTACATTAACAACAAATATAAGTAACTACTTGAAATCTAGGAGCACAGCTAATATATATAATGTATAACCCACTATTCAATAGTATACTTCATATAATATACATACTTTTTAAACATGTATATACCGACACATATATAAATAACAAAATATTAGTTAATACATAGTATATACTTCATTTATATAACTTCCTTATATATACAGAAATCATAGGTATATAGACTACTGTAAGTACAAAATAACACTTTGAACATATAAAATGTACTTTATAATATATGTGTACTGTAAACCTATATTTCATATAACAAACAAACCTTTATAGCTTTATATATCATTACATATATTTCTTACTGTAAACCTATATATGCGGTAATAGAAAGTTTACAAAACAACCAAGTCTTATAAAATGACATACTTTTATAAACTAAAAAAAAACAATACCTTTTCAAAGAAAAGAGGAAGAAGACATTTGTGGAGGTGGAGGCCAAATGATGGAGAGGGCTCATTGGTGAGGAGAGGAACGTGGGCTGCCTGGTGCAGTGGTGGATGGTGTAGGCCGATCACTGGTGGATGGGAGAGGTGCTGGAGGAGATGAGCAAAGGTGGTAGGGGAAAAAAAACGCTAGCAACATGGTTTCAAGGTGGCAAGGAGGTGAGGTTGCAAGGGAGAGGCTGAGCGGTGAAGGAAGGATGAGTGAGGTCGGGTTGCTGAGTTCGAGGCCACAGGGTAGTTGTGGTGTGAAAGCTCGGCCATGCTGGGTTTGGTGGCGTGGAGATAGCAGAGGGTGGGTGGAGGGAAGAGAAGGTGTGAGGTCATGGGAAGATGCAGGCTTGAAGGAGTAAGGGAAGCTAAAAGAAAAGAAAAAAAATATGTGGGGAGACCATAGTGAAGAGTTGCGCTGGCGACATATTCTTTTTGTTTCTTTTTTGTCAAGTGGAGAAGACAGAACAAAGAAAAAGGAGCAGAGCAAAGGACGAACACATAAATATTACTTGAACATTGGAAGAAGAAAAGCCAAAACATTGATATCTGAGAAACAGAAAAAGTTTATGGCTATTCGTTTCACCCGAGGCAAACGAATGGACGGGGAAACTAAAAGACTTGGTTGCGGAACTGATACGCTGAGCGTTCCGCAGATTGTACCGCACACCGGACTCCGAAATACAGAAGTGAATATACCGCATAGATCAGCACGACGAGACGATCAAAACGGTATACAGATATCAGTTGTAACATTTAATTTATAAAATTCGAATTTTTCTACTAGCGGAAAATGCAAGAAAAACGCTGAAAAATAAGATCGACGGAGCCAAAGATGTCCGAATTTGGAAAAACGACAAACTGACATCTTGCTCAAAAGATGTTTTAGAATTTTTTTATGTAAAAATATTTAGGTTTCGGAAACATTTTATTTTCATCGCTTTTTAACTGATTAAATTGAAGTAAATTTACGCGCGAAATAAACTTTCATATTTTCGGACGAAAATTTACCAGTTGCTATGTTTAACTAGACGAATTCCAAATATCAAATTTATATTTCAAAATTTTATCGTTAAAAAATTTCGCAAAATTTCAATTAATAACATTATTAAAACCAGTTAAATTTACGGATCGTTACACTATACTTCGACCAAGAAGGAAGCTCGATAGATTGAGTAGTCACTCCGCACTACACGAATCAACATTCTCAACATAAACGATAATCAAGCCTACACAGTCATTTACGTACTAAGTGTACGACTAATTAGTTTCTACATCAAGTTGAGAAACTAAAATGGCCAAATTTGATAGTCGGTTATTTAACTATCAAAGCAACAAACAAAATCTAGCACATAAGTAGTCACTGGGACTGATTTTATTAATCGTTTATAATCAAATCACTTTCCAATTATTCACTTCAAAATATCTTTAAAAAGATAATATTCAAAACCATTTCACTTCTTGGATATTTGGAAAACATTTTCATTACTTATTTTAATAATAAGTGAATTCACAAATCATTTTATTTTCAACACTTACAAAATATTTCATATACTTAAATCAATGATTAAGTATATATGCAAATCTTTAAGGAAAACATTCTTCAAAACAAATGTTATTTGGGTCAAAACGAATGTTGCGTAAAACATGGTTATGACAACCCAAAAATAATAGTATAGGGATTCAACTAAATATATTTAATATTAATCTTCGAAATCGAACTTCAACTATTTATTACTTAACAATGAAGACAATCAAGTTGAGGTATACTACCTCTCCTCGACTGAAAAACGTTCTTAACTTCAAAATGGATAAAAGTTACCATCTCAAATATTAACGTCAAATATAGTATATAAATAAATCCCATAACTATATAAATTATTTTCTTTCGGAAATCATTTACTATAACAATAGTGTTATAATACATGCCTTCCTTTCTTTTAACGAAAATGTCTATTTCAACAATAAATGTTGAAATTTATGTTTTCGATACATAACATATTTTAAATCACATTTCAAAAACCATTTACACTTCATTTTCAATATCACTTCCAAAACATTCATTTAAAGGATTATTCATTTTAAAACGTCAATATTCCTTTTATAAAAATCCATATTTGACTTATCAAATAAATCATTTCACATTTATAAAACAAGGTTTATAATTCTATTTATATTTTACAAAACTTCCATTTATAAAATTCCTTTATTAAGAATTTCCATTTATATCTCATTTACATATCAAAATCTCATTACAAGTTTGTTTACTTATAAATTCCTTTATTTACAAATTCATTCTATTTATAACTTCATTACTTCATAAATCTTATTTACTTGTAAAATTTCATTTATAACTACATTTCTAACACTTATAAAAACCCGTTTATCATTCCACTACTTTTATTTATAAAATATCAATTTTATAAATCTTATATATATAAACCATTTATAATAAGTTCAAAATTCTCAATTTAACTTATTTTATAAAATAGTTAACTTCATATTTCAAAAATCATATTTGAGTATATTTCACAAAGCGATAATTTTTATAACATAAAAATTATAACTTTTTATTTATTTAAAATAAATTCATTTCTTTAATAATTCAAAAATTATTAATATATATATATATATATATATATATTCAAAATCACTCTGAAATCCATTTTAAATTGAAATCATCATTTCTATATTTTAAATTCCAAAAATATGGCCCAATGCTGCAAAAGTACTAAATAAGGGGATTCACATCAATAATAGCAATCATGGCATCCATCATAGCAAATATCACATAATACAACATATATAACAATATGTGTAAATAAAGATCAACCATAGTGAGGAATCCTGTTGGATCCCTCCAACTTGTAACCTGCGACAAATATGTATATGATAATATGTACAATGTTTGCTTCGAGGCAGACACGTGTACAAAGGGTCATCCGCTCATACACGGGAACGTATAGGGTCTCATCTGCTCTAATCGGCTGGAATATATCCAACTACTAACTATTATAGCATAACATCCAAACACCAATATATACTCACACACACACACACACACATATATATAACATCCAACAGTCATCCAAACAACATAATAAAAATATTCCCACTTATATAAAAATATAAGCGAGACAGAAAGAGTGAGTTTTACTCACTTTGGTTGCAGTCGTCGTTGTAGTGTTTTATTTGAAATAAAATTAAACGAGCATTTAATTTTACCCAAAAATCCTACGAGTTCCAAATCGATCCAATCCAATTTCTATGCGTGGTATTTTTGGTAACGAGTGCAACACAACTCGTTTCGTGCGAATCGGACCTCGTATGAAGATGTTATGAATTATATAAGATTGCACGATTTTAAAACAAATAATTTACAATTTCTTTTTTTTATTAAATAACCTGAGCAAATCTGGACCGTTCATTCTGGATCAAGAATTCTTGGCCGCTCGTTTCTTCCCTCCTCGTAGGTTTCGAAACGAACCCTACGCGCCGTCGAAGTTCGTTGAATTTTCACCGCCACCACGAAGCCTCTGGCGCCACCGCACTTCACCTAGAGTGTGCATGAATGTCCTCTATCTATCGCTAGTGGTCCCACCCTCAATCGTTGCTTAGATCATCGGAATTCGGCTAGAAAACAATATCTGTTGGTGGCGATTTTGCCACCAACTCCGACCATCGATCGACGATTAGTCCAAATGGATGTGTTCGTGGTCTCGAGCTCTACAAGTTTCCTGTCGGAAGTTTCCTCTAATTTGGCCTTGATCGATTGGAGAGATTCAGGCCGTTGGATCGAGCTGTGGTGATGGCGGCAGGGTTATTTGACTTTTGGGTTTTAGCAAATGAAAGTGGACTTGAGGTCCTTTTATACAAAATATCTCAAAACACTATTCACCCGAATATTTTCTGAACTCCAAACGAATCATGCGGCCTTGTGTTTATTATGTTTTACCCCTATTCCGAACACAATGGAATATATATCGAAGGCCGATTCCATCATATACAGAAGATAGGTTTTCGAAATCGAGTTAGTTTAGTTAAATTTCCTTTAATAAATATTTATGCATTTCGACTTCGCACGACCAAACCGTAAGTCCGATTGCCACAAAATTTGAAATCCTATAATAACTCACTATTATGGATCTAATGAAACTGATTTCGTCCAATTCTGAGACAATGTCCCGAATGGCTATTTTTACTCGTTAATTAAATATTAAAATTTCCAATTTCTGCCAAATCGCTTTTAATTCAATATTAAAACTTCATTAACTCCATTCAAATTCAAATAGCATTTATAACAACGTTAGAATTCATATTAGATTCCAAATTCAATTAATTAATTGATTTAACTTATAATATCCATTTTTCAATATTTAAATTCAATTAAATATTCTAAATTCAGACGACTGAAAAACTGGGTCGTTACATCTTATAAGTTATGAACTTATTTGAAACGCAACTTTTCCAGATTCAAACCATATGCAGTATCACAAATTTGAACGTACCATTACATTTTTATATGTGTATGTATGTATCTTCGTATGTATGTATGTAAGGCAATGTTAAAAAAACTTTCAACGTGATAATGTGTGAATTTTCATAGCAGTTTATATTACCATTAATTTCTTCTCCAAATGGCTTAAAAGCTAGCACAATAATTCACTTTGAACTTTGAGATTCAACATACTGATTTTATTTCTTTCTACTACGTTCCTCCACATAAATGAAGTGTGTTGCTAAGGCTGCCTTGTTTTCTTCTTCCTAATACCGTTACTAAAAATATCATACAGCTTTACTCTATATTCTTCCTCATACTAGACATTTTAAGAGTCGATCAACATTGTTTTCCATAGCGATCAACCATCAAACAATAGTGTTCGAAGATTGATAGCCGTGGAAAACAGTGTAATCTATATTTTGTCTAATACCAAACATTTCAATGGGCTACCGAAGATATCAATTTTGACCCTTTTTTGCATGGCGAACAACCATCGCCAACACCGTTTCCATGGCGAGCAACCATCGAACAACGGTAGTTCAGTGTTTGATGGCCATGGAAAACAGTGATAGTCGGCGATTGCTCGCCGTGCACCATAACTTTGTACGGTGGTTGATTAACATGTGAAATGACTTTGATATTAAAAGGAAAATAAATTTTGTTGGGCTTATTATTATTTTTATGGTAGCAGGAAAAGGAAAATTGGATGTCCTTAGCAGCACACCAGATGAATTACATTTTTATTACAAGATACAGATAGATGAACATAATCATACCTAGTAAAACTATCACTTTAAACTCTCTTATTTCAAAGATATCAAAAATATTTTCTCACCTTTCTTTTGTCAATTGTCACTCCCTTATACGGGTTTTGGCGGCTTCGTTCTTCAATTTGAAATTTCTGACCACGCTCGTGAAGTCTACACCTAAAAGCTTTAAACTGTTGTCCTACATAGCAATTTACAGCTTTCCCCACATAAGGAATTTAATTATCTATATCTAACTTTTCCTGTAGGAAAACAATCAAGTCCAAAATTTAAAAATTGGGTTCATACTGGAATCGTTGATTTAAACAAATGAAAAAACCAGAATATAATAGTGTAACATGTGCTTGTGCGGTCTTTCAATAAGCCTCCGGTCAAGACACGTCAAAGGTGCTTATCCTTCTGCTCCTTATCTATGGGATAAAAACTGCATGTGTAAAAAATGCTATGGAAAAAATTTGAAGCGACATAAACATGTCAATTTTTAAGGTGTGCAAATAAGAAAATATGTTTAAAAATTAGAAATTTTTTAAGCAACATATACATGTCATTTCAAGTGACAAAAAAGTATGCAGTTAATGCTTAGGTAAAAAAAAACTAATAAAACATCTTATGATTCACATTTGTAGAGCTAAAGATAATTATGAATGCATAGATAAGAGAAAACATATCTTTATATCATCAATTAGATCATATGAACCCGATGATGGTGTAGGGCAGGCCAGAATTGTAAACATAATCTTTTCCCATCTTCGTGTATTTTAAAACACCAAATAAGTTAATTATACTACATCCAAAATGATTTATAACATTAATGTGATCATTTAAACAAGGTAAAAAGAAAACTGTATTTAAGTAAGAAACTGCAATAATAAGCATGTGAAATTCCTATACTATATTTTATAGGGCATTGCGTTAATAGGGACGAAATCGGCCAAACTTATGCTAGATCATCTCCAATAAGGTTATTTTTTTAAATGAGTTTTGAAGTTGTTATATATAGAACAGTCCTAGGTTGACAAGAAAATAAGTGGAGAAACACCACACTCACGTGAAAAAGTTTGCTTGGAAAAAAAGAAAAACTTGATCACATGAGATCATTACTGATTTTTTTATTTACTGCTTCAAACAAAAAAAAGTGAACAATTTGATTTCCTAGGATCACTACTAATTTTTTTATCTACTACTTGAGATTCTCTTATAAAAATTGAGATGACACCAACTTCAGAGGATATTTAACCCATATTACAAAGATCATCTACACATTGAGATCATTTTTAATATTGTAGTATGATCAAAACATCTAGATAATATTATCCATTAAATTTAACTTCAACGTAAAATTTATTTTCGAATATTTTGTCAAGATGATAATTCTTGACCCTTAATAATATAAGAATATATTTTCAAGGTTTAGCATCATTTTGAAATGTATAGTTCAAAATTTATTTGTAAAGGAAGTATAGCGAATCCGTATTCATTTCTGAAATCTCACTTCATCTTTTCATGTACAAAAAAGTATATTTTGGTAGATGTAATGTATTCATTAATGAGTTCATCTTTACAAAAAAGAACAAGAATCATTTATGAACTTTTAAGTTCTTTCAAAATAAAGATTCAAATCAATTGTAAAAACAAATATTTTCAACAGTTCATATTAGCTTATGATTGTTAAAGGAGTTAATTTGTTGAAAATAACTTTTTTTAATGAAGATGGCCTTTCTGGGATTAGGACATGCCGACAAAATATGTTTTATTTTGGAAATAATTTGCCAAAAAGGATAGAATTATAAAGAGTTTAAAAGATGGAAGATCTAATACTCGATCATAAATATAAATATGCACATGCGTCTGTGTTGAATTCCGACGACACTGTATGGATAAGTGAAGAAGTCAGAAATAGCTTGATATTAGTAAAGATGGTTCACAAATCAGAGCTTGAAGGTAAAAGTTACCGTGTGTTGAATTTTGGAGATTCACAGGTTGAAGCAACAGGAAGTCAGACGTCTAGTCAAGGTTCCCAGATGTTTGAAAAATGGTTTGAGGCATCTGCAATGCGTCAGACGTCTCTGTATGTTTGAAGTTGTTTCACGAGACTTTGTTCAGACGTCTGGCCATGGAGCTCAAACATTCGATCACCTGGGATGGAGCATCTGCGTTGGAACTCAGACGTCTCTGAGTCAGGAGTTTGATAACCCGAGAGTTTGCTCAGACATTTGGTTATGGTGACCAGACATCTGAACACCTGAAGCATGGAATTCCTATGTTTGAGTCAAATGTATGGATTATAAATCTAGACGTCTGAGCCAATGTTCAAAGACAATTTTATCCAAGCGGATTGAGTTTTTTTGTGAAGGCTTCAAGGGGCAAATTGGGTATTTTCCTAGGTGAAAGTTCTTCTTATATAAGCTATTTTCAGAATTCAAAGGAGAGGATGATCAAGGGTTTATCCAACATTGAAATAGGGTTTTTTTTGAAATCTAATTTTCTTCAATTCTAATCTCCGCAAATCAAATTCTATAGAATTTTGTGATCATTGTAATCAATCTCTTGTGCTTTTTCATTGTTAGTAATAAAAGGACATTCTCAAAATGGATGTACACTAACACGACGTTAGTGGAACCACTATAAATATTGTTTGTTATTGCTTGCTTTTATTGCTTGTTTGGATTGTAATTTGGTTTATTTGGATTGTATTGGATTGGGATTTGACATCGAGATATTAATTGGTCATTTTTTGCACATTTTACAATCTTATTTTCTACCGCTTTTGGTGTTTGGATTAGAGTGATCTGGAGTTTAAATTACACAACATTTGGTATCAGAGCTTTGGTGTTTGTAAGGTGGTTGTAGAAATGCCTGAATCGGATAATACCTCAGATAGTCCCTCAACGGTTGGTCCAAGTAGTGTAGCACCGTATGTGCGTGGATCGTATGCGGTCTCGGGATCACAATTGATTATTGACAAGTGGAGTGGCGAAAATGATTTTTAAAAATGACAATGGAAGATGAAAGCAGTTCTTAGATGGAATCGAGTGCCTTGGGTTGTGTTTGACACGCATTTGTTACCGAAGGACATCTCGGATGTTGAGAGACAGGAAATGGAAGAGTGGGCATTGACTACACTTCAACTTGCTATGGGTGAGAATGTAATCTCCGAAATTAGTGGCGAGACAACCGCTAAAGGTATTTGAGATAAGTTGGAGGATTTTATATGAAGAAGTCACTAACAAATCGTTTGATCTTGTTGTGAACATTCTTCACCTATAAAATGAAGAAGGGTACTTCGATAAGAACACATTTGAATACCTTTGATGATTTGCTAATGAAGATGAAGGCGGTAGATTTGAACATTGAGGAAGTGAAAAAAGGCAATGATATTGTTATGTTCGTTGTCAAACCGTTATATA
Organism: Allium fistulosum; assembly: GCA_030737815.1. Taxonomy (NCBI): domain Eukaryota; kingdom Viridiplantae; phylum Streptophyta; class Magnoliopsida; order Asparagales; family Amaryllidaceae; genus Allium; species Allium fistulosum. Next base: position 1,461,265,348 of record CM060903.1, read on the forward strand.
GATTTCTCAAATAGCTTGATCTATAGCCCGGATACTTTGACTCTTAGTGATGTTAAAGTAGGTCTTCTTAGTAAGGAGTTGCGAGATCAAATGAATGAGTTAAGTGATGGTAATGGTAGTGCTAGCAGTGATCTTAGTTTATTTGTAGAGAAGGAGAGAGAGGAGAAGAAGGGGAATCGTAGGCGTTCTAGATCAAGGAAGCATGGTTGGAGAGGAAAGTCGAAAGAGGAAAATTAAAAGTGCTTTATTTGTAAGAAGCCCGGTCATTAGAAGAATAAGTGTCCAAACAAGGATATGAAGAAGAAGGAAGTAGCATCTTCATCGGTAGTAGTGGAGAATGATATTGATGAGGTAGATGAGAATGTATTGACAACGGTAGCATCAGATGTTTTGAGTTGTGAATGAGTGCTCGATTTGGGAGCGCCTTATCATACGATGCTAAGTAAGAATTGTTTTTACTCTTGAAAGGGACGCGGAAGATGATCTTAAGGCTATTTAACACTAGAGGGGGGGTGAATAGTGTTTTAAGAATTTCTTTAAAACTTCTTTGATTTAAATTGATTTAACTAACTTAATGCAAATACACAATCACAGATGAAATCACAGAATCACAAACAGATGCAAATATAAATAAAAAGCAAGTAAAGGAAAGAACACACCAGGAATTTTATACTGGTTCAGTGTTACCCTACATCCAGTCCCGCACAACCCGTACGGCTTTCTATTCAATAATAATCTAGATTACAATCCCTCGATTCCAAGGCAACGAGGTACACCCTCCAGATTCTCAGGTCTCTGGGTAGAACCACTTGATTCACAGGACACAAGTTCACCCGATCGATTTCCAAGGACACGATCACACCTTTATAACCCTACACAAGTTTCTTTGAGTACAAATGTATCTATAACTCTGATAAGCACTGAGATTCTTTGAAGAGAGTGGCAGAGAATCAAACTAGATATTCTGGTTTGATTCACTTAAGATTTTGGCAGAATATGGATAGGATGATTAGAAAATAAGATAAGAGAATAAAGAGGAGAGAAACTAATGAAAGTAGTTACTGGAAAACGTCCATAACAGTCTCTATTTATAGAGAATGAATGGATGTGTCCATTCGAAGAGGTTTAAGCGAATAGACACTTCTTTTGAAAACAACCTTTGCTGTAACGGGAAGTATGTCGACATGACAAGTAAAGAGGATGTCGACATGGTCTAGTAAAAATGATGATTTGCTTTACTTTGAAAATGATGATTTAAAACATATGCAACTTTATTCAAATGGACTCTATGTATTTGTAGAAGGTATTTAGAAGTAGAAATACTTATGAATGTATATATGTATATATACTAAAATATATTTAAAATCAAAGTAAATAAACTAAAGTAAATATAATATTAAAATAGATTTTGAGGCTAAAATATCAAGGACAATTTTGAAATCAAAATATAACAAAATGATAAATATGAATTTGAGGCTAAAACATTTTTGGAAATGTGAACGAAGGTTTTTCTTTTGAAAAGGAATATTTGAAAATCATTTTATAAAACAAGAGATAATTTTGAAAATCATTTTGAATCAAAATTAGTGGATAACAAAATAGGGCTACTATCCGTTCCACTAGATATTTCGTGAGTTCCATCTCACTAGGGTTCCATCCCTTTAACAAGAACGAAGTGGATTCCATTCCACGAGTAAATTGGATAAAAAAGAATGATAGTGCTTTCAAGAAGTTTTAACAAATATCTAACCTAACTATATTATTTGTCTTGAACTCTTGAATATCTTGAATCTCACGAGTCTTCAATCTTGAACTCTTGATCTTTGTCTTCATCAATTTTGTCTTCTTTACTGTACAGTCTTCTTTTGTTGATACCTGCATATAGATTTCCTGCACATATATATTTTATAACACTTCTATAGTTGTTGTCATCAAAACCACTATCCTATAGACTAACATTCTCCCCCTTTTTGATGATGACAACCTTTGTTTATAAAATATTTATATTCTCCTTATAACTCCCCCTAAATCTAATAACTCCCCCTTAATGTATGCCTAACTAACCTATTTTATACTTCTCCCCCTTTGTCATCAACAAAAAAATGACATTAACTCCCCCTAAATCTATGATATTAATGATAGTGTTATCATTAATAATACTGAAACTAGATATAACAATGCTAAATATTGTATACTCAGAATGATATATAAGTAATATAAGAATGAGAATAATAAGTGTAACCACAAATTATTTTATTCATATCACTATATACATAACTGTTAAATGAAAAGAAAATGCATACAATAAGTAGACAAATCAATCAAACATAAGCACACCTATTTATGTCTTATTTTTGAATTTTCAGTATATATACATATGATTTATATATATATTACTTGATATAAATAAGAGTAACAGTAAGATAAACAGAGAATAAGCTTCATTTCATACTAGAACAGAGAAGTACATGAATTTCATAGAGAAAACATAAAGATACAACTTTTAATATACCAAATTTCATTGATATACAAAAAGTAAACTCTAGAAACTAGTAGATGAGGATGAAGATGATGAGATATTGAGCTTCTTGTTGACTTTGGAGAAGAACTTGTTCATAGTATTGGACATTTTGTCCAATTTTTTGTTTACGGAGTGTTTGAGAGCTTTTTGATTTTTCACAATCACTCGTTGATTGTGAATGAGAGTCTTGTTTGATGGTCGTGTGGGAAAATCAATACTCTCTAAGGAAGTTTCTTCACTTTCTTCCTCTTCTTCTTCTTCCTCACCTTCTTCTTCCTCCTCTTCCTCTTCTTCTTCTTCCTCCTCATCTTCTTGCATTTCCTCATACCCCAATCGTGCTTCTTTTTCCGTTAGTGTTTCGAATGGTTGAAACACGTGCGGAATTTTCATAAGTGAAATATTGGAATGATTAAAAACCTTTCGTGGAAAGAATTCTTCACCTCTCATATCCACTCCAAAGTAATTAAAATTTCTAGTGAGGTATATTCCATGATATAATGCATTCTCTCCCGAATCCAAGTTTTTGTGTCGAAATTCATCCAAGATAACTTGTGCCCAATTAATATCATAATTTCCAAAAATTGCAAAAAGAGCCTTACACACTTTTTGAGTCGGGTTATTGTAATTTCCCGATCTCGGAGTAATAGTGCGTTGAAGGAGAAGATTAACAATACGAGCTTTTGGTCGAAAAAATTTGTTTTTGAAATCCATTTCTTCCTCAAAATTATTGTGAAAAGTTTCACGATCGGTTTCCTCGATTTCAAATGAAGAAAGATTGGAACCGGTACTTTTACACTCAAGTATGGTTCCTAAAACATCGGTATCCAAAACAATTTGTGTCCCCTTGACACTACTCCACACTTCATCATCCCTTCCATTATAAAAACCACGATTTAAATTTGCATAAAACATTTTGACAAGGTTTGGATAGCAAACAAAATCATTTTGGTTATTGTCAACCAAGCTTAGAATACCATTGTTTTGAAAGAGAGCATCAATTTCATAAGAAGCAAAGTCATTAAAAATAGCAAAACTACCCGAATGAACTTTTCCATAAGTTGCATAATTAATGTATGCAAGTATGGCATCTCTATTATTGTAGAGATGATCTTTGGTGGCTTTTGACAGCCTCATTCCGGCTACGTTGCTAGTGGATGCCATTTTTGAAGAGATAAGAGTGTTTGAAGATAAAAGTTGTTTTGAATTTGAATTGAAGATGGAGATAAGTGTTGATAGAAGATAGATATAAAGAGGTTGAATAGGTGGATTCTATGGTCAAAGAGTCATAACTATTCAGAACATAGGAGTTAGTGAAAAGGTGGAGGGAAATTTGAATTTTGAATTCAAATTTAGAAATCTGATTTGCTACAGGTATGTCGACATTACCAATAAGTGCCATGTCGACATGCACATCAGATTTTGCAAAAATGATTTCAAGCATGTACAAGATTTATATATATATATATACTTATATATATTATGATTATTGTCTGAATATATTTTGAAAATATATTATACAGAAAATATATAAAAATAATATTTTATAAATTTTTAAAAGATATTTAAAAAATTTTAAGTTAATAAAATCAATTATATACTTAATTAATAAACTATTCTAAGCAACCAATTTTCAACCAATTAAAATAGTAAACGTGTACCTTGTTTGAGTTCCATATCATCCTGATTATCTGAATTCTGAGTTGTCATAAAACACATATTTGCCAATTCTGTTTTCTGTTCATCATCACTTGAGGACGTATCTGAATCATCCAGTGTTGCTGCAAATGCTTTCTTTCTTTTCTTTGAATATTCTTTGTTTGATTGAGGAGTTTGCTTTTCTTGATGTGGACAGTCTCTTTGATAATGACCAAACTCATTGCAATTGAAGCATTTGATGTTGTTGAGTGATTCAGTGTTATTTCCAAAACTTTTTCTCTTGTGATTATTCATTTTTCTATACTTCAAGAATTTTCGAAAGTTTCTTGTCATGAAGGCTATTTCTTCATCATCATCACTAGAGTCTGACTCACCAGTTAGTGCATTGAAGGCAATGGACTTTTTTTCTGATGACTTATTCTCCCTTCTTCCCTGAATTTGAACTTCATATGACATCAGATTTCCAATTAATTCATCAATCTTCAAGGTACTGATGTTATTTGCTTCTTCAATCGCCAGTGTCTTCAAATCCCATTCTGGAGTGAGTGGATTCAGAATTTTCCTGACTTGATCTTCTTCGGAGATTGCTTTTCCCAGAGATACTAGTGAATGAACAATATCCTGAAAACGACTATACATATCTGGAATAGATTCACTAGGCAACATCTTAAATAATTGAAATTGATTAGTAAGAATAGAAATTTTGGTCTGTTTAACTTTGCTTGTTCCTTCATGAGTAACTTGCAGAGTTTTCCAGATTTCATATGCAGTTTTACAAACAGATACTCTATTAAATTCATTTCTATCTAGTGAACAAAATAAAATATTCATGGCTTTTGAATTGTTTTGAGCCACTTCTCTTTGAACGGTCGTCCATTGAGCAAAATCTGTTGTGGGCTCAGTGTATTCAGTTTGTGTCATATTCCATGTTTCTAAACTAATGGATTGTAAATATATCTTCATTCTACATGCCCAATATGCATAGTTACTGCCATTAAAAAGTGGTGGTCTGGCAGTGGACTGACCCTCTACAAATGAACTAGAAATACCAGTGTTGGTAGCCATTGTTACTTTTCAAAAATCAAGTTATGAATACTTTGAAAAACTTGCTCTGATACCAAATGAAAGGGACGCGGAAGATGATCTTAAGGCTATTTAACACTAGAGGAGGGGTGAATAGTGTTTTAAGAATTTCTTTAAAACTTCTTTGATTTAAATTGATTTAACTAACTTAATGCAAATACACAATCACAGATCAAATCACAGAATCACAAACAGATGCAAATATAAATAAAAAGCAAGTAAAGGAAAGAACACACCAGGAATTTTATACTGGTTCGGTGTTACCCTACATCCAGTCCTGCACAACCCGTACGGCTTTCTATTCAATAATAATCTAGATTACAATCCCTCGATTCCAAGGCAACGAGGTACACCCTCCAGATTCTCAGGTCTCTGGGTAGAACCACTTGATTCACAGGACACAAGTTCACCCGATCGATTTCCAAGGACACGATCACACCTTTATAACCCTACACAAATTTCTTTGAGTACAAATGTATCTATAACTCTGATAAGCACTGAGATTCTTTGAAGAGAGTGGCAGAGAATCAAACTAGAGATATTCTGGTTTGATTCACTTAAGATTTTGGCAGAATATGGATAGGATGATTAGAAAATAAGATAAGAGAATAAAGAGGAGAGAAACTAATGAAAGTAGTTACTGGAAAACGTCCATAACAATCTCTATTTATAGAGAATGAATGGATGTGTCCATTCGAAGAGGTTTACGCGAATAGACACTTCTTTTGAAAACAACCTTTGCTGTAACGGGAAGTATGTCGACATGACAAGTAAAGAGGATGTCGACATGGTCTAGTAAAAATGATGATTTGCTTTACTTTGAAAATGATGATTTAAAACATATGCAACTTTATTCAAATGGACTCTATGTATTTGTAGAAGGTATTTAGAAGTAGAAATACTTATGAATGTATATATGTATATATACTAAAATATATTTAAAATCAAAGTAAATAAACTAAAGTAAATATAATATTAAAATAGATTTTGAGGCTAAAATATCAAGGAAAATTTTGAAATCAAAATATAACAAAATGATAAATATGAATTTGAGGCTAAAACATTTTTGGAAATGTGAACGAAGGTTTTTCTTTTGAAAAGGAATATTTGAAAATCATTTTATAAAACAAGAGATAATTTTGAAAATCATTTTGAATCAAAATTAGTGGATAACAAAATAGGGCTACTATCCGTTCCACTAGATATTTCATGAGTTCCATCTCACTAGGGTTCCATCCCTTTAACAAGAACGAAGTGGATTCCATTCCACGAGTAAATTGGATAAAAAAGAATGATAGTGCTTTCAAGAAGTTTTAACAAATATCTAACCTAACTATATTATTTGTCTTGAACTCTTGAATATCTTGAATCTCATGAGTCTTCAATCTTGAACTCTTGATCTTTGTCTTCATCAATTTTGTCTTCTTTACTATACAGTCTTCTTTTGTTGATACCTGCATATAGATTTCCTGCACATATATATTTTATAACACTTCTATAGTTGTTGTCATCAAAACCACTATCCTATAGACTAACAACTCTTATGTCGACAAACAGGGAAATTCAATTGTTATGGGAAATATTGCTATTTGTAAATCAATGGGCATTGGCTCTGTGCAAATTCAGATGTTTGACAAAGTAATTCGTACACTCACTAATGTACACTATGTTCTGGATATTCAAAAATATCTTATTTCCTTGGGGAAATTCAATTCTTCAAGATGAAAAATCACTATTGAGAGCGATTTCCTACATGATTCAAAGGGTTCGCTTGTGATGATGAAAGATGCTAGAACTCATGGTGTTTATTTGCTTGAAGGTATGATTATTGAAGGTGAAACTTGTGTGGGTGTTGATAGTTCTTGTGCTTGGATGTGACAAGGTTGTGGCATTTGAGGTCAAGTCATGCTCGGAGAGGAGTTTTGATATTTTTTAGAAGAGGGAGATGATCGATGGAGAGAGTTTCAACAAACTTGAGTTTTGCAAGGAATGTGTAATGGGAAAGAAAACTAAAATGTCATTCGGTGAAGGATAGCATGATTTAAGAGATGTTCTTGAGTATGTTCACACGGATGTTTGGGGAACGACACCGTTAACTTCTTTAGTGGAGCTCGTTATTATATTTTTTTATTGATGACTTTTTTCGGAAGGTATGGGTGTATGTAATGAAGGCCAAGTCAAAAACATATGCAAAGTTCAAAGTTTATAAGGCTCTTGTTGAGAATGAGAGGGGAAAGTCTTTGAAGGTATTAAGGTTCGATAATGGTGGAGAGTATGTTTCCGGAAAATTTTTGGAGTTTTGCAAGCATCATGGTATTCAGAGGCATTTTATTACATCAAGGGATCTGCGATCAAATGGTATTGCGGAGAGGATGAACCGTATGCTACTTGAGAAAGCTCGATGCCTGAGAATGACATCAAGTTTATCGAAGGAATTTTGGGCCGAAGCTTTGTCAACCGCAGTGCCTATTGTAAATCTAATTCAGTGTTTGGCTATTGATAACAAAATTCCGAAGGATGTGTGGAAGGGGAAGAGCATTGACTTGAGCTATCTTCGATTGTTTGGTAGTTTGGTTTATATCCATGATTTGGGAAATGATAAGCTTGAGCCTGGAAATTTCAAAGGGGTTTTGCATGGCTGTAAGGATGAAATCAAGGGCTATCAGATTTAGAATCCAAAAACGAAGAAGGTTTTGAATACTCGTCATGTTACTTTTGATGAATCGGCTTTGTTCATGGAGAATGAGAGCTAATTGGATGTTCCAGATTTGGTTCGAAAGAATCAAAGGAGAAGGAAGTTGTTCCCATATTTCAACTAAGGAGTAGAGTTGTTGGAGATACTTCTAAGGAGGAAGAGGTTGATGCTACATCACATAGTCCACATGTATCCTCTAATAGTGTTGGTTATGTACAGGATTCAAGAGAGGATTCATTTCAAGGTGGAGCCAAAGGAGTTTGGGTGATAGTATTGTACTCGGATTGATCGTCATGCTATAAGACTACCCAATGGATATGGTGATTAGAACTATCTTAGATTTTTTTGACAATTTGGACTATGCTCTTCATGTAGTCCAAGATGAGTCAATGGACCTTAATGACCTCATGAATTCAAGCGATAACTCAAAATAGATTTGTGCTATGGAGGAAGAGAGGCAATCTTTGTTGAAGAATCAAAATTGGGATTTGGTTCCACTTCCTAAAGGAAATCGTGCTATTAGGTGCAAATGGATATACATGGTGAAAGACGATGAGAGATACAAAGCTAGGTTAGTGTCTAAGAGGTTTGCACAAAGAAAGGGAAAGGAGTATGATGAGATTTCCCCACCCATTGTGCGCCATACTTTAATCTAAATATTGCTTGCAATAATTGCTATTCATGATTTGAAATTAGAGCAACTTGATGTGAAAACCATTTTCTTGCATGGTGACTTGGATGAAGACATCTACATGGAGCAACCTCAAAGTTTTATGGTAGATGGTAAGTCAAATTTGGTTAGCAAGTTAAAGAAATCACTATATGGTTTAAAGCAATCACTAGACAATGATACAAGAGATTTGATCATTTTATGCTTGAAAACAATTTTGATAGAAGCATCAAAGATGCTTGTGTTTATTTCAAAAAGTTGAAAAATGATTGTTGGGTGCATTTACTCTTGTATATGGATGACATGCTCATTATTTCAAAAGATAAAAATGAAATCAACAAGTTAAAAATGTGTTTGAATTTGGAATTTGATATGAAAGATATTGGAGAGGCAAAGAAAATTTTGGGCATGGAAATAGAAAGGAATCGAAAGTGCTTTGAGTTGAAATTGACTCAAAAGGAGTATATAGAGAAAGCGCTTTGTTTGTTTAGCATGGAGAATGCAAAGCGTTAAATACACCTTTATCTTTGCATGTGAAGTTTTCGATTCAGGGATCACCTATCTTGGAGAAAGACAAGACTTATATGGCAAGGGTGCCATATGCAAATGTGGTTGGAAGTTTAATGTATGTCGTGGTGTGCGCAAGGCCCGATATTGCAAATGTCGTCGGAATGGTTAGTCGATATATGGCTAATTCGGAAAAATCGCATTAAGAAGCCATGAAGGTTATTTTGAGATATCTTAAAGGTACATCATCTCATGGTCTTGTTTTTGGTGGTAGTGATGGAATGAATTACAAGTTGGTTGGTTATTGTGATTCGGACTACGCCGGTGATAGAGATCAGAGGAAATCAACTTCTGAGTTTGTCTTCGCTCTTGGTGGTACGGCAATAAGTTGGAGATCTAGATTGCAAACCGTAGTTAGTTTATCCATTACGCAGGCAGAGTTGATAGCTGCGGTGGAGGCGGCAAAGGAAGCACTATACTTCAATTGTTGTGTGACTTGGGTTTTGAACACGATAGTATTGATGTTCAATGTGATAGCTAAAGTGCCATTCACTTGGCAAAGAATTTGGCTTTTAGCTCTTAAACTAAGCACAATAAGGTGAGAGAGTAATTTTTGGTAGCCATGGATGAAGATGAGTTTTTTCATCTTCGGAAAGTGCACACAAAGGATAATGTGGCAGATATGTTTACGAAAACATTGCTGGTTGTAAAGTTCGAGCATTGCTCGAACTTGATTCGTTTGCTAAAGTGCTAGATGGCACGGGGTCACATAGTTGAGGGAGGATCTTTTCTATTGATGATGAATAGTATCAGTGAGAGTTGTGGTTCTATCTTCTTGGTAAATACTTGTTTGCACTCCTATGTAATTTAGTCTTTCAGTAAGATGGTTTTGGATTTTGGATACTTTTAACACATCGTTAGCGGGTGTGGCTTTGTTGGAGCTCGTTAGCGGAGTGTAATGGGCGGTGGCTTTGTCGGAGCTCAGTGGGAAAGTATTCAAGCATGTTTGGTAGAAGGTAGAGGTGGTGTGGTTTGGTACAATTGATTTTTGATGTATGTAGATGAATATAGTGTCGAGGTAGGGTGTTGAATTTTGACGAACTATATGGATAATTGAAGAAGTTGGATATAGCTTGATATTAGTGAAGACGGTTCACAAATCGATGCTCGAAGGTGAAAAGTTATCACATGTTGAAGCTTGGAGATTCATAGGTTGAAGCAACAAGAAGTCAGACGTCTGTTAAGTCTCCTAGACGTCTAAAAAATGGTTTGAGGCATCTGAAATAAAGTCAGACGTCTCTATACTTTAAAGTTGTTTCCCAAGACTTTGTTCAGACCTCTGGCCTTGAAACACAGATGGTTGATCGCCTAGTGATGAAGAATCTATGTTGGAACTCAGACGTCTTTGAATCATGGGTTTGGTAACCCGAGAGTTTGCTCAGACGTTTGGTTATGGTGACCAGACGTTAGAACACCTAAAGCATGGAATTCCTATGTTCGAGTCAGACGTCTGGATTATAAATCTATTTTTCTGAGCCGCTGTTCGAAGACAATTTTGCTCTGGCTGATTGAGTTGTTTGTGAAGGCTTCAAGAGGCAAATTGGGTATTTGCCTAAGCGAAAATTCTCCCTATATAAGCTATTTTCAGAATTCAAGGGAAGGGATGATCAAGGGTTTATCGAACATTGAAATAAGGTTCTCTCAGATCTAACTTTCTTCAATTCTAATATCCAGAAATCAAATTCTATAGAATTTTATGATCATTGTAATCAATCTCTTGTACTCTTTCATTATTAGTAATAAAAGTCTCTCCTCAAAGTAGATGTACACTGACACAACTTTAGTGGAACCACTGTAAATCTCGTATGTGGTTTATTTTCGTTATTGCTTGCTTTTATTGCTTATTTGGATTGTGATTTGGTTTTATTTGGATTGAATTGAGATTTGACATCGAGATATTGATTGGTTGTTTTTTTTCACATCTTACAACGATCTCGTTTTCCGTTGCGTTTGGAGTTTGGACCAGAGTGATCTCGAGTTTAAATTGCATAATAATATGAATGTGTATATGAATATATGTGTGTGGTTGTATATGGCTCCATATCTTTATGCATGTGCATGTATATGCAAACTTGTAAGTGCAATAATCTAATTTAATTTATGTCTTATGATTTGAAAACTTGATTCTAAGAATGGCTATGTTTTGGATTTTGAAAACATGGTTCTAGAGTGAAGATGTATTTAACTCCTAATATTTTGAGTTAAGCGCTTGCATGTGTAACTGAAAGCATATTTATGTATCCTTGATGTATAATGAATCGTTACTAATAAAAGTAGGTTATGTACCTCCATGGTAGTTCATCAAATTTTGTGACGCCTATGGAGAAAATAAGAACAAATCATTTCAATGTAGGAGGCAAGGCCGATACAAGGTTCCTTATTCCTTCCTAATCTTTGGAAAAACAAATTTCATCTTTTGGATATATACATACATACACGTACATACATATATACATACATACATATACATACACACACTCACTTTCATCCATCTGCAGTTTTATTACCGAATATACTATAACAGAATGAAGCAAAAACACAGACAAAATGGATTGAGGAGTGTATGTTATGTTACTATGAATAAAGCAAGAGCCCACAGAAGAGTTCTCGCCCACTTTTTTAGGTGTATTGTCTCCCCGTCATCATTTTGAAGGAAATGTTGTGATTCCCATGCAGCAAATTACATATATGACTCCCTGTTAAACAACAGTCTTATAACTTGATTTCATAAAGCAATTACAGAAAAGCCTATGACTACATAAACTTTTAATTCACAACACTCGATGATTCAATGAAAATCAAGAAGTCAACACATCTTAAACATTGCTAGATCAATTTCTTTTTGATTTTTTCCATCCCCTTTACATATAATATCCTATTTGAATTCAACCTGGATAATTCTATCCTCGTTGAGGGAAGTTCTGAGTAAAGGAAAAAAGTGAAATAAATACCCTTAATTTGTCTATAAAAACAAAAACAAATAAGTACCTTCGGGGACATCAGATGAAATTGGAATGATATAAAAAAGATTAGCATGCCCCTGTGCAAGGATGACATGCACAAGTCGAGAAATTGTCCAAAAAAAATTCTTCATTAAGCATAGAACCTCAATGAAGGTTTAGGGTACCTTAATATCAGTAGTTAGTTTTTTCTTTCATTTTCTACATATTGAGGCATATATACACCGTAACATGTCAATTTTAGCAATAAAGTTGATGCTGTTGATGATAAACATACTTCTTAATGCAATAAAGATCAGTGTGAAACTATTACTACTCAACTACCATTTGATGATAAACGTACTTCATTAAGCCTGGTATATCTATTGCTGATCAATTTAACAAAAAACGCAATTGGTATAAGTTACCTCGGTACTATTCAATTTGATGCTAGCACTGAATATAAACACAGCTGCAATAAGGTTATATAAATTACCTTAGGACTGTTCAATTAGGTTGAACCTTGCTTTCGTTTCTATGTGTCGGAATTAGGGTTCTAGGTAATTGAAATAAGTATAGTAATACGGGGATCGATGACAGTGCGTCTTTTGCTAGTCAGATTTCTATTCAGGGATCTCGATTGTAGAAGCGGAGGAAATAAGCGATGGAGAGGTTGTCGGGTTTGGATTGAGGGATTTTGGTGGTTGTGCATATTTTTTTGAAAGTGACGAAGAGAAAGGAATTAGTGAGGGTTTGGCAAAACATGTATTTTTGTTTCCGGCCGAAGTATGATGGCATCCAATGTAAATATTTTAAATACTTAGATGTTAAATTTGGTCCCTATTTCACTGTTTATCATTTGAAATGTACATCTGGATTTTTCTGAATTAGATCTCCCCTCCTTTGACATCACACCGAACAATAACTCTGGATGTCAATCCATTTAATTTAAATATTTAAAATATACTTTTTGTATATTAATCAGATTGAAAAATCGTTTTCATCATTCAATCATTAATTCAATAAACTTTTCAATGATGTCCATTATTGATACCAAAAATTAAAACGTTTGGAAATCTTAATTTTTCGTAGCAATTTTAACAGCATTAACGTAATGCAGTTTGTATTACCCCTTTGTGTAACTGCGTGTTTTTTGGATTACGTATCTTTTATATAGTTGTTTTTAACCGCATTAAGATAATTCAATTTTTTTTTTAACCTAACCGAAAAGAATTTGTTTTTGAATTATGCAGTCATGATTGCATTTGAACTTTTTTAACTGCATTTATGTGATGCAGTAATAATTTGGCTACATTTATGTGATGCAGTAATAATTTGGCTGCATCACATAAATGCAACCAAATTATTACTACATTTATCCATTCTTAATGTACTTAATAATTTAACTACATTAAGAAAATACAATTATATCTAAATGCTTTAATAAAATGTATATTTTAACAACTTGTTTTGAACTAATTTAACTGCATTTATGGTGTGTAGTAACAATTTTGGATTGCTTTTGATAATCTTATTCAATCCTAATACGGTTATAATTTAATTGTATTTAGAAATGCAGTCAAATTTAAATGCTTTAAGAAAAAGAATTTATAATTTAACACCATTTTTTGAATTAATTTAACTACATTTATGCGATGTTGTAATAATTTTGGCTGCATTCGATAATTTTATATAATCTTAATGCACTATATAAATTAACTACATAAAGAAAATGCAATTACATTTAAATATTTTAAGAAAATGCAATTATATTTTAACAACATATTTTGGATTAATTTAACTTTATATATGTAATGTAGCAATAATTTTGACTACGTTTGATAATTTTATTCAATTTTAATATAGCTATACTTTAACTTTATTAAGAAAATGCTGTTAAATTTTAAATGCTTGAACAAAATGCAAGTGTGATGTAACAACATTTCTTGAATTGATTTAATTGCATTTATGTGATATAGTAATAATCTTGGCCGCATTTGATAATTTTATATAATATGAATACACATTATAAATTAACTATATTTAAAAAATGCAATTATATTCGATCTTAATGCAAAGTTTAACCACGTTAAGAAAATATAGAATTTAATTGCATTAAGAATAATGCAGTTATAACTGCATTCATATAATGTAGTTACAATTCTGCGTATTTATTATTTTTGAACCTTATGGTTTGAATGATGCAATTATAATTGCATTTTGAACGATGCAATTTTAAATACGTTATATATATAGAAAAAATACAATTTTCCAAAAAGAAATTCAATGACAAGATATTTGTATGTAAAAAGTACATATCATTTAAAAGATGATAAATTTTTTGATTTAATGGTGAAAATGGTTCGTTGATACGAAATATCTACAAATAATTATTTCATTTTAAATAATCAAAATAGGATGTGAAATATTTATACAAATATGAGAAAATCAACGGTTGCAAAAAAAACGTGGACATGGACCTAATTTACAAGGGAGGGTATTTTGTATATTAAAATTCTTTGTAGGGACTTGACGTGCAAATCCCTCTTTAAATAAAATCTTTATTTCATTTAATTGATTAATATAATATTTGTTAATATGTGTGATATATAATGTGTGCATGTGTATCAAATATACAGCATATGTGCATGTGCAACATATAATGTATACATGGTTTAGTATGTCCGTATATAAGTGGTGAGATTTACACCACAACGAACACATTAGTCTCTTTGTATACATATTTGCTATCTATTAGTATTTAATATTAATATTGTTTATGTATAAATTTAAATTTAAAATAAACCAATTCAAAAATCAATATTTTAAATAATGTTTAAGAAAATTCAAATTAAATTAGATCAGGATTTAAAATAATATCTTATTTAAAATTCAAATTCAAATTTAAATAATTTATATTTAATTTACAAAATTATGTATGTGTATCTATACGAAAAAATGTTTTTTTATTCAAAGTTACATTAAACTATATATATATATATATTAAGTTATATAAAATCCTAATATATATATATAATATTGTATATTAAGCATAAAACAAAATATATATATAAATACATTTATCTTAGGCCATAAATAATATTGACAAAATAAAAATAATTAATTTAATCTGTGCAGGTTAAAATTATATTATTATTATTATTATAATTGAAGTATTCCATACAGTTTCAAATTAGTTTTTTTTTATAATTTCCTTATAAAATTTATTTTATAAGATGCATATATATATATATATATACATACACACACACACACACATATATATATATATATATATGTATGTATGTATGTATGTGTGTGTGTGTGTGTATGTATTAACACCTATGTAGTTAATGTCCCGCTATAACCCTGCTATATCTCATAGTGAATTTCTACCGCTACGATTTTTCCATATAGCCCTAAATATAGCCTTTCTGCTTTGAGCCCCGCTAGTTCCGCTATATCCTGTTATTCTCGCTATATTCCGCTATTTCCGCTATATCTTCTTTAAAAGAAATGAATTGAAAAATGACATTTATACATTATAAAAATTATGAAATTAATTTATTTAATTGAATTTTTAATATATTTTCAGAAATGAAAATACTCTAATATTCTACAAAATTCAATTATGTTATATAATAGTTTTACGTTTATTTATAGTATATTCGCACATGTTTTTATTTAAAATTATTTATGCATTACTTATAATTCAATTGAATGTTAATTTTTCATTTAATTACCATTTATATATTTGTAAAAACATTAAGTATGAGTTTTATATGCTATTTTAGAGTCATCCGCTATATCTCGTTATATCCTTGCTGTGTCTTCGCTATGACTTTTTGCACCTCCACCGCATTGAATCTGCCAAGCGCTTAAAAAACATAGATTAACACTAATTAATTTAAAACTTTAAATTAATTAAAAATTATTATTATATTTCAATTGTAAATAAAATATATCAAAATACTTTTTTAAACATACATATACATGCAAAAGATGTATTAATGAAATTTATTAAATTAATTATAAGTATATATATTATATATTTAAACAATAGTTTAAAATTCAAAATTTAATTTTCATTTTTTTTGGGCAAAGCAAACCGGTGTTTATAGCGGACCGTCCACTTTTATTACTAGAAAATAGTAATTACAAGATAAAGTAGGAGCAAGGCACAATGCCCAGCTACTATAAAACAGACTACAAGAAGACGAAGACCAAAAATAGAAACAAAAATAATTCAACATGAATTAAATTGCTTTTAAATTTGGCTCCAAAAAGCCCTAACTAACTGCTTTAAAATATGGGTCTCTGAGCTCTTCTTCCCCTGGAACAACCGAGTATTCCTCTCAGACTAGATAGAATACAAGAACTTTTTAAGGACCTTGAGAAGCAGCTTCCCTTTACGAAAATGCAGCTTACTTAGGAGACTCTTCCAAACGAAATATGAGAAGGGGCAGGAAAAGAAAAGGTGGTAAGAGTTTTCAAGGATACTATTGCAAAGCAGGCACTCAGAATTTTGTAACATTCCTATGTGGACCAGGTTGTCTTGAGAATGTATTACATTATTGATTAATTCCCCTAGCAGTAGATATTCTTTAGGCTTTGAGTCAGAGGACCAGATTCTATAGTGCCAAGGAGAAACCTGCATTGTGGAGAACCCAAAAATAGCTTGATAAACATTTGAAATAGAGTGAGACTTACCACTCCATAAATTAGGAGAATGATCATAGTAAGAGCCTTTAATGGAAGAACAAAATGATCTGATCTGGGTAGAGCTAGAGTGAGGAAGTATCATTCTATTTCCGTTGAAGAATTTTGAAACTTTAGATTCAGGTATACCAGAAAGTTGTCTTAGATTACAATCAAAAAAAAATTGATAAGATGATCCCTTTAGCTAACTAAGGGTCATGCCGGAACAAAATGTTTTGAGAGGCAACCATGGAGCATTGGAAGAAGGGGAGTGAGATTGGTCTCAGTTTCAAAACATTTCTTCAGGTCTAGCTGCAATCCATAAGGGGATGCATAGTCCAAAAGTGGTTTTTCTTTAAGAAATTAGCCTTAGTCCAAGAAGCCAAGAGGTTGGAAGTGTCAATTAGCATCTTATTAATGAGGGCAGAGATGGCAGCTTTATTCCAAGTTTTGATATTCATTATTCCAAAGCCTCCATATTCAAAAGGAAGAGCAATTTTTTTGAAAGAAATTGGGATCATTTTGTTAGAATGAGGGTTTCCATGCCAAAGAAAATGATTAATGGTAGCATTAATCATGTTAATGAGTTTGAATGGTAGAATATAAATACGAGCAAAGTAAAGACACCTAGAAGTTGTAATTGAGTTAATTACTATCAGTCTACCGGTAGGAGATAACTTGGAGGTAGGACAAAAAGAAAATTTGCTAACTATCTTATCATATAGAGGGAGGCAATGGCTAGTAGAGATTCTAGATGAAATAAGAGGGGAACCAAGATAATATTCATTAATACAAGGGGCAAAAAAGGAGGATAAATTGAGTAGGAGAGACTTTTCTGCTTTAGGGACACCAGCAATTAAAAGGGTTGATTTTGCCTTGTTTATAGTCAACCCAAATATGGATAAGAATTGATCTAGGATTTGAGCATTAGGCTTAATATAGAGCAACATATCATCAGTAAACATCAGAGAAGAGATCATGGGAGACTTGCACAATGGATGAAGATTAATACATTTATCCATCATAGCCTTCTTGATCATACAGTTGAGAAGCTTCATTGCTACTATAAAAAGTTATGGGGATATGGGATCCCCTTGCCTAATACCCTGAAAACCCTTAAAATAACCAAAGGTGCTGCCATTTGGAGAAAGAGAGTAGGAAGTGGTTGATATGCAAGTATAAATACAGGCAAAAAGGGAAGAGGAAAGTTCATGGAAAAAGGAATGTTACTAATTGAATTCCACTGGATAGAGTCAAAAGCTTTTTGGATATCTAGTTTAAACATGCATCTAAAAGAAATGTTTTTCCTATTATAGCCCCTCATCGGATCTTGAGTGAGTAGGATTTATCAATAATGTTGCTTAAAGGAAGGAAGGCATTTTGGTTTAGGGATATGATCTGAACAAGACCATGCTTCATTCTGTTGGTAAGAATTTTTGAAAATACATTTGTATATTACAATGCAGCAAGCAATAGGTTGAACCTATGATACTTTAGAAGCCTGGTCTGATTTAGGAATCAGAGCTAATTTAGTAGAGTCAATACTTGAGAGCATTCTATTGCTTTTAAAGAAAATTTTGATAGCTTTGATAACATCCTCGCCAACAATTTCCCAAACAGTTTCAAAATGTATGCATTAAACCCATCAGGGCCAGGGGAACTAGAAGAGTTCATCGAGACCTTGGCTTGATTGATCTCAAGAGAAGTGACTTTAGTAATTAAGGATTGTTTAGAAGCATCAGAAATAACAGGCATGTTGAAATGGGAGAGAGGAGGCACAGTAGTATTGATAGGATTAGGGCTGGCAATAATGCCTTTAAAATAGTCAAGGAAAGCTTCTTGAATTGAATCCTGGTTATTACAAAGCTTATTGTTCTTGTCAATGATGGACCATATGTTTTTCTTTGCTTGAGAAATTTTAAGAGCATTACAGAAGCATTTAGTTTTCCTATCACCTTGTTTTTCCCATTGTTCTTTGAGTTTTTGTTTTGCCATTTTCCCTTCTTCAATAATAACCTTCTTAAGAGAAGCCTTTAGTTTATGTTCTTTATTGGATAGGGCAACTGAGGACTGTACCATAGATAGCATGTTTCTTATGCTAGTTGAGACTTTATTCCCATCACCAACATGATTATGAGACCATTCTTTCAGAGTAGCTTTCAAGAGTAAGTTTTGCCAGCAAAATGAAAATAGTTTACCATGAAAATTAGTTTTCCAAGAATAGGTCACTAATTTCATAAAATCAGGGTGGTTAACCCATAAGTTAAAAAGGTTAATTCTCAAATCGTTTTAAAATTAGTTTACTTTTGAATTTTTTTTACGATGGACGAAAATAAAATATTTATATACAAAATATGTATTTTATTTTATTTTATAATACATTCATATGTAAATGGACAACAAATAAATATATGAATTCATGATATAATTCTAACATATTCGCATATAGTGACATAAATGAATATGTAAATATATGATATAAATGGGATATTACCTAAGCTGTGGTTTGATGTAGCATCAAATGTTGAATTGAAGAAGCCTCTTGATTCAGATTCAATCCCTTCTAGAAGAGCTATTAACCGAAGAGATCACCACACTTTTAATTTGGTTCAATTTTGGTCTGAAAATGAAGAAGGGAGGAGGGATTTAGCTTGTGGCTAATACTAGGGGATGGAGGCTTGAAAAAGTAGCCCTTGAAATGAAGGAGGTGTTGAGTCTATATAAGAAAGGAAAAGGAAAAAGAGAGTCATTCCATTGTTATCCTATAACCACTGATTCGTAACCCCTTGGTGCGTCCAACGGACGTGAGTAATACACTACCCAACATTTGGAGAGTGTTACACACTTTAGTATAACGACCCTACCGCGATACCCATATTAGCAAAGAACATTACAAGTAATGTCGTCTGCTAATCCGGAGAATACTGCTTGTTAAGTGAGATCGAATGTGAATATATCTTTATACTAACACTGACACATCATTTATACCTTTTTACTTAATATCTTAACTGAAATTTGACGTGTACAGTATTAATACAAAGTAATAGAAACATCGATTTCTCAAAATCAGAAACAATATATCATATAAATAACAGTCACAGATCACATCGAAATAAATCTCAATTTACACATATATAAATTTTGAGTTTACAAAATGAAAAACTAAACTCGATTGTTATACAAGTTTTACAATCCTCTAATCTCAATTGTACATCTTATAAACATATTCACAAATTTCCTAAATGAGATAAACTAAAAAGTCAAAAGTGTTTATCTCCTTGCTAGCCCAAACATCCAAAGGTCAACTTGTCCTGTAACCTGAAAGTCTCGGCCTGACCCGAGCAAAATAACACCCGAGTCAGACTATCTCTAAATATCCAATATGGTGAGAACAGAATATAACACGAGAATAAAAAACATATAAGTAAATACAGATGTCCAGGACATAATGAGTTAAGGAATTAATTTAACTCAGAACAAGGTTATAAGTTTAAGTCACAGACACGAACTAGTCACTAAACACAAAATAATAGAATTAATTTAATTTAGCATCCATCACAAGATAGAAGAATATATATTTATTTCACGAACATAAGACCCAAGAATATATATTTATTTCACGAACATAATAGTCATGGAATCCAAATATCCAGAATCCAAGAGTTCTTACTCAAAACGATCGTAATGATCGTACACAGAACCGTAGCAAACAAGCAAACAAACAAATAATTTAGTATCACACGAATCGATTCGATACCGGGGATCGTACACAGGACAGAAATCATAGGATCACAATACGATCTCAAGGATAGCAGTCATGACCGAATCTTTTAGATTCATTTTAGGTTATTACACTTGAAAAGAAATCCAGAAATAACTTCTTAAGGATCTAGCAGCCACTTGTCGCACACTGCCTATCGCCTTCAGTAATTACTATGATTTAACCAATACGTCCCATACCATATGGTGAAATCCAAGTATTACTAAAAGCTGGTAAATATCACTTATAACAGATACAATTGCAAAGCCTGAGCTACATTCTCTTAAGGATCCAGTAACCACTTGTCGCGCACCTTAAGAGAATACAACTCTAAAGTCTTATGTACTTTCCCAAATACGATCATAAGAATTTAACCAAGGCATCCCATACTACCTGATGGAATTCGAGTATTAGCTAATGGGTTAGTAAATTCCACTCAAACATTCTATTCAATAGGTTGTGCCAAATTCGAAGAAGCGTGATTCGAATGCATTCAAACAAATCGATAACACTAAGTCGATTATTAGCACTTCTCAAATTATAGAATTAAGGTTCTCAAAACATTTATTTAATTTGTCACTTATTAAAATATTCTGTTATTCCAATTTTTTCCAATTGTATTTATTTTATGAGCTAAGATTTTCCGTTTTCCGAAACCATATTGATAATTAAATTTCCATAAAGTTGTATTGTTCACGAACCATATTTTAAAACCATATATATATATAAGTAATCAATTATTCTCTAAACCATATTTATTACTCTTAGAAATGTCCAAATTAGTATTTATACACTAGTATAAAACAACTTAAGTTTATACTTCGAAACCATGTTTCTAAATCTCATAGCCATTTTATTTAAGGATAAATTAAATTTATATTTCACAAAACATATTTCCAAATCCATAACTATTTATACCGGTAATACTTAATATAAATATAACTATTTGATAAAACCATTTATAAAAGAGATTAAACCAATTTATAAAACAAGTTTAATATTTATAACTTTAATAAACTCTCTTACCAAATTATTGTTGTTTATAACTAAATATTTATCACTATAAATAAACAGATATATCTTTATTTAATTCCAAAGCTTTGAAACAAACGATTCAAAATCCACAAATACATTAGAATTCATTATGTCTAGATATTAGGTTATCATAAGATTTTAGTTATGAACTAACTCCGTAGAATTATAACTCTTAACTATATTCCAATTCAAACTAACAATATACATTTATTACTGTAAATATATATTTA
Organism: Allium fistulosum; assembly: GCA_030737815.1. NCBI lineage: Eukaryota > Viridiplantae > Streptophyta > Magnoliopsida > Asparagales > Amaryllidaceae > Allium > Allium fistulosum. The sequence continues at coordinate 1,461,287,202 of CM060903.1, forward strand.
TATATAACCAAAAACCAAAACAATCACTCCAACACCTGGGCACAACACTACAAACACAACAATACACACACGGGTTCAAGCAATGGGTCGGGAATGCACCGGTCATTTCAACTGCTCCACCGGTTACAACTCAGTCATGAATTCCAGTTTTAAAACGCAATTTCGACCCTTTAAATCGCAGAATTTTTAAAAACTTACAACATGAAAGTTGTTCCTTAAAGTCTCAGATTTCCACCAAAGTTTTTTTTGCATAATTTTGTTGTACGGTTAAAAAGTTGTGGCCATTTTACTATCAAGTATCAAATCAAAAAATTTTATATGGCTGTGCTATAATTTCAGTTTCAAACTCAATTTAGACCCTTTTTAGTGCAGTATTCTGAAAAATGCTCAAAAGGAAACTTGTAGCCTATTAAAAGAAGTTTATACCACAAAAAGATTGAGTCAACTCAGATCATTTTACACTAAGATATCGCCGTTTTACTACAGCAATTTCTATAAATAATTTTCAACTATCAATTTGTAAATTTCACATTTTCACTAACACAATAAATCTTTCTTTTATACTTCATGTGTTATGGTTTAGTTATATGCTCATTACTAACATTCATCAAAGTCAAAATAACCACAATAATAAGTGCATAAATAATCACATCCATATATGCAAGCAATAGACTTGTATTTATACATCTAAATATTAAAATAGAGATAGTTGTGAGATTACTCACCTTTCTTCCTTAGCTTGCTACAACCATTCTTATAAATCTTGCACTCAATTTCAAAAAAACTCCAATAATTTGTCTCAAAACAAAGGAAGAACAATAACAATCAAAACCTATTAGATATCGAAAATCAACTTGTCTAAATAGTGAATTAGAGTTAGAAGAACTTACTTTTGCTTTTCTCTTAATTTTCTAGAATTTATTGGATTTTAGAACTTTGATTTTGAGAGAAATAGGTTTTAGAAAACAAGAGAAGGAAGAGCTTCTGTTTACTGTAAAGAAAAAAAATAAACGTGATGTTTGTTATCTAAATGCAGAAGAAAGAAATCCACCTTATTCTTAAGTGAGATGAAACCATCATAAGCCCAAACCCATTAGTTAATTAGAACAATAAAACACTTATACATTTTCTATCTTATTAAAACACCAATAACTTATTCAATTCAACATAAAAATTCAAGTTAATATACTAAAATTAAATTCATCACCTAATCTTCATGATTAATTAATAAAACATAATTTTTAATAATTTATAAACCCATGTTTTCCTTATTTAAAACATGGTGTTTTGCATTTTCTATAATATGACAACTTAACAAATAAACCAACTTTAACTTTAAAAATCCCAATTTTCTTATTAAATAAAATTACACCATATCTAGAAAACACTAAAACGTTATTTAACAAGTCTTAAAACTAGAATTTAAAATCAATGAATTCCATATTTTGCTTTTCCAATTATTATTTAAATAAAACACTTAATATTCAAATCTACTTTAATAAATGAGAAATCCAATTTCTCATTAAAATTACAAGTTTAAATCTTTATTAAATTTAAATTAAAAACACTGAAAAATCAGGGTTGTTACAAACTTCCTCACTTAAAGAAATTGCTTCCCCGCAATTTCCTTAATGAAAGAAATTCATAATATAAGTTTCTTTTTAAAACAATTACCGAAACATTCAATTAATACCACTCCAAATTATAATGCTAAAAATCAATTTTTTAGCTATTACAATTTTCAAAAATTTCTCAAAAACTTTCTAACGCCTAAATTTACAGAAAATTTCGCTAGCTTCTCCTTTGCACGGCTAGCGTTTCGAAAATTTACAATAAGTATATAATTACATAATATTCATCTCATCTCAAGGGTGAGGCATCCCGTAGGGACAAACAAAAAAATGCAATATGTAGCCCGAGATACATACCTTATATTTGAAATATTAGCGAGTCCACTAATATTCCTTAAGAAAAAAAATTTATAATCTTTTAAACGTTATCTATAACTTCAGATACCTACACCTATCTTAAAATTTTGTATTAGTATTTACTATCAAATTCATATAATATAGGAGATATTAACAATTCATGATTATACTTTAGTTAGATTGACATCATAATATTCCATAACAAAAGAAATCTGTACTTAAATTTCCAAGTTTAATTATTACTTATGTCAAAATGTCACGTTCGATATTTAGGAACCTCTATGAATAACATGGTGTCCCACATATCGATCAGGATCCTTAAACAATGTCCGGATAAGTCAACACAGTAGATAATCACAAGTTTAAATGCATATATTTTATTACCGCTAACATCCATGCATCTAATTTTAAATAAATGCAACTAAGCAATCAATTCCTAGCAACCAATCAGCCAAAAGATACATAATCACTTATAGCGGAACAATCCAATGTCTGAAATTCCACTACATGACTCTGATCATTCCTAGATCATTTAAATATTAAACTTATTCACTCAAATTTCCCAAATTTTCTATTAAAAGAAAATAGTTCACTCTAATTTAATTTATTCTAGTTTAATTCCAAAATTTTCTCAACTCTAAAAGATTTTACTCATTATTCTCCAAAGGTTTTAATGTCACGAATTCTAATTTCTCAATTTAATTTTTTTTAATCAAATTACGCCCCAAATGATTATCCCAATAATCATTTTATATTCCTATCCCTAATTAGATAATTAATGTAATGATCTTTCACACACCCCATGGGACAGTACTCTAAGTCATCTAAGTCTCGGATCCGTAATATTATACGTTATAATGTTTTGACACAACTTCGATACCAAACTGTAACGACCCCACCGCGATACCCATATTAGCAAAGAACATTACAAATAATGTCGTCTGCTAATTTAGAGAATATGGCTTGTTAAGGGCAATCGAATGTGAATATATCTTTATACTAACACTAACACGTCATTTATACCTTTTACTTAATATCTGAACTGAAATTTGACGTGTACAATATTAATACAAAGTAATAGACACACCGATTTCTCAAAATCAGAACAATATATCATATAAATAATAGTCACAGATCACAGCAGAATAAATCTCAACTTACACATATACAAATTTTGAGTTTACAAAATGAAATACTAAACTCGATTGTTATACAAGTTTAACAACTCTCTAATCTCAACTGTAAATCTTATAAACATATTCACAAATTTCATAAATGAGATGAACAAAAAGTCAAAAGTGTTTATCTCCTTACTAGCCCAAACATTCAAAGGTCAACTTGTCCAATAATCTGAAAAGTCTCGGACCGACCCGAGCAAAATAACACCAGGGTCAGACTATCTCAAAATATCCAATAAGGTGAGAACATAATATAACACAAGAATAAACAACATACAAGTAAATATAGATGTCCATGACATAACGAGTTAGGAAATTAATTTAACTCAGAACAGGGTTATAAGTTTAAGTCACAGACACAAACTAGTCACTAAACACAGAATAATAGAATTAATCTAATTTAGCATCCATCACAAGACACAAGAATATATATTTATTTCACGAACACAAGACACAAGAATATATATTTATTTCATGAACATAGAATAGTCATGGAATCCAAATATCCAGAATCCAAGAGGTCTTACTCAAAACAATCATAATGATCGTACACAAAACCGTAGCAAACAAACAAAAAAATTGGTATCACATGAACCGATCCGATACTGGGGATCGTACATAGGGTGGGAATCACAGGATCACAAGATGATCTCAAGGATAGCAGCCACGACCGAATCTTTCAAATTTATTTTAGATTATTACACTTGAAAAGAAATCCAGTAAGAATAAAGCAGCCACTTGCCGCATACCAAAAGACAGTAAACTCTAAAGTGTCAAATACTATCGCCTTCAGTAACAACTACGATTTAACCAATACGTCCCATACCGTATAGTGAAATCCAAGTATTACTAAATGCTAGTAAATATCACTTATTATTGATACCACTAGAAAACATGAACTACATTCTCTTAAGGATCTAGCAACTACTTGTCGCACAACAGAAGAGAATACAACTCTAAAGTGTTATATACTTTCCCAAATATAAGCATAAGAATTTAACCAGGCATCCCATACTACCTAGTGGAATTCGAGTATTCGCTAATTGGTTAGTAAATTCCAAACAAATATTATATTCAATGGGTTATGCCATATTCGACGAAGCGTAATTCGAAAGCATTTAAACCAATCGATAACACTAAGTTGATTATTAGTACTTTCCAAATCATAGAATTAAGGTTCTCAAAACATTTATTTAATTTGTCACTTATTAAAATATTCTATTATTCCAAATTGTTCCAATTGTATTTATTTTATGAACTAAGATTTTCCGAAACCATATTGATGCTTAAATTTCCATAAAGTTGTATTGTTCACGAATCATATTTTAAAACCATATACATATTTAAGTAATCACTTATTCGCTGAAACCATATTTATTACTCTTAGAAATGTCCAAATTAGTATTTATACACTAGTATAGCATATCTTAAGTTTATACTTCAAAACCATGTTTCTAAATCTCATAACCATTTTATCTAAAGATAAATTAAATTTATATTTCACAAAACATATTTCCAAATCCATAACTATTTATACTAGTAATACTTAATATAAATATAACTATTTGATAAAACCATTTACAAAAGAGATTAGACCAATTTATAAAACAAGTTTAATATTTATAACTTTAATAAACTCTCTTACCAAATTATTGGTGTTTATAACTAAATATTTATCACTATAAATAAACAAATATATCTTTATTTAATTCCAAATCTTTGAACCAAACGATTCAAAATCCACAAATACATTAGAATTCATTATGTCTAGATATTAGGCTATCACAAGATTTTAGTTATGAACTAACTCCGTAGAATTCTAACTCTTAACTATATTCCAATTCAAACTAACAATATAAATTTATTATTGTAAATATATATTTATATATAACCAACAACCAAAACAATCACTCCAACACCTATGCACAACACTACAAACACAACAACGCACACGGGTTTAAGTAATGGATCAGGAATGCACCGGTCATTTCAACCGCTCCACCGGTTACAACTCAGTCATGAATTCCAGTTTTAAAACGCAATTTTGATCCTTTAAATCATAGAATTTTCAAAAACTTACAACATGAAAGTTGTTCCTTAAAGTCTCAGCTTTCCACCAAAGTTTTTTTTGCACAATTTTGTTTCACGGTTAAAAAGTTGTGGCCATTTTACTATCAAGTATCAACTCAGAAAATTTGATATGGCTGTGCTATAACATCAGTTTCAAACTCAATTTAGACCCCTTCAAGTGCAGTATTTCAAAAAATGCTCAAATGGAAACTTGTAGCCTATTAAAAGAAGTTTCTAACATAAAATGATTGAGTCAACTCGAATCATTTTACACTAAGATATCTCTGTTTTACTACAGCAATTTCTACAAATAATTTTCAGCTATCGATTTGTAAATTTCACATTTTCACTAACATAATAAATCTTTCTTTTAGACTTCATGTGTTATGGTTTAGTTATATGCTCATTACTAACATTCATCAAATCAAAATAACCACAACAACAAGTGCATAAATTATCACATCCACATATGCAAGCAATAGACTTGTGTTTAAACATCTAAAGATTAAAATAGAGATAGTTGTGAGATTACTCACCTTTCTTCCTTAGCTTGCTACAACCATTCTTATCAATCTTGCACTTAATTTCAAAAAACTCTAATAATTTGGTTCAAAACAAAGGAAGAGCAATAACAATCAAAACCTATTAGATACCGAAAATCAACTTGTCTAAATAGTGAATTAGAGTTAGAAGAACTTACTTTTGATTTTCTCTTAATTTTCTGGAATTTATTGGATTTTAGAACTTTGATTTTGAGAGAAATAGGTTTTAGAAAACAAGAGAAGGAAGAGCTTCTGTTTACTGTAAAGAAAAAAATAAACGTGATGTTTGTTATCTAAATGCAGAAGAAAGAAATTCACCTTATTCTTAAGTGGGCTAAACCATCATAAGCCCAAACCCATTAGTTAATTAGAACAATAAAACACTTACACATTTTCTCATTTTCTATCTTATTAAAACACCAATAACTTATTCAATTCAACATAGAAAAATTCAAGTTAATATACTAATATTAAATACATCACCTAATCTTCAAGATTAATTAATAAAACATAATTTTTAATAATTTATAAACCCATATTTTCCTTATTGAAAGCATGTTGTTTTGCATTTTCTATAATATGACAACTTAACAAATAAACTAATTTTAACTTTAAAAATCCCAATTTTCTTAGTAAATAAAATTACACCATATCTAGAAAACACTAAAACGTTATTTAACAAGTCTTAAAACTAGAATTTAAAATCAATAAATTCCATATTTTGCTTTTCAAATTATTATTTAAATAAAACACTTAATATTCAAATCTACTTTAATGAATGAGAAATCCAATTTCTCATTAAAATTACAAGTTTAAATCTTTATTAAATTTGAATTAACAACACTGAAAAATCAGGGTTGTTACAAACTTCCTCACTTAAACAAATTGCATCCCCGCAATTTCCTTAATGAAAGAAATCCATAATATAAATTTCTTCTTGTTGCACCAAAATTGGTAACTAACACCCTTGAATAGAATTATGTAGAGAGATTAATGAAGAAAGTAAATTAAAACAGAGAAGTAACACGATTGAATACTAAAACAATAACAGAAACGAGAACACCAAATTTATAGTGGTTCGGCGTAATTGCCTACGTCCACTTTAAATAGAATCTTTATTACTTTTCCAGTCACCTTAATGCAGATACAATCCGTAAACAAACCACTTGAATACAAGTTTGAATAGAAAAGAAGAGAGTATAAAAAATAGCAGAGCTTCCCTGGAGTTCCCAAAAAAAGGTCCCTTCAACTGTACCCCTGCCCCTCTACTTATAGACGAAGACATGCTAGATCCCATGCGCAAGCCCACGACCTAGACAACTCGGCTCACAAGTGATGCCCCAGGACGACCGACCCAGGTACACCGAACCACTATGGCCGAATCATGGGTCACCTGAGGATGACTCGAAGCAAGTGGCAGTGTGACTCGAAGCATAGAAGCATCGACCGTATCCCCTATGGTAACTTGTTGTTTTCTCTGATGCATACCGAACCAAGTATGCCGAGCCACCAAGACTGGGTCCAAGGTGCCGACCCATATGTGTCGAGCGACAAATGCCGAACCATGTACGAACGACCCATCTTAGTCTTCTCACCACGACCGAACGACGAATGCCGAACCATGTACGACCGACCCACCTTAGCCTTCTCACCATGACCGAGCGATATATGCTGAACCATACATACCCTTCCATAATAGCTGCCTACCGATCCACATATACAAGCCAACCTAAGCGAGTTGCATCAATCCTTCATATTTCCAATTCTTTCTTGACTCAATCCTCGTTCGAGCCCAATTATATCTTCTGCAACTATCGTCTTGTAGCCTGGCCAAGTAGCCGGGTAACATTTGCCCCCCAAAGTGCATTTTGTGAACCAACATGACACACTTTGAATCAGCGAGTAATTCCTATTTTCAGAAGCTATCCCATTCCGAATGGTAACTAACTGTCACTTTTATTGGCCTTTTACGAAGCTTCGTGTCGCACGAACGTGTTAATTGAATCCGAAGAAACTCATAAAATCCTAATACAACTTTCCAAAAGCTGAATGTATACAACCTTTCGAAGGTTGAACCACAGTAGATTTTCCAAATCCATGGTCCTTCCGGTAATATTCGTCTCTTTTCCAGGTTACCAACCTCAATCGTTATTATACGTATATACATTCTCATACATACATCTCATCTTATTATCTATATTCTCTTTATTTCAGTAAATTTTTATCTATTACAGTTAATATTTTTATTTACAATCATATATATATATATATATTTCATCTCATTATAATTTTTTTTAAACAATGGATAGGTCGGCGTACGAACGCCGAACCACGCGTTCGGTATACCCAAAGACGTTCGGCATGCTCCCTCGCCGAACCACCGAAGCATGCTGACCGGTTCCACAGGGTAAGGCCCGTTCATCTCCCATTCTCCATATATAAAAGCCCATTCCTTCTTCTTCCCTTCACTTTTACTTTATCTCTATAAAGCCTTTTATTTTATCTCCCCTCGAACCCCGGCTGCTACTCCAACCTTCCTTTCTCCTCCCAAATCCAAGACGTCTGCTTTGCAATTCCCTCTGCTAACAAACCTAAATGAATTTTGATCCTAAATCTAATGGCTTCTATAAGCTTCGATCCACTCCTATAGGTATGAATCTTTCACTCGATTCATCTCTCCAAGCTAGGAGTTTTGTATGAAGCCCAAGTTCACGAGTTTTCTTCAGATTATGACCAGTAGGAGTCGGTGAATATGAGGGAGGACGAATTGGAGATAGGAACACACCTTAGGCTAGGAGCTCGGTGTGGCCTTAACAGATTTCGAGGCCGACGATGTGGAGAGGGAAAATGAAAAGGGGTCGGCGATCTCTAGGATGTAAGTTCCTGTTGGGCACACCGAGCGAGGGAGAGTAGTTGTTAGGTTATAGGAGCAGGGCTGAATTGGCAATCTGGTATGAAGTCATTCGGTTTTGGGAGAATGCATGCGGGTCGGTGTCTTAGGAGATAGTGTGGGTCGGTGTGTTCCATTAGCTGCCGCTCGGTAGAGGGGAATATACGACTGGGTCGGTATTCTGAGTGAGGGAGTCATTCAGAGAGAGTGTGGGTTGGTAAGAACTTAGGAGAGTGGGTCGGTATAGACCTAGAGGGTCGTTCGATGATTAGAGAATGAGAGAGAAGAGAGTGTGAGTGGGTCGGTATTTAGGTTTAGAGAAACGATCGGTATTGGGTATTGGGATCGCCGTTGGCAACTAGAATCACCTCATCTTGAACATAACATATATCAAGACCACACATCCCAATGCCTGAACACAAAACAATAAACGATGACAAGAACCTTAGCACATGTACTTGTGGAACCGATTCAGACCAATAAATCCGTAGTTTTAACGATTGTAAATGCGAACTTAATCCAACAAAAAACAAGTAATAGCTTTCGCAATATATGATGCCAATGTTTGATCCCAGGACTTCTGCTACCGATCATAGGACAAACTTTGGTGACGGTTAACGATGACGGTCTCCAAAGATGATAACTTAAAGCTCCATCACGCTATATTATTCTTTAGAACTTTAATTTATCTGCACTCTTTGCTTGAATCGTCGCACTAGTTCACACACAACACAGGGGAATACTTTGTTGTTATATCCGATATCTATTATCTTTCAAGTGTACCAATCGCCTTTTGGAGATGTCCAAAAAATCAAGCTCTGCTACTGTTTCTGACAAGCCCGAGCCATGTTCTCGGCAGGAGGTAGTGGGGACTTTGAGTCCATCGTCAGCCCCTATATCTGGCATCCCAGATCCACCTGTTGTAGTTATAGGCCCGACTCCCGATGGTGTAGATGGGGTCGTCGTTCTGGATGATCCCATCGACTCTCAAGCCTCGAAAATCAGCAAATCTTCTCTTCGTCGATTGTGTTCTATCCACGGAATCCCCTTCGAAGACGTTTTGGTTCCTTCGGCACAAGATCGGCCTTACTTGTCCCCAGCCTGATATACTGCGTGCAACAAATTTATGTGCTGGGCCTTAAGTGTGCCACCTTTCAATTCATTCATCCGTGAAGTGTTACGGTATATAGGGATTGCTCCAGCACAACTACACCTTAATAGCCATGCATTTATTCACGGTACATGCGTTCTTTTCATGAGCGTCTTACTCAGACCCCCAACTATCGAGGATATCCGTTACATTTACCGCTTCAAGAGACATACCGACAGTCCATCCAACATATTCCTCAAGCCACATCTCAAATGCCAAGTCCTGATGGGCGTGTGGAACAAGTTTTTCCAATTTAAACAAGAGTGGTTCTACGTATGTTGTCCTCCTGGCTTTGTGAGAAGATGGCTAGAAGGATGTAAGTCTCATCTTTATCCCAATCATTGTCCTAAGGCTTGGAGTGCACCTTTTCTGAACTTCTTTCAACTCTTACGGGTATCCGCCCACAACCCGAAGGCGCCGAAATTATGAGGCCGTCGAGGCCATTCGAGCTACTCTCATAGGAGATCGAGACATTAAATCTATATTATCAGTGAACTGCTCTCGAAGTTTGGGTTACTAGGAGAGGGCCGTCGGACCAGCCTTCCAAGTGGTGCTACAATAGCAAGAATGGCTGCAGAAACGAGCAAAGAACAAGCTGGACCTTCGGTGCCCTCTGCTGAAGGGGCTCGCGATACTACCGAGGAAGGCGAGATTGAAAAGGCTGATGAGAATATAAGTCCTGGGCCAGCACCGGTAGCCGACGCGGCCGGCGTTGACCAACCACCGCCTCCCTCGAAAAAGAAAAAGAGTCTAGCTTATAAGCTGAAAAAGAGGAAAGTCGGCGGAACTTCAAAGGTCACGATAACTCCGATCGAGAAAAAGCCGCCTTCCCAAAACTTAGAAGGCTCATTAAAGGGCCTATTTGACTTGACCATCCTTGGTGATATACTAAATTATGACTTCAATAACCCCGAGGCTATGGGTTTTAATTCGCATGCAAGAAGCGATGAAGGCGCTCAGACTCATCATCAGGGAGAGAAAACTCCAATAAGTAAAGCGAAAAACACTGGTCCGTCGGGGGGAAGCACTAGGACACACACTAACACTTACACTTCACCATGCACTTGAATTCCATTCATCGTGCGACTCCTACTAATTCGTCCTCGTTTGGCTTTATGTGCAGGTGAAATGGGGAGTACACACGACATTGACCGCCTTCGTCGATCCTCCATCTTTTACCACTCTGGTGGAGACTCCGGATTGGGCAAACAACGAGACAGGGACAAAAGCGGTGATAGAGACTATCGCTCCAGAGAGTCATCGTCATCTTCCAGAAGGAGAACCCACAGCCATTCTTTATACCCAAATGATCCTCCCCATCATCTGACGCGTAGTGGGGAGAAGTCTTCTCAAAAGGGCTCCCAGTCCAAAGTCCCTCGCGACCAACATTCCGGCTCTTCGAGTACCAAGCAATCCCGTGAGCCTTATAAGAAATCCATGACTCCGGTTAGGCAGACTCCCCCAGCCTTCGCTCACGATCCATCGATGGCGGAAAAATTAGCTGAGCTCAAGGCTACATTTTCGAAGATCTATTTCGATGAACTGAAATTTCTCCCCACAATCCATCCTATCCCTGGACATGTCAAACAGAGCGCCATTGCCTACAACAACGATGTATATTTTCAGCATGATGCGTTTGTACACTTTGTAGAGAAAGTTTCAGAGGTTTCTATTAAACGCCAAGACGAGATTGATCGCCCCAAACTCGAAGCTATTCACGAAAAAGACATCATTAAGGGCCAGGATGAAGAGCTATCCTCATAGAAATCTCAGCTCGAGACTGCCCAGAAAATGCTAAGGAGACAACTGAGGAAGTTAGCCGCTTCGAGGCCACTCGCAAGAAAGAACTCAATGAGGCAATCCAATGCAGCGATGGTCTAGCTTTGGAGAAAGACTCTATCCAAAAAGAGAAAGACATTCTCGCTCAATGAGTCAAGGAACTAGAGGAGCTGCTCTTTAAAGAGAGAGAAGAAAAAATTGTAGCGTAGGAAGAGTCACAAAGATACTGCGATCAAATCGTCGAAACACGGCTTCTAAAGATAAAACTCGACGAAGAGCTATCCAGGGTTGAAGCCTAAAAGAAGCAGCTCGTGAGGAAGGCAAGAAGATAGCGCTCACAGAGGACGACTCTCGACTTGAGGCAGCTACCGAGGCCGGCAGAGAAGAAGTCCAATGTTTATTCGACCCGCTCATTGCCAAGTTCAACGCAAGAGTCCTCATGCACCGTGGCTTGACTTTCTTGGGCGAGAATTATCTCGAGTCACTCGTCGAAGCATGGGATACTTTGATTAGAATTAAAAAAGTGGAGCTGGGTGTCGAAGAGATTAATGAAGAGGCTCTAGTGAGCAAAGTGCTTCGAGGCAACGAACCCTCAGATTTATCTATGGCGAAAGCCCTCTTCGAGGGAGGCTCCCCTGCATCAAAGGACAAAGAGGATGTCGCTGGCCCGTCTGGCTCCGAGCCCCATATTCCTCCTCCCGTTGACTTGACCAAAACTCCATCGCTTAATCCCCTGAGCAACATATGGGTTATGATCCGAAGAAGCCTGGACTTGGCATCCACATGCTATCCCCAATTCCGGAGGGTGATACTCCCAAGACGACTGAGAGCCAAATGGAAGCTGGTATGTGACCCCACCTTCTAAAGTTCATAGAGTTATCGCTTTTGGCGAATAACTGTCGTATCTTAACATTCACTTTTCATGAATTCGTGCAGGTCGTACTGGCCCTGAACCAAGTGCAAGGAGTGATGTCGCCATGGAGCGGGAAGAAAAAGAGACTGAAGTACTCCACACCGGCGACACCTTTGGTCCCGACGCTCAAGTAATAAGGGCGCTTGAGGAAGATAAGCCCGAATATCCTTCACCCATAGAGGGGCATGATGATGTCGAAATCATGGGCGCTTCCGAGCACACTTCCAAGCTCAGCATGAAGGCGCAACTCAAGGAGGAGAAAAAGGAGAAAATCAAAATAAAATTAGAACCTCAAGTGGTGGAGCTCGACAATCCCTTAAATAGGCCGCTGAAGGTTATTCTCCCTAGTGGGATCACACCTTTGGAAGTTCCTCCTCCTCCCTCGAGTACTCCGTCGTTGGGAAGCAAAAGGTCCAAAAAGAGGTGCTCGGATGAGGAAACTTCGAAGAAGCCAAAGAGGGAAAGAAAACTGAAGAGGTAGCTGTTGCCTTGCCACATTTTGCTCAACTTAAGTAACTTAGTACCATGTTGTTGTTTTCCTCCCCTTTCTTTTTGTCATCGTAGATAGATTTTGGCTCCAAACTTCGGAGAAGTTGTAGTGAAACTTCTTTTTCGATTTGTAAATAAAATTTTGCCTCTTTGTATTCCCAGACTCTCATTGCTTAGCTTATAATTTAATCTGTAATTGAAATTCAGAGTCTTGTGGGTCATGTAAACTCCAATCCGCTTTTACAGGACTTGGAGATTTTTGAATTATTTATACTCTAGTCCGCACTCTGGGGACTTTGAGATTTTTGAACCATTTATACTCTAGTCCGCACTCTGGGGACTCAGAGTACTCTAGTTCGCGCTCTGGGGACTTAGAGATTTTTGAATCGTTTATACTCTAGTCTACACTCTGGGACTCAGAGTACTCTAGTCCACGCTCTGGGGACTTAGAGATTTTTGAATCATTTATACTCTAGTCCACACTCTGGAGACTCAGAGTACTCTAGTCCGCGCTCTGGGGACTTAGAGATTTTTGAATCGTTTATACTCTAGTCCGCACTCTGGGGACTCATAGTACTCTAGTCCGCACTTTGGGGACTTAGAGATTTTTTGAATCGTTTATACTCTAGTCTGCATTTTGGGGACTCATAGTACTCTAGTCCGCACTCTTGGGACTTAAAGATTTTTGAATCGTTTATACTCTAGTCTGCACTCTGGGGACTCAGAGTACTCTAGTCCGCGCTCTGGGGACTTAGAGATTTTTTGAATCGTTTATACTCTAGTCCGCATTCCGGAGACTCAGAGTACTCTAGTCCGCACTTTGAGGACTTAGAGATTTTTGAATCGTTTATACTCTAGTCCGCATTCTGGGGACTCAGAGTACTCTAGTCCGCACTCTGGGGACATAGAGATTTTTGAATCGTTTATACTCTAGTCCGCACTCTGAGGACTCAGAGTATTCTAGTCCGTACTCCGAGGACTTAGAGATTTTTTGAATCGTTTGTTGATCGACTTTTAGTTTTGTGTGTGCGTTCATACGCCAGATAGATTAATGCAATTTAATTTTGCCACGGAATTATAAAACACGAAACACCAATAGTTCATAAAAAAATAGCTTGAAGCCTTTATTGATTGTAAAAAAATAGGGACAAACTGAATTGTCTTATTACATGTCGGAAACAGAGAACAACAAAAGAAACATATACTGGAAACAATTGCTACTAAAATGCAAAAGAAATAGACTAAGTATAATAGCGGCGCAAATGCTCGCTATTCCATGCTCTGGGGAGTGTCACGCCATCCACAATCGCTAGCTTGAAGGTTCCTTCTCCAAGCCTCTATTCGATGACGTAGGGACCTTCCCATATGGGATTCATATGTGACGGGACCAGAAACACTCGCTTCAAAACAAGGTCGCCCACATCGAAAGTTCTTGGTCAAACCTTTTCATTATAATATCGGGCGACTCGGTGCCGATATGCAGCCGCCCTTAAATCAGCTTCTTCACGTTTCTCATCGACAAAGTCTAACGACTCCAATAAAAGATCTCGGTTCGTTCTAGGATCATAACGAGTCACCCGGTGAGAAGGAACTTCAAGTTCTATGGGTATAACAGCTTCAGTGCCGTATGCCAAGGCGAAAGGAGTGTGGCTAGTCGCGGACTTGTGGGTCGTTCTATAGGCCCAGAGTGCTGTTGGAAGCTCATCCACCCACTTGCCTCTAGCCTTCTCCAAACTTTTTTTCAAGATGGACTTGATTATCTTATTTACGGCTTCAACTTGCCCATTCGTTTTAGGGTGAGCGATTGCTGCAAACCTTTTCTCAATGCAATATTTTTGGCAGAACTCTTTGAATTCTCGACTCTCAAATTTGGTTCCATTATCAGTAATGATAGTCCGTGGGAGACCAAAGCGGCATATAATGTTTCGCACAAAAAAGTTAACAACTTTATTGGTGGTGATCGTAGCTAATGGCTCTGCTTCTGCCCATTTAGTGAAGCAATCGACCGCAACGATTGCGTATTTCGCACCACCTTTGGAGATTGGAAAGGAGCCGATTACATCGATCTCCCATATTGCAAATTGCATGGACTAATCATTTGCGTGAGTTCCGTCAACGACGCTCTTAGGATCTTTGCGTACTTTTGACATTTGTCGCATCTCCTTACATAGTCCGCGGCGTCCCAATTCACAGTCGGCCAATAGTATCCATAGCGGAGTATCTTTTAGCTAGTGTCTGCCCCCCAGTATGGTCACTGTATTCTCCTTCATGGACTTCTCTTAAAACCTGCTTTATCTTGTCGTGAGCGATGCACCTAAGCAAGGGAACGGAGAATCCCTTCCGATACATCATTCCATCCTGCATTATATACCGTGAGGCCTTGCGAATGACTTATCGTCTCTCGTTCTTTCTCTTGGGCAAGGTTCCATGTAGCAAGTATTCTTTGAACGGGGTCATCCACGACCCTCTTTCAGTTTTCGTCTCTGACAAAAAATCTACCTCCATCTCATTTATACTCGGGGCATGTAAAGTTTCAATGGGAACCAATCCCATCTGTTGTGCATCACCAGTGCTTGCAAATTTTTCCAAGGAATCGGCTTCCTCATTTTGCTCACGCAGAATGTGCGAAATATCGTAGTATTTGAGGTCCTCCAACAATTCTTGAACCCGAGCGAGGTATGGGGAAAGCCTTTTCCCCTTTGCTTGATAGTCTCCCTGTACTTGGTACACCACCAACTGCGAGTCACAAAAGATTTCAACCGATTTCACTCCAAGTTCTTTGGTAAGCTTCAGTCCAGCGATCAACGCTTCATATTCGGCTTCGTTGTTCGTAGCGGGGAAATTAAGTTTCAAAGCATAACAAATCGATCGGTTCATGGGAGTTACAAGAATAACACCAGCCCTAGAACAATGGTTGTTGGATACCCTATCGGTATATAGCTTCCATCGAACAGCGGGAATCACATCACTTCCACTTGGCTCGTCTGATATGGTGAACTCTACAATGAAATCTGCTAGCGCTTGCCCTTGGATAGCCCTCCATGGAAGGTAGGTGATGTCGAACTGACTCAGCTCAATGTTCCATTTGAGTAGCCTTCCATAAGTCTCCGGTCGTTGGAGCACCTGCCGCAAGGGTTGATCGGTATAAATACTAACTAGAGGTTCCTGGAAATACGGGCGGAGCTTGCATGATGCGATTACCAAACAGTAAGCCAAGTTCTCAATCTTAGGATAATTTCTCTCTGCCCCCGTTAAACGCTTACTAACATAGTACACTGGGTTTTGGATTCGGTCCTCCTCACGAACCAAAGCTGTGCTGATGGCATGTTGGGATACGGCCAAGTAAACATACAACTCCTCATGGTCTACATGTTTTGACAGAACAAGGGCCTCTCCAAGTGTCTCACCAGAGCTCGGAACGTGTCCTCACAATTCGGCGTCCATTCAAAATTTCTTTTCCCTTTCCTTATCACATCAAAGAAAGGAATACACTTGTCGGTTGCTCTGGATATAAATCGACTCAATGCAGTGACTTTCCCATTTAGGCTTTGCACTTGCTTTATAGTTCTGGGTGCTTGTATGCTTCGAATAGCCTGAATCTTTTCTGGGTTGGCTTCGATTCCCCGCGCGTTGACAATGAAACCCAAAAACTTTCCCGACGCAACGCCAAAGGAACATTTCAATGGATTGATTTTCATTCCCAAAAATCCGAGTATATCAAACATCTCCGCTAAGTCTCGAATGTGGTCGTTTGATTGTTGTGACTTCACGAGCATATCATCCACATAGACTTCCATTGTTTTACCAATCTGGTCTTTAAACATCCGATTCACCAAACATTGATAAGTTGCCCCTGTGTTCTTCAACCCGAAAGGCATCACTACATAACAGTACAGTCCAACGTCCATGACAAAACTGGTATGCTCCTGATCCGGAATGTGCACCAGGATTTGATTGTATCCCAAATACGCATCCATAAATGACAACAACTCGTGTCCTGCTAATCAATTTTGGGCAATGGAAAACTATCTTTAGGGCACGCCTTGTTCAGGTCCGAGTAATCAACACAAGTCCTCCACTTCCCGTTTGCCTTCCTCACCAGTACAGGATTAGATATCCATTCACGATAGAGGGCGTCGCAGACGGACTCATTGGCTTTGAGTTTATCCACCTCCTCTTTGAGAGCAGCGGACCTCTCTGGGTCCATGCCTCTCCTCTTTTGTTTCACTGGCACATACTTCGGGTCAACGTTCAACATATGACTTGCGATGACGGGAGAAATCCCACACATATCAGAATGGGTCCAAGCGAAAACATCCAGATTCGCTCGAAGGAAATCAATAAGATCCCCTATCATCGAGGAGTTGAGCTGTGATCCGATCTTAAGCACCCGTGATGGGTCATCATGGCTGACTGGAATGTCAATCATCAGTTCAGCCGGTGCCGCCTTGGCCTATTTGGGTTCTTCATCATCATCTCTCGGATCTATGTATCTATAGATCCGACTATGTTGCCCAAGCCAAGGCTCAGGCACTACTTGTCAATTTTCAGCAACATGGATGCGGACAGGGTTGCACACACCCTTTCTCTTCTCTCTTCGCTAGGTCTCTCTCATCTTAGCCACATAACAAGCACGACCAGTCACTTGATCGCCATGCACTACACCAACTCCTCCGTCCGTTGAAAATTTCAAGGTCAAACACCATGGGGCCAAAGCTGTCCTAAACTTCGCCAGGGCCAGTCGGCCTAGAAAAAAATTATACGGGGAATCGACATCCAAAACAATGAACGGTAGGATCCGTACCCTCTTGCGTTCACCTTCTCCTAGTTCAACTAGCAATTCTACAAAACCTATTGCCTCAGTTGCTACACCATTAAAGCCGTGAATGCGGGCTTTAAATGGTTTCAGATCCTTCGCCTCCATCTTCATTTGGTCATACGCCTTTTTGAAGACAATATCAACAGAACTCCCACAAACAATTAGTATCCTTCTTACAAGCGACGGTCCAATCGTAGCTGAGATAACCATCGGGTCAATGGTAGGTGCCTTCACCTGATCGGCATCTCTACTCCTGAATACTATATCATCAGTCATCATTCGCTATTGCTTCGCTGGAGTCCCGTCTTCTGTGTTCGAGTTGCATTCGAAACCTGCATGCTTCAAGGAACTAGCGTAGCGTTCCATTTCTTGCCAACTCTTGTCTTTCAGATGAGGTCCACCGATTATCGTGTTTATGACCAGCCTTCCTCCGGTCCGAGCGGGCTCCTCACGTCGATGTGAAGCTTGCCCATGATTGGGGTCGGATGTCCCCTGTTCGCCTTCTTGCGGATTCTTAACAAACTGCTGTAACTTCTTCTGGCGAATCAGCTTTTCTATAGCATCATAGAGGTGTCTGCACCCTTTAGTATTATGCCCGTAGGTCTCGTGAAACCGACAATACTTTCCAGTCTGCTTTTGTTCCTTAGTCGATTCCTTTGGGCGTGGCTTTCGGTATTGGAATGTATTACAAGTTCATAGATAAATATTCTCCAAAGATGTATTCAGAGGCGTATATTCGCTATAGGTTGGGATTCTTGGTTTTCACTTTCCTGCTTCCCTCTTTCGTTTGGAATTTCCTCCTTTGGATCCTTTAGACTGTTCCGGCTTATTTTGAACATTGACTTGGACCTTACCAGAGTTTTCGCCAAATTGCTTTACCGCAATGTTGCTTTGCACCGCTTCCTTGCTGGGCCCTGGCGCACTGCTCCGTCTTGACCACCTGGCCTCTTCCATTCTTATGAATTTATTCGCCTTTGAAAAAAAGCGTTCCAGGGTAGTCGGTGGTTTGCCTACCAGCCAATCACCAAACTCTGAGTCCGGATCTACTCCTCGCATCACGGCCATAAGGATAGCATGGTCTTTCGGATTGCTAAATTCGGTAACAACAACGTGAAATCTTTGCAAATAATCCTTCAACGACTCCCCCGGAGCTTGGATCACACTGGACAACGACATCACATCCTTTGGGCGAGTGGAATGGATCCTAAACTGCTCCACGAACTTCGCCCCTAACTCATCAAACCTGAAGATCGATCGCGGGGGAATTCTGGTGAACCACATAGTAGCGATTCTGGATAGGGTTATTGGGAAGGATCTGCATTTGGTCACATCATTTGCCCTAGCCGAGTCCATCATCCACTCGTATCTCATTATGTGCCGTCGGGGATCAGTCTTCCCTTCATAAGCTGAAATAGTAGGCATGCTGAATTTCTGGGGGAACTCAGCTTGTAGGATGGTATCTGTAAATGGAGTATGGCCCCTAGATATGCCCCAATCATCGTTGGTTAAGCTTTGATTCTCCCTCATTAGTTGCCTGATCATAGCTGATAAATTCAGAGTTTGGATGGGAGATGGCAAGTCGGTATCCGTCCTACGCGATTGTTCTGGCTGGTGCCTCCTCAGTAGACGATCACCTAAGTGTGCTTCCCGAGGACCCACTTCACTATGACCTTGGCGAGGTGGTGGACCAGCTCCCAAGCATGCTCCAGATCCTAAGTTTCCCACTCCAGGTTGTTTGTGACTCCCTAGGTGCAGATGAGGGGCCACGGTTCCAGGTAAGGAATCTGGACCATTTTTGTTGGTTTGCTCTTGGCAAGTCATAACCAATTGCTCTGTTGCACCAGTTTGTGCCGTTTCGATCCTACGACGTCTACGCTTGGGGTGTTCATCTGACGAAGCGGAGCTGTCGGATGATGAGTAGGAAGCAAGGCTTCCTCCAGCATTGTGACACTGTAGTTGAGCGATCTGGGTCATCAGGTTGGCGTTTGTTTGAATCTACCCGTTAAGTTGTCTCCTACTTTCCACAAGCTCCCTCATCAGCTCATTGAACTCTGCCCTGGTGACAGCTTCTGGTTGGTTTAGGATAATGGTGGCGAGCTCTGCACCTGCATTAGCTTGCTGATTGTTGGGTCCCACTTGTTGGATGCTGGCGGTCTCATTAGCATCCGCGTTGTGGGAGGTAGATCTGGTACGTGGTATTGCCATCTTAGAGTTATCCGTAGGAACTCTGAGTATAATCTATGAACTCTTGAGAATGAACTCGGATCTCCTTTAGGGGATTTCCACAATCCAGTAGCAACAAAGTAGATCCTAATAGCTTGAGAATGTACCGCTCTCCGTGAAAGCACCAAAATGTTAGCACCA
Source organism: Allium fistulosum (assembly GCA_030737815.1). Lineage (NCBI taxonomy): Eukaryota > Viridiplantae > Streptophyta > Magnoliopsida > Asparagales > Amaryllidaceae > Allium > Allium fistulosum. The sequence continues at coordinate 1,461,307,324 of CM060903.1, forward strand.
AAATTGGTAACTAACACCCTTGAATAGAATTATGTAGAGAGATTAATGAAGAAAGTAAATTAAAACTGAGAAGTAACACGATTGAATACTAAAACAATAACAGAAACGAGAACACCAAATTTATAGTGGTTCGGCGTAATTGCCTACGTCCACTTTGAATAGAATCTTTATTACTTTTCCAGTCACTTGAATACAGATACAATCCATAAACAAACCACTTGAATACAAGTTTGAATAGAAAAGAAGAGAGTATAAAAAATAGCAGAGTTTCCCTGGAGTTCCCGATAAAAGGTCCCTTCAACTGTACCCCTGCCCCTCTATTTATAAACGAAGATAGGCTAGATCCCCTGCGCAAGCCCACGACCTAGACAACTCGGCCCACAAGTGATGCCCCAGGACGAATGACCTAGGTACACCGACCCACTCTGGCCAAACCATGGGTCCCCTGAGGATTACTCAAAGCACCTTCTCAAACGACTCGAAGCAAGTGGCGGTGTGATTCGAAGAATAGAAGCGTCGATCGTATCCCCTGTGGTAACTTGTTGTCTTCTCTGATGCATAACGAACCAAGTATGCCGAGCCACCAAGATTGGGTCCAAGGTGCCAACCCATATGTGCTGAGCGACAAATGCCGAACCATGTACGACCGACCCATCTTAGCCTTCTCACCACGGCGAACGACGAATGCCGAACCATGTACGACCGACCCACCTTAGCCTTCTCACCATGACCGAGTGATATATGCCGAACCATGTACAACTGACCTACCTTAGCCTTCTCGCCATGACCGAGAGATATATGCCGAACCATACATACCCTTCCATAATAGCTGCATACCGATCCACATATACAAGCTGACCCAAGCGAGTTGCATCAATCCTTCATATTTCCAATCCTTTCTTGACTCAATCCTCGTTCGAGTCCAATCATATCTTCTGCAACTATCATCTTGTAGCCTGGCCAAGTAGCCGGGTAACATTTCTTAAAACAATTATTTGTTAACTGATCTCTAATTTCATTTCCAAAACATTCAATTAATATCACTCCAAATTATAATGCTAAAAATCAATTTTTTTAGTTATAACAATTTTCAAAAATTTCTCAAAACGTTCTAACGCCTAAATTTTAAGAAAATTTTACCAGCTTCTCCTTTGCATGGCTACCGTTTCAAAAATTTACAATAAGTATATAATTACATAATATACATCTCATCCCAAGGGTGAGGCATCCCGTATGAAAAAACAAAAAAATGTGATATGTAACCCGAGATACGTACCTTATATTTGAAATATTAGCGAGTCCACTAATATTCCTTAAGAAAAATAGTTTATAATCTTTTAAACGATATATATAACTTCAGATACCTGCACCTATCTTAAAAATTCATATTAGTATTTAACATCAAATTCATATAATATAGGAGATATTAACAATTCAAGATTATACTTTAGTTAGATTGACATCATAATATTCCATAACGAAAGAAATCTGTACTTAAATTTCTAAGTTTAATTATTACTTATGTCAAAATGTCACGTTCGATATTTAGGAACCCCTATGAATAACATGGCGTCCCACATATCGACCAGAATCCTTAAATAATGTCTGAATAAGTCAACACAGTAGATAATCACAATTTTAGATGCATATATTTTATTACCGCTAACATCCATGCATCTAATTTTAAATATATGCAACTAAGCAATCAATTCCTAGGAACCAACCAGCCAAAAGATACATAATCACTTATAGCAGAACAATTCAATGTCTGAAATTCCACTACATGACTTTGATTATTCCTAGATCATTTAAATATTAAATTTATTCACTCAAATTTCCTAAATTTTCTATTAAAAGAAAACAGTTCACTTTAATTTAATCCATTCCAGTTTAATTCCAAAATTTTCTCAACTCTAAAAGATTTTACTCATTATTCTCCAAAGGTTTTAATGTCACGAATTCTAATTTCTCAATTTAAATTTTTTTAATCAAATTATGCCCCAAATGATTATTCTGATAATCATTTTATATTCCTATCCCTAATTAGATAATTAATGTAACTATCTTCCGCACACCCTATGGGACAGGACTCTAAGTCATCTAGGTCTCAGATCCGTAATATTATATGTTATAATGTTCTAACACAACTCTGATACCAAACTGTAACAACCCTAACTTATAGCCTATTAAAAGAAGTTTCTACCATAAAAAGATTGAGTTAACTCAGATCATTTTACACTATGATATCGCCGTTCTACTACAGCAATTTCTACAAATAATTTCCATCAATCGATTTGTAAATTTCACATTTTCACTAACATAATAAATCTTTCTTTTAGACTTCATGTGTTATGGTTTAGTTATATGCTTATTACTAACAATCATCAAAGTCAAAATAACCACAACAACCAGTGCATAAATAATCACATCTATATATGCAAGCAATAGAGTTGTATTTATACATCTAAAGATTAAAATAGAGATAGTTGTGAGATTACTCACCTTTCTTCATTAGCTTGCTACAACCATTCTTATCAATCTTGCACTCAATTTCAAAAAAACCCTAATAATTTGTCTCAAAACTAAGGAAGAACAATAACAATCAAAACCTATTAGATATTGAAAATCAACTTGTCTAAATAGTGAATTAGAGTTAGGAGAACTTACTTTTGATTTTCTCTTTATTTTTTGGAATTTATTGGATTTAGAACTTTGATTTTGAGAGAACTAGGTTTTAGAAAACAAGAGAAAGAAGAGCTTTTATTTACTGTAAAGAAAAAATGAATGTGATGTTCATCATCTAAATGCAGAAGAAAGAAACCCAACTTATTCTTAAGTGGGCTGAAATCATCCTAATCCCAAACCTATTAATTAATTAGAACAATAAGACACTTTCACATTTTCTCATTTTCAATCTTATTAGAACACTAATAACTTATTCAATTCTACATAGAAAAATTCAAGTTATTATACTAAAATTAAGTTCATCACCTAATCTTCATGATTAATTTATAAATATAATTTTTAGAAGTTTATAAACCCATATTTTCCTCATTGAAAACATGGTATTTTGCATTTTCTATAATATGACAACTTAACAAATAAATAAATTTTAACTTTAAAAATCCCCATTTTATTATTAAATAAAATTACACCATATCTAGAAAAAACACTAACACGTTATTTAACAAGTCTTAAAACAAGGATTTAACATCAATGAATTCCATATTTTGCTTTTCCAATTATTATTTAAATAAAACACTTAATATTAAAATCTATTTCAATAAATAAGAAATACAATTTCTCATTAAAATTACAATTTTAAATTTTTATTAAATTTAAATTAACAAAGCTAAAAAATCAGGGTTGTTACATTTAGTCTCAACGATGTATCGATATCTAGCCTCGACAAATCTTGACTAGGAATATTTAAAATGATATGTTCATTTAATTGTGATAAATTTATCATGATTACAACATATTATAATTATTATCACAAAACATACTATTTATGGATTTTCTATTAAATATAAATTAAATTAAATAAATAATCTATATAACACATTATAAAAAATATATAACAAAAGGATAAACACTTTTAATTTCAAATGAGATTTTATTACAGAGTTAATAATTTGTAGTAAATTATAGAATTTGCACTATGGCATACCCCATAGCTATCCTAATCTACCACTTGCACTTGAAACCAATTGTATCGACCCGGAATTTTATCGCTTTGATTTCGAAAAATTTAATTAATTTTATATATTCAGTTAATTATTTTTAATGGTCAAATAATCCTCTTTTAATTAATAACTAATGATGGTGAGCTCATTTTGAAAATTAGTTTACATAAATAAAGAGTTCGAAGAAAAATTGAAAATGTGACCGAAAATTGTTTATCGGATTTCCACATTTTATCAAATGAAAGTTATCACAACGTTGTTACACACATATACACACATATATTTACACATATATAAACATGTCAAATTTACATAAAAAGAATTAGTAAAAGTAAGAGTGATTTAGGAATTAAAAAAGGTAATTTACTAAAGTAATAAAGTAAGGACAAGACATTTTCTTCTTATTCTAAGTGTAATGTACTAAAAGTACATTGGGAAAACAGGAAGTGATGCTTATGTACATGTCATAATGAAGGGGTGGTGTGTTGTCAAAATTTTAAAAGAAGGCATTAGCTTATTTTAGGGCAGGGTAGTTAAGTCTTTTACCATTTGTATATGTTAATAAAAGAAACCATTACCTTCTCATTTTCATTTGAAACTTTCATTTTATTTTCATTTTTCATACTTTTCCTTACTTCCATTTTCTCTTCTCCTCCTCATTTTCTCCATTTCAACTTCTTAAGTCCAAACAAAAAAGCACCACTTTACTTTACACTTTAGTTTCCATTTTTGCTAGTTTTCCTGTCTTCTTCCTTCTTCCTCTTCATTCGGCCATAGCTTCCACAAACTTACTCCAAATTGGCCGATTATTTTTTTTAAACCAAACAGCGTTGAATTAGAAAGAACTTTCATGTTGATCACTTTTTCTAATTTTTAATAATAAACATGTCAAAGTCCCATTTTTATCGACGTCACTTTTGTCCCGGGTTTTATAAAAAACCTCCTCTTTCCCAAGCCATAACTTTCACAAAATTATGCCAAATGGAGATATTCATTTTTTTTAAACCGAAGATAATTGAATTAGGAAGAACTTTTATGTTGATGACTTTTTCAAGTTCATAGAGGCATATTGTCAAAAACCAGTGAGAAAATAACCCATTTTCTGGCCTATTTTTAAGGCAAAAACTTAAATCCAAAGCTCCTCCTTTCCATCATGGCCGAGCCCATCTAAAATTATAATGAAATTTTTGAGCTAGTGTTTGCAAGTAATAGGAATTGGTGGGTAGTAGCAAGGAATAATGGACTTTTCCCAAAGTCTAGGTTGCTTTGGATGTGTGATATCTCACCTTAAATTGGTTTTAAAAAATTTAGTTACATCTTGTAATAATTAGTTGCTCGATTTAGGTGTTTGCATGTAATATTGTATCTATAGTACTTGATATTTTTTTTGATTCCCACTTGAAAGAAAATGACATAAATAATCATTGTGTTGCAAGGAACAAAAGCGATGGATGGAAGTTGAAATGTTTTCATAGCGAATAGGTCGCTACGGAAGCACTTCGAAGAATATAAATATGTAGAGGGATCCAAAAGGATTCATCGCCCATTGTTTTACATTTTATTTATATATGTGTATATGAAATGATTATATGCTATGGCTTGATAATGTTGAATATAACTTGGAAAGTTGAACTCTTTTGAGAATAAAAATAAATGATAGCTTGTTTAAGTTCCATAGCGGTCGCAAAGCCTTTTTCCGAATTTGAAAAGCTATGGATTTTATATTTACTTCAACTTTATAAAATTTTGAAGGGAAATGTTTTCTATATTTTTAAAGGTTTAAAATATAGAAAGAATGTGGTTTAAATGTTATTTGATTTATAAATCAAAGTTTGAAAAGTTACGGTCCATATAGTGTTAGTCGCTATGGATGCGCTTTGAAAATTTAAGATTTTACTAAAGTAAAAGGAGGTTATCTATTTTAAATATTTTATAAATTTTTTTTGAAAGCATTTTATAAAAGTTATATAAGTATTCTAAAAAGAGTTGAAGTTTTTAAATATATTTTCGATACTTAAAACAAATGGTATTTTAAAGAAATTCCTTTACCTTTTCAAAGTCGGATTCTTTTTAAAAGTGATGGTTTTTATTTATGATTTGAATAGAGGCTTGTACTTTGTATAAAATTGTTTAAATTAGAATTTATACAAATGATTTTTTTAAATATTTATATTTGAAGTATCTAAGTAAGTGGCTCACTCTTACATAAGACTTATCTTTCTAAATCAACTTTGCTTTAACAATAATTTTCAAATGATGTTTTGGATAAGAGTTTTAAATTACGATTTCAGTAATTTAAATTGAAAGGAAGAACATTTGAAAATGATTTAAGGGATTTAATGTGAGATTTTTAAACAAGGTGTTTATTTAAAGGAAATCCATTTGTTTTCCAAAATTGAATTCTCTTTTAAAGTGATGGCTTTTAAATTATGTTTCGAACGAAAGTTTAAACTTTGTTTAAAGTGTTTTAAAATAGGACTTGAAATTTATGTAAATATTTTAAAGGATTTTTTGATATAATAAACAAGTAGTATTTTTATAAAAGGAATCTGGTTTCCAAATCAACTTTGGTCTAAACAAAGATTTCAAGTAAGATTTATATGGAGGGATTAAACTTTATCTAAAGAATTTTTAAAAAAAGTATTTAAAAAGAGGAAGAAGTCATGAATTACAAAACTCTTGTTGTAATAAATGGTTTCAAGAAAAAGAAAGAGACTATGGACTATGACATTTTTGTTATAATAAATGATTTTGGGAAGGATGAAAGGAAGTCTTGTTTTATAATAATTTGTGTATTATAAATAGTATATGGAATTTATGAACCTTATACTTGATATTAAACTTTGAGGTAGGTAGACTTCTACCTATCCTAAAAGTTAAGAATGCTGTCAAGTCAATGGTTAAGTGGTAGCAGTACCCCAACTTGAACGGCTTCATTGTTAACCAAAGGATATTTTAAGTTTGAAATCGAAGATTGATGCTGAGTATATGAAGTATTAGTTTTGCATTCGAATTTGGTTTCCATAACTGATATTTTTAACTTATGATGGTATGAAAAATATTATTTTCATACTTAACACCAAATTCCAAGGTGTGGAAACTCGTCTCTATCTTGAGAATTAAGCATGTATGTCGAGGCAAGGATAGTTTTTTAACTTGTCCGATTTCATTGTACATCGAGGGATGGTACTGTTTGAAATCGTAAAGTGGTGGTAAGTATGTTTGGTTTAATTTCTATATGATCCATTTACTTACACCAGAAAGGAAGCAATTTAATTGACGAAAGGATTAATTAAGAAGGCTTGGTGGTTTCTTATGTGCTTAATCATGCAGGGTTTCAATGTGAAATTAAATCTCTGATTGGTTTGTGTGTTTTTTTGATAGTCAAATAACCGACTATCAAATCTTGGTCAGTTTTAAACTATTGGTTGTTGGTTCGGAGTGACCGGGATCAGATAATAATTAGTTATTCGAAAACCACTTCGAACCGACATAAACATTCGAATTAGGACATCTTGAAGATGATGGAATCAAAGATGGAGTTCTTTAAAGTGCAAGAGATACTTGCAACTAATTCTGAGGGTGATTCCAAAAATGGATGTAGTAGAAGTAGTGCCTTCGGTTTTTTCATATCCTGAACAAATTATATGGATGAATGTAGGCATTGCATTGTTGCTTGGAGGGCAACGTTAGCATTCCAAGTGGGATTTGCTAAAAAGCTAAAACGTAGCCTCAAGCCTCACACCCGGGAATAACTTAAATATGAGGTATGTTGCAAGGCTATGTGGTTTGCTACTATTTGGGTATGGTAAATACCTTTCTAAATCACTATTTATGGATATGGTATGTGCATGAGAGATCTCGAGAAAAAGGTTGTAAAGCAACCGGGGTGATGCCATATTCGGTACTATCCAAGAAGGGATAGGCCGGTCTAGTCATGTAGGGAGTCCATGTGTGGTCCTCGATAAATTTTATCTAGAGGTGTACTATGGTAGGTGGTACCCCAAAGCCTTGCCATTGTATGGATTCTATTTTCCAATACATGCCTTTACATACTTAGTTGTATACTAAATATGTTGTTGAATGTAATTAATGTAACCATTCCAACTATGATTCAATATTTACTTTAAACCTCATTATTACAATATAACAAGATTTCCTCTGAAATGGTTTGGTTATCGTAAGTTAAAAGCCCATCTGTCTTTATGTGTGGCGTGGTCTTATGAGATACCTTTATTTTTGAAGGGTATTATAAATGTATCAGTCCATATGATTTGAGTTTCTCACACTGGTTTACCAGACTAGTCTGTGTTTTATTTTCTCATAATACTCAGGTCATACCCGAGTATTTTTTCAGAGTTAGCTTTGGATGCTTGGAGCTTCAGGATGGATGCCTCTAATACATAACGTAGTTTATTTTACACTGCATTTCTTGTTTTATATTTATAAGCATTTGTAAGGACATGCTGTTATAACTGTCCAAGCTGATGATAGGTTAGTTACTTTGATTGTTTATATGAATTTTTTTTGTAAAGATCATTTGGAAATCATATATTACTCATCACGATGTGAGATTCTGTTCTGTCTTTTCTTTTCTTTCACCCCCAACAATCTATCTTTTTGGCACTTGGATATTTGGCACGTGAATACTATGGATGCAGTAGTGTCGACTTTTAAGGGTTAAAAAGGCAAGGTTTTATAGCTGTATTGGAGCTGAATCTTAAGCGAGAACCTTTGCCCCAGTGGGGTAAACTCATTAGTGATTAGGTAAGCGACACCCCTAGAATGAGTTTGAGTGTATATGAGAGCGCGTATTTTCTAGTGCTATAAAAATATTTTATATTATGTTGATTGATCTATTGAGTGGTTTATAAATTCTGGTCAATATAGAAGGTACAACTGTATCGATAGAGGTTTCTAAACACTTGAACAAGCCAAATCGACACAATATTATTTTTGAAATTGGTAAATGAAATAATTTTACCTAGATTTTATAGTCGATATATGAAAGAATAGTTTTCAAAAAATATGATATAGTTATTTTTGTTGAGATTGCTTGTTAAGGAATGATGATATTTATTTATCATTATTTGTTAACTAATTATTTATGCTCAACCCGTTTATGGGCATTTTTTGTTTGGTTAAATCAAATATAACAACCTTATGAATTTAATTTCACGATTTGACAATAAGGAATTCGTTAATAATGTACGTTTAACAAGTTTTCTTTGTTAAGTTTGTTATTATAAAGAAGGAAGTTATTATATAAAGGTGATTTTAAATAAAGAGGATTTTATAAATTGAGTTTATAAAATGTGGTTTTCTGTCAATAAAGAGGAGTTTTGAGAATTTAAATCCAGGTATCTTTGAAAAGATTTCAAATGATTTTTGGCAAAAGTAATAATAGTATTACTTGAAGGTATTTACAAGTATACGTGTTTTCAAAGAGAATTTTAAGGTATATTTTCTTTGATAGTCCAGGGAATAGATCTCAATTTGTTTAGTGATAATTCGAATAATCTTCTCAGTGACAATCCGATGTTTGCTTAGGGGAACGTTGTGGTGTACTTAGTAAATTATTCCATTTGTCATTGTACGATCAAAACGAGTCCGAATCCGAGCAAACCTAAAAGCAAGTTTTAGTAAATAAAGTGCTAAAGCTATTTTGTACATATATATGAGAAATATATATAGTATTGTTTCAAAATAGGATTCAAAAAAGAAGAAGTATTTATGTCAACTAGTTCGAATAGCTCGAAAATGACTAAAAATGGGCAAGAGATGTGTTCGGATTGTAAGCACTTCTCTTAAGTAATACCCTTCTTGGTAAGGGGATGTAAGATACTATTTGGTAGGACCCAGTTCCTTAGTATAATTTTGGTATCACTCGGTCTATATGTATATCTTATATGGATTAAAATATATAGTATCATTTCAAAAAGGTTTTGAAATAAATACCGGGTATTTAGTTCTTAAGGTTTTCTAAAGAAAATGGATTTAAAATTGAAAGGTATTTTGATGGAAAAAGAAGAATGTGTTGATAAATGAAAATTTTAATATGGGTATATATAGCTCTTGGTTGGAGAAGGAATAATTTAATACAAGTTTTAATGGTTAAATTTAATAAGAAGGTTTTACTAAGCTTTGTTTTATTAGAACCGTGCCTTTTGTTTTAACATCTAAGTTGTATAAACTATTCGATGTTATTAAGGCAGCTAAAAAATATCTTTACCTTAAAGATGTATAAGGAAAAGTAGACTCAAGAATTGAGTTTGGATGCCATCATCCTACTCTTCTTAGCTACTTGCCAGATCAGATGGGTAAAAAGGTCGAAGAGGTCGACTCATTTTTAAGACACGGATTTATTTTAGGCCTGCATCTAAATTTAAGAAAAGGTAAAAAATTAAATCAGATAGTTTATATACTCTTAGGATAAGTTTATATACAAGTTCAAAATTAAGTTATGTTTATATGAAATGTTTTCATAAACAATTTTTAGAGGTAAAAAGAATTGAAGTAGCATAATTATTAAGCTATCCTAAAGGGATAAAACCATAAATTGGACTTGGATGATTTTATTCGCATAACAGTTCTTGATCCAGAATACGGGCACATGATTTCTGGGAGTCATACACCAGTCCGAACTAGGCATTTTCACTATATTCTTGTATGCGAGTACTTGAGATGGATTATTAGGATGTTGTGAGTGTTTTCTATCATAGTTTAGGACTACGTAAGGAAAATATAAGTATCGGATCAAGGAACTGGATCAGGATTCCACAATAGAGAAGTTAAGTGATCTATACTAGTTTAGATGAGAGATTTATGTATCCAAGCAAGTGATCGTGTCGGATATTGTGTACGGATGATTCATGCACATCATACGGGCTAAAGTATATTTGAATTTAAATGTTTAATGGTTTATGAGGAGTTGGGTAGATGACTCTTTGATTTTTCATGAGGTAGTGTGAATGATCAATTGAGTAATAAGCTATGGCCGTTGAGCATGAGGTATGCTCAGTTGACTTTTTACCATCCTTGTGTGATGAGAAGGTTGTAGACCTGAAAAAAATCTAAGTTTATTTGATATTCATTTAACATTTTGGGAAAATGTTAAAAATTAGTATCGCTTGTTTCTAAGTTGTTTGTTTGTGTCGAAATTTCGGGTCAAAATTCTTTTAAAGGAGGAAGAGTGTACCGACCCAGAATTTTATCGCTTTGATTTGACAATATTTAATCAATTTTAATTATTCAATTAATGGTTTTTAATGGTCAAATAACCCTCTTTTAATTAATAACTAATGATGGTGAACTCATTTTGAAAATTTGTTTACAAAAATAAAGAGTTCGGAGAAAAATTGAAAATCCGACCAAAAATCGTTTTTTGGAATTTTGACTTTTTTATCAAACGGAAGTTGTTACAACATTGTTGCACACATATTTACACATATATAAACATGTCAAATTTATATAAAAAGGATTAGTAAAAGTAAGAGTGATTTAGGAATTTAAAAAGGTAAGTTATTAAAGTAATAAAGTTAGGATAGGACATTTTCTTATTATTCTAAGTGTCATGTTACTAAAAGTACTGTGACGACCCACATTTCGGAAGGTTTAAATTGATAATAATCCACACATGTCCGACTTAAACCTTCCGGAACATAGATAATCAATGGGGTTAATTAAGAAAAATAAGAAAAGAAGAAGAAAACAAACACAGAATCTCGCAGCGGAACGATAAAATATAATAATCAAATAAACAGTTCATGAAGCTGTTTATACCATACATTTGATTATAATCTATACAACATTTATCAGAGTTATATATACATCAGGGATAAATAAATAATGCAGCAGACAACATGATGCAGGTATACTAATAGTAATATACCAAATCTTCGTCTTCATCCTCCAGAATAAATCTTCAATAAGCTGAAAAACTCAGGGCTGACCCGAGCATAATGAAAAGGCAAAACACTCGAGTCAGGGTTAAAATATCCTTATGTAAGTCGAATCAATATCACATATAACATGAGTGTAATAGCGTCAGAGACGTTTACGGGATTTCACATCTCCTATCCAGTGTATAACGTACATGCAATAACTCAAGGGATGTTACGGGATTTTCCATCTCTTAGGATCCATCAAAATATTTATATATAGTAGAATACGCTATAATAAATAGTGTCTATCAGTAAAATAAATATTTTTCTTAGCGTTAAGGCTTTACATTGATCCCCCTTAACGCGTTTTTAAGCATTGTCATATAGTTTGTATATAAAACACCTGTAAACCGTCGGTGGATAAGGATGTGCCGTGATACGACAACACTAAACCAAAATTGTAGGGGTCTCGTATAGGGATAAAATTATGACAAGACACGTGAGGCAATGCCCAAGGTAGGATACTACCAGTTTACCCTTCCCGTCTGGTGGTAACGCATCATAGCCATGATCGCCCACCACGTCCAACACTCCCAAAATCCGAGGATGCACACCAATCAATTACAATGTAGATGATGGTAATATGAAGAAGTGTGTCCGCTCAGGGTAGCTAGCCCGCTTGCCGGTACAGCTCCTGTTTTAGTCATTTCAAATTGCCACATGTGCTAGGCTAATCCATCATCGTTCTCTTTCTTCAAATCCAGCAAACGTATGCCAAATCCAACCACTTCATTCTAGATCATCACTCCACATACACAGTTGTTAAAGTGGTTTCGATATTGACAGAGAGTATACCCATATCCGGCCCTAGTCTCTTTAACAACAAAACATCGTTTTACACACCGGCTGGTAATTTTACATTTCGAAAATAGTTCATACTTGATATCAAAATATCATATTTGCTTCAAAATCAAATCCATTTCGAAATCATCATATTTACTCAAAATATACCAGTTCACTTCAAAAATCATTTTCACCTTAATATCTCGTTTTCAGTTCCAAAATCGTTTCGAATTTCAATTTAGGTTATAACTTTATTTTAACCCAATTTGCACTTAAATCCAAGATTTAAGTATAAACATTTCACCCCTTGAATAGTTTGAATTTTTCTTTGAAAAATAGTTTGACTAGTTTTAAAATTGTTTAAATAATTGAAATAGTTAAAAATAGTTTAAATGGTTAAATTAGTTAAAAATAGTTTAAATGGTTTAATATAAAATAGTTTAAGTATTAAAATGGTTTATATAGCAAAATCGTTTGGAAAATCCAAAATAATTTGAATATTTAAAAAGATAGATTTAAATAGTCGATATCAAAATAATTTATTTGAAAATAGTTTCAAAGTCAAACTGATTCAGTTTCAATTCAAATAAATCTGATTTCGATTTCGAATTAATTCAGTTTCACTTTCAATCCCAATTGATTTCAATTTCAATTCCAACTTGCATAAATTTCAATTCAATTCCCAAATTTAAACCATTCCAATGTATATAAATTCGAGTTCGATTTTCAAAATATCGATTTAAATCACTTAAATTAAATTTAACTTCAATACTCAAATTAAGATTCAAATCTTTAAAATAATTCAATTCCAAGCTCAATTATTGAAATATCGATTTAAATTACTTTTACTTAGTAATATTTCAAAGTTTGAATAAAAGTCCAAACCTTTAAACAACCCAATTTCCGAAATTCAAATCATATTTCAAATATAACTTCAAAATCTCAACTTCGATTATTTAAACCATTTCTGTTAACAAATTTAAATTTCAACATTTCGAGCTCACGTTCCAAAATAATTCAATTTTCTATAAATTCGATTTTTATTTCTTTAAATCAAAAATCATTTTAAATAAATCTCAAATCAAAAATTTAAAATCTTTTAATTTAACCAATCCGGTGTCCGTATATAATTTTCTATCCTATGGCCAAGTGATCAATTATTTCGATTGAATTTCAGGGATGGATATATATCATTTTAATCCAAATCACAGTATCATATGTATATATATCATTTCAACCTATTTCTTAATTTACTCGAAATAATTCGATTTACAGTTTTATATACTGTAAATAATTTACCAAGTGATAACAGGATATATATAAAAATAAATAAACATCCAATCATCCATATATCAATCAATTGGCATCCATCACAATCAATCATTCAAATAGTCAAAATAATTCACAACAATTTCATAGTTATCAATATTAGGTAATTACTGGCAATGAATTTCCAATTTCAAATCTAACCGTCAATTTTATTTTTTAACAGTTAATTCAAATGACAATTTAGAGGACAATTTATCAAACAACAATCAATAAATTCATATCACTTTACAATTTCAAATTTAACTAGTATAAAAATATTCTAGTACTTGTGAGCATTATAAAACACTCACCTTTTATTTCTGTTGTCGCTGAGACGTTCCAGTTTGGAACTAAATCCAAACAACATCCGATTTTAGCCCAAAGTTTTACAGTCTTCAAATCTGTCCAAACTAGTTTCATTGCGAAGCCCTCATCATCACGATGGCAACGCAAAAAGTCTTATCCCAATCAGACCTCGCATGAGAGAGTTGTTAAATTTTTAGTTCATTGACACAATATAGTTAAATTAAATACTAATATAACTTTTATTTTTTTTATTTTTAAACCCATACCCAAATGTTAACAGACCCAGCCCAAACACACCTTTCTTCCTCAAAACATGATCGCAGCCTCAAATCTTTTTTTTTCAAACTAAAAAACCGGCCGATTCCCTTTTTTTCTTCTCTTCTTGAATGGCCCAAGCCCACCTCCCACCTTCTTCCCAAATGCGCTGCTCTCCTCCTCCTTTCCTTTTCTCATGCCTGCAAATGAAGATGACCGAAAACCCACACTCGCCTGACCGTGCACACACATGCACTCGGCTAGGCGGACACGAATGCGAACAAATGGTTGTGGGTAGGGGAGCCGGTGGAGGCCGAGTTCGGCGAAGGCTGGGCGGGCTGGTGAGCGGGAGTTACAGCTGGGTGGTCGCAGGGGCTGACTTCGGTTGTGGTGAGGCTGTGGCTTTGGCGAAGGAGGTCGGAGGGTCGGGAGGTGAACCGAGGTAGGCTGGAGCTGGTTCGGTAGGGACAGGTGTGGCTGGGTGGTCACGAGGTTGGAGAGCAGGTCAGGGTGCAGACGGGGAGGGGTGCGGGTCAGAGGCTGCTGGTGGGAAGGCTCGGGTCGGGGAAAGGTTGTGGTCGGACGGAGGTTGCTCGGGCGAGCTCAGGGAGGTGGTTACTGGGTGTAGGTGGGAGGAGGCTAAGGCGGGTGAGTGCGGAATGGTTCAGGTGGAGGAAGCGGGCTGTGTGGCGGGGTTCGGGAGCGTGGCAGGGAAGGTGGAGACCTTGTGTGAGGAGAGGAGATTGATGGGGAAAGATGCAAGAATTTTGTGGGTTTATATGTATATACTTGCTTTATTACACATGTGTTTTTTTTTCTTTCATATCCAAGCAGTTGCTTTCTGGAGATAATAAAGAGGGGCAAAGAGAAGTAGGGCATGAATATATAGAAGGTGGTGATGTACGTAGGCTAATTAATTACAGCATTTAATGAGTGAGGAGGCGCACTCAACAAATGTTGGTTGTGAAAAGAACGGAAGGAACAAAAGTAATTATGATTCCAGGGCACGGTCATGAACCACTATCACAGCCATTTAGCGTTTTGCAACGGAAGCCAAAATACGAAAACAAATATACCACGGTGATCAGCGCGACGAGACGAATCCAACGATATAATCAAATCTATGCTACGACGTCCGTAGAAAAATTTCAGCTGTCTCCGCTGTTACCGCTTCAAAATTGGACGACGATGACAATTCTTGATAAACCGAGCTAGAAAGATCAGAATTGTACGGAACAAACTTCGCCATTCAAATTGGAGAATTTTTTAGATCTTTTTTGTGTAAAAATATTTACACGTCGAAAATGATATTTTACCCCTAAATTTATTAACCGGGTTCTACTTAAATTTTGAACGACATAAATTTTCATAAAATTTGAAATCTGAATTCATAGATTAAACTTACTAAAAACACGTTTTGGTTTTACAACTTCAATTTATTGAAATTTTGAGTTTACGTGTTAAAATGAATTCTATACCGATTACGACTGTTTTCCAACGACCGTAAAATATTGTCGCCAAACCCAAAATTTCTTTTTTTATAAAATTCTACTTACCTTTGGGATGGAAACGTATATTTTGTATTTCTCAAAATATTCTTTTATTTTCATTAAAACATTTATCTCATTTCAACAAAACGTGCGATAAATTTCGTATTAGATGTAAACGTTTATTATCCTATTTCTATTACTATCATCCCTTATCCTATTACACATTCGCTCACTTTTATTTGTTTCTTCAACATCTTAAATTTTTGTTTCTAACCATTTTTATTATATTAAATCTAATAATTTTAAATGGTTGAAAATACGGGTCGTTACAAGTACATTAAAAAAAAGGAAGTTATGCTTAAGTACATGTCATGATGAAGGGGTGGTGTGTTTTCAAAATTTTAAAAGAGGGTGTTAGCTTATTTTAGGGGAGGTAGTTAGGTCTTTTAACATTTAACATGTTATAAAAGAAACCATTACCTTCTCATTTTCAGTTTACACTTTATTACATTTTCATTTTTCATACTCTTCCTTACTTCCATTTTTTCTTCTCCTCTTCATCTCCTCCATTTCAAATTCTTAAGTCTAAATAAAGAAAGCACCACTTTACTTTACACTTTCATTTCCATTTTTGCTCTAATTTTCCTACCTTCTTCCTTCTTTCTCTTCATTTAGCATAACTTCTACAAAATTAGTCAAAATTAAGTGAATATTTTTCTGAAACTAAATAGAATTTAATAATAAAGAACTTTCATGTTGACCACTTTTTCTAATTTTTGGAGTAAACATGTCAAAATCCCATTTTTATCCATGTCACTTTTGTAACGAATGGGCCTTTCGGCCCTCGAAATTCGACACTAATACATCCACTGTAATGCATGCCGAGCATTTAAGTGCCGAATAGACCGCTCTTTAGGGGAAATAAAGAAGAAAGAAGATAGAAGATAAGAAGAAACCAAACAATCACATAATCTCACAACGCAATGGAATAGCATATATTAATCAGCATAATTTTTTACAAAGTCATTTCCAAAATGATACATCAGAGTCATACTATTATAAATTCTATCTTAGGACAGTTATAACAGCCTGTCCCTACCTAACTGATACATAGATCATACATACACACACACACACATTGGAAGTAGATAATAACTCGTTGATGGTGAAGCCACCTGCTCCAGCTCCTCCAAAATACAGCCGTGAGAAACCTAGATCACTTGGCTACTCACAAATTTGAGTACCCAAGAGTTTTAAGGAAAGAAAATAAAACTCCGAGTCAAACATGAGTATGGTGTGAGTAAACTCAAACAACCAAATTATTATGTTTAAAACCCTTTTAAAATCAAAGGTATCTCGTAAGACCACACCGCGCATAAACACGGACAAGTTTTTATCTTACGATAACCAAAACACTTTTTATAGAAAATCCAATGATATTATAATAATGTATAACGGTTCATGTAAAATATGAATATAGCTGAAATGCCTGTATCTCGCATTTCAACATAGTTGGGTACATCTAAAACCATAAAGGCACATATTGGAGAATGGATTCCATACCATGACAAGGTAAGGAACTACCTTTCGATGGTACATCTCTAGATAAAATGCACTGGGGTCTGACAAGAACATCTTGTACCCCTGCCAAACAGGACTGACCTACCACCTGAATAGTACTGAATATGATCACCCCACTTTGGGCCTTGAAGCATACATGAGTAGATAGTAATCGATCTAGATTTGGGATGACCATAACCTGATGGGAGCGACCCACACGGTCCTATTGCATGCCCGATTTTTGCCATTTCCCGGTTGATGAGGCTTAAGGCTATGTTTTACCTTTATATAGCACTTCCTACTTGGAATGCTAACACTGCCCTCTAAGCAACAATGCAATTTCAGCATTCATCCACACAAGTTCATTATGGGACTGAACGAAACCGAAGGCACTACCTCCACTACACCCATATTGGAATCACCTTCAAGGTTGGTAGAAAATAGCACTTGCACTTCAAAACTCCATCTTCGATTCCATACACTTCAAGATGTCTTCAGTTCGAAATGCTTGAGTTGGATCAAAGTGGTTTTCGGATAAAATATCTGATCCCGGTCTCTTCGAAACAACTTTCGATAATTTTCGATAAACTCAACCCTGGTTCTTTAAGGAATAAGAAGATAAACGATAAGAGCAGAGTTGACCTCCTATCCGTTAGTGAACGGATTACCTTATCATTTATCCTAGAAGAATGAAACAAGATTTATACGCATGGTACATCATCATTAGGGATGACTATGCCATATAACTTACGTGTTTCTCCTAGATATTTCCAACGTTGCATTTTGGTCCAGGTTTGATAGTCGGTTATGTAACTATCAAATAAACAATCATTCAAACATCAATTTAATTCAATATGGGATCCACTAAGCCTTTATTAATTCAATCTCTAGTTAATAAAATCACTTTATAAAATTTGATCAAAAGATCTTTACACTATTTCCAAAACCCTTACTTCTCCTTTTTACTTGGAAAATATTTATACTAATCTTAGGGGTATAAGTATATTATCAAAACATTTGGAAAATTCCTCCTTTCAAATTTCTTTTTGAAAATATTACTCACTATAAACCGATTCACTTATCCTTTATAAAAGTTACCTTTTAAAAGCTCCCTTCACATTGAAATTCCTTTATAAATTTCCAAAATCAATTAATAAAACATTTTTATAAGTCTATAAGTCAATTTACAAAACCTCTTTACAAACCTCTAAAATCATTTATAAAACATTTCCCCATTTAAAACTCCTTTGATAAATCTTCTTTAAGAAAAATCCTTTACAAAATATCTTTTACAACTCATCCTTTTAAATTACTTTGAACCTTTTTACTTAGTAAAACCCATTTTTATAAACAAGTTATTATTTATAAATACCTTTATAAAATAATAATATAACTGGAAAAACCATTTATAAACCTTAACCCCAAATTGATTAAAGAATTGAAATTAATTCAAAACCATACTTATAATTTTCAAAAAGAGCTTAGAAATCCCAATGGTACTTATTTAAGTTACCATTTAGTTTCAATTTAATTCAAGTCACTTATCAATTATTTATATAGGTCAACATATATGTAAATCAAATCCATTATCAAAATAACATATCAATACAAATCAACTAGCATATGCATGTCCATATAACATAATAGCAGAGAGGCGATTTGTCCTGCTAAATAGATGTCCAAACAATTAACTACTTATAACAAAATAGGAATTTATTCTGCTAAACATATGTCCATACAACAAACAATTACATTATAGCTGAATGGGAATTTATTCTACTATCAGATGTCCAACAGTCAAACAATCCACTTATAGCAGAACGAGGATTTATTTTGCTAACACATGTCCACACAATCAAACAATTTACATAACTCATTCACAGTTGTTTGTCTACTTGACGGTATCGTCATTTGAATCCCTTGTGTTCAAAACCATCTTTGGAAAAGAAGTACCTTTAAAACAATTTGATTCTCGAAACAAAGGATTTAAAAACTAAAACTCCCTTTTAAAATGATTAATTACAAGTTAAACTCTTTATTAAACCATAATTAATCTTTATTAAATTTGAAATTAATTTAGTTATAAATTAATAAATAATTTATTTAAAAATTAAACCCTTAATCAATCCTTTATTAATAATTAAATAATAATCTAAAACTTTATTAATAATTAACTATTAATTAACTAATCTTTTAATTAAAACTTAAATAATAAATTAAAGCTTTAATAAATAATTTATTATAAGTTAAAACTTTAATTAATTTATAATTAAAAGTAATTAAACACTCAATCAATTAAATAAATAATTGACCTTATATTTGATTAATAATTAATTAAAAATAAATCATATACTTAACTCATAATTAATTAAAAATTAATCTTACTTTATCAATAAATGATTAAATTTTAATCTTGTTTTTATAAGATAATTAATTAAAATTTATCTCAACTTAATTAAAGTTAATAAACGTTGTTTAATCTAAATTAATTATTAATTACTAAACTTAATTAATTAAAAGAAATAAATTATTGAATTATTAATCAACTTCTAAAACATCATTACTAAGGTCATAAAACATTTTCAAAACACTTCTAAATATAAAAACCAAATTTCGTAAAAATGAGATTTTAAAGCGAGACAGCAACCACAGTGACTATCGGTATGAATGCCATAACTTGAAAATGTTTTTGGCTTTCCTTTTTGGAAACTAAATACTTGCTAAATTATCTCAAAACATACAGTAAGAGTATGTATATATGGAAACAAAGTTGAAATCTTTGAAATGATTTTGTCTTCCTTTAAAACTAACACTAGTTTCACACAAAAATTCAATCGTCGATTTCATACCAATGTGTCAATACATAACCACAACATCCATAATCACATCACATGGCAAAAATAATCAAGATGTAAGCTTTAACCATTTACAACAATTTTAGACTTCAAATTCAAGCCAATATCATTTCACATACAAGCAACATGTATATATAACAATCACATGATAATTTAACCAATTCAAACCAACATATCATGCAACATACTAACTAACATAAAAATTCAAAAACTTTCCCATAACAAAAGTTTACCACTGGAATGTACTAACTCGAAGCAAACTCTGTTTGAAAATTTGAAATACTTAAGAACTTGCAAAGCTTGGAAAACCACAAAAATCAACTCGAAAATGGGTCATCTTCTCCTTAATTTTTAGCCATGTTACTCTCATAATTTTTAAAAGTGGTAAAAAGAAAAGTTCTTAGAAGTTCTTTTCTCTACAATTTTAGAAAAAAAGATCACTCAATTTCAATTATTTT
Source organism: Allium fistulosum (assembly GCA_030737815.1). NCBI lineage: Eukaryota > Viridiplantae > Streptophyta > Magnoliopsida > Asparagales > Amaryllidaceae > Allium > Allium fistulosum. Next base: position 1,461,327,968 of record CM060903.1, read on the forward strand.
TGAGGGAGGTATGCTCAAAATAAGGAGTGCTATTTTCGGGCTTGAAAATATAGGTCCGGAAATGAGTTAGAAAGAAGTGTACTTTTGATGTCCAAATATTTGAAATTTAAAGAAGTGGTTCAAATGAAAATTATATCCACTGGAATTCTATATGGTTTCAAAGAAATGAAAATCTTGATTTGGAGAAGTATAGAGGAAGTTATGGTCGGATGAAGTGTGAGTAAAAATGGAGAAAATGGTGTGGATTTTTAAACAAGTTTCTAAGGATTTAAAACAATGGAATCTTGGATTTTAAACTTTAGAAATTTTTTGTTGAGGCCATTAAAGTTCTCATGAAGAAATGAATGAGTTTTAGAAATAAGGAAGTTGAAATGAAAAATGGAAAACAATATTAAAAGATTTGTTTTTTATATAAAGCACAAGTACTAAATTATCAAACTACCCTTGCATACTTTGCCATCCACAAATGAATGCCACCTCTCCTCCAAGTCTTCTCCTTATCTCCCCCTCTTAAAATTCGAAAATTCTCATGAACAAACATGTTAAAGCATGTTTTGACATGTTATGGTATCTAATGGTACTTATGTCCCCTAATAATGTGACCTATACTCTTTTTTTTAATTTTAAACTTAGTATACTTAGGTATAAATACATGTATATACATACACTAATACACACATACCCCCATATTTAACTTATTTACAAATTTATATACTTACACTAAAGAGTTCACAATGTTTTCGATAACTTTTAATTGACGAAAATTCGAAAAACGAAATTCCGGTCACATTTTTTTATTTTTCTTCAAACTAAATATTTTTGTAAATAAAATTTAAAAACGATTTCACCATCATTAATTATTATTTAAAAGATTTTTATTTTCATTATAAAACCTATATATTGAATATTTAAAATTAATCAAATATTCGCAAATCAAAGGAGTGAAATTCTGGGTCGTTACAACTTTTGTCCAGGTTTTCATAAAATACATCCTCTTCCCCAAGCAATAAATTCCAAAAAATTACTCCAAATTAGGTTATTCCTATTTTTAACTTAAGAGAATTAAACAAGGAAGAACTTTTATGTTGGACACCTTTTCAAATTCATAGAGGAATATTGTCAAAAACCAAAGACAACCCATTTTCTGGCCCTGTTTTTAAGGAAAAAACTTAAACCCAAAGCCCCTCCTTTCCATCATGGCCAAGCCCATCCAAAATTATCCTAGAATTTTTAAGCTAATGTTTGCAAGTAGTAGGGGTTGTTAGGTAGTAGCAAGGAGTAGTGGACTTTTCCTCAAGTCTAGGTTGCTTTGAATGTAAGATGTCTCACTTTAAATAAGTTTTAAAAGTTGAGTTACATATTGTAATAATTAGTTGCTCGATTTAGTTATATGCATCTAATATTTTATATATAGTACTTGATATTTTTTTAGATTCCCTCTTGAAAGTGGACAACTTGAATAACCATTGTGTTGCTAGGGATAAAAACGATGGATGGAACTCGAAGTGTCTTCGTGGCGAATAAGTCGTCGCTATTGAATCACTTCAAAAAATAGAAATGTGTAGAGGGATCTAAAAGGGTTCTTAGCCCATTGTTTTACATTTAATTTATATATGTGTATATGAAATGATTATATTCTATGGCTTGGTAATGTTGAATATAACTTGAAAAGTTCAAATCTTTTGAGAATAAAAACAAATGGTGGCTTGTTTAAGTTCCATAGCGGTGGCAATGCCTCTTTCCAAATTTGAGAAGTTATGGATTTTAAATTGACTCCAAATTTATTAAATTTTGAAGTGAAATTTTTTATATATTTATAATGGTTTAAAATATAGAAATAAATGTGATTTTAAGGTTATTTGATTTACAAATCAAAGTTTGAAAAGTTACGGTCCAAATAGCGATAGTCGCTATGGATGCACTTTGAAAATCCGATATTTTAGTAAAGTAAAAGAAGATTATCTATTTTAAATATTTCGTAACTTATTTTTGAAAGTGTTCTATAAAATTTATATAAGTATTCTAAAAAGAGTTGAAGTTTTTAAATTTATTTCGAGTACTTAAAATAAGTGACGTATTTTAAAGAAATTCCTTTACCTTTTCAAAGTCGGATTCTTTTTAAAAGTGATGATTTTTATTTATGACTTGGATGAAGATTTGTACTTTGTATAAAAGTGTTTAAAAGTGGTTTGGAATTTATACAAATGATTTTTTCGTTTTAAAGGTTTATGTTTGAAGTATTTGAGTAAGTGGCTCACTCTTACATAAAGAGAAATCTTATCTTTCTAAATCAACTTTGGTTTAACAATGATCTTTATATGATGTTTTGGATAAGAGTTTTGAATTATGAATTGAATAATTTAAATAGTAAGGAAGAACATTTTAAAAAGGACCTAAGTTTCAAAGGGATTTAATGTGAGGTTTTTAAACAAGGGGTTTATTTAAGGAAATCCATTTGTTTTCCAAAATTAAATTCTCATTTAAAGTGATGGTTTTTAAGTTATGTTTCGAATAAGAGTATAAACTTTATTTAAAGTGTTCTAAAAGGGGACCTGAAATTTATGCAGGTATTTTAAGGGATTTGTTGATAATAAACAAGTAGTATTTTTATAAAAGGAATCTGGGTTCAAATCAACTTTGAATTAAACAAAGATTTCAAGTAAGATTTATATGGAGGGATTAAATTTTGTTTAAAGAAGTTTTGGAAAAAATTATTTTAAAAGAGGAAGAAGTCATGGATTACAACACTCTTGTTGTAGCAAATGGTTTCGAGAAAAAGGAAGAGATTATGGATTATAACATTTTTGTTATGGTAAATGATCTCGGGAAGGATGAAATGAAGTCTTGTTTTATAATAATATGTTTATTATAAATAGTCTACAGAATTTATGAATCTTATATTTAATATTGAACTTCGAGGTAGGTAGACTTCTACCTATCCTAAAAGTTAAGAATGTTGTCAAGTCAAGGTTTGAGGGGTAGTAGTACCCCAACCTAAATGGATTTATTGTTAACCAAATGATAATTTGAGTTTAAGATCGACGATTGATGCCAAGTATATAGAGTATTATTTCTATGTTTGAATTTAGTTTCCGTAACTAATCTTTTTAGCTTATGATGGTATGGAAAATATTCTTTTTATACTTAACACCAAATTTTCAGGTATGAATACTTGTCTCTATCTTGAGAAATAAAAATGCATGTCAAGGCAGGGATAGTTTTCAAACTTGTCTGATTTCATTGTTTATCGAGGGATAATACTGCTTGAAATCGGAAAGTGGTGGTAAGTATGTTTGGTCTAATATCTATACGATCAATTTACTTAAACTAGAAAGAAAGTAGCTTAACTAATGAAAGGATCAATTAAGGAGGCTTAGTGGTTGCTTATGTGCTTAATCATGCACGGTTTCCATGCGAAATTAAATCGCTGATTGGTCTATGCATTTATTTGATAGTTAAATAACCGACTATCAAATCTTGTTCAGTTTTAAACTATCGATTGTTGGTTCAGAGAGACCAGAATCAAATAATCATGAGTTATCTGAAAACCACTTCGAACCGGCATAAGCGTTTGAATTGGGACATCCTGAAAATGATGGAATTGAAGAAGGAGTTCATTGAAGTGCAAGGGCTACTTGCTACTAATCCCATGGGTATTCCAAAAAAGGGATGTAGTAGAAGTAGTGTCTTTGGTTTATTCTCCTAAACAACTTATATGGATGAATGCTGGCATAGCATTGGTGCTTGGAGGGCAATGCTAGCATTCCAAGTGGGACTTGTTAAAGAGGTAAAAGTAGCCTCAAGCCTCACACTCGGGAATGACCAAAATAGGTGATATGCCGCAAGGCTATGCGGTTCGCTACCATTAGGGTATGGTCATTACCTTTCTAGATCACTATTTATGGATTGGTATGTGTGCATGACAGCTCTCGAGAAAAAGGTTGTAAAGCAATCGGGGTGATGTCATATTTGGTGCTATCCAGAAAAGGGTAGGCCGGTCTGGTCATGCAAGGGGTCCATGTGTGGCTCTTGGTACATTTTATCTAGAGATGTACTGTGGTAGGTGGTAACCCAATGCCTTGTCATTGTATGGAATCCATTTTCAAATACGTGCCTTTACAGACTTAGTAGTAGATCAAATATGTTTTTGAATGTAATTCATGTAACCATTCCGGCTATGATTCAATATTTGCTTTAAACTCTAGACATTACAATAATATCACAAGATTTCCTATGAAATGGTTTGGTTATCGTAAGGTAAAAACCCATCTGTGTTTATGTGCAACATGGTCTTACAAGATACCTTTATTTTTGAAGGGTTTTATATATACAACAATCCATATTATTTGAGTTTCTCATGTTGGTTTACCAGACTGATCTGGGTTTTATTTTCTAATAATCCATGTGTCTGACCAAAGTATTTTTCCAGAGTTAGCTTTGGATGCTTGGAGCATTAGGAGATGAGCTGGATGAATCCAAGACTTGACATAGTTTATTTTCCATTGTATTTTTGTTTTGTATTTATCAACATTTGTAAGGACATGCTGTTATAGCTAACCAGGCCGATGATAGGTTAGTTACTCTGATTAGTCGTATAAATATTAAAATTTTCTGTTGTAAAGATCCTTTGGATATTATATATTACTCATCACGATGTGAGCTTTTAATCTGTCTTTTTTTCTTTCACCCAACAATCTATCTTTCGAACATTCGAATGCTCGGGACATGAATACCATGGATGTATTTGTGTGGACTTTTGAGGATTGAAAAGGCGGGGCATTACACCAGTTATGGAATCTCAATCTCATCCCTTCGATCAGTTTGACGAGAACTAACCGAGTTAGCCCCTTCGTGAATGGATTTTTTATGTTGTTCTTTGTATATATTCTTTAAACCACGACCTCTTTCTTCCTAATGATTTCTCTAATTGGGTAGAACTTTTAAAGAATATGTCTTGATTTCTTGTATGCTCTAGGCTCTTCTGCGATTAGTAGCATCGCATTGTTATCACAAAACAATGTCATTGGATTCTCCATGTCGGGAATCACCTTTAGCCCACTCATAAAGTTGCGTATCCATATTACTTCATTTTCTGCTTCATTGAGGGCGATGTACTTGGCCTTCATCGTGGAATCATCATCTGTTTACTGTTTAGAACTTTTCCAACTGATGGCCCTACCATTTAAAGTAAGGATATGACCTGACACTGATTTATTATCATCGATATCACTTTGAAAGCTAGAGTCTGTATACCCTTCACAAGGAGGTCTCTATTTCATATATAAGGAATAAGTGCTTAAAATTTCTCAAATAATTAATATACATTTTGTGGTTGTCCAATGTTTTTCTCTAGAGTTAGACTAGTATCGGCTTAAAGCATCCTAATGTGTAGACCACATCTAGTCTAGTACATAGTGATAAAGTTAGTGTTATGTCCAAGGGGAATTATGTAATTTGTTACATATATTTAACTCGATGACCAATCTTGTTCAAAGTAAATGGTGCTTTCTTTCTATTATATACTTATTATATTGTGATACAATTAATTAAGTAATTAATTTAAAGTATATTAAATAGAAAATGCTTAAATGATATGTTATGTGATAGTTATTGCAATGCGTTGTAATTATGAGAAATTTATCGCATTAAAAATAAAATATTATATTAAATATTCCTAGTCAAGATATTTCAAGAAGGGATATTGATACATCCATCGAGGCTAGAGTGCGTAATGCTCTCCAAATTTTGGGAAGTATATTACTCATAGTTGTTGGGGAGCACCAAGGGGTAACGTACTAATAGTTATCAGATAACTACAAAATGACTCACTCGAGAATTCTTTGTTGGTTAATATAACTAAGGACAAAAAAACAATTTCAAAGTGACAATGTTACATAGTTTTCTCGACTTGAGAATATTATGGAACTTCAATATGGATGGTACATTTTGATTCTAGTTATATCGTAGCATAGTATCAATCGAACAATTGTAGTTATGTCCGAGTTGAAGCATTGAACTAAAACAAAATTCAACAAAAAATTCGTCTCCTCAATTATATAAGGTTAGTATCATGGTCAACTCTAGTTAGCTCAATGTCAAGGTCTTTGGCCAGAGCAGTACAGTTAATAATAATCGTTATTCTTAAACCAAGAATTTCATGTTTGGACATACAAAGTTGAATGTGGACGATGTTAGAATTTTGATCAAAACCAAATTCCATAATTTCTAATGTGATATAGTTTTGACAAAGAGAATTAGTATAAATAATCATTACTATCAGGTAATGTTTATAATGAGTAAAATTTGATTTTAGCGAAAGATGTGTAAGCAATAAATTCAGCCAAAATGTCAAACTACCAGCTATGGTGACGTGTGAACATTAATATTTTAATTTTTCGATATTAATTGCTGACTGAATTTACATATTTAAGTCACACAACCAAAATGAACCATATGATTTAATTAATTTATAATCATTGTAAATTAATTAATATTTATGAAATATTAATTATTGAATTTTATTTAATTTGTGTGAATGCCATTATTAATTTAATAAAGTGCGTGTATTAAAGTTAAAAACGTGTGTATCGATATTTGATGTCGGTAAAATATTTCAATATTTAAATAGAATGAATACTGAGTATGTTTTCAAATAAATTAAGCAAATTAATATTTATGAAATATTATTATTAAAATTTTATTTGATTTATTTTTAGTACCATTATTATTTAATAAAGTGTGACGTTCTGCCCTTCTTACACTCGAAGATGACATGTAATACATCCTCGGTATTCCTGTGCCGATCATCTAAGTGTCCGAAAGATAAGTCATGGGGTAAAGAAAATAAAAGACATGGAACAAACACAGATTTTTTTTCACAATGTCAGAGTTAAACATACATCATCACAAAATAGTACATATGGTTACTCCTAAATGTAAAATCAAAGTTACAAGTACTATTCCTAATGAGGACAGCTATATCAGCCTGCCCAAACTGCTAATACATAATATATAGTCAGGGCGGAAATATAGACAACTACAAGATGATGATGAAAGATCCTACTCCATACTGCTTCCCAAAATGCTCCAAAGAAACCTGACTACTTGGCTACTCATAAAAATTTGAGAACCCAAGAGTTTAAGGGGAAAGAAATAGAACTCCAGGTCAGACATGGGTCTGGTGTGAGTAAAACATATGTTTAACTTTATAAAAACCTTCAACCCAAAGGTATCTCATAAGACCACACCGCACATAAACACAGACGGGTTTTTACCTTATGATAACCAAAAGATTTTTGTATAAAATCCTCTGATATTATCATACTGTCTATGTTTAAAATAAATATGGAATCATAGCCGAAATTGTTACATTAATTAAATTCCATCATAATAGGTATACAATCAAGTCTGAAGGCTCGTATTGGAAAATGGATTCCCACTATGACAAGATAAGGGTTTACCATCCGAATCAGTACACCTCTAGACAAAATATACAGGAGGCTAAAACACGTTGCATGTTTACTACTCAGGACCGGCCAACACCTTACTGGGTAGTGCCGAATATGATCACCCCTTGGTTGTGATCAACAATCATAAAAGGGATCCTAAAGCATACCTAAACAGTAGATATAAATCTAGATTAGGCGATGATCATACCCTAATGGGAGCGACCCACATAGCCCAGCTGAATGTCCCTGCTTTAGTCACTTACAAGCTATGAGGCTTGAGGCTACGCATTTACCTGTGCTCCTAGCATACCGTCTTGGAATGCTAACACCGCCCTCTAAGCATCAAATTAATGATAACATTCATCCTTACAAGTTGTTTCGGGAGCGAACAAATATTCAATAATAACTATCTTCCATTTTGGAATTACCCTCGGGAAGAATAGTACAACTCCAAAACATACTTCATAATGATCCACCGTGAACGTTATTAATTTAGAGTGGTTCAGATAAATCATACGTATCCGAAATCAGTGTCTCCAACTGAGCGGTAAATTCTAGCTAACTCAATTCTGGTTCCATTGGAAGTATGCAACCAGTATTTGAGTCCTCGTTGGGAACTCGAATATACACAACATAGTTCCTGAGTTAAACAGGTCAAGTTATAAATAGCAAACAATCAGCTACTTAGGGTAATTAAACATAGTTCGCATATGTATAACTATATAGTTAATTTAAACATGACCCATTGATAGAAATTAACACTCCCATATCTATCACGTTTCCGATATTTCAACCTTACTCCATCCCTCGCTTATAAATCACTTCTAGATCTTATAGATAGAGGATTAGCCCACTCATTGACTTTAGTGCTAATTATGTGTTTGAGCAAAAATTGGTCAAAACACCCTTTGTATGTGAACGCACCAATATCCAATATTGAAATCCAAACAGAGAAGTATAGATTCACAGGTCATAGAATTGATCATAGAAAAGTAAATGAACAAGCAAGTTTTATAGTGGTTTGACAAACTCCGGCCTACGTCCATTCCAATAATCTTTTGTTTATACTGTAAGATTACAAGTATAGTTGTTTTTGCCTTAGAAAAAAAATGGAGGAAGACATAGGTCGCGATGAAGGAGAGCCTAAAAAAAGTCCCATGCAATGAGCCAAGTTCGCTGTATTTATAGGGAGAAACGAAGAGATATTTCACTAAGATTTCTGCAGAAGGCTCTCTAGGTCCATAGGGGCCCACCATAACGATCGACGAACCTAACTCGACGATTTGGAATGATCGGCCAAAGTTTAGCCGATCGTTATTTTCACCTCCTATTTACATGCGATTGTTTCTGGAGGGTCCCATATGCCTCTTGATCATGTCCCTAGAATATGAAGTCAATCTGAGCTGTAGATTGTGAGATATGGATCAATCTTTGCTGAAATTGGATTATGCACTAGGAGACACCGATCGTTTTTAGGACTTAGCCAATAACGATCGGCTAACTCCTAAATGCAACTTTAGGACTCACGATCATTTTTGGGGGGTCCTATATGTCTCTTGACATTGCTTCTAAAATATGGAATTATTTCGACTTGTAACTTAGGAGATATGGATCGATCTTGGTTGAAATTGGATCGTTCATTGAGTTGTACCGATCGTTGTAAAGGATCGACAAAAACGATCGGCCTTCCTTGAATATCAATGTTTTGACCTACGATCATTTTTATAGGCTCCACTCTTCATTTTATTGACGCTTTGAAAATTTACAGTGAATTGGTTTTGTGGACCTTGTGATGTTGATCGATCTTCGTCGATTTACACTATTTTATGGATTATTGTAAATCGATCCATATAAATTCTTGATTTGTCCATAACTCGAGCATACGAACTCCGATTGACTAGAAATTTGAAATGTGGCCTCATGGGGCCTTCCATGTCACTTTATACTGATTACACCTTGATTGGATACTTAGACATTTTTGAGCGTTGTCCATCTGAATCCATTCAACTATCGTCCATAGTTTCAGCTGTAATCGATTTCCAATCCATCCACTTTAGCCAAATCCTTGATATCTCAGCCTAACGAAAAGGTGGGATAACATTTGCCCCCCAAAACATGCCTTGCGGTAGGGCGTGTTTTGAATTTCTATAAATCCAAAATCTATAGTCCATAATCTGTTGCTAGCCGTATTATCCAATCCAGAATCCAATCCGTTGCCAATCCAATTCCTTGATCTCTCTAGATCATTAGTGAAATCCATGACGTTCTGAGTTGATATCCAGTTACGAATCCATTCCAGATTCATTAGCCAAATCCACGATCTCTCCGGATCGTTGTATCCAAATCCAGGACCGCTCCAAGTCCATATCCAAATCCATAGCTGTCACAACACCAGAATTGTTAATTCACAACAGTTATAACCGTTAAAAATAAAATTTGTAATGCTTATAACTGTTACAAATAGGTATGCGACAAAATCTACAACATATTTCCCAATGGTTATTATCGTTGGAAATTTTCATATTCCCAACGGTTATAACCATTGGTAAATAATGTATTTACCAACGGTTATAGCCATTGGTAAATATGTTACTAAAATACATCGTTTAGTAACCATTTTGATTGCACTTATAAGTGTTGCAAATTTGGTTTAGTTAAACCATATCATGTAACAACGCACATCAAACAGATTTCATTCAATGATACAAATTCAAATTTATAGTAATAACAAACATGTAACCAAATTTCAAAACTGTAGCACCAAATTTCAAAACAAACATCATACATACTAAATACTTCATATCAATTCTACAAAGTTCATGATAACTTCGAATTTTACTAGTACAAAACGTCTAAAAGCTTACAAACAACGAATGCGACTTTTCGACCAAATTACAAACCTCCATCAACTAACTCGGCCAAATTTTATTTGCTTCTGATTTTTTGCTTTTCTTCTACGGCTTCTATTAAAGCCTGCATATGCAGAAACAATGCCCAGTTTATGAAACAAATAGAAAGAAATCTTCATTGTACTTGAAAATAGAATTGCACCAAATCTAATAATAAAAGCTGAGTGCTTTGCTCAGTTAAAAATTGTGCTTTACAGCTCAGTTTATAAACTGGGCTAACCTTAATTTTTAACCGAGCTTACTGCTCAATTTTTAGCTGAGCTTCACCACTTAGTTTGTAACTGAGTAGTAAGCTCAATAACAAAACTAAGGTTGCTCAGTTTATAGAAACTAAGCTGGCTCAGTTTCTATAAACAGATTGCTCAGTTTTTGTAAACTGCGCAAGCTCAGTTGATAAAACTAAGCATGCTCAGTTTATAAAAACCAAGCCCAGAGCTCAGCTTGCAAATTGAGCTACGCGCTTAGCACTGTACCATATGAAGTGGAAGCACAGTGGCACTGTTTGTTTTTGTTCCAAGAGTGAACATTTTTGACAGTTATGGTGCTCATTTTATTTGGGAAGAACATATTTTGTATGCCTTCGTAATTGGATGCTAATAAAGAGAAAATAAATCAAAGGCAACATAATCAGTAAAATCAACATAAATATTCTAATAAAGATCACATTACGGGACAAACATAATAATTTCAATCTCAAAGAATAACTGAGTGAAAAATCAGTATAACTATAAGAACCTATATAGGACAATGGAAATATTTTTTATTTGCTAAGGAAAAGTAACATTTATGGGATAGTGAAATATTTTAATAATGTTTTTACTTGTAGAGTGGACAAAGGATTAAGTTTGTATTGTTAACAACTACAGTACCATGTTAAAGAAAATTAACAAGAAATAGCTATTATTATTGTCCTAAAGTGAAGTTTGAAACAATTATCCATATTTGAAATTTCTATGATTTTAAGATGAATATCTATCCATTGAACGATGCTCAGATGATAAGATCATTTTAAAATAAATATTTTAGACAGATTAAGATGCAATAATAAACCCAACATCAGACTTACTATATATTGATTACTTTGGATAACAATTTTTATGTCAATGAAGAGTATAAGGAGTAAATAATCAACTCATGTCAGATTTTACACATACCTGTTACATCTGGACGACGATTTGTTAACCGGTAGTTTCTGAAAATAGAAGCAAAGGACGTACTGTCGATATCTACAACAGAACTACATCAAGCATTGAAATTGCCATAATTTTCACAATTAAGGAGAACATTTCAAAAGTAGAGGATAAATTTTGGAAAAGAATGATAATAAAATAAGATTTAGAGCCAATATATCAAATTGCAATATAGAATAAGTTGATCTCTAATTCTTAAATTTCTTAAAAATAGTAGGAAGAGCAAGGCACATGTGTTAATTTTACAAAAGATAGAATGGACAGTTTTATGATTACAAATTGTTAATCATGATATATAATAACATGCATAATGATATTGTAATGGAAGTGCATACATGCAAACTTTGTGCAATGATGCATACAAAGAAATAACATAGGTACTATACATAATTATGTCAACCAGAGCACTTGATAAGTGCAAGGCTTGTCCATTTTATTTGGCTAAAGAAGTTCGCATAAGCATTTTATTCCTTAATTATTCATTTATTCCTTTTATACAATAGGTAACTTAATTTAACATGTTATTTTCTTTCACTTCTTATTTATTCTTCATGTATAATTTCTAATGATCTTACTATTTCTTAGTTCATGGTGTATTTTGAATTCTGAAAAAATAATCACCATATGATTTTCTTTCACTCTTTCTATCCATCTAACTCACAATAACAAGAATGCTTTCAAAGGTTTTTCTCATTACTTCCTTCATCTAATGTTTTATTCAATTATTTATATCCATGAGATGTTGGTCTCTTATACGACAATAGGTGTCTGGTTTCCCGTTAATTTGTTATAATAGTGAGAACATAAGGGTTGTTGTAAACGCTAGAGAAAAGTGGAACTAGAGAATGACTTATCCGTTTTCAGTCCATCCATCCCATAGACTGTTGTTATGCATTTGATGTAGTATATATTTTTCTTATATCTTATTTTTGCTGTCCATGAGGGTTGTGGTAAAACACCAATTAATTTGATACCTGGTTGTGCAAGATGCGGATCATATAACATAGATTTGCTAACTTTTATCCTCCTTTTCCTTCACTGTTGATGCTTGTTGTATAATGTTACTATTTAGCAAGACAGATTATATAATTCCATTGAGTTGCTATTTGGTTTCTAATTAACTGTTGATTAGACCTAAATTTACTTTTAAAGGAATTGCTTTTTTAGTGCATTAGTTATTCTTTTATTAAATAGGCCAGTATATGCCTTGCACATTAAAATAAATTTTATCAAATAAATTAATTGATACATTAACCTACTTTTTTGTGTGTTTAATAGTAAACAGGACATGCAACTGTATAATGTTTAAACTGGTATGAGCCGTCATGCAAAATATTTGTCCCATGTTAACAATAATCCTCTAGCCAATAAATCCACAAATTTTGGAACCAACAACAATGAAAAGAAACAAAGGTAACAATACCAAATGTAACTTCACATTAGTAAACTCACATATTTAAAATAATCAATGTGCATTAATATTTAAAAAATTAATGATTTTGACTTTACAACTTTCCATGAATGTGTATATTAATATTTAAAAAATAATCAATGTTTAGTGTAACCAATCAATTAAGCAACACTAAAGACATAAAGAAATAGAAACAACATAGAATTTTGTTGTTCTAGACTTCCACTACTATTCCAAAAACATAACTGCTGATTTTTCTTTTAGCGTAGTATGATTTGTGTGTAATTCAAATCCTTTAAAGCTTTATCAAACTGGTTTATTATTTTCATCTCATACTAAATGATTTGTTCGCTATATCTCTATAAATTTCAATAGTTTAGCACAACTTCTTAAACTATCAAATTTTCAAAATAAAATAATTCTAGAAAAAATGCTTGGTTGTGTTATGTTAGGATTAGGAGGAAAAGTCTTGTATATAGCACTGTTATGCTTAATTTGTTATTGTCCAAAAGAATTAGGAATGGTTGTGTTCATATGTAAACAATGATCCTCTTATTGAATATTTTATTAAATTTCAGTTGCTATCCATATTAACATCTCAGCTTTTTATTGTAAAGGACAAATTTTACTTATAGGCCCGAAAAAAAACTATTTCAACTTTAGACCTCGTTTAAAACTTATTACAAAAGTAGACATCTTTTTACATATAACAGTATTTTGTACTTGCGTATTCCAAATTTGCATAAGCATAATTTTTTTTAAGTTAGTGATAAAAAATGAATAGTTTAATTTTGATTTAAAGTTTAATTAACTATAATTTAATTTTGAATTAAATTACAGTTAATGTGAATTTAATTGTAGTCAAGATAGCAAATGAGAAAGTTTATTTAATGTTAATATTGAATAAACTTCAAGATATCAAGTAGAAAGTAAGTTAAGTAAAATTTGAACTTTTAATTTTAAGTTAATGATTATAGGTAACTAGTTTAATTTTAACTTTAATTTAAAGTTTACTTTAAAATTTAGTTAACTTATTCAGTTTTGATTTAAAATTAATTTAAAGTAGATTTAGATATACTAGAAGTTCAATATTTCAATAAATAGAAATGCTATTCAAATGGGAATCCCAAATTAGTTTTTGAGGATTGGGAATGATGGAGGGGTAATAGTTTCAAATCTCTTGCACAAAAAGCAAGGGTAAAGTCACAACAGTAATAGCTTGTGTACAATAGACTATCTAGGCAAGGCATGTATTTAAGTCATGCTTGATTTTATACACTTCTGAAAACCTCAACATCATAAATTAGCAGAAAATGAGTAAAAAAGAAAATAAAATAAAACGATGAATAGGTTTTGAATTGTAATGAAGTATCATCAATCTTTAACTTGACGAAACATATAAAATGCTGCATATGATCAACAACAAAGGGCATTCCTCTGAAAATGACTTGCAATAATCATTTTACTCTTAATTTAGATTATGGACATGCATAAACTGAACTGCTTGTTAGTGCAGAATATTACATGGATTGAATATAACCACAGGAGATTTCCAAATTAGCTGAAGAAATGAGAAACCAATAGTCCATTTCATAGTGTGTTACCCTATCTGTACTTTTGTTGATTCTTCACTTTCTTATGTTTTCTCTGAATTCAACATTTCTTTTTTCAAAACATATGCATTGAAAAAAATGTTAATTCGGTTCAATGTACGTCGATCATGTAGTAACTTTTTAAATTAGGTATCATTGTGTTATTATTTTATTTTATAACATTATGAAATTTGTTTTCTTACTTTATGGGTTAGTAGTATGTCATCTCACAAGCCTGGATTTATGGAATGCATAGCTATTTTTTTGCCTTATATAAAACTGGATTTATGGTATGCATAGTACTAGTTAACAAGCAAAATTATATTTTAATGAAAAATCAAAAAGATTTATAATGAAAAAAATACTAAAGCTATTTCATCAAAGCAACTTCATCACAAATACCTAAGCTACTTCATCAAGGCCAAAATTTTCACAATTAGCTATGTATGGTTTGTTTATTAGAAAATATATATTTATAATAAGAAACAAAAAAGACTTATAATGGAAAATCCAAAATTTCGTACAAAGATATACAAGAAAATATTTATAATCAAAAAATATCAAAGCCGCTTCATCAAAAAAAGATTCCTAAGTAATATTTATAAAGGATTAATAAGTATTTGTTATGTGCTATATAAAAAAGTTAATTTTGAAGTTGTACCAAAGTGAATTATGTTCTTAATTTTAGCAATTAGTGCGTTCAAATTTTCTTCTTATTATTACTGATGCTAAAACAATAATGAATCATATGTATAACAAAAAATAAGCTACTTCATATCTGTAACTTCCACATAAGTTTTCTTTTCCTTATACTTCTCATCAACTAAAGATATTAAGCTTGCCTCCAATAGATATTTAGAGGTTTCAAGGTGTATAATTATAGTGGAAATTAGCCACAAGGGCCTCTTTAGTAAGTGGAATTAGTTTCTAGGACACACAACTGAAATAATTACTTTCAAGGACAAAACGTAAAATAATTAGTTTCTAGGGCCTAAAAACCTATGAAATTATGTCTTTGAAAGTATTTGGACTGCTGACTTTGTCCTTGAAAGTAATTATTCTACTGATTTTGGCCTTGAAAGTAATTTCTTTGAATGTGTCCTAGAAACTAATTGGACTGCATAGTTTGTCCTTCTGGTGAAATGCCCCATAATTATATCCAACGATCTAATAAAAAAAATCAAAATCGAACCTTATATAGCTTGGAGAGATGATGCGTAGAACCTGAAGTAATAAGAGCAGTCAATGTCTGGTCGATGTCACCTGGAGAGATGACCCATCCAATTTACAATCGCATGTTGAGTCTTCGATGGATGTCGACAACTGTTCGATGTAGCCTTAAGGACGCACCGAGAGAGATCAGTAAAGCCGTCGGAGGTGTCAAGCGTCATTGATTTATTGATTTCGATTTTGATGGATTCCTTATGGCATGTAGCTAGTTCTAGATTTCGATTTCCTTGAGAAAGGTAAAACCCTAGAGATTCACATGAGGAAATGAATAAAAATGCGTTAGAAATGAGAAATTTAGCAAAATTACATTTTTACCCTATGTAAGTCATCTTATTTACGTCATAAAAAAATATTATCACGGTTATAACCGTTACAAAACGACAGCAATAGAAATAATTGTTGCTATTTTGTAATAGTAATAACCATTAGGAATTCTAAAAAAATAAGTGTTGTAGAAAGGCTGATTTGGTGTAGTTGTTTGAAGCTGATATCTGAATCCATGAACTCTCCTAGTTGTTACCCTAATCCAAATAATTGATCTCACCAGATCCTTGCTGAGCACAATTCGTACTCGACGACCCGAGTAGGCCGATCCTGTCACTCTCCGGCAAAGCGACCTACTCCTCGCCAGGCATAATCGTACCTGATGACCTGTTGGATTCTATTCTCCGGCCTCGACTCTCTGGTCGAGGACTTAATCCGTGGGTATTCTCCTTCGGCCTCGATCCTCAGTTGAGGACTTAATCCGTGGAGTATCCTTCTCCAACCTCGATCCCCAATCAAGTACTTAATCCGTGGGGTATCCTACTCCGGCCTCAATCACCAGTCGTGGACTTAATCTGTGGGTATCCTTCTCTGGCCTCGATCCTCAGTCGAGGACTTAATCCGTGTCCGAATCCGTCCCGTCTCTCTCCAGCGAAGGGACTCGCACCTTGCGGTTATTTCCTCGTCTCTTCGGTTGGGGCCACAAGCGTGACCCGTGTTATTTATACATTAATCCAGATTTAAGCATTCCAAAGTCCATTTGGAAAAATATAAAATAAGAGTCCGTAAAACCAAAAAACTAAAATATCAGAAAAACCAAAGCTCGAAGTAAACAAGAAAAAACAAAATTTCACAAACACAAGCACTACGGTTTATTATCATCTCAGAGCATGCCTAGGGACCGTCCTCGATCTCGTACATGTGTAAGTGACTTTGCCGTATTACCATGGAGTTTATTACTTATTTGCTGCCATCCCAATCAATTGATGATAGGTTGATGATGATACCTTGATCCAGTGCCATTTTCATTCGAGGTGGACGGTGGCTGCTCCTGTTCCATCGCCGCAGCTCGTGTCCTCACGTATTGTTGCAACTGACCACTCCTCACATATTCCTCAACTATATCCTTTAAATTCCTGCAATCATTTGTATTGTGCCCATCTAGTTCATGGAATATGCAATACTTTCCTGATGCCCACTCATATTCGAAGGGTTCCCTCCTTGCCGGCCTTCGATATTGGAGGCATCCTCGAGTATCCAAATAAATCCTTTCCAGAGATTCGGTCAAATCTGCATAAGAAGAGAATTTTGGTTCTCTCCATTGCCTCTTCGAAAGATTAATGCCATCATTCATTTTTCGTTTTCCTTTATCATTCTTGTTTACATCTCCTGATGATCTTCCACTTTGCACAACATTCACCTCTAGTTTGTTGGCTCGTGTGTTTTCCTATCGCAGGACCCTTTCTGCTTCATGATAAAACTCCCCGAGATCCGTAGGCGGATCCCATGCCAGTAAATTCTTAAACTCCATGCCATCACCAATTCTAGATACAGCTGCCATCAAAACCATGGATGGATCTGGATGATCCACTGATGTCGCCGCGGCATTAAACCATATTAGGAACTCCTCAGTGACTCTCCGGTCCTCTGTTTCAGTGTTGCCAAACTCATTGCATTTTTGGGTCTCGAGATGTAACCCTAAACTGCCTCATAAAACTTTCTACCAATTCCGTCCATGTGCTAATAGAGCCGCTTTCCAACTGGCTGAACCATAATGCAACTATGTCTATTAAGTATAAGGGGAAGCACCATGACATGACTTCTTCCAATGCCCCCAATACTTCCATGTGTTTCATGTATCTCGTCAGATGAACAGTGGAATCTGTTTTCCCATCATATGTCTCAAGCGTTGGTAGTTTGAATTCCAGTGGATTTCTAGCTTGCCTGATATTAAGAGCGGAGGGAATCCTATTCATAGCTTCCAGATCCCTATTTACCAATCCTCCTCTCATAGCCCTTCTGATCATTTCTACTAACCTATCATTGTCATCCAGTGGTAGTCTTCGATCATTGTCTCCAACCTGCTCCCCGAGTCCATGGGAGAATCCTGAAATTTTCTATTCTAGACGAGCATCCACATTCCGATTGATGCCAAACTGCACAGCATCGCCAGGTATCCTGCCTGAAATTGTTCTAGCATGACCCAGGGGCAAGCCCCCAAGTATGGATAGATCGACACTGATCGTTCTTGGTTGGTCAGGGGCCACTCCAGACTATTCCGCTCCATCCTGCATCATGTTAACTTCGTTTCCTTTAACCTGATTCTGGAATTCCTCGGCTCCTATTACACTAACTCTGAGATCCATATTTCCAAAGTTTCCTGCTACGCCATTTCCTTGGTTTTGCACTCCAGCTTATCCAATCCATCGGAGTAGGTTCTGTATCATCTCCTCTCATCTCTTTAGCATCCTTTCCTGCATAGCATCCATCATCGTTTCCATCTAGTCTCTTGTAATGAAGATTGAGGTTTGATTAGCTCCCGAGGAAGCCTCCTGACTCCCTTCATGATGGCTCCTAAACGCTTTCTGTCTCCTTGTTGATGGTTTCACCATTACTCAACTCCAAGTTCTCTAATTGATTCCAAATCCGAATTCCAAATTCACGGAGGCTAGCTTTCTCAGTGAAAGCACCATGTTTGAGCCAAAATTGGTCACAAACACCATGTTGTATGTGATTATCCAATATTTAAATCCAAACAGAGAAGTATATATTCATAGGTCATAGAATAGATCGTAGAAAAGTAAATGAACAAGCAAGTTTTATAGTGGTTTGGAAAATTCCGGCCTACATCCACTCCAATAATCTTTTATTTATATTGTAAGATTACAAGTATAGTTGTTTTTGCCTTAAAAAATAATGGAGGAAGAGATAGGTCGTGATGAAGGAGAGTCCAAAAAAAAGTCCATTGCGATGAGCTAAGTCCGATGTATTTATAGGGAGAGATGAAGAGGTATTCCGCTAAGATTTCGGCAGAAGGCTCTCTAGGTCCATAGGGGTTCACCATAACGATCGGCGAACCTAACTCGACGATTTGGAACGATCGGCCAAAGTTTAGCCGATTGTTATTTTCGCCTCTAATTTACATGCGATCATTTTTGGAGAGTCCCATATGCCTCTTGAACTTATCCCTAAAATTTGAAGGCAATCTGAGCTGTAGATTGTGTGATATGGATCAATGTTTGCTGAAATTGGATTATGCACTGGGAGACACCGATCGCTTTTAGGACATGGCCAAAACGATTGGCCAATAACCATCGGCTAAATCCTAAATGCAACTTTAGGAATCACGATCGTTTTTGGGGGGTCCCACATGTAACAACCCTCATATTTTACGATTATATATTTAAATGTTTTATTTAAATATAACATCGTCAGTTGAATTTAAAATCCGAAATGTGACTTTTTGTAAACAGTCGAATCAGGACTCGATACCACTTTCATTGAGTTCAAAACAACATTTACAACTTTTTTGATTATTAACATTGATATGTTTGGAGTTGATTAGGATTTTGGTATTTTGTCTGGGCTTTGGTTTGTGTTCTAGCCCACTAACCCAATAAGAGAACCCAAACTCTTCTACAAAACACCCCTAACCCCTCTCCTCTTCATTCATTCCACTCACAATTTCTTAACACTCAAAGCAAAAGGAAAAATGGGGGAAAAGAGGGGAAATCAAAATTCCTAAGCTTTAGATTCTTAGGAAATTCAAATTCAAGTTCTAAAATCAAAGAGAAGCTTAGGTAAGCATCCTCTTCATCTTCTCCATCTCAATCCCTCTCCAATTTTCATAATTTCTTCTAACCTAACTTAGGAAATATTTGCATATGATCATAGATTGGAGCTTCTAGAGTTGTGATTGAAGCGGAGTTGATCTTTCCTTGTTTTAGAGCTTCTCATTAGTAGTTTTTAAGTTTAAAGGTGAGTTCTTGAACTCACATCTATGTTTATAGCTTTCATTGTTTTTAGGTATGAAATCCTAACATCTATTTCATGTTCAATTGCTTTTGAATTGAATTGGTTTGGTGAATTTTCCAATTTTGGTATTTTGAAGTCAAAATCTATGAAAATCCTACTATGGATGTTTGGACATGTTGTTTGGAGTGTATTGGAGAGCCTATAGGGCTGGGTTGTCGCTTGGAATAAATCCCTAGCCACCATCGCTCATTCGATCGCTTCCGAGTTGATTTGGCCATCAATGGCCTAGGCAAATTTTGCCTTAGGCTTCAGCTCAGACGTCTGAGGCATGGGAATAAAAATTCCAGACTCTCAGCTCAGACGTCTAAGGTTATTCCCAGTCATCTGAGCAATCTGGAAGAAAATTTCCAGATCATCAGCTCGGACGTCTGGGAAAACCACCAGAAGTCTAGCGTTGTTAAATTCAGCCAATTTGCCTATTTTTATGTGTGTTTCCGTTTTAATCGATTTTTGTTGATCTGGTTATTTGTTGTCGTTAATTATTGACTTTGATGACTTCTTTTCTGGATTTTTGGGAATATCCATTTGAGGGATTTGATATCGATTTTCATGGTTTTGATTCACGTCGTCGAATGTGAATTTTTGGTGATAGATTGTTTTTACAATCGTTTCTGTGATTTGTCACTTTAAAATACAAAGGTTTCTATACTAGTAGTAAATACTCAAACTCTTTCACAAAAATGATTTCAACATTTGCTTTTAATACAAAGCTCATTTTTAAAACGTTTTCCAATCTATTAGTATATACAAACCTTTACCTCATTCGTACGAGAAATCCAATTAAACGACTTAGCAAAACAAGTGGTATGAAATGCTTGCGTTTACTTCGTCGGTTAATTCTTAGACTTGTTCGATTGAAATCTTGTGACAATTTTTGAGTGGAAATCTAGAATTTGTTCGTAAATATTTAAGTTAAGCCAGTGGTTATGGAACATGAAGCTAAACTCATCCATTTACTAGCTTGATGTAATTTACACTTATTGATCTATGACGATCATTTTGAGGTTTAGACTAGCAATATGCAATGTCTCATTGTCCGCGTAGGGGACTGTACCCCATTCTGTTGAGCTTCGTCTCATTTTTTTATAGGCTAGCGACCTATGGGTTTTATGGAGTTCGATTCATCGGGCGTATAGTTGTACTACGTCGTTGTTCCGGCTTATTTGAGTTTCAGGTTCCTTGGGCGTATCGTTGTACTACGTCGTTGCACCGACTTTATGGGTTAGCGACCCAAGGGATAGCGTCCCATTTGTGATGCACGTGTTGGTGAGTTTTCAAGCTCCCATTTATGATAGGCCTCCCCCCTTTGTGTTTTTTGGATTTCTAATTATTGATTTCTAGAATTTGTGTTTCACCAATTTTTGTGATTTGCATTGATAAGCTCTATCAATATTTGTGATTTGGTGAATAAAAATAAAGAATATGATAGTCCTTTTGGTGTTTGAGAAAATTAGAGATATTGTATGACATTATTGTCATCATATATTTTTACCATATCTCTTATCCTATCTCATTTTGTATGATATTTATAGCTAGACTGATCCGTTTATTATGTTTCTTCTTAAATAATACTCGGGTCAGACCGAGGTGTTTCAGGTGCTTCCACTTGACTTGTTATCAGGGACCGTCATCTGACTTTTGGCTAACTACTTTTGCTTAGTAGTTTTTGTTTTTATACATTCGACATAGATGTATACTTATTCTTTTGTCTAGCACTTGTACCTATTATTTTGTGATGTTGTGGATCTTGTATGACCACTAATTTGATGTTCACTTCTATGTGTTATATTCATATCTGTTTCCGCCTTAGTGATATGAATATCCATGACTGATTTTGTGTTATGCCTATTTTATATTTGTTTCTGAAGGCCACATAGCCACTGTGTAATAGCTTTGAGTTTGTATTTGATATGTCAGATTTCCTCTTGAAATGAAATGCATGTCATATTATCTGACATATCGGTACTCGCTCAAACCAATTACACAGATGGTCGTTTCTCAATAGCCTTATTCTTCATACTAATTGACTGCATTACCCAGTAGTGTCCTTGGTTAGTGTGAGTATAGAGGTGGGGCGCCACACCACATGTCTCTTGACACTGCTTCTAAAATTTGGAATCATTCAGACTTGTAACTTAGGAGACATGGATCGATCTTGGTTGAAATTGGATCGTTCATTGAGTCGTACTGATCGTTGTTAAGGATCGGCAAAAACGATCGGCCTAAAACGATCGGCCATCCTTGAATTTCAATGTTTTGACCTGCAATTGTTTTTGTAGGCTCCACTCTTCATTTTATTGATGCTTTGAAAATTTCAAGTTTAATTGGTCTTATGGATCTTGTGATATTGATCGATCTTGTGATATTGATCGATCTTCGTAGATTTACACTGTTTTATGGATCATTCTAAATCAATCCATATAAATTCTTAATTCGTCCATAATTCGAGCATACGAACTCCGATTGACTTGAAATTTGAAATGTGGCCTTGTGGGGCCTTCCTTGTCACTTCATACTGATTACACCTTGATTGGATACTTAGCCATTTTTTGAGCATGGTCCATCCAAATCCATTCAACTATCGTCTATAGTTTCAACTGTAATTGATTTCCAATCCATCCACTTTAGCCAAATTCGTGATATCCCGGCCTAATGAAAAGGCGAGATAACACTATGGGATGACTTACTTCCCATAATGAGTCACCACATTAGCATTGGTTTCATATTAGTTTAAGGTTACTTAAGGGTAATCGACGAAGAAATCCCTTGATCCAAACCATTTTTGCAAAAGGAATTTGTTTGAAACACAAAGCCGATATTTTGAAACAAGTGATTTTTAAAATTAAAATCCTTATTAATTAATTAAATAATAATTTAAACCCTTATAAAATAATAATTAAATTTTAATTACGTCCTAATTAAAATCTTAATTAAATTTAACCTAATCAATAATTAATTAATAATTAACCTCCTTTCTAAATAAATAAATAAATAATAATTAATAATAACAAAATAAATAATTAAATAATAATTAATTCCTAATTAATAATTAAATTAACCTTTAAATTAATTAACTAATTATAATTAACTTACTTGATTAACACTTAAGTACTAATTACCTTTGTTAACTAATGATTAAGTACTTATTACCTTACTTAATTACTTAATTAAATAATCATTAATTAGTTTAAAAATTACATTTTATTACTTAATATATGTTTGAAAACTCTTTTCAAAAGGATACTTAAGTGAAAAAAAATTTGATTTCAAATAGATTTCGATTTCACGAACTACATCCATAGCGACTATCGCTATACAATCCATAATTTTGAAAACTTAAATTTTTTTCTTTCTAAGTCTTCTTAAAACTTTAAGTCTTGGAAAAAAGTTACTGTAAAACATTTAGGTATGTTCTTGTAACTAAACAAGTTTGAAACTTGAAAACAATTTGAAACTTAAAACCAAATATCATGGATTTTACACAAGGGGTTCTATGTCGCTTAAACTAGTAAAGGTGCTAATTTATTAGCACATAATCTTGTATTCATGTTCATAACATACAAAATCACTTCACAACCACAAACATAAGAAAAGATCTCAACTTTCTAACTTACATGAACAAGACTTCATTTCTTGTTTGATTCCAAATCATGGCATAAAAGCACATATAAATTATACCTAAACATCATTATAATCCCAACACTTATACATACATACACACCAACATTATTTTTACCCAAACAAACATCATATTTACAACCAATTCAAGCAATGACATATGTTTTAAAACTTAGTAAAAAGGTGAGAATTTTACTCACCAAAAGTTGACAATGTCAAGCTAACTTCTACTAGAACTCGAATGTGACCTAAGTCTTCGCTTTGACTTTAGAATGTGGGCTTTATGGTGGAAAAGTGTTCGGCCTAGGGGGGATTAGTGCTCGGCTAAGATGGTTACGGGATGATGAGGGATAGTTTTGCGAAGGAGGAGTGTTGAAATGGGAGAAGGAAGCTTTAAACAAGGATTTATGAGTTTTAAAAGTTAAAAGAACCAAGGTTTTTAATTTTAGAAATCTATATAAGCCATGAAAGTATACATGAAGACTTAGAGGAAAATTTGCAAAAGTAAGAATGAAATGAATAAATATTAGGAAATTTGTATTTTATACAAAGTAAATAAATTGAATTACCAAAATGACCTTAGGTACATAACCTCCGCTACCTTCATACCACCTTGTCTCCCTCCCTCCCCTCACGTCAATCTTGCCCCTCCCCTTTATTTGATGAGCCAACATTCATTTAAAACCAGTGTACTTTGCATTTGCTAATGACATGATACGCTATGAAAACTTTTATTTCCATTTTAATTTGTTTTCTAAATTTACATAATATGTCACATCATGTCCTATTATATTTCTTAAGTAGTCACACACACACATACAAATATACATACATACATAAATACATACATATATATATATATATAACAAAAAATCCTAACTTATTTATAAATGCGTGAATATGTTAACTCAAATGTTCACAACGTTTTCCGACAACTTTTAGACACCGTAAAGGCGAAAATTCGAGACATGATTTTTGGTCGCATTTTCTATTTTTCTTTGAACTAATTATTTTTGTAAACAAATTTTGAAAACTACTTCACCGTTATTAGTGATTATTTAAAAGAGTTTTATTTTGAGTATAAAACCCATTAATTAATTATTAAAAGTATATTTAAATATCCATATTTAAAGTAATTAAATTCTGGGTTGTTACACTTTCCCCCCTTAAAAGAATTTCGTCCCCAAATTAGCAAACAAGGAGATAACTGAAAATAACTCAAAAGACCATATATTATATATCATGAAATCCATATAAAAGACATACACTAAGCATCCATAACAAAAACTATGCATACATAATATATACAAACAAAAAACTATTCTAACATCAACTTAGTATAGGATTCTCTCATATGATCTATAGTCTCAAGTTCAATCTCTAGGATCATCACTTTATTGAATCTTAACTAATTCATCACCTTATTAAGTAATCTCTTCGAATCCTGACCCACAATATGAACTGGATGCCTGATCACCGTCAAGTTCGGTTCTATCTCCAAATCCTCTTGAATTGATGGCTCCACAATTAGCGTTGGGTCATGAACATACTTTCTCGACACATGGAAAACTATGGACCACTGACAACCTTTTCGGCAACTTAACTCTATAGGTGAATGGTCCAATCCTCTTGATAACTTTAAATGGTCCAATATACCTGGGTGCCAACTTCCCAGCCCTTCCCAATTGAACAACTCCTATGATAGGGGAAATCTTCACAAATATAGAGTTTCCGACTTTAAATTACAAATCTCTTCACCTTTTGTTGGCATAACTCTTTTATCGATCTTGAGCTTCTTTCATCCTTCTCTTGATCACCGCTACCTTTTTTGTAGCTTCCTAAATCATATCCGGACCAAGTACTAGCCGATCTCTAATCTCAACCCAACATGCTGGTGACTTACTTTTACGTCCATAGAGAGCTTCATAGGGTGCCATGCCAATGCTCGCTTGATAACTATCGTTGTAGGAGAATTCCACTAAATGAAGATGATCTTCCCACGATCCCCCGAAATCTAGAATACATGCCCTTAGAAGATCTTCTAAGATCCGGTTCACCCTTTTCATTTGTTTATCATTTGGGGGTGGTATGTTGTGCTCAAGCTTATCTTTGATCCTAAAGCTACTTACAACGCCTCCTAAAAATGACTAGTAAAGATGGGATCTCTATCACTTACAATGCTTACTGGGACCCCATGCAATTAAACAATATCCCTCATATAAATTTCTGCTAAAGAAGTTGCAGTTCTTGTCGGCTTTACAAGAATAAAATGAGCACTCTTCATTAGCTAATTTACAATGACCCATACACCTTCATTCCCTTTTCTAGTTTTGGGTAAAACATTGATATAATCTTCAATTTCCAATTTAGGATTTCCAAGGGTTGAAGTAAACCAACCGTCTTCAGGTGATCGCCTTTTATCTGTTGACAGATCGAACATCTGCTGACATATATTGAGACATCCCTATTCATCCTTTTCCACGAAAAAACCCGCTTCATATCTCGATGCACTTAGAAACACCTGGATGGATATTCAATTTGGATCAATGACATTCCGATAAAACTTCTTGTCTAAGGCCATCGACATTAGGGATGTAGATCCTCCTATTCATATGCAAAATGCCTCAGTTATCCATCTTAAAACTTGTATACTGTCCCTCCTCAACATCCTTGATGATCTTCATTAAGCGCTTCTCTTCCTTTTTCCTACTAGCAATCCTTTCCAATAGTGTCGATGTAACTTCCAAGAGGGCCTAAACTGCATTCCTACTCAGCGCGTCTGCCACCACATTCGCTTTTCCTGGTGTATAGAGAATATCTAAGTCGTAGACCGCTAGAAACTCCAACCATCGCTGTTGCCTCAGGTTCAGATCATTCTGAGTAAAAAGATACTTCAAGGACTTATGATCCGTAAAGATCTTGAACTTTTCACCTGTTTAAAGAAGGAAATTACTTACTGGGATTATTAAAGATTAGAAATAAACCAAAGAGGAAAAGAAGGACTCTTACATAGCAAGTAATGCCTTCACATCTTCAACATAAATACTACGGCTAACACCTCCAAGTCATGCGTTGCACAATTCTTCTCGTAAGGCTTTAACTGTCTACTTCATATGCTATAACCTTCCTATGCTGCATCAACATTGCACCCAAACCAACTCTAAATGAATTCATATAAACAGTTAACCCCTCTCCTCAATCTATAATAGCCAAAACAGGGGCACTGGTCAATCTTTCTTTTAACTTGAGAAATGCACCCTCACACTTTGGAGTCCACTCAAACTTAACGTCCTTCTTTGTTAACTTGGTCGAGTGTGAGGCGATCTTGGAGTAATCCTTGATAAACTTCCTATAATATCCCGCCATCCCTAAGAAGCTTCTCATTTCTGTGGGAGTTTGGGGTCTTTTGAAATTTTCCACAGTAGTTACCTTTTCCTGATCAACTACGATGTCATCTCCTGATACAACATGTCCTAGGTATCTTACTTTTGATTGCCAAAAGTGACATTTAGAAAACTTTGCCTTAAGATAGTTTTTCCTTAACGTTTCTAACACCACTTCCAAATGATATTTGTGCTCTTCCTTAGTCTTTAAGTAGATAAGAATGCCATCAATGAAAACCAACACGAACTTATTCAACACATTCCTAAAAACGCGATTCATAAGATCAACGAAAATGGTAGGTGCATTGGTTAGCCCAAAAGGCATAACCAACCACTCATAGAAAAAGTCTAGTCCTCTAAAAGCAATTAAGGGTATACTATCCTCCGCTACGCTTAACCGATAGAAACCTATAGTAAGGTCCATTTGGGAAAATACTCTAGCCCCATGAAGTTGGTCAAACATATCATTTATTCGGGGTAACAGATACTTATTTCGAATGGTCTATTTGTTTAACTCCCTATAATCCATACACAATCTTAAAGGACCATCGGATTTTGCTACAAAAACTACCATTGATCCCTAACTCAAACAGCTTGATGTGATCAATCCTCTTCTTAACAAATCATCGGTGTGACTTACTAGCTCCTACTCCTGCTGAGGCCATTTTACGCAGAGGTTGAATGACAGGCTCGCACCGGGAACTAAATCAATAAAAATTCAATTTTTCGATAGGGAGGCAAACTGCTAACCAGCTCAAAAATGTTAGAAAAACTTTTAACTTCTATCAATCCTAGCTCTTCCTAGGGTGATTCTATAGCGTATAAGAAACTATTGTAAGGTTTGCTATAAAAAATATTTTCCAATATATCTCCAAAACTGGCTTTCAACACTATCCTCCTCTTAACGTAGTCCAGTATAGCTCCATATCTCGACAACCAATCCATACCAAGCCTAACATCAAACCCCTTAAAATTTAAGACAAACAGGTCACACAAAAAATGATGTTTTCGGAAATCGGTTTGTACTCTTTCATAAATCAAGCATTGATTACTTATACCACCAATGGGGTTGGACACACAAATAGGGGTTTTTATAAATTTTGGGATAAGTTCAAATCTACCCACTAATTCTTTAGAGATAAAATTATTCGACACTCTGATATTAAACAAAACATGAACTAAAATACCATTAATAAGTAGAGTACCTTCCCAGACTCCCTTCCCTTTAACATCTTCAGAGGTCGAGGGCTTGTCCTTAATAGCATAAACTTTAGCTTGATCTCCTTTTTTAATCAATGGGCAATCCTTAATCATGTGCCCAGGCTGGTGGCAATTGTAACAAAGCGTCTTATGAACCATTGGAGAGATAGCCTTCCCTTGCTGATAGTTTGTTGAAATATGCTCCATTTTTCTTATAGTTGTAACAAACAACATCTTTATACTTGTTTCCCTGATCTCCTCCTACTGGTTTTCCTTACCCTGCTTCTTTTTCTAGTTTGGGTCTTTTATTTGGGTTAATGGTACCACCATTGGGTACTGTTGCTGGTGCTACTTCTTCTTTGAAAGCACTTCATATCTTAAGGCAATATATACCAAATCTACAAATGATTCCTTCACATGAGCGATCATATTTAGATGGAACTCTTCTTTCGTACCCAATATGAACATCTCGTTTTTCTTTAGCGGCGTCTCAATAAGTCCATAGCCGGAATGAGATAGGTTATTAAACGTTTTCTCATATTCTACCACCGACAAGTCTTCCTATTGAGATCCATGAAACTACTATACAGTCAAGTTTTGCCTACAGTTGGCATGTATTAGTCTTCGAATACCTCCTTGAATCTAGCCCAAGAGAACTCATCTTCTGAATCATTTGCGATGACAAAATCCCACCATGCTGCTGTCCCCTCTTGCAATTGCCACGATGCCAAGAAGCGTTTCTGATCATCAGAAATGTCCAAACCTTTGAGAATCTTCTCACATGACCATAGCCAAGCTTGTACTTTAATGGTGGATTCTGTACCCTTGAAAAGTTTTCATCCTAGATTTGTGAAATCCTTGCATAGAGCTGTGAAGTTTACTCGAGACTGCATTAGGGCTTCTTCTTCCATTATTTCAACCCTTCTAACATTCGGGGTTCTTCCATTTGTGGTTGTTTGCTACTGTTCCCCCTTCCTCATCCCTTTCTCGTACTCATTCTTACTACCTAAATAAAGTAATATATCTTTAGAATGCATATGCGAGATTATCTTAGGGAAAAAGAGCATAAACTAAACATAGAAATGCCGATTAGAACAACACGAAACACTCTCAAAGACTGAAATAATACTAGGATACTACTAACCCTATCTCTAATAAGTTGACCCAACCAAGGATAGGTGTTTTCTTAGCTTAAGCTTAGATATCAAGTGCGATGATCTACCCTTCTTATACCCAAAGACAAAATTTAATACATCCTCGGTATTCATGTGCCAATCATCAAAGTGTTTGAAAGAAAGGTTGTGGGGTAAAGGAAATAAAAGACAAGGAACAAACACAGTGTTTTTATCACAATGTTAGAGTTACATATACATCATCACAGAATAGTATAAATGGTTACTCCTTAAAGCTATATCAAAGTTACAACAAGTACTATTCCCAACAAGGATAGCTATATCAGCTTGTTCAAACCGCTAATACATAATATACAGTCGTAGCAGAAATACAAACAACTACAAGATGATGATGAAAGCTCTTACTTTATGTTGATTCCCAAAATGCTCCAAAGAAACCTAACTACTTGGCTACTCATAAAAATTTGAGTACCCAAGAGTTTAAGGGAAAGAAATAAAACTCCAGGTCAGACATGTGTCTGTTGTGAGTAAAGCATAAGTTTAACTTTATTAAAACCTTTAAACCAAATGTATCTCATAAGACCACGCTGCACATAAACAAAGATAGGTTTTACCTTACGATAACCAAAACATTTCTATAAAAAATCCTCTAATATTATCATAACATCTAGGTTTAAAACAAATATGAAATCATAGCCAAAATTATTACACTAATTAAATTCTATCATAATAGGTATACAATCAAGTCCGAAGGCTCGTAATGGAAAATGGATTCCAACTATGACAAGGTAAGGGTCTACCTTCCGAATTAGTACACCTCTAGCTAAAATGTACTAGAGGCTACAACACATTGCACCTCTGCTCTTCAGGACCGTCACTACCCCTTATGGGGTAGTATCGAGTATGATCACCCCTTGGTTGCGATCAACAACCATAAAAGGGATCCCAAAGCATACATTGTCACGACCCGGATTTTCGACCTCCGAAAATCGACATAAATACGTCCACTGTATTACATGCCAAGCAATCGAACGTCGGAAACACCAGACCGTAAGGGTTAAAGAAGAAAGAGGTAGAAGAAGAAAATAGGAAACAACATCAGAATCTCACAATCGCAGCGGAACAAAATATAATATATGTAATGACCCGGTATTTTAAACCATTCGCATCCGCACATGTCGGACTTGAATTGCTCAAAATACCACGTTGTAAATAAAATTTGGCAAATCTCAGAATATACAGTAAATAAATATAATCACAGATCACAGACACAGAGTAAAATAATGCAGCGGAAGTAAAAGAAATAGTAGTTCATGAAGCCACTATATAAATATATCAGAGTTACATAAGATATAACAAAAGAAATAGAGAACAATAGAAGTCTCAATAAAATAACCAAGTACAAGCTGAGTAGGACAATGGAACTGAAGTAGATAGGACAAGACAAGCAGATAATCTGTAACGACCCGGAATTTTCGAACCCGAAAATTCCAGATAGTTACAGTTGGTATCAGAGCTGAAAGGTTAAGCGAGAACCTTGGCTTTGGTGGGTGTACTCATAAGGATAGGGTCAATAGTACCCTGGAATGAGTTGAGTGTATATATATATGAGAGCGTACTTGTTATTTTCTTATATAAGAGATTTTAAACGATTTTATATAAGAATATATTTTGATATATAAAGCATTATTTCTTACTAATAAATATTAAAGTAATTGGTTGTTAAATTATTGCAATTAAATTAAGTGGAAATAGAAATACAACCAAATTAGAATTAAATAAAAGTAAGTTTGAAATGGATTCAGATGAAATTAAATCTGGAATTTGGGAAAATGTTTCAGAATAAGATAATAATGAATTGGTTTCCTCATATGATAATCTTGGTCATTATCATAGTTGCGTTTAATAATAAAATATGATTGTGGTATAAGCAAAATGAAATGTTTTAGGTAAGTAAAACATTGGATAAGTATGACTTATAAATTGGAATTGAAGATGATCTAAAATTGTGAAGTTTTAAAACTGTGCCCAAAATTTGAAAATTGTTTCAAAGTGATAAAGAAATAATAAATAATATTATTTGAATGAAAGGGCTTATTCAAACAAGAGTTGTTTGAAATTTTTAAAAGGGAATTTGTTTTGAAATAAAAAAAAACCAATGATGGTTTAAAATCTAAGGTATGACTTGAAGTGCGAATGAAATAAATATGTATATATGTGGATATACATAAGATCAAAGATGATTGGAAGTAAACACTAGGCGTCCAGTTTTGAATTTTCCCTAAAATGTGATAAGTTTTAAGCTTATAAGGGAAATGGGATATTGATAAGAAGTTTAAGAATTTGAAATGGAGAAATTCAAATTTTGTGGGGTTGACTGGATTAAGTAAATTGAATTTAACTTTGGGAAAGTTAAAGTTGGAATAAACAACCTGAATTGGAAATTTCAAGATGAAATTGAGATTTAACTTAGGAAAGTTAAATGGGTTGATTTGGTAGGGAATTATAAGTGATCTCAAATGGGTTTGAGATTTGGGAATTGAAAATGGATGTTGTAAAATGGGTGTTTGGATAAATTTGGATGTTTATTCATCCTGATATCATTCTATTGTAATAAATAATTTATGAAACTGAGAATTGGTTTTGAAGTTAAAAATGGATAATAAATTAGAATCTGAAGAATTAATTGTTTTGAGTTTTGAAATATGTTAAATAAAAGATAATTTAAAATGGAATTTTGAGAATTGGACTCAGAATTAAAATTGTTTAAAGATTGAGTTAATTGATTTAAGGGGGTTAAATCAACATTTGAAAATTTGACTCGAATTTATATAATTCGAGATGGTTTAAATTTTGAAATTGGAATTGAATTCATTCAAATGGAATGTGATTCGAATTAATTGGATTAAAGATTAAAGATATATAAGTTTCAAATTTAAAATGGAAAATTTGGAGTAGATTAAATTGAAATAATTTGAAATTGAAGTGGGTTCAATTGGTATTAGTCCGTATTGATTGGAATAATTTGAAGTTATAATTAAAGTTGAATAAGTTTAAAAATCAAATGGAAATTGATTTGGGTTGGAGAGAAATTGAGAATTAATTCAACTTGAATTGGGAATAAATCAAGTCCAATGGAATTTGGAGTTATTTGAATTGGAAATTGGGTCAATTTAAATGGAAATTTAAATTGAATTGAAGAGGAAGTGGACAGTTTTGACTCTGGATTATTAACAATATAATTTGTTTTAATATAAACTGTTTTTAATCTATTTCCCTATCTATTTAGTATATATAACCTTCTTTTCAAACCCCGAACTATTTTATATACTTATTAAATAATTATTTGGAGCTATTTAACCATTTTTCAATTGTTTTCTAAACTTATTACTATTTTTCATGTATTTCACAAATTAATTACTATTTACAATTATTTTGCAATTATCTACGATTTCTAAAACTATTTAACTGTTTTTCAACTATTTTATAGCTATTTTGCAAACTATTAATTATTTTTCAACTACTTATCTGTTTTAAAAATTTTCAAGGTATTTTCTAAATATAAACTGATCAGAGTTCAAACTGTTATTGAGTAAATACCCAACTGAGATAAGAATTGAAGTGATAATCCAAATGGGATTAAGGCAAGGGTGAATAAGTGAATAAAGTCCAAGTAATGTGAATAGAAAGGAAATTGATTTAACTGATAATCAATGAAGGTAATACGTAGGATATACGTATATTATTCTATTCGCATAGTGATTTGATCCAGATTCGAGCACAGAATTTCGAGATAGTATTATCGATCCGAGTTGGGATTTTTCGCTCGATTTTCGACGGCGAACCTGGATATGGATTTTTGATTGGTTCTGGATATTCTCTATCATAGTTGTGACTATGCAAGGAGAATGACGGTTTCTGATTGAGAAACTAGATCTGAGTCCGCACTAGGAAGTCGAGTGGACAATACTAGTTCGGAAGTGAAATTGTGTGATTGAGTGAGCGATCAGATTGATATTGCGTACGGATGGTATGGGTACATCGTACGAGTTCCAATAAAATTGATATTGAAAATTTGTGGATAAGAAATGGAAATGATTTTTGAAGTTAAAAGTATATTTTGTGAAATATACAATGAATAAAAATGAAAATTGGATATTCTATAATAAAATTTACTTTATTGAAGTAAGTAATATGGTAAATAAATTTATAAAAGGTAATCAAATTTGAATGTTTGTTTGGAACAAAAAAAATTGTATATCTTTGTTAAATGAGACAAAACCCCCTTGTTGAATCTATTGCCAGAAGAAAAGATTTTTGAAATACTTAAAGTCTAAAAGGGAATCTATACAAGTATAAAATTGATTTAAAAATTTTCCCAAGATTATTATATATATGTGTATATAAAAAGGATTTGTGAAAATGATTTTGAGAAAAGGTTTTGGGAACCTTTTGATTTGAAAGGGCTTTAGATTTTTGAGAAAAATCAATATTGAAGTTTGGAAATCCTGATTTGTGAATTATCGATTTTGGGAATCGATTTTGTGTAAAGGAGCTTTAAATGGAATTCATACTAGATGTATGATTTGGAAAATACTATATGTGTATAGTATAAAGTGTTTTGAGATTTGCTCTGGGGAAAAAGGAGCTCCCTTGAAATGAACTTCTCAGGAGTGCCACAGGGTGGCACTGCCTTGAGCCTCAAAGGGGGAGGTTCTAAAGTTGATCATGTGAGGAGTCCGGACAAAACTAGTTCCTGAGGATTATTTGTGTAGCGAAAGTCGAGGGGCTGGTGCCTACAGAGGCATTTGGGTTATGCTGTGACGATAGTGTAACTCGATGTCACTGCGATCTACTGCAGACCATAGCAAAAGTCGTGTGTGCCGCTGAGAGCCAACAGTCTACGTTTGATTTTATATCGGTAGACTGCGACACTATGGTAACATAGCGAAAGTCGTGTGAGCCGCTGAGAGCCAACAGTCTGCGTTTGATTTTACATCGGTAGACTGCGACACTATGTAGGAGTGGAGAAGTTTCATTTTGACAGCGTAATCGTGTGTGCCGCTGAGAGCCAACAGTTACATGGACTTTTGCTGTGACGGCAACGTAACCATGGATGTAACTGCGATCTGTTGTGGGTCCGTGGTGTAATCAGTTACATGGACTTTTGCAGCGATGGCAACGTAACCCAGGATGTAACTACGACCATGGATGGGTGTGATGATTTCCAGAGCATTCTCACCAAAGATGTTTTCTCTATTTTCAAAACTGTTTTCTATATTTTCAATAAAACTATTTTTTCAAAGTATTTTCACTGGATGTTGAAACGTGTCTGCCAAGCACTTATAGATTTTCAGTCCTACGCCTGATCAACGTATGACCGAATTTCTATGAGAACAAGGATGGACTTGTCGAAACATCGAGTTATAAAAGTATTTGTATAAAAACTGCTTTGAAATAATATTATATAGATATTAAAAGTGTTTTAAAAGTGATCAAAGAATATTTATCTGATTTTAAACATTTTCATAAAATTCTGGTTTCGTTCCTTTTCGAGGACGAAAAGATTCAAGGGGGGAGGAATGTGACGACCCGGAATTTCGAGCAATATCAATTTAGTAATTTATATTAAATATTAAATTGATCTGATATATTTTTGGATTATAATATTTGAATTGATACTTTTCTTTTAATAAATATCGCATTGTGAATTATATCTTTTAAAACTAATAAATTATTTTCGGTTTATTTGAATATGTATTAGTATATATTGTAGATAAGAGAACTCTGTTTTAAATTTAATTGATAAATTTTGTTTTCAATTCCTAATATATATAAGTGATTTGGAAATTATTATAAACTTTTCAAAACTATTTAATAAAAAGATATATGGTTTTAAATACTTTAGATAAATGTTTGTATTGTTTTAAACTTATTCTGACTTTGGTTTAGATTTATATTTATTAACAAAAAGGATTTTATTTCTTTTCTTATTAAAGTATAGTTTGTTAAAATATAATTTAAAAATGTATATAAGCTTTAAATTCAAATTTTGTCAAATGATAGTTTAGTGTATATTATAAAATAAGTAATTTAAATAAAAGAGATAATTTCTTTTGTTTAATTATTTTAAAATTTGATAAATGAGTTTTTATTGATATTGATAAAAAAATAAATATACATGTTGAAATAACATGACTAACAATAAAACAAGTAGTAAAACAAATAACAAAGTAAATTTTATAGTTTGTAAATTTTAAAACCAACACACTAAATATCTAAACAACATATTAGAATAACACTTCATTTACGTTCCATTTACATTCAACTACATTTCAACATATACAACAAGGTAATACAATACATAAGAATGGTGCCAGCCTAAAAACAAATCTGCATAGTTGAAGTTTATAAAAGTAAGCATAGGAAATATGAAAACTAATGGTTGAGTATAGGCATGCAAACTTAAGGCAACAAGAATCAAAACACAAAGAAAAGTAAAAGTATATATGCATGTAACTTGTGAATGAAGACACAGGCAAGGATAAGAGAAAAGAGGATAAGTATTATATGAAACATCAAGTACAATAACATTTAATGTCTTAATCCCTTGCAGCCAACCAAGTCAATTCAAATGGTATACGAATGTGATTTTAGCCTTCATTTTATACAAATATCTCTGACCATAAGAAGATTATGTCCTGTAACCTTTTTATAAACATCACCTGTAAGCTATTTTTCCTTTATCATCTTTCAATTTTCATTCGAGCTCAACAAAACCAAAATGAAAACTCCATTAAATCCTTAAACAAGCCCCAAAAACATCAACTCAAGCATACAAAAATCAGGTCTGCATATGAAGAAAAAAGAAATCCCAGCCTGGCTTCTCCAGCACGTTCCACTCCCATACATATTATACCATGCCTGGTTCTCTTTTAATTAATCCACTCAATCAAAAGCTGGAGTCTGTAAATAAATTTTTCTTTCTAGAGCAAGATCAAGTTACCATTTTCAAAAGATCGGCAACCTCCTGTTTTAAATCTTTCCAGGCTTCCTCTGTTGAACAAGTGAGTAACATCTTATCTAAAATTTATAACTTAAATTATTATGTTGCATGCTTGTCCCTGTGATAACATATATTATGTATATATGTAGTTGTGCGAATCTGTGTATATGTGTGTACACAGGTTACTCTGTTACCCTGTTCTCTGTTGTTATGTTTTGGTAGACACGTAAATAAATCTTCATCTCTTATTCTAGTGATTGTTTGAACGTAGAGTATAAATAAAATGGTTTGTCTGGTTGTAATCTAAGTATTAAAATTTTATTTAAGTTAAAACAAACTATATTGCCTCTGGAAATCAAGGAAACAACATTCAACTTTAAATATGTTCAAAAACAAATTTCTTGTCTAAGAGATGCAGGTGTATAGGGTGAAACATCATACTAAAATAGGATTTTTAAAGCAAGTTTTACAATTTTTAAGCAAGGGGATGAAGAGCAGTTTAGTTTTGACTGTTTTGTACATTTTGAGATGCCATGGACGATGTAGTTGACTGGAGACGTCAAGTTCTGGTCTGAAGGTAGAGGGGTGACCAGGGGTTTAGCGAAAATTATCGTGATGGTGGGCAGGTCAACGTGGTGGCGGTGAGAAGCATTTGAAACCTGGTGACCTAGTTTTTGGGTGCTGTGATGTTTTCGTCTCGTATGAAGCCATCGTACGATCGAGTGTATCGAGTTTTGAGGTGTTGTAGAGGGGAGGTAGACGAAACTATGGCCGGATTTTGGTGGTCTCTGGTGGTCGGAGATGGGAACACGGTGATGTTTTCTAGGGATTGGTGATGGGTTCTTTGTGCGTTCCAGGTAGGTGATGGGTCTCGATTTCGATTCGCAAGGTGATAGGTGATGCTGGCGATCTGGAGTGGGTAGGGGCGACGAGGTCGACTTGCTCGGCGTCGAAATGATGATCGGAGTTGATCATCGATGGTGTGCACGTGCACCATGTTTCTTGTCTGGCTGATGGGTTGGCAGGGGAGTGAAACTCGAGAATTACTCGAGTAGATTCGTGATTGGCTCGGGTGGATTTCCATTTTTACTCGAAGTAAATTAGGATGAACTCGGGTAGGTCTGTGTTTTCTCAGTTTTAACGATACCAAGTATACTCGAATGCGAACTCGAGGAAAATTAGATTTGGCTCAGGTAAATTTCTGTTGTCTCGAAGCAAACTGAGGTGGTCTTGGGTCAGTTCATTTTCAAGTTTAAACAGTGCCAGTTTTTCTCAGTTTTTAAATCATTAAGTTTTAAGTTGAAACAAATGTTAAACTGAGTTTAAATTTTGAATATTTAATTCCAGATTTTTTGAGGAAAAAAAGAAGAAGAAAAGAAAGTTGTAATTTAAATATTTTAAATAAGTAGAGATTTTGAAATTTGAATTGATTTAAAGTTTAAGTGGTGTTCGTTTAAACTTGAAATTTTAAATGGAATTTAAAAGGGAAAGATGAAATAAATGGTTTCAGATACATATTGAAGTGAAAATGTAATCGATAATGGGAAATGAGATTACTTTAAGTAAATAAAGATCCAAGATTTAAAATTCATTAACTATTAAGGTAATTAGAATGATAATTGATAAATTTATATTGATTAAATTTGTAATTACAAGTAAAAAAATGAAAAAAATGAATGAATTAATTAAGGATTAGTTAATTACTAAGTGTGAATTAATTAAAGGATAATTAATCGAGGTAAGTGATTGCCAGACCATTAATTTGGGTAATTAATGAAGATGGTAATTAAAGGTTAATAAATGTGATGGGTTTGAGAATAATGAATTTGTGTAATTAATTGAAGGCAGATTTCTCAATGTTATTAAAGAATGATAAATCAGGAATGATTAATCAAGATGAATAATTAAGGAATGATTAATTAATTAAATAAAATTAATTAATTTTGAATAAGCAAGATTTTTAAGTAATTAGTTTAATTCATTGGGAGTTTATTAATTAGAAATGGTATGTCTCATTTATCTTGCTTATGAATGATTGAATAAAATTTTATGCCTTAGATTGATTGATAACTCAGACATGTGATTTGTGATGCTACGTGATATGATATGCTGGGTTTAAACTGAGATTGTGGTTATCTACTAGTGACGAATTAATGTGTATAGGTAACACCTTGTATTTGAAGTTTAAATTGTTGTTACCTGAATAAATTGGATAAGATGGTATTGAATTCAAAAAGACCGGAGTCGGGTATTAGTAAATACCCGAAACCATTTCGATTCATTACAGATTGAGAATGTGAAATCAATAAACTGGAATGAAATGATTTAAGTGAATTGGATCATTTAATCTAAGTTTTGGTACTTAGAAATTGATGAATGAAGTAAGTGATGTCTATAACACATTGTAAACTTGTAAAATTGATATAAGTTACCCGGGTTATATGAGTCGTGTACTTTTGCATTTCATGTTAGATGAGTTTACTCACGCTGGTTTCCAGCCTGACCCGGGTGTTACTTTGATGTAATGCTCGGGTCAGACCGAGTATTACAGATTTTCAGGTAAGGACGTTCTAGAGCTCAGGGGCGAGCTGGATGGCAGGAACGTATGGAGTGTATTCCGTTGTGATATATTGTTATTATCTGGTACAAGTTATTTTTAACTGTCCAGTGATTGTGAAATGTTGTAACTCTGATGTATAAAAATGTAAATTAACTGATACAATTTTTCTTATATAACTGCTATTTATTTGATATTATATTTTGATCCGCTGCGAATGTGAGAATCTATGTTGTGTTCTGTTTTCTTTTTCTTCTATCTCTTTCTTCTTTTTCATAACTATCTGGAATTTTCGGGTTCGAAAATTCCGGGTCGTTACATAATCTCCAGCGATTCAAATCTCCAAGAGAGTGGAAATCCAAATCTGTGAATAACTCAAGCTGACCCGAGCGTAAAGCAAAACACAAAACACTCGAGTCAGGACAATATATACTTATATATTGTAAACCAACTCAAGTGAACTGTAATAAAGGTACAAGTAACTCAAAGATGCTTGGGATCGCCCATTCTTTAAGGATCCGTTAAACTATTTACTATGTAGTAATATACGCTATATACAGTAGTGTCTAATTAGTATAGTATAATCATATAGAAAATAGCGTTAAGGGGATGGTGAACCTTAACGCGGTCGAATCTTTAAACCAAAATCGTAGTGGGCTCGATATGGTAGGTGACACGGCACACAAGGCAATGCCAGGTTAGATATACCAATTACGCACACGGACTGATGGAAACGCATAGCAGCCACTACTGCTCCACCTCGAACAACACTCCCAAATTAAGGGTGCGCACCAAATCAATCACAAGTAATAGAATGGAATCGAAGAAGTGTGTCCGATAAGAGGTGCTACCTCACTGGTCCGAGATCGCTCCTGTTTTAGCCACCTTATGCCAACTCACGGGAGTTGGGTCCACGTATATACCTTAGGATCGTCGCC
The DNA here is from genome assembly GCA_030737815.1 of Allium fistulosum. Lineage (NCBI taxonomy): Eukaryota > Viridiplantae > Streptophyta > Magnoliopsida > Asparagales > Amaryllidaceae > Allium > Allium fistulosum. Next base: position 1,461,367,882 of record CM060903.1, read on the forward strand.
ACCATCCTACTTCATTCTGGAAACTCCACCGCGTATACAGTTGTCAAAGTGGTTTTCGGTATCGACAGTGAGTATGTCCATATCTGATCCCGGTCTCTTTAACAACCAATCGTTATTATAACCCGTGGTTAAAATTTAAAAACAGTTTATACTTCAAAATAGAATATCATTTCAAATCCAAATCTTTATCAAAATAAAGATTAAATCAATTCCAAACCATTTCAATATATGTAAAATATCATATCATTTCAAAACTTCATTACAAATCATTTTAATATATCAAAATATAATATCCTTCCAAAACTTCATTTCAAATCATTTAATATATCAAAATATCATATCTTTCAAAAACTTCATTTCAAATCATTTAATATATCAAAATATCATATCTTTCAAAAACTTCATTTCAAAAAATCAAAATATCATTTCAAAACATCATCTATTATATTTAAATACCATTTAATCATATTTCAAAATAGTTGTATTTCCAAAATCAACTATTCCATTTAAATCATTTAAAGTCAATTCATTATATTTAATAATTAAATATTAAATTTCCAAAATTAAATCTTTTTTTTCAAAGATCATTTATTCATTTGAATTTATTAAACAAAGAAAATTCAACCTTCGTAGCACTTAGAAAATGCAATGAAATGTTATGTTTAAAAACAGTTCATTAACAAAAAGATGGCATTTAAATGCTGTAATTTCTTAATTTAGTTTCAATTAAAAATTTTAGTTAAATTTAACAACTATAGCACTAACAAAGTGCTATAATAACCCTTAGTTCAAATTTGCTATTTGGTTCATTTAAAACAACTATAGCATTTTCCAATGCTGTAATAACTTTACATTATATTTCAAAAATGCTGTCAAATTAAATTCAGAGTTTTATTTACAATTTCACACATAATTAAATTTTAATAAAAAAAATCATTTTAACTTATAAAATCATATATTTCCATATTTAAAAACAATCATTTAAATACCTTTATTCCTATGATTTTTATAAAGTCAAATTTCAATACAAAAATCAAATTAAACAACAATTAAATTTTCATTTCTTTAAATAAATTCTTATCTTAACAACTAGTTTAAATTTCCAAAATATGACCTTTTTTACATTTATTTTACTTAATTAAAATTTCACTTTTAACAAAATTCACAATTTCCCAATTTAAGTTATATTTCAAAAATTTCAACTTAAAATTCATTTATTCCATATTTTAATTTATACAAAATCATTAACACCTTTAAAACATTATTATTACTTAATAAAATCATTAAATTCATCTTTAAATCAAATTTGTCATATATTCTTACTTTACATAAATTCCATTTATAAACAAAATCATAAATTTCAAAATTAACTTATATTTCAAACTCTACTTTACCATTTACTTAATTCACTTATTTAATTTGTATAAAATCACAAATATTTAATAGAAATCCTTTTAATAAAATTTTAAGTCAAAATATCATAATATTTACATTTTTAAAATAATTTAAAATTTTCAGAAAAATATATAAACCACGGGTCTGTATAAAATTTTCTAGCCTAGGTCAAGTGATACAGATATGTATCATTTCAATCCGCAGTTTACAAAGAAAAACCGGGTTTTATCATTTCAAACCCGCAATCCCAAGTTAAATAAAATAAATAAATAAATAATTAAATATCGTTCAGGCCTATCATTTCAGCCCAAAATGATTCTATTTTATAGGAAACTAGTAGTGTGATTTAACAGTAAATAATAATAAATAGTATATCTGCAAAATATAATAATAGACGATACAACTGATGAGGTGTCAATTAAATAATGGGTTTTAACATCATAAGTTTATATCACAGGCAGATAAAATTAAATAAAATAAATTTACAATTACACTTGTGATTAATTCACAAATATACAAGTACGTTTGTCTGGTGAGAAATACTCACCTTTCGCTGCTGAAGATTCAAATCAAACAACGATATCTACCCCGAAAGAGAAGAACAGAGGGCACGATCAAAAATTGGAAGAGGAGACAAACTGGTCTCGATCTTGAAACAAGATAAATAAATCAAACTTAGTACTCGAATTGAATCACAAATCAAAGCGAAATTTAAAAAAAAAATGAACGAGATAATTTGACACATCTAAATTATATGCATGTACGTGATTCCTAGTGGGAAATTCAGGTAGTGATTTTAAAAAGGCAAGAACAGTGCACACAACCTTTATTTTTTCTTTAAGCATGCAAAAGGTGACACAAATTTAGGTTCAAGAGTTGACAACTCATTTCCATGCTTGGCCCATATGTGCATGCAGGTAAATCATGGCAGTGACACAAATTTTCCTTCTTCTTTTTTTTATATATAATAGAAGGATGGAACTACAGAAACAAAGCAAAATGAAAAGGAAACAAGAGGAGAAAGAGGCCATACCTACTGGCACACGCAAGGAAGAAGAGAAAAAAAGATGTGGAAAATTGCTTGACGCGATGCTTCTTTTTTTCAAAGGGGATGCGTGAGTTTAGTACTGGAGGAGATGGAGGCCAAAAGAGATGAAATGGAAATGGTATGAGGCTTTAATTTATAGGAAAAATATTGGTTGCTTTGCACGCAAGGAAATAGGGATATGCGTAATCAAGGCATGAGAGTTTTATGGCCAGAAAGGAAAGAGTTTTATGGCCAAGGAATTCCGTTTGTTTACAAATCAAATGCAGAAAGAAAATGGCAAGTCAAATTTGAAATTTAGCATGTTAAAAGAAATAAATGATTTTAGTGCTTTATTAAAGGGTGCGTGAATTTTGGCAACTAAGCCAAATTTCATGCATGAAAACAAATTCAAAAGGGCAAACAAATCTGATTGATACGTGATACTATCTTTATGCAATCACGCATTGATTTAGATGAGAAGTTATGGGCAACATTTATTTCATTGATTGATAAAAACGACAAGAATTATTTGCTAACAATTTTTATTCGTTTAGAAATTCTTAGGAATAGGATGCGTTGATTGGTGAAAGATAGGCAAGAAATAATTTGCACTAGTCAGCGAAATTGGCGTGAATAAAGGGTAGAGAAACAGCAAGTAATCAATTAGCTTTAAACGGAAATGGAAAATCTGGTGCGAACGTGTTTAAATGTTGATTAAGGTGAAGGACAGAAATATATTTATTGTTTTGAAACGTCTATGAATTAAAAATTGGCAATTATTCACAAAAAGGAAAGTGGAAACCCCCGATGATTTTAATCTAGTTTTAAAAAAAATTAACAGCTCTTTGGAAGAGTCAAAAAATTATATACATTTATAACAAATGGAAGAAATGGCAAGGCACAGTGAATTTCCTCCTTTAAACGCGCACGACAATTGATTTAGGAACAAAGACCATAATTAGAATGTGAATGGTTTTAATTTTGCGGGTAACGCTTCTATTAAATCAAAAGGAAAGTAAATATATTTAAAAGTGCGTACAACAGACGCAATAGTTTATGCCCAAAATATAACAAACAACGGTTTTAAATTTTATACGTTTTCCTATTTATACGTTATTTATTCCATCGAATAACGCGCCTTTTCAAACGCGTAATTAACAGTTTAATTGTACATAAATTTTGCAATCTATTACGTAATAAAACATGATTTGTTTACATTGGGTTTTTTATTCATTTACCATGTACTAAGAATCTATTACTAAACGTAACTAAGAAAAATATAAATGATTAAATTTAAAAGTATACAGTCCATTTTTAAAGAACAAAAGTGAAATAAAACTTTCTTATGAATATATTCAACTAAACTAAAAGATTGGAAAATTAGAAATTTAAAGATTTATAACTTCAAAAAATGTTGAGTTTTAACCAAAATAAGAATTATAGAATTTACTTATATAAAAAAAGAATCTTGTGTGATTATTTATAATTAAATTTAGAAATTCATCTTCCGTAAAATAAAATCCCAGAGTTAAAATTAAAGAATAAAATATTGCTAAAATTTTTGGGCTGTTACACTCTCCCCCACTCAAAACTTTTCGTCCCCGAAAAGGAATGAGGTACGGGAAAGCACAGAAAAGATAGAGTGAAACAAGATTAAGACAAGATGACAAAGGGATTGAAATTATACCTGATAACTATTGTTATAGGTAAGTTTAACAAGGTGGATGGCAAGAAATTCTTAGATTAAAATAAGTACCAAAGATTATTAAAGATTATAGAAAGATTTCTAAACAGAAAGATTACAAAAAGATGCCTATACCAGTCTGTAGCAAGATGAGGAAAATAAGAATAACCAAAAGACAGTTTGAAAACAAAATAAGATAATAAGTTTGAAAAACAAAATAAGATAATAGGTTTGAAATTTCCATGGTTTCAGCTTAAATTGATAATTAATTTTACACAAGTTAAATAAATCTTACAGTCTCTAATTTCATTATCTTATCATCAAATTTTCTTAAACTAACAATTTCAAAAAGCATGGATTTGATTAAAATTAAGTGTATAACATTCAATAAATTTAATTCTTCTTTATTCCTAATTAAAATTAAATTTATTCCTCTCAATATTTTTTTTTCATCTATGTTAAATATACTTACACTTATTATAACTGTTTTAATTTATTTTTAGTTCCTTTAACATCATTTATATTGTAGATTATTCAATTAACCTTTTATTCTATTTACCTTTGTTAATCTTTTTATAACCAAAATTTAAGTGTATAACATTTATTATAACCACTCAAATTTTATTTATAAAAACTTTTTATATTGTATATTATCCAATTACATTGTTAACTTCTAAAAATTAAGGTAAGTTATATTGGAATGCAATTGAGAATTATACAAATAAAACTTCCTAAAATTAATATACAATAAAACATTCTAATTCAATCATGAATATTTATTCAAAATTTTGATTTTCTTTTTATACTTGAAGTTATTATTTAAGATAGAACTTAAGAATAAAATTTCCGATTCTTTTCAAACCATTTAGAGATAAATAAATGTATGCACATAATTTGTCAAATCAAATTTAAATCATATATCTATATATATTATAAATCAAATCATATTTTAGAAATTCAAATCAATTAAGTTTCCCAAAACAAAGCTGTAGCAAGACTACAGAATGGTTTCTTCACTTCGAAACTCGAAAATGAAAGTCGATGATGCTGCAGTCATCACCGAAATTATTTTCCAGCGACAAAGAGAAGAGCACAAAATTTTAAACTTTAAAATTCTTTGGAAACAAATTTCTATTCAAAAATACTTTAAATAATATAACTTTTTAAAACTTTAAACACAAGGTTTGAAACCATCGGAAATTAAATTCTCAAATTCTTGATTTAAATTCATTTTAGTTCCCAAATCAAATTTATAAACAACTATTTATAAATTCATTTATAGAATGATAAATCAAGTATTATCATTTCAATAATCAATTTAAATCAATTTATTAAGTTCCATAATATTTACTTATATCAAATTTTTATTTCATTAACCAAATTTTAAAATAATATTGTGTCAGTTTGTTCTGTCAAAATGTTTTAGAAATCCTATCGATAGCGTTGATCAGACGAATCGATCGGAAGCCCAAATCAACATCAACAACTCAAACAACACAATATATAAAACAAACATAGATTTACAAGTACAATTGAAAATGTTGGAGATAGGTTGGACACAAAAGACAAGATGATTAATTAACAAATTATGAAGATGGATAAGCTTAGATAAATCGCGGGCAACCTTAACCGGGTCAACCGTGACTTAAAGAATAAGATCAAATGTGTATTTTCTGGGGTAAATCTACATTCGATCTCAAGAGATAGAGTTTGGAATAACAAAAATATTAGCATCTAAACCAAGGATAGATATAAATCTATGGTGAATCGCTGCAAATTCTAAAGGAGTTTTCCCCCTTTTACAAGTCATTAGAATATTGGCGAGGCTGCCAATTCACTATAAAGCTCATTCAAAGTGGAGTTATGTGATACACTGTGACGACCGCCCATGACCCCTGCACCGAATCTAGAGATAGTACGCTGTAAAGTGTGCCAGGCGACCATGGACGACTGTCAAGGTAAGATTTTAAACAACAAAATCTATCGTATTACTCACAGCGCATGGACAAAATACAATAGAACATAAGTATAGTGAAGCTTTACAGAACAAAGTGACATCATATAAAACTCCATAATAGTTGAATACAAGCATCCACATAGTCAATACATCCAGCCTCACTACATATCTCTCAGAGAATACAAAACAGCGGAATATCCAGTACAATATAATAAGAAGATAATATGCAATCCTCCAGCTCGTCTTCGATATCAGCATCGTGAGAAGAGAACAGCACCTGTCACCTGCTACCTAGTCTGCCCGTCCCAAAATGGACGAACAGCCCAAGGCAATAAGAATTAAAAACATAAAGCCTTGAGTCAGACAACAGTCTTAGTGAGCAGTAAATTAACTAACAACATACCAAAAGAGCATAAAGGAAAGGGAATAGGAATACAACCCTCCCACTCCAACCTCATTCTACAGTGATAGCCCCCAGACACACACTAAGCAGAAGCAAACATAGCAGAGCATACAATTTAAAGTAAAGCAATTGTCACTCGAGTCAAGAGCGATGTTTTTCCAAGTACAAATCCCAAGGTCTAAAACCAAGGTCAGATAAGCACCCAGGAAATACCGCTCTTGAGACCGAATGACGATACAACCAAACATCCATGACTCGGCTATCACTGTTATCATTGTTGCGATATCACCGTTAATTGAATGACCGGCACATTCTTTCAGCCGTCCGTCAAGGGCTAATGGTAACCCCGGTTCTAGACATAACTCCCGCACGTCATCGTGACCCGTGCCTAGGATTATCGAATCTACCCAGAGTACTTGACCATCAACTTAGTCTTTTGGGCGTCCCCATGTACTCTTGCTTAGAGCATGCTAGAACCTTCAACAACGATGAGATCTCAACCTCCTAGTCATCCTCCTCGACGACTATTGCCATACTAGCTCAAGCGCCTCTCGAGCATCCATTATCCTCAACTCGAATCATATCACCGAGTTATCAACATGCTTGGAATGATCCCGCCTGGATTAGACCAAGTCTTCATCATATGATGCCTCGCTTCATTACATCCTCGCAAAGCTTCATCTCAACTTCACATCATCAAATCTATGCATAGGAGCTTCATCATCCCGCTACATATGCCACGAGCAGCTTTTCCAATTCAAGAGCCTTTCCCTTAGCTTTTGAATCACCTTCGATCTAAATCTAATCATCAATCATCTAGTTCATAACAATCAATCAAATCAAACATCAATCCAAGCAATCAAGCATTCAAAAATGATCTAAGTAGACAATTATAACAATAATGGCATTTTCGTAATTAAAGAGTTGAAAGTCCAATAAGCATGAAAACATGGATTATATCTCTACAAACTTGATGAATGAACTTGCATAGGTTAACATATGATAAAATGGATGTAACATCATCATGAACAATGGATCTATATGGATCTACACATAGGATGAAGAAAATGCATGGAAATCACTATTTTAACACCATAACGAGCCAACAATCCGATATACTCCTTTGGATCCGTGTGAGAGATAATCACCACTCACCAAATCACCTAAACAATCCAAAAGATATCAACTTCAGATCTGGACAGCGAAGAACTAAGCTAGATCCGACAAGATCTCACTTCAAACGAAGAAATCTCTCTTGAAAAGATGAAGATCTTCAATCTAAGCTCTTGAATATTCAATCTTGATCTTCGATTTGGATGGATGGAAGCACTAGATTAGAGTGGAGAAAAGAAGTGAAGAAGTGTAGAAGTCGAGCTCTCAAAATGGCAGCACTTCGTCGCTTCAAAATCCGGATCCCAAAAAGTGAGAACAACCCCTCCTATTTATAGCTGAAAACTGCCCTTAAGTCGTAACTCGGCAATCTTCTTAAGTCGGTGCCGACCTAACACTTAAGCCTCTGCCGACCTAGCAACCTCCGACTCAACACATGCGCATATACAAACCCTGTCTACGACTTAATGCGCACGCGCCTTAACTAGTTAGACGACTTACGACTTACTGCTATGTCGAGTTAACCAGCCTATACGACCTAACGACTTAACTACCTCGCCGACCTACGACTTAATCATAAGACCGACCCAACGAAGAAGACTCATCATACTGCCGCAAAACCCAAGTCCTAAGTCGGTTGACGACTCAACAACTTAACACAGGAGACGACCTACCGACTCATAACTCAACACACACTGCCGACCTAACACTTAACACCCAAACACTTAGGTCGCTCACAACATGTCCTTAGGTCGTTGCCGACCTAACTCTACTCCAGAATACTTAGGCTGCCTACCATTCTTCCTTAGGTCGCCCTAACCTCTTAAGTCGGTCAACCCCACTTCCTTAACTCGGCAACGACTTAACAAATAACTTGTCAGACATGCTAACTACTAGGTCGCTCCAAAAGACAAGTCTCCTTAGGTCGTCTACGACTTAACTGCTATACGACCTAAACAACTGCCGACTCAAAAGCTCACTTAACTTCTAACCCGGTCACGACTTAACACAGCAGCTTTGCCGATCTATCAGGATAAGACTCAACTACTAAGTCGTCCAGGTCTTAAGTCGACCACTATCTTAACTCGTCAGCCGACTTAACACTTAACTCACCACTATCCTTAAGTCGGTCAACCACACTCCCTTAACTCGGCGAGTTCCTTGAGTCGGCAACTCGACCCAGACTAGTTGCTTAACTCGTCCAAAACTCCTAAGTCGGCTACGACTTAGGACTTAAGCAAAATTCTGCCAAAACCAGAAATGACCTAACAACCATACAACCAAAGGTAAATCGTTTTAGAATGTTTTGATCCGTAAAAATACGGGTCGTTACATTCTCTCCCCCTTAGGAATTTCGCCCCCGAAATTCCAAACAAACAAGGCAATCAAAGCTATTCTGTACGCCTATCATCCATAACAATCAATAAACCATGCATCCAATTCTAGCTTAGAGTACAGAATTCTAAGACTTAGAACAAGTTACAATTTCGTTAGATGACACGACACCTTAGGGCCATACCTTGAAGAGTTCAGGATGAGCTGCTTTCATCCTCTCTTCCACCTCCCACGTACAGTCGTTATCATCATCACTCCATTGTATCTTGAGCAACTTAACTACCTTCCTCCTAAGCTGTTTCGTGTCGGTTTCAACAACACGAAGCGGCTTACGAGGTCTTCTATCAACTGGATCAACTTCTAAGTCTTCACAGCCATCAGCAGAAACTACCGTACTCGAGTCGTGCACATACTTCCGTAGATATGATACGTGAAAAACATTGTGCACACCCGACGTCTTCTCCGGTAACTCCAATCTGTAAGCGAGCTTTCCAATTCGCTCGATGATCGGGAATGGTCCAACAAATCTCGGAGTCAATTTTCCTTTCTTCCCGAATCGAATAACATTCTTCAGTGGAGAAATCTTCACAAAAACCATATCTCCTACGTCGAATTCCAAATCCTTTCGACGCTTATCGGCATAACTCTTTTTACGATCTTGGGCTGCCTTCATTCGTTGCCGAATGATTTCTATACAATCTGAAGTCTGACGAATCATCTCTGGCCCAAGCATCAGCTTTTCTCCAGTTTCCAACCAACATGTTGGAGAGTTACACGGTCTTCCATACAATGCCTCATACGGTGCCATACCAATGCTTGACTGGTAACTGTTGTTGTACGCAAACTCCACCAAATGAAGGTGATCTTCCCATGATCCTCCGAAGTCCAAAACACATGCTCTGAGAAGATCTTCCAAAACTCGGTTGACTCTCTCGGTCTGACCATCTGTTTGGGGATGATAAGCTGTACTCAAACACAACTCGGTTCCCAAGACTTCCTGGAAGCTCTTCCAAAATCCACTAGTGAACAATGGGTCTCGATCGCTCACTATACTCTTCGGAATACCATGGAATCGAACTATCCACTTAACATACAACTCAGCCAACTTTGATGAAGTCCTAGTCGATCGGACAGGAATGAATCGTGCACTCTTAGTCAGACGATCCACAATGACCCAAATCCCTTCATTTCCCGTTCTGGTTCTAGGCAATCCATCGATAAAATCCATCGACACTTGTTCCCACTTCCACGTAGGAACTTCTAATGGCTGAAGCAATCCACTTGGCTTCTTCTGTTCAGTCTTTACCAACTGGCAGTTCATACATTTGGAAATAAAATTTCCAACATCCTTCTTCATACCTTCCCAGTAGTAGGTTCTCTTCATATCCCGATACATCTTGTTTCCACCTGGATGAATTGTCAACTTCGAGTGATGACTTTCCTTCAGAACTTCACTCCTCAATTCATCTATATCGGGAACAACTAGTCGTCCTTGCTTCCGAAGCCAACCCTCTCGATCGACCTCGAATCCTTTATCCTTTTCTGGATCCAATCCGGATTCCAATTCACGGACAATCTTGACAAGCTTATCATCTCGCTTTTGGCCCTCGCCAATCCTTTCCACAAGAGTGGGTCTTATCGATAAGTTTGCCAACATCTCAGGTTCCAATTCACATCTAGGCCTGAAGTCAAATCCAGCTAAATACTCGAGACTCTTCCATTCTGAAAACATGGCTCCCAATCCTGCATGTCTTCGACTTAACGCATCTGCCACTGCGTTACCTTTTCCCGGAGTATAAGCTATACCAAAATCATATGATGCCAAAAACTCTAGCCAACGTTGCTGCCGAAGATTCAAATCCTTTTGGGAGAAAAGATACTTCAATGACTTATGATCCGTAAACAACTCGAATCGAACTCCCAACAGATAATGCCTCCACATCTTCAGAGCAAATACAATCGCCGCTAACTCCAAATCATGAGTTGGGTAATTCCTTTCATGCGGCTTCAGTTGTCGACTGGCATACGCAACAACTTTATCCTTCTGCATCAGCACTGCTCCAAGTCCAGTACCACATGCGTCGGTGTAAACCACCATCTCATCATTCCCACCTGGAATAGTCAAAACAGGAGCACTCGTCAATCTCTCTTTCAGGATTCCGAAAGCTTGCTCACACTTAGCATCCCAACTGAACACTTGGTTCTTTTTCGTCAATCCTGTTAACGGTGCAGCTATCTTGGAGAAGTCTTTGATAAACCGTCGATAATATCCTGCTAATCCAAGAAAACTTCTCACATCAGATGCATTCTTAGGTCTAACCCAATCCTGGATTGCTGCCACCTTAGCGGGATCAACCGCTATTCCATTTCCAGAAATCACATGGCCTAAGAACCTCACTTCACTCTTCCAGAAGTGACACTTCGAAAACTTAGCCTTCAGCTGATGTTTCCGCAAGATTTCCAAAACAATACGCAAGTGCGTCTTGTGCTCTTCTTCGGTTCTGGAATAAATCAGAATATCATCCACGAACACAAGTACGAACTTGTTCAACTGATCTCTGAACACTCTATTCATAAGATCCACAAAATATGCTGGCGCGTTAGTCAATCCAAACGGCATTACCAGCCACTCAAAGAAACCGGATGGTGTCCTAAAAGCAGTCTTCGGCACACTATCCTTAGCTACTCTTAACTGGTGAAATCCCGTTGCCAAATCCATTTGAGAAAACACCTTAGCCTCGTGAAGCTGATCAAACAAGTCATCTATTCTCGGCAATGGATACTTGTTCTTCTTAGTCACCTTATTCAGCTCACGATAATCCACACACAATCTCAACGATCCATCTGCCTTGGTTGCAAACACAACTGGTGCACCCCACTCGGACACACTACGCCGAATGAATCCTTTCTGCAAAAGATCATCAACTTGCACCCTCAACTCCTGCTGTTCCCTAGGCGCCATCCGCCTAAGAGGCATCACAACAGGCCTGGCTCCTTCAACTAGATCTATACGAAACTCGATCTCTCTATGCGGCGGCAACCCTTTGACTTCGTCAAAGACATCCTCGAATCTATTTGCGATCGGCACTAAAGACAGTCCATCCCGTGGAACAACTAGTGAATACATGAAGCTCATGAAGACGCCTTCCTCATGCTTACATCGTATCACAATCTTTCGCCCTTCCACATTCTCGACTGTCACCTCCAGCCTCTCACAATCAACCTTAGCCGCATACTTCCTAAGCCAGTCCATACCCAAGATAATTCCGAACCCCGCAAAGTTCAGAACAAAGCAATCACAAAAAAAGAGCAACCATGACTCGACACAACTAGACCACGACATAACATACACAAACAAGACGAACCCCCAACTGGATTAGTCACAACCAATGGCCTATCAACAATATCCGGTTCCAAACCTAACCGGCCTACTAGTTCATTACAAACAAACGAATGCGACGCTCCAGTATCAAACAGAACTCTAACTGGAACACCACATAGGAAAAGAGTACCTTGAACAACCACACTCTTTCCCTTCTCTTCAGCAGTAGGAGCTTTCGAAGACGACGGAACAGCCCCCAAAGCATAAGCTTGCACAATCTGCCTGTCCTTCCTCGGTTCTGGACAATTCTTCCTGAAATGCCCCGGCTTGTCACAATTGTGACACTTCATCGGCACCTTAGGATTCTTACAATCCTTAGAGAAATGGCCCTTCTGCTGACAATTGTAGCAAGTCACCTCGCCTTTCGGCTTCTTCTGGCCATCCTTACCCTTCTGCTGCTGCTGCTTCCTCTTCTGGTTTCCACCCTGCTGTGGTTTAGATTCTCCCTTGGTAACAGCAACAACAGGTCCTTCCTTAGGAAACAGACTCTCATGCCTAAGAGCTTTCTCCACAAGCTTCTCAAATGAATCATCCAAATGATCCACCAACTGTCTCCCAAGATAACTATCCAAGCCGGTCACAAACTTCTCATTCTTTTGATAAGCAGATTCAATATACGACCGGGCATACTTGGACAAAGCTTCGAACTCAGAAACATACTCAAGAACAGATCTTCCACCTTGCTTGAGCTCCACAAACTTCTTGAATAGAACAGACTTCTGAGCTGTAGAAATGAACTTAGCTTCAAATCTAGCTTGGAATTGCTCCCAAGTAATCTCTTCCTCCGCAGTATTGATGGTAATAGAGTTCCACCAATCAGAGGCTCTCCCTTGAAGCTGCCTCGATGCCAACTTCCTCTTAGTTGCATCATCAATTCCCAAATCACCAAAGATCCTTCTACAAGCATCTATCCATCTCTGGACTTCGATAGTTGATTCTGTTCCCAAGAAAACCTTTCCTCCAAGAGCAGTATAATCCTTGCACAACTTAGCAAAATCCACTGGTTTCGGAGTTTGGACTTGAACCCCAACATCAACTGCCGCCCCCGGAACTGGTATCCTTCTCATGATCGAAGTCATCATAGCTTCGAACATGGCTGCATAATCAGCAGTCTCTTCAGTAGCACGGCCTTCCCTAGCAGCTGGTCTCCCTCTTCGACTCATTCTCAATATCTATAAAAAGGAATGATTAGAACATCTAGAGAAACAACTGCATAAAGGACTCAAACCCTACTAAGCTACTATATTATATATAGTATTCATCCATCAAAATACAATTACGTCTCTCATACGTAGTTACTTCAGCGAGCGTTGGGTAAAATCGATTAACCAATGCTCTGATACCAAATGTGACGACCGCCCATGACCCCTGCACCGAATCTAGAGATAGTACGCTGTAAAGTGTGCCAGGCGACCATGGACGACTGTCAAGGTAAGATTTTAAACAACAAAATCTATCGTATTACTCACAGCGCATGGACAAAATACAATAGAACATAAGTATAGTGAAGCTTTACAGAACAAAGTGACATCATATAAAACTCCATAATAGTTGAATACAAGCATCCACATAGTCAATACATCCAGCCTCACTACATATCTCTCAGAGAATACAAAACAGCGGAATATCCAGTACAATATAATAAGAAGATAATATGCAATCCTCCAGCTCGTCTTCGATATCAGCATCGTGAGAAGAGAACAGTACCTGTCACCTGCTACCTAGTCTGCCCGTCCCAAAATGGACGAACAGCCCAAGGCAATAAGAATTAAAAACATAAAGCCTTGAGTCAGACAACAGTCTTAGTGAGCAGTAAATTAACTAACAACATACCAAAAGAGCATAAAGGAAAGGGAATAGGAATACAACCCTCCCACTCCAACCTCATTCTACAGTGATAGCCCCCAGACACACACTAAGCAGAAGCAAACATAGCAGAGCATACAATTTAAAGTAAAGCAATTGTCACTCGAGTCAAGAGCGATGTTTTTCCAAGTACAAATCCCAAGGTCTAAAACCAAGGTCAGATAAGCACCCAGGAAATACCGCTCTTGAGACCGAATGACGATACAACCAAACATCCATGACTCGGCTATCACTGTTATCATTGTTGCGATATCACCGTTAATTGAATGAACGGCACATTCTTTCAGCCGTCCGTCAAGGGCTAATGGTAACCCCGGTTCTAGACATAACTCCCGCACGTCATCGTGACCCGTGCCTAGGATTATCGAATCTACCCAGAGTACTTGACCATCAACTTAGTCTTTTGGGCGTCCCCATGTACTCTTGCTTAGAGCATGCTAGAACCTTCAACAACGATGAGATCTCAAACTCCTAGTCATCCTCCTCGACGACTATTGCCATACTAGCTCAAGCGCCTCTCGAGCATCCATTATCCTCAACTCGAATCATATCACCGAGTTATCAACATGCTTGGAATGATCCCGCCTGGATTAGACCAAGTCTTCATCATATGATGCCTCGCTTCATTACATCCTCGCAAAGCTTCATCTCAACTTCACATCATCAAATCTATGCATAGGAGCTTCATCATCCCGCTACATATGCCACGAGCAGCTTTTCCAATTCAAGAGCCTTTCCCTTAGCTTTTGAATCACCTTCGATCTAAATCTAATCATCAATCATCTAATTCATAACAATCAATCAAATCAAACATCAATCCAAGCAATCAAGCATTCAAAAATGATCTAAGTAGACAATTATAACAATAATGGCATTTTCGTAATTAAAGAGTTGAAAGTCCAATAAGCATGAAAACATGGATTATATCTCTACAAACTTGATGAATGAACTTGCATAGGTTAACATATGATAAAATGGATGTAACATCATCATGAACAATGGATCTATATGGATCTACACATAGGATGAAGAAAATGCATGGAAATCACTATTTTAACACCATAACGAGCCAACAATCCGATATACTCCTTTGGATCCGTGTGAGAGATAATCACCACTCACCAAATCACCTAAACAATCCAAAAGATATCAACTTCAGATCTGGACAGCGAAGAACTAAGCTAGATCCGACAAGATCTCACTTCAAACGAAGAAATCTCTCTTGAAAAGATGAAGATCTTCAATCTAAGCTCTTGAATCTTCAATCTTGATCTTCGATTTGGATGGATGGAAGCACTAGATTAGAGTGGAGAAAAGAAGTGAAGAAGTGTAGAAGTCGAGCTCTCAAAATGGCAGCACTTCGTCGCTTCAAAATCCGGATCCCAAAAAGTGAGAACAACCCCTCCTATTTATAGCTGAAAACTGCCCTTAAGTCGTAACTCGGCAATCTTCTTAAGTCGGTGCCGACCTAACACTTAAGCCTCTGCCGACCTAGCAACCTCCGACTCAACACATGCGCATATACAAACCCTGTCTACGACTTAATGCGCACGCGCCTTAACTAGTTAGACGACTTACGACTTACTGCTATGCCGAGTTAACCAGCCTATACGACCTAACGACTTAACTACCTCGCCGACCTACGACTTAATCATAAGACCGACCCAACGAAGCAGACTCATCATACTGCCGCAAAACCCAAGTCCTAAGTCGGTTGACGACTCAACAACTTAACACAGGAGACGACCTACCGACTCATAACTCAACACACACTGCCGACCTAACACTTAACACCCAAACACTTAGGTCGCTCACAACATGTCCTTAGGTCGTTGCCGACCTAACTCTACTCCAGAATACTTAGGCTGCCTACCATTCTTCCTTAGGTCGCCCTAACCTCTTAAGTCGGTCAACCCCACTTCCTTAACTCGGCAACGACTTAACAAATAACTTGTCAGACATGCTAACTACTAGGTCGCTCCAAAAGACAAGTCTCCTTAGGTCGTCTATGACTTAACTGCTATACGACCTAAACAACTGCCGACTCAAAAGCTCACTTAACTTCTAACCCGGTCACGACTTAACACAGCAGCTTTGCCGATCTATCAGGATAAGACTCAACTACTAAGTCGTCCAGGTCTTAAGTCGACCACTATCTTAACTCGTCAGCCGACTTAACACTTAACTCACCACTATCCTTAAGTCGGTCAACCACACTCCCTTAACTCGGCGAGTTCCTTGAGTCGGCAACTCGACCCAGACTAGTTGCTTAACTCGTCCAAAACTCCTAAGTCGGCTACGACTTAGGACTTAAGCAAAATTCTGCCAAAACCAGAAATGACCTAACAACCATACAACCAAAGGTAAATCGTTTTAGAATGTTTTGATCCGTAAAAATACGGGTCGTTACATACACCAAAATCAAAAGAAGATGAATAGTAAGGGACAAGAATGAATTTTAGAACCGCGGGGAACGTTCCAAAAATTCAAAGGAAATCAAATAGAAATGAAGAGATTCAAGCTCGGATGAGAAGTGATTCTGTAACTAAATTTACCATACATTCTAAGTTTTGCCTCAAAGCCAAAGCTCTGATACCAACTGTAACGACCCGGTATTTTCAACAATTCACATCCGCACATGTCGGACTTGAATTGCTCAAAATACCGCGTTGTAAATAAAATTTGGCAAATCTCAGAATATACAGTAAATAAATATAATCACAGATCACAGACACAGAGTAAAATAATGCAGCGGAAGTAAAAGAAATAGTAGTTCATTAAACCACTATATAAATATATCAGAGTTACATAAGATATAACAAAAGAAATAGAGAACAACAGAAGTCTTAATAAAATAACCAAGTACAAGCTGAGTAGGACAATGGAACTGAAGTAGATAGGACAAGACAAGCAGATAATCTCCAGCGATTCAAATCTCCAAGAGAGTGGAAATCCAAATCTATGAATAACTCAGGCTAACCCGAGCGTAAAGCAAAACACAAAACACTCGAGTCAGAACAATATATACTTATATAATGTAAACCAACTCAAGTGAACTGTAATAAAGGTACAAGTAACTCAAAGATGCTTGGGATCGCCCATTCTTTAAGGATCCGTTAAACTATTTACTATGTAGTAATATACGCTATATACAGTAGTGTCTAATTAGTAAAGTATAATCATATAGAAAATAGCGTTAAGGGGATGGTGAACCTTAACGCGGTCGGATCTTTAAACCAAAATCGTAGTGGGCTCGATATGGTAGGTGACACGGCACACAAGGCAATGCCAGGGTAGATATACCAATTACGCACACGGACTGATGGAAACGCATAGCAGCCACTACCGCTCCACCTCGAACAACACTCCCAAATCAAGGGTGCGCACCAAATCAATCACAAGTAATAGAATGGAATCGAAGAAGTGTGTCCGATAAGAGGTGCTACCTCACTGGTCCGAGATCGCTCCTGTTTTAGCCACCTTATGCCAACTCACGGGAGTTGGGTCCACGTATATACCTTAGGATCGTCACCACCATCCTACTTCATTCTGGAAACTCCACCGCGTATACAGTTGTCAAAGTGGTTTTCGGTATCGATAGAGAGTATGTCCATATCTGATCCCGGACTCTTTAACAACCAATCGTTATTATAACCCGTGGTTAAAATTTAAAAACAGTTTATACTTCAAAATAGAATATCATTTCAAATCCAAATCTTTATCAAAATAAAGATTAAATCAATTCCAAACCATTTCAATATATGTAAAATATCATATCATTTCAAAACTTCATTACAAATCATTTTAATATATCAAAATATCATATCCTTCCAAAACTTCATTTCAAATCATTTAATATATCAAAATATCATATCTTTCAAAAACTTCATTTCAAATCATTTAATATATCAAAATATCATGTCTTTCAAAAACTTCATTTCAAAATATCAAAATATCATTTCAAAACATCATCTATTATATTTAAATACCATTTAATCATATTTCAAAATAGTTGTATTTCCAAAATCAACTATTCCATTTAAATCATTTAAAGTCAATTCATTATATTTAATAATTAAATCTTTTTTTTCAAAGATCATTTATTCATTTGAATTTATTAAACAAAGAAAATTCAACCTTCGCAGCACTTAGAAAATGCTACGAAATGTTATGTTTAAAAACAGTTCATTAACAAAAAGACGGCATTTAAATGCTGTAATTTCTTAATTTAGTTTCAATTAAAAATTTTAGTTAAATTTAACAACTATAGCACTAATAAAGTGCTATAATAACCCTTAGTTCAAATTTGCTATTTGGTTCATTTAAAACAACTACAGCATTTTCCAATGCTGTAATATTTTTACATTATATTTCAAAAATGCTGTCAAATTAAATTCAGAGTTTTATTTACAATTTCACACATAATTAACTTTTAATAAAAAAAATCATTTTAACTTATAAAATCATATATTTCCATATTTAAAAACAATCATTTAAATACCTTTATTCCTATGATTTTTATAAAGTCAAATTTCAATACAAAAATCAAATTAAACAACAATTAAATTTTCATTTCTTTAAATAAATTCTTATCTTAACAACTAAGTTTAAATTTCCAAAATATGACCTTTTTTTACATTTATTTTACTTAATTAAAATTTCACTTTTAACAAAATTCACAATTTCCCAATTTAAGTTATATTTCAAAAATTTCAACTTAAAATTCATTTATTCCATATTTTAATTTATACAAAATCATTAACACCTTTAAAACATTATTATTACTTAATAAAATCATTAAATTCATCTTGAAATCAAATTTGTCATATATTCTTACTTTACATAAATTCCATTTATAAACAAAATCATAAATTTCAAAATTAACTTATATTTCAAACTCTACTTTACCATTTACTTAATTCACTTATTTAATTTGTATAAAATCACTAATATTTAATAGAAATCCTTTGAATAAAATTTTAAATCAAAATATCATAATATTTACATTTTTAAAATAATTTAAAATTTTCAGAAAAATATATAAACCACGGGTCTGTATAAAATTTTCAAGCCTAGGTCAAGTGATACGGATATGTATCATTTCAATCCGCAGTTTACAAAGAAAAACCGGGTTTTATCATTTCAAACCCGCAATCCCAAGTTAAATAAAATAAATAAAAAAATAAATAATTAAATATCATTCAGGCCTATCATTTCAGCTCGAAATGATTCTATTTTACAGGAAACTGGTAGTGTGATTTAACAGTAAATAATAATAAATAGTATATCTACAAAATATAATAATAGACAATACAACTGATGAGGTGTCAATTAAATAATGGGGTATTAACATCATAAGTTTATATCACAGGCAGATTAAATTAAATTAAATAAATTTACAATTACACTTGTGATTAATTCACAGATATACAAGTACGTTTGTCTGGTGAGAAATACTCACCTTTCGCTGCTGAAGATTCAAATCAAACAACGATATCTACCCCGAAAGAGAAGAACAGAGGGCACGATCAAAAATTGGAAGAGGAGACAAACTGGTCTCGATCTTGAAACAAGATAAATAAATCAAACTTAGTACTCGAATTGAATCACAAATCAAAGCGAAATTTAAAAAAAAAATTGAATGAGATAATTTGACACATCTAAATTATATGCATGTACGTGATTCCTAGTGGGAAATTCAGGCAGTGATTTTAAAAAGGCTAAAATAGTGCACGCAACCTTTATTTTTCTTTAAGCATGCAAAAGGTGACACAAATTTAGGTTCAAGAGTTGACAACTCATTTCCATGCTTGGCCCATATGTGCATGCAGGTAAATCATGGCAGTGACACAAATTTTCCTTTTTTTTATATAATAGAAGGATGGAACTACAGAAACAAAGAAAAATGAAAAGGAAACAAGAGGAGGAAGAGGCCGTACCTACTGGCACACGCAAGGAAGAAGAGAACAAAAGAAGTGGAAAATTGCTTGACGCGATGCTTCTTTTTTTTTCAAAGGGGATGCGTGAGTTTAGTACTGGAGGAGATGGAGGCCAAAAGAGATGAAATGGAAATTGTACGAGGCTTTAATTTATAGGAAAAATATGGGTTGCTTTGCACGCAAGGAAATAGGGATATGCGTAATCAAGGCATGAGAGTTTTATGGCCAAAAAGGAAAGAGTTTTATGGCCAAAGAATTCCGTTCGTTTACAAATCAAATGCAGAAAGAAAATGGCAAGTCAAATTTGAAATTTAGCATGTTAAAAGAAATAAATGATTTTAGTGCATTATTAAAGGGTGCGTGAATTTTGGCAACTAAGCCAAATTTCATGCATGAAAACAAATTCAAAAGGGCAAAAAAATCTGTTTGATACGTGATACTATCTTTATGCAATCACGCATTGATTTAGATGAGAAGATATGGGCATCATTTATTTCATTGATTGATAAAAACGACAAGAATTATTTGCTAACAAATTTTATTCGTTTAGAAATTCTTAGGAATAGGATGCGTTGATTGGTGAAAGATAGGCAAGAAATAATTTGCACTGGTCAGCGAAATTGGCGTGAATAAAGGGTAGAGAAACAGCAAGTAATCAATTAGCTTTAAACGGAAATGGAAAATCTGGTGCGAACGTGTTTAAATGTTGATTAAGGTGAAGGACAGAAATATATTTATTGTTTTGAAACGTCTATGAATTAAAAATTGGCAATTATTCACAAAAAGGAAAGTGGAAACCCCCGATGATTTTAATCTAGTTTTAAAAAAAAATTAACAGCTCTTTGGAAGAGTCAAAAGATTATATACATTTATAAAAAATGGAAGAAATGGCAAGGCACAGTGAATTTCCTCCTTTAAACGCGCACGACAATTGATTTAGGAACAAAGACCATAATTAGAATGTGAATGGTTTTAATTTTGCGGGTAACGCTTCTATTAAATCAGAAGGAAAGTAAATATATTTAAAAGTGCGTACAACAGACGCAATAGTTTATGCCCAAAATATAACAAACAACGGTTTTAAATTTTATACGTTTTCCTATTTATACGTTATTTATTCCATCAAATAACACGCCTTTTCAAACGCGTAATTAACAATTTAATTATACATTAATTTAGCAATCTATTACGTAATAAAACATGATTTGTTTACATTGGGTTTTTTATTCATTTACCATGTACTAAGAATCTATTACTAAACGTAACTAAGAAAAATATAAATGATTAAATTTAAAAGTATATAGTCCATTTTTAAAGAACAAAAGTGAAATAAAACTTTGTTATGAATATATTCAACTAAACTAAAGATTGGAAAATTAGAAATTCAAAGATTTATAACTTCAAAAAATGTTGAGTTTTAACCAAAATAAGAATTATAGAATTTACTTATATAAAAATAGAATCTTGGGTGATTATTTATAATTAAATTTAGAAATTCATCTTCCGTAAAATAAAATCCAAGAGTTAAAATTAAAGAATAAAATATTGCTTAAATTTTTGGGCTGTTACAATATATAACAACAAATTTTTATACAAAAGAATGTGTAACTGTTTAATACTTACAATCATCAGAGTACACAATCATCACATCAAATCTAGACAGTTTAGTCACTTGTCCTTACACAGCAAAATATAAAAATCTACGGAAATATGTCTCGTCATCCAGCTCGTCTCCGGAGCTCCATAGCATCCTAACCTGTATCTGTAATGCGGGGCGCATAGGGTCTCATCTGCTATATAATGCAGGAATATCAATCACTCCAATATATATACTATATATAATATATCACATCCAGAATGATAATAATAATCAATTTCCAATCAATCAACCAATAATTTAATTTTAGCCAATTAAATTAACTAGTAATCCAATTTGAGTGAGATTAACTCTCCTTTGATTTTTGTTTTGCAATCCGACCCAAACCGGCTATTTCCTTCATGATTTTGGACCTTGTACAAACATTGTATGGTTTTGTTAATATTTGAACTAATCGAACAATTTATTAACATTTAATCATTTAATTTAAACTATTTTTTTAAACTAATTTCCCTTTAAATCATTTTTAGTAACTAAAAAAATTAAATAAGTTAATCGGACAAATTAATCACCAAAATACATTATTTTAAAATGACAAGTAGGTTTCATATGTGTGTGTATATTTTTATATAGATAATTTATATTCATATATATATTTTCTTCCTTTTTCTTTAGAAATTCCATATATATATACTTATAAGATAATCCATATAGATTTAAAAAATCTAATTTATATAAACTCAAACATTTAAAATCCCTATATTTTTTTTTCCCAAATCTTTTCTATATATAAATTTTTTCTTGTTTACCTATAAATATATATAATTAAATCAAAATAGGCATGTGTATATATTTTTCTCTTCAGAAATGGGTATTTCCTTTACTGTAAAATTTAGCTTCCTTCTAATTTGAATATATATATATATATATCTGTAAAATTTAATAAAATAGAGATCTGTTTTTTGTACATATTTTAGATCCTAAACAGTAAGTTGATATATTATATATACTCTCTAATATATATATATATATATATTTATTTATTAAATCAAATTAACCAAAACTGGAATTACCTCACTGCCCAGAATCTCACCCAGCAAAGTTGCGGCGGTCACCACTTCTCGCGTACGAACCCTAGTACGCCAACACCTACCACTGCTCGACTCCCCACAGCGCCCCGCCACCTCTCGACAGTCCCCTTCCATCGACTTCGCCTTCCTTGAATGCCGACCTCCCTTCCAGTTCCACGCGACCCCAAGCGTCTCGCGACTTCGTGCTTTCCCCAATGACGAGCCGTGTCTCCATCTACCTCCCAAGCTGCTCGATTCCACGAATGGATTAAAGGGAAAGAGGAACGCGATTGATTTTAATGAATTGATTTCGAACGAGAGGAAGGGAATTTCGATCTGTATGTAATTTTTCTCCAACTTTTCGGCCATTATTTTTTTTTTCTGAGATCGAACAACTTGATTTGGATTCGACTCGAATTGTTCGAAGGAGAGGAGGCATTTTAAAATGAGCAGCCATACTTCCTTTCACTACGTTCGAGCAAATATAGGAAAGAAGAGGGAGATGTTCGTGATTTTAAAACGATTGAAGTTCGACATTTCTTTTCGATTGCACTGATGGGAGGGAACAAACGAGAGTGATTTAAAATAAAGGAGACGTGATGTTGAAAAGGAGTTTGTGTGCTTAAGGAAAGCTACAATGATTTTTGAAAAAGTGTTGATACGATTTGTTTTTGATCGGTCACAATTTACAACTATAATTTAAATTTGAATTCAAATGTCTCGAAATCGAGCTTAAAATCTCGACCTCCTATCGAGGCATGCCGCTAGGCGTATATAATGTTATACCCCTATTCTGAACGCAATGGAAAAGGTTTCGAGTCCTAACTCGATCGTATGGAGAAGATAGCTTTTTGGACCCAGTTATTATATTGAATTTTCGATATAAATTTCAGCGCGTTTATATACCGTACGGTCACACGATAACTCCAAAAGCGACGAAATTTGGAATCCGATAATAATACACTATTAGGGATCCAATGGAACTGGTTTCGTCAAATTCCAAGACTGTGCCCCGGAAGGCAATTTTTAAATATCAATTTAAACGATATATTCTTAAAACTGAACAAATCACCTTTAAATTCAATTTGAAAAGTTCTATCATCTCCAGTATTGTTAATACAAATTTTATAAACCTTTGAAATATTTTTAACAAGCTTAAAATTTCAGATTCAACAATTTACCCAATTTCAAATTATTTAATTCAATAATTTAATTACCAAATAAATAGTGATATTTGAAATTCAAGTTAAAAATTAACACCTGAATATTTAAAATCAATTAAATATTCTAATTTCAAATATCAAAAATCCCGGGTCATTACATTCCTCACCCCTTAATAGAATTTCGTCCCCGAAATTGCTAGTTAAGAAGAATGGTCCACGCCCCGTTACTATTTTTTCCAAAACCAAACAGTTTCAACAACTTCCCAAAACAATCTTTTAATTAAAGACACATTATCACCCTTACTAACTTCCCAAACCTATTCATAGGTTCCTAATAATAGTATCCCCTCGATAATTCAAATTATAGTTTAAACCAAATTTTAATATTATCAAAATTTTCTCTAAATTTTCTAACTTCTTAAATTTTCGAAAATTTTCGCCAGCGTCTCCTTTGCGCGGCTAGATTGGAACAACTACAAAACGCCTCTACGGGCCCCAGATTTTCAAAAGAAAACAAAAGCCAAGTGGCTAGATCAGAAAATCATCAAATTTCATACAAAATTTTTAAATACATACCTTTTTGTCGGGCAATTCAAATTTTATCTTCTGAAATCAAAAACATCAATTTATCCCTTGCTTTTAATTACATGTACGGTACTTAGCCATAATATCCAATCATAGAATTCAAAACCATTTTATTCAATTCTTTCACAAAATTTCAATATCTATTTTATTCAAGCCCGTATGATGTACATATATCATCCGTATGCAATATCAATCCGACCGCTCACTCGATCACACAATTTCACTTCCGAACTAGTATCGTCCACACGACTCCCTAGTGCGGACTCAGATCTGGTTTCTTGATCAGAAACCGTCATTCTCCTTGCATAGCCATATACTATGATAGAGAATTTCCAGAATCAACCAAAAATCCATATCCAGGGTTCTCCGTCGAAAATCGAGTGAAAAATCCCAACTCGGACCGATATAACTATCTTGAAATTCTATGCTCGAGTCTGGATCAAATCGCTATGCGAATAAAATAATATACGTACATCCTACGTATTAATTTCCAATTGATTATTAACTATATCAAATTTTCTTTTTATTCACATTTATTTTAATTTCTATTCACTTATCCACACTTATCATTTCACACGCCTTTATTAACTCTTCATTCATATACTAACTTAGTATATCTCTCAATTCCAATTTTACTTAAGAATTTCACCCTCCATTTTTCTTAAGTTTATTATAAATATTTTATACACTTTAATATTCATTTTCACTTCATCACTCTGATTTATATCCTTTTTTCCTTTAAATTTTAAATTTCAATTTGAACTCAATTTATCTTCAACTTTAAATATTGAATTTTATTAACCATATCTTAACCCATCTTTACTTTCCTAGTTATTGTAATAAGTTCCATCCACTAATTTGTTTCCAATCAAATTCGATTTCAAATCTGTGCAACTTACAAATTTAATTAATCACTTCATTTCCAAATTTAATTCAAATCTCAAATAAAAGTTTATTTCCAAACTTTTACTCCCTTTAGTTCCTTCGAACAAATTCTATAGTTTCACTTTACCTAACACCATTTAAATTGATTCCAATATTCAATTTCAATTCCCGTTCTATTTACTTACAAATTTAAATAAATTTGTTCATTCACAAATTTACCTCCAATTTAATAAATTTTACTTCAATACTCTTATCTCACTTAGCCTACTTAGGCTTATTTTCCTCAAAGTTTTCTTTATTTAACTTATTTTAGTTAAATTCCATTTCCATCCAAATCTTTAAACTTCCATAAGTTTTTCCAACTTATTTACATTCCAATCGCTAATCTCTTTAATTTACTTCATTTATTTGACTAACCTTCTAACTCATTTCGTTTTCACACTTACCTTTACTTAACTCTTTTCAAGCGGAATTTTATTCTAACAAATCTCAAATTTTATAAGTTATCAAACTTATTTATATTCCATAAACGTTTTTAATTAACTCTCCAGAGTTTTTTTAAACAATCACTTAAGTATTTCAAAAATCATTTTTGAAACCAATTATATCCAAAATCCTTCGGTATACCGATTTATTTCTTTGAATCTCAAAACCAAACCCAGTTTTGCAAACGAATCCCAATTCAAAACATCCCAGCAGCAATCCCTCTCTTGGAAACTCGAAAACGAACATCGATTATGCTGCAGTCATCACCGAAGTTATTTTCCAGCGACCGAAAAGAGTTTAGTGCTTAAATCTTTAAAAACATTTTCAAATATTTTAAATTCCAATTCCCACCTGATTTCATATCCAATTCAAAATATTTCCGAAAAATATCACTATTATTCCTCCAAAACCTTTGAAAATCATTTTCAAACTCAAAGGAAATTAAATTTTCCAAATTTCAAATTTCAAATCCTTTCAATCCATATTCAAATATTACTCTGGAATTTTATCCCATTTCAATTTATAAATCACACTTATAATTCGCATTTACAAATTTCATTCTGTTATACGAATTAATTTCTTAACTTTTGGTTATAATTCATCTTTTATTTCATTTGTCATAACAACAGTGATAATAATTTAATATTATCACTTTCTAACAATCAAGCAACCATATATACTTATAATAATTTTCAAAAATTATTTCTTTTATATACAAAAATAATTTGGATAAAATTATTTCATTTACCCCATTTTAAAACAATACTATGTCGAATTGTTCTATTCAAGTGTTTAGAGATCCCTATCAATTACGTTAATTACTCGTATTGACCAGAATCCATAAACCACTCGACAAACCAATCAACACAGTATAAAACATTTTATATTCACTAACAAATACGTGCTCATATCTATTAATACACTCAAACTCATTCTAGATTACTACTGAGTCTATCTCTAATGAGTAATCCCCACCAGAGCCAAGGTTCTCGCTTAACCTTCAGCTCTGATACCAAAATGTCACGACTCGGATTTTCGACCTTTGAAAATCGACATAAATACGTCCACTGTATTACATGCCAAGCAATCGATCGCCGAAAACACCAGACCGTAAGGGTTAAAGAAGAAAGAGGTAGAATGTGACGACCGCCCATGACCCCTGCACCGAATCTAGAGATAGTGCGCTGTAAAGTGTGCCAGGCGACCATGGGCGATTGTCAGGGTAGATCAAAATAACAGAATCTATCGTAATACTCACACCGCATGGACAAAATACAATAGAACATATGTATAGTGAAGCTTTACAGAATAAAATGCCATCATATAAAACTCCATAATAGTTGAATACAAGCATCCAAATAGTCAATACATCAAGCCTCACTACATAACACTCAGAGATTATACAAACAGCGGAACATCCAGTACATATAAGAAGATAATATGCAACCCTCCAACTCGTCTTCGATATCAGCATCGTGAGAAGCAAGGTTTCAAATCTCGGATTTTGGCCAATATCTCAGGCAAATATCTCGGCTGTCTCGGGCGATATTTAAAAGACTTATAACTAACCAAGCTGCCAAATCTCGGATTTTGGCTAATATCTCGGATTTTCATCTCGGCTGATCTCAGGGAGATTTAAAACCTTGGTGAGAAGAGAACAGCACCTGTCACCTGCTACCTAGTCTGCCCGTCCCAAAATGGACGAACAGCCCAAGGCAATAAGAATTAAAACATAAAGCCTTGAGTCAGACAACAGTCTAAGTGAGCAGTAAATTAACTAACAACATACCAAAAGAGCATAAAGGAAAAGGAATAGGAATACAACCCTCCCACTCCAACCTCTTTCTGCAGTGATAGCCCCCAGACACACACTAAGTAGAAGCAAACATAGCAGAGCATACAATGTAAAGTAAAGCAATTATCACTCGAGTCAAGGGCGATGTTTTCCAAGTACAAACCCCCAAGGCCTAAACCAAGATCAGATAAGCACCCAGAAAACACTGCTCTTGAGACCGAATGACGATACAACCAAACATCCATGACTCTGGCTATCACTGTTATCATTGCTTCGATATCACCATTAATTGAATGACCGGCACATTCTTTCAGCCGTCCGTCAAGGGCTAATGGAAACCCCGGTTCTAGACATAACTCCCGCACGTCATCGTGACCTGTGCCTAGGACTATCGAATCTGCCCAGAGTACTTGACTACCCAATCAGTAGCCTTTAGGGACTATCGAATCTGCCCAACGTACTCTTGCTTTGAGCATGCTAGAACCTTCAACAACGATGAGATCACAGCCTTCTAGTCGTCCTCCTCGACAACTATTTCCATACTAGCTCAAGCGCCTCTCGAGCATCCATTATCCTCAACCTGCTTGGAATGATCCCGTCTGGATTAGACCAAGACTATCTCATATCATACTTCGCTTCATCATATCCTCGCAAAGTCTCATCTCAACATCATCATCAAATCTATGCATAAGAGCTTCATCGTCCGCTACAAATGCCACAAGCAGCTTTTCCCATTCAAGAGCCTTTCCCTTAGCTTTTGAATCATCCTCGAGCTAAATCAAATCATCAATCATCTAATACATAGCAATCAACCAAATCAAACATTAATCCAAGCAATCAAGCATTCAAATATGATCTAAGTAGACAATTATCACAATAATGGCAATTTCGTAATTAAAGAGTTGAAAGTCTAATAAGCATGAAAACATGAACAATATCTCTATAATCTTGATGAATGAACTTGCATAGGTTAACATGTAGTAAAATGGTTATCAAATCATCATGAACAATGGATTTATATGGATCTACACTTAGGATGAAGAAAATGTATGGAAATCACTATTTTAACACCAAATCGAGCCAACAATCCGATATACTCCTTTGGATCCGTGTGAGAGATAATCACCACTCACCAAATCACCTAAACAACCCCAAATAAAAACGCTTCAGATCTAGACAGCGAAGGATCTAGCTTGATCTATCGCGAATCCGCTTCAAACGAAGAAATCTCACTTCAAAGGATGAAGATCTTCAATCTAAGCTCTTGAATCTTCAATTTGATCTTCAACTTGGATGGATAGAATCACTAGATTAGAGTGGAGAAAAGAAGTGAAGAAGTGTAGAAGTCGAGCTCTCAAAATGGTAGCACTTCGTCGCTTCGAAATCCGGATCCCAAAAAATGAAGCCAACTCCCCTCTATTTATAGGCGAAATCTCCCTAAGTCGTAACTCGGAATTAGGTCGTCTCCGACCTACGACCTAAGACCCCCACCGACCTAAGTCTCTACGACTTAACACCCAAGCGCTTCAACGACCTATCAAAGCCCTTCGCCTTACGACCTAACGAGGTTACGACCTATGACTTAGCGACTTAACAATAGGTGAGATCTATCAGTGCCACTACCTAACTGCTTAGCATGCCGACCTACGACTTAACAAACCCCAAGTCCCTCCGACTTATACTTTCCGACCTAACAGAGCCTCCGACTTAACCGGGTAACCGACCTAACAGCTCAACAGAGTCACGCCTTAACTATTTAACCACTATACGACTTAACTCTTAAGCCAACACGCGACCTAAGACTTAGCCAACAACTCCGACCTAACAGACTACGACTTAAAGTCCACACGACCTAATACGTAACCCCTTAGGTCGTCTAACGACCTAACTACTAAGTCGTTAGCTAGCTTATCTCCTAGGTCGGTCAACTTGCTAAATCTCTTAAGTCGCTATCCTACCTGTGTCGTTAACTCTTAGGTCGGTCGGTCCCATAGGTCGCTCACTCTACTAGGTCGGTCACTCAACCTAGGCCATCCTAACTTAACTTCCTTAACTCGGTTAATCTCCTAAGTCGGCTACGACTTAAGACACAAGAAAAATTCTGCCAAAATCTGAAATGACTTAACAGCAATGCAACCAAAGGTCAACTATTTTACGATGTTTCGATCCGTGAAAATACGGGTCGTTACATTCTCTCCCCCTTAGGAATTTCGCCCCCGAAATTCCAAACAAACAAGGCAATCAAAGACTATTCTGTACGCCTACTAACCATAACAATCAACAAACCATGCATCCAATTCTAGCTTAGCGTACAGAATTCTAACACTAGAACAAGTCACAATATCGTGAGATGACACGACACCTTAGGGCCATACCTTGAAGAGTTCAGGATGAGCTGCCTTCATCCTCTCTTCCACCTCCCACGTATAGTCGTTATCATCATCACTCCATTGTATCTTGAGCAACTTAACTACCTTCCTCCTAAGCTATTTTGTGTCGGTTTCAACAACACGAAGCGGCTTACGAGGTCTCTCATCGACTGGATCAACTTCGAAATCTTCACAGCTATCAGCAGAAACCACAGTATTCGAGTCGTGCACATACTTCCGTAGATATGATACATGAAAAACATTGTGTACACTCGACATCTTCTCAGGTAACTCCAATCTATAGGCGAGCTTTCCAATTCGCTCGATGATCGGGAATGGTCCAACAAATCTCAGAGTCAACTTTCCTTTCTTCCCGAATCGAATAACATTCTTCAGTGGAGAAATCTTCACAAAAACCATATCACCAACATCGAATTCCAAATCCTTCCGACGCTTATCGGCATAACTTTTCTGACGGTCTTGGGCCGCCTTCATTCGTTGCTGAATGATCTCTATGCAATCCGAAGTCGGTCGAATCATCTCTGGCCCAAGCATCAGTTTTTCTCCTGTTTCTAACCAACATGTCGGTGAGTTACACGGTCTCCCATACAATGCTTCATACGGTGCCATACCAATGCTTGACTGGTAACTGTTGTTGTATGAAAATTCCACCAAATGAAGGTGATCTTCCCATGATCCTCCGAAATCCAAAACACAAGCTCTGAGGAGATCTTCCAAAACTCGGTTGACTCTCTCGGTCTGACCATCTGTTTGAGGGTGATAAGCTGTACTCAAACACAACTCGGTTCCCAAAACTTCCTGGAAGCTCTTCCAAAATCCACTAGTGAACAATGGGTCTCGATCGCTCACTATACTCTTCGGAATACCATGGAATCGAACTATCCACTTAACATACAACTCAGCCAACTTTGATGCAGTCCTAGTCGATCGAACAGGAATGAATCTAGCACTCTTAGTCAAACGATCTACGATGACCCAAATCCCTTCATTTCCCGTTCTGGTTCTAGGCAATCCATTGATAAAATCCATCGACACTTGCTCCCACTTCCATGTAGGAACTTCTAATGGCTGAAGCAATCCACTTGGCTTCTTCTGTACGGCTTTTACCAACTGGCAGTTCATACACTTGGAAATAAAATTTCCAACATCCTTCTTCATACCCTCCCAGTAGTAGGTTCTCTTCATATCCCGATACATCTTATTTCCACCTGGATGAATTGTCAACTTCGAGTGATGACTTTCCTTCAGAACTTCACTCCTCAATTCATCTATATCAGGAACAACTAGTCGTCCTTGCTTCCGAAGCCAACCCTCTCGATCGACCTCGAATCCTTTATCCTTTTCTGGATCTAATCCAGATTCCAAATCACGGATAATCTTGACAAGCTTATCGTCTCGCTTTTGGCTCTCGCCAATCCTTTCCACAAGAGAAGGTCTTATTGATAAGTTTGCCAACATCTCAGGTTCCAATTCGCATCTAGGCCTGAAGTCAAATCCAGCTAAATACTCGAGATTCTTCCATTCCGAAAACATGGCTCCCAATCCTGCATGTCTTCGACTTAACGCATCTGCCACTGCGTTACCTTTTCCGGGAGTATAAGCTATATCAAAATCATATGATGCCAAAAACTCTAGCCAACGTTGCTGCTGAAGATTCAAATCCTTTTGGGAGAAAAGATACTTCAACGACTTATGATCCGTAAACAGCTCGAATCGAACTCCCAATAGATAATGTCTCCACATCTTCAGAGCAAAAACAATCGCCGCTAACTCCAAATCATGAGTCGGGTAATTCCTTTCATGCGGCTTCAGTTGTCGACTGGCATACGCAACAACTTTCTCCTTCTGCATCAGCACTTCTCCAAGTCCAGTACCACATGCGTCGGTGTAAACCACCATCTCATCATTCCCACTTGGAATAGTCAAAACAGGAGCACTTGTCAATCTCTCTTTCAGGATTCCAAAAGCTTGCTCACACTTATCATCCCATCTGAACACTAGGTTCTTCTTTGTCAATCCTGTTAACGGTGCAGCCACCTTAGAGAAGTCTTTGATAAACCGTCGATAATATCCTGCTAATCCAAGAAAACTTCTCACATCAGATGCATTCTTAGGTCTAACCCAATCCTGGATTGCTGCCACCTTAGCGGAATCAACCGCTATTCCACTTCCAGAAATCACATGGCCTAAGAACCTCACTTCACTCTTCCAGAAGTGACACTTCGAAAACTTAGCCTTCAGCTGATGTTTCCGTAAGATTTCCAAAACAATACGCAAGTGCGTCTTGTGCTCTTCTTCGGTTCTGGAATAAATCAGAATATCGTCCACGAACACAAGTACGAACTTGTTCAACTGATCTCTGAACACTCTATTCATAAGATCCACAAAATAAGCTAGCGCGTTAGTCAATCCAAACGGCATTACCAACCACTCAAAGAAACCGGATGGTGTCCTGAAAGCAGTCTTCAGCACACTATCCTTAGCCACTCTCAACTGGTGAAATCCCGTTGCTAAATCCATCTGAGAAAACACCTTGGCTTCGTGAAGCTGATCAAACAAGTCATCTATTCTCGGCAATGGATACTTGTTCTTCTTAGTCACCTTATTCAGCTCACGATAATCCACACACAATCTCAACGACCCATCTGCCTTGGTTACAAACACAACTGGTGCACCCCATTCGGACACACTACGCCGAATGAATCCTTTTTGCAAAAGATCATCAACTTGCACCCTCAACTCTTGCTGTTCCCTAGGCGCCATCCGCCTAAGAGGCATCACAACAGGTCTGGCTCCTTCAACTAGATCTATACGAAACTCGATCTCTCTATGCGGCGGCAACCCTTTGACTTCGTCAAAAACATCCTCAAATCCATTAGCGATCGGCACTGATGACAGCCCATCCCGTGGAACAACCAGCGAATACATGAAGCTCATGAAGATGCCTTCTTCATGCTTACATCGTATCACAATCTTTCGCCCCTCCACATTATCGACTGTCACTTCCAACCTCTCGCAATCAACCTTTGCCGCATACTTCCTAAGCCAGTCCATACCCAAAATACTTCCGAACCCCGCAAAGTTCAGAACAAAGCAATCACAAACAAAAGAGCAATCATGACTCGATACAACTAGACCACGGCATAACATACACAAACAGGACGAACCCCCAACTGGATTAG
Source organism: Allium fistulosum (assembly GCA_030737815.1). Lineage (NCBI taxonomy): Eukaryota > Viridiplantae > Streptophyta > Magnoliopsida > Asparagales > Amaryllidaceae > Allium > Allium fistulosum. The sequence goes on from CM060903.1 coordinate 1,461,401,133, forward strand.
TCACAACCAATGGCCTATCAACAATATCTGGTTCCAGACCTAACAGGCCTACAAGTTCGCTGCAAACAAATGAATGCGACGCTCCAGTATCAAACATAACTCTAACTGGAACACCACATAGGAAAAGAGTACCTTGAACCACCACACTCTTTCCCTTCTCTTCAGCGGTAGGAGCCTTCGAAGACGACGGAACAGCTCCCAAAGCATAAGCTTGCACAATCTGCTTGTCTCTCCTCGGTTCTGGACAATTCTTCCTGAAATGCCCCGGCTTGTCACAATTGTGACACTTCATCGGTGCCTTCGGATTCTTACAATCCTTCGAGAAATGGCCCTTCTGCTGACAATTGTAGCAAGTCACCTCGCCCTTCGGCTTCTTCTGGCCATCCTTACCCTTCTGCTGCTGCTGCTGCTTCCACTTCTTGTTTCCACCCTGCTGGGGTTTAGACTCTTCCCTGGTCACAGCAACAACAGATCCTTCCTTAGGAAACAGACTCTCATGCCTGAGAGCTTTCTCCACAAGCTTCTCAAATGAATCGTCCAAATGATCCACCAACTGCCTCCCAAGATAACTATCCAAGCCTGTCACAAACTTCTCATTCTTCTGATAAGCAGATTCGATATATGACCGGGCATACTTGGACAAAGCTTCAAACTCAGAAACATACTCAAGAACTGGTCTTCCACCTTGCTTGAGCTCCATGAACTTCTTGAACAGAATAGACTTCTGAGCTGTAGAAATGAACTTAGCTTCAAATCTGACTTGGAATTGCTCCCAAGTAATCTCTTCCTCCGGAGTATTGATGGTAATAGAGTTCCACCAATCAAAAGCTCTCCCTTGAAGCTGTCTCGATGCCAACTTCCTCTTAGTCGCATCCTCAATTCCCAAATCACCAAAGATCCTTCTACAAGCATCTATCCACCTCTGGACCTCAATAGTTGATTCTGTTCCCAAGAAAACCTTCCCTCTATGAGCAGTATAATCTTTGCACAACTTAGCAAAATCCACTGGTTTTGGAGTTTGGACTTGAACTCCAACATCAACTGATGTCCCCGGAACAGGTATCCTTCTCATGATCGAAGTCATCATAGCTTCGAACATAGCTGCATAATCAGCAGCTCCCTCAGTAGCACGGCCTTCCCTAGCAGCTGGTCTCCCTCTTCGACTCATTCTCAATATCTATAAAAAGGAATGATCAGAACATCTTAGAGAAACAACTTCCTAAAGGACTCAAACTCTACAAAGCTACTATAATATATATAGTAATCATCCATCAAAATACAATTACGTCTCTCATACGTAGTTACGTCAGCGAGCGTTGGGTAAAATCGATTAACCAAAGCTCTGATACCAAATGTGACGACCGCCCATGACCCCTGCACCGAATCTAGAGATAGTGCGCTGTAAAGTGTGCCAGGCGACCATGGGCGATTGTCAGGGTAGATCAAAATAACAGAATCTATCGTATTACTCACAGCGCATGGACAAAATACAATAGAACATATGTATAGTGAAGCTTTACAGAATAAAATGCCATCATATAAAACTCCATAATAGTTGAATACAAGCATCCAAATAGTCAATACATCAAGCCTCACTACATAACACTCAGAGATTATACAAACAGCGGAACATCCAGTACATATAAGAAGATAATATGCAACCCTCCAGCTCGTCTTCGATATCAGCATCGTGAGAAGAGAACAACACCTGTCACCTGCTACCTAGTCTGCCCGTCCCAAAATGGACGAACAGCCTAAGGCAATAAGAATTAAAACATAAAGCCTTGAGTCAGACAACAGTCTAAGTGAGCAGTAAATTAACTAACAACATACCAAAAGAGCATAAAGGAAAAGGAATAGGAATACAACCCTCCCACTCCAACCTCTTTCTACAGTGATAGCCCCAGACACACACTAAGTAGAAGCAAACATAGCAGAGCATACAATGTAAAGTAAAGCAATTATCACTCGAGTCAAGGGCGATGTTTTCCAAGTACAAACCCCAAGGCCTAAACCAAGATCAGATAAGCACCCAGAAAACACTGCTCTTGAGACCGAATGACGATACAACCAAACATCCATGACTCTGGCTATCACTGTTATCATTGCTTCAATATCACCATTAATTGAATGACCGACACATTCTTTCAGCCGTCCGTCAAGGGCTAATGGAAACCCCGGTTCTAGACATAACTCCCGCACGTCATCGTGACCCGTGCCTAGGACTATCGAATCTGCCCAGAGTACTTGACTACCCAATCAGTAGCCTTCAGGGACTATCGAATCTGCCCAACGTACTCTTGCATTGAGCATGCTAGAACCTTCAACAACGATGAGATCTCAGCCTTCTAGTCGTCCTCCTCGACAACTATTTCCATACTAGCTCAAGCGCCTCTCGAGCATCCATTATCCTCAACCTGCTTGGAATGATCCCGTTTGGATTAGACCAAGACTATCTCATATCATACTTCGCTTCATCACATCCTCGCAAAGTCTCATCTCAACATCATCATCAAATCTATGCATAAGAGCTTCATCGTCCGCTACAAATGCCACAAGCAGCTTTTCCCATTCAAGAGCCTTTCCCTTAGCTTTTGAATCATCCTCGAGCTAAATCAAATCATCAATCATCTAATACATAGCAATCAACCAAATCAAACATTAATCCAAGCAATCAAGCATTCAAATATGATCTAAGTAGACAATTATCACAATAATGGCAATTTTGTAATTAAAGAGTTGAAAGTCTAATAAGCATGAAAACATGAACAATATCTCTATAATCTTGATGAATGAACTTGCATAGGTTAACATGTAGTAAAATGGTTATCAAATCATCATGAACAATGGATTTATATGGATCTACACTTAGGATGAAGAAAATGTATGGAAATCACTATTATAACACCAAATCGAGCCAACAATCCAATATACACCTTTGGATCCGTGTGAGAGATAATCACCACTCACCAAATCACCTAAACAACCCCAAATAAAAACGCTTCAGATCTGGACAGCGAAGGATCTAGCTTGATCTATCACGAATCCGCTTCAAACGAAGAAATCTCACTTCAAAGGATGAAGATCTTCAATCTAAGCTCTTGAATCTTCAATTTGATCTTCAACTTGGATGGATAGAATCACTAGATTAGAGTGGAGAAAAGAAGTGAAGAAGTGTAGAAGTCGAGCTCTCAAAATGGCAGCACTTCGTCGCTTCGAAATCCGGATCCCAAAAATTGAAGCCAACCCCCCTCTATTTATAGGCGAAATCTCCCTAAGTCGTAACTCGGAATTAGGTCGTCTCCGACCTACGACCTAAGACCCCCACCGACCTAAGTCTCTACGACTTAACACCCAGGCGCTTCAACGACCTATCAAAGCCCTTCGCCTTAAGACCTAACGAGGTTACGACCTATGACTTAGCGACTTAACAATAGGTGCGACCTATCAGTGCCACTACCTAACTGCTTAGCATGCCGACCTACGACTTAACAAACCCCAAGTCCCTCCGACTTATACTTTCCGACCTAACAGAGCCTCCGACTTAACCGGGTAACCGACCTAACAGCTCAACAGAGTCACGCCTTAACTATTTAACCACTCTACGACTTAACTCTTAAGCCAACACGCGACCTAAGACTTAGCCAACAACTCCGACCTAACAGACTACGACTTAAAGTCCACACGACCTAATACGTAACCCCTTAGGTCGTCTAACGACCTAACTACTAAGTCGTTAGCTAGCTTATCTCCTAGGTCGGTCAACTTGCTAAATCTCTTAAGTCGCTATCCTACCTAAGTCGTTAACTCTTAGGTCGGTCAGTCCCATAGGTCGCTCACTCTACTAGGTCGGTCACTCAACCTAGACCATCCTAACTTAACTTCCTTAACTCGGTTAATCTCCTAAGTCGGCTACGACTTAAGACTCAAGAAAAATTCTGCCAAAATCTGAAACGACTTAACAGCAATGCAACCAAAGGTCAACTATTTTACGATGTTTCGATCCGTGAAAATACGGGTCGTTACATAGAAGAAGAAAATAGGAAACAACATCAGAATCTCACAATCGCAGCGGAACAAAATATAATATATAACAACAAATTTTTATACAAAAGAATCTGTAACTGTTTAATACTTACAATCATCAGAGTACACAATCATCACATCAAATCTAGACAGTTTAGTCACTTGTCCTTACACAGCAGAATATATAAATCTACGGAAATATGTCTCGTCATCCAGCTCGTCTCCTGAGCTCCATAGCATCCTAACCTGTATCTGTAATACTCTGTCTGACCCGAGCATTATGATAAAATAACACCTGAGTCAGTTTGGAAAACCAGCATAAGAAAACACACTCAACTTGAATTATTAAAGTTTTCAAAATTCTTTGAAATCATAGGTATCTCGTAAGACCACGCCACAAATAAACATGTCGGGTTTTTACCTTACGATAACCAAAACATTTTTATATCAAATCCTCTGATATTTTAATAGTGTCTAAGCACAAATACTTATTCAAATAGCCGAAATTGTTGCATTCATTAATTTCCAGCATAATAGGTATACAAACAAGTCCGAAGGCACTTATTGGAGATTGGGTTTCCATACAATGGCAGGGCTACTAGGGTATCGCCCATCACAGTACCTGGCCTAGATCAGAGTACCGAGGACCACGTCCGATCCCCTACAACACAAGACCGGAGCTACTCCTTACTGGATAGTCCGAATAAGATCACCCCGCAGTTGGGATCAGCAACCGCCCACTAAGCCGAATAAAACAGGACATCTAGACAGGGATGACCTTACCCTAATTGGTTCTACCCACTTAGCCTTGCTGCACCTTCCCTGTTTTAGCCATTCCCGCTTGATGAGGCCTGAGGCTATGCGTTACCTTTTTAGCACACATTCACTTAGAATGCTCATTGTCCTCCACTGACGATGGTCTGATAGCATTCATCCATACAAGTTGCCTTGGGTCTGGACAAACCGAATCACCGTCTTCAAAATCTTCACGGTATTCATTCGCTACGTTCAAACCGGATCGAAGTTGTTTTCGAATAATTAAATCCGATCCCGGTCTCTTTAAAACGATCAGCGCATTGGCCGATATTGATAGTCGGTTATTTAACTATAAAATTTAACAATCATCCAACCAATTGTTTTATTTCCACAGAAAGCACCAAGTCTTAATAATATAGATTTAAATAATTTAAATCACTTTATCCAAAATATACACTTAAGCATTTAAAATAAAACTACTAAAAGACTTTATTCAAAATAATAGTTGTGAAATTCCATAAAAATTTCCAAGTAAAACTTAGCCAAAACTACCTTTAAAATAAAAGTTATTTATATAAATATAAATATTTAGTAACTATCTTTTAAATCATAACACTAGTTAAACTTTTAAAATACTTACTACTATAACTAACTTAATAAATATTTACCTTTAAAAATTTAAAACAATTTAAATAACAAATTTCTCTAAAAACATTCTTTTTAAAACCACTTTAAAACATCTAGTTTATACTTAAAATCCTCTTTGAAAATATACTTGGCTTTTCAGGAAAATACACTTTCCATTCCAATATAGTCCATTTAATCATTTATAAATCCTTCTCGATTTATCCCAATTTTATTTATGTCCCAATCCCGTAAATTTTCTTTTCCACACTTTTTAAAAATAAAACCACCTATTTATTTTTAAAACAAATTACCCTTTCCTTATAAATTCCCACCCTGAATTTAAAATCTCAAATATCCACTGATATTTATTTTATTTATAAACCCTGTTTATAAATCCATAGCCCTTTCTCCTTTTAAATCACTATTCTCAAACACTGAATCGATTTCAATCGATTCTCTGAATTAAATTTCTTTTAAATAATTATTTCTCGATTTATTCAAAGTTTATTCCAAAATTCGTTAATTCCAAATCCACTTCTTTATTATGATTTAAAATCTTATTTAAATCTGAATTATCGATTTCACACTTTATTATTTATTTCCAAATTTCCCCTTAATTTCTCAAATCCCTTTTTAAAACCTCTGATTTAAAAATACTTCTATACTTAAACAAATAGCTTAAGTCCCATTTTTAAATCTTTTTATTCAATTATTTCAAAATCCCTATCTTTACTTGTTTAGAATTTATTCAGTACAACATTTAAAATCAACCTATTCATTTCTCCCAAATTCATTCCTTTTTAATTTATCCACCTTTACTATAAATTTCTTACTTTAAATTTTTCCCTTTTTATTCCCCTTTAAAAAAATTCAAATTTTACATTTTTAAAATGTCACAATATCCAACAATATATTAACATCAAATAAATTAATTTCCCAACATCATATATCACAGATTATTCAACATTCATATAACTGAATATGAAAATAAATTTAACACTTTTGAGGAATCCAGTTGGATCCCTCCAACCTATTTCCCTGCATCCACAGATGCTAGCACAATATAAAAATACCAATCCCACTTCGAGGGGGATATCGCGGTATATAGGATCATCAGCTATTATGCGGGGCGCATAGGGTCTCATCTGCTATATAATGCAGGAATATCAATCACTCCAATATATATACTATATATAATATATCACATCCAGAATGATAATAATAATCAATTTCCAATCAATCAACCAATAATTTAATTTTAACCAATTAAATTAACTAGTAATCCAATTTGAGTGAGATTAACTCTCCTTTGATTTTTGTTTTGCAATCCGACCCAAACCGGCTATTTCCTTCATGATTTTGGACCTTGTACAAACATTATATGGTTTATTAATATTTGAACTAATCGAACAATTTATTAACATTTAATCATTTAATTTAAACTACTTTTTTTATTTAAATTAATTTCCAAATCAATTTTAGTAACTAAAATAATTAAATAAGTTAATTGGACAAATTAATCACCAAAATACATTATTTTAAAATGACAAGTAGGTTTCATATGTGTGTATATATTTTTATATAGATAATTTATATTCATATATATATTTTCTTCCTTTTTCTTTTGAAATTCCATATATATATATATACTTATAAGATAATCCATATAGATTTAAAAAAATCTAATTTATATAAACTCAAACATTTAAAATCGCTATATATATATTTCCAAATCTTTTCTATAGATAAATTTTTTCCTGTTTACCTATAAATATATATAATTAAATCAAAATAGGCATGTGTATATATTTTTCTCTTCGGAAATGGGTATTTCCTTGACTGTAAAATTGTTCTTCCTTCTAATTTGAATATATATATATATATATATATATATATATATCTGTAAAATTTAATAAAATAGAGATCTGTTTTCTGTACATATTTTAGATCCTTAACAGTAAGTTGATATATTATATATACTCTATAACCTATATATATTTATTTACTAAATCAAATTAACCAAAACTGGAATTACCTCACTGCCCAGAATCGCACCCAGCAAAGTTGCTGCGGTCACCACTTCTTGTGTACGAACCCTATTACGACACCTACCACTGTTCGACTCTCCATAGCGCCCCGCCACCTCTCGACAGTCCCCTTCCATCGACTTCGCCTTCCTTGAATGCCGACCTCCCTTCCAATTCCACACGACCCCAAGCGTCTCGCGACTTCGTGCTTTCCCCGATGACGAGCCGCGTCTCCATCTACCTCCTAAGTTGCTCGATTCCACGAATGGATTAAAGGGAAAGAGAACGCGATTGATTTTAATGAATTGATTTCGAACGAGAGGAAGGGAATTTTGATCTGTATGTAATTTTTCCCCAACTGTTCGGCCATTTTTTTTCTTCTAAGATCGAACAACTTGATTTGGATTCGACTCGAATTGTTCAAAGGAGTGGAGGGATTTTAAAATGAGCGGCCATACTTCCTTTCACTGCGTTCGAGCAGATATAGGAAAGAAGAGGGAGATGTTCGTGATTTTAAAACAATTGAAGTTTGAAATTTCTTTTCGATTGCACTAATGGGAGGGAACAGACGGGAGTGATTTAAAATAAAGGAGACGTGATGTTGAAAAGGACTTTGTGTGCTTGAGGAAAGCTACAGTGATTTTTGAAAAAGTGTTGATACGATTTGTTTTTGACCGGTCACAATTTACAACTATAATTTAAATTTGAATTCAAACGTCTCGAAATCGAGCTTAAAATCTCGACCTCCTATCGAGGCGTGCCGCTAGGCGTTTATAATGTTATACCCCTATTCCGAACACAATGGAAAAGGTTTCGAGTCCTAACTCGATCGTATGGAGAAGATAGCTTTTTGGACCCAGTTATTATATTGAATTTTCGATATAAATTTCAGCGCGTTTATATACCGTACGGTCACACGATAACTCCAAAAGCTACGAAATTTGGAATTCGATAATAATACACTATTACGGATCCAATGGAACTGGTTTCGTCAAATTCCGAGACTGTGCCCCGAAAGGCAATTTTTAAATATCAATTTAAATGATATATTTTTAAAACTGAACAAATCACCTTTAAATTCAATTTTAAAAGTTCTATCATCTCCAGTATTGTTAATAAAAATTTTATAAACCTTTGAAATATTTTTAACAAGCTTAAAATTTCAGATTCAACAATTTACCCAATTTCAAATTATTTAATTACCAAATAAATAGTGATATTTGAAATTCAAGTTAAAAATTAACACCTGAATATTTAAAATCAATTAAACATTCTAATTTCAAATATTAAAAATCCCGGGTCATTACATACATAAACCATAGATATCGCTCTAGATTAAGCAATGACCATACCTTAATGGGAGTGACCCACATAGCTCTCCCGCATGTCTCTGCGTTAGTCATTTATCGGTTATGAGGCTTAAGGCTACACATTTACCTTTCCTCCTAGTAGTCCATCCTGGAATGCTAACACTACTCTCCAGGCATCCAATGCAATGATAGCATTCATCCATACAAGTTGTCCTGGGATCGAACAAACATTCAACAATTTCTATCTTCCATTTTGAAATCACCCTCAGGAAGAATAGCATAGCTCCATAGCATACTTCATAATGATCCATCACGAACATTATCAGTTTGGAGTGGTTCGGATAAATCATACTTATTCGAAAATGGTGTCTCCAAACTGAGCGGTAATTTCCAACTAACTAAATTCCGGATCCTTCGAAAGTATGCATCCAGGATTCGAGTCCTTACCGAGGAACTCAAATATACACAACATACTTCCTGAGCTAAAACAAAACAAGTTATAAATAGCGGACAATTCCCTACTTAGGGTAATTATACAGAATTCGCATATGAATAACCGTATACATAATTTAAACATGACCCAATGATAGGAATTAACCCTCCCATATCTATCACATTTTTGATATCTCGGCCTTACTCTATCCCTTGCCTAGAAATAAATTCAAGATCTCACAGATAGAGGATCAGGCTACTAATCGGCTTTAGTGCTAACTATGGGATAGCTTACATCCCATAATGTGTCACCACGTTAGCATTGGTTTCATATTTGTTTGAGGTTACTTAAGGGTAATCGACAAAGAAATTCCTCCAAAACATTTTTGCAAAAAGGAAACTACTTTAAAAACAAAACCGATATTTAAAATAAAGCGATTTTCAAAATTAAAATCCTTATTAATTAATTAAATAATAATTTAACCCATAATTGAGTAATAATTAATTCTTAATTAATTCCTAATTAAAATCTTAATTAAATATAACCTAATCAATGATTATTTAAATTATTAACATCCTTTTAAAATAAATAAATAATAAATAATAAATAAATAATCAAATAATAATTAATTTCTAATTAATAATTAAATAATAGTTAACCTTTAAATTAATTAACTAATTATAATTAACTTACTTGATTAATGCTTAAGTACTAATTACCAATGTTAACTAAGATTAAGTACTAATTACCTTACTTAATTACTTAACTAAATAATAATTAATTAGTTAACTAATTAAATAATTACTTTTTATTACTTAATACATGTTTGAAAATTCTTTTCAAAAGGATACTTAAGTGAAAACAAATTTGATTTCAAAAAGATTTCAATTCCACGAACTTCATCCATAAGACTATCACTATACGACCCATAATTTTCAAAACTTGTAATTTTTGCTTTCTAAGTCTTCTTAAAACTTTAACTCTTGGAAAAACTTTACTACCTGTAAAACATAAAGGTACGTTCTTGGAACTAAATAAGTTTAAAACTTGAAAACAATTTGAAACTTAAAACCAAAGATTATAGATTTTACACAAGGGATTCTATATCGCTTAAACTAGTAAGGGTGCTAACTTTCTTAGCATACAACCATGTATTCATGCTCATAACATACAAAATCACATCATAACCACAAATATAAGCATAGATATCAGCTTTCTAACTAACATAAACATTAGACTTCATTTCAAGTCTAGTTCCAAATCATGGCATACAAGCATATATAAATTATACCCAAACATCATTATAATCCAAGCACTTATACATATAGACCAACATTATTTTTATCCAAAAAAACATCATATTTACAATCAAGTCAAGCAATGATATATGTTTTAAAACTTAGTAAAAAGGCGAGAAATTTACTCACCAAAAGTTGACTAAGTCAAGCTAACTTCTACTAGAATTTGAATGTGACCTAAACCTTCGCTTTGCCTTTAGAATGTGGGCTTTAGGGTGGAAAAGTGTTCAGCCTAGAGGGGATTAGTACTCGACCAAGATGCGTATGGGGTGAAGCGGGCTAGTTTTGTGAAGGAGGAGTGTTGAAATGAGAGAAGGAATCTTTAAACAATGATTTATGAATTTTAAAAGTGAAAAGAACTAAGATTTTTAATTTTAGAAATCTATGGAAACCATGAAAGTATACATGAAGATTTGGAGAATAATTTGCAAAGAAAGAATGGAATGAATAAAATGGAAAAAATATTAGGAAATTTATTTTTTATACAAAGTAAATAAATTAAAATACCAAAATGACCTTAGGTGCATAACATATACTACCTTCATACCACCTCAACCACCTTGTCTCCCTGCCTCCCCTGACATGAATCTTGCCCCTCCCCTTTATTTTTGATGATCCAATATTCATTTAAAACTAGTGTACATTATGTTTGCTAATGACATGATAAGTTATGACAACTTTTGTTTCCATTTTTTTTTAATTTACATAATATGTCACATAATATCCAATTATATTTCTTAACTGTGTGTGTACATATATTACAAAATCCTAACTTATTTATAAATGTTCGAATATGTTAACTCAAATGTGTGCAATGTTTTCTGATAACTTTTAGACACCGAAAAGTCGAAAATTCGTAAAACGACTTTCGGTCCCATTTTCTAAATTTCTTTGAACTAATTATTTTTGTAAACAAATTTGAAAACTATTTCACCATCATTAGTTATTATCTAAAAAAGTTTTATTTTGAGTTATAAAACTCATTAATTAATTATTAAAAATATATTTAAATACTCATTTTTAAAGTGATTAAATTCTGGGTTGTTACAAAAGTGTATATATAAAAGTTATAAACATGTACAGCGATATACTATATTAGTAGATCATTTAAATTGGATTTAAATAGGATTAATGCTGATGGGTTTTTGGAAATCTTGAGGGTCCATGTGACACAATCTACGATCAGTCATGCATGTAGAAGGTGGAGAGGATTTTATTGAGATTTAATAAAGAATTAAAGTGAAAAGGTTTTAAGGAAGGAATAGAAAATGTTTCTATCATTCTTTTAAAATAAATCTCTCTTCATTTCTTTCGTTGAATTCATTCTCTCCCAACAAAACATTCCCCCTTCCTCCGATCAAGTAATGACCAAATTTTCATGGTGGTATAGGCCTAAAATTTCCAAAATCAGATGCAAATTAAATCAAAAATTAAATGGTGGTTGTTATCTCTTCATCCTTGTAAGATCAAGAGATTGATTTAATTAAATATAGGAGCTTTGTTCATCATTTATGGTGTAAATCATTAGCTTCATTTTTAGGTTATTCTAATTTTATTTAATTATATACTCATCATTTTTACATGGTTTATATCCTAATTATGTTAGGTCTCTTCTATTTTGTACGTTCATCTTGTAATATAACTCAGATCTCCTTTTTTCCACCGCAATTAATTTATGATCACCCCGTTGGTTTAATTTAGATCTCCCTTTTTTTAAATCTCCATTAACTATATGTTTATTATGATGGAAATATTTCAAATCTTTTATATCATTTAATTGTTTATTCATATCCTTTGTATAGTTAGATCTGAATTATCTTTTTAATGTGCCTAAGTTGTCCGACTACTTTTGTCATTGTTTTGGAATTATTGTTTATAAAAAAATGTGAAACTATTTTATTATGTTATATAAAAATTTATAACATTTGTATACATAAACATAAATAAACTGTATTTGTTGATTATTTAAACTTATCTTGAAAATTGATTTCTTGTGTTATATGGTTAATTTGTGGAAAACAATTATTTTGGTTATTATTATTCATAAAAGCAAAAGTTTCCTTTCGTTATAGAATTCATAAGCGGTCTTTTGTGTAAAGTTATAAACCTTTACACTTGCTCCTAGGTAAAAAGATGGACGTAAAGTTGTTAACATTAAATTTAAACCTATGTGTTACTTGAATCACAATCTTTATATATATATATATATGTATGTATGTATGTATGTTACTTAAAACTTAAAACATAACTTGCAATTATTTAAACACACACACACACATGTGTTTATGTTATTTTAACTTAAATCAAAATGGACTTTTGTGTAAAACTGCAAGATTTATTTTCAAACTTTTCCTCAATCAAAATCAGTGTTATACATATTAATTATTGATTTGAAAATATATAATAAAAGGGAACTTATTTTTAACATGTAAATATGAAAACTTATATATTATTATACGTATACACACACGTACACACACACAAATATAAATATATATATATATATATATATTAAAGTCAAAACTTTGGGCAACAGAGGCATATAGAAAGGGACAAAAGAGTCCGTTGAAGTGTAAATCTCAACTTCTATACACGTTCACACTAAGCATATGTAACGACGCGGAATTTTATCAATTTGATTTGGGAATATTTAATTTATTTTAAACATTCAATAAATTGTTTTAATAATTAAATAACCTTCCTTTAATTTATATCTAGTGGTAGAAAATTTATTTTTGAATTCTGTTTACATAAATAGGCAATTCGACGGAAAATTGAAAATATGACCGAAACACGCTTTTCGAATTTTCAGTTTTTTATCAAGCAACAAATTATAGAAGTTGTAATACACTTGTATAAACTTTAAAACAACACTTAAATGTTTAAAAAAAAAAATTTTGAAATGCGTGGATAAAATAAGAGTAATAAGGATTTATAAATATAAATATATTTACATTTCAAATGAAAAGATGGATTTGAAAAGAAAAGATTCCTTAGGTTTGTAGATTTACAAAGGTACAAGGATTACTCTATTAACCAACATGATTTCGAATGCTTGACTTTTAGGTGGCTTGAGATTTGATGGAGGGGTTGAAAATTATGAATCAAAGGGCATTTTGGTCCAAGGGCATTTCTATTTTACTTTTATTTTATTTTATTTTTATTTAACCTTATATATGTATACATTCTTATCATTTTTATTCATCTTCATACTTTTAGATATCATCTTTTTTTTCACTTTCTCTAACTTTTTATAAATTTTGAAAAATCCCATCTTTTAGCTTAAAAACATATTTACTTTATTTAAAGATCAAAAATTGAAGCTTGGGTTTGGGTTTCAACAAATTGGGGAAGGTGAGAAATTCAATATTTGTTTGATATAGTGTGATGAAAAGTATAAATATTGTGAATGGTTAGTAACTTGATTTTTGATATGAAATCATGGTTTAAGTAAATTATTTAAAAATCAACTTATGTGAATATTGTTTGAAATATGGAAATAGGATTGCTGTAAATATCATACATTGAGATATGATACAGGGATTCACATTTCTCTCTTCTATTTTCTGCTTGTTCTCTGTTTTTCAAAAAATATCATCTCCATATCAACATTCAAAAATCCATATCACTTATTCCGTACAAATCTAGTTAAAAGTGTTCAGCTGATAGGTTGTTCGTCTTAGTGTCAGCTATTTATAACCAAGTGTCATTTCGTCGAGTATAGTGGCTGTAGTGTGTCAAAATTAGTAAATGATCGAACATTGTTAGTTTTTCGTCGAGCTCAGATCGATGAACAGAGGGTATAGTCATATTCGTATCAGCGGGTCATGTGATTTTAGGTGGTCGAAAATGGTTGGGGTTGAGAGGTGAACTGTTTTGGTCTAAAGTTTAATTTCTGGCGAGGTGAAGGGTAGGGAGGCGACAATGGGTTTTGGAGTAACCTTGGGTCAAAGCAGAGGTGCAGTGGTGGTCGCATGGACGATGGTGGTCAGAGTTAATGGGACGAGCTCCAGTTAGGGTTTTATGCTTGTTTTGGGTTTAACTTTTTGGGCTCAGGCGGCGGTGAAGGTGGGTCGAGTTGGAGAAGGTGGTGGCTGGAGGTGATAGAGTATGTGGCGAGTTATTTGACGTTGGTGACGTTGGTCAACGGCGATTGAAGGTAGCGGTGGGAGGTTGGGTTCGCATGCTAACCTGGAGCGCATTTTGATTTTGGAGTTGTAGGGTCGAAATGGGTTTGAGGCCACCAGAGGGGACGACGTGGGTACATATATGTCATGTGAGGCCAGGGGAACTTGCGGGGCTGGTCGGCGCAGCGGTCGGAGGTGGCATGCACGTGCACATGTGCACGTTCATGCATTTGAAATTTTTGCTCCAGTTTTGATTTGTAGGTAGGCTTGAATTTGGGGATTTTAAGTTAGGGAGAAGAAGCTTTTGGTTAGTTTGAGTCTGGTAGTGATAGTTTGGGCCGGGTTGGAGTTTGGGCCTAGGTAGTGAAATTTGCAGAGTTAAATTAATTAAACTTTAATTTAATAAGTTTAAACTTTGAGAAATCATAATGCACCTAAACAAAGTCCGTTTGACCCGCGGATTTCGACTTTAGTTTCATGTTAACTAGTAGCTCACATTTGTACAAAATGTTTGACAGATTTGTTAAAGTGAAAAATATTGATAGAAAATAATTACGTAGTTAGTTAATTATGTTTTATCACCGATATTCTGTTAGCAAAATAAAACACCATTCTGCTATATTTAAATTGGATAGATTATATCGGACATCTATTTAGCAGAATAAATCCCCATCCAACTATTTTATTAATATGGACATTTATTTTCATGTCAATTGTCTTAGATGGATGATGTGTTTTCTGTTGATTAATAATTATAAGTTTATTTATGTATATGTTGGCTTACGTAAATATCAGTGATATGACATGGAAAGCATCGCCCTTGACTCGAGTGATAATTGCTTTACTTTAAAATTGTATGCTTTGCTATGATTGCTATGTTGCTTCTGCTTAGTGTGAGTCTGGTGGCTATCACTGTAGAAAGAGGTGGAGTGGGAGGGTTGGATTCCTATTCCTTTTTCCTTTATGCTCTTTTGGTATGTTGTTATTTAATTTACCGCTCACTAAGACTGTTGTCTGACTCAAGGCTTTATGTTTTAACTCTTATTGCCTTGGGCTGTTCGTCCATTTTGGGACGGGCAGACTAGGTAGCAGGTGATAGGTGCTGTTCTTGCTTTCCACGGTGCTGATGTCAAAGACGAGCTGGAGGATTGCATATTATCTTCTTACTATATGTACTGGATGTTCCGCTGCTTGTATATTCTCTGAGTGTTATGTAGTGAGGCTTGATGTATTGACTGTTCAGATGTTTGTATTCAACTATTATGAAGTTTTATTGATGAGATTCTATTCTCTGAAGCTTCACTATATATATTCTATTGTATTTTGTCCATGCGCTGTGAGTAATACGATAGATTCTGTTGTTTAAATTTACCCTGGCAATCGTCCATTGTCGCCTGGCACACTTTACAGCGCACTATCTCTAGGTTCGGTGCAGGGGTCATGGGCGGTCCTCACATTTGGTATCGGAGCCAGGTTAATCGATTTTACCCAACGCTCGCTGACGTAACTACGTATGAGAGACGTAATTGTATTTTGATGGATGATTACTATATATAATATAGTAGCTTAGAATGATTTGAGTCCTTTATGCAGTTGTTTCTCAAGGTGTATTAATCATTCCTTTTTATTGATATTAAGGATGAGTCGAAGAGGGAGACCAGCTGCTAGGGAAGGCCGTGCTACTGAAGGGGCTGCTGATTATGCTGCTATGTTCGAAGCTATGATGACTTCGATCATGAGAAGGATGCCAGCTCCGGGGCCATCGATGGATGTTGGAGTTCAAGTTCAAAATCCAAAGCCGGTGGAATTTGCTAAGTTGTGTAAGGATTATTCTGCTCTTAGAGGAAAGGTTTTCTTAGGAATAGAGTCAACCATTGAAGTCCAGAGGTGGATAGATGCTTGTAGAAGGATCTTTAGTGATTTGGGAATTGAGGATGCGACTAAGAGGAAGTTAGCATCAAGACAGCTTCAAGGGAGAGCTTCTGATTGGTGTAACTCTATCACCATTGATACTCCAGAGGAAGAAATTACTTGGGAGCAATTCCAAGCCAGATTTGAAGCTAAGTTCATTTCTACAGCCCAGAAGTCTGTTCTGTTCAAGAAGTTTGTGGAGCTCAAGCAAGGTGGAAGACCAGTTCTTGAGTATGTTTCTGAGTTTGAAGCTTTGTCCAAGTATGCTCGGTCGTATATTGAATCTTCGTATCAGAAGAATGAGAAGTTTGTGACAGGCTTGGACAGTTATCTTGGGAGGCAGTTGGTGGATCATTTGGACGATTCATTTGAGAAGCTTGTGGAGAAAGCTCTCAGGCATGAGAGTCTGTTTCCTAAGGAAGGATCTGTTGTTGCTGTGACCAGGGGAGAGTCTAAACCACAGCAGGGTGGAAACAAGAAGAGGAAGCAGTAGCAGCAAAAGGGTAAGGATGGCCAAAAGAAGCCGAAGGGCGAAGTGACTTGCTTCAACTGTCAACAGAAGGGCCATTTCTCCAGGGATTGCAAGAATCCGAAGGTGCCGGTGAAGTGCCACAACTGTGACAAGCTGGGGCATGTTAAGAGGAATTGTCCAGAGCCGCGGAAGGACAAGCAGATTGTGCAAGCTTATGCTTTGGGGGCTGTTCCATCGTCTTCGAAAGCTCCTACCGCTGAAGAGAAAGGAAAGAGTGTGGTAGTTCAAGGTACTCTTTTCCTATGTGGTGTTCCAGTGACAGTGTTATTTGATACTGGGGCATCGCATTCGTTTTTTTGTAATGAACTTGTAGGCCGGTTGGGTTTAGAACCGGATATTGTTGATAGGCCATTGGTTGTGACTAATCCAGTTGGGGGTTCGTCTTGTTTGTGTATGCTATGCCGTGGTCTGATTGTATCGAGTCATGATTGCTCTTTTGTTTGTGATTGTTTTGTTCTGAACTTTGCGGGGTTCGGAATTATTTTGGGTATGGACTGGCTTAGGAAGTATGCGGCAAAGGTTGATTGTGAGAGGTTGGAGGTGACAGTCGAGAATGTGGAGGGGCGAAAGATTGTGATACGATGTAAGCATGAAGAAGGCGTCTTCATGAGCTTCATGTATTCGCTGGTTGTTCCACGGGATGGACTGTCATCATTGCCAATCACTAATGGATTTGAGGATGTCTTTGACGAGGTCAAAGGGTTACCGCCGCATAGAGAGATCGAGTTTCGTATAGATCTAGTTGAAGGAGCCAGACCTGTTGTGATGCCTCTTAGGCAGATGGCGCCTAGGGAACAGCAGGAGTTGAGGGTACAGGTTGATGACCTTTTACAGAAAGGATTCATTCGGCGTAGTGTGTCCGAATGGGGTGCAGCAGTTGTGTTCGCAACCAAAGCAGATGGATCGTTGAGGTTGTGCGTGGATTATCGTGAGCTGAATAAGGTGACTAAGAAGAACAAGTATCCATTGCCGAGAATCGCTAACTTGTTTGATCAGCTTCACGAAGCTAAGGTGTTTTCTCAGATGGATTTGGCTATGGGATTTCACCAGTTGAGAGTGGCTAAGGATAGTGTGCCGAAGACTGCTTTTAGGACACCATCCGGTTTCTTTGAGTGGCTGGTAATGCCGTTTGGATTGACTAATGCGCCAGCATATTTTGTAGATCTTATGAATAGAGTGTTCAGAGATCAGTTGAGCAAGTTCGTGCTAGTGTTGGTGGATGATATTCTGATTTATTCCAGAACTGAAGAAGAGCACAAGATGCACTTGCGTATTGTTTTGGAAATCTTACGGAAACATCAGCTGAAGCTAAGTATTCGAAGTGTCACTTCTGGAAGAGTGAAGTGATGTTCTTAGGCCATGTTATCTCTGGAAATGGAATAGCGGTTGATCCCGCCAAGGTGGCAGCAATCCAGGATTGGGTCAGACCTAAGAATGCATCTGATGTGAGACGTTTTCTTGGATTAGCAGGATATTATCGACGGTTTATCAAAGACTTCTCCAAGGTAGGTGCACCATTAACAGGATTGATGAAAAAGAATCAAGTATTCAGATGGGATGCTAAGTGTGAGCAAGCTTTCGGAATCCTGAAAGAGCGAGTGACAAGCGCTCCTGTTTTGACTATTCCAAGTGGGAATGATGAGATGGTGGTTTACACCGACGCATGTGGTATTGGACTTGGAGCAGTGCTGATGCAAAAGGATAAAGTTGTTGCGTATGCAAGTCGGCAACTGAAGCCGCATGAAAGGAATTATCCGACTCATGATTTGGAGTTAGCGGCGATTGTTTTTGCTCTGAAGATGTGGAGACACTATCTACTGGGAGTTCGATTCGAGTTGTTTACAGATCATAAGTCGTTGAAGTATCTTTTCTACCAAAAGGATTTGAATCTTCGGCAGCAACGATGGCTAGAGTTTTTGGCATCATATGATTTTGGTATAGCCTATACTCCGGGAAAGGGTAACGCAGTGGTAGATGCGTTAAGTCAAAGACATGCAGGATTGGGAGCCATGTTTTCAGAATGGAAGAATCTCGAGTATCTAGCTGGATTTGACTTCAGGCCTAGATGTGAATTGGAACCTGAAATGTTGGCAAACTTATCGATAAGACCTACTCTTGTGGAAAGGATTGGCGAGAGCCAAAAGCGAGACGATAAGCTTGTCAAGATTATCTGTAATTTGGAATCTGGATTGGAACCAGAAAAGGATAAAGGATTCAAGGTCGATCGAGAAGGTTGGCTTCGGAAGCAAGGATGACTAGTTGTTCCCGATATCGATGAATTGAGGAATAAAGTTCTGAGGGAAAGTCATCACTCGAAGCTGACAATTCATCCAGGTGGAAATAAGATGTATCGGGATATGAAGAGAACCTATTACTGGGAAGGTATGAAGAAGGATGTTGGAAATTTTATTTCCAAGTGTATGAACTGCCAGTTGGTAAAAGCCGAACAGAAGAAGCCAAGTGGATTGCTTCAGCCGTTAGAAGTTCCTACATGGAAGTGGGAGCAAGTATCGATGGATTTTATTGATGGGTTACCTAGAACAAGAACGGGGAATGAAGGGATTTGGGTCATTGTAGATCGTTTGACTAAGAGTGCAAGATTCATTCCTGTTCGATCGACTAGGACTGCATCAAAGTTGGCTGAGTTATAATGTAAGTGGATAGTTCGATTCCATGGTATTCCGAAGAGTATAGTGAGCGATCGAGACCCATTGTTCACTAGTGGTTTTTGGAAGAGCTTCCAGGAAGTTTTGGGGATCGAGTTGTGTTTGAGTACAGCTTATCACCCTCAAACAGATGGTCAGACCGAGAGAGTCAACCGAGTTTTGGAAGATCTCCTCAGAGCTTGTGTATTGGATTTCGGAGGATCATGGGAAGATCACCTTCATTTGGTGGAATTTTCGTATAATAACAGTTACCAGTCAAGCATTGGTATGGCACCGTACGAGGCATTGTATGGAAGACCGTGTAACTCTCCGACATGTTGGTTAGAGACAGGAGAAAAGTTGATACTTGGGCCAGAAATGATTCGATAGACTTCGGATTGCATAGAGATCATTCGGCAACGAATGAAGGCAGCCCAAGACCGTCAGAAAAGTTATGCCGATAAGCGTCGTAAGGATTTGGAATTCGACGTAGGTGATAAGGTTTTTGTGAAGATTTCTCCTTTGAAGAATGTTATTCGATCCGGGAAGAAAGGAAAATTGACTCCGAGATTTGTTGGACCATTCCCGATCACCGAGCGAATTGGAAAGCTCGCCTATAGATTGGAGTTACCTGAGAAGATGTCGGGCGTGTACAATGTTTTTCACGTATCATATCTACGGAAGTATGTGCACGACTCGAATATGGTGGTTTCTGCTGATAGCTGTGAAGATTTCGAAGTTGATCCAGTCGATAAGAGACAACGTAAGCCGCTTCGTGTTGTGGAAACCGACACGAAACAGCTTAGGAGGAAGGTAGTTAAGTTGCTCAAGATGCAATGTAGTGATGATGATAACGACTGTACATGGGAGGTGGAAGAGAGGATGAACGCAGCTCATCCTGAACTCTTCAAGGTATGGCCCTAAGGTGTCGTGTCATCTACCGACATTGTAACTTGTTCTAGTTTTAGAATTCTGCATGCTAAGCTAGAATTGGATGCATGGTTTGTTGATTGCTATGGATGGTAGGCATGCAGAATAGTCTTTGATTGCTATGTTTGTTTGGAATTTCGGGGGCGAAATTCCTAAGGGGGAGAGAATGTAACGACCCGTATTTTTACGGATTGAAACATCGTAAAACAGTTGACATTTGGTCGCATTGTTGATAAGTCGTCTAGAGTCTAAGTCTTAGGTCGTATGAGAGTTTAGAGCGACCTAAGGAAGTGGGCGAGTTAAGGGGTAGACGACTTAGTGAAGTGGAGCGACCTAAGTATTGGAACGACCTAAGAAGTTAGGTCGTGTGAGAGTTAGGTCGTATAGGAGATAAGTCATGTGTTGGAGCTTAGGTTGTGAAGGAGGTTAGGTCGTAGACGACTTAAGGAAATAGGCGACTTAAGTTAGTAAGCGACTTAAGAGATTGGGTGAGTTAACGACCTAAGGGATAGGTCGGTTGGCAACTTAAGAGTTAGCGACTTAAGGAGGGTATGTAACAACCCGTATATTTGTACCATTTAAATTGACAATAATCCACACATGTCAACTTAAATAATACAAAACACGAATCATTATGGGATTATAAATACATAAATGTAAATGAGAATCAATACAACATCACAGTCACAGAACAGTCACATAATAATGCAGCGGAAAATACATCGTCATAATAGCAGTTCATGAAGCCACTATATAATATACAACAATGTCTTAACATCAAGTGACTAATACCAAAAATGTCCAACAGACTAGGACATCAATACAGGAATATAAATAGACTGATAAAGATAAATGCTAAGCCTTCAGCATCTTCAACCAACCTTGATCAGCAATCTGGATAGCTTCAGACTGACCCGAGCATATGCAAAAGAAACACTCGAGTCAGGACTCAAAATCTTATACAATTAAATCAAGTGCAAGGTAATAGTTCATAACTTAAAGATGGGTGTAATAACATCTCTAAGGATCCGATAAACTATCTATATATACAATAGAATACGATAGGTAGATAATGTCTAATCAGTAAAGTACGATATTAAAATAGTGTTAAGTCATGGCCCATACCACCCTTAACACATTTTTATTCCCAAGAGCATATACAAGACCGTAGTTTCCCCAAAACCGGAAGTCACCAGAGGGCAATCCATATACTAAGGTACAAATCAAATCGTAGTGGTCGCGAATAGGATAATCAGTATGACAAGGTACATGAGGCGATACCAACTAGGATACTAGTAGTTGCGTGATCCGGACTGATGTTGAGCATAGCAGCTACTATCTCAACACCGCGAAACAACACTCCCAAATCAAGGGGTGCACCCAAATCGAATCACAAAAGTAATAGATATGGTATCGAAGAAGTGTGTCCGCTAGAGGTGGCGAACCTCAATGGCCCGGCGTGGCTCCTGTTTTAGTCATGTCAGGGGTCGTCCAATATCGTTCTCTTTCTTCAGTCAACGCGTTCACCAAACCATCCACTTCATTCTGGATGAACACTTCGCGTGCAATAGTTATTAAAGTGGTTTTCGGTATCGACAGAGAGTATGTCCATATCCGAACCCGGTCTCCTTAATAACTACGTATTTATTACCCAATGGTCGGTTAACTTAACGTTTAAACAAATCAAAGTCTGAAAGTCAAGGTGCAAATTTAACTTCCAAATTTTGACATTTCGCGATTCAATTTATTTCGGATATTTAAAATCACATTTCCAAATGAAATCTGTAGTCCAAACATTTGAATTAACAATATAATTAAGTATTCAAGTTCAATTTAATGACTTACTTATTAAATTTAGTTCAAAATCAATTAATTCAATTTTACCAGTTAACTAAGTTCGAATCGTTAAATCAAATTCTATTTATCTCAATTCATATTTACATTCATCGTTACATTAAATATAATCATAAATTTGATTAAATCAATTTTATTAGATTTAAAATCATTTACCTTTAAATTGTCGCTAAATTCAATCCATAAAACTTTAGTTAGTTTCATATTCCATTTTAAGTCAAAATTTCCTAAATCTAAATTATTATTTATAACAAGTTCAAATATATTTAATTTAAAACTTAGTTTAAATCTGAATCTACCAATCTAATAAATTAAATTATTAAATTCTAAAACTCACTTGTTTTAAATCTTATTTCAATCAAATTTGCCAATTCATTTTTCTTCAATTAAATAGATTTATTAACCCGTTTCAATTTAATCCATTAATTTATTCCAATTAATCCATTAATTTATTTTAATTAAATCCATTAATTTATTTCAATTAAATCCATTAATTTATTTCAATTAAATCCATTTATTTATTTCAATTAAATCCATTTATTTATTTCAATTAAATCCATTTATTTATTTCAATTAAATCCATTAATTTATTTCAATTAAATCCATTAATTTATTTCAATTAAATCCATTAATTTATTTCAATTAACTCCATTAAGTCGTTACTTGATTTCCAAACAAATTATTAAGTTCATTTCTTAATTTCAAATAGATTTCAATTTCAAAATAATTTTTGTTGACCAATCGGGTTTCGTATTTTTAATTGTCTATCCTAGGCCAAGTTATTTAAGTGGGTATTTATCATTTCAACCCGATATCATTCAATATAAAACAAGGCATAGCAAAGGGAACTTGTAGTGTGATAACTGGGATGGTGTCAAAGTAAATAAACAAGCAATAGCAACCATACATAACAAATTTAACAATTTATTCAAATAATCCCGAAATAACCCTATTAACTTACATTTGTTATTATGCAAATTAATACAATTATTCCTAGAATCCTACGGATTAAAGATTATCACATTTATATTTTTACTTGGTGTCCGTTATCAAATTTCTACATCAATCGTACTTATCAATTTTAATGTCACTATTATTTACTCTAATTAACATCGTATTACAGTTCAACATGTTTAAACAATATATGGCGTCAAACTTTTAGAAATTAACAATTTATTTCAACCAAATTTTAACAATCAACAATTTAATATCCAGATTAATATTAACAACAATCATCACTTGATTATCATAGCATAATAGATTGAGTCGTGAATATAAAATATTCACCTTGCGTGGTTGGAGAAGATGGCGCGGCACGAAGAAAATAGACAAAATAGACCTTAATAGGCACGACGCAAAATGAACACAAACCACGACGAGGCAAGATAGATTCAAACAAGCCGGACGAAGACTAGGACTGAGATCCCGGATCCGCTATAACTGTCAAGCAAGCGAAAAATATGAGATACTGTAACCCATGTTTATTTATATACTAAAATATATGTAAAATCGTACTTTACTAATATATATATATAATACGAATCTGCCTTTAAAAGACAAATAGCTTTTATGTTTTCTTTTTTTTCAACTAAATCTGAAGCATATAAACCCAACAAAATTTTGAACTGGACCGGTAAATTAATATATATTAGTAACTTTATATTCAAAAATATTTGTAAAATATCCACACAGAAACCTGTTTGCATAACAACTCTTATAATTATAAAATGAAACATCAGGTACAAAACTTTCTCCTCCACTTTCTAAAACTAAAACTATATATATATATATATTTATATAAAACAACAGTGTAGTGGAAGGTTGGCTGTGGCGGGCGAAGTCGGGCAGTGGGGTGGTCGACGTGGTGTGGTGGCGGGTGCATGGGCTGCAGTGGCGGGCGAAGGCGGGGAGGCGGAGCTGGCTGGGGACGTAGGCGGGCGCGGCAGGCTGGGGCGGAGGCATGTGGGTGGAAGCGGCTGTTGGGGATGGTGACGGGGCGGAGGAGGCTGGTGGCGTGAGGGGTTGCAGGCGGAGTAGGCAGTGGGGCGGAGGCCGGTAGTGGGGTACAGCCGGGTGGCGGAGCGGAGGTGGGGTGGGCTGTAGGTGCGAGTGGGGTTCGGGTGCGGGGCTGGTGGGGTTCAGGTGCGGGGCTGGTGGGGTTCTGGAGGCAGGTGGGTTGGTGGGGTTCGGGTACAGGCTGGACGTGGGACGACAGTGGGTTGCGGTTGGTGGCTGGGGAAGGTGGGCTGCAGGCGGGGGAAGTGGCGGAGTTGGCTGGGCGGAGCGGTGGCTGGTGGAAGGTGTGCTGCAGGCGGGGAAGTGGCGGAGTTGGCTGGGCGGAGCGGTGGCTGGTGGAAGGGAGTGGGCAGAGGGTGGAGCAGTGTAATGCAGAGGTGGGTGCAAGCTGGGGAAGGGCAGAGTGGCAGTGGGTCTTCATTTTTACTTTGTGAAGTTCATAAAAAAAAGAGAAAGTGAAGAGAAGGAGAAGTGAGCTGTAACCTTTTGCCAAATGAAAATTATGAAAGAGGAATGAAGTGTTGGCTCTGCGTGCTGTGAAGTATAAAATAAAGAATAGGGAGGGAGAGAATAGAATTGCAGAAGGT
Organism: Allium fistulosum; assembly: GCA_030737815.1. Classification (NCBI taxonomy): domain Eukaryota; kingdom Viridiplantae; phylum Streptophyta; class Magnoliopsida; order Asparagales; family Amaryllidaceae; genus Allium; species Allium fistulosum. The sequence goes on from CM060903.1 coordinate 1,461,426,212, forward strand.
AGAGGAGACAGCAGCAGTTGTCACGTAGCATTTAATGTTGCAGAAGGCAGAGGTTCAGTGCATAGTAAAACAATGATGGTTTTCACAATGGAGGCTATTGGTGTTCCCAAGGTCAGCTGACTGGCTCCAAAATTTGAAAGCTGAAATGTTGGGTACCGGTTTGCGCTGTGTAACGGACCGGTGTGTGCTCCGTTAACAATTATAATTTGCAATGCCGAACTCCGATTGACACAAACAAATATACCGTTTTGATCAGCACGACGAGGCGGACACAACGGTATGAAGATATTTATGGTTTGACATTGTTTGCGGAGTGGTAAATCTTATTGAACCATTTGCACGAGTGAACATTTTAACTAGCGATTAAAAGCGAAATTTGACGAAACGAAATGCGCCGTCATGATCAGACTATTTTTCTTATGCAACATTGGGAAAATATTTGAGTTCGGACGATAGAAAATTTACACATAAAATTTAAACTAATATGTAAATTTGACGAGCGAAATTTTCTACAATATTTTTCGACGAAATTTGGCGTACACCTATGTCTATCTAGGCGTATTCCAAATGTGAAGTTTGAACGGTAACGGAAATCGTTTGTGAATATTTGGAATTCCTATTACGGGGAATGCAGCAAAACACCGAAGAATAAGATCGACGGAGCTAAAGATATCCGAATTTTGAAAAACGAAAAATGACGCCTTTGTCAGAAAATGATTTAGAATTTTTCTACGTAAAAATATTTAGGTTCGGAAGATAAATTTTTCACGTTTTAAAATGAACTGATGTGCAGTAAAACGCGCACGAAGTTTACTACGGTATTTTCTGACGAAACTTTACCCATATCTACAATCATCTAGGCGCAATTTAGAAACAAAGTTTGGACGTTGATTGAAATCGTATGTAAGTTTCACATTTTTCCTTAGAATAATGGTTCTAAAATTTTTAAATTGGGTTGGAATTTCAGGGTCGTTACATTCTCTCCTACTCAAGACTTTTCGTCCTCGAAAAGGAACAAAGTAAAGAGTGGAAGAACAGATAACAAAGATACAATGGATTCAGAATAGATCATTGAATATAGTAAAGAGTATAGAATGGAATTTACCTTCAACAAACAACTCTGGATTAGAATCCCGGATATTCTCCTCGGTTTCCCAAGTGCAATCACGATCATCGGGACTCCATTGGACCTTGACTAGGCTGACCGACTTCCTTCTAAGTTGCTTGGTATCCCTATCAATAATACGAAGTGGTCTCCTCTCTATGGTCAAATCCGGCTCAATATCGACTTCATCTAACTGAGCAATAGGAATGGTCAAGGATGGATCGTGTACCACTTTCCGAAGATGTGAAACATGGAAGACGTTGTGCACGCCCTCAAATTTCTCCGGTAATGCAACTCTGTAGGCTAGTGTACCAATTCTCTCAGTGATAGTGAATGGTCCAACAAATCTAGGAGCGAGCTTCCCTCTACGACCAAATCGAATAACATTCTTTAAGGGTGATACCTTAAGGAATACCTTATCCCCAACCAGGAATTCTAAATCTCTTCTACGCCTATCAGCATAGCTCTTCTGTCTATCCTGTGCGGTCTTCATCTTCCTTCTGATTTCATTGACCTTCTCGGATGCTTCTATAATCATATCTGGGCCAAGAATTAATCGGTCGCCAGGCTCAATCCAACAAGCTGGCGATTTGCATGGCCGTCCATATAAAGCTTCGAACGGTGCCATATCGATACTTGCCTGAATATAAAGGTGGTTAAATTTCAATTCAAATTTACTTATTCAAATTGAAATTTTGATTTACCTGATAACTATTATTATAAGTGAATTCAACCAAATGGAGATGGTCTTCCCAAGATCCACCGAAGTCAATAATGCAGGCTCGGAGCAGATCCTCTAAAATCTGATTCACCCTTTCAGTTTGGCCATCTGTTTGAGGATGATAAGCTGTGCTCAGATTCAGTTTAGTGCCCAAGATGTCCTGGAATGCCTTCCAGAATTTACTAGTGAATAAAGGGTCTCTATCGCACACAATACTAGATGGAACTCCATGAAGTCTAACAATCTCTCTCATATATATCTCGGCCAAACTCAAAGCAGTACGAGTGGCCTTAACAGGAATAAAGTGAGCAGATTTTGTCAACCTATCAACAATCACCCATATACTCTCGTTACCTTTTCTAGTCCTCGGTAATCCATCAATGAAGTCCATAGAAATCTGATCCCATTTCCAACACGGAATCTCTAGGGGTTGGAGTAATCTTGCAGACTTCTGGTGGTCGGCCTTAACTTGTTGGCAAGTGGTGCATCTACTGACATATATAGAAATATCCCTCTTCATCCCACTCCACCAATATAGACGCTTCATATTTCGGTACATCTTAGTGACGCCCAGATGAAATGAAAGTGATGACTGATGATTTTCTCTAAGCACTTCTTGTCTCAATCCATCGACATTAGGGACGCAAATACGATTGTCAATCCTCAGAACTCCATTACTATCTATCTGTGCTCCCACTTTACTGTCGGTACTTCCAACTCTACCAACAACTAACTCCTTCATGCGATAGAGCAAGGTGTCCTCATATTGTTTGTCCTTGATGCGATCCACAAGAGATGGGGAGATAACAAGCTGAAATAGCATGCCTTCTACAAGATTACAGCATGACAATGCTTTGCTACGGCTCAAAGCATCAGCTACAACATTTGCTTTCCCAGGAGTATAATTGATATCGAGATCGTATGCAGCTAAGAATTCAAGCCATCGAACTTGTCTCTGGTTCAAATCCTTCTGAGAAAAGATATATCTCAAGGACTTATGATCGGTGAATAATTCAAATTTAATTCCCAAAAGATGATGCCTCCACAGTTTCAAAGCAAATACAACTGCAAGAAGCTCTAGATCATGAGTTGCATAGTTTACTTCATGGATCTTCAATTGGCGGCCAGCATAAGCAATAACCTTTCCGCTTTGCATAAGAACAGCGCCTAAACCTTCTCGGCAGGCATCTGTATAGACAGTTAATCCTTCACTTCCATCAATTACCGCAAGAACTGGCGCTGAAGTTAACTTACGCTTCAATTTATTAAAAGCTGATTCGCACTTCTCACTCCAAATAAACTTGACATCCTTTCGGGTTAAGGCAGTGAGTGGGGCAGAAATCCGGGCAAAGTGCTCAATAAATCTACGATAATAACCGGCCAAGCCCAAGAAGCTACGGATATCAGTAGGAGTTTTGGGAGTCTCCCAATCCTGTAGATAAATTTCAAATTAGAAAGGAATAAGAGGAATTGAATAGAAATAACGAATAGGATAGAACTTACATTGATTACGGCGATCTTAGCTGGATCGACCGAAATCCCATTTTCAAAAACTATGTGGCCCAGGAATCTCACTTCGTCTCGCCAGAAGTGGCATTTAGAGAATTTGGCCTTAAGTTGATGATTTCGGAGGGTTTCCAGAACATAAGCAAGGTGTGTCTCGTGCTCCTTCTCGTCTTTGGAGAAAACGAGAATATCATCAATGAAAACAAGAACAAACTTGTTAAGCACATCACGGAAGACTCGATTCATCAAGTCGACGAAATAAGCAGGTGCGTTGGTCAAACCGAATGGCATAACCAACCATTCATAGAATCCGTTCTCCGTACGGAAGGCTGTCTTATGAATACTATCTTCTGCTACTCTGAGTTGGTGGAACCCAGTGGCAAGATCAAGTTGGGAGAAAACTTTAGCTCCATGGATGTAATACCCCAAAATTTTGTGAAAAATCATTTTTGTAAAATGATTTAATTTTTGAAATATTTAGATTTAAATATGGTGAAATTTCTGGAATAAATAGTGTGCAAGTATATGTGTGCACGTGCACACTGAAATGGCACAAGGAAGAACTCCAGATTTCTTGGATTTAAAACAAGAATTAAAAAGGAATACAAACATGATTTTTGGCAACATGGATATTTGATTTCTGGAATTATATGGATCATCTTAGAAAATAAGAAAAGTAAGTTTTACTTTAAATCAGTAAACAAATTTCATTTAAAACCCAGAAAAGAAAATTATGTATATTTGTAAACCTGTATACATATAGGTGCATATGCTTCTGAAATTAAAGAGAAATTAAATAAGCCTAGATAAGATATGTGTACAAATATATATATATATATTTTTAAGTACTGAAAAGTATATATATATAAGCAAGTAAAACTATAACATTAAAATGACATGAAATGTGATACAAGTTAATATGCTTGTATAGGCAAAAATAGCAAAAGGGAATTCTCAGGGATAATTGAAAAATAAAATAGGATAGTCACACTTTTAACATGACTAGGTGAGTGGCCATTTTCTGAAAAGTAAAAGAAAGAAAATGCAGCCTTTAAATTGGTTAATATGGCCGGGGTATTATAAATGAAAAATGCATGATGCTAGCCAGGACAGAAATGGAATTCTGTTTTAACAAAACCCTAGTGGAAAGATGTATATAAATAGGCAGTTTTAGCCAGTAGAATTATTTTACCCCGAGCTGAACAAAAAAAAAAGAGAAGAAAATATTGGAAGGAAGAAGAAAGCACTCACACAAGGGTTTCCTGGATTAATAAGAGGAAATATTTAGGTGAGTAATCTCACTGAGTTCATGGCATTAAGACCTGAGATGAGGCAGCCACTTTTTGCCATTTATATATATATATATATATATATAGTCTGGTTTTGATGTATATGATTTCATCAATGCTTTTTGGATGTCTTATTTTAAATCTGATATGATTTAATATGGATGATTTTGATGATCTTTGATTGGTTGAGACATTTGTCTTTGGATGTGTATCATACTGTTTTATTTATACTCATAAATGTTGAAGTCTAGGATCTTAAAATTATATAGAGAATACTCTCAACTGTTATAGATCTATGGCATGGAAACTTTACAAAAAAAAAATGTTAGGAGCTGCATTATACTTGGTATAAGTGCTGAGGCTTGAAAAGAAAAATGTTAAGGGTGCAATAGAAATTTTCTAAGTGCTGAGCCCTTGATCAAATCAAAAAAAAAAAAGAAACCCACAAGCTAAAATTATGATTGAACCAGATCTTGAATCTGAATCAATCATAAAGGCTTGCAGATCAATATAACATGCCATGCCTCTTTTTTTTTTACAGTTGAAAATATTCTTATATTTTATTAAGATCAAGACATTTTGACCCCATTTAGGAAATAACTGTCTACCTAGTTCTGAGGAGAATTATGCTAGGAAAGATTATGGATGTTTCCATGTTTGCAGTGACATGTTCACTTAACATATTTGATGATAGGATTTAAGACAATACACTAGTAAATAAACTAGGGAAGGGAAGGCCAAGAAAGCTGCTGGAATGCTTGTCATATTTGAAGTATGCAAGTTGGCACATGGTTTGATTAAGCCCTGAGATCTTTGTGCAATGATGTGAATTAGTTCATTGCAATGTGTCCCATTGATTCCTTAATAGCAGATGAGGCAGGGATTTAAATTGAATTATACAACCTGTAAATGAAGAAATAGGAATATGGATATTTCTTAGGTTGAATGGTATGGAACCAAGATGGTTCCAGTGAATGCAATTGTTGCAAATAGATAATTATGTTTGCATGATTATGTATGCAAGTGTAAGAATGATAAATGAATATATCATACCTGAACCAACTTAATTATACTATGTTAAAATAATTAATTTGCTTAAATAACAAGTTAGTACTCTTATATTCTCTATTGCTTAATATCATGAATGTATTGATGTTACTCATACCAGATCATAGATCTGACCCTTGTTTGCTCATGGCATATGGGGTGTCTCATTTTAAAATGAGGCAGCCACTCATGCTCTTTCAGGTAACCCAGGCACTAAGTAAAAATGAAGTTATGGCTATTATGGAGGAGTGAATGAACATGCTAGCTAGTTTCAATAAGAGCTTAAATTGATTATATCTGCGTGTATTCAGGAAAAATTTTATGTTTCTAAGATTTCCAGTCATGTATTAAATATTTTATGGTTAGTGATCATGTTGCCCTTATGTTCTGAAAAGTGCCAGACTAAATTTATTGTTCTGTTGAAATTGTTGTGTGTTAAGGTTTGATTTGTTTTTGAAGTAGAGTCTGAAACATAAACAAGAAAAAAAATATATGCTCAAGTATCAGCTATATAAAAATCTGGTAAGAAATATACAATTATGTGAGCAACTGTTTTGCATAATTTATATATGTATTAGCTAATCTTGAGACATAACAGAGCACTGAGTTTTAGAATAAAATCTGGATTTAGCAAGAAGTAAACTTAAAAGGATTCTATTTTCTTTTTACTGAAATGCTTTGTAAATAAGTTTGAATTCATTTCTGAATTGTATTGAGAGAAGTAAAATGTTTTTAAAAGCTTCAGACAGAATGCAATGAATGGTATCTCCATTGCTTTGAACTAGTGTGTAGTAGATACAGGATTCATGTGTTAACCAGCTTCAAATAAATGAAGTATTGGTTGATCATGATAGTTTGTATTCTGAAAATAAAAATGCATTTCAAAGCTTAGTACATTTAGCACTTGTTTCACCCAGTTTTCTGGTAAATGAGCAAAGATATTGACATGTACATGTATATCTGTATACATGTTGATATATGGGCAAAAATATAAACATAAATTCCTAGAACAGTTGCAAGAATGGATTTCGAAAATAATAAGCAAGAACTATTGTTTTGTATGATAGATTATAGGAAAAAAAAAATTAAACATATATGTGTAGATAGATATCAGATTTCAAACCATACAGAAGAAAAAAAAACAAAAATTTTGTTTGAACCGACCAGCATAGCACTCGAACTCGTGACCTTTCATGTATAAGTTAGGCACGTTTCCATTACGCCTAGATGTTGCTTGTGTTCACTTAGGATCCACTTTCTTTTAACCTGAGTTTGATACTATCTAGACTTTAACACAATCATCTATATTAAAAGCTTGTTTACCACTGATTATTACTTGATCATTTCTTAATTATAATGACAGACTAAAATACATGTTTCCAGTGGATTCTATGGTCAAAAATCAATTAATCTGAATTGCTAAAATCTAAACCAAACAGAATGTTCTTGTACAAAAAAAATAAAGTATATACTCTGAATTTAAACAAGAGGAACACATATATCTTCATATGTATGTGTTTGTTATTAGTTATACACTGATATATTTATATTGGTAAGTTATTTTGATCCTGGATATATTTTGTTTATTGGAGAAAGAAAATGACCCTGGGAAATAATATTTGTAATGAATGATATATTTATATATCATCTCAAAAAAAAAAATCCTTATGAAATTAGGGTGAAAATGGGAGGGTCTTTTCAGTTGGTATCAGAGCACTTGGTTGCATTGATTGTTAAGTATTATAGAAATGTATTATGTCTGTTTGTTTTGGATGAAATAATTTAGATAAGAAATTGGAAATTATAGAAGTACTCATAATATACTAATACCATTTACCCAGAATTTAGTTAGCAGACCATGGTAGGAAGAGGATCTCATCACAATGCAGGACCCAGTGCACCTCAAATGCTTGATATGCAAGAATTTGTGAGGGTTTTAAGAGATGGAATTGGGCATAGGCCTGAGAACCCACATGAAGAGCTTTCAAAACTACTGAAGACTTATTCCAATTTGGGAGGTAGGAGTTTTGAAGGAACTGAGAGTGTGATGGAAATTCAAGCATGGTTGAGAACACTTGATAGGATTTTCAATGACATGCAGTTGGATGACCAAAGGAAGAGGCAAGTAGCTTCAAGACAACTGAAAGGGGTAGCTTTAAGCTGGTGGGAGGTGATCATAGCTGGAAGAAATGAAAATGAAATTACTTGGAATCAGTTCAAGGAGATGTTGGAGGCAAGATTTGTACCAGCATCAGCCAAGACCATTTTGCTTGAAGAATTTATCAAACTTAGGCAGGGAACTTTGAATGTCACTGAATACACTCAAAAGTTTGAGGGGCTATCTAATTATGGAGCAATGCTAGTGGCAGATGAAGCATCCAAAAATGATAGGTATATAAAAGGACTGAACCCAGGACTTAGCAGAGCTATGCTACCATATGCAGATAGAACATTTGATCAAGTAATGGATCTGGCCTTGAAACTGGAACAACATGACAAAGAAAGAGAGAAATATAGGAATTTTAAGAGCAACAACAAGAAGGATAAGGGAAGATATCACCCTTATGATAAAAAGAAGGAGGAGGCAGACAACAGGAAGAGTAAAGATACAAAAGCCAATGATACTAAGAAGAAATTGGTTTGCCATCATTGTGGAAAAGAAGGACACATCAAACCAAGGTGCCCAGAGTTAAAAGGAGGAGCCTTCAAATGCTACCTATGTGGGAAAGAGGGGCATATGAAGAGGAACTGTCCTGAGAATAAACAGCAAGGGAAATTGGCAACTTTGGAAGGAAAAGGCAAATCTGCAGTAAAAATTGATGCTGAAAATCATGGCCAAGTGGAAGGTACATTACTCATTTGTTCCATACCCATACCAGTAGTATATGATACTGGAGCAACACACTCTTTGATTTCCTATGAAGTAGTTAAAGTATTAAAATTAAACTGCATATTGGCTGAAACCCCATTGCTTGTACAAAGTCCCCTAGGGAGTTTGTAACGACCCGTAGATTTCAATAATTAAAAATAGTTAATTTAGTAAGATTTTATGATTTAATGTTGGAAGAATTTAAAATTTGTAATTTATTTATTGATAATAACTAGGATGAATTGCAACAATAGTTATCTGAGTTAATTATTAATGAGTTGAATGAAATTCCAATCACGTAAAATGACTTAAATATTATAACTTGATTATAAAGGGAATATAAGAAAACAAATATAAATATTGGGTTAACTAATGAAATAAGATATAGTCAATGGTAATGGAATCTAATTGGTATTGTATAGGAAATTGTGACACTTGTAGTAAATAATAAACTTAAGTGTGATTAAAAGTAAATGGTGATAATTATTATAAGTTACTTGTTTATTTGTCAGTCGAATCGAACTTAGAAACCAATTGTAAATGAAATGAAATTTTATATATTAACTGGGTTTACAATCAATAACTGAAGTTGAATAATAAATGTTGGATGCACTGGATGTGAATAAGGTAATTGACTAATAACGGAAATTTATTTAAAAATCCAATATTGAAATATAAATGCTACTTATTGAATGAGTTTACGATCAATGGTTGGACTGAATAATAATGTTGAATTTAATGGATGTAAATAAAGTAATTGATTAGTAATGAGAATTCATTTAAAATCTAATATTGGAATTTGTTGAATATGGATCAATTAAATTGTTTAAATTTGATATTGGAAATAAATTGAATAATTAAATAGATTGAATAACGGGAATTGAATAACTGTATAACGGGAATAATTGTTCCATAATTTGAATTCGTTTTAAAGTTAAATTTTATAAGTTCATTTTCAATTATTTCAAGATAATGAATTTCAGATAATCAAAATTGTTAAAAATTTGAATTTGCAAATATTTGAATAATTGAATTTTGAATATAATATGATTGAAGATGATATCGAAAATTTATATAAAATTTTATTTAAACAACAATGAATTTGTTAACATTTAAAATTGGATTCGTAAGAAATTCTGAAAATTTTGAAAAGTCGTCGATTTAATCGACGAGTAAAAATAGCCTTCCGAGGCACAGTCTCGGAATTCGACGAAACCAGTTCCATTGGATCCGTAATAGTTTATTATTATCGGATTTCAAATTTCGTAGCAATCGGAGTTGCCATTTGACTGTGGCAGCTGAAAACGCTTAGAAATTCTTTTAATCGGTTTAATTTAAAATCGATCGTTTATTTCTATAACTCACCCAGACGATCGAATTAGCCTCCGAAACACGTTCCATTGTGTTCGGAATGCGGGTAAAACCTTACGAACGCCTGTCGGCACATCTAATTTGGAGTTCGTTCGAAAATCATGTTATTTGTGGATAATAATATTATAATAATGTGTACATACGTATATAAATACGTTTACGCATCGAAACCCTAATCGTTTATCTCGTGGCCGCCTGAGATGATTTCGATGGCCGATAGCTCACCTCTTTCTCCCTAAATTTCTGATCCATCCATCAACTATTAGAGAAATCCTCCAACTGCAATCTTGTAGAGCTCGTCAAGATCTTCAAGATCAACGGCTGTGATCTGAATTGAAGCTTTGTAGTGGCCAGGAATTGGCGATGAAGAGCGGCGTTCGAGCGTGAATTTCGTGGCCAGGGGGCAGCCGAGTTCTGTGGGATCGTCGTCGATAGGGGAGTTCGTGATGGTCTTTCGAGTGGCGTCTTCTGATGGGGTTCTAGGGGTCGTGGTGGTCGCAGAAATGGAGGAGACGAGCGGCGTTGTGGGTTCTTGCGTTCGAATGTTGCCTGTAACCTGCGAATGGGAAGAAGATGCTTTCTTCGGTCGTGATTGGCTATTGCAAATTAACGGCCAGATCTGATTCTGGTAAAAAAAAAAAAAAAAAAAACAAAACAAAACAAAAGAAAATTTGTGTTTAAATTGTATTCAATCTTTGAAAACTCATAACTCCTTCGTACGTTATCAGAATCGGACGAATCTTTTTGCGTTGGAATCGTGCTGACGAGCTCTACGTCATGGAATTGATTTGGAGATATTTGGAGCTAACAAAAATTTCAGGTTAAATCGAACGTCGTTCGATTTGATTTGAAATTGAAACTCAAGGTGAGTGTTTTATAACGCTCACACCGTACTAAAATATCTTGATGCTTGTTAAATTTAATATTGTGAAGTGATATGATTTTTATTTGTCGTTGTTGATAAAATTTTAACTGTCATCTAGATTGTCATCGAATTTAATGTTAGAAATTGAAATCGACAGTCAGATTAGAATTGAAATTTAATCGCAATTAAATTACTGAACATTTATAACTATGAAATTTCCGTGATTTATATTGTCTGTTTGGATGATTGGTTGCGATGGATGCTATTGATTGATGTTTGAAATGTTTGGATGTATATTTGGTTGTCGATATCCTGTCATCACCCTTTTTATAAATTACAACTGCAGATTGATTCATTTTGAATAAAATTGAGAAATAGGTTGAAATGATATATACCTATGACACTATAATTCGAATTGAAATGATATATATTTATTCCTGAAATTTAATTGAAATAACTGATCACTTGGCCATAGGGTAGAAAATTATATACGGGCACCGGATTGGTTAAATTAAATAATTTTTAAAAATCTATGATTTGGAATTATTTTAAATGGTCTGATTTAAAGGAATTTAAAATCAAATTTTATAGAAATTGAATTCATCGCGAATTTGATGTTGAGATGTTGAAATAAAATTTTGTTAAACAAATTGGTTAATAATTGAAGTTAAGACTTTGGAATTAAAATTGTGATATGATTGAATTTTCGTAAATTGATTTGATTTTTAAAAGGATTCAATTTTTATTCGAACTTTGAATATTATTAAGTAAAAGTGTGATAAAGACAACATTTTGAAATTTGAGAAAATTGGATTTTTGATAGAATTGAATTAATTTGAAATCGAAATTGATTGAACTGAAATTGAGATTTGAATCGACTGAATGGAATTTGAATTTGATTCAGAATTGGTAAGTTGGAGATTAAAATGGTTGACTTTGAAGCTACTTCAAATTTGGTTTTTGAAGTTATTCTGCTATATAAACTATTTTAAATACTTAAACTATTTTATACTAAACTATTTTTAACCTATATTAATTATATTAAGTTATTTTAACTTATTTAAACATATTAACTTATTTTAATCTATTTTAAATCTACTTAATTTAATTTAATTTTATTTTAAAATAATTAACCTATTTAATTTATTTTTAATTATATTTAATCTATTTTTTTTTTAAAAGCTACTTAACCTATTTAATTATATTAAATCTATTTTAAATCTATTTAACTATATTAAATCAATTTAAAACTATTTTGAAATCTATCTTTAATATTTAGAGTATTTTAACTATTTTCAATTATTTAAGCTACTTTAAACTATTCAAAACTATTTTTCCAAAATTTCCAACTTGTCAATAAGGTGAAATGTTTATATTTAAATCTTGGATTTAAATACGAAGTGGGTTAAATAAAGTTACAACCTAAATTGAAATGTAACGATTTTTGAAATTTAAATGAGATATTGGGTGAAATGATTTTTGAAATGAAATCGTATAATTTGCGTAAATACGATGATTTTGAAATGGATTTGATTTTGAAGTGAACTTGATATTTTGATATCAATTATGAAGTGATTTTTGAAAATGTAAAAGAACCATCCGGTGTGTAATAAGCGTTCGGTTGTTAAAGAGACCGGGATCGGATATGGGCATACTCTCTGTCGATACCGAAAACCACTTTAACAACTGTGTACGTGGTGGAGATTCCAGAAATGAAGTAGGATGGTTTGGCGACGATTCTATATGGTATGACGTGACCCTGACTCTCGTGAGTCAGCTTAGATGTGACTAAAATCAGGAGCTATACCGGGCTAATGTGAGGTCATTCCTCTTATCGGGCATATTTCTTCGATACCATTATATTGCTTTTGTGATTCGATTTGGTGGCCACCCCTCGATTGTTTGGGAGTGTGTCCGAGGTGGGCGGTAGTAGCTGCTATGCGTCACCACCAGTCCGGGAGTGCAATTGGTATATCTACCCTGGCATTTCCTCGTGTGCCGTGTTCACATGCCCTAGCGTGCCTTCTACGATTTTGTTTTGTACCATACCTATGGAGTGCCCTCTGCGTAAACCTCTCGGAGGAGCGTACGGTACTGTATAGACTATGGGAATATATAAAATGTGTTAAGGGGGATATGGGTAACGCCTTAACGCTATTTTAATACTTTTACTTTACTGTAGACATATTATAATAGCGTATTGTACTACATAATAGATAGTTTAACGGATCCTTAAGAGATGGAAAATCCCGTAACATCTTTTGAGTTATTGCACGCACGTCGACACTGGATAAGAGATGTCAAACCCCGTAAACATCTCTGACGCCGTTACACTCATATTTATTTACGATTGATTTAACTTACATGAGGATATTTTAGTCCTGACTCGAGTGTTTTGTTCTTTCATTACGCTCGGGTCAGTCCTGAGTTTTTTCAGCTTATTGAAGATCTATTCTGGAGGACGAAGACGAGGATTTGGTATACTATTACTATTATTATCCTTACATCATGCTGTCTGCTGCATTATTTTATTTGTTCTGTTGTATATGTATAACTCTGATAAATGTTGTATAAATGATAATCAAAAGTATATTAAACAGCTTCATGAACTGTTTATTTGATTATTATATTTTATCTTTCCGCTGCGAGATTCTGTGATTGTTTCTTGTTTCTTTTCTCTTCTTTTCTTATTCACCCCATTAACAATCCTCCCTTTTGAATGGTTTGAGTTGACAAGAGTGTTTTGATTGTCGATTTAAACTGTCCAAAAAGGTGGGTCGTTACAGTTGGTATCAGAGCTTTGGTTTAGCGATAACCTTAGCTTTGTGGGGTCAGACTCTTTATAAATAGGGTAGTAATACCCTATGATGAGTCGCTGAGTGTATATGTATGAGAGAGCGTATTTGTTAGTGATATAAAATTGTTTTATATTGTGTTGGTTGATTTGTTGAGTGGCATATGGATTCTGGTCAATACGAGTAATTAACGTCATTGATAGGGATCTCTAAACACTTGAACAGAACAATTCGACATAGTATTGTTTTGAAATTGGGTAAATGAAATAATTTTGCCCCAAATTATATTTTGTATATAAAGAAATAATTTTTAGAAATTATTATGATTCATCCAGTTTGTTTGGTTGTTAGAAATGATAATATGGATGGTTATCATAAATTGGATATTGTGTTCTAATAAATAAGGTTTATTACAAAATAAACAATGATAAAACAACTTGTGGAATGTTTTAAGGAGGTAAAAAAAAAATTTGTAAGAATAAATTATAAATGTGACCTATAAATTAAATTGAATCTAGATTGAGAAATATTGAATTTAAGACCCGGGGATTTTGAAAATGGTTTTTCAAAACTTTGAAGAAAAATATGTAGTGATATTAGTTGGAAAATGTTTATGGGAAATAATTTTGAAAGGATTTTTAAGAAGGAATGAATTCAGTTCTCCTCTCTTATGTCGCTGGAAAATAATTTCGGTGATGACTGCGCAGCATCATCGACGTTCATTCTCGAGTCTCAAAGTGGAGGAGACTTCTGCGAAGCTTTACTTTGCTTCGAAACTGTTTTGAAAAGAAATGCAGTTTGGTTTAAACTCCAAAGGCATGATTTGATATATATAAGATATAAATGTATATATTTATTTAAAATGATTTGAAATGAACCGGGCATTTAAATTTTCAAGTTCTGTTAATTGATATTTTTCAAATTCTTTGAATGAAAAATGAATAATCAGAACTTATATAATAAGAGGATAAAAACTCTAAGCTAAATGTTTTGAAAAACTTTAGGATTAAGAAGTTGTAACTCTTAAAATTGAAAGGTAAAGAAAATTTAAACTAGTTAAAATTGTGAACATTCTAATTAAGTAAAATAAATCCTATAAATTTGTATAGTATCAAATTGCATCCTAATAACATATAATAGGACTTACCAAATGTTTAGAAGTTAAAAGAATGATTTGGATATGTAATGGGATATATACAAGCAAGCAAAACTTAAAAGTAATTAAAATGTGTATAAATGGAAATTTGGTTGGGATAAGGAAAATGTTATATACTTAAGTAAAATGTGAAATGATGAATGGCTAAATGGAATAAGTAAGTGAACTTAAGAAAACAGACAAATGAATCGAAATAATATCCTTGTAAATTTATTATAGAATTGAATATAAATTTGCAAAGAAATTGTGAAATTTAAATTTGTAGCTTTTGAGATAATTATAAACTTAGATGAAGTCCAACTTCTTATATATGACATTTATAGAATAATTATAAACTAAGTGATGATTAATACAATGTTCCACCAATAAATTTGTTATTAACTGAAATTATGAAAATGAAGTAAAAATTTACGAATGAATTTGATATAGCTAAGAATCAATTGAAGAATGAAATTGAATTTAATTAAATTACATGGAATGGTTAAAATGAACTTAACTAAGCAAATTGTATGAAATGATGGATAAGAAATAATAGTATAAAAGAACATGCTATGTAAAGAAATGGACATGCTAAATAATTAAGGAATGAATAATGCATTGTGTATAATTAATTGTAAACGAAATGATGGTAAGTAAATTAATTGAATATAGATGAATTGTATAGAAATCTATTAAAGGTTAATAGTAAGTTGTACGTATACTATTTTATTCGCATAACAATTTGATCAGAATTCGAGCACAGAATTTCGAGATGATTTATATCGATCCAAGTTAGGATTTTTCACTCGATTCTCGACGGCGAACCCTGGATATGGATTTTTGATTTGATTCTGGAATTCTCTATCATAGTATATGGCTATGCAAGGAGAATAACAGTTTCCGATCAAGGAACCAAATCTGAGTCCGCACTAGAGAGTCGTGTGAACGATACGGGTTTGGAAGTGAAATTTTGTGATCAAATGAGCGATCAGACTTGATATTGCGTACGGATGATATATGTACTTCGTACAGGTTTAGGTGAAGCTAATATTGAAAATTGATAATGCAAATTATAAATTGTTTTAAAATTATATGATTTGATATCATTGATAAATAAGATGCAGGTATTTAAAATCAAGAAATTTGGATTGCCCGACAAAAAGGTACGTGTTTATTTTGTCATTGGATTTGATGGTTTTTGGATGGAGCCACTTGGCTTTTGTTTTCTTTTATTGGTTTGGGGCCTGTAGAGGCGTTTTGTAGCTGTACCGATCGAGCCGCGCAAAGGAGACGCTGCCGAAATTTTTCGTAAATTCGGGTGTTAGAAAATTTTTCAAGTTTTAAAATTTTATAACTCATTTGGATAACCAACTTGGAAATTTCGTAAGCCAATCGGAGTAGCGTAGTGGAAGTGTAGTAACGTCTTTATAAATAAAATTTCATTGTTTTATAAGTTGATAATTTTGAATAAAATGTATCGAATGCTGAAATCTTTACTTAGTTCCTTTTCCCTTCTTTTTCCTTTTCGAGGACGAAAAGTTTTGAGTAGGGGAGAGTGTAACGACCCGTAGATTTCAATAATTAAAAATAGTTAATTTAGTAAGATTTTATGATTTAATGTTGGAAGAATTTAAAATTTGTAATTTATTTATTGATAATAACTAGGATGAATTGCAACAATAGTTATCTGAGTTAATTATTAATGAGTTGAATGAAATTCCAATCACGTAAAATGACTTAAATATTATAACTTGATTATAAAGGGAATATAAGAAAACAAATATAAATATTGGGTTAACTAATGAAATAAGATATAGTCAATGGTAATGGAATCTAATTGGTATTGTATAGGAAATTGTGACACTTGTAGTAAATAATAAACTTAAGTGTGATTAAAAGTAAATGGTGATAATTATTATAAGTTACTTGTTTATTTGTCAGTCGAATCGAACTTAGAAACCAATTGTAAATGAAATGAAATTTTATATATTAACTGGGTTTACAATCAATAACTGAAGTTGAATAATAAATGTTGGATGCACTGGATGTGAATAAGGTAATTGACTAATAACGGAAATTTATTTAAAAATCCAATATTGAAATATAAATGCTACTTATTGAATGAGTTTACGATCAATGGTTGGACTGAATAATAATGTTGAATTTAATGGATGTAAATAAAGTAATTGATTAGTAATGAGAATTCATTTAAAGTCTAATATTGGAATTTGTTGAATATGGATCAATTAAATTGTTTAAATTTGATATTGGAAATAAATTGAATAATTAAATAGATTGAATAACGGGAATTGAATAACTGTATAACGGGAATAATTGTTCCATAATTTGAATTCGTTTTAAAGTTAAATTTTATAAGTTCATTTTCAATTATTTCAAGATAATGAATTTCAGATAATCAAAATTGTTAAAAATTTAAATTTGCAAATATTTGAATAATTGAATTTTGAATATAATATGATTGAAGATGATATCGAAAATTTATATAAAATTTTATTTAAACAACAATGAATTTGTTAACATTTAAAATTGGATTCGTAAGAAATTCTGAAAATTTTGAAAAGTCGTCGATTTAATCGACGAGTAAAAATAGCCTTCCGAGGCACAGTCTCGGAATTCGACGAAACCAGTTCCATTGGATCCGTAATAGTTTATTATTATCGGATTTCAAATTTCGTAGCAATCGGAGTTGCCATTTGACTGTGGCAGCTGAAAACGCTTAGAAATTCTTTTAATCGGTTTAATTTAAAATCGATCGTTTATTTCTATAACTCACCCAGACGATCGAATTAGCCTCCGAAACACGTTCCATTGTGTTCGGAATGCGGGTAAAACCTTACGAACGCCTGTCGGCACGTCTAATTTGGAGTTCGTTCGAAAATCATGTTATTTGTGGATAATAATATTATAATAATGTGTACATACGTATATAAATACGTTTACGCATCGAAACCCTAATCGTTTATCTCGTGGCCGCCTGAGATGATTTCGATGGCCGATAGCTCACCTCTTTCTCCCTAAATTTCTGATCCATCCATCAACTATTAGAGAAATCCTCCAACTGCAATCTTGTAGAGCTCGTCAAGATCTTCAAGATCAACGGCTGTGATCTGAATTGAAGCTTTGTAGTGGCCAGGAATTGGCGATGAAGAGCGGCGTTCGAGCGTGAATTTCGTGGCCAGGGGGCAGCCGAGTTCTGTGGGATCGTCGTCGATAGGGGAGTTCGTGATGGTCTTTCGAGTGGCGTCTTCTGATGGGGTTCTAGGGGTCGTGGTGGTCGCAGAAATGGAGGAGACGAGCGGCGTTGTGGGTTCTTGCGTTCGAATGTTGCCTGTAACCTGCGAATGGGAAGAAGATGCTTTCTTCGGTCGTGATTGGCTATTGCAAATTAACGGCCAGATCTGATTCTGGTAAAAAAAAAAAAAAAAACAAAACAAAACAAAAGAAAATTTGTGTTTAAATTGTATTCAATCTTTGAAAACTCATAACTCCTTCGTACGTTATCAGAATCGGACGAATCTTTTTGCGTTGGAATCGTGCTGACGAGCTCTACGTCATGGAATTGATTTGGAGATATTTGGAGCTAACAAAAATTTCAGGTTAAATCGAACGTCATTCGATTTGATTTGAAATTGAAACTCAAGGTGAGTGTTTTATAACGCTCACACCGTACTAAAATATCTTGATGCTTGTTAAATTTAATATTGTGAAGTGATATGATTTTTATTTGTCGTTGTTGATAAAATTTTAACTGTCATCTAGATTGTCATCGAATTTAATGTTAGAAATTGAAATCGACAGTCAGATTAGAATTGAAATTTAATCGCAATTAAATTACTGAACATTTATAACTATGAAATTTCCGTGATTTATATTGTCTGTTTGGATGATTGGTTGCGATGGATGCTATTGATTGATGTTTGAAATGTTTGGATGTATATTTGGTTGTCGATATCCTGTCATCACCCTTTTTATAAATTACAACTGCAGATTGATTCATTTTGAATAAAATTGAGAAATAGGTTGAAATGATATATACCTATGACACTATAATTCGAATTGAAATGATATATATTTATTCCTGAAATTTAATTGAAATAACTGATCACTTGGCCATAGGGTAGAAAATTATATACGGGCACCGGATTGGTTAAATTAAATAATTTTTAAAAATCTATGATTTGGAATTATTTTAAATGGTCTGATTTAAAGGAATTTAAAATCAAATTTTATAGAAATTGAATTCATCGCGAATTTGATGTTGAGATGTTGAAATAAAATTTTGTTAAACAAATTGGTTAATAATTGAAGTTAAGACTTTTGAATTAAAATTGTGATATGATTGAATTTTCGTAAATTGATTTGATTTTTAAAAGGATTCAATTTTTATTCGAACTTTGAATATTATTAAGTAAAAGTGTGATAAAGACAACATTTTGAAATTTGAGAAAATTGGATTTTTGATAGAATTGAATTAATTTGAAATCGAAATTGATTGAACTGAAATTGAGATTTGAATCGACTGAATGGAATTTGAATTTGATTCAGAATTGGTAAGTTGGAGATTAAAATGGTTGACTTTGAAGCTATTTCAAATTTGGTTTTTGAAGTTATTCTGCTATATAAACTATTTTAAATACTTAAACTATTTTATACTAAACTATTTTTAACCTATATTAATTATATTAAGTTATTTTAACTTATTTAAACATATTAACTTATTTTAATCTATTTTAAATCTACTTAATTTAGTTTAATTTTATTTTAAAATAATTAACCTATTTAATTTATTTTTAATTATATTTAATCTATTTTTTTTTTTAAAAGCTACTTAACCTATTTAATTATATTAAATCTATTTTAAATCTATTTAACTATATTAAATCAATTTAAAACTATTTTGAAATCTATCTTTAATAGTTAGAGTATTTTAACTATTTTCAATTATTTAAGCTACTTTAAACTATTCAAAACTATTTTTCCAAAATTTCCAACTTGTCAATAAGGTGAAATGTTTATATTTAAATCTTGGATTTAAATACGAAGTGGGTTAAATAAAGTTACAACCTAAATTGAAATGTAACGATTTTTGAAATTTAAATGAGATATTGGGTGAAATGATTTTTGAAATGAAATCGTATAATTTGCGTAAATACGATGATTTTGAAATGGATTTGATTTTGAAGTGAACTTGATATTTTGATATCAATTATGAAGTGATTTTTGAAAATGTAAAAGAACCATCCGGTGTGTAATAAGCGTTCGGTTGTTAAAGAGACCGGGATCGGATATGGGCATACTCTCTGTCGATACCGAAAACCACTTTAACAACTGTGTACGTGGTGGAGATTCCAGAAATGAAGTAGGATGGTTTGGCGACGATTCTATATGGTATGACGTGACCCTGACTCCCGTGAGTCAGCTTAGATGTGACTAAAATCAGGAGCTATACCGGGCTAATGTGAGGTCATTCCTCTTATCGGGCATATTTCTTCGATACCATTATATTGCTTTTGTGATTCGATTTGGTGGCCACCCCTCGATTGTTTGGGAGTGTGTCCGAGGTGGGCGGTAGTAGCTGCTATGCGTCACCACCAGTCCGGGAGTGCAATTGGTATATCTACCCTGGCATTTCCTCGTGTGCCGTGTTCACATGCCCTAGCGTGCCTTCTACGATTCTGTTTTGTACCATACCTATGGAGTGCCCTCTGCGTAAACCTCTCGGAGGAGCGTACGGTACTGTATAGACTATGGGAATATATAAAATGTATTAAGGGGGATATGGGTAACGCCTTAACGCTATTTTAATACTTTTACTTTACTGTAGACATATTATAATAGCGTATTGTACTACATAATAGATAGTTTAACGGATCCTTAAGAGATGGAAAATCCCGTAACATCTTTTGAGTTATTGCACGCACGTCGACACTGGATAAGAGATGTCAAACCCCGTAAACATCTCTGACGCCGTTACACTCATATTTATTTACGATTGATTTAACTTACATGAGGATATTTTAGTCCTGACTCGAGTGTTTTGTTCTTTCATTACGCTCGGGTCAGTCCTGAGTTTTTCAGCTTATTGAAGATCTATTCTGGAGGACGAAGACGAGGATTTGGTATACTATTACTATTATTATCCTTACATCATGCTGTCTGCTGCATTATTTTATTTGTTCTGTTGTATATGTATAACTCTGATAAATGTTGTATAAATGATAATCAAAAGTATATTAAACAGCTTCATGAACTGTTTATTTGATTATTATATTTTATCTTTCCGCTGCGAGATTCTGTGATTGTTTCTTGTTTCTTTTCTCTTCTTTTCTTATTCACCCCATTAACAATCCTCCCTTTTGAATGGTTTGAGTTGACAAGAGTGTTTTGATTGTCGATTTAAACTGTCCAAAAAGGTGGGTCGTTACAGAGTTCTAGTGTTTTGAACATGAATTGTGTGGATGTAGAGGTAAACATAGGAGGAAATATTTTTATTTCCAATTTATATGTTTTAAATTACCCAAATATAGGAGTTATATTGGGGGTAGATTGGTTAAGGCAATTTAAAGCCATAATTAATTTAGACTCATCCACCATATCATTGCAAGATTCTAGAGGCCAGAGGATCACAGTTCTATGTGAAGTAGCTAAGGAAGGGAAATTGTACCATTTAGTTGACTTAGAAAAAGATCTGAGTGAACTAACAATTGAAGAAATTCCCATAGTCAATGAATACTTGGATGTGTTTGGGGAAGTTAAGGGTGTTCCACACCACAGACCAGTTGAGTTCCAAATTAATCTCATTCCAGGAGCAAGTCCAATAATCAAGAAACCTTATAGAATGGGGCCAAGTGAACTGAAAGAATTGAAAAATCAGTTGGAAGAATTAGAGGGCAAGGGATTTATAAGGCCAAGCAATTCCTGCTGGGGTTCTCCAGTAGTGTTTGTAAGAAAACATGATGGTACCTTGAGAATGTGCATAGATTACAGGGAACTAAATAAAGTAACCATCAAGAATAAATACCCATTGCCTAGAATAGATGATCTCTTTGACCAACTCAGTGAAGCTAAAATATTTTCTAGGCTAGACTTAGCATCAGGATTCCATCAAATGAAGGTTGAAGACTCAAGTGTTAAGTATACTGCATTTAACACAAGATATGGCTTATATGAATTTTTGGTTATGCCATTTGGTTTGACAAATGCTCCTTCATATTTTGTTGATTTAATGAATAGAATATTTAGAGATTATTTAGACAAGTTTGTACTGATTTTTATTGATGACATTTTGATTTATTCTAAGACAGTGGAAGAGCATAAAAATCATTTGCATTTAGTTTTGTCAAGACTAAGGGAAAATGATTTAAAGGCAAAATTTTCAAAATGTGCATTTTGGAAAGAAGAAGTGCATTTCCTTGGGCATGTTATCTCTGCCAAAGGAATATCAGTAAACCCTAACAAGGTAGTGGCAATCCAAGCATGGAAAAGGCCTAGCACCATCAGTGAGATTAGATCATTTATGGGGATGGCAGGATATTATAGGAGATTTATAAAAGATTTCTCAAAAATATCATCACCACTTACCAATTTAACTAGGAAGAACCAAGCCTTTGTATGGACAGAAAAATGTGAGCAAGCTTTTATCAAAATAAAGGAAGCTCTGATTAATGCACCAGTATTGAGAGTGCCAGAAGGAAATGAAAATTTGGTTGTGTACACTGATGCAAGTGGCTCTGGGTTAGGGGCTGTGTTGATGCAGCAAGACCAGGTGGTAGCCTATGCATCTAGGCAATTAAAGCCACATGAAACCAGGTATGCAACCCATGATCTTGAACTAGCAGCAGTTGTGTATGCTTTGAAACTTTGGAGACATTATTTGTTAGGTGCCAAATTCATTTTGTACACTGATCATAAGGCACTGAAATATTTATTCTCACAAAAAGATTTGAACATGAGGCAACATAGATGGGTAGAGTTCCTAGCTGCCTATGATCTAGATATACTGTATACACCAGGCAAGGCAAATAAAGTTGCAGATGCCTTGAGTAGACAACATGCCAAAGTAGCCATGTTGATGATGGAAGAGTTTAGGGATTTGTCTATACTTACTGATTTGGAAATTGAGGAAAACAGTAAGGTACAAATGATGTCCATTGAAGAAGGTGAAGGTAAAGGAAACTTAAGTATGATATCTCTGCAATCAGATTTACTTCTTAAGATTGGAAAAATGCAGGAACAAGACCTAAACATGGTGGAAAAGAAAATGCTCATATCAAAAGGGGAGGAAGTAATAAATTATCAAGTTGATAAAAATGGTTATTTAAGGAATAAAAATAGGATATGTGTTCCAGAAAATATAGAATTGAAGGAGGAAATATTAAAAGAGTACCATAGGAGTAAGTACTCCATACACCCAGGTAGCACCAAGATGTATCAAAATTTGAAAAGAAATCTTTGGTGGAAGGGGATGAAGTCAGATGTGGCCAGATATGTTGCAAGGTGCATGACTTGTCAACAAGTCAAGGCAGAGACACAAAGGCCATTAGGACTATTGCAACCCCTTAGTATACCACAGTGGAAGTGGGAGGATATATCTATGGATTTCATAGATGGTCTTCCTAGATCTAAGAAGGGAAACACAAGTATATGGGTGATAGTGGATAGGCTAACTAAGGTAGCACATTTTATCCCAGTTAGAACAGAAAGAAATGCTCCAAAATTGGCTCAAATATTCATGAAAGAGGTAGTAAGGTTGCATGGCATACCCAAAACCATTGTGAGTGATAGGGATACCATCTTCACCTCAAGATTTTGGAAAAGTTTTCAAGAGGCCATGGGGAGTGAATTGTGCTTAAGCACTGCCTATCATCCACAATCAGATGGTCAAACTGAGGTGGTGAACAAAGTCTTAGAGGATTTGTTGAGAGCATGTACACTGGACTTTGGAGGCAACTGGGAAGACCACCTCCATCTAGCTGAATTCACATACAATAACAGTTACCAAAGCACCATAGGGATGGCACCATTTGAAGCCTTATATGGCAAGCCATGTTTATCACCTATATGCTGGGTAGAGGCTGGAGAAAGGGCTATTCTTGGACCTGAATATGTTAAAGAAACTACAGAGAAGATTGGGTTAATAAGAAAAAGAATAGCAGCAGCTCAAGATAGGCAAAAGAAATTTGCAGATAGGAAGAGAAAGCAAGTGGAATATGAAGTGGAAGACTTTGTTTTCATCAAGATTTCACCTATGAAGAAAGTCATGAGATTTGGCAAGCAAGGTAAGCTCACACCAAGGTATGTTGGACCCTATAAAATTCTGGAAAGAATTGGTTCATTGGCTTACAAATTAGAGCTACCAGAGGAAATGAAAGCAATGCATAATGTTTTTCATGTGTCCCAACTTAGAAGATGGGTACATGATAAAGAAGACATTTTGGAAGAGCCTACCAGAATTCAAATAAATCCTGACTTGGTTTATGAAAAAGAACCAGTGGGGATTATAGCCAAGGAAGAAAAGAAATTAAGGAGCAAAACCTTGAAACTAGTTAAGATCCAGTGGAGTAGTGATCCTAATGACTGCACATGGGAGTTAGAGGATAAGATTAGAATGGATTATCCTAAGCTTTTTGCAAATTAAAAGGTATTTTTTTGTTCTTCTTTCTTTTCTGGAAAATTTTTTGTTATGCATGGTTGATATGGTTGAATTTGTTTGCTTATGCATATGTTTGATAAGTTTTCAGAAAAGAGAATGATGCTTGTTATAAATGTTAGAAAATTGTGAGGACACAATTCCTAAAAGGAGGGGTGAATGTAATACCCCAAAATTTTGTGAAAAATCATTTTTGTAAAATGATTTAATTTTTGAAATATTTAGATTTAAATATGGTGAAATTTCTGGAATAAATAGTGTGCAAGTATATGTGTGCACGTGCACACTGAAATGGCACAAGGAAGAACTCCAGATTTCTTGGATTTAAAACAAGAATTAAAAAGCAATACAAACATGATTTTTGGCAACATGGATATTTGATTTCTGGAATTATATGGATCATCTTAAAAAATAAGAAAAGTAAGTTTTACTTTAAATCAGTAAACAAATTTTATTTAAAACCCAGAAAAGAAAATTATGTATATTTGTAAACCTGTATACATATAAGTGCATATGCTTCTGAAATTAAAGAGAAATTAAATAAGCCTAGATAAGATATGTGTACAAATATATATATATATTTTTAAGTACTGAAAAGTATATATATATATAAGCAAGTAAAACTATAACATTAAAATGACATGAAATGTGATACAAGTTAATATGCTTGTATAGGCAAAAATAGCAAAAGGGAATTCTCAGGGATAATTGAAAAATAAAATAGGATAGTCACACTTTTAACATGACTAGGTGAGTGGCCATTTTCTGAAAAGTAAAAGAAAGAAAATGCAGCCTTTAAATTGGTTAATATGGCCGGGGTATTATAAATGAAAAATGCATGATGCTAGCCAGGACAGAAATGGAATTCTGTTTTAACAAAACCCTAGTGGAAAGATGTATATAAATAGGTAGTTTTAGCCAGTAGAATTATTTTACCCCGAGCTGAACAAAAAAAAAAAGAGAAGAAAATATTGGAAGGAAGAAGAAAGCACTCACACAAGGGTTTCCTGGATTAATAAGAGGAAATATTTAGGTGAGTAATCTCACTGAGTTCATGGCATTAAGACCTGAGATGAGGCAGCCACTTTTTGCCATTTATATATATATATAGTCTGGTTTTGATGTATATGATTTCATTAATGCTTTTTGGATGTCTTATTTTAAATCTGATATGATTTAATATGGATGATTTTGATGATCTTTGATTGGTTGAGACATTTGTCTTTGGATGTGTATCATACTGTTTTATTTATACTCATAAATGTTGAAGTCTAGGATCTTAAAATTATATAGAGAATACTCTCAACTGTTATAGATCTATGGCATGGAAACTTTACAAAAAAAAAATGTTAGGAGCTGCATTATACTTGGTATAAGTGCTGAGGCTTGAAAAGAAAAATGTTAAGGGTGCAATAGAAATTTTCTAAGTGCTGAGCCCTTGATCAAATCAAAAAAAAAAAGAAGTAACCCACAAGCTAAAATTATGATTGAACCAGATCTTGAATCTGAATCAATCATAAAGGCTTGCAGATCAATATAACATGCCATGCCTCTTTTTTTTTTACAGTTGAAAATATTCTTATATTTTATTAAGATCAAGACATTTTGACCCCATTTAGGAAATAACTGTCTACCTAGTTCTGAGGAGAATTATGCTAGGAAAGATTATGGATGTTTCCATGTTTGCAGTGACATGTTCACTTAACATATTTGATGATAGGATTTAAGACAATACACTAGTAAATAAACTAGGGAAGGGAAGGCCAAGAAAGCTGCTGGAATGCTTGTCATATTTGAAGTATGCAAGTTGGCACATGGTTTGATTAAGCCCTGAGATCTTTGTGCAATGATGTGAATTAGTTCATTGCAATGTGTCCCAGTGATTCCTTAATAGCAGATGAGGCAGGGATTTAAATTGAATTATACAACCTGTAAATGAAGAAATAGGAATATGGATATTTCTTAGGTTGAATGGTATGGAACCAAGATGGTTCCAGTGAATGCAATTGTTGCAAATAGCTAATTATGTTTGCATGATTATGTATGCAAGTGTAAGAATGATAAATGAATATATCATACCTGAACCAACTTAATTATACTATGTTAAAATAATTAATTTGCTTAAATAACAAGTTAGTACTCTTATATTCTCTATTGCTTAATATCATGAATGTATTGATGTTACTCATACCAGATCATAGATCTGACCCTTGTTTGCTCATGGCATATGGGGTGTCTCATTTTAAAATGAGGCAGCCACTCATGCTCTTTCAGGTAACCCAGGCACTAAGTAAAAATGAAGTTATGGCTATTATGGAGGAGTGAATGAACATGCTAGCTAGTTTCAATAAGAGCTTAAATTGATTATATTTGCATGTATTCAGGAAAAATTTTATGTTTCTAAGATTTCCAGTCATGTATTAAATATTTTATGGTTAGTGATCATGTTGCCCTTATGTTCTGAAAAGTGCCAGACTAAATTTATTGTTCTGTTGAAATTGTTGTGTGTTAAGGTTTGATTTGTTTTTGAAGTAGAGTCTGAAACATAAACAAGAAAAAAAAATATATGCTCAAGTATCAGCTATATAAAAATCTGGTAAGAAATATACAATTATGTGAGCAACTGTTTTGCATAATTTATATATGTATTAGCTAATCTTGAGACATAACAGAGCACTGAGTTTTAGAATAAAATCTGGATTTAGCAAGAAGTAAACTTAAAAGGATTCTATTTTCTTTTTACTGAAATGCTTTGTAAATAAGTTTGAATTCATTTCTGAATTGTATTGAGAGAAGTAAAATGTTTTTAAAAGCTTCAGACAGAATGCAATGAATGGTATCTCCATTGCTTTGAACTAGTGTGTAGTAGATACAGGATTCATGTGTTAACCAGCTTCAAATAAATGAAGTATTGGTTGATCATGATAGTTTGTATTCTGAAAATAAAAATGCATTTCAAAGCTTAGTACATTTAGCACTTGTTTCACCCAGTTTTCTGGTAAATGAGCAAAGATATTGACATGTACATGTATATCTGTATACATGTTGATATCTGGGCAAAAATATAAACATAAATTCCTAGAACAGTTGCAGGAATGGATTTCGAAAATAATAAGCAAGAACTATTGTTTTGTATGATAGATTATAGGAAAAAAAAATTAAACATATATGTGTAGATAGATATCAGATTTCAAACCATACAGAAGAAAAAAAAAACAAAAATTGTGTTTGAACCGACCAGCATAGCACTCGAACTCGTGACCTTTCATGTATAAGTTAGGCGCGTTTCCATTACGCCTAGATGTTGCTTGTGTTCACTTAGGATCCACTTTCTTTTAACCTGAGTTTGATACTATCCAGACTTTAACACAATCATCTATATTAAAAGCTTGTTTACCACTGATTATTACTTGATCATTTCTTAATTATAATGACAGACTAAAATACATGTTTCCAGTGGATTCTATGGTCAAAAATCAATTAATCTGAATTGCTAAAATCTAAACCAAACAGAATGTTCTTGTACAAAAAAAATAAAGTATATACTCTGAATTTAAACAAGAGGAACACATATATCTTCATATGTATGTGTTTGTTATTAGTTATACACTGATATATTTATATTGGTAAGTTATTTTGATCCTGGATATATTTTGTTTATTGGAGAAAGAAAATGACCCTGGGAAATAATATTTGTAATGAATGATATATTTATATATCATCTCAAAAAAAAAAATCCTTATGAAATTAGGGTGAAAATGGGAGGGTCTTTTCAATGGAGCTGATCGAATAAATCATTGATGCGAGGCATCGGATAGCGGTTCTTGAGAGTGCGTTTGTTCAGTTCCCTATAATCAACACACATGCGAAGAGACCCATCCGATTTGGTGACAAATACAACTACGGCGCCCCATTCCGAACAACTTCTCCTAATCAAACCTCTAGCAAATAGATCATCAATTTGAGTTTTAAGTTCAGCTTTTTCTTTAGGAGCCATCCTTCTGTGAGGGAGAGATACGGGAGTAGCTCCAGGAATAAGATCAATGCGAAAATCGATTTCCCGTTTAGGCGGTAGAGAGTTGACCTCTCCAAATACATCGGGAAATTTCTGAACAATTGGGGTAGTACTAAGATCATCCGGGTGAGCATCAAGAGAAAATATGAAGCTTCCGGCATATTTCTGCGGTGATTTGCATTCAATGACAAGCGGTAGGCCCTTGTCATTGACTAGAGAAACAGAACGGGCCTTGCAAGAAATAACAGCATCGAATTTCCTTAACCAATCAGCACCTAACAAGATGTCAAATGCTGCGAAGCCAAGTACATAAAAATCCCAAGTGAATCGATATCTCCCATACAAGAGCACAACCTCTTTACAAATTCTACTGAGGTTGGCAAGTCCTCCAATAGGGTTGGAGACGCATAAGGAAGTAGTAGCAAGAGTAGGTTCTAAGTTTAGCTTATTGCAAAGATCAATAGATATGAAGCTATGAGAAGCACCAGTATCGAATAATACCCTAATAGGTAAATCATGTAATGAAAAAGTACTTCGTAAGGTACCTTGGTCATCCTGAGCAGGCGGTGTAGGAGTGGTGATGGCAAAAACTCCAGATGGTGTGCCACGCTTGTACAGTGGACAGTCTTTCTTGAAATGACCCGGCTGGAGGCAGACATAGCATAAGTCTTTCCTAGTCGAAGAAGGTGGTGGGACAGCAGCTCCGGTAGATGGACAACTATTAGCATAATGGCCCTTCTTATTGCATTTGAAGCAAGTGATATTAGCAAGGTCGATTGGGCTTTTCTGAGCATATCCCAATCCTGTAGTCTTCTGCCAAGCTTTCTTTTGTTGATCAAAGTTCATCTTCCTCTTCCCGGGTTGGCTAGAGGAGGGCTGAGTAGGAGTGGCCTTGGCAGTAGGTCCCCTAGGCTTTGCCTCGTATCTAAGAGCATAGTCAACAAGCTCTATGAAGGTGCAGTGAGTGTGGCCAGTAAGCAAGTCACAATACTCTGGTCTAGCTCCCAAAATGAACTTCTCGTTCTTTAGAAGCGGTGTATCAATCAATCCCGGGCCGAACTTGGAGAGTTCATTGAATTTCCTCTCGTACTCCGAAAAGGTCATACTGCCTTGCTTAAGGTCCATGAAAGCTCTATAAAGTTGGGTTTTCCCAGCAGCGGGCATCCATTGTGCCGAGAAAGTATCCCTAATCAAAAGATAGACAAGATGAATAACATTCTAAAGATTAAAAGAAGAATTTAGACTACGAAATCCAAATAATTTTATACCTAAACTGGGCCCAAGTGATGGTGTTCTCCTCGATACGAGAAGTAACTGATTCCCACCAATCTTGCGCGGCATCCTGAAGTTGCCAGGCAGCAAGCTGACGCTTCTGAGCATCAGTGATCTCTAGACCAGAAAATATCTTCTCTAAGCCTTTAAGCCATTGCTGAGCCTCAATAATGTTCTCGGATCCAGAAAACTTAATACCTCCCAGCTGTGAATACTCCTTACTAAGAATGGTGAATTTGACAGGAGCTGGAGCGATGGGTGCAGCCTGAGCAGGACCATGGCCCCTTCCTCCCCTATGGTTTCCTCGGGTACCCATCCTGAAATACAAAAGAGATTGTTAAAGCCAAAGGATAGAAAATCATAGAATTTTAAGAAAAGTCTAATCAATGAATCAAAGAAGTTTGAAAGGAAAGGATTTGGATATTGAACCGATTCTCCTCATTCAAGGGTATTGCTACCCTATCTCTAATGAGTTTATATATAATCCCAAACTAAGGTTTTTAGGGAAACCAAAGCTCTGATACCAACTGTAACAACCCGTATATTTGTACCATTTAAATTGACAATAATCCACACATGTCAACTTAAATAATACAAAACACGAATCATTATGGGATTATAAATACATAAATGTAAATGAGAATCAATACAACATCACAGTCACAGAACAGTCACAGAATAATGCAGCGGAAAATACATCGTCATAATAGCAGTTCATGAAGCCACTATATAATATACAACAATGTCTTAACATCAAGTGACTAATACCAAAAATGTCCAACAGACTAGGACATCAATACAGGAATATAAATAGACTGATAAAGATAAATGCTAAGCCTTCAGCATCTTCAACCAACCTTGATCAGCAATCTGGATAGCTTCAGACTGACCCGAGCATATGCAAAAGAAACACTCGATTCAGGACTCAAAATCTTATACAATTAAATCAAGTGCAAGGTAAAAGTTCATAACTTAAAGATGGGTGTAAGAACATCTCTAAGGATCCGATATGCTATCTATATATACAATAGAATACGATAGGTAGATAATGTCTAATCAGTAAAGTACGATATTAAAATAGTGTTAAGTCATGGCCCATACCACCCTTAACACATTTTTATTCCCAAGAGCATATGCAAGACCGTAGTTTCCCCAAAACCGGAAGTCACCAGAGGGCAATCCATATACTAAGGTACAAATCAAATCGTAGTGGTCGCGAATAGGATAATCAGTATGACAAGGTACATGAGGCGATACCAACTAGGATACTAGTAGTTGCGTGATCCGGACTGATGTTGAGCATAGCAGCAACTATCTCAACACCGCGAAACAACACTCCCAAATCAAGGGGTGCACCCAAATCGAATCACAAAAGTAATAGATATGGTATCGAAGAAGTGTGTCCGCTAGAGGTGGTGAACCTCAATGGCCCGGCGCGGCTCCTGTTTTAGTCATGTCAGGGGTCGTCCAATATCGTTCTCTTTCTTCAGTCAACGCGTTCACCAAACCATCCACTTCATTCTGGATCAACACTTCGCGTGCAATAGTTATTAAAGTGGTTTTCGGTATCGACAGAGAGTATGTCCATATCCGAACCCGGTCTCCTTAATAACTACGTATTTATTACCCAATGGTCGGTTAACTTAACGTTTAAACAAATCAAAGTCTGAAAGTCAAGGTGCAAATTTAACTTCCAAATTTTGACATTTCGCGATTCAATTTATTTCGGATATTTAAAATCACATTTCCAAATGAAATCTGTAGTCCAAACATTTGAATTAACAATATAATTAAGTATTCAAGTTCAATTTAATGACTTACTTATTAAATTTAGTCCAAAATCAATTAATTCAATTTTACCGGTTAACTAAGTTCGAATCATTAAATCAAATTCTATTTATCTCAATTCATATTTACATTCATCGTTACATTAAATATAATCATAAATTTGATTAAATCAATTTTATTAGATTTAAAATCATTTACCTTTAAATTGTCGCTAAATTCAATCCATAAAACTTTAGTTAGTTTCGTATTCCATTTTAAGTCAAAATTTCCTAAATCTAAATTATTATTTATAACAAGTTCAAATATATTTAATTTAAAACTTAGTTTAAATCTGAATCTACCAATCTAATAAATTAAATTATTAAATTCTAAAACTCACTTGTTTTAAATCTTATTTCAATCAAATTTGCCAATTCATTTTTCTTCAATTAAATAGATTTATTAACCCGTTTCAATTTAATCCATTAATTTATTCTAATTAATCCATTAATTTATTTTAATTAAATCCATTAATTTATTTCAATTAAATCCATTAATTTATTTCAATTAAATCCATTTATTTATTTCAATTAAATCCATTTATTTATTTCAATTAAATCCATTAATTTATTTCAATTAAATCCATTAATTTATTTCAATTAAATCCATTAATTTATTTCAATTAACTCCATTAAGTCGTTACTTGATTTCCAAACAAATTATTAAGTTCATTTCTTAATTTCAAATAGATTTCAATTTCAAAATATTTTTTGTTGACCAATCGGGTTTCTTATTTTTAATTGTCTATCCTAGGCCAAGTTATTTAAGTGGGTATTTATCATTTCAACCCGATATCATTCAATATAAAACAAGGCATAGCAAAGGGAACTTGCAGTGTGATAACTGGGATGGTGTCAAAGTAAATAAACAAGCAATAGCAACCATACATAACAAATTTAACAATTTATTCAAATAATCCCGAAATAACCCTATTAACTTACATTTGTTATTATGCAAATTAATACAATTATTCCTAGAATCCTACGGATTAAAGATTATCACATTTATATTTTTACTTGGTGTCCATTATCAAATTTCTACATCAATCATACTTATCAATTTTAATGTCACTATTATTTACTCTAATTAACATCGTATTACAGTTCAACATGTTTAAACAATATATGGCATCAAACTTTTAGAAATTAACAATTTATTTCAACCAAATTTTAACAATCAACAATTTAATATCCAGATTAATATTAACAACAATTATCACTTGATTATCATAGCATAATAGATTGAGTCGTGAATATAAAATATTCACCTTGCGTGGTTGGAGAAGATGGCGCGGCACGAAGAAAATAGACAAAATAGACCTTAATAGGCACGACGCAAAATGAACACAAACCACGACGAGGCAAGATAGATTCAAACAAGCCGGATGAAGACTAGGACTGAGATCCCGGATCCGCTATAACTGTCAAGCAAGCGAAAAATATGAGATACTGTAACCCATGTTTATTTATATACTAAAATATATGTAAAATCGTACTTTACTAATATATATATATAATACGAATCTGCCTTTAAAAGACAAACAGCTTTTATGTTTTCTTTTTTTTCAACTAAATCTGAAGCATATAAACCCAACAAAATTTTGAACTGGACCGGTAAATTAATATATATTAGTAACTTTATATTCAAAACTATTTGTAAAATATCTACACAGAAACCTGTTTGCATAACAACTCTTATAATTATAAAATGAAACATCAGGTACAAAACTTTCTCCTCCACTTTCTAAAACTAAAACTATATATATATTTATATAAAACAACAGTGTAGTGGAAGGTTGGCTGTGGCGGGCGAAGTCGGGCAGTGGGGTGGTCGACGTGGTGTGGTGGCGGGTGCATGGGCTGCAGTGGCGGGCGAAGGTGGGGAGGCGGAGCTGGCTGGGGACGTAGGCGGGCGCGGCAGGCTGGGGCGGAGGCATGTGGGTGGAAGCGGCTGTTGGGGATGGTGACGGGGCGGAGGAGGCTGGTGGCGTGAGGGGTTGCAGGCGGAGTAGGCAGTGGGGCGGAGGCCGGTAGTGGGGTACAGCCTGGTGGCGGAGCGGAGGTGGGGTGGGCTGTAGGTGCGAGTGGGGTTCGGGTGCGGGGCTGGTGGGGTTCAGGTGCGGGGCTGGTGGGGTTCTGGAGGCAGGCGGGTTGGTGGGGTTCGGGTGCGGGCTGGACGTGGGACGGCAGTGGGTTGCGGTTGGTGGCTGGGGAAGGTGGGCTGCAGGCGGGGGAAGTGGCGGAGTTGGCTGGGCGGAGCAGTGGCTGGTGGAAGGTGTGCTACAGGCGGGGGAAGTGGCGGAGTTGGCTGGGCGGAGCGGTGGCTGGTGGAAGGTGTGCTGCAGGCGGGGGAAGTGGCAGAGTTGGCTGGGCGGAGCGGTGGCTGGTGGAAGGGAGTGGGCAGAGGGTGGAGCAGTGTAATGCAGAGGTGGGTGCAAGCTGGGGAAGGGCAGAGTGGCAGTGGGTCTTCATTTTTACTTTGTGAAGTTCATAAAAAAAAGAGAAAGTGAAGAGAAGGAGAAGTGAGCTGTAACCTTTTGCCAAATGAAAATTATGAAAGAGGAATGAAGTGTTGGCTCTGCGTGCTGTGAAGTATAAAATAAAGAATAGGGAGGGAGAGAATAGAATTGCAGAAGGCAGAGGAGACAGCAGCAGTTGTCACGTAGCATTTAATGTTGCAGAAGACAGAGGTTCAGTGCACAGTAAAACAATGATGGTTTTCACAATGGAGGCTATTGGTGTTCCCAAGGTCAGCTGACTGGCTCCAAAATTTGAAAGCTGAAATGTTGGGTACCGGTTTGCGCTGCGTAACGGACCAGTGTGTGCTCCGTTAACAATTATAATTTGCAACGCCGAACTCCGATTGACACAAACAAATATACCGTTTTGATCAGCGCGACGAGGCGGACACAACGGTATGAAGATATTTATGGTTTGACATTGTTTGCGGAGTGGTAAATCTTATTGAACCATTTGCACGAGTGAACATTTTAACTATCGATTAAAAGCGAAATTTGACGAAACGAAATGCGCCGTCATGATCAGACTATTTTTCTTATGCAACATTGGGAAAATATT
This sequence comes from Allium fistulosum, assembly GCA_030737815.1. Lineage (NCBI taxonomy): Eukaryota > Viridiplantae > Streptophyta > Magnoliopsida > Asparagales > Amaryllidaceae > Allium > Allium fistulosum. The sequence goes on from CM060903.1 coordinate 1,461,460,776, forward strand.
TGAGTTCGGACAATAGAAAATTTACACATAAAATTTAAACTAATATGTAAATTTGACGAGCGAAATTTTCTACAATATTTTTCGACGAAATTTGGCGTACACCTATGTCTATCTAGGCGTATTCCAAATGTGAAGTTTGAACGGTAACGGAAATCGTTTGTGAATATTTGGAATTCCTATTACAGGGAATGCAGCAAAACACCGAAGAATAAGATCGACGGAGCTAAAGATATCCGAATTTTGAAAAACGAAAAATGACGCCTTTGTCAGAAAATGATTTAGAATTTTTCTACGTAAAAATATTTAGGTTCGGAAGATAAAATTTTCACATTTTAAAATGAACTGATGTGCAGTAAAACGCGCACGAAATTTACTGCGGTATTTTCTGACGAAACTTTACCCATATCTACAATCATTTAGGCGCAATTTAGAAACAAAGTTTGGACGTTGATTGAAATCGTATGTAAGTTTCACATTTTTCCTTAGAATAATGGTTCTAAAATTTTTAAATTGGGTTGGAATTTCAGGGTCGTTACAGGGTAGGTCGGCGACGACCTAAGGAAGCTGGGGGTAGCAGTGAGCGACCTAAGGAGGTTAAGTCGTAGATGACTTAGGAGTTAGGTCGTGGGTTGTTAGGTCGCTAAGTATTAGGTCGTAAGGGGTTAGGTCGTAACCCAGTTAAGTCAAGTGGTTATTGAGTAGTTAGGTCGCGCATTATTTTAAGTCGTGACATAGTTAGATCGTGGCTTCCGTTAAGTCGTTAGGTCGGAACTGTTGCTAGGTCACGTCTTAGTTAAGTCGTAGGTCGCGAGGAAGCGCGCATATGCAAAGTCGTTAGGTCGTATAGGCGCGCATGTGTTAGGTCGTAGGTCGCGTGGATGCGCAGATTCGTTAGGTCGTAGAAGCGCTGATGTGTTAGGTCGTTGGATCTGTAAGTCGCGCGCTTGCGCTAGGTCGTAAGTCGTAGGGTTTTGTTAGGTCATTGGTTTTAGGTCGTGGACGACCTAAGAGCGAGCGACCTAAGGATCAGCCTATAAATATGAGGGTTTTTCTTCATTTTTGGGATCCGGATTTTGAAGCGACGAAGTGCTGCCATTTTGAGAGCTCGACTTCTACACTTCTTCACTTCTTTTCTCCACTCTAATCTTGTGCTTCCTTCCATCCAAATCGAAGATCAAATCGAAGATCGAAGAGCTTAGATTGGAGATCTACATTCTTCGAAGAGAGATTTCATTGGTTAAAGCGGATTGGTGATAGATCGAGTTAGATCCTTCGCTGTCCAGATCTGAAGTGTGTTGCTTTTGGGTTGTTTAGGTGATTTGGTGAGTGGTGATTATCTCTCACACGGATCCAAAGGAGTATATCGGATCGTTGGCTTGATTTTGTGTTAAAGTAGTGATTTCCATGCATTTTCCTAATCCTAAGTATAGATCCATATAGATCCATTGTTCATAATGATTTGGCAACCATTTTACTACATGTTAACCTATGCAAGTTCATTCATCAAGATTATAGAGATATTGCTCATGTTTTCATGCTTGTTAGACTTTTGACTCTTTAATTACGAAATTGCCATTATTGTTATAATTGTCTATTTAGATCATATTTGAGTGCTTGGTTACTTGGATTAATGTTTGATTTGATTGATTGCTATGAATTAGATGATTGATGATTTGATTTAGACAAGATGGTCAAAGATGATTCAAAAGCTAAGGGAAAGGCTCTTGAATTGGAAAAGCTGCTCGTGGCATATGTAGCGGATGATGAAGCTCATATGGATAGATTTGATGATGATGTTGAGATGAAGCTTTGCTATGATGATGATGAGGCAAAGTATGATATGAGATAGCCTTGGTCTAATCCAGACGGGATCATTCCAAGCAGATTGATAACTCGGTGAAATGGTTCGAGTTTGAGGATAATGGTTTGCTCGAGAGGCGCTTGAGCTAGTATGGAAATAGTCGTCGAGGAGGATGACTAGAAGGCTGAGATCTCATCGTTGTTGAAGGTTCTAGCATGCTCAAAGCAAGAGTACGTTGGGCAGATTCGATAGTCCTTGAAGGCTACTGATTGGTAGTCAAGTACTCTGGGCAGATTCGATAGTCCTAGGCACGGGTCACGATGACGTGCGGAGTTATGTCTAGAACCGAGGTTTCCATTAGCCCTTGACGGACGGATGAAATAAAGAGCCGGTCATTCAATTAACGATGATATCGAAGCAATGATAACAGTGATAGCCAGAGTCATGGATGTTTGGTTGTATCATCATTCGGTCTCAAGAGCGGTATTTTCTGGGTGCTTATCTGATCTTGGTTTAGGCCTTGGGGGTTTGTACTTGGAAAGCATCGCCCTTGACTCGAGTGATAATTGCTTTACTTTAAAATTGTATGCTTTGCTATGTTTGCTATGTTGCTTCTGCTTAGTGTGAGTCTGGGGGCTATCACTGTAGAAAGAGATGGAGTGGGAGGGTTGGATTCCTATTCCTTTTTCCTTTATGCTCTTTTGGTATGTTGTTATTTAATTTACCGCTCACTAAGACTGTTGTCTGACTCAAGGCTTTATGTTTTAACTCTTATTGCCTTGGGCTGTTCGTCCATTTTGGGACGGGCAGACTAGATAGCAGGTGATAGGTGTTGTTCTTGCTTTCCACGGTGCTGATGTCGAAGACGAGCTGGAGGATTGCATATTATCTTCTTACTATATGTACTGGATGTTTCGCTGCTTGTATATTCTCTGAGTGTTATGTAGTGAGGCTTGATGTATTGACTGTTCAGATGTTTGTATTCAACTATTATGAAGTTTTATTGATGAGATTCTATTCTGTGAAGCTTCACTATATATATATTCTATTGTATTTTGTCCATGCGCTGTGAGTAATACGATAGATTCTGTTGTTTAAATTTACCCTGGCAATCGTCCATGGTCGCCTGGCACACTTTACAGCGCACTATCTCTAGGTTCGGTGCAGGGGTCATGGGCGGTCCTCACACAGGTTGGTGGTAACGTATAGCAGCTACTACCGCCCACCTCGAGACACACTCCCAAAATCAAAGGTGCACACCAATCAAATCACAAAGTAATAGAATGGTTTTGAAAAAGCATGCTCGATAGGGGGTGCGACCTCACTTGGCCCAAGTATAGCTCCTGTTTTAGTCACATCAAGCTGACTCAAAGGAGTCAGGGCTGCGTTCATACCTCATAAGACGCTCGCCAAACCATCCTATTTCCTTATGGAATCTCCACCACGTGCACAGTTGTTAAAGTGGTTTTCGGTATTGGCAGAGAGTATGCCAATATCCGACCTCGGTCTCTTTAATAACCAAACGCTTATTTCACACCGTGGTTATTTTATAAAATCACTTTATAAATATTTAAATAAAATCTCAAATTAAAAATTTAAATCAAAGTTAAGTATTCAATTTTGATTTTATTTAAATTTGAAAATATTCATTTAATCACCCTTAATTAAATCAAGTTATAAAATAATACCACTAAAAATTCCAAAATCAGTAAGTTCCAAAAAATCCTTATTTAAATTCAATTATTAACCAATTTAAATTACAAATTAATTTCAATTTACCTTTCCAACCTTAATTTATTAAATTTATTAAAGTCTATTTAAAAATATGAATATAAATTTTAAATAAATGTTATATATATATATATATATATTATTTAAATAAAATTTTATAAAATTAAATTAAATCTATTTTATATCTTATTTTATATATCTTTAAAAGTAATAAAATTATAAGTAAAATCTTAAAACTTATATTTTCCAAAACTTAACTTATAAATTTAAAATTTCCGAATATATAATTTTTAAAAATCTAAATTTTTCTTATGTATAAAATAAAATCTTTATATTATACTTTTAGAAAAAATCAATATTTATTAAAACCCATCTATTTCCTTTCAAAACTTTCAAAATCATTTTCCAAAATAGACCAACGGTGTCCGTATAAAATTTTATATCTTAAGTTCAAGTGATATGGATATTTATCATTTCAATCCGCAATAATTAAATTTTACGGATATATATCATTTCAATCCGCAATCCAAAAATTTCAAAATCAATCAAATCGCTTGGGTTTATCATTTTAACCCATAACGATTTTTCCTAATCTAAAATATCGTTCGGGTATGTATCATTTCAACCCATAGGGATTTCCTAAAACTAAGGGAACTTGCAGAGTGAGAACAATAAAATAAAATAGCATAAAATATAAATCTCAAGCATATATAATCATTATCAATTTAAATCTAATATTTATTCAACATGTTATGGTGTCAATTTATATAAGTGAGCAATTTAAAATATGAACATATCATATTCAATAATTAAATATCTAACAATTCAAATTAACAATGTATTTAAATCGTTATTTCAGGTGAAATCAATTTACTAGCATACGAATGTCAATCATGAGTGATTGCTCACCTTTCGAGGCTAGAGAAACAAAAAGATGACACAGACACGCACATGGATACGGGCACGACACGTCAAAGAGCTGCGACAAGCACAAAAGCAGATTTAGCTCGAGAATTCGATGAAAACAAATATATACATATGCAACACATATAGACTAGCATATATATAACCGTTCTGCCAATATATATGTACAACATATATATCCTTTCTGTTGAACAAAACATATATACATCACATATATGCAATATAGACGTGACATATATAAGTTTGTATTGAAGCACACAGAAAACATATATAAGCAATTGTTGTGTAGCTGTGACATGGTAGTATATATACGACTAGGATAGAAATTAAAACAAGGCACAGAGATGCAAAGAAAACATGAATATATAAGCTTATATATTTTACAAAGAAAGAGCAGGGGTGGGGTTTCGGCCACAAAAGTAAAGAGGGCTGCACTCGGTTGGAAGATTTGAAGTGAATAGGTCGTGTCTGGCCTGTGGGTAGTTCAGGGAAGGAAGTGGAGATGGGGAGGGATGTCGAGGCAGCAGTGGGGTGGAGGGTCTTTGGTCAGATGGTGGGTGCAGGCTGTGCTTGGTGTCGTTTGCTGTGAGGGTCGAGAGCCGCTTCGAGTCTGTGCTTGGGGAAGGCGTGGCAGTTGCATGGTGGGGTTTTTGGTCGAGGAAGTTGGTGCTTGGGGTCAGGCTTTGGGCAAAAAGGAGGAAAACTTGGGTCAGAGTAGTGTCTTCGGTCAGGTGGTGGGTGGTTGGGTAGTGGCGCTGTCAGGCTATGTGGTGGCGGCGGTTTGGTGATGCTTTGGTTGAGTGGGAATGGTGGATCGGAGGTGGAGTAGGTCGTTCGGTCGAGCGTTGGTGAAGAGAGGAAGGGAAAATGGTGGAGGTCAAATGCTTTGGTTGTTGGTCAGAGCGTGGGATCTGACTCGGGTCAGGGAGGTGAATAACTTGGGCACAAGCATGGTTGTCTCGGCTGTTGATAGGGAGAAGCAAATCTTCGGGCACGTACAGGCTTGCTTTGGGCCAGAAACAAAATGAATGGGTTCCCTTCGAGCAAGGAAAGCATAGAGAATATGAAACTTATATTATAAGAATTACTCGAAGCAGGAAAAATAATATGACCTGGAGATAAAGACGAGCAGCCTCGAAGCAAAACGAACTGACATATATTGCTTTATATATTTGTTTTCAGAATGAACAAGATGGAATAATGAAAGGACACGACAATATATATCAAAATCAAAGAAATAGAAAAGGACAAACGTGTATTCAAGTAAATTTAAAAGCAAGTGCAACTTGGTTTACACGGTGGGAAAATAAAAAGACAAGGAAACCAAAAAGGCTAAATATGGAACCGATATGGCAAATTATTTCGCCGATTTCGCCGCGAACCGAATGCCGAATTATAGGAATGAATATACTGCGGAGATCAGCACGATGAGATGAACAGAATGGTACACAGATATTAGAGATACAACCATCCTATCAAAACACGATTTTTCGCTGCCGAAAATGCTGCTAAAACGTCGAAAATAAGATAAACTAGGCTATAGCAGTCCAAGTTTGGCGAAACGAATTATGACGTCTCACTCAGAAAATGATTTACAATTTTATTATATAAAAATATTCAGGTTTCGAAAATATTAAATTTTCAACAGATTTTAAATTTAAAATTGAAATTTCATAAATAACAAACTTTCATATTTTCCAATGAAATTCACCATTTGCTATGTTTAAATAGACGTATTCCAAATATCAAATTTTCATTTCAAAATTTTATTGTTTAATTTCAAGGAAAATTTAGTTAATTTCGTTATTTAAATTGTTAAAATTTCCGGGTCGTTACATTTTATTGAATTAATAACTTCTCACAAAATTTACAACATTGATAGTTAACTTTTAACCATGTTGTACATAAATAAACTACCTTTTAACATTTTTAAATTATTTAGAAAAGAAAGAAAAATAATCGAAATATCCTTTATATAATACTTTTATCAAAATACTTTTATAAATCGATGTTTTAACAAGTTTATCCTCGTTCTTACAGACTCGAGTCGTACGTTGATCAGGCGCAAGACTAGAAATCTCTAAGTACTTAGTAAACCTGTTTCAACACCCAGTGAAAATACTTAAATACAGATATGAAAAGTACCACTCGAACACCGCAGATCGTAGTACGCAATGGTTACGTCACTATCCCAGCAGAAACCATAGTACTAGCGGTAATCTCTACTCTCGATTTATGCTACGATCTAATTCATAAGACCATAGGTTATGCTATGGAATTCAAAGGAACTCATGAGTTTATGTCCGAACAACCAAAAATCAACTCAATAGAATGAACCCATAAAGTGGATTACCGAATTTCACAGAGGGTACTTCCCATATCTTCAATTTTGAAATGTATCATAATATACATAGCCTTTCATATCATAAACTTCGAATATTATACTTATATAAGTTCCATTATATATAAGATCATCACGTTCCAAATCAAGTATCTTTCAAATCAATAGTCTTTGAAATAACTTCATACTTATATAAAATCATTTTATATAAGAATGCAAAACTTTCAAATCAAATATTTATGAAATCAAAAGTCCTGGAAAATCAATCAATTTCAAAATATAAGTTCAGTTTCAAATTCATATAGGATTTCAACAATCATTCTCCTTTTCAAAATCGAATACCATTTAAAATTCAAAATTTCCACAATCGATAGTTTTTAGAAATAAATTCAATTTAATATTATGTCAAGTTTATAAATCAAAATTTTCTTTTCCAAATCAAACTTGTTTTAAAAAAAACATTTTATACATAAGTTACTTTATAAAACATTTACTAAGTTAATAAACATTTCTTAAAACAAAATTTCATTTAAATCATTTCAAAACTGAATTTCATATTTGTATAATACAAAATAACCTTATTCATTTTACTTACCAAAATATTTAACAGTTTAAAACTTGTCTAAATTATATTATCCTTTAACTTAAGAGTTACAAAACTAAACCTTTATATGCCTTTCTAAAATACCAAGCTTAAAAATTTTAAATCTCAATTTGGAAGTGTTAGACTATTCGAAATAGTCGGAAAAATCAAAATTCCAATTCAGAGAAAATTGGGAACCAACAACCAATCATCTCAACGAGATGCGCAATCAATCAATCCTAATGCATAGGATACATGTGTCCATAATATCATTCAAACTTCGAGAACTGAACACCGAGTTTATTTCAATCATTTGAAATAAATATATACATATCTTTCAAATATCAAATCATACTTCAGGGGTTTGAATCAAAATCAGTTTCACAAATTCAATCGTGTATCAAAGCTACTATAGTGGCCTTCCCTACCTTGAAACTCGAAAATGAACGCCGATGATGTCACGATCATCACCGAAATTATTTTCAACGACAGAAAAGAGTTCTACACTTTATTTCTTTCGAAATCATTTTGAAAACATTTCAGTACGGAAAATACTTTCAAACAATACTATGATATTTTTTCAAAATCTTAGAAACCAATTTCAAAAACCCTGGAATTCAAGTTCTCAAATTCTCGGTTTGAATTACTTTTTAGTTATAAATCATATCTATCTAAACCATATTTTATATATCACTTTCGGATATGGTATCAAGTACTCAATATAATAATACGGTGGGGAATTCATATATGTATTTATTTCAAAATCTCATGTTGAAAATATGCAATTTCTTATGAACCGTTTAAACCCATTTCAAAATTTCACGACAATAGCCAGATGCTCAAATCAACAACCAATAGTCGATGCTCATAAACTGGCCGAGCACAACTAATCAATCAATAAATGATAATAAGTACTGCCATTCCAATTAATCAATAAGTAAAGCGATAACAATCACTATATCATTTTATTAAATTCAGTCTTGTATATATACAAAATATAATCCGAGTTTAAAATTGTAACAACCTTGATTTCGAAGACGTAATATTGGAAAAAATTTAATTATAGTAAAAGAAATGGAATTCAAATTCTTTTACTATAATTAAATTTTGTCCAATATCACGTCTTCAAAATTAGGGTTGTTACAAAAATCGTTTCTTTTACCAATTTTAAAAACAATATTGTTTCGGTCTGCCCTATTCAAGTGGTTACAAGTCCCTATCGATGCCTTGGCGTCCAAAGTACGACCAGAACTCATAAATACACAACAGGATAAATTAACACAATATAAAACATTTTTATAGCACTAACAAATATGCTCTCTCATATATATACTCTCAACTCATAATATGGCATTCCATTACCTTATCTCTTAATGAGTTCACCCCAACAGGCTAAGGTATCTCTAAACCCAAGCTCTGAAACCAACTGTGATGACCCACCTTTTGGATAGTTCAAGTCGACAATAAACCACCCATGTCCGACTCAAACCATTTAAAAGATAGGTTATCAATGGGTTTTATTTTAAGGAAATAAGAAAAAGAAGACAATACGCAGAATCTCGCAACGAAATGACAAAATATAATAATAGCATAAACAGTTCATGAAGTTGTTTAAAAATATACAATAACTTCACTTTACAATATCATCAGAGTTATATATTTAACAGGTATAACAAAGTAATGCAGCGGAATAATATTAATAAATATGGCCTTCAAACTCCATCTTTATCTTCAAGAAATAGAAACACTGAAATACTCAGGCTGACCCGAGAGTAAAGGAAAATAATACACTCGAGTCAGAACTAAAATTCTTATGCAACTTAGATCAAATCGAATAAAATATGGAATGCAGATAAATACATTTTTAAAGTTTCAAATTTTCCAGAAAAGTTATTATTTTAATATTCAAAATACAACAAATTTCACAACAGATCCATTGTAATAACTTACAAATTTATAGAAAAATTCCAAATTAAGTTTCAAAGTTCAAGAGATTTCATTTATGGAAATTTTCCAAAGTTTCAAAATTCAATTTATGAAAACTTCCAAGGATTTCAAAATTTGAATTTGAAAACTTCCAAATAAGGCAACGACGGTTTATTTCTCAAAAATCATTTTTATGGTTTAAACAATAAATCTAAACATATTAATTTTTTTTCCACATGTCAATATAAGAAATTCAAGGGTTTTGTATCCTTATTCAGTGTTCAAATAATCAAAATATGAATATTTATATGATTACAATAAACTATTGGGTGATAAAAGGGGTATATCAAAATAAATGAACAAACACACATTCAATCACAATAGAATCCATCCCAACATCCAATCAACATTCAAATCAACCAATTCAACAAATCGACCAATTCAATAACATGTCACAATAATTATTAGTTATCACATATCAACAAATTTTTACATAAACATCGATAACTCATTTCCAATTCATTTTTAAATAATACTAATCGATTCTACAAAGCTTATTATAAAAACTAGAATTTATTTCAATTAATATTTGATATTTGAAAAATCCACTTCTCGAAATATCTCAATACTAAACCAACTTTAATTATATAGTTTAATAAATAAAAGTAACATTTAAAAACAACCTTAATTTCTCGATATAAAATTATTTTTAAAATTCAACATAACCATTCTTATATTTATAAATCCCTGTCGATTTATTTCTAATCGATTTTCATTTCTAATTTCATGACAATTTCCAAATTCCAAAAATAGAATCCACTATCTTTCCTCTTAACCAATTTCCGTATCTCACTTTAAATTCCCACGGTGGATTTATATTTCCAACTTATCAAATGATAATCATTCACTTTATTTATAAACATCGTTTATAAATTTATAAACTCATTTCCGGTTGTTCTCTGTTAATAACAGATTTATATTAAACAAATCTCATTTATAAATCGATTTCTATTTTAAAACCCATTTAGAAATTTATTTCTAATAAAACTTCCAAATCCATTCAAAAACTCGATTTCAACTTCCATTTAAAATTTTAGAAATATCATTAAATCTATTATTCCAAATTCCTTGTATAAATTAATCTTAAAATATTTATTTGAAAACACTTTGTAAATAGTTAAGTGAATTCCAAATCAAATCTTTTTATTTAGTTCACATTCATTCCTTATCAAATATTCCAAATCAATATAAATATTTTTATTTCCACAAATCCCCTTTTAATTTCTTTTTAAAATTCAAAAATATTCTTTATTGTATTTAAAATACCAAAATAAGGTCAGTGCTACTATAGCATCCAATAAATCAAATCGCACAACAATCCATAATAGATTATTCAATCACATCATATATCGTTATATATGAAAAACAATCGATATATTTGAGGAATCCAATTAGATCCCTCCAACCTATTTCTCTGCATCCACAGATGTTATATAACATAAAATACCAATCCCGCTTCAAGGCGGGATATCACGGTAATAAAGGGTCATCCGCTATTATACAGGGCACATATTGTCCCATCCACTCCAATCGGCGGGAAATATATCCAACTACTAATATGTATAATATAACATTCAACTGATAATAATATATCAGTTCAACCAATCATCCAATAATTAATTATTAAAAATTAAAACCAGCAATCTAAATGAGTGAGATTTACTCACCTTGATTTTTAATTTGCAATCCGTTCCAATTTTAAATTAAATTGAACTGATGTTCAATTTAATCTAAAATCCTAGATGACTCCAAAAATCTCCAAACCAATCCTATTGCGTAGATTTCATAGCTACGAACCAAACTCGACTTGTTTCATTCATTTTGGACCTCATACGAATGAGATATACAATTTATAAATATTCGATTTCATAATATGATTTATATACCCTAATTACTGTAATTAATATTTTAATTAACATTAACCTAAACCTCTCCATCTCAGCTGCTCCACCTTGCAACTGTAATCTTGGTCGTTCGATCTCCCCTTCCTCAAACACGACATTTGCCTCAGCCTGCCAACGAAAATGCTCGACTCCACCTCACTGTTGCTGTCGCTCCGACACACCAGAGTCCACCGCAACATCACCAAACCTTGCCCTGATTGAGAGCTCGCCATGGCCACCGGAACCATTGCCTGAAACCTTGCTGTGTACGAGAAAATCGAACAGAAAACTATCGCCAAATGGAGCTACTTCGCCAGCGCACGATCGATGCTCGTGAGCCAACACAGCCGCTCGATGCTCGTTCGCGATTCCATCGTGTTAATTTTCCTTTTTTTATATGAATAGATTTCGTTCTCTAGAAGGAAAAAGAAGTTTATACGCGATTTTTAAATTGGGGAAAAATTCATAGGGGAGGGACGGCTTCACAGGGTAGGGTGGCTGATGGAGACATTATAGGGTTTGACTTTTATAAATATATTTTATTTTATATCCAAAATATTTCGTATAACATGACTCGAAATTCCGAACTCCTATTGAGGAATGCCGCCTGGTGTTGCTAATGTTATACCCCTATTTTGAACGCGTTGGAACAAGTTCCGAGGCCTAATTCGATCGTATGGAGAAGATAGCCTTTTGAATTGACTGTTTTTAATTAAATTAAACCTGTGCATTTTTAGCTCGCACGACCAAACGGTAACCCAAAACGTTACAAAATTTGAAATTCGATAATAGTACACTATTACGGATTCAATGGAAATGGTTTCGTCGAATTCCGAGACTATGCCTCGGGTTTCTATTTTAACGCGTCGATTAAACCGATGATTTCGAAATTGACGAAATCACTTGAAATTACAGTTTTAAAAACTTATTAACTCAATTCAAATTCAAATAGAATTTGTATCAATATTAGAAATCGTTTCGATTCATATTCAACTCAAATTTCAATTATTCGCCATTTCCGTATTTCGATAAATCGTTATTTTTGAAATTTAAATTCATTCTATAATTCCAACCAAAATATTCATATTAAAAAATCCATTTATATTCCAAATCTCATATTTAAAACCATTTAAATATTCAAAATCAAATGACGGAAAATTCGGGTCTTTACATTCCTCCCCCTTAAAAGAATTTCGTCCCCGAAATTGCTAAGATAGGAAAAATGCTCCAAACCCATTAACTTATCAAAACCCACTTAATTAAAAATCGATATCTTTGGATCATAAGGTTTTGAATGCTGACAAGAGCAAAAGTTCATGAATCCATGACTATGGCAAATTCGGACTAATCGACTCAAATATGGTTCGTATTGATATTGATGTTAACTAGAGTCAATAAGTATATAGAGTCTAATATAGAGAATTGTTAAAATCTATCCTCAAGGTTCATCACTCACAAATTCGTTTTATAAAAATTTCATATACACATACAAAATACTTTCACTGCACTAAAACAACAGCATCAGTCGACTGACCCGTATAAGACAGTCGACTGAGGCTGTGTACAAATTTTTTAATATATACAGTAAACAGTCGACTGAACTGCCTAGGTCAGTCGACTGACACTGTACATTTTTTGTGTACGTTTGAAATTCAGTCGACTGCCCAAGCAAGTTCAGTCGGCTGAATCTGCAACTGTCATTTTTCTCCAAAAGACACTTCTTTTGATCAAAGGGTTCTTTCTTCCTGGAAGGTCACAACTCCAAGATTCTAATGGATGTCGATTTCCAGAAGTCATATCTCTTCACACACTATATATACACTCAAGATTCATAGATCCAATCACCTAATTTTCTATTCTCTTTTGATCTATAGCACTTAGTATTCTTGAGTTCAATATCTACAAGCTTTCATACAACTGTTGCTTACGTATTCATTTCCATGTTCTTCAAGCAATATTAAACTTCCTATTCTTCATTTACACACAAATATACACATATACTTTGAGGATAAGATTATAGGAAGTGTGTACTACAAGGGACAATTCCGTGTTATTTAGAACACACAAAGTCAAGTTAAATCCAGTTTGTAAGAAAGTCCTGTTTGTTGTTCAGGCGGTCAAGTCCTGTTCTGTTGCTCAGGCGGTCAAACTCATGTTCGGTTGCTCAGGTAGTGTAATATCTGTTCCTCCGGGTTAAGTGAGGGCTGCTAGCTATAATTCCACAAGGAGTATGGGGCTGGAGGTAGAACGGGAGTTCAAACCAGTATAAAAATCTCTGGTGTCATCTTACTGCTATTATTATTTTACAGTTATTTTCCGCACTAGTTATTTATTATACTCCATATTACTCGATCCTATAACACAGTGACTTTCATTTGGTATCAAAGCAAGACCATCATATAACCGTAATATAGTTATCTGATATTGTTTTAATATGGAAAACAACACCACCACTGTTGCTAACACTACCTTTTTAGAAGGTCAATCTACTGCACGACCACCTCTATTTAATGGAATGAACTATAACTATTGGGCTACTAGAATGAGAATCTATATACAAGCAAGTAGTTATGAAACCTGGAACATTATGCAATCAAAATATACTATTCCTGCTACTGAATATTCAACATGGTCTAACACACAAAAATTAGACGCTACTGCAAATGCTAAAGCTATGAATATGTTATATTGTGCATTAGACAAAAATGAATTTAATAGAATAAGCATGTGTAAAACTGCTCATGAAATTTGGCATACACTTAAAATTACACATGAAGGTACTAACAAACTAAAACAGAGTAAAATTTCTATGCTCAAAAATCAGTTCCAGAATTTTAAAATGAAGTAAGATGAGATTATAAATGAAATGTACTCTAGATTTCAAGATATATATCATTCTTTAATAGCATTAGGAGAAACTTATACAGATTTTGATATTGTTTCAAAAATCCTCAACTCACTAACGGATGAGTGGGAACGAAAAGTCTTAGCAATCGAAGAAGCTAACGACATTTCAACCATAGAACCAGAGGAGTTGATAGGAAATCTAATGTCCTCTGAAGTCAATCTCCAGGAAAAATGAGTACAGGCTCAAGATAAGAAGAATATAACATTCCAGGCAAAAAAAGATGAATCATATCAGATGAAGAAGATATGGCATTCATTGCTAAAAATTTCAAAAAGTTTTTGAAATTTAGAAAGAGCAACAAATTTAGAAAAAACAAGAACAGCTCCAGCAACAATAACAACACCAACAAACCATCATCATCTGCTCTAGAATGTTATGAATGTCACAAGAAAGGCCACATCAAGAAAGACTGTCCTGAGAAAAAGAAAGACAAACATAAGCACAAAAAAGACAGATTCAAGAAGAAAGCTTTCTCTGTCACGTGGGATGATACAGAATCATCTTCATCATTAGAAAGTGACTCGGACAGTGATTCAGAACAAGCCAACATTTGCTTTATGGACGCAAAAGACGAGGTAAGTGATCTAACTTTTGATGATCTTTTAGAAATCAATTCAGAATTACTTGATAAATTAAAAGGCAAAAATAGAAAGTATAAAGAAACTCTTGAAAAATTGAATAGAACTGAAATTGAAGTAGAAATGCTAAGAGTTGAAAAGAAAATTTTAGAAGAAGAACTTCAAGTTACTCAACAATCTTGTTCTGATATGACATCTCAACTTTCTTTGATAAGTCAAGAGATAGAAACTCAAAAAGAAAAGAATGATGCTTTATTAATTGAGAACCATGACCTTAAAGCAAATATCAAAATTTTAGAGTCAGATAATTCTAGCCCTAAAACAAAGTTAGAAGACATTATTAAAAATGTCTCTAATTTTAATAAAGGCAGAGAAAATCTTTCCAAAATTATAGAAAATTCTCAAACTCTTTCTAATAAAAGAGGACTAGGATATAAGCATTCTTATAAAATTATTCCTAAGAAAAAGAATTCTTCATATAAAAAAATTAATAAAGTTGAAAAACCTAGTTCAATAATTTCAAATTTTACTAAAACAATCAAAATTTGGGTTCGTAAAAAAAATAATTCTTTGATTATAAATAAATATATAAAATCTTTTATAAAAACTATTCATAAAAACAAAGATTTTATTTTTTAAAAGGAATACTGAACCCTCTTGGGTTTGGCTTCCTAAGACCTAACCATTAGGACCCAAAATACAATGGTGGGTACCAATGGTAATTCTTTATTTTGTAGGTACCACCCAAGAAGGGAATAAAATGGATAGTAGACAATGGTTGCTCAAAACATATGACAGGAAACAAGGACATGCTAACGAATATTATCTACTCGGATGGAGGATCTGTCACATTTGGAGATAATTCCAAAGGATATGTCATCGGCAAAGGCGATGTGAGTAATAACGGTATATCTAATTTACCTCTTATTACTGATGTTTTATTAGTTAAAAAATTAAAACACAAATTACTTAGCATCTGCCAATTGTGTGACAAAGGATTTAGTATTTCATTTTCTGAAAATAAGTGTAGCATTTTTTATCAAAACAAAAATCTTATTTTTGAAGGTTTTAGAGACAAAAATATTTACGTTTTGAATATGTGTTTAATAGCCAAAGAAAATGATCCTTGGTTATGGCACAAAAGATTTTGTCATATAAATTTCAAAACTATAAATAAATTATCTAAAAATGATTTAGTTAAAGGTTTACCAAAAATGAATTTTAAAGTAAACAATTTTTGTGATGCCTGTCAATTAGGAAAGTTATCAAAATCATCCTTTAAATCAAAGAAAAATATTTGTACTATACAACCACTAGAACTATTGCATTTGGATCTCTTTGGTCCAACTCAAGTTCAATCTATAAACCATAATAAATATGTGTTTATTATAGTAGATGATTTCTCAAGATATATTTGGACTATTTTTCTAAAAAATAAAAATGATACCTTTGAAAATTTCAAGATCTTTGCAACAAGAATTCAAAATTTCAAAAATTAAAAAATTAATGATCATGGAGGTGAATTTGAAAATGAAGATTTTGAACATTTTGTAATAAAAAGGGAATTTACCATAATTTTTCTTCTCCTAGAACACCACAACAAAATGGAGCTGTAGAAAGGAAAAATAGAACATTACAAGAATGTGGAAGAACTTTATTAAATGGTAGCACATTACCAAAACATTTCTGGGCAGAAGCTGTAGCAACTGCTTGCTATGTTCTAAATCGTGTTTCCACTCGACCTCTAACAAAACATACTTCATATGAACTTTTTCATCGAAGAAAACCAAATATTTCTTATTTTAAATCTTTTGGTTCAAAATGTTTTATTTTAAACACAAAAGATCAGTTTGGAAAATTCGATCCAAAATCTGATGAAGGAATCATCGTTGGATATTCGAAACGAAGTAAAGCTTATCGAATCTTCAATAAAAGAACAAAATCAATCGAAGAAACTCTTCATGTTTCATTCGATGAAAATTTCAAACTTAATAAAAACCTTAAGGATGATGAAATAATACCTAACGCAATCACAAAAATGGTTTCTCAAAATAGTTTTGAAGAAGATGAAAACATTGTTTATAATTTTGAAGAAAATGAAAACATTATTCATAATGAAAATGAATTAAGATCTTCTCCTATGATTTTACGTGATCACCCAGTAGAAAATGTCATAGGAGAAATTGATTCACATGTTTGAACTAGAAATCAACTCAATCAAATGGGCCATGTAGCATTTCTTTCGAATATTTAACCTAAAAATGTAAAAGAAGCCTCTACTGATGACTATTGGATTTTAGCTATGCAAGAAGAGCTAAACCAATTCGAACGTAACAAAGTTTAGGAACTAGTTCCTAGACCAAGTGATCAATCAGTCATTGGTACTAAATGGGTCTTCAAAAATAAAGTAGATGAACAAGGTAATATAACTAGGAATAAAGCTAGATTAGTTGCACAAGAATATAATCAAGAAGAAGGAATTGGCTACGAAGAAACATTTGCTCCAGTCGCACGACTTGAAGCAATACGAATCTTATTGGCCTTTGCATATTTTCATAATTTCATGCTTTATCAAATGGATGTTAAAAGTGCCTTTTTAAATGGTTATATAAAAGAGAATGTTTTGTTGAACAACCTCCTTTATTCAGACATGAAAAATTTCCTGACCACATCTATAAACTTAAGAAAGCCTTTTACAGTCTAAAACAAGCACCCCGTGCTTGGTATGAACGTCTTAAGAGCAATCTAATAGACTCTGGTTTTGAAATTGGGAAGGTTGATCAAACTCTTTTTATTAAAAGAACTAAAAATGATACTTTAATTATTCAAATTTATGTAGATGATATTATTTTTGGCTCTACAAATGAAAATTTATGTCAGGAATTTTCTACAATAATGACCAAAGAATTTTAAATGTCACATATGGGAAAATATCCTATTTTCTCGGTTTAAAAATTAAACAATTGGAAAATGGTATTCTTATTAATCAAGAAAATTATTGTAATAATCTAATTAAACGCTTCAGTATGGAAAATATTTCTGCCAAACCAACTCCAATGAGTATAACAATACATCTCGATAGAGATGAAGATGGTAAAAGTGTCGACCAAAAATTATATCGAAGCATAATTGGATCATTACTTTATCTTACTGCTATTAGACCTGCCATAATGATGAGTGTTTGTTTATGTGCTCGATTTCAAGCAAATCCTAAAGAATCACATATGCTAGCAGTGAAACGAATATTGCGTTATCTAAGCAAAACCAAAGATTTTGGACTCTTCTATCCGAAAGAATGTCCTTTCGAGTTAGTTTCACATTACGGCGCCAACTTTGGAGGATGTCGGACAGATCGTAAGAGTACAAGCGGGACTTGTCACTTCATTGGACGATCCTTATTTTCCTGGTTTAGCAAGAAACAAAATTGTGTTTCACTTTCGACTTGTGAAGCAGAATATATTTCTACTGCTTTAGCATGTGCTCAAGTTATTTACATGCAACAAACACATAAAGATTTTGGTATGAACTTATCTAAATCTACTATTTACTGTGATAATACAAGTGCTATAAACTTATCAAAAAATCCTATCAATCATTCACGAACTAAACATATCGAAATACGTCATCATTTTCTTCGTGATAATATTGAAAAGGACTTGGTTAGATTGGAATTTGTATCCTCTAAAAATCAATTGGCTGATATATTTACCAAACATTTGAATGAAAATATTTTTATTAAACTTAGAAGATAATTAGGAATTTTGTCTTTAAAAGATTTATAATTTCTATTTTTTTACAAAAGTTATACTTGTTAATATAGTTCAATTCATTCACTTTAAAATCTGTCATTTTGATATTTACTTTACAATATCCTATCTGTTTACTAAAAATAGATTTAGTTAATTTTTTATGGTTCTCTTTCTTATTTACTCTAATCCATTCATTCTTAGGAAATTAAAGGCTTATATTTAAAATTGTTGCAATCCACTCTTTGTTTTGCCTATTTTTAAAAAGTCTTTCTCTTACAAAAGACTGTCCTTTTCACTATCTTATCACCATATTTAAAAAAAAGGAGATAAACAACAAAAGTTTTTCTTAATCGATATGTCTTCAGAAAACAACACTTTCTCATCCTCACTTTCTTATACCTCCATTAGCTCAGAATCGGTGAATCTTCCAACACCAACTCCTATATACGAACCCGTTCCTATTGTTCCACCGTCTAACATTCACACTGGTTATACCCCTCCCGTCAAAAGAGCTAAACGTTCTCTATTTTTTTGCTCGCCGTCTACTAAAGAAAAGATAAACGACATCCATCACTATCAACGGGAGACTCTCGATTTACAACGAGAACTATACTATTAGAAGAAGGTGAATGCAAAGCGGCTAAGCTTCCTTGAAAAAGTGGCTTTTAAATTTTGTGGTACGTCTTCACACAACACGGTTCATCAACCAACGACCCCTTCACGTCGTAATCCATGGGAACCATCACCTCAATGTCCACCGATTTCTCCGATATCTTGGGAATGTGGGCAAGGCTGGTCACCATTATGACCTTTGCAAGAGTATACGAAAGTGGAACCGGAAGACTACCACACTCCTTCCTCTATCTCAAAATCTACTTAATTTGTGTTCTTATGTTTTTTTGTTCTACTATATTTATATATTTTTTTAAATAATATATTTCTTGTTTTTAACTGAGACTTCTATGCTAAAAAAAAACTTGTTGCATTTTGCCTAGAAAGTTGTCTACCTAAAAATTTCTCAATTTCAGTCGACTAAACCAGGAAATTCATTCGACTGAAACAGCATTCCACTATAATTTCGACCCTGAAGTTAGTCGACTGACACTCTCAGACAGTCGACAGAATTGGCAGATTTTACATGCAAATCTTTCAAGATAGGATCAGTCAACTAAAGTCCTGTATTCAGTCGACTGACTATTAAAATTTTCAACAATTTAGCCTCTGTAATCAGTCGACTGAATACATAAAATAGTCGAATGAATTCTTTTTTTTGAACATAAAAAACTCTGGATGCATTCAGTCGACTGGACCTCTGTATTCAGTCGACTAACTCCTTTAATTTTGATTTCTGTATACCAAACCAGTCGACTGCTTATGCATATTCAGTCGACTGATACTTGGTACCCGGCTTTTGCCCTCTTCCAGCCTCTACAAATTTACTATTTTCCTTTACCAAATTCACTTTTTACCTTCAATCTTTATAACCTTCTTCCATTAAAACTTTTTCCAACTTCAAACTCACTCAGAATTTCATCAATTCTCTCATCTATTTGTCCATACTTTTCAATTCACAACCTCCCACTTCATCACCAAAACCCTAGTTCTTCAAATGGCTCCTAAACAACCTCGACATTCTCAAGCTACAACAAGTTCTTCGGATTCACAAATAAGAGCATGGCTACACAATGACAAGGCGGTGCAACGCTTTGAAAAGATGCAAAGCTCTAGGATTTTTGAAGGTTCTTTTATCAAATTCCCTGATTTTTCTTCATATGCTATTCAAGACTTGGTTCGCCGTAGCGGATTGGAGCACCTCATTGATTTTGCGGAAAATAATAACAAGATTAATCACCTCCTTGTTAAACTTTTCTACGCCAACTTAAATCTAGACCACCACACAATTACAAATCCAGATGACTGCATTTGGACAGTAGTATGTGGTAAAAATATTTTTCTTCCACTACAACGACGGGCATGGATTCTACAATGTCCAGATGAGGGTGACGAGTTAGCTGAAATTGCCGTAAATATGGATACTCTTGATCGTGTTAGTCATTTGTTTCTCTCGGATGACTTGACGGAGTTAAAAGTAGTAGCACTAAGGCCAAAAGCTCGCATTATGCATATAGTGCTTACCCACACCATCAATCCCTGCATCGGAAGCTATGAGAAAGTCTACCGGCGTGATTTGCAATCATTATATGCCATTTGGGGTAATAGACGAGTTAACTGGGAGAAGGTCATTCTAGACGAGTTCCAAACTTTTAACCAAGGTTGAATGAGGATGATCTACTATGGTGCTTACATCATGCGCATTCTCAAGCATTTTGAGGTTCCTTTTGTTGATTCCGAATATTCGGCCATAGGTTCCTTAAGTACTAAAACTCTTAGTCTCATGAACCTACCAAAGCAATATCTTGACCACACCATAATTACTTATGAACATTGGCTTGAAAACCAAGCTACGGGTCAAGCTCAACCATCCTCCCAACAAGCTCGTCAACAAACTCCACATATGCAAGCCTCTTCATCATCCCAACCTCCTCGACCTACTCGAGAAGTCTACGAGATTCAAGAAATAGACCCTCAAGCTCGGCCCCACGAAGCCGTGACTATCATTGCTCATAATCAAAGACTTCTCAATAATCGTCTATCTCGGGTTGACTCGACTGTTTCTAGAGTCGATAAAAATGTCACCAAAGTCAATAAGAAGCTTAATCATATTAAGTCCTTCCTTAACAATATCTGGGAAGCTATCACATGCTCCTAACAATCTTCTACCTCCATTCACGTACCTACATCTCACGGGAAACGACCGGTGGAACATTTCACTTGGTCTACATCAAATGAAGAGTAGGAGGAAGAAGGTGAAGAGGTAGGTAACGAATCAGATGATGAAGAAACTGAAGGTGATGAACAAAGCTCAAATGGCGAAAGTCAAGGTCATGAGTAAGAATGTCTCTTTATTTCCTATTTCTATTTTTCTATAATGTTGTTAGACTTTACTTTCAAACATTTTGGTCTTTAAGTTCTTGTGGTATTGTGTAATTGTCTAAAACTCTATCTTTTTTTATGTATATAATGTTGTACTATGGTACTCGAATGATGTGACTATTCTATGTTATATGCTAAGTTTGTGTTTTATATATATGTGTGTGTTCCAATGCCATATTACTTGTACTTTAACTATCCTATACCTTGAGTACTCTCCTTTTTGTCGGTGAAAAAGGGAGAGAAAAACATAAATTGTTTACATGAAATATAGCATAGATTTAGAGGGAGAATACAATATCAAAGTTGCAAGCATATTACTCAAGGAGAGAGATATTTTAACTAAATGTTGTCGAAGATTCACTCATAGAAAATGGAGTTCTCATCATCAAAAAGGGGGAGAATGTTGGATCATAAGGTTTTGAATGCTAACAAGAGACGAAAGTTCATGAATCTTCAACTACGGCAAATCCGGACTCATCGATCCAAATATGGTTCGTATTGATATTGATGTTAACTAGAGTCAATAAGTATATAGAGTCTAGTATAGAGAATTGTTAAAGTCTATCCTCAAGGTTCATCACTCACAAATTCGTTTTATAAAAATTTCATATACACATACAAAATACTTTCACTGCACTAAAACAACAGCATCAGTCGACCGACCATATAAGACAGTCGACTGAGGCTGTGTATAAATTTTTTAATATATACAGTAAACAGTCGACTGAACTGCCTAGGTCAGTCGACTGACACTGTACATTTTTTATGTATGTTTGAAATTCAGTCGACTGCCCAAGCAAGTTCAGTCGACTGAATCTGCAACTGTCATTTTTCTCCAAAAGACACTTCTTTTGCTCAAAGGGTTCTTTCTTCCTGGAAGGTCACAACTCCTAGATTCTAATGGATGTCGATTTCCAGAAGTCATATCTCATCACACACTATATATACACTCAAGATTCATAGATCCAATCACCTAATTTTCTATTCTCTTTTGATCTATAGCACTTAGCATTCTTGAGTTCAATATCTACAAGCTTTCATACAATCATTGCTTACGTATTCATTTCCATATTCTTTAAGCAATATTAAACTTCCTATTCTTCATTCACACACAAATATACACATATACTTTGAGGATAAGATTATAGGAAGGGTGTACTACAAGTGACAAATCTGTGTTATTCAGAACACACAAAGTCAAGTTAAATCCAGTTTGTAAGAAAGTCCTGTTCGGTTGCTCAGGCGGTCAAGTCCTATTCTGTTGCTCAGGCGGTCAAAGTCCTATTCGGTTACTCAGGCGGTGTAATACCTGTTCCTCCGGGTTAAGTGAGGTTTGCTAGCTATAATTCCAGAAGGAGTCTGGGACTGGACGTAGAACGGGAGTTCGAACCCATATAAAAATCTCCGGTGTCATTTTACAGCTATTTTCCGCACTAGTTATTTATTATACTCCATATTACTCGATCCTATAACACAGTCACTTTTAGATATTTCACTTTTCTAAATCCTTTAGTTCTAACCAAAACAATTAGCTTTCATTTCTAATTCAAAACCCTTTATTACAATTTCAATTCAAAAATCAACTTTTTAGTTAACAAAAATTTTCTAACACTTTAAATTTTCGAAAATTTTTGACAAGGTCTCCCTTGTACGTAGAGCCTTTTGCAATATGAAAAATATGACAAAATGAATCAGGGGTGTTACGGTTGCGGTAACCGTCGTTATTACCACCAACCGTAACCGTAACCGTTGTTGACGGTTATAAATTCTTATAACCGTTACCGCAACCGTCTATGATGGTTAACCGTCGTATTTTCAACTTTGAAGCATGTCATACATATATTTTCAATTATATGCATTGTTGATGATAAATTGATATAGCTCTAACTGTTTTTTGCAATTTATTTATTTGTTTATAAAACGACCAATATGCATGCACATGTTATTAGTTCATTAAGACACATATTATTAAAATCCAAGCTATTTCTTTAACTTAAATTACTAATTTTTATACTTTAATGTTAAATATTACACAAAACAATCATGTACGGTTGGTATGGTTAACCGCGGTTCTCAAATTCTTCAACCGCTACCGTAACCGTTACTGTTATAGATGGTAACCGCATGAACGGTTGGTACAGTTGAGCGGTTGAGCGGTTCAACCGTAACAGCCCTAAAAATGATATACATCGGCTCTCATGACCAGAAAATGCAATATATATATATCAATATTTTTATTATTCGTGCTAAATTCGTAAGCGTACCTTATTTTAGCTTTAAGCGAGTTCGCTTAATTTATATGCAATCGCGCAACTAAAATGTAGCCAAATGGTCTTCTCGTACTTGTACTTACTCAATTTGAACACGTAAGTCCCCAAAAATATGAAATTCAACAACATTTCATTGAATTCAGCTAAGTTAACAGGTTATGACATGTATATTAGAATGTACATGCAAATACAAGGTTCCAACATCAAATTATTTACTTTCAATTTGATCTATAAATCATTTATTCAATTATTATTGGTTCGCATACAGCTCACTTGAATTCAAGTCATAATCTTCCATTCGATTATTAACTTTCAATCGATTTTATATACCATTTCATTCAATTCGACTAATTCACAGCTAATTTACTAGCATTCAATTCATAATTGCACTCAACATATTCATATCCACTCCAAATTTCTTCTAAATCAATTTATATAACTTCCCATTGATTCACAAAACTTGTTTTCTCCCATTTACTTCAAACGACAAATTTTTTAATACAAATTCAGTGATATTCATTTAATAAAATAACAACTTAAGCCTATAGCTATTTTAAATTAATTCCAAATCAATTTATCAAATTTTATTAATCCACATTCAATTTATTGATTTATCCCAAATCAAATTCAATTTCATTTAACTAACTTAAGTTAAATTATCTCCTCATATTCAAAATTGTATTTAACCATTAAGGTTTAATTTCATTCCAAATTTTAAGCTTACTTTCCCTTAATTCATTCCAGATTACCTTCAATTTGATTTCCATACTCAAGTCTATATTCATTTTATTAAGCTATTAGAAATTCAAATCCAATTCCATTTAAAACATCCTGAATTTGCTTTAATTTCCTTTACTTGAGTTAAGTTCATTTCAGAAATCATTCCATCAAAATTATTTCTTAAGTCTTATTATAAACATTTTATACCATCGCTTAAGTCTATATACAACTTTATAACTTAAGTTCATATTCACTTTAATCATTCAATATTTCCAATTCAAATTCAATTCACTAATTAATTTGTCTAATTAGTTCACTTTATTACCATCAAATTCCATTCCATTTTTGGATCAATTCCAATTTCATAGAACTTCACTTGAGTTAATCTCATTTATAATTCAATTCTAGCTTTGCTCATCTCAACCAATTACTTAATCACTTTAAAATTGGGTTTTATTTCAAATTATTCTGGAATCATATATAACTCCTTTTTGTAAGCTATTCAAACATATTTATTCACAATTCCATAATTTTCCACTTAAATTTTATTCCATTACAAATTTCTAACCTATAGTTATATAGTTACTTTAAAATTAAAATTTTATATATAATTCCATTCGATATCATTTCTAATCCAATCCAATTTTATTTAACTTAGCTTAAGTTAAATTTCAATTCATACAATTCATTTTAATTTACTTAAGTTAAAATTAAATTCCAAAATTTCATTTTCCGCACTTCTTTCCCTACTAATATCATTCTCAACTTATAAGTTCAAAACTTATTTCCTGATATTTTGCTAAACATTTAAATAAGGATTCCAGAATTCAAACACCCAGTTTTTACTTCAAATCATTTTGAAATTATATATATATATATATATATATATATATATATATCTTGGTTTAACAAACCATTTCTTTGGAATTTTCAAATCCACTTGATTTTTATCCAAACAAATTCCCTTCGAAATTTCCAAAACAACCCTTGTTTTCAAACAAAAATCTCCATATCAAATTACTACGGTAGCAATCAGTCACTTAGAAACTCGAAAATGAATGCTGATATTGTTGCAGTCATCACCAGAATTATTTTCCAGCAACTGAAGCGAGTTTAGTTCTTTTATCACCTTCAAAATCCATTTTAAACAATTTCCATTCAGAAATATTCCAAATAATATTACTATTATTCATTTCAAAACACTTTGGAAAACATTTCCAAAAATCTTCGGGATTTAATTTCCAACTTTTGATTTGAATCAATTTTTAGTTTTAACTCATTTGTATAATTCATACTTATACCTTTTTAATTTGGTTATATATGACCATTCAAATTTATAATCTTGTTTTGATTATAAGAATAACATCCAAACACACCAATATACTATAATAATTTCAGAAAATTATTTCTTTTATATCAAAATATAATTTGGGTAAAATTATTTAATTGACCCACTTTAAAACAATACTATGTCGATTTAACTTGTCCAGAGTTTAGAAACCCCTATCGATATAGTTGTACAGACCTTATTGACCAGAATTCATAAATACTCAACCAATAAGTCAACACAATATAAAACAATTTATATTCACTACTAAATACGCACTCATATCTATAATACACTCAGACTCATTCTAGGGTACTGCTGACCCTATCTCTAATGAGTAATCCCCACCAAAGCCTAGGTATTCACTCAACCTAAGCTTTGATACCACTGCAAAGATCTAGGTTTTTCAACCATTGACAGTGGGTACAACCACCGTAGCTTACACTGGTACCTCGAATTTTCTTTTACGGTCAGCCTCTCGACTATAAGCACCTAACAAACCAACCACTCAGGGACATGTAGGGGTAAGAGTCATACTTTCACTACCTAACAAGAAGCGAGAACCCCTTATCATGCGTGAACCTATCACCAAGCAAATCTGATCCCGGTCTCTTCGAAACGATCAACGAATTTGGCCAGATTTTATAGTCGGTTATTTAACTATCGAATTTCACATATAAGCAGTCACTAGTCCCAATTTTATAAATCTTTCAAAACATTCAATTCAAAATATCTTTACCAAGATATATATTCAAATCTCTTCCAGTATATTCAATAATTGAAAACAGTTTCAAATACTTATATCCATAACAGGATACATTCGAATCATATCAATACTTAGAATATATTTTTTCCAATTACATTTATAATTCAACACTTTGAAAATATTTCTATAATAATAATCTCATAGTTAAAATATTTCAAATTCTCCCAGTCCAATACTTAGGAAATATTTATAAGTAAAATTTTCCAAATCATTTTATTTCCAATACTTAGGAAATATTCCATTTTATTTCATACTTCTCAAATCCTTTACAATTTACTTGTAAATTCCTTCTCTCATTTATAACGGATTCTATAAGTTTTCGGAATTCATTAATTAACTTCCTTTAAATTTTCCAAAATCGATTATACTTGTCTATAATTCCATATACCCATTTCTACTTCTTTTAAGAGTTCTAATTCATTTTCGAAGTTCTCATATTTCAATGATTCAGAAAATTCCTTAAGTTTCCAGAATTCTACTATAAGATTTCTCTTATAAAATCTCATCTGTGAAATAAAACTCGGTTTACATATCTTGAGAGTATCTATAAATAAATTTCAGTCGCTTCCAAAACTCTATATATATATATAGTAAGTATTTTTAAAGAATAAAAATTTAATTCAAAACATGTTTAGGTAATTATTTAAAATATCAACACATTTTTACATAAACATCGATAACTCATTTCCAATTCATTTTTAAATAATACTAATCAATTTTACAAAGCTTATTACAAAAATTAGAATTTATTTCAATTAATATTTGATTTTTTGAAAAATCCACTTCCTAAAATATTCCAATACTAAACCAGCTTTAACTATATAGTTTAATAAATAAAAGTCCCATTTAAAAACAACCTTAATTTCTCAATAAAAATTTATTTTTAAAATTCATACTAACCATTCTTATATTTATAAATCCCTCTTGATTTATTTCCAATCGATTTTCATTTCTAATTTCACGACTATTTCCATAGAATCCACTATCTTTCCCCTAAACTGATTTCCTTATCTCACTTTAAATTCCCACGGTGGATTTATATTTCCAACTTATCAAAAGATAATCATTCCCTTTATTTATAAACATCGTTTATAAATTTATAAACTCATTTCAGGTTGTTCTCTGTTAATAACAGATTCATATTAAACAAATCTCATTTATAGATCGATTTCTATTTTAAAACCCATTTAGAAATTTATTTCTAATTAAACCAATTTTATTCCAAATCCATTCAAAAACTCGATTTCAACTTCCATTTAAAATTTTAGAAATATCATTAAATCTATTGTTCCAAATTACTTGTATAAATTAATCTCAAAATATTTATTTGAAAACACATTATAAAATTGTTAAGTGAATTACAAATCAAATCTTTTTATTTAATTCACATTCATTCCTTATCAAATATTCCAAATCAATATAAATTTTTTATTTCCACAAATCCCATTTTAATTTCTTTTTAAAATTCAAAAATATTCTTTATGGTATTTAAAATACCAAAATAAGGTCAGTGCTACTATAGCATCTAATAAATCAAATCACACAACAATCCATAACAGATTATTCAATCACAACATATATCGTTATATATGAAAAACAATCAATATATCTGAGGAATCAAGTTGGATCCTTCCAACCTATTTCCCTACATCCACAGATGTTATATAACACAAAATACCAATCCCGCTTCGAGGTGGGATATCGCGGTAATATAGGGTCATCCGCTATTATGCGGGGCACATAGTGTCTCATCCGCTCTAATCGGTGGGAAATATATCCAACTACTAATATATATAATATAACATTCAACTGATAATAATATATTAGTTTAACAAGTCATCCAATAATTAATTATTATAATCTAAAACCAGCAATCCAATTGAGTGAGATTTACTCACCTTGATTTTTAATTTGCAATCTGTTCTATATTTAAATTAAATTGAACCGACGTTCAATTTAGTCTAAAATCCTAGCCGACTCCAAAAATCTCCAAACCAATCCAATTGCGTAGATTTCAGAGCTACGAACCAAACTTGACTTGTTTCATTCATTTTTGACCTCGTACGAATGAGACATACAATTTATAAATATTCGATTTCATAATATGATTTATATACCCTAGTTACTGTAATTAATATTTTAATTAACATTACCCTAACCTCTCCATCTTAGCCGCTCCACCTTGCAACTACAATCTTGGCCGTTCGATCTCCCCTTCCTCAAACACGACATTTAGCCCAGCCTGCCAACGAAAACGCTCGACTCCACCTCACTGTTGTTGTCGCTCCGACCCGCCAGAGTCCACCGCAACATCACCTAACCTTGCCCCGATCGAGAGCTCGCCATGGCCATCAGAACCATCGCCTGAAACCTTGCCATGGACGAGAAAATCGAACCGAAAACTGTAGCCAAATGGAGCTACTTTGCCAGCGTGCGATCGATGCTCGTGAGCCAACACAGCCGCTCGATGCTCGTTTGCAATTCCATCGTGTGAATTTTCCTTTTTTTATATGAATCGATTTTGTTCTCCAGAAGGAAAAAGAAGATCATATGTGATTTTTAAATTGGGGAAAAATTCGTAGGGGAGGGACGGCTTCATAGGGTAGGGTGGCCGATGGAGACAATATAGGGTTTGACTTTTTTAAATATATTTTATTTTATATCCAAAATATCTCGTATAACATAACTCAAAATCCCGAACTCCTATCGAGGCGTCTCGCCTGGCGTTCCTAATGTTATACCCCTATTTTGAACGTGATGGAACAAGTTTCGAGGCCTAATTCGATCGTATGGAGAAGATAGCTTTTTAAATTGACTACTTTTAATTAAATTAAACCTGTGCGTTTTTAGCTCGCATGACCAAACGGTAACCCCAAACGTTAGGAAATTTGAAATCCTATAATAATACACTATTACCGATTCAACGGAACTAGTTTCGTCGAATTCCGAGATTGTGCCTCGGATCGCTATTTTAACGCATCGTTTAAATCAGCGATTTTGAAAATTGACGAAATCACTTGAAATTACAGTTTTAAATACTTACTAACTCAATTCTAATTTAAATGGAATTTATATCAACAATAGAAATTGTTTTGATTCTTATTCAACTCAAATTTCAATTATTCACCATTTTCGTATTTCGATAAATCGCTTGAAATGACCCTCTCTTCTCTACCTTCATTTTGTAAGGAATTTTTTTTAGAGATGATATATGTATATATCATTTATTAACAAATATATTTTTCCAGGGTCATTTTTTTTTCCCAATAAACAAACTTTATCCAGGATCAAAAATTTTACCAATATAGATATATCAGTGCAACCACAAAAATATGCACACACATATGAAGATGCATGTGCCCCTCTGGTTTAATCAGGTTATGGCAAACAAGAGGTTACAGTGATTGATTAAATTTAATCAGTCCCCACATAGCTTAATTTCATTTTATTATTTAAGTAATGAAAATCTTATTCATATAGGTAATAGTATGGTTTTTATTCTTTGATAGCTTGCTGGATTCTCCATGAATTATGATTCATAGAACCCAGATAATTATGTTATGATTATCTGAAAATCAATTGTATAGTGTCTGTGCTTTGAAAATGATATAAGCTTATATCATTTCCTATGTTTGCTTTCTTATAAATCTACCTTATATGCAAACTCATGTCTGGGATATTCTTAAGTGAATCATCATATTCCAGAAGCTTGATTCCTTGATACCAAGGTACTAGACTAAATGAAATGCAGTCCGGGGTGAGTTTCCTCACACATGGATACTTAGCAAATAAAATATGGATTAAACAGACTCTCTACTCAGACATATTTCAGAAGGTCTTAAAATGCATTTTGCCCAAAGCTTTAGTAAAGAGGGATTCAGATTTTATGTTAAAATTACTAAGGTACTGGTGTGACAGTGTCTGAGCAAATCATATCTGAACATGTAAATAATTTACTAATATGGATCTAACATCACTATCTTATAAAATCCCTACTGGTGATCTCACTTACAAAATTATAGCTAAAACTTTTCAACATTCCAGATAATAAAACTCAGATATTTTAAATACCAGTTCCAAGTCAAATTCTCAAAATACTTAACCAAATATCCAACATCACTCTGTACTTAGTACAATGGAAATTTTTTTTTTTTTTAAATATCATACATGCAAATTTCATCTTGTAAGCTCTTATCTATCTAATTCTAGCATGCTATAATCTTCTTCTCAATGCTTTGCTTCTACTCCTATCTAGAGGTTGCTGTCCTTGAAAAAGCATTTGAAGCTACCTCATTTTAAATGAGACACCCCAGATGCCATTAGCACACTAGGGTCAGACACATGTCTGGTATGAGAAAATTCACAAAAGCAATTAATTAATTAGGTTAAAATCAAGTTAAGTACATATACATAAAGTTCTACCCTTTGGAAACAGGTAATACTTGTGTGCATGCTCTATGTCATTGTGCATGTGCATATTTTAATCTTTCTTTCCAAAGACTACATATATAAATATGGTACATACATTCAAGCATACAATTCAGTCATAGTCAAACAATCATTCATACCAAACAGGAAAATAACCAATATGAGTTAAATCATTTATTCCATCCTCATATATCAATTCTGGGAAAAACTCTAGTTTCCTAATCATATCAAATATTTTTCCCTTGGTATATTTATCTATCCTGGTCTCATCTGCAATTTTATGAATCAATGGACACACTGTAATGAACTAATTCACTCCATTACACAAAGATATCAGGACTTGAACAAGCCATGTGTCAACTTGCATTACTCAAGAACACAAGTCATTCCTGCAGTAATCTTGACCCCATTTCCTAATCAAATTCTTAGGTACTTTCTCTTTTTAAATTTTTCAGAGCAAACCCAATCAGTGAGTTATTTTACAAAAACAAGCATTCACCTCATAGCATTCCTTATCATTCTCATAAACAAACAGAGACAACCAAGAAATTTTAGTATTGGTACTTATTAAAACATGTTCTTGCAATTTTAAAGAGATATAGACAACTAACATTGGTTTATGGCTCTATGGGAAGATTTTATTGCAAACATCTGTGCTTTAGTTAACTCAGATTGACCAAGCTTCCTAAATCACAAAATATATTTGTTTGGTGGATATTGTATATTTTCTTTGAATCAGGAGTGTCAGCACATTGGCAAGCCTATTGCACTCCTAATTCCTTTTCATTTTAAGCCTCAGCACATATACATATGTATATTGCAGCCCATAAGCTTATCAATTCTTCTGGGTTGAGCCAAAACCAACACTACTTGCTTATATCCAACATTTTATTTTTTTCTGGGTATTTATTTGTTTCTAACCAGTATCATATTAAAAAGAGATCTGGGTTTCAAAGATACTTATGTATGCATGCAGATCATATTTAGAATATTCACAAAATAAAACAACCAGAACAACCATTTAGCATTAAAGCATCCTTAACTTCTGAAGAACAATCACATACACTTTTAAGAAAAATTCATTTATAACTGGCTGCCTTCATTAGGACTTAGTGCCTTAAGTTGTTGAGTGAGTTTTCTCACCTAGCTCTCTTCTTTGCTTCCTTAATTAATTGATGAACTTCTGCCTTTAGCCTCAAGCTCTTTTCCTTCCCTTGCCTTATGATTTCTATGGTGTTGTTTTTTTTTCAAAGTTCTTTTCTGAGAAGGAGAGGAGGCTGCTGCATATACATATATATATACAGGGTCCTCCTTAGGGTTTTGGTTATTGGCTAAAGCCATTTTTGCCCACCAGAAAAATTATGTTATCTGCATTTTATTTGAACCCAAAATTCTACCCTTCCCGGCTTAATTTAGGTGAAGAGAAAAGTGGTTATATTCTTTTTGGTTAATTTCAGAAATTTGCTTTTCAAAAAATACTTTTTCCTTTGTCTACAATCATGCTAAAAATGTGACTTGATTTGTTATTTATCAAATACTCTTCCTAATTCTGCCTATACCAAGCATTTCCCTGTTTTGTCTTATTTTTCCTATTTTTAGCTTTCATGTAAATGGTATGTACTTCCTTTATTTATTTACAAGAGGACTACTCCTTTTTATATCCTCATTTTTTTTTCTTTCTGCCTATATACTAAAATATGTCTGTATATTTTATTTTACTAATTTGAACTCTAGTATTTTATTAATATATATATATATATATATAAGTCTTACTGAAATAATTAGTACACCCATATATATATTTATACATCATTCTGTATTGACACTCTCATGCACATGTACACTCAAAAATATTCAGTAGCATCCATATATGTATATTTACTTATGCATACAGCTTTTAAGGATTTAATCTATATATATATATATATTCCCATACATATCAATATGTATTTATTCTTAGAGTTCAGGGATTTTAGCTTTAGTTCATGTGCATTTCCTGTGCACACATGTACACACATACTAATACACTATCAAGCTATATCAATTCCCTTTCAAAATTTATTTAAAAATTATTTTGAATTTATTTATATTTTTTAGAATAAATTCCTAAAATCTTGGGTCATTACATACACCCCTCCTTTTAGAAATTGTGTCCCACAATTTTCCTAAGCTTAAAATGAATTTTAAACTTAATTCAGAGAACAAGTACATTCTCAACCAAATAGATTTTTAGTTCTATAATAACTAAAAATATATGCATCTAAAACAATCAAAAATCAGAATTACCTTTAATCTGAAAATAGCTTAGGATAATTCATCCTAACTTTGTCTTCTAATTCCCATGTGCAATCACTAGGATCAAGACTCCACTGTATCTTTACAAGTTTCAGAGATTTATTCCTCAACTTCTTCACATCTTTTGCCAAAATTCCCACTGGATCCTTTTCATAAATCAAATTAGGATTTATCTGCACTTGGGTTGGGGTCTCAAGAATTTCTGCCTTGTCATGGACCCATCTTCTCAATTGTGATACATGAAAAACATCATGTATACCTTGCATGTTTTCTGGTAATTCCAACTTATATGCCAAGGGACCAATTCTTTCCAGAATTTTGTATGGTCCAATATATCTTGGGGTTAACTTGCCTTGTTTCCCAAACCTCAGCACATTTTTCATAGGTGAGATTTTGATGAAAACTAAATTTCCCACTTCATATTCCACCTGCCTCCTTTTCATGTCTGCAAATTTCTTCTGCCTTTCTTGTGCTGCTGCCATTCTTCTTCTTATCAACTCAATTTTCTCCTTAGTTTCTTATATGTACTCAGGTCCTAAAATAGACCTTTCTCCTGCTTCTACCCAACAAACAGGTGACAAACAGGGTTTACCATATAAGGCTTCAAATGGAGCCATTCCTATGGTGCTTTGATAGCTGTTGTTGTATGTAAATTCAACTAGATGAAGATAATCTTCCCAGTTGCCCCCAAAGTCCAGTACACATACTCTCAACATGTCCTCCAAAACCTTGTTTACTACCTCGGTCTGCCCATCTGATTGAGGATGGTAGGCAGTACTTAGGCATAGTTCACTTCCCATTACTTCTTGAAAGCTTCTCCAGAATTTTGAGGTGAAGATGGTATCCCTATCACTCACAATGGTTTTGGGAATGCCATGTAACTTTACCACTTCCTTTATAAAAATTTGAGCTAATTTTGGTGCTGTCCTTTCTGACTTGACTGGGATGAAGTGTGCTACCTTGGTTAGCCTATCAACTATCACCCATATGCTTGTATTGCCTCTCTTAGATCTAGGCAGTCCATCTATGAAGTCCATAGATATGTCTTCCCACTTCCACTGTGGTACACTAAGAGGCTGCATCAACCCTGATGGCCTTTGGGTTTCAGCCTTGACTTGTTGGCAAGTCATACATTTGGCAATGTATTTAGCTACATCAGATTTCATCCCCTTCCACCAGAAGTCTCTTTTCAAATTTTGGTACTTTTTGTGTTGCCTGGGTGTATGGAGTATTTACTTCTGTGATATTCATTCAATATCTCTTTCTTCAATTCTGTGTCTTCTGGTACACACATCCTATTTTGGTATCTCATATAACCATTTTTATCAATATGGTGATTCATCACTTCCTCCCCTTTTGAGAGGAGCATTTTCTTCTCTAATAAGTTGGCTTCCTGTTCTTGCATTTTCCTACCTTCAGAATTAAATCTGGTTGAAGTGTCATTAAGCTTAACTTCCCTTTATCTTCTTGTGCACCATGCATCTGCTCATCAATGTGCACACAACCATTCTCCCCAATTTCTAACTCAGTTAGCAAAGACAAGTCCTTAAATTCTTCTATCATCATCATAGCCAATTTAGCATGCTGTCTACTTAGAGCATCTGCAACTTTGTTTGCTTTGCCTGGTGTATAGAGTATGTCAAAGTCATAGGCAGCTAAGAATTCCACCCATCTATGTTGCCTCATGTTCAAATCTTTTTGTGAAAATAAATATTTTAGAGACTTGTGGTCAGTGTAAAGTTCAAACTTAGTGCCTAACAAATAATGTCTCCAAAGTTTCAAAGCATAGATCACAGCTGCTAATTCAAGGTCATGTGTGGCATACCTTACTTCATGGGGTTTAAGTTGTCTGGATGCATATGCAATGACTTGGCCTTGTTGCATCAACACTGCACCCAAGCCAAATCCACTAGCATCAGTGTATACAACTAATTCTTCATTTCCATGAGGTACCTTTAAAATTGGAGCATTCACCAATGCC
The DNA here is from genome assembly GCA_030737815.1 of Allium fistulosum. Classification (NCBI taxonomy): domain Eukaryota; kingdom Viridiplantae; phylum Streptophyta; class Magnoliopsida; order Asparagales; family Amaryllidaceae; genus Allium; species Allium fistulosum. The sequence continues at coordinate 1,461,496,041 of CM060903.1, forward strand.
TCCTTCAACTGTTCAAAAGACTTTTCACATTTTTCTGACCAAACAAAAGCTTGGTTCTTCCTGGTTAGGTTAGTGAGTGGTGTAGAAATTTTTGAAAAATCTTTTATAAATCTCCTATAATACCCTGCCATCCCCATAAATGACCTTACTTCACTCACAGTGCTTGGCCTCTTCCATGCTTGAATAGCCACTACTTTATTGGGGTTCATAGAAATTCCTTGGGCAGATATAACATGGCCAAGAAAATGCACTTCCTCTTTCCAAAATTCACATTTTGAGTATTTTGCCTTTAAGTCTTTTTCCCTTAGTCTAGACAAAACCATGTGCAGATGGCTTTCATGCTCTTCCATTGTTTTGGAATAAATTAAAATGTCATCTATAAAAATAAGCACAAACTTGTCTAAATAATCTCTAAAGGTTCTGTTCATTAAATCTACAAAGTATGATGGTGCATTGGTCAAGCCAAATGGCATAACCAAAAATTCATACAACCCATATCTAGTGTTAAAGGCAGTGTACTTGATGCTTGATTCTTCCACCTTCATTTGATGAAAACCAGATGCTAAATCTAGCCTAGAAAATACTCTTGCTCCAGCCAATTGATCAAAAAGATCATCTATTCTTGGAAGTGGGTATTTATTTTTAATGGTTACCTTGTTTAATTCCCTATAATCTATGCAGAGTCTCAAAGTACAATCTTGTTTCTTAACAAACACCACTGGTGCCCCCCAGCAAGAATTACTGGGTCTTATAAAACCCTTATTTTCTAATTCCTCTAATTGTTTCTTTAATTCTTTTAGTTCATTTGGCCCCATTCTTGTTGGCTTTTTAATCACTGGGCTTGCTCCTGGAACTAAATGAATTTGGAATTCCACTGGCCTATGGTTTGGAACACCATTAACCTCCTCAAAAACATCCAAGTATTCATTGACTATGGGAATTTCCTCAATAATATGTTTACTGGAATCTTTACCCAAATCAATCAAATGACACAATTTTCTTCCCTTGGACACTTCTCACAAAATTGTGATCCTCTGGCTTCCATGGTTTTGCAATGATATGGTGGATGAGTCTAAGTTAATTATGGCCTTGAATTGCCTTAACCAGTCTACTCCCAAAATAACACCTATATTTGGGTAATTTAAAACATATAAATTGGAAATAAAAGTATCTCCTCCTATGTTTAATCCCACATCCACACAGATCATGTTTAAAACACTAGAACTTCACAGTGGACTTTGTATATGTAAAGGGGTTTCAACCAATATGCAACTTAATTTCAGCATTTTAACTAATTCATAGGAAATTAAAGAATGAGTTGCTCCTGTATCATATACTACTGCTATGGGTACATTACAAATAAATAGTGTACCTTCCACTTGACTGTGCTTCTCAGCATTGATCTCCACTGTTTTGCCTTTTTCTTCCAAGTTTGCTAATTTTCCTTGCTGCCTATTTTCAGGACAATTTCTTTTCATGTGCCCTTCTTTCCCACATAAATAACACTTGAAAGCTCCTCCTTTCAATTCTGGACATCTTGGTTTGATATGTCCTTCTTTTCCACACTGATGGCACACAATCTTCTTGGTTTCCTTAGCTTTGACATCTCCAGTGCCTTTGTTACTGGCCTCTTCCTTCTTCTTATCATAAGGGTGATACCTCCCCTTACCTTTCTTGGTGTTATTGTTCTTAAAATTTCTGAACTTCTCCCTTTCCTTGTCATGTTGCTCCAACCTCAAAGCTAAGTCTATCACATGGTCAAAAGTCCTGTCAGCATAGGGTAACATGGCTCTACTAAGTCCTGGGTTCAAACCTTTTATGTACCTATCATTTTTGGATGCCTCATCTGCCACAAGCATTGCTCCATATGTGGAAAGCCCCTCAAACTTTTGAGTGTACTCTGTGACAGTCATGGTTCCTTGTCTAAGTCTAATAAATTCTTCTAGCAAGGTAGTCTTAGCTGATGCTGGTACAAACCTTGCTTCCAACATCTCTTTGAATTGATTCCAAGTGATTTCATTCCCACCTCTCCCTGCAATGATTACTTCCCACCAGCTTAAAGCTACTCCTTTTAGCTGTCTTGAAGCCACTTGCCTCTTTCTTTGATCATCAAGTTGCATGTCATTGAAAATTCTTTCCAATGTTCTCAACCATGTTTGAATTTCCATGATACCCTCTGTCCCTTCAAAGCTTTTGCCACCTAAATGAGTATATGTCTTAAGTAATTTTGAGAGTTCTTCATAGGGATTTTCTTGCCTTTGTCCTGCCCCATGCCTAAATGCTCTCACCAAGTCTTGCAGATTGACCATTGGTGGTGCATGGGAAGATCCTGTTCCCTGATTTGGTGGTCTCCCTACCATAGTTTGCTAATAATAATTTACATAGCTGGTTAGTTTGATTGGTAATTTTATTATTTCAGTGGTTTTTATTCACACTGAAAACATTGATATATATTTAGTTCCTTTAAATTTTATTTCTATCTAAGAACTTGATCTTTACTTCTACTATGTTGAATAACATAGCTCTGATACCAAATGAAATGACCCTCTCTTCTCTACCTTCATTTTGTAAGGATTTTTTTTAGAGATGATATATGTATATATCATTTATTAACAGATATATTTTTCCAGGGTCATTTTTTTTCCCAATAAACAAACTTTATCCAGGATCAAAAATTTTACCAATATAGATATATTAGTGCAACCACAAAAATATGCACACACATATGAAGATGCATGTGCCCCTCTGGTTTAATCAGGTTATGGCAAACAAGAGGTTACAGTGATTGATTAAATTTAATCAATCCCCACATAGCTTAATTTCATTTTATTATTTAAGTAATGAAAATCTTATTCATATAGGTAATAGTATGGTTTTTATTCTTTGATAGCTTGCTGGATTCTCCATGAATTATGATTCATAGAATCCAGATAATTATGTTATGATTATCTGTAAAATCAATTGTATAGTGTCTGTGCTTTGAAAATGATATAAGCTTATATCATTTCCTATGTTTGCTTTCTTATAAATCTACCTTATATGCAAACTCATGTTTGGGATATTCTTAAGTGAATCATCATATTCCAGAAGCTTGATTCCTTGATACCAAGGTACTAGACTAAATGAAATGCAGTCCGGGGTGAGTTTCCTCACACATGGATACTTAGCAAATAAAATATGGATTAAACAGACTCTCTACTCAGACATATTTCAGAAGGTCTTAAAATGCATTTTGCCCAAAGCTTTAGTAAAGAGGGATTCAGATTTTATGTTAAAATTACTAAGGTACTGGTGTGACAGTGTCTGAGCAAATCATATCTGAACATGTAAATAATTTACTAATATGGATCTAACATCACTATCTTATAAAATCCCTACTGGTGATCTCACTTACAAAATTATAGCTAAAACTTTTCAACATTCCAGATAATAAAACTCAGATATTTTAAATATCAGTTCCAAGTCAAATTCTCAAAATACTTAACCAAATATCCAACATCACATTGTACTTAGTACAATGGAAAAGTTTTTTTTTAAAATATCATACATGCAAATTTCATCTTGTAAGCTCTTATCTATCTAATTCTAGCATGCTATAATCTTCTTCTCAATGCTTTGCTTCTACTCCTATCTAGAGGTTGCTGTCCCTGAAAAAGCATTTGAAGCTGCCTCATTTTAAATGAGACACCCCAGATGCCATTAGCACACTAGGGTCAGACACATGTCTGGTATGAGAAAATTCACAAAAGCAATTAATTAATTAGGTTAAAATCAAGTTAAGTACATATACATAAAGTTCTGCCCTTTGGAAACAGGTAATACTTGTGTGCATGCTCTATGTCATTGTGCATGTGCATATTTTAATCTTTCTTTCCAAAGACTACATATATAAATATGGTACATACATTCAAGCATACAATTCAGTCATAGTCAAACAATCATTCATACCAAACAGGAAAATAACCAATATGAGTTAAATCATTTATTCGATCCTCATATTTCAATTCTGGGAAAAACTCTAGTTTCCTCATCATATCAAATATTTTTCCCTTGGTATATTTATCTATCCTGGTCTCATCTGCAATTTTATGAATCAATGGACACACTGTAATGAACTAATTCACTCCATTACACAAAGATCTCAGGACTTGAACAAGCCATGTGTCAACTTGCATTACTCAAGAACACAAGTCATTGCTGCAGTAATCTTGACCCCATTTCCTAATCAAATTCTTAGGTACTTTCTCTTTTTAAATTTTTCAGAGCAAACCCAATCAGTGAGTTATTTTACAAAAACAAGCATTCACCTCATAGCATTCCTTATCATTCTCATAAAAAAACAGAGACAACCAAGCAATTTTAGTATTGGTACTTATTAAAACATGTTCTTGCAATTTTAAAGAGATATAGACAACTAACATTGGTTTATGGCTCTATGGGAAGATTTTATTGCAAACATCTGTGCTTTAGTTAACTCAGATTGACCAAGCTTCCTAAATCACAAAATCTATTTGCTGGGTGGATATTGTATATTTTCTTTGAATCAGGAGTGTCAGCACATAGGCAAGCCTATTGCACTCCTAATTCCTTTTCATTTTAAGCCTCAGCACATATACATATGTATATTGCAGCCCATAAGCTTATCAATTCTTCTGGGTTGAGCCAAAACCAACACTACTTGCTTATATCCAACATTTTATTTTTTTCTGGGTATTTATTTGTTTCTAACCAGTATCATATTAAAAATAGATCTGGGTTTCAAAGATACTTATGTATGCATGCAGATCATATTTAGAATATTCACAAAATAAAACAACCAGAACAACCATTTAGCATTAAAGCATCCTTAACTTCTGAAGAACAATCACATACACTTTTAAGAAAAATTCATTTATAACTGGCTGCCTTCATTAGGACTTAGTGCCTTAAGTTGTTGAGTGAGTTTTCTCACCTAGCTCTCTTCTTTGCTTCCTTAATTAATTGATGAACTTCTGCCTTTAGCCTCAAGCTCTTTTCCTTCCCTTGCCTTATGATTTCTATGGTGTTGTTTCTTTTTTTTTCAAAGTTCTTTTCTGAGAAGGAGAGGAGGCTGCTGCATATACATATATATATATATATATATATACAGGGTCCTCCTTAGGGTTTTGGGTATTGGCTAAAGCCATTTTTGCCCACCAGAAAAATTATGTTATCTGCATTTTATTTGAACCCAAAATTCTACCCTTCCCGACTTAATTTAGGTGAAGAAAAAAGTGGTTATATTCTTTTTGGTTAATTTCAGAAATTTGCCTTTCAGAAAATACTTTTTCCTTTGTCTACAATCATGCTAAAAATGTGACTTGATTTGTTATTTATCAAATACTCTTCCTAATTCTGCCTATACCAAGCATTTCCCTGTTTTGTCTTATTTTTCCTATTTTTAGCTTTCATGTAAATGGTATGTACTTCCTTTATTTATTTACAAGAGGACTACTCCTTTTTATATCCTCATTTTTTTTTCTTTCTGCCTATATACTAAAATATGTCTGTATATTTTATTTTACTAATTTGAACTCTAGTATTTTATTAATATATATATATATATATAAGTCTTACTGAAATAATTAGTACACCCATATATATATTTATACATCATTTTGTATTGACACTCTCATGCACATGTACACTCAAAAATATTCAGTAGCATCCATATATGTATATTTACTTATGCATACAGCTTTTAAGGATTTAATCTATATATATATATATATATATTCCCATACATATCAATATGTATTTATTCTTAGAGTTCAGGGATTTTAGCTTTAGTTCATGTGCATTTCCTGTGCACACATGTACACACATACTAATACACTATCAAGCTATATCAATTCCCTTTCAAAATTTATTTAAAAATTATTTTGAATTTATTTATATTTTTCAGAATAAATTCCTAAAATCTTGGGTCATTACATCGCTATTTTTGAAATTTAAATTCATTCTATAGTTCCAACCAAAATCTTCGTATTCAAAATCCATTTATATTCCAAATCCAATATTTAAAACCATTTAAATATTCAAAATCAAATGACAGAAAATCCGGGTCGTTACAAGACAAGTTCATAGTGAACCCATGAAAACTATGTTTAAGGAGAGTTAGTGGCAGGGGCTAACAGGTTTGTAGTGAACCCATCGGATTAAGTTATTGACAGAAGGCAATAGGTTCGTAGTCAACCCATGAAAACTATGATATAAGGGAAGTTATTAGAAATACTAATAGGTTCAGGGAGAACCCATGACATAATTAAATAAAGTTATTGGAGGGGGCCAATAGGTTCTTAGTGATCCCATGAAAACTATGAGACCGGACAGATAGTCCATAAACTTTAGATAGGTATTAGTCAGCCTATGAAAACTAATAGGTTAATAGTGACCCTAGAAAACTGTAACTAAGGCAGATAGTTAAATGAATGGGGATGGAAAATCCATAATAATTTACTTATTTGCATATCATCATAATATTTTATATTGCTATGTTTTAACCATTGTGGATGCAGGAGCACAATATATGGTTATTATAATTAATAGGATTAATAGCGTAGCTATTAGTTTTGGGCCTCCAAGTGGGGAATGTTACATAAGTGATAATTTTATGGGAAAATATGAATTGACTTAAGCACATTGAATAACGAATTTATTACGCTAATTTTAACAATTGAAATTACGATATTATTTTTGTCAACGTTGCTCATTATATTCCAACTACATTGCTCTTGATGGCACATTTGCAGCCGATGGATCATATCCCTTCAGGTACAACTACCAAAATCATATTTGATAATCTACTTGGAACCCACTTCAAATTTGTGCATCTTACCATATCGTGGAGTCAATACTTTTAATAGTTTAATTAATAGTTGAGGATTATCTTTCATGAATTGATAAGAAACTCTTAATTTCTTTTCAATATACGAGAATATTTATTGGACATTCTAATGCATTGTGTTCACTTAGGTTTGGTTAATTTCATTTCATCCCTTATAGTAAGTTTAATCCTTGGATCTTTTCTAAATCCATTTTACTAACAACAATTTCTAAAAGAAATTCCTTAATTACGAAGTTGGTATTTCTTAAAACAACAATTGTTTCTCAATGCAACAGAATAGGTATTCATAAACACTTTATGAGTTGCCTCATATATAAAAATAATTTGGTTTAATTTACAAAGTTAATGTTCAAAACATAAATAAGCCATCCAATGAAAATCGTTACCAAAATTCTTTTAGGCCTATTCATACAAGATCTCTCACGTACAATTATTACATACAATTTTTCGACTTGCACAACCTGCCAACTCCTTGGTCTAGGATATATTAAGGTTTCTTATAAACCCTTATCTTGTATGATTTTGTAAACTATTCTTTAGATGAAATTAATTTTAACCTTGTGTACTATTCTTAAGCATACGACCTTATAGAAAGAAGTTAACTCAACTTCACTCGCCATTATCGTACTTTGTTCAACAAAGTTCGATTAATCCTTATCGATACATCATTATGTATCATAGGGAGAAATGAATTTTAAGATTGAATCTTTATTCATTTTTAGGTACGTTCGAAACTCTTTCCAATATACTCACATATTCGATCTAATCGAATCAATTTTATTTTCTATTGCATATTATTTTATTTACTTCTATTTTATACTCTATGAGCTTATCATAGGCATACTACATGTATATCAAATACACATGTCTATGTTGGTGATAACTCATTGGTGAATATAAAAAAATACATGGAACCCTTTTGGTATTAATAAACTTGCAGTTGCATACATCTATATGTATCAATCTAAAGAGTTCATCAACTCTTACGTCGCTCTCACTAAATGGGTGCTTTGTCGTTAATTGTTTGAGATATAATTCACTAGTACCATACGATTCATAACTATATGATCAAAAAATTATTCCTCCAAACTATGGATTAGTCCATAATTCCAAAATAATTGCCAATAAATTTAGATGCTTCTATATTTTTTAGTGCATCATAAATATCACTTTTATAATTTTATTTTATAATTAACATTCATAATATTCATACTCAAATAAAACAATGTCTTTTTTCAGTCAATACCGAAAGATAATTATTATTCCATAAATAACGTTTAGTATTTTACAAAAACAATTTTCGTAACTTGATGCGACTAATAAGTGTTATATGTCATGCTTCCATTATTTCCGTCAATACTATAATAGCGTATGAAATATGAAGCTCCATTTGACCACTTAATATAGGTTATTTCTTTCATTTACTGCAACTGATTTACAGTAGAGAATATTCAGATCAAGTATCTTAAATTCAAAGAAATAAATATCGTAGAAAACAATTTTCTATGTGAAAATACTTTTCGGAATAGAAATCATATTTCTTACTCCAATGTTAAGTATCTGCTATTACTTTACAATTCTCGTTTTCGAATTTCATTATGAAAAAGAAGTGACCACTCACTTTTTTCATCCTAACTATGCCTTAGGTTACATCCACTCTTCTACATTCGATTTCCTTTCTAAACGGTCGAACAATTCGAAGGAAATCCTTAATACGATATCATAATGAATCTTTATAGATGTATATTTGGTTATCCTTAACTTTTAAGTACACTAAATAAATTACACTTTATGAAAACTGATCAGACTAATATTTCAATGATCAAATTCCAAGATCTATTTTGTAGCCTTTAGTCTAGTGTTACATTTAACATAACAAGATCATTATTGTAATCAATCATATTGAATACATGATCTCACACTATGCTTTACTTACTTATTTTAATGAATTATTTTCAACAAGGCTTCATACATTATGAATTGTGACCATTCACTATATAACATTTACATGTGATCGTATATGAATTAAATTAGAATATCCTTGTATTGCTTTTAGAATTCGAAACTCATTGAAGACAATAAATAAACTCAGGCAAGTAAACTTGCAAGTGACCAAGTTACGAACATATTTAGTGGTTTTATAATCAGGCGCTTACATGGGTCGATATGAAAAAATTAATTGGGAAGTATATTTATATTTTTATTTTTTAATATTAATTCAGTTCATTTGTATATTTTAGTTGATAAACATTTTATCAATTATATTAATTGCATAAATTTATCAATGTAGATTATTACAACCTTATATATTTGATGTTCTTATACTATTAGAAAGTTTAAATGTTACTATTTCATTTATCTAATAAGGCTCCACTAGTCTTTAATTTTTCTCCAAATCCTAAGATGAAACATAGAAGTCTTTCGGCTTCAATAGTGGGTGTTAGGACTCGTTTATCTTGGGATTTAGACTTTAAGTTTGCTTAATAAGTCATAACCCCAAAAATGATGGATAATTCCTTATCGATTGTATCATATACAACTCCTAACCCATGGTTCCTTGTCCTAATCTCATTTCGACTTTGAGTTTTCTCGACAAATCGAAAGAAATAATTCACTCATACCTACCATTTCGCGATGACCTAAGTAAAGCATGCGTACCTTGAGTTTGCTCAATAAATACATATAGTTATCTTAACTCTTCTAGTCAATATATTAATAATACTGCAGATAACATCTCTAGCTTGAGTTTGATCAATAACCAAAGAATATGCAATTAGTTTATTAATATATAAATGGCAGAGGACAACTCTTATGTTAAAGATTCATAATCTTTAATATATTTAATTGAATAATATTGACTTATGAAATAACGTACTTTGTATGAAATACCCTCGTAATTAAAGTGTCAGACACATCAAAAATCATGGTATGTGTACTATACGTATGGATTTATTCGTTGAGTCTGGTTGGATTTCTTGTTGTTCCACCTTTTTTTATACATTTATATTATATAAGTTTAATTCTTATATAACTTTTCATAATTTAATTAACTTATATAATAATCTTATGTATAATATTATATCAATTTTATTAATTAAATCTTATTTAATTAGTCTAATCAATAAATTAATTAACATTTTAATTAATTTTATTTTATTCAATTTAAACATTTTAAATCGAATATGTGCACTATAACAATTATAGTTATAAACATATTATATATATATATATGCATGCATATGTATATATATGTATTATATTATTTATTAATTAACATATATTTTATTTATTTAATTAGAATAATTTTAATTAATTATAAATAATTTTGAAAATTACATACATATACATATATATATACTACCTTAATTTCTTAAGATAATATTACATATATTAATATATATGTTATTTAATTTAATTAATTAATTTTTAATTAATTATTTTATTTAATTAATTAACTTTTAATTAATTATTCAATTTAATTGATCTAATTAATTAATAATTATTTTTGAAATAATTATTTTGTTTTCAAAAGAATTTTGAAAATTATTTTATAACATTTATTATTTTAAATTTAAGCTTTAAATTTTAAAATTTATTTTTATTTATTTAAAAATTAATCTTTTAAATTTAAAATTAGTTTTAAATTTTAAATTCTATTTTAGTTTCTAAACAGATTTTGAAAACTAGCCTAAGGCCCAAATCAATTTCAGCCTCTATATTAGGGATAACATTTAGGCTTACCTCATCCTTTTAGGCTAGGGTTAGTAGTCAGGTAGGGCAAAGTACTTAGTTGCCCAAACCCAACCTTAGACACCACTTTTCTAGATACCCTACTATATGGGTAAGCTTTATTAAGTTACCCTAATACCGCTAATTTAGATCGCATAGCCTACTTGGCTCTGATACCATTGTTGAAACTAGGTAAAGCACGGTTGGTTAAATGGGTGAATTTTAGAAAAGATTATCATTTTAGATCTTATTGGGCCCATAAAGTCTAAATTTATTTAGAACATCTCTAACTTTTTTAAAGTAAAATAAACATTTTATTTGTTTTATAAATATTATTTTATTTTATATAGTTTATACTATATAGTATATATGTGTATCATATACACATATATGTGTATGTGCACATGCAACGAAATAAAGTGTACATGGTTTGACATGCCCATATATAGATGTTAGGATTTACACCGCAATGGACATGTTAACCCCTCTTATATACATATGTATTGTTTAAATGTATACGTATGCATAAAAATATAATAATTTCTTAAATATGTATATAAATATAATTTTATATATATATATATATATATATTATAACGAATTTATTGTAAATAATTTATATAAAGCATTTATAACATATATATAAGAAAATATAAATACTACTAAATCATAAAATTATATTTTAAACGTTAGTTTATAAAATAATTTTAGTTATATTATGAAATCTGAATTTTTTTATTTAAAGGTAATTTATATGTATAATATGTATATATATAAACACAATTAATTATAAATACATATTAATGAAATTAATAAAAATAGTAAAATGTATAAAATACATGCTTACAATATTATTTTCGGCCTAGGTACATTTTACCATTTTGTGTAATTTAATAATAAATAGTTATTTTATTATTTAGAATATGTATGAAATCTTTTAAATAAAAAATTGAAATTTTTTAAAGCAAAAAGTGTAAATATTTTGAACAAAATTTTACAAGAAATTTATTTTTTTTATTTTATTTGTAAATAAATAAATAAATATTTATTTATTTATATAATCTATTTTGAATTAAATAAATAATTAATCGAGCTGCTTTGGCCAAAGACATTGACTTTGAATTGACTTTTGTTGACCATGATACTAACCTCATATAACCGAGGAGATGAATCATATCTTAAATTGTGTTTTTGTAACGACCCATACATTTCAACTGTTTTAATAACGTAATTAGTTGAAATTTTGTGAAATTTTAAACGATAAAATTTTGAAATATAAATTGATATTTGGAATGCGTTTAGTTAAACAAAGCAACTGGTAAATTCTCGTCCAAAAATATGAAAGTTTATTTCGCGCGTAGATTTACTTTCAATTTAATCAGTTAAAAAGCGATGAAAATAAAATATTTCCGAAACCTAAATATTTTTACATAGAAAAATTCTAAACCATCTTCTGAGAAAGATTTCAGTTTATCGTTTTTCCAAATTCGGACATCTTTGGCTTCGTCGATCTTATTTTTCAGCGTTTTTCTTGCACTTTCCGCTAGTAGAACATTCGAATTTTTATAATTCAATCATACCACAGATATCTGTATACTGTTTTGATCGTCTCATCGTGCTGATCTCTAGGGTATATTCAATTTTGTGTTTTGAAGTCCGATACGCAGCAGAGTCCGTGAAAAACGATTTCGTATCGGTATACGTATTCGTGTCCTTTCGGTTCTAAGTCCTTTCGTTTTCTTCGGTTCTTGTGTCTATTCATTTCTCAAAGGTGAAAGCTGTCAGCCCGCAGCAATTATTACTTTCTGAATTCAACTCTTACTCTTTGATATTCACGTCGTTCAAAATTGTATGTGATGTGAAGAGACACGTCCTTTCCGGTTGCAAGCTGTCATGCATTTATTGTATGAAACTGTTACATTACTTTTGCTTACTGAAATTCATTTCTTCTTACTTCACCTACCATCTCCTCCACTCCTCTTTGTTTCATTTCAGTTTTTTTTTTTGATGAAAACTTAAATATATGCTTGCCTTCGTCTGCTCATCCATGCTTGCTTTAGCATGAACATCTTTTATGGCTGCTAGCCATTTTCACCATGCCTCCCACTGCTCCCCTCCTCCTCACGCCCTTCCTCTCGGCCAAAACCCAAACCCACTCCACACAACACCACGCAAGACAAGCAACCCCGACCTCTGCCCTCACGCACCTCTCCCCCTCCTCCTCCAACTTCACCGACCGAGTAGCTCCACAACCCGACACCACTGACGTTCCTTCTTTCACCTCGCTTTCGGTCATTAGAGCAGCAGGCATCACCTCTTTCTCCGCCTTCGCCCAGACCTGCCGCCTACCACTCCACTGCCTTCACCGCCTATGCCACTGGAACCACTGCACCCTTACTTTCCTATTTTCTCCACCTTGCCTCGGCAGTTGCGCCGCCTCCGCCTTAGCCTGCTTTGCCGAGACACCAAACTCGCGTGACTACCCTTCCCTCCTCTCTCTCTCACGCACGCATTTCCTTCCGTGCTCCGACCGATCATAGCAGCTTCATGTATGTTTAATTTTTTTTTATGAGTTATATATTCCGTGTTTATAAGATTATATATATAAATCTATTTGTTATATATGCATGCAAGTTTAGATAAGTTTACATTTATGTGTAATGTGCAGTAGTAAATCATATGTACTTATTTAGTAAAGCATGTTGTTAACATCCTGATATGTTTATATTTATATATTATGATGTATTTACATTTTATTAATACTTTGGAAAGTATACAAATTATGTGTTTCATAACAGAGACGAGACTATTAAGTTTTATATATAAACAAGGTTATAAGATATTGTTTGAAAACTGCCACTGTAGCTACTTTATGAAACTATATTTATGAAGATATTTTATAACTTGATTTGCTCTATATTTCTAATTCCATTTTACGTGTGTTTGGGGAAAATTGATGTAAATTGGTTTTTTAAACTATAAGATATAGATGTAGTTATATATATATATATATATATATATATATATATTTTACACTGCTGCAAACGCGACCTGAGTTCATGTTTGACGCATCGTATCTCTTCTGTCTTACGTCGGAATGGGTTTATCCTATTTTTAAAAAGGAGTCGAAGTTACCTAGTTTATGCTTGTCAAATTTCAGCCAAATCCGACATCGTTTGATTAGTGGTCGAGGATCTGGAAGTTAGACCCAGACAGCTATTCTTTTGTACTTAGAAATTATTTTACACTGCTGCAAACACGACCTGAGTTCATGTTTGACGCATCGTATCTCTTCTGTCTTACATCGGAATGGGTTGATTTTATTTTTAAAAAGAAGTTAAAGTTACCTAGTTTATGCCTGTCAAATTTCAGCCAAATCCGACATCGTTTGATTAGTGGTCGAGGATCTGGAAGTTAGACCCAGACAGCTATTCTTTTGTACTTAGAAATTATTTTACACTGCTGCAAACATGGCCTGAGTCTATGTTCATGACATCATAACTTTTCTCGTCTCTTGTCCAAAACAAGTGAATCTTTTGCAGTTTAAATTACAAGTTTTGATCTTTATTCATACCAAATTTCAGACCATTTCGATCTCGGTAGCACATAGAATTATATTGTTAAACTTTGACGCATGTCATGTTTTATTTGTTGCTATGTTGAATGTTTTGATTTGATTTCATCGATTTCTGTTATCAGCTTTGATCGTTGAATTCGTGCCGATTTGTTTTGCTTGGATTCGTAACTCAATCTCTATGTCCGTATCAGTGTGCGTATCTGTGTCATCTTCTCGTGCATCTCTAGCCTCGAAAGGTTAGCATCACTCACGATTAACATTCTTATATTTATTAAATTTGATTTCAATTGAAACGACAATTGAAATATGCTGCTGTTAGTTATTTATATTGCTATATCTATGACATTATCTGTATTTGTTCACCTGTGACACCTGACATTATTTTCTGTTATTTATATTGATATATATATGTCATCATCTGTATCTGTTCACCTGTGACATCTGACACCCTTATCTGTTATTTATACTGATGATATATGTCTGTTACCGTTGTTATATTATTATCATATCTGTTATCACTCTGCAAGTTCCCTGTTAGTATAGAATCACTATGGGTTGAAATGATACATACCCGAACGGACTTTAGAATAGGAGAGAATCGTTATGGGTTGAAATGATAAACCCAAGCGATTTTCAAATTAAATTAAATTTGGGATTTCGGGTTGAAAAGATATATACCCGAATATATTTTAAATTACGGATTGAAATGATAAATATCCGTATTACTTGACCATAGGGTAGAAAATTATATACAGACACCGTTGGTCTATATATAAATAATTTGAAATGATTTCTATGGTTTTAAAAAGAAATATATGGTTTAATAAATATTGATTTTAAAGATTTATTAAAGTTGATTTGAATCAATATAAAAATATGTTTCGAGTATTTATGAAAATTTATATTTAAATATAAAGTTTAAAATGTTTCAGGTTGAAAGATAAATTTGAAATTGATTTGGAATTCTTAATTATTTAATAATTATACTTAAATAAGTTTGATTTGAAATTTATTAAATTTGAAATTCTAAAGATATGTTTTAACTTGAATTTGATTAAAAGTGACTTTAATGAATATTTCAAATTTATATAAAATTAAATGAGGTATTTTGTTTATTTAAAATTTGTGAATTGAAGTTGTATTAGATATAATTAAAATGTTGAATATTTAAAGCTTTAAAATATATTGAAATTGAAATGGGTTATTTTATGGTTTAAATATGTATTTGAAATCGATAGATTGAAATGGTTATTTAGAAACTAAATTGAATTGAAATTGATGATTTGAGATTTAATTAAATTTTAATTTTGAAATTCGAGTTTATGTAAATTGATTTGTGAATATCTAAACTGTTTAAGAGGAAAGTGCTAGGATTTCAAAGTGTTATGAATTTCAAGTTTGATTTCCAAAGTGTTATGATTTTAAAAGACTTATGATTTCGAAAGCAATATAACTTTGGAAAGTGATATGATTTTGAAATGGATTTATTGAAGGAAAAGTGATATCGTTTTATATGGTTTTGAAATGGCAATGATATGTCGGTTTTGAAATATAACTATTTTGAAAATTTATTAAAGGACCATAGGTGTAATAATACGTAGTTATTAAAGAGACCGGGATCGGATATGGACATACTCTCTGTCGATACCGAAACCACTTTAATAACTAATATACGCGGAGTGTTGATCCAGAACGAAGTGGATGGTTTTGGTGAACGCGTTGACTGAAGAAAGAGAACGATTTTGGATGACCCCTGACATGACTAAAACAGGAGCCGCGTCGGGCCATTGAGGATCGCCATCTCCAGCGGACACACTTCTTCGTTACCATATCTATTACTTTTGTGATTCGATTTGGGTGCACCCCTCGATTATGGGAGTGTTGTTTCGCGGTGTTGGGGTAGTAGCTGCTATGCCCAACATCAGTCCGGATCAGGAAACTACTAGTATCCTAGTTGGTATCGCCTCATGTACCTTGTCATACTGATTATCCTATACGCGACCACTACGATTTTGATTTGTACCTTTAGTATATGGATTGCCCTCTGGTGACTTCCGGTTTTGAGGAAACTACTGTCTTGTATATGCTTTTGGGAATAAAAATGTGTTAAGGGTGGAATGGGCCATGACTTAACACTATTTTGATATCTTTTATATTACTGATAGACATTATCTACTTAGCGTACATTACTACCTAGTAGATAGTTTAACGGATCCTTGAAGGATGGTTATTCCAAACATCCTTTGAGTTACTTGTATTTCAATTGCTATTTCACTTGAGTTGAATTTATTAATATAAAAATGTTAATCCTGACTCGAGTGTTTTGTATTTTGCTTTACGCTCGGGTCAGACTGAGTGGTTCAGCTTTCGAGACTCACCATTGGAGTTGGAGCTTTGCTTGAAGATCCAGCCATCTATTCTGCTTACAGTATTCTATGAATCCAGTGATGTATTCTGATTCGTATCTGATGTATCGTGTTACTCTTCCGTTGTATCTGGTTTAACTCTGATGTATCGTTTTACTCTTCTGTTGTAAACTCTGATGTATTTTATATATTCATATAGTAGCTTCATGAACTACTATCTCTTTTAATTCCGCTGCATTTATTACTCTGTGTCTGTGATCTGTGATTATTTATTTACTGTATATGTTCAGTTTTGCCAAATTTAAATTAACAACGCGGTATTTTGAGCAATTCAATTCCGGCATGAGTGTCTACCTATACACTTATAATGGATGCGAATGGTCCAAAAATATCGGGGCGTTACAGTTGGTATCAGAGCTTTGGTAGCTCTAGGCAACACTTAACATATAGGGTAAATGTATTTACAGAATCACTCTCATTCGAGTTTCAATCTTTTCCTTTGACTCAATTCCTTTGAATTTTGGAACGTTCCCTTCGGTTCCAAAATTCATTCGTATCCTTCACTATTCGTCTTCTGTCAATTCTGGAGCACCCCATAACTCCATTATGAATGATATCTATAATAGATCGGCGATCTCGCCAATCTTCAAATGATTCGTAAAGGAGCAAAACTCCTTTCTAATAGGCATCGATTTACCGGAGATTTCTGTATCCTCGTTTTACGATGCTATCTATCTCCTGCTATACCTGAATTTTATTTATTGAGATCGAATGTCGATTTACCTCAGAATTCTACAACGATCTTATTCTTGAAGTCACAGTCGACCCGGTTAAGGTTGACCGCGATTTATATAAACTTATCAATCTTCCTACTTTGCTATTAATCATCATATCTTGTTTCGAACTTATCTTCGAACCAAATTTCTCTTTGATTTAAGTCCATCAAATTTGAAACCCTATCCTTATTTTGAAAATTCATTCATGTATCATCGAGCAAAGAAACGTATGTGTAAATTAATCTATATAAACGCTTTTAATATATACTGTGTTGTTTGAGTTGTTGATGTTGATTTGGGTTTTCGATCGATTCGTCTGATCAACGCTATCGATAGGATTTCCAAAACACTTGAATAGAGCAAACTGACACAATATTATTTCAAATTTGGTAAATTGAATAGATTCGTATGACTATATTATATATATATAAGTATAGGATTTTCTGGAATTAAAATGGTTAATTAAATTGGTGGTTGAATGATAATATTTGATTATCATTTGTTGTTCTAAATGAATTTATAAACATGGTTTATAAATTGATTTGGAATCGAAATAAATTTTAGAAATCAGGAATTTGAGAATTTGATTTCCGGTGATTTCAACTTTGGTTTTAAAGTGTATATTATTAAGGGTATTGTCGAATAGAAACCGTTTTCAAAGATTTTAAAAATGTTGGAATTAGTACTCTTCTCTTTGTCGCTGGAAAATAATTTCGGTGATGGCGGCCGCATCATCGACATTCATTTTCGAGTTTCGAAGTGGAGAAACCATTCTGTAGCTTTGCTACGGTTTTGTTTGAAAAAAAAATATATATTTTAATTTGAATTTCTTAAGTATGACTTAATTTATATATATATATATAGGTATATTATTTAAATTTAATTTGATTTAATATATATAGTATATACATAATTATCTCTAAAGGGTTTGAAATTAAACGGAAATTAAATTCTTAAAATTTTGTTAAAGGTTGTTTCAATTATAAATAAAGCTAAATTTTGGATAAATATTTAAACTTGAAAATTGAATTTGAAAATTTTATTTGTATAGTACTAAATTTCATTTCAATATAACTTACCTAAATTATTCAGAAGTTAAAATGTAATTGGATAATATACAATATAAAATGATTTTATAAATAAAATTTGAGAGTTTATAATAAATATTATACACTTAGATTTTAATTATATAAAAAAATGCTAATAAAGATGATAGAATAATAAGTTAATTGAATGAGATGAATATAATAAATTTTGTTCTAAAAGAATTAACAAATTGAAATTAGATCAATTTATAGGAATACCTTAAATTTAAACCAATTATTGAATATAAATTAATTTAAACTGAAATTTATATGGTTTAAATTAATTTATATGGTTTAAATATATGTAATAAGATATATTAAGTGGAACAAATTTAATAATAATTTGGAATAAAGAAGAATTAAATTTGTTAGATAAAATATGATTGTAATAAATGACTATTCAAGTTTATGATTTTAGAAATTGTTAATAAAAGATAATTGGATAATAAAACAATGAATAAATGAGATAAATAAAATAAAATTTTGTTTTGAAGAAATCTTTTGGTATCAAATATTAATAAATTGGAATTAAATCAACATATTGAAATACCCTGAATTTTAAATCAAATATTGAGTATTAATTAAGGTAAATTGAAATTTATACGGTTTAAACTAATTGTTTTATTTTTGTTTTCAATCTGTTTTCTTTCTGGGTGTTTCTATTCTCCTACCTCCTTCCTTTTCGGGGACGAAAAGTTTTGAGTGGGGGAGAATGTAACGACCCATAAATTTCAACTGTTTTAATAACGTAATTAGTTGAAATTTTGTGAAATTTTAAACGATAAAATTTTGAAATATAAATTGATATTTGGAATGCTTTTAGTTAAACAAAGCAACTGGTAAATTCTCGTCCAAAAATATGAAAGTTTATTTCGCGCGTGGATTTACTTTCAATTTAATCAGTTAAAAAGCGATGAAAATAAAATATTTCCGAAACCTAAATATTTTTACATAGAAAATTCTAAACCATCTTCTGAGCAAGATTTCAGTTTATCGTTTTTCCAAATTCGGACATCTTTGGCTTCGTCGATCTTATTTTTCAGCGTTTTTCTTGCACTTTTCGCTAGTAGAACATTCGAATTTTTATAATTCAATCATACCACAGATATCTGTATACTGTTTTGATCGTCTCATCGTGCTGATCTCTAGGGTATATTCAATTTTGTGTTTTGAAGTCCGATACGCAGCAGAGTCCATGAAAAACGATTTCGTATCGGTACACGTATTCGTGTCCTTTCGGTTCTAAGTCCTTTCGTTTCCTTCGGTTCTTGTGTCTATTCATTTCTCAAAGGTGAAAGCTGTCAGCCCGCAGCAATTATTACTTTCTGAATTCAACTCTTACTCTTTGATATTCACGTCGTTCAAAATTGTATGTGATGTGAAGAGACACGTCCTTTCCGATTGCAAGCTGTCATGCATTTATTGTATGAAACTGTTACATTACTTTTGCTTACTGAAATTCATTTCTTCTTACTTCACCTACCATCTCCTCCACTCCTCTTTGTTTCATTTCAGTTTTTTTTTTTGATGAAAACTTAAATATATGCTTGCCTTCGTCTGCTCATCCATGCTTGCTTTAGCATGAACATCTTTTATGGCTGCTAGCCATTTTCACCATGCCTCCCACTGCTCCCCTCCTCCTCACGCCCTTCCTCTCGGCCAAAACCCAAACCCACTCCACACAACACCACGCAAGACAAGCAGCCCCGACCTCTGCCCTCACGCACCTCTCCCCCTCCTCCTCCAACTTCACCGACCGAGTAGCTCCACAACCCGACACCACTGACGTTCCTTCTTTCACCTCGCTTTCGGTCATTAGAGCAGCAGGCATCACCTCATTCTCCGCCTTCGCCCAGACCTGCCGCCTACCACTCCACTGCCTTCACCGCCTATGCCACTGGAACCACTGCACCCTTACTTTCCTATTTTCTCCACCTTGCCTCGGCAGTTGCGCCGCCTCCGCCTTAGCTTGCTTTGCCGAGACACCAAACTCGCGTGACTACCCTTCCCTCCTCTCTCTCTCACGCACGCATTTCCTTCCGTGCTCCGACCGATCATAGCAGCTTCATGTATGTTTAATTTTTTTTTATGAGTTATATATTCCGTGTTTATAAGATTATATATATAAATCTATTTGTTATATATGCATGCAAGTTTAGATAAGTTTACATTTATGTGTAATGTGCAGTAGTAAATCATATGTACTTATTTAGTAAAGCATGTTGTTAACATCCTGATATGTTTATATTTATATATTATGATATATTTACATTTTATTAATACTTTGGAAAGTATACAAATTATGTGTTTCATAACAGAGACGAGACTATTAAGTTTTATATATAAACAAGGTTATAAGATATTGTTTGAAAACTGCCACTGTAGCTACTTTATGAAACTATATTTATGAAGATATTTTATAACTTGATTTGCTCTATATTTCTAATTCCATTTTACGTGTGTTTGGGGAAAATTGATGTAAATCGGTTTTTTAAACTATAAGATATAGATGTAGTTATATATATATATATATTTTACACTGCTGCAAACGCGACCTGAGTTCATGTTTGACGCATCGTATCTCTTTTGTCTTACGTCGGAATGGGTTTATCCTATTTTTAAAAAGGAGTCGAAGTTACCTAGTTTATGCTTGTCAAATTTCAGCCAAATCCGACATCGTTTGATTAGTGGTCGAGGATCTGGAAGTTAGACCCAGACAGCTATTCTTTTGTACTTAGAAATTATTTTACACTGCTGCAAACACGACCTGAGTTCATGTTTGACGCATCGTATCTCTTCTGTCTTACGTCGGAATGGGTTGATTTTATTTTTAAAAAGAAGTTAAAGTTACCTAGTTTATGCCTGTCAAATTTCAGCCAAATCCGACATCGTTTGATTAGTGGTCGAGGATCTGGAAGTTAGACCCAGACAGCTATTCTTTTGTACTTAGAAATTATTTTACACTGCTGCAAACATGGCCTGAGTCTATGTTCGTGACATCATAACTTTTCTCGTCTCTTGTCCAAAACAAGTGAATCTTTTGCAGTTTAAATTACAAGTTTTGATCTTTATTCATACCAAATTTCAGACCATTTCGATCTCGGTAGCACATAGAATTATATTGTTAAACTTTGACGCATGACATGTTTTATTTGTTGCTATGTTGAATGTTTTGATTTGATTTCATCGATTTCTGTTATCAGCTTTGATCGTTGAATTCGTGCCGATTTGTTTTGCTTGGATTTGTAACTCAATCTCTATGTCCGTATCAGTGTGCGTATCTGTGTCATCTTCTCGTGCATCTCTAGCCTCGAAAGGTGAGCATCACTCACGATTAACATTCTTATATTTATTAAATTTGATTTCAATTGAAACGACAATTGAAATATGCTGCTGTTAGTTATTTATATTGCTATATCTATGACATTATCTGTATTTGTTCACCTGTGACACCTGACATTATTTTCTGTTATTTATATTGATATATATATGTCATCATCTGTATCTGTTCACCTGTGACATCTGACACCCTTATCTGTTATTTATACTGATGATATATGTCTGTTACCGTTGTTATATTATTATCATATCTGTTATCACTCTGCAAGTTCCCTATTAGTATAGAATCACTATGGGTTGAAATGATACATACCCGAACGGACTTTAGAATAGGAGAGAATCGTTATGGGTTGAAATGATAAACCCAAGCGATTTTCAAATTAAATTGAATTTGGGATTTCGGGTTGAAAAGATATATACCCGAATATATTTTAAATTATGGATTGAAATGATAAATATCCGTATTACTTGACCATAGGGTAGAAAATTATATACAGACACCGTTGGTCTATATATAAATAATTTGAAATGATTTCTATGGTTTTAAAAAGAAATATATGGTTTAATAAATATTGATTTTAAAGATTTATTAAAGTTGATTTGAATCAATATAAAAATATGTTTCGAGTATTTATGAAAATTTATATTTAAATATAAAGTTTAAAATGTTTCAGGTTGAAAGATAAATTTGAAATTGATTTGGAATTCTTAATTATTTAATAATTATACTTAAATAAGTTTGATTTGAAATTTATTAAATTTGAAATTCTAAAGATATGTTTTAACTTGAATTTGATTAAAAGTGACTTTAATGAATATTTCAAATTTATATAAAATTAAATGAGGTATTTTGTTTATTTAAAATTTGTGAATTGAAGTTGTATTAGATATAATTAAAATGTTGAATATTTAAAGCTTTAAAATATATTGAAATTGAAATGGGTTATTTTATGGTTTAAATATGTATTTGAAATCGATAGATTGAAATGGTTATTTAGAAACTAAATTGAATTGAAATTGATGATTTGAGATTTAATTAAATTTTAATTTTGAAATTCGAGTTTATGTAAATTGATTTGTGAATATCTAAACTGTTTAAGAGGAAAGTGCTAGGATTTCAAAGTGTTATGAATTTCAAGTTTGATTTCCAAAGTGTTATGATTTTAAAAGACTTATGATTTCGAAAGCAATATAACTTTGGAAAGTGATAAGATTTTGAAATGGATTTATTGAAGGAAAAGTGATATCGTTTTATATGGTTTTGAAATGGCAATGATATGTCGGTTTTGAAATATAACTATTTTGAAAATTTATTAAAGGACCATAGGTGTAATAATACGTAGTTATTAAAGAGACCCGGATCGGATATGGACATACTCTCTGTCGATACCGAAACCACTTTAATAACTAATATACGCGGAGTGTTGATCCAGAACGAAGTGGATGGTTTTGGTGAACGCGTTGACTGAAGAAAGAGAACGATTTTGGATGACCCCTGACATGACTAAAACAGGAGCCGCGCCGGGCCATTGAGGATCGCCATCTCTAGCGGACACACTTCTTCGTTACCATATCTATTACTTTTGTGATTCGATTTGGGTGCACCCCTCGATTATGGGAGTGTTGTTTCGCGGTGTTGGGGTAGTAGCTGCTATGCCCAACATCAGTCCGGATCAGGCAACTACTAGTATCCTAGTTGGTATCGCCTCATGTACCTTGTCATACTGATTATCCTATACGCGACCACTACGATTTTGATTTGTACCTTTAGTATATGGATTGCCCTCTGGTGACTTCCGGTTTTGGGGAAACTACGGTCTTGTATATGCTTTTGGGAATAAAAATGTGTTAAGGGTGGAATGGGCCATGACTTAACACTATTTTGATATCTTTTATATTACTGATAGACATTATCTACTTAGCGTACATTACTACCTAGTAGATAGTTTAACGGATCCTTGAAGGATGGTTATTCCAAACATCCTTTGAGTTACTTGTATTTCAATTGCTATTTCACTTGAGTTGAATTTATTAATATAAGAATGTTAATCCTGACTCGAGTGTTTTGTATTTTGCTTTACGCTCGGGTCAGACTGAGTGGTTCAGCTTTCGAGACTCACCATTGGAGTTGGAGCTTTGCTTGAAGATCCAGCCATCTATTCTGCTTACAGTATTCTATGATTCCAGTGATGTATTCTGATTCGTATCTGATGTATCGTGTTACTCTTCCGTTGTATCTGGTTTAACTCTGATGTATCGTTTTACTCTTCTGTTGTAAACTCTGATGTATTTTATATATTCATATAGTAGCTTCATAAACTACTATCTCTTTTAATTCCGCTGCATTTATTACTCTGTGTCTGTGATCTGTGATTATTTATTTACTGTATATGTTCAGTTTTGCCAAATTTAAATTAACAACGCGGTATTTTGAGCAATTCAATTCCGGCATGAGTGTCTACCTATACACTTATAATGGATGCGAATGGTCCAAAAATATCGGGGCGTTACAGTTTTAGTTTCAATGCTTTCACTCGACCTAACTATAGTCATTCGATGGATGTTGTGCCACGATTTAACTATAATCAAAGTGGAGCTTCCACATTGAAGATCGACAGTTTTCTCAAATCAAGAGAACTGTGTAATATTGTCATATCGATAATTATGGTTTAATCTTAGTTATATTAACCAATAGAAAACTATCGAGTGAGTCATTCCATATTTATCCAATAACTATCAGCACGTAACCCCTTGGTGCCTTCAGCAGTCATGAGTAATACCATACCCAACATTTGGAGAGCGCTTCATATTCTAGTCTCAACTAATGTATTGATATCCAGTCTCGGTACATATTGATTAGGAATATTTGAAATAGTATGTTTATTTTATTGTGATAAATCACTCATTGCAACACATTGTAAATACTATCATAAAACATACTATTTATGGATTTTCTATTAAATATACTTTTATTTAAATTAATTAATTTATATAACACATTATATTAAGTATATAATAGAAAGAAAACACCTTTTATTTCAAACAAGATTGGTTATCGAATTAGATATATATAACAATTACATAATTGTCCCTAGGGCATACCCATAACTCTATCAGGATATACATACGTTTATGCTATGTATAAATTGCTCATTAATGATATTTAATAAATCCTACAATTTAATTAAAAAGAGAGAGATGAAAGGTTTCTCTCTCCAAATAAAGCAGAACTTCCTTTAATTAATTGCATTAGTTTTAGAGAGAAACGAATGGTGTCCTTCTCTAAATTACTAATGAATTGGTACAGACGTGGATGTATTTGGTATGCTCATACATTTAAATTTACATTTAATTCAAACTTTATTTTAAATAATTTAAATAAAATATACTTTTATTTAAAACTATATTAGGTTAGATCTAAAATACCTTTTGACTTCATAGGCCTACAAGGTCCAAATTAGGAATTTTTTTGAAATCTATCTATTTACCTTATTCAATAATGATATTAGAGCCCAAAGTCTATGTAGTTTAAGTTTGTTATGGTAGGTCCAACTAATTAAGTTTGCCCATTTAGTAAGTAGTGTCTAAGATGGGGTTGGGTAATCAAGTACCTTGCCCTAGTTAACTATCGTTCTGGCTCGAAGGTAAAGTGAGCCCGAAGATTGTACCTAATAAACAAAGCCTAATTTGAATTAGTTCTTGGGCTAATTTTTAAAATCTAATTAGAAATTAAAAATTAAAATTTTAAATCTAAAAGTTTAATTTAAAATAATTAGAATATTGTGAATGTTATAATATGATATTGAAAATTGTTTTGAAAATTTATAAACTAATTTCAAAAATTAATTAATTATTAATTAGATTAATAAATTAAACAAATTCGTTAAACTGTTCATTAATTGAATTATTTATAGCATATATAATGATGTATGTTACATTGTCTTGAGTTTATATGGTGTGTAAGCATATATGAAATTTTCAAAATAAAAATAATTAATTTAAATTGGTTAATTGAATAAATTAGTTTAATGTTAATTAATACATAATAAAATACACATATATAAAGATATGTGTGTATATATATTTGAACCAAAAATGACACAAACACTTAAATGAATATAGTAGAGAATAAAAAGTGAAGATATTAAATGAAAAATTAGTAAGAAAAGAACATATAAAGTTTTATAGCGGTTCAAACTCTGACCTATGCCCACTTGATGATTTTATTGCTTATTTCTAACTTGGACGCAGGAGTTCTTAGGACTCGGTACAACTACAACACTTAGAATTACAAAGTTGCAAGAATATAAGAAAACATAAAGCTAGAGCCAAAAGATCTTGAATAATGAGCCCTACCCCTCTATTTATAGAGGTAGGGAGCTAAAATCTCGCTCAAAAATATCTCCTAGCCATTGTACTCGAGTTAGACTAATTCTCCCCAAAAAGTAGGTGCCGCGTCATTAAGAACTGAGAGTCGGTACCGATCCCTTGGTGGGAGTCAGTACCGATCCCTAAGTTAGCCAGATTTGTTGTCTTTGATTCTTTATCTTGGATCGTCTCGTGGTTAACTTCGTGATTCCATACTTGTTTGCGTCAATAATAGCTTGTTTCAAAGTCCAAATGATGGAGTTGTTGAACAAATCTGTCAATTCAAGAGTTCATGGAGATTAATATAGATTTATATTGAAACAGTAGAACAACACTAGAAGTATGGTCAGGGCATCAAGGCGAGTCTATAGGAGGAAGATGGGCCCCATGGGCCAAGAGATAGGAGTCGGTACCGACCCTTGGGGAAGTCGGTACCGATCTCTAACTTTTAGGGATTCGGTCTCCTGAAGTTGTTTTCTTGATTTGTGTTTGCGCTATGATCTTATTTGTATCTCGGTTTTGGGTTTTGAGATCACCTCTTTGGACGTCTTGCCTTGATAACTTCAATTAGACTTATCAAGTTTGTCTGTATTCTACCTGGTCGGAAGGGGGGATAACACTTGCCTCCCAAAGCAAGCCTTGCGAATGGAACGTGTGCTTTGTTCAAGAATAAATGTGTTCTCTTCGATGATTGAGCTCTTCGACAACTTCGATCTTGGTAAACCATCCAGTTCTTTCGGGTTCTCCTTGTCAATTACGGGTCATTCCAGACCTGTCATAGCCTAAGACTCAAAACTCTGTCTAAGGGTAATCCATACATTATCATAATTCCAATTTCATTCGGAGTCATTACATCACACATCAAGACCATCCTGTGTTTACCCGGGATTTACATCATCATCTCTCTGATTTCATTTAGAGTTATTATATATAAAAAATCATCCTATGTTCACTCGGGATTTTTCACTTCTATTCCAATTATAAGGCATTCGAATCCTCTTTATCAAAAGCATTTTTTTCATTCTCAGGTTCGATCCCTTCGAATCGTTTTATATTTAGCTTAATGTGCAATCTCTCTGGATCATTGATCAAATTCGCGACTGTTTAGGGTTGACAGTTAAATCCATCGTCATTCGAGGTTGATAATCATATTTGTAGTCGTTCGAGACCGATAGCCGTTCGATCCGGA
Organism: Allium fistulosum; assembly: GCA_030737815.1. NCBI lineage: Eukaryota > Viridiplantae > Streptophyta > Magnoliopsida > Asparagales > Amaryllidaceae > Allium > Allium fistulosum. Next base: position 1,461,523,335 of record CM060903.1, read on the forward strand.
TGATGGCCATTCAGGATCGATAAAGCCATTCGAGGCAGGTGACCTTTCGAGGTCGATATAGTCATTCAAGGCGGATGGTGGACGTTCGGGATCGATAGCCACTCAAGGTAGGTGACCGTTCGAGGTCGAGATAGCAGTTCGAGGCGGATGGTGGCCGTTCGTGGTGGATAACCCTTCGAGGCGGGAGAACGTTCGAGGTCGATATAGCCATTCGAGGCGGATGATGGTCATTCAAGATCGATAACCATTCGAGGCAGATGATGGTCATTCGAGACCGATATTTAAATTCGTAGATGTTCGAGGCTGATGGTCGTTTGAGGCCCTTGCCAAGTATAACAAAATGTACCTCCATAGACCTAATTTTCGACAAAAATCGAAACCCAAGTCCAACAAAGCATAGATCGTTAGATTTGGTACCTACAAATAAGCATGAATGATATCATAGATTGATAGAAACCTAAACTCACAGTGGAAACAATAATATGATAAGAATAATGACTATGACTACTACCTTGGAATTAATGGTATTCCTTGGATAGCAGATTGTCACATCAGCATCGAGCATAAGAGGAATAAAAGACTTCTCCAACAAAAAGTAGATCTAGCTCCAGTGATCCATTCCTCTAAATCTATCATGGGGGTTGTAATGAGAAGGGGGTCAGAACAATGTTCCGGTGACTGGAAAATCTATAAACTGTCCATAACATAAACTTATACCGATTGGCTACCATTTAATAGTTATGTTCATTAAGGTTAGCAATTCTAATCCAACCTTGCACTACACACACGATTACTTACTTACCCCTTTCTAAGGTACAAAATACTGATGAAGCCTTATCAACCACCCAATACTTCCAAATCGATTTCCACTTAATACTTCTAAATATGAACAACGCTTCTATAATGCTTTTAAAAGAGAAATAGGTAGACTCTGCCATTTAAGACCTCAATCAAGGTAGACCCCATCATTTAAGACCTAAATCAAGTTAGACCGCACCATTTAAGACCTATTCCATAGGTGGTTTTCTAACAATGTTGTCAATGATCGATGGGTCCTTGCTACAAAGACCTCCAACCACTATTTAAGGCTTCCGGCATTTAATGTCCAACTATTACCGCATCTATCGCCAATAAAATCGTAGCCATATAATAGATAGTACTCAAGCCACTTAATACCTCTTAAAAAGGACTAGGCGCACTTCTAATCATTTAATACCTATATTCTAGGCAGGTCCCCATCACTAAATACAGATCCTCAGGCAGACTCCTCACCGGTACTCTCTTTATTATGGCCTTAGCAATGTGAGAGACTGTACCCAATCCACTTAATACCTTATTACTAAGGACTAGGCATACCCCTGACCATTTAACACCTATTTATAAGTAGGCCACTATCATTTAATACCTAACCCTAAGGCGGGCTCCACACTGGTACTATCTAGCTGACATTGCTTGGAAATCTCATTGTGCTACTCAATACTTCTTTTATAGGAAAGTGGCAGACCCTACAGTCACTTAATACCTCAAACCTAGAAACCCTTCCTGAGATATCCACTATCACTCTTAATTTTAAATGTGGAATCTCATTGGTTACTTCTTTCAGTATGGAGGCGGTTCCTACAGCCACTTAATACATCAAAACTGAAGTAAACCCTTTTTTAGACGTCCTTATTTATTTGGAATCCCACTAGGTTACTTAATACTTCCTTTTAGGAGAGAGGTAGACCCTACATCCACTTAACACCTCAAACCAGAAGCGAACCCCTATGGAGATATCCCTCACCGCTCCTAATTTCAAATTTGGACCATTTAATACTTTCCAATTAAGAAAGCACACCTAATCTCTCACGTCGTCATGGGTCCAAGGATTTGTGATATCTCACATTAATAGTAAGTACACCCGACTGTTGGTAGCCTTAATGTAAAGGGCAGTCTTCCGTCGAGTGACTCTACTGACCTCGCATCACTAACCTACTAAGTCCAATTAACCATCCTAAGTCTTTACTTATATTATCATAGGTTGACATTGGACTTAACTTGCAAATTCCCTTTTTATTTAAGGCGATAAGATTTACCTTAAATACTTATTTACCCATAAATCCCCTTTTTACGCTCATAAATGTCAATTTGTCCATAAAATCCTAATGGACATTTCCTAAGACATTTATATATGATTGCTAATTTTAAATTAGTAATCTTTTATAGTTATTCCATTTTTATCAGTCCCAATAATCCATTCACCCTATCAAATTATTGCAACTCCCATATTTATCAACATTTATTCCCCATTTATTGGAGTTGCAACATTTTAAATTCCTTTCCCATTAGTTAATTATCCTAAACGTGAATATTACATGCGAGCATCGTTATTAGCTAAGTTCAATTATTATAAGCGTAGTAAATTACATACAAATATCTACTTTTATCAAATATATTCTAGTTATATATCTTCACTAGAATATTCTTTTCCATGTTCAATTATTGAAATCATATCTAAAAAGACTACCTGCTAAATTTCCATAAATTAGCCCAAAACAAAATATTTAACTTTAAAAGATTACATTATTTGTAATTACAAGGAATAATCATATTTTTTTATTACTTAAATAGACAGTGTAAACTACAATGAATTCATACTTTACCTATCTCTTTCTCTTTCTATTTGCATCTATCCCTTGTTAGATCAAACGCTGTATTTTTCTAAAAGGAAAAGAAATCAAACTAATTTATAAATATTAAACAAATCTAAATTCCAACAATTCCAAACATAGAAAAGTTTACATTCTAACAAGATTTGTGTAATAATCCAAATTTATGACATTATTATACAACCTATTTTAGATCTGGAATAAATTTCATTCAAACCAATATTTTAAATTCATATTTTTGTGACTGATTTCCAGATCAGGTTGTAAATAATTCTAAATCAATTCATAAACCGAAATATGTAGGTAATATTTATTCTATTCAGATTATATTCAATTTGTTGCATACAACTCATATACAATTATCCAGTTATGCACAAAAATCAAATAAACACCAACGGGATAATTTTCATATAATTTTCCACTCACCTTTCAAAAGCAATCCAAATCTTTAAAGCTGAAGTTGAACCTTTGATTCATCTCCAAATCGTTTTTAATCTAAGAAATATGTATAAAAGGGTATATACATGCACTAGATTTACAGATCTGAGAAGAGAATTGGTATTGAGAGAGAAAATAGATACAAATATATATAAATATATAAATTACCTCAAATACATAAATATAGAAAGAAAGTGGAGAAGAAGAAATGGCAGAGCTTCACTACTACCACTAGAAAAATATGAGAAGAGAAGGGAGGGCTAGGACGGAATTTATAGGCACTAGAATCAACCAGAACCATTAGATCGAAATATATTAAATCTGAGCCGTTCGGCCTAGGCTAACCCTAGCCACCTTAAGGCGACCGGTCGACCGCCCATGGAGTATCGGTCGACCATTAGGGGTCGACCGGTCCTAATGACAGGTCAGCCTGTGGGCCTAGGCGATTAATTTTAATAAACGTTAATTTTTCTTGTTTATTTATTTTTGTTCCGAATTTGTTTTTCGTTCATAACTTCTTCGTTTGGACTCCAATCGCAAAACTCCAAATATGAAAGTTGCTTAGAATTTCACTACGAACGCAATGGTATAAGTTTCTTAGTCAAATTCCATCGTTTGCACAAATTCCATTTTTAGAGCCTTATTAATTAACTAACTAATTAATTAAATAACTAACGCGAAATTATAGGTTGTTACATTCTTCCCCACTTAAAAAGTATTTCATCCCCAAAATTTCACAAATGACTAAGTCAAGGATTTGGCTTCTAATTATCCTAAACTACACAACCAATGAGTGTACAACAAATTTTGCAACCAAACATGCATAAATGTATTGTGTATTACTGTATCACTACAAAGAAAATATGTATGCATAATGATTCTAAATCGAATCCTCCTACATGAATGCATTTCTTTTGAAAATATTTTTGAAAACATGGTTCAAGCAACCTATATATATATATATACTGGCAGTTCTATATGTATGCAACTTTTTAAAAAATCTTTTCAACCAAAACCCTCATGCTCTTATGAATAGAAGTATGAAGCAACCAATTTTTCATCCAGTTCCTACCATCCAATAATCTAACACATCGAAAGATCGCTTTCTAAACTTTACTCCTATGCCGGAAAAAGGTATTTAGGCAGAGAATTTAACAATCTTTCCACACTATAATCTTTATATTCTAGAAATACAATGGAAATTTCCTGGCTACCTCGGATTTACTTCAAAATTTCCATGTACAAAACGCATACGGAGGCTTATTTTCAAGCTCTAAAATGGAATTAAGTCCAAAAATAGACTCGTCCATGTCGTCGACAAGGTATGGAAATAGAAATTCCAAGGCTAAAACAGCTTTTCCCTTGTTAGTGCTTCCATTTATCGCATTTTCGACCCTAGTGCACCACTAAATTCACAAATTCTAACTCTATTTTTATTTCCTACGCCTAATATGTGCCTTCAAAATCAAAGGTTTTACAAAAATCTTTCTCACTTTTCAAATTTGTACTTCATTTGGAAAATAAATTCTCAAAATATTTAGATGTACATTTTCCCTTGAAATAAAATTTTGAATAGAAACTCTAAAAATTGTTTAAGTGGTCAAAAATAACTGAAACACATCTTTACTACTAATAATAAGAATAATAAGAATTCGCTAAACATAATTCAACTGTGTCTTTTTAAAGTACCCAAAATGCCCTTCCCTCCACATTTAATAAAGAAAATTTAGTCTTTTTGAAATACCTATAATGTTCTTTTACATCTAGATGACCTTTGGCCCTCTACAACAGTGGGAAGTTGAAGTGGATACAAGGTGTAGTTTGTGGGCTGAAATATATAAAGTGAGAAAATGCATTAATTCATTTATACAAGTCATCCAAGTTTAGGAGCATGCTACATTTATCAACTTCACTTTGACTATTGCTTCATCTATTAACTTATATACACTAAGAATAGTAATGCCTTGAACAATGTGGGACTAACCTAATATTAATAAAAGTAGTTTCATAGGCAGTATCGATGCCTACACTATTTTCTTAACGTAAAAAAAAGCTTTAGGTACTTTGCTCCATACGCCAATTCATCAATTCAATATAACCCGCTAAAAGCCATAATACTAGCTGCAACCGTATGGCGCTCACGTCAAATAATTTTGTCTGATAAAATCAGTACAACTCATAGAAGCTATTTATGTATTTGCATAACATAATTTCATCCTTAAGTGACTCACTTAATCCCATAATTGAAAAGTGAAGCAACTACTATAATCATTTTAGCTTATCTGCACTCACTTTCTTGCCCCCCTTCTGCACAGCTTCCAGTTTCAAAGTGTAATCAAGAGCCTAGAAATGTTCCATGCACCATTATCATCATATGTACTCTTAAGTGGCCAGAGAAGCGCTCTAACAAACTATTTTTTCTTCTCCTCAGTCGTAATAAGCTCTCCCCCATAAACCAACAACATTGTCATCTATTTGATCCCTCTTATTAGCTCAAGAAACTTCTAGGACGGCTCCTACTTTTGAGAGGGGGGAATAAACCTTTCCACAAATCTGCCCTTCAATTCTTTCCACTCCATTGCCTGCTCATCTACTCCAACACGAGTCATTCTCTACAAAGATGCAGTAGTCGCTTGCAACCGATAAACTGCTCTACACACTACACAAACTTCTACCCACTCGATACTCTGTTCCCTCGAATGGTCGTTAACCAAAAAGGTCACCACTTTGCATTATATGCTAATTCATCAACTGAATATAACCCGCTTAAAATGATAAGACTAACTACAATTTTATGGCGTTCACTTCAAATAACTTTGTTTAATGAAACCACAATATTAGCTACAACTTTATAGCTCTCGCTAATTGATATCTACACAAAAGAATAAGAACACTCTTCTGCCGTTCTAAGCTTTTTTATGCCAAAATGACTATTAGGAAGCATACCAATAGCATATCACATACCATTGATGAAAATGGAGCAAACCCCAAGACTGAGGAACCATTAAATGAAATTATCGATTTTTCCACTAACTTCTACATCAAAGCCTCTAAGTTTAACTTGATGATGAGTAGGTGTAATTCAATATCTTCCATTATTGCAGAGCCAAGTCGGAAAAATAATGGCAAGGCTTCTATATTGGGAGATGCTACTCGGATTTTGAGGGACCTTATCCTACAAGTTCAATCCCTCAGGAAACAAAATGTTGCACTGAAAAAAGAATCACACTATGTAAGTTCTGTATTTCCTTTATTTATTTATTTTTTTCAAATAAACTGTTTAAAATTAGAATAATGTTTAATGTATCAGTGTTGTTGTTGTTGCTGCTGCAGCTGCTGTTATCTAACACTAATGAACTAACATATATCTAAACAATAATGAACATGTTACTGTAGAGAAGGATAAGCTTAAAGACGAGACTATTGCACTTGAATCAGATATCACAAGACTCAGCAATGAGCTCAAAGAGAAACAAACTACTTTACCTGCTGCTGCATACATAAATCAATCCAATATCCAACTTTCACAATCAACGAACCAACCCAACTGCTCTCTAGCACGCAACCATGAATGACCACCTTCATATGACCCCCTCCATCTTCATACCGCTTACACGTACACATACCCAGATATATACACACACGGCACACATGCATTGCACATGTACATATACACACTTGCACTCATATACACGTACACGTAGACATATATACAGAGAAAGAATGGAAGAACAAAAGAGAAAATTATGTGTTTTTGTTTTTTACTTGCATGTGTATTTTTGTTTTGTACAGAGAAAGGTGAAAATGTTAATGCGTGTACCTTTATTTTTATTTTTTTTGTTTCATTCATGAGTGTGAGTCTGCTTCAAAAGTAAGGAAAATTGAAACATAAACGTGTGAATGCCTTGGAGAGAAATGGAGAGAAAGGAAAGAAAATAATCCTCTGTTTATGCGCATGGAACAAAAATGAAGAATGAATGTGCTCCATGTGTGCTGTTCATATCGTATGTAGTGAAGAAAAATGTGAACACAAATGAATCCCCTTTTTCCCATGCATGCATATTCTCCCCTTCCTCCTATCTCCCCCCTTGCTCCACCATCTTGAGTGCAACCTAAATGAGAAATGTAGATCTCAACGTCCTCTACAACTTCCGTGTTGGAAGTTTTGGCTAATATTTAGTATAGGGGAAGGTATTTGAATTATTAAATCAAAGGAGAAGTGAAAATATATGTTGTTGTTGCCAAAATATGTTCAAGCTCCTTTTATTTTTTTCCCCGGGCGAAATAAATCAAAGTTGCTGCCTCTTTTTATTTGAAACTAATCTAAACTGTTAATAACAGCCCAAACCCATGAAAAACCAACTAACAGACATACATATTTTATACCAGAAAAATAAACAAACTATTTAAAATCAACCAAAATAATGTAAACTAAGCTAATTTATAACTTAACAAATTTAAACTAAAAAATATTTAACTTGCATAAAACATATGTCGTGAGTTATACACTCACCTTCGTGGATTAGAAAGGCAGGAACGGACTATTTCAGAATTTTAATTTGTCTTTGCTATTTATTTAATTAATTGAAATTCTATTGTATCGTACTTTATATGGTATGTGGTAATACTACAAAAACACATTATTGAATTAATCCAATTTGTAATTGTATGCATGTCCACTTGGACGTGCGTATATACTCGTATTTTTAAAGGGAATTTTTTGAATCAAGGGGAAATTTTGCAAAATATTTTCCTTCTCAAAATTTTTGATAAATCAAGTCACACTTTAGCGTAGACATTGGTTATACGCTAAACGCATAAACTAAATTCCAAAATTCTACAACCAACCTTCACCCAAAAATTTGACATTTTATTTAAAAATATCGTCACATCTATTATTCAAAAAATTTAGCTTTTAAGGAACATGAGCAATGACCTGTGATATCAAAACAACTTTATCACGTCCTTTGTTAAAATTTTCACATAATCTAAACTTCCAGTCTTATATCGCATTTACTGTTAATCAAGTGTTTTTATGAGATTCCCATATTTATACTCCTTCTCTACTATGTATATATAGGAGCGGTTTGCATATATAGAACAATAATACAGTAAATAAATAGAAACTCATAATATTGTGCATGCCTTTTACAGGAGATGACTAATAGTTTTACAACCTGACCAATCTAAAAGATAAGAACAAATGCTGAAAATAAAATGATACAACAATCCTAAATAAAACACCGCCTATGAATTGTGAGAAGTTCTCTCCACGGCTACAGCTCGAGACATTGCTGCGACTGCGGAATGGTCATAACATGGTGACTATGCACCCAATCTCATACTCCTGACGCTACTGCTCCGCCCTAACCTCTCGAAGCCCTTCTCGAACCTGACGGATAGCAACAAGCTCAAGACTCATGAAATGACCCACTTAAATTTTATTTTTTTTATACAGTGGCCATTTAATCAAGAAAACATTGCATTCAATTTTTCTTCTATCCAGGACCTTTTGTCAATATAAAAATATTGGTTTACTCGTTTCATCTTAAACTTACATATATGAAGATATATAAGTCACTCTCTACTTAAATCAGAGTACAGAAATTTGTAAGTAGAAATCTGTTTGGGTATTACTTAAAGGTAATACTCTTTACATAGCAATAATGTTTCAAAAACTAGATTTTCAAAGTACACTTGGGTTAATACATAACTATTGATTTTATGTCTCAAGACTTATCATTTTACATAAATTTCCATAAAAAGAACAAGGACCACATACCCTTTTCTTTTATGAATCAAGTGTAAGGCAGATCATATCATGGGGTAGAACTGACATTGGGTAATTTCATAAAACCCTAGTAACTGCCAGGATTTATATAAAGGCCTGGATTTATATAAAGAGGCTTAGTATAGTGAGTTCATACACATTTGCTCTTCATAACCAAAAGGAAAAATAGAAAAAAATATAAGCTAGAGAAAATAAGGAGCACCGGCCATTAGAGTTAGAGGAAGGCAGAGGATCAAAAGAAAAGAAAGGCTTAGGAAAAAGGAATTAATGTGAGTAACCTCACTGAAAACTTTGGCATTAAGTCCTGAATATTGAGGCAGCCTATTTGAATTAATAATCCACTTTTGCAATTTATTTCAGAGAAAACAATCACAAGATTCACCAATAAAACATCATAAACCAACCAATGAAATCATCAATTCAGTCATCATGCCCCCTTTACAATTTTTACTGGCCATCAGGGATTTTGCCCAAGCCTCTCCTGAACCTATTTCTGTAGTTCACTATCAAATATAATAGGGTCTTTAGCTACTTTCTCTTTTTTTAAACACACACTGTCTGGGACATATCACTGTTAACCCAGCACACTCAGGCCCCTGGGTATAAACATACCATGTGTGAGCTTGCAATGTTCCCCTTGCCAAGCTATATTTTGTAGCCCTAAGATCCAAAGTCCTTAGTTAAGTTTACTAAGTGTTATTTCCTTTTTCATAATTGTGCTAATCCCTTCTGCATCTCACTTTTCAATCAGAGAAAAATAAATAATTCAACATACTTGTATTCATCCAGAGATTGGTAAGTCATGTTCTAAGAAGCAAACATTTAATCATGAAAACAGATGTGATTTCTTAGCATATTATCTTGCCTATGGGTTTCAATGGATCAAGTTGTAAACATATGGTCATAAGTAGTTTACTAGTTATCTTCTCTTACCTCTGGTTCAATCAGATACTCATCAATTTATAAGATCTGGCTAAACCACAAGTATAGTGCTTAAGCATAAATCAGTCCCCATTGCCTTGTGAAAACTCTGCCAAAACTTTGAAGTGAAGATGGTATCTCTATCACTTACTATAGTCTTTGGTATACCATGCAGTCCGACTACTTCTTTAATAAACAACTGGGCTAATGTACTTGTATTTCTTTCTGATTTTACTGGTATAAAGTGGGCTGACTTGGTTAACCTATCAACCACTACCTAAATACTATCATTTCCCCTCCTAGTTCTAGGAAAACCATCAATGAAATCCATTAATATGTCTTCCCATTTCCACTGTGGTATTTGCAAAGGTTGAAGCATCCCTGAGGGTTTTTGACACTCAGCCTTCACCTGTTGGCAAACCATACATTTGGATACATAGGTTGCCACTGCACTCTTCATACCACTCCACCAATAATCTCTCTTGAGGTTGTGATACATTCTTGTGCTTCTTGGGTGTATAGTATATTTGCTTTTGTGGTAAGCATCCAAGATTTCTTGCTTCAACTCATCAATTGCTGGACACACATATTCTTTTTCCTTTCTTCAAATGGCCTTGATCATTCAACTGAAAACCTTCCACTGCCTCACCATTTAATATTTGAGTCTTCTTTTCAAATAAAAATGGATCTTGGCCTTGTAGCCTTACAACTTTATTCTTCAATTCTGACCCCAGAGTAATAAAGCTTAATTTTCCCATTTCTACATTCTCACTGCATAAGCTCATATTTTCTATGTTATCATTTTCTACCTCTGAATCAATTAACAATGATAAAGTGTTAAACTCTTCTATCATTAATCTAGCCACTTTAGCATGTTGTCTACTTAGGGCATCTGCTACTTTATTAGCCTTACCAGGGGTGTATAATATTTCAAAATCATATGAGGCTAGGAGTTCAACCCATCTTTGCTGCCTAATATTTAATTCTTTTTGTAAAAACAAATATTTAAGTGATTTATGGTCTGTATAGACTTCAAATTTTTCTCCTAACAAGTAGTGTCTCCATAACTTAAGAGCATACACTATAGCAGTCAATTCAAGATCATGAGTAGCATACCTTACCTCACTTGATTTCAACTGCCTAGAAGCATAAGCTATCACTTGATGTTGTTGCATAAATACTGCCCCAAGCCCTTGTCCACTTGCATCAGTATACACCACCAAGTTTTCATTTCCTTCAGGCACTTTAAGAATTGGAGCTTGTACTAGTGCTTCCTTTAATTTCCCAAAGGCTTTCTCACATTCCTCAGTCCAAGTGAACACTTGATTTTTCCTAGTCAATCTGGTTAATGGAATTGAGAATTTTGCAAAATCTTTTATAAATCTCCTATAGTAACCAGCCATTCCCATGAATGATCTGACCTCAGTGAAATTAGTATGCCTTTTCCAAGCTTGCACTGCAATGACTTTATTGGAATCTACAGATATTCCTTTTTCTGATATAATATGACCTAGAAAATTCACATCATTTTGCCAAAAAGTGCATTTTGAAAATTTGGCTTTTAAGTCTTCCTGTCTCAATTTCTCAAATACCATATGCAAATGGTTTTCATGCTCTCTGATTGACTTAGAATAAATTAGTATGTCATCAATAAATATCAATACAAACTTATCCAAGTATTCTCTAAAAATCCTATTCATCAAATTAAAAAAATAGGAAGGAGCATTTGTCAAGCCAAATGGCATTAGTAAAAATTCATAAAGTCCATATCTTGTGTTAAAGGCTATATACTTAATGCTTTCCTCTTCTACTTTCATCTGATGAAAGCCTGAAGCTAAATCAAGCCTAGAAAATATTTTTGCACCACTCAATTGATCAAAGAGATCATCAATTCCTGGTAAGGGATATTTATTTTTAACTGTGACTTTATTTAATTCCCTATAGTCAATACATAACCTAAGGGATCCATCTTGTTTCTTAACAAAAACTACTGGTGCTCCCCATGATGAGCTACTGGGTCTAATAAAACCTTTTTCTTCTAGTTCAACCAATTGCCTTTTCAGCTCCATCAACTCCTTAGGCCCCATTCTGGTTGGTCTTTTAACCACTGGGCTAGCTCCTGGAATTATTCTAATTGAAAACTCAACTGGTCTGTGGTTTGGAACTCCTCTAACTTCACCAAACACATCAACATATTGATTCACTATGGGGATTTCTTCTAATGCAGGCATGGGTTTTTCATTAGACAATGTAAAAAGGTTAGCTATACTCCTATTCTTGTTTGCCTCACAAAGAACTACTATTCTTTGTCCATCAGAAACTTTCAATGATATGGTGGATGTCTCCACATTTATGATAGCCTTATATCTACTCAACCAATCAACTCCTAAAATAATCCCTATGCCCGGATATTGCAACACATATAGGTCTGACTCAAATACATGTCCTCCTATATTTAATCCTAGTTGCATACATATCCTACCCAGAACACATGAACTACCTATAGGGCTTCTAATTAACAGTGGCTTATCAACAATCATACAATTCAATTTTAATTGTTGTGCAATATCATGGGAGATCAACGAGTGTGTATCATACACTACTGCAAAAGGTATTGAGTGAATAAGCAAAGTACCTTCAACTTGACCATGCTTTTCAACACTTGATCCCTCAGCTGCCTTGCCTTTTCCTTCCAAAGCCCCTAATTTTCCTTGCTTAAAATCTGGACAATTCCTCTTTATGTGACCTTCCTTCCCATAATGGTGACAATTGAAGGATGCAGGCCTAACATTTGTGCATCTATTCTTCATATGCCCTTCTTGGCCACAGTTATAACAAGTGATCTTCTTCTTAACTTCAGCAGCCCTGACTTCTTCTGGTTTCTTGGTGGAAGCTATGTCTGTTTTCTTCTTATCATAAGGGTGAAATTTACCCTTTCCCTTCTTGTTTTGATTATTCTTGAATGCCCTGAAATTCTCTCTAGCTTTATCATGTTGTTCAATGCTCAGAGTCAAATCCAAAACTTGATCAAAAGTCTTGTCCTTGTATGGTAGCACGGCTCTACTAAGGCTAGGGTTCAACCCTTGAATATATCTGCCATTCTTAGCCTCCTCAGTGGTGATGAGTACTGCACCATACTTTGCCAATGATTCAAACTTCTGAGTGTACTCAGTGACACTCATAGTCCCTTGCCTTAATTTGATAAATTCCTCTAGCAAAGATTCCTTGGCTGATGCAGGGACAAATCTGCCTTCCAACATTGCTTTAAATTGATCCCATGTCACTTCTCCTTCAGGTCTTCCAGCTATGATAACCTCCCACCAATCCAAAGCTGCTCCTCTCAATTTCCTGGATGCAATTTGCCTCTTCCTTTGGTCTTCAACTTGCATGTCTGCAAAGATTCTTTCCAAAATTCTAAGCCAATTTTGAACTCCCATAACTCCTTCTGTGCCATCAAAAGTTTTGCCTCCAAGATTGGTAAAAGTCTTGAGTAGTTTGGACAGCTCCTCATGTGGATTTTCCTGCCTGTTACCTACTCCATCCCTTATGGCTCTCATGAATTCTTGCACATTCACCATGGGTGGTTCACTTGTTCCTACATTTTGATGTCTGGGTCCTACCATAGCTCTATGGATATAATACTTAGGTTAGTCTGTTTTGCCTAATACTCTATAGATTAATTCATTTTAATCTATTACTATTCTGTCATAATAGATATTAATAGTGCAAATATTAACAAACAAAGCATCCAAAGCAGTCAATACTTCCATATATCCAATGCAAACAAGTTCATACAAAACTTTGCTATGTTATTTAACAACATAGCTCTGATACCAAATGAAATGACCCACTTAATTTTTTTTATACAGTGGCCATTTAATCAAGAAAACATTGCGTTCCAATTTTTCTTCTATCCAGGACCTTTTGTCAATATAAAAATATTGGTTTACTCATTTCATCTTAAACTTACATATATGAAGATATATAAGTCACTCTCTACTTAAATCAGAGTACAAAATTTGTAAGTAGAAATTTGTTTGGGTATTACTTAAAGGTAATACTCTTTACATAGCAATAATGTTTCAAAAACTAGATTTTCAAAGTACACTTGGGTTAATAAATAACTATTGATTTTATGTCTCAAGACTTATCATTTTACATAAATTTCCATAATTTTATTACTGTATAAACTGGGCTCTTGCTTGTGCATGTGTGTGTGCATGTTCCTGTGCATATGTGTCTGTGCTCTTGCATGTGCCTAACTTCTTTCTCTTCTTGCCAGTAAAAAGGTCTTAGTCTACCTTATATTTGGGATGTAACATCATAACTGAAAGTTTAGTTTAAAAACCCTTTAGTGCTGGCTTAACTCAGACTCAATAAAATGGCTATGTTAGCCCTATTCAGTTTGCACTATTTCTCAACAAAACACATGTCATTTTGGTTTTCTTCTCTAAGGCAACTCAAAACCTTTTTGCCAGATTTTTCTTTACTTAAACATGGATTTTCTTATGTCAGTTCTTTGGATATACATTCAATCCATAAATCCTTTATTCTCATATTTTTCTACCATTATAGCCTAACTGTTCTTGAAGCTCAAAATTCATTTTCTTAGCAAAGCATTTTGCAAAACAAAATACATAAGTTCCAGCTGATACATATAAGTTCAACACTTACAAAACAGTAAATAACAATACATTGGTTTCTCTAAGCAACTTAAACAAAATATCTTAACATAGTTCATCATGAATATTTAATTTACTTCAGCAAAGTCTTTTTAAAAATAGCATCCAATCCTTAAGCAGTTAAACATCCAAAGCCTGATCAAATCATTCCTACTTTCCTGCAAAATCACCATGAGCTGCCCCATATAAACATGAGACACCCAAGGGTGCATAAAACACACAAGGGTCAGACTAAAGTCTGGTATGAATAATCTAACTGAAAACATGATTTATATGACTTTTATTTATATTCAAATACTTTGAATTAATTAAGAAACTCAGTATCATCTTTGTGCATGTTTTTGTGAGGCATGTGCATTCATATCAGTACTAAACAAATTATATATGATCACAATAATTTAGTTCAGAGAAAACAATCATAAGATTCACCAATAAAACATCATAAACCAACCAATGCAATCATCAATTCAGTCATCATGCCCCCTTTACAATTTTTACTGGCCATCAGGGATTTTGCCCAAGCCTCTCCTTAACCTATTTTTGTAGTTCACTATCAAATATAATAGGGTCTTTAGCTACTTTCTCTTTTTTTTAAACACACACTGTCTGGGACATATCACTGTTAACCCAGCACACTCAGGCCCCTGGGTATAAACATACCATGTGTGAGCTTGCAATGTTCCCCTTGCCAAGCTATATTTTGTAGCCCTAAGATCCAAAGTCCTTAGTTAAGTTACTAAGTGTTATTTCCTTTTTCATAATTGTGCTAATCCCTTCTGCATCTCACTTTTCAATCAGAGAAAAATAAATAATTCAACCAACATGTATTCATCCAGAGATTGGTAAGTCATGTTCTAAGAAGCAAACATTTAATCATGAAAACAGATGTGATTTCTTAGCATATTATCTTGCCTATGGGTTTCAATGGATCAAGTCGTAAACATATGGTCATAAGTAGTTTACTAGTTATCTTCTCTTACCTCTGGTTCAATCAGATACTCATCAATTTATAAGATCTGGCTAAACTACAAGTATATGTTCTGATCTGGATTATTTGTAAAACATAGAAGCTCAGCACATGTATCACATTGCACTCCTACATTTTTACTTGTTCAATTAATATAAGACATAAGCAACAACACTATGCTGCAGTCCTATATTTTTTCATTTTTCCTTTGGACCATAGATTTACAACATAAACCCTGGGATTTAAATAAATAATTGTATGGAGAAAAACACATAAAAGAAAACATTTCATCTCAAGGTTGATCCATAACACAGATGACCATTTTAAACATGAAATCTATGACTCATTTTCTAGGTAATTCACCATGAAGGGTTATACACTTGAACAGATCATTAACAAACCAAAGTCATCAAATCATAAAATGAACATAACTTGCAAAAGTGGATTATTAATTCAAATAGGCTGCCTCAATATTCAGGACTTAATGCCAAAGTTTTCAGTGAGGTTACTTACATTAATTCCTTTTTCCTAAGCCTTTCTTTTCTTTTGATCCTCTGCCTTCCTCTAACTCTAATGGCCGGTGCTCCTTATTTTCTCTGGCTTATATTTTTTTCTATTTTTCCTTTTGGTTATGAAGAGCAAATGTGTATGAACTCACTACACTAAGCCTCTTTATATAAATCCTGGCTGTTACTAGGGTTTTATGAAATTACCCAATGTCAGTTCTACCCCATGATATGATCTGCCTTACACTTGATTCATAAAAGAAAAGGGTATGTGGTCCTTGTTATTTTTTTTAGAAAATAAACCTCATTCTTTTAATCTTTCCCCGGGTCATGTCATATGCATGACTTCTTATTTCCTAAATTAAAGAAATTACTGGAAATGGATAAAGTGTTTGTTTAAGGATTCATGTCATTTCCATGCAACTTCTGTTTTCTTCCAGCAAATGTATATGTATGCCTATTTTGCCTAAGTCTTTCCTTTCTTTCTTTAAATAATTTTAAGTTTATTTCTGCCTAGCTTTTATTTTCTTTGTGCCAGATTTATTTAAAGATAAAATCATATCTTCATGCATATATATATATATATATATATATATATATATATATATCTAGACTAGTTATTTTAATTTACATATTGATTTCTGCCTAGCTTTTATTATGCAGAAAATTGTGTGCATGTATGTGCACTAACTTGTGCACTTGTACATGTTTTAAACCATGTATCTACCAATCAGTTTCCTATTTCTATCTTTTCAATGCAATTTTTTTAAAACAAATATAAACTAAATTAAATCATGAATCTGCTCACAAAATCAGGGTTATCACAACTCAAGTATCCCTTGGTGCCCTACGCTATCTCCTACTGTCGATGCTGCTACTTTGGTGCTGATACAGGTGGTGCAGCTGGCGGTAAACAAATATTCATCCTCTTAATACTGTTCTAGTCGATGGCGGGAGGGACCTTTCTCACTACTGGCTCTCCGCTCAAATTTACCTCATAATGCCAAAACACTTAAGTGAGCAAGTGGAAAAATAGATAGTGAGTCCTCGGGGTACCAACTCCCTAGTCGACCATATGAAGCATCAAAACACGAGCCCAATTGACAGATATGCCGCTAATTATAGCATAGGCGGCTCTTCGCACCGAGGTATAGATCTAGTCGAGGCTTCCCGTCTTTGGAATGATGTTATGCTAAATAATGCACACGATGAGACAGACAATTGGCCGCAAATTGTTGGTCCTCCAATCACCGACATTTCTAGAAAAGATCCGTTGTAGAATCTCCGGATCAGTCATCTCTATGTCATACAAATCTACGCCTACTTTAGATATCTCCAAAATCCCAGTGAGATCATCATCCATCATCTCAATTCGAGCTCCCTTTACCTCGGACTCAATATAGCTATTGGCATCATCAAAATTCTACGCCATCTATGCATTAAAAATACGGACTCAGCTTGGGTAATATTCCCGCTCATAAATTTTAAGAGGATCGGTGCAAGTCCTACCGTGATGAAAATCTCTTTAGGCCTGAGAGCGGCGAAATCTTCGAATTTCACTATTCGTCCGTGGAGAAAATCAAAGTCCGTCGTTCACGGATAAGTGGCGATCCTTCGCTCGCTCCATTCAAGGCAAGCGGCCTCTTATGGAGTGAGGCTGAGATGATGAGAGGAAGATCCACTGGTGTAGGGTGGTGCCATGGGCTAAGATGCGGTTGGAAAAAGGGAGAAAAGAATTTAGATCCGTAGTGGTTGGGGGCGGGATCTAACGTCCAAGAATTCTGGCGTCGCTTGGTGGAGGAATGGAGGAGAGAGGCTTTGATTAAGTAGTGGATGGGGTGGTGGAAATGAGGTTCGGTTGAAAATGGAGAGGAGGAAGAGAATGAGGGAGTGCGACGGATGATGGTTTGCACACGACTTATAGTCGCGATTCAGGTTCGGGTTCAACCCGAATCCACCTAGCGGCCAACTCCTAGCCCAGATTTGCGCACGGCCCGAACCTGGACCTAATAGGGTCGGGTTAAATTAATTAATATTGTATTAACTGTGCTGCACGCCATCTTTAACTTAACTCATTTAGAAAACTTTTACCTTCCATATGACGGTATCCACCTTACCGTGTTTACCTCTCCTTGGCAAGATTACATAGCCTCAACAAAACTATTGCGACCAACAACACTTCTAAAAGCCAGAAAGTACTCCAGCCGCTATAACTTGCCTACTTTGCATGGAAATATTTCTCCCAATAGCCAGTGGGTACAACAATACTTCAAACTACATACCCCAATAAAATTGAAATTCCTATTTTGTTCATACCTTAAAGAGAGAAGATTTAAAAACATTGATTTTGTAAATTGAAAAATAACCGAGCTAACTATATGCTCCTTTATACTTGTTTCTAAATAATAGAAACTATTTCATACCAAATCTTCCCTTCAAATCAAACTTGTATACATAAATATTTCGAGGTCTCCAAATACCTCCTTTCAAAAACACAAATTTCCCAAATGGAAAAAATATTTCCTTGCCAAAAATCAAAATCAAGCCTTTACTGATATATACATATAAATATTTAAGGATTTCAAAAATTAATCTTCTATAAACTAAAAATTTCTTAACACGACCAACCTAGTAGTATACGTGTTTCTTTGAAAATTAAAATTTCAAAATTTTTCCAAAAAAAAAATTTCCAAAATAAATCTTTGGGAAAAGAAATCCTTTGAAAACCTTTTTTTTTCAAAATCCAAGGTATTTCCAAAACATACTTTATAAATTTTCTCTCATAGTTTTTTGGCCAAGGAACTGAAATTAATTATCCAAATAAAAATCCGATTTTCCATCAAAGAGGTGACCAATGAATGCACCATAGCGAAAACTTGCTTTTGGACAATTGCAATATACATACTCTAATTTACCGCACATTAGGAATAAATGTGTGTCTCCGACTGGAACTCATCATCAAAGTCCAAAATCACAACATAGCTAAGATCTCAACCATCAAGTTGAACACCTCCAGCCTCTGGGATTCTGCCATATGTCGTACTCATGCTCTTCATCAATAGCGCTTTACACATCGCCAGCACTTCGTGGGGTACTTCAGAGTCGGTGTGAAAATCAGAACTCTAAGATATTTCCAACCCAAAGTTGCTTTGCCCATTCCTTCGAAGTGGAACTGCAACTACTACTATAGTCGGAACTCTTAGATTTTAACGTAAAAATATAATATTACTGGATAGAAAAGTATGAATACGTTGTCTCAATTTATTCTAATTCCTCTTATCTACTAATCCAAGCTCTGATACTGTTACTCGGATTGTTCGGTCCGGTTACAAGAGGTTCATCAAGCAAGCACACCTGGCTTGGCTTGGATACGATTCAGCATTGACACCTGGCTCGGCATGGATGCCTCGCTCGGCTTAATTGCCGCTCGCCCTAAGTACCGTTCACCTAAGTACCATTCGGCCTAGCTCCATCGCACGACATTCTCTGATTCGACCACCATTGCTCGGCACAGGAGGGTTCGGCCCAAAATAAGAAGATTGAATGTCGCTCTGCTTAGGATGGAAGTGCACCGTTCGGCCTAGGCGCGTCATTCGGTACGCAAGTGCCGTTCGGCCTAAGTCCATCGCTCGGCATCCTTCGTTCAAGCGCCACCGCTCGGCACTCTCTGCTCAAACGCCATCGCCCGGCAAACTTCGTTCGAACAGCATCACTCGGCATGACCTCGTTTCGAGTCAACTACCCAAAGTTCATTGATCGGTCAATTACCGCTTGATGTAGGATTGTTCCAGCCTTAGAAGCGCAAACACCTCAGCCATCGCCGCTCGACATCTATCGTTCGGCCAATACCGTTCAGCATCCTTGTCCGGCAGCATCATTTGGCAAAGTCGCTTGGCAGCTGCTGTTCGGCATCCCTAGCTCGATGCGTAGAAGTCACTTACTACGGGCTGAAGTACTTTGCACTTGGGCTCGTGAAGGAAGTCCAACCTATCTTCGCCTATAAATAGAGGGGCAGGGGCACAGTGAAAAGGGACCTTTTTTCGGGAACCCCAGGGAGACTCTGCCACTTTCAAGACTCACTTATTTTCTACTCAAACTTGTATTCAAGTTATTGGTGTACGGATTGTATCTGTATTCAATTATTTGAAAAAGCAATAAAGATTAAACTCAAAGTGGACGTAGGCAATTACGCCGAACCACTATAATTCCGGTGTTCTCGTTTGTTGCATTAAGTTTTGCATACATTCCTCTATTTTAATTCTTTATCTTCATTAATCTCTCTACGCAAATCTTTCTTTGGGTGTTAGTGACCAATTTTGGAGCTAACATTTTGGTGCTTTCATTGAGAGCTCATTCTCAGGTTACTAGGATCTACTTTGTAGCTACTGGATTGAAGAAATCCCCGAAGGAGATCCAAGTCATTCACAGGAAGTCCATTGAGTCTACTTAAAGTTTCTATCAATAACTCTACAATAGGAAGACCACGTACAAAATCAGGCTCCCACAACGCAGATGTCAACGAGACTACTAGTGTCCAACAAGTAGGACCCATCAATCAACAGGTTAATCTGGACGCAGGGACTGTCGCTGCCCAAAACCAAATGGAAGCTATCACTAGGACAAAGTTCAACGAGCTGATGAGAGAACTCATGGAGAGCAGGAGACAACTTAGCGAACAGATCCAAGCTAACGCCAACCTTATGACTCAGCTTACTCAACAACAGCATCAGAATCCTAGAGGAAGCCCCGCTCCTTACTCCTCATCCGACAGCTCTTCTTCATCTGATGAACCTCCCAAGCATAGATGTCGTAGAACAGAAACAACGCAAGCAGGTGCTGCTGATCGATCAACCAGGGATGGTTCGGGTTCCTTACCTAGAGCAATGGCCCCTCACTTACACCAAGGAAATCACACTCAAGATGGAACGGGAAACTTGGGATCTGGAGTACGAGTGGAAGCTGGATGGCACACCAAGGTCCTAATGATGCTGGTCCCCAGGATACACGCTTGGTAGATCGCCAACAGAGGAGACAACGACCAGAACGGTCGCACAGGATAGACACCAACCTGCCATTTTCCATACAAACCCCAGACCTATCAATATGGTCAGACAGCTGATAAGAGAGAATCAAGGCTTATCAAATGATGATTGGGGGATATCCAGGAGTCATACTCCATTCACAGACGCTATCTTACAGGCCGAGTACTCCAGGAAGTTTAACATGCTGGTTATTCCGGCCTATAAAGGAAAGACTGATCCCCGATAGCTTGTGATGAGATATGAATGGATGATGGACTCAGCTAGGGCAAACGATGCAACCAAGTGTAGATGCTTCCCAATTACTTTATCTGGAATCACTACCATGTGGTTCACCCGACTTTCTCCGCGGACTATCTCCAACTTTGATGAGTTAGCAACAAAATTTGTGGAACAGTTCAGGATACATGCCACTCATCCCAAGGACGTGATGTCCTTCTCCAGTGTGATTCAGGCTCCAGGGGAGTCATTAAAAGAGTACTTACAAAGATTCCACATTGCCGCAACTGAAGTTAGCAACCCCAACGACCATGCTATTTTAATGGCCGTGATGCGTGGAGTAAATCCGGATTCGGAGTTTGGTGATTGGCTGGCGGGAAAGCCTCCGACTACACTGGAACGTTTTTATTCAAAGGCACACCAATTTATAAGAAGGGAGGAAGCTAGGTGGACAAGGCGAGACAATGCACCAGTACCTGGCAAGGAGACTGTGCAGAGCAACATTGCTGTAAAACAATCCGGCAATAACTCTAGAAAGGTACAAGTCAATGTTTAAAACAAGCCTGAACAATCTAAATGATCTGGTAGGGGAAATCCTAGAAAGAAGAGGGAAGCCGGAAAGTGGAAACCAAGGATCCTAACTTACAACGAATACACTCCTCTGAACACATCTCTGGAGAATATTTACTTGTCGACTTGTAATACTTTCCAATATCGAAAGCCACGACCAAAAGAGTCCACCGAAGAACAAAAGCGGACTGGGAAGTATTGCCGCTTCCACGAGACTTACGGGCATAATACCGAGGAGTGTAGGCACCTCCACGACGCTATAGAAAAGCTGATTCGACAGAAGAAGTTGCAGGAATTTGTCAAGACTCCGCCGGAGGGTGGACAAGGAGCATCAGACCCCGGTCGCGGGAAAGCTCCACGTCATCCTGAGGAACCAGCTCGGACCGTGGGAAGATTAATCATAAACACGATAGTCGGAGGACCTCACCCGGCATACAAGAGTTGGCAAGAGATGGAAAGTTATGCTAGCTCCCTAAAACATGCAGATTTCGAATGTTGTTCAAACGTGGAATATGGTACCCCAGCTAAACAGCAGCGAATGATGACAAATGATATAGTGTTTAGAAGTAGAGATGCCAATCAGTTGGAGGCACCTACCATTGACCCGATGGTCATCTCGGCCACTATC
The DNA here is from genome assembly GCA_030737815.1 of Allium fistulosum. Classification (NCBI taxonomy): domain Eukaryota; kingdom Viridiplantae; phylum Streptophyta; class Magnoliopsida; order Asparagales; family Amaryllidaceae; genus Allium; species Allium fistulosum. The sequence continues at coordinate 1,461,545,744 of CM060903.1, forward strand.
GGGCCAGCATTTGTGAGAAGGATACTAATTGACTGTGGAAGTTCTGTTAATATCATCTTCAAAAAGGCATATGATCAGATGAAGATGGAGACAAAGGACCTGAAACCATCTAAAGCCTGCATTCATGGCTTTAATGGTGCGGCTACCGATGTAGTGGGCTTTATTGAATTTCCAGTTGAACTAGGGGAAGGTGAACGTAGAAGGGTGCGGATCCTACCATTCGTAGTTTTGGATGTCGACTCCCCATATAATGTGTTCTTGGGCCGACCGGCCCTGGCAGAGTTTAGGGCAGCTTTGGCCCTATGGTGTTTAACTCTGAAATTTCCGACAGAAAGTGGAGTTGGTGTAGTGCATGGCGATCAAGCGACTGGTCGTGCATGTTATGTGGCTGAGCTGAGAGAGGCTCAGCGAAGAGAGAAAGGAAAGGTTGTGGACAGCTCCGTCCACATCCAAGTTGCAAAGGATTAACAAGTAGTGCCCGAGCCTTGGCTCGGGCAACATGATCGGATCTATAGGGACATAGATCCGAGAGATGACGATGAAGAACCCACGGAGGCAAAAGCAACACCGGCTGAACTGACAATTGACATTCCAGTCAGCCATGATGATCCATCGCGAGTACTTAAGATTGGATCACAACTTGACCCCTCAATGACCGAGGATCTTGTTGACTTCCTCCGAGCAAATTTGGATGTTTTTGCTTGGACACATTCTGATATGTGCGGGATTTCTCCCGCCATTGCGAGTCATATGTTGAACATAGACCCAAAATATGTGCCAATAAAGCAAAAAAGGAGAGGGATGGACCCGGAGAGGTCCGCTGCTCTCAGAGAGGAGGTGGACAAACTCAAAGCCAATGGGTTCGTCCACGATGCCCTCTACCCTGAATGGGTATCTAACCCCGTGCTGGTGAGAAAGCGAACGAGAAATGGAGGACCTGTATTGAATACTCAGACATGAACAAGGCTTTCCCTAAGGATAGTTTCCCTTTACCCAGAATTGACCAGGTAGTCGATTCAACTACCGGGCATGAGTTATTATCATTTATGGACACGTATTCGGGATATAATCAAATTCCAATGCACGTTCCGGATCAAGAGCACACTAGCTCTGTGATGGATGTCGGACTGTATTGTTATGTGGTGATGCCTTTTGGGCTGAAGAACGCAGGAGCGACTTATCAGCGCTTAGTGAATCGGATGTTTAAAGGCCAAATCGGTAGAACAATGGAAGTCTATGTGGATGACATGCTCGTGAAGTCACGGCAGTCAAACGACCACATTCGAGACTTGGCAGAAATGTTTGATATACTCAGATGTTATGGGATGAAGATCAATCCATTAAAATGTTCCTTTGGAGTTGCGTCAGGAAAGTTCTTGGGTTTCATTGTTAATGCACGAGGAATTGAAGCTAACCCGGAAAAGATTCAAGCTATTGGGACATACAAGTACCAAGAACTATAAAGCAAGTGCAGAGTCTGAACGGAAAAGTGGCTGCATTAAGCCGATCCATATCCAGAGCGACAGACAAGTTATTCCCTTCTTCTATGTGATAAAGGAGGGGAAGAGAAACTTTGATTGGACGCCCGACTGTGAGGATGCATTTCGAGCTCTAGTAAGGCATCTGGAAAGTCCCCCGGTGATGTCAAAGCCTACAGATCACGAAGTGTTGTATGTATACTTGGCCGTATCTCAACATGCCATCAGTACGGCTTTGGTTCGCGAGGAGGACCGAGTTCAAAAGCCGGTGTACTATGTCAGTAAACGTTTAACGGGGATAGAAAGAAATTATCCTAAAATTGAGAAGCTAGCCTACTGCTTGGTGATTGCATCACGCAAGCTTCGTCCATACTTTCAGGCACACCCGATCAGTGTTTATACCGATCAACCTCTACGACAGGTGCTCCAGCGACCAGAAACCTCTAGAAGGTTGCTAAAGTGGAACATCGAGTTAAGTCAATTCGATATCACCTACCTACCGCGGAGAGCTATCCAAGGACAGGCGTTAGCAGACTTTATTGCAGAATTCACTATACTTGTCAAGAAAAGTAGTGAAGACATTATTCCCCCCATTCGATGGAAGTTATTCACCGATGGGGCGTCAAATGATCTTTGTTCCAGGGCCGAAGTTATTCTTGTGACTCCCGAAAATCGATCGATTTGTTATGCTTTGAAGCTCAGATTTCCGGCCACGAACAACGAAGCCGAGTATGAAGCGTTGATTGCCGGCTTAAAACTCACCAGAGAACTTGGAATAAAATCGGTCGAGATCTTTTGTGACTCACAATTGGTGGTGTACCAAGTTCGTGGAGACTATCAAGCGAAGGGGCAGAGGCTTGCTCCATACCTCGCTCATGTTCAAGAACTTTTGGCAGACCATGAATATTACGATATTTCGCATGTCCCGCATGAACAAAACAGGGAAGCCGATTCATTAGCGAAATTCACAAGTACTGGCGATGCACAACAGATGGGCTTGGTTCCTTTTGAAGTTTTGCGATTTCCAAGTATAAACGAGATGGAAATAAACTTTCTGCTAGAAGCAAAAATTGAAAAGGAGTCATGGATAACCCCATTCAAGCAGTACCTGTTACACGGAGCTTTGCCTGGAAAGAAGAACGAAAGACGACAAGTCATTCGTAAAGCCTCAAGATATGTGATGCAGGACGGAATAATGTATCGAAAAGGATTCTCGGTTCCATTACTTTGTTGCATCGCTCATGATGAGATAAAACAGGTCCTGAAAGAAGTTTACGAGGGTGAATGTAGCGACCATACTGGGGTCAGACACTGGCAAAAAAGATCCTCCGCTATGGATATTATTGGCCCACTGTAAATCGGGATGCTGTAGACTAAGTAAGAAATTGTGACAAATGTCAAAAGTTTGCAAAAATCCCGAGAGCTCCGCCAGCGGAACTCACACAAATGGTTAGTCCCTGGCCATTTGTGATTTGGGAGATCGATATAATCGGTTCCTTACTAATTTCCAAAGGTGGTGCAAAATATGCAATTGTTGCAGTCGATTACTTTACTAAATGGGCGGAAGCGGAGCCTCTAGCCACGATCACCACCAAAAAAGTAATTAATTTTGTTGTACGAAACATTATATGCCGTTTTGGCCTCCCACGGACTATCATCACGGATAATGGAACTCAATTTGAAAGTAGAGAGTTCAAAGAATTTTGCCAAAAGTATCACATTGAGAAAAGGTTTTCGACGGTCGCTCACCCTAAAGCGAGTGGAAAAGTGGAAGCCGTAAATAAAATAATCAAGTTAATATTAAAGAAGCGATTGGAGACTGTTAGAGGTAAAAGGGTGGATGAGCTTCCGACGGTGCTCTGGGCTTATAGAACCACTCACAAGTCCACGACCGGCCATACTCCATTCACCTTGGCATACGGCACCGAAGCTGTGATAGCCGTGGAACTTGGAGTTCCTTCTCAACGGGTAACTTATTATGATTCCAAGATGAATCAGAATCTCCTATTGGAATCATTAGACTTTGTTGACGAAAAACGTGAAGAAGCTGATTTAAGAGCAGCTGCACATAGGCACCGAGTTGCTCGATATTATAATGAAAAAGTTCGACCGAGAATTTTCAATGTGGGTGATCTCATTTTGAAGCGAGTTTTTCCGACTCCATCACATCTGAATCCCACATGGGAAGGTCCATATGTCATCGAACGGACGCTTAGAGAAGGAACTTTTAAGTTAGCGACCGTAGATGGCGTGACACTTCCTCGCGCATGGAATAGCAAGCATTTGCATCGTTATTACACCTAGTCTATTTCCTTTCGCATTGTAGTTGCAATTATTTCCAGTGTATGTTCGTTTTATTGTTTTTTGGTTTTTGACATGTAATAAGACAATTTAGTTAGTTTTCATCTATTATGATCAATAAAGGCTTGAAGCCGTCTTTTCTACAAACTATTGATGTTTCCGTGTGATACAATTCTGTGACAAAAATTAAATTACATTGCATTGTCTAGCGTATGAACACACATCCAAAATGAAAATTCTCTAAGTCCCCAGAGTGCGGACTAGAGTACTCTGAGTCCCCAGAGTGCGGACTAGAGTATAAACGACTTGAAAAATCTCTAAGTCCCCAGAGTGCGGACTAGAGTACTCTGAGTCCCCAGAGTGCGGACTAGAGTATAAATGACTTGAAAAAACTCTAAGTCCCTAGAGTGCGGACTAGATTACTCTGAGTCCCCAGAGTGCGGACTAGAGTATAAACGACTTGAAAAATCTCTAAGTGCCCAGAGTTCGGACTAGAGTACTCTGAGTCCCCAGAGTGCGGACTAGAGTATAAACGACTTGAAAATCTCTAAGTCCCTAGAGTGCGGACTAGAGTACTTTGAGTCCCCAGAGTGCGGACTAGAGTATAAGCGACTTGAAAAATCTCTAAGTCCCCAGAGTGTGGACTAGAGTACTCAGAGTCCCTAGAGTGCGGGCTAGAGTATAAACGACGAAAGAATATCAAAATCCCCAGAGTGTGGACTAGATTATAAATGACGAAAGAATCTCAAAATCCCCAGAGCGCGGACTAAAATTGAACCAATTCAGAAAACTCCAAGTCACGTGGAAGTGAGCAAGTACTTGCCTGACCCACATGACTTTGGATTTCAAACACAAGACGGATGGTGAAACTAATCATCGAACATCATCAAAAGAACAAAAATTTTATTCACTAATCCCAAAACAGAATTCCACTACAATTCCACCTAAACTCGGAACTAAAAATCCATTAACATCGACTACGAAAATAAATAGAAATAATTACATGATCCGGGTAGCTACTTCTTCGACTTCTTCTCCTTCTTCGGTTTCTCTGAAGACTCCTCCCCCACACATTTTTTCTTGGACATTCTGCTCACTAGAGAAGGGGTGTTAGAGGAAGGAGGAGGAACTTCTAACTGTATGGTCCCACCTGGAAGAATAACCTTCAGGGGTCTGTTCAATGGATCATCGAGTTCCACCACCTGAGGCTCAATCTTAATCTCAGCCTTCCTTTTCTTTCCTTCTATAATTTGCTCCGCCATACTCGATTTTGAAGTATATCCAGAGGCGCCAGTAATTTCAACTTCGTGATGTTCCTCGACGGACGACGGATTGTCGGATTTGTCTTCGTTAAGCGCCTCAATCACTTGAGCGTCAGGTCCGGGAGTCTCTTCCACTTGAGTTATTTCTCCCGTCTTCTCCTCCTTCTCTATGGCGGCATCGCTCCTTGGAGTAGGTACGGGATCAGGATGGCTTACGCGGAATCATAAGAAACAATTGTTAGAATACATTTATCACTCACTGAAAGCGAGAACCCTTTGAACTTTGAAGAAAAAGTTATGTACCAGTCTCTGGTTGACTCTCAACTGTTTGGGGAGTTTCGCCCTCTGGGATAGGAGATAGAACGAGAATATTAAGTCCAAGATCCTCTGGATCATAGCCAATATGTTGCTCGAAGTGGTCAAGTGGTGGACGACTAGACGACAGAGTAGGGGGAGGAACCGGAGACTCGATTCCGGATGGACCGGCAATGGAATATTTTCCTTTTGATAAGGGGGAGTCTCTACTGTAAAGAGCCTTCACCGCAAACAAGTCCGAAGGCTCATTCCCCCGAAGAAATTCCTTCACTAAAGCATCTTCGGCAATCTCTTCCATTCCCAACTCAACCTTTTTGATTTCGATTAAAGTGTCCCATGCTTCGGCCAAAGATTCGAGGTAACCCTCGCCAAGAAATGTTAAGTCGCGATGCATAAGAACTCGAGCATTATATTCGGTTATGAGCGGATCAAACATGCACTTGATTTCCTCCCTAACAGCCTCGGTAGCCGCCTCAAGGCGAGAATTGACTCCTGAGAGCGCTATTCTTTTACCCTCCTCATGGGCTTCATCTTTCAGCGCTTCGACCTTGGAGAGTTCTTCATCGAGCTTTGTTTTCAGGAGTCGTGTAACAACAATTTCGTCGCAATATCGTTGCGACTCCTCTTCAGCAGCAACCTTTTCTTCTTTCTCTTTGAGAAGTAGCTCTTCCAACTCTTTGACTCGTTGAGCGAACGCGTCTCTCTCCTTTTGAATGGAGTCTTTCTCTAAAGCTAAAGCGCCACAGCGTTGGACAACTTCATCGATCTCCTTTTTGTGTGTGGCCTCTAGGCGACTGACTGCCTCTGCAGTATCTTTAGTGTTCTTCATGGAAAGCTCTTTATCTTGGGCCCTAATGATGTCTTTGTCATGGATGGCCTTGAGCTTCAGACGATCGATTTCATGTTGGCGTTCCATAGAAACTTCAGAAACTTTTTCTACCAAGTGAACAAATGCGTCGTGTTGAACATAAACATCATTCGTGCAAGCAAGGGCGCTCTGTTTAACATTCCTCGGAATAGGATGGATGGCTGGAAGAAATTTTAGTCCGTTAAAGCATACTTTTGGGAATGTCGTTTTAATCTCGGCAAGTTTCTCCGTTATCGACGGATCAGGTGCAGGAGTAGAGGAGGTTTGCTTTGTCGAAACTACGGACTTCTTATGAACCTCCCGAGATTGCCTAGTACTTGAGGAACCCGAGTGTTGGTCGCGAGGAGTTTCAGATTGTGGTCCCCTTTGACCTGATTTTTCCCTGCCTTGTTCCGGTGGAGGTGGGGGATCGTTGGAGTACGATGAGTGACTGTGAATTTTCCTTCGAGAAGATGAATCTCAAGAGCGATAATCTCTATCGCTGTCATCACCTCTATCTCGGCGTTTGCCATATCCAGAGTCTCGGCCAAAAGGATGGAAAATGGAAGAGCCACGATGGCAGTCAAACCCATGTGAGCGTCCCATATCACCTGCGCAGAAGTTAAGTGATGACAAGTTAGCAAAAATGGCATGACGGTTGAAATTTAAGTGCAAGGTGAAGTGTGAGTGTTTATGTGTGTCCTAGTGTTTCCTCCCAACGGACCTGTTTCTTTAGCTTTACTTATCGGAGTTTTTTCTCCTTGGTGATGGCTTTGAACTCCTTCACTTCCTCTCGCCGGCGAATGAAGTTTTATGGCTTCTGGGTCGTCGAAACCGTAGTTGAGAAAATCATCAGGAATTGTAAGGTCAGACAAGCCTTTCAATGAACTCTCTAAGTGTTGTGGAGACAGTTCTTTCTCCATCGGAGTAATTGTCACTTTCGAAGTTCCACCCACTACCTTCTTCCTCAACTTGTAAGCTAGTTTCTTTTTTCTTTTTGAAGGGGGAGGTGGTTCGTCAGTGCAATGTGCTTCAAGTGATGGTTCCAGAGCAGGACTTACACCCTCACCCGGAGCTTCAGCCTCCTTTATTTCACCTTCCTCGGATACATCGGGAGTCTCTCTTGTCGAAGGCACCGAAGGCCCAGCTTGCCTTTTGCCTTTATCCAAGATAGGTCCGGTTGCGATGGCACTGTAAGGAATACTTATCCGACGACCTTCCGCCAACAATCCAAATCTCGAAAGCGATTCATTGGAAATGAGGAATTTGATGTCTCGGTCTCCTGCGGGAATAGCTCGAATAGCTTCGACGGCTTCAGAGTACCCGGAGCCTTCGGGACGTGGGCTAATACCTGTAAAAATCGAAAAAAGGTTTAAAAAGAATGCACTTCCTGCCGCGTACAACTATTGATTTAGAAAAGGAACTTACTTCCTTCCAACCATCTCCTCGCAAAGCCAGGGGGCAGCGCACATAAAACCATTCTTGCTTGTATAGGGCAAATTTGCTACACGCCCCTGTTAAGATTTGGCACTTGGAGTGTGGCTCAAGGAATATGAAGGATGGGCTATCGGACCGTCTCTTGAAATGATAGATATATCGGATATCGCCGGGTGTGGGTAGTCTAAACAGAACACTCATAAAAAGAATACACGTGCCGTAAAGGAACACATGACTATTGGGATGTAATTGTGCTGGGGCGATCTTCATATACTGCAGCACATCACGAAGGAAGGAGCTGAAAGGTGGCACACTACCAACCTAGCACATGAATTTGTTGCAAGCCGTATACCCGGCTAGGGGCAGGTGGGGACGATCCTGTCCCGATGGAACCAGCACATCATCAAAATGGATTCCGTGGATTGAGCATAGTCGGCGAAGAGCGTTTTCGTTGATTCTCGAAGCTTGAGAATCGGCCGAATTGTCGAGGATAATGGCTACATCTATGGCATCAAGAGCTAAGTCAATAGTCGCAGTTGTTGGATCCGGGATATTTTGTGCAGGAGTCGTCGATGGATTTGAAGTTTCCACCACTTCCTGTCGAGAACTTGGCCCGGGTTTATCTGAAACTGTGGCGGAGCTTGACTTTCTAGACATCTTCAATGAATGTTGAATTTGATCAAACACCTGTTTGAACTATACTTGAAAGGCAATTGATATTAGTCATAATGATAAAAGGGCTTCCCCCATGTGGTGTGTGAACTAGTGTGATGGTTCATATAAAGAATATAAATAAATTAGGGTACTGAAAAGTAAAGTGCAGCACGACGAGCTTTAAGTCGCCCTCTTTACAGAATTTTAAGTTCACGTTTATTATAGTTTCAATCGTGAAGTTATCAGTCCGAATCAGTTCGATATGCTTGTTTGCTTAAGTTCTTGTCCTTGTTAATTAGTCCTATGATTAGGCATGGGAGATAAGTGGACTTGACATATGTTGTGTTCAAGGTGGAATGATTTTGACTGTCGGTGCCTACTTCGAGGCTCAATGCTGAGAGACACTCAACACATACGGCCGACCGACCACCTAAACCAGACGCACCGACCTACTTACTTACTACCTCCCTAACACCACTCTCACATGAAGACACACCGACCCACTTACTTCCTACCTCCCTAGCACCGCTCTTACATAAAGACCACCGGGCCACCTACTTCGTACTCGGCATGTTTCCCACTTACCTACCTAGACACTCACCTTTTCCTCGCTCCTAGGTTACCGAACGACCTCGACCGACAGTTTGGTTACTCTTCGACAACCTAGCTACCACGCTCGGCGACCCAGCGTGAGCCTACGACCTAGAGACCACCGGTGTCTTTTCCCCTTTCTCCTCTCCATTTCACCAACCTTAGAATCGGTTTGTACCAAGTTCCGACCCTAAGGCATGTTCAAACCTTGTATCGTCTTCCTCATCTACACAACTTCTACCGTCCATAATGAAAAGAAAGTTCGCGAATTCGAATTTCGCGCTTAAATTCCTAATTTGGAAGAAACGTTTTAGCAAGAAAGTCTTACCCAAGAGGATGATCGAAGCTTAGGATCTGTTAGGTTTGAGATTGAGAGTCGTTTAGACTTAATCTATGGAGGAGCTGTAGGGAGAACGTACAAGATTCAGGGTAAGGGAGGAAAGTTAGAGAGGTAGCCGAAGTTCGAGGGAAAGTAAGCTATAAGTTCCTGTAGAGTCGAGGTGAAAGTAAAGAGGAAGAGTAGAGAAGTGTTGGCTTTTATATAGGTAGAAGGGGAGGTGATCAGGCATTAACCAGTGGGCCGGTCGAGATATCTTGGTGGTTCGGTAGGCAATCGTGCCGAGCGCCAGTGAATATGCCTTGGCATGTAGTTCGGTATCTATATGCCGAGAAGCCCCAAGGTTCCAAGGAGGACAGACATCTTTTGACCTTCATGGACCACACTCAACTTTTGATAGTAGGAATTGAATGTTGGCTCAAAGTGTGTCGTGTTGCCTCACACGACACACTTTGGGGGGCAGATGTTACCCGGATTGTTTGGCCCGGTTACAAGAGGTTCGTCAAGCAAGCACACCTGGCTCGGCTTGGATATGATTCGACATGGACACCTGGCTCGGCATGGATGCCTCGCTCGGCTTAATTGCCGCTCGGCCTAAGTACCGTTCGGCCTAAGTACCGTTCGGCCTAGCTCCATCACACGGCATTCTCTGATTCGACCACCATCGCTCGACAAAGGAGGGTTCGGCCCAAAATAAGAAGATGAAATGTCGCTCGGCTTAGGATGGAAGTGCACCGTTCGGCCTAGGCGCACCGTTCGGTACGCAAGTGCCGTTCGGCCTAAGTCCATCGCTCAGCATCCTTCATTCAAGTGCCATCGCTCGGCACTCTCTGCTCAAACGCCATCGCCCGGCATCCTTCGTTCGAACAACATCGCTCGGCATGACCTCGTTTCGAGTCAACTACCCAAAGTTCATTGATCGGCCAATTACTGCTCGGTGTAGGATTGTTCCAGCCTTAGAAGCGCAAACAGCTCAGCCATCGTCGCTCGGCATCTATCGTTCGGCCAATACCATTCAGCATCCTTGTTCGACAATATCATTTGGCAAAGTCGCTCGGCAAGGTCGCTCGGCAGCTGCCGTTCGGCATCGCTGGCTCGGTGCACAGAAGTCACTTACTACGGGCCAAAGTATTTTGCTCTTGGGCCCGTGAAGGAAGTCCAACCTATCTTCGCCTATAAATAGAGGGGCAGGGGCACAATAAAAAGGGACCTTTTTTGGGAACCCCGGGGAGACTCTGCCATTTTCAAGGCTCGCTTATTTTATGTTCAAACTTGTATTCAAGTTGTTGGTGTACGGATTGTATCTGTATTCAATTATTTGAAAAAGCAATAAAGATTAAACTCAAATTGGACGTAGGCAGTTACGCCGAACCACTATAATTCCGGTTTTCTCATTTGTTGCATTAAGTTTTGCATACATTCCTCTATTTTAATTCTTTATCTTCATTAATCTCTCTATGCAAATCTTTCTTTGGGTGTTAGTGACCAATTATGGTGCTAACAGATACCAAATGTAACAACCCGTACATTTATGGGCCTAAATTTTGACAAAAATCGAAACCCAAGTCCATCAAAGCACAGGTCATTGGATTTGCTACCAAAAAATAAGCATGAGCAATATCAGAGATTGATAGAAACCTAGACTCACTATAGAAACAATAATAGGATAAAATACTGATTATGACTGCTACCTGGGAATTAATGGTATTTCATAGATAGCTGATTGTCATATTAGCATCGAGCATGAGAGAAAAAGAAGACTTCTACAACACAAAGTACATTCAGCTCCAATGACTTGTTCCTCTAAATCTATCTTATGGGTTGCAATGAGGAGGGGGTCAGGATAATGTTCTGGTGATTGGAAAATCTATAAATTGTCCATAACATAATTTTATACCAATTGGCTTCCGTTTAATATTTGTGTCCATTAAGGTTAGCAATTCTAATCTAACCTTACACTACATACACGATTACTTACTTACCCCTTTCGAAGGTACAAAATACTGATGAAGCCTTGTCAACCACCCAGTACTCCCAATCCCTTTTCCACTTAATACTTCTAAATATGAAGCAGGATTTTATAATACTTTTAAAATAGAAATAGGCATACTCCGCCATTTAGGACCTCAATCAAGGTAGACCCTATCATTTAAGACCTAAATCAAGTTAGACCCCATCATTTAAGAACTATCTCCAAGGCGGTTTTGTAACAATTTTGTCAATGGTCAGTGGGTCCTAGCTAATCAAAGACCTCTAACCACTATTTATGGCTTCCGATATTTAGTGTCCAATTATTACCGCACCTATCGCCAATAAAATCGTAGCCAAGTAATAAACAATACCCAAGCCACTTAGTACCTTTTAAAAAGGACTAGGCGGACTTCTGACCATTTAATACCTATATTTTAGGCAGGTCCCCATCACTTAATATCCATCCGACGGCGGACTCCTCTCTGGTACTCTTTATTATGGCCTTAGCAATATGAGAGACTGTACCCAAGCTAGTTAATACCTCACTAATAAGGACCGGGCAGACCCCTGACCATTTTACACCAATTTATAGGTAGGCCTTTTTCATTTAATACCTAACCCCAATGCGGACTCCTCACTGGTACTATCTAGTTGACATTGCTTGGGAATCTCATTGGGCTACTTAATACTTTTTTTATAGAAAAGAGACAGACCCTACAGTCACTTAATACCTCAAACCTAAAGTGAACCCTTCCTGAGATATCCACTATTAATCTTAATTATAAATATGGAATCTCATTAGGTTACTTCTTTCGATAGGGAGGTGGGTCCTACATCCACTTAATACCTCAACACTGAAGAAAACCTTTTTTAAGACATCCTTATTTACTTGGAATCTCACTAGGTTACTTAATACTTCCTTTTAGGAGAGAGGCGACCCCTACATCCACTTAATACCTTAAACAGAGGTGAAACCCCATGGAGATATCCCTCACCACTCCAAATTCCACTTTTGGACCATTTAATACTTTCCAATTAAAAAAATAGGCCCAATATCTTACGTCATCACCGGTCCTTCGATTAGTGATATCTCACATCAGTAGTAAGTACACCTGGCTGCTAGTAGCCTCAAAGCAAAGGGCAGTCTTCCGTCGAGTGACTCTACTAACCTCGCATCACTAACCTACTAAGTCCAATTAACCATCCCAAGTCTTTACTTTTATTGTCTTAGGCAGACAGTGGACTTAGCTTACCAATTTCCTTTTTATTTAAGGCAGTAAGATTTACCTTAAATACTTATCTACCCATAAATCTCCTTTTATGCTCATAAATGTCAATTTTTCCATAAAATTCTAATGCACATTTCTTAAGACATTTATGTATGATTACTAATTTCAAATTAGTTACCTTTTATAGCTATTCCATTTTTATCTGCCCTATTAATCCGTTTACCATATTAAATTAATGCAACTCCCACATTTATTACCATTTATTACCTATTTATTGGATTATTCCCAATTTATTGGAGTTGAAACCTTTTAAATTCCTTTTCCATTAGTTAATTATCCTAAACGCGAATGTTACATGCAAGCGTCGTTATTAGCTAAGTTTAATTATTATAAGCATAGTAAATTACATACAAATATCTACTTTTATCAAATATGTTCTAGTTATATATCTTCACTAGAATATTCTTTTCCATGTTCAATTATTGGAATCATATCTAAAAAGATTACCCGCTATAATTTCCATAAATTAGCCCAAAACAAAAGATTTAACTTTAAAAGATTGCATTATTTGAAATTAAAAGGAATAATCATTTCTTTTATTATTGAAATAGACAGTGTAAACTACAATGAATTTATACTTTACTCATCTCTTTCTCTTTCTATTTGCATCTATTCCTTGTTAGATCAAACGCTGTATTTTTCTAAAAGGTAAAGAAATCAAACTAATTAACAAATATTAAACGGAAATAAATTCCTACAATTCCAATCATAGAGAAGTTTACATTCCAAAAGGATTAGCATAATAATCCAAATTTATAACATTATTATACAACCTATTTCAGATCTGGAATAAATTTCATTCAAATCAATATTCTATATCCATACTTTTGGGACTAATTTCCAGATCAGGTTGTAAACAATTCTAAATTAATTCATAAACAGGAATATGTAAGCGATATTTATTATATTCAGATTATATTCAATTTATTGCCAACAACTCATGTACAATTATCCAGTTAGGCATGAAAATCAAATAAGCACCACCGTGATAATTTTCATATAATAACAATCTTTAAATTTTCCCACTTACCTTTTAAAAGCGATCCAAATCTCCAGACTTGAAGTAGAACCTTTAATTCATCTCCAATTCCTTTTTAATCCAATAAATATGTATGAAAGGGTATATACATACATTAGAATTACATATCTGAGAAGAGATTTGAGATTGGAAGAGAAAATAGATACAAATATATGGAAATATATAAATTACCTCAAATTCACGTATAGTTGATTCTCTTATCTTCTTCTTTTTATTAGATTTCTATTCTTCTCCAATTTATATGAATATAAATACAAATATCTTATTTTTATAATTTAGAAAGAAAGTGGAGAAGAAGAAATGGCAAAGCTTCACTACTACCATTAGAAAAATATGAGAATATAAGGGAGGGCTAGGGCGGAATTTATAGGTACTAGAATCAACCAGAACCGTTAGATCGAAATATATTAAATTTGAGCTGTTCGGCCTAGGCTAACCCTAGCCGCCTGGAGGCGACTGGTCGACCGCCCATGGAGCACCAGTCGACCATTAGGAGTCGACTGGTCCTAATGACAGGTCGTTTAATTTTAATAAACGTTAATTTTTCTTGTTTATTCGGAGAGAAGGGAGGGCTGGCCTTGAATTTATAGGCGCTAGAATCAACCAGAATTGTTATATCAAAATATATTAAATCTGGGCCGTTGGGCCTAGGCTCCTTAGCCACCTAAAGGCGACCGGTCGACCGTTCATGGAACACCAATCGAGTGCTAGGGATTAGCCGGTCCTAATGACAGGTCGACTTATGGGCCAGGGTGATTAATTAAAAAATGTTAATTTTTCTTATTTATTTATTTATTTTCATTCCGAATTTGTGTTTCGTATGTAACTTCTTCGTTTGGACTTCAATCGCAAAACTCTAAATATGAAAGTTGTTTAGAATTTTACAACGAACATAATGGTATAAGTTTCATAGTCAAATTCCATCGTTTGTAGAAATTCCATTTTTGGAGCCTAATTAACTAACTAACTAACTAATTAATTAAATAACTAGCGCCAAATTACGAGGTTTTTCACCGAGCCCAACCCGCTCTCTCTCCGGTGAGGGAACTCGACAACAAGCAAGCCCATCCACTCACTCTTTAATGAGGGGACTTACTTCTTGCACTCTAGTCCCCTCTTTCCGAACGGGGCTTAAAGTGATGCTTTTAGTTTTCACGTTTAAGTGGGTTTTATAATCAAAGATTCATCTAACAAAATCAAGTTCAAACATAAAAATACAAAGTCCAATATCTAAATTATTGCCTCTCCGGGCATTACAGGCTAGCATCTAGCTTAGAGCGTGCCTAAGGACCGTTTGGAATCCCATACATGAGTGAGTGTCTAGACGGTATTATTATGTGGTTTATTGAAAAAGGAAAATAGGGTGCAATAACCAAACCTGATTCCCTACTATCTGATCAAGAGGTGACCATCCTTGCCCCTGATCCAAGGCCATTCTAGTCGCTGCAATTGATGGCTGCTCTTGTTCTATCACGGCAGTTCGATTTCTAACATACAGTTGTAACTGATTGTCTCTTACATGTTCCTCTATCAGATCCCGCAAATGCTTGCAGCCATTCGTATTGTGCCTATCTAGTTTATGGAACAAGTAGTATTTTCCCAACTTTCTTTCATTGTCTGTAGGCTCTCTCCTTGCCCGCCTTCGATAGGGGATTTGACTCTTGGTATCTAGATAAACCCACTATGAGGTCTTAATTAAATCAGTGTAAGAAGTGAATCTCGATTCTCTCCTTTTTCGCTTTGATCCTTCAAAGCTATTGTTTGTCTTTTGCTTTTCTTTATCCTTGCTAGAACCTATTCCAGACGATCCTCTACCATGCATAGCATTAACCTCTTTCTTATCAACTTCAACGTCTTCCTGCCGTAGAAACCTTTCAGCCTCATGATAAAAGTCCATGAGATCCATCGGTGGATCTTTTTCCAAAACAATTTTAGAATCAGGCTTCATCGCTATTCTTGAAACCACTGTCATAAAAACCATTGAAGGATCGCATTTATCCACCACAGTTGCCACCACATTGAACCTTGTCAAAAAACTTCTGAGGGTCTCTCCAGCCCTTTTCTTCATGCTTGCCAACGTTATCAATTACATTCTTGGGTCGTGAGATATGGACCTGAAATTGCATCACAAATCTGTTCACCAACTCAGCCCACATAATAATGGAACCGTTTTCCAACTGCCTAAACTATTATGTTGCTAAACTCGTAAGTATAAGGGAAATACTATCCCATGACTCTCATTTGTCCCCAATACTTCCATGTGCCGAATGTACCTCATCAGATGAACTGTAGGGTCTGACGTTCCATCATATGTCTCTAATGTTGGTAATTTGAATTCTGGTGGATTCCTTGCATATCAGATGTTTGGACTAAACAGACTTCTATTCACATCTTGTATGCTCTAATTAGGCAATCCACCCCTCATCACTCATCTCACCATCTCAGCAAGCCTATTGTTGTCATCCAAAGGAACTCCCAAGTTTGCATTTCTGGGCTGCCCCCCGACTCTGGGAGGCAATTCTGGTACATTCTCCTCCAGTTGATTTCTTGCATTTTAATCCACATTCAGACGTTCCACTTCAACTCCAGGAATTGCATCATTTCTTCCCAGGGCACGATGACCTATGCCCTCGAGTTCGTAGGGGTCGATGCTGACCCTTGTTCGAGGATCGGTACTAAATTTGGCTCGGGGTTTGGCCCGGGCTATTCTTCCCCGTTTCCAGCTATCTTTGCTCCAACTTCTTGTCTCTGATTCTGTGTTTCTACAACTCCAGCCGTTCCTACTTGTCCTGTTATTCTGAAGAAATTTTCCATCATCTCCTCTTGTTGCGCTATCACCTTGCATGTAGTCCACTCATTATAGTTTCCATATCATCCTTAGTTATGTAGATTGATGGGGAGTGAGATCCTACGGATGCCTCCTGGCTTCCCTCTTGTTGATTGTTTAATCATCTTCAATCTCCATGTTCTTAGATCAGTGAGTTCAAGTGTTTCTTAGTGAAAGCACCAAAAGTTTGAACCAAAAATTGCACAAACACCCAAATGAATGTAGTAGAGAATAAAAAGTGAAGAAATTATATGAAAAAATAGTAAGAAAAAAACATAAAGTTTCATAGTGGTTCGGAAAACTCTGGCTTACGTCCACTTAATGATTTTATTGCTTATTTCTGACTTGGAGGCAGAAGTTCCTAGGACTCGGTACAACTTTAATACTTAGAATTTCAGAGTTTCAAGAATATAAGAAATAATAGAGCTAGAGTCAAAAGAGCCTAAAAAATGAGCCCTACCCGTCTATTTAGATAGGTAGGGAGTTAAAATCTCACTCATAAATATCTCCTAGTCTTTCTACCAAGTTAGCCTAATTCTCTCTAAAAAGTTGGCGCCACGTCATCAAGAACTGGGAGTCGGTACCGATCCCCAAGTTACCTAGATTTGTTGACTTTGATTCTTCATCTTGGACTGTCTCATGGTTTACTTCATGATTCCATAGTTGTTTGCGTGAGTAATACCTCATTTCAGAGTCCTAATGATGGAATTTTGGAAGAACAAAGTTGCCCATTCCAAAGTTCGTGGAGATTGATAGAGATTTGTATTGAAACAGCATAACAACACTGGAAGTAGGGTCAGGGCATCATGGCGATTCTACATGAGGGTGATGGGCTCTACCGGGCTAAGGGATACGAGTCGATACCGGCCCCTTGAGGAGTCGGTACCGATCCCAACTTTTGGGGATCCGATCTCTCGAAGTTGTTTTGTTGATTTATGTTCGCGCTATGATCTTATTTGTATCCATTTTTGCGTTTTTTAGTTACCTCTCCAGGTGTCTTCTCTTGATAACTTCGATTTGACTTGTCAGGTTCATCCGTATTCTACATGGTCAGAAGGTGGGATAATAATATCAATAAATATTATAACATATATATATATTCAATATAAAATGTTTAACTAAATAATATAAAGCTAATTAAAATGTTAATTAATAATAAATTAATTAAGATTTAATTAATAATATTAATATAAGATTATACATAAGATTATTATATATGTTAATTAAATTATAATAGTTATATAATAATTAAAACTTATATAATATGCACGTATAATAAAAGGTGGAACAATAAGAAACCCCAATTAGATTCAAGAAATAAATACATACTATTTATACCATAATTTCGGATGTGTCCAACACTTGAATCATGAGTTCAAAAGAATACATTATTCCATAAGTCGATATCACTTGATTAAATATATTAAAGATTATGAGTCTTTAATATAAAAATTTTCTCTATCATTTATATATTAATAGATTACTTGTATACTCCTTAGTTGTTGATATTCCTCAAGCAAAAGATGTTATGTGTATTACTACTAACATATTGAACAGACGATGTAAGTTATACGTATGTATTTGTTGATATTCCTCAAGTTACGTACATTTATACTTAGGCCATTGCAAAATTCTGGATACAAGTGAATAGTATTTATAGTTTCATGATATTCCTATATTGAACCGCCTTTTCGATCCTCAGAAGTTGACACTATACATCCACATTATTCACATGCCAATTACCAAAGTGCCAGAAAGACAGATTGTTGAGGTGGAAGAAAATAAAAGACATAACATAATCTCATAACGAGACGAGTAATATATAGTATCCAAATTATCTTTATAAAAGATGAAATTTAATATTCAAACAACATCAGAGTCTAGCATATCATCAGCCTGGACAGTTATAACAGCATATCCTTACAAATGCTGATAAATACAAACAAGAAAACATGACAAAAATAAAACAAGAAAATACATCTTAGAGGCATCCAGCTCATCTTCTGAAGCTCCAAGCATCTAAAGTTAACTCTGGAAAAATACTCGGGTCTAACTCGAGTATTATAAGAAAATAACAACTGGATTAGTCTAGTAAACCAGCGTGAGAAACTCAAATCAGAAGGATTGTTATATCTTATAAAACCTTTCAAAATAAAGGTATCTTGTAAGACCACACCGCACATAAATATGAATGGGTTTTTAACTTACGATAACTAAAACATTTTTATAGAAAATCCAGTGATATTATAATAATGTCTAGGATTAAAATAAATTATGTATATAGCTGGAATGCTTGCATCTCATGTTCCAACGTAGTTGGGCACAACTAAGTCCATATGGTGCTTATTGCAGAATGGATTCCATATAATGACAAGGCTACTCGGGTACCGCCTGCCACAATACACTTCTAAAAAATGTACTAAGGGCCTCAAATGGACCCCCTGCCAACACGGGACTGGCCTACCCCTTACTAAATAGTACCAAATATTTTCATCCCGGTTGCTTTGCAACCTTCTTCCAAGAGCTCTCATGCACAACCAAATCCATAAATAAATTATATGTATGTATGTATGTATGTATCTCTAAAAGGGTGATGATAATACCCTAATGGGTGCGACCCACATAACCCTGCCGCATATCCCATGTTTTAGTCATTCTCGGTTGATGAGGCATCATGCTACGCTTTACCCTTTAGATAACAATCCCACTTGGAATGCAGACACTGCCCACCAAGTGACAATGCAATGCCAGCATTCATCTATAAAAGTTGTTCATGTTAATACCTTAGTTGTTGATTTTGACGATAATAACCTTGGTAATAAAAATGCATTCATATAAAATATGGATACTTATGATTTTGCCAAGTTATCTAGTGTATTGTGTAGGATATTATACAGGTATTGAATCGAAGACTATACGGTATAAAGACTAAAGAAATGAACATGAAGACTCATCAGTATAAAGATCAAGAAATCGTATTAGGAAAAACAATCAAACTATAGTTTTGTTTAATTTGGTGTGCTTGTGTCTCGTTTAATTCAAGTGGGTGTGCATGGTGTCCCGAAAATCCAGGTGGGTGTGCTTGTGTCCCATCCAAATCAAGTGAGTGTATCCAAAACATGGAAAACTAGAGGGCGTATCTCGTAGCCTTGAAATCGAGATTGTATTGGGTTTGCCTTCTACCCTTTTGAAAAATTGGCATTTGAAAATGTAACACCCCACACCCCTTAATATACCCAAAAGGACACATTAAAAGGCGTGGTGCATTGTAGGTATAAATAAAACTAACAAAGACTAAGATTCACAAGACAAAAATAGGTAAAAACAGCGGAAACTAAAATAATAACTTATTTAAAATAAAACTTTCATAATTGCTTTATAAATAAGTCAAATACCAAATACAACATCCATATCTCAAAAACCCATCATGTCTTATGAAATAAAAATTCATAGTCTCAAAAATCAGATTACATAATATCCCTCATAATAAGCCACTACATAGAAAGAAAAGAAATGCATGGTAGCAAACTCCCCCAAGAAATCTCCAAGCAACTGCAATCTACTATCCTCTCCCTTGATTGCCTAAGGGGGGAAAAGGGAAAAATAGAGGAGTGGGTCAAACTAAAAGTCTGGTGAATGATAGTAATTACTAGAGTCTTTAAGCAAAGTAAAAGTAATAGACTCTATAACAGTTCTAGTATATAAAGAGGAAACAAAAGAAATAGGAAAGAGATAAACTAGAAATAAATACGATTAACTATAAGATAGGTTAATTTCGATTGCTTGCACTTGTCCTTGATTTCTGCTTTGGTTAGGCTGAATTCTTAATCCTGTAATTATGATGTAATCCTAATTCTACCCTTTTTGATCGGCCTGCTACTCCATAGACCTTACTGCGGACCAGCCTCTATATAACTCCCTACACAGCAGCCAATGGTATCTATGAAATATGCACAAATCAACCACTATGGATCCGGACGATATATATAGCTCCCTACATAGAAGGCAATGGTGTCTACGAAAGACACTCATATTAAGCGCTTGGAACTCATAGTTATTACTAAGCACCCGAATGGAAGTCACACACATAACTGCCACCATGCCCATGCTACCTTTTGCTCCACCTATTAGGTCTTCTTATTACCTCCAACTTCCAGCATAGCGTGCCCCTCATCTCACTTCAAGCTAATGTGAGATCACCATGTGTCCATAGAAAATAGGGGAAATGCTGTTAGTACTGGCCCTTCATCCAAACAATATTTAGTTGCGCCCCATATCCAAATCCCCCATGATTTGGACTTCTATTTGACCAATTACTACCATTCTTAGCATAAGCGTGCCCTCATCTCACTTCACACTAATGTGAGACACCGTTTTGTCTAATAGGGAATGCTATTTGGTACAGGTCCTACTTCCATCTTTGCTTATTAACTTAGATAAATTATTTAAATAAGCCTTTATTATCATTTTTACTTTCTACGCTTATTAATTTATCCCTAGTCTTAAAATAAGCCCCATTTTATTCTTTTTCCTATTATAAACTACGTTATAATCATGCTTATTACTTAACCCAAGGTTTAAGTGTGAAAATAAGTTTCTTTCATCTTTTAGTTATAATTCTACGTTATAACTAAGCCAATTAATTAGTCCAATTCTAATCATAATTAGGCATAATTTCAGTCCAATTTCATTTATATTACAGTCTTTATAATTTACATCTCATAATTATAAATAGACCAATCTCTTTAATTCAGTCCAATTAATACCATAATAAGACATAATTCCAGTCTTAATTCCATTTTATTACAGTTTTTGTAATTTACATCTTATCATTCGTTATTTCAAAATTCTTATAATTTAATCCAATTTCGCGTTAATTCTATTCTAATGCATACACGAAGAAGAAGGAGAAATAAAAGAAAACTGAAAATAGAAGAAAATCCAAAGCGTAGGAAGAAGATGTAAATAGCGCATAAATAATAGTAAATAAATTAAAATACTGTAAATAAACTATAAATAAATGGAAAAGCTATAATTAACAGAAATAACTAAAATTAACTGAAAAGAATAGCTAGAAAGAAATAAACTGAAAATAATTCTAAAAACTGTAAATAAAACTGCTAAAAAGGTTATTCCAAAAATCATATTAAAACTACAACTATTGGTACCCTATTATTTTAAATTACTTAAAGAAATATTAAAATAATTACAATCACTCACCTAAGACAAAAGCTAGAATCCCATTTTTACATCAACCAAAATTCTCTAGAAATGTCCTCTAATTTGTACAATCTCCATCTTTTATTTGAATGTATATTATAATATAATTTTATTTTATAAATGAAGAATGTAGGTAAATATTTGAGAGAGAGAAATGGAGGCTAGGTTTTAATTTTAGAGTGAAAACCTAGATTAGTTTAGGTCCTATTTATAGTGTTTTAGGTGTGCTTTCAACCGTAGATTAGAATCTCTAGAAACTTCTGCTGACTCATTGCTGTGTCAAATCTTACAATGCGCCTTGACAGCGCCTTATCTTATATTTAATTTAATTAATTACACCCTCAATAATATACAAACTATAAATAACGTTTTCTTCTCCTCAATTAATTTCTAATTTGTGACATTTTATTTCATATTAAATTTCCATGCGTCTCTCTTTATTCGCATGTTTCATTTCAGTTTTCAGCATCCCATTTAATTTACATGTTTACGTCTGAAATAAATAAATAAATAAACAACATATCAATATCTTTCCACATTTACATCTGAAATAAGTAAATTAATATGTCAATATTTCACCATGTTTATGTCTAAAATAAATTAATAAATAACTTGAAATTCTTATGCCAGTATTGTACATATTCACGTTTGAATTAATTGGATGAATAACATGTGAATTGTTATGTCAATATTCTCTATATTCAAATCTGAATTCATTAAATAACATGTGAATTGTTATGTCTACACATTTTTTTTCATATTCACATCTGCTGTAATTAGATAAATAACATATGTCCACAAACGTGTATATATGTTGTGTATTAATTAGTAACCTAATTCTTTACCTTTAAATGGAGCAATCAATTACATTAATTGATTGGTATTAATGTTTTTATGTTTAAAAATCAAACTGACCCTTATTCTTTACTAACAAAGAAATTACATACCTTATATTTTCTGTAAGAAATGTAATCCTTTCATAATACACTCTTGTCTTTTCTTTTCAAAATATAACGTTTATTTTATTAAATTCCTTCTTTTTATAAATATATGGTTACATTTTCTCTCATTTACAATAATCCATCTCATTTGAACATCGTCATCTAAATCTATAAAAGTAGATGCCTTCTTTTTAAATACATTGTTATACCTTTTTTCTTTCTCTTTTGTAACAAAACAAACTCCCTGTTTATAAAATCATACATATATTCAAAAATGAGAAGTTTATTTTATTTATCTCAAAACATGCATTTATTTTTATTTAAAATGTTCATTCCATTTTGACACAAATGCAAGTTCTTATATTAAACTCAATCATTACAATTTAATTCCTTTTTCCCTTTCTAATTGAAACATTTCAATAAATCTACTGCCAATTAATTTCAATACTAATTTCAAACGAATTCTAATTATAAACACTATTTCTTTTCACTTATAATTATTTATTAATTCCTCCTTAAATTTTGGGTTGTTACAGAAAAGAAATATGTACAAGCAATTATATGGGCTGGATGTAGGCTACCTTTGAACCGGTATAAAAATCCACGGTGTGATCTCTTTAATTCTCTACTTTTTACTTTACTGCATTTATAATTATCGATGTTTGCATCATGATTGTTCATTCTCTGTTCATTAATAATAATCTTGAAAGAATTTTAAAAGGATTCATAGATATTAGAAAACACCATTCACCCCCTCTCGTGTTTAATTAGCCTTAAGATCCATAATTCCGCAACTCATAGTTTATGATATGAACAAACCGAAGGCACTACATTCATTTCAAAATTGCCCTCAAGATTAGTAGCAAGTAGCCCTTGCACTTCAAAAGCTTCGTCTTCAATTCTATCATCTTCAAGTTGTCTTCAATTCGAACGCTTCAGCTAGTTCAAAGTGATTTTCGGATAATTCATACTTATTCGATCCTGATCTCTTCGAACCAACATTCGATAGTTTCCAGTAAACTCAACTCCGATTCATTTGAAAATATACAAACAATAAATAAGAGCAGAGATCACCTCTTTATCGTCTAAGTGGATGGATTTCCTTATCATTTGTCATAAAAGAACACACGAGTTTATACGTATAGTAAGCGTCAAAAAAGATAAATGTACCATATAATTCTCGTGGTTCTTCTAGATATTTCCAGAGTTAAAAATTGGTCTATATTTGAAATTGGTTATATAATATCAGTAAACAAGCAATCAAACATAGATTTAATTCCATATGGAATTCGTTAAGCCTTTTTAATTAATCTTCATTAATTAAATCTCTTCAATTATTTACAAATATACTCATATACTTATCTCACCTGTAACAACCCAGTATTTTGCATCAATTGATTATCGTAATTAAACGATTAATTGATTGTTAATTTATGTTGAATATTTTAAATCAGCTGAAATTCTTTTGAAAGTTGATTAAGTGTATTTGAGCTTTGCAAATTTGAATCTCGGCCATCCATTTTGATGCCGTATTGTTTGAAGAATAACCATTCCCCTTTCTTTTATTTGGTTGGCCCGCTTTCTTTTTCTTGAGATAATGGTGGCTTTCGATTCGTCTCTTCTGGAATTAGGGCTTCAGCTCGATCTTTTTGCTCGATTCTGGAATTAGGGCTTCTCGAATCTCTGTTGCTCTGGCGAATCTAGAACTGAGGCTTCGGCTCCTCCTTGCTTGATTCTGGAATTAGGGCTTTGACCTCTCGATGATTTGTTGCTCTGAATTAGGGCTTCGACTGCTCCAATTTGTGGCAAAGGTGAGTGACGTATTTCACTCACATCTAATTCCAATTTTAGTTTACTAGGACTTTGTTCGAATTCATATACTTCGTGATTTTGGGTTTTTCTTGCTCTGTGCTTCACCCACGTCGATGATGATATTGGGTCTTCCATTTATACACGTCTGATTTTGATTAACGTGATATTCACGTTGTTGATTCTTTCCTTCTTTATGCTTTGATATTTTGGGAAATTTCTTTTAACAAACGGCTTTGATAATTTTTACTGTTTCTGTTCGTCTCGACTTCATTCTGTTTATCTTCTTCGATTGAGATTTTCTGGCCATTTCTTGTTCACTGCTTCACTTGTTGGTAAAATGCTTTGTATTTGTGATATATTCTGACATCACTTGATATTCTTGTTATTGAGTTCACTCCTGACCTGTAGCCACTATAGTGCTTGTTGATTCATCTTTGTTCATCACTGTTATATTTGCATGTGTTCACTGGTACATGTTCATTCACGAGTTGTACATCTCTGTAGTTGCATTCACTTCAAAGACGTTGATACTGGGTTGTTTATTCTTGCATACTGTACTGCTTCATTGTCTTGTAGATAGTCCATTTGTGGTTGCATGTTGTATTGAGTTGCACTTTGATGTTGCAGTTGGATCCAGTGTACATTCTAATCTCTAAGCTTCAGATATTTGCTTTACTTCCTCCAGTTCACTGTGTTGTTGTGCACTCTGGTATTTATTTGAATTGCTTCATTGTTACCATTTTTGGTTGCACTGTCACTTGAATTACATTCATTCTTGTTTCCAGTTCCTTGGACAGTTTCATTTGCATGCTGATGATTCGATACTTTGAGTTGTATACCATACTGTTGCAGTTGCCACTGTGAACTTGAATCTATACTTGTGTACTTTTGTACTGACCAGTTGCTTCTTGATCATTTTGTTAAGTCTGGGTTGATGCACTTGATCATGTTAATGTGTACATGCGCATTTTCATTGATTTTGTCCAGTTTAAGTTGTTTCTTTGATATGTTGGAGTTGCAGTGTCTTGTCACTTGTTCATTTGGACTTGAGTCACTTGAGTCTACACATTCATATATACTTGTCCACTTATGCTCTGTGTACATGCTTCACTGCATCTTGAACTTGAGTCATTAACTTGATATTGTTGCAGTGATACTCTGAATTTTGGTCGAGGTCATTTGCACTTGAGTTGAATCTGATTTGGATTTGATCTTGTGAACATTTGTGAATTTTTATTGTGTACATGTGTGCACATTGTCCATGTCTACCTGCTTTGACATTTGAGGCTGTGGCATTGAGATTTGAATCTTCATTTGATTTTGGTTCGTTGATCTTTTGTGTATTTCGGGTTGTAATGGCGAGGCAGTATACGCGTGCGTATACTGCAGCCCTACCAGAATTGATGTTTTAAACTGATTATTTTGTTGTTGTATAATTATCTATTTGATAATTAGATTACGAGTTTCTAATTATTTATTAATAATGGGATTTCGTGTTAAATTGTCGTTTAGACAATTCTGTTGTTTTCTGAATTATCTTCATTGATAATCTGTTTATTTATTTCTGTTGATGATTTAAATTTGCTGATTTGTTGTTTAACACTGTTAAGTGTTATATCTACCGTTATCCGATTTCTTTGTTAATAGGGTCGGATAGACGAGAATAATTGTGACTGTCGTCTATTTGATTTTTTGATTATTATTGCTTCTGTGCATTAACAACTGAGTTTGAATTAGACTGACCCATGTATTATTTTCTTTTGAATTTAATACTCGGGTCAGACCCGAGTTATTTCAGGTTGTAGATTTCCTGCTTTGAGTTGCTGTTTGAGCTATGAAGACTTTTCATATCATTTGAAGTGGTTTGCGTCTTTTTGTAGTAGTCGTGTCATTGTATAGGATGATATGTACTCATGTATATTAGTTGATAATGTACTTGTGAATATAATTTCCAGAGTCGACAGTTGTAGTTGTATCGTATGTATTGTGTCAACTGTATTTAAACTGACATCAGTTATATATATATGAGACTTTTATTATATGTGCTCCGCATTCTTTTGTATCTGTGTTATTATTATATATAATGTCCTAAACTATTATGAACCATCGTAGTTCGTTTTATACTGGAATTGGGTATGTCGATGGGAGTAAATAAATAAGAGATGAAAAATGAAAAATATATACCACTCCTATCGAGGTAACCAATACTAGTATAAGGCCAACTACGGATGGCCGCTCCTATCCAGCCTTATTCTTCGTGATAACAGACAGTATTTCTTTTAATACTCTTTGTTATTGTGAGCATAGAGGAGGGGCGTCACAGTTGGTATCAGAGCTTGGGGTTTATGGACGTAATATAAAACATAACTTGGATGGAACATATGTTACAACTATTGGTCGGTGTTTTATGTGTGCTTTGAGTCAAAATTAAAGTTTTGAAATTATGATGAAAATTTTAAATATCTTTATTTAAAAATAAAAAGTGAAATTGTGTTTTGATGATTTGATTAAAATATGTTCTGTTAATCAGAGTGCGCAGCGGAAACAGTGAAACTCTCTTCGCGGAGTACAACTGATAATCTTTTTGATTTAAAAATCGAAATAGGAAATTGAAATAGATTTCATTTGTGTTTACATAGCTGTGTTTAATTTGTTTCTTTGAAAAGTTCGAATCCGAATTGAGGATTCGAAGCGATTGCAGCTATGTGATTTTGTTGAGATTTTTGCTGGGTTTCTTTTATGCTAATCATATATTGATTAGATTTTTGCTGTTTTGAATTATCTTCATTGAAGATACATTCGAATGATTTCTTTGTTCATTTTGTAGTACGTGCAAATTTGAGTTGCACGTTACTGCATTTATTTTACGTTGAACCGATGCTTGGTTATGAAACGTATTTTGTTGCCGTTATTTTTATAACGGGATTTTTACACCAATGCTATATTTTTGAAGCACGGTGTTTTGTGGCATTTTTGATGAATGAAAATTAACTAGTGTTACATTTTGATGTGAATTATTTTGATGAGATTTTGACGTTTAAAAATTAATGTCGCTTTGACTTCAGTAACCGTCAAATCTTAAAAGTGGATTTTCAAGCGGTTATACCGCAATGCTGATTTCTGACCAGTTTTTACGGTATTTTGAGAAGTACAATTTCCTTATCGAAATTGTTACTAATATTGCTGCTTTAATCACGTGATTGGAAATCGTTTTAAAAATGAAAATTGTTTTACAAAATTTTTCAGTTTACGCTTTCAATAGAATGAGGAAGCGACTTAAACGATTCAGCAAAATCGAGGACTATGACCCCTTTCTTTTACTGATTCGCTTAGCTCCAGACTTGTCCAGTTGAGAACGTGAATTGTTATTTTTATAAAATAAATAAAATTGTTTTCAGAAATTTTACAGTTTGCGATTTCAAAAGAACGAGGAAGCGATTTAAACGTTTCAGCAAAATCGAGGATTATGACCCCTTTCTTTTACTGATTCGCTTAATTCCGGACTTGTCCGTTTGAGAATGTAAAGTGTATTTTTACAAAATACACAATTTTGCACTTTCAAGGAAACGATGAAGAGAATCAAACGATTTAGTAAAACACGTGGTATGGGACATGTGCGTTTGCTATTTCGGTTAATTCCAGACTCGTTAATTGAAATATCTGTTGTTTTGATGATTTTGATGATTTTGCACTTTCAAGGAAACGATGAAGAGAATTAAACGATTTAGTAAAACCCGTGGTTATGGGACATGTGCGTTTGCTATTTTGGTTAATTCCGGACTCGTTAATTGAAATAGTTGATGGTTTCGTGTGCTTTCGAGCCACTATGATGGACCTTCGGGTCATATGTTGGACCTTCGGGTCATATGATGGACCTTCGGGTCAAATACCAGTACTAGACCTTCGGGTCACTCTGCGGACCTTCGGGTCATTTGTTGGACACCAAAATTATGTTGAGTACTTGGTAGGCTTCGGCCATTTGTTTATGCACATGCGGCGAATTAAAAACTCGCCATCTGATGGGATCGATCCAAGCTTTTATGTTGATTTTCTAGTCTTCTTAATTGATTTCTAGATATTTTTTGTTTCTAATTATTTGCAGGTAATTAGATATCTGATGTTATGAGGTTTAATTATCGTATCGGAAATTAAATATTTGTTGATATGAGTTCTGATTATCGTTTTTGATAATCAGATATTTGTTGTTTCTAATTATCGCTTGTGATAATTAGATATTTGTTGATTTGAGATTTAATTATCATTTGTGATAATTAAATATTTGTTGATTTGAGATTTAATTATCGTTTTCGATAATTGAATATTTATTGATTTCAGATTTGATTATCGTTTGTGATAATTAAATATTTGTTGATTTGAAATTTAATTATCGTTTTTGATAATTGAATATTTGTCGATTTGAAATTCGATTATCGCTTGTGATAATTGAATATTTGTGATTCGATATTTAATTATCATTTTTGATAATTAAATATTTGTTGATTTGAGATTTAATTATCGTTTTTGATAATTGAATATTTGTTGATTTGAAATTCGATTATCGCTTGTGATAATTGAATATTTGTGATTCGAGATTTAATTATCATTTGTGATAATTAAATATTTGTTGATTTGAGATTTAATTATCGTTTTTGATAATTGAATATTTGTTGATTTGAAATTCGATTATCGCTTGTGATAATTGAATATTTGTGATTCGAGATTTAATTATCATTTGTGATAATTAAATATTTGTTAATTTGAGATTTAATTATCATTTTTGATAATTGAATATTTGTTGATTTGAAATTCGATTATCGCTTGTGATAATTGAATATTTGTGATTCGAGATTTAATTATCATTTGTGATAATTAAATATTTGTTGATTTGAGATTTAATTATCGTTTTTGATAATTGAATATTTGTTGATTTGAAATTCGATTATCGCTTGTGATAATTGAATATTTGTGATTCGAGATTTAATTATCATTTGTGATAATTAAATATTTGTTGATTTGAGATTTAATTATCGTTTTTGATAATTGAATAATTGTTGATTTGAAATTCGATTATCGCTTGTGATAATTGAATATTTGTGATTCGAGATTTAATTATCATTTGTGATAATTAAATATTTGTTGATTTGAGATTTAATTATCGTTTTTGATAATTGAATATTTATTGATTTCAGATTTGATTATCGTTTGTGAAAATTAAATATTTGTTGATTTGAGATTTAATTATCGTTTTTGATAATTGAATATTTGTTGATTTGAAATTCGATTATCGCTTGTGATAATAGAATATTTGTGATTCGAGATTTAATTATCATTTGTGATAATTAAATATTTGTTGATTTGAGATTTAATTATCGTTTTTGATAATTAAATATTTGTTGATTTGAAATTTGATTATCGTTTTTGATAATCGAATATTTGCTGATTTGAGATTTGATTATCGTTTTTGATAATCGAATATTTGTTGATTTGAGATTTGATTACCGTTTGTGGTAATTAAATATTTGTTGATTTGATTATCGATTGAGATAATTAAATATTTTTCGATTTGATTATCGTTTGTGATAATTGAATACTTGTGATTTGTGGTTTAATTGAATATTTGCAATTTGAGATCTGATTGTCGATTTGATAATTAGGTAATTGCTAATTTTGCTGATTATAAGATTTTCTAGTCTCTAATTGATTCTAGATTATGTTGATTATATTGAATTGCTGTTTTCAACCTATCTCTGTTGATAGTTATAGTTTGTCAATTATGAAGTTCGTGTTTTCTATTTTATCCGTTGGATAACTAGATATTTGCAGTTTTGCGATTTGCGAATTTTGTTTTCTAATTATCTTTGTTGATAATTGGATTTTGCCGTTTTCTAAATTATCGTATCGATAATTAGATATTGCTGTTTTGTGATTCTGTATGTCTGATTATCTAATTGCTAATTGAATATTGCTGATGATTGCATTTATTCAGTTTTGCTGCTTTATGATTATCTATTGATAGTTAGATTTTGTTAAAAATTTGTGAATCTCTTTTATTGGAATTAAAAGATTCCTTTGGCATTTGAATCCTCGACTTTTATTTTCTAGCTTAACCAGTTATGTTAGAAAATTTATTGTTAATGACGACCTTAATTATGAAAATTGCGGGGACGTAATTTCTATAAGGAGGGGAGTCTGTAACAACCCAGTATTTTGCATCAATTGACTATCGTAATTAAACGATTAATTGATTGTTAATTTATGTTGAATATTTTAAATCAGCTGAAATTCTTTTGAAAGTTGATTAAGTGTATTTGAGCTTTGCAAATTTGAATCTCGGCCATCCATTTTGATGCCGTATTGTTTGAAGAATAACCATTCCCCTTTCTTTTATTTGGTTAGCCCGCTTTCTTTTTCTTGAGATAATGGCGGCTTTCGATTCGTCTCTTCTGGAATTAGGGCTTCAGCTCGATCTTTTTGCTCGATTCTAGAATTAGGGCTTCTCGAATCTCTGTTGCTCTGGCGAATCTAGAACTGAGGCTTCGGCTCCTCCTTGCTTGATTCTGGAATTAGGGCTTTGACCTCTCGATGATTTGTTGCTCTGAATTAGGGCTTCGACTGCTCCAATTTGTGGCAAAGGTGAGTGACGTATTTCACTCACATCTAATTCCAATTTTAGTTTACTAGGACTTTGTTCGAATTCATATACTTCGTGATTTTGGGTTTTTCTTGCTCTGTGCTTCACCCATGTCGATGATGATATTAGGTCTTCAATTTATACACGTCTGATTTTGATTAACGTGATATTCACGTTGTTGATTCTTTCCTTCTTTATGCTTTGATATTTTGGGAAATTTCTTTTAACAAAGGGCTTTGATAATTTTTACTGTTTCTGTTCGTCTCGACTTCATTCTGTTTATCTTCTTCGATTGAGATTTTCTGGTCATTTCTTGTTCACTGCTTCACTTGTTGGTAAACTGCTTTGTATTTGTGATATATTCTGACATCACCTGATATTCTTGTTATTGAGTTCACTCCTGACCTGTAGCCACTATAGTGCTTGTTGATTCATCTTTGTTCATCACTGTTATATTTGCATGTGTTCACTGGTACATGTTCATTCACGAGTTGTACATCTCTGTAGTTGCATTCACTTCAAAGACGTTGATACTGGGTTGTTTATTCTTGCATACTGCACTGCTTCATTGTCTTGTAGATAGTCCATTTGTGGTAGCATGTTGTATTGAGTTGCACTTTGATGTTGCAGTTGGATCCAGTGTACATTCTAATCTCTGAGCTTCAGATATTTGCTTTACTTCCTCCAGTTCACTGTGTTGTTGTGCACTCTGGTATTTATTTGAATTGCTTCATTGTTACCATTTTTGGTTGCACTGTCACTTGAATTACATTCATTCTTGTTGCCAGTTCCTTGGACAGTTTCATTTGCATGCTGATGATTCGATACTTTGAGTTGTATACCATACTGTTGCAGTTGCCACTATGAACTTGAATCTATACTTGTGTACTTTTGTACTGACCAGTTGCTTCTTGATCGTTTTGTTAAGTCTGGGTTGATGTACTTGATCATGTTACTGTGTACATGCGCATTTTCATTGATTTTGTCCAGTTTAAGTTGTTTCTTTGATATGTTGGAGTTGCAGTGTCTTGTCACTTGTTCATTTGGACTTGAGTCACTTGAGTCTGCACATTCATATATACTTGTCCACTTATGCTCTGTGTACATGCTTCACTGCATCTTGAACTTGAGTCATTAACTTGATATTGTTGCAGTGATACTCTGAATTTTGGTCGAGGTCATTTGCACTTGAGTTGAATCTGATTTGGATTTGATCTTGTGAACATTTGTGAATTTTTATTGTGTACATGTGTGCACATTGTCCATGTCTGCCTGCTTTGACATTTGAGGCCGTGGCATTGAGATTTGAATCTTCATTTGATTTTGGTTCGTTGATCTTTTGTGTATTTCGGGTTGTAGTGGCGAGGCAGTATACGCGTGCGTATACTGCAGCCCTACCAGAATTGATGTTTTAAACTGATTATTTTGTTGTCTAATTATCTATTTGATAATTAGATTACGAGTTTCTAATTATTTATTAATAATGGGATTTCGTGTTAAATTGTCGTTTAGACAATTCTGTTGTTTTCTGAATTATCTTCATTGATAATCTGTTT
The DNA here is from genome assembly GCA_030737815.1 of Allium fistulosum. NCBI lineage: Eukaryota > Viridiplantae > Streptophyta > Magnoliopsida > Asparagales > Amaryllidaceae > Allium > Allium fistulosum. Next base: position 1,461,578,252 of record CM060903.1, read on the forward strand.
ATTTATTTCTGTTGATGATTTAAATTTGCTGATTTGTTGTTTAACACTGTTAAGTGTTATATCTACCGTTATCCGATTTCTTTGTTAATAGGGTCGGATAGACGAGAATAATTGTGACTGTCGTCTATTTAATTTTTTGATTATTATTGCTTTGTGCATTAACAACTGAGTTTGAATTAGACTGACCCGTGTATTATTTTCTTTTGAATTTTATACTCGGTTCAGACCCGAGTTATTTCAGGTTGTAGATTTCCTGCTTTGAGTTGCTGTTTAAGCTATGAAGACTTTTCATATCATTTGAAGTGGTTTGCGTCTTTTTGTAGTAGTCGTGTCATTGTATAGGATGATATGTACTCATGTATATTAGTTGATAATGTACTTGTGTATATAATTTCCAGAGTCGACAGTTGTAGTTGTATCATATGTATTGTGTCAACTGTATTGTAACTGACATCAGTTATATATATATGAGACTTTTATTATCCGTGCTCCGCATTCTTTTGTATCTGTGTTATTATTATATATAATGTACTAAACTATTATGAACCATCGTAGTTCGTTTTATACTGGAATTGGGTATGTCGATGGGAGTAAATAAATAAGAGATGAAAAATGAAAAATATATACCACTCCTATCGAGGTAACCAATACTAGTGTAAGGCCAACTACGGATGGCCGCTCCTATCCAGCCTTATTCTTCGTGATAACAGATAGTATTTCTTTTAATACTCTTTGTTATTGTGAGCATAGAGGTGGGGCGTCACAGTTGGTATCAGAGCTTGGGGGTTATGGACATAATATAAAACATAACTTGGATGGAACATATGTTACAACTATTGGTCGGTGTTTTATGTGTGCTTTGAGTCAAAATTAAAGTTTTGAAATTATGATGAAATTTTTAAAATCTTTATTTAAAAATAAAATTAAAATTGTGTTTTGATGATTTGATTAAAATGTGTTCTGTTAATCAGAGTGCGCAGCGGAAACAGTGAAACTGTCTTCGCCGAGTACAACTGATAATCTTTTTGATTTAAAAATCGAAATAGGAAATTGAAATAGATTTCATTTGTGTTTACATAACTGTGTTTAATTTGTTTCTTTGAAAAGTTCAAATCCGAATTGAGGATTCGAAGCGATTGCAGCTATGTGATTTTGTTGAGATTTTTGCTAGGTTTCTTTTATGCTAATCATATATTGATTAGATTTTTGCTGTTTTGAATTATCTTCATTGAAGATACATTCGAATGATTTCTTTATTCATTTTGTAGTACGTGCAAATTTGAGTTGCACGTTACTGCATTTATTTTACGTTGAACCGATGCTTGGTTATGAAACGTATTTTGTTGCCGTTATTTTTATAACGGGATTTTTACACCAATGCTATATTTTTGAAGCACGGTGTTTTGTGGCATTTTTGATGATTGAAAATTCACTAGTGTTACATTTTGATGTGAATTATTTTGATGAGATTTTGACGTTTAAAAATTACTGTCGCTTTGACTTCAGTAACCGTCAAATCTTAAAAGTGGATTTTCAAGCGGTTATACCGCAATGCTGATTTCTGACCCGTTTTTATGGTATTTTGAGAAGTACAATTTCCTTATCGAAATTGTTACTAATATTGCTGCTTTAATCACGTGATTGGAAATCGGTTTAAAAATGAAAATCGTTTTACAAAATTTTTCAGTTTACGCTTTCAATAGAATGAGGAAGCGACTTAATTGATTCAGCAAAATCGAGGACTATGACCCCTTTCTTTTACTGATTCTCTTAACTCCAGACTTGTCCAGTTGAGAACGTGAATTGTTATTTTTATAAAATAAATAAAATTGTTTTCAGAAATTTTACAGTTTGCGATTTCAAAAGAATGAGGAAGCGATTTAAACATTTCAGCAAAATCGAGGATTATGACCCCTTTCTTTTACTGATTCGCTTAATTCCGGACTTGTCCGTTTGAGAATGTAAAGTGTATTTTTACAAAATACACAATTTTGCACTTTCAAGGAAACGATGAAGAGAATCAAACGATTTAGTAAAACACGTGGTATGGGACATGTGCGTTTGCTATTTCGGTTAATTCCAGACTCGTTAATTGAAATATCTGATGTTTTGATGATTTTGATGATTTTGCACTTTCAAGGAAACGATGAAGAGAATTAAACGATTTAGTAAAACTCGTGGTTATGGGACATGTGCGTTTGCTATTTTGGTTAATTCCGGACTCGTTAATTGAAATATTTGATGATTTCGTGTGCTTTCGAGCCACTATGATGGACCTTCGGGTCATATGTTGGACCTTCGGGTCATATGATGGACCTTCGGGTCAAATACCAGTACTAGACCTTCGGGTCACTCTGCGGACCTTCGGGTCATTTGTTGGACGCCAAAATTATGTTGAGTACTTGGTAGGCTTCGGCCATTTGTTGATGCACGTGCGGCGAATTAAAAACTCGCCATCTGATGGGATCGATCCAAGCTTTTATGTTGATTTTCTAGTCTTCTTAATTGATTTCTAGATATTTCTTGTTTCTAATTATCTGCAGGTAATTAGATATCTGATGTTATGAGGTTTAATTATCATATCAGAAATTAAATATTTGTTGATATGAGTTCTGATTATCGTTTTTGATAATCAGATATTTGTTGTTTCTAATTATCGCTTATGATAATTAGATATTTGTTGATTTGAGATTTAATTATCATTTGTGATAGTTAAATATTTGTTGATTTGAGATTTAATTATCGTTTTCGGTAATTGAATATTTATTGATTTCAGATTTGAATATCGTTTGTGATAATTAAATATTTGTTGATTTGAGATTTAATTATCGTTTTTGATAATTGAATATTTGTTGATTTGAAATTCGATTATCGCTTGTGATAATTGAATATTTGTGATACGAGATTTAATTATCATTTGTGATAATTAAATATTTGTTGATTTGAGATTTAATTATCGTTTTTGATAATTGAATATTTGTTGATTTGAAATTCGATTATCGCTTGTGATAATTAAATATTTGTGATTCGAGATTTAATTATCATTTGTGATAATTAAATATTTGTTGATTTGAGATTTAATTATCGTTTTTGATAATTGAATATTTGTTGATTTGAAATTCGATTATCGCTTGTGATAATTGAATATTTGTGATTCGAGATTTAATTATCATTTGTGATAATTAAATATTTGTTGATTTGAGATTTAATTATCGTTTTTGATAATTGAATATTTGTTGATTTGAAATTCGATTATCGCTTGTGATAATTGAATATTTGTGATTCGAGATTTAATTATCATTTGTGATAATTAAATATTTGTTGATTTGAGATTTAATTATCATTTTTGATAATTGAATATTTGTTGATTTGAAATTCGATTATCGCTTGTGATAATTGAATATTTGTGATTCGAGATTTAATTATCATTTGTGATAATTAAATATTTGTTCATTTGAGATTTAATTATCGTTTTTGATAATTGAATAATTGTTGATTTGAAATTCGATTATCGCTTGTGATAATTGAATATTTGTGATTCGAGATTTAATTATCATTTGTGATAATTAAATATTTGTTGATTTGAGATTTAATTATCATTTTCAATAATTGAATATTTATTGATTTCAGATTTTATTATCGTTTGTGAAAATTAAATATTTGTTGATTTTAGATTTAATTATCGTTTTTGATAATTGAATATTTGTTGATTTGAAATTCGATTATCGCTTGTGATAATTGAATATTTGTGATTCGAGATTTAATTATCATTTGTGATAATTAAATATTTGTTGATTTGAGATTTAATTATCGTTTTTGATAATTAAATATTTGTTGATTTGAAATTTGATTATCATTTTTGATAATCGAATATTTGCTGATTTGAGATTTGATTATCGTTTTTGATAATCGAATATTTGTTGATTTGAGATTTGATTACCGTTTGTGGTAATTAAATATTTGTTGATTTGATTATCGATTGAGATAATTGAATATTTTTCGATTTGATTATCGTTTGTGATAATTGAATACTTATGATTTGTGGTTTAATTGAATATTTGCGATTTGAGATCTGATTGTCGTTTTGATAATTAGGTAATTGCTAATTTTGCTGATTATATGATTTTCTAGTCTCTAATTGATTCTAGATTATGTTGATTATATTGAATTGCTGTTTTCAACCTATCTCTGTTGATAGTTATAGTTTGTCAATTATGAAGTTCGTGTTTTCTATTTTATCCGTTGGATAACTAGATATTTGCAGTTTTGCGATTTGCGAATTTTGTTTTCTAATTATCTTTGTTGATAATTGGATTTTGCCGTTTTCTAAATTATCGTATCGATAATTAGATATTGTTGTTTTGTGATTCTGTATGTCTGATCATCTAATTGGTAATTGAATATTACTAATGATTGCATTTATTCAGTTTTGCTGCTTTATGATTATCTATTGATAGTTAGATTTTGTTGAAAATTTGTGAATCTCTTTTATTGGAATTAAAAGATTCCTTTGGCATTTGAATCCTCGACTTTTATTTTCTAGCTTAACCAGTTATGTTAGAAAATTTATTGTTAATGACGACCTTAATTATGAAAATTGCGGGGACGCAATTTCTATAAGGAGGGGAGTCTGTAACAACCCAGTATTTTGCATCAATTGATTATCGTAATTAAACGATTAATTGATTGTTAATTTCTGTTGAATATTTTAAATCAGCTGAAATTCTTTTGAAAGTTGATTAAGTGTATTTGAGCTTTGCAAATTTGAATCTCGGCCATCCATTTGGATGCCGTATTGTTTGAAGAATAACCATTCCCCTTTCTTTTATTTGGTTGGCCCGCTTTCTTTTTCTTGAGATAATGGCGGCTTTTGATTCGTCTCTTCTGGAATTAGGGCTTCAGCTCGATCTTTTTGCTCGATTCTGGAATTAGGGCTTCTAGAATCTCTGTTGCTCTAGCGAATCTAGAACTGAGGCTTCGGCTCCTCCTTGCTTGATTCTGGAATTAGGGCTTTGACCTCTCGATGATTTGTTGCTCTGAATTAGGGCTTCGACTGCTCCAATTTGTGGCAAAGGTTAGTGAAGTATTTCACTCACATCTAATTCCAATTTTAGTTTACTAGGACTTTGTTCGAATTCATATATTTCGTGATTTTGGGTTTTTCTTGCTCTGTGCTTCACCCACGTCGATGATGATATTGGGTCTTCCATTTATACACGTCTGATTTTGATTAACGTGATATTCACATTGTTGATTCTTTCCTTCTTTATGCTTTGATATTTTGGGAAATTTCTTTTAACAAACGGCTTTGATAATTTTTACTGTTTCTGATTGTCTCGACTTCATTCTGTTTATCTTCTTCGATTGAGATTTTCTGGCCATTTCTTGTTCACTGCTTCACTTGTTGGTAAACTGCTTTGTATTTGTGATATATTCTGACATCACCTGATATTCTTGTTATTGAGTTCACTCCTGACCTGTAGCCACTGTAGTGCTTGTTGATTCATCTTTGTTCATCACTGCTATATTTGCATGTGTTCACTGGTACATGTTCATTCACGAGTTGTACATCTCTGTAGTTGCATTCACTTCAAAGACGTTGATACTGGGTTGTTTATTCTTGCATACTGCACTGCTTCATTATCTTGTAGATAGTCCATTTGTGGTTGCATGTTGTATTGAGTTGCACTTTGATGTTGTAGTTGGATCCAGTGTACATTCTAATCTCTGAGCTTCAGATATTTGCTTTACTTCCTCCAGTTCACTGTGTTGTTATGCACTCTGGTATTTTTTTGAATTGCTTCATTGTTACCATTTTTGGTTGCACTGTCACTTGAATTACATTCATTCTTGTTGCCAGTTCCTTGGACAGTTTCATTTGCATGCTGATGATTCGATACTTTGAGTTGTATACCATACTGTTGAAGTTGCCACTGTGAACTTGAATCTATACTTGTGTACTTTTGTACTGACCAGTTGCTTCTTGACCATTTTGTTAAGTCTGGGTTGATGTACTTGATCATGTTACTGTGTACATGCGCATTTTCATTGATTTTGTCTAGTTTAAGTTGTTTCTTTGATATGTTGGAGTTGCAGTGTCTTGTCACTTGTTCATTTGGACTTGAGTCACTTGAGTCTACACATTCATATATACTTGTCCACTTATGCTCTGTGTACATGCTTCACTGCATCTTGAACTTGAGTCATTAACTTGATATTGTTGCAGTGATACTCTGAATTTTGGTCGAGGTCATTTGCACTTGAGTTGAATCTGATTTGGATTTGATCTTGTGAACATTTGTGAATTTTTATTGTGTACATGTGTGCACATTGTCCATGTCTGCCTGCTTTGACATTTGAGGCCGTGGCATTGAGATTTGAATCTTCATTTGATTTTGGTTCGTTGATCTTTTGTGTATTTCAGGTTGTAGTGGCGAGGTAGTATACGCGTGCGTATACTGCAGCCCTATCAGAATTGATGTTTTAAACTGATTATTTTGTTGTTGTCTAATTATCTATTTGATAATTAGATTACGAGTTTCTAATTATTTATTAATAATGGGATTTCGTGTTAAATTGTCGTTTAGACAATTCTGTTGTTTTCTGAATTATCTTCATTGATAATCTGTTTATTTATTTCTGTTGATGATTTAAATTTGCTGATTTGTTGTTTAACACTGTTAAGTGTTATATCTACCGTTATCCGATTTCTTTGTTAATAGGGTCGGATAGACGAGAATAATTATGACTGTCGTCTATTTGATTTTTTTGATTATTATTGCTTCTGTGCATTAACAACTGAGTTTGAATTAGACTGGCCCGTGTATTATTTTCTTTTGAATTTAATACTCGGGTCAGACCCGAGTTATTTCAGGTTGTAGATTTCCTGCTTTGAGTTGTTGTTTGAGCTATGAAGACTTTTCATATCATTTGAAGTGGTTTGCGTCTTTTTGTAGTAGTCGTGTCATTGTATAGGATGATATGTACTCATGTATATTAGTTGATAATGTACTTGTGTATATAATTTCCAGAGTCGACAGTTGTAGTTGTATCATATGTATTGTGTCAACTGTATTATAACTGACATCATTTATATATATATGAGACTTTTATTATCTGTGTTCCGCATTCTTTTGTATCTGTGTTATTATTATATATAATGTCCTAAACTATTATGAACCATCGTAGTTCATTTTATACTAGAATTGGGTATGTCGATGGGAGTAAATAAATAAGATATGAAAAATGAAAAATATATACCACTCCTATCGAGGTAACCAATACTAGTGTAAGGCCAACTACGAATGGCCGCTCCTATCCAGCCTTATTCTTCGTGATAACAGACAGTATTTCTTTAAATACTCTTTGTTATTGTGAACATAGAGGTGGGGCGTCACATCACCGGTATAAGTATACTCCTAAATCATTTACTTTCTATACTTGAAAGGCTTTACCATATACTTATACAATAATATAAGAATATTCACAAAGCATTTAAGAAAGATTTTTTATTTCAAAATCATATCAAATGGATCAAAAACATTGTTTATGCTAAACCCATAACACTTATCCTTCGGTGTTAATTATGGAAAAGACTTCCATACCATCAAAATTAAGAAGGATTATTTATTAATTTCATAAACCCGATTTTCATAAGTGATCCACTTCATATACGGAGAATAATACTTCATATACCGAACATCAATCCTCGATTTCAAACTTAAACTCACCTTCATATAATAATTTAGTCATTCAAGTTGGGATGTTATTACATCCTACCTTGACTCAACAACATCTCTACCTTTCAGGATAGGTAGAAGTTTCCCTACCTCGAAGTTTAATGTTAAGTAGATGGTTTCCAAAATTCTCCGTTATTATTCTTTTAAAACCAAAGTTTTATAAATCAAAACTTCTTTTCCAATTCCCAATATCTCTTTCCAATTTATAAACTCCATATTTAAGTTCTTCATTTAAAAATAATTCTCTTTTATAAGACAGTTTATTAATTTTAAACACCTTTTATAAAACAATATTAGTATTTAAAACACATTTTTAAACTAATTAAATAAAAATAAATACCATTATTAAAAGTAATTAATAAACTTAAAATACTATTAATAAATGATTAATTAACCTTAAGACACTATTAATAAATAATTAATAAAATTGAAAACATCATTATTAAATAATCAACTAACTTAAAATATCATGAATAAAACAATTAATTAACTTTAAAATATCTTTAATAAAATAATTAATTAACATTTAAAATAACTTTAATAAGATAAATAATAAATCAACTTTAAAACGTCATTAGTAAACAATTAAATAACTTTAAAATATTATAATTCAAAAAATATTAACTTAACCATTATATACATATACACTTCGAAATATTATAAATCAAAGTAAATTCAAATCCATTTCTTTTCAAAATTTGCAACAAAGCTTAGCGACCACACTAGAACATAGGCAAGCTACCACTTATTTTTAGTTCAACATTCCAAGTCATATCACTAACATTTACATAAGTAATATATATGTAAATAAAATCTGTAATTAACAAATGACAGATAATACATCATCTGTCCAAGTCAACTGATATATATAAATAATTGTCCAAATTAATAAAATAGCAGAACGGAGATTTATTCTGCAAAATAAATGTCCAAAAATCTATTTAATTTATATATAGAAGAACGGTATTTTATTCTGCTAACAGAATATCGGCGATAAAATATAATTACCAAATGGCGTAATTTTTCCTATGACTATTCTTTTATCAATATTTTACACTTCAACAAATATATCAAATAATTGTGCAAATGTGTTCTACTTGTCAATACAAACCTAACGTCGAAATACGAAGGCTAACAGACTTCGTAATGGTGTGCTATAATTTTCCAAACTTTATCTTATTTTAAAACTAAATACTTTAATTAACTAAAGTATAATTTAACCGTACTACTTTACAACCAAACCCGGTCCAAACCACTAAACTCAAACCAAATACAAAGCTCCTTCTCCCTCATTGTAACCCAATCAAATTGCCTAAACAAAGAAAAACTGGGGCACACAACAGTGCACAAACGTGCATGCGTACAAGTGAACCACCACCACCTACCTCCGATAGACACTCCGACCCCATCTGCAAACTCGCCTCGCCCTAGTCGACCCGACCGAACCACCACTGTCCCTTTCCGTGCCTCCAAATGGAAATAGACCCAAATCCCTAAATTTGAAAATTTACACACGTGCTTCCAGAATACAAACGCCACCCGTAAAACTCCCCACCACCAACGCCTTGTCCATCGTCAGCCAATGCCACACCACCATTAGATTGTCGCCTCCTTCCTCCAACTCCCTGGCCCACAATTTCGAGCTCGACGCCTCCCTAAGAGACCACGAACAAGCTAAAGTCGAACATAACATTGCTACCTTAAACCCTAACCCAAGCTCGACTGAGCATCTCCGACCACCAAAGGCCATGCAACCACTTCCCATGCTTCGGCCATCCCCCAAACTTGCTCCCAACACAACCACCAACCTCCACGACCTCCACCTTATCGAGAATTCAATATTGAACCAAAACCGTTCATTTCGCCGGTACAGCCATTCTTCGACCACCTAATATAACATGATTTGTCTTAAAAATCTCGATTCACAAATACGAACATGATTGGAAACTCATTCGTTGGCATTCAAGTCAAAAAACTGGCCCTATTTGAGTACTCACTGTAATTTTTCTCACCCTATACTCGACGAAACAACCCACGACCATTTTCAAAAAAAATTAGGGGCTAAGGCGAATAACTTTTCATTTAATCGTATTTGCTAATTCTAACCAGTTTGAGTGCTATTGATTTTTGAATGATAGATGGACATGTTTTTTTGTAGCGATCCGAATTTTTCAACCATTTAAAAATATTAGGTTTAGTATAATTTTTGAATAAAAGTGGTTAGAAACAAAAATTTAAGATGTTGCAAAAACAAATAAATGTGAGCGAATGCGTAATAGGATAAGAGATGATTGTAATAGAAATAGGATAATAAACGTTTAGATCTAATACGAAATTTATCGTGCTTTTTGTTGAAGTGAAATAAATGTTTTAATGAAAATAAAAGAATATTTTGAGAAAAATAAAATGTACGTTTCCATCCTAAAGGTAAGTAGAATTTTAAAAAAAAAAATTGGGTTTGGCGAAAATATTTTACGATCGTTGAAAATAGTCATAGTTCGATATAAGATCTATTTTAACACGTAAACTCAAAATTTCAATAAATTAAAGTTGTATAATTAAAAGTGTTTTTAGGAAGTCTAATCTATGAATTCAGATTTTAAATTTTGTGAAAATTTATGTTGTTCAAATTTAAGTAGAACCCGGTTAATAAATTAAGGGCAAAATATCATTTTTCGACATGTAAATATTTTTACATAGAAAAGATCTAAAAATTTCTCTGGTTTGAATGGCGAAGTTTTTCCGTCCAATTCTGATCTTTCTAGCTTCATTTATCAAGAATTGCCGTTGTCATCCAAATTCGAAGCGGTGGTAGTAACGACAGATGAAATTTTGCCGCGAGTGTCGTAACACAGATTTGAGTACATCGTTGCATTCGTCTCGTCGCACTGATCTCCACGGTTTATTTGTTTTCGTGTTTTGGCTTCCGTTGTAAAATGCAAAATGATCGAGATAGCGGTCCATGACCTTGTTGGATATTTATCCATTACATTTTCCTTTCATTTCATTTCTTTCAATTCATTTCATTTCCTTGCCGACAAGTTGTGTGCCCAGCCAATGAAATTAATTGCTGCATTAAATGATGACTGTGCATTCCCTTTCTTTCTTTTTAAGCATTCATGTCTAGTCCTCTTCTCCTCCTCATTTTTCTTTGTCTCCGAGCTAGAAAATATATACTATAATATAAACTGAACAAGTAACTTCTTTCCTCCTTCCCTTGCTCCGCCCCGACCATGACCGCCAAGCCCACGACTGCAGCCTCCTCCGTGCCACCTACCTTGCCCGAACCAACCATCAATACCCGTAGCCCGCCTAGCCCGCATCACCCACTTGACCGCACATAGTCCACTTCTCCGAAGTTCCCGTACGCGACAACGTTTACAAAAGGCTGCACTCGAATTCCCGCTCTAGTATGTGTGCGCGTATCTGAATCTGTATCTTCGTGTCCTTTTCCAAATCCGCAAAGGTGAGTGTATAACTCACGACATATTTTTATGCAATTCAGATTATTTTAATTTAAATTTTTTAGGTTATAAATTAGTTTAGTTTATATAAAATTGATTGATTTTAAATAGTTTATTTACACGCATGGACATTTTTTTCTTCTCTGGTATGTTTACCCAACAACTCTTCTTCTTACCCTTTTCATTTACATTATAAATATGGTTTAAACAAAAATAGGTAATGGTTGCGGTAGTTGTTTAAAATAACTTTTATGGCTTTGTTTAAACTACATATTGTATAGCTATATGTGTATATAGTGCGTTAAAATATTTGTAATATCCTTTAGCTTAATCACTTGATATTGTACCAGTATTAAAGAACAATACATGTCAAAAGAGGGAGAATATAGATAGCTAATACTCCATCGTATTTCATTAAGTATAAAACAGCAAATACTTAGACTTGGTTTATAGAAAAGAATGTGAAAGTGGGGAAAGGAGCAAGGGAGGCGAAACAATATATATACAGAGGCGCATTTTTCATTTTTTCCTTTTGCAAAAGGAGCACAGCAACCATTTCATTTTTAAACTCTCATTTTCATTTCTTTTACATTTTTCTTCCTCTTCTACAAGTGTATGTGTTTGGGTTAGTGTGTGTACATATTTGTGTTTATGTGCATGCATGGCTATGCATGAGTTAGCATGAAGATGAGGGAGTGCATGGTCGAGTAGTGTGTATGCAGTGGCAGGTGGGGTTCAAGGAGGGCCGAGTTCAGTAGTCATAGCATAGAGCAGAGAAAAAAAGAGGGAGACACTACTGTGCATGCGTGTGCAAGTAGAGTAGAGACGGGAGGGGGAGGAAGCTTGGTTGGCGGATGGCCTTGGGTGTGTAGTAGGCGCATGAAGCATCATGCGGAGGGAGGTTTGCAAAGATATTGGAGGGGGAAATAATGTGAAAGGAAGTTGGAGATACTGTAGATTGCAAAGGAATTTGCACTTAGGTCAACATTAATATGGACAATTGCACGTGCATGAGAAGGTGAAAAATAAAGGATGAGGGGTAGGGATGGCAATGGGGCGGGTCTAGGGTCCAAACCCGATCGACCCACCCCTGTTTTGGCCCGTCAAGACCCACCCCATTGGGTCATTGGGGCGGGTAGACCCGTGACCCGTTCTTGAGTACTCCGGGTCTAGGGTCGGGTTGGGGCTTGGCCGACCCGCCCCAACCCGACCCGCACTACTAACATATCATAAAACCACTTTATTACTATAATGATTTATTAATCTTTTTAGTTATAAGTGATTCTAGCATGGATATTAAAATGTTCCAATCAATATCTATAGAAAAAATTAGAGTATTAAGTTGCGTCATTGATAATTATACAATAACATATGTATATATTTTCTGAATTGTTATTGTAGACATCATTTTTATTAACTTCCCATAGACACATTGTTATTTGTATTTCATATATTATTTGGTGATAACGAGTATAAACAAATAAATATATGTACGTTGCTACTTAATTTTCAATCAATACATAGAGACTCATTGGGTCTTGGGGCGGGTCGGGTCTACCCTGACCCGCACGGGTCCCGGGTACGGGGCAAAATTCCAGACCCGCACCGGGTCTACGGGGCGGGTCTGGGGCGAGGTCTAAAAAATCCGGGGCGGGTATGGGGCACTAAAAACCCGCCCCAACCCGCCCCATTGCCATTCCTAATGAGGGGTGCCTGCGTGTGTCAGCATGAAGAATTGCAAGTACATGGGCTTGTGCATTTTGGGCCATGTGTTCTGTGTTGGGTGGGTGAGATTATTTATAAGTTAAGTTATATTTAGTTTACTAAGTTAGTTTAGTTATTAATTTTGCTTTAAAATATTTACTTTTAAATCAAACAACTCATCCATACGAAGTTCGTTTAACACGCGGTCTTCGACGTTAGATCCGTATTAATGAATATAGCATGGTAGTGAAATTTATTGACATGTTTAGAGAATTATAAAATATTTATAAAAATATTAGCGACATTTTATTAGCAGCACAAATCCCCATTCTGCTATTATAAATTGTGTAGATTTATTCGATAACTATTCGATACTGATTGTTAATTATTTAATATATACGTTGCTATTTATTATTGTTATTGATTGATTGTTCGGTTGTTTGGATTGCACTCGGCCAGTTTATGAGCAATTAATTATCCATATGCATGGGTTGGGTAGAAAACAATTGTAGGTAAACGCCTTGTGATTTATTTCACGATTTGACTAAAAGGTGTTTAGTGATAATATTGGTTCATTTAAATTGTTATATTTAGTTATAATAATTTGACTTCAATGGAATTGTCTTTAAAGTTGGTTTTCATAAAGCAAAGTTTATGAAATGTTTAAATAAATAGAAATATTGGAAAATGAATATTTTGAAGTTATATTATATAAAAGTGATGTGTATAATGGTTTATAAAAATTGTTTTATAAAACGAATAGAATTTTGAGGACTAAAACCTAGTGTTTAGAAATGATTTTAAAAGATTTTGGGAAATAGCAACACTATTATTCTTTTTGAAAATGTATATAATATTGTTTTATAGATTTTGACATAAAACTAGGAATTTATTTCAAAGATATTATTTTTCAAAAGGGGCTGTAAGTTGGAAATAATAGAGGAGTTAGATTTCATCCTGTAATATCACTTATTTATTGCACCTTTATTCCTGATTTGAATTTACTTACATAAGAATATATAGCCCTGACTCAAGTGTATTGTCTTTCCATTACGCTCGGGTCAGCCGGAGTTGTTTTAGTTCTCGAAGACCTTAGTTACTTGAAGACGAAGATGGAGAATGGAAGACCGTACTTACTATTATTATTCCACTGCACTATATCACTACAAGATAAAACGGCTATTCCAACGGCTCCTAGCCGTTGGCGGCCGTTGGAAACCGTTGGAATAGCCGTTGGAATAAATCCCACGCCTTGCAATGCTTTCCAACGGATCCAATGGACCATTTCCAACGGAATTTCCAACGCCCGCTAACGGCTTAGAGCCGTTGGAATCCGTTAGAAACCGTTAGAACAAAATGGCCAATAAATCGTTGGAAGCCATTGGAAATACTGGGTTTATTTGCTGTATAACAGCAGGCCTATTAACCTTCCACCCATACCATTTCCAATCCATTCAATTTCCATTCCATTTCCAATCCATTCCACACATATATATCAATATCAATACAAACAACACACATAAATCAATAAATCACCAATATAAACAAACCAAACCGATCAAACATCACAAAATATACCATCAACGTACATACCATCAACAAATGTCAATTTACCATGTACATGCCATCAAAATATTTCTCACCCACTCCGTACCAATATATACAACATCACCATCAACATCAAAACATCTCCAAGTCAATATATACATTGTTCAAACACAAATACTCAAAAACATACCTCCTCAAGGATCCTCGTCGCCTCCCGAAAATTGTATCGTACACAAATGCGTGTACACAAGGAACGTAAAGGAAATGCCGTCGAAATTTTGTGAACCGTTTAAAGTGATATGATTGACGGAATATAATTACTTTATAGTGTTTGTAACTTGTCCAATACTGGGACAAATCCGACAAATGATGTATCAGATGAATAGAGTTGTCCGTTTTGTGGAAAAACGGATAACCCTAAAACGATCATATACACCACTTGTCAGACGGGGCCGAATAATATATAATGATTTAAATATTTGTTTATATTAAATTTAAATATATAACTCGTTTAATTAATATTGGTTTACATTTAACCGTTTTATTACATAATATATTAAATTCATTTATACACAAAATTTGTACACAAAATTCATTTATAAACTAAATCAATTCGCGTGTTCGCACAAATACAAAGCTTGTTGAAACCTGACTTCTTCGATTTTAATGCGACAACTATATATTTCAATCTATATATTATTATGTCAAATATTCTTGCAGGAATCGTCAAAAGAAGCTATTATCATCAACAAGATTAAAGCTCTTTATAAAATCTATTTAGATATATTTGTACAATCTCTGATATGGTGATGAAACACACACACACACACATATACTTTTGAAAATCATGCTTTAAAATAAATATAAAAAGGTATTTTCAAAATTATATATTTTCTCAAGTTCAAAAATACTAAAATGGACAAAGGAACAGAACAGTACAGAAATAGACGTCTGTATATTAATTCAGACGTCTGACATCAATATCAGACGTCTAAATTAAGATAACAGACGTCTGAGCACTATGTTGTTAATGCCTCTATTTCTATATGAAATAGACGTCTGTCACTTAATAACAGACGTCTGTCATCCTAGACAGACGTCTGAATTAAAAGACAGACGTCTAAATTAACTATTTATTGTTTCCTTTGATTTTTTGAAATTCAAAATTATTCAGACATCTGTCACTTTTATCTCAGACATCTGAACTTGACGAACTGAAGCATCTCTTCATAAAATATCAAAATCTGAAGAGTTGTTCTCTTCACCAAGAGTTGCACTTCTTCAAAGAGTTGCAACTATTGAATTAAAACTATTCAATACTATAAATAGAGATGAAAATCCACTATTTCAATTACTAATTTTTTCTATCTTTTCTGATCTTATATTGTTATAATATCAAGTGATTTTCAATTCTCTACTTCCTATCTTTTGCACATTCAAATCATCATATCAAGAAGATTATAGGAAGGGTGTACTACATTGACTATATTCGTGTTATTCAAAGAACACACAAGTCAAGAAACAATTTACCAAATTGTATTTGAAGTCCTATTCGGTTGCTTAGGCGAAAAGTCCTATTCGGTTGCTTAGGCGGAAAAGTCCTGTTCGGTTGCTCAGGCGGTGTAATACCTGTTCCTCCGGGTTAAGTGAGGGTTATTCGAGAAATTCCGGAAGCAGTCTGGGACTGGACGTAGAACGAGAAGTTCGAACCAGTATAAAAATCCCTGGTGTCATTTTTATTATTGCCATTTACTATTATTTATAATTCCGCACCTGCTAGTCGTAATTTAACTTTATTATCGATCCATATAGACTTTCATTTGGTATCAGAGCAAGGTCATCACATAACTATAACACAGTTATCTGATATTTTAAAAAAAATATGGACAATAACACTAGCAACAGTTTTACTGAGGGACAAGCCACTACACGACCACCATTGTTTAACGGATTAAATTATAGTTATTGGTCAACTAGAATGAGAATTTTTATGCAAGCAAGTGGATTTGAAACTTGGAATATCATTCAAACTGAATATCATATACCTACTACAGGATATGCTGCTTGGTCTAATACACAAAAACTAGATGCTACTGCAAACGCAAAAGCAATGAACATGTTATTTTGCGCATTAGACAAAAATGAATTTAATCGAGTTAGTATTTGTAAAACTGGTTATGAAATTTGGAATACTCTTAAGGTTACACACGAAGGAACAAATAAAGTAAAACAAAGCAAGATCTCTATGCTTAAAAACCAATTTCAAAATTTTAGGATGAAACAAGGAGAAAGTATTAGTGAAATGTATTCTAGATTCCAGGATATTTATCACTCTCTTTTAGCTTTAGAAGTCACTTTTACTGAATCTGATGTTGTATCAAAAATCCTTAACTCTTTAACTGATGAATGGGAACGAAAAGTCTTAGCTATCGAGGAAGCTAATGATATTTCAACCATAAAAACAGAAGAGTTAATAGGAAATCTAATGTCCTATGAAGTAAATTTGCAGGCAAGACGAGCACAAGCACAGGACAAGAAAACTATCGCTTTTCAAGCAGAAAAAGAAGTCTCTGAATCAGAAGATGATATGGCATTTATAGCTAAGAATTTCAAAAAGTTTTTAAAATTCAAAAAGGGTAATAAATTTGGAAATAACAAGGGTTTTAATAAGCCATCAAGTTCATCTCTTGAATGCTACGAATGTCACAAGAAGGGCCACATAAAGAAAGATTGTCCTGATCGGAAGAAAGAAAATAATCTCAAAAAGGACAAATATAAAAAGAAACAAGCCTTCTCAGTTACATGGGATGATACAGAATCTTCTTCATCAGACAGTGAAAATGAAAGTGATTCAGAACAAGCCAACGTTTGTTTTATGGCAACAAATGATGAAGTAAGTGATCTAACTTTTGACGATTTAATAGAAATAAACTCTGAATTGTTAGATAAACTTAGAATTCTAAAGAGTAAATATAAAGATGCTTTAGGAAAATTAAATAGAACTGAAATAGAAACTGACATGTTAAAAGATGAAAAGAAAATATTAGAGGAAGAGTTAGTAAAATCTCAAGAATCTTATGTTAATATAACATCTCAATTGACTGACTTAAGCAATGAAATAGAAAAACAGAAATATGAGAATGTTAAATTAGCAAAAGAAAATTATGATTTAAACTCTAATATTAAAACACTTGATATAGAAGTATCAAATCTTAAAACAAAACTGGAAAATATTTCTAAAAATGTTTCTAAATTTAACAGTGGAAGAGAAAGTCTCTCTAAAATAATTGAGAATTCTCAAACTTGTTCAAATAAAAAGGGATTAGGATATAAAAAACCAATACAAAACCATTCTAAAAATAATGGGTCTTTATATACTAATTTTAAGAAAAAAGAATCTACATCTGTTCAAAAATCTTCTTCAAAAATTATTCATCCAAAATCAATTATGATTTGGGTTCCAAAAACTAATAATAATTTGATTAGGAAAAACTACATTAAATCTTTTATTATGACTGTACATAAGAATGAGAATTTTATTTTTAAAGGGAACTCTAAACCCAACTGGGTTTGGCTTCCTAAGATTTAACCCTTAGGACCCTATAGAGGAAGTGGGTACCAATAGAATTTCAATATTTTTTGCAGGTACCGATTAAGAAAAGAGGAAAATGGATTCTAGACAGTGGTTGCTCAAAACATATGACAGGCGATAAAAATATGTTAACTAACGTTATCTACTCAGATGGAGGATCTGTCACTTTTGGAGATAATTCAAAAGGTTACATCATCGGCAAAGGCGATGTGAGCAATGACGGTACATCTAAATTACCTCTTATTACAAATGTCTTATTAGTTAAAAATTTAAAACATAACTTACTCAGTATTAGTCAATTATGTGATAAAGGCTTTAACATAGTATTTTCTGAAAATAAATGCAATATTTTTGATCATAACAAAAATATCAAAAATATCATTTTCGAAGGAGTAAGAGATCATAATATTTATATTTTAAATATGAAAATAAATCATAATACAAATATGTGCTTATTAGTCAAAGAAAATGATCCTTGGCTATGGCATAAAAGATTTTGTCATATAAATTTCAAAGCTATTAATAAATTATCCAAAAATAATTTGGTAAAAGGTTTACCTAAAATGAATTTTAAGGTAAATAGCATTTGTGATGCTTTTCAACTAGGAAAGCTAACTAAAACTACTTTTAAATCCAAGAAGATCATCTCAACTTTGCAACCTCTTGAATTTTGCATCTAGACTTATTTGGACCAACTCAGACTCAATCTATTAATCACAATAGATATGTTTTTGTAATAGTTGATGACTTCTCTAGATATACTTGGACTTTATTTATGAAAAACAAAAGTGATACTTTTGAAAATTTCAAAATTTTTGCTAAACGTATTCAAAATATTAAAAATCTAAAAATTAAAAATATTAGAAGTGATCATGGAGGAGAATTTGAAAATGAAATGTTGAGAAGTTTTGTAATAAAAAAGGAATATTTCATAACTTTTCATTTCCAAGAACGCCTTAACAAAATGGAGTTGTTGAACGTAAAAATAGAACACTTCAAGAATGTGCTAGGACTTTATTGAATGGAACCACTCTTCCAAAACAATATTGGGCAGAAGCCGTTGCTACTGCTTGTTATGTCCTAAATCGTGTATCTATTCGACCTTTAACTAAACATACTCCATATGAACTCTTCATCGGTAGAATACCTAATATATCTTACTTTAAAATTTTTGGTTCTAAATGTTTTGCTTTAAATACAAAAGATCAATTAGGTAAGTTTGATCCGAAATCGAATGAATGTATATTCATCGGATATTCCGAACGAAGCAAAGCATATAGAATCTATAATTTAAGAACTAAATCTATTGAAGAAACACTTCATGTATCATTTGATGAAAATTTCAAAATTAAAACAAATGATGATGAAGACATTGTAACAAATTCAAATTCTACTTTTGACAGCAATACACCTGACAATATCACTTCTATAAATCAATTTGAAACTGAATTAAAATCTCCACCAAGAATTTTAAAAGATCATCCAATTCAAAATATTATAGGAGAAATTGATGAAAGAGTTAAAACAAGAAATCAGCTAAATCAAATGGGTCATATAGCATTTCTTTCTAATATAGAACCTAAAAATATTAAGGAAGCCTCAA
Organism: Allium fistulosum; assembly: GCA_030737815.1. Taxonomy (NCBI): domain Eukaryota; kingdom Viridiplantae; phylum Streptophyta; class Magnoliopsida; order Asparagales; family Amaryllidaceae; genus Allium; species Allium fistulosum. The sequence continues at coordinate 1,461,597,902 of CM060903.1, forward strand.
CTGATGATTATTGGATTATTGCGATGCAAGAAGAACTAAACCAATTCGAAAGAAATGACGTTTGGGATTTAGTTCCACGGCCAAATAATCAAACAGTTATTGGCACTAAATGGGTTTTTAAAAATAAAGCTGATGAAAATGGTAATATCACTAGAAATAAAGCTAGATTAGTAGCTCAAGGATATAATCAGGAAGAAGGAATTGACTATGAAGAAACATTTGCTCCTGTCGCAAGATTAGAAGCAATACGAATTCTATTAGCCTATGCTTGCTTTCATGATTTCAAATTATATCAAATGGATGTTAAAAGTGCTTTTTTAAATGGATTTATTAAAGAAAATGTTTATGTTGAACAACCTCCCTTGTTTATACACGAACAATTTCCAGAACATGTTTATAAACTTAAAAAGGCTTTATATGGTTTGAAACAAGCACCTCGTGCTTGGTATGATCGTTTAAAAACTTATTTAATCAATTCTGGTTTTGAAATTGGAAAGGTTGATCAAACTCTTTTTATTAAGAAAAAGAAACATGATATTTTAATTGTTCAAATTTATGTAGATGATATTATTTTTGGATCAACTAATGATAAATTATGTCAAGAATTTTCTAAAATAATGACAAATGAATTTGAAATGTCTCATATGGGAGAATTAACATATTTTCTTGGGCTTCAAATTAAACAAATTAATAATGGTATTTTTATAAATCAAGAAAAATATTGTAATAATTTAATCAAACGCTTTGGTATGGAAAATACCTCTGCCAAACCTACTCCTATGAGTACAACCATACATCTTGAAAAAGATGAAAATGGCAAGAGTGTAGACCAAAAGTTATATCGAAGTATGATTGGATCATTATTATATTTAACTGCTAGTAGACCCGATATAATGATGAGTGTTTGTTTGTGTGCACGATTTCAAGCCAATCCTAAAGAATCACATATTAGAGCAGTGAAACGTATTTTACGTTATCTCAACAAAACCAAAGATTTTGGACTATTTTATCCGAAAGAATGTCCTTTTGAATTAGTATCATATAGTGATGCTGATTTTGGAGGAAGTCGGACGGATAGAAAAAGTACAAGTGGGACTTGTCACTTCATTGGACGGTCTCTAGTATCTTGGTTCAGTAAGAAACAAAATTGCGTATCACTTTCTACTTGTGAAGCAGAATATATATCTGCAGCTTTGGCGTGTGCTCAAGTAATTTATATGCAACAAACTCTTCAAGATTTTGGTTTTAACTTATCTAAATCTACAATCTTCTGTGATAACTCTAGTGCTATTAATTTATCTAAAAATCCAGTAAATCATTCACGGACAAAACATATTGATATTCGTCATCATTTTCTTCGTGATAATATTGAAAAAGATATAATCAATCTAGAATTTATATCTTCGGAAAATCAATTAGCAGATATTTTTACCAAACCTTTAAATGAAAACAGTTTTGTAAAATTGAGACGAGAACTTGGTATTATCTCTCTCAACAATTTATGAAGTATAATTCAGCTATTTTATCCTTATTTAATATTTTTTTTACCCACACATATTGTTTCTGGTTAACATTAAATTTTCTCTTCTTTTAATCTTAACCATTTATTTTTTAGCTTTTAGTTGTCTATAAATTTCTTCTTACCAAAGAAAATTATCATTCAGCTTATCTATTCTTTTTACAAAGGTGAAAGCAAAAAAAAAAAATATTCAAATATGTTTTTTAACTTTGCATTATTCTTATATACCATGGCTGGTTCATCTTCAGATGAGCCCTCCTATACATCTGAGTTTTCTTCAATTAATTTCGAAACTCCTAGTTCTGGGTCTTCCGAACTTCCGACTCCAACTCCAGCTTATATTCCGATATGTCCACCACAAAGTCATCATACGGGATATACGCCGGAAAATAAACGTACGCGAAGAAATTTATTTCCATCTCCATCTACTAAGGAAAAGATAGATGATTTACATCACTATCAGAGGGAAACACTTGATCTTCAGCGAGAAATGTATTTTGAACAAAAGAGTCATGGAAGACGACTTAGCTTTCTTGAACGATGTGCTGCAAAAATATGTGGTTCATCTCCGATCAACACAAATGCACATATTCTCTCACCTCAACGTCCTCCTGTATCCCCAAATTCATGGGAACGTCAACCTCATTGGTCTCCTATTTATCAGTCTGCTGAACAAGATCAACGCGAATTATCCAAAGGGAAGTCTCCGAAGTCTCCAAAAACTCCAAAGACTCCTAAATAGATAATATATATATGTCTGTTTGTTTGATTTGTTGATTTATACTTGTTTTATGTTCTTATCAATAGAAATAAATAAACTATTAATTTTCTTTTTAAGCCTAAGCTAAATAAAATCTTTTATCAGACAGACAGACGTCTATATTTGTCAACAGACGTCTGTAGAAACAACTATTTTTTACTATTTTCAGCCACACAGACGTCTGAGTCATTTCTCACAGACGTCTAAATCTGTCTATACTTTTGCAGCCAACAATTAGCCGTCTGTTTAAAGATAACAGACGTCTGTTATTCATAATAGACGTCTAAACATAAAACTATCAGACGTCTGAATTTAGTGCAAAATGTTTTTTACTCTCTGTTTCATTTTAAACCTTCTGAGCCGTCTGTCAATTATTTTTAGACGTCTGTCATAAATTTTTAGACGTCTGTTCTTCTAGTCTTTGTTTTTATTCTACAGAATCTCAGACGTCTGTTTAATTTTCAGACGTCCGAAACCCTGTTAAGAAGAAAATCTATATACGTTATTCCAAACGGTTTATTTTCTTCTTCTCGTCTCTCAAACTCGAAACCCTAGCTTTTTCAATTTTTAAATGGCGCCCAAATCTAAGAAACAAAAAGGAGATTCATCTCAACAACCTTCTCACATTTTTCCTTCGGAAGATCAAATTGAAGCTTGGTTATACCACGAACCTCGAAGCATGGCTCGTTACAAGCATTTATGTTCTCTTCAATCATTTCATGGTATTTTTCATAATCTTGATCATTTTCCTTTCTACAAACTTAGGCTCTATACTGATAGATCTCAGATTACAAGCCTTATTGATTTCAAAGATAATCAAGTCAACATTTGCAGACTTAGTGTTCTATTATTTCTAGCAAATGTTAACAATCCAAAAATTAGACTTCATCGAGAAAAAGGAACGCTTTGGACAAGCGTTTTTGGAAACATTCTGCAAATAACTCCTTCTGACATTGGACGAATTTTAAAATGTAGCTCGGAAGGAGTCGACATAGATGACTTTAAGTTAGAAGGAGAGGAACTTAAACAAATCGAATATTATCTTTTTGAACCTGAAAAATCCACAGATAGATCAAATCATCTTCGTCCTCGACCTCGACTATTGCTTAGAATACTAATAAAAACAATTTTTCCCCGACAAGGAAGCCATGAGGTCATTTACGATGATGAAGATAAGGCACTTCAATCAATTCTATCCAATACTCAAATCAATTGGGCTCAATACTTTTATGATGCTTTTCGCACTTATCATGACTCCAAGAAACGCTCAATTGTCTATGCTCCCTATATTACTCGAATTTTAACTGCCTTCTCTATTCAAAGTCCATCAATTGAATTTGAAAAAATCAAGGTATCCAACATTCGCTTCTTCAGTTTAATGGGATTACCAGAATCTCCTCCGACATTTCCAACATTTAATGATTATAAAACGGAACAACTTGCTTTACAAAAAGAAAAAGGAAAAGCAAAAGTAAGTAGTTCCGGACATAATGGAAATGAAGGCAATACTGAAAAAGAAAAGAATGATGAAGAAAGGGAAGATGAAGAAGAAGATGAAGATGAAGCTTTTGAGCAAGCTTTTATCCAAAGCCCAAATTCGGAAAATTTCGAGATAGAACTAATTTCTGGTACTTCTCGCTCGTATACTAAAAATGAAAAGCTCAAATCCGACATCATTATTTCTAAAAATCAAAAGAAAATTTCTCAACAAATAGCACAAGGCTTTTCTTCCATCAATTCTAGATTCGATTACTTTGATGCCAAAGTCGAAGAGAATGCACGAGAATTGAGAAATATCAAGACAATTCTTCGTCAATTATGGAAAAAGTCTCATGGATCCTCACCTCCTTCTTCTCCAACTTGGGGAGAATGGTGAATGAAGATGGTTCTCTTTTGGTTTCTCTTTTGGTTCAATCAATGTCTTCTCTCATAATTTTTTTTCTTGGTTCAAACAATGGTGAATGATAAGATTGTATAATTTTATCTGTCTTTTTTAAAAAATCAACTATGATGTAATCTAAACATTGTTTTGTTAATATCTTGCTTGGTTTGTTTACATCTCTTAATTAGTGTGTTATTCACAGTTTTGTTACTTCTTTTTTATCTAAATCAACCCCAACAATTCTTTTTGTTAATGACAAAGGGGGAGAAATAATTATATTTCTGCTATATAATATGGTCATATTGACAGGGGGAGCAAAAGGTATGATTATACTAATCGATGAATTATATAGTTGTCATCATCAAAAAGGGGGAGAATGTTGAAACCTGACTTCTTCAATTTTAATGCGACAACTATATATTTCAATCTATATATTATTATGTCAAATATTCTTGCAGGAATCGTCAAAAGAAGCTATTATCATCAACAAGATTAAAGCTCTTTATAAAATCTATTTAGATATATTTGTACAATCTCTGATATGGTGATGAAACACACACACACACACATATACTTTTGAAAATCATGCTTTAAAATAAATATAAAAAGGTATTTTCAAAATTATATATTTTCTCAAGTTCAAAAATACTAAAATGGACAAAGGAACAGAACAGTACAGAAATAGACGTCTGTATATTAATTCAGACGTCTGACATCAATATCAGACGTCTAAATTAAGATAACAGACGTCTGAGCACTATGTTGTTAATGCCTCTATTTCTATATGAAATAGACGTCTGTCACTTAATAACAGACGTCTGTCATCCTAGACAGACGTCTGAATTAAAAGACAGACGTCTAAATTAACTATTTATTGTTTCCTTTGATTTTTTGAAATTCAAAATTATTCAGACATCTGTCACTTTTATCTCAGACATCTGAACTTGACGAACTGAAGCATCTCTTCATAAAATATCAAAATCTGAAGAGTTGTTCTCTTCACCAAGAGTTGCACTTCTTCAAAGAGTTGCAACTATTGAATTAAAACTATTCAATACTATAAATAGAGATGAAAATCCACTATTTCAATTACTAATTTTTTCTATCTTTTCTGATCTTATATTGTTATAATATCAAGTGATTTTCAATTCTCTACTTCCTATCTTTTGCACATTCAAATCATCATATCAAGAAGATTATAGGAAGGGTGTACTACATTGACTATATTCGTGTTATTCAAAGAACACACAAGTCAAGAAACAATTTACCAAATTGTATTTGAAGTCCTATTCGGTTGCTTAGGCGAAAAGTCCTATTCGGTTGCTTAGGCGGAAAAGTCCTGTTCGGTTGCTCAGGCGGTGTAATACCTGTTCCTCCGGGTTAAGTGAGGGTTATTCGAGAAATTCCGGAAGCAGTCTGGGACTGGACGTAGAACGAGAAGTTCGAACCAGTATAAAAATCCCTGGTGTCATTTTTATTATTGCCATTTACTATTATTTATAATTCCGCACCTGCTAGTCGTAATTTAACTTTATTATCGATCCATATAGACTTTCAAAGCTCGTGTTCGCAAAAATGCAATATCCGTTCTAACGGCTTCCAAATGCAATAAACTCTATCACACACATACGTTTAATATACTTATAACCAAATAAACATAAACTAATGTAATACCTTAAATTACAAAATTTTCAATCAATTATAATAACTTGTTCATTATGTTATAATAGTTGCAATTAGGGGATAACATAATGTAATATGCATACACTAACAATTAGGAATCAATCAACATTCGAATTAAACCCTAAATCTAAAAAAACCTAAATATTAGCTTTAGGAAAATTACCGATTTGGAGAGCTAGAAGGGTGGAGATTGGCCGGAGAAGCTTCTAGATGGTGTCGGAGGTTGTCGGGTTGGTGCTTGGGGCGGCAACAGTTCGGTAGGAGGTGGTGGAATTGGAGAATTTGGGGAAAATGTTAGTTGGGGAAGAGATAATGAATTGAAGGTCTGGTCTCGGGTTGTTATCTCAGGAAAATTTCCAACGGCTACCAACGGCCGCAAACGGCTTATTTCCAATGGATTCAAACGGCTTCCAACGGCAACGTAAAAAATTAACGGACCGTTGGAAGCCGTTGGAATAACCGTTGGCGGCCGTTGGAAATGAGGCGTTGGAATATACTGTTTTTCTAGTAGTGTATTGACATGTTCAGTTAAATGTATAACTCTGATAATATTGAGATGGAATCAAATGTATATTGATAGACAGTTTTGTAATTATGTTATCATTATATTTTATCCTTCCATTGTGAGATTCTATATATTGTTTTCTTTCTCTTCCTTTCTTTTCTTGTAAAACCCCTTGATAATTCGTCTTTTTGAGCGATTCAGGTCGGACATGTGTGGTTTATTGTCGGCTTGAACTGTCCAAAAAGGCAGGTCATCACACTTGGTATCAAAGCCGAAGGTTAAACGAGAACCTTGGCTTTGGTACAGATTACTCATTAGAGATAGAGTCAGTAGTATCCTAGAATGAGTCTGAGTGTATATACGTATAAGAGAGAGCGTATTTGTTAATGATATAAAAATATTTTGATATTAATAAATGAAATAATTTTAACTTGGATTTTATATAGAATATAAAAGAATGAATTCTATAAACTGAAAAAAATCAATCGTGACTGTTGATGATGATTGGATGTTATCTCTTTGTTGATTGATTGTTTGATTAATATGGATGTGCATATTATCGCTTATTGATTGATGAGTCGTGCTCGGCCAGTTTATGACCATCGACTATTGGCTGTTGATTTGAGCATTCGACTAGGGTTGGAAAATTTTGGTTTTTGAAAAATATTTAACCAATTAAGAAACTACATGTTTAACATTGATTTTGAAGTGAATATATATTTGAATTTCCCCCGTATCATTTTAAAGAGTAATTGATACTATTTAAAAGTGATATATAAAATATGGTTTATCTAGACATGGTTAATAAAAAAAAGTTACTCAAACTGAAAATATGCGAGTTTGGATTCCGGGAGTTTTTGAAATTTGTTTAAGAATATAATAGTATAATTTGAAATTATTTTCCGAATAAAACTGTTATAAATGGTTTCAAAGTGATTTCGAAAAGGGATTTTCAAAAGATTTAAAAGAAATGTCTTCAAAATGATTTTCAAAATGATTTCAAAGAAAATAAACTTTAGTAGCTTTGCTACTCAAGTGTTTAATGAAATTGATTTGATTCAAATCCCAAAAGTATGATTTGATATTCGAAAGATATACGTATATATCTATTTGAAATGAACCTGGTGATCAATTCTCGAGTTTCGGATTGAATGATATTATGAACCATGTATCCTATGCATTAGGATTGATTGATTGATTGTGCATCTTGTTGAGATGATTGATTGCCGATTCCAATTTTGAATTGGAATTTGACTTTTCCGACCATTCTGAATAGTTGAACACTTCCAAATTGAGGATCAATTTTCAAAGCTAAGAATTTTTTGGAAAGTATATAAAGTTAGTTTTGAAAATTTTAAAATAAAAACTAATGGAAGTTGAACAAGTTTTAAAAAAAGCTAAATATTTTAATAAGTAAATTGTGTAGGCCTATTTTGTATTATTTAAGTATGAAACTTGTTTTGAAATGTTTTAAATGAAATTTTGCTTTAAGAAATATTCTTGAATAATAAAGGAATAAAACAAATTATTTATTTTACAAATTTATTCTAAAAGTACTTTTGATTTATAAACCCTTATTTATTTGCAAAATGATTTCAAGGCAAATTTTGATTATCTACAAACATGAAATCTAGTTTTGAAAAGTTTTATAATGAATTTGTTTGAGAAATGTTTATAAAAATAATAATAATAATAATAAAATAAAATAATGAAATAAAAATTTATAAGGTCGGTTACATATAAAGGATTAATGTAAAGTATTTGATTTCGAAAAGAAATTGTGGTTTTAAAACTTAGTTACTTACAAAGTGATTTAGAAAGAAAGTTGATTTTTTATAGATATGATTTTATGTAAATATGAAACTGAAGTACATTTTGAAAACTGATGATTGGAATTTTAAAATATATGAATATTGAATAATATTCAATTTGAAAAATGATTGTTGAAATCATATATGAATTCGAAGCTGAACCGATATTTGAATGTGATTGATTTCGAGAACCTTTGACTTTATATAAATGTTTGATTTGAAAGTTTTCGATTCTTATATGAAACTGGTTTGTATATGTATGAAGTTATTTCGATAACTATTGATTTTGAAAATTACTCGATTTGAAAAGCGATGATCTTATATATAAATGAATTATATAAGAATGACATATTCAAAATTAATGATTTGAAAAGGTACTATGTATATTATGATATACATTTTGAAATTGAAGATATGGGAAGTACCTTCTGCTTGATTATCCGCTTTGTGGCCACATTGCAGATACATTCTATTGATTGATTTAGGTCGTCTGGACACAAATTCATGAGTTCCTTCGAATTCCATAGTGTAACCTATGGTCTTACGACTAGGCTGCATAGCGAAATTCGTAGAGCTGTGAAGGCTTATGGTTATAGATGTTTTCTGGGGGAACCAGGCGAAACCATTGTCCAACTGCGATCTATGGTAGATTTTGGTGTAATCCGCCTAGGTAGAGTGATTGCCCCGAGGTACGGATGTTTCTTGGGGGAACCAGGCAAAACCATTGTGTATCTACGGTCCACATGGTGTAATTCGAGGGGCAGATGATTGATTTGAGTCTATGAGTGATAGCGACTTAACCACCACTATTACTATTAAGTAGACTACGATCCATGCGGGTGTTTTGCATAGCGAAATTTGTAGAGCAGTGATTGCCCATGCGTATGGATGTTTCCTGGGGGATCCAGGCAAAACCATTGTGTTTCTACGATCAATGAGTTTTTTGGATGTCATGGCGCAAGACGTGGGGCACTGGCTGCCTAAAGTCACCTAAGGCCGCGTCGCTCTGTACTCTCAACTTAGCAAGAGAGCGACCTTAGGGACTGCGTTCCATGACGATCCCGTTCGTTTGATTTCGGTGATTGTATTGTACTTTCTATATCTATTTTTAACAAGTTTTCCAAGTATTTTTAGTAGGTATTGAAACGGGTTTACTAAGTACTTGGAGATTTTAGTCCTACGCCTGATCAACATATGACTAAATTCTGTAAGAACGAGGATAAACTTGTGGAAACATCGAGTTATCGAAAGTATTTTCGATATAAAAGTATTTTGTTATAAAAGAATTTTTAACAAATTTTTTTCAAACATTTAAAATTTGAATATAAAAACCACTCGAACTACCTATTGGTGTAATTAAGAAACTAATAGAATAAATAAGTAGGTTGTATATAGACCATTCTAATTGCGTTTACAGTTTTGATTCAGATTTGAATACACGATCTTAAGGTAATTCATACCTGTCCGGTTTAGGATTGTTCACTCGATTCTCGACAACGAACACTAATATGAATTTTTGTTACGAATCTGAAGTTCTCTATCAGAGTTTATTACTATGTAAGGAGGATGGAAGTTTCAAATCAAGAAGTCGGATTAGAGTCCGCAGTAGAGTGATCGGGTTATCAATACTAGTTCGAAGAATAAAATTGCATATTCAAATAAGAGATCGAAATTGTTATACGTACGAATGGTATATATATATATCGTACGGATTCAATAAAATGATTATATGCTATGGTTGCTAGCTAAGATTGTTTCTTGCTTAGGATTGCTATGTTGTTTGGTTGCATGTAGTTTGACATCATCCCTATTAGTTGCATTACATTTATGTGTTGCACATAGTTGTATTAATGATTCTTATGTTTTATAAGTTGATTATTGTGAGAAAAATATATCGTATGTTAAATTTCATACTTCGTTCCTTTTCGGCGATGAAAAGTTCTGAGTGAGGGAGATTGTAACAACCCGAATTTTTCAACCATTTAAAAATATTAGGTTTAATATAATTTTTGAATAAAAATGGTTAGAAACAAAAATTTAAGATGTTGCAAAATTAAAATAAAAGTGATCGAATGTGTAATAGGATAAGAGATGATTGTAATAGAAATAGGATAATAAACGTTTACATCTAATACGAAATTTATCGCACGTTTTGTTGAAGTGAAATAAATGTTTTAATGAAAATAAAAGAATATTTTGAGAAAAATAAAATGTACGTTTCCATCCTAAAGGTAAGTAGAATTTAAAAAAAAGAAATTTTGGGTTTGGCGACAATATTTTACGGTCGTTAAAAACAGTCGTAGTTCGATATAGGATTTATTTTAACACGTAAACTCCAAATTTTAATAAATTGAAGTTGTATAATTAAAACATGTTTTTAGTAAGTCTAATCTATGAATTCAGGTTTCAAATTTTGTGAAAATTTATGTCGTTCAAATTTAAGTAGAACTCTGTTAATAAAATTAAGGACAAAATATCATTTTCAACATGTAAATATTTTTACATAGAAAAGATCTAAAAAATTCTCTAGTTTGAATGGCGAAGTTTGTTCCATCCAATTCTGATCTTTCTAGCTTCATTTATCCAGAATTGTCGTTGTCGTCCAAATTCGAAGCGGTAGCAGTAGCGAAAGATGAAATTTTGCTACGAGTGTCATAACACAAATTTGAGTACATCGTTGGATTCGTCTCGTCGCGCTGATCTCTGCGGTATATTTGTTTTCGTGTTTTGGCTTCCGTTGCAAAATGCTAAATGGTTGAGATAGCGGTCCGTGACCGTGTCCTGTTGGATATTTATCCATCACCTTTTCCTTTCATTTCATTTCTTTCAATTCATTTCTTTTCCTTGCCGACAAGTTGCATGCGCAGCCAATAAAATTAATTGCTGCATTCAATGATGACCGTGCATTCCTTTTCTTTCTTTTTAAGCGTTCGTGCCTAGTCCTCTTCTCCTCCTCATTTTTCTTTGTCTCTGAGCTAGAAAATATATACTATATAAACCGAACAAGTAACTCCTTTCCTCCTTCCCTTGCTCTGCCCCGGCCACGACCGCCAAGCCCACGACCGCAGCCTCCTCTGTGCACCTACCTTGCCCAAACCAACCATCAACACCCGCAGCTCGCCTAGCCCGCATCACCCACTCGACCGCACGTAGTCCACTTCTCTGAAGTTCCCGTACACGACAACGTTTACAAAAGGCTGCAGTCGCATTCCCGCTCTAGTACATGTGTGCGTATCTGAATCTATATCTCTGTGTCGTTTTCCAAATCCATAAAGGTGAGTGTATAACTCACGACATATTTTTATGCAATTCAGATTATTTTAGTTTAAATTTGTTAAGTTATAAATTAGTTTAGTTTACATAAAATTGGTTGATTTTAAATAGTTTGTTTACATGCATGGACATTTTTTTCCTTCTCTGATATGTTTACCCAGCAACTCTTCTTCTTACCTTTTTCATTTACATTATAAATATGGTTTAAACAAAAATAGGTAATGGCCACAGCTTGAAGATGAGGGAGTGCATGGCCAAGTAGTGCGTATGTAGTGGCAGGTGGGGTTCATGGAGGGCTAAGTTCATCAGTCATAGCATAGAGAAGAGAAAAAAAAAGAGGGAGACACTATTGTGCATGCGTGTGCAAGTAGAGTAGAGGTGGGAGGGAGAGGAAGCTTGGTTGGCGGATGGCTTTGGGTGTGTAGCAGGCGCATGAAACATCATGTGGAGGGAGGTTTGCAAAGATCTTGGAGGGGGAAATAATGTGAAAGAAAGTTGGAGATACTGTAGATTGCAAAGGAATTTGCACTTAGGTCGACATTAATATGGACAATTGCGCGTGCATGAGAAGGTGAAAAATAAAGGAGGAGGGGTGCCTGCGTGTGTCGGCATGAAGAAGTGCATGTACATGGGCTTGTGCATTTTGGGCCATGTGTTCTGTGTTGGGTGGGTGAGATTATTTATAAGTTAAGTTATATTTAGTTTATTAAGTTAGTTTAGTTATTAATTTTGCTTTAAAATATTTAAACTTTTAAATCAAACAACTCATCCATACGAAGTTCGTTTAACACGCGGTCTTCGACATTAGATCCGTATTAATGAATAGAACACAGTAGTGAAATTTATTTATATGTTTAGAGAAGTATAAAATATTGATAAAAGTATTAGCGACATTTTATTAGCAGAACAAATCCCCATTCTGCTATTATAAATTGTGTATATTTATTCGATAATTATTCGATACTGGTTGTTAATTATTTAATATGCGTTGCTATTTATTATTGTTATTGATTGATTGTTCGGTTGTTTGGATTGCACTCGGCCAGTTTATGAGCAATTAATTATCCATATGCATGGGTTGAGTAGAAAACAATTGTAAGTTAACGCCTTGCGATTTATTTCACGATTTGACTAAAAGCTGTTTAGCGATAATATTGGTTCATTTAAATTGTTATATTTAGTTATAATAATTTGACTTCAATGGAATTGTCTTTAAAGTGGATTTTCATAAAGCAAAGTTAATGAAATGTTTAAATAAATAGAAATATTGGAAAATGAATATTTTGAAGTTATATTATATAATAGTGATGTGTATAATGGTTTATAAAAATTGTTTTATAAAACGAATAGAATTTTGAGGACTAAAACCTGGTGTTTGGAAATGATTTTAAAAGATTTTTGGAAATAGAAACACTATTATTCTTTTTGAAAATGTATATAATATTGTTTTATAGATTTTGACATAAAACTAGGAATTATTTCAAAGATATTATTTTTCAAAAGGGGCTGTAAGTTGGAAATAATAGAGGAGTTAGATTTCATCCTGTAATATCACTTATTTATTGCCTTTATTCCTGATTTTAATTTACTTACATAAGAATATATAGTCCTGACTCGAGTGTATTGTCTTTCCATTACGCTCGGGTCAGCCCGAGTTTTTTCAGTTCTCGAAGACCTTAGTTACTTGAAGACGAAGACGAAGATTGGAAGACCGTACTTACTACTATTATTCCGCTGCACTATATTGACATGTTAAGTTAAATGTATAACTCTGATAATATTGAAATGGAATCTGTAACAACCCGGGATTTAGCTTCAAATTATAATCGTCATTTAACGGTTAAAGTGATGATAAATTGCTATTGGAATTTAAATCAAGTTGAAATTCTTTTATAAAAATGTTAAGTGTTTTAATCAATTGTAAATTCCTTTACAATTTGTTAAAGGATTATGCGGGCTTTAATATTGATTCTAGCCCATGTTTTATTTTGTTTTGGTGCTGAGATTTGCAAGAGTGTACTCGTTCCTCTTTGACTCATTTTTATTCGCAACCCCATCAAAGAAAACAAAACACATCCCTGTTATCCTCTTTATCTATTGTGTCAATGTCGGCTCATTCCTCGATTCATCTTTTCATTTTCGCGTGCCCTAACCCAAAGCGATAACGAAAGAACGAAAAGAATGGCGGCTCAATGTTTCGTTCGTCCCCCTTTTTCCAATTACCCACTACGAATAAGTTGGGGTTTTGATTGTAGAAGACGACAGCTTCGCTTTTCTCGATAGGAAGAAAGAAGGGCAGCCTCGTCAATTAGGGCTTCCGATTAATTCAATCGAGTCGACGTTGCTGCTGCGGCTGTCTCTTCTACGTCGAAGCAAGGTGAGTGCTCCACTCACATCTAATTCCATCTCGAACTTATTAGTGTTCGAATCCTTTGATTTTCGTTCGTATTCGATTGTTGATTTCATTATTCGATTTGTCGGCCATTCGACTATGTGGGAAGTTGATGTTTTTCTGACTTGGTTCGTTTTTAGATTGTCGTTCGATTATTTTCGAACGCCTGTGATTTTTCTAACTGGCTCATTTTCGTATATTTGATATTTCTATCGTTTGAAAGTTCGATGTTTTATCTGACTTTGTCAAGTGCTTATTTTTTTTGTGGCTTGAATTCCGCGGCATTGATTTCTCAGTTTGAGTTTGTGACATTTGACTGTGTCAAATTCGTATATTTTTGACTTGCTTTCCACGATGTTGAATCCTTTTTGACGATGTTGACTTCGAGTTTGGTAACTTTATTGCCTCCGGTTTCAATGTATTCTTTACTGACTTGTATAATTGAGTTTATACTTATGTAAGAATTGGTGTTCATGTTGTACAGTTGGTATTACGTCACCACTGACTGTTGATACTCTTTTTGGATGTGTACAGTTTGCACTTGAATTTGTAGTTTGGTTGACACTTGAATCTTGGTTGTTAATTGACATATACACCATGTTGATTAAACTATGTGATCGGGTCTTCATGTAGTTTGTTGTCTTAGGTGCAGTTTGTACTTGTCGACTGCTCATTCCTATGTCACTATATAATTTGTAGTTATGCATGTTTATAGTGGCACTGCCTATGTATTCACTGACCTGAGTTGTTGCATTGGTTATCCACTTGACTTGGTTGAGCTAATATTTGTTGTCACACAAATCTGGTCTGCATATATGAAGTGTTCATCTCTGATGGCACTGCCCAGTGTTGTTTGAGACTATTTACCTCGAGACAGTATCACTTGTGTACTGCCGGGTCCATATTGCATTTGCATTTGGTCATATGTTAGAAACAGATGCATTACATTATTCATTTGCATTTGGTCTTGATGTTATACTTCATTGTGCATTAGTCCACTTGAAGTTGTTGCCCTTGTACATTGTTCACTTTTAACTAGTATTGCATGAAAATGCTATCACTATCCTTGTGGTTTCAGACCTGCACATACCTATGCCATTTCTTTGCTTACCTCTGATTCATTTTGCCATGTGCAGTTTGTTATGTACATTCACTTGTGTACATATTTCATATTCACTTGGTTGGAGCTTCATACTGCTGCCACTTGCTTAGTGCACTGTGAATTCTTGTTTGTTTGGTATCACTTGCATTGCTCTGGTCCTATGCCATTGTATATAACTGCATGTTGTATTTGCACCCTTTTGTTGCAAGTATTCATGTACATTTAGGAGAGATGCACTTGTCTCTGTCGATCGCCATTTTGAACTGCTGCACTTTCCCGACCGGTTGTAGTGAAATCTTCAATGGATACTTTTGGAGCTTGCACTGATAAGTTTTATAGTGCATACATGTTATATCTTTGTTTATGCCACTCTTTTGGTTTGTGTTTCACTAGCATTATTGTAGTGGCGAGGCAGTACATGCGTGCGTGTACTGCAGCCGTAGCGAAAGTGGCAGATTTAATTGTTATTTCGATTGTGGAATTGTTTCGTTGGTTCAATTCAATATTTTGAGTTGTATTCTGTTTTGGTTTAAGCTGATGATTTTGTTGATATCTAATTCTCTTTTAGATAATTAGATTATATGGTTTCTAATTATCGTATCGATAATTAGATTTTTGTTGTTGTTTACGCTGTTTTGTTGGCTTGGGTTTCGCTTTGACCTCTGCAGTTTTGATTGCTGTTAGTATTCATTGTTGTGATGATTTCACGTACTGTAGTGGCGAGGCAGTGCACGCGTGCGTGCACTGCAGCCACACAGAGTATGGTTTGACTTAACCATTTTGAGATTTTCTAATTATTTATTTAATAATTGGATTTGGTTGTTAATTGTTGTTTAAGCAATTATGTTGTTTTCTAAAATTATCTTCATCGATAATCTTTCTATCTATCTTTGTTGATGATTTGGATTTGCTGTTTTGTTGTTTAACACTGTTTAGTGTTATATCTGTCGTATCCGATTCTCTTATCGAAGAGTTGGATATACGAGATTTCTGTGACTGTCGTCTATTTGATATTTGATTATTATTGCATCTGTGCATTAATAACTGAGTTTGAATTAGACTGACCCGTGTATTATTTTCTTTTGAATTTAATACTCGGGTCAGACCCAAGTTATTTTGGGTTGTAGATTTCCTGCTTTGGGTTGCTGTTTGAGCTACGAAGACTTTTTATATCTTTTGAAGTGGTCTTCGTCTTTTTGTAGTAGTCAGTGTACAGATTTAGGTTGATATGTATTCATGTATATTAGTTGATAATGTACGTGTATATATAACTTCCAGAGTCGACAGTTGTAGTTGTATCATATGTATTGTGTCAAATGTATTGTAACTGACATCAGTTATATATATATATATGAGACTTTTGTTATCTGTGTTCCGCATCTTTTTGTATCTATGTTAGTATTATATATATTGTCCTAAACTATTATGAACCATCGTAGTTCGTTTTATATTGGAATTGGGTATGTCGATGGGAGTGAATAAATAAGAGATGAAAAATGAAATATATATACCACTCCTATCGAGGTAGCCAATACTAGTGTAAAGCCAACTACGGATGGCCGCTCCTATCGAGCCTTATTCTTCGTAATAACAGACAGTATTTCTTTTAATACTCTTTGTTATTGTGAGCATAGAGGTGGGGCGTCACAGAATCAAATGTATATTGATAGACAGTTTTGTAATTATGTTATTATTATATTTTATCCTTCCGCTGTGAGATTCTATATATTCTTTTCTTTCTCTTCCTTTCTTTTATTGTAAAACCCCTTGATAATTCGTCTTTTTGAACGATTCGTGTCGGACATGTTTGGTTTATTGTCGGCTTGAACTGTCCAAACGGGCGGGTCGTCACATTTTTTTCAAAACAAAGTGTCGGAGAAGGCAAAATAAACAGAGAAGAGTATATGATCAAATATTTCTCTATGTATAAGTTTCCATTTAATAGTAAGCCTATAATTTTCATTTCCTAGCAAATATAAATAAAAATATGATTTTTAATTCAATTGTCTAAATATGATTTTCATATCAAAACCAATTACAAACAAATTCATATCATTTATATTTTTCATAAAAATCTACTAACCAAAGATTTAGTTGCTCACCTTTCCCATGGATTGAGATGTTTCAAGTTATGGTCTTCGAGGGAATTAAAAATGTTTAAATTAAATGATGTGATTTTATTTTCAAAATTTGAAAATCAGAGAAGATTGGAAAAGATATTAAGAAGTGTGAAGATAGAATGAAAAGAAAAAAGAAATGGAAGTGAATATATATTATGGACTATATAAGAGGGAATGTGTATATATATAAAAACAAGGATAGAGAGATTAAAGACCCAAAATGCCCTTACACCATTTTTTCAACTCCACCATCAAATCTCAAGCTACCAAAATGTCAAGCATAAGAAAACATGTTGGTTAATAGAGTGATACATGTACCTTTATTAACTTTAATACTTAAGGAATCATGAAATGTAAATTCAACTTCAAATCCATCCTTTCTTTATTTAAATTTAAATATATTTAATTCTTACTATTTTAATCATCTTTTTTTCTTATTAATAAGAAGATGTTTTTCAACATTTAAAATCACTTAAATATTGTTTTAGAGAATATGACAGTGTATTACAACTTTCTATAACTTGTCGTTCGATAAACTACAATGAATTTTCTTCCATTAATTAAAAGAGAGTGATTTAGTTATTAAAACCATTGATCAAATATTAAAATAAATCAAATATTCACAAAGCAAAGCGATAAAATTCTGGATCGTTACGTTCTCCCCTCGTTAAAAGAACTTCGACCTCGAAATTTTACCACAACCTACCCAGTAGAAACAAGGCTAAAAAGAATTCATAACCAATGAATACTTACATTATTCGTAGCCCGTATGATGTGAACAGATCATCCTTATGCAATATCTGATTCGATCATTTAATTGAATTAATAATTTCTCTTTCGAACAAGTATCGCTTACCCAACTTCCCTAATGCGAACTCTGATCACCCTTCTTGGTTAGAAAACTCCATTCTCCTTACATAGCCATATACTATGAAAGACATTTTTGGTTCCACAATAAAAACTCTCACCAAGTGTTCGTCAATAAGAATCGAGTGATAAATCCATATTTGGGTCGGTGTGTGAATCACCTCAAAGTCAAGTACTGGAATCTTGGATCAAGAATCATGCGAAGAAATAATCTATGTACAGCTTACGTACTTATTCTTATTTGGTTCCAACTTATAGCAAATTCTTTTACCACTTAAATTATTTACGAAAACATTTTCAATAATCATAACTTAAGTTTAAAACTTGTATAATACCCCACTACATCCCGAGGGTCTATACCACTATCTGATTCAAACCTTCATGTTTTGAATTTAATTCCCTCAAGTAAATTCAACATCCAAATACCCGGTTTTTATTTTAAAATTATTTTTGAAATAATACCATATATTTTAACCATAGAATATATACATATATATATAGCATGTGTAATCCTAAAATGATACCAAGGAACTGGGTATACTACGTAATATCATACATCCCCTAACCAAGAAGGGTAATACTTAAGAGAAGTGCTTACCATCTGAACACATCTCTTTTCATTTTTAGTTATTTTTGAGCCACTCAAACTAGTTTACCTAAAAATACTTCTCTATTTCAAAATTCTCTTTTGAACAATTATATATATATTTCCACATAAACATTTTTTACAAAATCTCAATTTCCAACTTGCTTTGGGTTCATTCGGATTCGAACTCATCTCGATCGTATAATAATATAGAGAATAATTTACTAAGTGCACTACAATGTTCGCCTAGGCAAACATCCGATCGTCACTTAGAAGATTATTCAGATCACCAAAAAACAAATCGAGACTTATCCCCTTAACTAATACAAAGGAAATGCACCTTTCTTAAAATTTCTTTCCAAACTATTTATACTTAGAAAAATTCCAAGTAAAGTATTACTACTTTTTTTCCAAAAATCATTTGAAATCCTTTTCAAAGACACCGGGGTTTTAAATTCAAAAATCCTTTTATTGCAAAAACACATTTTTATAAATCAACATTTCACAAAATCATTCTCCATTAAATCATTTCTCAAATATTTATTTCAAAATATTCTAGCTTTCTTTTAATAAATGGCCTTTATTAAAACCCAAATTTAACACAACATTATCATCGAATGCCTTATATTCAAATTGTAGAACTTAATTCGCAAGGTGCTCATTTCAATATTCCCATACTTTTTATCTACGCAAACCATGCTTTAAAAGGAAAAGTTGTTGATAAACCAACAGTCCATAGTCAATGCTCACAAACTAGCCGGGCACAACTAGTCAAACAATAATTAATGATAACTGAATATTATCATCTCTTAACAACTAAAAAAATCGTAAACAATTATATTAATTTAAAAAAAAATATTTTTTGATATATAAAATATAAAATCTAGGTAAAATTATTTCATTTACCAAATTTCAAAATAATACCATCTTGGTTTGCCTTGTTTAAGAGTTTAGAAACCCCTATCGATACAGTTGTAACATCCCGTAAAATTAGTAAGAATTAAATAAGTAAGGTAAATTAAGTAGGGGTAAAAATGAAAATTTTGCAAAGGTTAGAATTTGACTATGAAAGTTATACCAAATTAAGTTTATAGCAAAATTATAATCAATTTTCATATATTATATGCTGAAAACGGAGCTCAAACGAAGAAGTTATGAGCATTTGAAGTTTTCAGATTTAAATTAGTTTAATTCCTATTCGAATTCAAATGTTGCAATTAAATTTAAAGTTTGAATATCAAAAATTAATTATGATTAGACTTGGGGGTTAAGTTAATGTTAAATTTAACAGTTAACGTTGAGTAATTAGGGAATTAAATAGGCTTAAAAATTAACCTTCCCAAAATAGGGGGAGGAGGTCAACCCCCCAACCTCAAGAGCTCCACCCTTAAAGGTCAACCACTTGGAATAAAGAGGTCGACCACTTCCCGTGTGGTGGCTAGGGTTTGGTTGCTTTGTATGCACCAAATTATACATTTTCAACCTAGTTTCATCATACGATTCTGGTGCGTTTCAACCACAACAAATAAGACCCTAGATCCTTTACTTTAAATCGCAAATATTTTAAGAACATCAACGAAGCTCTATCGGTTCATCGTTTCTTAGATTTAGAGAACTCCATTAGGGTTTTGGGTAAGAAATCCTATATAACTATCTTTGTTTATCATTTAATTTCTAAACATCTTCTCCTCCAAACTTTCTGAATATAATATATATATATATATACAAATCTCCTTTTATATGTATCAAAAAGAAAAAATCTGAAGGAGATTATAATAGGCGTTGAAAATCCAAAGATAAGCAAAGCTAAGGACTAATTATGAGTGGAAATCTTAGTTTTTCCATTTTAGTAGTTGAATAGTATAGTTTGGATTTAATATATGCCTTGGGGAATTTGGATTATGAAAAAAACATATTAAAAATCACCAAAATTCCCCAAAGCGAAATGTCAATTCTTAGGATTAGAATCTTAATTGTTTTGTGTTAAAATAATGGAGTTTTATAGATTTTTGTAGTTTTGTTTTCTACCTTCTATTCCGTTTCTTATTCCTTTTTCCAGATCTTGTTAAGGGATTTAATTAAGAAATGGTATGTAAAGCATAAATCTCTATTCGTAGTTTACATCGCCTATTTCTATAAATTTTAATATAATTTCCCTTGTCTAAATTAATGTAAAAGAAGTTGAATAGAGCACAGAATTAATTAAATTGTAAGTTTCCATATTTGGTTTACTCCATTGTTTTAATATGAGATAAGTTGGATTTAGATTCTATATACAAGTCTTTTATTGCAATTTTGGATATGAGTATTGAATCCTTGTTATGGATATTAGAATCCCTTGTTATGGATATGGGAATTTGGACATTATTGGTAAAATGGAAGAAAAGGGAAAGACTTATATTATTATGGTTAAAAAAGAATTAACATTTAACGTTAGTTAGGGCGTAATCTCTACACACATAGAATAATAAGTGGGTATTTATTTATATATTAATTAGTGTAATAAACATATAATTATAACGTATAGTTGCGTAAGTAGTTAGGTAATAATTATCATTAAATTCCCTTTAGGAATGTAGCCGATATTTTAAGGCGTAATAAGGAAGATTCCTTATAAAGCCTTAATTATGGAATGGTAAGATGAGTATTATATATATATAGCATTTTAATTATGGATAAGTCATAGGATGCAAGGTCAGTCAAAAGACACATAGAAATCTGCCCAGCTAATCTGGCTACCAGTAGTGTGACTTTGGGGATGATGTGAGACATCTCCTATAATTATTTATGATGACGTGAGGTTAGTCCCAAATTGTGTAGGGTAAATCTGCCCAGCTAATTTGGCTATTAGTTCCTATGAATAGTCAGACTAATGAGAGACATCATTATGAGTATGGGTCATAATACGAAGGGCCTACTTTGGGATCTTGAGGTATTAAGTGTTTTTTTGAGGGCCCGCCAATTTTCCCCTAAATGAATTATTAAATGGCCAAGGGGCTAGTTATTCGGCATAATAGGTGGTATCTCAAAAGGGGTTTGCTTTAGGATACGGTGTTAAGTGACTGATTGATGGTCCACTTTCCCATAAAGAAGTATTAAGTGGCCTAAGAGATTCCATGCGATGTCAGCTAGATAGTCACCAATGAGAAGTCCGCCTTAGGAATAGGTATTAAATGACGGGTTCTTCCTCAATTGACGCCTTAAATGGCCAGAGTCTACCTATTTTCCAATAAAAGGTATTAAGTGGCTTGGGTGATGTCTCTTGCATTGATTAGACATTTATTATATTGGTTATAGGTTGTTAGATTTAGAAACCTTCTTGGGAATGGAAGGTATTAAGTTGTTGATTGAGGACCCACCTCTTTTACTTATATGAAGTATTAAATGGTTTAAATACATAAGACATGTTCTTATTTAAATTATACTACCTAAGTACTGAAGTAATAGGACTCGAAATTTCTATTCACTGGACACTTGTTGTTTTGACTCCCTACTCGTTACAACACAGGTTAGAGAAGGAGTTGATGATGCTTGAAGATGGCGAGAGTGAAGCTTGTGGCAGTTACTATCTATCTCTTTGTGTTATTTTCTGTCATACCCATGAGATGTATTTTTGAATGAAGGGCCTTCTTCGAGGTCTTGAGGTATTAGTTGGTTGTTTGAGGTCCCACCTCTTTTCCCCAAATGAAGTATTAAATGGCAAAGGGGCTTGTTATTTTGCATGATAGGTGGTATCTTGAATGGGTCCGCTTCGGGGTAAGGTATTAAGTGACTGAATGAGGGACCACCTTCCCATAAAGTGATATTAAGTGGCTCAAGAGATTCCATGTGATGTCAGCTAGATAGTCACTAGTGAGGAGTCCGCATTGGAAATAGGTATTAAATAATGGGGTCTACCTCAATTAAGGTCTTAAATGGCCAGAGTCTGCCTATTTTCCAGTAAAAGATATTAAGTGCGCTTGGGTACTATCTTTTGCATTGATTAGACATTTATGATGTTGGTTATGGGATTTAGAAACCTGCTTCGAGAATTGAAGGTATTAAGTGGTTGATTGAGGACCAGCCTCTTTTCCTTATATGAAGTATTAAAATGTTCAAATACGTAAGACATGTTCTTATTTAAATTTTACTGCCTAAATATTATAGTAATAAGGCTCGCAATTTCTATTTACCAGACACACATTGTTCTGACTCCTAGCTCATTACAACACTGGTTAGAGAAGGAGTTGATGATGCTTGAAGATGGTGAGAGTGAAGCTTATGGCAGTTACTATCTATTGTTGTGTTGTTTTCTATTGTACCCATGAAATATATTTTTGAATGAAATGTTGTAACGGCTGACATCATGTAATGTTTTATGACATTTGAAATGATTCGAAATAAATGGGTATTACTACTATTATTATATTTTATTTCTTCCGCTATGAGTTCTGAAAGAATAGATGGATAGCCCTGTTTTGTTATTTTTACCAACCAACAGCCAGCTTTAGAACGAGTCTATATTTCGATGGGCCTTTTCTGGGTCGGAATTTAGGCTTGTTCCGGAGTGGATTGTCACAACATTTGTACCTTTTGTATCAATAATAATTCATAAACCACTCAACAGATAAACCAACACAATATAAAATATGTTTATAGCACTAACAAATATGCACTCGTATATATATACACTTAAAATCATTCTATAGTATTACTAACTCTATCTCTAATGAGTCTACCCTACCAAAGCCTAGGTGTTAGCTCAACCTGGCTTTGATACCAACCATAATAACCTGCCTTCCAATCCTCGGAAGTCAACACCAATACATCCATGATATTCATGTGCCGGGTATCCAAGTGACGAAAAGATAGATGTTGGGATAAAAGAAAATAAAAGACAAAACAGAATCTCAGACCGAAATGAGTAATATATAATATCCAAATTATCTTTACAAAAGAAGAACTTTAATATTCAAGCAACATCAGAGTCTAACCAATCATCAACCTGGACAATTATAACAGTCTGTCCTTACAAATGCTGATAAATAAAAACAAGAAAACACAACGAAAATCAAACACGAAAAATACGTCATAGAGGCATGTAGCTCATTTCTTAAAGCTCCAAGCATCCAAAGCTTGCTCTGGAAAATTACTCGTGTCTGATTGGAGTATTATAATAAAATAACAATCGGATCAGTCTGGTAAACCAGCGTGAGAAACTCAAATAACATGGATTGTTAAATCTTATAAAACCTATCAAAATAAAGGTATCTCGTAAGACCATATCGCACATAAATACGGATGGGTTTAACTTACTGTAACCAAAACATTCTTATAGAAAATCCAGTGACATTATAATAATGTCTAGGGTTTAAAATAAATTATGAATATAGCTGGAATGCTTGCATCTCACGTTCCAGCATAATTGGGCACAACTAAGTTCGTACAGCTCTTATTGGAGAATGGATTCCATAAAATGAAAAGGCTACTTTAGTACCGCCTGCCATAATACACCTCTAGAAAAATGTACCGAGGGCCTCACATGGACCCCCGTCAATAGAAGACCGACTTATCTATTGCTGCATAGTAATGAATATTTCATCACCTCGATTGCTTTGCAACCTTTTTTCAAGAGCTCTCATGCACAACCAAATACATAAATATATATCTAGAAGGGTGATAACAATACCCTAATGGGTGCGACCCACATAGCCTCACCACATATCCCCTATTTTAGTTGTTCTCGGTTGATGAAGCTTGAGGTTACGTTTTACCTTTTACATAGCAATCCCACTTGGAATGCTAATGCTGCCCTCTAGGTGATAATGCAATGCCAACATTCGTCCATACAAGTTGTTCAGGATATGAACAAACCGAAGGCACTATTTTACTACATCCATTTGGAATCACCGTCATGATTAGTAGAAAGTAGCCCTTGCACTTCAAGAGCTCCCTCTTTAATTCCATCATCTTTAAGATGTCTTCAATTTGAACGCTTGAGTTGGTTCAAAGTAGTTTCAGATAATTCATACTTATTCTATCCCGGTCTCTTCGAACCAACATTCTAAAGTTTTCGGTAAACTAGCTTCCATTTCTTTCTAAAATAAACAGAGAAAACATAAGAGCGGAGATCACATCCTAACTGTTTAAGTGGATGGATTTTCTTATTATTTATCCTAGAAGAACACGCGAGTTTATATGTACTGTAAGATTCAACAAAGATAAGTATACCATATAATTCACCTATTTCTCCTAGATATTTCAAGAGTTAAAAATTGGTCCAATTTTGATAGTCGGCTATTTAACTATCAAATAAACATGAAGTCAACAAGATTTAATTCCATATGGAATCCACTAATTCTCTTTAATTAATCTTCAGTAATTAAATCTCTTCAATTATTCACAAAAATACTCATATACTTATCTCACTTGAATAAGTATATTCCAAAACCATTTACTTTCTATACTTGAAAAGGTTTACCATTACTTGGTATATGGTAGAATATTCACAAAGCATTTAAGAATAATTTATTATTTCAAAATCATACTAAATGGATCAAAAACAATTCCATTCAAAAACATTGTTTACACTAAACCCACAACAATTATCCTTCGGTGTTAAGTAAGGAAAAAGACCTCTATACCACTGAAATTAAGAAGGGTTATTTATTAATTTCATAAACTCTTTTTCATAAGTGATCCACTTCATATACAGAGAATAATACTTTATATATCGAACGTCAATCTTCGATTTCGAACTTAAACTCTCTTTCAAATAACAATGAAGTCGTTCAGGTTGGGATGTTTTTACATTCTACCTTGACTTAACAACATCCCTACCTTTCCGGGTAGGTAGAAGTTTACCTACTCGAAAGTTTAATGTCAAGTGGATGGTTTCCAAAACCTCCATATATAATTATTTTAAAACCAAAGTTTTATAAACCAAAACTTCTTTTTCAATTCCCAAGATCTCTTTCCAATTTCTAAACTCCATATTTAAACCCTTCATTTAAAAATAATTCTCTTTTATAAACAATTTATTAAATTTAAACAGCTTTTACAAAACAATATTAGTATTTAAAACGCATTTTTAAATTAATTAAATAAACTTAAATACCATTACTAAAACTAATTAATCAACTTAAAATACTATTAATAAAATGATTAATTAACCTTACAACAATATTAATAAATAAATAATAAAATTCAAAACATCATTTTTAAATAATCAACTACTAAAAGTATCATTAATAAACAATTAATTAACTTTAAAATATCTTTAATAAAATAATTAATTAACTTTTAAAATAACTTTAATAAAATAATTAAATAATAAATCAACTTTAAAACATCATTAGTAAACAATTAAATAACTTTAAAATATTATAATTCAAACTATATTAACTTAACCATTTTAAATATAGAAACACTTTACTTCGAAATATTATAAGTCAAAGTAAATTCAAATCCATTTCTTTTCAAAATTTGGCTAAAAGACTTAGCGACCACACTGGTACTTAGACAAGCTACCACTTATTTTCAGTTTAAGATTCGAATTCATATCACTGACATTTACGTAAGCAACATATATGTAAATAAAATCCATAATTAACAAAAAAAATGATAGCACATCATCTGCCCAAGTCAACTGACATATAAATTTTCAAATTAATAAAATAGCAAAACAGGGATTTATTTAGCTAAAATAAATGTCCAAAAATCTATTTAATTTAAATATAGCTTAATGGTGTTTTATTCTGCTAAAAGAATATCATTGTTAAAATATAAATAACAAACGACGTAATTATTTTCTATGACTAATTATTTATCAATATTTTACACTCTAACAAACCTGTCCAATAATTATATAACTATGTTCTACTAGTTAATACAAACCTAATGTCGAAATCCGCGGGTCAAATAGACTTCGTAAGGATGTGTTATAATTTTCCAAAGTTTATTTCATTTTAAAACAAAATACTTCAATTAACTAAATTATACTTTAACCTTACCACTTCACAACCCACCGGCCCAAACCACCAAACTCAAACCCAATTCAAACTTATTTTCCCTCACTGCAACCCAAAAGTTAAATTGCATAAACAAAGAAAAACTGGAGCCAACAACGGTAAAAAAATGTGCACGTGCACCACTGCCACCCACCTCTGGTCGACTTTCCAACCCTATGCAAACTCGCGTTGCCCTACTCGTCTCAACCGAACCACCATTGTCCCCTCCCGCATCTCCAAACAGAAATCAACCTAAATCCTCAATTTTGAAAATTCCTGCGCGCACTTCTAGAAAAACAAATGCCGCACCTAAAAATCCTCACCGCCGACGCCTTGTCCATCGTCGGCCAACGCCACACCACCATTAGATTGTCGCCTCCTGGCTCCACATTCCCTGGCTTACGACATCAAACGTGACGCCTCCCTGAGCCACCATGATCAGGCTAAAGTCGAATATAACACTGCTACATTAAACCCTAACCTAAGCTCGAATGAGCATCTCCAACCACCAAAGACCATGCAACCACCTCCTATTCTTCGGCCATCCCCCAAACTTGCTCCTAACACAATCGCTGACCTCCACGACCTCCACCTCGATAGGATTCAATATTGAACCAAAACCGTTCATCTTGCTGCCATGACCATTCCTGACCCAGCTAAAATCATGCGACTTGTCTTAAAAATCTCGATTCATAGATACGAAAATGACTGTGAAATCCATTTGTTAATTCATTTAAGTCGAAAAACTAACCTTGTTTGAATACTCACTATAATTGATAGTTTTCTCACCCCATATCCAACGAAACAACCCAAGACCATTTTTAAAAAAAAAACTAAGGGCTAAGGAAAATAGTTTTCAGTTGATCATATTTGCTAATTCTAACCTGTTTGAGTGCTAGTGATTTTTGAATAAGAAATAGGCATGTTTTTTTATACAAAACAGTGAGCAGGAGAAGGCAAAAAAAGTAGAGAAGGGTTTATGATCAAGTATTTCTTTGTGGACAAGTTTCCATTTAATGGTAAGCCTATAATTTTCATTTATTAGCAAATATAAATAAAAATATGATTTTTAAGTCAATTACCTAAACATGATTTTCATATTAAAAATCCAATCACTAACAAATTCACATCATTTATATTTTTCATAGAAATCTATTAAACAAAGATTTTGTATCTCACCTTTCCCATGGTTTGAGATGCATCAAGTTATGATCTTTGAGAGAAGTAAAATGTTTAAACTAAAAGATATGATTTTATTTTTAAAATTTAAAAGGTAGAGAAGATGGGAAAAGATATTAAGAAGTGTGAAGATAAAATGGAAAGAAAATAAGAAATGGAAGTGAATATATATTATGGAGTATTTGATGGGGAATGTATGTGTATAAAAACAAGGAAAGAGAAGACTAAAGATCCAAAATGCCCTTACACCATTTTTTTCAACTCCTCCATCAAATCTCATGCCACCAAAATGTCAAGCATAAGAAAACATGTTGGATAATATAGTTATACATGTACTTTTATTAACTTTCATACTTAAGGAATCATGAAATGTAAATTCAACTTCAAATCCATCCTTTCATTATTTGAATTTAAATATATTTAATTCTTATTATTTTAATCATCTTTTTTTCTTATTAATAAAAAGATGTTTTCCTAACTTTAAAATCATTTAAAATGTTGTTTTATAGAATATGCAAGTGTATTACGACTTTCTAGAACTTGTCGTTCGATAAAAAGCTGAAAATCCAAAATGAGGGTTTTGGTCACATTTTCTGCTTTTCATTGAATTACCTATTTATATAAACATAATTCAAAAATGAATCTTCCGGTATTAATTAAATGAGAGTTATTTAATTATTAAAACCATTAAATGAATATTTAAAATAAATTAAATATTCATAAACCAAAACGATAATATTTCGGGTCTTATAATTCTTTTAGATTAAAATGAGATTAGGACAAAGACTATGTGTTAGGAGTTGTATGTGATATAACCGATAATGTGTTACCCATCGCATGTGGACCTATGATTTTTTGATATTCCCCGAGGTCAAATCTCAAGGCAAGCAAGTCCTAACATCCATTAGCGAAGTCAAAAGAGTTCTATGTTTCTTCTTAGGGTTTTAAGAAAGATAATAGTCTAGTGGAAGCCTTATTAGAAAATGAAATGGTAACATTTAACCTTTCTAATACTATAAGAACATATGTTTCATAAAGTTAAAACAATATACATCGATAAATTTGTGCAACTAATAAAATTGATAAAATGTTTATCAGTTAAGATGTACAAATGAGCTAAATTAAAGATCAACAAAGAAATATAAGATATACTTACCTTCAAATCCTTTAGCATGTTGTCGCTTCAAGACTTACGCAAGAGCCAATTTGTTTAACCGTTAAAACATTCATGTCCTAGTCACTTAATTATTTATTTGTACAAGACTTTGTATTGTCTTCTATGAGTTTTGAACTCTAAAATAATATAAGTTTATGCATGTCTGGTTCATATTCAATTACATATAAATATTTTATGATGAACGGTCGTCGTTCGTAATGTATGAAATTTCAATGGAATTGGTTCATTATTAATAAGCAAAAAAAACATAAAGTGACGTGGTACATTCAAAATGATTGATTATAATAAGGATTTCCTTTTTAATGGTTTAACCATTTAGAAAAAGAAACCAAATGGACAAGAGTGCAACTTAGGTGCAGTTGGGATGAAGAGAGTGAATAGTCAACTCTACTTCATGAAGCGATATCAAAAATGAGAATTGTATAAAATATTGGTAGATAATTAATATGGAATGAGAAATGTGAATTCTATTCTAATTTTGTGTTTCATATAGAAAATTATTTTCCATAAAAGTCATTTCTACGAGTTTAAGTTATTTGAGCAAAAAAGTCCCGACTATAAACTAGTTACAGTAAAAGGAATAAATAGCACATAATAAGTAGTTGAATGGAGCTTCGTATTTCATACGCTATTATAGTAATGACATAAATAGTGAGGGCAGCCATATTAGTGGATGCATCAAGATACGAAAAATTGTTTTCTTAAGTATACCAAATATTACTTTCGGTATTAACTAAAGGTGAATTAGTTTTATTTTGTTATGAATGTTTTGAATATTCATTATGAAATAAATCTACTAGAATAACGGTATTTGTTGCATTACCTAGATAACACAATAATATTTATAATTTGTTACAACAAATTTAGAATTAAGGACAAAGCCCCCATTTAGTGGGAACGACATAAAAGTTGATGAACTCTTCAGATTGATACATAAAGATGTATGTAGTCAAAAAGTCTGATAATAATGAAAACAGTTCCACATACTTTGATTAGTTCGTAGATGAATTTATTTAAAATGAAATATGTATTTGATACACAACTAGTGTATTTATGATAAGTTAAAACGTATCATGCAAAGGAAATAAGAAAATTCAATTTGATCGAATATGTGAGTAAATAGGAAAATGGTTCCAAATGTACCTAAAAATAAATAAAGATTCAATCTCAAAACTCAGTTCTCTTTATAATACATAATGGTGTACAAGTGAGGAGTAATCAGACTTTGTCGAGCAAAGTACGACTGATAATGGTAAAGTTGATTTATCTTCTTTCTGTAAGGTTAAGTACTTAAAAGTAAGTACATAAATTTAAGTACAATTTCATTTAAAACAAAGTTTACAAAATCATACAAGATAGGAGTTGATGAAATGACATATACATATCCTAGGTCAAGGTGTTGATAGGTTGTGTGAGTCGTGTAACGACCCGTAAATTTCAACTGTTTTAATAACGTAATTAGTTGAAATTTTGTGAAATTTTAAACGATAAAATTTTGAAATAAAAATTTAATATTTGGAATACGTCTAGTTAAACATAGAGACCGGTAAATTTTCGTCCGAAAATATGAAAGTTTATTTCGCGCGTAAATTCACTTCAATTTAATCAGTTAAAAAAAGCAATGAAAATAAAATATTTTCGGAACCTAAATATTTTACATAGAAAAATTCTAAACCATCTTCTGAGCAAGATGTCAGTTTGTCGTTTTTCCAAATTCGGACATCTTTAGCTCCGTCGATCTTATTTTTCAGCGTTTTTCTTGCATTTTCCGCTATTAGAAAATTCGAATTTTTATAATTCGATCGTACCACTAATATTTATACACCGTTTTGATCGTCTCGTCGTGCTGATCTCTGCGATATATTCATTTCTGTATTTTGAAGTCCGATATGCGACGGAAACGATAAAACAACTCGTCGTAGCGGTACCACTTTTGGTGTCCATTCGGATTTCAAACGGACTGCCTTTATTTCCATCAGTTTTGAAATATGAAATTTTTATACGTTTGTAATTATTACTTTAAAACAGTTCACTTTTATTTTTCCTATCCATTCAAAATTTCCAAACGGTCATCTGTCTTTAATAATTTGCCTTGAATTCCCATGCTACTTTTCCTATTCTCTGTGTTACATTTATTAGAGTTTGGTTCCTTCATCTTTCGGAGATAAATTAATTACGGTTGATTCGTTTTCAAATTGATTAAGAAAAATAAAACTTTTGTCTTCTCTGTGAAACTTGCCTGTAGCCTTTCTTCTTCCCACAAAGACGTCTCCTTCATTTCCTAACCCTCCTACATGCTTTCCACCCTCCACGCCTTCCTCCATCTCCCTGTTGAGACCCGCCACTCCTCCCTTCCAACCAAACGCCACATCACCACAGCCTATTTTTCGACTTTAGCCCTGTAGCTCACAAATTGCCTTGTCTCTCCTTCATTGTGGCCGAACTGCTCGTCCCTGACATCCCCTCTCTTGCTCTGCCTGTGGAGCTGCCATCACATTCCCCGACAACCCTACGTCCCTGATAGTGCCACCTGCCACCTGTAGCCGTGCCTTATTTTTTCCGAGCCACCATTTGCAACCCACTCCACCATTTTTAACATCCGCCTCCTCCTCTAAAAAAAAAAGAAAAAAATGTAAACTGCATGTATTTGAGAACTGTCCCAGCCTCCCCTTGCCGAGATCCCGGTCTCCGCCTTGAAGCTGCACCTCGAACTCAGCAACCCGACCTCACTCATCTTTCCTTCACCGCCCACCGCCGAGAAGCCACACCTGGTCGCCATCAGCCATCGTCCGGCCCCTACCGCTTCCCCTCAGCCGCACATGCTCCGACCAATCTTGTCGTTCCTTTTTCTTGCTTTCGCCAGCAAACATCGTCAGCCACCTCTTCGCCGAGCACTCCGCTCATGTAACAGCTCCGACCTCGTCTCCGCCCTGACAGCGACGCCGCCTCCTCCAACCTCGAGTGCCACGCCCAAACTCAAGCCTCACCGATGTTTTTCCTTTCCACCGTGCCTCTTTTCACATGCTTGCGGCATCTCTTGTTTCCCTCTTCTCTGCCGTTTCTCTGTTCATACAAGGTAAGCTATTAAATGAATTCGTAGGTTTTCAAAATTTTCAATTACTGTTAGGTTATATATATATATATATGTAAAGTTATATATTAGATCTATAAAATAGTATATATATATGTAAGAACATTCCATGGTTTAAGTTTACATCAGAGGATAAAATTTTTGAAGTATATATTAGTCTGTTAACGTCATTCAGGTATATACATCTGTGTGAATAATTTATATAAAGTTGCTTACAGGTATATATTATGTCATTTGATAAATTATATTCTGTTACAGTTTTAGTAAACATATTAGTTTATATTTATACTTATAAAATTTATATAAGTATCATTTTACGTTGTATACGTCAGTTTGCAGTATAACATGGTAGTATATACGTTAGTTATATATTATACAAGTGTATTATATTATAAATTAGAGTCTGTTATAAGATACGATTTTATACTAATCTGTTTTAAAGGTTTTTTGTATATAAGTGTTATATATATTGTATAGGGACGTTATGTATATAGTGAGTCGTGTGTCACAGTATATAAAGTATAAATTATAGTGTTTATATATATTGCTATATATTAATATGCATATAGGATATCGGTTTTGGGAAATGGTTGCATATACTATATATACATAGGTTAAATATATATTAGGTTGGCATATCTTTTGTTCAATGTCTGGGTTATATGTATATTCTGTTTTTTAAAAAATGTAAGTATTTGGCATTTACATTTATTTATTTCAAAATATAATGTATATATATGTTCGATTTTTCTATGTGTGTTTAATTTAAACAATGGATTTTGAAATACATATCATATTTGATTTAATATGTGGTTAAATTGGAATATGATTTATATATGTAGTTATATATATATAGTTGTATATATGAGTTCACTCATACCAATTATATTCGTCGATCCTGTTTTGATTTGATTTCGTCAATTCCTTGTTCTCAGCTTTACTCGCCAAATTAGTTCCAATCTAGCTTGTTTTGGAATTCGTGCCTGGATTTCGTAACTCGATTTCGCTGTCTATCCTCTAGCCTCGAAAGGTGAGAAATCACTCACGATTAACGTTCTTTTATTTATTAAATTTGATTTCAATTGAAACGACAATTGAAATATGCAACTGTTAATTATTTACACTGTTATATATGCTATTACCTGTATCAGTTCACCCATGACATCTAACACCATTATCTATTAAGTATTTACGCGATGATAATACGGTTTGGTTGATAATTGATTGATTGATTGTTGTTATATTGGATGTTAAATTATAATGTATAAAGTGATAAATATTATGCAATTGAATTTGACGTAGAATAGTTAAAAATTTGAATCGACATATGTGTTGAATTTGGTTAGTTAAATTTGTTTAATCTGACCCCTTAAATGTTTAATCATTTGACACGTAGAAAATAGTGTTAACTACACCTTGAACCATCAATTGTATGTTGTTTAAACTGATGATGTATGAAATTGTAAATAGATGACAAGTGAAGAACCGTATAAATATTAGTGAAATAATCTTTAATCTACATGAAATGATAGTGTAGATTCTAGAAATAATTTTATTAATTTACACAAATAACAATGTGAATTAATACGATTATTTCGGGATTATTTAAATTGATTATTGGATTGATATTGGTTGTTGTTATTGCTTGTTTATTTACTTTGACACCATCCCAGTTATCACACTGCAAGTTCCCTTTGCTATGCTATGATTTTGAATTGAGTTGGAATCGGGTTGAAATGATAAATACCCAAAATTGAACTTTGACCTAGGATAGAAAATTAAATAAAACCCGATTGGTCAATGATTTGTTTTAAAAATAAAATAAAGATTTTATTTGAATAAATGATAAGGTTTTGAAATGAATTTGGAATTTGGATTTTATGAAAGGAAATGTTAATATGTAATAATCCAAAACAAAATATTAACATAGTAGTTAATGAAGGAATGTTGTTTAAAATTTAATTATTTAGTTTGAAATTATTTAATAATTAAGTTTTCGAAATTATTTAATAATTGAATAAGATTGAATTATTTAATAATCAAATAAGAATTGAATTCTTTGTTAAGAGAAATTGAACTTTTGAATAAGTGAATCTTTACTTCGTAAATAATTGAAATTGAGTTTCTTTATGAATTAAGTTTTTGAAAATTATTTAAGTAATTAAATAAGTGAAATTGAATTTCTTTAACAAGAAATAAAAATGTGATTTATTGAAATTGATGTAAGACTTGAAATTTAAAGAATTTGATTTGATGAATTTAATTTAATTCAAATTGTAAGTTTTGAAATAAGGAAGTTGAATTTAAATAATGGATTTAATGAATTGGAAATTTAATAGAAATTGTTTTGAATGGTAAATTTACTTAATGAATATTGAATGAAATTGATAATGAATTTAAATTGATTTAAATGTTAAATTAAATTAATTTAAATGATTTGGAATGAAACTTATTTACGAACTTGAATCAATATTTGAATTGTTTTAAAAAGAAATTGAAATTTTTATTATAAGATTTGAAATGGTAATTTGGAAGTTTTGAAATGTAAAGTATGGAAATTGGTTTTGAAAGACAAATGAAATGTTGATTTACGAATTCTATTTGAAATTGAATTTGATTTGGTTTTGAAATATATTAAACGACCAATCGGTGTAATAATTACGAAAGTTATTAAAGAGACCGGGATCGGTTATGGACATACTCTCTGTCTAAACCGAAAACCACTTTAATAACTATACGCGGAGTGGTGATCCAAAATGAAGTGGTTGGAATGATGTACGTGATGACTGAAGAAAGAGAACGATAATGGATAGCCTTGACACTTGTGTCCAATTGGAAATGACTAAAACAGGAGCTGTGCCGGGCCAATGGAGGTCAGCTACCTCAAGCGAACACACTTCTTCGAACTACTCATTACTTGTTGTCGATTGGTGCACCCTTGATTTTGGGAGTGTTGTTTCGCGGTGTTGCGATCGCTGTGGCGATGCGTTCTCACCAGTCCGGATCAGGCAAACGGTAGTTTCACTACCTTGGGTATTGCCTCATGTGCCTTGTCATACTTGTATTCCTTTATACGCGACCACTACGATTTTGGTTTGTACCTTTAGTATATGGATTGCCCTCTGGTGACTTCCGGTTTTGGGGAAACTACGGTCTTGTATATGCTCTTGGGAAATAAAAATGTGTTAAGGGGAATAATGGTAACGCCTTAACACTATTTTGATATCTTATATTACTGATAGACATTATCTACTTATCGTACACTACTACATAGTAGATAGTTTAACGGATCCTTAAAAGATGGTTATTCCAAACATCCTTTAAGTTACTTGTATTTCAGTTGCTATTTCACTTGAGTTGGATTTATTGATATAAGAATGTTAATCCTGACTCGAGTGTTTCGTGTTTTGCTTTATGCTCGGGTCAGACTGAGTGTACCAGTATTCGAGACTCACCTTTGAAGTTGGAGCTTTGCTTGAAGATCCAGCCATCTATTCTGCTTTCAGTATTCGATGATTCCAGTGATGTATTCTGATTTGTATCTGATGTATCGTGTTAATCTTCCGTTGTATCTGGTTTAACTCTGATGTATCGTATTACTCTTCTGTTGTAAACTCTGATGTATCTTATATATTCATATAGTAGCTTCATGAACTACTATCTCTTTTATTTCCGCTGCACTTATTACTCTGTGTCTGTGATCTGTGATTATTTATTTACTGTATATGTTCAGTTTTGCCAAATTTAAATTAACAACGCGGTATTTTGAGCAATTCAATTCCGGCATGAGTGTCTACCTATATACTTATAATGGATGCGAATGGTCCAGAATGATGGGTCGTTACAGTTGGTATCAGAGCTTTGGTAGCTCTAGGCAAAACTTAGTATATAGGGTAAATGTATTTACAGAATCACTCTCATTCGAGTTTCAATCTCTTCCTTTTGACTCGATTCCTTTGAATTTTGGAACGTCCCCTACGGTTCCAAATTTCATTTGTGTCCTTCACTATTCGTCTTCTTTCAATTCTGGAGCACCCCATAACTCCATTTTGAATGATATCTATAATAGATCGGTGGTCTCGCCAATCCTCGAATGATTCGTAAAGGAGCAAAACTCTTTTATAATAGGCATCGATTTATCGGAGATTTCTGTATCCTCGGTTTACGATGCTATCTATTCCCTGCTATACCTGAATTCTATTTCTTGAGTCGAATGTCGATTTACCTCGAAATTCTACTCCAATCTTATTTTTGAAGTCACGGTCGACCCGGTTAAGGTTGCCCGCGATTTATATAAACTTATCCATCGCCTTATTTTGTTATTTAATTATCTCGTCTTTGTTCAAACCTATCTTCGAATCGAAATTCTCTTTGATTTGAGTCTATCAAAAAAATTTGAATCCCTATCCTTGCTTTGAAATCCATTATTGTATCGTTAAGGGAGGAACTGTATTGTAAATTAATTTTTAAAATGTTTTTATATACTGTGTTGTTTGAGTTGTTGATGTTGATTTGGGTTTCCGATCGATTTGTCTGATCAACGCTATCGATAGGATTTCCAAAACACTTGAACAGAGCAACTGACACAAAAGTATTTTCAAAATTTGGTAAATAAAATAGTTTTGTATGATTATATTATATATAAGTATAAATTTTTCTGAAATTGAATTGTTAACTGAATTGGTTGTCAGAGAGGTAATATTGATTTTCACTCTTTGTTTTGTAAATCATTGATTATTCCAACATAAAAATAAATGAAATTATAAAAGTTGATTTATAGATTTATTTAGAAATTTAAATGAAATTAAAGTAAGAATTTGAGAATTTAAATCCCTAAAATTTCAAGCTTTGGTTTTTAAATTTTTAAAATGTATATTATTGAACGTATTTTCAAATAGAAACCGTTTTCAAAGAATTTTAAAATGTTGAAATCAATGCTCTTCTCTTTGTCGCTGAAAAATAATTTCGGTGATGGCGGCCGCATCATCGACATTCATTTTCGAGTTTTGAAGTGGAGAAACCATTATGTAGCTTTGCTACGGTTTTGTTTTGAGAAAAAAATATTTAGACTTAAATTTCTTTAGTATAATTTGATTTATATATATATATATGTATCTTATTTTAAAATTTAATTTGATTTGATATAAATATATTATATATATCTCTAAATTGTTTAAAGTTAATCGGAAATCTAATTCTTAAATTTTTTTAAAAGATGATTTTAATTATAAATAAAACCAAAATTTGGAATAAATATTTAAACTTGAATAATTGAATTGGGAAAATTTATTTGTATATTGTTCAACTGCATTCTAATACAACTTACCTAAATCATTCAGAAGTTGAATATGTAATTGGATAATATATAAGATAAATTGAATTTATAAATAAAATTTGAGTGTTTGTAATAAATGTTATACACTAAATTTTGATTATAAAGATGTTAATAGAGCTAGATAGGATAATAAGTAAACTCAGCTAATGATGAAATAAATTTGTTTGGAAAGAATAAATAAATTTGTTTTGAAAGAATTAATAAATTCATTTTGAAAGAATTAATAAATTGAAATTTGATCAACTTATGAAAATACCTTTAATTTAAAAGCAATTAGTAAATGTAAATTAATTTAAATTGAAACTTTTATGTTTTAAATTAATTTATGTGGGTTAAATATACGTGAGTAGATATATTAAGTAGAATAAATTTAACAGTAATTTGGAATAAAGAAGAATTTAAAATTGTTGAAGAAAATATGATTATAATAAAAGACTATTCAAATTTATGGTTTTAGAAATTGTAAATTGAAGAAATGGGATAATAAGATAATGAATTTAGAAATAGTTGAGATTGATTTTAGTGAAATCAAATGGATTAAATCAATTATTGAATATCAATTAATTTAAATTTGAATCTATATGGTTTAAATTAATTATTATTTTGTATTTCAAATCTGTTTTTCTTTCTAGTTGTTTCTATTCTTCTACCTCGTTCCTTTTCGGGGACGAAATGTTTTGAGTGGGGGAGAGTGTAACGACCCGTAAATTTCAACTGTTTTAATAACGTAATTAGTTGAAATTTTGTGAAATTTTAAACGATAAAATTTTGAAATAAAAATTTAATATTTGGAATACGTCAAGTTAAATATAGCGACCGGTAAATTTTCGTCCGAAAATATGAAAGTTTATTTCGCGCGTAAATTCACTTCAATTTAATCAGTTAAAAAAAGCAATGAAAATAAAATGTTTTCGGAACCTAAATATTTTACA
The DNA here is from genome assembly GCA_030737815.1 of Allium fistulosum. Classification (NCBI taxonomy): domain Eukaryota; kingdom Viridiplantae; phylum Streptophyta; class Magnoliopsida; order Asparagales; family Amaryllidaceae; genus Allium; species Allium fistulosum. Next base: position 1,461,636,104 of record CM060903.1, read on the forward strand.
TAGAAAAATTCTAAACCATCTTCTGAGCAAGATGTCAGTTTGTCGTTTTTCCAAATTCGGACATCTTTAGCTCCGTCGATCTTATTTTTCAGCGTTTTTCTTGCATTTTCCACTATTAGAAAATTCGAAATTTTATAATTCGATCGTACCACTAATATTTATACACCGTTTTGGTCGTCTCGTTGTGCTGATCTCTGCGGTATATTCATTTCTGTATTTTAAAGTCCGATATGCGACGGAAACGATAAAACAACTCGTCGTAGCGGTACCACTTTTGGTGTCCATTCGGATTTCAAACGGACTGCCTTTATTTCCATCAGTTTTGAAATATAAAATTTTTATACGTTTGTAATTATTACTTTAAAACAGTTCACTTTTATTTTTCCTATCCATTCAAAATTTCCAAACGGTCATCTGTCTTTAATAATTTGCCTTGAATTCCCATGCTACTTTTCCTATTCTCTGTGTTCCATTTATTAGAGTTTGGTTCCTTCATCTTTCGGAGATAAATTAATTACGGTTGATCCGTTTTCAAATTGATTACGAAAAATAAAACTTTTGTCTTCTCTGTGAAACTTGCCTGTAGCCTTTCTTCTTCCCACAAAGACGTCTCCTTCATTTCCTAACCCTCCTACATGCTTTCCACCCTCCACGCCTTCCTCCATCTCCCTGTTGAGACCCGCCACTCCTCCCTTCCAACCAAACGCCACATCACCACAGCCTATTTTTTGACTTTAGCCCTGTAGCTCACAAATTGCCTTGTCTCTCCTTCATTGTGGCCGAACTGCTCGTCCCTGAAATCCCCTCTCTTGCTCTGCCTGTGGAGCTGCCATCACCTTCCCCGACAACCCTATGTCCCTGATAGTGCCACCTACCACCTGTAGCCGTGCCTTATTTTTTCCGAGCCACCATTTGCAACCCACTCCTCCATTTTTAACATCCGCCTCCTCCTCTAAAAAAAATGTAAACTGCATGTATTTGAGAACTGTCCCAGCCTCCCCTTGCCGAGATCCCGATCTCCGCCTTGAAGCTGCACCTCGAACTCAGCAACCCGACCTCACTCATCTTTCCTTCACCGTCCACTGCCGAGAAGCCACACCTGGTCGCCATCAGCCATCGCCCGGCCCCTACCACTTCCCCTCAGCCGCACATGCTCCGACCAATCTTGTCGTTCCTGTTTCTTGCTTTCGCCAGCAAACATTGTCAGCCACCTCTTCGTCGAGCACTCCGCTCATGTAACAGCTCCGACCTCGTCTCCGCCCTGACAGCGACGCCGCCTCCTCCAACCTCGAGTGCCACGCCCAAACTCAAGCCTCACCGATGTTTTTCCTTTCCACCGTGCCTCTTTTCCCATGCTCGCGGCATCTCTTGTTTCCCTCTTCTCTGCCGTTTCTCTGTTCATACAAGGTAAGCTATTAAATGAATTCGTAGATTTTCAAATTTTTCAATTACTGTTAGGTTATATATATATATATATGTAAAGTTATATATTAGATCTATAAAATAGTATATATATGTAAGAACATTCCATGGTTTAAGTTTACATCAGAGGATAAAAATTTTGAAGTATATATTAGTCTGTTAACGTCATTCAGGTATATACATCTGTGTGAATAATTTATATAAAGTTGCTTACAGGTATATATTATGTCATTTGATAAATTATATTCTGTTACAGTTTTGGTAAACATATTAGTTTATATTTATACTTATAAAATTTATATAAGTATCATTTTACGTTGTATACGTCAGTTTGCAGTATAACATGGTAGTATATACGTTAGTTATATATTATACAAGTGTATTATATTATAAATTGGAGTCTGTTATAAGATACGATTTTATACTAATCTGTTTTAAAGGTTTTTGTATATAAGTGTTATATATATTGTATAGGGACGTTATATATATAGTGAGTCGTGTGTCACAGTATATAAAGTATAAATTACAGTGTTTATATATATTGCTATATATTAATATGCATATAGGATATCGGTTTTGGGAAATGGTTGCATATACTATATATACATAGGTTAAATATATATTAGGTTGGCATATCTTTTGTTCAATGTCTGGGTTATATGTATATTATGTTTTTTTAAAAATGTAAGTATTTGGCATTTACATTTATTTATTTCAAAATATAATGTATATATATGTTCGATTTTTCTATGTGTGTTTAATTTAAACAATGGATTTTGAAATACATATCATATTTGATTTAATATGTGGTTAAATTGGAATATGATTTATATATGTAGTTATATATATATAGTTGTATATATGAGTTCACTCATACCAATTATATTCGTCGATCCTGTTCTGATTTGATTTCGTCAATTCCTTGTTCTCAGCTTTACTCGCCAAATTAGTTCCAATCTAGCTTGTTTTGGAATTCGTGCCTGGATTTCGTAACTCGATTTCGCTGTCTATCCTCTAGCCTCGAAAGGTGAGAAATCACTCACGATTAACGTTCTTTTATTTATTAAATTTGATTTCAATTGAAACGACAATTGAAATATGCAACTGTTAATTATTTACACTGTTATATATGCTATTACCTGTATCAGTTCACCCATGACATCTAACACCATTATCTGTTAAGTATTTACGCGATGATAATACAGTTTGGTTGATAATTGATTGATTGATTGTTGTTATATTGGATGTTAAATTGTAATGTATAAAGTGATAAATATTATGCAATTGAATTTGACGTAGAATAGTTAAAAATTTGAATCGACATATGTGTTGAATTTGGTTAGTTAAATTTGTTTAATCTGACCCCTTGAATGTTTAATCATTTGACACGTAGAAAATAGTGTTAACTACACCTTGAACCATCAATTGTACGTTGTTTAAACTGATTATGTATGAAATTGTAAATAGATGACAAGTGAAGAACCGTATAAATATTAGTGAAATAATCTTTAATCTACATGAAATGATAGTGTAGATTTTAGAAATAATTTTATTAATTTACACAAATAACAATGTGAATTAATACGATTATTTCGGGATTATTTAAATTGATTATTGGATTGATATTGGTTGTTGTTATTGCTTGTTTATTTACTTTGACACCATCCCAGTTATCACACTGCAAGTTCCCTTTTCTATGCTATGATTTTGAATTGAGTTGGAATCGGGTTCAAATGATAAATACCCAAAATTTAACTTTGACCTAGGATAGAAAATTAAATTAAACCCGATTGGTCAATGATTTGTTTTAAAAATAAAATAAAGATTTTATTTGAATAAATGATAAGGTTTTGAAATGAATTTGGAATTTGGATTTTATGAAAGGAAATGTTAATATGTAATAATCCGAAACAAAATATTAACATAGTAGTTAATGAAGGAATGTTGTTTAAAATTTAATTATTTAGTTTGAAATTATTTAATAATTAAGTTTTTGAAATTATTTAATAATTGAATAAGATTGAATTATTTAATAATCAAATAAGAATTGAATTCTTTGTTAAGAGAAATTGAACTTTTGAATAAGTGAATCTTTACTTCGTAAATAATTAAAATTGAGTTTCTTTATGAATTATGTTTTGGAAAATTATTTAAGTAATTAAATAAGTGAAATTGAATTTCTTTAACGAGAAATAAAAATGTGATTTATTGAAATTGATGTAAGACTTGAAATTTAAAGAATTTGATTTGATGAATTTAATTTAATTCAAATTGTAAGTTTTGAAATAAGGAAGTTGAATTTAAATAATGGATTTAATGAATTGGAAATTTAATAGAAATTGTTTTGAATGGTAAATTTACTTAATGAATATTGAATGAAATTGATAAATGAATTTAAATTGATTTAAATGTTAAATTAAATTAATTTAAATGATTTGGAATGAAACTTATTTACGAACTTGAATCAATATTTGAATTGTTTTAAAAAGAAATTGAAATTTTATTATAAGATTTGAAATGGTAATTTTGAAGTTTTGAAACGTAAAGTATGGAAATTGGTTTTGAAAGACAAATGAAATGTTGATTTACGAATTCTATTTGAAATTGAATTTGATTTGGTTTTGAAATATATTAAACGACCAATCGGTGTAATAATTGCGAAAGTTATTAAAGAGATCGGGATCGGTTATGGACATACTCTCTGTCTAAACTGAAAACCACTTTAATAACTATACGCGGAGTGGTGATCCAAAATGAAGTGGTTGGAATGATGTACGTGATGACTGAAGAAAGAGAATGATAATGGATAGCCTTGACACTTGTGTCCAATTGGAAATGACTAAAACAGGAGCCGTGCCGGGCCAATGGAGGTCAGCTACCTCAAGCGAACACACTTCTTCGAACTACTCATTACTTGTTGTCGATTGGTGCACCCTTGATTTTGGGAGTGTTGTTTCGCGGTGTTGCGATCGCTGCGGCGATGCGTTCTCACCAGTCCGGATTAGGCAAACGGTAGTTTCACTACCTTGGGTATTGCCTCATGTGCCTTGTCATACTTGTATTCCTTTATACGCGACCACTACGATTTTGGTTTGTACCTTTAGTATATGGATTGCCCTCTGGTGACTTCCGGTTTTGGGGAAACTACGGTCTTGTATATGCTCTTGGGAAATAAAAATGTGTTAAGGGGAATAATGGTAACGCCTTAACACTATTTTGATATCTTATATTACTGATAGACATTATCTACTTATCGTACACTACTACATAGTAGATAGTTTAACGGATCCTTAAAGGATGGTTATTCCAAACATCCTTTAAGTTACTTGTATTTCAATTGCTATTTCACTTGAGTTGAATTTATTGATATAAGAATGTTAATCCTGACTCGAGTGTTTTGCTTTACGCTCGGGTCAGACTGAGTGTACCAGTATTCGAGACTCACCTTTGAAGTTGGAGCTTTGCTTGAAGATCCAGCCATCTATTCTGCTTTCAGTATTCGATGATTCCAGTGATGTATTCTGATTTGTATCTGATGTATCGTGTTACTCTTCCGTTGTATCTGGTTTAACTCTGATGTATCGTATTACTCTTCTGTTGTAAACTTTGATGTATCTTATATATTCATATAGTAGCTTCATGAACTACTATCTCTTTTATTTCCGCTGCACTTATTACTCTGTGTCTGTGATCTATGATTATTTATTTACTGTATATGTTCAGTTTTGCCAAATTTAAATTAACAACGCGGTATTTTGAGCAATTCAATTCCGGCATGAGTGTCTACCTATATAATTATAATGGATGCGAATGGTCCAGAATGACGGGTCATTACAAGTCGAGAGGTTGCACGTAATATTTAACCATGAGGGATCTTGTGTGAATCACTCCAAAGCAGCTTAAGACCGATCAATGTTGATTGTCCAATTATGTTATGAATATAAGTTCATAAACCTAAAAATTAATTAGTTTATATATAGGCAACTCATTATATGTTTATGAATATCTAATTCAATACACCGAGAAATAATTTTTGTTTCAAGAAACGCCAACTTCATAATGACGGAATTTCTTTTTAAAATTATTGGAAGTAAAATGGATTTGGATATGATCTAAAAATAAAACTGATAACGAAGGATGGAATGAAATTAACCAAACTAATAGACATGACACATTAGAATATCTAATGATAAATCTCGTGCACTAAAGAGACATTATAATTTTATTAATGTTGAGAGAATAACTTTCTCAGTCTTAATGTAGCGGACCAGGGATTTTCGACCCTCGAAAATCGACATCCATACATTCACTGTATAGCATGTCGAATATTTAAGTGCCGGAAATACCAATGCTAGGGGTAAAGAAGAAGAAAGATAGAAGAAGAAACAGAAACACCAATACAAAATCACACATTGCAGCACAATAAAATATAATATATAATAACAGATCTTTATACAAAGAAACTGTAACTGTAATATACATACAATCATCATAGTACAACATCAAACAATCAATCTAGACAGTTATAATAACTTGTCCTCACATGTACTGAATATACAGAATAACACACACAACAGAAATAACCAAGTATGTGTAATACGCCTGAAATCCTCCAGCTCGTCTCCTGAGCTCCATAGCATCCTAACATGGATCTGCAATACTCGATCTGACCCGAGCATTTTAATAAAATAACACTCGAGTCAGTTTGGGAAACCAGCGTGAGAAAACACACTCAATTTGAATTATTACTGTTATCAAAATCCTTTGGAAACAAAGGTATCTCGTAAGACCACGCCACACATAAATACGACGGTTTTTTACCATACGATAACCAAAACATTTTACATCAAAATCATCAGGTATTATAATAGTGTCTATAGAAAATAAACTATAAAATAGCTGAAATGCTTGCATTTCACCTTTCAGCATAGTTGGGCACAATCAAAACCGTACAGGCACGTATTGGAGAAAGGATTACATACAATGACTGGGCTACTGGGGTACCGCCCATCACAGTACACCTCTAGAAAAATGTATCGAGATTGTACCTAACGATCCCTACCAACACAGAACCGACCTACAACTTACTGGATAGTAACGAATATGTTATCACCTCGGATGTTCCCACCCTATCAAGCGCTCTCTTTTCCATGCACAACCATATCCATAATTATGATATAACAGAGGATATCTAGAAAGGTGATAACATACCCTACTTGGGTGCGACCCACTTAGCCCTGCCGCATCTCCCCTGTTTTAGTCATTTCACGGTTGATGAGGCTTGAGGTTATGTTTTACCTTTAGAATTTCATTCATACTTGGAATGCTAACACTGCCTTCCAGGCAACGATGCAATGATAGCATTCATCCATACAAGTTGTTCTGGGTTTGAACAAACCGAATCTCCTTCAATATCACCATCTCCATTATCTTCAAGATATCACAATTCGTAACGCACAAATCGGATCGAAGTGGTTTTCGGATAATTAAATCTGATCCCGGTCTCTTCGAAACGATTAACGAATTTGGCCAGATTTGATAGTCGATTATTTAACTATCAGATTTGATAGTCGATTCATTTTTCGAAGTCCCCATATTCCAACATTTTGGAAATTCCATTTTCTCCAAAAATCCCTTATAAGATTCCTCTTATGAAAATCATATCCGTTAAATAAACCCTGTTTACAAATCTCGAGAGGATTTATAAATAAATTTCAATCATTTTCAAACTCTATATATATGATAAGTATTTTTAAAGAATAATAATTTGTTTTTAAAACACGTTTAAGTAATTGTTTAAAATATCAAACACTTTAAATAAACATCGATAACACATTTCCAATTCATTTTTAAATAAAACTAATCGGTTTACACTGCTTATTATAAAAATTTGAATTTATTTCAATAAATATTAAATATTTGAATAATCCACTTTTCGAAATATTTTAATACTAAACAGTTTTAAACCAAAAATTTCAATAAATAAAATCTCTTTTAAAACAAAAGTTAAAATTCAACATAACCATTCCTATATTTATAAATCTCTCTCGATTTATCCCAAATTGATTTTCATTTCTAATTTCACAACTATTTCCAAATTCCAAAATTGAATATTCAAGTGCCAGAAATACCGATTGCTAGGGGTAAAGAAGAAGAAGAGATAGAAGAAGAAACAGAAAAAAAAATACAGAATCTCACAATCGCAAAGGAACAAAATATAATATATATATATAATAACAGATCTTTATAAAAAGAAACTGTAGCTGTAATATACATACAATCATCAGAGTACAACAGTCAACAATCAATCTGGACAGTTATAACAACTTATCCTCACATGTACTGAATATACAACATAACACAAACAACGGAAATAACCAAGTACGTGTAATATGCTTGAAATCCTCCAGCTCGTCTCCTAAGCTCCATAGCATCCTAACCTGGATCTGCAATACTCGGTCTGACCCAAGCATTTTAATAAAATAACACTCGAGTCAGTCTGGAAAACTAGCGTGAGAAAACACTCAATTTGAATTATTACTGTTATCAAAATCCTTTGAAAACAAATGTATCTCGTAAGACCACACCACACATAAATATGACAGGTTTTTACCTTACGATAACCAAAACATTTTATATCAAAATCATCTGATATTATAATAGTGTCTATAGAAAATAAACTATAAAATAGTTGAAATGCTTGCATCTCACATTTCAACATAGTTGGGCACAATCAAAACCGTACAGGCACGTACTAGAGAATGGATTCCATATAATGACTGGGCTACTGGGGTACCGCCCATCATAGTACACCTCTAGAAAAATGTACCGAGATCATACTTAACGATCCTTACCAACGCAGGACCGGCCTACCCCTTACTGGATAGTACCAAATATATTATCACCCTGGGTGTTCCCACCCTATCGAGCGCTCTCTTTTCCATGCACAACCATATCCATAATTATAATATAACCGAGGGTATCTAGAAAAGTGATAACATACCCTACTTGGGTGCGACCAACTTAGCCCTGCTACATCTCTCCTGTTTTAGTCATTTTCCGGTTGATGAGGCTTGAGGCTACGTTTTACCTTTAGAATTTCATTCATACTTGGAATGCTAACACTGCCTTCCAGACAGCGATGCAATGATAGCATTCATCCATACAAGTTGTTCTGGGTCTGAACAAACCGAATCTCCTTCAATATCACTATCTCCATTATCTTCGAGATATCACAATTCATAACGCACAAATTGGATCGAAGTGGTTTTCGGATAATTAAATCTGATCCTGGTCTCTTCGAAACGATTAACGAATTTGGCCAGATTTGATAGTCAGTTATTTAACTATCAAATTACACATAAGCAGTCACTAGGCCCATATTATAATCTTTCAACATTTATTTCAAATATCTTTACAAAGATACATATTCAAATCTCTTCCAGTTTTTCTCAATATTTGAAAACAATTTCAAATACTTATCCATAACAGGATATTTTTAAACCATTTCAACACTTAGAAATATTTTCGAATTCAATTTATAACACTTAGATAAATATTTCTATATAATTCATTTCACACTTAAATTTTTTCCAAAACCCTCTTTTCAATACTTAGCAGAATATTTATATGCAGATTCTCCAAAATCATTTTAATATCAAACTTAGGAAATATTTCATAACTTATCTTATAAATCTCCGGAAGTATTAATAAATTCCTTTTTACAATTTCCAAAACCGATCATACTCTTTTGTAAACCCAACCAATATTTATAACTTCTTTTATGAATTCAGATTCATTTTTCGAAGTCCCCATATTCTAGCATTTTGGAAATTCCATTTTCTCCCAAAATCCCTTAGAAGATTCCTCTTATTAAAATCATATCCGTTAAATAAACCCCGTTTACAAATCTCGAGAGGATTTATAAATAAATTTCAGTCATTTTCAAACTCTATATATATATGATAAGTATTTTTAAAGAATAATAATTTATTTTTAAAACACGTTTAAGTAATTGTTTAAAATGTCAAACACCTTAAATAAACATCGATAACTCATATCCAATTCATTTTTAAATAAAACTAATCAGTTTACATAGCTTATTATAAAAATTTGAATTTATTTCAATAAATATTAAATATTTGAATAATCTACTTTCCGAAATATTTCAATACTAAATGGTTTTAAAAAACAAAAAAATTTAATAAATAAAATCTCTTTTAAAACAAAATTTAAAATTCAACATAACCATTCCTATATTTATAAATCTCTCTCGATTTATCCCAAATTGATTTTCATTTCTAATTTCACAACTATTTCCAAATTCCAAAATTGAATCCCATATCCTTCCCTAAACCGATTTCCATATCTCACTTTAAATTCACACGGAGAATTTATATTTCCAAATTATCAAATGATAACCATTTCACTTTATTTATAACATCGTTTATAAATCTATAAACTCATTTCCGGTTGTTCTCTGTTAATAATAGATTTATATTCAACAATCTCATTTATAGATCAATTTCTATTTAAAATTCCATTTGGAAATCTATGTCTCAATAAATCCAATTATAATTCCAAATCTTTTCAAAACTCGATTTCAACTTCCATTTATAATTGACGACATAATATTAAAATCTGTTGTTCCAAATTCCTTATATAAATTAATTCCAAAAATATTTATTTGAACCACTTTACAAAATAGTTAAGTGAATTCCAAATCAAATCTCGTATTTACTTCAAACCCATTTCTTATTCAATATTCCAATTTCCATATAAATATTTTTATTTCCAAAAATACCTTTGAATTTCTTTTTAAAATTCAAAATATTATTTATGGTATTTAAAATACCAAAAATTTGGGCCAGTGCTACTATAGCATCCAATAAGTCAAATCACACAACAATCCATAACAGATTGTCCAATCACATTATATATACCTATATATGAAACAAATCAATATATTTTTGAGTAATTCAGTTGGAACCCACCAACCTATATTCCTACATCCATAGATGTTATATAACATAAAATACCAATCCCGCTTTGTGGTGGAATATCGTGGTAATATAGGGTCATTCGCTATTATGCAGAGCGCATAGTGTCTCATCTGCTCCAATCGGCGGGAATATACCCAACTACTAATATATATACTACTATAAATAATATAACATCCAACCGATAAATTATTATCAATTTATCTAATCAACCAATAAATAATTTTTAACATTTTAAATCAAAACCAGCAATCCAAATGAGTGAGATTTACTCACCTTTATTTTCTATTGTCGCCGAGGCGTTCCAATTTGAAACTAAAACCGGACGACGTCCGATTTTAGCCTAAATTTCCACAGTCTCCAAATCCATCCAAACCGGTTCCATTGTAAAGCACTCATCGTCACGAGTGCAACGCAAAAAGTTTCGTCCTAATCGGACCTCGTATGAGAGAGTTATGAATTTTATAAGTTAAACGATTTTAAAATAAAAATATGTAAACTAATTACAAGTTTTAATTAAATCACAAACATACCCTCTACTTCTTCTCCTTCCCCCAAGCGAACGTGTACAGAGACATTTATCACCATTTTCGCACCTTCGACCTCCCCTAGTTCCTCCTCCGCTCCACCGAATGAAATTCTGACTTCACCAATCTCTTCCTTTTCCAAATCTCCATCTACTCATATCCACGAACCCACACCCGCATGCTTCCCCTAAAACTCGATATCACCAGCCTGTATTCATCAATACATGATGTCGTAACACCCTCCAATCAACGAACGTGAGTCACCATAAAAAGGCCAACGATGCTCCTCACACCATGATCGCAAATTCACTCTCGGCTAAACCTCACTCCCCCTGAAACTCAAGTAAAATGGAACCCTAGTTCCACTGCTCAAAAATCGAATATTTGGAAATATGTCGCACTCTCTAACACTTGCACCGATCATAAAACTAACCCTTACAAGGACAAATATACAATCTTTCAAATTTCTTGATTTTTATTCTAATTGATTTCGATTTTTCCCTTTCTTCTTGATGTTGGAGAATGAGAATAAAAGGAGAACGGAGACAAACGACTGCGAAGATTATTTCTTGTTTGTTTACATCATATATAACCAACGGAAAGAACAAAATGATTTTTTAAATTTAGTTGCGCGTTTAAATAAAGGCTGGGAAGAAGAAGGCAACGTAGGGTGGTTGAGGGTAAATAATTTGGGCCGAGGTGAAAGAATGGAGGCTGCTCGAATCAAATATATATATATATATATTTATTTATTATTAAAATTCAAAATACCTCGTTTATATTAACTTAAAATCCCAAAATCCTATCGAGGCGTGCCTCCTGGCGTTCCTAATGTTATACCCCTATTCCGAATGAAATTGAACAAGTTCCGAGACCTAGTTCGATCGTATGCAGAAGATAGCTTTTTGAACCCAATTATAATATTAAATTACCGATATTAATTTCAACGCGTTTCTAACATGTACGACTAATCGATACTCCAATCGTTACGAAACTTGAAATCTGATAATAATTCACTATTGCGGATGCAATGGAACTGGTTTTTTCAAATTTCGAGACTGTGCCCCGGATCGCTATTTTAACGCGTCGATTAAATCGACGATTTCAAAAATTTGTGAAATCACTTGAAATTCCAGGTTTAAAAACATACTAACTCAATTAAAATTCCAATAGAATTTATATCCCCATTAGAAATCATTTAGATTCATATTCAACTCAAATTTCAATTATTCACCATTTCCGTATTACGATAATCGCCATATTTGAAATTTAAATTCATTCTATAATTTCAACCAAAATCTTCATATTCAAAATCAACTTATTTTAAAAATCCAATATTTAAAACCATTTAAATATTCAAAATCAGATGATGAAAAAACTGGATCGTTATATTCCTCCCCTCTTAAAAGAATTCCATCCCCGAAATTGCCAAGATAGGAAAATGCTCCTAACCCATTAACTTTTCAAAACTCACTTAGTTAAACACGACATTTCACTTTCCTAAATCTTTTAGTTTCAATCATACAATTAGTTTCCATTTCTAAACCGAAATCCATTATTTCAATTAGAATTCGAAATCAAATTTTTGTTAACAAAAATTTTCCAAAAATTTTCAAATTTTTTCTAACACCCTAAATTTCCGAATTTTTTTGGCAGAGTCTCCTTTGTAAGAAGAGCCTTTTGCAATATCACAAATATGATAAAAAGATATACATCGGCTCTCGTGGCCGGAAAACGCAATATATATCAATATTTTTATTTTTCGCGCGATAAATTCGTAAGCGTACCTTATTCTAGTGTTATTAAGCGATCTCGCTCAATTTATTTGCAATTTCGCAACCCAAATCTAGCCCAATAGCCTCCTTGTACCTGTACTTACTTAAATAAAACACATAAGTACCAAATATATGAAATTTAATAACTTTCATTCATTTAACTAGTTAATCACATAAATTTCATAACCAAACATGTTATAGCGTGAATTTATCAATAATCACAAGGTTCCAACATTCGATTATTCATTTCAATCGATTTACATACCATTTTATTCAATTCCAAGTGATTAACAAACAATTCATTTGTATTCATTTCATATTCTTATCCAATATAGTCATATCAATTCCCAATTGATTCTAAATTAATTTATTCACTTTCTATTGATTCACCAAATTTTGTTTACTTCCGTTTACGTCAAACGATAAATTTTTCCATAGAAATTCGGTGATATTCATTTAATAAAATAGCCACTTAAGCTTACAACTATTTTAAATTGATTCTAATTTGATTCATCAATTTCTATTGATACACATTCAATTCATTCACAAAATCTTGTTCACTTCATTTTATATCAACCTGTATTTCATTCCATACCAATTTGTTTACGCCTCACCTCATAAAATAAATATTAAGGTTTATTATAACCTTTTATACACCACTTGAATTTATTTCCACTTCAAAACTTAAGTTCATACTCAAATTTTATTTATAGTTCAAATTCCATATTCATTCACCATTCTTTATTTCAAATCCAATTCGATTTACCCGTTTCATTTCATTTTTATTTGAGTTCTAGTATAAACATTTTATACCATCACTTCTGATTTTCATCACTTCCGACTTAAGTCCAATATTTCAATGATTATCAAATAATATTTCAAAACTTATTTCTATCGTTACCAATAACAATTCAGTCCCACATCCATTCACTAATTCCTTGGTTAGTCTATTCTATTAATTCAATTCGAATTAAATCCAATTCCAATAATTGTCTCATTTATTCATGTTCAACTTCCTTTTCACTTCATTCCACTTTTCTTAACTTGATTTAAGTTTATTTCAAAAATCATCTCACTTAACTCGACTTGAGTTAACTTCATTTTATAATACAAATTCGGGTTTCCATTCCTTTACAAAAATATCAAACCATTTCTATTTCATTTTTTCTACCCACTTTTCCAATTTATAAGTTACACAACTTATTTCTCACATTTTCATCCATTCTATACTTGAGTTGATTCCATTCAAAATTTATAACTTAAAGTTAATATAGTCACTTTACAATTCCAACTCTATATCCAATTCAATTTGATATTGTTTCAAATTCAGTCCAATTTTATTTTAACTTAGCTTAAGTTAAATTCAAATCCATAAAATTTCCTTTTACAAATTTAATTTATTTAAATTGCATAAGTTAAATTTTAATTTCATATTGAAATTCACATTTCCTAAGTTTTAGTTCAAAAACTTATTCTCTTTTGGTTTCACTTCTCATCTAATTGGAAATTTCAAAATTCAATTACCCGGTTCTATTTCAAATCATTTTGAAATCCCATATATAAATATATATTCCTTTTTGTATATAAAATCTTACTTTTGGAATTCTTAAATAATAATTTTTTTATTTTTTTTACCAAAACAATTCTGAAGCCAAATAATCACAGTAGCAAATGGTCACTTAGAAACTTGAAAATGAATACCGATGATGTTGCGCAGTCATCACCGGGATTATTTTCCAACGACTGAAGTGAGTTCAGTGCTTTATCACTTCCAAAATCCATTGTTAAATCCAATTTAAAGCGTTTTCTATTCCAAAATAATATCACCATCATTTATTTCAAAACTCCTTGGAAACCATTTTCAAAAATCTCCAGGATTTAAATTTCCAAATCCTGGTTTGAATCCATTTTTAGTTTTTAATTATGTGCATAATTCCATACTTATACAAACTTAATTTTATTGGATAAACCATTTCCAATTTTTATAATTTGTTTAGATTATAATAACAACAACCAACACACCAATATACTATAATAATTTCAGAAAATTATTTCTTTCATTTCCAAATCTAGTTGGGTAAAGTTATTTTATTTACCCACTTTAAAAACAATATTGTGTCAGTTTGCCTAGTTTAAATATTTAGAAACTCCTATCGATATCGTGGCATTCCATTACTCGACCCGAATTCATATGCCAGTCAAAAGATAAATCAACACAATATAAAAAAATTTATATTCACTAACAAATACAGGCTCATATCTATTAATACACTCAAACTCATTCTAGGGTACTATTGACTCTATCTACAATGAGTAATCCCTACCAAAGCCAAGTTTCTCGCTTAACCTCGCTCTAATACCAAATATAGCAGACCGGGGATTTTCGACCCTCGAAAATCGACATCAATATGTTCACTGTATAACATGTCGAATATTCAAGTGCCGGAAATACCGATTGCTAGTGGTAAAGAAGAAGAAGAGATAGAAGAAGAAACAGAAAAAAAAATACAGAATCTCACAATCGCAGAGGAACAAAGTATAATATATATAATAACAGATCTTTATAAAAAGAAACTATAGCTGTAATATACATACAATCATCAGAGTACAATAGTCAACAATCAATCTGGACAGTTATAACAACTTATCCTCACATGTACTGAATATACAACATAACACAAACAACGGAAATAACCAAGTACGTGTAATATGCTTGAAATCCTCCAGCTCGTCTCCTAAGCTCCATAGCATCCTAACCTGGATCTGCAATACTCGGTCTGACCCAAGCATTTTAATAAAATAACACTCGAGTCAGTCTGGAAAACTAGCGTGAGAAAACACTCAATTTGAATTATTACTGTTATCAAAATCCTTTGAAAACAACGGTATCTCGTAAGACCACGCCATACATAAATATGACAGGTTTTTACCTTACGATAACCAAAACATTTTATATCAAAATCATCTGATATTATAATAGTGTCTATAGAAAATAAACTATAAAATAGTTGAAATGCTTGCATCTCACATTTCAACATAGTTGGGCACAATCAAAACCGTACAGGCACGTACTAGAGAATGGATTCCATATAATGACTGGGCTACTGGGGTACCGCCCATCATAGTACACCTCTAGAAAAATGTACCGAGATCATACTTAACGATCCTTACCAACGCAGGACCGGCCTACCCCTTGCTGGATAGTACCGAATATATTATCACCCTAGGTGTTCCCACCCTATCGAGCGCTCTCTTTTCCATGCACAACCATATCCATAATTATAATATAACCGAGGGTATCTAGAAATGTGATAACATACCCTACTTGGGTGCGACCAACTTAGCCCTGCTACATCTCCCCTGTTTTAGTCATTTTCCGGTTGATGAGGCTTGAGGCTACGTTTTACCTTTAGAATTTCATTCATACTTGGAATGCTAACACTGCCTTCCAGACAGCGATGCAATGATAGCATTCATCCATACAAGTTGTTCTGGGTCTGAATAAACCGAATCTCCTTCAATATCACTACCTTCATTATCTTCGAGATATCACAATTCGTAACGCACAAATTGGATCGAAGTGGTTTTCGGATAATTAAATCTGATCCTGGTCTCTTCGAAACGATTAACGAATATGGCCAGATTTGATGGTCGGTTATTTAACTATCAAATTACACATAAGCAGTCACTAGGCCCATATTATAATCTTTCAACATTTATTTCAAATATCTTTTCAAAGATACATATTCAAATCTCTTCCAGTTTTTCTCAATATTTGAAAACAATTTCAAATACTTATCCATAACAGGATATTTTTAAACCATTTCAACACTTAGAAATATTTTCGAATTCAATTTATAACACTTAGATAAATATTTCTATATAATTCATTTCACACTTAAATTTTTTCCAAAACCCTCTTTTCAATACTTAGGAGAATATTTATAGGCAGATTCTCCAAAATCATTTTAATATCAAACTTAGGAAATATTTCATAACTTATCTCATAAATCTTCGGAAGTATTAATAAATTCCTTTTTACAATTTCCAAAACCGATCATACTCTTTTGTAAACCCAACCAATATTTATAACTTCTTTTATGAATTCAGATTCATTTTTCGAAGTCCCCATATTCTAGCATTTTGGAAATTCCATTTTCTCCCAAAATCCCTTAGAAGATTCCTCTTATTAAAATCATATCCGTTAAATAAACCCCGTTTACAAATCTCGAGAGGATTTATAAATAAATTTCAGTCATTTTCAAACTCTATATATATATGATAAGTATTTTTAAAGAATAATAATTTATTTTTAAAACACGTTTAAGTAATTGTTTAAAATGTCAAACACCTTAAATAAACATCGATAACTCATATCCAATTCATTTTTAAATAAAACTAATCGGTTTACGTATCTTATTATAAAAATTTGAATTTATTTCAATAAATATTAAATATTTGAATAATCTACTTTCCGAAATATTTCAATACTAAATGGTTTTAAAAAACAAAAAAATTTAATAAATAAAATCTCTTTTAAAACAAAATTTAAAATTCAACATAACCATTCCTATATTTATAAATCTCTCTCGATTTATCCCAAATTGATTTTCATTTCTAATTTCACAACTATTTCCAAATTCCAAAATTGAATCCCATATCCTTCCCTAAACCGATTTCCGTATCTCACTCTAAATTCACACGGAGAATTTATATTTCTAAATTATCAAATGATAACCATTTCACTTTATTTATAACATCGTTTATAAATCTATAAACTCATTTCCGGTTGTTCTCTGTTAATAATAGATTTATATTCAATAATCTCATTTATAGATCAATTTCTATTTAAAATTCCATTTGGAAATCTATGTCTCAATAAATCCAATTATAATTCCAAATCTTTTCAAAACTCGATTTCAACTTCCATTTATAATTGACGACATAATATTAAAATCTGTTGTTCCAAATTCCTTATATAAATTAATTCCAAAAATATTTATTTGAACCACTTTACAAAATAGTTAAGTGAATTCCAAATCAAATCTCGTATTTACTTCAAACCCATTTCTTATTCAATATTCCAATTTCCATATAAATATTTTTATTTCCAAAAATACCTTTGAATTTCTTTTTAAAATTCAAAATATTATTTATGGTATTTAAAATACCAAAAATTTGGGCCAGTGCTACTATAGCATCCAATAAGTCAAATCACACAACAATCCATAACAGATTATTCAATCACATCATATATCACTATATATGAAACAAATCAATATATTATTGAGGAATCCAGTTGGATCCCTCCAACCTGTTTTCCTGCATCCACAGATGTTTTATAATATAAAATACGAATCTCGCTTCGAGGCGGAATATCGCGGTGATATAGGGTCATCCGCTATTATGCGGGGCTCATAGTGTCTCATCCGCTCCAATCGACGGGAATATACCCAACTAGTAATATATATACTACTATAAATAATATAACATCCAACCGATAAATTATTATCAATTCATCCAATCAACCAATAAATAATTTTTAACATTTTAATCAAAACCAGCAATCCAAATGAGTGAGATTTACTCACCTTTATTTTCTATTGTCGCCGAGGCGTTCCAATTTGAAACTAAAACCGGACGACGTCTGATTTTAGCCTAAATTTCCACAGTCTCCAAATCCATCCAAACCAGTTCCATTGCAAAGCACTCATCGTCACGAGTGCAACGCAAAGGTTTTGTCCTATTCGGACCTCGTATGAGAGAGTTATGAATTTTATAAGTTAAACGATTTTAAAATAAAAATATGTAAACTAATTACAAGGTTTAATTAAATTACAAATATACCCTCTACTTCTTCTCCTTTCCCCAAGCGAACATGTACATAGCCATTTCTCACCATTTTCGCACCTTCGACCTCCCCTAGTTCCTCCTCCGTTCCACCGAATGAAATTCTGAATTCACCAATCTCTTCCTTTTCCAAACCTCCATCTACTCGTATTGTAACGACCCAGAATTTTGGACCATTCGCATCCGCACATGTCGGACTTGAATAATTAAAAATACCGCGTTGTTAATTTAAATTGGCAAAACTGAGCATATACAGTAAATAAAATAATCACAGATCACAGACACAGAGTAATAAATGCAGCGGAAATAAAAGAGATAGTAGTTCACGAAGCTACTATATAAATATATAAGTTACATCAGAGTTAAACCAAATACAACGGAAGAGTAATACGATACATCAGATACAAATCAGAATACATCACTGGAATCATCGAATACTGAAAGCAGAATTGATGGCTGTATCTTCAAGCAAAGCTCCAACTCCAAAGGTGAGTCTCGAATACTGGTACACTCAGTCTGACCCGAGCGTAAAGCAAAACACAAAACACTCGAGTCAGGATTAACATTCTTATATCAATAAATCCAACTCAAGTGAAATAGCAATTGAAATACAAGTAACTCAAAGGATGTTTGGAATAACCATCCTTTAAGGATCCGTTAAACTATCTACTATGTAGTAGTGTACGATAAGTAGATAATGTCTATCAGTAATATAAAGATATCAAAATAGTGTTAAGGCGTTACCATTATCCCCCTTAACACATTTTTATAAGCGTCATAGTCTATACAGCACTGTAAACTCCACCGTAAACTAGTGGGCTATCAAGGAGTACTCCATAGGTATAACACAACACAATTTCGTAGTGGTCGCGAATATGGGAATACAAGTATGACAAGGCACATGAGGCAATACCCAAGGTAGTGATACTACCGTTTGCCTGATCCAGACTGGTGAGAACGCATCGCCGCAGCGACCGCAACACCGCGAAACAACACTCCCAAAATCAAGGGTGCACCAATCGACAACAAGTAATGAGTAGTTCGAAGAAGTGTGTTCACTTGAGGTAGCTGACCTCCATTGGCCCGGCACGGCTCCTGTTTTAGTCATTTCCAATTTGACACAAGTGTCAAGGCTATCCATTATCGTTCTCTTTCTTCAGTCATCACGTACATCATTCCAACCACTTCATTCTGGATCACACTCCGCGTATAGTTATTAAAGTGGTTTTCGGTTTAGATAGAGAGTATATCCATAACCGATTCCGGTCTCTTTAATAACCTTCGAAATTATTTCACCGATTGGTCTTTTATTTATTTCAAAACCAAATCAATTTCAATTCCAATCAGAGTTTATAAATCAACATTTCGTTTGTCTTTCTAAACCAATTTCCATAATTTACGTTTCAAAACTTCCAAATTACCATTTCAAAATCTTATAATACAATTTCAAATTTTATTTAAAACAATTCAAATATTGATTCAAGTTCGTATATAAGTTTCATTCCGAAATCATTTAAATTAATTTAATTTAACATTCAAATCAGTTTAACTTCATTTATCGATTTCATTCAATATTCCTTAAGTAAATTTATCATTCAAAACAATTTCTATTTAATTTCCAATTCATTAAATCAATTACTTAAGTTCAATGCCATTATATCAAAACTTACAAATTTAATTAAGTTAAATTCGTCAAATCAAATTCTTTAAATTACAAGTCTTACATTAATTTCAAAAATATCACATTTTATTTCTTGTTAAAGAAATCCAATCTCACTTATTTACTTACTTAAATAATTTTCCAAAACTTAATTTTATTCATTTAAGAGGTTCAAATTTACTTATTCAAAGTTCAATTTCTCTTATCAAAGAATTCAAATTTTTATTTAATTATCAAATAATTCAATCTTATTTAATTATTAAATAATTCAAAACTTAATTATTAAATAATTTCAAAGTTTAATAATTTCAAACTTAATTATAATTTCAAACTTAATTATTAAATCATTTCAAACTTAATTCAATTATTTCTCAAATTAAACAACATTCTTTCATCAATTACATTGTTAATATTTTGTTTCATATGATTAAATATTAACATTTTCCTTTCATAAAAATTCAAATTCCAACTTCATTTCAAAACCATATTATCTATTCAAATAAAATCTTTGTTTATTTTTAAATCAAATTATTGACCAATCGGATTTTATTTAATTCTCTATCCTAGGAAAAGTTCAATTTGGGTATTCATCATTTCAACCCGATTCCAATTCAATTCAAAATCAAAGCATAACAAAGGGAACTTGCAGTGTGATAGCTGGGATGGTGTCAAAGTAAATAAACAAGCAATAACATCAATCAATATCAATCCAAAATCAATTCAAATAATCCCAAAATAATCGTATTAATTCACATTGTTGTTTGTGCAAATTGATATAATTATTTCTAGAATCTACACTATCATTTCATGTAGATTAAAGATTATTACATTACGGTTCTTCACTTGTCATCTATTTACAATTTCATACATCATCAGTTTAAACAACATACAATTGATGGTTCAAGGTGTAGTTAACACTATTTTTCTACGTGTCAAATGATTAAACATTTAAGGGGTTAGATTTAACAAATTTAACTAACCAATTCTACACATATGTCAATTCAAATTTTTAACTATTCTTCGTCAAATTCAGTTGCATAATATTTATCACTTTATACATTAAAATTTACATCCAATATAAACAACAATCAATCAATCAATTATCAACCAAACTGTATTATCATCGCATAAATAATTAACAGATAATGGTGTCAGATGTCATAGGTGAACAGATACGGGTAATAGCATATATAACAGTGTAAATAACTAACAGCGGCATATTTCAATTGCCGTTTCAATTGAAATCAAATTTAATAAATAAAAGAACATTAATCGTGAGTGATTGCTCACCTTTCGAGGCCAGAGTTGCACAAGAAGATGACACAGATACGCACACTGAAACAGGCATAGAAATTGAGTTACGAATCCAAGCAAAGCAAATCGGCACAAATTCAACGATCAAAGATGATGGCAAAGAATTTACGAAATCGAATTAGAACTCGATTGACGACGGTAAATGGGTATAATTGTTCTAATCGATGAACCCTATATATATAAAGTCATATTTTTAACTTCGAAGTATATTAAGTCAAATATGATTACATTTCAAAATCCATTGTTCTAAATTAACACCCAAATATTAAAGTCAAACATATATCTAAAATGATAAATTTTAATTAAATCAAGACATTTACTTAACAGTTTAACATATTATACACATGAACAAGACTTCCATTCTGCAATGAATCTATAAACGCGTGTATATATAAACATACTTTATTATAAAACATACATTATTTATATACACGATCAACACATACCTATATACTGGTGCATGGGTAACGTGTACTATGTACACCTATTAAATGTTCTTATATTATACTCACATATCCGATATAAACAATGCATGTACCAACTGTAACGACATATATAATATCTAACTTAAAATATTTCAAATAGACTAAAATAACAAATTCGTATGTACATATTATACCAAGATCAATATCTCTATATTGTAAATCAGTTTGAAATGACATGTGTCCATGTACAGAACTATATATGTATAAATTTTCAATTATCAACAAAAGTGCACTGTATAATATACACAATACTTCTTTTAAAATATTCAGAAATCAAAATTTTGTAGTATACTCAAAATCAATATTAAACAATAATTATATAATGCATGCAGACTATATACTTACAGACCATCATATAATATAACTAATATTTTATAAAGCCAATATAAGTTTATATGGCCCAAACAGCTATATATATAGATGGTAAAATCATTATACGAAATCAATTTACATAAACTTACCATATTAAGTTATAGACCATTTAAATCCTTGTATAGTACTACACCACATACCTATACTACTGTATCAAATACATCACAGCAGCTTTTATATATATATAAACCGATTTCACATTATATATCTCCAATCGTTCTTTAGCTATTAAAACAAAATATTATATAAGTCAACTTTTCATATAGCTTTTTATATATAGACAGATCTTGCAATATATATTATAACTCAACCTACAGATGTAAATATGTAGAGATATATACCTTTTTATAAACTAACATAAAAACATATATATTAGTATATACTCATGCACTCATTCTCTATATATAAACATCAAACGATATATATACAAAACCAGTATATATATAATATACTCCTAACTAAATATATATACGAACAGTGTTAACAATATAAATAGACTTATATAAATTATTATATATTAATCTATATACACACACCTATACTTTCAACAGAGGAAGGAAACCGATCTAGACATGACTGGGAAGTGCTGAGATTTTAGCCAAGCATGGTGGAGGAACGACTGCCAAGGTGGAGTTGCTTGCTGCTGTGATCTCGGCCAGGCGAGGTGGTGATGCGGGAAAAGGTTGGTGGCTCGGGAAAGGCGTGGCGTAGGCATAGGAAGAGGAGAGGCTCGGTCAGGTGATGGGGCAGTGGTAGATTTCGGCAACAGGAGGAGTAGAGTGGGAAAACTGGTGAGGCGAGGCCGTGGTATTTGTGGGATGAAGGCGGGTCTGTTGGGTCTGGAGGTGGGAGGTGGAAGTTGTCAGGGTGGGACGTGGAGGCGGCTTCTCGGGTTGCTGGGTTGTTTGGTCGGGCGTTTCATTGGGTCGGTGGGAGGTGGCTCACGTGGCAGAGGGGAGGGCGATCTCAGGTGCGTGAAGAGGAGGGTGGCAGTGCTCGAGGAGGAAGCGGCGGTAGGTAATGGAAATGGCGGGTCTCGTGGGGAAAAGACTCGCGCGCGTGGTGGAGGAATCTCGAGCAAGAAGGAAGAAAGGAAGTGATGGATACGACATTGAGTGGAAAGAATAAAAACAAGGAAGGGAGCTACATGGATGATTACGTGAGTATGCTTTTACATAACTCCATTTTTTTTTAAAAACAGAAATTAACAGAGGATAGAGAAACATCAAGGAAAATGATCGAACCAGCGGAGAATGGAAGAGAACTAGAAAGCACATGGAATAGTGGAATAGCCAAAGGTCATACGCGAATTCCAAGAAATAATTAAAGCTGCTAACCATTGGTTTCTGAACGGTGGAAAGTGAATGGTCACAAGGAGATAAAAAGACAGACCGTTATGATTAACCATTTCACGGATTCCGATGTGTATCTGACTTCAAAATACAGAATTGAATATGCCGCAATGCTCAGCACGATGAGACGATCAAAACGGTATACGGATATCAGTGGTATGAGTGAATTATAAAAATTCGAATTTTTCAACTAGCGGAAAAATGCGAGAAAAACACTGAAAAATAAGATCGACGGAGCCAAAGATGTCCGAATTTGGAAAAACGACAAACTGACATCTTGCTCAGAAGATGATTTAGAATTTTTCAATGTAAAAATATTTAGGTTTCGGAAACATTTTATTTTCATCGCTTTTTAACTGATTAAATTGAAGTAAATTTACGCGCGAAATAAACTTTTATATTTTCGGACGAAAGTTTACCAGTTGCTATTTTTAACTAGACGTATTCCAAATATTAAATTTTTATTTCAAAATTTTATCGTTTAAAATTTCACAAAA
This sequence comes from Allium fistulosum, assembly GCA_030737815.1. NCBI lineage: Eukaryota > Viridiplantae > Streptophyta > Magnoliopsida > Asparagales > Amaryllidaceae > Allium > Allium fistulosum. The sequence goes on from CM060903.1 coordinate 1,461,660,357, forward strand.
TTTCAACTAATTACGTTATTAAAACAGTTGAAATTTACGGGTCGTTACACTCTCCCCCACTCAAAACTTTTCGTCCCCGAAAAGGAACGAGGTAGGAGAATAGAAACAAGCAGAAAGAAAACAGATTTGAAATACAAAATAACAATTAATTTAAACCATATAAATTCAAATTTAAATTAATTGATATTCAATAATTGATTTAATCCATTTGATTTTACTAAAATCAATCTCAACTATTTCTAAATTCATTATCTTATTATTCAATTATCTTCAATTTACAATTTCTAAAACCATAAATTTGAATAGTCTTTTATTATAATCATTTTTTTTTTCAGCAATTTAAATTCTTCTTTATTCCAAATTATTGTTAAATTTATTCTACTTAATATATCTAATCACATATATTGTAACCATATAAATTAATTTAAAACAAAAAAGTTTCGATTTAAATTAATTTACATCTATTAATTTCTTTTAAATTCAAGGTATTTTCATATGTTGATCAAATTTCAATTTACTAATTCTTTCAAAACAAATTTATTTCATTATTAACTGAGTTTACTTATTATCCTATCTAACTCTATTAACATCTTTATAATCAAAATTTAGTGTATAACATTTATTATAAACACTCAAATTTTATTTATAAAGACACATTTTTTTTATTGTATATTATCCAATTACATTTTAACTTCTGAACAATTTAGGTAAGTTATATTGAAATGAAATTGAGTATTATACAAATAATTTTTTTACAATCCTGTTATTTCAAGTTAAATATTTATCCAAGAATTTTGACTTCAGTTTAGAATTGAAATCATCTTTAACCTAAAATTTAAGAATTTAAATCTCTGATTTACTTCAAACAATTTAGAGATATATCTATATATTTATATCAATTCAAATTAAATTTTTAAGATAAGATACCTATATATATAAATTAATTATACTGAAGAAATTCAAATCAAAATATTTTTCAAAACAAAACCGTAGCAAAGCTACAGAATAGTATCTCCACTTCGAAACTCGAAAATGAATATCGATGATGCGGCCGCCATCACCGAAATTATTTTCCAGCGACAAAGAGAAGAGCACCGATTTCAACATTTTAAAATTCTTCGGAAACGGTTCCTATTTGAAAATACTTTAAATAATATACATTAAAATTCTTTGGAAACAAATTATAGTCAAAATATCTTTAAATAATGCGCATTTTAAACCTTTAAAAACCATAGTCCGAAATCATTGGAAATTAAATTCTCAAATTCTTAATTTAATTTCATTTCAAATTCTAAATCAGATTATAACCAAATTTATAAATTTATTTATTTATATTATGCGATAGTCAATCGTTTACAAAACAACAAATGAAAATCAAATATTACCATTTTTGACAATAAATTCATTAACAATTTAATTTCAGAAAACTTATATTTATATATAATATAATCATACAAAACTATTTTGTTACCAAATTTGAAACAATATTGTGTCAGTTTGCTCTGCTCAAGTGTTTTGGAAATCCTATCGATAGCGTTGATCAGACGAATCGATCGGAAACCCAAATCAACATCAACAACTCAAACAACACAATATATAAAACATTTTAATATAAATTTACAAATATGCTTCCTCGCTCGACGATACAAGAATAGATTTCGAAGCAAAGATAGAGATTCAAATTTTGATGGACTCAAATCAAAGAGAATTTTGATTCGAAGATAGGTTTGCAACAAGAGATAAGATAATTCAATTAACAGAATCGGGAGATGGATAAACTTATTTAATTCACGGACAACCTTAACCGGGTCGTCCGTAACTTCAAGAATAAGATCGATGTGGAATTCCGAGGTAAATCGACATTCGATCTCAAGAAATAGAATTCAGGTATAACAGGAGATAGATAGCATCATAAACCGAGGATAAAGAAATCTCCGGTAAATCAATGCCTATTGTAAAGGAGTTTCACCCCTTTACAAATCATTCGAAGATTGGCGAAACCGCCGATCTATTATAGATATCATTCAAAATGGAGTTATGGGGTGCTCCAGAATTGAAAGAAGATGAATAGTGAGGGACACGAATGAATTTTTGGAACCGCAGGGAACGTTCCAAAATTCAAAGGAATCGAGTCAAAAGGAAGAGATTGAAACTCGAATGAGAGTGATTCTGTAAATATATTTACCCTATATGTTAAGTTTTGCCTAGAGCTACCAAAGCTCTGATACCAACTGTAACGACCCGGAATTTTGGACCATTCGCATCTGCACATGTCGGACTTGAATAATTCAAAATACCGCGTTGTTAATTTAAATTGGCAAAACTGAGCATATACAGTAAATAAAATAATCACAGATCACAGACACAGAGTAATAAATGCAGCGGAAATAAAAGAGATAGTAGTTCATGAAGCTACTATATAAATATATAAGTTACATCAGAGTTAAACCAGATACAACGGAAGAGTAATACGATACATCAGATACAAATCAGAATACATCACTGGAATCATCGAATACTGAAAGCAGAATTGATGGCTAGATCTTCAAGCAAAGCTCCAACTCCAAAGGTGAGTCTCGAATACTGGTACACTCAGTCTGACCCGAGCGTAAAGCAAAACACAAAACACTCGAGTCAGGATTAACATTCTTATATCAATAAATCCAACTCAAGTGAAATAGCAATTGAAATACAAGTAACTCAAATGATGTTTGGAATAACCATCCTTTAAGGATCCGTTAAACTATCTACTATGTAGTAGTATACGATAAGTAGATAATGTCTATCAGTAATATAAAGATATCAAAATAGTGTTAAGGCGTTACCATTATCCCCCTTAACACATTTTTATAAGCGTCATAGTCTATACAGCACTGTAAACTCCACCGTAAACTAGTGGGCTATCAGGGAGTACTCCATAGGTATAACATAACACAATTTCGTAGTGGTCGCGAATATGGGAATACAAGTATGACAAGGCACATGAGGCAATACCCAAGGTAGTGATACTACCGTTTGCCTGATCCGGACTGGTGAGAACGCATCACCGCAGCGACCGCAACACCGCGAAACAACACTCCCAAAATCAAGGGTGCAACAATCGACAACAAGTAATGAGTAGTTCGAAGAAGTGTGTTCACTTGAGGTAGCTGACCTCCATTGGCCCGGCACGGCTCCTGTTTTAGTCATTTCCAATTTGACACAAGTGTCAAGGCTATCCATTATCGTTCTCTTTCTTCAGTCATCACGTACATCATTCCAACCACTTCATTCTGGATCACACTCCGCGTATAGTTATTAAAGTGGTTTTCGGTTTAGATAGAGAGTATATCCATAACCGATTCCGGTCTCTTTAATAACCTTCGAAATTATTTCACCGATTGGTCGTTTATTTATTTCAAAACCAAATCAATTTCAATTCCAATCAGAGTTTATAAATCAACATTTCGTTTGTCTTTCTAAACCAATTTCCATAATTTACGTTTCAAAACTTCCAAATTACCATTTCAAAATCTTATAATACAATTTCAAATTTTATTTAAAACAATTCAAATATTGATTCAAGTTCGTATATAAGTTTCATTCTGAAATCATTTAAATTAATTTAATTTAACATTCAAATCAGTTTAACTTCATTTATCGATTTCATTCAATATTCCTTAAGTAAATTTATCATTCAAAACAATTTCTATTTAATTTCCAATTCATTAAATCAATTACTTAAGTTCAATGCCATTATATCAAAACTTACAAATTTAATTAAGTTAAATTCGTCAAATCAAATTCTTTAAATTACAAGTCTTACATTAATTTCAAAAATATCACATTTTATTTCTTGTTAAAGAAATCCAATCTCACTTATTTACTTACTTAAATAATTTTCCAAAACTTAATTTTATTCATTTAAGAGGTTCAAATTTACTTATTCAAAGTTCAATTTCTCTTATCAAAGAATTCAAATTTTTATTTAATTATCAAATAATTCAATCTTATTTAATTATTAAATAATTCAAAACTTAATTATTAAATAATTTCAAAGTTTAATAATTTTAAACTTAATTATAATTTCAAACTTAATTATTAAATCATTTCAAACTTAATTCAATTATTTCTCAAATTAAACAACATTCTTTCATCAATTACATTGTTAATATTTTGTTTCATATGATTAAATATTAACATTTTCCTTTCATAAAAATTCAAATTCCAACTTCATTTCAAAACCATATTATCTATTCAAATAAAATCTTTGTTTATTTTTAAATCAAATTATTGACCAATCGGATTTTATTTAATTCTCTATCCTAGGTCAAAGTTCAATTTGGGTATTTATCATTTCAACCCGATTCCAATTCAATTCAAAATCAAAGCATAACAAAGGGAACTTGCAGTGTGATAGCTGGGATGGTGTCAAAGTAAATAAACAAGCAATAACATCAATCAATATCAATCCAAAATCAATTCAAATAATCCCGAAATAATCGTATTAATTCACATTGTTGTTTGTGCAAATTTATATAATTATTTCTAGAATCTACACTATCATTTCATGTAGATTAAAGATTATTACATTACGGTTCTTCACTTGTCATCTATTTACAATTTCATACATCATCAGTTTAAACAACAAACAATTGATGGTTCAAGGTGTAGTTAACACTATTTTTCTACATGTCAAATGATTAAACATTTAAGGGGTCAGATTTAACAAATTTAACTAACCAATTCTACACATATGTCAATTCAAATTTTCAACTATTCTTCGTCAAATTCAGTTGCATAATATTTATCACTTTATACATTAAAATTTACATCCAATATAAACATCAATCAATCAATCAATTATCAACCAAACTGTATTATCATCGCAAAAATAATTAACAGATAATGGTGTCAGATGTCATAGGTGAACAGATACGGGTAATAGCATATATAACAGTGTAAATAACTAACAGCAGCATATTTCAATTGCCGTTTCAATTGAAATCAAATTTAATAAATAAAAGAACATTAATCGTGAGTGATTGCTCACCTTTCGAGGCCAGAGATGCACAAGAAGATGACACAGATACGCACACTGATACGGGCATAGAAATTGAGTTACGAATCCAAGCAAAGCAAATCGGCACGAATTCAACGATCAAAGCTGATGGCAAAGAATTTACGAAATCGAATTAGAACTCGATTGACGACGGTAAATGGGTATAATTGTTCTGATCGATGAACCCTATATATATAAAGTCATATTTTTAACTTCGAAGTATATTAAGTCAAATATGGTTACATTTCAAAATCCATTGTTCTAAATTAACACCCAAATATTAAAGTCAAACATATATCTAAAATGATAAATTTTAATTAAATCAAGACATTTACTTAACAGTTTAACATATTATACACATGAACAAGACTTCCATTCTGCAATGAATCTGTAAACGCGTGTATATATAAACATACTTTATTATAAAACATACATTATTTATATACACGATCAACACATACCTATATACTGGTGCATGGGTAACGTATAATATGTACACCTATTAAATGTTCTTATATTATACTCACATATCCGATATAAACAATGCATGTACCAACTGTAATGACATATATAATATCTAACTTAAAATATTTCAAATAGACTAAAATAACAAATTCGTATGTACATATTATACCAAGATCAATATCTCTATATTGTAAATCAGTTTGAAATGACATGTGTCCAAGTACAGAACTCCATATATTACGTGAGTATGCTTTTACACAACTCCATATATTTTTTTTAAAACAGAAATTAACAGAGGATAGAGAAACATCAAGGAAAATGAACGAACCAGTGGAGAATGCAAGAGAACTAAAAAGTACATGGAACAGTGGAATAGCCAAAGGTCATACGCGAATTCTAAGAAATAATTAAAGCTGCTAACCATTGGTTTCTGAACGGTGGAAAGTGAATGGTCACAAGGAGATTAAAAGACGGACCGTTATGATTAACCGTTTCACGGATTCCGATGTGTATCTGACTTCAAAATACAGAATTGAATATGCCGCAATGCTCAGCACGATGAGACGATCAAAACGGTATACGGATATCAGTGGTATAATTGAATTAAAAAAATTCGAATTTTTCAACTAGTGGAAAAATGCGAGAAAAACACTGAAAAATAAGATCGACGGAGCCAAAGATGTCCGAATTTGGAAAAACGACAAACTGACATCTTTCTCAGAAGATGGTTTAGAATTTTTCTATGTAAAAATATTTAGGTTTCGGAAACATTTTATTTTCATCCCTTTTTAACTGATTAAATTGAAGTAAATTTACGCGCGAAATAAACTTTTATATTTTCGGACGAAAGTTTACCAGTTGCTATTTTTAACTAGACGTATTCCAAATATTAAATTTTTATTTCAAAATTTTACCGTTTAAAATTTCACAAAATTTCAACTAATTACGTTATTAAAACAGTTGAAATTTACGGGTCGTTACACGTATCCATGAACCCACACCCACATGGCTCCCCCAAAACTCGATATCACCAACCTGTATGCATCCGTACATGATGTTGCAACACCCTCCAATCAACGAATGCGACTCATTATAACAAGGCCAACGATGCTCCTCACCACCATGATCGCAAATTCACTCTTGGCTAAACCTCACTCCCATTGAAAACTCAAGTAAAATGGAACCCTAGTTCCACTACTCAAAAATCGAATACCTGGGAACAATATCGTACTCTCTAGCACTTGCACCGATCATAAAACTAACCCTTACAAGGCCAAATATACAATCTTTCAAATTTCTGGATTTTTATTCTAATTGATTTTGATTTTTCCCTTTCCTTTTGATGTTGGAGAATGAGAATAGAAAGAGGACGGAGACAAACGACTGCGAAGATTGTTTCTTGTTTGTTTACATTATATATAACCAACGGAAAGAACAAAATGATTTTTTTATTTTATTTAGCCGTGCGTTTAAATAAAGACTAGGAAGAAGAAGGAAGCGTATGGTGGCTGAGTAGGGTGGCTGAGGGTAAGTAATTTGGGCTGAGGTGAAAGAATGGAGGCTGGTCAAATCAAATATATATATATATATATATATATATATATATTATTAAAATTCAAAATATCTCGTTTATATTAACTTAAAATCCCGAACTCCTATCGAGGCGTGTCGCTTGGCGTTCCTAATGTTATACTCCTATTCAAAATGCAATGGAACAAGTTTCGAGGCCCAAATCGATCGTATCTAGAAGATAGCATTTTAAACCCAATTATAATATTAAATTACCTATATTAATTTCAACGCGTTTCTAACCCGTACGACCAAATGATACGTCCAATCATTACAAAACTTGAAATCCGATAAAAATACACTATTACGAATCCAATGGAACTGGTTTCGTCGAACTCCGAGACTGTGCCCCAAATCGCTATTTTAACGCGTCGATTAAATCGACGATTTCAAAAATTTGTGAAATCACTTGAAATTCTAGTTTTAAAAACTTACTAACTCAATTATAATTCCAATAGAATTTCTATCCCCATTAGAAATCATTTTGATTCATATTCAACTCAAATTTCAATTATTCACCATTTCCGTATTACGATAATCGCCATATTTGAAATTTAAATTCATTCTATAATTTCAACCAAAATCTTCATATTTAAAATCAACTTATTTTCCAAATCCAATATTTAAAATCATTTATATATTCAAAATCAAAAGACGGAAAAACCGGGTTGTTACACTTAAACAAGCTATTAAGAGTATTGACTCTACCATATGGCACAATGTGCAATCTAGAATGGATTCCAAGTACGTTATCAAAAAATGATTTTGATATTGGTAGCCTAAAAGATACTATCCATCAGCTGCAAAAGTATATTCAAGAAGAAGATCGATGTAGTTGGAATATAAGCCACGTTGATAAGAATAACATCGTAAATTTCAATTGTTGAAACCAATGCATCAAATTCATCATTAAACATGCCTTAGTTACTTCAAATTTTATTCACAAAATTTATCGCTTGCTATGACTTTGGGTTTTTTACATATATGTTGAAACAAAATTCTAAATAATGGTTTAGAATAGGGTGTTTGCACATCATAACCAAAATGTCTTGAAGTCAGTGGAAGCAATAGCTGAGTTTATGAGTATTGGAAATAATCCGAGAAATGAAACAAAAATGTTAATCAATAAGCATCCGAGTTAAGTATTTTGATAAAGAAATCAAATATTTTGAATTTCAGTCAAAATGCAGAGGAAGTGTGTGTTTATAAGAAAGAATATTAATAGGTACAAAAATATATTTCTAAAACTATAAGTAAACAACAAACTCATGATTGTTAACGATGTATTCATGTTAAAGTCATTTCAGTTTGGTTGTTTAGTACTCGATATTGGTTTTGAAAATAACATCTTTTATAGTCAGCATAAAAGGATGATGAGATTGTACCAAATGATATATGCAGACGTGATATTAAAATTGTTTAATATGGAACATGCAAGATGGGTTCCTTATACATTGGTAATAGGAATTTTACACATGTTATATTTTCTATAGTATTACTCTATGCTCATGTATTTGATGCATAGAATAAGTAACAAATCCAAATTAAGATCATTTAATGACAATTTACAGTATTCTAGAGATTTAGGAAATACTAGAGAATTGTTTATATGAACAACATACTCCTTATAAAGGAGTGCACAGACTCAAACTTTAGTGATGATATCGAGTATAGTATGTCTATCCTAAATTAATGTTCAAACTTAAGTTAAGAATTTTAAGTTGGAAATGTTCCAAACAATAAGTAGTGATTGATTCAACCAAATACTAAGTACATCGCCTTGAATAGCACTGCAATGCAAGAAATATAAATAAATGCACGAATTTATAAATGAGCTGAGGATGATTTCGGATATTGAGAATCTCATGACATTGTTATAGTTCACTAGAAGTTGAGAGATATACTTCGAATAGTTTGACATGATAAAGGCAGGTTATCAACATCGAAGGGAGTTGATTAACAGAGTGGATAATTAAAATAAAATAGCATACCCATTCATTAAGGGACCGATCCGATTAGATTTTGATAAAACCAATCGAAAAAGTTGGAATAAGATAGTATAATGAACCTAAAGTGCAAGTGGGAAATTGATATAGTTAAGGGTATGCTATAGGGACAATTATGTAGCTTGTTACATATATTTAACTCGATGACCAATTTTGATCAAAGTAAAAAGTGTTTTCTTTCTACTATATACTTGTTGTATCATGATATAATTAGTTAAGTGATTAATTTAAAGTACATTAAATATAAAACCCTTAAATAATATGTCATATGATAATAATTACAATATGTTGCAATCAAGAGGAATTTATCACATTAAAAATAACATTTTATTTTAAATATTCCTAGTCAAGTGTTTCGAGATGGGATATCGATACACCCATTGAGACAAAAGTGTGTAACACTCTCCAAATGTTGGATAGTGTATTACTCATTATTGTTAGGGGGATCAAGAGGTTACGTACTGATAGTTCTTGGATAACTATTGAACGACTCACTTAAGAGTTCTCTATTGGTTAATATAACTAGAGTCAAACAGATCGAAGTATCAATGTTCCACAATTTCCAAGATTTGAGAATTCTGTGGAACTTCAATGTGGATGCTCCTCTTGGATTATAGCTAAATCATGATATGGCATCCATTTAACGACTATAGTTAGTTCAAAGTTGAAACATTGGAAGCGAAACACTATTCAATAAAGAATTCATCTTCTCGGTTGTATGATTTTGTATCAACTATAATCAACTCAAAGTCAAAGTCTTTAGCGTAAGCAATACGGTGATAATAATTGTTATTATTAAACCAAGAATTTTTTGATTGGACTTACAAATTTAAATGTGGACGATGTTGGAATTTTGACCAATGCCGAATTACATAAGTCCTAATGTGATATAGTTTTGAAAAAGATAATTAGTGTAAATAATTAGTGCTTCTTGGCAATGCTTATAATAAGTAAAATTGGATTTTACCGAAAGATTCATAAGTGATAAATTTAGCCAAAATGTCACACTACTAGCTAAGGTGACATGTTAACATTAATATTTGAATTGTTCTTCAATCACGCAAATGAAATGACGAATTCTCCGAATGAACCATAGATTTAATTAATTTATAATCGTTGTAAAATAATTAAATCAATCAATATTTATCTAATAATAATAATATAATTTAATTTAATTTGTTTGAATGCCATTAGTATTTAATAAAGTGCGAATATAAAAGTTATAAACGTATGTATAGTTATATGAGTATCGACAGAATATTTAAATTGAATTTAAATAAAATAAATACTAAACGTGTCTTTAAATTAATTAATATTTTTGAAAATTTAATTATTAAAATTTATTTGATTTATTCTTAATACTATTAGTATTTAATAAACTGCATATATAAAATTTATAAATGTGTGCAATAATATACAATATCGGTAGAACATTTAAATTAAATTTAAATGGGATTAATGCTAATGAGATTTTGGAAATTTCAAGGGTGCATGTGGCACCATTTATGGATGGCCATGAATCTGGAAGAGGGAGAAGACTTTATTGAGATTTAATAAACAGTTAAAGGGGAAGGTATTAAAGAAGGAATATGAAATGTTTCTATCATTCCTTTAAAACAAATATCCCTTCACTTTTTCATTGAATTCATTCTCTCTTGACGAAATTTTCCCTCTTCCTTCATCAAGTAATAGCCAAATATTCATGGTTGTTGAGGCCTTAGAATTCCAAAATTAAAAACAAATTAAATCAAAAATTAAAAGGAGGTTGTTGTCGCTACATCCTTGCAAGATCTAAAGATTGATGCAATTGAATCTAGAAGCATTGTTCATCATTCAAAGTGAAAATCATTGGCTTTATTTTTATGTAATTATAATTTTATTTAAGTGTATATTCATCATGTTTACATGGTTTAAATTTTATTCATGTTATATCTCTTCTATTTTGTATGTGCATCTTGTAATATAACTCATATCCCTTTTTGTCCAACTCAATTAATTATAATCACCATGTTGGTTTAATTTAGGTCTCCCATTGTTCTTGTCTCCATTGTGATAGAGTTAGGTAGAAGCCCTAGGAGTAATTCTACAACTTACTGTAAATTTTTAACTCTATAATAAATTCTCATTCGGATTTAAAGGTGTTTTCTTTTTGTTATATCTTTATTATAATGTATTATAATTAATTATTTATTTAATTTAAGTATATTTGACAGAAAATTCATTGGTGAGTTTCGTGATATATGTGCAATATATCACAATATAATAAGCACGTCATTTTATATATTCCAAGTCAAGATGTATCGAGACTAGATATCGATGCATTCGTTGAGACAATAATATGTAGCGCACTCCAAATGTTGGATAGTGTAACACTCATGGATGGTAGGGGCACCAAGGGGTTATGTATTGACAGTTATTGGATAATTATGGAATGACTCATTCGATATTTTTCTGTTGATTAATATAACTAAGGTCAAACAGAAAATGTTGGTGTGACGGTAATACACAATTATCTCGACTTAAGAATACCGTTGAGCTTCAATGTGGAAGCTTTACTTTGATTATAATGAAATCATGGCATAACGTCCATTAAACGACTACAGTTGGGTTGCATTAAGGCATTAGAAGTGAAACACTATTCAATTGAGAATTCTTCTCCTTAGTTATATGAGGCCAGTATCACAATTAATTAAAAACTCAAAGTCAAAATCTTTGGGCAAAGTAGCTCAGTTAATAATAAGTTTTATTATTGAATCAAGGACTTTGTATTTCGACTACAAAATTAAACATGGACGATGTTGGAATTTTGGCCATTACCAAATTACATAAGTCCTAATGTGATATAATTCTGATGAAGAGAATTATGTTAATAATTGTCACTACAAGGAAATGTCTAAAATAAGTAAATTGGATATACTGAAACTATGTAAACAATAACTTGGCCATAATGTCAAACCACTAGACCCGCCGTTCGTAGTTCGGTTGGTTTGGGAGCTGGGAGATGGGAACCAAAGGACTGTGTCCGGGCAGGTTCGAATCCCAGCGCCAAACCATCAGTGGGAGTTTCAACGTTATGCATCCGTGTGCGACGACTAAATAAAAGCGGGGTAGACACACGGCGTGGGGTTTACTTAAGTGAGTATCAATGAATACCATGATCTTAAGGTTCCCCATGATCTCAAAAAAAAATGTCAAACCACTAGGTGAGGTAACGTGCGAACGTTAATATTCAAATTGTTCGATATTAATCACTGATCGAATATACACCTAAGAGTCACATAACCAAAATGTTAAATACTCCAACTACCCCTTTATTTAATTAATTATATTTTATAAATTAATTAATATTTATGAAATATTAATTAGAATACATAATAATATACGATATTAATATACGTTTAAATTAGAATTAAATGTATTTTATTTAATCGGACTTGAAGTGAGTAGGAGGTCCATATATGTAGCACGTGTGGCCGAACATAAATGGGGGGAAATAGGCGTAGAATTTGATTCAAATGGAGTTTGAAATGATAGAGAGATTTGTGGATCTAAACCCATTTTTTGCCTTATCTTTTCTCTTCTATTTAAACTCCCTTAACGCCTTATTTTCATTACTCTCTTTTTCTCTCCTCTACCCCATATCAGGTCGAACCTACCTCCTATACTCGTCCATTAATTCAAGCATCAACCACACAAATTTAATCAAAACTTGACAATGGTTTATAGTACTTTCAGTTTGATAGCGCTCTTTGGAAGGATTTGAATTAAGATTCAAGCGACGTCGATCGATACAGCATTTTTCATGGACTAATTAGGCTATAGTCAAGGTAACTTATCTATTTACATATATTTATTTATTTAACAACTATAATGAATCATATGTGCTTAGATTAGATCACTATATCTCAAATCCCTATATATGTGTACTGTCAGCATTGGATGTAAATACATACATACATACATACATATATATATATATATATATATTTATATATATGTGTGTAACGATTAAAAATATTACACACACACATGCATATACGGTTTTTGGAAATCAATGAAAATTAAAAAATATTCGAATTAAATAATAATTTTAAAAGGGATTTTGAACTAAAACTTCATTTTTAACGTGTGTGTATATAGTTATATATATAATTTTGTTAAACCATATAAATGTAGTCATTTTTAAAAATAAAAAACTATATATATATATATAATTTAAAAACCATAAATAAATAAATTTATGGTAAAAATATAAGATGTAACTTTAATGTAATATATACATATTATAAATATGTATGTGTGTGTGTGTGTGTATATATATATATATTTATATACTCTAATTATACTTATGGTTTATGAAATTTAAAAAATTATTTTTTTGACATTTTCATACGAAATTGATTTAACTAAAAAACAATTTTTTTAAAGCCATAAGGATTTTAAAAAAATTAGATTTTGTCGAACATATTTTAGAACCAAAATATATATGAATATGTACAGTATTTTAGTCCTTTATACTTAAATATATTATGTCGTTTTATATTTTAATTTATACACACACACATATTTCCTAAAAAAAATTTAATTCCATAGATTAATATATGTATATATATATATATATATAAGTTTATTAAAATATTTTTTATTGATTTAAATTTGAAATTAGAAAATATTTTATATCTAGATATTGATCTGAAATTTGCAAATTGAATTTAAATTTAATTACAGTTGTTAATATTTGCATTTTCAATTATAACTATTTACTATATTATATATATATATTACATTATATTAAACTATATATATATATATATTAGAGAGCATAAATGTATACATAGGGGCTAGCATGTCCGCTGTGGTGTAAATTCCATCATTTATATATCGGCATGTTGAACCATATGCAATGTATAAGTTGCATCAGCACATACACACACATGTGTGTATGATACGCTTGTCTATATTATATGATATAAATATAGTATTGAAATAGAACTTAATTTAAAAATTCAATAAGATAATGATTTTAGTTAAAATTAATTTAAATCGGATCTAAAATAAATTTTTGTCTTCATAGGCCCAATAAGATCCAAAATGGATTTTTTTGAAATTTACCCATTTAACACGTTGCGTGCTGGTCAAGATCCAACAATGGTATTATAGCTCAATTGCTTATGCGATCTCAATTAGTCATGTTAGGACTAACTAGCTAAGCTTACCCATTTAGTAGGGTATTTAAAAAAGTAGTGTTTAGGTTGGGTTTAGATAATCAACCCCACCCTACTTGGCTATAGGCCTGGCCTGAAAGGTGAAGTGAGCCCAAAAGGTTGTTACTAATAGAAAAGGCCTAATTTGAAATCGAGCCTTGGGTAAATTTCTAAAATTGTTTTGAAATAAAAAATAAAAATATAAAAGTTAAATTTAAGTAAATATATTATAAATGTTATATCAAAAGTGTTTTCAAAATATAATAAATATATTTCAATTTTTTTAATATTTACCAGATTAATAAAATAAATGGTTAATTAATTAAACTGTGTATATATATATATCGTATAATGATATATGTGACATTATCTTAAATTATTTAAGTTGATATAAGTGTATATGTATATGTATAAGAAATTTTTGAAATTAATAGTTTATTGAAATTTTAATTAAATATATTAATTAAAATTGAATTAATAAATATTAAAATACATACATATATATAACTAGAAATGTTATACTATACACATTCAATATTAAATGTTTAATTGAATAATATAGAAATTAATTAAAATAAAATTAATTAAATAAGATTTAATTGATATAATGTTATACATAATTCTATTATATAAGTAAATTAGATTATAAAAGTTATATAATAATTAAAACTTATGTATTATGAATGTATAATTAGAGGTGGAATAATAAGAAACCCTAAATAGACTTAATGGATAAATACATACGTATAGTACGTATACTAGGATTTTTGATGTGTCCAATACTTGAATCACGAGGATATTTCATAAAAAATATATTATTCTATAAGTCTGTATCACTCAATTTAATATATTAAAGATTACGAGTCTTTAATATAAAGTTGTCTTCTACTATTTAAGTGTAGTACTATTAATATACGGAATTGACGAGGTAAGATATATTATTCTACTATTAATATGTACATAGTTGTCGATATTCCTTAATCTAAGGAAGTTATGTGTAGTACTATTAATATACGGAATAGATGAGGTAAGATATATACACGCATTTGTTGATATTCCCCAATGTACATTTATACTTAGGTCATCGCGAAATAGTAGTTTCAAGTGAATAATCTCTTTCAATCTGTTGATATTGCTCAAGGTCAAAACAAGATTAGGACAAGGAACCATGGGTATGGAGTTATATATAATATAATCGATAAGGAGTTATCCATCATTTACGAAAGTATGATTTGTTGATAATCCTCAAGGTCATAATCCCAAGGTAAATGAGTCCAAACACCTAACAGTGAAGTAGACTTCTATGTTTCATCTTAGGGTTTCGAGAAACATAAAAGACTAGCGAGAGCTTATTAGTAAAATGAAATGTAATGTTTAACCTTACTAAAATTCTATGTACATCAATAATGAAAATGTCCTAATCTACTAAGATAAAATTTGTAGAAAAATGTCTACACCTAAGTTGTTTTCTGAAATTGACAGACTCATCGGACTTAATTATATTCACTAACTTAGATTGATAAAGATAGCATTAACTTATGAACGTCTTTAGTCATCGATAACCATCCTAAGGTTAGACCCGTTGATGATGCGGACCCCGAACTATGATTAGCCTATAGAAAATGGGTCTCGGATCTTGAAATTACCTAAGTTTTCTTGTTGTTTACGTTAGACTAGCCTTTGTAGAGGCAGTATAAAAATGTGTTTGTCCATGAAATTTTTAATAGTCTCGAAGCTCTAGTTAGGGAACAGTCTTGTTCAGCAATGTTCCACAATGTACGAACTTATGAAGAAACTATTGTTTAATACGAAAATGACAAAAGGATAGAAAGTAGACGATTACATTCTGGTCATGAAAGGCTATATTGATAGACTTTCTCAGTTAGATGTAACAATAGGTAATGAGTTATAGTATATTTGATTCTTGGATCTCTTACTCCCCTATATGAGCTGTTCATATTAAATTATAATATAAACCAGTTGAATGTACGCCCCATTGAGCACCTCAATATATTGGGGGTAGCCGATTCTTCGTCCAAGGATCAAGGGGTTGTGCTTGCTGTTAAGGTGAACATGTCATCTTCAAAAGGTTCAAAAAAGCAGAAAAGGGTTAATAAGAAGAAGAAGAACTGCTCTAATTGACAAAGGTGGATGTCATAAGAAGGTTCATTAGAAGCGGAATTGTCAAAAGAACTAAAAGATTGTCAGAGAGAAGCAATAAAATGGCTCTACTGCTCCTACAGTTATATTTATGATTCAAAAATGTTTTATAATTAATATTTTATCTTGGGTTTTAGGTACTAGATCTGAAACTCACATATGTAATTCATTACAGGGGCTTAGGAACATGCATCATGTGGCAAACAAAGAGATGAGGCTTCAAGTTGCTGATGGATCTCTAGTAGATGCAATGACAGTTGGAGATTTTCATTTAGGTTTGCCTAATGAATTAGTTTTAATATTAAATAATTGCTATTATGTAAAAAATATATTTATGGGATTAATTCTGTATCTAGACTATCTGAGACTAGTTATATTATTCACTACACTAATAATGTTATAAACGTTATGTTAGATGGTAATAAAGTTTGTGACAGTATTTTAGATAATGACATTTATGTGATCAATACTAATTATGTCTGTGTTGTGAGTAATTCTTTAAATGATGATATAAACTAAAATATCTTTGGCAATATAGGCTAAGTCATATAAGTGAGAAAGGACTGCTCAAATTGAAAACTAAGGGTTTTCTAATGTTATTCGATTCCAAATCATTGATACATGTCAGTTGTGTTATGAAGGTGAAATGGCCAAGCAGCCATTTAGCAAGAGCAATGAAAGAGTTAATGAGTTCTTGGGTTTCATACATAGTGATGTACGTGGCTCGATGCCTGTAGTTACAAAAGATAATTGTTCCTATTTTGTAAACTTTACTGATGAGTTGAGTAGAATATTTGTACCTTATGAAGAACAAATTCGATGTCTAGGAGAAATTTATTGAATATAAAAACGAGGTTGAAAATCTAATGAACTAAAAGATTAAAAATACTTCAATCTGATCGAGGAGGTGAGTACGTTGGATAAGAACTCCAATAGTATAAGACTATCTCTCTGGTTATTCCATCATATACTCTATAACGGAGAGGTGTTTCAAAGTGAAGGAACCGAACCTTATTAGATATGGTTCGTTCCATGATGAGTAAGGCTGATTTACCTCTGTCCAATTAGGGATATGCATTACAAACCGCAACACATATGTTGAATTTCTACCTACTAAATCCATGACTAAGACGCCATATGAGATGTGGCAAGGGAAAAAATCCCAACTCAATCATTAGAAGGTGTGAGTTTGTCCGGCCTACGTTAAGAGTGTATGTACCAATAAACTTGAGGAAAGATAAGCCTTGTGTAAGTTTATAGGAGATCCTTAGAATTCTAGGAGATGTATTTTCTATAACATAGAGGAACAAAAGGTTATTGTTCCACACATACTATTTTTTAAGAAAAGAAATTTTTGTCAAAAGAAATTAACGACGAAGTTGTAGATGAATGAAAT
Organism: Allium fistulosum; assembly: GCA_030737815.1. Taxonomy (NCBI): domain Eukaryota; kingdom Viridiplantae; phylum Streptophyta; class Magnoliopsida; order Asparagales; family Amaryllidaceae; genus Allium; species Allium fistulosum. Next base: position 1,461,678,198 of record CM060903.1, read on the forward strand.
ATGAGAAACTAACATGGAGGCTAAACTAGTGGAGAACCAAGTTCATCCATATACGAAAACATGCTACCTATTAGAAGGTCTTTAAGAGATCTCGCATACCAGAGAGATACTATGGTTTTCTTATGGATGGCGAGAAGGAGTATTGTGCCTTAGATGACGACACTCCTCTATCATCCAACAAGCACTGTAGAGTAATGACTTTGTACTTTCACTCGGAGAAATGAAATTCGAGATGGATGATATGTATGAAAACAAAGTGCGAACTTTGTCTGACATACCCGAAGGGATAAAACCCATCGGCTGAAAATGGATTTTTAAGAAAAAGCTAAATGTCGATGGACAATGGAGACTTGTAAAGCAAAGTTAGCTACGCAAGGATTTCATCAAATTCAAGGTGTTGATTATGATGAGGCGTTTACGCCATAGAAATGCTTAAGTCTATTCGGATAATACTAGCTATTGCTACATTCCATGACTATGAAATATGGAAAATGGACATAAAGACGACATTTGTAAATTGTGATTTAGAAGAGACTGTTTGTATGTAGCTTGAAGGTTTTAAGGTCGGCAGGAATGACAACAAGGCTTGCAAGTTATTAAATTCCATATGGAATAAGTCTTCGGAATAGGTGTTTTGATAATATAATCAAACAGTTTCATTTTTAACAAAACACCGAGGAAGCATGCATATACCGAAAGGGATAGGAAATGCTACCATGTTCTTAGTATTATACATTGATGATCTTTTGTTGGTTTGCAATGGCATTTCATTATTGCAATTAGTGAAAGCTTAGATTTCCAAGAATTTCTCCATGAAGGATTTGGGAGAAGCAGCCTATATATTATACATAAAGATCTATATAGATAAATCTAAGAGGCTGTTAGGATTGTCCTAATCCATGTACATAGATACCATACTGAAAAGGTTCAATACAGAGAATTCCAAGCATGGAAATGTTATAGAAAAGTCTGGAATTGTCCTTTACAAGAAGGACCCTCCTCAGACTGATTAGGAGAAAGAACATATGAAGAGGATATCATATGCTTCGGCAATTGGTTCCATAATGTAAGCTATGCTATGTACTTGACCAGATGTGGCTATGCATTAGGACGTGTAAGTTGATACTAATCTAATCCTGGAGAAAAGCATTGGACGGTTGTAAAATGTAAATTTAAGTATTAAAGAAATACTAGGGACATGTTCCTGATATATGGGTATGGAGACCTTCTTATGAAGGGATATTTTGACTCTACCTTGCAAAGTTATATCGATGATAGTAAGGCAGTGTCAGGTTACACTTTACTATTCATGGTGGATCCGTCAATTGGAAAAGTTTCAAATATGAAATAGTAGCCGATCCCATGATGGAGGCCGAATAAATCACCCTCAATCAAGTAGCTAAAGAAGTGGTGTGGATGCATAAGTTTCTGAGTGAGTTAGGGGCAATTCCCGACATGAATCCAATGACATTGTTTTGTGACAAAAATGTGGTGATACAGATTGCAAAGGAGCCAAGAGGACACAAGAAATCATGACATATTCTTAGAAAATTTCACATAATTAGAGAATTTGTTGAAAAGAAAGAGGTCATGATTTAGTAGGTAGATACCAAGGATAACATAGCAAATCCACTCATAAAAGTACTAGCTCAGTCAGTTTTCATCAAGCTGATCAAAGGGATGAGATTGAAATTCCATAATTGGCCCCAAATGCAAGTGGGAGATGGATAGAGTTTGGGGTATGCCCTAGGGGTGATTTTGTACTTTATCGTAAATTATTAACTCTGTAATAAAATCCGTGCAAAATAAAAGCTGTTTTCATTCTGTTATATACTTGTTATAATATGTTGTAATTAATTGTTTATTTAATTTAAGTATATTTAACAAAAAAACTCCATAAATGGTGTGTTTTTTGATAGTTGTTAAAAGGTGTTGTAATCATGAGCAATGTATCATAATATAATAAACACATCATTTTAAATATTCTTAGTCAAGATGTATCAAGACTGGATATCGATGCATTCACTGAGACTCGAGTACATAACACTCTCCAAATATTAGGAAGTTTATTAATCATAGCTACCGGAGGAACCAAGGGGTTACATACCGATGGTTATTTGATAACTATGGAATGAATTATTTGATAATTTTTTGTCGGCTAACGTAGGTGAGGTCAGACATAAAATATCAATGTGATAATATTACACAATTCTCTCGACTTGAGAATTCCGTTGACCTTCAATGTGAAAACTCTACTTTGATTATAGTTAAAATATGGCACAACATCCATCAAACGACTTTAGTTAGGTCGAGTTAAAGCGTTGTAGAGAATTTGTCTCTTCGGTTATATGGGGTTTGTATCACGGTCAACTAAAGTCAACTCAAAGTCAAGTCTTTGGCCAGAGCAGTTCGCTTGATAATAATTGTTAGCATTGAACCAAGAACTTTGTGTTTGGACTATAAAGTTGAATATGGACAATATTGGAATTTTGATGATTAATAAATTCTATAAGTCCTAACATTATATACTTTTGACAAAGAGAATTGGTGTAAATAATTTTCACTATTGGGTAACGCTTAAAATAAATAAAATTGGATTTTTCCAAAGCTATGTATTAGCCATAATGTCACACCACTATCTAAGGTGACGTGTGAATGTTAATATTCGAATTTTTTGATATTGATTGTTGACTGAAGTTACACCAAAGAGTCACATAACCAAAATGTTTAATACTCCAACTACCAATTGATTTAATTAATTATAATATTATAAATTAATTAATATTTATGAAATATTAATCATAACGTTCTCTTTAATTTGTGTTGAAAATGGTGCATATATAAAAGTTGTATATGCGTGTATCGATATACGATATCGATGTACGTTCAAATTAGATTTAAATGTATTTTATCTGATCGAGATTGGTTTGATTAGGAGGCCTGTATATGGGGTAGGTGTGGCTGGCCAAAGATGGTGGGAAATAGGGGCGGAATTTGGTTCAAATGGAGTTTGAAAATTGTAGAGGGATTTAAGGACCTAGACCCACTTTTTGCTCCATTTTTCTTTTATTTAAACTCCCTTAACACTATATCTACATTACTCTTTTTTTGCTCTCCTCCACACCATATCATGCCGAACCTACCTTCCCTCTTTATCCATTAATTTAAGCATCAAACAACACAAATTAAATTATAACAGGACATCGGTGCATGGTACTTTCAGTTTGGTAGCTCTCTGTAGAAGGATTTGAGTCCAGATTCAAGCGGAATCAATCGATTGAGCATTCAATATGTACTAATTAGGTTATAGTCAAGGTAACTTATCTATTTACATGCACACAAAACACACACATATTAGATAATTATTGAATCATATATGCTTAGATTAGATCACTATATCACGAATCCCTATATATGTGTGCTGCTAACTTTGGATGTGTGTGTGTATATATATATACATATATGCATATATGGTTTTCGACCAGCAAAGAAATTTTTATTAATTAAACAATAATTTTAAAATGGATTTTGAGACAAAGTTTGATCTTAAGGGTATAAATATATATATAAGATTATATATAAAATTTTATTAAATCATATATGTAATCATTTCTGAAAATAAAAAATTATTTAAATATAGTATACATACATACATATATATTAAAATATAAATGTAAATTTAATATAATATATAATATTATTATTTTTAAATGGAATATATATATATATATTATAAAGTACATATGTATATATTTTTTAACATACACCAGTTCCTTTTCAGAAACATGTATGTATATGTAACCATTCCTTAGCCGCTTCAATCAGTGGAACAGTGTTCAAGTACACTCCATTTCTTAGTTGCTTCAACCATATTTAAGTACGCTCCATTCCTTAGCGTTTTGAACCAGTGGAACTGCGTTTAAGTATGCTCCATTCCTTCGTTGCCTGAACTGATGAAACATCACTCAAGTACACTCCATTCCTTCGCTGCTTGAACTGATGGAATTGCATTCAAGTACACTCCATTCCTTCGCTGCTTGAACCGATGGAACCGCGTTCAAGTACACTCCGCTCCTTTGCTGCTTGAACCAATGGAACTGCTTTAAAGTATGCTCCATTCCTTCACTGCTTGAACCGGTGGAACTGCACTTAAGTACGCTCCGCACCTTCAATGCTTGAACTGATGGAACTGCGTTCAAGTAAGCAATATCTCATTGTGTGCATCCCATAAGCCATGCATCGCTTCTTAGGCCAATGGAATTGCATCCAAGTTAGCATTCCTCCTGTGCGCCACACCGAAAGCCGCACGAAGCTGCTTTAAGTGGTGGAATAACCATGCTCAAGTAGCAATACCTTAATATGCTATTCTAGAAGCTACGTATTGCTCCTTGAACCGATGGAACTGCGTTCTTACAAGTGATACAGCGGGATATAGCGGATGTTAGTATAATATTAGAGTATTTTCATTTCTAAAAATATATTAAAAATTAAATCAAATAAATTAGTTTCATAATTTTTATAATGTATAAATGCAATTTTTCAATTCATTTTATTAAAGAAGATATAGCGGAAATAGCGGAATATAGCAGGAATAATATGATATAGCGGAAATAGCGGGGCTTAAAGCGGAAAGGCTATATTTTGGGGCTATATGGAAAAATCATAGCGGTAGAAATCCGCTATGAGATATAGCGAGGTTATAGCGGGGTAATAGCGTGGCATTAACTACACAGGCCCAGAGATAGGTGAAGACGGAAGGCATTTCCAGAATCAAATCGACAATTCCTGGAGGAAATAGCTCATCTTCGAAGAATCAAATGCCACTTGGAGATTAGCGACGTGAGGAAGGATAACCCACAACTATCATAGATTCGCTATGGCTTAGACGTTAGTCGCTCATGGAATAATCAGCCTTGCAGAAGTCGATCAAGTACTCCAAATCCTGCCTACGAAAAACCAGCTATTGTCCAAAGATAGACAACTTCAAGGATAGAATGCTCGGAATTGATAAACTAAAACATCAATTCTTGAAGATTAGTACCGACGAATAAGGCGGACATCCACAACAATGCTATTGGCCCAGCAGAATGCGTATAGCGCCGAACAAGCAAGGTTAATTGTCGCACATTCAAGACAAGCACTACCAAACTCTACCGGTCCATGATCAAGATCAAAAGAGTGCAATGGCGCTGGGGGCAATGTAACGACTAGTTGCATGGTTTCTAATTTCCTACAAGTGCCCGGGGTTTACCTTTTAGGAATAACAAGTTCCGAAAATGGAAGTTAGATTGCAACATAAATCGATTGAAGGAAATTCGACCCTATGCAAACTTGAATAACATGGAATTGGTTAAACAATGGTCCTACATCGCCAAAAGGGGCATGTGATGGTTCTAAACAAAGATAGGTAATGGAAACGCCCAAGATTCTCATTCCTTCTGAACGTGGCGTAGCCCAGAATTAGGCAATGTTGAGAAACCAACAACATTGGATTAAAATGAATCTATCCAACACTACAGGATCAGATGAATGATTCGATTCCAACTTACAGGACTTCAACGCTGCCTGAAGACTGGCAGCACTACGGAAACTCTTACGATCCAGTCATCAAAGTGCAAGTTTTTGAAGACTGAAGCTAGTACCTAACTGGAATACAACTCTGCCAATTCGAAGGGAAAATCGACTCAAACCGCAAAATCTATAGGAAAATCGATCCTAACCTCCTAAGTACCAGTGTTGCCCCGGTAATGTCGAGAAACATTCTATTTCGTATGTACCGGTGTTGTCTTGGCAATGCCGGAAACATTCTATTTCCTAAGTACCAGTGAAACATTCTATTTTCTAACTACCGGTTTTTCCCCGGCAATGCCTGGAAACTTTCTATTTTCTAAGTTCCGGTGTTGCCCCGGAAATGCAAGGAAACTTTCTATTTTCTAAGTACCAGTGTTTTCCTGGCAACGCTGGGAAAACTTCAAACTATAGGGTCGACGATAAACACTCACATCAGTAAACCATCAATGCACTAGCTTTCATAGATAGAAGTTAGTGCTCAACTGAGTTTCTACCCATGTCTTTAGAAAACTACTATTGCCCGAAGATAGACAATAATGGGATGGCATAGCCATTCAATGACCAATCAAATGGTTCGGCTCTTTATTACAAGAATCGGTCACTGCCCGAGATGAGGCGACGCCAAAGGGAAATCTCAAGGATCGAGCTGCTTATGGGCTAGTTTACAGAGATAGAAGCTGGTACAAAATAGAACTTCCAGTATTTAACCTAGAATAAATTTTGATGTAGCCCAAAGGTAGGCAGCTTCGAGAGAAGTTGCTTGGAACCAAGCAGCTAAGTTGCCAGTTATTGGAGATAGGACCTGACATATGAACATGACTTCTGTGATAACGTTTGCAGTCAAGCAAGGTAGGCATGGCAAAGGACAAGTGAGGAAAATCACGAAAAATCGAAAATTAAATCATCGGACATCCTCAACACCAGAGTAGGATTGAGAGCTAGACTGTGGGCAATTGAATCATTTGCCCCACACCTTTCGATCTCATAAAAATGCTTCAATACCAGCATTCAAAAGAGATAGTCAACCTTCTGTAAACAAGGATAGGTACACACATACTTGGTCGAAAGGGAACCTTGCCAAGTCCAAACATGAATAACCGCAAAATCGGTTAGATAACAGTTCTATTTCGCAAAGTAGAGCATTTTGGCAATAAATTACCATCTAGGCAAATGAAGGTCTTAACGTTCATAAATTCAGCATTGCTAAAAAATAGGCAATGTCGAGTAGAAACCAATTTCCCTCCCTTGGAAATCTGATAGCGCTTGAAAATTAACAATATCAAGGAGAAATCCTTGGAGTTAAGTCATTCATGGGCAAGTTTTCGAAGATAGAAATGATGCATGATTAGGATCTCAACACTGAACTTGGAAGAATTCGATCACAGCCAAGGAGTCAATAGCATTGAAAATTTAGATCTTGGAATCAAATAGCAGAGTCACTAGCTCCCAAAGATGGGAACTACCGTACAAATTAGGCTAGGTGCAGTCAAACGTATTGCTCGTGAAACATAAGCCTAAATAGAAGCATGTACACCTAAACTTGGTCGAAATGGACTCGACCAAACCTAAATAGAAACATAAGCAAAGAAATTGATTAGATTCTGCACAAAGTTGTGAGACAACGGAGGTCGCTCCTGCGTAAGCACAACTGAAGATCAGGCCGACAAGCTTCGGGGATTCCCTGCTTGCCCCTCCCTCTTCATCTAAGACTCATAAGGCGATGAACTCATTTAGAGGAGGGGGAGAATTTAGCGACTGCTCTATAAGAGCAATTGTGCCTTGTAATTCAACCGTAATCAATTGTCCAGACATGACAGGAATAAAAGTCGAAGCCTAAGTAGTGAAGGATCTAGCTTCTGGAGTGGAAGTTCCTTCGCCAGACTAAAGATAGGATGATCGAAAAGTCATTCTAAATAATAAAACTTGGCATTCGACATTGTTAGGTATGTTTTACTTTGAATAATATCTCCGTATGATCAACACTCGAAATCCAAGGGAGGTCGACGTATGTTGACTAGTCAGATTCTGAACATTGATCGGGGCAAGTGTAATGTGTTATCTATGCAAAGTGAGTCTAGTGTCTTAAGCACGACGAACGGACCATCCTGTGTAGATAGCTCACTCATGCTAGAAAAACGAGTCATGTCGCACTTTAAGATTATCTTTCTTGGGACTTACTAGTTATCAATAAGAAATCGATAATGGAGCTGTTGTTCGGAGCAATGCAGGAAACTTTTCTTTTTAGGATCACTGTAAGTATAGAAACAGAAAAGCGACATGATGAGGTCATGCATTATATCCAACATTGGAATAAATCGTCGCACTGGAATTCAAATTGCGATAGGTACTTAGCCAAGTCCTCGAAAAGAGACAATTAAAGATGAAGAGCAAGACTTGAATCCGAAACGGTGTACATTTGTTCGAAGAAAAACATAGCTTCACCACCGGTCGAGTACAATCCAAAATTCGACCATCTCCCTTCGAAATTGCCACCATCCCGGAATCATCGCAAGGAGTTTTTATACCAAACTGAAGCACGATGTAATCTCCGAGCTATAGATAGCATTGCTAGAGTAGTATTTGTAATTCTAATAAAAACTAGAATAAACAGTCAATGGACAATCAACCAAGTAAAAGCAATGTCTCGAGAGGACATCCAAGCAATCGACTAAAATTCACTAGATAGCAATCTGACACTTTTCTTATTCTAGAGCACACTTTGTTTCCAACGAAAGCATACTCTGGGAGGCAAATGTTAATTGGGTTTTTAACCAAGCAAAAGTTAATAGGAACTAGAATGTCGGTATGAAGAAAGAACGCCTAGAAACTTGGTAAAGATACTCAAAAGGTCTAGAGAATTGAGCTCAAGGAGTTTGGTTGAAAATTGGTTATCCTTGATTCACCCTTTGAATTAAGGCCTTAGATTAACCCCCCAAAAAAGGTCTTAGGTCAAAACGACTTGAAACTTGACATGTACACTTAAAAAAACACAAGAAAGGACTAAGAAAAGGTTTGGACTGGTTTGGGCCCACCAATTAAATTCATCATCGAATTTGGGACCTTAATTCAGTCCGAATTAAGGAGAACATCAAGATGGAATCAGAATGACTTGAAATTTGGCAAAAGAACTTAGAAAAGGCCAAAGAAGGACGTGGGAAAGTTTTTCCATGATTGGGCCAAGTACCTAAATTCATCCCCGAATTAAGGAACTTAATTTGATACCGAATATAGGTCCTAAGCCCTAGCACATTAACACTTGGCACAAGTGATCCCCTCCCTAGCCCTCTTATGTATATTTATGAAGTTTCATAGATTTCCAGAGAGCCTATCATCAAGAATAAAGACATGACGGTCCAAACGACATGATAATTTAAGTCATGGAAGAACCATGACCAAAACACATCAACAATATATCAAATTACATGGAGGACATATAGATGAAGCAAAGGAACTTGACCCAAAAGGACTCCATCAGATGGCTAAAGATTATATTCGGTACCGAATTAAGGACCTTAATTTGGCACCGAATATAGCCCTTACCTTGGGGAGTCATGATATTTCCTGTGTTGTCTTGGACTGGTTTCTGGACTTCTCTGGTAGCGGGCTTCTGATCCAATATGGCTGCTACAACTATAAATACAAACCAAAGAGCAACCAAGAGATGGTCTGGTTTTTACCATTACTACACGGAAGCCTTATCATTCCTTCAATTCTCTCTACTTAATAGTCGCCATGGCAGTTCCTTTAGGCAATTCTAGGATTTAGAATTAGTCTAACAGTTGTACTTGTGACTTGTTCATTCTCAAACACCTTGTAACCATATACAATCAATAATGAAAGCTATAAAGTGAACGTAGGTTTAGTTAATAGCAAAACGACTATAAAATTCCTTGTGTCTGTTTATTTCTTTGCTACTTTTCTATTATATTTTCTCTGTTCTAACAGGGCTGATGCTTTTACATCACATTCTAGGATATTGATACATTTTTTGGGTTAACAGTTACAATATTTGTTATTCAAAAGATACATACATTCTAGTCTTGTGAAATCATCAGTAAATATTACAAAATAAGAAGAATAATGTTTGGTAACTAAAGTCATTGGGCCACCTACATCAGTATGCACGAGGCCCTAGAGTTCGTTTACTCTTTCATTGCTCCGACTAAAGGGGTGCTTTTTCATTTTTCCTTTAAGGCACAACTTACATGTATCAAATAATTTAGAATCAAATGCTTGTAGAAAACCTTCAATTTTTAATTTATGTAGTCATTTCTCACTTATATAACCTAGCCTACTATTGGATCTGGGCCAACACATAGCAGGTAAAATGAGTGAATTTCATTTTTTTAACCGTTTTGGATGATATTGGGCCTATAATGTCCGAATTGATTTAGAACTTATCTAAATTAATTTTAAATAAAATCATTATTTTATTCATTATAAAAGGATTTTATTTTGATATTATGTATCTATAATATAGTGTATACATGTATATCATAAACACATGTACATGTACATGTACATACATGTACAACATATACAATGTGTATGGTTTACAATGCCCGTATCTAAGTTCTGTGATTTACACTGTAATAGATATGTTAGCCTCTCCATATACGTATATGGCGTTTAATATGTATATTAATGTGATATGAAAATTATATTTATATTTGATTAAATATATAAATATAAATATATATATATATATATATATAATTAGAAGTAATCATATATTATTATAAATTTAAATATAAAGCAATTTATTTTTTGAGAAAAAATGTGTGATCCTCTTCGAATAGAGGAGAGCACACATGCGAATATATATATATATCACGAATATAAAGTGCTGCCAACATGCCTGGCAGGTAACAAAAACCAAATACATATATACCAAATCTCAGGTACTCCTAAGATGAGTTCCGGCAAGGCCACCACCCATCACACCCCGATATCGAGCTCCGGCATGGCCACCGCCCGATATTAAGGTGTTAGAAGTACCTAAAAAACTAGTGGAAAAACAAAAACTATTGGATGACGTCCCAGACTAATGAGGAAGCTCCAACCAACTGAATCAGGAGAGGTGAATAAGCATCTGCTCTGAAGTGGATCTGCTGAAAAGAGAAACCGCTCTGAAGCCTCTAAACAAGAGAAAGGGGGTACCCTCCTGAAAAAAGTACTCCATAATGAAGATAGTAGAATCCAAAATCTGAGGAGAAACTGCTAGTAGTCTTGGATGAAGATACTCTACTCTGGTGACCTCTCTACCATCTGATGTCCAGCAATTTGAAGATATGAAAACCTGCAAAGTGAACCTGATATCCTATCTCCCATACCTGTAACTGGAAAAAGACTAAAGAAAAAATTAGAATGATACATATATATGTATATTTATATAATAAATATACATATATATGTATTAATAAGGAAGGAAATAAAAACCTAAATAATACTAATTGGACAATAACAGTGTAAATAAAATACCTAAAAGCCAATACCAAATAGAGACTGGTACAAATATTGAGACGGATCTATCTTATGAACCTTTAATCATAAGTAAGTTATGATTAGAAGTGAAGGCATCATCTAAATTAGAGAAAATATTAATAATACTATTATTAATGTTAAAAAAATTATTGTTGTGTTTAAAAAAATTAATATTATGGTTAACCTTGTTAAGATACCTTTTGAAAAGGATATTTTTAGCTAAATTATATTTGGGGTTAGAGATCCAATTAAAACAAAATGAAGAAATTGTAAAAATCAATTTGTTTAAATGACAATTATTATTATTGAAAATTCTTTGATTTCTTTCAAACCAAATAAACCAACTAATAATAATGAATAAAGTGTCTAGTAAAAATCTAATATTCTTTTTGAACTTGAATCTATAATTATTCCAGTAAAATTCACAATCCGAAATTTTAGCTGTTATATTAAAGTTAAAAATATTAAGAGTATTAATTAGAATGTAATTAGAATCCATACAATTATAGTATATATGATTAATGTCCTCAAGATATAGATTACAAAAATAACATTTATTATCATTTTGAATATTTTTTTCTCTTTAAAAATTCGATAGTATTAAGTTTTCCATGAAGAATTAACCACATGTGAATTTTGGATTTGGGAGGAGCATTAGATTTCCACATATAATTAAATGAGTTATTTATTGTACCCGAAAAATTAATGAATCTGTAGAAAGAATTAGAAGTATATTTCTTACTTTTATCCCATTCCCAACGAATAAAATCATTATCATTATCAATATTATAAAGATTTAATCTGGCATAAAGCAAAGAAAGTTGTCTAAAAGTTGAATCAACTAAAATTCTGTTAAAACTGAAATTCCAAGGAGGATCATTTTCTGGAGAATAAACTTCATTGATTAAAGCATACTTAAAGTTACAAATTTCATACAGATCCTTAAATTCTATCTTAAGAGGCAAGATCGAAATCCAACCATCATGCCAAAACGAAGTACGATTACCAGAGTGAACAATTGTATTTATTCCTAAATTAAAAATCTCATTACATTTTAACATGTTTTTCCAAAAGTTGGATATATTTTGAGTTACTGGAGAAGAAATTTGATATAAATTGCTATTTCCATTATAGTAATATTTAGAAATGATCTCTTTCAAATAGCGTTATCATTTATATCTTTAAACTTCCAAAGCCATTTACCTAACAGAGACAAATTCATATTACGCAAATTAATAACACCTAATCCACCTTCCTTTTGGCCATACAGACGATTTCCCAATTTACAAGACATTTAATGTTATTATTATAATTTTCTCCACTCCATAAGAAATCTCTTCTAATCTTATCAATTTTATCAATAACCCAATCCAGGAACAAATGCAAGGAAATCTAATAAATCGGAAGAGCTGATAAAACCGAATTAATTAAAACTAGTCTACCTGCTCTAGATAGAAATCTTCCATTCCAGTTAGAAATCTTATTTTTAATTTTATCAATGATAATAATCCAGTCGTCATGTTTGAGTTTGGTGGGTCTAATCACAAAACCGAGGTAGTCAAAAGGAAAGTTCATAGTTTTGCAATTAAGAGTATTAGCAACTAAATTCAAAAGCAATTTAATATTCAAATTTAAATTTTGAATTATCAAATTTCAAAATTAGATCTACATCTGAAAATATTTTTTAAGTTTATATTCAAAATTTAAATTTTCCTAAAAATAAATATGTTATTAAATATTATATATGTACGAAAAAATTATTTTATTTTAATCGTGTATATATATCAAAAATAATATTTAAGCTCTTATAATATTATATAAAATTATATATATTATTTTGATATATTTGGTATTTAACCAAATTAGATTTTTCTTATTTAATAAATTCGTATGGATTTATTGCCCCCTTTTTATTAACTATATAATTAAAATTTCCATATGGTAAAATAAAAAAAATTTATTCGTAAAAACATTTGGTAATGTTCATAAATTTATGTGTGTTAAAATATATATATTTATAAATTATTAAAATCAAAGTCAATACATTATATTATAAAATAATATCTATATATCTATATATATATATATATCCATATATTTTGAATTTAATAAATATATATATATATATTAATTTTTCAAGCACAAATATGTTTAAAATATAACAACAAATTATATATATATATTTTATGTATATTTATTTTATTTAAAATTTTAATTTTTTATTCAAAACATTTTAAAATTAGTTTTTAATTCGATTTTTCTAAATCCGGTTGAAAGTGAAATATATAAACATTTGAATTTTTTAATTAGAATATATATATATATATATATATATTATAGATGGATAACCTACACATAGAAGGATTCATGATATAAATATACATATATACACACATATATAAATGTGAAAATTAGGCCCACGTCCTTATAATTAAACTGAGTTCGCGTAAACTCCTCCCGTTTCAAAACTTATATTTCCGATTCCTATTTTTATTTGCGGCTAAATTTATTCCATAAATACCCCTGTTTACCTCTCGTGCTTATTTTAATGGTGGTCATGATTTCGATTACAAGTTTTTGATTCCGATTCAGTTCGATCATTGTTTTAAGATATTATTTCGGATTCATGGCTTTATCTTCTTCTAGGTAAAATATTGGTTGGATTTGTAATCGATTTTGTTTGTTTTTCATTGATATTGCGATATTGCTTGATAATGTTGTTATTTTATTTCGTTTGTTTTTTTGTTTGAAGTAAATGGAAATTACAAGTATTCTATTGTTTATTTTAGCTGAAAAATTAATGCGTGTGTATAGGGTAATGTTCGATGATATATTTTGTTAGCTTTGTTTAAGTTTAGATTTGTCTAGAATTATTGTAAATATTTTACAGACTTGTCTGCAATTAATTTGAATATGTATGGTGAAAATGCTATGCAAATTACTAATAGTTGCTGATTAATCTGGAAATTTTTACAATTATTGCTTACATATCAGCAAATAATATTGGTATTTCAATGTGTTTGATTAAGCTCAGATTTGTGCTGATTTATCTGCGCATTTTTTTACGAATATTGTTTACATATCAGCATATTATTAATATGTGCTGATTTATCTGTAATTTTTTAAAATTATTGCTTACATATCAGCAAATAACATATATATTCTGGTTTTTTTTGTTATTTATTTTTTTGTAATTGTAATTCTGTTTTGTTTTTTAAATTACAGTGTTCCTGGTGATGCTGGTGTGCTTATGCTGTTGAAGTTTGGATATGAAAGCTTTTCATTACGTCTTCATTTTGATAGTTCGGTTGTTATGTTGAGAAGTGCTATTTGTGGTAAATGGACTGAATTGAGTTCATTGTCATTTGAATTATACTATGTTCGAGATGGATTGAGAAGGAATATTGAAACTAATTCTGATCTTCAATCTATTTTGTTCTTCACTGCTCATAACCGTGAGGATGACTTTGTTATTTTTGTTGATGTTGTTCCTACTAGTTTTTCAGCAACCAATATTAGGCCAGATGTTGTTTCTTGTAGTAGTGTTTCCTCATTTTTTGGTACCGGTGATTCTAATATTCAATTCAGGCAGTTATTGAGAAATGATTCCAATCAATCTATTTTTATGGGTGTTGGTCAACAATTTCCAGGTGGTCTTACTGAATTTAGGCTCAATTTTATGATATATAGTATTAAGACTGGGTACAAGCTTGATTTGGTTAAGAATGATAAGGAAAGAGATACGGTTGTTTGCTCCCGAACAAAATGTATTTTCAGGATTCATGCTTATGTCAAGTTTAATCTTCCTGGCTATTTTGTTTTAAAGAGATTTCAACCTGAACATACCAGTGGTGGTGGAATTCATGATATAAATGATCCTCCTGTTTCAAGTAAATTGATTAAATTGTTGGTTTATGATCATATTCAAGCTAATCCGTTAACGAAGACAAAGGACATTATTAACCTATTTCAAACTGAGTATAATATCATTTTGAAGTATTATTTTGCTTATAATGGGAAAAGGTTAGCTTTAGAAGATTTACATGGAAGTGATATGATGTCTTATCACCATTTGAAGTCTTTTTGTGATACTGTCCTCGAAACTAATCCTGGTAGTAAAGTAGTTTTGAAGTTTAATCCTGATACACATCAATTTGAGAGGGTTTTTATTGGTTTTGAAGCTTATGCACATGGTTTTCAATTTTTTCGGCCTTTATTATTTGTTGATGCTACTTTTATGAAGGATAGAGCTCAAGATTGTTTAATGGATGCTACTGGTAAAAATGGCAATAAAGTTATGTTGTTTGTTTGTAGTTTAATGTATACTTGCATCAATATCTGCAATAATTATTATTTATTGCTGCAATATCAGTATTTATTAAAAAGAAAAATATCTTACTAACAGAAAAAATTGCAGAAACCGAAGCAATTTTACAAAAAAATTGCTGAAAAGTCTGCAATATTTTTGATATGGTGAGAAATTGTTCTACAGTAATACATGGTAATAGTTGCAGTTTTGTCTTCACTTTTTAATATAAGTGCAGAGAATTATGCACTTTGTTAAGTTATTTATATATTTGTTGTTTTATTAGGTTTTTTCCTATAGCAGTTGTGATTGTGTCTGGTGAAGATGAAAATAATTGGATTTGGTATTGTAAACAACTTAAAGATTTTTTGAAAGATGATAGTAGAAATTTTGTTTTCATTTCTAACCGTCATCTTGGTATTCTTGTCGGTATTCCAAAAGTGTTTCCAAATTTAGTTCATGGTTCATGTTTTTATCATTTGAACAATAATTTAAAAGTTGCTTTAAAATCTGAATTTTCCAAATCAAAAAAGAAATGGTTGATAGATTTGTTTGGACGTGTTGCATATGCTTCTAATTTGGATGATTTCAATGTTGCATTAAAGATTTTTAAAGATGTTGGTGGTTCTACTGTGGCAAACTTTTTGAATGGAATTCCCATTGAGAAGTTTGCTAATGTTTTTTTCCTGCTTGTCGTTATGGTGAAATGTCATCAAATTTTTCAAAGAGTTTCAATAAATGGATTTGGGAAGAAAGACATTTACCAATCACTGCATGCTTGGATAAAATTAGAGTTAAGTTAATGAAGCTAATTTCTGATCGTCGAGAACTTGCTAATAGTTGGAATAGTGTTGTATGTCCAGTGAATGAAAATCGGTTGAAAAGTCTTCATTTGGAAGGAGCTTCGTGGTTTGTTATAAAATCAAGTGAACATGTGTTTGAAGTTCATTCTCCCGTTCGTCGATCTGTTGATTTAAATAATCGGGTTTGTTCTTGTAACTTGTGGCAAATATATGGTTTTCCTTGTGCTCATGCTGTTAGATGTATTTGAGTTGTGGAAAGTTGAATGTTTATGATTACATTGAAGATTATTTCAAAGTTGTTTATTTTCGATCGGCGTAAACTCATCCAATCAATCATGTTATAAACTTTTTGAAAGAAAATGTTTTGATTGAAGATGTTGTTGTAACACCTCCTAAAGGTAGAAGAATGCCTGGTCGACCGTCATCATCTAAGAGGATAAAATCTGCTGGTGAAATTTCACAGACCATTAGATGTAGTATATGCAAGAAGTTGGGTCATAATAAAAGGACTTGTTCACTGAAACACATGTATTTTTTTTTCTTTAGGAAAGTTATACTGTATGGAGTTAACTTTAAGTTTTTGTTATTCATTTTAATGGTATTTTCTCTGTACTTAGGTTGGATGTTTAATGTTTGTAATGTATTAATCATGGTATGCTTTTATTAATCATTATTGTAGTGCTTTCTGCAAGTATTACGATTAATTGCATATATTTCTGCATTTTTCTGATTTTTTTCTTACTAGTTGTACCTGTTTTGTGAATACTGCTTTTTATATGAAGATGAAATTTGTATCATTATTTGCCATGAAATAAATATGGTATATCCATATGTATGTGCAATTGTTGTTAATAAATGTGGAGTTATCTACAATTATTTGTTTTTTGTGCTGACATTTCTGCAATTATTTGGTGCAAGAATTTCGAATAATTACTTACATATGGAAATATCTATATTTATACGTCTATAGTGCATTTATTTCTGCAACTATTTTGAATAACCACATATTTGTGGAGATATCTGCAGATATATGCTTTTATTACTGACATTTCTGCAAATATTCTGAATAGTTGTGATTCGCTTTAGTATTTTGGTAACTGAATTCAATTGTAAGAAATTCTTATATAAATTTTTTGATAATAAACTCTAATATCGTGTTAACCCAGTGATATTGTCTTCAAACTACATAAGTTTAGCAAAATATGTATATACATTTCAGAATTATTAGAGAAAACATTACAGTTTGATACATCAAATATTTTGGTTTGCTTCGGATAGTAAAAACTTTTGTGTCAGGATTTCTTCTAAGCTCCAACTATAAGGTTTGCAAGATAGAATTTGATGTGCCAATTTAGCTCTTTGTAAATCCATAGCTTCATATGTGAATTGAGGGTCATCATTGTTGATTTGTTTTCGTTCACTTCTTTCATTCATAATGCTCATTACAAACATCCCACAGTCAACTCTGCAATAATTGAAAAATATTATGAAATTGTTAGAATAAATATTCTATGATATAGAAATATTTGTACATTTTTTGTTGTGGTATACTTACGAAATCAGAACGTTGTTGTGGGCTGTTAGCAAAAGTGATTTGGTTTGATGGTTTATGCTCTCTTTTTCCCAATTTCTTTAGTAAGGCTATGATATAAACTCTCTGTAAAGAAAAAAAAGATTTTGTTAAACATTTTATTTTCCTTTGATTTATTCATTTTTCAATTTACATACCAGCTTTCTTGTTGCCTTCTGATGTTCTCCTTCGTGTCGTGGTTTTATGGAATCATAGTGAATCCACATTTTATCTTCTTTAATAAACTCCAGGAGTGTAAAATCATATTTTTAGTGGATAGGGAAGAACATTCTATTGCAGTTTGCAAAAAATTTAGCTACTATATCATCGATTAGGGCTTGTGTTACCTTCTTTGAATTGCTCAGTAGAAATGTCTGTAGGAGCATATATTAGCAAATTGAATTTATGAATATTTAAACAAATTCTTCACTAAAAGATTATAAGACTTACATCAGCGTAAACTTTGAAGTACAAATTTTCTGCATGAGCTTTATGCAATTCATGTGAAGACCAGTCAATGATCTACAAATATTATTATAAGGAAATAGTGATGATATATTTGTTGATAATTTTTGGAATTTTGCAGAAAAAACAACAAGTTTGATGAAATATTGCTGACAAATCAGCAGATAAATGTAATTGTTGGAGATAAATGGAATTTTGCTGAAAAACAATAAGTTTAACGAAATGTTGCTGATAAATCTGCAGATAAATGGAATTGTTGCAGACAAATGGAATTTTGCAGATAAAACAACAAGTCCAATGAAATGTTGCTGATAAATTTGCAAATAAATGGAATTGTTGAGTAAAGTTCTACTTGGCCTTCAAGAAATCTTCCTATTATTAGTTCACCAAGTGTTGTTCCAGTTATAATGATGTCATCATCTCCATTTAGGTTTGCACTTTTGTTGTGATATAATGAACAATATTATTAAATGTTTGCATTTTTTAAATATTTGCTGATATGTCAGTAGCAAATTTAAATAATTACTTTTATTTCAGCAATTATTGGTATACTGGCTACTTTAAGAATTATATACAGTTAGAACTTCGTTTTACCTAAGGTCGGAGTTATTAAAGAAGTCCTCCATCAGCTTGATTTTTTCTTCAGATAGACTTCGCACATTTGACCATTTTCTAACATTTATCTTTGCAGTGGTAGATAATTCAGTTGATCTAGGTTTAGATTTGTATTCTTCAACTATTATTGGTAGGATTTCTTCTTGCTATTTTGCCTTTTTTGATTTCTTTTGAGTTTGCAAATCCACTTCTTCAGCTTATTTATACCTTTTTTGCTTTTCAATTTCCAATGTTTTCTCTTTGCTTTCTTCGGTTTTTTTTGTGCTGAAGTAGATATTTCATCTTCTGTTTGTCTGCCTTGTAGCTGTGGGAAATTTTGAATGTTTTCACCTAAAATTAATTTGAATGTTGGTGAATATTTCATGATTGGTTTTCGGAATACAATTTTTGTGATTAGATTATCTTCAGCTTTTTCAACTTTCGTAAGTCCGCATTCTTGTTCAATATTTTTGTTTTCATATGCAGTATCGGTTTGATTTTCTATTTCCTTAGTGCTTTGAGCTGAAAGATATATTTTCAATTGAAATATTTAGTGTTTCTGAAATAATAGTGAATTTTATTTGTAATTTTGTGAATTATTATGAAAAAATGAAGAATATGTTATACTTTTAATAGTTGTTGCATTAATATCCGCAATTATTCTTCACCAGCGTATTTTTGATATAGTAAGTATATTTGCGGATATATCATCAAATTTGTTTAATTTTTGCAGTCTTGTTGAAAAACTATAATTATTCAAAGTATTACCAAATGAAGGATTTTGTTCGTTTGCTCTATCTTCATCAACTGTTTTTGTTTGTTCATCATCATTTGGATCCTTTTGTTTTTCTTTGAAATTTCTTTTTTCCTCATTGTCGTCATCTTTTCCTATTTGTTCTTCTTTTTCTTCATCTTTATCATTCTCCATAAGACGGCATTCATCTTCAATAATTTTGTCTTCAGTTTGAACATCAGTTTGATTTTCCTTTTCTCCTGTCCTTTGAGCTGAAATATATGTTTGCAATTCAACTATTTAGTGTTTCTGAAATAATTATGAATTTTATGTGTTATGTTGCAAGGTATTATGAAAAAATGAAGAATATGCTGCACTTTTTAATAATTATTGCAATAATATCTGCATTTATTCTTTAACAATGCATTTTTCATATAGTAAGAATATTTGCAGATATATCATCAAATATTTTAAAATTTTGCATTCTTGTTGAAAAACAATATATTATTCAAAGTATTACCAAATGAAGGATTCTCTTCGGTTTCATTATCTTCATTTTCTTCATTTTCTTCAGTTTCATTTTCATCTGTGGAGTTCAGTTTGCTACCACTTATTTCTTGTATTGGTAGCTCCACATTCTCAGATTGTGTGGATGATGATGTTTCCACATATTGTCTCAGTTGCTTTTTTAGTAGTGTATTTTCAGCTTGAAGTTTTCTGTAACGACCCAGAATTTTGAACAAATTAAATTGAGAATATTTAATTTATTTTAAATATTTGAACGATGATTTAATTTGAATCCCCGATATAACTTTGAAATTGGCGATTAAATTATAAATTTTAATCTGTTGAATGTTGAATAAAAATTTAAATCTTCAGTTTAAAGTTGAAGAAAAATATTTCGAAAGCTTTTAAAATTCGTATTGATGATACTGAAGATAACAGAAGCTTCAGAATCTAATTTCAAACTGTTTCGTTCAGTTTTGAAATTTTATCGTTCGTATTGATATTTAAAAATAGTCGTCCGGGGCGCAGTCTCGAAATTCGACGAAACCAGTTCCAGTGGGTCCGTAATATTGAATTATTATCAGATCTTAAATTCCGTAATTTTAAGAGCTATTGTGTGATCGTACGAGATAGAAACGTCTGGACAATGATTTATCGATTTAATTTAAATATAAATTTATACACTCACATCAACACACACCCTAGTATCTGATTTGCGTCGACCTATTCTCTGTTAATCGCGTACTCCTGTCTCCCCTTCATCACATTTTTAAACGCAAGGAACAAAACGAAATCAATAACAACTTCAAAAGAAAATCCATGGCCGAAGATAAAATACCCAAATCTAATTTCACGTTCGTTGTCTCCCCTCCTCAGATTTAAACTACGTACCTCCTTCCCCTTTTGTTTTCAATCGTAATCGAAATCAAAACTTTCCCCTCCTCCTCCATTTTCAAATCCCGAGCCTCTCTTCCCCAAATCATAAAAAAATCGAGAGCAGAAAAAAAGGGCCGCGACATGAAACAAATCACCCAAGCCACCAGCTCGACTTCGCGATCGAAGCTTGAGGGCACGGCAGTTCGAGGTCGCGAGGCATTCTAGGGTTCGAGTTAGGCATTGTTGCGTGGGTGGTTCGAGTGTCACCATGGCGAGGCGTGCGACAGGTTGGAGGTGGCGATGTCGAGTTGTTCTGGTAGGCGAGACAGATCGCGATTTTGGGTAGGGCTTCCGTGATGGGGAGACGTTCTCCTGAGGTGCATGTGTGCACGAGAAGGCAGGTCGAGGCGAACGCGAGGTCGCGATTCAGGTCAAGGCTGGGGTCCGGGGTGGTTGGCTGTGACGAGGCCGGGTGGAAGGCTACTCGATCTGGAACCAAATTGATGACGTGAGCTGGTGATAATTGTCGATGTTGAGAAGGGAAGTCGAACATGGATTTGGGTTGTTGGCCAGTAGCGAACGCGAGCATAGGAGGTATAATTTCTATTGTTTAGTAAACTATATTTTTCTTTTTAGTTATGGAAGTAAAATTTAACTAGAAAAATTGTTTTACAGGAGAAAAATAAAATAATATAAATCCATTTGTTTACGGTGATTAAAATGATTTTTGTGTACGTATATAAATAGATTTAATTTAAAATGTACATAGATTTTATTTTATGAGTGTACATGAGTTTCAAAAGGAAAAGAAAATATCAAAGTAAGGTAATCTTAAAATATATGTGATTTCGAAATAGTAATATGCATATTTGAATTTATACGGTAAAACAAAAAGTTAAAAAACAGAAAAATTTATTTCAGAAAAATAAATGTTTACAGTTATATAAATGGAAATTCTTACAGTAAAATTTATTGATGTTTTAATTTGCAGAAAAGGAAATAATAAATATATAAAGTTTAAACAGAACTGTTTTGAAATTTCAATTGTATATATATATATATATCTAGCCTACTGTTCTTTTAGAAGAAGTATATTCAGAAAATATTTTGTTAAATAGAATGGGTTTTAAAACCAAAACCATTGAATAACTATAATTACCAAATAAAAGTTGATTATTCGATCATTTCGAATATTAATGAATTCTATAAAAAAATTGTTTATACTAGGTCTGAAATGGAAAAACAAGTCTGGAATGAAAATGGGATGGCAAAATAAAAGCTAAGGTGAGATCTTCTCACTCAAATTGAATGTGGAATTTTTTGCAGTTATTGATTGCTATAGGATGTGATATTAGATATAGTAGGATATATATCTATATATATATAGCAATATATACATATTGGCATATGTATATATTGGATTGATTGATTTCCCGCCTCGTATAGCGGATGAGACCCTATTGCGCCGTTAGTAAGCGGATATTTATAAAAACCCATATACCGCGATATTCCACCTCGAAGTGGAATTGGTATTGTGCTAACGTCTTTGGATGCAGGAAAACAGGTTGGAGGGATCCAACTGGATTCCTCACCAGTATTTATTTATTTACAGATATTGATGTATATTCTGTTATCATTTTGATATATGATATTGACTGTTGTGATGGACTAATTGATGCGTTGCATCATTGGATTCAAATTTTGAAGTTTAAAAATAACGATTTAACTTTAAAAAGAGATTTTGAAAGTGATTATTTGAAAGTATACGTTTTATTTGAATCTTTGAATTGATTTACTTTAAATAAATAAAGGTTATAAATTTAAAGTTATGGAAATTAAAATGTTTGTGAAATATAACCAAAAGATGATTTTTGAAATAAATAGTTAACTAATCTATAAAATAATTTAAATTGGATTTTTGAATCATTAAAAACGATGTATGTTCAAGATGCACAAAATTGATATTTATCAATTAAGTTTTTTGGGATTTAAAACGAGTTTTTATAAGTGTTAGATAGAAAATGTATAGAATTATAAATTTTAAAGATAGAAAATTTATAGAATTATAAGTTGTAAAGCTAGGAAATTTATGAATTATAAATTGTGAAGATTTGAAGTTTATAGATTTATAAAGTTGAAGTTTATAGATTTATAAAGTATGAAGTTATAAAATGAATGGAATTGTAAAATAAAAGATTATAAGGAATTTACCTATAAATTGGGCTTTTGCTTTTAAATGGAATGTTGATCGAAGTTAATAAAAAGGAAGATTTATAAGTCAAAGTTGTTATAAAATAGAAAGAGAATTTATAAACGTTGTTTTATAAATTCGAAATCAATTAAATTTGGTAAATCAAATATAGGAGGTTATTAAAGGAAAGGTATTCGCGATTTTGGATAGCGAATCTCTATTGAAATAAATGTATAGAAAAGACTGAAATTTGGTTAGTATATTCACGATTTTGGGACAGTGAATATATTGTTAAGTAAAATGGATTTATTTTTGAAGAAGTGATATTAAAAATGAAGTTAAACATTTTAAAATGTTTTAAAATGTATTATGAATCGAAATCATAGATTTCAACATTTATTGTTGAAATAGACGTTTTCGAGAAATAAGGAAATGATGGACTATAACACTGTTGTTATAGTAAATGATTTTCGAAAGGAAATGTTTTGATGTAGTATTGGGATTTATATATATCTATCAAAATCCGAATCCCTATACTGGTGATTTTGGGTCGTCGTAACGATGTTTTACGTAACATTCGTTTTGACTCAAATAGATGTTATAGTAAATGATTTCCTTAAAGAATGAATCTATACTTAAAATTGATTTAAGTATATTGAATATTTTCCAAGTGTTGAAAATAAATAGATTTGTGAATTTCTTATTATTAATGAGTAAGGAAATACTTTTCCAATATGAAATGAACGTTTTGAGGTTTATCTTTGTAAAGGTAAATTGAAAGTGAATATTGAAATCGATTTGAAAATCGAATATCAGTAGATATTTTGAAAATCTAAATCCACTATGGAATTTATAAAAGAAATGGGAATTCATTTTAGAAAAATAAACGTTGATTTATTTTTGAAGTGTGGAAATTTTATATCTAGTAAAGATATTTTTGGAGATAAAATAATCTGGAAAATTATTTGGAATCTGATGATGTTGCGCATCTTTATTGGTAGTTAAATAACCGACTATCAATAATTACCTTGAATAGGTATTTGGTGTGAATTGGATGAATTTGAATGCCACACTTTTTTTTAAATAATCGCTCACTATTCGGGTTAGCCGGGAAAGGACCATGGGGTCGTATAACCCATTCCGAATATGTGATACGTCGTTATGAATTGCATTCGAAGACCGGATATTTTTGAAAACGGAAGGATTACCGTCGAGTTACTCTACATCGGCTGATCTCTGGTTTAGAGGTTTTATCACCCTTAGTGACGGGAAGTCCGGACGTGATTAGAAATTTATCCGGATATGCAAGGGCTTCGTGAGAAGTGCCTTCGGTTCTGTTCGATCCCGGAACAGACTTGTATGGATTGTGTGTCTGACGTTACAATTTGAGATATAAAGCTGATTTCTTTCAAATACATTTCTGTTGGTGGCGGAGAATTTATTCTCTTAGCTTAACACCCTTCTCTGAGACGTACGAGCTCAGAGGTTATGTAGTTGAAATTTATCAGCGATATATCCCAATTTGGTAACGTGGCATACTGAGTGTTGCTGTGAAATGATCAGTGTTTGATCATTTGCGATATGATCATTTGTTTGATCTTATATCTTTGTGATCATAGGTTGATCATTTTGTTTGACCCAAAGCAGGGCTTTGTAGAAAGCGTAGCTTTGTGGACGAGACTTCATCGAGCCTCACACCCTGGAAATGGTCGAAACAGGAAGGATGCAGCAAGGTTTTAGGGAGTAGCGCCCCTTAGTGTATGTCATTCCTTCTGGATAAAGGTGGTATCATGGTATGGAGCCCAGATACTTAACCTCTGTGGTTGCTGCAAATTTATTACTTTGTGGTTTGTTGGAAATCGGGGATCCTCGGGAAGATCGGTGACGATCGGGGGATGGCATACGCGTGTCAGTAGTTACCTATTTTTGCAGAGGTAACCCGGCCTTGTGTTGGCAGAGATCCGGTTAGGTTCTCGGGTCGTCTATTCCAGGGACGTACCCATCATGGATAGGAAGTTCCTTGGCCTGACCATTTGTTGGAAATCCAAAGAAACAAAACGAGCCTTGTACGGTTTTAGTTGTAGAACCTGCCATTTAATATGGTAGCTATAGCAAGCATACTATAATGGTACCTATGCTGGCTAAGATTTATATTCTACTTTCGAAATGTTTTCTACACTATGCACTAATAATAATATCAAAAAGAATTGATTTTGCGTAGTAAGCATCTTTGACTATCATAAGAAGAAATCTCCTCCAAGTCTGCGTTTGCATTGTGTGTGTGGCGGGAGGTCTTATGGTAGTTTCATTTTCCAAAAGCATTGCGAATTTACTTTAAAAGTTTTCTGTTGTTTATTTTAAAGATAAAATAACTGTTTTACGATCTCACACCAGTCACCATGACTGACTTGGAGTTTATTGTTCCCTTCTAAACTCTGGGTGCCCATCAATTTCCACACGGGCAGCCTAGAGTTATGTTATCAGGATATTTTGGATATTCTGGAGCTTTGGAGATAAGCTGGATGGCGAGACGTAGTATTTGTATCTGATAGTATTTATTCCGCTGTGTATTCTGTATGAGGACAAGTTATATAACTGTCCATCGTTGTATATTGACTCTGATGATTGATGTATGTATAAAATGATATAGTTCTTTGTTTTAAAAGACTAGTGTTTATCTATTATATATTGTTCCGCTGCGATATGTGAGATTCTGATATTGTTTTCTGTTCTGATGTTGTTCTGTTGTTTTTCTTCTTTCTTTCTTCTCTTTTTCTTCTATCTTCTTCTTCTTCTACCTTTTCTTTTTCTTAAAACCCTCACTATTGGAGTTTCCGGCACTCGTTTGCTCGACAGTCGATAAAGTGAGTATCGATGTCGAATTTTCGAAAGTCGAAAACTTCGGTACGTGACAGCGTGGTATCAGAGCATATGGTTAAGCGACAACCCTGCTCTGTTGGGTGTTACTCATTAGAGATAGAGTCAGTAGTACTCTAGAATGAGTTTGAGTGTAATAATAGATACGAGTGCGTATTTGTTAGTGAATATAAAATGGTTTTGTATTGTGTTGACTTATCGGTTGATTGTTTATGGATTCTGGTCGGTGCAGTCTAGCTAACTGTAATCGATAGGGGTTTCTAAACTCTAAACAAGATAAACTGACACAGTATTGATTTTAAAATAGGGTAAATGAGATAATTTTGCCCAAAACTATTTTTGTATAGAAAATAAATGATTTTTCTATGAATTATCATAGTATATGGATGCATGGATGTTAGGAAAGTGATAATATTGAAATGTTATCATTACTATTGAAACTGAATAAGAAACTGAAATCATAACTCCAAAGTTAACAAATAAATTCACATACAAATGAAATTTAAGAATGTAAATTATAAATGTGATTTTTAATTTGAAACGGAATTCCAGAGAAGTTTTTGGAAATGTTTTGAAAAGAATTTGAAAATTTTGGAGATTTAGAAAGTTTAAATTCTTTTTGGAGTTGGAAATGAATTTCAAAGTTTTGAAAAGTATTTTGGAGGGATAAAAGCTCTAAACTCTTTTCGGTCGCTGGAAAATAACTTCGATGATGACCGCGGCATCATTGGTGTTCATTTTCGGGTTTCCGGGAGAGGAATTGCTGCCAAACTGTTTTAAATGGAAAGTGTTTGGAAAAATTTGGGTTTTGTTTTAGAAATTCAAAAGATAAATTTGAATTGTTTTCAAAATGATTTTGAAATGTTGGTAAACTCTGGAATGCTATATAAAAATATTTATGAGAATAATAAATGAGTTGATAACTTATACAATTTGTTATGAATTTAGATTGAATAAATTTAACTTAAGGAAATTTAAGTTGAATTAAAGTAAGTATAAGTGAATCAATAAAAATCCAAGTGGTAATTTTTGAATATAAGTTGTATAACTTATAAAATGAGAAAATGAAAGTGAAATAAATGATGTTTAATGGGAATATAACTTAAGAAATGATGAATGAATTTGATTTTGGGTATCAAAATTTATTACTGAAATGAATATGAACTTGAGTTATATAAGTGAAATTCAACTTGAAATGTTAAGTGAATTATCAATTGAATAAATAAATGTATTGGATGTTAATCAATCTAATGAAAGTAAATTGATATGGAAGAATGAATGTAAGTGTAAATTCATCAAAGCTAATTGAAAGGTGTGGAACCAAATTGAATGCTAAAATTTATTTTGAAATTGTAAGTAAGAAAGACTGAATTGAATTCAGATTTGTGGAAAACAAAGTGAACTATTAAACTAAAATTAGTAAGTGAAGCTAATTGAATGAAGTGAATAAGATTAAAACTGAATGTTGAAACCAAATTTGAATAAATGAATTAGAATCTGTGATAAATTAGTAAATGAAACTAATCTAAAATAGTGCAGTTGAATGAAAGATAGTTGATAAACATTCAATATTCGGAATAGAAGGTAAAAATTGAATTCAAATGAAATTTGAAATGTAAAATTGAATCATAATGGATATATAACTTCAATAATGAAGTAAAAATGATATAAGTAGTTTATATTGAAAATTTTGTAATACAATGTGCAAAATGGTTTGAATATATATAACTAGATATTATGGCTAGTAGGACATACAGGTGTTATAAAAGGAATTGGAATTGAATTGCAAAGATAAATTTGAATTGCTCGACAAAAGGTAAGTATTTGAATTATAATATGAGATTTGATGACTTTCTTGTCTAGCCGCTTGGCTTTTTCTTTTCTTTTTGAAATCTGAGAGTCCGTAGGGACGTTTTGTAGTCGTGCCGTATTAGCCGCGCAAAGGAGACGCTGGCGAAATTTTTCGAGAATTTAGGGTGTTAGGAAATTTTTGAGAAATTTTGAAAGTTTAAAATTTGAATTTAAACTTAAATTTGAATTTTGAAGAAAACAATGTTGTTTGAAACTATAATTGAAGTTAGAAATTTAGTTGAATTGATGACGAATCTTTAATAGAAAGATTTGTTTTGAAATTTGATAAGACCATTTGGACTGTGAAAAATAGTAGACGAGTTAAGAACCATTTTTCCTAACTTGTAATTTCGAGGACGAAATTCTTTTAAGGGGGGAAGTCTGTAACGACCCAGAATTTTGAACAAATTAAATTGAGAATATTTAATTTATTTTAAATATTTGAACGATGATTAAATTTGAATCCCCGATATAACTTTGAAATTGGCGATTAAATTATAAATTTTAATCTGTTGAATGTTGAATAAAAATTTAAATCTTCAGTTTAAAGTTGAAGAAAAATATTTCGAAAGCTTTTAAAATTCGTATTGATGATACTGAAGATAACAGAAGCTTCAGAATCTAATTTCAAACTGTTTCGTTCAGTTTTGAAATTTTATCGTTCGTATTGATATTTAAAAATAGTCGTCCGGGGCGCAGTCTCGGAATTCGACGAAACCAGTTCCAGTGGGTCCGTAATATTGAATTATTATCGGATCTTAAATTTCGTAATTTTCAGAGCTATTGTGTGATCGTACGAGATAGAAACGTCTGGACAATGATTTATCGATTTAATTTAAATATAAATTTATACACTCACATCAACACACACCCTAGTATCTGATTTGCGTCGACCTATTCTCTGTTAATCGCGTACTCCTGTCTCCCCTTCATCACATTTTTAAACGCAAGGAACAAAACGAAATCAATAACAGCTTCAAAAGAAAATCCATGGCCGAAGATAAAATACCCAAATCTAATTTCACGTTCGTTGTCTCCCCTCCTCAGATTTAAACTACGTACCTCCTTCCCCTTTTGTTTTCAATCGTAATCGAAATCAAAACTTTCCCCTCCTCCTCCATTTTCAAATCCCGAGCCTCTCTTCCCCAAATCATAAAAAAATCGAGAGCAGAAAAAAAGGGCCGCGACATAAAACAAATCACCCAAGCCACCAGCTCGACTTCGCGATCGAAGCTTGAGGGCACGGCAGTTCGAGGTCGTGAGGCATTCTAGGGTTCGAGTTAGGCATTGTTGCGTGGGTCGTTCGAGTGTCACCATGGCGGGGCGTGCGACAGGTTGGAGGTGGCGATGTCGAGTTGTTCTGGTAGGCGAGACAGATCGCAATTTTGGGTAGGGCTTCCGTGATGGGGAGACGTTCTCCTGAGGTGGATGTGTGCACGAGAAGGCAGGTCGAGGCGAACGCGAGGTCGCGATTCAGGTCAAGGCTGGGGTCCGGGGTGGTTGGCTGTGACGAGGCCGGGTGGAAGGCTACTCGATCTGGAACCAAATTGATGACGTGAGCTGGTGATAATTGTCGATGTTGAGAAGGGAAGTCGAACATGGATTTGGGTTGTTGGCCAGTAGCGAACGCGAGCATAGGAGGTATAATTTCTATTGTTTAGTAAACTATATTTTTCTTTTTAGTTATGGAAGTAAAATTTAACTAGAAAAATTGTTTTACAGGAGAAAAATAAAATAATATAAATCCATTTGTTTACGGTGATTAAAATGATTTTTGTGTACGTATATAAATAGATTTATTTTAAAATGTACATAGATTTTATTTTATGAGTGTACATGAGTTTCAAAAGGAAAAGAAAATATCAAAGTAAGGTAATCTTAAAATATATGTGATTTCGAAATAGTAATATGCATATTTGAATTTATACGGTAAAACAAAAAGTTAAAAAACAGAAAAATTTATTTCAGAAAAATAAATGTTTACAGTTATATAAATGGAAATTCTTACAGTAAAATTTATTGATGTTTTAATTTGCAGAAAAGGAAATAATAAATATATAAAGTTTAAACAGAACTGTTTTGAAATTTCAATTGTATATATATATATATCTAGCCTACTGTTCTTTTAGAAGAAGTATATTCAGAAAATATTTTGTTAAATAGAATGGGTTTTAAAACCAAAACCATTGAATAACTATAATTACCAAATAAAAGTTGATTATTCGATCATTTCGAATATTAATGAATTCTATAAATAAAATTGTTTATACTAGGTCTGAAATGGAAAAACAAGTCTGGAATGAAAATGGGATGGCAAAATAAAAGCTAAGGTGAGATCTTCTCACTCAAATTGAATGTGGAATTTTTTGCAGTTATTGATTGCTATAGGATGTGATATTAGATATAGTAGGATATATATCTATATATATATAGCAATATATACATATTGGCATATGTATATATTGGATTGATTGATTTCCCGCCTCGTATAGCGGATGAGACCCTA
Organism: Allium fistulosum; assembly: GCA_030737815.1. Lineage (NCBI taxonomy): Eukaryota > Viridiplantae > Streptophyta > Magnoliopsida > Asparagales > Amaryllidaceae > Allium > Allium fistulosum. The sequence goes on from CM060903.1 coordinate 1,461,708,532, forward strand.
TTGCGCCGTTAGTAAGCGGATATTTATAAAAACCCATATACCGCGATATTCCACCTCGAAGTGGAATTGGTATTGTGCTAACGTCTTTGGATGCAGGAAAACAGGTTGGAGGGATCCAACTGGATTCCTCACCAGTATTTATTTATTTACAGATATTGATGTATATTCTGTTATCATATTGATATATGATATTGACTGTTGTGATGGACTAATTGATGCGTTGCATCATTGGATTCAAATTTTGAAGTTTAAAAATAACGATTTAACTTTAAAAAGAGATTTTGAAAGTGATTATTTGAAAGTATACGTTTTATTTGAATCTTTGAATTGATTTACTTTAAATAAATAAAGGTTATAAATTTAAAGTTATGGAAATTAAAATGTTTGTGAAATATAACCAAAAGATGATTTTTGAAATAAATAGTTAACTAATCTATAAAATAATTTAAATTGGATTTTTGAATCATTAAAAACGATGTATGTTCAAGATGCACAAAATTGATATTTATCAATTAAGTTTTTTGGGATTTAAAACGAGTTTTTATAAGTGTTAGATAGAAAATGTATAGAATTATAAATTTTAAAGATAGAAAATTTATAGAATTATAAGTTGTAAAGCTAGGAAATTTATGAATTATAAATTGTGAAGATTTGAAGTTTATAGATTTATAAAGTTGAAGTTTATAGATTTATAAAGTATGAAGTTATAAAATGAATGGAATTGTAAAATAAAAGATTATAAGGAATTTACCTATAAATTGGGCTTTTGCTTTTAAATGGAATGTTGATCGAAGTTAATAAAAAGGAAGATTTATAAGTCAAAGTTGTTATAAAATAGAAAGAGAATTTATAAACGTTGTTTTATAAATTAGAAATCAATTAAATTTGGTAAATCAAATATAGGAGGTTATTAAAGGAAAGGTATTCGCGATTTTGGATAGCGAATCTCTATTGAAATAAATGTATAGAAAAGACTGAAATTTGGTTAGTATATTCACGATTTTGGGACAGTGAATATATTGTTAAGTAAAATGGATTTATTTTTGAAGAAGTGATATTAAAAATGAAGTTAAACATTTTAAAATGTTTTAAAATGTATTATGAATCGAAATCATAGATTTCAACATTTATTGTTGAAATAGACGTTTTCGAGAAATAAGGAAATGATGGACTATAACACTGTTGTTATAGTAAATGATTTTCGAAAGGAAATGTTTTGATGTAGTATTGGGATTTATATATATCTATCAAAATCCGAATCCCTATACTAGTGATTTTGGGTCGTCGTAACGATGTTTTACGTAACATTCGTTTTGACTCAAATAGATGTTATAGTAAATGATTTCCTTAAAGAATGAATCTATACTTAAAATTGATTTAAGTATATTGAATATTTTCCAAGTGTTGAAAATAAATAGATTTGTGAATTTCTTATTATTAATGAGTAAGGAAATACTTTTCCAATATGAAATGAACGTTTTGAGGTTTATCTTTGTAAAGGTAAATTGAAAGTGAATATTGAAATCGATTTGAAAATCGAATATCAGTAGATATTTTGAAAATCTAAATCCACTATGGAATTTATAAAAGAAATGGGAATTCATTTTAGAAAAATAAACGTTGATTTATTTTTGAAGTGTGGAAATTTTATATCTAGTAAAGATATTTTTGGAGATAAAATAATCTGGAAAATTATTTGGAATCTGATGATGTTGCGCATCTTTATTGGTAGTTAAATAACCGACTATCAATAATTACCTTGAATAGGTATTTGGTGTGAATTGGATGAATTTGAATGCCACACTTTTTTTTAAATAATCGCTCACTATTCGGGTTAGCCGGGAAAGGACCATGGGGTCGTATAACCCATTCCGAATATGTGATACGTCGTTATGAATTGCATTCGAAGACCGGATATTTTTGAAAACGGAAGGATTACCGTCGAGTTACTCTACATCGGCTGATCTCTGGTTTAGAGGTTTTATCACCCTTAGTGACGGGAAGTCCGGACGTGATTAGAAATTTATCCGGATATGCAAGGGCTTCGTGAGAAGTGCCTTCGGTTCTGTTCGATCCCGGAACAGACTTGTATGGATTGTGTGTCTGACGTTACAATTTGAGATATAAAGCTGATTTCTTTCAAATACATTTCTGTTGGTGGCGGAGAATTTATTCTCTTAGCTTAACACCCTTCTCTGAGACGTACGAGCTCAGAGGTTATGTAGTTGAAATTTATCAGCGATATATCCCAATTTGGTAACGTGGCATACTGAGTGTTGCTGTGAAATGATCAGTGTTTGATCATTTGCGATATGATCATTTGTTTGATCTTATATCTTTGTGATCATAGGTTGATCATTTTGTTTGACCCAAAGCAGGGCTTTGTAGAAAGCGTAGCTTTGTGGACGAGACTTCATCGAGCCTCACACCCTGGAAATAGTCGAAACAGGAAGGATGCAGCAAGGTTTTAGGGAGTAGCGCCCCTTAGTGTATGTCATTCCTTCTGGATAAAGGTGGTATCATGGTATGGAGCCCAGATACTTAACCTCTGTGGTTGCTGCAAATTTATTACTTTGTGGTTTGTTGGAAATCGGGGATCCTCGGGAAGATCGGTGACGATCGGGGGATGGCATACGCGTGTCAGTAGTTACCTATTTTTGCAGAGGTAACCCGGCCTTGTGTTGGCAGAGATCCGGTTAGGTTCTCGGGTCGTCTATTCCAGGGACGTACCCATCGTGGATAGGAAGTTCCTTGGCCTGACCATTTGTTGGAAATCCAAAGAAACAATACGAGCCTTGTACGGTTTTAGTTGTAGAACCTGCCATTTAATATGGTAGCTATAGCAAGCATACTATAATGGTACCTATGCTGGCTAAGATTTATATTCTACTTTCGAAATGTTTTCTACACTATGCACTAATAATAATATCAAAAAGAATTGATTTTGCGTAGTAAGCATCTTTGACTATCATAAGAAGAAATCTCCTCCAAGTCTGCGTTTGCATTGTGTGTGTGGCGGGAGGTCTTATGGTAGTTTCATTTTCCAAAAGCATTGCGAATTTACTTTAAAAGTTTTCTGTTGTTTATTTTAAAGATAAAATAACTGTTTTACGATCTCACACCAGTCACCATGACTGACTCGGAGTTTATTGTTCCCTTCTAAACTCTGGGTGCCCATCAATTTCCACACGGGCAGCCTAGAGTTATGTTATCAGGATATTCTGGATATTCTGGAGCTTTGGAGATAAGCTGGATGGCGAGACGTAGTATTTGTATCTGATAGTATTTATTCCGCTGTGTATTCTGTATGAGGACAAGTTATATAACTGTCCATCGTTGTATATTGACTCTGATGATTGATGTATGTATAAAATGATATAGTTCTTTGTTTTAAAAGACTAGTGTTTATCTATTATATATTGTTCCGCTGCGATATGTGAGATTCTGATATTGTTTTCTGTTCTGATGTTGTTCTGTTGTTTTTCTTCTTTCTTTCTTCTCTTTTTCTTCTATCTTCTTCTTCTTCTACGTTTTCTTTTTCTTAAAACCCTCACTATTGGAGTTTCCGGCACTCGTTTGCTCGATAGTCGATAAAGTGAGTATCGATGTCGAATTTTCGAAAGTCGAAAACTTCGGTACGTGACATTTTCGGTTGTCCAATTCTAGTTTTCTTATTATTTCTTTGTATTTTTCTTCTCTTTTCTTGTACAATGCTTCATATTCTTCATCTTTTTCTACTGCATCTTTCAGCAATATTATTTCTTCTCCTTGAAAATCCTGAAATAAAGAATTGAATCAAAATTGAAGCTTTAGAATATTTGAATATAATTATGTAATAATTGCATAAATGTGTATAATTTTAATTATGATTGGCATGTATGTCCATAAATATTTTTAACGATGGCAGAAAAATCTACAAGTATTATGGAAAGTTGTAGATATATCTTCAATTATTGTAAATATTTATAGCCCTATGTGCAGTTTTCCTATTTATAACTGTAGATAAATATGCAATTGTTTATAATAATTGCAGATAAGTCAGCAAATGTAGTGAATAATTGCACCTAAGTGCTCAAATACTACTAATAACTACAGATATATCTGCAACTATTGTTAATTGTTGTAGATAAGTCTGCAAAAATATAGGTTACTGGCTGTTTTTGTAATGTAACTTAACAATTCTGCAGATTATATTGCAATTATACTTACTAAGTTGTACTTTATGGTCATTAACATTATCGGCTTGAGTTTTGATATATCCCATTTGCCAGCCAAGGGATATGAGTTGATGCATTCCAATTTAGCATATTTCAAAATTTGTGTCTTTTCATAGATCCACCACTGCAAAAAAGACAATTAGTATTAGAATAAATTATTAATTGTTAGCGCCAAAATTGGTCACTAACACCCAAATCCAGATGAAAGCACCAAATACCCGTCGCAACTCAGAGATAGTGTGTATGTAGAGAGTAATAATGTGAAGAACAGTCAAAATTCAAATGAAAGCAGTAAAGAACAACATATTTTATAGTGGTTCGGCTATCTCCGGCCTACGTCCACTCCAGAAGTTTCCTTTTTATTGCTGTAATGATTGATTACAGTTACAAGATGGTAGAGTAATCTCAGCCTTAGAAAATATAAAGTAAGAGAAAAGGAAAAAGTCCCTTTTCTGAACCTCCTCGTGCTGTATTTATAGACAAATCTTGAGTTGTTGGGCTTTCTGAGTGACCCGGGTCCACCAAGGTCATAGCCAAGCCAACATCCCTCATCGAAAATGACCCACATTGCCGTGCTGACCGGCCTATGCCGAACCACTCCACCAACGACCGAGCTACATATGGACTTCCAACCTTCACCGAACGACATCCATCGTCCCTCCAATGCCGATCCACATCTCCCGGGCACGACTCGAAGCAGTTCTATCCAAGGCTCGGAGTAAACTTGCCTGCAACTCGAAGCAACCAAGAGGCGAACCTCCTTTGTTAAAACGCCGACCTCCTGCTATGCCGACCTACACATGCCGAACGGCAACCAAGGCCGAACGACAACGCCCAGTGACTCTGACCGAACCACAATGCCGAGCGACGTCCGATGCCGAGCGACGTCCAATGCCGAGCGACTTCCAATGCCGAGCGAGGTACAATGCCGAACGACGTCCAATGCCGAGCGACTTCCAATGCCGAACGAGGTACAATACCGAACGACGTCCAATGCCGAGCGACCCTGACCTCACCAATGCCGAGCCACCCACCAATGCCGAGCGACCCCAATCTTGCCATAATGCCGAGCGGCATAGCCTCACCACAATGCCAAGCGGCATAACCTCACCTCAATGCCGGGCGGCATATCCTCACCACAATGCCGAGCGGCGTAACCTCACCTCAATGCCGAGCGGCACATCCAGGTGAACTTCATCCTTTTAAACTGAATCCATCATGTTCCTGCCTCGATAATCGTGAAGTCGGCCTAGTTAAATCTGCATGCCTACAGCTTTGCCAAAAGTCAGGTTAACACTTTGCCCCCCAAAACATGCCTTGCTATTGGAAGGTGTGTTTTGAATAGCCTCACGTCCGATATTCGAAGTATGTATGTTATCCACATCCATACTTTTTGATTCATAATCCAATCCATCTTATCCAAGTGCCATCGCCGTATCCTTATCCGAATCTTCGACTACTCTGAGTCGATATCCAATTCCGAATCCAGTAACCAAATCCTTAGCCAAATCCATATCCATATGAACTCGACAACCGAGTTCCAATCCATCCATATCCAATGACCAATAACCACGTCCATGACCTCTCCGGGTCGATGTCCAAATCCGGGACCGTTCCGGGTCCATGCCCAAATCCTTAACTGTTTATAGCCAATATCCAAATCTGTAACCTCTCCGGGTTTTTGCCAAGCGCAGTCCACACTTGATGACCTATGTTAAGTAATTCCATGGTGTTCGTGGTTCAGTGTCATTGAATGTCGAATAATGCCGTGGCTTAAGTCCTAAGCCGAATCCTGGTCACTCCGGACCCTTGCCAAGCATAGTCCATACTCGACGACCTGAAATAGTAACCGATAATATAGGGCCTAAGTCCTAGGCCGAATCTTGGTCTCTCCGGACCCTTGTCGAGTATAGTCCATACTCGACGACCTTTTAGCCAAAATCTAGAGAAAATCCAATCAAAATCCAATCCGAAATCCAAATCCAAATAGAAAATGAGAAATCCATATCAAAAATCCAAACCAAAGAACAAACATCCAAACCAGAAAACGAGCAAAAGAGGGAGTTCAAACCAAACTCCAAAACCAAACCAGAAAAAGCAAATGTCCAAGTCAAAGGAAAAAACAGATTTCACAAACCAGGGCGTCTCGGTAAGCCATCATCTCAGAGCATGCTTGAGGGTTATCTCCGACCCCGTACATGAGTAAGTAGTTTAACCGTATGCCCGGGGTGTGTTACTTATTCCAAACCATCAAGATTAGTTGATGACCAATCGGCCACCATTCCTGGGCCTTGTGCCCTCGTCGTTCAAGGTAGGCAGTGGCTGCTCCTGTTCCACCGCTGCATTCCGAGTTCCGACATATTGTCGCAACTGACCATTCCATATATGCTCCTCGATTATGTCCTCCAAATGCCGACAGTTGTTAGTATCATGCCCGTCCAGGTCATGAAAAAGACAGTGCCTTCCTAACGCCCTTTCTCGTTCTGAGGGCTCCCTCCTCGTCGGCCTTCGATACGGAAGGCGATCTCGAGTATCCAAGAATATCCGCTCCAACGTTGCATTCAATCCTGTGTAAGTGGAGAACTTTGGTTCTCCCAAGCGCTTCCTTTTCCCTTTATCCTTGCCCCCACCCAAGCTTTCGCCGGGTAGTCCTCCATCCTTAATCATGTTTACTTCCTTTGACCTCATGTCCAAACATGCATCCTCTTGTCGAAGAAATCTCTCAGCTTCATGAAAGAATTCCCCAAGATCCAACGGTGGGTCCCGTAACGATACTTTGAAATCCGAATTATCTCTGACTCCTGATACCGCAGCCATCAGAACCATTGATGGATCCGGCCGATCCACCGAAGCAACTGCTGCATTAAATCGAGTTAAGAATGTCCTGAGCGATTCACCCGCCCCCTATTTGACTAACGTTAGCGTCATCATGTTCTTTGGCATTTTTATGTGAACTCGAAACTGACTTAGGAACTTGTCCACCAGTTCCGTCCATGTTCTAATGGATCCATCCTCCAGCTGTCTGAACCACATAGCAGTAATATCAGTCAAGTACAGGGGGAAACATCGGGCCATAACCTCCTCCGTTGCCCCCCAGCACTTCCATATGCCTAGTGTACCTCATCAAGTGGTCGGTGGGATCCGTCTTCCCGTTGTATACTTCCAGAGTGGGTAGTTTGAAATCGGGAGGATTCCTAGCTGTCCTGATGTTCCGGGTAAACGGACTTTTGTTAACTCCATATGAATCCCTGTTTGTCAGACCTCCGCAGATGGTCCGCCTAATAATATCAGCCAATCCAGTGTTTCCAACCAAGGGTTGCCCCCCATCCATGTTTCCAAACTGCCCCCCAAGTCCCCGAGGAAATTCTGGCACATATTCCTCATCACGTACTCCTGTATTCCTATCGACGTCAGGCCGCGTAGCGTCATCCGGTATCCCTCCATGAACTGGTCAAGCATCGCCTGGTGGTGTGCCCTCGAGTCTACGTCCATCTAGATTGTTAGCTGTTTGTTGATTGGGAGCTGCCCCCTGCTGAATCACTCCATTTGTCCGCTGGTTGAGTTCCCTTGGACCAGTTCCAAGAACTTGAGCACCTGCAGTTCCTGATTGTCCAAATTTCCTAAGAAGAGCATGCATCATCTCCTCTTGCCATTTCATCATCTGCTCCTGCTTAGAATTCATCATCACCTGCATCTCGTCCCGAGTTATGTAGATGGATGCATGATCCTCTCCAGCTCCAGAAGAGGTCGCTTGACTTCCTTCCTGATTGCTCCTTTCCGCTGCTTGCTTCCTTGTTGGTGGTCTAGCCATTGCTTTCTAGGATCCAAGTTCCTAACCCCAAAATTCCCTGTGCTTGCGTTCTCAGTGAAAGCACCAAAATGTTAGCGCCAAAATTGGTCACTAACACCCAAATCCAGATGAAAGCACCAAATACCCATCGCAGCTCAGAGATAGTGTGTATGTAGAGTGTAATAATGTGAAGAACAGTCAAAATTCAAATGAAAGCAGTAAAGAACAACAGGTTTTATAGTGGTTCGGCTATCTCCGGCCTACGTCCACTCCAAAAGTTTCCTTTTTATTGGTGTAATGATTGATTACAGTTACAAGATGGCAGAGTAATCTCAGCCTTAGAATATATAAAGCAAGAGAAAAGGAAAAAGTCCCTTTTCTGAACCTCCTCATGCTGTATTTATAGACAAATCCTGAGTCGTTGGGCTTTCTGAGTGACCCGGGCCCACCGAGGTCATAGCCAAGCCAACATCCCTCATCGAAAACGACCCACATTGCCGTGCCGACTGGCCTATGTCGAACCACTCCACCAACGATCGAGCTAGATATGGACTTCCAACCTTCACCGAACGACATCCACCGTCCCGCCAATGCCGATCCACATCTCCCGGGCACGACTTGAAGCAGTTCTATCCAAGGCTCGGAGTAAACTTGCCTGCAACTCGAAGCAACCAAATGTTGAACCTCCTTCCTTAAAACGCCGACCTCCTGCTATGCCGACTTACACATGCCGAACGGCAACCAAGGCCGAACGGCAACCAAGGCCGAACGGCAACGCCGAGTGACTCTGACCAAACCACAATGCCGAGCGACATCCGATGCCGAGCGACGTCCAATGCCGAGCGACTTCCAATGCCGAGCGAGGTACACTGCCGAACGACGTCCAATGCCGAGCGACTTCCAATGCCGAACGAGGTACAATACCGAACGACGTCCAATGCCGAGCGACCCTGACCTCACCAATGCCGAGCCACCCACCAATGCCGAGCGACCCCAATCTTGCCACAATGACGAGCGGCATAGCCTCACCACAATGCCGAGCGACATATCCTCACCACAATGCCGAGCGGCGTAACCTCACCTCAATGCCGAGCGGCACATCCAGGTGAACTTCATCCTTTTAAACCGAATCCATCATGTTCCTGCCTCGATAATCGTGAAGTCGACCTAGTTAAATCCGCCTGCCTACAGCCTTTCCAAAAGGCAGGTTAACACTAATTAATAGGAAATATATCTAATTAATCAAAAATTTAATACCGGTAACAATGTAACGCAAGCATTTATTTTCCTTGGTGTGTCAATATATTTTTCAATTTGATTTATCAAATGTTTGTGAATTGTTTTTGGCCAAGATATCTACTGCATTTTATCTTCACAAACACAATATGGAATCATATTCCAAGACACGGTCAAGTTTGGATTTGATATTAAGAATGTTGCAACCAAATGCAGTTGCAAAAGCTTTGCCGTATCGGCTTTTTCTTCTTTTGACGTTCCTTTTATTGTCGTAATTAACTCCCTTTCTATGTTTTTTATTGACACTTGTCTCTCCTTCAAAGTGTCTATTGATGAATGATGTAAACTGAACATTGCTTTTGCCCTCTATTTTCATGTGGCTAGAAGTTTTGATTAGCTGACCATCTATAGGAATTGCTAATGATTGGCTTATATCATTCTCCGTGAATGTTAGTAACAGATCTCCAAATTGAAAGCAGTTCAAGTTCTTTCTGTAGGCTTTGATGATTATGTCTATAGTGGTTGAATTTTTTGTGTTTTCCTTTGCTGGTATAATTCCAACATAGATCATATCAATGAATTTGTAGAAAGGTAAATTTTGAAGATATTTCGTATGTGATACTTTCAATAATTCTTCCTTTTTAATCCTGCTAAGGACATCGATGAAAGACCTCAAATTGTTTCTATAGTTGTCTTCCCTTGAAGTGATTTTCTCTTCACTGATTAATTTTCTTTTTTTGAGTAGAACTTTTAATCCTGATTGTTCTTCAACAGGAACAAGTGATGTTTCCTGAATTACTTTTTTTCCTTGTTTTATTTCTTCCTTTGTGTTTTTCTGTAAAAGTACATTAAAAATTATTAAATAAATTTGAGCAATCTAATAATATGATAGGTGATGTTAAATACTTGCAGTTATAATGAATATGCAAAAAAAATAGAAATGTATGCACTTATCTTAAATATATGTTGTCTTTCAGCGAATTTTAAGGTATATGCAAATTTTCATGTATGTGGAATTGTTGCATATATTTCAGCATTTTTAAAAATAATTGCTTATTTTTCAACAATGATTTGAATAACTGTGAAATGGAAAATATGTTGTTTCTAATTATAGATATCACTAGAATTTTCTTCACTTTTCCCAAATAGATTGGTAATCCAATGAAACTATTGAAAAAACTGTTAACTTATACGCAACTTTTCTTGTATATGGTGTAGTTGCATATATCTCGGTAGTTTTAAAAATTAATTGCTTATTTTTCAGCAGCAATTTGAAACTGTAAACTTTAAAATACGACATTTGTAATTATAAACATCATCAGATTTTTCTTCACTTTTTTCGAAATAGATTGGTATTTCAATGAAACTATTCAAAAAATAGCACATAAAAATGAGTTTAATTGAGTTATTGCTGAAAAGTAAGCAATTAAACTGAATTGTTGCAACCATATGTGATATTGTCAGTAATGCTTATTTTTGTTTATACATAATGTTGCAAAGATATTCAAAAGTGTTCAATATAGTTGCATATCTGTCTACAATAACTGTGAATAATTGACATTAAACTATTCAAAAAAATACACATAAAACTAAGTTTAATCTGTTTACCTCATTTATTACTGAAAAGTAAGCAATTAAAGTGAATTATTGCAGTCATATGTGATATTGTCAGTAATGTTTACTTATTTTCGTTTATACATAAATGTTGCAGAGATGTTCAAACATTTTCAACACAGTTGCATGTTTTTCTATATAATTGTGAATAATTGACATTAGTATGATATTTACTAATAGATTTGTAATTATTATGAAAAATTGCAGGCAAATAGTGAAATAGATCGAATGTATTGCTTAAAAATGTGAAAATAACACATTAGTAACATCTGCTTTGAAATTTGAAGAGTGCAAACAGTTTTTTGAACAATTTTTAACAAAAATTGCAGTAATTAGAGCAAGTTTTACAGTTTATCGATTGCATTCTCAATTTTGTGTGTAATACCATTAAACAGTTCGATTATAAGCACGGCTAACTCGTAAATGTCTCAAACCACTTGCAAAAAACCCTAAGATGCATCGATTGAAAAAGGTGGAATATAAATCGACTACTCTAGAAATTGAGATATATCACCTTTGATCTTCCTATTTTTCCTTGTTTGATCTTGAATATGTCATATTTGTAGTTGATTTAGGTTGTTTTGTTGTTCGATTTTGTAGATTTCTCGGATTTTGTAGAAGAAAATGTGATTTTGATGTGGAATAAACGTCGAATGATAAAAAAAGCATGGGTTCAGGGTTTTAGCATGACAGATAAGGGTAGTTTGGGAAAAAATAAGCCATGTTTAAAAATAAGGATGAAATTTATATGTTTTGTATCCGAAGGATTTTTGGTGAATTATGAAAGTTATTAAGGATGTATGGCAATTGTTCCCTATATAAATAACTACACTAACCAAATATAATAGAAAAATAAATGACAAACATATATATAAACAAATATATAGAAAAAATTTACCTCCGTTATAGCCTAGTAATGACACCTTGAATGCAGAATCAAAAGATCTCCCAGGATTGATTCCGATATCTTCTAGAAAGCGCTACCAGTCAGAGCGATCCACACACCTTTCTTTTATTTAATTCGAATTTGTGTTTTGATTTGAAAATATGTAGCAGAGAGTGGTTGGAAATTTTCGGCCAGAAGTATAGTCTCAAAAATCGAGTGCAAAAAGTGAGGGGCAATGAGTTTAAATAAGTGAAAAGAGAGTGGCAAATGTAGATTTAAATCAACCATTTTCTCTACCAATTCAAACCCAAATATATCAACATATCCCCTCCTTCCCTCATGCATTGGTCAACCTAATCATGGGCCCTTATAGACTTCCATTTCATTTCAAATCAAATCAGATAATTTATATTTAAATCAAATTCAATTACACATCGATATCGTATATTAATACGCGTGTATATAACTTTTATTTACGCACTATTTCCAATACTGATCAACGCAAATAAAATAAAATTTTATAATTAATATTTCATAAATATTAATTAATTAGTAACAATTATAATTAAATTAAATTAGGTGGTAGTTGGAGTATGTAACATTATGGCTGTGTGACTCTTAGGTATAAACTCGGTGCATGATTAATATCGAACAATTCAAATATTAACGTTTGCACATCACCTTAGCTGGTGGTGTGATAGTTTAGCCAAATTTATCGCTTGCACGGTTTTATTAAAATCCAATTTAATTTATTTTCAGTGGTCCCTAGTATTACACTAGTTTACTTCATCAAAACCATATCACATTTGGACTTATAGAATTTTGTATTGGTCAAAATTCCAATATCATCTACATTCAAATTGTATAGTCTGAAAACAAAGTACTTGTGTAACGACCCGATATTTTGGACCATTCGCATCCGCACATGTCGGACTTGAATAATTCAAAATACCGCGTTGTTAATTTAAATTTGGCAAAACTGAACATATACAGTAAATAAATAATCACAGATCACAGACACAGAGTAAAAAATGCAGCGGAAATAAAAGAGATAGTAGTTCATGAAGCTACTATATAAATGTATAAGTTACATCAGAGTTAAACCAGATACAACGGAAGAGTAATACGATACATCAGATACAAATCAGAATACATCACTGGAATCATCGAATACTGAAAGCAGAATAGATGGCTGGATCTTCAAGCAAAGCTCCAACTTCAAAGGTGAGTCTCGAATACTAGTACACTCGGTCTGACCCGAGCGTAAAGCAAAACACAAGACACTCGAGTCAGGATTAACATTCTTATATCAATAAATCCAACTTAAGTGAAATAACAACTAAAATACAAGTAACTCAAAGGATATTTGGAACAATCATCCTTTAAGGATCCGTTAAACTATCTACTAGGTAGTAATGTACGCTAAGTAGATAATGTCTATCAGTAATATAAGGTATCAAAATAGTGTTAAGGCGTTACCATTATTCCCCTTAAAACATTTTATATAAGCGTTATAGTCTATACAGCACTGTAAACTCCACCGTAAACTAGTGGGATATCAGGGAGTACTCCATAGGTATAACACAAAACAAATCGTAGTGGTCGCGTATATAGGGATCCAAGTATGACAAGGCACATGAGGCAATACCCAAGGTAGTGAAACTACCGTTTGCCTGATCCGGACTGGTGAGAACGCATCGCCGCAGCGATCGCAACATCGCGAAACAACACTCCCAAAATCAAGGGTGCACCAATCGACAACAAGTAATGAGTAGTTTCGAAGAAGTGTGTTCGCTCGAGGTAGCTAACTCCCCATTTGGCCCGGCACGGCTCCTGTTTTAGTCATTTCCAATTTGACACAAGTGTCAAGGCTATCCATTATCGTTCTCTTTCTTCAGTCGTCGCATACATCATTCCAACCACTTCATTCTGGATCACAACTCGGCGTGTAGTTATTAAAGTGGTTTTCGGTTTAGACAGTGAGTATGTCCCTAACCGATTCCGGTTCCTTTAATAACCTTCGTAATTATAACACTGATTGGTCGTTAAAATATTTCAAAACCGAATCAATTTCAATTTTAATTAGAATTCAAAAATCAACATTTCGTTTCTCTTTCTAAATCAATTTCCATAATTTACGTTTCAAAACTTCCACATTCATAATTTCAAATCTTATAATTCAATTTCAATTTCTATTTAAAACAATTCCAATATTGATTCAAGTTTGTATATAAGTTTCATTCCGAAATCCTTTAAATTAATTTAATTTAACATTTAAAACAATTTAAATTCATTTATCAATTTCATTCAATATTTATTAAGTAAATTTGTCATTCAAAACAATTTCTATTAAATTTCCAATTCATTAAATCAATTACTTAAGTTCAACTTCATTATATCGAAAACTTACACATTTGAATTAAATCAAATTCATCAAATCAACTCTTTCAATTACAAGTCTTACTTTAATTTCAATAAATCACATTCTATTTCTTGTTAAAGAAATTCAATTTCACTTATTTATTTACTTAGTTACAAATTTCAAAACTCAATTAATAAAGAACTAAATTTCACTAATTCAAGAGGTTCAATTTTATTTAACTATTAAATAATTCAATTTTATTTAATTATTAAGTAATTTTCAAAACTTAATTATTAAATAATTTCAACTTAATTATTAATAATTCCAAATTTAATTATTAAAATAATTAATTTTAAAACAACGTTTATTCATCATCTACTATGTTAATATTTTGATTCAAATTATTGAATGTTAACATTTCCTTTCATTAAAATTCAAATTCCAACTTTGTTTCAAAACCATATTATTTATTCAAATAAAATCTTCATTTTATTTTTAAATCAAATTATTGACCAATCGGGTTTTATTTAATTCTCTATCCTAAGTCAAAGTTAATTTGAGTATTTATCATTTCAACCCGATTCCAATTCAATTCAAAATCAAAGCATAGCAAAGGGAACTTGCAGTGTGATAACTGGGAGGGTGTCATAGTAAATAAACAAGCAACAACAACCAACCATCAATATTAATCCAATAATCCATTCAAATAATCCCGAAATAATCGTATTAATTCACATTGTTGTTTGTGCGAATTAATATAATTATTTCTAGAATCTACACTATCATTTCATGTAGATTAAAGATTATTACACTATCCATTATTCAATTTCATACTACATCAATTTAAACAACAAACATTTAAATGGTTCAAGGTGTATTTTACCAAATTTTTTACGTGTCAATTTAATCAACATTTAAAGGGGTCATATTATGCAAATGTCATCTAATCAAATTTAACACATATATCAAATCTACCATCCTACGTCAATTTCGATTTCAAATTATTTATCACTTACTACATTAGCAATTTAACGTCCAATGTCAACATCAAACAATCAATCATTTATCAACCAAACTGGATTATCATTTCATAAATAACAGATAATGGTGTCAGATGTCACAGGTGAACTGATACAGGTAATATCATATGTATATAACAGTGAAGATAACTAACAGCAGCATATTTCAATTATCGTTTCAATTGAAATCAAATTTAATAAATAAAAGAACATTAATCGTGAGTGATTGCTCACCTTTCAAGGCTAGAGAGAACAGGAGATGACACAGATACGCACACAGGAACGGACACTGAAATTTAGTTACAAATCCAAGCACGAATTTGATGATCAAAGCTGATAGATAAGAAATAGACGAAATCAAATTAGAACTGGATCGATGAAGAAAAATCAATATCAGTGAACTTACATGTAAAATGTATAACTATATAAAATAAAATCATATTCTAATTTCAAACGTATATTAAACTAGATATATATATATATATATATATATATATATATATATATTTCGGATCATTGTTTTAAAATAAAATTTCATACATTAAAGTCCAATATATATATATATAATAAAATTTGAATCAATATGTAAAACTTAAGTAACTAACAGATTATATAATTTATAAACTAATATATCAACTAATGTATATATAAACCAACCATACAAACATATTATATATATATACACGTTATTACTCCGGTTTCTACCTACTGTACTCAGCAACAAAAGCAAATATTAACTAGTATATATAAAAATTAGTATAATATAATCTCTAAACAAACAAACTAGTATACAAACAACTTTAAAATTTTATAAACCTTAAAACTGTACAACAGAGATCACATATATACACTTATCTTCCAACTCCAAAACTCTATCAACATACATAGTAACTAAGTAACAACAAAACAAAAAAAACATTATATGTTATTATTATTAAAACTGTTACAAAACAACATAGTTTAAGTACGCACTTGTATATACAATATATTTATATACTTTGTATAAAATAACCTCTCTTTTTTTCAGAACTCATATAGCTTCACAGATAAACAGCCATTAGACATATTAAAATTAGTCTTCCATACATATATACGCATAAAAAACAAAGTACACTAGAATACATATAGACTACAACATAAGAGAATGTAAATATCTACTCAAAACCCATGCAGGCTATATATGCTTATGTACATGCTACTTACAAGAACGCAAACTAAATATATCTACAAAATACATGCAGACAATTATACACATATTAAAATATATACACATCATATATACATAACTAATGAACTTGTATATATATACGTACTATACATATATTAAATATGCAGACCTCATAAATATCATATAGCTAGGATGTAATACTATGGCATATGTACAACAAAAATGTTTATAGTATACTATATATACTATTATTATCAAAAATCTGTTTTAATACAAACATAAAATAAATAATAACATTCGAAACACATGCATATTCCTTTCAAAATTTCCAGATCAAAATAAAACATACTATGCTTACCTTTTCCTATCTAAATTATATATAAGAAATAAGGTAATCCAAGGCAACTTATATCTATAACACTTTCAAATACTGGCATATACTCATATATATCAAGACAGCCAACAGCCAACTTGCAAAATAACTTTGGAATTATATAAACTCTTTTTATAAATATATATAGATCTTACGGTAACTGACATATTATAGATAACTAACAGATTTGAATATAACATATTATACGGTTTTGTAAACTAATATATATGCAGATTATGTATAAAATTTATACCACTAACAGACTAATGCAAAACTAATATAAGCAGATTATAAAACTTGTATTAACTTATATCTATATAGGAGTAGAAAACAGAAGAGTTGGCTACCAGAAAACAAGGACCGAGCCCATAACCAGAAGGTCAGAGGATGGTCTCGGCGAAGCCAGAGGAGCTAAGGGCTGACGCGGCCATCGCCGTGGGCGGAGGAGAAAGGTGAGGCAGAGGCCGAACTGGTGTTGTGTACGCTTGCCGGAGTGGATGAGGTGTTGCGAGCTGGGTGGGCTTCGGCTAGGAGTGACGTGCTCGATGTAGTGAGGTGGACGCTCGGGGTAGTAGATCTCGGCACGTGCGGGAGGAATGGGTGGCTAGCGTGGGTTCAACGATGAAGGAGATGGGCGCGGGTGTTCTTGGCTGGCCGTGAGGAGGGTTAGAGGCGGAAGTAGGCTGTCGGCTTTGAGTTTGGGAAGGCGGGATCGGGTGGAGGGAAAGGAGGCGGAGGTAGGTGGCGATTTAGGGTCGTGGAGGAGCAAGGCTGTGGTGGCAGATCGAAAATAATGGGTGGAAGAAAAGGCCTATGGCGGTAAGAAGACATGCACGCGGGAAAATAGCTTTGCCTCGGGTAAAAGTATGATGAACACAAGTATGAGCCAGGTTTGGGTAGGAGAAAAGTATTGAGGAAGACGAGCAGATTGATTTTAACGATGATGTAGCAAATGTATAAGTTTATAAATTTTCTTAGAAAAAAAACATATTTCAAAACGGAAAGAATTCGAAAGGGCAACCCGATATAAATTGAACAGGGAACAACAAAAGTCACGCCAGTTAAGATTTTTGGAATTATCAAAGTCTATTCGCTGATGGTTGTCTCTGGAAACAGACGAAAGATGTAACGACCCGTAAATTTTAATAGTTTTAATAATATGTTAATTGAAATTTTGTGAAATTTTAAACAATAAAATTTGAAAATATAAATTTATTATTTGGAATACGTCTATTTTAATATAGCAACTGGTAAATTTTCATCTGATAATATTGAAGTTTATTTTTCTGTGAAATGTTATTTCAAATCAAACCGGTTAATAACAGTGAATTTAAAAGTTTTCCGAAACCAAAATATGTCAACAGGAGAAAATTTATTCAGATCATTCTGAATCAGACTGCGAAATTCGTTTTTCCAAATTTGGACTTCGACTGCTCCGTTTATCTTAATTCTGGCATAATAGCAGCATTTCGGTACCGATTATCGACTTTTGGTCGGATGATCGTACCACTAATATCTGTATACCGTTTTGATCCTCTCATCGTGTTGATCTCAATGGTATATTTATTTCAGTATTTTAGGGTCCGGTACGCAACGGAAGTGATAAACGGTTCGTTGTAACGGTACCATAAATTTCTGACTTTACTCATTAATTCAGTTCAAATTTCTAACGTGCTCTTCATACCATAATTAATTGTTTTAATTAATTTGCTGAATTAGAGGGTGACCATTTCCATCCCATGACCATTTCGAAAATCAGCGTGTAAATTTGTATACGTTATTCATTTTGAACGGTTCATCTTTTATTAACCTTTATAACTTCATTCTCTTCATTTCTCAGAGAAATATATCTAAGCCCCTTCTCACCTCATCTTCACGTTCCTCCTCCCTACTCAACCCACGAAATCATCTCTTCCCTACCGATCTCCAATACCGCCGCTTCTTCTCACCTCCGCCTGCCCTCGCCTGGCCAGCAACCGCCACCAACAGCCTACCCACACTCTACTCCCAGATCCACTTCCGTCCAACAAACCCGACCTTTGCAACCATAGCAGCCCGTTCTTCTCCCCTCTGTCCGGCCAGCCCAGCAACCCATTTCGTCCCCTCTCCCTGACTTCGACCTCCACGACCGAGCTCCATGATCGCACCTTCGACCAAGCATAGCCCCGAACACCGCTTAGCCTCCTCCGCCTACCTCGATGACAGCTGTTCCACCTCCCCATCGGCCTACGCGCGTAAGCCATCTCCACCCTACCCTCGACTTGCTGCAGCAAGCCTCCGAGCACCCACAACCGTGCGTCTTCCCATTTGCCAAGCCCGAACCCAAACCCCGCTTTCCTCGGTCCACATCCCCTCCGATCCGCCTCTTCCCCGCATGCTTGCCTGTCCTCCTTTGTGCCTGCTTAGCCTAACATTTGATCCTAAGGTATATATATATATGTATTATATACTAGTTTATTATGTATGAATAGCAGTTTTTATATGTCAAAGTTTATAAAAAGTCTATTTGCTAATTTATAAGCTCTGTTTATATATAAGTATACAAATATCAGATCTGCATACATATTAGTACAAGATTTCCGTGTATATATAGATGCATATAATATTATCTTAGCTTGTACATGATTGGTTATATATATAAATAGTTATAAATCTATACATATATATGTTTTGTACAATTGTAGGTTGGCATAGGTTATATTGTATATTAATATAACAAGTATAAGTTATATTCTGATTTGATATATAAAAGTATATATATACAGTTTACTACAAGACTGCTATATGAAATGATTTGATAATAGTCTGTTGTTTTAAAGGTTCAGTAGACAAGTGTTATATACTCTATTATATTTTGGTTATATGTAAATTTTTTTCAATTCCTATATTTATAAATGCATACATTTGTTTACATGTACCAATATAAGTCTGCATAGTGGTCTATACAAATTGAGGGTTCGCATTCAGATTTTTGCCTGCGTACATTTTCTATCTGCATATATATTGTTGCATGTATGTAAGTCCTATATATAAGCATATTAGAAATAGTTAGTTATATATTAATTTAATACACGGTATTATTTTTCAAGGTTGAGATGTTGCTGGTATTTCGTGTAAAGTATATTATAGATGTTAATTCATCTCATATCTGATCTGCTTTAGTTAGTATACATTATATTAAGTCTGGTCTGCATATTTGCTTGGATATGTAGAGTTGCATATGTTCAGTTATAGTGTACATGTATTTGTCTGCATGTATTATTTTCTTAAAGTTAGAAATGATATATATATATATATATATTTAAGTGTATATTTCAAAAAAAAAAAAAATTTGATTTTTTGGAAGATAGGTAGATAATATAAATCTGTTTCAAATTTATACCAAACTGATTCGATTTATTTCGATTTCTCAGCTTGTCCATTGAATTTCTACCCATCGGGCTTTTCTTCGAAATTCGTGCCAATCTTGCTTTACTTTGGAATTCGTGCTTGGGTTCGTAATTCATTTCATCGTCAAATATCTTCAGCCTCGAAAGGTGAGCAATCACTCACGATTAACGTTCTTTTATTATTTAAATTCGATTTCATTTGAAATAATAATTTAAATATGCTGCTGTAGTTATTTACATTGTTATATATGCTATTATCTATAACTGTTCACCTGTGGGATATGACACCATATCCCGTTGTTCTTATGCTATTGTTATTGATGATATATGCATGTTGTTTTATTTTATATTATCTGTTATCACTCTGCAAGTTCCCTGTTAGTATAGAATTCACTATGGGTTGAAATGATACATACCCGAATGGACTTTAGAATAGGAGAAAATCGTTATGGGTTGAAATGATAAACCCAAGCGATTTTCATTTGAATTGAAATTGGGATTACGGGTCGAAATGATATCTACCCGTATATATTTAGATTTCGGATTGAAATGATAAATATCCGTATCACTTAACCATATGATAAATATATATACAAATACCGTTGGTCCATATATATAAATATTTTGAAATTGAATTCTATGGTTTTTGGAAAGAAATATATGGTTTTATTAAATATTGAGCCTTAAATTATTATATATAAATGGAAATGATTTATATTGATTTAATAATGATATTTAATTTAATTAAGATGGATTTAATACATATAATATGTTAAGTAAAAAATTTATATTTCAAAATAGATTTTGGTAAAATTTTTGAATAAGTTAAGGTTGGGAAGGTAATTTGAATTTAGTAAAGAAATTTTGTTTAATTAAAACAATTTAAAACTTATTGGAATTGGGATTTTAGATATGATTTATAGCTTGAGTTTGATTTAAATAATTTAATGAATATTTCTTGTTTAAATAAATTTAAAGAAATATTTAGTAGAAAATGAAATTTAAGGCTAGTTAAATGATATTGAATTTATTAAGTGAATATTCCCTGATTAAATAATAATAAAGTTAAATCAAGATCTATATGAAACTGTTAAATTGAACTTTGAAAATGTTGAATATTAAAGCTTTGAAATCTATTGAAAATTTAAATGGTATCTTTAGAACTGAATTGAATTGATGAATTGAGCTTTGAATACATTTGAATTTGGAATTTGAGTTAATCGATTTGTGAGACTTGAGGAAATTATAAATACTTTACTTTATAAATTATTTAACCTATATACTATTTGAAAATAGATATATTTGAAATGAAATGATATTTGGGTTTTGAAGTATAAATTTAATTGAAATGACCACGGTGTTATAGTGTATATTTCCACCTCGTAGATAGTTCTGAAGATCCTTAGAGGATGGTTATCCCAAACATCCTTTAAGTTACTTGTATTTCAGTTGGTATTTTCACTTGAGTTGGATTTATTGATATAAGAACGTTAATCCTGACTCGAGTGTTTTGTGTTTTGCTTTACGCTCGGGTCAGACCGAGTGATACAGCATTTGAGACTCACCTTTGGAGTTTGGAGCTTCCTTTGGAGATCCAACTTTTGATTCAGCTTCCAGCTTTCCAGTTGATTCGTTCACAGAAGTCATCTGTTTGGATTGGAGACTTCACTGTATTTGAGATATTCTGTTGTATTTATTTCTAACTCTGATGTTTATATAGTAGCTTCATGAACTACTATTTTATCTATTCCGCTGCGTATTATTGTATTACTCTGTGTCTGTGATTATGTGATTGATTTATTTATTGCATATGCTGAGTTTTGCCAAATTTTTATTACAATCTGTTATTTTGAATTATTCAAGTCAGACATGTGTGGATTTATTGTCGATTTGAATGGTCCAAAATACCGGGTCGTTACAGTTGGTATCAGAGCTTTGGCTCTAGGCGAAACTTAGCATATATTGTAAATTTATTTACAGAATCACATTCGTTCGAGTTTAATCTCTTCCTTTTGACTCGATTTCCTTTGAACTTTGGAACGTTCCCTACGGTTCCAAAATTCATTCTTGTTTCTCTCTATTGGTATCCTTTTGATTCTGGAGTATCCCATAGCACCACTTCGAATGATCTCTATAAGAATAGGATTCCGCCGATCTTTGAATGTTTTGTAAAGGGGTGAAACTCCTTTACAATTGGCATTGATTCACCGAAGATTTATATATCACTCGGTTTGGATGCTGCTATCTCTTGATATGTCGATTTCTATCTCTGGCGATCGAATGTCGATTCGCCTCAGAATTCTACACTGATCTTATTTTGAAATCACGGTTGACCGGTTAAGGTCGCCCGCGATTTATATAAGTATATCTATCTTCTATTTTGAAATTTAATTATCTCATCTTCGTTCGAGCCTATCTTCGAATCAGAAATCCTAATCAATTAGAGTCCCTCTAATTTGAATCTCTATCTTTGTTTGAAATCCATTCTTAAATCATCCTTTGAAATCGGGTTTGTTTGTATTTTAAGAAATTGTTTTCTAAATCGAAATTATTATTTTTATAAGTATGCTTATATTCTATATATAAAAGTGAAATATTTTCGATAAAGATTATATACCCTTTTTAAAATGAGAATTTGAGGTTTCGAAAGGATTTGTAATTTTGAAAAGTTATATAAGAAATTGATTTATATAAAAATGATTTATAACTAAAGGACTTTAAATTTGAAATTCGAGAATTGAACTCCGATATTTTGAAATTGGTTTTAAGGTTTTGTAAATATATAATAATACGGTTTGAAAGTATTTTCCGAATAAGAAATGTTTCAAATGACTTCAAATGAGTTCCAATGAGTTTCGAAGAAATTTCAAAAGAAGTTTGAGAAAATAGAAGTCCAGAACTCACTTATGTCGCTGGAAAATAATTTCGGTGATGAGTGCACGCATCATCGACATTGATTTTCGAGTTTCAGAGTGGGGGAGAGGCCACTTTAGTAGCATTGCTACGCGAGTGATTTTTGCGAAACCAATTTTGATTTCAAATTCCGAAGTAAGATTTGATATTCAAAGGATATATGTATATATAGTTGAAATGATTTGAAGTAAGCCGTTGTTCAGTCCTCGAGTTTCAGATTTGATATAACCCCATCTATTAAAATTGATTTACTAATTTGTTGCTGATTTCCAACTCTTGAATTTGAAAATGATTTCTTCAACTATTTTGAAGGTTCGAGCACTTCCAAATCAAGGTTAACTTTTCAAAAGCTAAGAAATTTTGAAGTATAAAGTATATAAGTTTGTTTTGAATGTTTAAGAATGTAGTAATATGATTTAATAAGTTGAAACTGTTTTGTTAAGTAAACGAATAAGGAAATTTTAAATTTTTTTCTAATATGAAATTTAGATTTGAAATGTTTTGAAAAGAATTTGGTCTTCAAAATATGTTGAATAAAATTTAGTTTAAATGTTTTAACTTAGTAACATCTTTATGAAACTATATATTTAACAAGTTAGAATAAATATATAAGTTGTACGTATGCTGTTTATTTCGCATAATTGAATTGATCCAAGTTTGAGTACACCAGTTCGAGGTGAATTACACCATTTCGTGTTAGGATTTTTCATTTGATTCTTGATGGCGAATATTTGATATGGAGTTTGGGCTTGATTCTAGAATTCTCTATCATAGTATATGACTATGCAAGGAGACTGACGGCTTCTAGTCGAGAAACCATATCGAAATCCGCATTAGGGAAGTCGAATGGACAATACTAGTTCGAAAGCGAACTTGTGTGATCGAGCGAACGATCAAATGAGATTCTGCGAAATGATGACGTATGTACATCTTATATTCTAATATTATTGATATATTTTGACGCTAAAATTGAAAGCTATCATGTTAGAATATCTTTTGCTTACTAAAAGAAAATTTCCAATTTAAATTACAAAGATATATAACCCATAAAAGCAAAGATATTCAATCCCATATGGCTCTTCATACAGCGAAATTTATTTTGAAAAATTTGATCCTTATATAAGATAGACCTTACGTAAGTATAAGATGATTTTGAAAACATTTGATTTTGGAAATGAATTGGTTGACTTAAATTATATTGATTTGGAAATTTGGATTTATTTTCTAAATCTATTATTTTGGAAACTTTGAAACTAAAGATATTAAATTTGAGAAGAAATAATTTGGTGAAATTGTATATGATTTTGAAAGTGAACTGATATTGAAACAAATTGAAATTTGAGAACCTTGGGTTACTAAATACTTGATTTGGGAGTTGTTGAACTTATATAAAATTGATTTGTATGAGTATGAAATTGATTCGAAAACTATAGATTTGAAAAGGTACTCAATTTGGAAGTGAAATCTTATATAATTGAAGTCTATATAAGTATGATTTGATATACTATTGATTTTGGAAAGTATTTGATTTGAAAATTAAATCTTATATATAATGGATTTTATATAAGTATGATATTTGAAAGTGATTTGAAAAGGTACTATATGATACATATTTTCGAAGTAAAGATATGGAAAGTGCCTTCTGCTTGATATCCGATTTGTGGCCACATCTTGGATTCATTCTATCGATATTATTCTCTCTGATTTTGGTTTTCCGGATATGATACTCGAGTGTCCTTCGAATTCCATGGCGTTACCCATGGTCTTATTGTTCTCTCGTGACTGCACAGCGCAACTGCCTGGCTGAGTCTTGCCTAGGGGTACGGATTGTTTCCTGGGGGATCCAGGCGTAACCATTGTGTATCCTGCAATCTGTGTAGGTCGCGAATAGTAGCGCAAATGCTTGGCTGAGTCTTGCCTGGGGGTACGGATTGTTTCCTGGGGGATCCAGGCGTAACCATTGTGTATCCTGCATTCTACTAGTCATCATGGCGAAACTCGCAGGGCTGAGAAAGCCTACGGATATGGATTGTTTCCTGGGGGAACCAGGCGTAACCATTGTGTATCTGCGAACCATGGTTAGACAAAGGTTTTGTTCGTTTTGTTTGGATTGTACTTTCCATATCTGTTTTTAAAAGTTTTTCCAGTATTTTCACTGGGTGTTGAAACAAGTCTACTAAG
The DNA here is from genome assembly GCA_030737815.1 of Allium fistulosum. Taxonomy (NCBI): domain Eukaryota; kingdom Viridiplantae; phylum Streptophyta; class Magnoliopsida; order Asparagales; family Amaryllidaceae; genus Allium; species Allium fistulosum. The sequence goes on from CM060903.1 coordinate 1,461,733,680, forward strand.
TACCTGGAGAATTCTAGTTTTGCGCCTGATCAACGCACTACCAGAGTCTACAGGAACAAGGATAAACTTGTTGAAACATCGAGTTATAAAAGTAGTTTCGAAGGAAATTTGTTTCGACTATAAAGGTATTTTATTATAAAAAGTATTTCCAACAAAGAAATTTTGAATTAATATTTGGAATTGAAATCCTAATGGTTTGAATAAATTATTCATGCCCGATACTAATCTTTTGAATCTGTCTTATCTGCTCAGCTTTATTTATTCACCTATATTCTGTTTTTCCAAGTCCCTCTTCTCCTTGTTGACTATATCCCTTTAAATATTGTTAATTTATATACTATATGGTTTAATAGAAATTTTAGTGTTATAAATATTTTGAGTTATTAATTAAATACAACATATTTAAAAGAAATGATTATTGATTTATTAATAATGTTGAATAGTATCTTGAGATAAATTAATAAATTTATAAATTATGGATTTAATGTTTTCAAATAGCTTCTTTGTAAATATAAGTAATAATGTAAATAATTGTTTTCAAATAGTTTTCATATAATTATAAAGGTGTCATTTAAACATATAAATGGTATTTATAAAGGAAGAAAGAAATTTTACAAATGAGTTTTGAAAAAGTATTAAAATATAAAAAAATAATTGATTTGCAAATGAAGTTTTCAAATGAATATTTCAAGTAAAATTTATATAGTTTTAAATTAATTGTTTAATCTTAACTTTCAATCTATTTTTCTTTCTGGTTGTTTATATCCTTCTACCTCCTTTCTTTTCGGGGACGAAAAGTTTTGAGTGGGGGAGAGTGTAACGACCCGTAAATTTTAATAGTTTTAATAATATGTTAATTGAAATTTTGTGAAATTTTAAACAATAAAATTTGAAAATATAAATTTATTATTTGGAATACGTCTATTTTAATATAGCAACTGGTAAATTTTCATCTGATAATATTGAAGTTTATTTTTCTGTGAAATGTTATTTCAAATCAAACCGGTTAATAACAGTGAATTTAAAAGTTTTCCAAAACCAAAATATGTCAACAGGAGAAAATTTATTCAGATCATTCTGAATCAGACTGCGAAATTCGTTTTTCCAAATTTGGACTTCGACTGCTCCGTTTATCTTAATTCTGGCATAATAGCAGCATTTCGGTACCGATTATCGACTTTTGGTCGGATGATCGTACCACTAATATCTGTATACCGTTTTGATCCTCTCATCGTGTTGATCTCAATGGTATATTTATTTCAGTATTTTAGGGTCCGGTACGCAACGGAAGTGATAAACGGTTCGTTGTAACGGTACCATAAATTTCTGACTTTACTCATTAATTCAGTTCAAATTTCTAACGTGCTCTTCATACCATAATTAATTGTTTTAATTAATTTGCTGAATTAGAGGGTGACCATTTCCATCCCATGACCATTTCGAAAATCAGCGTGTAAATTTGTATACGTTATTCATTTTGAACGGTTCATCTTTTATTAACCTTTATAACTTCATTCTCTTCATTTCTCAGAGAAATATATCTAAGCCCCTTCTCACCTCATCTTCACGTTCCTCCTCCCTACTCAACCCACGAAATCATCTCTTCCCTACCGATCTCCAATACCGCCGCTTCTTCTCACCTCCGCCTGCCCTCGCCTGGCCAGCAACCGCCACCAACAGCCTACCCACACTCTACTCCCAGATCCACTTCCGTCCAACAAACCCGACCTTTGCAACCATAGCAGCCCGTTCTTCTCCCCTCTGTCCGGCCAGCCCAGCAACCCATTTCGTCCCCTCTCCCTGACTTCGACCTCCACGACCGAGCTCCATGATCGCACCTCCGACCAAGCATAGCCCCGAACACCGCTTAGCCTCCTCCGCCTACCTCGATGACAGCTGTTCCACCTCCCCATCGGCCTGCGCGCGTAAGCCATCTCCACCCTACCCTCGACTTGCTGCAGCAAGCCTCCGAGCACCCACAATCGTGCGTCTTCCCATTTGCCAAGCCCGAACCCAAACCCCGCTTTCCTCGGTCCACATCCCCTCCAATCCGCCTCTTCCCCGCATGCTTGCCTGTCCTCCTTTGTGCCTGCTTAGCCTAACATTTGATCCTAAGGTATATATATATATATGTATTATATACTAGTTTATTATGTATGAATAGCAGTTTTTATATGTCAAAGTTTATAAAAAGTCTATTTGCTAATTTATAAGCTCTGTTTATATATAAGTATACAAATATCAGATCTGCATACATATTAGTACAAGATTTCCGTGTATATATAGATGCATATAATATTATCTTAGCTTGTACATGATTGGTTATATATATAAATAGTTATAAATCTATACATATATATGTTTTGTACAATTGTAGGTTGGCATAGGTTATATTGTATATTAATATAACAAGTATAAGTTATATTCTGATTTGATATATAAAAGTATATATATACAGTTTACTACAAGACTGCTATATGAAATGATTTGATAATAGTCTGTTGTTTTAAAGGTTCAGTAGACAAGTGTTATATACTCTATTATATTTTGGTTATATGTAAATTTTTTTCAATTCCTATATTTATAAATGCATACATTTGTTTACATGTACCAATATAAGTCTGCATAGTGGTCTATACAAATTGAGGGTTCGCATTCAGATTTTTGCCTGCGTACATTTTCTATCTGCATATATATTGTTGCATGTATGTAAGTCCTATATATAAGCATATTAGAAATAGTTAGTTATATATTAATTTAATACACGGTATTATTTTTCAAGGTTGAGATGTTGCTGGTATTTCGTGTAAAGTATATTATAGATGTTAATTCATCTCATATCTGATCTGCTTTAGTTAGTATACATTATATTAAGTCTGGTCTGCATATTTGCTTGGATATGTAGAGTTGCATATGTTCAGTTATAGTGTACATGTATTTGTCTGCATGTATTATTTTCTTAAAGTTAGAAATGATATATATATATATATATTTAAGTGTATATTTCAAAAAAAAAAATTTGATTTTTTGGAAGATAGGTAGATAATATAAATCTGTTTCAAATTTATACCAAACTGATTCGATTTATTTCGATTTCTCAGCTTGTCCATTGAATTTCTACCCATCGGGCTTTTCTTCGAAATTCGTGCCAATCTTGCTTTACTTTGGAATTCGTGCTTGGGTTCGTAATTCATTTCATCGTCAAATATCTTCAGCCTCGAAAGGTGAGCAATCACTCACGATTAACGTTCTTTTATTATTTAAATTCGATTTCATTTGAAATAATAATTTAAATATGCTGCTGTAGTTATTTACATTGTTATATATGCTATTATCTATAACTGTTCACCTGTGGGATATGACACCATATCCCGTTGTTCTTATGCTATTGTTATTGATGATATATGCATGTTGTTTTATTTTATATTATCTGTTATCACTCTGCAAGTTCCCTGTTAGTATAGAATTCACTATGGGTTGAAATGATACATACCCGAATGGACTTTAGAATAGGAGAAAATCGTTATGGGTTGAAATGATAAACCCAAGCGATTTTCATTTGAATTGAAATTGGGATTACGGGTCGAAATGATATCTACCCGTATATATTTAGATTTCGGATTGAAATGATAAATATCCGTATCACTTAACCATATGATAAATATATATACAAATACCGTTGGTCCATATATATAAATATTTTGAAATTGAATTCTATGGTTTTTGGAAAGAAATATATGGTTTTATTAAATATTGAGCCTTAAATTATTATATATAAATGGAAATGATTTATATTGATTTAATAATGATATTTAATTTAATTAAGATGGATTTAATACATATAATATGTTAAGTAAAAAATTTATATTTCAAAATAGATTTTGGTAAAATTTTTGAATAAGTTAAGGTTGGGAAGGTAATTTGAATTTAGTAAAGAAATTTTGTTTAATTAAAACAATTTAAAACTTATTGGAATTGGGATTTTAGATATGATTTATAGCTTGAGTTTGATTTAAATAATTTAATGAATATTTCTTGTTTAAATAAATTTAAAGAAATATTTAGTAGAAAATGAAATTTAAGGCTAGTTAAATGATATTGAATTTATTAAGTGAATATTCCCTGATTAAATAATAATAAAGTTAAATCAAGATCTATATGAAACTGTTAAATTGAACTTTGAAAATGTTGAATATTAAAGCTTTGAAATCTATTGAAAATTTAAATGGTATCTTTAGAACTGAATTGAATTGATGAATTGAGCTTTGAATACATTTGAATTTGGAATTTGAGTTAATCGATTTGTGAGACTTGAGGAAATTATAAATACTTTACTTTATAAATTATTTAACCTATATACTATTTGAAAATAGATATATTTGAAATGAAATGATATTTGGGTTTTGAAGTATAAATTTAATTGAAATGACCACGGTGTTATAGTGTATATTTCCACCTCGTAGATAGTTCTGAAGATCCTTAGAGGATGGTTATCCCAAACATCCTTTAAGTTACTTGTATTTCAGTTGGTATTTTCACTTGAGTTGGATTTATTGATATAAGAACGTTAATCCTGACTCGAGTGTTTTGTGTTTTGCTTTACGCTCGGGTCAGACCGAGTGATACAGCATTTGAGACTCACCTTTGGAGTTTGGAGCTTCCTTTGGAGATCCAACTTTTGATTCAGCTTCCAGCTTTCCAGTTGATTCGTTCACAGAAGTCATCTGTTTGGATTGGAGACTTCACTGTATTTGAGATATTCTGTTGTATTTATTTCTAACTCTGATGTTTATATAGTAGCTTCATGAACTACTATTTTATCTATTCCGCTGCGTATTATTGTATTACTCTGTGTCTGTGATTATGTGATTGATTTATTTATTGCATATGCTGAGTTTTGCCAAATTTTTATTACAATCTGTTATTTTGAATTATTCAAGTCAGACATGTGTGGATTTATTGTCGATTTGAATGGTCCAAAATACCGGGTCGTTACAAAAGATACGGAACCCAAATACCAAACGAGTACCGGTACAGCTAACGTTGCGCCGATTTCGATGCGTACCGAACACCGAAATGTATAAATGAATATAGTGCGGAGATCAGAATGACGAGACGATCAAAACGGTATACATATATCAGTGGTATGATCATCCGATCAAAAGTCGATATTGGTACCGAAATGCTGCTAAAATGTCAGAAATAAGATAAACGGAGCAATAGCAGTTCAAATTTGAAGAAACGGAAGATGACGTCTCACTCAGAAGATGTTTTACAAATTGTTTATAGAAAAATAATCGGGTTTGGAAAACATTTTATTATCATTAAATATTAACTAATTTAAATTGAAATAGAATTACACAAGAAAATAAACTTCCATATTATTTGATGAAAATTTACCGGTTGTTATGTTTAATTAGACGTATTTCAAATATTAAATTTTTATTTCAAAATATTATTACTAAAATTTCACAAAAATTCTATTAATTAAATAAATAAAACCACTAAAATTCACAGGTCGTTACACTCTCCCCCACTCAAAACTTTTCGTCCCCAAAAAGGAACGAGGTAGAAGAATAGAACAACCAAAAAGAAAATAGTTTTGAAAACAAAATAAACAACTAATTTAAAAGCCATATAAATTTTCAACTTAAATTAATTAATATTCAATAATTTGATTTAATCCATTTGATTTCACTTAAGTGAAATCAATCTTAATTATTTCTAAATTTATTATCTTATTATCCAATTATGTTTAATTAGCAAATTTCTAAAATCATAAATTAGAATAGTCATTTAATAAAATCATATTTATTCAACAAATTTAATTCTTCTTTATTCCAAATTATTATTAAGTTTATTTCACTTAATATATCTTATTACATATATTTAAACCATATAAATTAATTTAAACCATATAAATTTCAATTTAAATTAATTTATATTTTTTTTCAATTTGGTTAAATCCATTTATATTAAAGCAATAAATAGTCATTCGATTTAAATTTGTTAGTTCAACTGTTAATTCTAATCATATAAATTTCATTTTAAATCAATTAATTTTCAATAATTGATCTTAATTCAAGATATTTCATTAAGCTGATTCAATTCAATTTGTTAATTCTTTCAGAACAAAATTTACTTTATTTATCACATTCAATTAACTTATTATTCTATCATCTTTATTAGCATTTTTTTATAATTAAAATCTAAGTGCATAACATTTATTATAAACACTCAAATTTTATTTATAAAATTATTTTATATTGTATATTATCCAATTACATTTTAACTTATGAATAATTTAGGTAAGTTATAATGAAATGTAATTTAGTACTATACCAATAAAATTTTCAAATTCAATTATCTCAAGTTTAAATACTTATTCAAAATTTAGCTTTATTTATAATTGAAAACATCCCTTAACGTAATTTTAAGAATTAAATTTCCGTTTAATTTCAAATCCTTTAGAGATAATTATGTATATACTATATATATTAAATTAAATTAAATTTAAAATAATATTCCCATATATATATATATAAATCAAGTCATACTTAAGAAATTCAAATTAAAATATTTCCCAAACAAAACTGTAGCAAAGCTACAGAATGGTTTCTCCACTTCGAAACTCGAAAATGAATGTCGATGATGTGGCCGCCATCACCGAAATTATTTTCCAGCGACAAAGAGAAGAGCACTGATTTCAACATTTTAAAATTCTTTGAAAACGGTTTCTATTTGAAAATACCTTCAATAATATACATTTTAAAAATTTAAAACCAAAGCTTGAAATTTTAAGAAATTAAATTCTCAAATTCTTACTTTAAATTAATTTAAATTTCTAAATAAATCTATAAACCAACTTTTATAATTCCATTTATTTTTATGTTGGAATAATCAATGATTTACAAAACAAATAGTGAAAAATCCAATATTACCTTTCTGACGACCAATTCAGTTAACAATTCAATTTCAGAAAATTTCTACTTATATATATAGTAAAATCATACAAACTTTATTTTATTTTCCAAATTTGAAAGCAATATTGTGTTAGCTTGCTCTGCTCAAGTGTTTTGGAAATCCTATCGATAGCGTTGATCAGACGAATCGATCGGAAACCCAAATCAACATCAACAACTCAAACAACACAGCATATATTAAAACATTTATATGTTAGTTTACAAATACATTTCTTTGCTCGACGATACAGGAATGAATATTCAAAATAAGGATAGGGTTTCAAATTTGATGGACTCAAATCAAAGAGAAATTTGATTCGAAGATAAGTTTGAAACAAAGATATGACGATTAAATAACAAAGTAGGGAGATTGATAAGTTTATATAAATTGCGGGCAACCTTAACCGGGTCGACCGTGACTTCAAGAATAAGATCAATGTAGAAATCTGAGGCAAATCGACATTGATCTCAAGAAATAGAATTCGGCATAACCAAAGATGTCAGCATCTAAACCGAGGATATATAAATCTTCGGTGAATCGATGCTATCGTAGAAGAGTTTCACCCCTTTACAAAACAATATGATATTGGCGGGACAGCCAACTCATTATAAATATTATTCGAAGTGAAGTTATGTGATACTCCAGAATTGAAAGAAGACGAATAGTGAGGGACACGAATGAAATTCGGAACCGATGGGACGTTCCAAATTCAAGGAATCGAGTCAAAAGGAAGAGATTGAAACTCGAATGAGAGTGATTCTGTGAATACATTTACCCTATATGCTAAGTTTTGCCTAGAGCTACCAAAGCTCTGATACCAACTGTAACGACCTGATATTTTGGACCATTCGCATCCGCACATGTCGGACTTGAATAATTCAAAATACCGCGTTGTTAATTTAAATTTGGCAAAACTGAACATATACAGTAAATAAATAATCACAGATCACAAAGTAATAAATGCAGCGGAAATAAAAGATATAGTAGTTCATGAAGCTACTATATAAATGTATAAGTTACATCAGAGTTAAACCAGATACAATGGAAGAGTAATACGATACATCAGATACAAATCAGAATACATCACTGGAATCATCGAATACTAAAAGCAGAATAGATGGCTGGATCTTCAAGCAAAGCTCCAACTTCAAAGGTGAGTCTCGAATACTGGTACACTCGGTCTGACCCGAGCGTAAAACAAAACACAAGATACTCGAGTCAGGATTAACATTCTTATATCAATAAATCCAACTCAAGTGAAATAACAACTGAAATACAAGTAACTCAAAGGATGTTTGGAATAATCATCCTTTAAGGATCCGTTAAACTATCTACTAGGTAGTAATGTACGCTAAGTAGATAATGTCTATCAGTAATATAAGGTATCAAAATAGTGTTAAGGCGTTACCATTATCCCCCTTAACACATTTTATATAAGCCTTATAGTCTATACAGCCCTGTAAACTCCACCGTAAACTAGTGGGATATCAGGGAGTACTTCATAGGTATAACACAAAACAAATCGTAGTGGTCGCGTATATAGGAATCCAAGTATGACAAGGCACATGAGGCAATACCCAAGGTAGTGAAACTACCGTTTGCTTGATCCGGACTGGTGAGAACGCATCGCCGCAGCAATCGCAACACCGCGAAACAACACTCCCAAAATCAAGGGTGCACCAATCGACAACAAGTAATGAGTAGTTTCGAAGAAGTGTGTTCGCTCGAGGTAGCTAACCCCCCATTTGGCCCGACACGGCTCCTGTTTTAGTCATTTCCAATTTGACACAAGTGTCAAGGCTATCCATTATCGTTCTCTTTCTTCAGTCATCACGTACATCATTCCAACCACTTCATTCTGGATCACAACTCCGCGTGTAGTTATTAAAGTGGTTTTTGGTTTAGACAGTGAGTATGTCCCTAACCGATTCTGGTTCCTTTAATAACCTTCGTAATTATAACACCGATTGGTCGTTAAAATATTTCAAAACCAAATCAATTTCAATTTCAATTAGAATTCGAAAATCAACATTTCATTTCTCTTTCTAAATCAATTTCCATAATTTACATTTCAAAACTTCCACATTCATAATTTCAAATTTTATAATTCATGTAACGACCCTAGATTTTTATTTAATTTAAGTTAATAATTAAATAAATTTTTGGATAAAAATAGTAAAATAAATCGATAAGGTGAAGCGAGTTTCCCCGAATACAGATAAATTTTTGTATAAATCATTTAAATTTAGAATTGATAGTTAGTAATGATTTTAATTTATAGAATAAGTAAAATAACAATAAATATTTAAACTAGAAAATAGAAATAGATGAACCATAAAAATAAAAGTAACACTTGACTAAAATTTTAACAACATAATCAAAATAGAAGTTTAATTATATTATAAGGTAATATTGTAAAGACAAAGCAAATATATATATCTATAAGCTTATGAATGAAGGCTTGTATAAGTAGACAGCAAAAAGAAATATGTATCTTAGAAAAATCAATACGAAATAATACCAAGTAATAAAACAAACAAATTTTGATACAAAAAGGCAAAGAAAATAAGTATAAAAGTATCTTTGTAAGCCTACAAAATAGAAGCCACCAGATTCTTGCTAATGCAATGTATAACATAGAATTAAAACAAAAATAAAATACAAGTGGTACAAGGCAATTAATGCCAATATCTTAGTACACAATAACTTATCATCTCAGCCGAAATAGTAGGGATTATTCAGCCACCACATAAGAAAGATCACTGACCCAAACAAATAAAAATCCCTGCTTATAATTGTACTAGAGAAGAAAATTGTATCATGTTGTACAAGCAAAATAATATCACCAGTACTCTTCCTTTCTATACATCAACCAACCTCATTTCAGTTCGTTTATTCTCAAAACTGAGTAGAAAACTAAAGCAATATCATCTCATATTCAAACAAACATTAACTTTAAAACATCAAAACAATTTATCCAAAGTCTGAGATCAAGAGGAAGCTTCAGCTATCAAGTTCAAAACCAGATTTCATCTTCAACTTAAAAGACTACAACTTCAACTTAAATCTGAAACTCTGGGAACAAAGGTGAGTAACACTTTTATCTTAAAAACTTAAGCATGTTTTGGTTGTTTGATCTTCTAAAAACAATGTTGCTGTGTATGTATTTATAAGTATATAGCTCTGAATAGTTGAAAATGATGTGTGCATGTTTGTATATGGTGATATGTCTGTTCTTAATTTTTAAGTCTCAAATGTCCAAACAAATCACTATCTGTTGATCTAATTATTTTTGAACTTAGGATTTAAAGTAAAAATTGTTTGTTTTAGTATAAACAAAAGTTTAATAATTTATTCAAGTCGAAATAATTGGTAATGTATCTGGAAACAAAATTGACAGAGAGATTTCTTCTATAAGCCAAAAATTAAAACATGTTATTTTATAAACTCAGGATTATAATTCGAATACATTAACCAAACCATGATTTTTGAAACAAAAATTACAAATTTTAGTGGATGGGGTTAAGTGCGGTTCGAAGTTGAACTGGAAATGGGATTTTATCGTTTTCTGGCGATCGGTGGTCACTGAGTTCTCGTGGTTCCGTGGAGACGTGGAGGGATGAACGGAGGTTCGAGGAAAAATGGTGAGGTGGTCCATAGATGCATGTGGTGGCAGTGGCGATCGTTTCGAATTTTTAAACCTAGTTTTTAAGGGGATCACGTATTTGATTCGTTCGCCACCACCAAGGGATCGAGTAGCGCGAGAGTTTGGGAAGTGGAAGCTAGGGAGTAGACGCGTCGATGATCGGAGTGGCGAGGTTTATCGTGGTCGGAATCGTGGGCGATGACAGGCTTTGCGATGATGGGTTCAATCGTTCCAGTTCGAGCTGGAAGCTCGATCTCGATTTCGAGTGGTTAGCCGAGTTTTGATGGTCAGATTCTGGTGGGGAGGTTGTCGCCGATTTGCTCGATGGTGAGGTGTGGGTCGGAGGTGGTCAGAAGAACTGTGCACGTGCACGTGTATTCTGGTGCCTGGGTGTATTGTGCCTGGGAAGAAGCAGGGGAAGTTTGCGTGATACTCGAGTAGTTCGAGCGTTCTACTCGAAGGGGTGTAGTGTTGTACTCGGGGGATTTAGGGATTTGCTCGAGTATAGTTGGTTACAGGTTTTTTTTGTAAGGACCTGCCACTGTTTGTTTCTTTTGATAAACTTAAATTTTTAAACAAAGTTAAATAAGTTTTAAAGCCTTGATCCAGAATAGATCTGATGCTAGTTTTAAAATAAATAAGTTGTATGTTAAACAACTTTAAAAAGTTAAAGTATATTTTAGAAAAGTGATTTGAATTAAAAATTGGAAAAGGGTTTTTAAATCTGTTTTTAAAACTTTGTTAAGTTAAATTTGTATTTATTTTGAATCTTAAATTGAAATGGAATTTAAAAGGAAATTCAACGGTAAAATGTTTTGAAATGCATTTGTAAATGACAATTAAGTCATTAATAAGAAGAAATGATTTATCTTAAAGATAATTAAATAATTAATGGTTAATTAATGGGTCATTAAGGATTAATTAATTAAGTTAATTAATTAAGGGATTATAAATTAATGAAGGTGATTAAGGAAAGATAATAAACTAAGGGCTAATTAATCAATGTGATTAATTAAGGATAATTAATTTAAGAATAATTTATTAATTATTAATGGTCAGTTAATAAATGATTTAAAGAATAATTAATTATATTGGTTTGTAATTAATTAATGATTAATTAACCCGGATTAGAAATTCATAAGAAATTAATTTGATTTGAATAAATCAGATAATTAACTGACATTACTTATGAATATTTGGATTTGATTGGAAGATTGAATTGTTTGATATTTCCTGATCTGTGATGCTTTGTAATATATTCTGCTTTGTGTGTAATCTTTACTGCAGTTTATTTATCTGAAATTTATATATATCTGTGATCTGTGAATAAAAGATAAGCGATATAGTTTATATCGTTTATCAACTATATCCTGTATTTTGATCTGTGATGATTCATTGTGTTGCACTATTGTGTGAAACCCCTGGACTACACTCTTACACACACAAATATGGATTTCACGTGGAAATCGGTTAAGTCACAGATAATTTAAATTTGATGTTTTTGAAATTGAAATTTTAATTTCAATTGATTTTGAAATTGGAAATTCGGGTTTAAAGTGAAAAGCAATTGAAATAGAATTTCAAATATAAAAGTTATTTTGAATAACTTAATCGAGTTTTGAAAATTTAAATAATTTGATTTAAATTTGAATTCAAGTTTGAAATTGAATTCTATGATTTGAAACTAGGGATTGAAAATGTTATAAATGTGTTTATCTGAATTTAAACCATTTAAAAGTATAATTTTGAGAATTTGGATTTAACCCAAAGACTTTAACTCATATGAATGAATCAGATTTTCTGAAATGAAACTGTTGTTTTAAAAGAATAAAAGCTTTCAGATAAGAAATGAAATTCCAGTTTAATAAAAGGAATTTCAATATTGAATTGAAAAATGGTTTTCCAAGTTATGAATGAATTATTTTGAAAAGCTATGAATTGAATCTGTTTATTTTTAACAGATTTAAAATAATGATTGGTTTAAATCATTCGAAATAAAATTGTTTTGAAAGCTATAAGTTAAATCTTGGTTTAAAGGTTTAACGAGTTAATCAAATTGAAATGGAAATTAATTTGGAAAATCTGTGAATGAATCTTTTGTTTAAAGGATTAAAGTGTGGAAACTGTTTAAACCGTAAAGGTTGAATCTTTTTGTTTAAAGATTTAAAATGGTAATTTGTTAAACCATTTGAAAAGAAAGTTTTGGGTAATAAGTTGTGACTTAATTGAAATCCCATATCCATATGATTTTCGAATATTACGCTCACTATTCGGTTTAGCCGGGAGAGGACCTTTGGGTCGTATAACCCATTCCGAATATGTGATACGTCGTTTATGGATCGCATTTGAAGACCGGTGTTGAAGACCGGATATTTTTGAAAACGGAAGGATTACCGTCGAGTTACTCTGCATCGGCTGATCCCCGATATAGAGGTTTTATCATCCTTAGTGACGGGAAGTCCGGACGTGATTGGAAATTATCCGGATTTGCAAGGGCTTCGTGAGAAGTGCCTTCGGTTCTGTTCGAACCCGGAACAGACTTGTATGGATTGTATGTCTGACATTACACTTTGAGATATAAAGCCGATTTCTTTCAAATACATTTCTGTTTGGTGGCGGAGAATTTATTCTCTTAGCTTAACACCCTTCTCTGAGACGTACGAGCTCAGAGGTTATGTAGTTGAAATTTATCAGCGATATACTCCCAATTTGGTAATGTGGCATGCTGAGTGTTGTTGTGTGATGATCAGTGTTTGATCATTTGTGATATGATCATTTATTTGATCATTTATCTTTGTGATCATAGGTTGATCATCTGTTGACCCAAAGCGTGGCTTTTTGAAAAAGCGTAGCTTTGTGGACGAGACTTCGTCAGGGCCTCACAACCCGGAAATGGTCGAAACAGGAATGTTGCGGCAAGGTTATGAGGGTCGCGCCCTTTAGGGTATGTCATTTCCTTCTGGAAAGGGGTGGTATCATGGTATGGAGCCCAGATACTTACTCATGTGGATACACTTTCTTTATGATGTGTGATGTTGGATATCGAGCGCTCGGATAAAGGTCCCAAAGGACCGGGGGGTGGCATATTCGTGAGTTACCTGTTACAGGGGTAACCCGGCCTTGTTTGGCAGAGAGCAGTTTGTTTCTCGGAACGTCCCGCCAGAGGCGTTTCTTCCGTGGAATAGGAAGTTCCTTAGCCTGACCATTTGTTGGAAAATCCAAAGAAACAATACGAACCTTGTACGGTTTTAGTTGTATAACCTGCTATGGAATGTTGCGGTAACCTGCTATTGAACATAGTAGCTATAGTAGGCATACGATACTGGTCGTATGCTGGCTAAGATTAATATTGTATTTTCGAAATGTTTTCTGCACTATGCACTAGTAATAATATCCAATGATTTGCGTAGTAAGCATCTTTGACTATCATAAGAAGAAATCTCCTCCAATTCTGCGTTTGCATTGTGTGTGTGGCGGGAGGTCTTATGGTAGTTTCATTTTCCAAAAGCATTGCGGATTTCAATGTTTAAAATCTTTTGTTGATTGTTTAAAGATAAACTGTTTTTGTTGCTCACACCAGTCCCATGACTGATCCGGAGTTTATTGTTCCCTTCCTAAACTCTGGGTGCCCACTATTTTCCACACGGGCAGTCTAGAGTTGGGTTTCTTAGATATTCAGGTTGAGTAGATTATCTGGAGCTAGTCAGTCCTTGGACGACTGACCTTGCTTTCCGCTAGCTATGGATTGGAGCATTCTATTGGAGATATCTATCTGCTGCTGGTGTTATCGTTTTCTTTTCCGCTGCAATTTATTGTATCATATCTCTGATGTATATTGATATTCATTGTATCACTCTGTTGTATCAGATATTGTATATCAATGTATTATTCTTTTCTTCCGCTGTGTTATTTACTTAATTGTGTTATAGCTCCGGTGAATCGGATTTGAACGGTCGAATCTGCGGCATTCGAGTACGATGTGAAGTACGGATGTTGATTTTCGAGCGGGCAAAACCCGAGCCGTCACATGTGGTATCAGAGCTAAGGTTGAACTTTAGCTCAGGAGTATAACACGTTAAGTAGCTCATTAGAGATAGGGTGAAGTAAACTCTAGAATGAGTAATCCCTCAGATATCCGTTCGAATGTCTCAGTAAATTCTCTTGCTATCCACTGATAGTGAGTATGAGTGCGAGAAGAGGACGAGATAGGGGACAGGGGAATACCACTATGAAATGGTCAATACTCTGTAACAACAAGGAAGCAATCTTTTAGTCTATCCATCTCTTTGTTCGTCACCTTTTCTCAATTCTTCCATGATTTCTGGTAGATCCAGGAAGAAGATTCGATGTATTAAAATGGGACATAAACTCCGGAAAGACCAAAATTGTTTGTTTGGGTGAATTGGTTGCTTTGTTTGCTATGGTTGATAGGTATACTTTAGTTTCTAAACTAAAAATTTTGAAATTGTATCTATATATCTGTCTATTCTTTGGGTCCCAATATATTCTACGAATGGTTAGTTATCCTTCGAACTGACCGATGCCACTGCATATTTCGTAAACCTGGATAACCCGAGTATCTTCTGAAGTGTTAAGACAGATTCGTTCTTGTATCTGTTATTGATATTCTGATTTGGTAAGCCGAATGCAGAATAGATGTTCAATTTGAGTTGGTGAAATATTCTTCATCTATCTTTGTGTCTTCTTGGTAATTTCGAGGACGAAATTCTTTTATGGGGGGAAGTTTGTAACGACCCTAGATTTTTATTTAATTTAAGTTAATAATTAAATAAATTTTTGGATAAAAATAGTAAAATAAATCGATAAGGTGAAGCGAGTTTCCCCGAATACAGATAAATTTTTGTATAAATCATTTAAATTTAGAATTGATAGTTAGTAATGATTTTAATTTATAGAATAAGTAAAATAACAATAAATATTTAAACTAGAAAATAGAAATAGATGAACCATAAAAATAAAAGTAACACTTGACTAAAATTTTAACAACATAATCAAAATAGAAGTTTAATTATATTATAAGGTAATATTGTAAAGACAAAGCAAATATATATATCTATAAGCTTATGAATGAAGGCTTGTATAAGTAGACAGCAAAAAGAAATATGTATCTTAGAAAAATCAATACGAAATAATACCAAGTAATAAAACAAACAAATTTTGATACAAAAAGGCAAAGAAAATAAGTATAAAAGTATCTTTGTAAGCCTACAAAATAGAAGCCACCAGATTCTTGCTAATGCAATGTATAACATAGAATTAAAACAAAAATAAAATACAAGTGGTACAAGGCAATTAATGCCAATATCTTAGTACACAATAACTTATCATCTCAGCCGAAATAGTAGGGATCATTTCAGCCACCACATAAGAAAGATCACTGACCCAAACAAATAAAAATCCCTGCTTATAATTGTACTAGAGAAGAAAATTGTATCATGTTGTACAAGCAAAATAATATCACCAGTACTCTTCCTTTCTATACATCAACCAACCTCATTTCAGTTCGTTTATTCTCAAAACTGAGTAGAAAACTAAAGCAATATCATCTCATATTCAAACAAACATTAACTTTAAAACATCAAAACAATTTATCCAAAGTCTGAGATCAAGAGGAAGCTTCAGCTATCAAGTTCAAAACCAGATTTCATCTTCAACTTAAAAGACTACAACTTCAACTTAAATCTGAAACTCTGGGAACAAAGGTGAGTAACACTTTTATCTTAAAAACTTAAGCATGTTTTGGTTGTTTGATCTTCTAAAAACAATGTTGCTGTGTATGTATTTATAAGTATATAGCTCTGAATAGTTGAAAATGATGTGTGCATGTCTGTATATGGTGATATGTCTGTTCTTAATTTTTAAGTCTCAAATGTCCAAACAAATCACTATCTGTTGATCTAATTATTTTTGAACTTAGGATTTAAAGTAAAAATTGTTTGTTTTAGTATAAACAAAAGTTTAATAATTTATTCAAGTCGAAATAATTGGTAATGTATCTGGAAACAAAATTGACAGAGAGATTTCTTCTATAAGCCAAAAATTCAAACATGTTATTTTATAAACTCAGGATTATAATTCGAATACATTAACCAAACCATGATTTTTGAAACAAAAATTACAAATTTTAGTGGATGGGGTTAAGTGCGGTTCGAAGTTGAACTGGAAATGGGATTTTATCGTTTTCTGGCGATCGGTGGTCACTGAGTTCTCGTGGTTCCGTGGAGACGTGGAGGGATGAACGGAGATTCGAGGAAAAATGGTGAGGTGGTCCATAGATGCATGTGGTGGCAGTGGCGATCGTTTCGAATTTTTAAACCTAGTTTTTAAGGGGATCACGTATTTGATTCGTTCGCCACCACCAAGGGATCGAGTAGCGCGAGAGTTTGGGAAGTGGAAGCTAGGGAGTAGACGCGTCGATGATCGGAGTGGCGAGGTTTATCGTGGTCGGAATCGTGGGCGATGACAGGCTTTGCGATGATGGGTTCAATCGTTCCAGTTCGAGCTGGAAGCTCGATCTCGATTTCGAGTGGTTAGCCGAGTTTTGATGGTCAGATTCTGGTGGGGAGGTTGTCGCCGATTTGCTCGATGGTGAGGTGTGGGTCGGAGGTGGTCGGAAGAATTGTGCACGTGCACGTGTATTCTGGTGCCTGGGTGTATTGTGCCTGGGAAGAAGCAGGGGAAGTTTGCGTGATACTCGAGTAGTTCGAGCGTTCTACTCGAAGGGGTGTAGGGTTGTACTCGGGGGATTTAGGGATTTGCTCGAGTATAGTTGGTTACAGGTTTTTTTTGTAAGGACCTGCCACTGTTTGTTTCTTTTGATAAACTTAAATTTTTAAACAAAGTTAAATAAGTTTTAAAGCCTTGATCCAGAATAGATCTGATGCTAGTTTTAAAATAAATAAGTTGTATGTTAAACAACTTTAAAAAGTTAAAGTATATTTTAGAAAAGTGATTTGAATTAAAAATTGGAAAAGGGTTTTTAAATCTGTTTTTAAAACTTTGTTAAGTTAAATTTGTATTTATTTTGAATCTTAAATTGAAATGGAATTTAAAAGGAAATTCAAAGGTAAAATGTTTTGAAATGCATTTGTAAATGACAATTAAGTCATTAATAAGAAGAAATTATTTATCTTAAAGATAATTAAATAATTAATGGTTAATTAATGGGTCATTAAGGATTAATTAATTAAGTTAATTAATTAAGGGATTATAAATTAATGAAGGTGATTAAGGAAAGATAATAAACTAAGGGCTAATTAATCAATGTGATTAATTAAGGATAATTAATTTAAGAATAATTTATTAATTATTAATGGTCAGTTAATAAATGATTTAAAGAATAATTAATTATATTGGTTTGTAATTAATTAATGATTAATTAACCCGGATTAGAAATTCATAAGAAATTAATTTGATTTGAATAAATCAGATAATTAACTGACATTACTTATGAATATTTGGATTTGATTGGATGATTGAATTGTTTGATATTTCCTGATCTGTGATGCTTTGTAATATATTCTGCTTTGTGTGTAATCTTTACTGCAGTTTATTTATCTGAAATTTATATATATCTGTGATCTGTGAATAAAAGATAAGCGATATAGTTTATATCGTTTATCAACTATATCCTGTATTTTGATCTGTGATGATTCATTGTGTTGCACTATTGTGTGAAACCCCTGGACTACACTCTTACACACACAAATATGGATTTCACGTGGAAATCGGTTAAGTCACAGATAATTTAAATTTGATGTTTTTGAAATTGAAATTTTAATTTCAATTGATTTTGAAATTGGAAATTCGGGTTTAAAGTGAAAAGCAATTGAAATAGAATTTCAAATATAAAAGTTATTTTGAATAACTTAATCGAGTTTTGAAAATTTAAATAATTTGATTTAAATTTGAATTCAAGTTTGAAATTGAATTCTATGATTTGAAACTAGGGATTGAAAATGTTATAAATGTGTTTATCTGAATTTAAACCATTTAAAAGTATAATTTTGAGAATTTGGATTTAACCCAAAGACTTTAACTCGTATGAATGAATCAGATTTTCTGAAATGAAACTGTTGTTTTAAAAGAATAAAAGCTTTCAGATAAGAAATGAAATTCCAGTTTAATTAAAGGAATTTCAATATTGAATTGAAAAATGGTTTTCCAAGTTATGAATGAATTATTTTGAAAAGCTATGAATTGAATCTGTTTATTTTTAACAGATTTAAAATAATGATTGGTTTAAATCATTCGAAATAAAATTGTTTTGAAAGCTATAAGTTAAATCTTGGTTTAAAGGTTTAACGAGTTAATCAAATTGAAATGGAAATTAATTTGGAAAATCTGTGAATGAATCTTTTGTTTAAAGGATTAAAGTGTGGAAACTGTTTAAACCGTAAAGGTTGAATCTTTTTGTTTAAAGATTTAAAATGGTAATTTGTTAAACCATTTGAAAAGAAAGTTTTGGGTAATAAGTTGTGACTTAATTGAAATCCCATATCCATATGATTTTCGAATATTACGCTCACTATTCGGTTTAGCCGGGAGAGGACCTTTGGGTCGTATAACCCATTCCGAATATGTGATACGTCGTTTATGGATCGCATTTGAAGACCGGTGTTGAAGACCGGATATTTTTGAAAATGGAAGGATTACCGTCGAGTTACTCTGCATCGGCTGATCCCCGATATAGAGGTTTTATCATCCTTAGTGACGGGAAGTCCGGACGTGATTGGAAATTATCCGGATTTGCAAGGGCTTCGTGAGAAGTGCCTTCGGTTCTGTTCGAACTCGGAACAGACTTGTATGGATTGTATGTCTGACATTACACTTTGAGATATAAAGCCGATTTCTTTCAAATACATTTCTGTTTGGTGGCGGAGAATTTATTCTCTTAGCTTAACACCCTTCTCTGAGACGTACGAGCTCAGAGGTTATGTAGTTGAAATTTATCAGCGATATACTCCCAATTTGGTAATGTGGCATGCTGAGTGTTGCTGTGTGATGATCAGTGTTTGATCATTTGTGATATGATCATTTATTTGATCATTTATCTTTGTGATCATAGGTTGATCATCTGTTGACCCAAAGCGTGGCTTTTTGAAAAAGCGTAGCTTTGTGGACGAGACTTCGTCAGGGCCTCACAACCCGGAAATGGTCGAAACAGGAATGTTGCGGCAAGGTTATGAGGGTCGCGCCCTTTAGGGTATGTCATTTCCTTCTGGAAAGGGGTGGTATCATGGTATGGAGCCCAGATACTTACTCATGTGGATACACTTTCTTTATGATGTGTGATGTTGGATATCGAGCGCTCGGATAAAGGTCCCAAAGGACCGGGGGGTGGCATATTCGTGAGTTACCTGTTACAGGGGTAACCCGGCCTTGTTTGGCAGAGAGCAGTTTGTTTCTCGAAACGTCCCGCCAGAGGCGTTTCTTCCGTGGAATAGGAAGTTCCTTAGCCTGACCATTTGTTGGAAAATCCAAAGAAACAATACGAACCTTGTACGGTTTTAGTTGTATAACCTGCTATGGAATGTGGCGGTAACCTGCTATTGAACATAGTAGCTATAGTAGGCATACGATACTGGTCGTATGCTGGCTAAGATTAATATTGTATTTTCGAAATGTTTTCTGCACTATGCACTAGTAATAATATCCAATGATTTGCGTAGTAAGCATCTTTGACTATCATAAGAAGAAATCTCCTCCAATTCTGCGTTTGCATTGTGTGTGTGGCGGGAGGTCTTATGGTAGTTTCATTTTCCAAAAGCATTGCGGATTTCAATGTTTAAAATCTTTTGTTGATTGTTTAAAGATAAACTGTTTTTGTTGCTCACACCAGTCCCATGACTGATCCGGAGTTTATTGTTCCCTTCCTAAACTCTGGGTGCCCACTATTTTCCACACGGGCAGTCTAGAGTTGGGTTTCTTAGATATTCAGGTTGAGTAGATTATCTGGAGCTAGTCAGTCCTTGGACGACTGACCTTGCTTTCCGCTAGCTATGGATTGGAGCATTCTATTGGAGATATCTATCTGCTGCTGGTGTTATCGTTTTCTTTTCCGCTGCAATTTATTGTATCATATCTCTGATGTATATTGATATTCATTGTATCACTCTGTTGTATCAGATATTGTATATCAATGTATTATTCTTTTCTTCCACTGTGTTATTTACTTAATTGTGTTATAGCTCCGGCGAATCGGATTTGAACGGTCGAATCTACGGCATTCGAGTACGATGTGAAGTACGGATGTTGATTTTCGAGCGGGCAAAACCCGAGCCGTCACAATTCAATTTCGATTTCTATTTAAACAATACCAATATTGATTCAAGTTCGTATATAAGTTTCATTCCGAAATACTTTAAATTAATTTAATTTAATGTTTATATCAATTTAAATTCATTTATTGATTTCATTCAATATTTATTAAGTAAATTTGTCATTCAAAACAATTTCTATTAAATTTCCAATTCATTAAATCAATTACTTACGTTCAACTTCATTATATCGAAAACTTACACATTTGAATTAAATCAAATTCATCAAATCAACTCTTTCAATTATAAGTCTTACTTTAATTTCAATAAATCACATTCTATTTCTTGTTAAAGAAATTCAATTTCACTTATTTATTTACTTAGTTACAAATTTCAAAACTCAATTAATAAAGAACTAAATTTCACTAATTCAAGAGGTTCAATTTTATTTAACTATTAAATAATTCAATTTTATTTAATTATTAAGTAATTTTCAAAACTTAATTATTAAATAATTTCAACTTAATTATTAATAATTCCAAATTTAATTATTAAAATAATTAATTTTAAAACAACGTTCATTCATCATCTACTATGTTAATATTTTGATTCAAATTATTGAATGTTAACATTTCCTTTCATTAAAATTCAAATTCCAACTTTGTTTCAAAACCATATTATTTATTCAAATAAAATCTTCATTTTTTTTTAAATCAAATTATTGACCAATCGGGTTTTATTTAATTCTCTATCCTAAGTCAAAGTTAATTTGGGTATTTATCATTTCAACCCGATTCCAATTCAATTCAAAATCAAAGCATAGCAAAGGGAACTTGAAGTGTGATAACTAGGAGGGTGTCAAAGTAAATAAACAAGCAACAACAACCAACCATCAATATCAATCCAATAATCCATTCAAATAATCCCGAAATAATTGTATTAATTCACATTGTTGTTTATGCGAATTAATATAATTATTTCTAGAATCTACACTATCATTTCATGTCGATTAAAGATTATTACACTATCCATTATTCAACTTCATACTACATCAATTTAAACAACAAACATTTAAATGGTTCAAGGTGTATTTTACCAAATTTTTTACGTGTCAATTTAATCAACATTTAAAGGGGTCATATTATGCAAATGTCATCTAATCAAATTTAACACATATATCAAATCTACCATCCTACGTCAATTTCGATTTCAAATTATTTATCACTTACTACATTAGCAATTTAACGTCCAATGTCAACATCAAACAACCAATCATTTATCAACCAAACTGGATTATCATTTCATAAATAACAGATAATGGTGTCAGATGTCACAGGTCAACTGATACAGGTAATATCATATATATATAACAGTGAAGATAACTAACAGTAGCATATTTCAATTATCGTTTCAATTGAAATCAAATTTAATAAATAAAAGAACATTAATCGTGAGTGATTGCTCACCTTTCGAGGCTAGAGAGAACAGGAGATGACACAGATACGCACACACGAACGGACACTGAAATTGAGTTACGAATCCAAGCACGAATTTGATGATCAAAGCTGATAGATAAGAAATAGATGAAATCAAATTAGAACTGGATCGATGAAGAAAAATCAATATCAGTGAACTTACATGTAAAATGTATAACTATATAAAATAAAATCATATTCTAATTTCAAACGTATATTAAACTAGATATATATATATATATTTCGGATCATTATTTTAAAATAAAATTTCATACATTAAAGTCCAATATATATATATATAATAAAATTTGAATCAATATGTAAAACTTAAGTAACTAACATATTATATAATTTATAAACTAATATATCAACTAATGTATATATAAACCAACCATACAAACATATTATATATATACACGATATTACTCCGGTTTCTACCTACTGTACTCAGCAACAAAAGCAAATATTAACTAGTATATATAAAAATTAGTATAATATAATCTCTAAACAAACAAACTAGTATACAAACAACTTTAAAATTTTATAAACCTTAAAACTGTACAACAGAGATCACATATATACACTTATCTTCCAACTCCAAAACTCTATCAACATACATAGTAACTAAGTAACAACAAAACAAAAAAAACGTTATATGTTATTATTATTAAAACTGTTACAAAACAACATAGTTTAAGTACGCACTTGTATATACAATATATTTATATACTTTGTATAAAATAACCTCTCTTTTTTTCAGAACTCATATAGCTTCACAGATAAACAGCCATTAGACATATTAAAATTAGTCTTCCATACATATATACGCATAACAAACAAAGTACACTAGAATACATATAGACTACAACATAAGAGAATGTAAATATCTACTCAAAACCCATGCAGGCTATATATGTTTATGTACATGCTACTTACAAGAACGCAAACTAAATATATCTACAAAATACATGCAGACAATTATACACATATTAAAATATATACACATCATATATACATAACTAATGAACTTGTATATATATATACGTACTATACATATATTAAATATGCAGACCTCATAAATATCATATAGCTAGGATGTAAATACTATGGCATATGTACAAAAAAAATGTTTATAGTATACTATATATACTATTATTATCAAAAAGGTGAGGCAGAGGCCGAACTGGTGTT
The DNA here is from genome assembly GCA_030737815.1 of Allium fistulosum. Taxonomy (NCBI): domain Eukaryota; kingdom Viridiplantae; phylum Streptophyta; class Magnoliopsida; order Asparagales; family Amaryllidaceae; genus Allium; species Allium fistulosum. Next base: position 1,461,757,235 of record CM060903.1, read on the forward strand.
GTGTACGCTTGCCGGAGTGGATGAGGTGTTGCGAGCTGGGTGGACTTCGGCTAGGAGTGACGTGCTCGATGTAGTGAGGTGGAGGCTCGGGGTAGTAGATCTCGGCACGTGCGGGAGGAATGGGTGGCTAGCGTGGGTTCAACGATGAAGGAGATGGGCGCGGGTGTTCTTGGCTGGCCGTGAGGAGGGTTAGAGGCGGAAGTAGGCTGTCGGCTTTGAGTTTGGGAAGGCGGGATCGGGTGGAGGGAAAGGAGGCGGAGGTAGGTGGCGATTTAGGGTCGTGGAGGAGCAAGGCTGTGGTGGCAGATCGAAAATAATGTGTGGAAGAAAAGGCCTATGGCGGTAGGAAGACATGCACGCGGGAAAATAGCTTTGCCTCGGGTAAAAGTATGATGAACACAAGTATGAGCCAGGTTTGGGTAGGAGAAAAGTATTGAGGAAGACGAGCAGATTGATTTTAACGATGATGTAGCAAATGTATAAGTTTATATATTTTCTTAGAAAAAAAAAACATATTTCAAAACGGAAAGAATTCGAAAGGGCAACCCGATATAAATTGAACAGGGAACAACAAAAGTCACGCCAGTTAAGATATTTGGAATTATCAAAGTCTATTCGCTGATGGTTGTCTTTGGAAACAGACGAAAGATACGGAACCCAAATACCAAACGAGTACCGGTACGGCTAACGTTGCGCCGATTTCGATGCGTACCGAACACCGAAATGTATAAATGAATATAGTGCGGAGATCAGCATGACGAGACGATCAAAACGGTATACATATATCAGTGGTATGATCATCCGATCAAAAGTCGATATCGGTACCGAAATGCTGCTAAAATGTCAGAAATAAGATAAACGGAGCAATAACAGTTCAAATTTGAAGAAACGGAAGATGATGTCTCACTTAGAAGATGATTTGCAAATTGTTTATAGAAAAATATTCGGGTTTGGAAAACATTTTATTATCATTAAATATTAACTAATTTAAATTGAAATAGAATTACACAAGAAAATAAACTTCCATATTATTTGATGAAAATTTACCGGTTGTTATGTTTAATTAGACGTATTTCAAATATTAAATTTTTATTTCAAAATATTATTACTAAAATTTCACAAAAATTCTATTAATTAAATAAATAAAACCACTAAAATTCACGGGTCGTTACACTCTCCCTCACTCAAAACTTTTCGTCCTCGAAAAGGAACGAGGTAGAAGAATAGAACAACCAAAAAGAAAATAGTTTTGAAAACAAAATAAACAACTAATTTAAAGCCATATAAATTTTCAACTTAAATTAATTAATATTCAATAATTTGATTTAATCCATTTGATTTCACTTAAGTGAAATCAATCTTAATTATTTCTAAATTTATTATCTTATTATCCAATTATGTTTAATTAGCAAATTTCTAAAATCATAAATTAGAATAGTCATTTAATAAAATCATATTTATTCAACAAATTTAATTCTTCTTTATTCCAAATTATTATTAAGTTTATTTCACTTAATATATCTTATTACATATATTTAAACCATATAAATTAATTTAAACCATATAAATTTCAATTTAAATTAATTTATATTTTTTTTCAATTTGGTTAAATCCATTTATATTAAAGCAATAAATAGTCATTCGATTTAAATTTGTTAGTTCAACTGTTAATTCTAATCATATAAATTTCATTTTAAATCAATTAATTTTCAATAATTGATCTTAATTCAAGATATTTCATTAAGCTGATTCAATTCAATTTGTTAATTCTTTCAGAACAAAATTTACTATATTTATCACATTCAATTAACTTATTATTCTATCATCTTTATTAGCATTTTTTTATAATTAAAATCTAAGTGCATAACATTTATTATAAACACTCAAATTTTATTTATAAAATTATTTTATATTGTATATTATCCAATTACATTTTAACTTATGAATAATTTAAGTAAGTTATATTGAAATGCAATTTAGTACTATACCAATAAAATTTTCAAATTCAATTATCTCAAGTTTAAATACTTATTCAAAATTTAGCTTTATTTATAATTGAAAACATCCCTTAACATAATTTTAAGAATTAAATTTCCGTTTAATTTCAAATCCTTTAGAGATAATTATGTATATACTATATATATTAAATCAAATTAAATTTAAATTAATATTCCCTTATATATATATATCAAGTCATACTTAAGAAATTCAAATTAAAATATTTCCCAAATAAAACTGTAGCAAAGCTACAGAATGGTTTCTCCACTTCGAAACTCGAAAATGAATGTCGATGATGCGGCCGCCATCACCGAAATTATTTTCCAGCGACAAAGAGAAGGGCACTGATTTCAACATTTTAAAATTCTTTGAAAACGGTTTCTATTTGAAAATACCTTCAATAATATACATTTTAAAAATTTAAAACCAAAGCTTGAAATTTTAGGAAATTAAATTCTCAAATTCTTACTTTAAATTCATTTAAATTTCTAAATAAATCTATAAACCAACTTTTATAATTCCATTTATTTTTATGTTGGAATAATCAATGATTTACAAAACAAATAGTGAAAAATCCAATATTACCTTTCTAACGACCAATTCAGTTAACAATTCAATTTCAGAAAATTTCTACTTATATATATAGTAAAATCATACAAACTTTATTTTATTTTCCAAATTTGAAAGCAATATTGTGTCAGCTTGCTCTGCTCAAGTGTTTTGGAAATCCTATCGATAGCGTTGATCAGACGAATCGATCGGAAACCCAAATCAACATCAACAACTCAAACAACACAGCATATATTAAAACATTTATATGTTAGTTTACAAATACATTTCTTTGCTCGATGATACAGGAATGAATATTCAAAATAAGGATAGGGTTTCAAATTTGATGGACTCAAATCAAAGAGAAATTTGATTCGAAGATAAGTTTGAAACAAAGATATGACGATTAAATAACAAAGTAGGGAGATTGATAAGTTTATATAAATTGCGGGCAACCTTAACCGGGTCGACCGTGACTTCAAGAATAAGATCAATGTAGAAATCCGAGGCAAATCGACATTGATCTCAAGAAATATAATTCGGCATAACCAAAGATGTCAGCATCTAAACCGAGGATATATAAATCTCCGGTGAATCGATGCTATCGTAGAAGAGTTTCACCCCTTTACAAAACAATATGATATTGGCGGGACAGCCAACTCATTATAAAGATTATTCGAAGTGAAGTTATGTGATACTCCAGAATTGAAAGAAGACGAATAGTGAGGGACACGAATGAAATTCGAAACCGATGGGACGTTCCAAATTCAAGGAATCGAGTCAAAAGGAAGAGATTGAAACTCGAATGAGAGTGATTCTGTAAATACATTTACCCTATATGCTAAGTTTTGCCTAGAGCTACCAAAGCTCTGATACCAACTGTAACGACCTGATATTTTGGACCATTCGCATCCGCACATGTCGGACTTGAATAATTCAAAATACTGCGTTGTTAATTTAAATTTGGCAAAACTGAACATATACAGTAAATAAATAATCACAGATCACAGACACAGAGTAATAAATGCAGCGGAAATAAAAGATATAGTAGTTCATGAAGCTACTATATAAATGTATAAGTTACATCAGAGTTAAACTAGATACAATGGAAGAGTAATACGATACATCAGATACAAATCAGAATACATCACTGGAATCATCGAATACTGAAAGCAGAATAGATGGCTGGATCTTCAAGCAAAGCTCCATCTTCAAAGGTGAGTCTCGAATACTGGTACCCTCGGTCTGACCCGAGCGTAAAACAAAACACAAGATACTCGAGTCAGGATTAACATTCTTATATCAATAAATCCAACTCAAGTGAAATAACAACTGAAATACAAGTAACTCAAAGGATGTTTGGAATAATCATCCTTTAAGGATCCGTTAAACTATCTACTAGGTAGTAATGTACGCTAAGTAGATATTGTCTATCAGTAATATAAGGTATCAAAATAGTGTTAAGGCGTTACCATTATCCCCCTTAACACATTTTATATAAGCGTTATAGTCTATACAGCACTGTAAACTCCATCGTAAACTAGTGGGATATCAGGGAGTACTTCATAGGTATAACACAAAACAAATCGTAGTGGTCGCGTATATAGGGATCCAAGTATGACAAGGCACATGAGGCAATACCCAAGGTAGTGAAACTACCGTTTGCCTGATCCGGACTGGTGAGAACGCATCGCCGCAGCGATCGCAACACCGCGAAATAACACTCCCAAAATCAAGGGTGCACCAATCGATAACAAGTAATGAGTAGTTTCGAAGAAGTGTGTTCGCTCGAGGTAGCTAACCCCCATTTGGCCCGGCACGGCTCCTGTTTTAGTCATTTCCAATTTGACACAAGTGTCAAGGCTATCCATTATCGTTCTCTTTCTTCAGTCATCACGTACATCATTCCAACAACTTCATTCTGGATCACAACTCCGCGTGTAGTTATTAAAGTGGTTTTCGGTTTAGACAGTGAGTATGTCCCTAACCGATTCCGGTTCCTTTAATAACCTTCGTAATTATAACACCGATTGGTCGTTAAAATATTTCAAAACCGAATCAATTTCAATTTCAATTAGAATTCAAAAATCAACATTTCGTTTCTCTTTCTAAATCAATTTCCATAATTTACGTTTCAAAACTTCCACATTCATAATTTCAAATCTTATAATTCAATTTCAATTTCTATTTAAACAATTCCAATATTGATTCAAGTTCATATATAAGTTTCATTCCGAAATCCTTTAAATTAATTTAATTTAACATTTAAATCAATTTAAATTCATTTATCGATTTCATTCAATATTTATTAAGTAAATTTGTCATTCAAAACAATTTCTATTAAATTTCCAATTCATTAAATCAATTACTTAAGTTCAACTTCATTATATCGAAAACTTACACATTTGAATTAAATCAAATTCATCAAATCAACTCTTTCAATTACAAGTCTTACTTTAATTTCAATAAATCACATTCTATTTCTTGTTAAAGAAATTCTATTTCACTTATTTATTTACTTAGTTACAAATTTCAAAACTCAATTAATAAAGAACTAAATTTCACTAATTCAAGAGGTTCAATTTTATTTAACTATTAAATAATTTAATTTTATTTAATTATTAAGTAATTTTCAAAACTTAATTATTAAATAATTTCAACTTAATTATTAATAATTCCAAATTTAATTATTAAAATAATTAATTTTAAAACAACGTTCATTCATCATCTACTATGTTAATATTTTGATTCAAATTATTGAATGTTAACATTTCCTTTCATTAAAATTCAAATTCCAACTTTGTTTCAAAACCATATTATTTATTCAAATAAAATCTTCATTTTATTTTTAAATCAAATTATTGACCAATCGGGTTTTATTTAATTCTCTATCCTAAGTCAAAGTTAATTTGGTAATTTATCATTTCAACCTGATTCCAATTCAATTCAAAATCAAAGCATAGCAAAGGGAACTTGCAGTGTGATAACTGGGAGGGTGTCAAAGTAAATAAACAAGCAACAACAACCATCAATATCAATCCAATAATCCATTCAAATAATCCCGAAATAATCGTATTAATTCACATTGTTGTTTGTGCGAATTAATATAATTATTTCTAGAATCTACACTATCATTTCATGTAGATTAAAGATTATTACACTATCCATTATTCAACTTCATACTACATCAATTTAAACAACAAACATTTAAATGGTTCAAGGTGTATTTTACCAAATTTTTTACGTGTCAATTTAATCAACATTTAAAGGGGTCATATTATGCAAATGTCATCTAATCAAATTTAACACATATATCAAATCTACCATCCTACGTCAATTTCGATTTCAAATTATTTATCACTTACTACATTAGCAATTTAACGTCCAATGTCAACATCAAACAACCAATCATTTATCAACCAAACTGGATTATCATTTCATAAATAACAGATAATGGTGTCAAATGTCACAGGTCAACTGATACAGGTAATATCATATATATATAACAGTGAAGATAACTAACAGCAGCATATTTCAATTATCGTTTCAATTGAAATCAAATTTAATAAATAAAAGAACATTAATCGTGAGTGATTGCTCACCTTTCGAGGCTAGAGAGAACAGGAGATGACACAGATACGCACACACGAACGGACACTGAAATTGAGTTACGAATCCAAGCACGAATTTGATGATCAAAGCTGATAGATAAGAAATAGATGAAATCAAATTAGAACTGGATCGATGAAGAAAAATCAATATCAGTGAACTTACATGTAAAATGTATAACTATATAAAATAAAATCATATTCTAATTTCAAACGTATATTAAACTAGATATATATATATATATTTCGGATCATTATTTTAAAATAAAATTTCATACATTAAAGTCCAATATATATATATATATAATAAAATTTGAATCAATATGTAAAACTTAAGTAACTAACATATTATATAATTTATAAACTAATATATCAACTAATGTATATATAAACCAACCATACAAACATATTATATATATATACACACGATATTACTCCGGTTTCTACCTACTGTACTCAGCAACAAAAGCAAATATTAACTAGTATATATAAAAATTAGTATAATATAATCTCTAAACAAACAAACTAGTATACAAACAACTTTAAAATTTTATAAACCTTAAAACTGTACAACAGAGATCACATATATACACTTATCTTCCAACTCCAAAACTCTATCAACATACATAGTAACTAAGTAACAACAAAACAAAAAAAACGTTATATGTTATTATTATTAAAACTGTTACAAAACAACATAGTTTAAGTACGCACTTGTATATACAATATATTTATATACTTTGTATAAAATAACCTCTTTTTTTTCAGAACTCATATAGCTTCACAGATAAACAGCCATTAGACATATTAAAATTAGTCTTCCATACATATATACGCATAACAAACAAAGTACACTAGAATACATATAGACTACAACATAAGAGAATGTAAATATCTACTCAAAACCCATGCAGGCTATATATGCTTATGTACATGCTACTTACAAGAACGCAAACTAAATATATCTACAAAATACATGCAGACAATTATACACATATTAAAATATATACACATCATATATACATAACTAATGAACTTGTATATATATATACGTACTATACATATATTAAATATGCAGACCTCATAAATATCATATAGCTAGGATGTAAATACTATGGCATATGTACAACAAAAATGTTTATAGTATACTATATATACTATTATTATCAAAAAGGTGAGGCAGAGGCCGAACTGGTGTTGTGTACGCTTGCCGAAGTGGATGAGGTGTTGCGAGCTGGGTGGACTTCGGCTAGGAGTGACGTGCTCGATGTAGTGAGGTGGAGGCTCGGGGTAGTAGATCTCGGCACGTGCGGGAGGAATGGGTGGCTAGCGTGGGTTCAACGATGAAGGAGATGGGTGCGGGTGTTCTTGGCTGGCCGTGAGGAGGGTTATAGGCGGAAGTAGGCTGTCGGCTTTGAGTTTGGGAAGGCGGGATCGGGTGGAGGGAAAGGAGGCGGAGGTAGGTGGCAATTTAGGGTCGTGGAGGAGCAAGGCTGTGGTGGCAGATCGAAAATAATGGGTGGAAGAAAAGGCCTATGGCGGTAGGAAGACATGCACGCGGGAAAATAGCTTTGCCTCGGGTAAAAGTATGATGAACACAAGTATGAGCCAGGTTTGGGTAGGAGAAAAGTATTGAGGATGACGAGCATATTGATTTTAACGATGATGTAGCAAATGTATAAGTTTATATATTTTCTTAGAAAAAATAACATATTTCAAAACGGAAAGAATTCGAAAGGGCAACCCGATATAAATTGAACAGGGAACAACAAAAGTCACGCCAGTTAAGATTTTTGGAATTATCAAAGTCTATTCGCTGATGGTTGTCTCTGGAAACAGACGAAAGATACGGAACCCAAATACCAAATGAGTACCGATACGGCTAACTTTGCGCCGATTTCGATGCGTACCGAACACCGAAATGTATAAATGAATATAGTGCGGAGATCAGCATGACGAGACGATCAAAACGGTATACATATATCAGTGGTATGATCATCCGATCAAAAGTCGATATCGGTACCGAAATGCTGCTAAAATGTCAGAAATAAGATAAACGGAGCAATAACAGTTCAAATTTGAAGAAACGGAAGATGACGTCTCACTCAGAAGATGATTTACAAATTGTTTATAGAAAAATATTCGGGTTTGGAAAACATTTTATTATCATTAAATATTAACTAATTTAAATTGAAATAGAATTACACAAGAAAATAAACTTCCATATTATTTGATGAAAATTTACCGGTTGTTATGTTTAATTAGACGTATTTCAAATATTAAATTTTTATTTCAAAATATTATTACTAAAATTTCACAAAAATTCAATTAATTAAATAAATAAAACCACTAAAATTCACGGGTCGTTACAACTTGGTTCATTAATACCAATTACTATTAACTGAATTGCTCTAGCTAGAGACTTTGACATTGAATTGACCTCGGTTGACCATGATAGTAACCTCATATAATAGAAGAGACGAATGCTTTATTGAATAGTGTTTCACTTCCAATGCTTCCACTCAAACCCAAATATAGTCGTTCGATGGACTCTATACCATGATTTAACTTTAATCAAAGTAGAGTTTCTACATTGAAGTTCAATAGTATTTTCAAGTTGAGAGAATTGTGTAATATTCTCACATCGATATTTTCTATTTGACCATAGTTATATTAACCAATAGAAAACTATCGAGTGAGTCATTCCATGGTTGTCTAAGAACTATCAATACGTAACCCTTTGGCGTCCCTAGTAGCCATGAATAACACGCGCCCAACATTTAGGGAGCGTTACATACTATAGTCTCAATGGATGTATCGATATCCAGTCTCGATACATTTTGACTAAGAATATTTAATACGATATGTTTATTATATTATGATAAATTGCTCATGATTACAAATTTACAACACATTGTAACCACTATCACAAAATATACCATTTACGCATTTTATATTAAATATACTTAAATAGATAATTTTAATATTCCTATTTAAAATATCAAAATATGACAATTAAATAATGGCTTCGTAGTGTTATTTGTTGTGCAATTTTGATGATTTTCGTGTCTCTCTGGCGCGCTTTGCTCCGTTCTTCTTTCCTTCATTCCATCTCCTCCCACTTCCTTCCTCCCTATGCCTCGCAAAAAACCCATGTCTATTCCTAAGGAGTGTTCTTCTACTCGTTCGGGTAATGTGTTCAATGACATCGCTCAAGAACCTTATGCTGTGACCGCTGACGAGTTCCCTCCTTTGATTTTGGCTTCGTCATCCTATGTTGGTCGTGGAGGATTTTTTGGATCTTGAAACCATAACCCACTATTTGAGATTGCTAGTTCCCTGGTAAATTTCGATTTGTCTGGTGCTTCGTTATCTAAGATGCGAGAAAATTTTGTATGTCTCTAGGTTGCTATTATCTCCCTTGCTATCTGCTGTTGGTCGGGATAGAGTTTGGTGTAATGCTAGGACTTGTGATGTTGATTTGGGTTTTACAGATGTTGTTTTTGCGAAGGGGGCTAGTGTGGATGATGTTGTTGAATGTGCGAAAGGTTTAAAAATGCCTATGATTCATGATGTTAATCAAGTTGGGGCAGCTCCTACGTATGCTGATTTATGCTTTCCAGATGTTCGAATTAATGCTCCTTTGAAACCTATTACTTCCCCGTGCTTAAGGCATTTAAATCCAAAACAGTTACTATTGCAACTGAAAATAATAAATCGGCCCTTTGTTGTTTTAAATAAGTGAACGTCTTTGTTCGCTTCATTGCCAATGAATGTGGGTGAGTACTCACATAGGTCATTTGGTATTATTGAAATTAATGGTGCTATGGTGCCTCCAGTTTAAGGTAATGAAAGCAAGAATGGATTTTTGGTCAAAGTACCCGATCGGCTTCTTTTTGGATGCCATCCTTTCTTACTATGATGTTAGGCAACAATGCCGAAGTGCTTGGAATCTCAAAGGAGGGCTTCGACTTCATTATGTTGATGCTATGTATTATTTCAAATTCCCTAGTAAAGGGGAAATATTACGGGTTCTGGAAGCAGAACTGTTAATATTTGCTGGTATGCCTTTCATCATTACTCCTTGGAGCCCGACAATCAATAGTGCTAGGGAACAAGTATTGTCTATTCCTATTTGGGCCCACTTCACTCATATTCCTTGTGTTTTAGAACTTAAGATTGGGCTAAATTGGTTAGCTAGCATTATCGGAAAGATCAAATATTTTGATGTTAATACAGTGGCTAGGAAAAAGCTAGTGTATGTTAAAGCTTTGATTGAACTTGCACCAGATAAACCTCTTACTGCGAGCTTAAGGTTCTTATTGCTGAAAGGAGGGATGTTTCTATAGATGTTAGCTATAGTTGGAAATCTGATATATGCACTGTTTAACGACCCGTATTTTTTTCCGATAATTAGAATATTGAATTTAATAAGATTTTAGGATTTAATATTGTAAGAAATTAGAAATTATGATTTGTTAGTAAGAAAACAATTAGAATGTAATTTAATAATGTGATTTAATGTAATTAATTACTATTTTAGTGTAATTTCAATTTATTTTAATAATTGTTTGAATGTAAGTTCCATTGATTGTAATAATATATGTTAATATAAGAATGGAATAATTTAAGAAATAAATGTTGGAATATATGAAATGAACATAAAACAGTTGTGGTATAATGAGAATTTATTTGAAATCTAATGTTGAATATAAACTGCAATAAGAGTTATTGGAATTCTTTAATTGAAAAGAAAAGACAAGTGCATTATAATTAATAAGTTCAACATAAGAACTTACATTTTAAATTAAATTAAGATAAACATTTTAATGAAATTTAAGCTTTGACTTGAAAAGAATAAATTGTATGTTTGTCTCTAATCTGAATAACAAATGTTGAATTTGAATAAAGGATGGAGTGAATGTTTTAATGAAAGAATAACATAAGTTGTTATTTGAAATGCATCTTGGAGGAGTTGATTTTCAATAAGATAAAACATTTACTTTGTAAATAGTGTATAAATTTTGTTGTATACGAAATTTTATAAAACATGTTTGAATTGGTATAAACGAAAAGAAAACGGTGTTTTATAATTAGAATTTGTTTGAAATTAGTAATGAATCGGAATTAGATTAATTGAAATGTTTCAATTAAAAGGAAACATAAATGAAAGTGTAATGAATGTTTAATATAGGAACTTACATTTAGTGTCAATATGGAATGAACATTTTGATTAAGATAATTGCATGTTTTAAGACGTATAAAAATAAAACTTTCATTTTGAATAAGTATGATTTTGGAAAAAAAATGAATTTTAGAATAATCTATATACACACACATTAATATTCAAATTTTTAAATATATCAGAGGGTTCATGGTTATGTAAATGTTGTGGAATCAATTAGAATTACATTGTATTAACAGTTGTACATTAATTACATAAGTTCACGTATATTTATTTTTCATTTTATATATGGTTAAAACTTGTAAATTGGTTGCATTAATGTGACCGTTACAGTAATTTAAAAAGGTAAAGTAAATCATTTTAAAGTGCACAGATAGATATATATTCATTAATTAATAAGACTGGTTTGAGTAACGTAAATAAATATATATATTGATTGGTTGATTAATTGATAGATTGATTGTTAATTGATTGATTGTGTTAATGGAGTGTGCACATATATTAACATAAAACGAATGTTTTAACATGGAATTAAATGATGTAAATATGTGTATATTTGGGTTTATTGATATGAATTGGAGTAAGTTTTGGAATTTGGACCACAAAGGTTTGTTTATAAAATATAGGTGGTCCCTTTATTTGCTTTACATTTATTATCACGTCGCATTCTCTCTCTTTTCGTTTTCAAGTTCTCAGCGTAGCCTCCACTTGAGCATCCATTTAATTATTAGACTACTCATTAGTTTCTTATTAATTAAAGCCTCATTTGATTTATTTCTAATTGCCACATTCTTTTCATTTGTTTCCCATTTGTTCGTTTGCTCCTTTCAAGTGCTTTACATGAAGTTTTTTTTCCTTTTGTTTTTTCCATTTTTAATGTGAACATCCAAATTAATATTCATGCCATCTAATTAGCATTTACGATTCTCCGTTTCTGAAGTTTATTTTGTTTATGCGTTATTATTTCTTGTAGTTTCCTTTCATTAGCAACTCTTTCTTCTGAAGCTTCATATAAAGAACGGAAGATTTATCTTTATCTTTATTCATATATTTATTCCTTTACTCCACCTCTTTCAATACTACCGTTTTAAAGCTGTTCATATTTTTACTTTATTTCAATTCCTAGTTTGTTTATATATATTTTATTAGCTTTTCATTTGTTTTCATCTTCATTCCTGTAGCCTCATTTCATTTTTCAAATCTGACCTTTTGTAGCTTCATTTCTCCAAACAAACTTCCATCTCATTTTTTTTCTCTCCTTCATTTTCCTCCTTCTTCATTTTTTTTTCTTCTTCGAATCTTCTTCTTTTCTTTTTTTCTTTCAAAGCTTCCTTTTTCTTATTCTTATTCTTTAAATCCTCTTCTTTTTCAGAGCTTACTTTTCCTTTTCAATTCTTCATCTTCTTTAAATTTTTCCTTCTTTTCCAAACATTCTTCTTTTTCCAAATCCTTTTCTTTAAATCCAAATCTATACAAACTTCTCTATCTCTTCCAAAACTTTCTAAAAAAAGTGAAGATTAAGATAGCAAGGAAACAAATCAAAAGGAGGAAGTAGTAGCGGATCCATATCCGACTAGAAAAGGGAAATCCATAAGGTGAGTGTTTAAACTCACTCACAAAATACTTAAATTTTATTGCAAGTTAAACCAGGTCATTTAGTGATAAATTTTTATTATTGGTGTAGCGACCCGACCTTCTATTACCAGAAAGTCGCATCATCTATAAGAAAGAAAGGGATAGAAAAGAGAAAAGATAGAGAAGAAAGAACTAAACAACATCAGAATCTTACAGCGGAACGAATAAATTATATTAATCACATAAGATATTACATAGTATACAACATCAATCAGAGTTACACAGATTATACATCACATACTAGACAGTTATAAACACCTGTCTAGTTATTACAACTCGATACAACTCAAATACAACACAGCGGAAATACACGTAAACACTAACACAGCGGAACCAATATATATCTATATGCTGAAGCCTCCTGCTCCATTGCTCCTCCAGAATTCGTCAAAGCAAACCTAAATCCCTTGGCTACTCGTAAAAATTTGAGTACCCGAGAGTTTAAGAAAAACATAAATAAACTCCAGGTCAGACATGGGTCTGGTATGAGTAAACGGTTAAAGTTGCTTAACTTTAAAAAGCCTTTGAAAACAAAGGGTATCACGTAAGACTCCCCACACATAAACATGGGTAATTTTTTACCTTACGCTAACCAAACATTTGATAGGAATTCCAGTTATATTATAATAGGGTCTACGGTTTTCAAGTAAAATACAGAAATAGCTGGAATGCTTACATCTCACGTTCCAACATAGTTGGGCACAACTAAATCGTACGGCGCTTATTGGAGTTTGGATTCCATACAATGGAAGGGCTACTAGGGTACCGCCCGTCACAATACCTGGCCTAGATCAGCGTACCGAGGATTACTCCCAATCCCCTGCAACACAAAGCCGGAACCATGCCTTACTAGATAATTCTGAATAAAATCACCCCACGGTTGTGATCAGCAACCGCACCACTAAGCCGAAATAAAAAGGGACATCTAGACAGGGATGACCTTACTCTCAAGTGGGTGCGACCCACGAAGCCTTGCTGCACCTCCCCTGTTTTAGCCATTCCCGGTTGATGAGGCTTGAGGCTACGATTACCTCTAGAGAACATATCTCTTAGAATGCTCATCGTCCACCTGACGATGTTCTGAAAGCATTGAATCCATACAAGTTCGTTCCGGGTTCAAACGAAACCGAAGGCATTATCTCGTTACACTCATTTTGGAATCATCATCAGAGTTAACGACAATAACCCTTGCACTCTGAATCTTCATCTTCACTTGAGATTCATGACCTATCGTTAATTTGGATCGATGTGGTTTTCGGATATCCAAATCTGGAAACCCGATCCCGGTCTCATCGAAATCCAAATCGCCATCTTTTACGTCCATGTTGTTTTGAAGTTAAAACAATTCAATTTTATTATCTATATACACAAAGATAGATAATTCATATCATCACAATAGATAATTCATATTATCATCACAAACAGATAATTCACGTTATCATCATAAACAGATAATTCACATTATCATCATCGAGTATCCACATTATCATCATAAACAGATAATTCACATTATCATCATCACAAACAATTAAAATCCTACAGGCTACGCTTCAATTCTACTCGAGTATCCACTCGAGTCTCATCCCCAAAAACCCACTATCCACTTCGAGAAATCCCACAACCAAAACAACAGACACACTCCTCCTCCCTGTGCACATGCACCACCACCTAAAGCTACTCCGACCATCGCCGCACTCTCCGACACTTCACCCAACATCGCAACAACCAATATCGACCACCCAAACTCTCACACGAGCCTCAAATTGAAATCGAGCAACCCAATCGAATCTGAAACAAAAGCCTATGCCAGAAAACCCTCCAACTACCCTGCTCCGACCACCAGAGGTCAGACTACTCTGGCCACACTCTGCCGAACCACCACGCTACCATCTCCCTGAGTTACGCGACACTAGGTTCATCAGAGACCACGCAAAGACCACAATTCCCAGCTTCAACAAAACTAGGGTTAAAAACTTTCACAACCCGCCGCCGCCGCCACGGTGATCTGGAGCTCCACCAGATAATTTTCCTGGCCTTCCCGATCACTCCACTATCTCCAGTGGAAACCCTGACCTTCCCGATCACTTAGGTCATCGGAAAATACTAAAAAATCCATTTCTGGTTAACCTTGAATTTCTCATTCAATTAGATGTTAAAAATCATGAATTTTGTTTTAAAAATCCTAATTTGCAAAGTGTATTCAAATTATAATCCTGAAACAACAAATTACCATGATGGGTTTTAACATGGTTTTAAGAATTCCACTGTTCTTTCCATTTTTACAGTTAAACATCCAAATATTTTACTTAACTTCATTTTTAAGTTTTAATCTATGACTAAACAAACAATTCTTGTTTGAAAACTAGGTCATAATAGAGATCAGAGAAAAAGAGAATGGATTGGAACTAAGTTTTAAACTCTGAAATATGGAACAGAGAAGATGAATACACATTAGACATGCACACATGAATACAATCATATATCAGGATTCTACACTTATTCATACACATGCATGCATCATAATTATAGAGATTTCATAGCAACCTTTATTTACCTACTTAACTTTTAGATTAAAAAGTTTACTCACCTGATTTTAAGACAGAAAGCTTGATTTTTTTGAAAACTGAATTGCAGAAGAAAATGCTGAGATCTTTTGAACTGGAATGCTTAGTTGAACTGAAACTGAAAACTTGAAAAGCTTTGAACATTTGAAACTTCAAAACTGAAAATATTTGCATTGCTTGATTTCCTTAAAACTGAAGAAGCTTTGAAACTGGAATGGACTTCAGATTTTCTTGAAAGATGCTTTGATTTGTTCAGGTTGCATTTGAGAATAGCCTTTGCTCAGGCTTTTGAAAATGATTACAGGGTTGAGAAAAAGATTACAGGTTAAATGACAAAGTGTTCTACAGGGTTTTGATCTTGTTTCAAAGGAGATGATTACAGGTTTGCTTTCTGGTTTACATTGTTTGATGAACGAAAAAGAAAAAGGAAGCTTGATATAAAGAAAATAAGTACACATGGCTGATATTTGCATTTGTACAAGATTTGATCAGAGATTTTCTTTTTATAAAGAGGCTGAAATGAAACATTGGTACAAGCATTTATTAACATGTCATACATATCCCCTTTATTTCAATTCGTATGGTACTTGTATGTTATTTTACTTCTTCTTTTTTTGCCTGCAAATCTTCATTGCTATAGTACATATATTTTTATCTTGACTTATTTCTTGCATATACATATGGTTATAGTACATATAGTTCTTGCCTGCAAATTCATGTATGCTATATAATTCTTGACTTACTTAAGTTCTCATTTTAAAGTTGTTATATTTATTTTTTATTATGTTAGCTTGTGTATTTATTCCTATTTTACATGACTACTTATTTTTATTTCTATTTATAAACTTAATGTATTTAACTAATGTATATTTTTCTATTTTAACCTTAATTTACCAAACACTTTATTTATATTTATTTATTTACTTTATTTTTACTTATGTTAAATATGTTTATATATTAATACTTACATTTATGACCATATTTTTGTTTTATATTTATATTTAATATTGACAAGATTTATTTTAATTTAAACATTATTACCAAAATTACATCAAATATATATATAGAACAAAAGTGAATAAGTAGAGCTTTACTTAAATTTAAGATAGATTTTTATTGTAATTAAATTGGAACACTTTTATTTTAAATTCTCAAATCATAATTTTCTTCTAAACTACACACATATATACACACATTTAAATAACATTTATTAATTTAGAAATAATAGGACTATTTAAATCTATTTATAAAATAACACAAATTAAATTTGTAACTAATTATTCTTATTTAAAATCAATCTATAATCATAATTTAAAACATCACATTATTAATTTATTGGTTATTTATATTTGAAAATAACAATTTAATCAATTTTAAATAATTTAATTAAGAGATTATCACATTTTAAATTCCTCAAAATTCCGGGATATCACATTCCTTCCCCCCTTAAAAGAATTCCGTCCTCGAAATTTAAAACATAAGATAATCCAAAGTTTTATATTATTTTCAACCAATTCAGCATACATATCAGCCATACACAACCAAACAAACAATTTCAATCCACAAACAATTCAATCAAACAAACAACACTAGCTATTCGGACATAGATCCGGGTAAGCTTCCTAAATTTCCCAAGTTTCCCAAGTACAGATACTGGAATACTCGCTCTACTGAATCCAAACTAGGAGCTACTGAGCTCCTACTCATCTAGATCTAAAATCTATACAAGAGATCTGACCACACTCAAGACCCAATCAACAACCAACCCTTCTGAACTGCTGGTTCCAAAACCAGTGATAGATCTTACACGTATTCCCTCAGAGATACGTGAAATACATTGAATCCCAGTCTTCCAAATGAAATTCACTCTTATAGGTCAAAACACTTATCCTACAAGAATATAAAAAGATCCAATATACTACGGAGCTAACCTCACAGTCTTACCCAATCTTATTACTCCCTTTACCAGAGAAAATCTCAACAACAACGAAGTCTCCAACTTCGAATTCCAAATTCTTCCATTTCTTATCCACAAAACTCCTTTGACGATCCTGGACTGCCTACATCCTTTCCTGACCAGCTCAAACTTCGATGATGCTTCAATAAACAAACTAGATCAAAATAACTCAATAAAAAGATCCTCTCCAGATTTACCCAACATCCAGAATACAACTCTACTCCACCATCATCGGTAGATTACAACTTATTTCTCCTATCCGGAAAAGACAAAACAAAAACACTTGCCAATCTGGCCTCAAATCCAGAAAAGATTTCCTGTAGAAATTCTCTAATCCCAAAACACTGCAACTTCCGGTTGCTTCCACTCTAGAATAGCTGCCACATTGCTTTCGCTGCACAACTCTGATCTGAAGTAGATAAGCATGTCGATGAATTCGAGCAAAACCTTAACCAACACCTCCTGGACACATAGTTCCTCAGATCCACCACAATCGGAAACGAACTGATCAAAGAAACAGATGAGTCCTTAGTCAAGGGTACTGTCTTCAGCTACCCTTAGCTAGAAGAAACTCGAAACTAGATACAGAAGAGAAAACACAAATGCTCCACCAAATCTTCTTAGCTGAACCACCGGTACAACTTCTGGAATCCAGTCGATACCAAACTCAATCTCCAGATGCTGACAAAACTCTGACTTCCTGAAGACATCTAGAAAAATCTCTGACAAACCAAGAGAACACTCAGACTATTGCAAGTCAATTTTGTGATCAATCCAGCCTATTTCCAAAGAAAAATTGTTCTCTCTTTACCAATCAGAACAGCTTATGCTTATGAAGCCAATCCATCGAAGAAACAGAACCACTCTGCTGCTTCTAAAGTTACCTCAAGAAAATCTGCCAAGCCAGAAGACTTCCTTGACGGCACATAGAATACTCTGAGCTACATTGCTGACCCAGATGCCCAAAGACTTCCTAACCCAAAGCTCTTCGAGAACTCGGACCACAAACCAAACAGAAACATCCTGCTGAACACAGCCACAACACCGAAGCAGACACACTTCCTTAACTTATTCCAAAGAAACATTTTCGGAAACATCCATAGTCACTGCGTCTCATCACACAGCTACTACATCCTGAGGTATCAAGATATCATGACTTATTTCTGTCCAACCGACAGATCCAAACTCTCAAAAATCCGCTCACACGGGCGCGATCAAACTTGCACTTCAATGATGAACTCCGATCCTTAACAGGTTTCCTTCAGAGATCAATAAAATCCTTACATCAAACAAAGCTCACTCGAGACGGTATTAGGTATACAGTCTCGACATATACACTTCCAACCTCAAACATTCAAACTCCAACCATTGGTAGTCGTGTTACACACACCACTACCCTATCTACCTTTATAACTTATATTGGAAAACCCGAATAGGTAACCCAACAGATAGGTAGAAATATAGATATATGTATATATATTCAAAATTACAAATACGCTCTCTCAAGAAAGATACCACTCCAGAGCTTAGGTATTCGCTCAACCTATGCTCTGATACCAACTGTAGCGACCCGACCTTCTATTACCAGAAAGTTACATCATCTATAAGAAAGAAAGGGCTAGAAAAGAGAAAAGATAGAGAAGAAAGAACTAAACAACATCAGAATCTTACAGCGGAACAAATAAATTATATTAATCACATAAGATATTACATAGTATACAACATCAATCAGAGTTACACAGATTATACATCACATACTTGACAGTTATAAACACCTGTCTAGTTATTACAACTCGATACAACTCAAATACAACACAACGAAAATACACATAAACACTAACATAGCGGAACCAATATATATCTATACGCTGAAGCCTCCTGCTCCATTGCTCCTCCAGAATTCGTCAAAGCAAACCTGAATCCCTTGGCTACTTGTAAAAATTTGAGTACCCGAGAGTTTAACAAAAACAGAAATAAACTTCGGGTCAGACATGGGTCTGGTATGAGTAAACGGTTAAAGTTGCTTAACTTTAAAAAGCCTTTGAAAACAAAGGGTATCACGTAAGACTCCCCACACATAAACATGGGTAAGTTTTTACCTTACGCTAACCAAACATTTGATAGGAAATCCAGTTATATTATAATAGGGTCTAGGGTTTTCAAGTAAAATACAGAAATAGCTGGAATGCTTACATCTCACGTTCCAACATAGTTGGGCACAACTAAATCGTACGGCGCTTATTGGAGTTTGGATTCCATACAATGGCAGGGCTACTGGGGTACCGCCCGTCACAGTACCTGGCCTAGATCAGCATACCGAGGATTACTCCCAATCCCCTGCAACACAAAGCCGGAACCATCCCTTATTGGATAATTCCGAATAAAATCACCCCACGGTTGTGATCAGCAACCGCACCACTAAGCCGAAATAAAAAGGGACATCTAGACAGGGATGACCTTACTCTCAAGTGGGTGCGACCCACGAAGCCTTGCTGCACCTCCCCTGTTTTAGCCATTCCCGGTTGATGAGGCTTGAGGCTACGATTAACTCTAGAGAACACATCTCTTAGAATGCTCATCGTCCACCTGACGATGTTCTGAAAGCATTCAATCCATACAAGTTCGTTCCGGGTTCGAACGAAACCGAAGGCATTATCTCGTTACACTCATTTTGGAATCATCCTCAGAGTTAACGACAATAACCCTTGCACTCTAAATCTTCATCTTCACTTGAGATTCACGACCTATCGTTAATTTGGATCGATGTGGTTTTCGGATATCCAAATCTGGAAACCCGATCCCGGTCTTATCGAAATCCTTGTTTTAAAGTTAAAACAATTCAATTTTATTATCTATATACACAGAGATAGATAATTCATATCATCACAATATATAATTCATATTATCATCACAAACAGATAATTCACATTATCATCATAATCAGATAATTCACATTATCATCATATTCAACCAAAACATCCATATCACACATCATCACTTATCTCATATCTGAGATCTCAAACCATTCAAGACAATCAATATCATTCAACATCCATAAGCAATGATTTATTAATCACCCTCTGTAATTAATATAGAGTGAGTTAAATTAATTACTTCCATCTCTAATTAATTTAAATAAATTAAATTAATTACTTTCATCAGATAAATCTTGCTTACTTAATCATTATTAATTACAAATAAATTTATTGATCATCCTTTAATTTCCATCTTAATTAATCATCTTGATTAGTTATTCTTAATTACTTTAAGTAATTAGCCTTTAATTAATTTCACAAATTAATTATCCATAACCATTCACAGTAATTTACCATTAATTACTTCATTAATTACATTAATTAATGATCCTTAATAAATTACTTCCATTAATTAATTGACTATAATTAACTACATTAATCAACCTAAATCATAAACAGTAATTTCCATCTTGTAATTACTTACCTTAATTAATTAACTTCTTAATTAATTATATAAATCCTTTTGATTAATTACACTAAGTAATAAATCTTTAATTACTTCTTCCAAGTAATTATACTTTAATTTACTTCCCATTAAGTAATCCCCTTTAATTAATTACATCCAGTAATTATTCATTAATTACTTACACTAAGTAATTATACTTATCAATCTTATTAAGTATTCATACT
Source organism: Allium fistulosum (assembly GCA_030737815.1). NCBI lineage: Eukaryota > Viridiplantae > Streptophyta > Magnoliopsida > Asparagales > Amaryllidaceae > Allium > Allium fistulosum. The sequence goes on from CM060903.1 coordinate 1,461,778,396, forward strand.
TAATTTCTTATCAAGTGATTATCTTTAATTGATTCACAAATTAATTAACTATAATTAATCACATTCATTTTATTAATTACAATTGAGTATTCATCCCTTAATTACCTTTAAAAAAAATTGATTAATCTTAACTGTAGATTAATTATCCTTTAATTATTAATTAATAAAGCTTAATTATTAATTCATAAAACTTAATTACATATTTCTTAATTACCAATAAAACAACCTCTAATTACTTAATTAAGTAAATTCTAATTACAAATTAATTAATCTCTAATCATTAATTAATCAATCATAATCATTAGTTAATTTAATTAATTAATTATTCTTAATTAATTACTTAATTAATCCTTATCCTTAATTAATTAAATTAATTAATTATACTTAATTCCCTAATTAACTTAATTAATTCCAAGAAAATAAATCTTCTTTAACTTAAGATAAACATTATCTTATAAATACCTTAATTACCATTTACATTTGTAATCATTATAACTTTATAATTAACTTTACCTAATTAAATCAATAATTAAGTATATAAAAAATATCATTAACTTGATAAATTAATGTTAACAAAACTTCCTTTAAATGCTTAAAATATTATCAAGTAATAGTTTTAAAAACTAATTTAAATTTAAATTCAAAAACTTGCTTTTATATGCCTTTTAAAACCTGGTTAAAGATCTGCTCAGCACTTGCTTCGGGTCAAACCCGAAGACCACTCGGGTCTATCCCCGAGTTTTCCTCTGCTATTCCCCTTAATTTCAAACTTAAACTTATTTTAAGTTTTATTTTAAAATCCTACAGGCTACGCTTCAATTCTACTCGAGTATCCACTCGAGTCTCATCCCTAAAAACCCGCTATCCACTTCGAGAAATCCCACAACCAAAACAACAGACACACTCCTCCTCCCTGTGCACATGCACCACCACCTGAAGCTACTGTGACCATCGCCACGCTCTCCGACACTTCACCCAACATCGCAGCAACCAATATCGACCACCCAAACTCTCACACAAGCCTCAAATTGAAATCGAGCAACCCAATCGAATCTGAAACAAAAGCCTATGCCAGAAAACCCTCCAACCACCCTGCTCCGACCACCAGAGGTCAGACTACTCTGGCCACACTCTGCCGAACCACCACGCTACCATCTCCCTGAGTTACGCGACACTCGGTTCATCAGAGACCACGCAAAGACCACAATTCCCAGCTTCAACAAAACTAGGGTTAAAAACTTTCACAACCCGCCGCCGCCGCCACGGTGATATGGAGCTCCACCAGATAATTTTCCCGGCCTTCCCGATCACTCCACTATCTCCAGTGGAAACCCTGACCTTCCCGATCACTTAGGTCATCGGAAAATACTAAAAAACCCATTTCTGGTTAACCTTGGATTTCTCATTCAATTAGATGTTAAAAATCATGAATTTTGTTTTAAAAATCCTAATTTGCAAAGTGTATTCGAATTATAATCCTGGAACAACAAATTACCATGATGGGTTTTAACATGGTTTTAAGAATTCCACTGTTCTTTCCATTTTTTACAGTTAAACATCCAAATATTTTACTTAACTTCATTTTTAAGTTTTAATCTATGACTAAACAAACAATTCTTGTTTGAAAACTAGGTCATAATAGAGATCAGAGAAAAAGAGAATGGATTGGAACTAAGTTTTAAACTCTGAAATATGGAACAGAGAAGATGAATACACATCAGACATTCACACATGAATACAATCATATATCAGGATTCTACACTTATTCATACACATGCAGGCATCATTATCATAGAGATTTCATTGCAACCTTTATTTACCTACTTAACTTTTAGATTAAAAAGTTTACTCACCTGATTTTAAGACAGAAAGCTTGATTTTTTTGAAAACTGAATTCCAGAAGAAAATGCTGAGATCTTTTGAACTGGAATGCTTAATTGAACTGAAACTTAAAACTAGAAAAGCTTTGAACATTTGAAACTTCAAAACTGAAAATATTTGCATTGCTTGATTTCCTTAAAACTGAAGAAGCTTTGAAACCGGAATGGACTTCAGATTTTCTTGAAAGATGCTTTGATTTGTTCAGGTTGCATTTGAGAATAGCCTTTGCTCAGGCTTTTGAAAAAGATTACAGGGCTGAGAAAAAGATTACAGGTTAAATGACAAAGTGTTCTACAAGGTTTTGATCTTGTTTCAGAGGAGATGATTACAGGTTTGCTTTCTGGTTTACACTGTTTGATGAACGAAAAAGAAAAAGGAAGCTTGATATAAAGAAAACAAGTACACATGGCTGATATTTGCATTTGTACAAGATTTGATCAGAGATTTTCTTTTTATAAAGAGGCTGAAATGAAACATTGGTACAAGCATTTATTAACATGTCATACATATCCCCTTTATTTCAATTCGTATGGTACTTGTATGTTATTTTACCTCTTTTTTTTGCCTCCAAATCTTCATTGCTATAGTACATATATTTTTATCTTGACTTATTTCTTGCATATACATATGGTTATAGTACATATAGTTCTTGCCAGCAAATTCATGTATGCTATATAATTCTAGACTTACTTAAGTTCTCATTTTAAAGTTGTTATATTTATTTTTTATTATGTTAGCTTGTGTATTTATTCCTATTTTACATGACTACTTATTTTTATTTCTATTTATAAACTTAATGTATTTAACTAATGTATATTTTTCTATTTTAACCTTAATTTACCAAACACTTTATTTATATTTATTTATTTTATTTTTACTTATGTTAAATATGTTTATATATTAATACTTACATTTATGACCATATTTTTGTTTTATATTTATATTTAATATTGACAAGATTTATTTTAATTTAAACATTATTACCAAAATTACATCAAATATATATAGAACAAAAGTGAATAAGTAGAGATTTACTTAAATTTAAGATAGATTTTTATTGTAATTAAATTGGAACACTTTTATTTTAAATTCTCAAATCATAATTTTCTTCTAAACTACACACATATACACACACATTTAAATAACACTTATCAATTTAGAAATAATAGGACTATTTAAATCTATTTATAAAATAACACAAATTAAATTTGTAACTAATTATTCTTATTTAAAATCAATCTATAATCATAATTTAAAACATCACATTATTAATTTATTGGTTATTTATATTTGAAAATAACAATTTAATCAATTTTAAATAATTTAATTAAGAGATTATCACATTTTAAATTCCTCGAAACTCTGGGATATCACAATTGGTTGGGAATTTTAATTGATATTTAATTTGAATACATAAACTCCAATATGTGATAACTAATCATTATTGTGACATGTTATTGAATTGGTTGATTTGTTGAATTGGTTGATTTTAATGTTGATTGTATGTTGTGATGGATGTTATTGTGATTGAATGTGTATTTGTTCATTTATTTTGATATATCCTTGTTATCACCTTATAGTTTATTGTAATCATATAAATTTTCATATTGATTATTTGAACACTGAATAAAGATATAAAGCCCATGAACTTCATATTTATACATGAGAAAAAAAATTAGTCTGTTTAGATTTACCATTTGAACCATAAAAATGATTTTCGAGAAATAAATCGTCATTACCTTATTTGAAAGTTTTCAAAACTAAGTTTTGAAACATTGGGAAGTTTTAATAGAATTGAATATTGAAACTTTGGAACATTTGTATAAATCAAATCTCTTGAACTATGAAATTTAATTGGGAATTTTTCTGTAAATTTGTAAGTTACTAGAATGGATCTATTGTGAAATCTATTGTATTTTGAATATGGAAACAATAACTTTTCCGGAAAATTTGAACCTTCAAAAATGTAGTTATCTACATTCCTTATTTCATCTAATTTTGATTTAATTTGCATAAGATCTTTTAGTTCTGACTCGAGTGTTTTGTCTTTTCATTACGCTCGGGTCAGTCTGAGCTTTTCGGTGAATTAAAGACTATTTTCTGGAGGACGAAGACGAAGATTCAGTATATTATTGCTATTTATTATAATTATTCTGCTGCATTATTTGTTTTTTCTTGCTGTATAACTCTGATTTGTATTGAAAAGTGTAATCAAACGTTATTTGTAAAACAGCTTCATGAACTGTTTATTTGATTATTATATTTTGTCAATCCGCTGCAAGATTTTGTGTTTTGTTTTTCTTTCTTTTCTTTTATTTTCTTATTTACCCCATTAACAATCCTCCCATTTGAATGGTTTGAATTAGACATGTGTGGTTTATTGTCGATTTAAACCGTCCAAAAAGGTGGGTCGTTACACACTGTATGCCACTCTTTTGGTTACATTGATTCTGACTGTAAGCATGAGCTTGTTATTCCGGTTAAGATCCTCCTCCCTTGACCTCCTGTTAGGAAATGGGTTCCTAAGTCGTGTCCTCCAAATGTTGTTGCCGCTGATTCTTTTCCATCACACCCATATTCTCCATCTTCACCTATTGTTACTATTCCTGAGCCCTTAGCTGATATTTTTGATGCATGTTCTATGGTTGAACCTGCAGTGGTTCCTACTTTCAAAAATGTTTATCTGTGGAATTCCCTTGAGCAAGCTTGGGTTCATGTGAAGTCGGAAATGAGATATTCTCCGCCGTGTGATTATTATCATATGTATATAGGTGGTGATGGTGAGAAATGTCAGTTAATTTAACATGTAGTAGGTAACAGTCTTGAGCTTTCTACCTTAGGTGAAGATGGGGTCGACAATATTATTTTTAGATGATGCCACCTGGGACAGGAAATATTCGCATTCCTGTGATTCTATAGATTACATGCCTAACTTGGCTGCTTTATTCTCATATTTTGTTCATGTCATTGGACCTGTATCTATTATTAATGGCAATGGTTCCTCCACCTTAGAGGGTTCCTAGTAGTTTGTTGTTGTAGTAGTTTATTTATCTTGCTTAGCTCCTATGCTTTTATTTTTCTAGCTATTCTGGCGCATGTGCCAAACACCTATTTTAAATTTTTTAATATAGTGGACGACCCATTCCAATGCCAGCTTGCCTTGCAAATATTAAATATACTTAAATTAAATAGTTAACTAATATCACATACTATAATAATTATATATAGAAAGAAAAAAAATTATTTCAAATGAGATTTTATTACAGAGTTAATAATTTACAATAAATTATAGAATTGCCCCTAGGGCATACCCCTAACTCTATCGATCTCCTACTTGCACTCAGGGCCAATTATGGAATCTTAGTCCCATCCTTTTGATCAGCTTGAGGATAACCGATCGAGCTAGTCCCTTTGTGAATGGATCTGCTACGTTTTCCTTCGTATCTGCCTTCAGTATCATGACATATTTCATCTAAACAAATTCTCTGATTAGGTGGAATTTTTGAAGAATGTGCCATGATTTCTTATGTGCTCTAGCTCCTTTGCGATATATATCGCCACACTGTTTTCAGAAAACAATGCCATTGGATTCTCCATATCAAAAATCATCCTAGCTTGCTTAAAACTTGTGCATCCAGACCACTTCCTTAGCTGCTTCGTTAAGGGAAATATACTAGGCCTTCATCATCGAACCGACTAGCGTTTCCTGTTTGGAACTGTTCCAACTAACGACCCAACAATTGTAGGAAAGAAAAAACCTGACACTAACTTACTATCGTTGATATCACTCTGAGAGCTAGAGTAAATATACCTCTTCATAACGAGGTCTTCATACCCATATATTAGGAATAAGACCATAGTATTTCTTAAATACTTTAGTATACATTTTACAGTCATCCAATGTTTTTCTCTGGGATAAGACCGATATCGGCTTACGCATCCTAATGTGTATGCCACATCCGATCTAGTATATAACATAGCGTACATTATAGAACCGATTGCCAAAACATACGGTACCTCTTTATACGCTTATTTTCCTCATCATATTGAGGAGTGTCCTTATAAAGGTCCAGATTGCTTTGGAACATTTTCATGCTTGGACTTCTCCATGCCGAACCTTTTTAGTATGGTATCTTTGTAAATAGATTGGGCTAATCCCAATAGCCTCTTAGATCTATCTATATAGATCTTTATGCCTAGTATATAGTGTAACGACCCGATATTTTCAACCATTCGCATCCATTATAAGTGTATAGGTAGACACTCATGCCAAAATTGAATTGCTCAAAATACCACGTTGTAAATAAAATTGGCAAATCTCAGAATATACAGTAAATAAATATCATCACAGATCACAGACACAGAGTATAATAATGCAGCGGAAGTAAAAGAAATAGTAGTTCATGAAGCTACTATGTAAATATATCAGAGTTACATAAGATACAACAGAAGAAATAGAGTACAATAGAAGTCTCAATAAAATAACCAAGTACAAGCCGAGTAGAACAACGGAACTGAAATAGATAGGACAAGACAAGCAGATAATCTCCAGCGATTCAAATCTCCAAGAGAGTGGAAATCCAAATCTGTGAATAACTCAGGCTGACCCGAGCGTAAAGCAAAACACAAAACACTCGAGTCAGGACAATATATACTTATATAATGTAAACCAACTCAAGTGAACTGTAATAAAGGTACAAGTAACTTAAAGAATGCTTGGGATCGCCCATTCTTTAAGGATCCGTTAAACTATTTACTATGTAGTAATATACGCTATATACGGTAGTGTCTAATTAGTAAAGTATAATCATATAGAAAATAGCGTTAAGGGGATGGTGAACCTTAACGCGGTCGGATCTTTAAACCAAAATCGTAGTGGGCTCGATATGGTAGGTGACACGGCACACAAGGCAATGCCAGGGTAGATATACCAATTACGCACACGGACTGATGGAAACGCATAGCAGCCACTACCGCTCCACCTCGAAAAAAACTCCTAAATCAAGGGTGCGCACCAAATCAATCACAAGCACTACACCAGAAAAGACTTTTGGTAGCGTTGAAAAAACGCTACCATAACTTATGGTAGCGTTTTAGAGAACGCTGCTATACGACATGCAACTAAAAGTCTAAAACTTTTTGTTGCGTTGTAGTAAACGCTACCAAAAGTCACTTTTAAATGCAACTATAGGTATTTTCTGTAGGATTTAAAAAACGCTACCAAAAGTCACTTTTAAATGCAGCTATAGGTTTTTTCTGTAGGGTTAAAAAAACGCTACCATAAGTCTACATTTTTTTGTTGCATTTTTTGTTTACGGTTGATGGTTTATACCATTTCCAGCAATCGCTTATATACTATTCATATTAAAACGAACGATCAATCACATAATTTTCATATATTCAAACAAACAATTAAATCACATAATTAGCATATACAAACAATCAATCATATGAATTATCATATTCAAATAATTGCAAAAACATGCTAATCTCACAATCAAATATAATATCCATAATCAATTCGATAGTAGTTTTTCAACAAAATAAGTCACATACTACAACCATTCACAGACAAGTTTCCACAAATGATACTAACAAAATACGACAACATATATAACAATTAAATTCATGTTCGTTGCTTGATTACCAATAGTTCTTTGTTGTCGACAGTCTTCATGCATTAATGTGATATCAAGCTCCATGTATCCGACCTCTAGTAGTGGAGTGGATTTTGCTTTCAAAAAAGAAAAAAAGACATTATATGAACTGAAAATATACCTTAAAGTTGAGATATATGTAGTAAGCAGAAATGGGTTATGGATAGAGAATGAATAAGAAACTGCTTGAACGTGAAGTATATTTGGTGCATATACGTATATACATACTTTAAATCGTAATTATAAATTTTTCTTTCGGGCTTCCTTGCGATACTCAAATCACCAAATATTTGTTGCTTCGTGTAATAGAATGAACATAAAAAACATACCTTACTTGTAAGGGCTAAATGACTGTGATCTCTAGTGGTCAGTACATTAATAACTTGGATTCCAAATTATTTAGCCCAAATATAATTCTCAAAGTTACTTCATCAAGCCATCTACAAATCAAACTCAAGGATAAATAATAAAATTAGTTAGAAATTGTAAATATGTCTGTAAATAAAGGACACACACATTTGGTTTACAATTTTCATAATCAGGCCCTTTCAAGTATAAGTTGGAACACTCATGCCACTCATGCACTAACAGTTGCTACCTTCACTTACTTAACAATAAACATAGCCTGCTAACATATGTTACACCAACACATGCAAAAACATAGTACCATAGTGCACCAGTAAACTCAATATACAGCTGAACTTAGTGCAATAACTCATCACACAACTATGAACACATGTTCCCATGCACCTACCTACACAACCTGTACATAGAAACCTATATATACACTCAAGAACACACATAACACAGACTCACACAACTCAAACACTGTTGCTACACAAAACACACACTAGGCTTTACACAACAACACGCATGCACTTGACTCCACTTAACACGTACAACCCACTTGCATATTTATGTATATATGCTGCTAATTCACGCAATCCCTCATGTATAAAATTTTGCTTCCACATTCACTCATCTAAGAATTGCAAAAATTACAAAGTAACTCTGCTTTTATCATTTCAGTTCCACAGGCAAATATATATATAAGGTTTAAAATAATTATTTTCACTTCATTGTAGAGTTTAAAGGTGCTCACATTTACTCGAAATTGCAAACACATAACACGCACACAGCAAACACACAGCACTCTACTATTACACACACATAACGCACTTTGTGTTCACACACAACACTTAGTAAAAACCCACCCACGCAGCTCATTATAGAAATACATACATGCATGGTCTTGCTCGCACACCAACATGCAGCACTCATAACACAAATACGCACACACTCAAATGCACACATAAAAGTTCAGAAACACACGCACGACAATACTCAATTCCACATAGCATATCGACTTTAATTTGCGAATTTTTTTAAGTTTCGATGATTAAGTGTTGAGCAGCGAGATAAGTTATGATATTTTGCGAATAATTCCTGGTGTTTGAATAAGGAGTATAAGGACATAATCCAATAATCTCTAAACACTAATGTCCAAGGCAATCCCCTACTTGTGCTCATGAGAAAATTAAAAGGTACTAAACTAACCTTAAGGTCATGGTAGAAAAATATAGGAAGCTACCACAAATTATATAAATAACTTAGAAATGAATCAAATGACCTTTATGAGCAGCTAGTTAACAAATCCCTTGATGATAATATTGTTTTTCTGTATGCTCAAAAAGTGATCATCTATCTAACCTCATGAGGATAATTGCAATAGAAAATACTTAAAGAATGAAACTCAAGTAGCTTGCTCAAGGTGATAAGAACTCAAAAAAAATTTACAGCGAAATGTCTATTCCAAAATCAAATAATAGAGGGAAATACATTCTAGATTCTAATGGCAATCTTCAATCAGCATCAGAAAAACGGTAGAAGTAAAATTAAAATGTGGTGTGGCTTTTGAAAATAATGCAGAAAGAAGTTTCAATTGAAAAACTAACAACTAACAAACATAATAATAATCATTGGTACAAAGGGTGATTTACCTGAAAGCTGCTTACACTTTCTTTCAGCTCAGCGTATTTTCCAGAAGCACCAGCGAAGACTTCAGCAACATGGAAAGGCTGGCTTAAGAAACGCTGAATCTTTCGGGCAATTGCAACAGTCAATTTGTCATCTTCACTGGGTTCATCCATTCCCAAAATGCAATGATATCTTGAAGATTCTTGTAGTTTTGGAGAACCTTCTAGACACCACGAGCAGTGTTGTAGTGATCTTCTCCCAAAACATGAGGGGAAAGCATTCTAGATGTGGAGTCAAGTGGGTCCACAGTAGGGTATATACCCAACTCAGATATCTACAAAAAATTAAAATAGATGCTTAAATCATAAACGATCATCAAGCCTCTAACAACAGTTATCTAGATCAGGATTGCAGCAAATGACTAGCTCTGAATAAACATGTATTTTGCTCAATGTTGGCAGACTTTCTCAAATTGAAATATACTCACAAAAATATCATATTTATTCATGACAGACCACTCTATACCATGCAATTAAGTATTATCATTTTCATATGTAATTACCTTGCTTTAAAAAAAATAAAAGCTTACTTTTAAAATCATAACTCATATTTATTTTTAAATATTCATTCAAATTCATATACAACAATATTAACCAAATATCCGAAACTATAGAAATCATCACGTCGCCAAATATACACAAAACAAGAAAATGAAAATGACGCAAGTACCAAGCACATATAGCCATATGTTTGTGAATTATTGCTCATTTTGTTAAATACAACCAAAGATTTTATACTTCAATCATCTGGAATTAGTAATTATTAATAATGTCAGGAATCACAAATTGTTATTTAGTGACAAAAGTAATACATATAGTAGAATGCTTAGCATCCTAGTTCATTTTACAGGAACATTGTAATCACTTCCTCCTCTCTATGTGAAGAAGTTTCCACCAAATGGTGGCTCAATGAAGTTTGAACTTATTACACGGTCAATTAAGTCCATGTCTGCTGAAAGACTTAATTTAACATTATTTCTTATGTCATGTATAAAGTGTGGCATTGAAGTTACCTATTATAAACCATGGTAAGGAATTCCGTGATGCTTTCTATTTCAGAATACAGATATTCCCAAAGATATATTTTGTTATCTCTGTTGTTGTGTGCATATCCATTGTAAATAACATGACCAGACCACCATAATTTTCAGTTCTGCGGGTGATATATTGTTCTGATTTTTGAAGAATTGTGGTCATCCACTGTATTGGATCCCTCATCAGTAAAATTCTTCCATCTCTACTTCCATCATTATCATATTCACACCGCCATTCTCAGTTGATTATTTTAGCCACCTTATGAATGTTATTGACTGTTAACTTGTTCTCCGATAGAGCTATAAGTTTTAAGGTATTGTTAACAAATACAGGATCAATTTTACTATGAATATCGTAATCACTTCCATCTGCATGTTTTAAGGTATTGTTAACTTTCTAATTATTTGGGGGGTACTGTCCAGCGGTCTATTGTTCCATTTGAGCATTGACATGAGTTTATTGATAATGTTGTTCACTCCTTCCTTCTAGTCGAGGAGTTAAACCATTTGTCTTTTTTTCTTTCAGATTTTCTTCCTTTTTCTTTGATTTGATTTATCATGCTGTTCCATGCAGAGTTGTTAATCACATCTTGTGATTGCATTGCTTCGTAATCAAATGGAGCTTCTTCTTGCCTACTTCTCTGTCTGGTACCCACCCAATAACAATTACATTATCATCCTGCACATTTTCTTGTTGATTAATTTTTGAATTGTTTAAGTTATTTTCTGAGCATTTTGCATTTGTTCTGTTGTTTCTCATTGATTTTCTTGGTAGGTTACCTTTTGATTTGGGAAGTACCTCTGTAGTTCTATTCTACTATTTTAGAAACTAAAATATCCAAACAAAAAAAAATGTAGCTGATCTACTTGTGAAAAATACGCATCTATCTTAATGAAGAACACAGAATGATGCAAAAATAGACATACCTCTGATAATTGTGAAATGATGTCCGATGACTCTGAGCTTCGTTTTGTACTAAGGATGACCATTCAAAGTATTCAAAGACAGCAAAGCAAGGGTATAGTGACTGCCCATTGCTATAAAGATGGTTGAATACCCCATAATAGGACCAATATGTACCCCCAATGGGTTTTCAAAACACTATACATGCATTGCTCCAGCATGTGATGAAGAATTCGCATCCCCAAAATATGAGTCTCCTATCATACATTGAAACAAATGATAAAGAATAAATTACGCAAAATAAGTAGCGAGCCATATACATAAGTGAACAATTTTCCTCCGATATCATATACCATCTACTATGCAACATAGATAATTTATACAACAGAGCTCACTAGATCAACACAGGCAGCAATAGCAAATCTAGCATCTTAATGCATGCACATATTAGTATAAACTTATCAGCAACACAGTTCTAGTCAGCAACAAAAGAATCCATTAGCAGTAGAAATTTTACCCATCTTAATATAGACTTGGCACGAACTCAAATGATATAGGCTTGTCGTGGACTCAAAAGATATAGAATTGACATGAACATAAATCAATATTAAGCCACTTGATTCATCATATAATTTATTTGTCAAATTGGTTTGCATTAAACAACTCAATTTTCGGAATAACTAAACAATTCACAAATTCAGCATATAAAGTATTTAACAATTAGTATCTAGCTAATTGATAGTAAGCTTCTTGTTACATTAATGTTACTGCCTCAAATTTTAAAAATATTTATCATAATTGAAAAATTCGAACTCACCTCATATTTTGATTTCAGAATCCGTGAAGGTGTTTAAAGTTGAGATCGTAGATGCAGCATGCCACTATCAGTTATCTCATTAGATAGACTTATGCCGAGATTGAGAGAGGGCAACCAGAAATCATCGACGCTAGTAGGCCATGATGCGAGTTGTGATAAGCAAGGCAGATCTAGGGTTTGCAAATTTGAAGGGAAGCAATGATTAAAGGAGCGGTTGAGATGGAGGAGGGTTGGACGAGAGGGAAAGGTTGAGAGGCAAGGTCAGAGTGGAGAAGAAGGTAAATGAGAAGACGAGGGGTGGTGGTTGAAAATTGACATCATCAGGCTTTTTTAATACAAATGTTTATGTTGAAGAAAGAAACCGAGCGGGGGAATAGAAATTTTACCAAAAATTTAGGAGGGAAAGACTGGCAGCGTTTGTTTATTTATTTATTTTCCTTTAAATAAGCATTAGTTGCACTTAAATTTGAAACGCTGCCATTCAATGCAACCAATAACATGTTTTCTTGTAGTGAAGTAATCGAATGGAATCGAAGAAGTGTGTCCGATAAGAGGTGCTACCTCACTGGTCCGAGATCGCTCCTGTTTTAACCACCTTATGCCAACTCACGGGAGTTGGGTCCACGTATATACCTTAGGATCATCATCACCATCCTACTTCATTCTGGAAACTCCACCGCGTACATAGTTGTCAAAGTGGTTTTCGGTATCGACAGAGAGTATGTCCATATCCGATCCCGGTCTCTTTAACAACCAATCGTTATTATAACCCGTGGTTATAATTTAAATACAGTTTATACTTCAAAATAGAATATCATTTCAAACCCAAATCTTTATCAAAATAAAGATTTAATCAATTCCAAACCATTTCAATATATTTAAAATATCATATCATTTCAAAACTTCATTTCAAATCATTTCAATATATCAAAATATCATATCTTTCCAAAACTTCATTTCAAATCATTTTAATATATCAAATTATCATATCTTTCCAAAACTTCATTTCAAATCATTTTTATATATCAAAATATCATATCCTTTCAAACTTCATTTCAAATCATTTTAATATATCAAAATATCAAATCTTTCCAAAACTTCATTTCAAATCATTTTTATATACCAAAATATCATTTGAGTTCAAATCTAAACATTCAACTTTAAATACTTTTTAAAATTTAAAGATATCATTCATTTATTATCATTTCAAGTCACCCTTTTAAATAGTTTATATTTCAATCAAAATAATTCATTTAAACCGTTTAAAAGTGTAGTTATTATACTTTCAAATCAAGTATTCAAATTTCCAAAGTTTCAATTCAATTCAATCATTTATTTCAATTAAATTTCCATAGACCATTTCAAATCTTATAAATTTCAAATATAGATTTAATCCACAAAATAACTATTCAAATTATAAAATAAATTCCAAAGCTTTATTATCCTATATTTCATAAGTCCAATATCTTTTAAATATATTCAAATTACAAGTAAACCAAATATTTTCCATACTAATATAAACTTCAATTATTCATTCCAAGATTTAATATCATTCAAATTCATTTCAAAATATCAAAATATCATTTCAAAACATCATTTATTTAATTTAAATTTAAATACCATTTAATCACATTTCAAAATAGTTGTATTTCCCAAATCAACTATTCCATTTAAATCATTTAAAGTCAATTCATTATATTTAATAATTAAATATTTAATTTCCAAAATTTAATCTTTTTCAAAGATCATTTATTCATTTGAATTTATTAAACAAAGAAAATTCAACTTTCGCAGCACTTAGAAAATGCTACGAAAGTTATGTTTAAAAACAGTTCATTAACAAAAGACGGCATAAAATGCTGTAATATCTTAATTTAGTTTCAATTAAAATTTTAGTTAAATTTAACAACTATAGCACTAACAAAGTGGTATAATAATCCTTAGTTCAAATTTGCTATTTGGGTTCATTTAAAACAACTACAACATTTTCCAATGCTGTAATATCTTTACATTACATTTCAAAAATGCTGTCAAATCAAATTCAGAGTTTTATTTACAATTTCACACATAATTAACTATTAATATAAATCATTTTAACTTATAAAATCATATATTTTCACATTTAAAAATAATCATTTAAATACCTTTATTTCTATGATTTTATAAAGTCCAATTTCCATACAAAATCAAATAAAAATAAAAATTAAGTTTTCATTTCTTTAATTAAATTCTTAACTTAACAACTAAGTTTAAATTTCCAAAATATAACTTATTTCCATTTATTTTACTTAATTAAAATTTCACTTTTAACAAAATTCACAATTTCCCAATTTAAGTTATATTTCAAAAAAATTCAACTTAAACATTCATTTATTTCATATTTTAATTTATACAAAATCGTTAACACTTTTAAAAATTATTATTACTTAATAAAAATCATTAAATTCATCTTTTAAATCAAATTTGTCATATTTTCTTACTTTACATAAATTCCATTTATAAACAAAATCATAAATTCCAAAATTTACTTATATTTCAAATTCTACTTCACCATTTACTTAATTCACTTATTTAATTTGTAGAAAATCACAAATATTTTATAGAAATCATTTTAATAAAATTTAAATCAAAATATCATAATATTTACATTTTTAAAATATTTTAAAATTTTCAGAAAAATATATAAACCACGGGTCTGTATAAAATTTTCTAGCCTAGGTCAAGTGATACAGATATGTATCATTTCAATCCGCAGTTTACAAAGAAAAACCGGGTTCTATCATTTCAAACCCGCAATCCTAAGTTAAATAAAATAAATAAAAAGTCGCTCAGGCTTATCATTTCAGCCCATAACGATCTTTCCCTATTCTAAAGTCTGTTCGGGTATGTATCATTTCAACCCATAGTGAACCTAATCTATAGGGAACTTGCAGTGTGATAAACTGATAAAAATGAATAGAATAACATCATATAACAGTAATGGATGATATAACATATGTAATAACAGGGGTAAACATTATATATCATAATATAACAGTTATAACAGGATGATAAAATTTTACAGATTCAAATGGTGTCAATTTACTAGTTATATAAGTACACATCGTCTGGTGAGAATTACTCACCTTTTTGGTGCTGGAGACTGCAATACAAATGACACAATGGATTCTAGAAGGCACGATGACACAACAATAGGCTCAAGTGGGAAGAGATCCAAGCTTATAAATTGTGTTACAACCCAAAACAAAACAAAATATAACACATGAATTTCTAATACAAAACAACATTGAAATAGATTGAAATAAAAGCAACAATGAACAAGATGATTTTACCATGCCTCAATCACTTCAATGCTTAGCCTAAGGGACTCTTTAGCTTGGCCATAATGATGCTTTGGCTCAGGTATGGCATCATATAGGTCAGGTTTGGACTCGAAAAGGCATGGCTACAATGGAAATGAGAAGGGGTATGGTAAGTTATAAGGCAAAGAATGCTAAAGGTCAAGGCAAAGTGGTTTTGGTACAACATAGGCTCGACCTATGGTCATGTTTGGGTTCGACCATCATTGCTACAGGTCTGGTCATGTCAGGTACAGGTCTGGAACTGATGTCAGAGGTGATGTGATGGCTGGAGGTGGTGGCTAAGGGGTGGCCAAAGTGATGTATGGAGGGTAGGTGAAGATATGTGGCTTGGCTTGCATGTTTTGTGGAGTTTTGTGGTGATGGCTTCATCCAATGGTCATGGCCTGATCTGGAGGAGGGGATAGGTGGTGGTTGCTGCTGTAGATGGTGGTTGTGATGGTCAGAGGAGATGATGGTGTAGTGGCCTAGCAAAGCACAAGTGGAAACAAGGTGAAAAATCAATGTAAAATAGGAAGAAAAAGTGAAAAAGAAGGAGCCATAAACTTACCATTTTTTTTCTCAAGTTGAAATGCCATGAGTTTAAGTGAAGATAGATGTTTTCTCACGTGAATTTTGAAGGGAGATACACAGCTAAGCAAGAAAAAGGTACGGCTAAAAGAAAGAAGAGGAAAAGGCAAAAGCAAATGAAAAGACAAGGAGATGAAAAGACTAGAAAATGAAAAGGTTTTGTCCATTTGAATTTCCTTTTTCTTTTAATCAAAGTAACTAAATAAATTCAGAAAATAAAATAAAATACTGAACAAAATAAAATGAAAAAGAAAATAAATAAATATTTTTTAGAAAAATATAAAATAATTAAGAAAATAGCGCAATAATAGAAACTAGGGTGAAAAATTGTAGATAAAATATAATAAGCTTAAGAAAATTAAAATCACACTTTTAAAATGTTCTAAAAAAAATACATAGCATGACATATTACACATATTAGAACATGTTTTGACAAATAAAAATATTATTTATATAAATTAAAATAAACAATTTTGTTAAATAAAACAATGTACATACAATATTAGAAAAAACATAACTTTCACAATATAAATCGGATTTCAACGAAACGAAAAGTAGTATTCAAGTTATTAAATCTATTTTCATAATAAAAGAAAATTTAAATATTTAAATTTAAAATTTAAAAGTCAAAGTTTGACTAGTTTGACTAAAATCAATATTTCAGGAAAATACTCAAAATAAATAGAAATGAAATTATACTTCACATAACAATCAAAATTTATATTTAGATTGAAATAAAACAAGTTTAAAATGATTTCAAAATAAAATAAAGTTTTTAAATCAGGAAATTCAATTTAACATAAATAAAATATAAAATAAAATAAGCCTAAAATATAGGGTTGTTACATATAGGCTACTTCTCCAAAATCCTTCATGGAAAATTTGTTAGAATTCAAGCTTTTACCGATTAAAACAACGAAATGTCATTACCAATTAATAGAAGATCATCAACATATAAGACTAAGAACATGATAACACTTCATTGTTCCTTTCGTATATGCACGCTTACTTTGTGCTCTGGTAAAAGCTAAATTTTCCGATTACTTTATCAAAGCGCATATTCCAACTCCTTGAAGCTTGTTTGTGTCCATAAATGGACTTTGAAAACTTATAAGCCTGGCCTTCACTCCTACTGATCTCGAAACCCTCGGGCAGTGACATATAGACTGTCTCTTCCATATCACTATTTAGAAATGTCATATTTACGTCCATTTACCATATTTCATTATAATAGAATGCAGCAATGGCTAGCATTATTTGAATGGACTTAAGCATTGCTATGGGAAAAAACATTCCATATAACCAACACCTTGAATTTGACGAAATCCTTCTGCAACTAGCCTTGCTTTGTAAGTTTTCGCTTGTTCATATGCATTTAGCTTTTTCTTAAAAATCCATTTGTAGCCGATAGGTTTAATCCCTTCAGGTATGTCAGCCAAAATCCAAACTTTGTTTTCATATATGGAGTCCATCTCGGATTTCATAACTCCAAGCCAAAGTGCAGAATCTTTACTCTGCAATGCTTATTGGAATGATAAAGGAGTGTCGTCATCTAAGACGCAATACTCTTTCTCTTCATCCACGAGAAAACCGTAGTATCTGTAACGAACCATAAATTCAGTCAAATTTTAGAAGAAATTTTATTGAATTTTAGAATTAAATATTTTAAAATTTTAAATAAATTTGAATTTAAATAACGACTTTTGGGCATTGAGCAATATATTTTCCAAATTCAATAAATTAGAAAAAAATTTGAAAATTTAAATTTTGGTCAAATTTGGTCGACTTTTGGTTGAAAATTTAGATTTTTAAATTTATTCTTTTTTATGATATTAGACTGAATTCTAATCTCCACTTTTCGTTTCGTTAAAATCCGATTCCTACATCTTTAAATCTGCAATTTTCTACGTAAAAATGCACATTTAATTGTGTGTATTTTTCCTATTTTCTTTTATTTGGGTTTTGGGTTTTGGCTTTATTCTTTGGGCTTTGTTGTTGGGCTGGAATTTTGAGAGGTTTCCCGAATAGCTACGTACCTTTTCCTGAATGGACATATCTGTTGTGGAAAGAATATGTATGTATACTTTTGTTCCTGACTATCTCTTCCTCCTTCTTTCTACAGTAATCAGATTACAGAACTCCATCTCCATCTCCCAATTTCCTAAAGCCTAAACTAGCTAAACCCTAGCTCCTTCCCTTCCTCTCCTCTCTCTCCTCTCCTTTGATCACCTTGCCGTCGCCGCTCCTCCGCATACCCCATACCCACCCTTGGTCATACACCATCACCCAAGGATCACACACCCTCGGTCTTTCCCCACACACACGTGCCACACCCACCATCCACACACCTACACCCCACACCTAGGGCGTCGTACCCTCCTCCCCCACATGCCTACCCACTCGGTCGTACACCACCTACCCACACCCGTCCACCACCTACCCCTTCGGCCACACCCACACACCCGCCACCCAAGCCCCCTAGCACACACACACACCACACATACACACTTCGGCCACCCACTCAAGCACCACTTGGCCGAGCCACCTAGCCTAGGGCCGAACCCTTTGCCTCCTCTCTTCTATTTAATAAAAAAAATAAAAAGAATTTTTTTTTCAAAGTTATTGGATCTTGGATCATTCGTGTTCGTGTCTTTGTTTGGATCGTTGTTGCTTGGTTTGTGGTCTTCATCTCCGTATCCGCTTCGTGTCCATTCGTGTAGTTCTCACCATCGTTAGCCACGAAAGGTGACCAATCACTCACGACTAATTTCTTATGATTAAGTGTATGGACACCAATTGAAATATAAATTGAAATGTTGTTATAGTTAGATTTGCTTAGTTAATATTATATAATTTGGTATGATGCTCACTTATGACACGATATGATATTTTATATGATACGTACTGATATGTTATGTTATTTATTTATTTATATCACACTGCAAGTTCCCTAACTGTGGTTGAAATGATACATACCTGAATGATCTTGTAGATTAGGAAATATCATTATGTGTTGAAATGATAGACCCGAGCGATTTTATTGATTTGAATTTGGGATACGGGTTGAAATGATATATACCCAGAAATTTAATTATAATTTTGGGTTAAAATGGTATATACCCAATCACTTGACCATATGGTAGAAAAATATATACAGACACCGTTGATCGGTATTAAATTTATTTTAAATTATTTTCTAAATTATAAAGTATGTTTTGATTTAAAATTTTTTATTTTTAAAATTTAATTTACTTTAATGATTTTATTAGAAAATTTATATTGAGAAAATAATAATATTTTATATGTTTAAAATTATAAGCTAAATATGGTTTAAATGTAATCTTTACATTTTAAGTTATAATTTTATTTATTTTAAATATATAACTTAAATAATTTAAAAGTAAACTTAATAAAATATTTAATATAGTTTTAAGAAATTTAATTATAGATTTAATTTAATAATATAAATATAGTTATAATTTAATATAATAAATATAGAATTTTATATAATAATTTTAATAAATAAATTTAAGAAGTTAAGTAGAGAATAATTTGTAATAAAATTTTATTTAAAGGATTTAAATTTAAATAAGATTTTATTTAAGTTTAAAAGATATAATTTTTGGAATGTAATAATTGATTTAATATGAATTGTAAAATAAATGTTTAAATCTAAAATATAATTGAAGTTAAATATTTTAGTATTGATTTAAATTATAATTTAAGATTTATTATTTAAATATTTTATAAAATGACCACGGTGTGTAAAATATAAGCGTTTGGTTGTTAAAGAGACCAAGGTCGGATATTTTCATACTCTCTGCCAATTCCGAAACAACTTTAACAACTGTGCACGTGGTGGAGAATCCAGAACGAAGTAGGATGGTTTGGCGAATGCTACTGGTATTAGGTAAGAAACGCAACCCTAACCTTATGGTCAGCTTGATAGACTATAATAAGAGCCATAACCAGGCCAAGTGAGGTCACTCCTCCTATCGGGCACGCTTCTTCGAAACCATATCTTTTACTTTGTGATCGATTGGTGCACACCTTTGATTATAGGAGTGTTGTTCCGAGGTGGGCGGTAGCTGTGGCTATGCATTACCACCAGCCTGGTTCCGCAAAACGGTAGAATCCTACCCTGGGAATAGCCTCGCGTGCCATGTCATATGCCTTATCAAGCCCACTATGATTTTTTTTATGTCATACCTATGGAGTGCTCCCCGATCACCCACCGGTTTGTGGAGTTTATAGTACTGTATAGACTACGACATTTATAAAATGTGTTAAGAGGGTATGAGTAACGCCTTAACGCTATTTCAATATTTTATACTTTACTCCTAGTCATTACACATATAGCTTATATTACTACATATGTAAATAGTTTAACGGATCCTTAAAGGATGGGAATCCCAAATATCCTTTGAGTTATTGTTGTATTTCATTTGTTACATTTCACTTGAGTTGATTTACTTACATGAGAATGTTAGTCCCGACTCGAGTGTTTGGTTTTTACTTTATGCTCGGCTCATTCTGAGTTTCACAGCATTCAGGACTCGCTTTTGGAGCGGGAGACTTTGCTGGAGATCTATCTATCTATCTGCTTAGTTATTTCAGTTATTCAGTTATTTCTGTTAAGACATTTGTCATTTTCTTATGTATTAGCGAACTTCTATGTATTTAGATTTCTGTTGTATTTGCTTCTGACTATGTTGTTTCTGTAGTAGCTTCATGAACTACAATGTTTTATTTTATTCCGTTGCATATTCCGTGTCTATAATTCTGTGATTGATTCTATTTACCCTAAAATTTATTAACAATCTGTTGTTTTGAATGATTCAAGTCTGATATGTGTGGTTTTATTGTCGATTTGAATGGTTCAAAATAGCGAGTCATTACAGTTGGTATCAGAGCTTTGGTTTAGGCAAACCTTAGCCTATGGGGTAAAAACTCATTAAAGATAGGGTAGTAATAAACTAGAATGAGTAGGATTAATTACGGAATCACTCTAGTTTCAGCTTGATTCTTAGCTTATGGGGTAAAAACTCATTAAAGATAGGGTAGTAATATCCTAGAATGAGTAGAATTAATTACGGAATCACTCTTGTTTCAGCTTGATTCTTAGTTAGAATTCTCTTTATTACGATTCCTTTGAATTTGAATCTCTTCCTTTGTTCTAAGATCCATTCTTGAATATTTTAGATGAGCACCCGTAGGAATGCCAGAGGTAGGGTTGTGGATATGCCCCAATTCCTCTAGTTGTTGCACCAGTTGCTCCGCCAGCTCAGCCAATCAGGTTCACCACTCTCTATAAGGAGTACACTCAGCTTGGTGGTACTAAGTTTACTGGAGCAAAGAGCATCATTGAGGCTCAACAATGGTTGAGGAGTTTAGAGAGGATCTTTATAGGTCTTGAGATCACCGACGCTCAGAAGCGTCAGTTAGCCGCTTGGCAGTTGCAGGAGGCTGCCTAGGATTGGTGGTAGTCTGTTACAACCCACACTATTGAGGAAAATATCACTTAGGAGCAGTTTAGGGATGCTTTTGTTGCTAAGTGGATGCCCGAAGCCGGGAAGTCTTAGCTATACAGGGAATTTATGGACCTTAAGCAGGGGAATATGACATTTTCTGAGTATGAGAGGAAGTTCAACGAACTGTCCAAGTTTGGTCCTAGCTTAATTGATACCCCGCTTAAGAAGAATGAGAAGTTTATAGCTGGAGCTCGCCCAGAGTATTATGATCGTTTGATTGCTCATGTACACAGCCCTTTTACTGGATTGATGGATATGGCTATTAGATATGAGAACCCCACTTCTAAGGAAGCATCTATTGTTCGTGCACCTCCATCTCAGTGTTCTTCCAGTAGCACCAAGAAGAGGAAGTTCAACTTTCAGCAACAGAAGAAGAAATGGCAGAATTCTCAGGGTTTAGGATCTTCTTCTCAAAGGCAACCAATTGATCTATCTTCTATTACTTGCTTCAAGTGCGATCAGAAGGGACACTATGCCAACAGCTATCCTAGTTCAGTCGGAGCTTCTGTCCCACCAGTTCAGATGACTAGGCGTGATCTATGCTACATTTGTTTGCAGCCAGGCCACTTCAAGAAGGACTGTCTTTATTAGTAAAAAGGTCAAGGCATTTGGAATCTTCGCAATTACTTCTTCCACTCCTACCGGTGATGATATTGAAGGTACGCTTCACGGAACCTTTACTTTGAGTTCTCATCCTATTGGTGTTTTATTTGACACTGGTGCATCTCATAGCTTTATCTCAGTTGACCTTTGTAATAAGTTTGAGCACATTCTTTCACCCGAATATGCAACTGAATCCTTATGTGCATCTAATCCTATTAGTGGTCCCACGAACCTTTGTAGGATTTGTAAAGGGGTGACACTCCTTTACAAGAGGCACCATTTTATTAGCAATTTCTATGTTCTTGGTTTTGATGCTTTTGACATTTTGCTTGGAGGTGATTGGCTGAAGGAATATGAAGCTTTTATCTCCTGCAAAGCCCAAACCATTTCCTTAGTTGATGACCAGGGTAATTCTTTGGTGATTGCATGTCGAATGCCTCAGGATTATGCTGGCGGTTTTATCTTTTCTCTTGATTCTCATCCTAGTGACCTTGACTCTACTCCTGTTGTCAAACTCTCTCCTGATGTTTTTGATGAAGTCTCTTCTCTTCCTCCAAGGTGGGAAATTGAATTCCACATCGATCTTATTCTTGGAGCCCGACCAGTAGTTCTTCCTCCTAGAAGGAGGGCACCTAGGGAGAAAGTCGAGTTGAGGAAGCAGATAGAAGACTTATTTTCCAAGGGTTTGATTAGGCCAAGTCACTCGGAATGGGGAGCAATAGTGGTCTTTGTCACTAAGTCTGATGGTTCTTTGAGGATGTGTGTTGATTATAGGGAGCTGAATAAGCTTACTATGAAGAACATATATCTTATGCCTCGTATCAATGATATGTTCGATCAGCTCTATGGAGCTAAAGTTTTCTCTTAGCTTGATCTTGCCACTGGTTTTCACCAGCTCAGAGTTGCTAAGGAGAGCATTCCTAAAATGGTTTTCCGTACTGAGAATGGTTTCCATGAATGGCTAGTTATGCCTTTTGGTTTGACTAATTCCCTAGGCTTCTTCGTTGATCTTATGATTCGTGTTTTCCGTGATGTTCTCAACAAGTTCGTTCTTGTCTTCGTTGATGATATCCTTGTGTTTTCTAAGTCAAAGACGGAGAATGAAGCACACTTGAGTTTTGTTCTTGAAACCCTTAGGAATCATCAGTTCAAAGCTAAGTTTTCCAAATGCCATTTTTGGAAAGATGAAGTCCGATTTCTTGGGCATATTGTTTCTGGAAATGGAGTTTCGGTTGATCCAGTTAAGATCGCTGCAATCAATGTAAGTCTATCCTCTTTCTTCTTTTGTAATCTAATTATCTTATCTTTCTTTGTAATTCAAATTCCCTATTCTATTTCAGGATTGGGAAAAACCTAAGACTCCTTCTGATATCTGTAGCTTCTTAGGCCTTGCTGGTTATTATCGAAGGTTTATTGAGAATTTTGCTCGGATTGCTGCACCTCTCACCGCTTTGACTCATAAGAATGCCAAGTTTATATGGATTGATAAGTGTGAAGCTTCATTCAATGAGTTAAAGCGCAAGCTTACTTCTGCACCAGTTCTTACCGTTCCAAGTGGAAATGAGGGATTAACTGTTTACACTGATGCTTGCCGAGAAGGTTTGGGAGCTGTCTTGATGCAGAACGGGAAGGTTATTTCTTATGCCAGTCGTCAGTTGAAGACTAATGAAGCCAATTATGCAATTCATGGTTTGGAATTGCTTGATGTAGTGTTTGTTGTAAAGTTATGGAGGCACCATCTTTTGGGAACTAAGTTTGAGCTCTTTACGGATCACCAATCGTTGAAGTATATTTTCACCAAGAAGGATCTGAACTAGAGGCAAGTTAGATGGCTCGAGTTTCTAGCTGATTATGACCTCGACATCAACTATACTCCAGGGAAGGCTAATGTGGTAGGCGATGCCTTAAGTCGGAAAAAGGCAATGTTATGTCAGCTTATGGTTTCCTCGTCCCTTATGGATCGTATTGTTGCTAAGCAAGATGAAGACGAGATGCTAAGGCTTATTAAGGAGAATGTTCATAATAGGGAAGGTGGTAACCATGATGGAATGAGAGCACAGATTGATAATAATGGAATTCTTAGGATCAATAATTGAATTTGTGTTCCGAATGTCGATGGATTAAGGAAATAAATGCTTAAGGAAAATCATCAGTCCAGACTCTCTGTCCATCCATGAGTTACGAAGATGTAAAATTATTTGCTTCTGACTCTGTTGTTTCTGTAGTAGCTTCATGAACTACTATGTTTTATTTTATTCCGCTACATATTATGTGTCTGTGATTCTGTAATTGATTCTATTTACCCCAAAATTTATTAAGAATCTGTTGTTTTGAATGATTCAAGTCTGACATGTGTGGTTTTATTGTCGATTTGAATGGTTCAAAATAGCAGGTCGTTATAGTATCTCTTCAGTGTGCGAGATTCTTTACTAGACCTTCTAATAGGCTGCGTGTTTTCTTATACGGGTGAATTTGGTTCTTCCACCGGTTCAGCCTCTGTGTTAGTTTCTCGAATCTCATCCAAGTTTACAACTTCAATGTTGATTTTCTTACAGAAGTTCCATTTCTAAAAAGATAGCTTGAGTGGAAACAATAATTTTATGTTCCACCGTGCTATGGAAAATATATCCCTTATAGTTCATGGGATATCCTATAAACTTACACAAGGCTGATCTTCCCCTATGTTTGTTTGGGCCAACGTTCTTAACGTAGGCTGGACGACCTCACACCTTCAAATAATTGAGGTAAGGTTTCTTCCCATGCCACATATCATATGGCGTATTAGGCGTAGACTTTGTGGGTATCAAATTCCACATATGCATTGGGATATCTAGCGCATATCCCAATAGGACAAAGATAACTCAACTTCATGGAACGAATCATATCTTATAGGGTTTGATTCCTTTACTTCCGTTGGGTTGCGGAATATACGGTGGAGTGACCTAAGTGATAATTTCATTATATTTTGAATATTGTCGGAGCTCTTGTCCACATACTCACCCCCTCGATCAGGTCGATGTATTTTAATCTTATGGTTCGTTTGATTTCAACCTCATTGTTTATATTCTATGAATTTCTCAACACATCAGATTTGTTCTTGAGATACCCATATTCTAGTCTTGAGAAATTGTCCGTAAAGGTTACAAATTAAGAAGGCTTATCTTTGTTTATTATAGGAATTGGGCCACATATATTGGTAAGTATGAGGCCCAAGAGTTCATTAACTCTTTCATTGCTTCCACTATAGGAGTGCTTGGTCATTTTTCCACTGAGGCACGACTCACACATATCAAATGATTTAGAATCAAATGATAGTAGAAAACCTTTGGTTTTCAATTTGTGTAGTCGTTTCACACTTATGACCTAGCCTACAATGCCAAAGGTATATATTTTTTATGTCAATATTTAAAGAATTATTCACAGCGCGGACATAACTAGTGTTAATCACATAAATGCCATTGTTTAAAATACCATCGTGGACTTTATTACTATCTAACAAAATGTAACATTATTAATGTAGTGAAAATATGTCTAGTCTCAGACAATCTAGCATAGAAATAATACTGCAAATAAAGTCTTTAATATAAAAGAAATTATTTAATAATATAACTAATCCACTTGGCAAAGATAATGATAGTCTCCAACTGTCGTTGCATTTACTAGAGATCCATCAGCAACTTGAAACCTCATTTATCCCATCGGCTCATGACGTCTGTTCCTATGTCCCTTTAACGAAGTACAGATGTGAGTTACAGATCTAGTATTTAAAACCCAAGATCATTTATTGATTGCAAAACAATTTTTGAATCAGAAATATACTTGTAGGAGCAGTAGAAGTATTCCGTTTGATCTCATCGAAAATCTTTTAAGTACTCGGAACAATTCCATTTCCAGTGACCCTTCTTGTGACAGGATGACGATCACCCTAGTCAAATAGAGTAGTTTTCTTGTTCTTATTGTCAACCTTTTTCCACTTCTTTGAACCTTTCAAAGATGATGTGTTCCCCTTAACTCTGAGTACCATGCATGATCCTTGGATAAAGACTCGATTGACCACAACATATTAAGGAGCTCCACGAGGATTATGGTCAACTAGTTCATATTATAGTTCAATATGAATGACCCAAAATAAGGAGTAAGAGACCCAAGGATCATATCCACTTGAAACTCGTTGCTTATCGTCACGTCTTGAGAAAATCTATCAACATAGCCTTTAATCGTAAGAACTTAATCGTCCACTTTCATACCCTTCATCATTTTCATATTGAACGGGTTCTTCGCAAGTTTATACTTTACAGAATGAGATTATTCCCAAAACAAAGCTTTGGGGCTATTAAAAATTTGATGGACATTCATGTTTTCGTGATGTCTCTATAATGGTTTGTCGATCGTAGGCATCACAGAAACTTAGGCAATCTCAAGGTGAGCGACCTATTTTTTATAGGATATGTGTAATTCGGGGTCTGCACAATCAGCAAGTTTTACCAATAAAGGCTCATTTATTGACAGTAGGCGTTCTTATGTTATTGCTATCTTTATTGCTCTTAACCAATCAATGTAGTTAGGTCCGATAAGCTTGACCTTTTCATAAAATGACTTGGGTGAAGATGAACCTAGTAGATTAGAACATTATTAATATTAGATGTTTTAGAATATTAGTAAGGTTAAACATTACATTTCATCTTATTATAAGCTCCTGCTAATCTTCTATGTTTCTCAACACCCCAAGATGAAAATTTGAAGTCTTTCGACTTCATTAGTGGGTGGCATTAAGGCTCATATGCTTTGGGATTCCGACCTTGAGGAAAGCTCAACAAATCATAGTCTCGCATATGATGGACAACTCCTTATCAGTTGTATCACATACAACTCCCAACCTTGTGGTAATTATCCCAATCTTGTCTTTTCCTTGAGGAAAGCTTAACATATAAAGATATTATTCACTCGTACCCACCATTTCATGACAGTTTAATTATGATGCACATACCTTGAGGAAAGCTCAACAAATAAGTGCAATTATCTTACCTCTTCTACTATATCTATTATATATAGAATAGAAGTACTGCACATAACATCCCTAGCTTGAGAAAAGCTCTACAAGTGAGGAGTATGCAAATAATCTATCAATATATAAGTGGTAGTGGACAACTTTATATTAAAGATTCATAATATTTAATTTATTAAATGAGTGATATCGACTTATGGAATAATGTATTTCTTATGAGATACCCTCGTGATTCAAGAATCAAAGTCATCTAAAATCACGGTATATGTATTATACATACGTATTTATCCCTTAAGTCTATTTAGGGTTTCTTACCGTTCCACCTTTTATTTTACATTCATATTACATAACTTTAATTATTATTTAACCTTATAGTAATTAGCTTATATGATAATCTTATGTATAATCTTATATTAATATTATTACTTAAATTGTATTTTGAAAATGGTTTTGGAAATTTAACAAAAACAATGAAAATCTTATTTGGAAAAATTGATTCATGGTAGAATCTATAACATTCATCATATTTCCTCTAATACTAATAACATGTACCACTTTTGAAAATCCATTTAAAAAAATTCTAACATTTTTAATCTGGGTATTAATAATATTGTTCACTCTTGTAATAACACGTCCTTTTTGCACGATAGATGGATTTCTGTATGCCTTTTAGAGTGGAATATAAGGAACTCTTTATAGGAAATTTTGTAGTACAAATTATACTAATGTGAACCGATCTTAAGGCTACTTTAACACTAAAGGGAGGTGAATAGTATTTTATCACTTATATAGAACCTTTCTAAACAGTTTCAAGATATAAATCAAAACATAGATAATCGACACAGATATATATATATATATATATATATATATTAACATGTAGTCATAGATATATATATAAATGGAGTAATAATAAACTCAACGTAAGAGAAATGACACCAGGATTTTTACAGTAGTTTGGATTGACAAACCTTACATTCAGCCTTGTACAGTGTTTTACAAATTTCCTTTCAAACACCTACATTAATCAGGCAACAAGTGAACAAGAATACAATCTTTCAATGTAACGAGATACACCCTCCTGACTTTCCGAGCTTAAGGTAAACTCTCTTGACTTAACAGAACAAGATTATCCAGTTGATTTATACAGGTAACAAGCACACCCACTTGATTTTAACTGGCCAACAAGCACACCCACTTGATTTGACCTAGGAGAGTTGTTGATTCCAAATAAAAATATTTGTACTTTGGATACAGAATATCCTATAGCCTTTGATAGCACTTCGATCTTTGAAATGATAAGAGAAGACTTGCAAATTAATGAGTAGATTATAGTGAATGAATGTATTAAAGTAGAGATTGAATTTGAGTGAATTTGAAGAGTATATAAAGTGGATTTTGTGAAATATGTAATGGGAATTTGGAGTAAGAAGAAAAGAAAGAAAGTAGTTATTAAAATTCATTTTCCAGTCCACTTTATATAATGTTTGAAGAAATGTGTCTATTCGTGAAGAGATGAAGCCAAAAATCAGAAATGTTCAAAAAATAATAAAAAACAACTGTTCAACTGTATATATGTCGACATGCATAGGAAGGGTATGACACACTCTTGTATTTTGAGAAAAAACAAATTCATCTACTGCTTATTAACTATAATCTATAGTTTTGAACTCTTGACGTCTTTGTCTTTAAACTCACAAGTCTTCTATTTTCTTGATCATTTCTAAATCTTAATCTCTAATCTCTATACTTATTAGTTTTCGAACTTGATTATCCTGTATTTGTATAAATTATGTAATATCCTATAAAATATTCTATATAACTTGGGAAAACATTAGTATCTATATTTATATGGTTGTTGTCATCAAAATCAATATTTTTGGTATTAATAATCTCCCCATTCTTGATGATGGCAACCATGTAAATATATTTATTATAAAATATAAATTAACTCCCCCTAAATTGCTCAACTCCCCTATTTTGGATAACTCCTCCTTAGTATATGCAAATATTATATTTTATATTTTTCTCCCCCTTTGTCATTAACAAAAATGGGTAAAGAAAAATAAGTTCCCTTTAAATGTGGCATACTAAATACTATAAAATGTGATACTGTTGCATATGGAATCAAAATCAATATTAATTGTGAAACAATATTTTTAAGATATAACTTTTTATATACACACACATAATTTTATAATTACATTTGATAAACCGTACATTACAATTTTTTTATCTATTACACACTTATACACTATTAATTACATGAAAAGTATAAATAAAACTAAAGTTAATTATACAGACTAAAATGTACAATAATAAATACATATTTCAAATACAAATTAAAATTAGATTTTCTTGGGAACTTCGACCCATCCTTCGGATCCAAAGACTGGATTAGTGTTGATAACATCCCAATCTTCAAGTTCCACTTTTGCTTTAGAATTTGAGCATTTTGGAGCGTTTCTTTGAACTTCTTTAGTGCAACAAGAAATCAAATATTGGAGAGAATCAAATTGCTTTTCTTGTTCTTTGATCATTTGCATTTGACTCAACTCCCAGTGTCGTTGATTGCTAAGAATAATGCAATAAACATTCTTGTATGATTGAAGAGTTTCTTCTAGATTATCCTTAGTTTTTTTCTCAAAATTTGATATTTGAATTCATTTTTATGAAAAGAGATGTGTAGAGAGGAATAAAATAAGAGGATGAAATAATTTTTGAGTTTTTCTGGAAGAAATATGGTTTTATAGAAGTGAAGAGTCGGATTAATAGCCAATCCCTCCAAAAATAACTAATCTTTTTGAATTTCAAATTCTGGAAATACCTCGACATATATGGGTAGCCTATTTCCATAAACATGCGGAAAGTTGCATGTTTTTGTTCTTATTTTAATTTTTGAATTGTAGTTTATGATTTCAGAGAACAAAATAAAATTATTTAAAACAAAATGAAATCTCTAAGACAGTTTCATTAATAAAATAGAGAGAATACATAAACGTAATTTAAAATACATGGAAATGACATAAATAAAACTAGCTAACAATAAAACTACGGGAATGTCATAGTCAAAAAACTTATTAAGTTTCAAAATCCCTTTATATTTCAAAAATGGCAATCCCCAATTCAATGCTCACTCTCCCACACCGCTCTTTCTCTGATTTCGTATTCCTTCGACTTCGCTTTCTTCCTCCTTCATCCCTTTCATGCCCAGCTCGAAGTCCTGCCCCTCTCCATCATGCCCTAGCTTGGAATAACCATCTTCAATGAGATCTGGCCAAGCTTACTCTTCCACTATATCGCACTTGTCATTTGCTCAACCTTTCCTCGCTTCGACTATTGAATTCCTCCCTTTGCGTGCACCTCCTTCTCGATAGCAGCTACAGTTGACGACTATTCTTTAGTCGAATCCATTCAGAGCATTAGACTCAACCTTGCAACGAATTGATGCCTCGGTCGCTCCCCTGTTTGGTTTTCTTGTGAATGTTGTTGGCCCTCCATGTTTGCATGTTTCTCCTATGTTGGCATCGGTTAGTAGGAACAGGCAATGGAAAGTTGATAAAGCCAGTGTTGATGTCGAGCATTTAGCTTTGGTTTTTGTTTAATTTTGATAAGACTTGTGACGTGTAGGTTTTAGTGGTGGATAGTCTTGTGAAAAACTCGGTTTTCCCATATACTGGTTGTGATAATGCCAAGCTTGGAAATGCTGTAACAGCCCAGACAGATGCCCAGATGCTAATCTCTGTTCCAACTGAGGCCTCTATTCCTAAGAGCATCCAACTGTAATCAATAAATGATCTTCATTGTTTACATCCTTACCTAGAAACGCGGGTGTATTCTCGCCTAGAACGTTTGACATTGTTGACATTGACGGTTCTATAGTGCCTCCAGCCGAGGTTATGTAAGCGAGTATTGATTACTGGTCCGATTTCTTTGTCGGATTCTTCTTAGATTTCAACCCGGCTTACTTTGATGTTAAAGAACATTATTCTCGTGTTTGGAATCTTAGAAGGGGCCTATTGGTATATTTTGTTAATGATATGTATTATCTTAACTTTACTAGTGTTGAAGAAAGGCGATGTGTTCTAGAAGTGGAACCGTTAACCGTTACTGGAAAGCCATTTATTACAATGACGTGGAGTCCATCGGTCGATAGTGCTAGAGATCAGGTATTGTAAATTCCTTTTTGGGCTCACTTTACCCATATCCCGTCGGTCTTGCAACCATTAATTGGGCTAAATTGGTTAGCTATCTAGTTGGCAAGTTAAAATAAACACTGTGGCTAGAAGGAAGTTAGTTTATGCTAAGGCATTGATTGAAATAACCCCAGACAAGCCTCTTCCTTCTAGGCTTAAGGTTCATATTGCCGATGGACAGGATGTTTTTGTTGATGTTAATTACAGTTAGAAACCTAATATTTGCACAGTTTGTCACTCCTTTGGTCACATCGCTGAAGCTTGTAAGCATGTTTTAGATGATTCCTCTATGCCTATTCTAGACAAGATCCCTCTTCCCCGTCCTCCTCTTAGGAAGTGGGTTCCTAAGCCTATGGTTGCCGTCCCTCATTTGGTTGTAGTTGATGTTATTCCTCTTATTAGCGCGAGTTCTAAGCCCTCTGCTGCTATTGCTAATCCTTGCACTATCGTTGAACATGAAGTCCTCCTTTCGATATTGTGATTAAGTGGAATTCTTTTAAGCGAGCCTGGGAGCATGTGAAATCTGAAATGAGATACTATCCGAAGGAAGATAGTTATCATATATTTGTAGGTGGTGATGGTGAGAACCAGTTGTTATTTTACCATGTTGTTGAGGACAATCTTGTTCTCACTACACTCAGTGAGGATGGCGGCGATAATAGAATTGTTTTGGCCGATGAAACCTGTGATCGAAAATACTTATACTCCCATGACTCGATGGATTACATTTCAAATTTGGCAGCTCTATTTTCTAGCTTTACTCATGCCATTGGTATTGTGTCAAACAATGAAGACCGTGGTTCCTCCGCTTTGGAGGGGCCATAGTCCATTGTAGTTTTTAGCAGTTTAGGTATCGTTGCCTAACACCTATACTTTTCTTTTTTGTTAGCTGTTCTGGGGCATGTGCCATACACCTATTTTAAATGAGTATTAATAAAAGTGGATGGCCCATTCTAAAGCCAGCAAGCTTTGCTAAAAAAACTAGAAAACATAAGGATAGATAAGTTGATCTAGAATGATTATGATGAAGAAGAATTTCTGTCAAGCTTTCTCATTATCTTCCCAAAGTATTTGCCAACTTTGTTTAATAGGCTAGTGAATTTCTTATTAAATGAATAGTTAAGCTTGTTTCGATTATTAAGAAGCTTTTCTTGATTCTTAAGGATCTCTTTGTTTGAATAGCGAGACAATTTGCGATAATTTTCAAAAGATGTATCAATTTCCTCCTCCTCTTCTTCTCTTTCTTCCTCCTTTTTTATTTCCATATCGTTATTTTCTTCTTCTTGAAGAATCTCTTGCTTTTCTTCTCTTTTTAATTTTTCTTCTTTTTCGGTAAGCGACTCATAAGCTTCAAATTCAAGAGAGGTGTGCATAAGAGAGAGGTTTGTTTTATCAAAAAATTTATGAGGCAAAATGTATTCATCTCTTAGGTCAATACCTAAATAGTTGAAAATTTTCTTTTGAACAAAGTCATCCAAAATCACTTGAGCCCAATTTATATCATATTTCCGTAAATAGCAAAAAGAGCTTTACAAACTTTGTAAGTGGGGTAGATGTAATTCCCCGTCCTAGGTTTAATACTTTGTCATAAAATAAGACTCATTAGTCTTGCTTTTGACCTAAGATTATTGCCTTTAAAACCATATTCTTCATCGTTTGAAAACAAATAATGCAAAACATATTTATTTCCATAATCAATTTCAAAAGTGGAGATATCATTTCCATTGCTTTTACAATCAAGAATTTGATCAAGAATTTCACATTCTAAAACAATAGTAGTATCTTTGATAGTACTCCATATTTGACCTTTTTTTCTTGATAAAATTTTCCATTCAAATTAGCACAAAACATTTTGACCAAATTGGGATAGCAATTAGAATCATTTTGTGATAAATAGGTTAAACCAAAAATACCATTTTCCAAAGCAACCTCTTATAAACCATAAGAATAAAATTCATTAAAATTAGCAAATCTTCCCAAAAAAAACTTACCATAAGTTGCATACTCAATGTATGTTTCAATGGACTCTTGATTATTAAAAGTTGACCTTTGATTCTTTTAGTAAGTCTAATGGCTTTAAATGAAGAGGGTTGGTTTGAGGAAGACGTTTTTGAATTTGTTTCGGAGGTAAGAGAGTAAAGAATATGTTTGATTTATGAACTAAAGTGTGTTGAAGATGAGGAAAAAAGGAGTGAATAAATAGAGGTTGAATGAACATGTGAAAGGTAAAAAGGCATCTTTTCAATTTAAAATGCAAAAGAGAGGGAATTTCAAAAGTTCAAATTTTGAAATGATTCCTTAAATTCTGCCAGATAAGTCGACGTGCCTAGGTGGCATATGTCGACATATATGCTTATTGTTATTATATATTTATTCCTTTATTTGAATAATTTCTGTAATGAAATATTAAATGTAAAAAGTATCGATTTTACTGTTTGCTTTATTTTAGTTGATTAATTTTCCATCACATGAAACACATATTGATATTTTCAGTGTCTAGTTTGTTATCACTATATGTTGTATTACAATCGTCCAAGGTTGCTTTGAAATCCCGTTTCCTCTTTTTAAATGAATCGGTGATTGGTGAATCCTTTGCTTTCTTCTGATGCAGACAGTCTCTTCATAGATGGCTACACTCACCACAATCGTAGCACTTAAAAACATTTCCATTTCTAGAATTTTTGCTTTTAGTTTTACGAAAGTTGTTCATCTTTCTATATTTTAGAAATTTTCTAAAATTTGGTGTCATAAGAGCAATCTTCTCATCATCATCATCTAAATCTTGATCGTCGGTTGTTGCCTTGAATACAACTGATTTCTTTTCGGTCGTCTTACTATCTCTTCTATCCTGCAACTGTGCTTCATTGGACATAAGATTATCAAATAATTTCAAAATTTTCAGTATACTAATATCATTTGCTTCCTCCATTACTAATGTTCTTGATCTCATTCCGAAAAGAGTGAATTAAGGATTTTTCTAACTTAATCCTCTTCTAAGAAATTTTTCCCTAATGATATTAATGAATGAATTATACCTTTAAATCTAGAATACATGTTAGAAATAAACTCATTTGGTTTCATTTTAAAAAGTTGAAACTGGTTAGTTAGCACGGAAATTTGAGTTCATCTTACTTTAATAGTGCCCTCATGTGTGACTTGCAATATTCTTTAAATTTCATAGGCATACTTACAAATAGAAACTCGATTAAATTCATTTTTATCTAAGGAGAAAAATAAAATATTCATGGCTTTTGATTTATTGAGTGCTTGTGTCTTTTGATCTAGTGTCCATTGTGAATATTCAATTTGGGATTTGGTATATTCATTATGTGCAATGTTCCAAATATCTAAATCATTATATTGTAAATAAATTTTCATTCTACATGACCAGTAAGCATAATTACTACTATTAAATAGTAGGGGTCCGGTTGATTGTCCTTCTATAAAAGTGTTAAAAAGTGTACTACCGCTGTTACTAGCTATTTATAATTTTTAAAAATCAAATAACGAATTTTTGAAAACCCAATGCTCTTATACCAAATATGGGAAATAGTGCAGTATAAATTATACTAGTATGAACAGATATTAAGGCTACTTTAACACTAAAGAGGGGGTGAATAGTATTTTATAACTTATAGAACTTTTAAAACAGTTTCAAGATTTAAATCAATACACGGATAATCAACATAGATATATATTAACAGACAGTCACAGATATATATCAATGCAGTAAAAATAAAATAAAAGTAAGGGAGATGATACCAGGAGTATTAGACTAGTTCGGATGGACCAATACTACATCCAGTCTTGTACAGTGTCTGTATAGATTTCCTTTTCAAATGCCTTCTTTAATCCGGTAGCAAGAAAATCATAATACAAACTTGATTTCAAGGAAACGAGATACACCCTCCTGACTTTCCAAGCTTAGGGTAGACTCTATTGACTTAAACGAGTAACAAGATCATCCATTTGATTTAAATGGACAACAAGCACACCCACTTGATTTAAACAGGCAATAAGCACACCTACTTGATTTGAAGGGGAAACAAGCATACCCACACAAATTAGTAGTAGAGAGTTGTTGATTTTAAATACAAATAGTTGTACTTTCGATAGAATATCCTACAGCCATTTGATAGCACCATGATTTTTGAAATCTTGAGAGAATACTTGCAAATCATTGAGTATATTATAAAGATTGGATTTGAGTGAATTTGAAGGGTGTAGAAAGTGGATTTTGTGAAATATATAATGGGAATTTGGAGTAAGAAGAATAGAGAGAAAGTAGTTATTAAAATTCGTTTTCAAGTCCTCTTTATATAGTATTTGAAGAAATATATCTATTCGCGAAGAGGTCGAGCCAAAAATCATAGCTATTCAAAACTTAAAAAACAACTCTTCAAAGGTACCTATGTCGACATACATAGGAAGGGTATGTCAACATACCCTTGTATCGTGAGAAAAACAATAACATATTTAAAGTGTTATAAAATTCTGATATTTTGTAAAATCATTTAAAAATAGTTTTTATTATATAAAACTTTTATAAAATATTTGTAAAAATATACATTTAAAATAAAATAAATATTTTAGTGAGAGAGTATTTAAAGAAAAGAAAGTTCTATACATGGACTTTAACAAAGTTACCTAATATTTATTAACTATAATTTGTAGTCTTGAACTCTTCATGTCTTTATCTTTGAACTCATAAGTCTTCAATTTTATTTATCATCTCTGAATCTTGATCCCTAATCTCTTTACTTATTAGTCTTCAAACTTGATTATCCTATACTTTTATAAATATGCGTAATATCCTGCTAAATATTCTATACAACTTGGAAAAACATTAATACCTATATTTATATGGTTGTTGTCATCAAAATCAATATCTATGGTATTGACACTCTTTGATATTTGTAGCTTCAAAAACGCTTTAATTTCTAAGTTCACTAGACATGATTGCGATTTTCCTTGGGATTTTAATTTCAACTATACCCTTAAAGGTATTACCTTAACTCAATTTGTTCACTTTTTTCTCAGCTTGAGCTATATAATTTAGAAAATGAGAGCGACATAAAACATGGGGTTGGGAAAAAAACAAAATATACTCATCAGCCTCAGTTTATGAATTCTTAAATTTCTTTGGGCCTAAGCAAAAAATGTTCAAATTAATTTGGAAACTTAATGCCCTCCTAAAGAAAAAGGTTATATGTGGTTAGTTCTTCATAATAAATTAAACACAATACTTCCTCCTCGGCCCCCTTCAGATTTCGTCTTCCATCAGTACGGTCCCCATCAGATGAATCGGTAGGCAGTGCATCATCTACTGCGCCGACTGGCCACCCTGGTTTCGACTGAGGGTTTGATTGTCTTTGCTTTCAATGTTTTGGGATCACTCTCTACAGCAGTTTTTCCTGGATAAACTATGACTAATTATGTATATTAGAAACCTCCTAGTCTGTATTTACATGCTGGCATGCTGTTTGTAACCTTAACTCTAATTATGCTGTTTTGTATTCTCCATCGATCAGGCCTATTGATCGAACTACTTATATCTATATATAGTATTAATCGGCTGTGTAGTATCATGCTACACAACTGTTCTCCTCAAAAAAGAAATTAAACACAATTGAATTCTTAAGGAATAAACATCTTTGTTTAGACAAAAATGTGTTTTCTGCAATTCAAACTTAAAAAAAACTTTACATATTTATATTATGATTGTCCCATAAATAAATTCTGTACAAATCAATATTCGTATTTTCGACTTTAACACGACCAACATTGATTTTAATTATGATTACTATTAGGATGTCCATAAATTTCAATATGTTAAATGCTATAGAATTGTACTGGATACTATCCACATAATCACTTTTTGTTACCTTTGGTATGAATGAATGTTCAATAGTGCTAACGCTCCTTTTGATAACCTAACTCATGTTATTGCGTCGTTCAATTAAAACTGGATGGAAAATCCTAGTTATAGATTGGCTAAAAATGTACTCTTTTAGGAATATCATAAAAAATAAAAAGTTGTAACAACATTAGGAGACATAATATGGCCTTGAGCACTAACATTGTTGATTCTTCTAACGAGGATAACTCCTTGAACACTTTATACTTGTTGGATAACCTAGTCTATAAGTCTATCTTTACCTATGTCATATATATATATATATAACATATGTGCTAGACTAACGTATTTGGTTGAGTGTAATCAGGTCTAGTAGGTGTTCATGGGTAGGACTGGCCATGTGATGGAATCATCGTACATGGGATGTGGTTGCTGAGGTAATAAGATAGGTTACCTCATATTGCTCTCCAAGGATTCTTCTTTTCATGTCCGCTCAACCCTCGATCCTAGCATCTTTGTTTGAATTTTTGGTTTTTTATTGGTGAGGTCCTTTTCTTTTTCTTATTGTACGAGTTTTTTTGCTATCTGCTAGACTTGTTGGCAACACCTTTTTAAGTGCAGAATAAAATTAAATTAGTGCTCTCCTTCTTGAGTGGATCACTCATTTTAATCAATAAAATCTTATTTAGTTAATTTTATCAATTAACGTTTTAATTAATTTTATATTATTTAACTAAAATTTTTATATTGAACATGTGTACTATAACATTTATAGTTATACACATATATCTTTATATATGTGTGAGTGTATTATATTATTTATTAATTAACATTTAATTAATATATTTAATTAAATAATTTTAGTTTATCATTTTAGTTTCAAAATTTTCATATATAATTACATCGTCTTAAACAATTTAAGATAATGTAACATTTATCACTACACATGTTATATAATTTTATTAATTAACTATTTACTTACTTTAATACATATATTAATCTAATTAAAAATTAATTAACTTTCAAAATTTTAGTTTATAAATTTTCAAAACAATTTTGAAGATCATATTATAATATTTATGATGTTTTTATTATTTTAAATTTAACTTTTAAATTTTAACTTTTTTTATTTATTTCAAAATAGATTTTGAAAATTAGTCCGAGGCTAAAATTCAAATTGGGTCTTTTCTATTAGGGATAACTTTTGGGCTCACTTCACTTTTCGGGCCAAGCCGGTAGCCATGTAGGAAAGGGTACTTAGTTATCCAAATCCAGCATAGACACTACTTTTCTAGACGCCTTATTAAATAGGTAAGCATAATTAGTTGGTCCTAACATGACTAATTTAGAACGCATAAGCTATTAGACTCTAATATAATTGTTGGATCTCTAGGCTAGCACGTATTGGGTTAAATGGGCAATTTTTTTTACCATTTTGAATCTTATTGGGCCTATGAAGTCCAAATTGATTTAGTTCTTATCTAAATTAATTTTAAATAAAATCATTATTTTATTTTATTTTATTTATTGTAAAAGGATTTTATTTTCATATTATTATCTATAATATAGAGAGTGTGTGTGTGTGTGATGTGCACGTAAATGTGTATATTTTTACTTCCATATTTAATCTATTTTTATTTAATAAATGAGCATATTAGGGTATTTTACACGTTTAAACCAAAATTTCAATTATTTTCAAATCATCATTTATTCATCTTCATATAGGGGCAAAATGGTCATTTTGTGCATGTATTAATTTTGAGAATATTTATTTGCACATTTTATTTTTATTTGTAGAAAATTGGATGACAAAAAGGAAGAGGCTTCATGAAAAATATGCATGCTCAAGAGAAGGAAACAAAGGAATGAAGAAATAAATCAACTCATGCAACATAGAGGAACCCACCTACCCACTTACCATGATCTAAAATTTAGAGCTAATGCATATGTTAGTGGGAATTAAAGCTACATGCAACTTAATGGAGGATTAATTATACGCTAATGATAACTTGGTGGCCACACTTCCTAGAGGGGTAATTTGGGTAGTCCCCTAAAATATGCATTAGGGTTTTAGGTATGTATAAATACCCCTTATGTTTCATGTAATGGAGCTCTTAGCATCATCTTGTAGTTATTTTAGTGGTAGCCACAAAAATAAACAAAAACTCTCTTTCTCCTTTTAATGGCTTCTTAGACTTTTCTTCATGTAATCCATTTTTATGCAATTTTAATACATGTTCTTTTCTTTGTTGTTTATTTTATCCTAGTAGTGTAGATCTTTTTATTTTATGCAAGTAGATTAACGTTTAGTTTAGTTTAATTAGCTTTCTTTTTTCTTTTGTTTTTGTTTTATGTTACAATCTACATTTGTTTACATGATAACAAATATGAGAAGCTAAACCCCTTGAATTTAGGGGTAATGAAGCTCTCTTAATCATGTAGATTCAACATATTTGCTAATCTATGATCTCCTTTTGTGCTTAATGGAATGTTTGATGTGGTAAAATTTTTGTTGTTTAGCTTTGAATTTGATAGCCTATGTTGTTGACACAAAATAGGCTATGCTTAAACAAACATAAACACAAATTACCTCTTCATATACATATGATGTTGGTAGTAAAGTGGATTTTAGAATCAAAATTTGATGGTCAATATTACTAATCAATAGTAAATAGATAATACTTAGAATAAATTTTATTTTTAACTTCATTATCATTTACATGAGACCTAACAAGTGGTTTGAAGGGTGTGTTAAAGTTTGATGGTTTATATTAGGCTAATAAATAGCACAAATAGGCCATACTTATGATAAACACATCAACTAAATTCACTAAGAGAGATGCAGTAATTGATGATTTTCAAATAACAATTTTTGAAATGTAAAATGACAATCTTAATAAAGTTGTTGAAAATGCAGTAATTGAGTTGGATTTCTATTCTTTTAAGAGTCTGGAACCAAATTTAAAATTCGATCTTCCTTTTTTTGATTTTGAAAAACTGAATACAACAACTTTAGATTATGAAATTGATACATGCAATGAAGTTGTTAATAATCCAACAAAGGAAGATGAATTTAGTGAACACAAATTTTTTGGACTTTTCGAAGATGAGTTGTTGAATTCTGAAGGGTTGGATTTAAATCACCACTTTGATTTTGAAATAAATAATTCTGAAGAATTATCAATGATGAGCTTGAACTTAAATTTGGTGAAAATAAAATTTAACTTCAAACAATTGTTCTATCTACCCTAAAAATCATCGACTCGCATGTCCAGTAACTCATGTGTGGTATTTGAAACGCCTTCCTAGTTATATCGCGAATCTTTTAGATAAACCCCTTAAGGAATTAGAAGGCCTAGTATATTGCGATGTGTGATTTGATCGAAATTCGCATTTTACAAATTTGCACTACTAAACTGTCATCCCATTCAATCTGATTCGTAACAACTCACACGATTTTTAATAAAATGACATTCGTTTTTCCAAATCAATATTCAACTTTGAAATTTTTTATGGTTTGGTTTTCTATGCTTAAGTTATGTCTCTCATACTTGATAAGACAAATGAATTGATCTTTGGAAGACCGTTTCATTTACTCTTTAACAGTAT
Organism: Allium fistulosum; assembly: GCA_030737815.1. Taxonomy (NCBI): domain Eukaryota; kingdom Viridiplantae; phylum Streptophyta; class Magnoliopsida; order Asparagales; family Amaryllidaceae; genus Allium; species Allium fistulosum. The sequence continues at coordinate 1,461,819,455 of CM060903.1, forward strand.
ATTTTTTGATGTCGTATAAATAAGAATCGTTTCATTTTCATGTAAATATAGGTAATATTTTTATTTTTATTTTATTATTCTTCTTTCGCTTGGGTTGAATGTAGGGACATAGTCAAAATCAAGTGTGGGGGGAGTCTCATGTTCATTTTTGATTTTCCATAATTTATTTTTTTGCATTTTCTTTCCAAAACTCAAAAAAAAACAAAAATCTCAAAGCAAATTTTCTTTTTAGCATTTCAATTTATTTTTGATGAAACACTATAGGATAAGTGTAGGATTCTGGTTATTAAATTGAAAATTTTGAAAATTTATTTGTCTTAACAAAAATAAAAATAAAGTTTGATTACAACTAACAATGGTTTAGCTAGTATATAGGAAGATTCATGGGTGATAATTATGAAGTATATCCTAATTGAAATCTTTGTTTAAAAGAGTGGTTGATTTAAAGTAAAAGCTATAAAGTTTTAAATCTTCTAAGTTAAATGGTGCTAAGATGATTTTGCAAAACTCACTCTTGACAAAAATAAATAAAAATTCAGAAAAAAAACAAACAAATAATAATAATTGTTGTTGTATATATGTATATATTTTATTAACACCTAGAGTCATGTGTTCACACGCAAGTGTGTACACTCGCCATGCTCTATACCCTTCTCATGTAAGCTCAAAAGGCAGTGCATGATCGGTATATCTAGCTTCAGTTTAATTGATTTAGGTGTATGTATATAAAAATTCTTTCATTAATAACGCCTATAGTCGATAGGTGCACGCAGTTATGTGTACAATCGCATGCTTTATATTCCCCTCACATAAGCCAGCAAGGTAGTATATGGGTAGTATATCTGGCCTCATTTTTCTGAGCTAGGCATATGTAAATATTATTAATATCAATAAAATTTTCAAATAAAGAGAGAGTAAGCAATTAAAATCCAAGCACTATTTTTACTTATTTGATTTTACTTGTTATTCAAAAGAAATGAAATTACCACTTCGAAAAACTTTGATAATCAACTAAGGATCCATTTCATAGTTGCACTATGTTATCAACCGAAACAACTAGCCAAATTAGAGTCTAATTGTGATGATAACTTAATTTTTGTTGGAAGTTTTGATGAGTAAAAGGACTTAAATTTCTTGATAATGACCAGAAATTGTATTTAACTTATTCATGTCGACTTGAAAGTAAATTCTTCATTTGTAAACATTTTCAAAAACTTGCATTCATCTCTTTGTCAATAAATCTTGTATTTAGGAATGTTCCATATTGCATTTGGATTTTGTGGGTAGTATCCCCTAAAAACTCTCACGAGACAACACTCGTCTTACTAAGGACACCTAGAGGTTTAAGGGCTTGTTGCATATGCTCAATGCAATCGTGTTTCCTACGAAAACAGATTTATCTTAGTTTTAGTTTATTCGAGGATGAATAAAAGATAAGTGTGGGGGTATTTGATGTGCACGTAAATGTGCATATTTTTACTTCCATATTTAATCTATTTTTATTTAATAAATGAGCATATTAGGGTATTTTACATGTTTAAACCAAAATTTCAATTATTTTCAAATCATCATTTATTCATCTTCATATAGGGGCAAAATGGTCATTTTGTGCATGTACTAATTTTGAGAATATTTATTTGCACATTTTATTTTTATTTGTAGGAAATTGGATGACCAAAAGGAAGAGGCTTCATGAAAAAATGCATGCACAAGAGAAGGAAATAATGGAATGAAGAAATAAATCAACTCATGCAACATGGAGGACCCCACCTACCCACTTACCATGATCTACAATTAGGAGCTAATGCACATGTTAGTGGGAATTAAAGTTACATGCACACTTAATGAAGGATTAAGTATAAGCTAATGATAACTTGGTGGCCACACTTCCTAAAGGGGTAATTTGGGTAGTCCCCTAAAATATGTATTAGAGTTTTAGGCATGTATAAATACCCCTTTTGTTTCATGTAATAGAGCTCTTAGCACCACCTTGTAGTTAGTTTAGTGGTAGCCAGAAAAATAAACAAAAACTCTCTTTCTCCTTTTAATGGCTTCTTAGCCTTTTCTTCATGTAATTCATTTTTATGCAATTTTAATACATGTTCTTTTCTTTGTTGTTTCTTTTATGCTAGTAGTGTAGATCTTTATATTTTATGCAAGTTGATTAGCTTTTAGTTTATTTTAATTAGCTCTCTTTTTTCTTTTGTTTTTCTTCTGTGTTGCAATCTATATTTGTTTAAATGATAACAAATATGAGAAGCTAAACCCCTTCAATTTAGGGGTAATGAAGCTCTCTTAATCATGTAGATTCAACATATTTGCTAATCTATGATCTCTTTTTGTGCTTAATGGAATGTTTGATGTGGTAAAATTTTTGTTGTTTAGCTTTGAATTTGATTGCCTATGTTGTTGACACCAAATAGGCTATGCTTAAACAAACATAAACAAAAATTACCTCTTCATCTACATATGATGTTGGTAATGAAGTGGATTTTAGAATCACAATTTGATGGTCTATATTACTAATCAATAGTAAATATATCATGCTTAGAATAGATTTTATTTTTAACTTCATTATCATTTTCATGAGAGCTAACAAGTGGTTTGGAGGGTATGTTAAAGTTTGATGATTTATGTTGGGCTAATGAATAACACAAATAGGCCATATTTATGATAAACACATCAATTAAATTCACTAATGACCAAAAAAGAAATTTCATAATTTCATTATGTGGGTTTATGTGATCATGAGAAGGAAATTGCCTTCTACTCTCATATTTTTATTCACTTTCTTTTGCTAGTTTTTTTATATTTTTTAGCTTAAACAATTTCAAAATCTTGGTTAATTTGATTGAGTAGAATTTTAAATCACTTCAATTCCTTACGGATCGACCCGTACTTGTCACGTACTAACATTGTACGTAGTGCGCTTGCGATTATTTTTATTACAATTTTCGGCGATTTTCTAATTCGATAAAAATACCATCGATTCAACAGTGTGGGTATATCATATACACATGTACATGTATATGCACGTGCGACATATACAATGTGCATGGTTTAACAAGCCCATATCTTAGTATTATGATTTACACCACAACAGACATGGTAGCCCCTCCACATACGTATATGTCGTCTAATGTGTGTATGTCTATATTAATGTGATATGAAAATTATATTTACATTTGATCAAATATATAAATATACATACATACATATATATATATATATATATAATGTAGAAGTAATCACATATATATACATACATAAAATAATATTTATAAATAAAAATAAAAATATAAAATAATTTAAAATTCAAGTTCAAATTAAATTTCAAATTTGAAAATTAGATCTAGATCTAAAAATATCTTTTAAGTTTATATTCAAAATTTAAAATTTGAAAATAAATTATATGTTATTAAATAATATATATGTATGGCAAAATTATTTTTTTAAACCGTGTGTGTCTATATATATATATCCAAATTAATATTTAAGCACTTATAATATTATATATATACTTTATTTCGACCCATATTTAGTATTTGACTAAATCAAAAAAATTACTAATAATTCTACATGAATTTGTTGCCCCTTTTTTATATTTATAATTAATATTTCCATATGAAAAAATCAATTTTCTCATTAGTAAAAATATTTAGTAATGTCTAAAAATTTGTGTGTATTAAAATATATATGTATATATTTATAAATTATTAAAATTAAATTCAATACATTATATAATAAATTAAAAAAATATTTATTCATACATTTTGAATTTAATAAATATATAAATATATATATATATATATATACACAAAAATTTTAAACAAAAATATGTTGAAATTTAATAATAAATTTTATAAATATTTTGTGTATATTTATTTGATTTAAAAATTCAATTTTCTGTTCAAAACATTTTAAAATTAGTTTTTAGTTTGATTTTTTTTATTTGGCCGAAAGTGAAAACATATATACATACGAATTTATTTAATTACTATATATATATATTCCAGATAGACAACATACACATATAAGAATTAGTGATATATATGGCTACTTTGACTAGATATAATAGCATAATAAATGACTAACATACATACATACATATATATATATATAATCAAATATATAGTGTAGCTTTGCTCTACTGTTGAGTTTTACCTCTACTGTTGGCTAGTAATTACACCTTGAATTCTGAATCAAAAGATCTCCTAGGATTGAATTCGATCTTTTCCAGAAAGTGCTACCAATCAAAGAGATCCATACACCTTTCTTTAATTTGAAATTTGAGTCTTGATTTGAAAATAATGGAGAGGAGGGTGATGGAAGTTTTTGGCTAGAGGTAGAGGTAGAGGAGAGCTCAAAAATCAAGTGCAAAAGGCAATGGGCAATGAGTGATTAGATGAGATGGGCAAAAAGCGATGGAAGTTTTTATTTAAATAAGAGAGAAAAGAAAGTGGGAAACGTGGATCTAGATCCACCCTTTTCTCTACCAATTACAAACCAAATATATCAATATCCCTTCCTTCCCTGAAGCCTTGGTCGGCCTAATCATTGGCCCTTATTGCTTCTATTCCACTTCAAATCAAATCAGAATATTTACATTAAAATCAAATTCAAATGTACATCGATTTCGTGTATCGATACGCGTGTGTATAACTTTTATATACACATTATTTTCAATACATATCAACACAATTGAAATAAAATTTTACAATTAATATTTCAAAGATATTATTTTATAATAATTATAATTTAATTAAATCAAGCGGTAGTTGTATTATTTAGCATTGCGGTTGTGTGACTCTTAGGTATAAATTCAATCAACGATTATTATCGAACAATTTGAATATAACATTCACATTAGCTAGCGGTGTGACAATTTGGACAAATTTATCACTAACATGTTTTGGTAAAAATCTAATTTTACTTATTTTAAGTAATTCTCCGTAGTGACAATTATTTACACCAATTCTCTTCGTCAAAACTATATCACACTAAGACTTATGGATTTCGATATTGGTCAAAATTCCAATATCATTCTCATTCAACTTGTATAGTCCATAAATAAAGTCCTTCTTTAAATTATACATTTAATATTATTCGATCTGCTTTGGCCAGAGACTTTGGCTTTGAGTTGACTTCAGTTAACTATGATACTTATTGGAATTGGGCCGGCATGGGGTGGGTTAAATGGGTAAATTTCAATTAAAAATTCCATTATTCAAACTTAATGAGTCTATGAAGTCTAATTCATTTAGAACTTTTCTAAATTTTTTGTTAAATAAAATCTATATTTTATTTAAGTGTATAAATAATGTTCAATTTTATATAATTGTGTTATATTTAATATATGTGTATCATATACAAATATGTGCATGCGTGCACGTGCAATAAGATAATATGTACATGGTTTGACATGTCTGTGTGTAAATGCTTGGATTTACACCGCAATAGACATGTTAGCCCCTTTGTATACAAATGGATTGTCTAAATTTATATATATGCATGTACATCAATGTATTATGTATAGAAATATATATGTGAAATTTATAAAATTATACATTATTTGTTGCATGTTGTTTACATAAAGTATTTATTAAAATACATATACATAAATAAATATAATAAAATAAATAAGTATAATTAAATCATAAAATAATTTTAAATATTATTTTGTAAATAATTAATAATATTTATAATGTGAAAATCCAAACTGAAATATATTTTTATATGTATTACATTAATTTAAATGTATATTATGTATGAACATAAAATTAGTTATAATTATTTATATATGTCTATAATTAAATATATATATATATATATCTATGTATGTATGTATGTATGTATATTGCTACTGCTTTTAGTTAGAGAAAAAGAATTTTTTTTGTTTGCTAATTTAATTTTTGATTTTAAATAATTTAATTATTAAAAACATATAATTAATTAAACATGTACATAATAAATAAATAAAAATTTAGAAATTATTTTTGAAAATTTAATGCGTATTTTATATTATATAAAATTTTATATTATTAACACACACACACACACACACACATATATATATATATAGAAACCATTTTGAATTAAATAATAGTATTTATTTATATTTATAAAATAAATATCCAAAAAATTAATTTTTTTATTATTGCAAAAAGCATTTTTTTAACAAAATTAAATTTTGTGAAATTTAAAACATACATTATGTTGTGTTAATCTTTTAAAATCAGATTTAATATTTAAAAATCATATATATATTATTATTTCTATTTTGAATTTTTTTATTTTTTATTTATAGGCCGAAAGCATATGCAAGTGAATGTATATATAATTTTTTTATTTTAATATATATATATACACTTTTATATATATAGACAACCATCAATATGTGGCATTCCATCGATATACCAATTCATGATATTCTAACAAAACAATATATGAAGAAATATTCATATAGATTTATATATAGAATATTAAATTAGGTAGTACCTTTCCCTAAAGCCTAAAGCCCGCACGTTGAAATAAAGAAGTGAACTCCTTGAATCCAATTCCAACCCTGAAGTTGCTAGCTCCCGAATTGTATTTCCACAGATGGTAATTTGATTTTAATTTGTATTTAATTGCTTGAATATTTGAGGAGAGGGGATGGGTATATTTCGGACAGCAAAGGGATGATGGAGGCAGAAAAAAGATTGAAATAAAATGAGGGATAAGATGTTTATATATAGGAGAGAGTAGAGAGCAAAATAGGATCAAGGTCCTTAATTCTCTTTACCCATTCTCTTATTTTTAAACGCTTAAAGCTTATCCCATAAGCCATCAATATGGTCGGCCTCAATGTCTCCAGTATAAAAAAAATATCATGCACCTTGTGGGCCTCAAATCCATTTCAAGCCTGAACAATAATTATTTCATTTAAATCCAGTTTAAATGCGTATCGTTATTTTTTATCGATTAATATATTTATAACTATTATACACATACTATTTAATATTGTTCAATAATTAATATTTAATAAATATTAATTAATTTAATTAATTTATAAAATTACAAGTTAATTAACATTAGCGATATAGTTCACTGAGGTAACAACAAATCTTTTTAGCATGATTGTTGGATTTCCTCTATACCCTTTAAAATTGAATTCAAAGAACCTTTCGAAATCTGTAATTTCAATAATGCATTTATTCTTGAGATCTCTAGACGTAACAATGAATTACCATGGAACTTCAACTTTGAATGTACCTTAAAAAGCACCAATTTGTTTCAATTTGCATCTTTATGCAATAAGCTTGGGTATTATCAGTTAGATACTAAGAGCGATACTAAAGTTTGGTGCTGGGAAAGTAACAAAATATACTCCTCAAACTCCATCTATAAAATTTTAATTTCTCCAAGGTTAAGCCAAAGAACGTTAAAATGATATGGAAAATCGATGCTCTCCCAAAACAAAACTTCACATGTGGATAATCTTACATGAAAAATTAAACACAATTGAATCCCTAAACAAAAAGAACTTATCTATGGATATGAAATGTGCCTTTTGTAATTTGAACGTAGAAAACATAACTCACTTGTATTATAGTTGCCCTCTAACTAATTTTATTCTTAAAAATACTCTTACAATTTTTTACTTCAGCCTAAATAATATTGAATTCAGGTGCGACCATTATTGGAATGACCTAAGATTCCAATATTCTAAGTGTTATAGGATGCTTCTCAATACTGTATTAACCGTTGCTAGTTGGTACCTATGGTTTTAAAGAAACAAAAGAAAGTTTAATAATGTAAACAGTCCACCTAATAATCTAATATACTCAATTGTGCTTTTTAGCTACAATTGGATGGCAAATCCTACTTATAAATAAGCCAATAACCTTTTCTTCAACGAATTCCTCAAAAAATTAAAAGGTCACATTGAAATCTTAAGAATAAAAATCACCCACACCAATGGAAGACACAATAGGACCTTAAACGCTGACCTAGCTGGCTCTTTTAGCGAAGACATTCACTTAAATGATCTACTCCTACTAGAGAATTGTGTTTTTTCACCATATATATATATATGTGTGTATATATATGTATATATCTTTTATATATGCATATATATATATATGTGGTGGGTTCTCACTTTTTGTCAAGCTCTTTCAAGGTAGGTTGGCTTCATGGATGGAGCACCCTTCGCTATGACATCGTTGAGGAAAGATTATGCATGCAGAGCAGCTATCAATGGATGCTGACTACTGGTCCACAATGGATTTTTCTTTTTGAGAGGACCTGGGCTTGGATGTTGTCATGTTGTCCAAGGTGTTTATCATACACTTGGGATGATGTATGGTACCGATCCAACTTTTCTTTTTGGCTTTGCCTGATGGTCTTAGCAAGTGCCTTCTTACCGTGCCTTGTCTTATATTTATTATGCTATAATAGTGATCATGTATGTATATGTATATGTATATAGATATATATTAGGTAGTGGGAGGGCCTTTTCTTTCTTCTATTTACATTGTACCAGGGTGAGGGTGGGGTTCTGCTACCTACCATGCTTGTTGGCAGCCCATTTTATAAGTGTGGAATAAAAGTATACGAGTGCTCTCCACCTTAAGAGGATTATTCATTTGTCTCAAAAAATAATTACAAATTAATAACATCTAGTGAAAAAGACGTATTCAATGTTTTGGTTATGCGACTCTTAGGTGTAAATTTGGTTTGCAATTAATATTGAACAATTTGAATATTAACTTTCACACGTCACTTAGTAGACGCTGTGATATTTTAGCCAAGTTTATTGCTTACTTGATTTCGGTAGAATCCAATTTTACTTTGTTAAGCATTACCCAATAGTGACAATTATTTACCTCAATTCTCTTCGTAAAAAATATATCACATTGGACTTATAGAATTTGGTATTGGTAAAAATTCAAATATCATCCATATTCAACTCCATAGTCCGAAAAAACAGTCCTTTCTTCAATAATAACAACTATTAATCGAACTACTATGGTCAAAGATTTTGACTTTAAGTTGACTTCAATTGACCGTGATACTAACCTCATATAATCAAGGATACGAATCCACTCTTGAATAGTGTTTCACTTTCAATACTTCCACTTAATCCAACAATAATCATTCGATGGATGTCATGACATGATTTAACTATAATAAATGCGGAGCTTTCATATTGAGGATCAACAGTATTCTCTAGTCAAGAGAACTATTTAAATTAGTCACATCAATATTTTTTGTTTGACCTTGGTTATATTAACCAACAGAAACTATTGAGTGAATCATTTCATAGGTATCCAATAACTATCAGTGTGTAACCCGTAACACCCCGTAATTTGGCATTATTTATTTAATTAGTTAGTTAGTTAATTAATTAGGCTCCAAAAATTGAATTTGTGCAAACGATGAAATTTGACCATGAAACTTGCACTATTCCAATCGTGGCGAAATTTTAAGCAACTTTCATATTTGAAGTTTTGAGGTTGAAGTCCAAATGAAGAAGTTATGGACAAAAAACGAACTTAGAACAAAAACAAATAAATAAGAACAATTAACATTTTTAATTAATTATCTAGGGCCCATAGGTCGACCTGCATATTAGAGCGATCTATCCCTAGGAAGTGGGCGTTCGACCACTTCATGTGTGGCGGCTCTAGTAAACCTAGGCCATCTATGGTTCTGATTGATTCTAGCGCCTATAAACTCAGGCCAAACCCTCCCTTCTTTTCTCATATTTTTATAGAGGTAGTAGCGAAGCTCCATCATTTCTTATTCTCCACTTTCTTTCTAAATTATAAAAATAAGATATTTATATCTATATTCTTACAAATTAGAGAAGAATAGAAATCTAATAAAAGGTGAGTGGGAAATTTTATAGATTGTTATAATATGAAAATTATCCCATTAGTGTTTATTTGATTTTTATGCTTAATTGGTTAATTGTATATGAGTTGTAGGCAATAAATTGAATATGATCTAAATATAATAAATATGGCCTATATATTCTTGTTTATGAATTGATTTAGCATTGTATACAACCTGATCTAGAAATCAGTCCCAAAAGTATGAATTTAGAATATTGATTTGAATGAAATTTATTCCAGATCTAAAATAGGTTGTATAACAATGTTATGAATTTGAATTATTACCCTAATCTTGTTGGAATGTAAAATTTTCTATATTTGTAATTTTTGGAATTTAGATCCGTTTAACATTTGTAAATTAGTTTGATTTCTTTTTCTTTTTGAAAAAATACAGTGTTTGACCTAGCAAGGAATATATGCAAATAAAAAGAGAAAGAGATGTGTAAAGTAGGAATTCATTGTAGTTTACACTGTCTATTTCAATAATAAAAAGAAATAATTATTCCTTGTAATTTCAAACGATGTAATCTTTTATATTTTAAAGTTAAATCTTTTGTTTTGGACTAATTCATAAAAATTATAGAGGATAATCTTTTTAGATATGATTCCAACAATTGAACATGGAATAGAATATTCTAGCAAAGATATATAACTAGAATATATTTGATAAAAGTAGATATTTGTACGTAATTTACCACGCTTAATATAATTAAAATAAAACTTGGCTAATAACGACGCTTACATGTAGTATTCATGTTTAGGATAACTAATTAATGAGAAAGGAATTTAAAAGGTTGTAACTCCAATAAATGGTAATAAATATGAGAGTTGCAATAATTTGATAGGGTAAATGGATTAATGAAACTGATAAATAAAGAGTTGAATTAATCACTATGGAATAATTAAAAGGGTTACTAATTTGATATTAGTAATCATACATTAATTTCTTAGGAAATTTCCGTTGGGATTTTATGAAATAATTGACATTTATGAGCATAAAAGGGGGATTTATGGGTAGATAAGTATTTAAGGTAAATCTTATTGCCTTAAATAAAAAGGGAATTAGTAAGCTATGTCTAATGTCTACCTAAGATAATATAAGTAAAAACTTAGGGTGGTTAATTGGACTTAGAAGGTTCGTGATGTGAGATCAATAGAGTCACTCGACGGAAGACTACCTTTCACCTTGAGGCTACCAACAGTCGGATGCATTAACTACTGATGTGAGATATCACTAATCCTAGGACCCGTGATGACGTGAGAGATTGTGTCTGCTTTCTTAATTGAAAAGTATTTAATGGTCCAAGTATGGAATTAGGAGGAATGAGGGATATCTCAATAGGGGTTCACTTCTAGTTTGAGGTATTAAGTGGCTGTAGGGTCCGCCTCTCTCCTAAAAAGAAGTTTAAGTAACTTAGTGAGATTGCAAATAAATAAGGATGTCTCAAAAAGGGTTTACTTCAGTGTTAAGGTATTAAGTGGTTGTAGGCCCCGCCTCCCTACCGAAAGAAGTAACCTAATGAGATTCCATATTTATAATTAAGAGTGATAGTGGATATCTCGGGAAGGGTTTGCTTCAGGTTTGAGGTATTAAGTGACTAATCTAAGGGTTTGCCTCTCTCCTAAAAAGAAGTATTAAATAACCTAGTGAGATTCCAAGCGATGTAAGCCAAATAGTATGAGTGAGGAGTCCGCCTTGGGGTTAGGTATTAAATAATAAAGGCCTACCTATAAATAGATGTTAAATGGTCAGAGGTATGCATAGTCCTCAGTATTGTGGTATTAAGTGGCTTGGGTATAGTCTCTCACATTGCTTATGCCTTAATAACGATAGTACCGGTGATGAGTCCGCTTGAGGATAGGTATTAAGTGACGTAGAACCTGCGTAGAATATAAGTATTAAATGGTCAGATGTCCACCTAGTCCTTTTAATGTTATTAAGTGGCTTGGGAACTATCTCTTACATGGCTACGATTTTATTGGCGATAGACACGGTAATAGTTGGACACTAAATATCGAAAGCATTAAATAGTTGTTAAAGGTCTTTGTAGCTAGGACTTACCAACCATTGACAACATTGTTAGAAAACCATCTTGGGAATGGTCTTAAGTGACGGGGTTTACCATGATTGAGGTTTTAAATAGTAGAGTCTGCCTATTTCACTTTTAAAAATATCATGTGGTGATTATAGATGCCAAATAGGTTCGGAAGTGTTGGGTGATTGATAAGGCTTTATCAGTATTTTGTACCTTGGGAACAGGTAAGTAAGTAATCGTCCGTGCAATGCAAGATTAGATTAGAATTGCTAATCTTTATGGACATAACAATTAAATGGAAACCGATCGGTATAAATTTATATTATGGATAGTTTATAGATGTTTCAGTCACCAGAACGTTGTTCTGACTCTCTCCTCATTACAACCCACAGAATAGATTTAGAGGAACATGTCACTGGAGCCGGATGTGCTTTGTTGTTGGAGAAGTCTTCTTTTCTCTCAAGCTCAATGCTGATATTACAACCTGTTATCCGAGGAATACCATTAATTCCAAGGTAGTAGTTATCTGCTATGAGTTTGGATTTCTATCAATCTCTGATAATGCTCAGGCTTATTTGCAGGTACAAATCCAACGATCTATGCTTTGATGGACTTAGGTATCGATTTTCTGTCGAAATTTATGCCCATTAAGGTATGGGTTGTTACGTAACCCCTATGACGCTCCACCTCTATACTCACACTAACCAAGGACACTACTAGGTAATGCCGTCAATTAGTACGAAGAATAAGGCTGTTGAGGAGCGACCCTCTGTGTAATTGCTTTGAGCGAGTACCGATATGTCAGATGGTATGTCATGCATTCATTTCAAGAGGAAATCATACATATCAAATACAAACTCAAAGCTACTACACAGTGGCTATGTGGGCTTCGGAAACAATTATAGAAATAAGCATAACACAAATCAGTCACAGATATTCATATCAGAAAGGCGGAAACAGATATGAATATATCACATAGAAGTGTACATCAGAGTAGTGGTCACACAAGATCCACTACATCACAAAAGAATAGGTACAAGTTCTAAGCAAAATATATATACATCAAGGAGTCTCTATCTCGAATGTATAAAAGCAAAAACTACTAAGCTAAAGTAGTTAGCCAAAATTCAGAAGCTAGCCCCTGCTAAGAAGTCAAGTGGAAGCACCTATAACACCCCGGTTTGACACGAGTATTATTTAAGAAGAAAAATAATAAACGGATCAGTCTAGCTACAAATATCATATAAGATGAGAAAGGATAAAAGATACAACAAAAACGTATGATAACAATAATGCCATACTATGACAAGTATACATTCTATAACAATAAAAATCATACAATATCTCAAATCTCGTCAAATATCCAAAAAGAATATCACATTCTTTAGCTTATTCACCAAACCCCAAATATTGACAAAACATATCAATGTCAATCGCAAAAATTGGTGAAACACAAATTCCAGAAATCAACAATTAGAAATCCAGAAAACACAAAAAGGGGGAAGCCTATCTTAAACGGGAGCATGAATACTCACCAACACGTGTATCACAAACGGGTCGCTATCCCATGGTCGCTAACCATAGAGCCGGTGCAACGACGTAGTACAATAACGGTACGCCCGAGGAACCTGATACTTAAGTAATTCGGAACAACGACGTATTACAATGACGGTACGCCCGATGAACCTGATAAGCTGGAACAACGACGTAGTACAATAACAGTACGCCTGATGAACCGAACTCCATAAAACCATAGGTCGCTAGCCTATAAAAAAAACAATGAGACGAAGCTCCATAAAACGAGGTACAGTCCCCCACGTGGACAAAGAGACATCGCATATCGCTAGTCTAAAATATAAAATGATCACCATTGATAAATAAAAAGTGTAAATTACACCAAGCTAGTAAATAAATGAGTTTAGCTTCATGCCCCATAACCACTGGCTTAACATAAGTATTTACAAACAAATTGTAGATTTCCACTCGAAAAATTGTCACAAGATTTCAATCGAACAAGTCCAAGAATTAACCGACGAAGTAAATGCAAGCGTTTCATACCACTTGTTTTGCTAAGCCGTTTAATTAGATTTCTCATAAGAATGAGGTAAAGGTTTGTATATACTAATAGATTGGAAAACGGTTTTAAAAGCGAGTTTTGTATTGAAAGTAATGGTTGAAATCATGTTTGCAAAAGAGTTTGAGTATTTACTACTAGTATAGAAATCTTTGTATTTTAAAGCGACAAATCACAGAAATGATTGTAAAAACAAACAATCACCAAAAATTCACATTCGACGACGTGAATCAAAACCATAAAAATAGATATCAATTCCATCAAATGGATATTCCCAAAAATCCAGAAAAAGAAGTCATCAAAGTTGATAATAAGTGATAACAACCAATCAGATCAACCAAAAATCGATATAAATTGGAAACCCACATAAAATAGGCAAATTGGCTGCATTTAATAGCTCCAAACGTCTGGTAGTTATCCCAGACGTCAGAGCTGAAAGACTGGAAATTTTATTCCAGGTCGCCCGACGTCTGGGAAGTAAGCTCAGACGTCTGAGCTGGAAGACTGGAATTTTTATTCCGATGGCCCAGACGTCTGATCTTATTACCAGACGTCTGAGCTGAAGCTCAGGGCAAAAATCAGCCTAGGTCATTAATGGCCAAATTGGTTTGGAAACAATGGGACGAGCAAGAAGGCTAGGGATATACGGCAAGCGACAACCCAGCTCTATAGGCTCTTCGATACACTCCAAACAACAAGTCCAAACATCCATAACAAGATTTTCAAAGATTTTGACTTCAAAATACCAAAAACTGGAAAATTCACTAAACCAATTCAATTCAAAAGCAATTGGTCATGAAATAGATGTTAGGAATTCATACCTAACAACTATCAAAGGTATAGACATAGATGTGAGTTCAAAAACTCACCTTTAAACCCAAAACAACAAGTCAGAAGCTTTAAAACAAAGGAAAGATCAACCACTCTTCAACTTCAACTCAAGAAGCTCCAATCTAAGCTCATAAGAAAATATTTCCTATATTAGGGTTTAGGAATTTCTGAAAATTGAAGAGAGATTGAGATGGAGAAGATGAAGAGGATGCTTACCTAAGCTTCTCTTTGATTTCTAGAACTTGAATTTGAATTTCCTAGTAAACTAGGGCTTAGGAATTTTGATATCTTTTATTTTCCCCCATTTTTCTTTTGGCTTGAGAGTGTTAGGAAATGAAAATGAATGAAGAGGAGAGGAGTGGAGTGGGATGTATATGGTAAGGGGTTTGGGTTCCTTATTAGGTCAGTGGGCTGAAACCCCAAACCCAAAGCCCAATAGAAAAATAGCAAAATTCTACTCAACTCCAAACATATCGATGTTTATACTCAAAAAAGTTGTAAATTTCGTTTTGAACTTAATGGAAGTGGTCTCGAGTCCGGATTCGACCGTTTACAAAAAGTCACGTTTTGGACTTTTAAATTCAACTAACGATGCTATATTTAAATAAATCATTTAAATATATTATCGTAAAAATACGCGGGTTGTTACAGACTCCGCTCCTTAAAGAAATTGCATCCTCGTAATACTTAAGAAGAAAATAAAAAGTAACAACCATACTAAGGCATAACAACACAAAAGAAGAAATTTTGAAATGAGAAGTTCACCTTAAGGAGCACGAGAAAGTAAGTCTGGAATATTGAACTTTCCCAAGAGCAATCCTTAGGATTTGAGGACCATTGAACTTTCACAAGAGGAACATCTTTATTTCGAAGGCGTTTAACCTCCGTAGCAATGATACGAATAGGATGTTGCTCATAAGTCAAATTAGGCAAAACTTCAATTTCTTCAATAACACCGGGCTGAAAGAATAGAATCGGAATCTCTAAGGCATTTCCGTAGTTGAGAGACGTGGAATACATCATGAATAGCAAAAAATTGAGCCGGTAATAAAAGGCGATAAGCCACGGAACCAATGCGTTTGGTGATGGAAAATGGACCCATATATCGAGGTGCTAATTTTCCAGATCAACTGAAACGCACAACACCCTTCATAGGTGAAACACGAATGAATACAAAATCTCCCATAGAAAATTCTAAATTCCTTCTTCGGTTATCGGCATAGGATTTTTGTTTACTTTGAGCTTCTTTCATCCTATGACGAATAAGGTCGATCTTTTCTGTGGCATCACGAATAAAATCTGGACCTAAAACCAGCTTCTCACCGGCTTCAAGCCAACACAAAGGAGATCAGCATGGCCTTCCGTAGAGTGCCTCGAAAGGTGCCATACCAATACTAGATTGGAAGCTATTATTATAAGAAAACTCAACAAGAGAAATATGATCTTCCCAACTTCCACCAAAATCAAGAACACATGCACGAATAAGATCTTCAAGAGTTTGATTCACACACTCGGTTTGTCCATCGGACTAAGGATGATAAGTGGTGCTAAAATTAAGCTTTGTTCCCAAAGCTTTTAGAAGACCCTTCCAAAAACCACTAGTAAATAATGGATCACGATCACTAACAATATAAGTTGGAACTCCATGCAATTTAACAATTTCTTTGACATAGAGTTTAGCCAAAAGAGGTACGGTCCGATTGGACCGAACAGGAAGAAAATGGGCGGATTTTGTAAGTCTATCTACTATCACCCATAGACTGTCATGACCCAAACGAGAATGGGGAAGACCGTCAATAAAGTCCATAGAGACTTGATCCCACTTCCAAACGGGAATGTCTAAAGGTTGCAATAACCCACCGGGCCTTTGATGCTCGGCCTTTATGAGTTGGCAAGTCATGCAACGCTTAATAAAGTTAGCAATATCAGATTTCATTCCATCCCAATAATAAAGTCGTTTCATGTCCGCGTACATTTTACTACTACTGGGATGAATGGTAAATTTAGAACGATGAGAATCTTCTAAAATGTCTTTACGAAGATCACAAATGTTTGGCACAATAAGTCTACCAAACTTTCGAATACCTCCACGAGCATCAATAGCAAAGTCTTTCAAACCATCAACCTTATTTTTATCCCTACAACTTTGGCTAAGAAAGACCAATTTAGGATCATTCTTTTGAGCTTCAAGGATGCAGTCTAAAAGAGAAGGATGAGCCTCAAGGCTACATAAAATAAGAGATGAATATGAATCGGATTCACGATCTTGAATCTTAGAAGTGGACAAAGTCTCGAGATCATTCCATTCAGATATCGTCATGGAAGCAACCGCTTGTTGCTTTCGGCTAAGGGCATCGGCAACACGATTTCCCTTTCCGGGAGTATAAAGAATATCAAGATCATAAGATGCAAGGAATTGGAGCCAACGTTGTTGACGCAAATTAAGTTCCTTTTGAGAAAATAAATACTTCACAGATTTATGATCGGTGTAGAGAAAAAATTACTCTCCCAAAAGATAATGACGCCAAATTCTAAGGGCGAAAACAATAGCCGCGAGCTCTAAATCATGAGTGGCATATCTAGTCTCGGTAGGCTTTAATTACCTGGAAGCATAAGCAATAACACGTTCCCTTTGCATGAGAACGTCTACAAACCAACACGACTAGCATCGGTATAAACAATAAAGTCTTGGTTCCCTTTGGGAATCACAAGAATAGGAGCATCGGTAAGGAGTTCTTTTAATTTTGAAAAGCAGCTTCACATTTGTCTGACCAAATGTACTTAAATCCCTTCTTTGTCAAACTAGTAAGAGGCACGGAAATTTTAGAAAAGTCTTTTATGAACCGACGGTAATAGCCCGCCAATCCAAGAAAGCTACGAATTTCCGTCACACTCTCCGGTCTCTTCCAATTTTGAATCGCTTCAATCTTTGAAGGATCCATAGGAATTCCGGATTCAGAAATAATATGCCCCAAAATTTCACACAAGATTGCCAAAAGTGGCAATTATAAAATTTTGCTTTCAATTGATTGCTCCTAAGAGTTTCCAACACAATCCGAAGATGTGTTTCATGCTCTTCCTCGGTTTTAGAATAAACAAGAATATCATCTATAAAGATGAGAACAAATCGATCGAGGAAGTCTTTGAAAACTCGATTCATAAGGTCAACGAAATAAGCTGGAGCATTCGTTAAACCAAATGGCATAACAAGCCATTCATAAGATCCATAACGAGTACGGAACGACGTCAAAGGAATGCTATCCTCTGCAATACGAAGCTGATGAAAACCGGTTGCTA
Source organism: Allium fistulosum (assembly GCA_030737815.1). Taxonomy (NCBI): domain Eukaryota; kingdom Viridiplantae; phylum Streptophyta; class Magnoliopsida; order Asparagales; family Amaryllidaceae; genus Allium; species Allium fistulosum. The sequence goes on from CM060903.1 coordinate 1,461,837,571, forward strand.
AGTCTAACTGTGAAAAGACTCTAGCACCATAAAGTTGATCGAATAGATCATCAATCCGAGGTAAGGGATATTTATTCTTGATGGTGAGATCATTAAGCATGCGATAGTCTACGCAAAGCCTAAGTGTACCATCGGATTTCTTCACAAAAATAGCCGAAGCTCCCCATGGAGAGGAACTAGAACGAATAAACTGTTTTACTTCCAATTTAGATAACTATTTATGCATCTCCTCATTTTCCTTATTGGACATATGATAAGGAGGACGAGTGATAGGTAGAGCTCCAAGGATTAGATTAATTCTGAACTCAATTGCTCACTTAGGTGGTAATCCTAAAATGGGCTCAAATATGTCGGGAAATTCACAAACAACATGAATGAGGGAAATGACATCTTCCTCATCATCATTATCGTCATCACGCGGATTTAGAGAATATAAGGATGCTATCGAATTGGAATCTGAATCTTTAAGAACAATAGAAATCTGCTTAACAGACTGGGGATGTCGAAGATAGATAGTCCTCTCGGGACATAGGATGTGGGCTTCATAACGATTAAGCCAATCCATTCCCAAAATCATTCTGAAACCTAAGTAGCGCATAACATGCAAATTGGCTTGGAAAGAATAATCACATAAAATAATCTCGACATCTTTACAAAATAAACTGAGTGTTGCGGATCCACCAACCGGATTCGCAATTCTCAATGAAGTCATCAAGCCCATAACATTTAAAGACAAAGCATCAACAAGTTCTTTTGATATAAAAGAGTGAGATCCACCTGTATCAAAAAGAAATCGAATAGGAAGATCACGAAATATAATAATGCCATCAAGGACAGAATGAGAAATACCTTGACCAAGAGAAGTGTTACTAGGAGCTTGCACAACATTAAGCTTTCCCTCCTTCCTACTTTGAAGTATGGGACATGCAGATATATGATGACCCGAACTTTTCCAATAACGGCAATAAAGGGGTTTCAGACACCTATTTGCATAATGGTCCTTAGAACCACAATTGTAGCATTGCCCACGACTAGAGGTAGGAGTCTTTGCTACCGAAGTTGCTTTTTTCCCTTTCTTGTTGGAATTAGGTTTGAACTTAATAGGCCTCTTGTTGTTGTTGTTGTTGAAGTTCTGTTTGGCACCCACAACTTCAACATCACTTTCCTTATCGGCATCTTCAAGTCGAAGAGCGATATCTACAAGCTGATCGAAAGAAACTACTAGTTTTAGAAGTAAAGGCTTTTTGAGGTTCTTATTCAACCCATAGACAAACCTATGATTTTTCTTCAATGGGGTATTAATATACTCAGCCCCATATTTAGAGAGAGATTCAAAAGTTGCGACGTAATCCGTCACAGAAGATTCACCTTGAACAAGGTCAATAAAGCGTCGGGCCAAATTTAGTTTTTCAGCTTCCGGCACAAACTTTAATTCGAACCTTTCCCGGAATTTCTCCCAAGTAAGATCTGCTTCAATAATTTCCGAAATCAAAAGCTCATACCAATCTAATGCTCTCTCCTGGAGCATGCTAGAAGCCACTTGGACACGATATAGATCCATAAGATTCATGCGAGAAAAGATGCGGTCGCATGTTCTAAGCCAAGCTTGGACTTCTATAATGCTTTCAGAACCCTTGAATGACCTTCCACCCAAATTGGTATAATCACTGCACAAGCATGCAAACCTGGATTTAGGATGAGTAGGCTCAGGAATCGGTCCGGCGGCTTGAGCATTCTTTACAAGATCCAAAAGTTGTTGGGCAGACATGAAAACGCCATCCTGAGGAGTGGCACTAGATTAACCGGCGCTGGGATGGCCGGGTCTAACCATTTCTCTTCTTTAAGAAGAAAAGAAAGAAGAGGAAAAAGTTTATTTTTAGAATGAATATCAAATAAACTTGATTGATAAAACAAGGCATCATAAAAGGAAATAGGATAGAATGGGTCCTAAGACTCGGATTAAATCCTATGGCACGATTCCTAAGAGAGACTTAGGACAATGATCCTTACTAGATTATTCTACATTGTTCCGAAGTTTGGCTCTGATACCAAGCTGTGACGCCCCACCTCTATACTCACACTAACCAAGGACACCACTAGGTAATGCCGTCAATTAGTATGAAGAATAAGGCTGTTGAGGAGCGACCCTCTTTGTAATTGCTTTGAGCGAGTACCGATATGTTAGATAGTATGTCATGCATTTCATTTCAAGAGGAAATCCGACATATCAAATACAAACTCAAAGCTACTACATAGTGGCTATGTGGGCTTCGGAAACAAATATAGAAATAAGCATAATACAAATCAGTCATAGATATTCATATGACAAAGGCAGAAATAGATATGAATATATCACATAGAAGTGTACATCAGAGTAGGACTCCCTATCTCGAATGTATAAAAGCAAAAACTACTAAGCTAATGTAGTTAGCCAAAAGTTAGAAGCTAGCTCCTGCTAAGAAGTCAAGTGGAAGCACCTGTAACACCCCGGTCCGACCCGAGTATTATTTAAGAAGAAAAATAATAAACGGATCAGTCTAGCTATAAATATCATATAAGATGAGAAAGGATAAGAGATACAACAAAAACGTATGATAACAATAATGCCATACTATGACAAGTATACATTCGATAACAATAAAAATCATACAATATCTCAAATCTCGTCAAATATCCAGAAAGAATATCACATTCTTTAGCTTATTCACCAAACCCCAAATATTGACAAAACATATCAATGTCAATCGCAAAAATTGGTGAAACACAAATTCCAGAAATCAACAATTAGAAATCCAGAAAACACAAAAAGGGGGAGGCCTATCATAAATGGGAGCATGAAAACTCACCAACACGTGTATCACAAACAGGTCGCTATCCCATGGTCGCTAACCATAGACCCGGTGCAACGACGTAGTACAGTAACGGTACGCCCGAGGAACCTGATACTCGAGTAATTCGGAACAACGACGTAGTACAATAACGGTACGCCAGATGAACCTGATAAGCTGGAACAACGACGTAGTACAATAACGGTACGCCCGATGAACATGATAAGCTGGAACAACAACATAGTACAATAATGGTACGCCCGATGAACCGAACTCCATAAAACCACAGGTCGCTAGCCTATAAAAAAAAAATGAGACGAAGCTCCATAAAACAAGGTACAGTCCCCCACGTGGACAAAGAGACATCGCATATCGCTAGTCTAAACCATAAAATGATCACCATTGATAAATAAAAAGTGTAAAATTACACCAAGTTAGTAAATAAATGAGTTTAGCTTCATGTCCCATAACCACTGGCTTAACTTAAGTATTTACGAACAAATTGTAGATTTCCACTCGAAAAATAGTCACAAGATTTCAATCGAACAAGTCCAAGAATTAACCGACGAAGTAAACGCAATCGTTTCATACCACTTTTTTTGCTAAGCCATTCAATTAGATTTCTCATAAGAATCATGTAAAGGTTTGTATATACTAATAGATTGGAAAATGGTTTTAAAAGCGAGTTTTGTATTGAAAGCAATGGTTGAAATCATGTTTGCAAAGAGTTTGAGTATTTACTACTAGTATAGACACGTTTGTATTTTAAAGTGACAAATCACAGAAATGATTGTAAAAACAATCAATCACCAAAAATTCACATTCGACGACGTGAATTAAAACCATAAAAATCAATATCAATTCCATTAAATGGATATTCTCAAAACTCCAAAAAAAGAAGCCATCAAAGTTGATAATAAGTGATAACAACCAATCAGATCAACCAAAAATCGATATAAATTGGAAACCCACATAAAATAGGCAAATTGGCTGCATTTAACAGTTCCAGACGTCTGGTGGTTATCCCAGGCGTCTGAGCTGAAAGACTGGAAATTTTATTCCAGATCGCCCAGACATCTGGGAAGTAAGCTCAGACATCTGAGCTGGAAGATTGGAATTTTTATTCGGATGGCCCAGACGTCTGATCTTATTACCAGACATCTGAGCTGAAGCTCAGGGAAAAATTCAGCCTAGGCCATTAATGGCCAAATTGGTTTGGAAACAATCGGACGAGTAGGGATTTATGCCTAGCGACAACCCAACCCTATAGGATCTTCGATACACTCCAAACAACAAGTCCAAACATCCATAACATGATTTCAAAGATTTTGACTTCAAAATACCAAAAATTGGAAAATTCACCAAACTAATTCAATTCAAAAGCAATTGGTCATGAAATAGATGTTAGGAATTCATACCTAACAACTATCAAAGGTATAGACATAGATGTGAGTTCAAAAACTCACCTTTAACCCAAAACAACAAGTGAGAAGCTTTAAAACAAAGGAAAGATCAACCACTCTTCAACTTCAACTCAAGAAGCTCCAATCTAAGCTCATAAGCAAATATTTCCTATGTTAGCGTTTAGGAATTTCTAAAAATTGAAGAGAGATTGAGATGGAGAAGATGAAGAGGATGCTTACCTAAGCTTCTCTTTGATTTCTAGAACTTGAATTTCCTAGTAAACTAGGGCTTAGGAATTTTGATGTCTTTTCTCTTCCCCCATTTTTCTTTTGGCTTGAGTGTGTTAGGAAATGAAAATGAATGAAGAGGAGAGGAGTGGAGTGGGATGTATATGGTAAGGGGTTTGGGTTCCTTGTTAGGTCAGTGGGCTGAAACCCCAAACCTAAAGCCCAATAGAAAAATAACAAAATTCTACTCAACTCCAAACATATCGATGTTTATACTAAAAAAAGTTGTAAACGTCGTTTTGAACTCAATGGAAGTAGTCTCGAGTCCGGATTCGACCGTTTACAAAAAGTCACGTTTTGGACTTTTAAATTCAATTAACGATGCTATATTTAAATAAACCATTTAAATATATTATCGTAAAAATATGCGGGTTGTTACACCTTGGTGCCCTTTGTAGTCATGAGTAATATGCAACCCAATATTTGAAGGGCGTTGCGTACTCTACTCCCAATGGATGTATCGATATCCAAGCTCGATACATCTTGACTAAGAATATGTAAAATAGTATGTTTAATTTCATTATGATAAATTACTCATGGTTATAACACTTTGTAACTACTGTCATAGAACATACCATTTATTGAATTTCTATTAAATGTACTTTTAATTAAATTAATTAGTTAATATAACACATTATATCAAGTATATAATAGAAAGAAAACACCTTATATTTCGAACAAGATTATTTATCGAGTTAGATATGCAACAAATTACATAATTGCCCCTTGGGCATACCTCTAAGTCTATTAATCTCCCACTTGCACTTGGGCCAATATGGAATCTCTATCCCATCTCTTCAATTTGCTTGATGAGAACTGATCGAGTTAGACCTTTTGTGCATGGATCTGCTATGTTGTTTTAATTATCTACTTTCTCAATCAACTCTCTCTTTTGTTGATAAACTATCTTTATCATGTGGAACTGGCCGGAGTATGTTTCTCGACTACTAGTGAGCTCTTATCACTACATTGTCATTATATAACCATCATGTACTATACTTAATATTCTGGAATCACCCCTAGCTCATTTATAAATTTTTGCATTTATATTTGTATATTGCTTTTATTGTGGCGCTATTTAAGGCGATGTACTTAGCCTTTCGTTAAATCAGCAACAACCTTTTGTTTGGAACATTTTCAACTTAAATCTCCTTGAATAAAGTTTGAACATGAATTTAATATTGACACATTATACTTAATATCACTCATGAAATTTGAGTTTGCATACTCCTTCATAAGGAGTTCCTTGTTTCTATAAACAATTCTCTAGTATTTCATAAATACTCGAGGACACTCTAAACTACCATTTGGTAATCTTAACTTAGATTTCATATTTGCTTCGTGCATCAAATATATAAGCAAGACACGATATTGTAGATAATACAACATCTATGATAATTTTTATTGTCGATACATAAGGAATCCATCTTATATGTTCCTTATTAAACATTTTAATAAGGTGTCTTTGGATATCATTTTGGGACATTTCCAACATCTTTTTTACTTAATAGAAAAGATATAATTTACAAATCCAATATTGAGGGTTAAACAACCAAATTATTACTGATTTTAACATAAGTACAATGTTAACAATCATCGATGTGTTATTTACATATAGTCTAGAAATATCTATATACCATTTAAGTGTTATTTCTTATGGACACACGCTTTCCTCTACATTTTGAATGAAAATCAAACTATTCGATATTTCTTTCAAAATACTTATTCAATTATGATGCTTATAGAATAATACTTTCGTACCATTTCTTGGATCATATCCAAAAACCCACAAACACAATATCGCGTCCAGTGACTTCGAGGCACTTTGGTTGTTATGTGCAAACAGCCTATTCTAAATCATTATTTAGAATTTTTTATCAACACATATGTACCAAGAACAGTCATATCATAGGGTAATTTTGTGAGTAAAATCTAAATTAACTTGAGCACATCAAATGACGAATCTATCGCATTAATTTCAACAATTGAAGTTTACAGTGTTATTTTTATCAATCTGGCTCATAATATTCCAACTGCATTAGTCTTTCTCTTGAAGACACATTTGCAGTGGTCGATGGACCATATCCCTTAAGGTGTAAAAATCAAAATCATATTTTGATAATGCACTTGGAATCCATTTCGGATTTGTGCATCATACTATATTGTAGAGTCAATACTCTTAATGGTTTAATTGACCATTGAGGATTATCTATTCTTGACATGATAAGAAACTCATAGTTTCTCTTCAATGTTCAAGAATATTTATTATACGTCTAATACATTGTGTTCATTTAGGTTATGTTAATTTCATTGCATCCCTCGTAGTCGGTTTATCCTTGGATCGTATCCATATCCATTTTACTACCAATAATTTCTAAAAGAAATTTCTTCACTACGAAGTTGGTATTTCTTTAAAACAGCAATTATATCTCAGTGCAACGAAATAGTAAACTTTGTGAGCTGCCTTATGCATAAAATTGATTGGTTTTAGTTTACAAAACTTATGATCGAAACATAAATAGGTCATTCAATGATAATTTTTCCTAAAACTATTTATGGCCGTTTAAACAAAATCCTCATATACAATTATTATGTGTATTCTTTTGACTCACACAACTTGCCAACTCCTTGGTCTAGGATATGTTGGGGTTTCTAATAAACCCTTATCTTGTATGATTTTGTAAAATTTTCTTTGAATGAAATTAATTTTTAACTCGTGTGCTACTCTTAAGTATACAACCTTATAGAAAGATGTTAACCCAACTTCACTCACCATTAATCATACTTTGTTTAACAAAGTTCGATTACTCCCTATTGGTACATCATCATGTATCATAGGGAGAAGTGACTATGAGATTGAATCTTATTCATTTTTAGGTAAGTTCCAAAATCTTTCCAACACTCACATATTCAATCAAACCAAATCAATTTTATTTTCTATTGTACGTTATTTTATTTACTTCCGTTTTAACTCTATGAGCTTATCATAGACATACAACATATGTATCAAATACACATGTCCATGTTGGCGATAACTCACCGGTGAATATGCATGGAACTGTTTGGTATTAATAGACTTGCGATTGCATACATCTATATGTATCAATCAAAAGAGTTCATTAACTATTACCATGCTCGCACTTAATGGGTGCTTTCCCCTTTATTATTTAAAATATAATTCACTAGTACTATATGATTCTTAATCATATAATCAAAGAATTATTTCTCAAACTATGGCTTAGTCCATAATTCAAAAATAATTGCAAATAAATTTAGATTCTTCTTTATTTTCCAATACATCACAAATATCACTATTATAATTTTATTATATAACGAGTATTCATAATATTCATACAAAAATAAAACCATTTCTGGTTTTTAGTCTGTATTGAAAAACATTTATTATTTCATATATAATATTTGGTATGTTTTACGAAAATAATTTTTATAACTTGATGCGACCAATAAATGTTATATGGCATGCTCCCACTATTTCTGCTATTACTGCAATAGCATATAAATACGATGCTCTATAAAATCATTTAATATAGGCTATTTATTTCATTTACTGTAACTGGTTTACAGTTGATAATTTTCAAATAAAGTATCTTAAATTCAAAAAATCTCATAGAAAACAATTATCTATTTGAAAATCCATTTTGGAATAAAAATCATATTTATCATTCCAATGTTAAGTATCAACTATTATTTTATAGTTCTCGTTTCTGATGTTTCTTTATAAAGTAGAAGTGACCATTCACTCTCTCAATTTCAATCGTGCCTTAGGTTACATCCACTCTTATAAATTCTATTTTCTTTCTAAATGGTCAAACCGTTCAAAAGAAATCCTTAATACAAATCACAATGAACTCCTTATAAAAGTGCATTTGGTCATCTTTAACCTTTAAGAATATCAAATAAATTGCACATTGCATAAACTGATCAAACTAACATTTCAGTGTTCAAATTCTTAGATCTATCTTATAGCCATTGGTCCAGTATTACATTTAACACCAAGACCATTATTGTTATCAGTCATATTGAATACACGATCTTACACTAAAGTTTATTTGCTTATTTCAATGAGCCAATTTCATCGATGTTTCGTACATTACGGATTGTGACCATTCACCATATAACATTTATATATGATCGTATATAGATCAAATATCCTTATTCTTGTATTGCTTTTAGTGTTCGAAACTCATTGAATACAATACATAGTCTCGGCCAAGTAAACTCATAAGCGACTAATTTACGTACGTATTTAGTGGTTGTATAATTAGGCACTTGCATGGGTCAACATGCAAACATTTATTGGTAAGTATATTTTACATTTCTATTTGTCAATACTAGTTTAGTTCATTTGCATATTTTAATTGAATTTTTTTATCAATTATATTAATTGCATAAATTTGTTAATGTAGAATATTTTAACTTCACATAATAGATGTTCTTACAATATAAGAAAGTTTAAATATTACTACTTCATTATTCTAATAAGGACCCCATTAGTCTTTTTCGTTTCTCCAAACGCTAAGACAAAACATATGTCTTTCGACTTCACCAGTGGGTGCTAGGACTCGTCTGTCTTGAGATTCTGACCTTGAGTTTACTCAACAGGTCATAGCACCACAAATGATGGATAACTCCTTATTGGTTGTGTCATATACAACTCCTAACCCATGGTTTGTTGTCCTAATCTCATTTCAACCTTGAGCTTCCTCAATAAATTGAAAGAAATTATTCACTCGTACCTACAATTTCGCAATAGCTAAAGTATAGTATACATAGCTTGAGTTTGCTCAACTAATACATATAGTTATCTTACCTTGTCTAGTTAATATATTAATAATACTACATATAACATCTCTAGCTTGAGTTTGCTCAACAACCAAAGAGTATGCAAGTAATTTATTAATATATAAATGGTAGAGGACAACACTTAAATTAAAGATTCATAATCTTCAACGTATTTAATTGAATGATATTGACTTATGGAATAATGCATTTCTTATGAAAATACCCTCGGGATTCAAATGTCGGACACATCAGAAATCACGTTATATGTACTTTTACGTATGTATTTATTCCTTACATCTAAAGGGTTTCCTTAATTTTCCACCTTTAGTTTATGCATTTATATTATATAAGTTTTGTTATTACATAATTTTTATACTTTATTAAACTTATATAATATTTTATGTATAACATTATATTTATTAAATCTTATTTAGTTAATAAACACTTTAATTAATCATTATATTATTCAATTATAAAATATTATATTGAATATATATTTTATAACCTTCATAGTTATACACATATATCTTATATAGATATATGCATTTTAATTTATTTAATTTATTTTAATTTATTTATTTACTTAAAATTTTTAATTAATTTTATTAGTTCGGAAAATTCTTTTATACGCACATGTATACTCATATTGTCTTAAACAATTCAAAACAACATAACACATATCATTATACATATATTGTACATGTATATATTATTTAATTAATTAACCTATTTAATTAACTAATTTATTTTATTAATCTAATTAATAAATAATATTTTCAAAATTAATTTTATAACATTTTCAAAAATTTTAGGAAATTATATTATAACTTTTATAATATGTGCTTTATCTTAAATTTAACTTCTAAATTTTATATTTATATTTTAATTTTCAAAACAATTTGAAAATTTATATTATATCATTTATAATATTTTTCTAATTTTCAATTTAAAACTGTTATTTTAATTTCAAAGGAATTTTAAAAATAGCCCAAGACCTAATTCAAATTGGGCATTTTCTATTAGGGATAACCTTTCGAGCTTACGTCATCAATTTGGGGTAGGCTAGTAATTTGGTAAGGCAAAGTACTTGATTACCCAAACCCAACCTTAGACATACTTTTCTGAACACCCTACCATATGGGTAAACTTTAATAAGTTAGCCATAATACAACAAATTTAAACAGCATAGGTTATTTGACTCTAATACCATTGGTGGAACTAGGCCAGCACATAGCATAGTAAATGGATAAATTTCAAAATAATTTCCATTATTGGATCTTAAAAGGGCCTATGTGACGCCCCACCTCAATACCCACGCTAGCCAAGAACACTACGGTTTAATGCTGTCAACTAGCATGGAGAATAAGGCTGTTTAGGAGCGACCATCCATGTAACTTCTTTGTGCGAGCACCGATATGTTAGATAGTATAGCATGAAATTCATTTAAGGAGGAAATCCGACATACCGGTGCAAACTCAAAGCTATCACACAGTGGCTATATATAATCTTCGGAAACAAACATAGAAATAAACATAACATAAATCAGTCACAGACATCCATATCACAAAGGCGGAAAAAGATATGAATATATATATATAACACATGAAAGTGTACATCAGAGTAGTAGTCAGAAAGATCCACGATAATACAAAAGAATAGCAACACGTGCTATACAAAAGAATAAGTACACAACATAGAGTCTATATCTCAAATGTGTACATCCAAAAACTACTAATCTAAGTAGTTAGCCAAAAGTCAGAATAATCCCAGAAGAGAAGTCAAGCAGAAGCACCTGTAACATCTCGGTCTGACCCGAGTATTATTTATAAGAAAATAATAAATGGATTAGTCTAGCTATAAATATAAGATGATATGGTATAAAGTAAAAGACATGACATGAACCTGTAATAACCATAAAGGCATACTACTATAAGTATGTAATTGAAAATCAACATGAGATTAATCAATATCACAAGAATCTTCTCAAAGATAAAATAGGGTATCATACCCTAAACTTGTATTCATAACAAGTCAATGACACACAAATTCACCAATGCACAAAAATTGATAAAACTTATCAATGGAAATCACGAAAACTGGTGAAACACAAAATTCCAGAAATCATCACAAGAAATCCAGAAATCACAAGAAGGGGGAGGCCTATCACAAAACGGGAGTATGAAAACTCACCAACACGTGTAACACAAGACGAGACGCTATCTCATGGTAGCTAACCATTAATATTTGAGCCGAAGCTCCATAAGAATGGCCCGAAGACCGTGGGGCGCTACCCCACATATGTGATGGTGAAACATCACACAAACGGGGTTTAGTCTCCCTCATAGACAAAGAGACATCGCACAATTTCTAGTCTAAATCAAATCACAAAAATGATCGTCATGATCATCAAGAAGTGTCAATCACACCAAGCTAGTAAATATATGAGTTTAGCTTCATGTCCCATAACCACCTGCTTAACTTAAATATTTACGAACAAGCTGTGAATCTTCACTAGAAAATTGTCACAAGAGGTTCAATCGAACAAGTCCAGGAATTAACCGACGAAGTGAACGCAAGCATTTCATACCACTCGTTTTACTAAGCCGTTTAATTAGATTTCTCATCTGAGTGAAGTAAAGGCTTGTATATACTAGTAGATTGGAAAACGGTTTTAGGAAAAGAGCTTTGTAGTAAAATAGTGTTGAAATCGAGTTGATAAAAGAGTTTTGATATTTACTACTAGTATTGAAACCTTCATATTTTTAAAGTGACAAGTCACAAAATTGATTGTAGAAACAAATCAATCCACTAAACTTCACATTCGAAGACGTGAATAAAACCCAAGGAAATCAGTTCCAAAACCATCAAAGTGGAAATATACTTGCGACCGAAAGTGGTCGAATTAAAGTACAACGACTTAAAGTAAAATAGGTCGAACGACCTAAGGGTAGAATGTCGTGCGACCTAGGGGAAAAACAGGTTGAGCGACCTATAAGTGCACAACCTAACTGTGGCGCGACCTAGCAGATTGTGAGGTCGAGCGACCTAAGGGATATAAGGTCTAACGACCTAAGTGAAGCAAGGCCTAACGACCTAAGGAAAAGAGACTCGCGACCTAAAGTGGTTAGGTCGAATGACCTAAGGGAGTAAGGTCTAACGACCTAAAGTAATTAAGGTCAGGCGACCTAACAGAATTGAGGTCCTGCGACCTAACGACCTAATGGTGCGACCTAAGTGGTACGCGACCTAAGGTGGTACGCGACCTAAGATGGTACGCGACCTAATGTGTGTGCGACTTAATAGGGCGAACGACCTAGCAATGTTTTAGATCGCCGAGCGACCTAAGAGGGTAGGCGAGCTAAGGTAAGGCGCGACCTAACAAGGCGCGACCTAAAGACTTGCGACCTAGCAGTATAATAGCCAAGCGACCTACGACCTAAGCACGCGAGCGACTTAACATGATCGAGCGACCTAAGCCCAGAACGAGCTACATGTAGTCAGAGGCTTTTCCACGCCAGAGCGACCTAAAGTCTAGCGACCTACGACCTAGCGACCTAATTCCGAACGACCTAAGAGCGAACGAAAATATGCAGGGCACTTCTTCGAGTCAGTGCGACCTATGTCCAGGAATTTGCCAAAACACACGAGGATTTTCACCAATTCAATCCAAACCAAATGCAAATGTTCATGCTAAAGTGATAGGGAGTCATTCCCAACAGTCCAAGATAGTTATAGATGAGATTGTGAGATAAAAATCTCACCTTTTCATGGAAATTGATGGAGATGAAGCTTGAGAGTTAAGCAAGAACAACAACAAGCTTGAATCTATGTTCTTCACTTGAATTTGGAGTAGATGTTGGATTAGCAATGAAGAAGAAGACTTTGGAGTTTTAATTTCCCATTACCTCCACCATTTTTGATAAAACTTCAAAGTTTAAGAAATTAGAAATGAAGTATGAAGAGAAGGGGGGTGTTGGGCTGAGTTAGAAGAGGTTCAGCCCAAACCAAGAGCCCAAAGCAAAAAGTGATGAAAATTCCACTATCTCCAAACATATCGAAGTTTACACTCAAAAAGATCGCAAACGTCATTTTGAACTCAATGGAAGTGGTATCGAGTCCTAATTTGACCGTATGCAAAAAGTAGCTTTTCGGACCAAAATCTGATTAACAATAAAATATTTAAATATAAAATCGATAAATATGCGGGTTGTTACAGCCTACGAAGTCTAATTCATTTAGAACTTTTCTAAATTTTCCGCTAAATAAAATTAATGTTTTATTTAAATGTATAAATAAAGTTCAATTTTATATAATTTTATTATATTTTATACATGCGTATCATATACGCATATGAGTGTACGTGCACATACAACATGATAACATGGTTTGACATGCCCATGTGTAGATGTTGGGATTTACACCACAGTGAACATATTAGCCCCTCGTCTATGCAAATGGATTGTCTAAATGTATATATATGTATGTACATCAAAATATTTTATATATATATATATATATATCTATGTGTGTGAGTAAATTTATAAAATTATAATTATATAATATTATACATTATTAGTTGTATATTGTTTACATAAAGTATTTATTAAAACTCATATACATAAACACATATAATTATATGAATAAATAAAATAAAATCATAAAATTATTTTAAATATTATTTTATAAATAATTAAGAATATTTATAATATGAAAATCCATACTGAAATATTTTAATATGTATCAAAATAAATTAAATGTACATTATGTATGAACATAAAACTAGTTATGATTATATACATAATTATATATATATATATATATATGTGTGTGTGTGTTGCTGTTTTCGGCTAGAGGAAAAAGAATTTTTTTTTGTTTATTAATTTAATTTACGATTTTAAATAATTTAATAATTAAAAATATATAATTAGTTAAAGCCATATGAGAAAAATAAAATAAAAACTAAACATCATTTTCGAAACTTTAATATGTATTCTGTATTATATAAAGTTTTATAAAATTTTGTGTTATTAATAAATAGATATATACATACATTTATTTATATAAATAATTTAAATTAAATATAGTATTTATATATAAAATAAAATTAATTTTGTTTATTATTGAGAAAAGAATTTTTTAACAAAATTAATTTTTTTGAAATTTAAAAAATATATTTTGTTATGTTAATCTTTTGAAATTAGATTTAATATTTAAAAATCATATAATATATTATTATTTAAATTTCAATTTTTTTATCTATAGACCGAAAGCATATGTAAGTAAATATATACATAATTTTTTAATTTTAATACACACACACTTTAATCATACACACACACAATCATCAACATATGACAATCCACTGATATACCGATTCGTGATATTTCTAACAAAACAATATATGGAGAAATAATCATAAATTTTTTTATATATAATATTATATTAGAAGGTTAACTTTCACCAAAGACAATACTAGCAAGCTGAAATGAAGAAGTGAAATACATGAATCCAATTCTAACCCTGAAGGTTCTAGCTCCCAAATTGCCTTCCCACTGACGATTATTTCATTTTTATTTGTATTTAATTACTTGAAAATTTAAGGAGAGAGGAGGGGTATAGTTCGACTAGCTAAGGGATGATGGGGGTAGCAAAAATATCAAAATAAAATGAGGGATAAGATGTTTATATATAAGAGAGAGTAGAGCAAAATTAGGATCAAGATCCTTAATTCTCTCTTACTCATTCTCTTATTTTGAAACACTTAAAGCTTACCCTATAAGCATCAAAACGGCTGGCCTCTATGTATCCATTATAGCTGAAAATATCATGCCCCTTATGGGCCTCAAATCCATTTCAAGCCTAAACAATATTTATTTCGTTTAAATCCAATTTAAACACATATCAATATTATATATCGATTAGTATATTTATAACTATTATAAATATACTATTTAATATTGTTCAATACATCAAATAAAATTTATAATCAATATTTCATAAATATTAATTAATTAAATTAATCTATAACAATTACAAATTAATTAAATTGTGTGAAAAATGTGTATTCAACCTTTTGGTTTTGTGATTCTTAGGTGTAAATTTGGTCAGTGATTAATATCGAACAATTCGAATATAAACGTTCACACGTCACTTAGTAGGTGATGTGACATTTTGACTAAATTTATTGCTTCTTGGTTTTGGCAAAATCCAATTTTACTTTGTTAAGCATTACGCGGTATTGACAATTATTTACACCAATTATCTTCGTCAAACTATATCACATTGGACTTATAGAATGTGGTAATGGTAAAAATTCCGATATCGTACATATTCAACTCTATAGTCCGAACACGAAGTCCTTGGTTCAATAATAATTATTATTATTAACCAAAATGCTATAGCTAGAGACTTGACTTTGATTTGACTTTAGTTGACGTGATGCTAACCTCATATAACCGAGGAGACGAATCCTCTCTTAAATAGTGTTTCACTTCCAATGCTACCACTTGACCCAACTATAGTCATTCAATAGATGTCATGCCATGATTTAACTACAATCAAAGTGGATCTTCAACATTGAAGATCAATAGCATTTTCAAGCCCAGAGAACTGCGTAATTTTGTCACATCGATATTTTCTATTTGACCTGGGCTATATTAACTAGCAGAAAACTATCCAGTGAGTCATTCCATATTTATCTAATAACTATCAATACATAACCCCTTAGTGCCCTCAACAGTCATGAGTAATACACTGCCCAACATTTGGAAGGGTTTAAGTACTCAAGTCTCAACAGATGTATCGATATCCCATATCCACACATCTTGACTAAGAATATTTAAAACAGCATGTTTAATTTCATTATAATAATTGCTCATGGTTATAATACTTTGTAACTACTATCACAAAACATACCATTTATAGATTTTCCATTCAATATACTTTTGATTAAATGAATTAGTTAATATAATAAATTAAATCAAGTATATAATAGAAAGAGAAACACCTTTTATTTCGAACGAGAGTTAATAATTTACAATAAATTACATAATTTTCCCTTGGGCATACCCCTAACTCTATCACATACAATGCCATAGATATTCATTATTAATGTCAACATTAGAGGATTTATTCATAACACAGACATAATTAGTATTAATAACATAAATGTCATTATCTGAAACAATATTGCAGACTTTATTTCCATTCAACATAATGTTCATAACGTTATCGACATAATGAAAAATATATCCAGTCTCAAACATTTTAGACATAGAAATTATTCCATAAATAATTTTTTCTATCAATAGCAATTATTTAAAATTAAAAATAATCCATTTGGCAAAGTTAAATTATAATTTCCAACATTCGTTGCCTCTACTAAAGATCCATCTACAACTTGAGGTCTCATTTCTCCCCTTGCCACATGCATTTATTTTTAAGTCCCTGTAACAAATTACAGATATGAGTTCCATATCCAGTATCTAAAACCCAAGATAATTTATTGACTGCAAAATAATTTTGAATGATAAATATACCTGTTAAAGCAATAGAAGTATTTGTTTCTTCTCTTTGGCAATCTTCAAAGTACTCTAGACAGTTCTATTTCCAATGGCCTTTCTTGTAATAGTGATGACACTTACCTTTGTCAGCTGAAGCAGTCTTCTTATTCTTCTTATAAACCCATTTCTCCTTTTCGAACTATTTAAAGATGAATCTTTCTCCTTAACTACGATTACCGCGCACTGATTGTTGGATGAAGACTCGATTGACCTCAACATATTGAGTAGCTCCACCGGAATTACATTCAACTTGTTCATATTATAGTTTAATATGAATGGACCAAACTGTGTAGTAAGAGGCCCTAAGATCAAATCTACTTGCAGTTCATTGCCTATCGTAACGTCTAATTGAGAAAGTCTGTAAAATAGCCCTTCATCATTAAGACGTAATTGTTCACTTTCATACCCTTTAGCATCTTGGTGTTAAATAGTTTCTTCATAAGTTCATATCTTAGACTGTTCCTTAAACAAATCTTTGAGGCTATTGAAGATCTAATGGACATTCATGTTTTCATGATGTCTCCATAATGGTTTGTCTAACGAAGACAACACATAAACCGGGATAGTTTCTAAGTCTGAAGCCCATTTGTTATAGGCCAATATTAATTCAAGGCCCGTATTATTAGAAAAAATTTCCCTTCGAGGTTCACTTATAAATGACCATAGACGTTCGTATGTAAATGCTAACTCAATGGCTGTTAACCAGTCTATATAGTTAGGTCCTATAGGTTTTTCATTTTGAGAAAACAACTATGGTATATACATTTTCTAAAAATTTAATTTAGTAGATTACGGCATTAATTCATGGTGGATGTTCTTAGAATATTTGTAAGATTAAAAATTTTATTTCATTTTACTAATAAGTTCCCACTAGACTTTTATGTTTCTCAAAACCTTAAGATGAAACATAGAAGTCTTTCGACTTCTCTAGTGGGCATTAGGACTAATATGCCTTGGGGGTTCTAATCTTGAGGAAATCTTAACAAATCATAGGCCCGCTTACAATGGATAACGCCTTATTAGTTGTATCACATACAACCTCTAACCTTGTGTTCTTTGTCCTAATCTCATCTTTACCTTGAGGAAAGATCAACAAATAAAGAGTGATTATTCACTCGTACCTACCATATCGCAACGAACTAAGTATATTGCACATGACTTGAGGAAAGCTCAGCAAATATATGCATATGTCTTACCACGTCTAGTCTATATATTATTAGTACTACATATAACATTCCTAGCTTAAGGAAAGCTAAACAACTAAGGAGTATGCAAGTAATCTTTAATATATAAATGGTAAAGGACAACAACTGTATTAAAGATTCATAATCTTTAATATATTTAATTGGGTTTACAGACTTATGAAATAATGTACTTCTTATTAAGTACCCTCGTGATTCAAGTGTTGGACACATCTAAAATCATGGTATATGTACTATAGTATATATTTATTCCTTAAATCTAATTTGGGTTTCTTACCGTTCCACCTTTTTATTATACATTCTTTGAATTTTAATTCTTGTATAAAAATTTATAATTTATTCAACTTATATAATAATCTTATATTAATTTATTAATTAAATATTATTTGGTTAATTAAATTAAATTAATTAATTAACATTTTAATTAATTAACATTTGAATTAATTTTATTTTATTCGTTTAAATATTTTAAATTGAATATGTATACTATAACATTTATAGTTACACACATATATCTTAAATATGTGTTATATTATCTATTAATTAATTTAATTAAACAATTTTAGTTATTTATAGTTCATTTTGAAAATTTTATGTACATATATCACCTTACTCATTTTAAGGCAATGTAGCATATATCAATATATATGTTGTTTGATTTAATTAATTAACTATTTAATTAATTATTTAATTTATTAATCTAATTCCTCTTGTTTATGAGGGTGAAGCTATTATTCCACCTGTTGAGATTGTTCAGGTTGGAAATGATGTCTAGGGGCAACATCTTGTTGGTTTTTTCCTCGATAAGCCACTGCCGTATTTGGTAGTGTTGAATCACCTTAAGAAGGTGTGGAAACTGAAAGGTACAGTTGAAGTGAAGTCCGATGGTCATTTGTTCCTCTTCAATCTGTCCTCTGAGGAGGATAGAAGGAAGATAATCCATGCAGACCCTACAGTAATGAGGAACAAGTTGTTCATCGTCAAACCATGAGATCCCGCGATTAGCAACAATATTAGAACTATCAAGTCAGTGCCTGTATGGCTGAAGCTTTCTAACATTCCTTTGTACTATTGGTCGCATTTGGGTATCAATTGGTTGGCATCTCGACTGGGCAAATTCCTCTGTATGGATGAATCTACAGAAAAACTTAAAAGAATAGGATATGCGAAGTGTATGGTTGAGGTTTCTTCACAAATTGAATTGCCCGAGGCATTTTCATTGAAACTGTTAGATGGCTCGGAGCAAGTTATAAAGGTGGATTACCTATCAAAACCACAAATATGTGGTGGGTGCAAAGAGTTTGGGCATGTTGCGCAAGGTTGTATGGTGGCGAAATGCAATATGGATGCATGAGAGGTTGGAAATGCTAAAGTTGTTGGAAATAAAACCATCTATGTTAATAAGAGTTCTGAAGCAAATCCAGTAACTGTGGTTGAAATGGATAATACAAAGAAAAAAGGGTGGAGAAGGGTGCCAGTCAGAAAGGAAAGATTTACGAAGGCAGGAAAAAGGGTGGTTAATGGCAATGGGAGTAAGCACAACATAGGAAAGGAGCAAATTGTTGACCTTCCTTGTTTGGTAGGTGAAGTTCTCGAAGTCCGCGCAGCAAACGATACTATTTTGCCCGAAGTATGTGAAGTTCCTGCTAAACTTCCCGAAGTTCCCAAAGTTCCCGAAGTCGTTGCAGCACAAATTGCTTGTTTGCCCAGAGTCGCCTTGCATCCCAATCCATTTGCAGCTCTGCAACTTAATGGTGAAGAGGAAGTTCCAACTAATGATTCATGTAATGAAATTGAGGAGGGAGAATTTTTTCCTACAACTTCTTTGGTGGTTGAAACACTTGTTAGCAATATCCCTACTTTTATTGCTGAGAATAATGTGCATGATGTCGCGCACATTACTAATACATGCAAATCTAGGAGTGACAAAATGAATAACACTTCTTTTGACCAATCACCTTCCAACTGCTGTGCTCCTCATGCAAAAGTGTTACGTAACACCAATGAATCAATGTCATATGAGGAAACTTTTCTACATGACTTAGAATAGCATGTTCTGCAACTTTTTTCATCTTCCTCTATTGTTGATCCCTATCTCATCCCTTCATCTTCCTCCTTTCAACCACCACCAACCCATACTGTCACTTCCCTATATTCCTTTTTGGGGACCATTCCTAGATGGTCATCCCCTCCTCCATGTTCTGTCCCCTTTCTGCCCACTGCCAGTCCCAAATCTCATAGGACAGCCAACTTGCTAGCTAAGATAAATTCAGTAAGAACTGATCCTCCTTCAACAAGGAGTACGGTAGGAGTGTCACATCAATCTCTTTAGTTTAAATCATGTCACATCAAATTGGCTCCTGGAATATCAAGAGTGCTCACAACCGAGTGAAGCTTGATCAAGTTAAAGCTTTAATTCAAGCCCATAATGTTTCAATTTTTGCAATTTTGGAAACTAAACTCACTCTCTCCTTAACCATTAAGGCTGCCAATTATATCAATTCAACCTAGAAGTTGATCCACAATTTGGTTGAGGCTCCTTATGGTAGGATTCTGATAGTTCATGATCCCATCATTTTCTTTCTTAACCCTATCCTTTCCACCTCTCAACTTATTCATAGCTAGCCATGCTATTTTCCTGCCTTTGCAGCTATCCTTCTATCTTACCTTTATCTATGCTAATAATGTTGTTGCCTCAAGGCAAAACTTACTCAACATTCTGCCTTCTCTACGTGAAGACTCTCACCCTTGGCTAGTGTTAGGTGATTTCAACTGCTGTTTCTCCTTGCAGGATAAGTTGGGTGGCCTCCCACCTATGCCTAGAGACATTGTTCCCCTTAACACTTCTGTGTATGACTTTGCTCTCCTTCCTATTGTTAGATCCAGTGTTCCCTTCTCTTGGAATAACAAAATTCGTTCTAGGTGCAGGACATTCTCGAATATTGATCATTCCTTCTTTAACAATGAAGCTTTATCCTTTTGGCCCACCTTAACATCATTTCTGCCTCATCTCATACTGTCTGATCACTCACCCTTTCTTATTTCACTTGGTCATCAGTCTAGCAAAGGAAAGAGAGCTTTCAAGTTTTATAATGCTTGGGTTTTAGACCCAAAATATCATAATATAATATTTAATGCATGGTCAACTGTTTTTTATGGCAATCCTATGTATATTTTATGCAAGAAAATAAAGACTGCTAGAAATGCACTTAGGAAGTGGGCTATGAACAAGTATGGTGATGGCTCTCTCCCTTCCAAATCTCTTAAAGCCCAGCTCCTGCAGGCTGAAGTGCTATTGGAATCTAACCCTACCAACGCTGATATGGTCAAGCATGAATCTGATCTTTTTCATCAACTTTCTGACGCCCTTGACAAAGAGGCAAGCATGAGAAGGCAACAATATCATCAGAAGTGGACTAATGAGGGTGACAAGAATACGACATTCTTTCATGCTTCCATCAGAGACAAGCGTGCTAGGGATCAGATCATATCATTGTGGGATGATGCTAGTAACTTGCTCTCTACAAAGGAGGACATTGATCAGTACCTGCTAGCCTACTACCCTGATCATCTTGGTAATGCAGCTAACTTTGAGCCTGAGCTTAATATACTTTACCATCTAAGCATGTCTTTGTTGAATCACTCTTTGTGTTCTATGCTTATTGGTCGAGTAACTGATGAGGAAATTAAAAAAGCTTTATTTTCAATGAATTCAAAATCTTTTGGAGGCCCGGATGGATTTAATCTCGTTTTCTTCAAAAGTAACTGAAGTGTGGTTTGTGAAGTATTTTATGCAGCAGTTCACAAATTTTTCGCTAAATTCAAACTCCTGGTGAAGTTAATGCAACTAACCTGGTTTTAATCCCTAAGGTCAGACCTCCAATTAATGCTTCCTCTTTTAGACCAATTTCTTGTTGTAACATTGTATATAATTGTATTTCCAAAGTTCTAGCTTCGAGACTGGTGTTGGTTCTCCCTTCGATCATTTCCAAAAATTAGTTTTCTTTCATTCCTAATAGAAATATACTAGATAATGTCATGATGGCTCATTAGATAATCAACGGGTATGGTAGAAGCCAGGTATCTCCAAGAGCAATGATGAAGCTTGATCTTAGTAAGGCTTACGATAGTATTCACTAGTCTTCTATTGTTCAGTAAAATGATAGAATGATTTGTACGCAACCAGACTTGTATCTTTATACCTATGTTGGGCCTGACTTTAATAGCCCATTTACTTTCTCTGCTTCTATAAAATGCTACACTCTGTTGTAAATTGTACTCAGTCTTTTTGTATCAATTACATCATAGTAATAAAGAGAATCATTCATTCTTTCTTCTTAATATTCTTTCTGCAATTATCAAATCTATCTCAAATTCTTTCTTGGTATCAGAGCGTAGGAAACAGAATCATCAATAGGCTTAACAGCTTTCATACAAAAGCTGATCCATCAGAGATATCTCATCATCTGGATCAGTTTGCCCATCAGAATTTTCTTATCATCATCTGGGCAAGGAATCTGTTCAAGGATTCACTGCCTTACCAAGATTTGAAATCGGTTGCAGAGTATTCACAGGAACAGACTCAAGAATCAAGAAGAAAATCAGAAATCCAGACAGGAGAGAGAACTAGAACTCATCATTCAAAGAAAGTAAGTGCCATACCAGGAGCAATCAGAGAAATCTCATCATATTGCTCAGTTGCAACTTACCTGTTGAAGAAAGAGTTTCTTGATTACCCAGTTCTTGATTTCCTGTTTCTCTCAATTCTTTCTTAAAGAAGTTTTCTTCATGGCTGAAGGAAGCAGTGCAACATCAGGTAATGATGCTAGCACCTCACCACATTCTGTAGATGTTACTGACAGTTTAATCAAAACTGTAACCAGTCCGCACTCCAATCTCATTACTGCACATCTTGAAGATGACAACTATCTTCTCTGGAAGGTACAAGTCGAAACTGCTGCCAGAGGATACGGTCTTGATGGATATATTCTTGGCATGATAGCCACTCCATCCAAGTTTATCACTAATCAAGAAAACAAAACTGTGAGTAATGAGGAATACATCAAATTTATAAGGCAAGACAGTTTAATAAGTTCTTGGTTGCTTTCTTCAATCAGTGTAAAACTATTACCACAAGTTATTGGATGCAAAACAGCAAATGAAATTTGGACTACAGTTGAAAGAATTTTCAATACACAGTCAGCAGCCAAAATAATGCATTACAAAAGGCAACTACACAACATAAGAAAAGACAGTCAGTCAATGAAAGACTACCTCTACAAGATCAAGAACACTTGTGATCTGCTTGAGGCAGCAGGACATAAGATGTCCAATACTGAGCATGCCTTAACTATACTAAATGGGTTAGGTGATGAATATGAAGCAGTGGTGGCAGTCATTACATTACAAGAAACATTACCCACTATAGACTATGTCCATTCTATATTACTGGCTCATGAAGGAAGATTAGACTACAAGAAACCCTCAGATACAGACATGTCAATCAACTATGCTTCAAACAGTAAAAACAGGAATCAGAACTATGGAAGAACAGATCAGCAATCACAGAGGGGAGGTCAGACTGCCAGAGGAAGAGGCAGAGGAAGATTCAATGGCAATAACAAACCAAAATGTCAGATATGTGAAAGAATTGGTCACACTGCTGCAAAATGTTATTTCAGGTTTAATGCAAATTATGTGCCAGGACAGGGACCAAGCAATCAGAGAAATAGTGACCACAGTGCAAATATGGCACAAGTACAACAGGACACAGGCAAACAGCCCAGTGCTAATAGAAATCAAAATCAGGATGAAATTGCTAAAGCAGATCATATTCAGGATGAATCATGGTATCCAGACTCAGGGGCAACAAACCACCTGACAAGCAATTTAGAGAATCTAAATCTGGGCAACAGAGAATACAGAGGTAAACAATCTATTATTATGGGAAATGGAAAAGCAATTGAGATCACACACACAGGTAATGCTTATATCAAAGGTAAAAGACAACTATATCTCAATAATCTGTTAAGAGTACCCAGTATTAAGAAAAACCTGTTGAGTGTTTCTCAATTTGCTCATGATAATAATGTTTACTTCGAATTTTACCCAAATTATTGCTTAGTTAAAGATATTCTAACTAAGGAAATACTCTTGCAGGGTAATGCTGTAAATGGTCTATACAAGTTCACACTGACTAATAGCAAAGGTTCAAATCAAAGAATGACAAATTGTAATAACAGTGAATTGCAGTCATGTGAAACCAGTAAAAATTGTTTTGATCTATGGCACTACAAATTAGGTCATCCTTGTACAAGTATTGTAAAACAGGTTCTTAAAGAAAATAAAATTTCTTTTGATGATATAAATTTGCCTTATATATGTTCTTACTGTCAAATGGGCAAAAGCCACAAATTAGCTTTTACAGATTCTGTTACAGAATACAAAGCACCTCTTGAATTGATCTCAACAGATTTGTGGGGTCCTGCTCCTATCTGCTCAGATTATGGGTATAAGTATTACATATCCTTTGTTGATGCATGTACAAGGTACACTTGGGTATATTTCTTAAAATCTAAGGCAGAGACTTATAATGCAGTTATATATTTTATCACTCAAGTTGAAAAGCAGACCAATCATAAAGTTAAAATCATTCAAAGTGATGGAGGTACTGAATACAAACCTCTCAGTAAATATTTTCTAGATAATGGAATAATTCATAGAATCACATGTCCCTACACATCTGAACAAAATGGCCTGGTTGAAAGAAAACACAGGCACATTGTTGAGACTGGTTTGACCTTACTAGCACAAGCATCACTTCCTCTAAAATTTTGGCCAGATTCTTTCAGTACTGCAGTTTATCTAATCAATAGACTTCCAACCAAAGTACTGAATGGAATAAGTCCCTTAGAAAAGTTTTTAGGTGTCAAACCAGATTATCAAAACTTAAAGACTTTTGGATGCTTGTGTTTTCCTTATCTAAGACCTTACAACAATCATAAACTTTATAGGTTATCCAATTAAACAAAAAGGATACAAGTGTTTAGATGAAAATGGAAAAATATTCATAAGCAGACATGTTGTCTTCAATGAGAAAATATTTCCTTTTGCCAATGCTAGCATTAGAACTACTCATAAAGTTCATAATCCAAAAACTTCCATACCAAACATACCTGTGTTACCACATATATGGCATGCTAGTGAAACTGAGAAAAGAACAGGAGCAACTGGATCACAACACACAATGTCATCTGGACCAGGTCATGATGCAGTTGATCAACCTGTCACTCATCCTTAGTCACCTGTAGAATCAAGCAATCAAGATCAGAATAGTTATGAAGACCAACCAAATGATACTGCAAATCAGAACAGCAATTCAGAGTCATCTGAGGATGAACCACAGAACAGAACAGGTCATCATATGATCACCAGATCCAAAAGTGGAATTTATAAACCAAAGGTCTATACTGCAACAACATGCATCACTGAACCACAAACATTTGAACAAGCTTATAAAGACGAAAACTGGAAAACTGCAATGGATGAGGAGTATCAGGCTTTAGTGAAAAATAATACATGGAGTCTTGTTCATCCACCAAGCAACAAAAACATCATAGGATGCAGATGGACTTATAAATTGAAAAGAAATCCAAATGGAACAGTGTCCAGACATAAATCAAGACTTGTTGCTAAAGGGTACACACAAGAATATGGTTTCGATTTCAGTGAAACTTTCTCACCAGTGGTGAAACCAACAACCATTAGAATAGTTCTCACTATTGCCTTAAACAATAACTGGAAGTTGAGACAGTTAGATGTTAACAATGCATTTCTAAATGGTGTTCTGCAGGAAGAAATCTATATGGAGCAGCCACAGGGATACAAACGAAACAATAATCTTGTGTGCAAGCTAAATAAAGCAATATATGGGTTAAAACAAGCCCCCAGAGTATGGTTTGATAGATTGAAAGCTACTTTAGTTCATTTAGGCTATCAATCTACCAAATCTGATAACTCTTTATTCATCAAAATTAGTAGTAATCTTATTGTTTACATACTAATATATGTTGATGATTTGATTATAACAGGTAATGATGAGAATGAGATCAAAGGAATAATACAGTATCTCAACAAGCAATTCTCAATTAAAGACTTGGGTGAACTAAATTATTTTCTGGGAATAGAAGTGAAGAAGAAGTCAGACTCAGAAATTTTTCTAAGCCAAAAGAAGTATATTAAGGAGTTGCTGATTAGAGCCAAAATGGACAGTGCTAAGCCTCAGCCTACACCTACGATTAGTCATCAACAACTATCTAAACACAGGGGGGAATCAATATTAAATTTCAAACAATATAGAAGTATTGTAGGAGCTCTACAATACTCCACAATAACAAGACCAGACATATCTTTCAGTGTTAACAAGGTTTCTCAATTTATGCAGGAACCACGTGAGGAACACTGGAAAGCAGTAAAAAGGATTCTCAGATATCTCAATGGCACAACAAATTATGGAATTATGCTAAAGAAGTGCAAACAACTAAGCATAACAGCATATGCAGATGCAGACTGGGCAACAGATGTTGATGACAGAAAATCAGTGACAGGCTACTATATATACTTAGGCAATAATCCAATCTCTTGGTGCTCGAAGAAGCAGACTACTATTTCCAGATCCAGCACAGAGGCTGAATACCGGAGTATAGCGAGTGCTGCAGCGGAAATTACTTGGATTCAATCATTGCTCTCAGAGATGAATATCAAAACAGAAATTAAACCAACAATATGGTGCGACAATCAAAGTACGGTCTACATGGCAGCTAATCCAATTATGCACTCAAGAACTAAACATATAGAGATAGATCTATACTTCGTTCGTGAGTTGGTACAGAAAGGGAAACTCCAAGTAAACCACTTACCATCGACTTACCAACGTGCTGACATACTTACAAAGGCATTATCTGCTAAGAACTTTCATCGATTCAGGCAAGACTTGAAGATTGAAGCTATCAGTGAAGAAACAAACAAAAGCTCCAACAAAGGCTTCACCTTTCAACTCAATACTTCAGATCCACAGCCAAATCAGTCTCCTAATCAAAGTTCGAAGACGAATTGAAGCTGCAACCTTTCTTCTCTTCAGATCTACATTCAAGCAAATCAATCTCAGTATGTTTTCATAAAGCAGAGAGTCATAAGACAAAGAGAGTCTAGAAAGATTGAACGAGAAGCAAAGTGAGGAGGCTCTTGGATCGCTCTCGAACCCTAACCCTAGCTTCTGGTTGAGGGGGGGAGTAAAATGATAGAATGATTTGTACGCAACCAGACTTGTATCTTTATACCTATGTTGGGCCTGACTTTAATAGCCCATTTACTTTCTCTGCTTCTATAAAATGCTACACTCTGTTGTAAATTGTACTCAGTCTTTTTGTATCAATTACATCATAGTAATAAAGAGAATCATTCATTCTTTCTTCTTAATATTCTTTCTGCAATTATCAAATCTATCTCAAATTCTTTCTTGTTCGTATCATGTCTTTGATGGGTTTTCCTAAGACTTTTATTGCCGGGTTGTATACTTGTATGTCAACTCCTTCTTACTCCCTCAACTACAATGGCTTAACCTTTGGATATTTCAAAGTAAAACAGGGTCTGCGTCAAGGTGACCCGATTTATTCTTATAATTTCATAATTGTAATGGAGGCTCTTTCTAGCATGTTAAGTAGTAAATTTGCAGATAAGAGGATCCAATTTCACCCCAAATGAAAGGAACTGAAAATCTCATCCCTTTTCTTTACGGATGATATTATGATATTCAAAAAGCCTCATGTGTAGTCTATATCTTGTATTATTGAAAATTTGAATGATTTTTACAAGGCTACTGGTCTCAAGTTGAATACTAACAAATTTCATATCCTCACTTCTGGTCTAGCTCCCTCTCCAAGGAATGCTATTGAAACAATGTCGGGTCTTCAGCCTATGACTACAGATATGAAATATTTAGGGTTGCCTCTATGCACTACTAGGGTAACCAAGGTTGATTGTCTACCACTTTATGATAGGATAACCAGCATCATGTTTTCTTGGCTAACCATAATGCTTTCTCAGGCTGGTAGGCTTGTGCTTATCAAGTCAGTGTGCTTTTCAATGAAGGTCTATTGGGCTAGGACTTTTATCCTACCCTCTAAGCTGCTGCGTATGATCATGGTGCTTTGATTAAATATTTTTAGTCAGGAACAATTTATGCTAGGAAGTTGATTCCTATATCTTTTTCCAAACTGGAGAGACCTCTTAATAGAGGTGGCCTTGGTAGCATCAATATGCATGCTTGGAATAAAGCTGATGTCATTACACATATCAAAGAAATCTTATCAAGGAAGGATAGCCTATGGGTAGAATGGACATGGAGGCATCATATAAAGAATAAGGATTTCTGGTCTATGGACGTTCCGCAGGGAAGCAGTTGGATTTGGCAAAATATCTTGGTCTTAGGAGGGTTCTGCTGTCACATATTAAATATATGATGTCCTCCTCAAGTTCTATCAGCTTCTGGAGGGAACCTTGGGTTGATTATGGTTTTGTTTTGTCTAGGCAGTTGTCTCATCAGCAAGTTCAACAATCTATGATTGGTCACAATGCTAGAGCAGTGGATTATGTTTCTAATGGCAGGCTGCATGCTCCCTTCTCCAGCAATCAGGTAGTCAGTGCCCTATGGACCAGTTTAGCACAACTGCCTGTTCATATCAACCAATGTGATGCTCTCAGTTGGAATGGCAGTCCTCATAGTATCGGTGTGGTTTATATGATCCTCCATAGGATTGAAGCAATGCATGTTTCACCATGGAGTAAAGTTGTTTGGACATCACACTCGCCAAGCAAGGATAATTTAATGTTATGGAAGGTAATTAATGATGCACTTATGACCAGAGATAAGCTTGTGTCTTTTGGTATGAGTGTGGATCTTTTGTGTGTTTTTTGTAATATGTCTCCAGAACATGTTGATCGCCTCTTTTTTGAGTGTGCGTTTCTGAAGTGTATGTGGATCTCTCTGATGCAAAAGATAAGTGTGAATGGTATCTCTTGTTTCACAATTTCTGACTGGCATATTCTTCCAAAGGCAAGTAAGTGGAGGGAGAAACAATGGGATATTATTTTTTTTGTACTTAAGAAATATTTGAATGGGGTATGGGAGGAGAGGAACAATCGATGTTTTAAGGGTAAGAGCATATCTAGAGTGCTATTTTGGAATAAACTGATGAGTGGAATTGCATCTGGGTTGCGGGGTAGCTTGCATAGCTTCTCCACTCATCAACTTGGTCTCTGAAGTTAGCTGTGTGACATTGTTTTGTTGGTGTGCATGTTCACTGTTTGCTGTGTGCATGTATTCTCTCTGTGCTGCCTTGTTTTCTCTGTGTATTGTTTGGTTGTTCTTATTTTTTTCTATTCTTTCTTTCTCTTGGACATAAAGTTTGTTTTATGTGTTTTTATTGTTCGTCGCAATAAAATCTGGTAGAGGACTAGTCAACCTCGCTAGCTTTGCTAAAAAATAATATTAATGTAATTAATTACAAATAATTTTCAAAATTAAATATTAAATTTCCAAAACAATTTTGTAACATTTATAAAATTTACTTATTTAAAGTTAACCTTTTAAAATTAAAATTTTATATCAATTTCAAAACAGATTTTGAAAAATTAGCGCAAGGCCCAAATTCAAATTGGACCTTTATACTAGAGACAACCTTTGGGCTTTCTTCACCTTTCGAGCTAGGTTAGTAGCCAAGTAGGGCAGGATAGTTGATTACCCAAACCCAACCCGGACACTACTATTCCAAAAACGCTACTAAATGGGTAGGCCTTAATAATTGTCGCAAAAAGTTTCAGCAACGCTTATTAGCGTCGCTGTAGGGGCGTCGCAATTTATTGCCAACGCTTATAAGCGTTGGCGAGTTTAGTTTCCCAACGCTTATAAGCGTTGGAAGGTTGTATTCGTCAACGCTTATAAACGTTGGTGTATATTATTTAGCAACGCTTATAAACGTTGGCAAATTAACCATCCAACATTGTTTAATTTTCTATGATGACGCTTATAAGCGTTGGTAAATTTTAATTGCCAACGCTTATAACGCTGAAATATTTTCATTCTCAATATAGTCAATTATTTTAACATTAATAAATAATTAATAACTAACATGATATGCATTATTATACAACATTCAATAGGAACCCAAAATTTACAATATTCATGATCAAATAACAACATAAATTTCATAGTCAACTACTTCATAACAATGTCAACTACTTCATAACAAGTACAATACATAATTAAGTTGGTTAATTCAATACATAATCAACAACTTCATAACAATGTCAAATTGGAATACATATCTGAGTCGTTGGTTGTACGGTCACTAAATTGGGCATGCTCTCAATTCCATTGAATGCGGGAGTTTCTGACAAGCTAGCAGGCATATAATCATTCGTTTCTGGTTCTACACCTATCATGAATTTCTTAAGACGGTGGTCAAAATATATTGTTTTTTGATCAACATGAACCACAGTCATAAGGGATCTCCCAGCAGCAAATAGTCTTTGAACACGAGCTTGCTTATCCTTCTCGCTCTTAACAATATGCTTCCTTGAAAAATCCAAAATTGAGTGTGCTGGTACCAAGGGAACAAATCCTCTTAGTTCAAAATCTTCCCACAATGCAAGTCTATTACCAGTTTCTTCTTCATTATACCTACTAGCATCCGACAAGAAAGTTTCGTCCTCATCTTTGTTTCCAGTGACAAGCCCACTAGATGTAAGGTTATTCATTAAGGATACAAGCTGATTCCAGAAGAAGAACCTAATACCAGCCTGTTTGTCCTCAGCATCAGAGCTAGGGCCAGTTGCAATATCTTGATGGCATGCCAACCATTCAGTGAAGACTACAATAGCTGGTAAAAGAAAGCTCGATGCTACATCTTGCGACTGTTTGCATCTTTCTATAATATGCCCAGTAAATTCGAAAGCAGCTGTATAAGCATTTTGAAGTAGCACTGTACGCTGTAGGATTTTTGCATACGACTGACCATCTGATTCCGTGTTCACATTATGGACTGTGTATATTAGAATGGCTATAAGCCTCACAATGAGTAGACCAATTTCATCAGCGTTTAGATCAAATTTGAATTCATCTTCAGACCCAGAAGATAGAAGGTCTAGAAGGTCCCTTTTGGCTGATGAGAACACTTCCCCAAAAGTTTCCAAGCTGTTGAGAACATGACAGTTAGAGTATTACATAATATATTATTTCAGGGCTAAACAATTTCAGAATAGACACAAAAACAAAACTGGAATTGCAAGTAGATTTCATTGATCAATAACCAAGGATATGTAATTTTATGCAACAACAGGATTTCATTGACCAATAAACTAAGCATAAAGTAAGAAATTTAGTAAATTACTTACAAAGCCGTTGAGTGTATGTAGGTGATAAAAAAGGATATGTAGATACGGCCTTCACCCGTAAAACAAATGTTAAACAAATCTTAGTTGTTTTTCAAAGTGTGAATAAATTGAATAGAAAATAGTTTGTTAAATTATAGCAAGTATTAGGATTCGATTTGATAGCTTTGTCTCCACATACAGTAATTGCATTTTTGTAAGTGTGGAAATTCTAGCATTTCTTCAAGAACCACTGAAATACGTTTTTAATGAACTTAAAAAAAATAACAGTGAAACAAATGTCGGTGTCCCATGAAATTTCATAAATTTTTGGTTATGTTATTATGTTAAAGATAATGTTGCGCATAGTATTATATTGTCTGTTTTATCAAAAGGATACAGTTTCCCACATATTTTTGGTTCAGGCTTTTTCTGAATGACCCGTACATTGTAAACTACACAAAGTATAGCGAAATGACACTTCTATACTCTTACACATGTAATATTGGTTGTACAACAGAGAAGATCAAGTCATAAGCACATATTTAGCGAAAAGCAGATTTGTTTTCTTTCAGTCAACTGTTTATATGATTAACTTCAAAATCAAGTGAAAGAAAATGGCATGATGAAAATTTTCAATTCATATTTAATAAAAAAAGTTGCTGTACGAAAGGAAATATATATTCAAAGTGCTAACAGTACATTGTGTACCATTGTAGTGAAGTTGTGGTTGGTCAGTCACTTGTAGAAGCTTTCTAAATCCATAGTGATCAATGGTCCATCTGTATTAGAGCCGATTGTTACCTGTCGATGAAGCAAGTGTATAGTTAGCATCATTATTTTTCCTTACTAAAATATAAAGCGTAGTAGGAGGTGTAATTTGATATAATAATCTAAGAAGTGCGTGCACAAAATGCCTTTCAATGAAGATAAGTCATATATTTGTCTACCCCATATATAACCCTCTTACAAAACAGACATCAAGCTATGTACTGTATTAAAAGAACTATTAATTGACTTAAGTAGAAAATGAATTCTTTCAAACTGATGCGCTACTTCGCAAGATATTTAGTTGCGGAAACGTGTAAAGAATGACTATTGATTTGGGCATTAGTTATGTTGAGATAGTTGAGCAGTTCTATTGTTTGAGGGAAAGAAATATAAACATGACTTATGGCTCAGTCAACTAATAAATAGATCAGGGGGATAAAGTATATAGTACTTTACCCGTAGACCAAAATGGTAAACCACCTAAAATCAGAACACTGCATTGACCACAAAAATTTAGGTACAGAAAAGTAGTTGTACAAAAGAGCAAGTCAAACTAAGTTTGACATGTAGGGGTTAGTTATAAAGTTTTTTAATCATCTCTTATACATCCAAAATAGGCATAGGTGTTGCCATTGTTGTGGCCATATATAGATGGAAAAGAAGCTAGTCCATATTTCTAAAATCATTATAAAATAGCAAGAACATGACCTGATAGGATTAAAGTTGGCATTGCTCAATGTACAATATTATGAATAGTAGTGGAAACTGATTTTGGTTGGTAAGTAAATGAAGTAAAGTATGATATTAATAGGGGTCTTCTACAATCGTATGGAGCATGTTAGATATATTTCTACTTTGGTTTTTCTGATAAACATGGTCAATTTTTTCTTGAACAGTATAACTATATATATGCCGTGTAATGATGATGATATTATAGAACATGCAGGTATACTGATGAATTGTTTAATACTATTCTATTACAGATAGGATTGGCACAATTGAACATTTTTTTCATTTTTTGAGTAAAATATGTTTGTGTGTATATATATACACACATAAATTAAATCAAAGGTTGGAAAATATTATTATCAATTCATTCAAGTAAGACTGGAGGTACAGTTAAATAATGACAGTAATTTTTATGTAGTGTTTGGTCATATAGGTTCTGGTCACAATCCAAGTTAAGTTCGAGATGCATGTATATGTCTGCATAAATAATTGGATTCAAATTATTTATAAGATGACATGGTGGCCGAACGGAAGGTTGAGCAGCTTTGTACGGAAGGAGAAGCTGGATCTTCCTCTTCCGATGAGAGTTTTGTTAGTATTGAAATTGAAGATGAACAAATTGCTGAAGCTGGTTCCAGTACAGTTGACAGTAAAAGTAATTTTGTTGATTTGGTAAGAAATTACTTTAACAGAAGCAGGAGGTTAAATGGAAATGACGATGTTGCGGCAGTCGCAGCTGATGTGTAGGTAAATTAAGCTGGAAAATCCAAATTGTAAATAATTTTTCTGGATGGTGATTAAAAAGAATTTTCTTCATTTTCTCTTACCAATCTGAAGTAATAATTTTTGAGAAATTTGGTAGAGAAAGTGAGAATTGGTTAAGGATGAAATTATTAGGAGACGATGTTAAAAGGGATGAGTCCACCATGTACAGGAATGACTTTTGGCAAGGTGTCACAAATATTGTGTTCATTTTCCAATGTTTTTGTACTTTGGAAACTTGAGTGGAGAGTTTTTGTTCACTTTTGACGTCGCTATCGTAATGTAAATATGAAGGTTTTATTTTATAGATGGTTATATAACAACATAAAAATGTGTTATATCATGAATTGAATGGTTGGAACAGTTGAGAGTATTTTATGACAATAACCATAAACGATAAATAAAAAGCCATGCTACAGGAACGAATCAAAACTAGATTTTTGTCTCCTTAGATTTTTATGTTGGGGGAATAATTTTATGCATATCTTTATTCTTGAACAAGCATAATATCTATGAAACAATTACGATAATGATAATGAGTAATATCTATGAAACAATCATGATAATGATAATGAGAATGAGAATGTAGAATACTGTTGCTGATATGGAATGGATATTTAATCAACAAAAACGGATGCAAGTTACAAATATGAAAATGATTCGGAGAATACGAGATGATTTTGGTGATATGGATCAATTAATTAAAGGGCAAGAAGAGCATAAGTTCTTGCAATTTCCTTCTTTTGCAATATAAAAGTCTTTGTAAAGTCTTTACATATTAATCTAAGCTCTTTCCGAGATCCATTTTTGCTTTTGTTTAGAAAGTGGGGAAAAAGAGCTATTATAGCTTATAAAGCTGAATATTACATATAAAAGATATTTCATAATTTTATATAATCAAATACTACTATTAGGTAATATTAATAATCTATTAAATATCAATTACAAATAATATATTATTTTCAAATAAAATTAATCTTCCAACCTTTTATAAATTAAATAATAATTTCCAATTTACCAGTATCATTAATAACTCACTTCTTTCTTTTAGCAACTCAAAGACAGTTTATAAAACAAAATATATAACTCTTATTCGATAATTACTATCCTCTAAATACTATTTAAAAATTATAAAACATCCCAATAACAAGATCCACCTTATCAACAAGATGTAACAGGTATAAGTACGTAAGAACATACATTAATACGAAGATAAACATTTTGATGTGCTAGCTATGATCTATTATCCCAAATTCAAACCAAGAATACATATGCAGCTGTAATATATATAATATGTATAAATAGCTATTAATACAAATTTAGTAAACTATTTCCAAATGGCTTAAGTAAAGGATGAATTCAATTTATTCAAATCAGTAATGATCAAACACACTCTCCTTGTACATGCAACACACATCATGCACGCTACACATACACCGTCCCCTGTCACGCATATTTGCAAATATATAAACACACACACATCACGCACACTTGCATAACAGAGCACCCCAAACATTTATGTTTGTTTCAGCATTTGATTTAGAATAGTGGTGGATAAAAAAACACTCACCTGATGTGGCCTCTTTCCCTCCTCCTTCGTTTTCTTCTTCTTCCCAACAGCATGTACTTCTTGTCCAAGAGTGGTGTCGGTTTGGTGGTAGCAAGCAGGTTTCCTAAAATTGAGATTGCAGATTCGATTCTTGAATGGTGCAATAGATTTCAGATTTTTTTCTCAATAAAACTTTTGGTTGTCTAGGGCAACCCATCTACTTGAACCGACCCTGTACGTAGTAAATTGAGTCAATAAGATTTGTGTCAGTTTATATGGACTCACTGTGTTTTCTAATATGAATGTCATGCTTTCATCTCTTCTTGCAATCATTTTCTACTACATTCGGTTCTAAATGCCTTTTTAAGCACAATGCCTGGGTTTGCTATAAGACCATGATTGTTTAATTTTTCTACAATGGTTTTAGGATAGAAATAAACCGAAGTAATGAGATATATGTCGTTATTGGTCTTAGTAGATAAAAAATCAGAGGATTGGACGACTTATTTTGCCAGTTCGTGGTTCGCACTGCTTATGAGAGTGGATGCCAAAAAATTTTGGGTGATATTTTTTATTGCCGCTTATATATTTTTTTCTTCTCCCTTGAAAGTCTTATTCAACTTCTTTTCCTCCCATATAAGAAAACCCAAAAAAATCACCTTTGATTCTCTACCCTTCGGTCGCGCAGTTCCACCAGATTTTGCCTCAGAACCCTTGCGTCTCAATCGACGATTTCCAGCCTCTGCTTCACACTTCCAAAGAATACATATGCAGTTGTAATATATATAATATGTATAAATAGCTATTAATACAAATTTAGTAAACTATTTCCAAATGGCTTAAGTAAAGGATGAATTCAATTTATTCAAATCAGTAATGATCAAACACACTCTCCTTGTACATGCAACACACATCATGCACGCTACACATACACCGTCCCCTGTCACGCATATTTGCAAATATATAAACGCACACACATCACGCACACTTGCATAACAGAGCACCCCAAACATTTATGTTTGTTTCAGCATTTGATTTATAATAGTGGTGGATAAAAAAACACTCACCTGATGTGGCCTCTTTCCCTCCTCCTTCTTGTTCTTCTTTTTCCCAATAGCATGTACATGCGTTCCAGAAAAACAGCATGCAAAACCTATTACCGACTCCAATGAAAGTCACGTAAGCTACATTCAGTGCACAACTGTCGGCCTCATAGTAAATTGGCAAGGGGTAAAGTGACCCTAGAATAAATCTAACCAATAAAAGACTACATTAGCAAAGGCCTAGTTCTGATGCACTGCCAAAAGCCTAATGGAACAGCGATACCATAACAAAATCAGATAGCATTGCTAGTTGCATAGTCAAACTACGATAGCATAACAAAGTCAGACTACATTGCCAAATGCATAGCCAAACTATGATGCCATGACAAAGACAAATTGTGTCGCCTTTTGCCCAAGTGAACTGCATCCCTAAAACAGTTGCATAACCATGGATAGGGTGATAATAAAGCATGGTACTAAAACAAAATGTCACACACTGCGTCAATACCAATCAAATACGAAGCTACTAAGAGCCTCAGCCTCAAGCGCAAAATTTCAAAATTCATGATTACCACTAAAGGACAAACTCTAGCCAAATTCTCCCACCTAAAGTAATTTCTCCTGCCTATATCCCTGCTAGTAATCCATGGGCATTCAACAAAACCTATGAACGAAGGACGCATACCAAGATCTAATAGTGGAGGAAGGTTATGAAAATATGATGTCAGCATTCAACATGATGCCATATTTGCTAAAAAAGAGAAGATACTGTAGCAGAAAAGGGGATCATAATTTTACTATCTTTGATTTTTAGACTATAAAAAATTATGCTTTCTACTAATAGAATCTAAAAGCCTATACCGGAATAGTATAAAAGAAGAAAGGAATTATCCCATGGACGTGTGATTCCTTAACATCCGAGCCTGCCGTAGTCGATTGCGAACTGGAGCCTGCCGTCGCCAACGTCAGAGCCTGCCGTCGCCAAAAGTGGAGCGTGCGAATTGGAGAATGAACGTGAAACGATTTGGGGAAAATGCGGCCAGGGATAAGCGTGGCCAGGGTTAAGCGTGATATGTTATTCAATTACAATTTTGCCCTAGTATATTTCAATTAACTCCAATTAAACCAAGGCTTACAACGAAAATAAGTGTCGCCGTATTTAAAAGTGTAAATTTTTATTTTCAGTAACACTTATATTGGATAGCGACACTTATTAGCAAGACTAAAATGCAACCCATATAAGTGTCGCCAAATGAAAAAAAAAGTGTTGCCAAATGATTGTTTTGGTGTTGGTCCTCACACTGCTAATTTAGACAGCATAGGTTATTGGACTTTGATAACATTGTTGGAACTAGGCCAGCATGCATCGTGCTGAATCGGTGAACTTCAAAAAAATTTCCATTTTATATTTTATTGGGCCTATGAAGTCTAAGTTAATTTAGATCCAATCTAAATAAATTTTAAATAAATTCTTTATTTTATTTTAGTGATTATTATAAAGATTTGATATATTAATATATGTGATATATAATGTGTACATGTGTATCAAATACACATATACGTGTATGTGCACGTACAACATATAATGTTTATATGGTTTAATATGCCTGTATGTAAGCATTAGAATTTACACTACAACAAGCATATTAAGCCTTCTTACACGTATTTGTTGTCTATTATTATTTCATAATGATACAAAATAAAGTATACTAACACAAAAACACACACACACATATATATAACAAGTATATATATACACACATACTTACATACATACATATATATACAAGATAACAATGTATACATTTAAATTTAATAAACTAATTAAGAAAAATTCAAATTGAATTAGGCCCAAATTTATAGTAATATCTTATTTAAAATTCAAATTTAAATATTTACATTTAATTTTATAAATTTTATACATGTATCTATACGATAAAAATGTTCCTTAATTTGAAATTCTATATACACACGCGCACACACATGCACACACACACACACATATAAAATTTTAGTACATATATACATATATGATATAGTATAAGTAAACAAAATAAAATGTATAAATAAATACATTAATTTTTTGCCATAAATAATATTGATAAAATTAATTATTTTTTTAATTTAATCCATTTGGATTAAAAAAATATTTTAATTTAAAATTTATTTACTATTTTAAAATTGAATTTTTTTATATAATTTATGTATAAAATTTATTTACAATATATATGTACACACACACACACACATATATATATATATATATACATATATATAATCACATTACAATTTAAAGCCTTTAAGTTAATTAAAATTATTATTATATTTTAGTTTCAAATAAAATATATTAAAATAAATTTTTTAGACAAACATATAATTGCAAAAAAATGTATGTATGAAATTTATTAAATTAATTTGAAAATAACAGTTATATGTTAAACAATGGTTTAAGAATCTAATATTTAATTTAAATTATTTTAAAATTGTTTTTATTGAGCCTAAAATTGGAACAATACCCAAAGCAAACTGAAATAAAGTGAGATCTAGCATAAAATAGTAAGTAAATAGAGAGAACACTAAGATTTTTAAAGTGGTTTGGCAATTATTGGCCTACGACTACTGTGGTTTAATTTATTTATGGATTGTCAATCACTCGTACAAGGGTTTTGGCAGATCTAACAACCTAGAACAACCAAGAGTTGCTTTCTTAGTGACTATGGTGAGGAAAGATAGAAGATGAAGAAAGAAAAGTGCAAAAAAGTCCTTTGCCAAATGCCATAGATGTTGTATTTATAGGGAAACCATCAAGCAGAATCACAAATCTACGACATACCAGGCCCAGATCCAAGTCAGGAGGGGAAGATGGAGTACAGAGTAGATCTTCTCGGTACCGAGTACTTTCCTTAGCTCCAATTGTGTTACATCAGCCCATTCTTATGGTCTTTCCCAACATGTCCCCAAGTCTATGAATCGTTTCGTCTTCATCTTGACGTTCAAAGTCGTTTGGAAGTCTACTTAGTTAAGAAACTGGATAAAACTTATCTGCTAGAGTATTCTTCTGTTGGAAACAAAACATGCTCAGGAACAAAACAAACGTAAGCCATCATGCATATGTGTCAGTTAGTTACCCAAGAGTTGCATGAAAGCGTTTTCTCCATTGCGTAGATATCCGTTCAACTACTTTATATAGTACAGATTTCATTTTCCGTGCTAGGGACAAGATCTACACTCCAGAGATCGTTCCATGCCTAATTAGTTATGAATTACCTTCTCCTTGTTCCTTTTCTAATTTTTAGGCCAAAAATATAATTCAGTACCGAGCTAAATTGCTCGGTACCGAGTTCTTTTGCTTAGTTACCGAGTACTATATATACTCGGTACTTTGAATTTCTTTTCACTTTTGTGCCTTCAATCATTTCATGAGCGAGCCTCTCCTACTATCGAGTACTCTACGACCACTGATTTCTAAGCCCAATTGACTATCGCCGACCTTCTAGAGTTGTCGTCGTTTCCAAAACACCACCGTCGACTTCAGATCTTTTTTTCTAACCACCGACGACTCCTCGTGACTATTCGATACCGAACCTTCCTTATCTCTAAATCTTGATCCAAGACTTATAGTTGAGTAATAATGCTGGTGGTGGTTTAGTTTTGGGTTATCAGGTTGGTGGTGTTAGTGATATAAGTTCGGATAATCTCGACGAGTGTTCGGTCGGAGCAACCTCTAGGTTCTCCAAAGATTATTCTTGGGTCCGACCCAAAGTGCACTCGGGTTTGGCTTGGGCTGTGCTTGGTAGAAGTGATTGATTACCATAATTCATGTCTTTGCATTACAAAGTTTTTTGGTTCGCTCTGACTAACATTTGACCGATCAAATGTCGTCGTTTGAACATTAATAGGATGGTTCTCTTCCCAAAGAATGGTTGTATCGAATGTGTTCAAATTGTTATCCCACTTTTTGGCAAAGCTGGGATACCCAAAAATTAAATGAAGTCAATATTAATCAGCCATGAATATTAAATATGCATTGTAGGATGATCATGGATATCGATGAATTTTGCCCGAGTCCGGATCGGACCGTAATTGACAAGACATGACAAGCAAAGCCATGAAAGCCAGTGCTCCAAGTTTCAGGTAAATCGAAGTTCATATGAACGAGATATGATCGATACAAGTTAGATAAAGTGCGCTGTTCGTATCCATCAAAGACCCGTTCGAATCGATCAGATTTCGTATCCATTATGTTTGCGTAGATCGAATCCATCAGGTGTTCTCGTGTCCGCATGTTCGAATCCATGATGTTCGACTCGATCAATCCGCGCTGCTTCGCATCCATTGGTGCACCTTGCTTCGAATCGGTCGGTTTCGTACCCATAAGTCTTAGTTCGTATCGAAAGAAAGGAGGCTTGATCGAATCCATCGGGAAGCCTTGATTTCGTATCCATTAGTCTTCGCATCCAGCTGGCATCGATGGATTCGGGCAACGTCTCCGATACGAGTAAGGCGAAGTTTAAGGGGAGACGCGGTCGACTCGGAGTAAATGGTGGATCTACCCGAGGGATGCGCGCTACGCCACTGCAAAACCACGTGCTGTATCGATGCGAAGTCATCGATACGAACTCATGGATTCGAACCGAGCGGCGCATATGGAGCCTTGATCTCGTATCGATCATATCTCACAAATCCCTGATCCAAATGCAACGAAATTTTCACAGTAGCTTGCACACAAGGTAAAGAGCAATCCTGCCAAGTTTCAGCTCGATTGGAGCAATTTCTGATCGATACGAAATTATTTCGAATCGATCCCAGATGGAGTTGAAACTTGATGGGACCAGGCGCGTGGGCCCACTCACGTGCCAGAAGAAGTCTCCCGAAGTTTGAGCGCGATCTCAGCCTCCTACGCCTATAAATAGCCCCCTGAAGCCTACAGAAAGGGGGATCTTTTGGTCATTCAACGTCTAGACTCTGCCGGATTCAACTCTACTCCTTTCCATTGCTGTCATATTCAGATTCATTCATTGTATTTGCTGTAATCATCTGTAATCAGCGAAGAACATCAATAAAAGATAAAAATCCTTGAAGTGGACGTAGGCCGGAGATAGCCGAACCACTATAAATTGCGTGTCACTGTTCATTATTTCTGGATTGTTGTTTGTTGCTTGCTTAGATCTGATATTTGTGTTTGAATATTGCTGATTTGTATTCATACACCGGTGCTTTCACAACACTTGGGGTTTGTGACCATTTTTGGTGCAAACACAAATATCTAGATGATTCCATTGCATAGCACTTCCAATCACTGCATCTCCCATGTTTCTATAAAAGAAAAACTTTTGCATCGCTCTGGACATCGGTTTCGTTGTCAAATATCTGACGATAACAGCTAAAATCCAATGCATTGTTCCTTCACGTGGCATGGCTCATTTTTCTAGCACGAGCATGCTATCTACACAGGGTGGTCTGTTCATCGTGTGTAGGACACATGACTCAAACTACATATATTAACACTTTCACTTGCCTCGATCAACATTTAGAATCTGATTGGTAAACACATGTCGACATCCATTAGACTCTGGACATCGGTCACATGGGTTTAAGTTTAAAATAGAATTCCAAAATAAAACATACCTGACCGTGTTAAATGCTAAGTTTTCTTATTCAGAATGACTCGCCATTCTTCTAAACTCTATACTAGCACCAAACCATCAACTCCTCTCAAAGCTGGGTCAAATTCTTCTCAGGCTTCAACCTCTACGACTTCCGGGCCTAGGATTCAATTACCATTAATTGCAAAGAATTATTATTTAGGTAGAACCAATTCAAGAACCGCCTCCTCCTCTGAAAAGAATATTGGCGTATATGTTTGACATGGAAAGTAGAAGCTGGAATAATTGCGGGTATTGAGAATTATTGTTGGATAGTGCAGTGTGAGTCAAAAATATTAATGACTATTCGAGCATGAGGCTCCGGAAGTTGTCAAAAGGCAAAGCATTGTTGGGTAGAGGACAAGAAAATTTTCTATGCGGTTCAGATTGAGTTGGATTTAAGAAATCAGCACGAAACAGCTATTATCATTATTAATTTAATTAACCTAGCCCGAATAGGGTCCAGGTTCAACCTGCACCCAAATTTTGGGAACTTGTCGACCGACGGTCGACTGGTTAATGGGTTGGGCATGGGTATGAACCTAGAATGCGA
Source organism: Allium fistulosum (assembly GCA_030737815.1). NCBI lineage: Eukaryota > Viridiplantae > Streptophyta > Magnoliopsida > Asparagales > Amaryllidaceae > Allium > Allium fistulosum. The sequence goes on from CM060903.1 coordinate 1,461,880,137, forward strand.
CTGAGTCGCGTCCATTTGTTCATTTCATCCATCAACCCCCTCTCGTTCTAAAAATCGAACCCACTCCCCTTTTCTCCCTCCTCCCCCAGGCCCACCTTCGATCACCTAGGCTACCACCTCCCTCGACATCGATCGACATTCATTCCCCCTCTCTCTCTGCCCTCTATAGTTCTGGTTCCATCCCCCTCTAATATCCAAATCTAAAACCCTAACAACTAATGGCACTACCATGTACAGTCGGCTCCTCCTCGCACCACCCTAGCATCTTCCCACAAGAGCACAACTAGCTCAACTACAAAGAGGTTGAAATCGCTGCCTACTTGTCCACTATCAATTTCTCCTTTCTACAAGGATGATCGATCAAGTTCGGAGATTTCGCCGCCTTCAGGCTTGAGGAGCTATTTGAGGCAACGGGATTAGCACCAATCCTGTACCACGACACATTTGAGCAGAATTGTTATCCACGTTGTCTAAACTTGTTTTACACTTGATGGTGTACAAATTTGATGAGGGCATCTCCTAGCTTCATTCTTGGATGAAGGTAGTAGAGATCGATCTATCGGACGATGATCTCGGTGATATTTTAGGAATTCCTTCTGAGGGGCAGATTTGAATGATGTAGAGATGATGGATCAAGAGATTTTGCTAGTAGATCTTTGCTAGAAATGTGGCACTTAGAGGTCGAGCAATTTGCAACCTGTAGCTCGTCTTATTTTGAGGATTATCCAGCAAAATATTATCCCAAAGACAGGAAGCTATGGCCAGCTCTACCCAATGGTTCAGAGAGCCACGTATGCCTTCATTGGTGGTATGGCAGTTAATTGGACTCAGACCATTATGATCAGCTGCATTAGCACCAACACTGGCACTCCCCATAGCTATTTTCCTTACTGCCACTTCTTTACCCATGTCTTTAAGAGGTATGGAGTGATCCTTTCTAGGGAGCCGGTTCAGGAAAAGGTCCCTCCCCATTTGATAGAGCTTCTGTTAGGAAGATGGAAGTTCCTGAGCCGTAAATGGTAGCAGTTGAAGAGCAGCCCCAACATAAGGCTGAGCAGGGGCATGGAGCTGAGGAGTACTTGAGTCTGAGCTTGTCGCTATTCAACAAGTCTAAGAGGAGATCCGAGAGGTCCGGGCTGAGTAGCAGTGACAAGGCCATTAGATAAGGTGCATAGCTGCTATGCTACGCTCATTCAGAGGCCGCGGCAGCGGCACTAGCTCCCACGGAGGATCGGGGCCATCCCGCAGCTCCTAGGTAGTATTTTTAGCTTGGTAAGGTTGTGTTGTAGTTTCTTTCCAGCATTTGTTCTTTTCCCTGTTCTTAGTGTTTGTTGGGTTGTCATTGTAGGTTGTCTCTATATAAAAAAAGGCGCATATGGTATGTTATGAGATGTGTTCCTATTTATCTATTTTACTGCATTGGACATGTGGACCGCTCTTATATGTATTATGGAAAGATGTAGCTTTAGTAGGAAAATCTCATAAAAGCGCTTAATCAATGGTAAATGCAATGTAAGACTTGAACAACAAAAGCAATAAATTTTAGTAAGAGAAAGACAACAAAGATTGTTGAAGAATTACAGTTCATTTTTATCGCTCCTTGAAAGCTAAAATCTACAAATCTCTTTAAGAGTTCTCATAGTAAATAATAAATGAATTGACATTTCAAAATGAAAATGTAAGAGTTAAAGGCAAAGAATAACCGTGAAGTATTAGAGTGGAGATTATGCATCAGCGCATAACAAGCTTCCATCTATGTTGAACTATGGCTTGAACTGTTGAATTTTTGCTAAAGGATACATTAAAAATTGGTTGAAAAATAAACTTTATTTTTAGCATCCAGATGAGTTTTTATAACTTTTGTCTAAATTGGTTTCAAAGGAAAGTTTTGCATATAAGTATTTTAGGAAACTTATTTTTCAAGCGACGTACAAAATTGGAAAGTGAAAAGGGTTTTTATAGAATTTTTGACTTTTGAAGGCCACAAGTTAAGCGTAGAGAAGGAAAATAAATTATTAAACTAAGAATTTAGCAGTCATCAAGGTCGACGATACAATAAAATGCAAATGATAACATAGCTGTTTTAGCCTTTGAATTTCTATTTCCATACCTTATCGATGACACACGAAAGTCCAATTTTGGATTCAATTCTGTTTTATAGCTTGAAAACGAGCCTCCGTATATGTTTTGTATGTGGAAATGTTGGGAGAAATTTGGGGCAGCGAGGGGATTTCCACTATACAACTAGGATTGGTAATTTGTAAAATAGGTAAGAATGTAGAATTCTTCACCTAAACTCCTTTTCCAATAACATTTAGGAGATGATATTTCCAACGCATTAGATTTTTGGTTGGTAGAAATTGGATGCAAATTGGTTGCACCCTACTTTCATTCGTAGGAGTATAGAGATTTTCGCTGAAAAGATTTTTCAAAGTCTGCATACATATAGAACTGCGAGTATATGTATAGGTTGTTTGCACCATATTTTCAAAAAAAAATTCAAAAAGAAAAGCATTCACATAGGAAGCCTTGAATTAGAATCATTCTGCATACATGTTTTCAAGCTGTGATACATTATGCACTTATGCACATTATAATTTGCAACGATTATAATTTGCAACGCCGAACTCCGATTGACACAAATAAATATACCATTTTGATCAGCGCAACGAGGCGAACCCATCGATATATAAATATCAGTGGCATGCTTAAATTATAAAATTCGAAATTTCTATTACGGAGAAAATGCAGCAAAAATGCCGAAGAATAAGATCAACGGAGCTGAAGATGTCCGAATTTTGAAAAATGAAAAATGACGCCTTGGTTAGAAGATGGTTTAGAATTTTTCTATGTAAAAATATTCCGGTTCGGAAGACAAAATTTTCCGTGTTTAAAATGAACTGATGTGAAATAAAACGCGAACGAAATTTACTGCGGTATTTCCCGACGAAACTTTACCAATATCTATAGCCATCTAGGCGCAATTTATAGACAAAGTTTGGACGCTAATTGAAATCGTATGTAAGTTCCACATTTTATATTAAAATGATGGATTTAAAATTTCTTTAAATCGGGTCGAAAATTCAGGGTCGTTACACACATTGGTTGAAAAATTGGTTGTACACTAATTGGTTGTGTAGTTTAGGATAACTGTGAGCTAGGACCATGACTTAGTCATTGGTATAATTTCGAGGACGAAATTCATTTAAAGGGGGAAAGAATGCAACACCTCGTAAATTTTACGGTTAGTTGTTTAATTAGTTAATGGGTTAATTAGGCTCCAAAACGAAATGCGTGCAAATGATGGAATTTGACCACGGAACTTGTACCATTGTGTTTGTGGTGAAATTCTAGGCAACTTTCATATTTGGAGTGTTGCGATCGGAGTCCAAATGAAGAAGTTACAAATGAAAAAAAATCGAATTGAAAATAAATAAAATTGAAAATAGGAATACATAAATGGATAATGGCCGGGTCTCACCAATCGACCCCTAGATTAGGGCGGTCGACCGAATGCAGTCGATCGACAATCGACCGGAGGTGGTCTACCGACGGTCGACCGATCGAACGCTGAAAGGCCGAGGTTGAACCTTGGATAACGGCTCAGATTATTCAGTTTTAAATCCAGCGCATATTATTTGTTCTAGCCTCTATAAATATGCATCCAAACCCTCCTCCCCTTCTCATATTTTCTGATGCAGAAAATGAAGCTCTTCTATTTTCTCTCCTTTACCTTCTTCCCCAAAAATAGAACAGATTGTAAATAATAATAGATTAGAGAAAATCAGAAAATAATAAAATAAGTGGAAGAGAAGATCGTATAAAATGGTGTAGTGCAACAACAAGGTAAATCTCAATTTAACAAATTTATATCTTTCTTTAAATCCCAATCTCTTCTCAGATCTGTGATTCTAATGTTATGTATATTTCTTTGTATACATACGCTTTAAACCAAAAGGGGAAAGCAGTTGAATCAGAGGATTAAATTCAGTTCTGGAAGTTTGGAAAGCCTAAAAACATTAAGTGGGAAATTTATGTCAATTATCTATAACATGATAATTTATCTTGTTCGATTTTGTTTGATTATTATGCCTAATTGAAGATCTAGAGTTGTAGGCTTAAAATTTTTAATGTATAATCCACTACCTACATATTCTACAAAATTTAATAGAAATGTTAATTACACCCAAATTTGTAAATTTGCGTTTGGATAATGGTAATTGTTGAGTGGGAAATTGTTTCAGATATACCAATTAGTAATTTATAAAATTGATTTCAGATCTATATTTGTATTAAAGGGTGCCAATATGAACTAAGTGTTCTAATTTTATTGCAATGAGAAAGTTTCTATATTTAAATCTGTTGAATATTTATCCCATTAAATTCCATAGATTTATCTAACCTCTTGTTTATATTGGAAAAGTGCGGTGTTTGATATGACAAGTAATATAACTAGAAAGAAATAGAAGGAGATATGTAAGGTATGAAATTTCACCCCATAGTTTGCACCATCTGTTTCAAGATAAAAATAAGATTTAATAAGTCTTTGTTATTTCAAACAACACGGACCACTTATTTGGGTAGATCTACGGAAAAATGTAACGAAAAACATTTTAAAAGGAAAGGTTCCCATATATTAGATTATGGAAAATATCCTAATTAGAGATGAATGTAATTAGAAAAATAAAAGAGTAATAAATGAAATTAAATGCATATAATAAGTATAACCGCACTAAACCCAAAAAGAAAATTACTATTAATACTACATAAATGTGTACGGTCAATAAGTGGAAATAATTAGAAAAAAAGAAAGGTAGTTAAATAGACATTTATTGTGCAAATAAATGTGAAGGTTAAATAGGCATTAATGCACAAACAAAGGAGCATGGGAGTTATAAGTTGGTAACTCCAGAAATAAATAAGCATTGATAGTGCCGTGAATAATATATGAGTTGTGAGGATTTAAATAGTCACGAAACAATATTACTGGAGTTAATTAATGAACTTAGCGACAAAATTATAAGGAGATAAAGAAAGAATAAAAGTGTGTAAATCATACAAACTAAAAAGAAGATAAGTATGAATAGGGTGAATCATTTAGGGAAATTAACCCTTAATTAGAGGCGTAATAAGGGGATACCTTATATGGCCTCAATTATTATTTGGATAGCATGATGTATGTATATAGTAGATATACTTATAAGTTATGACTAAGTTTATGGATGCGAGGTTAGTCCAAAGCTACATAGAAGTCTGTCTAGTTGAATCTGACTACCAGCGATGTGGACTAATGTGGGACATCGCCTATAAGAAATAACCCTAATGGATGCGAGGTTAGTCCCAAATTCTGTAGGGTAAAATTGCCCAGTCAATCTGGCTACCAGTACCTACGAATGGTCGGAATAATGTGAGACATTACAGTCGGGTTATGGGTCATGATTTTGTTAGGAATATGATTGGAGGAATCTTTAACAAGGGTCTGCATTGGGTTGGAGGTATTAATTGGCTATGGTAGGGTCTGCCTCATTCCATAGGAAAAGTACTAAGTGACCTAATTGGATTCCTTACAATGCCAGATAAGGAGTACCTGGTAGGGACCTGGCTTGGGGGTTGGGTATTAAATGATAAGGATCTGCATATTTTATAGGTCTTAAATGATCAGTGTCTGTCTAATTCCTTGTAGAAGAGGTAGTAAGTGGTTAAGGGGTACTCTCTCGCACATCGTAGACAATATTGCATTAGACTTCCTAACTGGGATAACCTTCGAGTTTACAGAGGAAACTAACGGTTTAGTTGGAAGAGAGGTAGATACACAACTGTTAAATCATATGTTGGTAAACCATATGTGGAGGTTAGGCAGTCTCTAGGGTCGATTTATTTAGAGTGACCACTAATTTTGGTATCAGAAGTTGAACCGCTTGGGATTGAGGTATTAAATGGCCATAGGATCTGCTTATTTCCTAGTTAGGAAGTATTAAGTTATCAGAGAATTTTGTGTGATAATTGAAATGTACATACGTATATAGACATGTGTATATATGTAACCGTGTCTTAGGTAAGGACAAACATATCAATGCACAAACCTTAATTGAATAATGGACATAACATTAAATAGAAGACACGTCGGTATAAGTTTATGTTATTGGTAATGTATGTAACTTTTCCAGTCACCAGAACGTTGTTCCGACCCCCTCCTCATTACAAACCACATGATAAGTTTTGAGGGATAGGTCACTGGAGTTGGCGTGACGATCGATGGAGGGTTATTCATTTTCTTGCTCAATCTTGGTGAGGCGTTGAATGTCCTGGGATGCAGATTTGTTCAGAAGTTGTAGTCTCGATTGGTATTTGATCTTGTTATCTTTTCTTTCCACTGTAATTTTAGTTGATCGATCTCTGATATACTTATGTTTATTTTAGGATACCAAAACCAATAGTCACTACCCTAATGGACTTGGGTTTCAGTCTTTTTTGATATTCGGGCCCGTTGGCGTGCGGGTTGTTGTAGAACTGCTCTTTCAGGTCCTTTCCATTGCAAAATCGACTCCGTGATAGTTGCTTGTAATCTAGCACCTTGAACTCCAAAATCAAGCTCATAATCATCACCATCGTGCTGTAGATCGTCCTTTGAATAAGACAAGTCCACAACTTCAGCTCCTTGTCCCCGTAAAGTGCCAAAATTCTTCTCCGTACTGACCCTAATTTAGTCGGTACCTAGTTGAATTTCTTTGGAGGGGACCTTCCGACTTCCTCCAATAACTTCCTATGCCGCCCCAATAGCCTTTTCCTTCTTTCTTTTTCCATCTCTTCTGTTTTGGCAAGAAACATATTAATTCTCTTCTTCTGATCTAGCAGGGAAACCTCTCTTCTACTCCTCCTAGTTCTCTACGACTGCTAGGTCAGTAGAGCTAGGCTAGCATCCATCTTTTCCAGTAGAGCTTTCTGACTATCTTCCATCTTCTAATTTAGCTCCTGCATCATTTTGTCAAACTCCACTCTGGAAACCATCTCCTAAGGAGCAGATGGTCCTTGTAACATCATTACCTGCTGGTTGCTAACCTCCATGTGATGAGAAGCTTCTTTATCTACACCAGCTACCGCTCTAGATGATGTTCTAGATCTCCTAAGTTCCATTGATTCTTGCATGCAAATCATTCAAGTTCCTTAATGAAAATCTTTTGGATCTAACCTCTAGTTGCTTCAATCCAAAATAGAAAGCCAGATCTATGCCCGAGAATCTCCTTTCTTAGTAGAAGCACCAAAACGTTGAGCCTAAAAATGGAAAAACACCGAAAATAATCTAAAATAAATTGAGATCTAGCTGAAAACAAAAAGTAAATAGAGAGAACACCAAGATTTTTAAAGTGATTCGGCAATCTCTGGCCTAGGTCCACTATGGTTTTATTTATGTATGGATTATCAATCACTAGTAAAAGGGTTTGGTAGATCTAACAGCCTTGAACAATCAAGAGTAGCTTTCTTAGTGACTATGGTGAGGAGAGATAGAAATGAAAGAAAAAAGTGTAAAAAGATCCTTTTCCAAATGTCATAGTGTTGTATTTATAGGGAAACCATCCGTTAACGTCAAAAATGGCCACCAACACCAAAATAAAGTGAAAGCACCACAAATACAATAACCAATTTCAAACAGAGTGAAGTAGAGAATAAAATATGAAGAACAGAAAATTAAAACAATAAGAAATGAACACAAGACGTTTTATTGTGGTTCAACTGACCAACTTATATCTACTCTAAAGATTTTCCTTTTTATTTATACTACCGATTACAGTTACAATGATTTGAATCCAAGTAATAAAAATGGCAGAATATAACCAAGATAGAGAAGGATCCCCAAATGAGTGTCATGCCCGCTATATTTATAAGGGAGGACGGACAAATATCCAGTTGAAAATCTGCATGCAAAACCACCAGACCAGGCCGACCCCACTCTCTGAAAATGGGCCGCATGGGGCTTATATTGGGGATCGATGCCAATCCCCTAATGTAAGGGAGTGAGACCCAGTGATCGGTCATGGGAGTCCCCCATGAGACCCTTTTCCACTTTCCCGAGTTGTTTGCGTAGTTCCCTAAGTGTTTTATAGAGTAACTGATTCGATCTTTGATGAGTTGATCTGTTGAGTTGAGTGTTTATATTCATAGGTATCCGATCTGATCCCCTATCTAGGGAAAGTAATCCAATCTGATCCCCTACCTACGGGAAGTGGCAATCCATACTTTCAGAGATGCCATTCGTCTAAATTCGCTTGACTATCATCCATAACCTCGCTAACTGATCTCTGATCCTGATAGTCATCTCTTCTGATGTCCTACCTGTATGATCACGAAACCTATTTTTCCAAATCCATGGTATCACAGCCTTGCTAAAAGGAAGAATAACATTTGTCTCCCAAAACTTGCCTTGCGATGGGAAGGTGTGTTTTGAACTGCCATAAGTCCGATATTCGAAATCCACCAGCAACCGAATATTCAAATCTAGAATCTATTCCTTTACCAAACCGAATCTACGATCTCACCGGATCGTTATCTCAAATCCTCGATCTCTTGGGATCATTATCTAAATCCGTAACCTCTCTGGATCAATATCCAAATCCATAACCGTTTGAAATCCTAGAAGTCAATAAGGTAATCCACGATCTCTCTGAATCATTATCCAAGTTCATGGTCTCTCCGGACTGATCGATGGTATCTTCGAAAACTTGCTAAGCCTGATCCACTTGCTCTCCGACGAGAGGACTTAACAATGAGTGAGTCAATCCCTTCGCTCTCCGGTGAAGCGACTCACTCTCTGCTTTTCGGCCCTTTTGGGCCATATAGCGATGTCTTGATCCTCCTGGACCAATCATAGCCCCCTAAGATCTTGCTAGATTCCATTCCATCACTCTCCGATGAAGGGGCAACAACGACAAGTAAGCCGATTCTGTCACTCTCCAATGAAGCGTCATTACCTTTTGCACTCCAGTTCAGTGTCCCTGAACATAGCATGATGTCCTGGCCTTCCTAGGCTGATCATGGTCTCTCCAGACCCTTGATGGACCCTATCCAGTCACTCCCCGGTGAAATGGGGGACAGCGATATGTAAGTCGATCCTATTGCTCTCCGGTGAAGCGACTCACTTGTTGCACTCCAGTCCCCGACTCTCCAGTCAGGGATATAATGTGATCAATTCCATACTGACTTCCTTTCTCCAGCCTCGACTCTCCGGTAGAGAGCTTAATCCATGACATACAAATCCATCATGTGCTCTCCGGCAAAAGGACTCGAACCTTGCAGTTATTCCCCCGTTTCTTCGGTCAGGACAACCGCGACCTCTTTGTTCATCGCATTAATGCGAATTTAAGTGTTCCGGATCCATTTATCATGGCGGTTCATTGCCATCTTAAGGCATGTCTAGGGACCGTTCATGATCTTGAACATGTGTAAGTGACTTAGCCGCTTTAATATGGATTTATTATCTATTTGGTTCATGCCATCCCGATCAAGAGATGACGATATGTGATCTCGATCCAAGGCCATTTCCTTTGGACGTGGACGGTGGCTGCTCTTGTTCCACTGTCGCAGCTCGAGTCCTCGCGTACTGTGGCAGCCTGCCATCCCTGACATGTTCCTCAACCATATCCCGCAAGTGCTTGCATTCATCCGTAGTATACTCGTCCAGTTCATGGAATAGCCAATACTTTCCAAACCTATGTTCTTGCTCCGTAGGATCCCTCAGTTTCGGTTTCCAATAGAGGAGTTGCCTCCTTGTGTCCAAATAAATCCGTTTCAACCTTTCCGTCAAATCCGAATAAGTGGAGAACTTCAGCTCCTTTTCTTTCCTTTGCCTTTTGGATTCATCATAACCATTGTCCAGCTTCCTTTTTCTCTTATCCTTCTTGGACCCTTTGCCAGATGGTCCTTCACTTCGCACATCATTTACTTCCTATTTATCATTTCATGCATCCTCCTATCGCAGGAACCTCGTCCTCGATATCCATTAGTGGATCCCGCTATAAGAAATCTTAAAGTCCGTATCATCGACAATCCTGGATACCACCGCTATTAAGACCATCGATGGATCCGGCCGATCCACCGAAGCAACTGCTGCATTAAACCGTTTCGATAAACTCCTCAGTGACTCTCTTGTCCTTTGCTTTAGTGTTGTCAAGTTATTACGCCCTTGGGTCTCAAAATATGGACCCTGGACTGCCTCATGAACCAATCTACCAACTTGTTCCATGTTCTGATTGAACCAATCTCCAGCTGCCTAAACCAGAGCACAACTAACTCCATCAAACAAAGTGGAAAACACCTTGCCATGACTTCCTCTGATGCCTCCAACACTTCCATATGCCATATATATATTGTATCAAGTGTATTGTAAGGTTCGACTGTCCGTCGTACACCTCCAATGTTGGTAATCTGAACTCTAGTGGGTTCCTTGCTTGCTTGATATTCGGAGTGAATGGACTCCGATTGACATCTTCCAGACTCAAGTTGGGCAATCCACTTCTCATTATCCATCGTATCAGCTCAACCATCCTTTTATTCTCATTCATTGGGGGCCTCCAATCCATATTGCCAACCTGCCGCCGAACTAAATGAGGGTATTTCGAAACATACTCCTAATGACGTGCATCTGCATTCTGATCTACATCAAACTGCATAGCACCGACCAATGGCCTACCAACATTCGATCTAGCCTGACCTAGGAGTGTGCCCCCAAGCCTAGGGGATTGGTGCCGATCCCTCCTGCTTGCCCGGGGTTCGCCCCCGACTGCTATGTTCCATTCTTCTGCCTGTTAGCTCCGTTTCCATGCTCCTGATTCTGATTTTCTACAACTTCTACTCCAACTCCTTTATCCAGATTGTTAGTTGCTCCTGCTCCAGCCTATTCGATTTGCCCAAGGAAATTCTACATCATCTCCTCTTGCCTCTTCATCATCCGCTCCTACATTGTCTCCATCTCATTCCTAGTGAGGTGGATGTAGGGTTAATTATCTCTAGCTCCTGAGGAAACCTCTTGACTGCCCCAGTGGTGACTCCTATCCACCAATGGTCTCCTTGTTGATTGCCTAGCCACTGATTCTAAGATCGAAGTATCCAAGCTTCCAAATCCAAGATCCTAGCTTCCAAATCCGTAGGTGTAAGTCTTCTCAGTGAAAGCACCAAAATGTTAACATCAAAAGTGGCCACCAACACCCAAACAAAGTGAAAGCACTATAAATCTAGTAACCAATTCCAAATTGTAAGGACCCGCCTTTTCGACCATCGGAAGTCGACACTTAATACATTCACCGCATTCAAATGCCGAACATCCAATCGTCGGAAAGGCAGACTGTTAGGGAAAATTTAAAGAAAAAACATAGAACAGGGAAATCATAATCTCACTTTGGAATCGACAACATATAATGTAACAAAGGCAGTAAAAACTATCACTCCAAAATACATAGTATATCAGAGTTAAAAACAAACCTTATCAGTTGGACAGTTATAAAATCCTGAACTTACAATTGCTGATAGGTATAATAATACAACGAAAAAAATAAATTATTATGACAGGTGAATATCCGGCTCTACTCCATAAGCTTCATGTCCTAACAATGGCAACCAAGAAAAATACTCGGTCTAACCCAAGCATTATAATAAAATAACACATGGATCGATCTGGAAAACCAGTGTGAGAAAACTCAAATAATAAGGCTAAATTGAATAATTTTGTAGGACCACGCTACTAAATGTGGAACGGGTTTTCCCCCCATAAGAACAACATCTATATATAAAGAAATGGGAAACAATCAAAACAACAGTCCAAACAAGAAAGGATGTACATAGATAGCAATAAAATCCAAACTTATAGAATGGACAAATATAATTAGACATCGAGAAGAGCTTCAGACACTTCTTGATGCAAATTACGAAACACAATTCAAGATTTGAATTAAATAAGGAAAGGGGAAATTTGTCAACAAATGACTAGGAGGGTGCGCCCCCCCTTACCCGCTCTTTGATTTTAGTCATTTCCGGCGAAGGATAACAACACTCGAATGAGTACAAATCGTCTTGGAATGACATAACACAAAGGATGAAAAGATCAATTCCAAGGTTCAAGGTAGAAACAAGGAAAATGAATTTATCCAACATGACTAGGAGGGTGCTCCTCCAACACCAAAAGCATACCTCTAGATAAAATATACTTGAGAGTTTACGCCAAACACGCAGCACTCTTGGGAACTTCCAAGATGGACCCCGTTAAATCCACAGGCACCGAATATACTCAGATCAACGCATGCATGCTATCGAATTCTCTACATGAATGTGAATATACCCTAATGGGTGCGACCCACATGGCTTGGCTCCCACTCGCTCTTTTGTTATAATATTCCATAGTGTTGGATGACAATGCTCAAGATGAGAGATAAATCATCTTAGAATGACAAAGCACAACAACAACTAGGAGGGTGCGCCCCCTTTTCCCTCTCTTTTGTTTTAGTCATTTTCGACAAAAGATAACAAAGCTCAAGTAAAGAAACACATCGTCTTAGAGTAACGAAATACAAATAATACAGCAAAATCGAAATCGAAAATCGATACATCAACTATCGAAAATAACAAAGTGGTTTGTGTATGGGAATTAAATTGCATACGCTTTCCACTAACGAATGAATCAAACTTTTACAAAATTTAATCTACACTTGGGCTTGATTTTCACTTTTCAGATATTTGTAAAATACATTAAAAACTCTCTTTGAAATATTCTTTTAAAAAGGGCAAATTATAATACTAAGTGTATTAAAAACAAGGGTATAAAACAAATGTCATTAAAACATGGTTTACTATAAACCCAAAACACTTTACACTTAGCTTTAATAAACAATTTATATTAAAAGATTTTTCCATTTATAAACCAGCCTTTATAAATTTAAACAACACTTGTTATTCCAAAAGAGAATAAATCAATTTAAATACCTTTATAAATTTTAAACAATGTTAATTTGTTCCGAAGGATAATTTATATACAACTTTATAGTCTTTTTAGTAAAGTAATCGATTATCTTTAAACACTTCTAGTCAAATTAATTAATTAACTTTAAAACATTTTTATTCAACCAATTAAGTAATATTAAAAGGCTTTTTATTAAATTAGTTGATTTATTTTAAACTCTTTTATTAAATTAGTTAATTAACTTTTAAAAACACCATTAATTAAATCCAAATATCATTAACTAAATGGATTAATTACATTCAAACATCATTAATTAAAATTAGTAATTAAATCCAAATATCATCAATTAAAATGATTAATTATATTCAATCATCATTAATTAAAATGATTAACTAAACTCAAATATCATTAATTAAAATGATTAATTAAATCCAAACATCATTAATTAAAATAATTGATTAAATTCAAATATCATTAATCAAAATGATTAATGAATTATAAAAATCTATTTTGTGAAAATACAAGCTCAATTTCACACACACAAGGTTTAGGGAGGTGATATTCAATAAGTGATGATATAGCGAAAAATCGCTATAACGACACTTAAACAATTCAAATGACCATCATAATTATTTTAACTAAACATCAATGTAAGCAATAAAATAATATAAATGAGATGCAGAGTAAATAATGGTGGGAAACCCCTTTGGGTCTCTCTAAAAAGGTCCCTTGTAAATCATATATATGCATGTTTATTTTTCGAAGCATTCCGTAGCGACCTGTTCGCTACGATAACACTCCAACTTCTTCTTTTTATCCCCTGAAACAAAGTGGTTATTTATGCCATCCACTACTAGGCAGGAACAAAAAATAATATATAGTTATATGGATTTCTAAAACGGGAATCCAATCCAAACAATCAATCAAACAACAATATAAACTAACATCCAAGCAGGCAATAAACAATTTTTATCTTCTATATAATATACTGATTAACCAAAAATGTGAGTTGAACTCACTGAAATTTCAGTTATCGTTTTTGCATTCGAATTCCGTCTAAAATCGAATAGCATTTTATTTTAGCTTGGAATTCTATAAGCTCCAAACTCCACCAATCAAATTTCATCGCGAAGCTAATGGTCTCTTGAGTACGACGCAACTCACTGCGTTCAAATCCGACCTCGTACGAAATTGTTATCGGTTAATGAACAAATTGATGATTAATTAACTAAATAATAAATTAATTAATGTTAATTACATCATTAACTCCTTAATCCACATTCAAACCAACACAAGCCGCCTCCTATTCAAACTCAACGCTGAACCAACCACGCCCATTACCGCCACTACCGGCCCTTGGCTGCTCCCGCATCACCGTGGAAGAAAACCAAAACCTCGAGCAACCTAACAAAACCGAGCTCACCTCCCTAAATGCCTCCACCACCAAGATATTCACCGAAAACCCAACCATCGTTAAACTCGAAAATGCTACCACCTCAGATGACCATCAACTGCCGCACCGCCTTCAATCGAAAGCCCTCACCTTCCTCAACACCTCTCCTTCAAGGCCCATCCTGAAAACCACCACTGCCACTAGAAAACTCAAAAATGTGATCGCCTATCACTACCAGATCCATGGTGCTATGCGCCTCCAACCCACGATCCAATCGGTTGATGTGCTCAACTCGCCTAGCCGAACATTTCCCTAGTTAGGACCCTTACCAAAAACGGCCTCGATGGGATTTGATTGAAGTAGATCATTGGATATTGAAATATGAAAATGGCGGCTATCTTCTAGGGTTAAGGTTTTAGCAAAATGAAAGGGATGGGTCCTTATATAAGCAATCTAACCAGCATTATTCACGCCCTAAAATTTTCGAACTCCAAACAAGGCGTGCTTACTGGCGTTCCTAGATAATTATCCCTATTCCAAACTCAATTGAACTATAATCGGGATCTAATTCTGTCATAAACAAAAGTTAGCTTTTTAATTCAAATTATATTATAAATCAATTCCTGAAATTAATTGCTACACATTTCGAGCCCGCACGATCACACAGTTTGTCCGATCGTTACGAAACTCGATGGCATTCAATAATTTATTATTCGGGATCCATTGGCACTGGTTTCGTCAAAATCCGAGACAGTGCCCCAGAATGATAATTTCACACATTTTAAATATTGTTTTATATTTTCGATCCCAATTTTCGATATTTATCCACTCTATTTATTATTGTAAATACAAATTGAATTTCATTAATATTATTTATTAATTAAAAGGATCTATAAGATAATTAAATCCATTTAATTTATATTTAGTTCACAATTCAATATTTAAATGATCACTATGTTTGAATTCAAGTTATAAATTTTCAAAATCCAATTATTTTAATATTAAAATTAATTAAATATATAAAATTTAATGACCAAATTTTTGGGTTGTTACACATATAGAGTGAAGTAGAGAATAAAATATGAAAACCAAAAAATTAAAACAGTAAGGTATGAACACAAGAGGTTTTATAGTGGTTCGGTTGACTTCCGGTCTACATCCACAACAAAGATTTTATTTTCATTTATACTGCTAATTATAGTTACAATGATTTGAATCCATAATAAATATGGTAGAATATAGCCAAGAGAGAGGAAGATCCCAAAATGAGTGTCATGCCGCTGTATTTATAAGGAAAGACGGACAAATATCCAACTGAAAACCCACACCAAAACCACCAGACCAAGTCGACCCCACTCTTTGAAAATGGGCCGCATTAGGCCCACTTTGGGGGATCGATGTCGATCCCTATAGGGGGATCGGTGTTGACCCCCTAATATGGGAGAGTGGGTCCCAGCGATCGGTCATGGGAATCACCCATGACGTTCTCTTCCTATTTCCTGAGTTGTTTGCGGAGTTCCCTAAGTGTTTTTTTGGAGTAACCGATCGATCTTTGATGAGTTGATCTGCTAACTTGGGTGTCCATATCTATAGTGATCTGATCCGATCTGATCCCTTGCCTAGGGAAAGTAATATGATCTGATCCCCAGCCCAGGGGAAGTGCCAATCCATATTTAACCAATTATGAGATGACATTCGTCTGAATCTGCTTGACTATCATTCATAACCTTGCTTATAACTAATCTCCGATCCTGACAATCATCTCTTTGGGCTTTCTACCTTGATGATCACGAAATCCATTTCGTCAAATCCATGGTATCACAGCCTTGGCAAAAGGCGGGATAACACCATCTAGTAGAGTCGTGAATTACGAAATACTAAGTCCATATCCAGATTTGAAAATTTAGGAGGAGAAGACAGAGTCCCCTGGGCTATAAAATCAACTCAGTACTGACTAGAAATGGTCAGTACTGACTTGATTTTTGGAGGGGAGCTAGACCTTCTTCTCTCTCTACTCCTCCTTCCCTCCTTTAGTCATCTATCTTTGTCCCATCATGCTCCTAGTACTTTCCCTTAGAGATCTCGTTATTTCCGAGAGGTTCTGGTATCACTTGTAGTTGTCTGCTTTTCTTTAGAACTTTCTTGGAGTTGTTCGTCTATTCCTTGTGAAATGTACGTCAAGACAATAACACAAGTCATTTATCTGTGAACTGTAGGTTCAGGGGCCCATTAGGGGCCAAAAAGATTAGTACCAAGTATATCAACTTGGTACCGAGTACTTTCCTTAACTCCAATTATGTTGCAATCTCTTGAGTCCATTCTTATGGTCTTTCCAAGCATGTCCCAATATCAGTGAATCGTTTCGTCTTCATCCTGACGTTCAGATTCATTTGGAAGTCTACTTGGTTAAGCCAGATAATAATTTTTCTTTTGAATCTTTTATGATAGCCGAATTTAGAATATTTATATACAATATTTATTTTTATTTTATTTTTTGATAGGCAAATTCATTGCTTACAGCTCCTTTTGGTAAAATCCAATTTCATGTTTTCTTAAGTGTTACCCATAGTGATTATTTACACAAATTATCTTTGTCAAAACTATATCACGTTAGGACTTATGTAATTTGGTTTTAGTCAAAATTCTAATATTATCTACATTCAACTTAGTTAGTCTAAAACAAAGTCCTTGGTTGAATAATAACAATCGTTATTAACCATACTACTATGGTCAGAGATTTTGATTTTGAGTTGATTACAGTTGAACGTGATGCTAATCCCATATAACCAAGAAGATGAATTCTTTATTGAATAGTGCGTCACTTCTAATGCTTCAACCCAGACAAAACTATAGTTACTCAATGGACAGATGTCATGATTTAACTATAATCAAAGTGGAGTGTCCATATTGAAGTTTAACAATATTCTCAAGTCGAGAGAATAGTGTAAAATCATCACTTCAAGGTTCCCTATTTAAGCTTAGTTATATGAACCAATAGAAAACTCTTGAGTGAGTCATTCCACGTTTATCCAATAAATATCAATACATAACCCCTTAGTCCCCCAGCAGCTATGAGAAATGCACTGCTCAACATTTCGAGAGTGCTATATACTCTAGTCTCAATGGATTAATTAATCTCCTTTCTTGTAACAACTTGACTAGGAATATTTAAACTAATATGTTATTTTCAGTGTGATGAAATTCTTATAATTACAATGCAGTTACTATCACATAACATATTATTTAAGGATTTTCCATTATATACTTAAATTAATTACTTAATTATTTATATCACTATATATATAATAGAAAGAAAAACATCTTTTATTTGAACAAGTTTGGTCACAAAGTAAGATCTATGTAACAAATTACATAATTCTCCCTAGTGCATACCCCTAACTCTATCAGAGTTAACTTCTCTGTCTAAGGTCATATACTTAATAGTAGTACATAAAATTAAAATTAATTTCACATAAAAAGACAGATAAAGAAAGCAGAAGGAAAAAAAATCCCTAAAACACATGCAGCACATAACAAAATGCGACATCCATGCCTACATGTTTGGGATGCATTTATGTGACGAAGGGCTGCCTTTGATAATTTAATTCAATCTTAATGCAACTATAATTTAACTGCATTAAGAAAATGCAGTTATAATTTTAACTGCATATCAAATATGAAAGTGATTTTAAACTGCATATTTATTATTTTTGAGCCTATTGATTTAAATGATGCAATTAAAGTTGCACTTTGATGACGCAGTATATATTATTTATATGAAATGTTACAGTTTTTCAAAAAAAATTAAGAAAGGGTATTTATATATATAACACATATCATTTAAAAGATCATAAATTTTACAATTTAATGGTGAAAACGGTTCGTTGATACAATATTTCTACAAAAACTTATTTCATTTCAAATTTTAAAAATAAAATAAGATTTGAAATATTAATATGGGCGTGAGCATAACGGGTGGTTGAGAGAGAAAGACATGGTCAAAGACCTAATTTACATAAAATTATAATGGAGGCTTTTAATGTACTAAAACTATTAATAGGGACTTGGTGTCCAAATCTCTTAAATTTTATTTTAATTCTTAACAAAATGCTTTTAGAGAATTTGTCCGAATATAATTGCTTTATCATGAGGACTTAACCAAATTTTGGTAATGAATTGCATCTTAATTACTTTCCTATGTTTTTAAATAAACAATTAATTTTAGTATTTATGTAGTGTATATTTTGATATCTAGTTTAGCATATACACACATTTATGAGTTTATAGACATTGACGGGGAGAAATTCACCTGGACCCAAAGTTTGGTGTCGCACTGTACCCATCAAATCAAAATACTTGAAATTTTGTATAAAAAAAACTCTAGTCTGCTTTTTTTGAGGACTTATTTGAAAAAGAAATGCTTATCTGTTTTGCATTTAGCGGTTGGCATACTGGGGCATTATTGTTTGTGTCCAGGTGATTTGCTTCCATATTAATGAAGCATATATTTCAAAATAATTTTACAACTTTCAAAGATAACATGGCATATAAATAGTATAAATATATCTCATTAACTTTATTAATTTTCAATTAAAGACTTGTTTGAAATGCGGTTATAATTTAACAGCATTTTTTGATATATGCATATTTTCATTTGAATATTTTAACTGCATTTGTGTGATGCAGTAATAATTTTGATTGTATAGATGATTTATTCAAACTTAATGCAGTTTTTGTTTAACTACGTTAAGAGAATGCAGTTATTATTTAACTATATTTTCTGAATTACGCAATCATACTCGCATTTAAATGTTTTAACTTCATTTACATGATGAAGTGGATGCCCTTGATTATTTAATTCAATCTTAGTGAAGTTATAATTTAAGTTTTAAAGAAAATGCAATTGAAATTTTAACTACATACCAAATATGAAATTGACTTTATATTGCATATTAATTATTTTTGAGCCAGTTGATTTGAATGATGCAATTAAAGTTGCATTTAAATGACGTAGTTAATAAATACATTATTTACATGAAAAAGTTGCAATTTTCAAAAAAAAGTCAATAAAAATATATTTACATATGCATAACATATATCATGTAAAAGATCATAAATTTTAGGATTTAATGGTGAAAACGATTTATTGATACGATATTTCCACAAAACTTATTGCATTTCAAATATTAAAATTAAAATGGTATTATTATTGACACTCCACTTTTGGATATGAGGGGACTAGGGCTGTTATGGTAATGGTTACCGTTACCATTTCACAAATACCGTTACCGTACCATTTTTACCGGTAAGCGAAAATTGCTTACCGTTACCGTTACCAATAGGCTGGTATACCGAAGACTGGTATACCGATAATCTGGTAACCGTTACACTGGTAATGGTAAATTACCGTTGTCTAAAAAAGGTTAGTAACATAACACGTATTCACACCATAACGGTGCTTATACAATTTATAGTGTTACTTAATAAAAGACGTAAATGAGAAAGAAGTGAAGTGTATTTAACATTATTTCACCTGGTTAATAAACTAAATTTAATCATTTGTTTGGTTCTAAATGCCTATAGTAAAGCATGTTACATGAATATACATGTATTATAAATTGACTGGTAAAATTACCGTTACCGCCAGTATTGAAGAAATGTTACCGATGATTTACCATAGAAAATGGTAAATTTACCGTTACCATACCGATTAAACTGGTATACCGATATCACTCGAAAATGGTAACCGATTGGCTGATAATGGTATGGTAATGGTAAATTTACCGTTACCATAACAGCCCTAGAGGGGACCATTTTTATTAAAAAGGTTTTTTAGTATGAGGGGTGCTAATCAAACTAGTGCCATCGTAAAATTAACATTAAATTTAGCTAATTGTTCTTTCTTTTATTTAAACTAATTTTCCTTTAATTATCATTGACATTTTCAAAAACATTAATCAAATAATAGAGAATTCAAACTCACCTCCAGATGAAATTGCAAATGAGAAAGAGAAAAGATTGTTTCCTTACTCAAGAAAAAATTCATCAACATAGTAAAATTAAACCCAATATTTTATCGTAGTTACAATAAAAGCAGAATAAATTAGATTAAGAAATTATCTTTCTATCACATTCTTAACAAAGTTTGGATTTGATTGTGAAAATCAGAATGAATTTTTTTTCTCGCCATTATTTATTTTTCAAAAAAGGAAGGAGAATGAGAGAGTAAATGAAAGCATTTGATTTTGATGTTTTACCTAAGAGCAAAAGAGGTAAAAATATATGTTTGATTAATAGAATATGTACCCCTCATAATAATTTAATTTTATAGGGAGTGCTCATAAATTTGACCTCCTCATATTCAAAACTAGAGTGTCAATAACAGTACCCAATTAAAATAAGATGTGAAATATTAATACGTGCGTGTGAGAATAACAGGTGGTTGAGAGAGAAAAACACGGTCAAGTGGCTAATTTACATAAAATTAAGATGGAGGGTTTTTGTGTATTAAATTATTAATAGGAACTTGGTGTCCAAATCCACTAAATTTTATTTTAGTTCTTAACAAAATTCTTTCTAGAGAGTTTGTCTGAATATACTTGTTTTACCATGAAGACTTAACCAATTTTTGGTAATGAATCGCATCTTAATTACTTTTCTATGTTTTCAAATAAATAATTAATTTTAGCACTTACCTGGTGTATATTTTAGTATCCAATTTAGCACATACACACATTTATGACATTACAGATTTTAATGGGGAGAACTTCACCTGGACCCAAAGTTGGTACCCAGTTGTGTCCGCCAAATCAAAATACTTGAAATTTTGCAATAAAGTCTAGTGTACTTTTTGTTTGAGGAGTTATTTGCAAAACAAATGCTTAATTGTCTTGCGTTGAGTGCATGGGCATGTAGAGATATAAATGTTTCGATCCAAGTGATCTGCTTCCGTATCAACGAAGCATATATTTTCAAAGATGAAATCATTTGTCTTCAAATCACACATATCCCCTGTCTCCACACAATCACAACCTTTTATTCCATAAGTCTATCTAATTAATTTAATTAGTTAGTGAACAATGAATGGTTCAGATTGTATGAGATTGGAAACAAAGAAAATGAATTCTTTTTTCAGTGATAACATGACACATAAATAGAATAAATATGTCTCAATAACTTTATTAATTCTCAATATTTGAGGACCTATTTGAAATGCAGTTATTATTTAACAACATTTTTTTAATTATGCATATTTGCATTTGAATATTTGACTGCATTCGTGTGACGGCGTAATAATTTTGGTTGTATTAGATGATTTATTCAAAGTTGATGCGGTTTTTGTTTAACTGCATTAAGCGAATGCAGTTATTATTTAACTATAATTTTTGAATTATGCAATTATGGTTGCATTTGAATGTTTTAACTGTATCTATGTGATGAAGTGGCTGCCTTCGAAAATTTAATTCATTCTTAATGCAGTTATAATTTAACTGCATTAAGAAAATGCAGTTATAATTTTAACTGCATATCAGATATGAAATTGACTTTAAACTACATATTTATTATTTTTTAGGCTATTGATTTGAATGATACAATTAAAATTGCATTTGAATGACGCAATTATAAATACGTTATTTGTATTGAAAAATTATAATTCTTTTTAAAAAATTCTGTAAAAGATATTTACATATGCATAACACATATCATTTAAGAAATCATAAATTTTACGGTTTAATGGTGAAAAAGTTCGTTGATACGATGTTTGTACAAAACTTATTTCGTTTTAAATATTAAAATTAAAATATTAATGGAGGCGTGGGAATAACAAGCGGTTGAGGAAGAAAGACACGATTAAGGACCTAATTTATATAAAATTACGAGGGAGGTTTTTTGTGTATTAAAATTATTAATAGGGACTTGGTGTCCAAATCTCCTAAATTTTATTTTGATTCTTAAAAAAGATGCTTTCTAGAAAATTTGTGTGAGTATAATTGCTTTATCATGAAGACACAATCAATTTTTGGTAATGAATTGCATCTTAATTACTTTTCTTTGTTTATAAATAAACAATTAATTTTAGCACTTACCTAGTGTATATTTTAGTATCCAATTTAACACATACACGCATTTATGGCATTATAGAAGTTAACGGGGAGACATTCATCAAGACTTATAGTTTGGTGTCCAAGTGTGTCCGCCAAGTCAAAATACATGAAATTTTGCAATAAAGTCTAGTGTACTTTTTGCCTGAGGAACTTATTTGCAAAACAGATGCTTACATGTCTTGCGTTGAGTGAATGTGCACATCTGGACAACAATGTTTCGGTCTAGGCGATCTGCTTCCATATTAACGAAGCATATATTTTCAAAGACAAAACCATGTCTTCGTATCTTACGTATCATACTATCCCCACACAATCACAACCCTATATTCATTACTCAATCTAATTAATTTAATTAATTAAAGAACAATGAATGGTTCAGATTATATGAAGATACGGGGGAACATGAGATTGGTTAAGGAGGAATTGAATTCTTATGATAACATGACGCATAAACAGTATAAATATGTGTTAATAACTTTATTAATTTTCATTTTTTGAGGAGCTTTCCTGCTTGCCAAACTACCACGGTAGCAAAAAACTTTTTATTTATTTATTTTATGATTGATTGTTGTGGTTAGCTTCGTTATTGAATATGATTCTTTTATAGATTAAACTCCTTTATACGCATAGTACGTACTACATTCAATCATGATCAGAAACATATTCTAATTTTTACAGTTTTGAAACGATGGTATCATGGCATTTAAATGTAAACAAACAGTGTAAAACTAAATCATTAACTTGTTTGACATGAACTAATTCTCACACGTCGTGCATTGTTGTGGATGTCATGGTATTCATATCATTATTCTTGACAGATGGACGTTCTCAGACAATTCATCAACGTGGACAACTTCACCCAAGGGCAAATGGAAGACATAGTCAACTACTTCAAGCAGAAACTAACACCAGAGAGAACAAACAACGAGCTGATCCAGTACTCCAGCGAACAGTCAAGAAAAAGACAGATAAAGAAAGCGGAAGACAAAATCCTAAAACAGATGCTGCACATAACGGCAAAATGTGGCATCAAGGGATACATGTTCGGGATTGTGGACGAGAAGGGCAACGCATGCATGGCGTCCTCGGAATCCCTACGAGAGTGGGCTCAGGAAACCGTCAAGTTCAACAGGAATGCGCCCTACGAAATCGAGAAGCACAACTTCAAGTTGAACAGGATGCTGATGTCCAAACAACTGAAGGAGGTGGGACCTAAGAGCCTGATGGAGCTGCAGGACCCTACGCTGGGGTCCATCCTGTCCTTGCTGATGAAGAGCTGCAGCCCTCCCCAAAGACGGTTCAGACTGGAGGACGGTGTTCCTCCGCCGTGGTGGCCCAAGGGCACCGAGGATTGGTGGATCCAAGCTGGGTTTGGACTAAGTGAAGACGGGATGACTGTGCCCTACAAGAAGCCTCATAATTTGAGGAAGTCTTTCAAAGCTGGGGTCATTGCTTCCATTGTTAAGTATATGATGCCCGAAAGCAGGTATCTTGCTGTATTGTATATCTTTTTATATTTATTTACTTAATTATATTTCATGTGGTTTATCAGTGAACTTTGGCAATGCAGGTTGGTATGCGCTCTGATTTGCAACTCGAAGAGGATGCAGTTTAAGATGACGGCGAGGGAGAACATGATATGGCTAGCGTTTGTGGAGAAGGAGGAGGATCATTTCTGGAATAATGGACATAACATGCCTGATATTATAGCTGAACCTTCTACAGCTTTACAACTGGAAAGTGAGTCTGTGGACTGTGGAATGAATTTCGTTGATAACTGTATGAGCGGGGTGGATGAATTTGGATTTGGATTTAACTGAAAAAATAATTAATGGGATGGTGTCATTCCTTGTATCTGAAATTGTATGAATAAGAACCTAAATGAAAGTTTGGTGTGCTACTCAACTGTAGCTTACAGATAAAGTTTTATCCAGTTTAATTTTCTTATATTGCACCAGGTTTTACATGATTCTAGGCAACACACCAACACATAACTGCAATTAAATATGCATATGATTATTTAATCAGGTGTCCTCTTGCACTGGTTTTTATCAGAGCAGAGGATAGAATTTCGCTTTGTTGGAAACCAATAAATAGCTGAGACTAGCTACTAATATGAGAATTGCACTCTTGTGCGTGATTCAAAAGCTTGCATAAAGTTGAACCACTTTGGCAACTAAGTTAATTTCTCAAGGCAAACAACATCTCCACTATGATATAAAAGCCAATTTATGCCTAATGTAAGGTAAGGGAATATTATACAGGTGAAGCCAAATTGAAATAGAAATCAGTCAACAGAAATTAAAGCTTTAACATAATCTTTACAAAATATCGATATTAGTTTAAATTCTACTGGACTATATTTGATATAAATCAAGTGTAAAAATTACTGTAATTAAATTTATGTTTATCAACAAATCTATATTAATCGAACGACGGCAAAAGAACTAAGTAAAAGTATGAAAATCACTCCGTTTACATTACCAATCTTAAAATAAAATGGCATATAACACAACAAATAGTAGAAGTCGAGCAGAGCTTGTTCAGAAACTACTTAGATGAAGATTCATATATCAAAAGCAAGGTTTGAAACTCCGCTTTTCATTTCCGTTTCGGTCATTGATAATTTTTGAAATTTCGGTTTCGTTTCGAAAATTCCGTTTTATTTCTGGTTTGCAAATTCCGGTAGTTTTTACGTGTAAATAACTAAATACTGTAATAAATCTCCAATTCTAACATAGATTATGGTTGTTTCATTTATACAAATTATTTCACACCATTTGTTAATCAAATTATGTCAATCGTGTAAATATACATATAATTTATTCTATACAAAGTACCATTAACTCATGGCAAGTCACAAAGCCCAGCCCACTAACAAACCCTTCTACCACGTTCTTCTCCCTCATTTCATAACCCTAAGTCAAACAGTAAGAAAAGGATATAAACTCTCGACAAAACAAAAAGGCTTTATCTCATTCCATTTTCTCGTCTTCAACCATTTATTTTACTGACAACTTCCTTTGTTCGACGATTTATTTTTTGGATAACTTGCACTTCTTCATCAATTTATTTTGTCCACAACTGCATCGTGTCCGATGAAAGAAAAGTGATTATTTTCTTCTTTGTGTTTATTACAATGATACATGTTTATTAATTTCAATTTTTATTTATGAAAGTGGCAAATTAGGGTTAATCTATCTTCTTCTCTTCCTTTTTTTTATTGATTTTAATCAATTTTTATTTGAAACATCCGAAACTGGAATTTATGTTGGATTCCGTTTCGGTCATTGGCGAAACCGGACTGAAACAGTCGGAATTCCGTCGTGTTGGACGGAATCTCAAACCATGATCAAAAGGTTAATAATATGAATCACTACAAGTTTAATAAAAAACTACAAACCTGTTAAATGTTTGAAATAGTGAGGCAAGATTTCTAGTTAGAGGAAGTAGTCAGTGATACATGCATTTCAAACTCAAGTGTAAGTCTAATGCTAAAGTTGCAAATATTGGCTTCCAAGTCAAACATCCATTCTATGTATACAAGTGGCCACACTTCATATATTTTAATATAATTAGGTGAAAATAAAAAATAAAAGGGAAGAAAAGAAGTAAAAAATAGTTTCATGCAAGTTACCTATCCAAGATTCACTATACAACCTCCAACTTTATTCTATTATTACATGATATTTGTTATGTAAAGTACTAATCTTTTTTGCAAAAATAATAAATATTGATGCCACTTTTAAGCCATATTTGTTAGGATTTAATACACCATAGATTCAATTATTCTTTAAACCCTAGATTTGAATAGATAATCCACATCGATTTAACTAAATAATCATATGTTCTAATTGCCTAGTGGTTTTTAATGAGCTTATACAAAGTGTTGGGTAACAAACCAACACATAATTGCAAGTTTAATTATAAATTAGTTTTAAGAATTTCCATAAATAAACCAACACATAATTGCAAGTTTAATATAAACTAGTTTTAAGAATTTCCATGAACGTGATTGTTGGATAATCAACCTGACATTTAATTGGAAGTTATATATATATATATATATATATATATATATATGTATGTGTGTGTGTGTGTGAGTGTGTATGTATGTATGTATGTATGTATGTATATATAATATATATGTATGTATGTATGGATTCTAAAAGTTTTCCACAAATGTAACGTTATATATTGTTACATCATTGAATTTATTGTATAGTTCAATTTGAATGTGGGAATTACAATATGGTAACTAGGAGTATAATTAGAAACCACCTCAAAACAGCTCAATTTGATGGATTAAGAATTGCTATTGAAATAATTTTCTAATTAATGAGAATATGCGAGAAAAAATTTGAATGAGATTTATGACAAAATGTTAAATACAAAACCGTTCAATACCAGTCAAAACCGATAGAAAAATAACATCCAAGTGAAGTGTTAGGTTATGCTTGAGATCATTACTTCATCCCTTTGGATTAACGTTCTGTTATTAGGGTTTATGAAAAAAACACCTAAGAATTTTTTAAAGTATCACTTCTAAGTGTTTAATAGATTGATCAAAACCAACATACTATTATTTTGACCACTTTAAAATCACCAAATTAGCGATCTTTAGTCGTTTTCCTGTTTTCTTCCAACTTTACATTCTTCATAAAATGTTGTTTTGAATATGTCAGATTTAACTATTTAAATTTTATTTCATATTCTCAAAATTTACACATATACACATACAAACACGCATGCACATATACATATTACACTGACTGATGATATATTGATGAATCTTTGTCTTTTTCGACAAAAACTAAAAAGTTAATACAATAATTGTAACGACTCAGTATTTTGGACCATTCAAATCGACAATAAATCCACACATGCTGGACTTGAATAATTCAAAACAATGGATTGTAAATAAAATTTGGCAAAACTCAACATATACAGTAAATAAATAATCATAGAATCACAAACACAGAGTAATATAACAATAAGCAGCGGAAACAAAAGAATAGTAGTTCATGAAGCTACTATATATGTATGTAACACAGTTAAACAAGATACAACAGAAGTCACGAATACATAGATGTCTCAATACAATAATCAAATACAAGATCTGAATACATCACTGGAATCAACTGAACAGCTGAAAGCATGAAAGATAGCTGGATCTCCATGCGAAGCTCCAACTCCAAAGGTGAGTTGAATACTATATCACTCAGTCTGACCCGAGCGTAAAGCAAAACACAAAACACTCGAGTCAGGATTAACATTCTTATATCAATAAATCCAACTCAAGTGAAATATCAACTGAAATACAAGTAACTTAAAGGATGTTTGGGATAACCATCCTCTAAGGATCCGTTAAACTATCTACTATGTAGTAATATATGCTATTATAATAATGTCTATAATAAAATAAACTTACTTTTAAATAGCGTTAAAGAGTGACCCAATATTCCCCTTAACACAAAATAGTGCCAATAGTCTATACAGTACCTGCATACCTCGAGAGGCTACAAGAAGATACTCCATAAGTACGACACAAATAGAAACTCGTAGTAAAGCTCGATATGGTAGGTGACACGACACAACTAGGCAATGCCAGGGTAGATATACCAATTACGCACACGGGCTGATGGAAATGCATAGCAGCCACTACCGCCCACCTCGGAACACACTCCCAAATCAAAAATCGAAGGGTGGCCACCAAATCAATCACAAAGTAATAGAATGGTATCGAAGAAATGCGTCTGATCAAAGGTGCTACCTCATTGGCCCGAGATCGCTCCTGTTTTAGCCACCTTATGCCAACTCACGGGAGTTGGGTCCACGTATATACCTTTAGGATCGTCGCCACCATCCTACTTCATTCTGGAATCTCCATCGCGTACACAGTTGTTAAAGTGGTTTTCGGTATCGACAGAGAGTATGTCTATATATGATCCCGGTCTCTTTAACAACCAATCGTTATTATAAAACCGTGGTCATTTCAAAATAGTTTATACTTCAAAAACAAAATATCATTTTCATTTCAAATATATCTGTTTCCAAAAATCATATCACTTTCCAAAGTTATAACGCTTTCGAAATCATAGTCTTTTAAAATCAAAACACTTTGGAAATCACAGCTTTGAAATTCATAACTTTGAAACATAACTGTTAGTCCATGAGTTGATGGTTTTGATGACAACAACCTTAGAATAAGATTATAAAATATAAATACTAACATTATAGTTTAGATATATATGTATATGAAGGATTTAACCATGCAGGTATCAAGAATGAAGACTGTACAGTATAGAGATTCAAGATATCAAGATTGAAGACTCATGAGTATCAAGATAATCAAGAGTTCAAGATTTCAAGATAAGTATTGAGTCTAGAATTATGTTAAAACTTCACAATAGCACTGAAATCTTCACTCCATTTTTCTTTTGGGATGGAACCCATTTTTACCTTTTTAGTGGCTTACAAACCCACGACAAGTGGCTTACAAACCCACGAACATCCTGGTTTTGTACAAGTTCTCGAGTCCTAACATGATGAGATATTCTGCAAGAAGAAGCTTGCAAAACTACTTCAAAATGGACATAGTGTTAGTTAGATTCAAAAATTTGAATTTCAAAAGAAGTGTCTATTCGCCATAACCTTTCACGAATGGACATGACTGTTTTTCTTCTATAAATAGGGGTTAGTTTCAACGAATTTAAAATCATATTTTATGGTTTTTCACTTCTCTTCGTCTTCCACATTTTCTTATTCAAAATTCTATCATTACTCTACCGAAATCAACATTGAATCTAACTAGATTATCTCTTGTTTGATTCTCTATCACTTTCTCAACAAGATCCAAGTGCTATTTAGAGTTATTGGCTTCTTTATAATCTATCTAGCGAGAAAAGGTGTGATTGTAGCCTTGGAAATCAATCAAGCGAGAAAAGGTGTGATTGTAGCCTTGGAAATCAATTGGGTGAACTTGTTGCCCCAGAAATCAAGTATCTCTACCCAGAGGATTGTGATTCTGGAGGGTGTACCTCGTAGCCTTGAAACCGAGGGTTGTAATTGTTGAATTTCTTTTGAAAGGAAATCCGTACTTAGTTGTGCGGGACTGGATGTAGGGTAACCCCGAACCAGTATAAAATCCGGTGTGTTCTTTCCTTTACTGCATTTACTTTATTTCTGCATCTGTGTTTGTTTCTGTGATTATATATGTGTCTGAATATTGCATACATTTGTGTTCAAATTAACATAAACTCAAAAAGATTTAGTAATTTCTTAAAAACACTATTCACCCCCCCTCTAGTGTTATTCCTAGCCTTAAGATCCGTAATCCGCATTCCTCACAATAACCTCCATCACTTAAACAGTTTATATATTAAAATACTTTATATAATAAAATAGGTTCTTCAATCTTACAAATCAATTCCAAAACAAATCAAATTCCAAAATTCAAATTAAATCAAATCTCAAATCATCAATTTCAATTCAATTTAGTTTCTCAATAAATCATTTCAAATTATATCAATTTCAAAACATATTTGAACCCCAAAATAAACCATTTCAATATATTTTCAAAGCTTTAAATGTTCTATAATTTCAAAACTCAATTTGATAACTTCATATATATATATATATATATATATATCAATTCACTTTACTATTATTTAGTTTTCGAAATATTTACTTAATAAATCCAATATCATTTAAACAAAACTCCAAATTTCAAATAATTGAATATTCCTTCAATTTTATTTAAACTTGATATATTTATTTAAATCACCTTAAACAAAATTAAGTTATAAGATCATATCCTTTAAAACCTCAAATTCCATAAGTTTCAGATCGATTAAAATTCTTAATTAAATACCATTTCAAATCAATTTCAAATCTATCTTCCCAACCTTAATTTATTAAAATCATTATAAACTCTATATTAAAATATAATTTAAATAAATACTTAACCATATTATATTTTAATAAAATCAACTTTATTATTAAACTTATTTTATATTAAAACAATTTTTGCATAGCTTAAAATCAAGAATTTAACTATACATATAAAATAACATTTATATAATATCTAAAATCATATATTTCTGTTAAAACCATATATTTCTTTCCAAAACCATAGAAATCATTTTCAAAATACATTTATATATAGACCAACGGTGTCTGTATATAATTTTCTATCTTATGATCAAGTGATACGGATATTTATCATTTCAATCCGCAATTTAAATATATACGGGTTTATATCATTTCAACCCGCAATCCCAAATTCAATTCAATGAAAATCGCTTGAGTCTATCATTTCAACCTATAACGATATTCTCCTATTCTATAGATCGTTTAGGTATG
This sequence comes from Allium fistulosum, assembly GCA_030737815.1. Lineage (NCBI taxonomy): Eukaryota > Viridiplantae > Streptophyta > Magnoliopsida > Asparagales > Amaryllidaceae > Allium > Allium fistulosum. The sequence goes on from CM060903.1 coordinate 1,461,910,942, forward strand.
CATCATTTCAACCCATAGTGATTCTATACTAACAGGGAACTTGCAGAGTGATAACAGATATGACAACAATATAACAATCAGTAACAGTGTCATAGGTGAATAGATACAGATAATAACATATATATGGCAATGTAAATAACTAACAGCGGTATATTTCAATTGTCGTTTCAATTGAAATCAAATTTAATAAATATAAGAACGTTAATCGTGAGTAAAGCTCACCTTTCGAGGCTAGAGACGAACGATAAAGAGATGAATTATGAATCTAAGCACGAATTCCAAAGCAAATCTAAATTAGCACGAATTCGACGACCAAAGCTGATAATAAGGAATCGATGGAACAATTAGAATCAGCTTTTAATGAATTGAAACAAAATATATAATATGTTATTATTTTTCTTCTTAGAACAAAAAAAATCAATCTAAAATACATATTCAAAATCTATATATTTTTATATATGTATTTTAAAACCAATTATCCAAATAAAATCATTGCATTTACATTCAAAGCCGGTATTTATAAAAATTAATTTAAACTTCTACATATACATTTTAAACATCAGCAATAAACATAAATAAACATTTTAAACACATATGTATAGCTCAAACATACATATATACCAACTCGACGTATACTTATATAATTAATATAAATCTGTACATTATAACAACTTTATATACCTATATGTATATACAGTTAAGATCAATCGAAAAAAAATCAATATTTCATCTTCCAAAAATACAAATAAGTGTTTAACATACGTATAAGATTTATCACAAAAATCTAATTTACATAATACTATATACGTAAATAACATATAAACACATAATACAATAACTACCGTACATCCATATATAACTTTAAATATATGTAAACAGTAAAGCATACATAATCCTCCTTGTAAAATATCATATATAAATACCTTTAAACACACATATATAGAATCTTACATACAAGTTGTATTCTAAAATCTATATGTAATACAATAGGATTTTCCTTGTTATAACTAAAACAGATGAAATGTAAGCAAACATTACATACTTACATTAAGATATGTATACATTTCAAAATCAACAACCATATCTATTATCATTGACATACAGCTAAGTATATTGCACATTTGAAAATACTGTAAAAGTATATATATACATATATATATTAACACATGTTAAAAATCTGAAATCTTTATATATATACACTTTAAAATCGAAACACATAATAACAAATAAACCTATACTAAACTAGACTCAAATATAAATAAACTAGTACATAACTAGTATACAAACATACGTAACTTACCTACAAGTATATATACAAACATACGTATACACGTTCAAAATGCTTGGAACTTTTATATATATATATATATATATATATATATTAAACAAATATCTTTTTATAAACTTTTATAACTTTATAAACTTATAACTGGTATGTAACTTTATAACAAAAATATACATATATACAAACTTCTTTTATAAACAACAGCCATAACATATGTATATAAACCCATATAAACTCATATATTTATATATATGCTAACATACGGTACACATACAAAATAAATCAATTAAAAATGAAAACAACTTATAAATATGCTAGCTTAAAACTTGCGTATGTACTACTTATACATTATAATACTGTAATCATTATAATATACCAGAGTTATATAAACTGTCTTATATACAGCTAGTTTATCCTTATAAATCTTAAACAAATATATGTACGAACAACCCATACTCAAATATACTTGCCTGGAAGTTTTATAAAATATATGTATCCTTTCATATATATTCAATCTTAAAAGACTCCGTTTACATTTGTAAAATACGTTTATTTTATAATATACTGTAATAACATATGCAAAATAAACAAACTACAACTGAGGTAAACTATCATATAATAAACTAACATATATAACTTCATATATTATCGAAACCTATATATATTTATATATATACAACAAAATATATATAGAACTTAAAAACTAACCTTAATAGATCTACAGGGGAACTTCGGCTATCAAGGGGAGAAAGAGGGGAGAGGTGAGGGGCGATTGGCCGAAGCAAGGTGGTGGGGATGAACAGCTCGATGTGGAGATGAAGAGATGATTGTTGTCGTGGAGAAGTCGCGGATGCGGTGGGTGGCAGCTTGGGGTGAGATGGTGGTGCCGTGCAGTGGAGGTGTGTGGCAAACGAAAGAAGCGGAGGGAAGGCTACAGCAAACATTGTTCTTTTCAAGCTAAATGTAAATTGTTTGTTTTTTTCTTTCTTCTTTTTTTTAATAAAGATAATTTTGCAAACCGAATGAACGGTTCAAAAAAAATGAAAAGGCAACAGTTGTGAAAAGATGGAATACGAAATGTAAATGGATACCTCCTTTATTACCAAACGTTAATTCATCTCAGAAATAAATGAATACGAACCTAAACCGAGTTTTTATCGAAAATTCGAAATGGTGGAATCTCACTGGTCATAGAATTTCAGAGGTTTAATAACTGATAGATTATTTATATATTGCCATTTGACAATAGAATGGGCCAAGAAAGTTCTGGAAACCCGAAACTGGTACCGATACCAGTGGTACGATTATCCGATCAAAAGTCGATAATCGGTACCGATAAATGCTACTATTCCGTACGGAAAAATCCAAACGAAGCTAGAAATGTCCGAATTTCGCGAAATGAATTTCGCAGTCTGATTCAGAGTGTTCTAAATAAATTTTCTCATGTTGACATATTTAGGTTTCAGAACACTTTTATTATCATCAATTTTTAACTGGTATAAATTGAAATAAAATTTCACTAGAAAATAAACTTCCAAATTAATAGATGAAAATTTACCTGTTGCTATGTTAAAGTAGACGCATTCCAAATATTAAATTTTTATTTCAAAATTTTATTATTTAAAATTTCATCCAATTTCAATTAAATATATAAATAAACAAATAAAATTATCTAAAATTTACAGGTCGTTACACTCTCCCCCACTCAAAACTTTTCGTCCCCGAAAAGGAAGGAGGTAGGAGAATAGAAACAACCAGAAAAAAAAATGGCTTTGAAAACAAAATAAACAACTAATTTTAAAACCATATAAATTTCAAATTCAACTAATTAATATTCAACATTTTGGTTAAATCCATTGAGTTCACTTAAGTTAAATCAATCTATCCATTTCAAAATTCATTATCTTATTATCTAGTCATTCTCAATTAACAATTTCTAGATCATCAATTTGTATAATCATTTATTATCCTCATATTTTATTCAACAAATTAAATTCTTTCATTCCAATTTATTATTAACTATATTCCACTTAATATATCCTATCACATATATTTAAACCATATAAATTAATTTAAACCATATAAATTTCAATTTAAATTAATTAACATTCAGTAATTGATTTTTAAATTCAAGGTACTTCCATAAGTTAATCTAATTTCAATTTATTAATTCCTTCAAAACAAATTTATTTGTCTCATCTATTATTCAATTAACTTATTATTCTATTTATCTCTATTAACATCTTTATAAAAAATTTAGGTGTATAAAATTTATTATAACACTCAAATTTTTCCTTATAAAGTCATTTTATATTGTATATTATCCAATTACATTTTTTTAACTTCTGAATAATTTAGGTAAGTTATATTGAAATGTAATTGAGTATTATACAAGTAAAATTTCCAATTCAATTATTTCAAGTTTAAATACTTTTTCAAAATTTAGCTTTATTTATAATTGAAAACATCCTTTAACATAAATTTTAAGATTTAAATTTCCGTTTAATTTCAAACCCTTTAGAGATAATTATGTATATACTATATATATATATTAAATCAAATTAAATTTAAAATAATATACACATATATAAATATAAATCAAGTCATACTTAAGAAATTCAAATCAAAATATTTTTCCAAAACAAAACTGTAGCAAAGCTACAGAATGGTCTCTCCACTTCGAAACTCGAAAATGAATGTCGATGATGCTGCCGCCATCACCGAAATTATTTTTCAGCGACAAAAGAGAAGAGCACTGATTTAAACATTTAAAGTTGCTTTGAACAATTTCTATTTGAAAATACTTTAAAAAATATACACTTTTAAACTTTTAAAACCAACGTTTGAAATCACTGGAAATTAAATTCTCAAATTCCTGATTTAAATTCATTTCAATTCCAATCAATTCATAAACCATGTTTATAAATTCATTTATAGAACAATAAATGATGATCAAATATTACCATTTCAAACAACCAATTTAATTACCTTATTAAATTCCAGAAAATTATACTTATATATATATATGATATAATCATACCAATTTATTTCATTTACCAAATTTGAAAATAATATTGTGTCAGTTTGCTCTGTTCAAGTGTTTTGGAATTTCCTATCGATAGCGTTGATCAGACGAATCGATCGAAAATCCAAACCAACATCAACAACACAATATATAAACATTTAATATTAATTACAAACACACTCCCTCACTCGATGATACAGAATAGATTTCAAAACAAGGATAGAGATTCAAATTTTGAGGGACCCTAATCAAATGAATTCAAACCAGGATTTAGGCTCGAACGAAGATATGATTATTAAATAGCAAAAGAGAAGAGGTGGATAGACTAATACAAATCATGGGCACCCTTAATCGGGTCAACCGTGACTTCAAGAAATAGATCGATGCAGAATTCTAAGGCAAATCGACATTTGATCGCCAGAGATAGAATTCGAGTAAAGCAAGAGATAGTAGCATCTAATCCGAGGATACAGAAATCTCGGCGAATCAATGCTGTTGTAAATGATTTTCACCCCTTTATAATCATTCAGTGGAGCTATGGGATGCTCCGGGATTAAAAGAATATGAATAAAGGAAGACAAGGATAGATTTTGGAACCGGGGGAACATTCCGAAATCCAAAGGAAACCGAGTCAAAGAGGAAGAGATTCAAGCTCGAACGAAAGTGATTCTGTAAATAAATTTACCATATATGCTAAGTTTTGCCTAGAGCCAAAGCTCTGATACCACATGTAACGACCCAGTATTTTGGACCATTCAAATCGACAATAAATCTACACATGCCGGACTTGAATAATTCAAAACAATGGATTGTAAATAAAATTTGGCAAAACTCAACATATACAGTGAATAAATAATCACAGAATCACAGACACGGAGTAATATAACAATAAGCAGCGGAAACAAAAGAATAGTAGTTCATGAAGCTACTATATATGTATATAACAGAGTTAAACAAGATACAATAGAAGTCACGAATACATAGATGTCTCAATACAATAATCAAATACAAGATCTGAATACATCACTGGAATCAACTGAACAACTGAAAGCAGGATAGATAGCTGGATCTCCATGCGAAGCTCCAACTCCAAAGGTGAGTCGAATACTGTATCACTCAGTCTGACCCGAGCATAAAGCAAAACAAAAAACACTCGAGTCAGGATTAACATTCTTATATCAATAAATCCAACTCAAGTGAAATATCAACAGAAATACAAGTAACTTAAAGGATGTTTGGGATAACCATCCTCTAAGGATCCGTTAAACTATCTACTATGTAGTAATATACGCTATTATAATAATGTCTATAATAAACTAAACTTACTTTTAAATAGCGTTAAGGAGTGACCCAATATTGCCCTTAACACAAAATAGTTCCAATAGTCTATACAGTACCTGCATACCTCGAGAGGCTACGAGAAGATACTCCATAGGTACGACACAAATAGAAACTCGTAGTAAAGCTCGATATGGTAGGTGACACGGCACAACTAGGCAATGCCAGGGTAGATATACCAATTACGCACACGGGCTGGTGGAAACGCATAGCAGCCACTACCGCCCACCTCAGAACACACTCCCAAATCAAAAACCGAAGGGTGGCCACCAAATCAATCACAAAGTAATAGAATGGTATCGAAGAAATGCGTCCGATCAGAGGTGCTACCTCATTGGCCCGAGATCGCTCCTGGTTTAGCCACCTTATGCCAACTCACGGGAGTTGGGTCCACGTATGTACCTTTAGGATCGTCGCCACCATCCTACTTCATTCTGGAATCTCCACCGCGTACACAGTTGTTAAAGTGGTTTTCGGTATCGACAGAGAGTATGTCCATATCCGATCCCGGTCTCTTTAACAACCAATCGTTATTATAACACCGTGGTCATTTCAAAATAGTTTATACTTCAAAACCAAAATATAATTTCCATTTCAAATATATCCGTTTCCAAAAATCATATCACTTTCCAAAGCACGAATTCCAAAGCAAATCTAAATTGGTACGAATTCGACGACCAAAGCTGATAATAAGGAATCGATGGAACAATTAGAATCGGCTTTTAATGAATTGAAACAAAATATATAATATGTTATTATTTTTCTTCTTAGAACCAAAAAAATCAATCTAAAATACATATTCAAAATCTATATATTTTTATATATGTATTTTAAAACCAATTATCCAAATAAAATCATTGTATTTACATTCAAAGCCGGTATTTATAAAAATTAATTTAAACTTCTCCATATACATTTTAAACATTAGCAATAAACATAAATAAACATTTTAAACACATATGTATAGCTCAAACATACATATATACCAACTCGACGTATACTTATATAATTAATATAAATCTGTACATTATAACAACTTTATATACCTATATGTATATATAGTTAAGATCAATCGAAAAAAAATTAATATTTCATCTTCCAAAAATACAAATAAGTGTTTAACATACATATAAGATTTATCACAAAAATCTAATTTACATAATACTATATACGTAAATAACATATAAACACATAATACAATAACTACCGTACATCCATATATAACTTTAAATATATGTAAACAGTAAAGCATACATAATCCTACTTGTAAAATATCATATATAAATACCTTTAAACAGACATATATAGAATCTTACATACAAGTTGTATTCTAAAATCTATATGTAAAATAATAGGATTTGCCTTCTTATAACTAAAACAGATGAAATGTAAGAAAACATTACATACTTACATTAAGATCTGTATACATTTCAAAATCAACAACCATATCTATTATCATTAACATACAGCTAAGAATATTGCACATTTGAAAATACTGTAAAAGTATATATATATACGTATATATATTAACACATGTTAAAAATCTGAAATCTTTATATATATAGACTTTAAAATCGAAACACATAATAACAAATAAACCTATACTAAACTAGACTCAAATATAAATAAACTAGTACATAACTAGTATACAAACATACGTAACTTACCTACAAGTATATATACAAACATACGTATACACGTTCAAAATGCTTGGAACTTATATATATATATATATTAAACAAATATCTTTTTATAAACTTTTATAACTTTATAAACTTATAACTGGTATGTAACTTTATAACAAAAATATACATATATACAAACTTCTTTTATAAACAACAGCCATAACATATGTATATAAACCCATATAAACTCATATATTTATATATATGCTAACATACGGTACACATACAAAATAAATCAATTAAAAATGAAAACAACTTATAAATATGCTAGCTTAAAACTTGCGTATGTACTACTTATACATTATAATACTGTAATCATTATAATATACCAGAGTTATATAAACTGTCTTATATACAGCTAGTTTATCCTTATAAATCTTAAACAAATATATGTACGAACAACCCATACTCAAATATACTTGCCTGGAAGTTTTATAAAATATATGTATCCTTTCATATATATTCAATCTTAAAAGACTCCGTTTACATTTGTAAAATACGTTTATTTTATAATATACTGTAATAACATATGCAAAATAAACAAACTACAACTGAGGTAAACTATCATATAATAAACTAACATATATAACTTCATATATTATCGAAACCTATATATATTTATATATATACAACAAAATATATATAGAACTTAAAAACTGACCTTAATAGATCTACAGGGGAACTTCGGCTATCAAGGGGAGAAATAGGGGAGAGGTGAGGGGCGATTGGCCGAAGCAAGGTGGTGGGGATGAACAGCTCGATGTGGAGATGAAGAGATGATTGTTGCCGTGGAGAAGTCGCGGATGCGGTGGGTGGCAGCTTGGGATGAGATGGTGGTGTCGTGCAGTGGAGGTGTGTGGCAAACGAAAGAAGCGGAGGGAAGGCTACAGCAAACATTGTTCTTTTCAAGCTAAATGTAAATTGTTTGTTTTTTTCTTTCTTTTTTTTAATAAAGATAATTTTGCAAACCGAATGAACGGTTCAAAAAAAAAATGAAAAGGCAACAGTTGTGAAAAGATGGAATACGAAATGTAAATGGATACCTCCTTTATTACCAAACGTTAATTCATCTCAGAAATAAATGAATACGAACCTAAACCGAGTTTTTATCGAAAATTCGAAATGGTGGAATCTCACTGGTCACAGAATTTCAGAGGTTTAATAACTGATAGATTATTTATATATTGCCATTTGACAATAGAATGGGCCAAGAAAGTTCTGGAAACCCGAAACTGGTACCGATACGGTGAGCTGTTACATAGATTTTCACCGCGAGCCGATCTTCAAAACATAGAGTCAAATATACCGCAGAGATCAGCACGACGAGACGATTAAAACGGTATATAGATACCAGTGGTACGATTATCCGATCAAAAGTCGATAATCGGTACCGATAAATGCTACTATTCCGTACGGAAAAATCCAAACGAAGCTAGAAATGTCCGAATTTCGCGAAATGAATTTCGCAGTCTGATTCAGAGTGTTCTAAATAAATTTTCTCATGTTGACATATTTAGGTTTCAGAACACTTTTATTATCACCAATTTTTAACTGGTATAAATTGAAATAAAATTTCACTAGAAAATAAACTTCCAAATTAATAGATGAAAATTTACCAGTTGCTTTGTTAAAGTAGACGCATTCCAAATATTAAATTTTTATTTCAAAATTTTATTATTTAATATTTCATCCAATTTCAACTAAATATATAAATAAACAAATAAAATTATCTAAAATTTACAGGTCGTTACACTCTCCCCCACTCAAAACTTTTCGTCCCCGAAAAGGAAGGAGGTAGGAGAATAGAAACAACCAGAAAAAAAATAGCTTTGAAAACAAAATAAACAACTAATTTTAAAACCATATAAATTTCAAATTTAACTAATTAATATTCAACATTTTGGTTAAATCCATTGAGTTCACTTAAGTTAAATCAATCTATCCATTTCAAAATTCATTATCTTATTATCTAGTCATTCTCAATTAACAATTTCTAGATCATCAATTTGTATAATCATTTATTATCCTCATATTTTATTCAACAAATTAAATTCTTTCATTCCAATTTATTATTAACTATATTCCACTTAATATATCCTATCACATATATTTAAACCATATAAATTAATTTAAACCATATAAATTTCAATTTAAATTAATTAACATTCAGTAATTGATTTTTAAATTCAAGGTACTTCCATAAGTTAATCTAATTTCAATTTATTAATTCCTTCAAAACAAATTTATTTGTCTCATCTATTATTCAATTAACTTATTATTCTATTTATCTCTATTAACATCTTTATAAAAAATTTAGGTGTATAAAATTTATTATAACACTCAAATTTTTCCTTATAAAGTCATTTTATATTGTATATTATCCAATTACATTTTTTAACTTCTGAATAATTTAGGTAAGTTATATTGAAATGTAATTGAGTATTATACAAGTAAAATTTCCAATTCAATTATTTCAAGTTTAAATACTTTTTCAAAATTTAGCTTTATTTATAATTGAAAACATCCTTTAACATAAATTTTAAGAATTAAATTTCCGTTTAATTTCAAACCCTTTAGAGATAATTATGTATATACTATATATATATTAAATCAAATTAAATTTAAAATAATATACACATATATAAATATAAATCAAGTCATACTTAAGAAATTCAAATCAAAATATTTTTCCAAAACAAAACTGTAGCAAAGCTATAGAATGGTCTCTCCACTTCGAAACTCAAAAATGAATGTCGATGATGCGGCCGCCATCACCGAAATTATTTTTCAGCGACAAAAGAGAAGAGCACTGATTTAAACATTTAAAGTTGCTTTGAACAATTTCTATTTGAAAATACTTTAAAAAATATACACTTTTAAACTTTTAAAACCAACGTTTGAAATCACTGGAAATTAAATTCTCAAATTCCTGATTTAAATTCATTTCAATTCCAATCAATTCATAAACCATGTTTATAAATTCATTTATAGAACAATAAATGATGATCAAATATTACCATTTCAAACAACCAATTTAATTATCTTATTAAATTCCAGAAAATTATACTTATATATATATGATATAATCATACCAATTTATTTCATTTACCAAATTTGAAAATAATATTGTGTCAGTTTGCTCTGTTCAAGTGTTTTGGAATTTCCTATCGATAGCGTTGATCAGACGAATCGATCGAAAATCCAAACCAACATCAACAACACAATATATAAACATTTAATATTAATTACAAATACACTCCCTCACTCGATGATACAGAATAGATTTCAAAACAAGGATAGAGATTCAAATTTTGAGGGACCCTAATCAAATGAATTCAAACCAGGATTTAGGCTCGAACGAAGATATGATTATTAAATAGCAAAAGAGAAGAGGTGGATAGACTAATACAAATCGTGGGCACCCTTAATCGGGTCAACCGTGACTTCAAGAAATAGATCGATGCAGAATTCTAAGGCAAATCGACATTTGATCGCCAAAGATAGAATTCGAGTAAAGCAAGAGATAGTAGCATCTAATCCGAGGATACAGAAATCTCGGCGAATCAATGCTGTTGTAAATGATTTTCACCCCTTTATAATCATTCAGTGGAGCTATGGGATGCTCCGGGATTAAAAGAATATGAATAAGGGAAGACAAGGATAGATTTTGGAACCGGGGGAACGTTCCGAAATCCAAAGGAAACTGAGTCAAAGAGGAAGAGATTCAAGCTCGAACGAAAGTGATTCTGTAAATAAATTTACCATATATGCTAAGTTTTGCCTAGAGCCAAAGCTCTGATACCACATGTAACGACCCAGTATTTTGGACCATTCAAATCGACAATAAATCCACACATGCCGGACTTGAATAATTCAAAACAATGGATTGTAAATAAAATTTGGCAAAACTCAACATATACAGTGAATAAATAATCACAGAATCACAGACACGGAGTAATATAACAATAAGCAGCGGAAACAAAAGAATAGTAGTTCATGAAGCTACTATATATGTATATAACAGAGTTAAACAAGATACAATAGAAGTCACGAATACATAGATGTCTCAATACAATAATCAAATACAAGATCTGAATACATCACTGGAATCAACTGAACAACTGAAAGCAGGATAGATAGCTGGATCTCCATGCGAAGCTCCAACTCCAAAGGTGAGTCGAATACTGTATCACTCAGTCTGACCCGAGCATAAAGCAAAACAAAAAACACTCGAGTCAGGATTAACATTCTTATATCAATAAATCCAACTCAAGTGAAATATCAACAGAAATACAAGTAACTTAAAGGATGTTTGGGATAACCATCCTCTAAGGATCCGTTAAACTATCTACTATGTAGTAATATACGCTATTATATTAATGTCTATAATAAACTAAACTTACTTTTAAATAGCGTTAAGGAGTGACCCAATATTGCCCTTAACACAAAATAGTGCCAATAGTCTATACAGTACCTGCATACCTCGAGAGGCTACGAGAAGATACTCCATAGGTACGACACAAATAGATACTCGTAGTAAAGCTCGATATGGTAGGTGACACGGCACAACTAGGCAATGCCAGGGTAGATATACCAATTACGCACACGGGCTGGTGGAAACGCATAGCAGCCACTACCGCCCACCTCGGAACACACTCCCAAATCAAAAATCGAAGGGTGGCCACCAAATCAATCACAAAGTAATAGAATGGTATCGAAGAAATGCGTCCGATCAGAGGTGCTACCTCATTGGCCCGAGATCGCTCCTGTTTTAACCACCTTATGCCAACTCACGGGAGTTGGGTCCACGTATGTACCTTTAGGATCGTCGCCACCATCCTACTTCATTCTGGAATCTCCACCGCGTACACAGTTGTTAAAGTGGTTTTCGGTATCGACAGAGAGTATGTCCATATCCGATCCCGGTCTCTTTAACAACCAATCGTTATTATAACACCGTGGTCATTTCAAAATAGTTTATACTTCAAAACCAAAATATCATTTCCATTTCAAATATATCCGTTTCCAAAAATCATATCACTTTCCAAAGCACGAATTCCAAAGAAAATCTAAATTGGTACGAATTCGACGACCAAAGCTGATAATAAGGAATCGATGGAACAATTAGAATCGGCTTTTAATGAATTGAAACGAAATATATAATATGTTATTATTTTTCTTCTTAGAACCAAAAAAATCAATCTAAAATACATATTCAAAATCTATATATTTTTATATATGTATTTTAAAACCAATTATCCAAATAAAATCATTGTATTTACATTCAAAGCCGGTATTTATAAAAATTAATTTAAACTTCTCTATATACATTTTAAACATCAGCAAGAAACATGAATAAACATTTTAAACACATTTGTATAGCTCAAACATACATATATACCAACTCGACGTATACTTATATAATTAATATAAATCTGTACATTATAACAACTTTATATACCTATATGTATATACAGTTAAGATCAATCGAAAAAAATTTAATATTTCATCTTCCAAAAATACAAATAAGTGTTTAACATACATATAAGATTTATCACAAAAATCTAATTTACATAATACTATATACGTAAATAACATATAAACACATAATACAATAACTACCGTACATCCATATATAACTTTAAATATATGTAAACAGTAAAGCATACATAATCCTACTTGTAAAATATCATATATAAATACCTTTAAACAGACATATATTGAATCTTACATACAAGTTGTATTCTAAAATCTATATGTAAAATAATAGGATTTGCCTTCTTATAACTAAATCAGATGAAATGTAAGCAAACATTACATACTTACATTAAGATTTGTATACATTTCAAAATCAACAACCATATCTATTATCATTAACATACAGCTAAGAATATTGCACATTTGAAAATACTGTAAAAGTATATATATATATACGTATATATATTAACACATGTTAAAAATCTGAAATCTTTATATATATAGACTTTAAAATCGAAACACATAATAACAAATAAACCTATACTAAACTAGACTCAAATATAAATAAACTAGTACATAACTAGTATACAAACATACGTAACTTACCTACAAGTATATATACAAACATACGTATACACGTTCAAAATGCTTGGAACTTATATATATATATATATATATATATTAAACAAATATCTTTTTATAAACTTTTATAACTTTATAAACTTATAACTGGTATGTAACTTTATAACAAAAATATACATATATACAAACTTCTTTTATAAACAACAGCCATAACATATGTATATAAACCCATATAAACTCATATATTTATATATATGCTAACATACGGTACACATACAAAATAAATCAATTAAAAATGAAAACAACTTATAAATATGCTAGCTTAAAACTTGCGTATGTACTACTTATACATTATAATATTGTAATCATTATAATATACCAGAGTTATATAAACTGTCTTATATACAGCTAGTTTATCCTTATAAATCTTAAACAAATATATGTACGAACAACCCATACTCAAATATACTTGCCTGGAAGTTTTATAAAATATATGTATCCTTTCATATATATTCAATCTTAAAAGACTCCGTTTACATTTGTAAAATACGTTTATTTTATAATATACTGTAATAACATATGCAAAATAAACAAACTACAACTGAGGTAAACTATAATATAATAAACTAACATATATAACTTCATATATTATCGAAACCTATATATATTTATATATATACAACAGAATATATATAGAACTTAAAAACTGACCTTAATAGATCTACAGGGGAACTTCGGCTATCAAGGGGAGAAAGAGGGGAGAGGTGAGGGGCGATTGGCCGAAGCAAGGTGGTGGGGATGAACAGCTCGATGTGGAGATGAAGAGATGATTGTTGCCGTGGAGAAGTCGCGGATGCGGTGGGTGGCAGCTTGGGGTGAGATGGTGGTGCCGTGCAGTGGAGGTGTGTGGCAAACGAAAGAAGCGGAGGGAAGGCTACAGCAAACATTGTTCTTTTCAAGCTAAATGTAAATTGTTTGTTTTTTTCTTTCTTCTTTTTTTTAATAAAGATAATTTTGCAAACCGAATGAACGGTTCAAAAAAAAATGAAAAGGCAACAGTTGTGAAAAGATGGAATACGAAATGTAAATGGATACCTCCTTTATTACCAAACGTTAATTCATCTCAGAAATAAATGAATACGAACCTAAACCGAGTTTTTATCGAAAATTCGAAATGGTGGAATCTCACTGGTCACAGAATTTCAGAGGTTTAATAACTGATAGATTATTTATATATTGCCATTTGATAATAGAATGGGCCAAGAAAGTTCTGGAAACCCGAAACTGGTACCGATACGGTGAGCTGTTACATAGATTTTCACCGCGAGCCGATCTTCAAAACATAGAGCCAAATATACCGCAGAGATCAGCACGACGAGACGATTAAAACGGTATATAGATACCAGTGGTACGATTATCCGATCAAAAGTCGATAATCGGTACCGATAAATGCTACTATTCCGTACGGAAAAATCCAAACAAAGCTAGAAATGTCCGAATTTCGCGAAATAAATTTCGCAGTCTGATTCAGAGTGTTCTAAATAAATTTTCTCATGTTGACATATTTAGGTTTCAGAACACTTTTATTATCATCAATTTTTAACTGGTATAAATTGAAATAAAATTTCACTAGAAAATAAACTTCCAAATTAATAGATGAAAATTTACCAGTTGCTATGTTAAAGTAGACGCATTCCAAATATTAAATTTTTATTTCAAAATTTTATTATTTAAAATTTCATCCAATTTCAATTAAATATATAAATAAACAAATAAAATTATCTAAAATTTACAGGTCGTTACACTCTCCCCCACTCAAAACTTTTCGTCCCCGAAAAGGAAGGAGGTAGGAGAATAGAAACAACCAGAAAAAAATAGCTTTGAAAACAAAATAAACAACTAATTTTAAAACCATATAAATTTCAAATTCAACTAATTAATATTCAACATTTTGGTTAAATCCATTGAGTTCACTTAGGTTAAATCAATCTATCCATTTCAAAATTCATTATCTTATTATCTAGTCATTCTCAATTAACAATTTCTAGATCATCAATTTGTATAATCCTTTATTATCCTCATATTTTATTCAACAAATTAAATTCTTTCATTCCAATTTATTATTAACTATATTCCACTTAATATATCCTATCACATATATTTAAACCATATAAATTAATTTAAACCATATAAATTTCAATTTAAATTAATTAACATTCAGTAATTGATTTTTAAATTCAAGGTACTTCCATAAGTTAATCTAATTTCAATTTATTAATTCCTTCAAAACAAATTTATTTGTCTCATCTATTATTCAATTAACTTATTATTCTATTTATCTCTATTAACATCTTTATAAAAAATTTAGGTGTATAAAATTTATTATAACACTCAAATTTTTCCTTATAAAGTCATTTTATATTGTATATTATCCAATTACATTTTTTAACTTCTGAATAATTTAGGTAAGTTATATTGAAATGTAATTGAGTATTATACAAGTAAAATTTCCAATTCAATTATTTCAAGTTTAAATACTTTTTCAAAATTTAGCTTTATTTATAATTGAAAACATCCTTTAACATAAATTTTAAGAATTAAATTTCCGTTTAATTTCAAACCCTTTAGAGATAATTATGTATATACTATATATATATTAAATCAAATTAAATTTAAAATAATATACACATATATAAATATAAATCAAGTCATACTTAAGAAATTCAAATCAAAATATTTTTCCAAAACAAAACTGTAGCAAAGCTACAGAATGGTCTCTCCACTTCGAAACTCGAAAATGAATGTCGATGATGCGGCCGCCATCACCGAAATTATTTTCCAGCGACAAAAGAGAAGAGCACTGATTTAAACATTTAAAGTTGCTTTGAACAATTTCTATTTGAAAATACTTTAAAAAATATACACTTTTAAACTTTTAAAACCAACGTTTGAAATCACTGGAAATTAAATTCTCAAATTCCTAATTTAAATTCATTTCAATTCCAATCAATTCATAAACCATGTTTATAAATTCATTTATAGAACAATAAATGATGATCAAATATTACCATTTCAAACAACCAATTTAATTACCTTATTAAATTCTAGAAAATTATACTTATATATATATATGATATAATCATACCAATTTATTTCATTTACCAAATTTGAAAATAATATTGTGTCAGTTTGCTCTGTTCAAGTGTTTTGGAATTTCCTATCGATAGCGTTGATCAGACGAATCGATCGAAAATCCAAACCAACATCAACAACACAATATATAAACATTTAATATTAATTACAAACAAACTCCCTCACTCGATGATACAGAATAGATTTCAAAACAAGGATAGAGATTCAAATTTTGAGGGACCTTAATCAAATGAATTCAAACCAGGATTTAGGCTCGAACGAAGATATGATTATTAAATAGCAAAAGAGAAGAGGTGGATAGACTAATACAAATCGTGGGCACCCTTAATCGGGTCAACTGTGACTTCAAGAAATAGATCGATGCAGAATTCTAAGGCAAATCGACATTTGATCGCCAGAGATAGAATTCGAGTAAAGCAAGAGATAGTAGCATCTAATCCGAGGAGACAGAAATCTCGGCGAATCAATGCTGTTGTAAATGATTTTCACCCCTTTATAATCATTCAGTAGAGCTATGGGATGCTTCGGGATTAAAAGAATATGAATAAGGGAAGACAAGGATAGATTTTGGAACCGGGGGAACGTTCCGAAATCCAAATGAAACTGAGTCAAAGAGGAAGAGATTCAAGCTCGAACGAAAGTGATTCTGTAAATAAATTTACCATATATGCTAAGTTTTGCCTAGAGCCAAAGCTCTGATACCACATGTAACGACCCAGTATTTTGGACCATTCAAATCGACAATAAATCCACACATGCCGGACTTGAATAATTCAAAACAATGGATTGTAAATAAAATTTGGCAAAACTCAACATATACAGTGAATAAATAATCACAGAATCACAGACACGGAGTAATATAACAATAAGCAGCGGAAACAAAAGAATAGTAGTTCATGAAGCTACTATATATGTATATAACAGAGTTAAACAAGATACAATAGAAGTCACGAATACATAGATGTCTCAATACAATAATCAAATACAAGATCTGAATACATCACTGGAATCAACTGAACAACTGAAAGCAGGATAGATAGCTGGATCTCCATGCGAAGCTCCAACTCCAAAGGTGAGTCGAATACTGTATCACTCAGTCTGACCCGAGCATAAAGCAAAACAAAAAAAAAATCGAGTCAGGATTAACATTCTTATATCAATAAATCCAACTCAAGTGAAATATCAACAGAAATACAAGTAACTTAAAGGATGTTTGGGATAACCATCCTCTAAGGATCCGTTAAACTATCTACTATGTAGTAATATACGCTATTATAATAATGTCTATAATAAACTAAACTTACTTTTAAATAGCGTTAAGGAGTGACCCAATATTGCCCTTAACACAAAATAGTGCCAATAGTCTATACAGTACCTGCATACCTCGAGAGGCTACAAGAAGATACTCCATAGGTACGACACAAATAGAAACTCGTAGTAAAGCTCGATATGGTAGGTGACACGGCACAACTAGGCAATGCCAGGGTAGATATACCAATTACGCACACGGGCTGGTGGAAACGCATAGCAGCCACTACCGCCCACCTCGGAACATACTCCCAAATCAAAAACCGAAGGGTGGCCACCAAATCAATCACAAAGTAATAGAATGGTATCGAAGAAATGCGTCCGATCAGAGGTGCTACCTCATTGGCCCGAGATCGCTCCTGTTTTAGCCACCTTATGCCAACTCACGGGAGTTGGGTCCACGTATGTACCTTTAGGATCGTCGCCACCATCCTACTTCATTTTGGAATCTCCACCACGTATGTACCTTTATCAGCTTGGGGTGAGATGGTGGTGCCGTGCAGTGGAGGTGTGTGGCAAACGGAAGAAGCGGAGGGAAGGCTACAGCAAACATTGTTCTTTTCAAGCTAAATGTAAATTGTTTGTTTTTTTCTTTCTTCTTTTTTTAATAAAGATAATTTTGCAAACCGAATGAACGGTTCAAAAAAAATGAAAAGGCAACGGTTGTGAAAATATGGAATACAAAATGTAAATGGATACCTCCTTTATTACAAAACATTAATTCATCTCAGAAATAAATGAATACGAACCTAAACCGAGTTTGTATCGAAAATTCGAAATGGTGGAATCTCACTGGTCACAGAATTTCAGAGGTTTAATAACTGATAGATTATTTATATATTTCCATTTGACAATAGAATGGGCCCAGAAAGTTCTGGAAACCCGAAACTGGTACCGATACGGTGAGTTGTTACGTAGATTTTCATCGCGAGCCGATCTTCAAAACACAGAATCGAATATACCGCAGAGATCAGCACGACGAGATGATCAAAACGGTATACAGATACTAGTGGTACGATTATCCGATCAAAAGTCGATAATCGGTACCGATAAATGCTGTTATTCCATAGGGAAAAATCCAAACGAAGCTAGAAACGTCCGAATTTTGTGAAACGAATTTCGCAGTCTGATTCAGTGTGTTCTAAATAAATTTTCTCATGTTGCCATATTTTGATTTCGAAACACTTTTATTATCATCAATTTTTAACTGATATAAATTGAAATAAAATTTCACTAGAAAATAAACTTCCAAATTATCTGATGAAAATTTACCAGTTGCTATGTTAAAGTAGACGCATTTCAAATATTAAATTTTTATTTCAAAATTTTATTATTTAAAATTTCATCCAATTTCAATTAAATATATAAATAAACAAATAAAATTATCTAAAATTTACGGGTCGTCATAATAATTTAGAACATTACTCAGTATAATTTCTTAGATTTATATTTTATCTTCTAACTAAAATTAACGTTATCCAACTTGATTTTTTTCTCCCCTAAAATATAGTTTGTTATGGTTATTATTATAAAATTTAAAAATCTAGGTTATATACTTTTTACTGAAATGCAATTTAAAACATTGTATATATATAATTTTTAGTTCATTGAAGCAACAACTAAAAACAAATATGATTATAATTTTTATGGGATACTTTCCTCTTTGTACTATTAAATATTTGCTAATAAAATTTAGTGGTTTCTTTTAATTAATTTAATAAAGTAAGAAAATAATTTGGAATTCTAAAATTTCAGACCAAGACCATTTCATCTCATTATCAATTTCTTCATCTTTTCCTTCAAATAAAGGCATATTCCACTTTATTGTTATTCTAATTTACTTGGGAGATCATCTAAGCTTTAAAATATAAACTCAAATGTATTGTCAAGCAACTATAAATATCAACATTTGGTATTTTTATTATTTATTTTGTTGTACCAAAAATACAAAAATAAAACAAACTAAAATAGAAAGTAATTTGAAGAAGCAAGAAACTTATTTAAAGGAAAAACTTCAAGCGTTTTTTTTGATGATAAGAACAATCAATTTATTTTTAGTCAAGGTAAAGTTTTCTAAAGGATATAGTAAAATACTTTTGCCTGTAGGCTTAACATTTTCCCTAACATTTTAGGGTTTGAATGATAGTTACACCTAACGATGACAAGGGTTGATAGTGATTGCTAGTGTTGAGTGGCATTAGGATTTGCAGTTGTGTTGGTGGAGGGGTGGCTAGTGTTGTGAATGGTGGCGCTAGATTCGAAGAGGGTGACCTCGGTGGACAAATAAGTTGGTGGAGGCATAACTCGGGTGATTTTGGCATTAGGGAGGTGCGACATATAGGGAGTAGTGGTGTTAGAGGTAGAGGCCCAACTACAGATTGGAGAAGAAGATAGCAGTAGAAAATGCTACTATTATATAATTTTTAGTGTTTTTATTTAAACAATAATTATGTTTATCTCTGGTTAAAATACAATTCTACCATGTCATTTTATGTATTTTAGTAGCATTTTATAAATTATTATATAATTTTTAGGGGAAGTTTTTATCTTAGCTTACAGTGATACTTTTGTAGTAGCATTTTATGATTTGTAGTAACATTTTGTATTGTAGTAGAATTTTATGAACTATAGTTACCATAAAGCTTGAATTAGAGATCAAAAATTTTGGCCTCCAATCAACCAATTTGGTCTTTAAAGGACTTCTAGAGACTGATTAAATACCAAAATTTTAGTCACTGATTCCTTTGTTTGGAAAAAAATTAAAACTGAAATTTCAGTTTCAAAATTTAAAGATTAAATTTTCATTATCAGATATTCTTATAGACTAAATTTTGAAGACTGATACACACACGCACACACACACAAACACACACACACACAGAGAGATATATATATATATATATATATATTCATATCACTTGTTACCACAATTTCAACAAATATTTAGAAAGTTCACATTTTGATTCCAGACATTGCACAAAACATCCACAGTTATACTTCAATTACATAACATCAAACAATTAAATAATGCAAACAAATTTTATTCAACATAAAATATTATAAATATAAATATGCATGATACTTCCACAAACCATTGAATACATATTTCACTTTGTGAAACACAATATAACATAGAACAACAAATACATATTATAATTTGATTCAATTTTCATAAAATAACTAATATATATTACAATATGGTTAATACCAGCCTGCACATCTTGGATGATGAGTACTGTTAGGGCTGTACAATATACCCTAAAGGGGCTGAATAGGGTATTTAAAATATTTCACATATAAATAAATAAATAATGCGAAATCGTAAATGCGAAAAATAAATGACTCATAAATGTACCCAGCTTCGGCCACTAACCAATTAGTGTCTACAACCGCCTCCAAAGTTACTACTAGAATTATATATTTGAACGCCTATGATACCAGTAAACTCGCATTCTCTGCTAATATGAATACACTAATCGTATGCCCAATAACTGTGAAGATCCCGGACTCGGCCTTCGAAAATCGGCACCCGTACTTCACTTGTACTCAAAATGCCGTAGATTCAAACGTCGAATCTGGTTCTCCGGAGCTTATAACACCATTAAGTATAACAACACAACGGAATAAAGAAATAGATGATATCATATACAACTCCAATGAATACAATATCCGGAATGATATACAACAATGATATCAATATGATACAACAATATCAGAGATGTGATACAATGCTACAGCGGAAATAACAATAATGGAAGAGATCACTCCAAATGATCTACAAAAGAGAATGACTCCAACAACTCCAACATCAGCTCGAACCCATCATCACGATGCTCTAAGATAAGCATCTTCGGTCCATGAACTCCAAGAACTGAACTAGCTCCAACGAGTCTACTAAACCTGAATATCCGAGAAAACCCAACTCTAGACTGCCCGTGTGGAAAATGGTGGGCACCCAGAGTTTAGGAAGGGAACAATAAACTCCGAGTCAGTCGTGGGACTAGTGTGAGCAACAAAAACAGTTTATCTTTAAAACCAATAATAAAAGAATTTTAAACATTGAAACCCGCAATGCTTTTGGAAAATGAAACTACCATAAGACCTCCCGCCACACACACAATGCAAACGCATAATTGGAGGAGATTTCTTCTTATGATAGTCAAACATGCTTACTACGCAAAACAAATCATTTTGATATTATCATTAGTGCATAGTGTAGAAAATTCTTTCGAAAATACAATATTAATCTTAGCCAGCATAGGTACCATTATATTATGCCTACTATAGCTGCTATGTTAAGTAGCAGGTTCTACAACTAATACCGTACAAGGTTCGTATTGGAAGATGGATTTCCAACAAATGGTCAGGCTAAGGAACTTCCTATGCCACGTAGGAACGCCTCTGGCTGGACGTCCCGAGAGACAACCTGCTCTCTGCCAACACAAGGCTGGTTTGCCCCTTCCCGGGTAGTAAACCTGAGATATGCCACCCCCGGTCCTTTGGGACCTTTATCCGAGGCCTCGGTAACCAACATCACACATAATAAATAAAGTGTGTCCACATGAGTAAGTATCTGGGCTCCATACCATGATACAACCCTTTTCCCGAAGGAATGGTCATACCCTAGGGAAGCTACCCCTGAAACCTTGCCGCATCTTTCCTGTTTCGACCATTTCCGGGTTGTGAGGTCTGACGAAGTCTCGTCCACAAAGCTATGCTTTTTCACAAAGCCACGCTTTGATCACAAATGATCAATAAATGATCATCACACAGCAACACTCAGCATGCCACATTACCAAATTGGGAGTATATCGTTGATAACCTTCAACTACATAACCTCTGAGCTCGTACGTCTCAGAGAAGGGTGTTAAGCTAAGAGAATAAATTCTCCGCCACCAACAGAAATGTATTTGAAAGAAATCGGCTTTATATCTCAAAATGTAATGTCAGACATGTAACCATACAAGTCTGTTCTGGGTTGGAACAGAACCGAAGCACTTCCGAAGAAGCCCTCGCAATCCGGGTATTCACAATCCCGATCGGACTTCCCATCACTTAGGGAATCTCTATACCGTAGCTACTCGGTGTAGAGGCAATCGATAGGTTATCCTATCGTTTTCGCAAATACCCGGTCTTCAACACCGGTCTTCAAATGCTATCCATATACGACGTATCATTATTCGGAATGGGTTATGTGACACAAAGGTCCTCTCCCGGCTAAACCGAATAATGAGCGCAATATTTAAAAATATATGGATATTGGGATTTCAGTTAAGTTACAACTTAAACCCAAACTTTCTTTTCAAATGATTTAACAAATTACCATTTTCAAATCTTTAAACAAAAGGATTCATTTTAACAACCTTCACGGTTTAAACAATTTCCACACTTTAATCTTTTAAACAAAAGATTCATTCACAGATTTTCCAAATTTATTTCCATTTCAATTGGATTAACTCATTAAATCTTTGAAACAAAGATTTAACTTATAGCTTTCAAAACAATTTCATTTCGAATGGTTTAAACAAATCATCATTTTAAATCTGTTAAAAATAAACAGATTCAATTCATAGCTTTCAAAAAGAATTCACTCATAACTTGAAAAACCATTTTTCAATTCAATCTTGAAATTGCTTTAATTAAACTGGAATTTCATTTCTTATCTGAAAGCTTTTATTCTTTTAAAACAAACAGTTTCATTTTGGAAATCTGATTCATTTATACGAGTTAAGGTTCTTGGGTAAAATCCAAATTCTCAAACAATACTTTTAAAATGGTTTAAATTCATACAAACACATTTATATCATCTTTAACCAAAATTTCCAAACATGGAATTCAATTCGAAATTATTTGAATTCAAATTCAAATTGAATTATTTAAATTGGAAATTTTACCAAGTTATTCAAAATAACTTTTATCTTAAAAACTCCATTTCAAAAGCTTTAACATTTAACCCAAATCCATTTCCAAAATCAATTGAAATTAAAATTTCAATTTCAAAAATATTGAATTTAAATCATCTGTGACTTAACCGATTTCCTCGTGAAATCCATATTTGTGTGTGTATGGTGTAGTCCAGGGATTTCGCACAATAGTGCAACATCATCATCAATCAGCACAGATAAAATACAATAATATAGTTGATAAGCGGTATAACTATAACGCTTATCTTTTATTCACAGATCACAGATATATAAATGTCACAGATAAATAAACTACACACACAACTCAATTCAAAACAATTCACATCATAGGATATTACCGATCAGGGATAACAATCAATTTAAGCATTCATAAGCAATCCAAGCATTCAATAATCATTTATAAGTAGGGTTACTTAATTGTTCAATCCCTAATTAAACCAATTAAATTTCTAATTAATTACTTATGAATTCATTACCCAATCCTGATTAATTACAAATCATTTGATATTAATTAATGAAATTAATTAATTAATTCTTAATTATCCATCTTAATTAATTACCTTTAATTAATTAATTAATTGTCCTTTAATTAATCACATAATTAAATTAACCTTAAGTTAATTTCATAATTAACTGACTCTTAATTTCACTAAGTAATTATATTTTCATTATAGATTAATTCACCTTTAATCGTTAATTAAGTCACCTTTAATTTATTAAATAAACTTTCAATTAATCATATTAATTTATTTAATCACATAAATTAAATCTTTAATTAATTAATCCTTTTAATTACCTCCATTAAGTAATTATTCTTTTTAATCATTTTCATTTAATGATTAATTAATTCACAATTTAACCTTAAATTAATCATAGTAATTAATCATTCTTTAATTTATCAAAACCTTAATTAATTTTAAAGATAAACCCTTTTATCTTAATTAACTACTTAATTACAACATTAAATCTTACTTTAATGAACCTTTGAAATAAATTTATTTATTATCCCATAAATTAACTAAAGACTTTTAAGTTAATTAACAATTAAACATTTGCTCTTTCCTAATCGATTAATTAATTATATCATTTAAAAAAACTTAAGTTAAAACAATTTTACAACCCCCGTTTATTCAAACACTTAAACAGGCATCAATTGTTTACAAAAATTTTTATTTAATAAAACAATTCAAACTGGATTTATTTAGATATTAAAACTTGATTTATTTTAAAATTTAAAACTGTTTTTATATCAAGTCTTCCCAGACCCGAGACAACCCCGGGTAAAACCCGATAATACACTCGAGTTTCGCCCCCTATTTCATCGCTTCGAGTTTTACGCGACATTCCACGAGTTCAACTCCGAGACCCTCGTCTTCCCAAAATCGACATCATTTCCAGATGCACAGAACTTCAAGCGTGCACGTGCACGAGAGGCCAGGCCACCTCCGACCAACATCGCCACCTTCATCCAGTCGACGATGACCCCCACTAACCTTCCGACCACCCAGAACCCATGAACTACGTCGAATTCGTAATCGAGCTTCGCGACCCAGACTGCAGTGAAACCAGACCACCAAAAATTGTCTCGTCCCCACTTCTCTGACCACCGAAGATGCTCCAACTCCGGCTACGACTTCGCCACCCTCCATACTACACTTTCCCAGATTTGCAAGCAACTCGGTCAACCAGAGGAGATGAAATCACCTCGATTCCAGATCTCAACAAAGTCGAGGGTTAAACCCTAATTCTTCTCCGATCACCCACTACAGTGATCTAAAAATTTAGTGAGTATTTTTCCTAGACTCTACGACCTCTCAGCTATCTATAGTTCCAATCACGAGATCAAACGTTTAGCCGATCACCAGAATTTTATGAAACTCGTGATTCCGTTCATCCACGCATTTCTCATTCGATACTAAACAAAAAAATCTTGAATTTTATTTTAAAAATCATAGCTTTTGATGTCTAACACGATGATGTAGGTGAATCAAGAAGATGTAACACTTGAATTTCGACATGATTTTGAATTTCACTGCGTATTTTATTCCCAGTCAAATTATCTTCATTTTTAATCTTAAAAACATTCCTTTTTGAACTTTGATTTTGATCATATAAACATAACTGGTTTAGATCTTAAAGCCATAAATCAGATGAAGGGGGTTTAATTAATTTTTTTTTTGATTTTAAATAGGTTTAAATTCTTTTTATAAACCTGGAAACAAAGATGTAGGCACAAACATATCCACCACACATATATGATTTTGTATACATTCAACTAGATTTAAAAACTTCATTTCAACATAAATCACCATATCAATTCAAAGATCAGATCAAAGAAGCTTGCTCACCAACAACAACATATAAACAGAAAGATGCTACTCACCGTGCTTAAAGAAGATAGAACAGAGCTTGAAAATTTGCAAGTTGAAAGCTTTTCTTTTCTTTGATCTCTGGCTTTGAATTAAGTTGATGTTTAAATTTTTAGTTGTAGTTCATTTCAGATTTTACTTGGCATGATGAATGACCGAGACTGAAATGAGATTGTTTGAAGTATGGAGATGAAGTATACAGGGGATGTATTATTTTGTACAAATTAGTTCAGAGATTTTTTTCTCAAGTGATGGCTGAAGTACCTTGCATTAATTAACATGTACAAACATACTTATTTTTCTTTCTTCGGCTGTACACACATGAAAATAGTTTGGTGGCTTTCCTTGCAAGCTTCATTTGTTTACATACTTATCTAATTTTGCTTGTACAAGTCTACACTTATCTTTTATTTTTGGTGGCTGATAGAATACAATTTAGGCTAACATTTATTACTTTGCTTTGTTCCAGGTTGTATCTTGCTTTTATATATTTGTTTTGCAATTCAGTTTGTACATTTTTCTTTATATTCATATGTTTTTCTTTAGTTCGGCTGATATGATATGGCATTAGTTATCATTGTTTTGTTTAAGTGTACATAGATAGATATATATATTTGTTTACACTTGAATATATGCTTTCTTTTGCAAGTGTATACATAGCTATGTATATTTATTCACACTAAAATATACTTGAATGTATATGTTTGTTTCCTTTTTAACTTGTCTTTATAATGCTACTTTATAAATAAAGCTTTGTTGTTAGATTTCATTTATTTTTCATTTTTTTATTTTATCACTTTTATATCGTATATATATATTTTCATTTTTATATAATTCTAGAATTATTTAATATGTTCATTTCACATTTTATATGACTATAAATTTATTTGAAATATTTGTTTAACGTCAACACTTATTTGAATTCTATAAATATATTTTTATAAACTCAAATTATTATTATTAAACCATTAATTTAGATTTAAACTCGAATTCAATATATATATATATATATATATATATATATATATATTAATTTCAAATTTTCTCATATATCACGTATACATATATATTCACATATATGTACAATATTTACAATACTTTTAAATTTTAAATGATTTATACAAAATTTATCTGTATTCGGGGAAACTCGCTTAAATTTCCAATTAACTATACAATTTTAATTCAAAAATTAAATAAATTATCAATTTAAATTTATATAAAATTCAGGGTCGTTATAGACTTCCCCCTTAAAATAATTTCGTCCTCGAAATTGCCAGGGAGACACAAAGATAGATGAAGAATGTTTCATCAAATCAACTGAACATCTATTCTGCATTTGGCTTACCAAATCAGAATATCAACAATAGATACGAGAACGAATCTATTTAATTTTTCCACAAGATACTCAGGTTATCCAGATCTACAAAATATGCAGTGGTATCGGTTAGTCCGAAGTGATAACTAACCATTCGTAGAATATATTGGGACCCAAAGAATAGATAGATATATGGATACAATTTCAAAACTTTTAGTTTTAGAAACTAAGGTATACCTATCAACCGTAGCAAACAAAGCAACCAATACATCCAAACAAATAATTTTGGCCTATTTGGAGTTTACGTCCCATATTAATATATCGAATCTCTTCCTGGATCTACCAGGAATTATCGAAGAATTGAGAAGAGATGTTGAACGAAAGAGATTGAAAGAGAAAATTTGTTTCCACTGTTGTTACAGGGTATTGACCATTTATAATCATATTCCCCTGTCCCTTATCTCATCCTCTTTTTGCACTCTCACTCACTATGAATAGATAGCAAGAGAATTTACTGAGGCATACAAACGGATATCTGAGAATTACTCATTCTAGGGTATATTTTACCCTATCTCTAATGAGCTACTTAATGTGTTATACTCCCGAGCTAAATTTTAACCTTAGCTCTGATACCAGTTGTGAAGATCTCGGACTCGGCCTTCGAAAATTGGCACCCGTACTTCACTTGTACTCAAAATGCCGTAGATTCAAACGTCAAATCTGGTTCTCCGGAGCTTATAACACCATTAAGTATAACAACACAGCGGAATAAAGAAATAGATGATATCATATACAACTCCAATGAATACAATATCTAGAATGATATACAACAATGATATCAATATGATACAACAATATTAGAGATGTGATACAATGCTACAGCGGAAATAACAATAATGGAAGAGATCACTCCAAATGATCTACAAAAGAGAATGACTCCAACAACTCCAACATCAGCTCTAACCCATCATCACGATGCTCTAAGATAAGCATCGTCAGTCCATGAACTCCAAGAACTGAACTAGCTCCAACTAGTCTACTAAACCTGAATATTTGAGAAAACCCAACTCTAGACTGCCCGTGTGGAAAATGGTGGGCACCCAGAGTTTAGGAAGGGAACAATAAACTCCGAGTCAGTCGTGGGACTGGTGTGAGCAACAAAAACAGTTTATCTTTAAAACCAAAATAAAAGAATTTTAAACATTGAAACCCGCAATGCTTTTGGAAAATGAAACTACCATAAGACCTCCCGCCACACACACAATGCAAACGCAGAATTGGAGGAGATTTCTTCTTATGATAGTCAAACATGCTTACTACGCAAAACAAATCATTTTGATATTATCATTAGTGCATAGTTTAGAAAATTCTTTCGAAAATACAATATTAATCTTAGCCAGCATAGGTACCATTATATTATGCCTACTATAGCTGCTATGTTAAATAGTAGGTTCTACAACTAATACCGTACAAGGTTCGTATTGGAAGATGGATTTCCAACAAATGGTCAGGCTAAGGAACTTCCTATGCCATGTAGGAACGCCTCTGGCTGGACGTCCCTAGAGACAACCTGCTCTCTACCAACAAAAGGCCAGTTACCCCCTTCCCGGGTAGTAAACCTGAGATATGCCATCCCCGGTCCTTTGGGACCTTTATCCGAGGCCTCGGTAACCAACATCACACATAATAAATAAAGTGTGTCCACATGAGTAAGTATCTGGGCTCCATACCATGATACTACCCTTTTCCAGAAGGAATGGTCATACGCTAGGGAAGCTACCCCTGAAACCTTGCCGCATCTTTCCTGTTTCGACCATTTTCGGGTTGTGAGGTCTGACGAAGTCTCGTCCACAAAGGTACGCTTTTTCACAAAGCCACGCTTTGATCACAAATGGTCAATAAATGACCATCACACAGCAACACTCAGCATGCCACATTACCAAATTGGGAGTATATCGCTGATAATCTTCAACTACATAACCTCTGAGCTCGTACGTCTCAGAGAAGGGTGTTAAGCTAAGAGAATAAATTCTCCGCCACCAACATAAATGTATTTGAAAGAAATCGGCTTTATATCTCAAAATGTGATGCAGCAGCGGATAACAAAAATGATGGATCTGTGAAAGTAGCAATCGATGGAATAGAAGATACCGAATGCCCAACTCGGTTGATCCAAAGATGCCGGAATCTAGCTATCCCAAACACGTTGATCACGCACGATACCGTGTTTAAAGATCTACGATTCTTCGACGTTGATCAAGCGCACTTGATTCCGCGAATCGGCTTCAACGATCGTTGATTCGAGCGCACTCGAATACCGAAGGTGGAGATAGGAGATTACACTCAACTACCAATTTAATGAAAGCACAAAGCTAACAAACAAAAGTTTTATTCAAAATCAACCAACCGTTACAAATGATACCCCCTGCCTATTTATAGGTTTACAACTCACAACACAAAACTGTACAACACATAGGTCGTTCACGACCTAACAAACCCGCGACCTAATATTTACAACACAACATTCACGGCCGACCTAACTCCTTGCCGACCTACGACCTAACATACAAATGAAATATTACAACATAAAGCAAATACAACACAGTACATGACTTAACAATTTACACATACAAGCGACATATCATCTGGAGCGACCTAAGGTATTTAAGCGACCTAAGGTCCTTGAGCGACCTAAGGAAAACACCATGCGGCGACCTATCTTTTCAGTGCATAAGGTCGAGCGACCTAAAATAAAGCGGCATTCACATTAGCGACCTAACATAGGTCGTATCTCGATTTCGCGACCTAGCATAGGTCGTAAAACATTAGGTCGTAAAACATCTCCGCGACCTATCATAGGTCGTAACTCGAAACGGTCTTCACTCGATAGATCGGAGCGACCTAAAGTAAGCGATCTAAGGCCTCGCGACCTAAGGCCTTGCGACTTATCATAGGTCGTTGGCTTTCCTGTTCTTGCATAACTCGCTTCTTCGCCTTTTATCTCGTCATCCTGGAACCTATTAGGTCGCTCATGACCTAAGACTTCAACTTCCCACGACTTTTCCCAAAGTTTTAGCTTGTCAGCTTCCTTGTTAGGTCGCACGTGACTTATCATCACGTTAGGTCACTCGCGACATAAGACTTTATCTTTCTGGGCTGCATCATCCTCCCCTGGTTGGGAAAAATTCGTCCTCGAATTTGCGCCCTCCACTTCCACAACAAGCTCATTCCCATGATATGGTATAAGATGTTTAACATTAAACACGTCAGAAGTGTACACATCCTCCGGCAGCCTCAACTTATAAGCGTTTTCATTGATCCGTTTCACAATCGTTACAGGACCAATCTTTCGAGCTTTAAGTTTATTGTATGTTCCCACTGGAAAACGATCTTTTGTTAGTATAGCATATACTAAATCTCCTTCATTAAATTCAACATTCCTTCATTTCAAATCCGTAGATCGTTTATACTTTTCATTCGTTTTCTCCAATCGTTCCTGAACGATTTTATGACATTCTGCCAATCCATCAACAAAATCAACAGCCCGTTTAATTGTTCCCTTTGGTTGTGGTACTATCGTCAAATCCAACGGCCCTTTTGGTAAACTTGAATACACTATCTGAAATGGACTGAAACCCGTACTACGGTTTAGAGCATGATTATGAGCAAATTCCGCTTGACATAACTTCACATCCCAACTCTTCGGATTATCCTTCACAAGGCACCGCAACAAATTTCCCAACGATCTGTTCACCACTTCCGTTTGCCCATCTGTCTGCGGATGATAGGCGCTACTAAAATTCAGCTTCGTTCCAACCATCTTCCACAAACTTAACCAAAAATGGCTTAGAAATCTAGTATCCCGATCAGAGACAATGGATTCAGGTAGCCCATGCAATCGATACACCTCTTTAAAGAATAACTGAGCAACACAGACGGCATCAGCGGTCTTCTTACAAGCGATGAAATGTGCCATCTTCGAAAACCTGTCCACTACGACATATATCGAATCATTCCCCCTCTGAGTTCTCGGTAATCCCAAAATAAAATCCATACTGATATCAACCCATGGTCTAATCGGCACGGGTAACGGCATATACAATCCCGCATTCATCGATGTCCCTTTGGAAATTTGGCAAATATGACATCTCTCCACAAACCTTTCAACTTCCCGTTTCAACGAAGGCCAATAATCAGATTGAGAAATCAATTGCAAAGTACGATCTCGGCCCACATGACCTTCCTCATGCAACTCCTTTACAATCTTCATACGTAAGCTGCACTCTGGTATGCATAATCGATTCCCTTTAAAAAGAAAACCATCCACCATTACAAACTCATCCGTCTTCCCCTCCTTGACTTCATCTACATACTTCGCAAAGTAAGGATCATCAACAAATAATTCTGGCAATACATCAAACCCCGTCACTTCAACCTTCATTGTAGTCAGCAAATGATTCCTTCGACTCAATGCATCTGCCACTCTATTCGTAATTCCCGATTTATGCTTCACCACAAATGTAAATTGTTGTAAGTACGCAATCCACGAAGCATGCATTGCCGCAATCTTGTCCTGTCCCTACATATGCTTCAACGCCTCATGATCAGTATATAAAACAAATTCTTTATGAAACAAATAATGCCTCCAATGTTTCACAGCTTGCACAATAGCATAAAATTCCACATCGTAAGTATTATATCTCATCTTTGCTCCTAATAACTTCTCACTGAAATATGCAATAGGACGTCCTTTCTGACTCAACACCCCTCCAATTCCAACCTTCGATGCATCAGTATGTAATTCAAACAACAACTGAAAATCCGGCAACACTAGAATCGGTGCTGTCGTCAAAAGTTCTTTGATTCTCTCAAAAGCAAATCCTGCTTCCTCTGACCATGAAAATTGCTTCCCTTTCATACAATCAGTAACTGGAGCCATCATGCTACTGAAGTGTGGAATAAATCTTCGGTAGAATGATGCTAAACCATGAAAGCTTCTAACTTCTGTTATTGTCCTGGGTTGTGGCCAATTTCTTATTGCTTCAACTTTATTCTGATCCACCTGTATACCTCTATCTGAAATAACATATCCCAAAAATAAAACACAATGCGTCATGAACACGCATTTTTTCGTTGCAGCATAAAATTGTTGCTGTCGCAGTATCATCAACACTTCTCTCAGATGTTGCAAGTGCTCTTCTGCGCTTCTACTATATATCAGTATATCATCAAAATACACCACCACGAATTTCCCGATAAATGGTCTAAAGATCTGATTCATCACCCGCATAAATGTACTGGGTGCATTCGAAAGACCAAACGGCATAACCAGCCATTCATATAATCCTTCTCTCGTCTTGAATGATGTCTTCCATTCGTCCCCTGGTCTAATTCGAATTTGATGATAACCACTTTTCAAATCAATTTTTGAAAAGATAGTGGCTCCACTAAGTTGATCCAACAAATCATCCAATCTAGGCATAGGAAATCTGTATCTCACTGTAATCTTATTTAGTGCCCGACTATCAGTGCACATCCTCCACGTTCCATCGTTCTTCGGTACTAACAAAGCCGGCACCGCACAAGGACTTAAACTTTCCTGCACACGCCCCTGCTCAAGCAATTCTTCCACTTGCCTTCTCAACTCCTCATGCTCCTTTGGACTCATTCTGTAATGTGGCCTATGTGGTAACACAGCTCCTGGAACAAGATCAATTTGATGTTGAATGTCTCTCAACGGTGGTAACTCCGTTGGTAGCTCCTCAGGAAATACATCGTTAAATTCTCCCAGCACTGGCTTTACTTCTTCAGGAATCTCAACCACTTCATTACTCTCACGTCCAATCAACAAAAACACTTCGGGCTCCTCTTCTACTTCCTTAACAAACTCCTTCAAAGATAGCAAAGTTTTAAGTTCTTCAATCTCCTCCGACTTGCTTTCTTCGTGTTGTCGCTTCTTAGGAATTAAAGTGATTTTAGTACCCTTAAACATGAAACTGTAACTGTTAGTACGACCATCATGTTGCACAGCCCTATCATATTGCCATGGTCTCCCCAACAACAGATGACATACATACATGTCCACGATGTCACACCAAATTTCATCTTTGTATTTCTTCCCAATTGAAAAATTAACACAAGCTCTTCGTCCAACTTTCACCTCCCCACCTTTCCTCAACCAAGCTAACTTGTAAGGTTTCGGATGCTTCTCTGTCTTCAATGATAACTTCTTCACAGCTTCTGTAGAGATAATATTGTCGCAACTTCCTGCATTAATAACAAACTTGCAAACCCTTCCTAAGATAGTGCACGTTGACTGAAAGATGTTACTCCTCAACCAGCTAGTCTCCTCCTCCTGTTTTGGTGTCAAGCACAACCTCTTCATCATTAATGAATACCCTTCATCTCCCGACACATTTTCTTCCTCCTCATCATGTAGTGAATTAGAACCTTCAGTTTCTGCATCCTCATCTTCCACTTCAGCAATCATGGTTCTCTTCTTCGGTTTCGGACATTCGTTGCTCTTGTGTCCCACTTCCTGGCAATTATAGCATTTGAAATTGGTGTTGACTTTTGGTTTAGACACTTCATGAACAACCGGCTTACTCGATGTTTTAGGAATATTAGAACTACTACCCGCTCCTTTGTTCTGCCCCGTAAAACTTGGAAACACACCTCCCCCACGTCTTCCTTGTTTCTCCCAAGCCAACGCCTTTTGATGTGCTTCTGCCACAGATCTAGGGTCGAACATGTTCCCCATATCCTGGATCTGTGTTCTAAGTCCACCAACAAACCTAGCAGTTAATTGTTCTTCTGTTTCCATAATGTCATTTCGAGCAATCAACCGGTAGAACTCATCGGCATAATCAGTAACAGTCTTCGTCCCTTGCCTCAGGTTTTGTAGTCTCTAATACATTAGTGATTGGTAATTGTAGGGTAAGAAAGTAGCCTTCATCAATTTCTTCATTTTTCCTAAGCAACAATCCTTGACTTCCCCATCCGCTCTCTAGTAAGTTTGGTTTGCTGCCACCACGCCATAGCTCTCCCCCTCAACCTAGTAGCAACCAACTTCACTTTACGATCTTCCGGAACCTCCTTGAAGTCAAAAATTTCCTCAACATAAGCTAACCAATCAAGAAATTCCTCGGCTTGCATACCTCCCTTGAATTCCGGTATTTCAGTTTTCATCCCAGACTCCCACTTGTGATCATACTCCGACTGATTTCTTCCTTGACCTCGTCCTCGTCCATGAACACTACCACCATCAAACTCCTCTTCAAAATCTGATGTATATCGATGTCGATCCTGACCACCAACATCTCTACTACCTTCATTTCTTCCACCAACATCCCTTCGATCTACATTCCTCCGATCACGATCGTTCACATTCCTATCACGACTTTGATCATCAACATTTCTATAACAATCTCGACTCACACTTCTATGATCATTATCAACACTTCTCTCTCGATTAGAATGTGGTGAAACTCTATGTTAGCACCAAAATTGGTCACTAACCTCGTAGGGAAAGATTGTGTAGAGATATAAGTGATGAAGATAAATTAAAGAAGGAAGACAATGCTAATTTAATTGCAGAAAGTAAGAACACCAGATTTATAGTGGTTCAGCGTAACTGCCTACATCCACTTTGAGTTTTCACTTTATTGATCTTCTTAATGATTGATTACAAATACAATTCGTAGATCAAATGCTTGAATGAAGTTGCTAAGTAAAGAAGATGAGTCTCAAAAATGGCAGAGTCTCCCCAGTGTTTTCTCCCTCAAGAAAAGTCCTTTTCACTATGACCCTGCCCCTCTATTTATAGACAAAGATGGGCTGACTTCCCAGGTGGGCTCGGCGGCCTAACATCCTGGCCCAAATAGAGTGTTCGTCGTATGCCGAAGCAAATAGGCCGAACACTTG
Source organism: Allium fistulosum (assembly GCA_030737815.1). Lineage (NCBI taxonomy): Eukaryota > Viridiplantae > Streptophyta > Magnoliopsida > Asparagales > Amaryllidaceae > Allium > Allium fistulosum. Next base: position 1,461,946,327 of record CM060903.1, read on the forward strand.
GATGCCGAGCCACATGCTCCTGGCCGAACGATCCTTTTGGCCGGTCGACGCTCTCTGGCCGAACGTGCTTTCTGGTCGAACGATGCTTTCTGGCCGAACGATCCTCTCTGGTCGGTCGATGCTCTCTGGTCGAACGATCCTTTTGGCCGAACGATACTCTCTGGCCGAACGATGCTCTCTGGCCGAACGTGTCTTCTGGCCGAACAATGCTCTCTGGCCGAACGATCCCTTTGGCCGAACGATCCTATCTGGCCGAACGATGGTCCTGGCCGAACGATAGCTTTTGACGAACAATACAGCCATGCCGAGCAGTCGTATACGCCGAACGCCTTCTGATGGCGAAGGCTCCTGGATGCCGAGTATCCCTGGATGCCGAGTTCTCCCGGATGCCGAGTGCTCCTGAATGCCGAGTCCTTCTGATGCCGAGTGCTCCTGGATGCCGAGTACTCTTAGAACGCCGAGTACTTCTGGAAGCCGAGTACTATTAGATGCCGAGTAGTCCTGGAAGCCGAGTACTACTAGATGCCGAGTAGTCCTGGAAGCCGAGTACTACCCAATGCCGAGCACTCAGTTGGCTGGTAAAATCTCCAAGAAACACTTGCCCCTCAAAGTGTATCACGTGACCGAACGTGGTACGCTTTGAGTCATGTACGTCTCGTTTTAAATCCTTGACTAACCTCGAACGGAGATGCCTTTTTGAGAATTCCAGTGGTTTAGGTGGGTGCCGAGCGTGTTCTAAATGCCGAACAAGACATTCGTAACCGAACGATCCTTCAGTGCCGGACATCATTAGACACCGATGCCGAACGATGTGTCTTTGACCGGTTCCACCGGATGTAGCCTTTTCGACTTCTTCTGTTTTCCCTATAAAAGCCAGCACCTCCTTTCTTCTTTCCCTTTTCACACTTCTAACACCTCTGCCTTGCACCTGCCGAAGCTACCAGCCAACATACAATTCGCCGATTCTTCCCAAGTCTTCACCTTACCAGATGGGTTTTCTAGGAAGCCTTTGGTAGACGTACTGTGGTTCGGCATAAGTGTTTTATGCCGGACCAGATTGGAGGAAGTAGAAGCATGGAGGAAGTAGGAGATGATTAAGGGCATCGAGAGGTATGGTCTAGTACGACTTGCCGAACGATTTGCCCTCGTGGTTCGGTGTGGATGGAGGAAGAGATGAGGCCACTGTTAAGGACAGCGTGCTGATGGTCGTCTCAACCAAACAGTCACAAACGCCGTACCATACTAGGCTAAAACATGGCGAACAAAACGAGGCCGAACACGACTTACATGCCGAACAACAACTTAGCCGAACCAAAATTTAGCCGAACAAAGACTTAGCCGAACAATGACTTAGCCGAACAAAGACTTAGCCGACTAGTCGCAAACGCTAAGCACTTATTAACTGTATCTACTCGTATAGCAAAACAAGAAACATGGCCCAAGCATTCTAGCATATGTGAAGCCGACCCGGATCACTAACTTCCTAGCTTCAGTAAACATAAATCTGAACTTAGATTATCATACGTTTTCTGGATCCGGAATTGCAATCACCAAAAGGCAGGCTTCTGGGGACGGTCAGCGATGACGGTCTTCGAAGGCGATGACTTGACGCTCAGTCTTATATCAGCAACTTTGCGACCTTCAAACTTTCAACGCTTTTACACGATTGCTTGCACTAGTTCATACACCACATGGGGGGAATATTCGTGTGGTTAATTCTAACATTGAACATTTTTCAAGTATAGTTTTCACAGGTACTTAGATAGATTTATTATTTATTGGGGATATCTAAGAAGTCTAGCTCCGCCACTATATCTGATAGGCCTGGGCCGTCATCAAGGCAAGAAGCCGCTGATACTTTAAATCCGTCGACTTCCCCTGCCCATAACTTAGCACCCGATGCCCTGGAGGCAACAATTTTTTTAGACAATCCGATCGACTCACAAGCTTCGAAGATCAATGAAGTCGCACTTCGACGGATATGTTCCATCCATGGGATTCCTTTCGCCGATGTGTTAGTCCCTTCGCGACACGATCGTCCTCACCCGCCCCCAGTCGGATATACCACATGCAACAAGTTCATGTGCTGGATGGGCAGCGTGCCTCCATTCAATTTATTTCTTCGGGACGTGTTGCAGTACATAGACATTGCCCCGTCCCAGCTGCATCCGAACGGTCACGCGTTTCTATATGGGACCTACCTACTCTTCATGGACGTCTTCTCTAGACCACCAACTTCTGGCGACATCAGATACATTTATATGATCAAGAAACGGAAAGATAGCCCTTCCTTCATGTTCCTCGAGCCTACCACAAATGCCAAATCTTGACGGGAGCATGCAGTAAATTCGCCCTGTACAAACAGGAATGGTTCTACGTGCGTTGCCCTCCTGGTTTTGCGAGGAGATGGGTTGAAGGCAGTAAGTCTCTTCGCTGAGTCATCATTCGTGTTTAACTGGAGTTATGCTTTTCCTAACTCCTCGTTTCATCTTTTCAAGTATCAACCCGCGTCCGAAGGGCCGAGGATATTCTGAGGCCGTTGAGGCCATTAGAGCTCTTCCTACCGAGGAACGAGACATCCGAACCATCATTTCGATTGAATCATTGTCGAGGTTCGGCTTGCTAGCCCCTGGTCGTCGGATTAGCCTCCCGGAGGGCGTCTCCATTCCCAAGCCAGCATCCGGCAAAGGGAAAAAACAAGCTGGATCATCATCACGCCACACTCCCAATGCGCACGAAGAGGGTGAGCACAAAGAGGACGAAGCTCCGGAGACTCAAGGCGAGAATGTGGGTCCCGCTTGGAATCCGGCGGTCGAAGTTCATGATATTGAAACGTCATCCTCCCCTTCGAAGGGAAAGAAAAAGTTAAAATACAAGATACGGAAGGAGAAAGTTGGCGGAACTTCAAAAGTTACGCTTATCCCGCCAGAGAAAGAGGCTTCCTCACAGCACATGGAAAGTTCTCTAAGGGGTTTGTCGAATCTTTCCATCCCCGACGATATACTAAATTATAGGTTTGACGATCCTGAAGCCCTCAAGTTTTCTTTGCCCGCTAGAGGCAATGCGGGAGTTCAACTCGCTGTCCAGGGAGATAATACTCCGATTAGTAAAGACAAAAGAACTGGTCTGTCGGGGGGAACACTAGGACACACACACACATACGCATTCCATCATACACTTCAAGTTCTTTTTTTTATTTCCCGAATTTTTCCTAACTCGTTGTTATCTCTATTCCTTGTAGGTGACATGGGGCGCTCTCACGGACTTGATCTCCTTCACGGCTCTTCCATATTTCATCATCCCGGAGGGGATTTAGGTTCGGGCAGACGCAGGGACAGAGACGATTACGGAGATAGAGACAACCGTCCCCGCGATTCGTCTTATCGTAAGAAGGCATATTCCCAATCTTCACAGTCCCGTGATCCTCTTCCTCCAACCGAGTCGGATAGAGAGAAGTCTTCACAGAAGGGGTCCCAACCCGATGCTCCTCGAGAACAACACTCCGGTTCATCGAGTACAAGGCAAATTCGGGAGCAACGAAAAAGAGCAGAACTTCCAAGGCCTCCTCCCCTACTCCCGCGGTTGACCCAACTGTAGCAGAAAAGATGGTCGATCTTAAGGCCAAATTTCCAAAAATTTGCTTTGATGGTCTAAAATTCCTCCCAGCTATTCATCATATCCCTGGGCACGTGAAGCAGAGTGCCATCGCCTGTAACAACGACGTCTATGTTCAACATGACGCGTTTGTACACTTGGTTGAAATGATCTCGGAGGTGTCAGTTGAGCGACAATATGAGATTGATCGTCTGAAATTGGAGGCTGGCTGTGACAAGAACATCATCAAGCATCAAGACGAAGAGCTTGCTTCGTATAAGTCGAAGCTGGAAGCCGCTGAGCAAAGCGCAAAAGATACTACTGAGGCAGTCACTCGTTTAGAGATGGCTCACAAGAAGGAACTTGATGAAGCAGTCCAGCATAGCGGTGCCCTTGCCTTAGAAAAAGATTCTATCCAAAAGGAAAGGGACGCGCTCGCCATACAAGTCAAAGAGTTGAAAGAATTACTCTCCAAGGAGAAAGAGGATAAAGTAGCTGCTCAAGAAGAGTCACAACGATATTGTGACGAAATCGTTGCTACTCGGCTCCTTAAAACGAAGCTCGATGACGAACTTGCTGGGGTTGAAAAAATGAAGGACGAAGCCCGTAAGGAGGGCAAAAGAAAAGCTGTGGAGGAGATTGACTCTCACCTCGAGGCGGCCGCAGAAGCCGGTAGGGAAGAGGTCAAGTGTATGTTTGACCCGTTGATTGCTGAGTATGGCGCCCGCGTCCTTATGCATCGTGACTTGACATTCTTGGGCGAGGGCTATCTCAAATCCCTAGCCGAGGCCTGGGAAACTTTAGTGAAGATCAGGAAAATCGAGTCGGGCTCTGAGGAGGTTGATGAGGATGCCCTGGTTAAGGAATTTTTTAGAGGGAACGAGCCAGCGGACTTATCTGCAGCTTTGGCTCTTTATAGCAAAGGTTCTCCCATACCAGAAGAGAAAAACTATGAAGCTGGTCCATCTGGGGCTAAGACTACAGCTCCTCGCGCTGCTGCTCCTCCTACTGCTCAATCGGCTGGTCGGCCGACACTCGACCCATTCGAGCAGCATGCCGGCTACGATCCTGAAGACCCCGGGCTTGGTGTTCATGTGCTATCCCCTATTCTAGAGGGCGAGACTCCACGCGCAATCGATAGCCAACCAGAACCCCGTAGGAAACTTTTCTTTTAGAAGCTAAAAGATCCGTCACTTTCTAGTAGCGGTTATTCGTCCTAATGTTCATTCATTATGTTTTCATGCAGGCTGCTCTGACCCCGGGCCAACTCCGAGGAGCGATGACGCCAAGGAGGAGGCAGAAAAAACAAGCGATGTTGCTCATGCGGGAGTAACCCCTGGCCCTGACGCACAAGTGATCAGGGCGCTAGATGATGATAAGCTTGACACTTCATCTCCTGCCAATGGGAGTGAAGAAATTGAAATCACCGGCGCCTCTGAGCATACCTCAAAGATGAGCATGAAGGAATGCCTCGCCGAAGAGGAGAAGAAAAAAGTCGAGGTCAAAGTTGAACCTGAAATACTGGAACTTACCGACCCGCGGAACAGACCTTTGAAAATCATTCTCCCGGGTAGGTCCAAACCACTGGATGTTCCGTCTCCTACTCCTGTCTCCGCTTCTTTAGCAAGCAAGAAATCCAAGAAAAAGCGTGAGGGAGAGGAGTCGTCGGAAAAAACAAAAGAAGACAAGAAGAAGAAACCGAAGAAATAATCGCTACACTCGTTCAATGAGTTCCTTGCTTAAGTCTTGTAATTACTTTTATCTTTTGCCTCTGTAGTTTGTATAGATAGGTTCTTGACTACAAGTTTCGAAGGAATAACTGTGTAACCCCATTTTGAACTAATGAACGAAGTTTAGTTTCTTTTTCGTTTGAATGATTCTCTTGCTTTTCTTTGGTTTGCTGAATAACTGTGGTCATAACTCAAGTCCTTATGAGTTGCATTATTTCCCAGTCCATTCTCGTGTTGTTCGAACATTTCTGGACGTGGCATACTTCTTGTTCCACATTTCTTGAGTACTTAGACTTTTTTCTAAATCTGCGCTCCAGGGATTTAGAATAAGTTGATCCGCGTTCAGGGGATTCGGAGGTTCGCATCGTTTATACTCTAGTCCTCGCTCCGGGGACTTAGAGTACTCCGGTCCACGCTCTGGGGACTCGGAGGTGGAAATCGTTTATACTCTAGTCCGCGCTCTGGGGACTTAGAGTACTCCGGTCCGCGCTATGGGGACTCGGAGATTGAAATCGTTTATACTCTAGTCCTCGCTCCGGGGACTTAGAGTACTCCGGTCCGCGCTCTGGGGACTCGGAGATTGAAATCGTTTATACTCTAGTCCACGCTCTGAGGACTTAGAGTACTCCGGTCCGCGCTCTAGGGACTCGGAGATTGAAATTGTTTATACTCTAGTCCGCGCTCTAGGGACTTAGAGTACTCCGGTCTGCGCTTTGGGGACTCGGAGATTGAAATCGTTTATACTCTAGTCCGCGCTCTGAGGACTTAGAGTACTCCGGTCCGCGCTCTGAGGACTCGGAGATTGAAATCGTTTATACTCTAGTCCGCGCTCTGGGGACTTAGAGTACTCCGGTCCGCGCTCTGGGGACTCGGAGATTGAAATCGTCTATACTTTAGTCCGCGCTCTGGGGACTTAGAGTACTCCGGTCCGCGCTCTGGGGACTCGGAGATTGAAATCGTTTATACTCTAGTCCGCGCTCTAGGGACTTAGAGTACTCCGGTCCGCACTCTGGGGACTCTGAGATTGAAATCGTTTATACTCTAGTCCGCGCTCTGGGGACTTAGAGTACTCCGGTCCATGCTCTGGGGACTTGGAGATTGAAATCGTTTATACTCTAGTCCGCGCTATGGGGACTTAGAGTACTCCGGTCCGCGCTCTGGGGATTCGGAGATTTGAAATTGCTTACACGAGTTCGTACATCGTACAGAATAAAGTAGTTCTAGTAATTCATCACCCGACTATGAGACATAGAGACATTAGTAATTCACGAAAAATACGGCTTCAAGCCTTTATTAACGAAAAGCAACTAAACTGCCTGATTACATGGCTAAAAAGGAAACTAAGTTACGACTGAACGAAAACATACAGGAAACAACGGTGCCTAAACAGGAAAGAAAACATGCTAAATGTAATAATGCCGCAAATGTTCACTGTTCCATGCTCGGGGGAGTGTCGTGCCATCAACGGTCGCTAGCTTGAATGTTCCCTCTCCAATCTTCCGTTCAATGACGTACGGACCTTCCCAGCTGGGGTTCATACGTGATGGTACCGGGAAAACTTGTTTCAGAACGAGATCACCCACATCAAAAATCCTTGGGCGGACTCTGCCGTCGTAGTAACGCTTGACTCGGTGTCTATGCGCTGTCGCCCTTAATTCGGCCTCTTCACGCTTTTCATCGATGCAGTCCAGCGATTCCAACAAGAGGTCCTGGTTCGTCTTGGGATCATAGTATGTCACTCGGTGTGATGGAACTTCAAGTTCCACGGGTATAACGGCTTCCAAGCCGTATGCCAAGGCGAATGGAGTGTGGCCGGTCGTGGACTTGTGGGTAGTTCTATAAGCCCATAATGCTGTCGGGAGTTCATCTACCCACTTACCTCCGACCTTCTCTAGACGCTTCTTCAGTATGGACTTGATTATTTTGTTACTGGCCTCGACTTGTCCGTTAGCTTTTGGGTGTGCAACGACGACGAACTTCTTCTCGATGCCATACTTTAAACAGAACTCTTTGAACTCTCTGCTTTCAAATTGCGTCCCGTTGTCCGTGATGATGGTGCGAGGGAGACCAAAGCGGCATATAATGTTTCATACAACGAAATTAATGACCTTCTTAGAGGTGATTGTGGCCAAAGGTTCTGCCTCAGCCCATTTTGTGAAATAGTCGACTGCAACTATCGCGTATTTCGCACCACCTTTGGATATAGGCAAAGAGCCGATTATGTCGATTCCCCAGATTGCAAATGGCCAGGGACTAACCATTTGCATGAGTACTATTGATGGGGTCCGCGGGATTTTCGCATATCTTTGACACTTGTCACATTTCCTTGCATAGTCTGCAGCGTCCCGATTTACGGTCGGCCAGTAATATACATAGTGGAGGATCTTTTTGCTAGCGTTTGCCCCCTAGTGTGGTCGCCACATTCCCCTTCGTGAACCTCTTTCAAGACCCGCTTTGTCTCATCATGAGCGATGCACCGTAATAATGGGACTGAGAACCCTTTTCGATACATTAATCCATCCTGCATCACGTATCGCGCGGCCTTTCGAAGGACCTGTCGTCTTTCGCTCCTTTTTTCTGGCAAAGTCCCGGTCGTCAGGTACGGTTTGAATGAAGTTATCCACGATTCCTTCTCAATTTCCGTTTCCAACACACGATCAACTTTCATATCGTCTATGCTCGGGGCAAGCAAGGCCTCAACGGGATACAATCCCATTTGCTGCGCATCGCCTGTGCTCGCAAACTTAGCCAACAAGTCGGCTTCTTTATTCTGTTCGCGCGGGACATGCGAAATGTCATAACGCTCAAGATTCGATAGTAGTTCTTGGACCTGAACAAGGTACGGAGCAAGCTTCTGTCCCTTTGCTTGGTAATCTCCCCGCAATTGGTAAACCACCAACTATGAGTCACAAAAGATCTCAACTGATTTGATTCCGAGTTCTCCGATGAGCTTCAAGCCAGCAATCAGTGCTTCATATTCTGCTTCGTTATTGGTAGCTGGGAAATCGAGCTTCAAAGCATAACAGATCGATCGATTTTCCGGAGTTATAAGAACTACACCCGCGCTGGAGCAATGGTCGTTTGATGCCCCATCAGTGTATAATTTCCATCGAACGGGGGGAATGATGTCGTGATTATCTGGTTCGACGGGTATGGTAAACTCAGCGATGAAATCTGCTAATGCTTGCCCTTGTATGGCTCTTCGTGGTAAGTAGGCGATATCAAACTGGCTCAACTCGATGTTCCATTTTAGCAATCTTCCAGAAGTTTTTGGTTATTGGAGTACCTGCCGTAGGGGTTGATCGGTATAAACACTGATTGAGTGTGCCTGAAAGTATGGGCGCAGCTTACGTGATGCAATCACCAAGCAATAGGCCAATTTCTCGATTTTAGGGTAATTTCTTCTGCCCTCGTTAAACGCTTGCTAACATAATACACTGGCTTCTGGATTCGGTCCTCCTCGCGAACTAAAGCCGCACTTATCGCATGTGGGGATACAGCCAAGTATACGTACAACATCTCGTGGTCTACTGGTTTTGACAGCACTGGTGGACTCTCCAGATGCCTCACCAGATCCCAGAATGCTTCCTCACAACTAGATGTCCATTCAAAATTCCTCTTCCCTTTCTTTATTATATCAAAGAAAGGGATGCACTTGTCAGTTGCCCTGGATATGAATCGACTTAGCGCTGCTACTTTCCCATTCAAGCTCTGTACCTGTTTTATAGTCCTGGGCACTTGCACATCTCGAATAGCTTGGATCTTTTTTGGGTTAGCTTCAATTCCCTAAGCATTGACGATGAATCCCAAAAATTTCCCTGACGCAACGCCGAAGGAACACTTCAGAGGGTTGATCTTCATCCCGTAATACCTGAGTATGTCGAACATTTCAGCCAAGTCTCGAATGTGGTCGTTTGACTGTCGTGACTTCACGAGCATGTCATCCACATAGACTTCCATCGTTCTACCAAGCTGGTCTTTGAACATTCGATTCACCAAACGCTGATAAGTCGCTCCTGCGTTTTTCAATCCGAAGGGCATTACTACATAGCAATATAGCCCGACATCTGTGACGAAGCTGGTGTGTTCTTGGTCCGGAATATGCATCGGGATTTGATTGTAACCCGAGTATGCATCCATGAATGATAACAGCTCGTGTCCGGTAGTTGAGTCGACCAACTGATCAATCCTAGGCAACGGGAAACTGTCTTTGGGGCATGCTTTGTTCAAATCGGAATAGTCTACGCAAGTTATCCATTTCCCATTAGCCTTTGTCACCAGTACGGGGTTCGATACCCATTCAGGATAGAGGTCGTCGCGGACGAACCCATTGGTTTTGAGTTTGTCCACCTCCTCTCTGAGAGTAGCGAACCTCTCTGGGTCCATCCCTCTCCTTTTTGTTTAACTGGGACATATTTCGGGTCTATGTTCAACATATGACTCGTAATGGCAGGGGAAATCCCACACATATCAGAATGCGTCCAGGCAAAAACATCAAGTTTCGCCCGGAGGAAATCACTAAGGTCTTCAGTCATTGCGGGGTCGAGTTGTGATCCAATCTTCAGTATTCGCGATGGGTCGTCTCGGCTGACTGAAATGTCAATTGTTAATTCAGCCGGCGCTGCCTTTTCTCCCCTGGGTTTCTCATCGTCGTCTCTCGGATCTATGTCTCTGAAGATCCAAGAATTATGCCCGAGCCCGGGCTCGGGCACTACTTGTCAATTATCCGTATTAAGGATGCGGACTGGGTTGTCCGCAACCTTTCCCTTCTCCCTCCGATGGGCCTCTCGGAGCTCAGCCACGTAACAAGAACGTCCAGTTGCTTGGTCGCCATGAATAATACCTACTCCTTTGTCAGTTGGGAACTTCAAAGTTAAGCACCACAGGGCTAATGGTGCCCTAAACTCAGCCAGGGCCGGTCGGCCCAAGAAAACATTATACGGAGAATCCACATCCAAAACTAAGAAGGGTAGGATTCGCACCCTCCGACGCTCGCCTTGTCCCAGTTCAACTGGTAACTCAACATACCCCACTGCATCGGTTGTTGCGCCATTAAAGCCGTGTATACGAGCTTTGGACGGTTTCAAGTCCTTTGTTTCCATTTTCATCTGGTCGTAAGCCTTCTTGAAGATGATGTTGACAGAACTTCCACAATCGATCAGAATCCTTTTCACATAGGCCGGTCCGATCGTCGCAGATATGACCATCGGGTTGATGGTTGGAGCCTCTACTTGGTCAACATCTCTGTCTCTGAACACTATATCATCTATCATTATGCGCTGCTGCTTAGCAGGGGTCCCATCCTCCACGTTCGAACAGCACTCAAAATCTGCATGCTTCAGGGAACTTGCATACCGCTCCATTTCTTGCCAATTCTTATCCGCGGGGTTAGGTCCGCCGATGATTGTATTTATGACTAGTCTACCCATAGTTCGGGCAGGCTCCTCGGAATGACGCGGAGCTGGTGCACGACCTGGGTTGGATGTTCCCTGTCCTCCTTCCTGTGGATCCTTCACAAATTCTTGTAACTTCTTTTGCCTGATCAACTTCTCTATAGCGTCGTGCAGGTGTCTGCACTCTTCTGTATTGTGCCCATAAGTCTCATGGAAGCGGCAATATTTCCCGATCTGCTTCTGTTCCTCGGTTGATTCTTTTGGACGTGGCTTTCTGTACTGAAAAGTATTGCAGGTTGAAAGGTAAATGTTCTCAAGAGACGCATTCAGCGGGGTATACTCGTTGTAGCTTGGAATTCTCGATTTCCACTTCCCTGCTTCTCTCTTCTTCCCTTGATTCCTTCCTCCGGACTCCTTAGGCTGCCCAGGCTTGTTCTGGACATTGACTTGGACCTTTCCCGAGTTGTCTCCGGATTGCTTCACAGCAACGTTGCTTTTCATGGACTCTTGGACAGGTCCTTGTGCCTTATCTCTCCTTACCCATCTAGCTTCCTCTCTTCATATGAACTGGTGTGCCTTTGAGTAGAAACGCTCTAGCGTAGTCGGAGGTTTTCCTGCCAACCAGTCTCCAAACTCAGAATCCGGATCCACACCTCTCATTCCAGCCATTAGAATTGCATGATCATTGGGATTACTGACTTCAGTTGCCGCAACATGGAATCTTTGTAAATATTCCTTCAATGACTCCCTAGGATTTTGGATTACACTTGACAGAGACATTACGTCCTTTGGACGAGTAGTGTGTATCCTGAACTGCTCAATAAACTTCTTTGCCAACTCCTTGAAATTGGATACGGACCGCGGAGGAAGTCGGGTGAACCACATAGTAGCGATCCCAAATAGAGTAATTGGAAAGCATCCACACTTGGTTGCGTCATTTGCTCTAGCTGAATCCATCATCCACTCGTACCTCATGACATGATGTCTGGGGTCAGTCCTTCCCTCATACGCAGGGATAGTTGGCATACTAAACTTTCTGGGGTACGCCGCCTGCAGCACAACATCTGTGAGCGGAGTATGACTCCTTGATACTCCTCAATCGTCATTCGATAAGCCCTGATTTTCTTTCATCAATTGCCTGACCATGGCTGTCAAATCTGGTGTCTGTATGGAAGGTGGAAGGTTAGAGTCTATCCTACGCGACTGTCCTTGCTGATGCCTCCTCTCCTGGCGATCTGCCAATCGTGCGTCTTGAGGTTCGACATTGTTAGCGTTTTGATGATCTGGGCCTCCAGCCTCCATCCGCACTCCGGTTCTGAAGTTTCCAGCTCCTGCTTGGTCACGGTCTCCAGCTGTTTGGACAGTAGCATCTGCCCGCGCAGCTTCAGTCTTACGGCGTCTGCGCCTGGGAGGTTCATCATAGGAAGTTGAGCTGTCAGATGAGGAATAAGGAGCGGGATTGCCCCCAGCATTCTGTTGCTGCTGTTGAGTGAGTTGTTCCATCAGGTTGGCGTTAGCTTGCATCTGCTCTCCTAGTTGTCTCCTGCTTTCCCTGAGTTCTCTAATCAAGTCGTTGAACTCTATTCTGGTGACAACTGGAGTCTGGTCCTGGGTGGAAATTCCTACACCCGGAATTGCTGGCTGATTGCTAGGTCCTGCTTGTTGCACGCTAGCAGTCTCGTGGGCATCCGCATTATGAGAAGCTGACCTGGTACGTGGTCTTGCCATTATAGAGTTATTGGTATGAACTCTGAGTAGAATCAACGGATGTCCTATCAATGAGTCGGATCTTCTTTGGGGGATTTGTTCAATCCAGTAGCTTCAAAGCAGATCCTTAAGGTCTGAGAATTCAATTCTCAGTGAAAGCACCAAAGTGTTAGCAACAAAATTGGTAACTAACCTCGTAGAGAAAGATTGTGTAGAGATATAAGTGATGAAGATAAATTAAACAAGGAAGACAATGCTAATTTAATTGCAGAAAGTAAGAACACCAGATTTATAGTGGTTCAGCGTAACTGCCTACGTCCACTTTGAGTTTTCACTTTATTGATCTTCTTAATGATTGATTACAAATACAATTCGTAGATCAAATTCTTGAATGAAGTTGCTAAGTAAAGAAGATGAGTCTCAAAAATGGCAGATTCTCCCCAGTGTTTTCTCCCTCAAGAAAAGTCCTTTTCACTATGACCCTGCCCCTCTATTTATAGACAAAGATGGGCTGACTTCCCAGGTGGGCTCGGCGGCCGAACATCCTGGCCCAAATAGAGTGTTCGTCGTATGCCGAACCAAATAGGCCGAACACTTGGATGCTGAGCCACATGCTCCTGGCCGAGCGATCCTTTTGGCCGATCGACGCTCTCTGGCCGAACGTACTTTCTGGTCGAACGATGCTTTCTGGCCGAACGATCCTCTCTGGTCGGTCGATGCTCTCTGGCCGAACGATCCTTTTGGCCGAACGATACTCTCTGGCCAAACGATGCTCTCTGGCCGAACGTGCCTTCTGGCCGAACAACGCTCTCTGGCCGAACGATCCCTTTGGCCGAACGATCCTATCTGGCCGAACGATGGTCCTGGCCGAACGATAGCTTTTGACGAACAATACAGCAATGCCGAGCAGTCGTATACGCCGAATGCCTTCTGATGCAGAAGGCTCCTGGATGCCGAGTATCCCTGGATGCCGAGTACTCCCGGATGCCGAGTGCTCCTGGATGCCGAGTCCTTCTGATGCCGAGTGCTCCTGGATGCCGAGTACTCCTAGAACGCCGAGTACTTCTGGATGCCGAGTACTATTAGATGCCGAGTAGTCCTGGAAGCCGAGTACTACTAGATGCCGAGTAGTCCTGGAAGCCGAGTACTACCTAATGCCGAGCACTCAGTTGCCTGGTCAAATCTCCAGGAAACACTTGCCCCCCAAAGTGTATCACGTGACCGAACGTGGTACGCTTTGAGTCATGTACGTCTCGTTTTAAATCCTTGACTAACCTCGAACGGAGATGCCTTTTTGAGAATTCCAGTGGTTTAGGTGGGTGCCGAGCGTGTTCTAAATGCCGAACAAGACATTCGTAACTGAACGATCCTTCAGTGCCGGACATCATTAGACGCCGATGCCGAACGATGTGTCTTTGACCGATTCCACCGGATGTAGCCTTTTCGACTTCTTCTGTTTTCCCTATAAAAGCCAGCACCTCCTTTCTTCTTTCCCTTTTCACACTTCTAACACCTCTGCCTTGCACCTGCCGAAGCTACCAGCCAACATACAATTCGCCGATTCTTCCCAAGTCTTCACCTTACCATATAGGTTTTCTAGGAAGCCTTTGGTAGACGTACTGTGGTTCGGCATAAGTGTTTTATGCCGGACCAGATTGGAGGAAGTAGAAGCATGGAGGAATTAGGAGATGATTAGGGGCATCGAGCGGTATGGTCTGGTACGACTTGCCGAATGATTTGCCCTCATGGTTCGGTGTGGATGGAGGAAGAGATGAGGCCACTGTTAAGGACAGCGTGCTGATGGTCGTCTCAACTAAACAGTCACAAACGCCGTACCATACTAGGCTAAAACATGGCGAACAAAACGAGGCCGAACACGACTTACATGCCGAACAACAACTTAGCCGAACCAAAATTTAGCCGAAAAAAGACTTAGCCGAACAATGACTTAGCCGAACAAAGACTTAGCCGACTAGTCGCAAACGCTGAGCACTTATTAACTGTATCTACTCGTATAGCAAAACAAGAAACATGGCCCAAGCATTCTAGCATATGTGAAGCCGACCCGGATCACTAACTTCCTAGCTTCAGTAAACATAAATCTGAACTTAGATTATCATACGTTTTCTGGATCCGGAATTGCAATCACCAAAAGGCAGGCTTCTGGGGACGGTCAGCGATGACGGTCTTCGAAGGCGATGACTTGACGCTTAGTCTTATATCAGCAACTTTGCGACCTTCAAACTTTCAACGCTTTTACACGATTGCTTGCACTAGTTCATACACCACATGGGGGGAATATTCGTGTTGTTAATTCTAACGTTGAACATTTTTCAAGTATAGTTTTCACAGATACTTAGATAGATTCATTATTTATTGGGGATGTCTAAGAAGTCTAGCTCCGCCACTATTTCTGATAGGCCTGGGACGTCATCAAGGTAAGAAGCCGCTGATACTTCAAATCCGTCGACTTCCACTGCCCATAACTTAGCACCCGATGCCCTGGAGGCAACAATTTTTTAAGACAATCCGATCGACTCACAAGCTTCGAAGATCAATGAAGCCGCACTTCGACGGATATGTTCCATCCATGGGATTCCTTTCGCCGATGTGTTAGTCCCTTCGCGACACGATCGTCCTCACCTGCCCCCAGTCGGATATACCACATGCAACAAGTTCATGTGCTGGATGGGCAGCGTGCTTCCATTTAATTTATTTCTTCGGGACGTGTTGCAGTACATAGACATTGCCCCGTCGCAGCTGCATCCAAACGGTCATGCGTTTCTACATGGGACCTACCTACTCTTCATGGCCATCTTCTCTAGACCTCCAACTTCTGGCGACATCAGATACATTTATATGATCAAGAAACGGAAAGATAGCCCTTCCTTCATGTTCCTCGAGCCGTACCACAAATGCCAAATCTTGATGGGAGCATGTAGTAAATTCGCCCTGTACAAACAGGAATGGTTCTACGTGCGTTGCCCTCCTGGTTTTGCGAGGAGATGGGTTGAAGGCAGTAAGTCTCTTCGCTGAGTCATCATTCGTGTTTAACTAGAGTTATGCTTTTCCTAACTCCTCGTTTCATCTTTTCAGGTATCAACCCGCGTCCAGAGGGCCGAGGATATTCTGAGGCCGTTGAGGCCATTAGAGCTCTTCCTGCCAAGGAACGAGACATCCGAACCATCATTTCGAATGAATCATTGTCGAGGTTCGGCTTGCTAGCCCCTGGTCGTCGGATTAGCCTCCCGGAGGGCGTCTCCATTCCCAAGCCAGCATCCGGCAAAGGGAAAAAACAAGCTGGATCGTCATCACGCCACACTCCCGATGCGCACGAAGAGGTTGAGTACAAAGAGGACGAAGCTCCGGAGACTCAAGGCGAGAATGTGGGTCCCGCTTGGAATCCGGCGGTCGAAGTTCACGATATTGAAACGTCATCCTCCCCTTCGAAGGGAAAGAAAAAGTTAAAATACAAGATACGGAAGGAGAAAGTTGGTGGAACTTCAAAAGTTACGCTTATCCCGCCAGAGAAAGAGGCTTCCTCACAGCACATGGAAAGTTCTCTAAGGGGTTTGTCGAATCTTTCCATCCCCGACGATATACTTAATTACGGGTTTGACGATCCTGAAGCCCTCAAGTTTTCTTTGCCCGCTAGAGGCAATGCAGGAGTTCAACTCCCAGTCCAGGGAGATAATACTTCGATTAGTAAAGACAAAAGAACTAGTCTGTCGGGGGGAACACTAGGACACACACGCACATATGCATTCCATCATACACTTCAAGTTCTTTTATTTTATTTCCCGGATTTTTCCTAACTCGTTGTTATCTCTATTCCTTGTAGGTGACATGGGGCGCTCTCACGGACTTGATCGCCTTCACGTCTCTTCCATATTTCATCATCCCGGACGGGATTCAGGTTCGGGTAGACGCAGGGACAGCGATGATTACGAAGATAGAGACAACCGTCCCCGCGATTCGTCTTATCGTAAGAAGGCATATTCCCAATCTTCACAGTCCCATGATCCTCTTCCTCCAACCGAGTCGGATAGAGAGAAGTCTTCACAGAAGGGGTCCCAACCCGATGCTCCTCGAGAACAACACTTCGGTTCGTCGAGTACAAGGCAAATTCGGGAGCAATGAAAAAGAGCAGAACTTCCAAGGCCTCCTCCCCCTACTCCCGCGGTTGACCCAACTGTAGCAGAAAAGATGGTCGATCTTAAGGCCAAATTTCCAAAAATTTGCTTTGATGGTCTAAAATTCCTCCCAGCTATTCATCATATCCCTGGGCACGTGAAGCAGAGTGCCATCGCCTGTAACAATGACGTCTATGTTCAACATGACGCGTTTGTACACTTGGTTGAAAAGATCTCGGAGGTGTCGGTTGAGCGACAATATGAGATTGATCGTCTGAAATTGGAGGCTGGCTGTGACAAGAACATCATCAAGCATCAAGACGAAGAGCTCGCTTCGTATAAGTCGAAGCTGGAAGCCGCTGAGCAAAGCGCAAAAGATACTGCTGAGGCAGTCACTCGTTTAGAGATGGCTCACAAGAAGGAACTTGATGAAGCAGTCCAGCGTAGCGGTGCCCTTGCCTTAGAAAAAGATTCTATCCAAAAGGAAAGGGACGCGCTCGCCATACAAGTCAAAGAGTTGAAAGAATTACTCTCCAAGGAGAAAGAGGATAAAGTAGCTGCTCAAGAAGAGTCACAACGATATTGTGACGAAATCGTTGCTACTCGGCTCCTTAAAACGAAGCTCGATGACGAACTTGCTGGGGTTGAAAAAATAAAGGACGAAGCCCGTGAGGAGGGCAAAAGAAAAGCTGCGGAGGAAATTGACTCTCACCTCGAGGCGGCCGCAGAAACCGGTAGGGAAGAGGTCAAGTGTATGTTTTACCCGTTGATTGCTGAGTATGGCGCCCGCGTCCGTATGCATCGTGACTTGACATTCTTGGGCGAGGGCTATCTCGAATCCCTAGCCGAGGCCTGGGAAACTTTAGTGAAGATCAGGAAAATCGAGTCAGGCTCTGAGGAGGTTGATGAGGATGCCCTGGTGAAGGAATTTCTTAGAGGGAACGAGCCAGCGGACTTATCTGCAGCTTTGTCTCTTTATAGCAAAGGTTCTCCCCTACTAGAAGAGAAAAACGATGAAGCTGGTCCATCTGGGGCTAAGACTACAGCTCCTCGCGCTGCTGCTCCTCCTACTGCTCAATCGGCTGGTCGGCCGACACTCGACCCATTCGAGCAGCATGCCGGCTACGATCCTGAAGACCCCGGGCTTGGTGTTCATGTGCTATCCTCTATTCTAGAGGGCGAGACTCCACGCGCAACCGATAGCCAACCAGAACCCGGTAGGAAACTTTTCTTTTAGAAGCTAAAAGATCCGTCACTTTCTAGTTGCGGTTATTCGTCCTAATGTTCATTCTTTATGTTTTCATGTAGGCTGCTCTGACCCCGAGCCAACTCCGAGGAGCGATGACGCCAAGGAGGAGGTAGAAAAAAAAGCGATGTTGCTCACGCGGGAGTAACCCTGGCCCTGAAGCTCAAGTGATCGGGGCGTTAGATGATGATAAGCTTGACACTTCATCTCCTGCCGATGGGAGTGATGAAATTGAAATCACCGGCGCCTCTGAGCATACCTCAAAGATGAGCATGAAGGAACGCCTCGCCGAAGAGGAGAAGAAAAAAGTCGAGGTCAAAGTTGAACCTGAAATATTGGAACTTACCGACCCGCGGAACAGACCTTTGAAAATCATTCTCCCGAGCAGGTCCAAACCACTGGATGTTCCGTCTCCTACTCCTGACTCCGCTTCTTTAGCAAGCAAGAAATCCAAGAAAAAGCATGAGGGAGAGGAGTCGTCGGAAAAAACAAAAGAAGACAAGAAGAAGAAACCGAAGAAATAATTGCTACACTCGTTCAACGAGTTCCTTGCTTAAGTCTTGTAATTACTTTTATCTTTTGCCTCTGTAGTTTGTATAGATAGGTTCTTGACTCCAAGTTTCGGAGGAATAACTGTGTAACCCCATTTTGAACTATTGAACGAAGTTTAGTTTCTTTTTTGTTTGAATGATTCTCTTGCTTTTCTTTGGTTTGCTGACTAACTGTGATCATAACTCAAGTCCTTATGAGTTGCATTATTTCCCAGTCCATTCTCGTGTTGTTCGAACATTTCCGGACGTGGCATACTTCTTCTTCCACATTTCTTGAGTACTTAGACTTTTTTCTAAATCTACGCTCCTTGGATTTAGAATAAGTTGATCCGCGTTCAGGGGATTCGGAGGTTCGCATCGTTTATACTCTAGTCCTCGCTCCGGGGACTTAGAGTACTCCGGTCCACGCTCTGGGGACTCGGAGGTGGAAATCGTTTATACTCTAGTCCGCGCTCTGGGGACTTAGAGTACTCCGGTCCGCGCTCTGGGGACTCGGAGATTGAAATCGTTTATACTCTAGTCCTCGCTCCGGGGACTTAGAGTACTCCGGTCCGCGCTCTGGAGACCCGGAGATTGAAATCGTTTATACTCTAGTCCGCGCTCTGAGGACTTAGAGTACTCCGGTCCGCGCTCTGGGGACTCGGAGATTGAAATTGTTTATACTCTAGTCCGCGCTCTGGGGACTTAGAGTACTCCGGTCCGCGATCTGGGGACTCGGAGATTGAAATCGTTTATACTCTAGTCCGCGCTCTGAGGACTTAGAGTACTCTGGTCCGCGCTCTGGGGACTCGGAGATTGAAATCGTTTATACCCTAGTCCGCGCTCTGGGGACTTAGAGTACTCCGGTCCGCGCTCTGGGGACTCTGAGATTGAAATCGTCTATACTCTAGTCCGCGCTCTGCGGACTTAGAGTACTCCGGTCCGCGCTCTGGGGACTCGGAGATTGAAATCGTTTATACTCTAGTACGCGCTCTGGGGACTTAGAGTACTCCGGTCCGCACCCTGGGGACTCTGAGATTGAAATCGTTTATACTTTAGTCCGCGCTCTGGGGACTTAGAGTACTCCGGTCCGCGCTCTGGGGACTTAGAGTACTCCGGTCCGCGCTCTGGGGACTCGGAGATTGAAATTGTTTATACTTTAGTCCGCGCTCTGGGGACTTAGAGTACTCCGGTCCACGCTCTGGGGACTCGGAGATTGAAATTGTTTATACTCTAGTCCGCGCTCTGGGGACTTAGAGTACTCCGGTCCGCGCTCTGGGGACTCGGAGATTGAAATCGTTTATACTCTAGTCCGCGCTCTGAGGACTTAGAGTACTCCGGTCCGCACTCTGGGGACTCTGAGATTGAAATCGTTTATACCCTAGTCCGCGCTCTGGGGACTTAGAGTACTCCGGTCCGCGCTCTGGGGACTCGGAGATTGAAATCGTCTATACTCTAGTCCGCGCTCTGGGGACTTAGAGTACTCCGGTCCGCGCTCTGGGGACTCGGAGATTGAAATCGTTTATACTCTAGTCTGCGCTCTGGGGACTTAGAGTACTCCGGTCCGCACTCTGGGGACTCTGAGATTGAAATCGTTTATACTCTAGTCCGCGCTCTAGGGACTTAGAGTACTCCGGTCCGCGCTCTGGGGACTCGGAGATTGAAATCGTTTATACTCTAGTCCGCGCTTTGGGGACTTAGAGTACTCTGGTCCGTGCTCTGGGAACTTAGAGTACGTCGGTCCGCGCTCTGGGGATTCGGAGATTTGAAATTGCTTACACGAGTTCGTACATCGTACAGAATAAAGTAGTTCTAGTAATTCATCACTCGACTATGAGACATAGAGACATTAGTAATTCACGAAAAATACGGCTTCAAGCCTTTATTAACGAAAAGCAACTAAACTGCCTGATTACATGGCTAAAAAGGAAACTAAGTTATGACTGAACGAAAACATACAGGAAACAACGGTGCCTAAAACAGGAAAGAAAACATGCTAAATGTAATAATGCCGCAAATGTTCACTGTTCCACGCTCGGGGGAGTGTCGTGCCATCAACGGTCGCTAGCTTGAATGTTCCCTCTCCAAGCTTCCGTTCAATGACGTATGGACCTTCCCAGCTGGGGTTCATACGTGATGGTACTGGGAAAACTCGTTTCAGAACGAGATCACCCACATCAAAAATCCTTGGGCGGACTCTGCCGTCGTAGTAACGCTTGACTCGGTGTCTATGCGCTGTCGCCCTTAATTCGGCCTCTTCACGCTTTTCATCGATGCAGTCCAGCGATTCCAACAAGAGGTCCTGGTTTATCTTGGGATCATAGTATGTCACTCGGTGTGATGGAACTTTAAGTTCCACGGGTATAACGGCTTCCGAGCCGTATGCCAAGGCGAATGGAGTGTGGTCGGTTGCGGACTTGTGGGTAGTTCTATAAGCCCATAATGCTGTCGGGAGTTCATCTACCCACTTGCCTCCGACATTCTCCAGACGCTTCTTCAGTATGGACTTGATTATTTTGTTAACGGCCTCGACTTGTCTGTTAGCTTTTGGGTGTGCAACGGCGACGAACTTCTTCTCGATGCCATACTTTAAACAGAACTCTTTGAACTCTCTGCTTTCAAATTGCGTCCCGTTGTCCATGATAATGGTGCGAGGGAGACCAAAGCGGCATATAATGTTTCATACAACGAAATTAATGACCTTCTTAGAGGTGATTGTGGCCAAAGGTTCTGCCTCAGCCCATTTTGTGAAATAGTCGACTGCAATTATCGCGTATTTCGCACCACCTTTGGATATAGGCAAAGAGCCGATTATGTCGATTCCCTAGATTGCAAATGGCTAGGGACTAACCATTTGCGTGAGTTCTGTTGATGGGGTCCGCGGGATTTTCGCATATCTTTGACACTTGTCACATTTCCTTGCGTAGTCTGCAGCGTCCCGATTTACGGTCGGCCAGTAATATCCATAGCGGATGATCTTTTTTGCTAGCGTTTGCCCCCCAGTGTGGTCGCCACATTCCCCTTCGTGAACCTCTTTCAAGACCCACTTTGTCTCATCATGAGCGATGCACCGTAATAATGGGACTGAGAACCCTTTTCGATACATTAATCCATCCTGCATCACGTATCGCACGGCCTTTCGAAGGACCTGTCGTCTTTCGCTCCTTTTTTCTGGCAAAGTCCCGGTCGTCAGGTACGGTTTGAATGAAGTTATCCACGATTACTTCTCAAATTCTGTTTCCAACACACGATCAACTTTCATATCGTCTATGCTCGGGGCAAGCAAGGCCTCAACGGGATACAATCCCATTTGTTGCGCATCGCCTGTGCTCGCAAACTTAGCCAACAAGTCGGCTTCTTTATTCTGTTCGCGCGGGACATGCGAAATGTCATAAAGCTCAAGATTCGATAGTAGTTCTTGGACATGAACAAGGTACGGAGCAAGCTTCTGTCCCTTTGCTTGGTAATCTCCCCGCACTTGGTAAACCACCAACTATGAGTCACAAAAGATCTCAACTGATTTGATCCCGAGTTCTCCGATGAGCTTCAAGCCAGCAATCAGTGCTTCATATTCTGCTTCGTTATTTGTAGCTGGGAAATCGAGCTTCAAAGCATAACAGATTGATCGATTTTCCGGAGTTATAAGAACTACACCCGCGCCGGAGCAACGGTCGTTTGATGCCCCATCAGTGTATAATTTCCAACGAACGGGGGGAATGACGTCGTGATTATCTGGTTCGACGGGTATGGTAAACTCAGCGATGAAATCTGCTAATGCTTGCCCTTGTATGGCTCTTCGTGGTAAGTAGGCGATATCGAACTGGCTCAACTCGATGTTCCATTTTAGCAATCTTCCAGAAGTTTTTGGTCGTTGGAGTACCTGCTGTAGGGGTTGATCGGTATAAACACTGATTGAGTGTGCTTGAAAGTATGGGCGCAGCTTACGTGATGCAATCACCAAGCAATAGGCCAATTTCTCGATTTTAGGGTAATTTCTTTCTGCCCCCGTTAAACGCTTGCTAACATAATACACTGGCTTCTGGATTCGGTCCTCCTCGCGAACTAAAGCCGCACTTATCGCATGTGGGGATACAGCCAAGTATACGTACAACATCTCGTTGTCTACTGGTTTTGACAGCACTGGTGGACTCTCCAGATGCCTCACCAGATCCCAGAATGCTTCCTCACAACTAGATGTCCATTCGAAATTTCTCTTCCCTTTCTTTATTATATCAAAGAAAGGGATGCACTTGTCAGTTGCCCTGGATATGAATCGACTTAGCGCTGCTACTTTTCCATTCAAGCTCTGTACCTGTTTTATAGTCCTGGGCACTTGCACATCTCGAATAGCTTGGATCTTTTCTGGGTTTGCTTCAATTCCCCTAGCATTGACGATGAATCCCAAAAATTTCCCTGACGCAACGCCGAAGGAACACTTCAAAGGGTTGATCTTCATCCCGTAATACCTGAGTATGTCGAACATTTCAGCCAAGTCTCGAATGTGGTCGTTTGATTGTCGTGACTTCACGAGCATGTCATCCACATAGACTTCCATCGTTCTACCAAGCTGGTCTTTGAACATTCGATTCACCAAACGCCGATAAGTTGCTCCTGCGTTTTTCAATCCAAAGGGCATTACTACATAGCAATTTAGCCCGACATCTGTGACGAAGCTGGTGTGTTCTTGGTCCGGAATATGCATCGGGATTTGATTGTAACCCGAGTATGCATCCATGAATGATAACAGCTCGTGTCTGGTAGTGGAGTCGACCAACTGATCAATCCTAGGCAACGGGAAACTGTCTTTGGGGCACGCTTTGTTCAAATCGGAATAGTCTACGCAAGTTCTCCATTTCCCATTTGCCTTTGTCACCAGTACGGGGTTCGATACCCATTCAGGATAGAGGTCGTCGCGGATGAACCCATTGGTTTTGAGTTTGTCCACCTCCTCTCTGAGAGTAGCGAACCTCTCTGGGTCCATCCCTCTCCTTTTTTGTTTAACTGGGACATATTTCGGGTCTATGTTCAACATATGACTCGTAATGGCAGGGGAAATCCCACACATATCAGAATGCGTCCAGGCAAAAACATCAAGATTCGCCCGGAGGAAATCACTAAGGTCTTCAGTCATTGCGGGGTCGAGTTGTGATCCAATCTTCAGTATTCGCGATGGGTCGTCTCGGCTGACTGACATGTCAATTGTTAATTCGGCCGGCGCTGCCTTTTCTCCGTATTAAGGATGCGGACTGGGTTGTCCGCAACCTTTCCCTTCTCCCTTCGATGGGCCTGTCGGAGCTCAGCCACGTAACAAGAACGTCCAGTTGATTGGTCGCCATGAACAATACCTACTCCTTTGTCAGTTGGGAACTTCAAAGTTAAGCACCACGGGGCTAATGGTGCCCTAAACTCAGCCAGGGCCTGTCAACCCAAGAAAACATTATACGGAGAATCCACATCCAAAACTACGAAGGGTAGGATTCGCACCCTCCGACGCTCGCCTTGTCCCAATTCAACTGGTAACTCAACATACCCCACTGCATCGGTTGTTGCGCCATTAAAGCCGTGTATACGAGCTTTGGACGGTTTCAAGTCCTTTGTTTCCATTTTCATCTGGTCGTAAGCCTTCTTGAAGATGATGTTGATAGAACTTCCATAATCAATCAGAATCCATTTCACATAGGCCGGTCCGATCGTCGCAGATATGACCATCGGGTCGATGGTTGGAGCCTCTACTTGGTCAGCATCTCTGTCTCTGAACACTATATCATCTGTCATTATGCGCTGCTGCTTAGCAGGGGTCCCATCCTCCACGTTCGAACAGCACTCAAAATCTGCATGCTTCAAGGAACTTGCATATCGCTCCATTTCTTGCCAATTCTTATCCGTGGGGTTAGGTCCGCCGATGATTGTATTTATGACTAGTCTACCCACAGTTCGGGCAGGCTCCTCGGAATGACGCGGAGTTGGTGCACGACCTAGGTTGGATGTTCCCTGTCCTCCTTCCTGTGGATCCTTCACAAATTCTTGTAACTTCTTTTGCCTGATCAACTTCTCTGTAGCGTCGTGCAGGTGTCTGCACTCTTCTGTATTGTGCCCATAAGTCTCATGGAAGCGGTAATATTTCCCGGTCTGCTTCTGTTCCTCGGTTGATTCTTTTGGACGTGGCTTTCTGTACTGAAAAGTATTGCAGGTTGAAAGGTAAATGTTCTCAAGAGACGCATTCAGCGGGGTATACTCATTGTAGCTTGGAATTCTCGATTTCCACTTCCCCGCTTCTCTCTTCTTCCCTTGATTCCTTCCTCCGGACTCCTTAGGCTGCTCAGGCTTGTTCTGGACATTGACTTGGACCTTTCCCGAGTTGTCTACGGACTGCTTCACAGCAACGTTGCTTTTCATGGACTCTTGGACAGGTCCTGGTGCCTAATCTCGCCTTACCCATCTAGCTTCCTCTCTTCTTATGAACTGGTGTGCCTTTGAGTAGAAATGCTCTAGCGTAGTCGGAGGTTTTCCTGCCAACCAGTCTCCAAACTCAGAATCCGGATCCACACCTCTCATTACAGCCATTAGAATTGCATGATCATTGGGATTACTGACTTCAGTTGCTGCAACATGGAATCTTTGTAAATATTCCTTCAATGACTCCCCAGGATTTTGGATTACACTTGACAGAGACATTAAGTCCTTTGGACGAGTAGTGTGTATCCTGAACTGCTCAATAAACTTCTTTGCCAACTCCTCGAAATTGGATACGGACCGCGGAGGAAGTCGGGTGAACCACATAGTAGCGATCCCAGATAGAGTAATTGGAAAGCATCTACACTTGGTTGCGTCATTTGCTCTAGCTGAATCCATCATCCACTCGTACCTCATGACATGCTGTCCGGGGTCAGTCCTTCCCTCATACGCAGGGATAGTTGGCATACTAAACTTTCTGGGGTACGCCGCCTGCAGCACAACATCTGTGAACGGAGTATGACTCCTTGATACTCCCCAATCGTCATTCGATAAGCCCTGATTTTCTTTCATCAATTGCCTGACCATGGCTATCAAATCTGGTGTCTGTATGGAAGGTGGAAGGTTAGAGTCTGTCCTACGCGATTGTCCATGCTGATGCCTCCTCTCCTGGCGATCTGCCAATCATGCGTCTTGAGGTTCGACATTGTTAGCGTTTTGATGATCTAGGCCTCCAGCCTCCATCCGCACTCCGGTTCCGAAGTTTCCAGCTCCTGCTTGGTCACGGTCTCCAACTGTTTGGACAGCAGCATCTGCCCACGCAGCTTCAGTCTTACGGCATCTGCGCCTGGAAGGTTCATCATAGGAAGTTGAGCTGTCAGATGAGGAATAAGGAGCGGGATTTCCCCCAGCATTCTGTTGCTGCTGTTGAGTGAGTTGTGCCATCGGGTTGGCGTTAGCTTGCATCTGCTCTCCTAGTTGTCTCCTGCTTTCCCTGAGTCTCTCATCAAGTCGTTGAACTCTATTCTGGTGACAACTGGAGTCTGGTCCTGGGCGGCAATTCCTACACCCGGAATTGCTGGCTGATTGCTAGGTCCTTCTTGTTGCACGCTAGCAATCTCGTGGGCATCCGCATTATGAGAAGCTGACCTGGTACGTGGTCTTGCCATTATAGAGTTATTGGTATGAACTCTGAGTAGAATCAACGGATGTCCTATCAATGAGTCGGATCTTCTTTGGGGGATTTGTTCAATCCAGTAGCTTCAAAGCAGATCCTTAAGGTCTGAGAATTCAATTCTCAGTGAATGCACCAAAGTGTTAGCACCAAAATTGGTCACTAACCTCGTAGAGAAAGATTGTGTAGAGATATAAGTGATGAAGATAAATTAAACAAGGAAGACAATGCTAATTTAATTGCAGAAAGTAAGAACACCAGATTTATAGTGGTTCAGCGTAACTGCCTACGTCCACTTTGAGTTTTCACTTTATTGATCTTCTTAATGATTGATTACAAATACAATTCATAGATCAAATGCTTTAATGAAGTTGCTAAGTAAAGAAGATGAGTCTCAAAAATGGAAGATTCTCCCCAGTGTTTTCTCCCTCAAGAAAAGTCCTTTTCACTGTGACCCTGCCCCTCTATTTATAGACAAAGATGGGCTGACTTCCCAGGTGGGCTCGGCGGCCGAACATCCTGGCCCAAATAGAGTGTTCGTCGTATGCCGAACCAAATAGGCCGAACACTTGGATGCCGAGCCACATGCTCCTGGCCGAACGATCCTTTTGGCCGGTCGACGCTCTCTGGCCGAACGTACTTTCTGGTCGAACGATGCTTTTTGGCCGAACGATCCTCTATGGCCGGTCGATGCTCTCTGGCCGAGCGATCCTTTTGGTCGAATGATACTCTCTGGCCGAACGTGCCTTCTGGCCGAACAATGATCTCTGGCCGAACGATCCCTTTGGCCGAACGATCCTCTCAGGCCGAACGATGGTCCTGGCCGAACGATAGCTTTTGACGAACAATACAGCCATGCCGAGCAGTCGTATACACCGAACGCCTTCTGATGCCGAAGGCTCCTGGATGTCGAGTATCCCTGGATGCCGAGTACTCCCGAATGCCGAGTGCTCCTGGATGCCGAGTTCTTCTGATGCCGAGTGCTCCTGGATGCCGAGTACTCTTAGAACGCCGAGTAGTCCTGGAAGCCGAGTACTACTAGATGCCGAGTAGTCCTGGAAGCCGAGTACTACCCAATGCCGAGTAGCCTGGAAGCCGAGTACTACCCAATGCCGAGCACTCAGTTGCCTGGTCAAATCTCCAGGAAACACTCTACTTCCCCCATGGTTAGATTCAGGTGAAACCCTTCTCTGATTTTGATTCATCTCCAACATCATCTTCTCTAATCGACCAATCCCTTCATTAAGCTTCTCACTAAAGTTTTCATTAATTCTTTGCTCCATCTCATCAGCTTCTTCTCTTCTATACAACGCTTCACCATTTTGATGGCGATTAGCTCTTCTTGGCGGCATGATCGAATACTTCACAAACTCAACACGCAAACTTAAAAAATTTCAATTTAACTCGGGCAATACTTAGCTCGCTCGGCTCGAACGACCCAACTTGGCTCGCGTTGCTCACGAGCTCGTCTCACACACAATTCAAATTTTGGCACGCAAAGTTTCCACGGCCAAACTCAAACACTTCTCAAACCTTTGATCCAAAAGGATATGGATCGAAAACTCCAACCTTGTTGCAACTTTGCGATGAACACCAAGCTTCTCCAAATGATGCAAATTTCGATCTCCAACACTTCGACTTCAAACTCCTTCAAATAAAATTGGCTCCAAGACTCGGCTTAGCTATGATTGGCTAAGTCTAGCTCCGATACCAAATGATGTAGCAGCGGATAACAAAAATGATGGATCTGTGAAAGTAGCAATCGATGGAATAGAAGATACTGAATGCCCAACTCCGTTGATCCAAAGATGCTGGAATCTAGCTATCCCAAACACGTTGATCGCGCACGATACCGTGTTTAAAGATCTACGATTCTTCGACGTTGATCAAGCGCACTTGATTTCGCGAATCGGCTTCAACGATCGTTGATTCGAGCGCACTCGAATACCGAAGGTGGAGATAGGAGATTACACTCAACTACCAATTTAATGAAAGCACAAAGCTAACAAACAAAAGTTTTATTCAAAATCAACCAACTGTTACAAATGATACCCCCTGCCTATTTATAGGCTTACAACTCACAACACAAAACTGTACAACACATAGGTCGTTCACGACCTAACAAACCCGCGACCTAATATTTACAACACAACATTCACGGCCGACCTAACTCCTTGCCGACCTACGACCTAACATACAAATCAAATATTACAACATAAAGCAAATACAACACAGTACATGACTTAACAATTTACATATACAAGCGACATATCATCTGGAGCGACCTAAGGTATTTGAGCGACCTAAGGTCCTTGAGTGACCTAAGGAAAACACCATGCGGTGACATATCTTTTCAGTGCATAAGGTCGAGCGACCTAAAATAAAGCGGCATCCACATTAGCGACCTAACATAGGTTGTATCTCGATTTCGCGACCTAGCATAGGTCGTAAAACATCTTCGCGACCTATCATAGGTCGTAACTCGAAACAGTCTTCACTCGATAGATCGGAGCGACCTAAAGTAAGCGATCTAAGGCCTCGCGACCTAAGGCCTTGTGACTTATCATAGGTCGTTGGCTTTCCTGTTCTTGCATAACTCGCTTCTTTGCCTTTTATCTCGTCATCCTGGAACCTGTTAGGTCGCTCACGACCTAAGACTTCAACTTCCCACGACTTTTCCCAAAGTTTTAGCTTGTCAGCTTCCTCGTTAGGTCGCACGTGACTTATCATCACGTTAGGTCGCTCGCGACCTAAGACTTTATCTCTCTGGGCTGCAAAACAGTGGTATTAGAGCTAGATCGCAAGGAGTTTGCGTAGATTTTTGGAGTTTGTGCGAGATTTACATCATTTGGAGAATTGGGTTCTCGAGATTTTGAAGAGATTTGTTCATTTGGTGATTTTTGAAGATTTCAACAAGTGGGTAGTTTTGATTTTAAGATTTTTAGATCGAAGTGAAGTTTTTGTTGGAATTTGTTGAAGAGTGATCATGCCTCCGAGAAGAGCTAACCGTTATCGCAACATTGATGCTTTGTATGGGAGAGAAGAGGCCGATGAGATGGAGCAAAGAATTAACGAAAACTTTAATGAGAAGCTTAATGAAGGCATTGGTCGATTAGAGAGAATGATGTTGGAGATGAATCAAAATCAGAGAAGGGTTTCACCTGAATCTAACCATGGGGGAAGTAGAGTTTCACCACATTCAAATCGAGAGAGAGGTGTTGATAGTGATCATAGAAGTGTGGATCGAGATTATGATAGAAATGTTGATGATCGAAATCGTGATAGAAATGTGAATGATCGTGATCGGAGGAATGTGGATCGAAGGGATGTTGGTGGAAGAAATGGTGGTAGTAGAGATGTTGGTGGTCAGGATCGACATCGATATGCATCAGATTTTGAAGAGGAGATTGATGGTGGTAGTGTTCATGGACGAGGACGAGGTCAAGGAAGAAATCATTCAGAGTATGATCACAAATGGGAGTCCGGGATGAAAACTGAAATACCAGAATTCAAGGGAGGTATGCAGGCTGAGGAATTTCTTGATTGGCTAGCTTATGTTGAGGAAATTTTTGACTTCAAGGAGGTTCCGGAGGATCGTAAAGTGAAGTTGGTTGCTACTAGGTTGAGGGGGAGAGCTATGGTGTGGTGGCAGCAAACCAAACTTACTAGAGAGTGGATGGAGAAGTCAAAGATTGTTGCTTTGGAAAAGATGAAGAAATTGATGAATGCTACTTTCTTGCCCTACAATTACCAATCACTGATGTATAAGAGATTACAAAACCTGAGGCAAGGGACGAAGACTGTTACTGATTATGCAGATGAGTTCTACCAGTTGATTGCTCGAAATGACATTATGGAGACAGAAGAACAATTGACCGCTAGGTTTGTTGGTGGACTTAGAACACAGATCCAAGATATGGTGAATATGTTCGACCCTAGATATGTAGCAGAAGCACATCAAAAGGCGTTGGCTTGGGAGAAACAAGGTAGACGTGGAGGAGGTGTGTTTCTAAGTTCTACGGGGCAGAACAAAGGAGTGGGTAGTAGTTTTAATGTTCCTAAAGCATCGAGTAAGCCGGTTGTTCATGAAGTGGCTAAACTAAAAGTCAACACCAATTTCAAATGCTATAATTGTCAGGAAGTGGGTCACGAGAGCAACAAATGTCCGAAACCGAAGAAGAGAACTATGATTGTTGAAGTGGAAGATGAGGATGTAGAAGAAGATTTCAATTCACACCGTGAGGAGGAGGAAGAAGAGGTGTCGGGAGACGAGGGATGTAATCTGATGCTACAGAGATCTTATTTAACCCCGAAGCAGGAAGAGGAGTCGAGTTGGTTGAGGAGTAACATTTTTCAGTCAATGTGCACTATTTTGGGGAAGGTCTGTAAATTTGTCATTGACGCTGGGAGTTGTGATAACATCATTTCTACCGAGGTTGTGAGGAAGTTGAAGTTGAAAATGAAGAAGCATCCTACTCCTTATAAACTTGCTTGGTTGAGGAAAGGAGGAGAAGTGAAGGTAGAGAGGCGAGCTCATATTCCATTTTCTATTGGGAAGAAATACAAAGATGAGATTTGGTGTGACGTGGTTGACATGGATGTTTGCCATTTGTTGTTGGGAAGGCCGTGGCAGTACGATCGGGAGGTACAGCATAATGGTCGAACAAATAGCTACAGTTTCTTGTTCGAGGGCACGAAAATCACGTTAGTTCCGAAGAAGCGACATCAGAATGAGGACAAGCTGGAGGAGATTGAGGAATTGAAGACTTTGTTGTCCTTGAAGGAGTACGTGGAAGAGATAGATGAGAGCACTGAAGTTTTTATGTTAATTGGGCATGAAAGCAGTGAAGTCACCGAAGTTCTAGAGAAAGTGAAGCCAGTTTTAGAGGAATTCAAAGATGTGTTTCCAGAGGAGTTGCCGAAGGAGTTACCACCGCTTAGAGACATACATCATCAGATTGACTTGGTGCTAGGTGCTGCATTGCCTCATAGACCGCACTATCGGATGAGTCCAAAGGAACACGAGGAGTTGAGAAGACAGGTGGGGGAATTACTGGAACAAGGGCGTGTTCAGGAGAGTTTGAGTCCTTGTGCAGTACCAGCTTTGTTGGTGCCGAAGAAGGATGGAACGTGGAGAATGTGCACAGATAGTAGAGCATTGAATAAGATTACGGTGAGATATCTATTTCCAATGCCGAGACTGGATGATGTTGGATCAGTTGAGCGGTGCTGTTGTGTTCTCGAAGATTGACTTGAAAAGTGGATACCATCAGATTCGTATTAGACCGGGTGATGAGTGGAAGACTGCTTTTAAAACTCGAAAGGGTCTGTACGAATGGTTGGTGATTCCGTTTGGCTTGTCAAATGCTCCAAGTACATTCATGAGAGTCATGAACCAGATTTTTCGACCATTTATCGGGAAGTTCGTAGTGGTATATTTTGATGACATCTTGATCTACAGTGGAAGCACTGAAGAACACCTACAGCATTTGTGGGAAGTGTTGTTGGTTTTACGACAAGAGGAATTTTATGCTGCAACGAAGAAGTGTACCTTCATGACTACATGTACTCTATTCTTGGGCTATACTGTGTCGAAGGATGGTATTCAAGTTGATCAGAGTAAAGTTGAAGCTATTCGAAATTGGCCACAGCCTAAGACAATAACGGAAGTGAGGAGTTTTCATGGTTTAGCATCATTCTACCGAAGATTCATTCCACACTTCAGTAGCGTGATGGCACTAGTTACTGATTGTATGAAGGGAAAACAATTTTTGTGGATGGAAGAAGCAGGATTAGCTTTTGAGCGGATCAAAAAGCTTTTGACGACATCACCAATTCTAGTGTTTCCAGATTTTCAGTTGTTATTTGAGCTACATACTGATGCCTCGAAGGTTGGAATTGGGGGAACGTTGAGTCAAAGGGGTCATCCTATTGCCTACTTTAGTGAGAAACTGACGGGAGCTAAAATGAGATACAGTACTTATGACTTGGAATTCTATGCTATAGTCCAAGCCATAAAGCATTGGAGACACTATCTATTTCATAAAGAATTTGTGCTATACACTTACCATGAAGCTTTGAAACATTTGCAGGGGCAAGATAAAATTTCAGCAAGGCATGCTTCGTGGGTTGCTTATTTACAACAGTTTACTTTCGTTGTGAAGCACAAATCAGGAGTTACTAACCAAGTTGCCGATGCATTGAGCCGTAGAAATCATTTGCTGACAACTATGCGAGTGGAAGTAGTGGGATTTGATTTGTTACCAGAGTTGCTTATTTCAGATTCTTATTTTGCGAAAGTGCTGGATCAGGTGCAGGAAGGGAGTACTGATGATTTTGTGATGAAAGATGGATTCTTGTTCAGAGGAAATCAGTTGTGTATTCCGGATTGTAGCTTGAGGTTGAAGATTGTCAAAGAATTGCATGAAGAGGGTCATGTGGGCAGAGATCGTACCTTGCAGTTGGTGTCACAATCTTATTTCTGGCCGTCGATGAGAAAAGAAGTTGAAAGATTTGTGCAGAGATGTCATATATGTCAAGTTTCCAAAGGGACAGCTACGAATGCAGGGTTATATATACCATTACCCGTGCCTACTAAACCATGGGTTGATATCAGCATGGATTTTGTTTTGGGATTGCCAAGAACTCATCGAGGGAATGATTCAGTATATGTGGTGGTGGATAGATTTTCCAAGATGGCGCATTTCATAGCTTGTAAAAAGACCGCGGATGCAGTCCGTGTTGCTCAGTTATTCTTTAAAGAAATCTATCGTTTACATGGGTTACCTGAATCTATTGTTTCTGACCGAGATACTCGATTTCTGAGTCACTTTTGGTTGAGTCTGTGGAAGATGGTTGGGACGAAGTTGAATTTTAGTAGTGCATATCATCCTCAGACGAATGGGCAAACTGAAGTTGTGAATAGATCATTGGGAAATCTATTGAGATGTCTTGTGTCAGACAATTTGAAGAGTTGGGACTTAAAGTTGTGTCAGGCAGAGTTTGCTCATAACCATGTTGTTAACCGAAGCACTAGTTACAGTCCATTTCAAGTTGTATATTCAAGCTTGCCAAAGGGCCGTTGGATTTAACGGTAGTGCCACAACCGAAAGGAGTGATTAAGCGGGCGTCTGATTTTGTTGATGGGTTGATAGAATGCCATAGAACTGTTCATGAACGATTGCTTGCATCAAATGAGAAGTATAAACAACTGGCAGATAAGAAACGAAGGAGTGTGGACTTCAAAGTGGGTGATTTTGTTTACGCAGTATTGACGAAAGATCGTTTTCCAGTTGGAACTTACAACAAGTTGAAAGCACAAAAAATTGGTCCAGTAGAAATCTTGAAGAAGATCAATGATAATGCGTACTGGTTAAGGTTGCCGGAAGAGGTTCATACTTCTGATGTTTTCAATGCCAAACACTTAATTCCGTATTATGGGGAGGAACTTGTCAAAGATGACGAGAGTGTGAATTCGAGGACGAATTCCTTCCAACAAGGGGAGGATGATGAAGTGCATACCTCAAATCAAAGTCACCGCTCCGCCTTGAATCGCGATCGCTCCTCTTTAGGTCGTGAACGACCTATCCTAGGTCGCGACCGACCTTCATTACTTCCCCATAAAGTCGCGAACGACCTTCGACGCTCCACCATGCCGCTCCTCTCTAGGTCGTCGTCGTGCTACCTTCATCACGAGCAAGCCCTAAATCGTGAACAAGTCAAGGTCGCTACTCCTCTTGTTGGCAGTTTCCCTTATATCGCAAATCACTTCCTAGGTCGCGAAGTTTAAGTCGCGAGCGGCCCTAGGTCGCTGCGTTGCTTCCTTGAGTCGTTCATCCAAGGTCGCTGATTTGTTTAAATCGCTGAAGCTTAATGCCGCCTGGAAGACTTGAGTCGCTGAGTTTCTTAAGTCGTATAATATTTAGGATGTAAGTCGTTCGTTGTTAGGTCAGTTGTACTGTGGGTTTTGTGTTGTAACTCTATAAATACCGGATTTGTGTCACTTGTAATAGTTAGTCAATTTGAATAAAATTTCTTTTGTGTGCTTTTGTGCCGCCATTAAAATTGGTAGTTGAGTGTTATCTCCTATCTCCACCTTCGGCATTCGAGTGCGCTCGAATCAACGATTGTTGAAGCCAATTCACGGAGATGATGCAGCGCATACCTTAATTGGCGAAGTCGAGCGACCTAACTTCACTGGCGAGCGACCTAACTCCAACTCCAACGAGCTAACCCCTCTGCGACCTAATTCCCGCGACCTAAACTCCACCACAATTCCACCCCGCGACCTAACTTCCTCCGCGACACCATCCCCACGACCTAACCCCATCACCGACCTATCGCCGTTACTGCGCGACCTAACCACATTCCCGCGACCTAAATCTACGTTGCTACGACCTAATGTTCTCCGACCTAACCACCATCGCGACCTAAATCCACATCCGCGACCTAAACCATTCCGCGACCTTCCCTCCACGACCTAAACCTCCCAGATGTAGCTCACAAGGCCGTAGATCGTTTCCATTCCCAATTCTATATCGCGAGATTATTTGAGTCGCTGCCAAGACTAGGTCGCTGTAGTTCCATTTTAAGTCGCGTACTATCTTTAGGTTGCAAACGAGAATTTTAAGTCGAATGAATTTTTGTTTCTTAGGTCGCTGAAGCACTGTTGATAAGTCGTTGGCTTTGGTACTTTGTTTTCTTATGTCGTTTGTGTAAAGTATTGTAATTTTCTTAAGTCATTGTATCGTGTTGTAATCCCTATAAATAGGGACGTGATGTCATTGTAAAGGTTATTGAATTTGAATAAAATTTCTTTTGTGTTCTTTTGTGCCACCATTAAAATTGGTAGTTGAGTGTTATCTCCTATCTCCACTTTCGGCATTCGAGCGCGCTCGAATCAACGATTGTTGAAGCCAATTCACGGAATCAAGTGCGCTTGATCAACGTTCGAAGAATTATAGATCTTCTCTCACGGTATCATGCGCGATCAACGTGTCAAAGATAGCTAAAGTCCGGTATCTTCGTGATCAACAGATTTGGGCATTTGGTATCATTAATTCATCGATTCATATTGCTTCATCTAATCGTTTCATCGATTAGTTTGACACGAAATCTTCATTTCGTCGTCAAGTGTTATTTCCGCTGCGTCATTTGGTATCAGAGCTAGATCGCAAGGAGTTTGAGTAGATTTTTGGAGTTTGTGCGAGATTTGCATCATTTGGAGAATTGGGTTCTCGAGATTTTGAAGAGATTTGTTCGTTTGGTGACTTTTGAAGATTTCAACAAGTGGGTAGTTTTGATTTGAAGATTTTTATATCGAAGTGAAGTTTTTGTTGGAATTTGTTGAAGAGTGATCATGCCTTCGAGAAGAGCCAACCGTTATCGCAACATTGATGCTTTGTATGGGAGAGAAGAGGCCGATGAGATGGAGCAAAGAATTAACGAAAACTTTAATGAGAAGCTTAATGAAGGGATTGGTCGATTAGAGAGAATGATGCTTGAAATGAGTCAAAGTAGAAGAGTTTCACCTGAATCTAACCATGGGGGAAGTAGAGTTTTACCACATTCAAATCGAGAGAGAAGTGTTGATAGTGATCATAGAAGTGTGGGTTGAGATTATGATAGAAATGTTGCTGATCGAAATCGTGATAGAAATGTGAATGATCGTGAATGGAGGAATGTAGATCGAAGGGATGTTGATGGAAGGAATGGTGGTAGTAGAAATGTTGGTGGTCAGGATCGACATCGATATGCATCAGATTTTGAAGAGGAGTTTGATGGTGGTAGTGTTCATGGACGAGGACGAGGTCAAGGAAGAAATCATTCAGAGTATGATCACAAATGGGAATCCGGGATGAAAACTGAAATACCGGAATTCAAGGTAGGTATGCAGGCCGAGGAATTTCTTGATTGGCTAGCTTATATTGAGGAAATTTTTGACTTCAAGGAGGTTCTGGAAGATCATAAAGTGAAGTTGGTTGCTACTAGGTTAAGGAGGAGAGCTATGGCGTGGTGGCAGCAAACCAAACTTACTAGAGAGCGGATGGGAAAGTCAAAGATTGTTGCTTGGGAAAAGATGAAGAAGTTGATGAAGGTTACTTTCTTACCCTACAATTACCAATCACTGATGTATCAGAGATTACAGAACCTGAGGCAAGGGACGAAGACTATTACTGATTATGCAGATGAGTTCTACCAGTTGATTGCTCGAAATGACATTATGGAGACAAAAGAACAATTGACCGCTAGGTTTGTTGGGGGACTTAGAACACAGATCTAGGATATGGTGAACATGTTCGACCCTAGATCTGTAGCAGAAGCACATCAAAAGGCGTTGGCTTGGGAGAAACAAGGTAGATGTGGGGGAGGTGTGTTTCCAAGTTCTACGAGGCAGAACAAAGGAGTGGGTAGTAGTTCTAATGTTCCTAAAGCATCAAGTAAGCTGTTTGTTCATGAAGTGGCTAAACCGAAAGTCAACACCAATTTCAAATGCTATAACTGCCAGGAAGTGGGTCACAAGAGCAACGAATGTTCGAAACCGAAGAAGAGAACTATGATTGTTGAAGTGGAAGATGAGGATGTAGAAGAAGATCTCAATTCACACCGTGATGAGGAGGAAGAAGAGGTGTCGGGAGATGAGGGATGTAATCTGATGCTATGGAGATCTTGTTTAACCCCAAAGCAAGAAGAGGAGTCGAGTTGGTTGAGGAGTAACATTTTTCAGTCAACGTGCACTATTTTGGGGAAGGTCTGTAAATTTTTCATTGACGCTGGGAGTTGTGATAATATCATTTCAACGGAAGCTATGAGGAAGTTGAAGTTGAAAACGGAGAAACATCCTAGTCGTTATAAACTTGCTTGGTTGAGGAAAGGAGGAGAAGTGAAGGTAGAGAGACGAGCTCATGTTCCATTTTCTATTGGAAAGACATACAAAGATGAGATTTGGTGTGATGTGGTTGACATGGATGTTTTCCATTTGCTGTTGGGAAGGCCGTGGCAGTACGATCGGGAGGTACAGCATAATGGTCGAACAAATAGTTACAGTTTCTTGTTCGAGGGCACGAAAATTACTTTAGTTCCAAAGAAGCGACAGCAGAATGAGAACAAGCTAGAGGAGATTGAGGAATTGAAGACTTTGTTGTCCTTGAAGGAGTTCGTGGAAGAGGTAGATGAGAGTCCTGAAGTTTTTATGTTGATTAGGCATGAAAGCAGTGAAGTTACTGAAGTTCCAGAGGAAGTGAAGCCAGTTTTGGAGGAATTCAAAGATGTGTTTCCAGAGGAGTTGCCGAAAGAGTTACCACCGCTTAGAGACATACAACATCAGATTGACTTGGTGCCAGGTGATGCATTGCCTCATAGACCGCACTATCGGATGAGTCCAAAAGAACACGAGGAGTTGAGAAGACAGGTGGAGGAATTACTGGAACAAGGGCGTGTTCAGGAGAGTTTGAGTCCTTGTGCAGTACAAGCTTTGTTGGTGCCGAAGAAGGATGGAACGTGGAGAATGTGCACAGATAGTAGAGCATTGAATAAGATTACGGTGAGATTTCGATTTCCTATGCCGAGACTAAATGATATGTTGGATCAGTTGAGCGGTGCTGTTGTGTTTTCGAAGATTGACTTGAAAAGTGGATACCATTAGATCCGTATTAGACCGGGTGATGAGTGGAAGACTGCTTTTAAAACTCGGGAGGGTCTGGTTGGTGATGCCGTTTGGCTTGTCAAATGCTCCGAGTACATTCATGAGAGTCATGAACCAAATTTTTTGACCATTTATCGGGAAGTTCGTAGTGGTATATTTTGATGACATCTTGATCTACAGTGGAAGCACTGAAGAACACCTACAGCATTTGCGGGAAGTGTTATTGGTTTTACGACGTGAGGAATTTTATGCTGCGACGAAGAAGTGTACCTTCATGACTACAAGTATTCTATTCTTGGGCTATATTGTGTCGAAGGATGGTATTCAAGTTGATCAGAGTAAAGTGGAAGCTATTCGAAATTGGCCACATCCTAAGACAATAACAGAAGTGAGGAGTTTTCATGGTTTAGCATCATTCTACCGAAGATTCATTCCACTCTTCAGTAGCGTGATGGCACCAATTACGGAATGTATGAAAGGAAAGAAGTTTGTTTGGACTGAAGAGGCTGATTCTGCTTTTCAGAGAATCAAGACACTCTTGACCACAACGCCCATTCTTAGATACCCAGATTTTCAGTTACTCTTTGAGCTAAATACTGATGCGTCCAAAGTTGGAATTGGGGGAACGTTGTGTCAAAGGGGTCATCCTATTGCCTACTTTAGTGGGAAACTGACGGGAGCTAAAACGAGATACAGTACTTATGACTTGGAATTCTATGCTATAGTCCAAGCCATAAAGCATTTGAGACACTATCTATTTCATAAAGAATTTGTGCTATACACTGACCATGAAGCTTTGAAACATTTGCAGGAGCAAGATAAAATATCAGCAAGGCATGCTTCATGGGTTGCTTATTTACAGCAGTTTACTTTCGTTGTGAAACACAAATCAGGAGTTACTAACCGAGTTGCCGATGCATTGAGCCGTAGAAATCATTTTCTGACAACTATGCGAGTGGAAGCAGTGGGATTTGATTTGTTACCAGAGTTGCTTACTTCAGATTCTTATTTTGCGAAAGTGCTGGATCAGATGCAGGAAGGGAGTTCTGATGATTTTGTGATGAAAGATGGATTCTTATTCAGAGGAAACCGATTGTGTATTCCGGATTGTAGCTTGAGGTTGAAGATTGTCAAAGAACTGCATGAAGAGGGTCACATGGGCAGAGATCGTACATTGCAGTTGATTTCACAATCATATTTCTGGCCTTCTATGAGAAAAGAAATTGAAAGATTTGTGGAGAGATGTCATATTTGTCAAGTTTCAAAAGGGACAGCAATGAATGCGGGATTGTATATGCCATTACCCATGCCTACTAAACCATGGGTTGATATCAGCATGGATTTTGTTTTAGGTTTGCCTAGAACTCAACGGGGAAATGATTCTATATATGTTGTGGTAGACCGTTTCTCGAAGATGGCACATTTCATTGCTTGTAAGAAAAACAACAGACGCGGTTCATATGGCACAGTTATTCTTTAAAGAAATCTATCGTTTACATGGGTTACCTGAATCTATTGTTTCAGACCGAGATACTCGATTTCTGAGTCATTTTTGGCTGAGTTTGTGGAAGATGGTGGGAACGAAGCTGAATTTTAGTAGTGCATATCATCCTCAAAAAGATGGGCAACCGGAAGTGGTGAATAGATCGTTAGGAAACTTGTTGTGATGTCTTGTGCAAGACAATTTGAAGAGTTGGGACTTAAAGTTGTGTCAGGGAGAGTTTGCTCATAATCATGCTGTTAACCGAAGCACTGGTTACAGTCCATTTCAAGTTGTATATTCAAGCTTGCCCAGAAAGATGCTTCAACTACATAACCTCTGAGCTCGTACGTCTCAGAGAAGGGTGTTAAGCTAAGAGAATAAATTCTCCGCCACCAACAGAAATGTATTTGGAAGAAATCGGCTTTATATCTCAAAATGTAATGTCAGACATGTAACCATACAAGTCTGTTCCGGGTTCGAACAGAACCGAAGGCACTTCCGAAGAAGCCCTCGCAATCCGGGTATTCACAATCCCGATCGGACTTCCCATCACTTAGGGGAGACAATCGATAGGTTATCCTATCGTTTTCGCAAATACCCGGTCTTCAACACCGGTCTTCAAATGCTATCCATATACGACGTATCATTATTCGGAATAGGTTATGTGACACAAAGGTCCTCTCCCGGCTAAACCGAATAATGAGCGCAATATTTAAAAATATATGGATATTGGGATTTCAGTTAAGTCACAATTTAAACCCATACTTTCTTTTCAAATGGTTTAACAAATTACCATTTTCAAATCTTTAAACAAAAAGATTCATTTTAACAACCTTCACGGTTTAAACAATTTCCACACTTTAATCTTTTAAACAAAGGATTCATTCACAGATTTTCCAAATTTATTTCCATTTCAATTGGATTAACTCATTAAATCTTTGAAACACAAATTTAACTTATAGCTTTCAAAATAATTTCATTTCGAATGGTTTAAACAAATCATCATTTTAAATCTGTTAAAAATAAACAGATTCAATTCATAGCTTTCAAAAAGAATTCACTCATAACTTGAAAAACCATTTTTCAATTCAATCTTGAAATTCCTTTAATTAAACTGGAATTTCATTTCTTATCTGAAAGCTTTTATTCTTTTAAAACAAACAGTTTCATTTTGGAAATCTGATTCATTTATACGAGTTAAGGTTCTTGGGTAAAATCCAAATTCTCAAACAATACTTTTAAAATGGTTTAAATTCATACAAACAAATTTATATCATCTTTAACCAAAATTTCCAAACATGGAATTCAATTCCAAATTATTTGAATTCAAATTTAAATTGAATTATTTAAATTGGAAATTTTACCAAGTTATTCAAAATAACTTTTATCTTTAAAACTCCATTTCAAAAGCTTTAACATTTAACCCAAATCCATTTCCAAAATCAATTAAAATTAAAATTTCAATTTCAAAAATATTAAATTTAAATCATCAGTGACTTAACTGATTTCCTCGTGAAATCCATATTTGTGTGTGTATGGTTAGTCCAGGGGTTTCGCACAATAGTGCAACATCACCATCAATCAGCACAGATAAAATACAATAATATAGTTGATAAGCGATATAACTATAATGCTTATCTTTTATTCACAGATCATAGATATATAAATGTCACAGATAAATAAACTACACACACAACTCAATTCAAAACAATTCACATCACAGGATATTACCGATCAGGGATAACAATCAATTCAAGCATTCATAAGCAATCCAAGCATTCAATAATCATTTATAAGTAGGGTTAATTAATTGTTCAATCCCTAATTAAACCAATTAAATTTATAATTAATTACTTATGAATTCATTACCCAATCCTGATTAATTACAAATCATTTGATATTAATTAATGAAATTAATTAATTAATTCTTAATTATCCATCTTAATTAATTACCTTTAATTAATTAATTAATTGTCCTTTAATTAATCACATAATTAAATTAACCTTAAGTTAATTTCATAATTAACTGACTCTTAATTTCACTAAGTAATTATATTTTCATCATAGATTAATTCACCTTTAATCGTTAATTAATTCACCTTTAATTTATTAAATAAACTTTCAATTAATCATATTAATTTATTTAATCACATAAATTAAATCTTTAATTAATTAATCCTTTTAATTACTTCCATTAAGTAATTATTCTTTTTAATCATTTTCATCTAATGATTAATTAATTCACAATTTAACCTTAAATTAATCATAGTAATTAATCATTCTTTAATTTATCAAAACCTTAACTAATTTTAAAGATAAACCCTTTTATCTTAATTAACTACTTAATTACAACATTAAATCTTACTTTAATGAACCTTTGAAATAAATTTATTTATTATCCCATAAATTAACTAAAGACTTTTAAGTTAATTAACAATTAAACATTTGCTCTTTCCTAATCGATTAATTAATTATATCATTTAAATAAACTTAAGTTAAAACAATTTTACAACCCCCATTTATTCAAACACTTAAATAGGCATCAATTATTTACAAAAATTTTTATTTAATAAAACAATTCAAACTGGATTTATTTAGATATTAAAACTTGATTTATTTTAAAATTTAAAACTGTTTTTATATCAAGTCTTCCCAGACCCGAGACAACCCCGGGTAAAACCCGATAATAAACTCGAGTTCCCCCCCCCCCTGTTTCATCGCTTCGAGTTTTACGCGACATTACACGAGTTCAACCCCGAGACCCTCGTCTTCCCAAAATCCACATCATTCCCAGATGCACAGAACTTCAAGCGTGCATGTGCACGAGAGGCCAGGCCACCTCCGACCAACATCGCCGCCTTCATCCAGTCGACGATGACCCCCACTAACCTTCCGACCACACAGAACCCATGAACTACGTCGAATTCGTAATCGAGCTTCGCGACCCAGACTGCAGCGAAACCAGACCACCAAAAATCGTCTCGTCCCCACTTCTCTGACCACCGGAGATGCTCCAACTCCGGCTACGACTTCGCCACCCTCCATACTACACTTTCCCAGATTTGCAGGAAACTCGGTCAACCAGAGGAGATGAAATCACCTCGATTCCAGATCTCAACAAAGCCGAGGGTTAAACCCTAATGCTTCTCCGATCACCCACTACAGTGATCTGAAAATTTAGCGAGTATTTTTCCTAGACTCTACGACCTCTCAGCTAGCTACAGTTCCAATCACGAGATCAAACATTTAGCTGATCACCAGAATTTTATGAAACTCGTGATTCCGTTCATCCACGCATTTCTCATTTGATACTAAACAAAAAAATCTTGAATTTTATTTTTAAAATCATAGCTTTTGATGTCGAACACGATGATGTAGGCGAATCAAGAAGATGTAACACTTGAATTTCGACATGATTTTGAATTTCACTGCGTATTTTATTCCCAGTCAAATTATCTTCATTTTTAATCTAAAAAACATTCCTTTTTGAACTTTGATTTTGATCATATAAACATAACTGGTTTAGATCTTA
This sequence comes from Allium fistulosum, assembly GCA_030737815.1. Classification (NCBI taxonomy): domain Eukaryota; kingdom Viridiplantae; phylum Streptophyta; class Magnoliopsida; order Asparagales; family Amaryllidaceae; genus Allium; species Allium fistulosum. The sequence continues at coordinate 1,461,988,946 of CM060903.1, forward strand.
AAGCCATAAATCAGATGAAGGTAGTTTAATTAATTTTTTTTGTGATTTTGAATAGGTTTAAATTCTTTTTATAAACCTGGAAACAGAGATGTAGGCACAAACATATCCACCACATATATATGATTTTGTATACATTCAACTAGATTTAAAAACTTCATTTCAACATAAATCACCATATCAATTCAAAGATCAGATCAAAGAAGCTTGCTCACCAACAACAACATATAAACAGAAAGATGCTACTCACCGTGCTTAAAGAAGAAAGTACAGAGCTTGAAAATTTGCAAGTTGAAAGCTTTTCTTTTCTTTGATCTCTGGCTTTGAATTAAGTTGATGTTTAAATTTTAGTTGTAGTTCATTTCAGATTTTACTTGGCTTGATGAATGAACAAAACTGAAATGAGATTGTTTGAAGTATGGAGATGAAGTATACAAGGGATGTATTATTTTGTACAAATTAGTTCAGAGATTTTTTTCTCAAGTGATGGCTGAAGTACCTTGCATTAATTAACATGTACAAACATACTTATTTTTCTTTCTTCGGCTGTACACACATGAAAATAGTTTGGTGGCTTTCCTTGCAAGCTTCATTTGTTTACATACTTATCTAATTTTGCTTGTACAAGTCTACACTTATCTTTTATTTTTGGTGGCTGATAGAATACAATTTAGGCTAACATTTATTACTTTGCTTTGTTCCAGGTTGTATCTTGCTTTTATATATTTGTTTTGCAATTCAGTTTGTACATTTTTCTTTATATTCATATGTTTTTCTTTAGTTCGGCTGATATGATATGGCATTAGTTATCATTGTTTTATTTAAGTGTACATAGATGGATATATATATTTGTTTACACTTGAATATATGCTTTCTTTTGCAAGTGTATATACATAGCTATGTATATTTATTCACACTAGAATATACTTGAATGTATATGTTTGTTTCCTTCTTAACTTGTCTTTATAATGCTACTTTATAAATAAAGCTTTGTTGTTAGATTTCATTTATTTTTCATTCGTTTATTTTATCACTTTTATATCGTATATATATATTTTCATTTTTATATAATTCTAGAATTATTTAATATGTTCATTTCACATTTTATATGACTATAAATTTATTTGAAATATTTGTTTAACATTGTGACGCCCCACCTCTATACCCACGCTAACCAAGGACACTACGGTGTAGTGTTGTCAATTAGCACGGAGAATAAGGCTGTTGAGGAGCGACCATCCATGTAACTTCTTTGTGCGAGCACCGATATGTCAGATAGTATAGAATGCATATCATTTAAGGAGGAAATCCGTCATACCGATACAAACTCAAAGCTATCACACAGTGGCTATAAATAATCTTCGAAAACAAACATAGAAGTAAACATAACATAAATCAGTCATAGACATCCATATCACAAAGGCGGAAAAAGATATGAATACATATATAACACATGAAAGTGTATATCAGAGTAGTGGTTAGAAAGATCCACGATGATACAAAATAATAGCAACATGTGCTATACAAAAGAATATATCAATGAGTCGATATCTCAAATGTGTACAACAAAAACTACTAATCTAAGTAGTTAACCAAAAGTCAGAATAATCCTGAAGAGAAGTCAAGCAGAAGCACCTGTAACATCTCGGTCTGACCCGAGTATTATTTATAAGAAAATAATAAACGGACCAGTCTAGCTATAAATATCAGATGATATGGTATAAAGTAAAAGACATGGCATGAACATGTAATAACCATAATGACATACTACTATAAGTATGTAATTGAAAATCAACAAGAGATTAATTAATATCACAAGAATCTTCGCAAAGATAAAATAGGGTATCATACCCTAAACTTGTATTCATAACAAGTCAATGACACACAAATTCACCAATGCACAAAAATTGATATCATATCAATGAAAATCATGAAAATTGGTGAAGCACAAATTCCAGAAATCAACACACGAAATCCAGAAATCACAAAAAAGGGGGGAGGCCTATCACAAGAACGAGAGCATGAAAACTCACCAACACGTGTAACACAAGAACGAGAAGCTATCTCATGGAAGCTATCCATTAAATTTTGACACACGAACGACCCGAAGACCATGGGGCGCTACCCCACATATGTGATGGTGAAACATCACACATACGGGGTTTAGTCTCCCTCATAGACAAAGAGACATCGCACAATTGCTAGTCTAAATCACAAAAATGATCATCATGATCATCAAGAAGTGTCAATCACACCAAGCTAGTAAATATATGAGTTTAGCTTCATGTCCCATAACTACTTGCTTAACTTAAATATTTACGAACAAGCTGTGAATCTTCACTAGAAAATGGTCACAAAAGGGTTCGATCGAACAAGTCCAAGAATTAACCGACGAAGTGAACGCAAGCGTTTCATACCACTCGTTTTACTAAGCCGTTTAATTAGATTTCTCATCCGAGTGAGGTAAAGGCTTGTATATACTAGTAGATTAGAAAATGGTTTGAGAAAAAGAGCTTTGTAGTAAAATAGTGTTGAAATCGCTTTGATGAAAGAGTTTTGATATTCACTACTAGTATTGAAGCCTTCACATTTTTCTTTAAAGTGACAAGTCACAAATCGATTGTTGAAACAAATCGCATCACAAAATTTCACATTCGAAGACGTGAGAAAAATCCAAGGAAATCAGTTCCAAAACCATCATAGTAGAAATATACTTGCGACCTAACGTGGTCGAATTAAAGTGCAACGACTTTAAGTCAAATAGGTCGAACGACCTAAGGGTAGACTACCGTGCGACCTAGCAGAAGAACAGGTCGAGCGACCTAGTGAAATACAGGTCAAACGACCTAAGTGTAAAAAGGCGAGCGACCTAACGTCTTAACAAAGCCATGCGACCTAACGTAATTAAGGTCTAACGACCTAAAGAAATCAAGGCCAAGTGACCTAAGGGAGAGCAGGTCAAACGACCTAATGGGTTGCGACTTAGGGGGGTGAGCGACCTAAGCTCGCGACCTAAGGGGTGGAGGCTGAGCGACCTATCAACCCAAGCGACTCAGTGTGGTCGAGCGACCTATCAAGGCAATAGGACTAGTGACCTATAGGAGATGCGCGACCTAACTGGGTATGCGACCTAAAGTGGGCGCGACCTAACTGGGTACGCGACCTAAAATAGCGAACGACCTAAAGTACAAACGACCTAAAGTGGTGGACGAGCTAAGGTAAGGCGCGACCTAACAAGGTGCGACCTAAAGTCTTGCGACCTAGCAATATATTGGTCAAGCGACCTACGACCTAAGCACGCGAACAACTTAAGATGATCGAGCGACCTACGACCTAGGGAAAAACGACCTAAGTCCAAAGCGAGCTAAATGCAGGCAGAGCCTTCTCCACGCCAGAGCGACCTATGACCCAGTGACCTAAGTGAGATGAGCCAGTTCCGAGGCAGAACGACCTAATTCCAGGAAATTCACCAAAACACTAAAATTTGCAGCTTTTCGCCAATCCAATCCAAACCAAAAGCAAATATACATGCTAAAGTGATAGGAAATCATTCCCTTCAGTCCAATGACGATTATAGGCAAGATGTGAGATAAAAATCTCACCTTTTCACGAAATTGTTGATGGAGAAGCTTAAAAGCAATGAAAGGAGCTTGAATCTAATGTCTTCTTCTTAAATTTGGAGTTGAATGATGGATTGCAAATGAATTTGAGCTTGGAGTTTTAATTTCTCATTCCCTCCACCATTTTTGAAGAAGCTTGAATGTATATGCAAATAGAAATGAAGTATGAAGAGAAGGAAGGGGTTGGGCTGAGTTAGTAAGTTCTGCCCCAAACCAAAGTCAAAGTGAAAAAGTAGCGAAAATTTCACTATCTCCAAACATATTAAAGTTTACACTCAAAAAGATCGCAAACGTCATTTTGAACTCAATGGAGGTGGTCTCGAGTCCTAATTTGACAGTATGCAAAAAGTAGCTTTTTGGACTAACATCCGACTAACGATAAAATATTTAAATATAAAATCGATAGATATGCGGGTTGTTACAGACTCCCCTCCTTAAAGAAATTGCGTCCTCGTAATATATAAGGTGGAAATAAAAAGTAACAACCAAAAAAGCATATTAACACAAAAAGAAATTTGAAATAAGAAGTTTACCTTAAAGAGCATGAGAAAGTAAGTCTGGATGTGTTCGCTCGATGAATTCTCTAGATTCCCAAGAACAACCTTTAGGATTTGAGGACCATTGAACTTTAACAAGCGGAACTTGTTTATTTCGAAGTCGTTTGATTTCTGAAGCAATAATTCGAATAGGATGATGCTCATAAGTTAAATTAGGTGAAACTTCAATCTCTTCCACAACACCGGGCTCAAGAATAGAACCGGAATCCCGAAGACACTTCCGTAATTGAGAAACGTGAAACACATCATGCACGGTAGAAAACTGAGCCAGTAATGAAAGGCGATAAGCCATGGAACCAATACGTTCAGTGATAGGAAATGGCCCAATATATCGAGGCGCTAACTTTCCCGATCGATTGAAGCATACAACACCCTTCATAGGTGAAACACGAATGAATACCAGATCTCCCACAGAAAATTCTAATTTTCTTCTTCGGTTATCGGCATAGGATTTTTGTCTACTCTGGGCTTCTTTCATCCTATGTCGAATAAGGTCAATCTTCTCTGTGGAATCCCGAATAAAATCTGGACCTAAAACCAGCTTCTCACCGGCCTCAAGCCAACAAGAAGGAGATCGACATGGCCTTCCATAGAGTGCCTCGAAAGGTGCCATCCCAATACTAGCTTGGAAGCTGTTGTTATAGGAAAATTCAACAAGTGAAATATGATCTTCCCAACTTCCACCGAAATCAAGCACACAAGCACGAAGAATATCTTCAAGTGTTTGATTCACACGCTCAGTTTGTCCATCGGACTGGGGGTGATAAGCGGTGCTAAAATTAAGCTTCGTTCCCAAAGCTTTTTGAAGACTCTTCCAAAATCCACTAGTAAACAATGGATCACGATCACTAACAATAGAAGAAGGAACTCCATGGAGTTTAACAATTTCTTTGATAAAGAGTTTGGCCAGAAGAGGAACTATTCGGTTCGACCGAACAGGAATGAAATGGGCAGATTTAGTAAGTCTATCAACGATCACCCATAAACTATTATGACCCGAACGAGAACGGGGAAGGCCATCAATAAAATCCATGGAAATTTGATCCCACTTCCAAACCGGAATTTCCAATGGTTGCAATAACCCACTGGGCCTTTGATGTTCGGCCTTAACAAGTTGGCAAGTCATGCAACACTTAACAAAGTTAGCGATATCAGATTTCATTCCCTCCCAATAATAAAGTCGCTTCATATCAGCGTACATTTTACTACTACCGGGATGAATGGAATACTTGGAACGATGAGAATCTTCTAGTAATTCTTTACGAAGATCACTAATATTTGGTACGATAAGTCTACCAAATTTTCGAATGCCGCCACGAGAATCGATATCAAAGTATTTCAAACCTTTAATATCGGTTTTATCCCAAATATTCTGGCTAAGAAGAGCCAATTCGGGATCTAGCCTCTAAGCTTCAAGAATGCGGTCTAAAAGAGAAGGACGAGCCTCAAGGCTACATAAAACAAGAGATGAACATAAATCGGAGACACGATCTCGAATTTAACAAGTGGATATAACTTCAAGATCCTTCCATTCAGATATCATCATGGAAACAACCGCTTGTTGCTTGCGACTAAGTGCATCGGCAACTCGATTCCCCTTTCCGGGAGTATAAAGAATATCAAGATCATAGGAGGCAAGGAACTCGAGCCAACGCTATTGACGCAAATTTAGTTCCTTTTGAGAAAATAAATATTTCAAGGACTTATGATCAGTATAAAGTATAAATTTCTCTCCCAAAAGACAGTGTCGCCAAATTCGAAGGGCGAAAACGATAGCCGTGAGTTCTAAATCATGTGTGGCATATCTAGTCTCAGCCGGCTTCAATTGCCTAGAAGCATAAGCAATAACACGTTCTTTTTGCATAAGAACGGCACCCAAACCAACGCGACTGGCATCGGTATAAACGACAAAATCTTGATTCCCTTCGGGAATAACAAAAATAGGAGCATCCGAAAGGAGTTCTTTTAATTTCTGAAAAGAAGTTTCACATTTGTCCGACCAAATGTATTTAACACCTTTCTTCGTTAAGCCAGTAAGAGGCACGGCAATCTTAGAAAAGTCTTTTATGAAATGGCGGTAATAACCTGCCAATTCGAGAAAGCTACGGATTTCAGTCACGCTCTCCGGTCTTTTCCAACTTTGAATCGCTTCGATATTTGAAGGATCCACTGATATTCCAGATTCGGAAATAATATGACCGAGAAACTTCACACTAGATTGCCAAAAGTGGCATTTGGAAAATTTTGCTTCTAGTTGATTGCTCCTAAGAGTTTCCAATACAATTCGAAGATGCTTTTCATGTTCCTCTTCGGTTTTAGAATACACAAGAATATCATCAATAAAGATGAGAACAAACCGATCGAGGAAATCTTTGAAAACTCGATTCATAAGGTCAACGAAATAAGCCGGAGCATTCGTTAAACCAAATGGCATAACTAGTCATTCATAAGATCCATAACGAGTACGAAACGAAGTCAAAGGAATACTATCCTCTACAATACGAAGCTGATGAAAACCGGTAGCCAAGTCCAATTGTGAAAAGACTCTAGCACCACTAAGTTGATCAAACAAATCATCAATCCGAGGTAAAGGGTATTTATTCTTAATAGTAAGATCATTAAGCTTGCGGTAGTTGACGCAAAGCCTAAGTGTACCATCGGACTTATTTACGAAAATAGCTGAAGCTCCCCAAGGCGAGGAACTAGAGCGAATAAATTGCTTCGTCTCCAACTCGGATAATTGTTTGCGCATCTCTTCATTCTCCTTATTGGACATGCGATAAGGAGGACGGGTAATAGGTTGAGCTCCAGGTATAAGATTAATTTTGAACTCAATTGCTCGCTTAGGTGGTAATCCTAAGACGGGCTCGAATATGTCGGAAAATTCACGAAGGACGCGAATAAGAGAAATGACATCCTCCTCATCATCATTATCATTATCACGAGGATTTAAAGAATATAAAGATGCAACCAAAGCGGAATCCGAATCTTTAAGAACAATAGAAACCTGATTAACAGATTGTGGATGACGGAGATAAATAGTCCGCTCAGGACATAGGATATGAGCTTCATAACGATTAAGCCAATCCATACCCAAAATCATTCCAAAGCCTAAGTAACGCATGACATGCAAATCGGCTAGGAAAGAAAAATCACACAAAATAATCTCGACGTCTTTACAAAGCAAACTAAGAGTTGCTGATCCACCAACCGGATTCGCAATTCTTAAAGAAGTCATTAAAGCAACAACACTTAAAGAAAAAGTGCCTACAAGTTCCTTTGATATAAAAGAATGGGATGCACCCGTATCAAAGAGAACTCTAATAGGTTGATCATGAAATATAATAATGCCATCAAGAACAGAATGAGACATACCTTGACCGCGAGATGTGTTACCAGGGGCTTGAGCAACGTTTAACTTTCCCTCCTTGCTTTGAAGCTTAGGGCATAGATGCATAAAATGATCTGGACTTTTGCAATAGCGACAAGAGCGGGGCTTTGAACACTTGTTCGCAAAATGGCCCTTAGCACCACAGTTGAAGCATTTCCCCTCAATAGGGGAAAGTGTCTTTGCAGCAGAAGTTGCTTGTTTACCCTTTTTGTTGGGATAAGGACCTTTGAACTTGTTAGGCCTTTTCTTGTTGTTGAAGTTTGGTTTGGCAGCCACCACTTCAACATCACTGTCCTTATCAGCCTCTTCAAGACGAAGAGCGATATCTATGAGTTGATCGAAAGAAACTTCTAATTTTAGAAGTAATGGCTTCTTGAGATTCTTATTTAAGCCATAGAAAAATCTTTGATTCTTCTTCAATGGGGTGTTAATGTATTCAACCCCATATTTAGACAGTGACTTGAAGGATGCAACATAATCTGTCACAGAGGATTCACCTTGAACAAGGTCTATGAAACGTCGAGCCAATGTCACTTTCTCTGCTTTTGGTACGAATTTTAATTCGAAGCATTCCTGGAATTGCTCCCAGGTGAGATCAACTTCATTAATTTCAGAAATAAGAAGTTCGTACCAATCCAGTGCTCTCTCTTGGAGCATACTGGAGGCCACCTGAACACGGTGAAGATAGACAAGATTCATGCGAGAAAAGATTCGTCGCATGTTCTTATCCAAGCCTGGACCTCAATAATAGTTTCAGAACCTTTGAATGGTTTCCCACCCAAGTTGGTATAATCGTTGCACAAACGTGAAAATCCAGACTTAGGATGAGTAGGTTCCTGATTAGGACCAGCTGCTTGAGCATTCTTTACTAAATCAAGAAGCTGTTAAGCAGTCATAAAAACTCCATCTTGGGGAGTAACAGTAGATGGTCCAGCTCTGGGACGACCTGGTCTAGACATTCTCTTCTTTAAGGAAGAGAAAAGAAGAAAAGTTATTCTCCAAATAAATATCAAGCAAGTCTTGATAGATAAAACAAGGATTCATAAGAGGAAATAGGATGAGTCGGTTCGAAGACTCGACTTAAATCCTAAGGCACGACTCCTAAGTTGGACTTAGGACGATGATCCTTGTTAAGTTATTCTACATTGTTCCGAAGTTTGGCTTTGATACCAAGCTGTGACGCCCCACCTCTATACCCTCGCTAACCAAGGACACTACGGTGTAGTGTTGTCAATTAGCACGGAGAATAAGGCTGTTGAGGAGCGATCATCCATGTAACTTCTTTGTGCGAGCACCGATATGTCAGATAGTATAGAATGCATATCATTTAAGGAGGAAATCCGACATACCGATACAAACTCAGAGCTATCACACAGTGGCTATAAATAATCTTCGAAACCAAACATAGAAGTAAACATAAAATAAATCAGTCACAGACATCCATATCACAAAGGCGGAAAAAGATATGAATACATATATAACACATGAAAATGTATATCAGAGTAGTGGTCAGAAAGATCCACGATAATACAAAAGAATAGCAACATGTGCTATACAAAAGAATATATCAATGAGTCGATATCTAAAATGTGTACAACAAAAACTACTAATCTAAGTAGTTAGCCAAAAGTCAGAATAATCCTGAAGAGAAGTCAAGCAGAAGCACCTGTAACATCTCGGTCTGACCCGAGTATTATTTATAAGAAAATAATAAACGGATCAGTCTAGCTATAAATATCAGATGATATGGTATAAAGTAAAAGACATGGCATGAACATGTAATAACCATAATGACATACTACTATAAGTATGTAATTGAAAATCAACAAGAGATTAATCAATATCACAAGAATATTCGCAAAGATAAAATAGGGTATCGTACCCTAAACTTGTATTCATAACAAGTCAATGACACACAAATTCACCAATGCACAAAAATTGATATCATACCAATGAAAATCATGAAAATTGGTGAAGCACAAATTCCAGAAATCAACACACGAAATCCAGAAATCACAAATAAGGGGGAAGGCCTATCACAAGAACGGGAGCATGAAAACTCACCAACACGTGTAACACAAGAACGAGAAGCTATCTCATGGAAGCTATCCATTAAATTTTGACACACGAACGGCCCGAAGACCATGGGGCTCTACCCCACATATGTGATGGTGAAACATCACACAAACGGGGTTTAGTCTCCCTCGTAGACAAAGAGACATCGCACAATTGCTAGTCTAAATCACAAAAATGATCATCATGATCATCAAGAAGTGTCAATCACACCAAGCTAGTAAATATATGAGTTTAGCTTCATGTATCATAACCACTTGCTTAACTTCAATATTTACGAACAAGTTGTGAATCTTCACTAGAAAATTGTCACAAAAGGGTTCAATCGAACAAGTCCAAGAATTAACCGACGAAGTGAACGCAAGCGTTTCATACCACTCGTTTTACTAAGCCGTTTAATTAGATTTCTCATCCGAGTGAGGTAAAGGCTTGTATATACTAGTAGATTAGAAAACGGTTTGAGAAAAAGAGCTTTGTAGTAAAATAGTGTTGAAATCGCTTTGATGAAAGAGTTTTGATATTCACTACTAGTATTGAAGCCTTCACATTTTTCTTTAAAGTGACAAGTCACAAATCGATTGTTGAAACAAATCGCATCACAAAATTTCACATTCGAAGACGTGAGAAAAATCCAAGAAAATCAGTTCCAAAACCATCATAGTAGAAATATACTTGCGACCTAACGTGGTCGAATTAAAGTGCAACGACTTTAAGTCAAATAGGTCGAACGACCTAAGGGTAGACTGCCGTGCGACCTAGCAGAAGAACAGGTCGAGCGACCTAGTGAAATACAGGTCAAACGACCTAAGTGTAAAAAGGCGAGCGACCTAACGTCTTATCAAAACCATGCGACCTAACGTAATTAAGGTCTAACGACCTAAAGAAATCAAGGCCAAGCGACCTAAGGGAGAGCAGGTCAAATGACCTAATGGGTTGCGACTTAGGGGGGTGAGCGACCTAAGCTCGCGACCTAAGGGGTGGAGGCTGAGCAACCTATCAACCCAAGCGACTCAGTGTGGCCGAGCGACCTATTAAGGCAATAGGACTAGCGACCTATATGAGATGCGCGACCTAACTGGGTATGCGACCTAAAGTGGGCGCGACCTAACTGGGTACGCGACCTAAAATAGCGAACGACCTAAAGTACAAACGACCTAAAGTGGTGGACGAGCTAAGGTAAGGCGTGACCTAACAAGGTGCGACCTAAAGTCTTGCGACCTAGCAATATAATGGTCAAGCGACCTACGACCTAAGCACGCGAATGACTTAAGATGATCGAGCGACCTACGACCTAGGGACAAACGACCTAAGTCCAAAGGAAGCTAAATGCAGGCTGAGCCTTCTCCACGCCAGAGCGACCTATGGCCCAGCGACCTAAGTGAGACGAGCCAGTTCCGAGGCAGAACGACCTAACTCCAGGAAATTCACCAAAACACTAAAATTTGCAGCTTTTCGCCAATCCAATCCAAACCAAAAGCAAATATACATGCTAAAGTGATAGGAAATCATTCCAATCAGTCCAATGACGATTATAAGCAAGATGTGAGATAAAAGTCTCACCTTTTCATGAAATTGTTGATGGAGAAGCTTAAAAGCAATGAAAGGAGCTTGAATCCAATGTCTTCTTCTTGAATTTGGAGTTGAATGATGGATTGCAAATGAATTTGAGCTTGGAGTTTTAATTTCCCATTCCCTCCACCATTTTTAAAGAAGCTTGAATGTATATGCAAATAGAAATGAAGTATGAAGAGAAGGAAGGGGTTGGGCTGAGTTAGTATGTTCAGCCCCAAACCAAAGCCAAAGTGAAAAAGTAGCGAAAATTTCACTATCTCCAAACATATCGAAGTTTACACTCAAAAAGATCGCAAACGTCATTTTGAACTCTATTGAGGTGGTCTCGAGTCCTAATTTGACAGTATGCAAAAAGTAGCTTTTCGGACTAACATCCGACTAACGATAAAATATTTAAATAAAATATTTAAATATAAAATCGATAGATTTGCGGGTTGTTGCAAACATCAACACTTATTTGAATTCTATAAATATATTTTTATAAACTCAAATTATTATTATTAAACCATTTATTTTAGATTTAAACTCGAATTCAATATATATATATATATGTATATATATATATTAATTCCAAATTTTCTCATATATCATGTATACATATATATTCACATATATGTACAATATTTACAATACTTTTAAATTTTAAATGATTTATACAAAATTTATCTGTATTCGGGGAAACTCGCTTAAATTTCCAATTAACTATACAATTTTAATTCAAAAATTAAATAAATTATCAATTTAAATTTATATAAAATTCGGGGTCGTTATAGTAACCCTGCTTGAAATCAATGCTATGAGATCAGATCTCTGAACTACACCATGTAGCTCAAACGTAGATACATGTGGAGTTCGAAATCTAACTATAAAACACAATAAAAATGCCTTTAAATTTAACTATGATAAATTAATAAAAATGAGGGGCTTCTAAGAGTATTTCCCTTTCAAATAATTTGACAAAAGCTTCCTTTATCACTTCCTTTTTCACGTGAATCTCCTAGAAAAATTTCAATCACATTCCCAAAAAATATTAAAGCTTCATAGGTTCTCCTCCAAAAGAAAAAACTTCAATCTCCTCAACAACTTTGAGCTGCCTAAAATAAGGACCGTCGTCGCCAACCTCTCAAATCCAAATCGCCATCACTTAAAGTAACCCTCAAGATAGTGGCCACTTAGTCTACACTAATGTCTCCATGGCCTCATGTTACTCATGCTTCGTTTAAGATCTGGAGTCCAAGCGAGTTGCACGCATTGATTTGTTTGCTGTCAATGTATCTTGGATTGCAATTTTTGCTAGATGGAGAAGCGAATCATTGTTGTCATTTTAGATTTACTGCTCGTGTCTTAAAATTTGTTCTCGTGAAGTTCGAAGCCTCATGAATCACGTGTCAAGATATGGAAGTACACACTTGCCATCGACTGGATTGATTTGATTTCTTCGTGGAGTTATGCTCGCTTGAGAATAGAAGTTGCAACATCTTAGAATTTTGATTTGTCACCACCGATCTAAGATGATCATGCTATCAAGCTACTATGGATGTAGGTTGGTCATTTTGTTAGTGAGATGGTTTTGGCTGAGTTTGTCATGAGGAGTTGTCATGGTTTTAGTCATTTTCGGCAAAGGATAGCAACACCCGAATGAGTACAAATCGTCTTGGTTGACGTAACACAAAAGATTAAAAGATCAATTCCAAGGTTCAAGGTAGAAACAAGGAAAGTGAATTTATCCAACATAACTAGGAGGGTGCTCCTCCCTACACCAAAAGTACACCTCTAAATAAAATATACTTAAGAGTCTACGCCAAAACACGCAACACTCTCGGGAACTTCCAAGATGAACTCGTTGAATCCACAGGCATCCGAATATACTCACATCAACGCATGCAAGCTATCGAATTCTCTAGATGAATGTGAATATGTAACGTTTCAGGATTTTCGACTTCTGAAAATCGACATTAATACGTCCACTGTATCAACTGCCGAGAAATCGAATGCCGGAAAACCGAATTGTTATGGTTAGAAAGAAGAGGTAGAAGAAGATAGAAAGACAGAAAGAAGAAACAACAGAAACAATATCAGAATCTCACATATCGCAGCGGAACAACATATAATAGATCAATGAATAATCTTTAAATCAAGAACTATATCATTTTATACATTACATCATCAGAGTCAATATACACACAATACATCAATGGACAGTTATACAAACTTGTCCTCATACAGAATACACAGCGGAATAATAATATCATATACAAGTGATACGCCTCGCCATCCAGCTCGCCACTTGAGCTCCAAAGCCTCCTGAAATCCAGAATGACCTGATAACCTGACTCTAGGCTGCCCGTGTGGAAAATGATGGGCACCCAGAGTTAAGGAAAGGAACAATAAACTCCAGGTCAGTCATGGGACTGGTGTGAGAACTTAAAACAGTTATTATCTTTAAAACAACAACAAAGGAAGTAAAAGACATCCGCAATGCTTTTTGGAAAATGAAACTACCATAAGACCTCCCACCACACACACAATGCAATCGCAGACTTGGAGGAGATTTCTTCTTATGATAGTCAAACATGCTTACTACGCAAAATCATTGGATTATTATTATTAGTGCATAGTGTCAAAATTATTTTGAAAGTATAATATTAATCTTAGTCAACATACAACCATTATTGTATGCCTACTATAGCTACTATGTTCAATAGCAGGTTACCGCCACATTCCATAGCAGGTTATACAACTAAAACCGTACAAGGCTCGTATTGTTTCTTTGGATTTCCAACCAATGGTCAGGCTAAGGAACTTCCTACTGCCACATGGGTACGCCTCTGGCGGGACGTCCCGAGAACTAACTAGCTCTCTGCCAACACAAGGTCGGGTTACCTCTTACACTAGGTAACTACTACACGAATATGCCACCCCCCGGGTCCTTTGGGACCTTTATCCGAGGCGCCTCGATCACACAGCAACAATTACACAGTAAATGAGATTGGAGCAACCACATAGGTTAAATACCAGGGCTCCATACCTAATACCACCCTTTTCCAGAAGGAAATGACATACCCTAAATGGAGCGACCCTCATAACCTTGCCGCATCATTCCTGTTTTGACCATTTCCGGGGTGTGAGGTCCGAAGAGGTCTCGTCCACAAAGCTATGCTTTTCCACAAAGCCACGCTTTGATCAACAAATGATCAATAAATAATCATCACACAGCAACACTCAGCATGCCACACTACCAAATTGGGAGTATATCACTGATAACCTTCAACTACATAACCTCTGGGCTCGTACGTCTCAGAGAAGGGTGTTAAGCTAAGAGAATAAATTCTCCGCCACCAACAGAAATGTATTTGAAAGAAATCAGCTTTATATCTCAAAATGTAATGTCAGACATGTAACCATACAAGTCTGTTCCGGGTTCGAACAGAACCGAAGGCACTTCCGAAGGAGCCCTTGTAATCCGGGTATTCACAATCCCGATCGAACTTCCCATCACAAAGAAAATCTCTATACCGTAGCTAACGGTGCAGAGACAATCGATAGGTCATCCTATCGTTTTCATAAATACCCGGTCTTCACCACCGGTCTTCAATGCGATCCATATCGTCGTATCACTAATTTGGAATGGGTTATATGACACAAAGGCCCTTTCCCGGCTAAACCGAATAGTGAGCACAATATTTAAAACATATGGATATAGGGATTTCAATTAAGTCACAACTTATTACCCAAATCCTTTCCTTTAAATGGTTTAAACAAATTACCATTTTAAATCTTTAAACAAAAAGATTTACTTCACAAAGTTTACCCAGTTTCACAAAGATTCATTCACAGATTCCCCAAATCAATTTCCATTTCAATTGGATTAACTCATTAGATCTTTAAATCAAGATTTAACTTATAGCTTTCAAAACTATTCACAATTCAAGTCTTTTATAATATAAAAGATACACCTTTTAAAATCTTCTTCGATTTCAAGATAAAGCTTAATCATCTTCACAAAGGGTAATTCATAGTTTTTCCAACTATTCACAATTTCATTTCAACTTGAAATGTTTCGATACAAATTGGAAATCTTTTCACTTTATGAAAGCTATTATTATTTGAAAACAGATAGTTTTTGTTTTGGGAAAAACTGGTTGCAATTACACAGGTTAAAGCCATCCAAGTACAAATCTTGGATTTAAATTTAAATTTCCAAAACCATATTTTTAAATGGTTAAAAAAACCCATATAAGCACCTTTTATAACTTGTACAATCTTTTAGACCATAGTTCCCAAATCATTGAATTCAGTTTCAAGTATTGAATCCAAAATTTAAATCAAATGATTTAAATTCCAATTTTTATTAAGTTATTTAAAATAACTCTTATTTTTGAATCTCATTTTCAAAAGAAAACTTTTAATTCCAATTTCCAAAACTAATTTGGATTCAAAATTTCAATCTTTTAGAATTGTCAAAAATATGTGACTTAACCGATTTCCACGTGAAATCTACATTGGTGTGTGTATTGTGTAGTCCAAGGGTATAACACAATAGTGCAACAACATTCAACCATCACAGATCAAATATAACAATAAAATTGATAAGCGGTATAGACTATAACGCTTATCTTTCATTCACAGATCACAGATATATATATATATATATATCACAGCTAAACAAATTATAGATCACAACACAAATCAGGATATATCACAAAGCATCACATATCAGAGATATCAAACAATTCAACATCCAATATAATCCAAACATCCATAAATAGGATTACTTTAATTATCTGATTAATTTAAAGTCAGATAAATTTCTACGTATAAATTTCCAAATTTATTTCCTTTTTAAGATAAATTTCTTTATCTCTTCAAATCTATTTAAAAATCCAAATTTTTAAATAAATTCTGCAACTTATAATAATATTAATCGAAATCCATTTATTAAGCTTTTTTCCCGAAATTTGAAATTTTATTCAATATGGTTCAAAAATAACTTTATCTTTTTAAAACTCCTTTTAAATTTATCCAATTCTCAGAAATAAATTTTTAAATAAACTTTCAACTTGAATTTTAAAAATCCAATTTTTATTTATTTCTGGTATCCAACGATACCAAAAATATATTCGGCTAACCTATAGCCTTCAACAATTTCAATCACAAAGATAATCACACAGAGATTATAAATAATCAACACACAACATATGAAATAATTTCAAATGTTTGAGGAATCAAGATGGATCCCTCCAACCTGTTTCCCTACATCCACAGATGTTAGCACAATACCAATTCCACTTTGAGGTGGAATATCGCGGTATATGGGATTTATAAATATTATCCGCTATTATGCGGCGCAATAGGGTCTCATCCGCTATATAATGCGGGAAATCAACTCCAAATACATATATAATACCAATTCCACTACAAGGTGGAATATCGCGGTATATGTTTTTAATATAATAACCTCTGCTTAATATGCGGTGTATAGGGTCTATTTCAATGCAACAAATGACAACCATCAATCCAAACACACAATCAACTCTATCAATAATTTTAAATCTAACTATTTAAAATTTAAATCGAAACACAATTCGATTGAGTGAGAAGTTCTCACCTTGAGTTTAAAACGCTGAGCATTCCAATTTCAAATTAAATCGAGCGCCTTCGATTTAATCTAAAATTTTCATAAGCTTTAATCGTCTCTGGATCTAATGCAGCGCATAGATCGCGTCGCTGCGATTCCAACGCCACAAAAATCATCGAATTCTGATAACATATGCAAGAGTTATGAATTTGTAAAGTTTGTATATAAATTTTATAAACAATTTCTATTTTTTTTCAAACCAACAAATCCTGGCCATTCATACAGAATCAAGGCTGCCTTTGTCTTCCTCGCGCAGGAACCAGGCAAGGAAGCACGAACGAAACAACCCATCGCACGGAAGCTACAAGCGATGACTGAGCCACCCATGCCTCGCCAGGAGATGATCGAACGTTGCCAACTGAAGCTCCTATCCACGCCACGCCTCCGGTCGAAGACCGGCCTCACCTCGACGTCTTCCCTCTCCGGATTTCGCCTCTAAGCGCACGGCAAACGCGAACTGATTGGCACCACCACGTCACTCCAAACCAGATCTCGACCATTCATACCCTAGAGCTCGACGAGCTCCACGACTTCCCTGAAGAAGCTTCGTCGTGAAAGTGGACGGATAAAGAGAGATTTGAGGTAGAAGATCGTAGTGTTATGGCCATTGAAAATAAACAAATGGCGGCTCACGAAGAAACTAGGGTTTTGCCCCTTTTCACGCATATATACGTGTGTATATATATATATATATATATATATATTAATTTAATATAAAATTCAACTTTTAACGAACCTTTACAAACGAACTCCAAATCCGACGTGCCGCCTGGCGTTTATAAGGTTTTACCCGCATTTCGAACACAATGGAACGTGTTTCGAAAGACAATTTGATCGTATACGCGAGTTACGGAAATAAACGATCAAATTTAAATTAAATCGATTAAAACGATTTCTATGCGTTTCAGCTTACCCCGGACAAACTGTACGTCCGATTGACACGAAATTTGAAACCATACAATAATTTCACATTATGGATCCGATGAAACTAGTTTCGTCGAAATCCGAGACTGTTTGAAAAATGACTATTTTCACTTGTCAATTAAATATTAAAATAATCAATTACCCCAATTTAACTTTTAATTCAAATTTAAAAGTTCTATAACATCATTCTAACTCCAATATGATTTAATATAACTTTATAAATTATTTTTATTCATATTTAATCCAATTTCCAATTATTTACGCAATTTCAAATATTAAATTGTCGATTTAATTATCCAATTAAATCTCTATATTCGAATTTTAGTTCATTCAGCTTACAAATTTCACTTGTTAATATTTAAAATCAATTAAATATCTGAATTTCAAATGACAGAAATTCTGGGTCGTTACAATCTTCCCCCCTTAAAAGAATTTCATCCTCGAAATTGCCAAGTAAGAAAAATGCCCCAAATCCATTAACTTTTCAAAAATCCACTTGGTGAAATTTTTATATTCACCTTTTCCAAAACCTTTAACTTCAACCAAAACAATGGTTTCCACTTTCTAGTTTAATTCCTACTTTTTATTACAATTTGGGAAAACGACTTTCCGTTAACAAAAATTTTCCAAAAGTTCAAAAAATTTCTAACTCCCAAAATTTACGGAAAATTTTGGCAGTCTCCTTTGTACGGAGGAGATTTTGCAATTTCACAATAGATATAAATATATATACATCGACCCACACGGTCGGAAAACAGAAAAACAGTTCATATTTCCTATTTTTATTGCGTAGGCGCACCTTTTTAGCATTTTTAAGCAAAGCAGTTATTTATTTAGCATTTTAGCGCGACCAAATCCCACCAAACAGTAGCCCCGGTACCTGTACTTACTCAGTTTAAATATGTAAGTGACATATATATATATATAAAGTTATTAACAATTTGCTCTTTTAAACAACTACAACACATGCATATTAAAAGAAATGCATACTGACAAGGTTTATAAGCAACTTATATAATTTCGACATCACTTGTAATTGTTTACAACCAATTCATATACAACGACATTCATTTCTTCATTTTCAATTAGTTTACATTCACTAATTTAAATTCAAGTTGGTTCACTTTCAATTTGGATTCAATTACATAGCTTTCATACATTAGCTTTCCATTTGATTAATTCAATTACATATGAATTTCTATACAATCAACTAACAATCATCTAACAACCAAATCATAATCAACATAACCAAATTCATTCAATTTACTTTACTTCACATTCATTTAATTCACTTTATTATTTTACTTCGACACCAAAATCAACTTCTACTTAAGTTCAAATTCAGATTTCAATTCTAAAGTAAATTCTATTTAGCTTTTACCAAAATCAAATTTATATCACTATTTCAAATTCATATCTTGTTTTGCTTAACAAAATTGTTTAACCATTTTGATATTTGGTTTTACTTATCTTTTCTCATTCTCCAAGTTATACAACTTATTTATTTAAACTTCCAAATTCATTTTATACAATCACTTTACCCTTAGGTTTAATTTCTATTTCAATAATTTATCAAATCTGGTTCAATTCCAATTCAATTCATTTAACTTTCCTTTAGTTAAATTCCAAATCATATATTTATTATACTAACTCAAAGTTATTTCAACTTTACTAAAGTTAAACTTTATTATCTCATATTATAAGTTCAAAACTCATTTCACTTATATTCATCAATTACAACTTGGATTTAAAATTAAATTTGTTTATCACAACAAAACTTAAAATTTCAATTTATTAGGGTAGCAAATCCATCACACAGAAACTCAAAAATGATACTGATGATGCTGCAGTCATCACCCTTATTATTTCCCAGCAACAGTAGTGAATTCAGTGCTTAATATTCTTTTAAAATTTCCTTTTATTTATAAATCACATTTATAAATCTTTCTCTCATATAATTTCACTATTTAACTTTTAATTTTGAAAAATAACTTCCAAAATAAACATGATTCAAAATTTTCAAATTCATAATTCAAATTCATTTTTATTTACAACTCATAATTATAAATATATTCATATAGTTTCACTTCTTATATATAAGATTATTTCACAATTGCAAATCATATTAATTATAATTCCATACTTAATAATTCATTTGCTTATATACTTCATTCTTTTACAATTGTTGTTTTTATTTGGATTATTCAAACAACTTTTATTAACTCATATATATTCTTACATTTTCAACAACCAAACAATTCAATTTATATACACTTTAATAATTTCTGAAAAATTATTTCTTTATATGTAAAATATAATCAAGGTAAAATTATTTCATTTACCCAATTTAAAATGATACTGTGTCAGTTCATCTTGTTTAAGAGTTTAGAAACCCCTATCGATACAGTTAGCTAGACTGCACCGACCAGAATCCATAAACACTCAACCGATAAGTCAACACAATACAAAACAATTTCATATTCACTAACAAATACGCGCTCATATCTATTATTACACTCACACTCATTCTAGAGTACTACTGACTCTATCTCTAATGAGTAACACCCAACAGAGCCAAGGTTATCGCTTAACCATATGCTCTGATACCATATGTAACGTTTCAGGATTTTCGACTTCCGAAAATCGACATTAATA
Source organism: Allium fistulosum (assembly GCA_030737815.1). Lineage (NCBI taxonomy): Eukaryota > Viridiplantae > Streptophyta > Magnoliopsida > Asparagales > Amaryllidaceae > Allium > Allium fistulosum. The sequence goes on from CM060903.1 coordinate 1,462,009,373, forward strand.
CGTCCACTGTATCAACTGCCGAGCAATCGAATGTTGGAAAACCGAATTGTTATGTTAAAAAGAAGAGGTGGAAGAAGACAGGAAGAAAGAAAGAAGAAACAACAGAAACAATATCAGAATCTCACATATCGCAGCGGAACAACATATAATAGATCAATGAATATTCTTTAAATCAAGAACTATATCATTTTATACATTACATCATCAGAGTCAATATACACATAATACATCAATGGACAGTTATACAAACTTGTCCTCATACAGAATACACAGCGGAATAATAATATCATATACAAGTGATACGCCTCGCCATCCAGCTCGCCACTTGAGCTCCAAAGCCTCCTGAAATCCAGAATGACCTGATAACCTGACTCTAGGCTGCCCGTGTGGAAAATGATGGGCACCCAGAGTTTAGGAAAGGAACAATAAACTCCAGGTCAGTCATGGGACTGGTGTGAGAACTTAAAATAGTTATTATCTTTAAAACAACAACAAAGGAAGTAAAAGACATCCACAATGCTTTTTGGAAAATGAAACTACCATAAGACCTCCCACCACACACACAATGCAATCGCAGACTTGGAGGAGATTTCTTCTTATGATAGTCAAACATGCTTACTACGCAAAATCATTGGATTATTATTATTAGTGCATAGTGTCGAAATCATTTCGAAAGTATAATATTAATCTTAGTCAACATACAACCATTATTGTATGCCTACTATAGCTACTATGTTCAATAGCAGGTTACCGCCACATTCCATAGCAGGTTATACAACTAAAACCGTACAAGGCTCGTATTGTTTCTTTGGATTTCCAACAAATGGTCAGGCTAAGGAACTTCCTACTACCACATGGGTACGCCTCTAGCGGGACGTCCCGAGAACTAACTAGCTCTCTGCCAACACAAGGTCAGGTTACCTCTTACACTAGGTAACTACTACACGAATATGCCACCCCCCGGTCCATTGGGACCTTTATCCAAGGCGCCTCGATCACACAGCAACAATTACACAGTAAATGAGATTGGAGCAACCACATATGTTAAATACCAGGGCTCTATACCTGATACCTCTGGGCTCGTACGTCTCAGAGAAGGGTGTTAAACTAAGAGAATAAATTCTCCGCCACCAACAGAAATGTATTTGAAATAAATCAGCTTTATATCTCAAAATGTAATGTCAGACATGTAACCATACAAGTCTGTTCCGGGTTCGAATAGAACCGAAGGCACTTCCGAAGGAGCCCTTGTAATCCGGGTATTCACAATCCCGATCGAACTTCCCATCACAAAGAAAATCTCTATACCGTAGCTAACGGTGCAGAGACAATCGATAGGTCATCCTATCGTTTTCATAAATACCCGGTCTTCACCACCGGTCTTCAATGCGATCCATATCGTCGTATCACTAATTTGGAATGGGTTATATGACACAAAGGCCCTTTCCCGGCTAAACCGAATAGTGAGCACAATATTTAAAACATATGGATATAGGGATTTCAATTAAGTCACAACTTATTACCCAAATCCTTTCCTTTAAATGGTTTAAACAAATTACCATTTTAAATCTTTAAACAAAAAGATTTACTTCACAAAGTTTACCCAGTTTCACAAAGATTCATTCACAGATTCCCCAAATCAATTTCCATTTCAATTGGATTAACTCATTAGATCTTTAAATCAAGATTTAACTTATAGCTTTCAAAACTATTCACAATTCAAGTCTTTTATAATATAAAAGATACACCTTTTAAAATCTTCTTTGATTTCAAGATAAAGCTTAATCATCTTCATAAAGGGTAATTCATAGTTTTTCCAACTATTCACAATTTCATTTCAACTTGAAATGTTTCGATGCAAATTGGAAATCTTTTCACTTTATGAAAGCTATTATTATTTGAAAACAGATAGTTTTTGTTTTGGGAAAAACTGGTTACAATTACACAGGTTAAAGCCATCCAAGTACAAATCTTGGATTTAAATTTAAATTTCCAAAACCATATTTTTAAATGGTTAAAAAAAACCCATATAAAAACATTTTATAACTTGTACAATCTTTTAGACCATAGTTCCCAAATCATTGAATTCAGTTTCAAGTATTGAATTCAAAATTTAAATCAAATTATTTAAATTCCAATTTTTATTAAGTTATTTAAAATAACTCTTATTTTTGAATCTCTTTTTCAAAAGAAAACTTTCAATTCCAATTTCCAAAACTAATTTGGATTCAAAAATTCAATCTGTGACTTAACCGATTTCCACGTGAAATCCACATTGGTGTGTGTATTGTGTAGTCCAAGGGTTTAACATAATAGTGCAACAACATTCAACCATCACAGATCAAAGATAATAATAAAATTGATAAGCGGTATAAACTATAACGCTTATCTTTCATTCACAGATCACAGATATATATATATATATATCACAGATAAACAAATTATAGATCACAACACAAATCAGGATATATCACAATGCATCACATATCAGAGATATCAAACAATTCAACATCCAATATAATCCAAACATCCATAAATAGGATTACTTTAATTATCTGATTAATTTAAACTCAGACAAATTTCTATTTATAAATTTCCAAAGTTATTTCCTTTTTAAGATAAATTTCTTTATCTCTTCAAATTCATTTAAAAATCCAAATTTTTAAATAAATTCTGCAACTTATAATAATATTAATCGAAATCCATTTATTAAGCTTTTTTTACCGAAATTTGAAATTTTATTCAATATGGTTCAAAAATAACTTTATCTTTTTAAAACTCCTTTTAAATTTATCCAATTCTCGGAAATAAATTTTAAAATAAACTTTCAACTTGAATTTTAAAAATCCAATTTTTATTTATTTCTGGTATCCAACGATACCAAAAATATATTCGGCCAACCTATAGCCTTCAATAATTTCAATCACAAAGATAATCACACAGAGATTATAAATAATCAACACACAACATATGAAATAATTTCAAATGTTTGAGGAATCCAGTTGGATCCCTCCAACCTATTTTCCTGCATCCACAGATGTTAGCACAATACCAATTCCACTTCGAGGTGGAATATCGCGGTATATGGGATTTATAAATATTATCCGCTATTATGCGGCGCAATAGGGTCTCATCCGCTATATAATGCGGGTAATCAACTCCAAATACATATATAATACCAATTCCACTTCAAGGTGGAATATCGCGGTATATGTTTTTAATATAATAACCTCCGCTTAATATGCGGTGTATAGGGTCTATTTCAATGCAACAAATGACAACCATCAATCCAAACACACAATCATCACTATCAACAATTTTAAATCTAACTATTTAAAATTTAAATCGAAACACAATTCGATTGACTGAGAAGTTCTCACCTTGAGTTTAAAACGCTGAGCGTTCCAATTTCAAATTAAATCGAGCGCCTTCGATTTAATCTAAAATTTTCACAAGCTTTAATCGTCTCTGGATCTGCTACAGCGCGTAGATCGCGTCGCTGCGATTCCAGCTCCACCAAAATCGTCGAATTCTGATAACATATGCAAGAGTTATGAATTTGTAAAGTTTGTATATAAATTTTATAAACAATTTCTATTTTTTTTCAAACCAACAGATCCTGGCCATTCATACAGAATCAAAGCTGCCTTTGTCTTCCTTGCATAGGAACCAGGCAAGGAAGCACGAATGAAACAACCCATCGCATGCAAGCTACAAGCGATGACCGAGCCACCCATGCCTCGCCAGGAGATGATCGAACATTGCCAACCGAAGCTCCTATCCACGCCACGCCTCCGGTCGATGACCGGCCTCACCTCGACGTCTTCCCTCTCCGGATTTCGCCTCTAAGCGCACGGCAAACGTGAACTAATTAGCACCACCACGTCACTCCAAACCAGATCTTGACCGTTCATACCCTAGAGCTCGACGAGCTCCACGACTTCCCTGAAGAAGCTTCGTCGTGAAAGTGTGGACGGATAAAGAGAGATTTGAGGTAGAAGATCGTAGTGTTATGGCCATTGAAAATAAACAAACGGCGGCTCACGAAGAAACTAGGGTTTTGCCCCTTTTCACGCATATATACGTATATATATATATATATATATTAATTTAATATAAAACTCTATTTTTAACGTACCTTTACAAACGAACTCCAAATCCGACGTGTCGCCTGGCGTTTATAAGGTTTTAGCCACATTCCAAACACAATGGAACATGTTTCGAAAGCCAATTTGATTGTATAAGCGAGTTACGGAAATAAACGATCAAATTTAAATTAAATCTATTAAAACGATTTCTATGCGTTTCAGCTTGCCCCGGACAAACCGTACGTCCGATTGACACAAAATTTGAAACCTTACAATAATTTCACATTACGGATCCGATGAAACTGGTTTCGTCAAATCCGAGACTATTTGAAAAATGACTATTTTCACTCGTCAATTAAATATTAAAATAATCAATTACCATAATTTAACTTTTAATTCAAATTTAAAAGTTCTATAACATCATTCTAACTCCAATATGATTTAATATAACTTTATAAATCACTTTTATTTACGTTTAATCTAATTTCCAATTATTTACGCAATTCAAATATTAAATTGTCGATTTAATTATCCAATTAAATCTCTATATTCGAATTTTAGTTCATTCAGCTTACAAATTTCACTTGTTAATATTTAAAATCAATTAAATATCTGAATTTAAAATGATAGTAATTCTGGGTCGTTACAGAATATACCCTAATGGGAGCGACCCATATGGCTTAGCTCCCACTCTCTTTGGTTTTAATTTTCCATGGTGTTGGATGACAATGCTCAAGATGAGCGATAAACCATCTTAGAATGACGAAGCACAACAATGACTAGGAGGGTGCCCCCCTTACCCGCTCTTTGGTTTTAATCATTTTCAATAAAGGATAACAAAGCTCAAGTAAAGCAACATATCGTCTTAGAGTGACGAAATACAAATAATATAGCGGAATCAAAGTCGAAAATCGATACATCAACTATCGAAAATAACAAAGTGGTTTGTGTATGGGAATTAAATCGGATACGCTTTCCACTAATTAATGAATTAAAACTTTTACAACATTTATGCTACACTTGGGCTTGATTTTCACTTTTCAGATGTTTGTAAAATACATTAAAAACTCTCTTTGAAATATTCTTTTAAAAAGGGCAAATTATAATACCAAGTGTATTAAAAACAAGGGTAAAAAACAAATGTCATTAAAACATGGTATAAACCCAAAACACTTAGCTTTATTTTTAAACAATTTATATTAAAAGATTTTTCCATTTATAAACCAGCCTTTATAAATTTAAACAACACTTGTTATACCAAAGGATAATAAATCAATTTAAATACCTTTATAAATTTTAAACAATGTTAATTTCTCCCTAAGGATAATTTATATACAACTTTATAATTTTGTAATAAAGTATTCGCGATTATCTTTAAACACTTTTGGTCAAATTAATTAATTAACTTTAAAACATTTTTATTAAATCAATTAAGTAATTTTAAAATGATTTTTATTAAATCAGTTGATTTATTTTAAACTCTTTTATTAAATTAGTTAATTAACTTTTAAAAACACCACTAATTGAAATCATTAATTAATTCCAAATATCATTAACTAAATGGATTAATTACATTCAAACATCATTAATTAGAATTAGTAATTAAATCCAAATATCATCAATTAAAATGATTAATTAGATTCAATCATCGTTAATTAAAATGATAAACTAAATTTAAGACATCATTAATTAAAATGATTAATTAAACTCAAATATCATTAATTAAAATGATTAATTAATCCAAACATCATTAATTAAAATGATTGATTAAATTCAAAATATCATTAATCAAAATGATTAATGAATTATAAAAATCTATTTTGTTAAAATACAAGCTCAAGTTCCACACGCAGGGTTTAGGGAGTTGATATTCAATAAGTGACGATATAGCGAAAAATCGCTATAACGACACTTAAACAATTCAAATAGACCATCATAATTATTTTAACTAAACATCAATATAAGCAATAAAAGAACATAAATGAGATGCAGATAACAATAAATAATGGCGGGAAACATATTTGGGTCTCTTTACAAAGGTCCCCTGTAAATCATATATATGCATGTTTATTTTTTAAAGTGTTTCGTAGCGACCTCTTCGCTACGATAACACTCTAACTTCTTCTTTTTGCCCCCTGCAACAAAATGGTTATTTATGTCATCCGCTACTATGTGGCAACAAACAATAATATATAGTTATATGAATTTCTAAAACGGGAATCCAATTCAAACAATCAATTAAACAATAATATAAACTAACATCCAAGCAGGCAATAAACAATTTTTATCTTCTTTATAATATACTGATTAACCAAAAATGTGAGTTTAATTCACTGAAATTTCAGTTATCGTTTTTGCGTTCAGATTCCGTCTAAAATCGAACAGCGTTCGATTTTAGCTTGAAATTCTACAAGTACCAAGCTCCACTAATCCAATTCCATCGCGAAGCTAATGATCCCACAAGTACAACGCAACTCACCGCGTTCAAATTCGACCTTGTATGAAATTGTTATGAGCTAATGAACAAATTGATGATTAGTTACCTAAATAATAAATTAATTAATGTTAACTATGTCATTAACTCCTTAATCCACAATCAAACCAACATAGGCCGCCTTGTATTCAAAATCGACGCTGAACCACCCATGCCCATCACCGCCACAACCGACCCTTGGTTGCCTCCCGCATCGCCACAGAAGAAAGCCGAGACGTCGAGCAACCAAACGACACCGAGCTCGCCTCCCTAAACGGCTCCGCCACCGAGATATTCACCAAAAACCCAACTGCCGTTGAACTTGAAAATGCCGCCACCTCAGATGACCATCGATCGATGTGCCACCTTTAATCGAAAACCCTCGCCTTTCTAGACACTTCTTATTCAGAGCCCCCTCCTGAAAACCACCACCTCCACTAGAAAACCCAAAAATGTGATCATCGATCGCTGCCAGATCCACGATGCTATGCGTCTCCAACCCACGATCCAACCGGTCGATGTGCTCAACTCGCCTAGCCGAACATTTCCCTAGTTAGGATCCTCACCTAAAACGGCCTTGATTGGCTTTGATTGAAGTAGGTCGTTGGATTTGGCAATATGAAAATGGCGGCTATCTTTTAGGGTTAGGTTTTTAGCAAAATGAAAGAGGATGGGTCCTTATATAGGCAATCTAACCGACACTACTCATGCCCTAAAATTTTCGAACTCCAAACAAGGCGTGCTCACTGGCGTTCCTAGCTAATTACCCCTATTCTGAATTGAATTGAACTATTATCGGGACCTAATTCTATCATAAACAAAAGTTAGCTTTTTAATTCAAATTAGATTATAAATTAATTCCTAAAATTAATCGCTACACGTTTTGAGCCCGCACGATCACACAGTTCGTCTTATCGTTACGAAACTCGATCACGTACAACAGTTTATTATTCCAGATCCATTGGCACTGGTTTCATCAAAATACAAGACAGTGCCCCGAAATGATAATTTCACACATTTTAAATTTCGTTTTATATTTTCGATCCCAATTATCGATATTTATCCACTCTATTTATTATTGTAAATACAAATTGAATTCATTAATATTATTTATTAATTAAAAGGAGCTAAATAAGATAATTAAATCCATTTAATTAATATTCAACTCACAATTCAAATATTTAAATGATCACTATGTTTGAATTCAAGTTATAAATTTCCAAAATCTAATTATTCTAATATTTAAAATTAATTAAATATTTAAAATTTAATGACACAAATTTCTGGGTTGTTACACATACAAAGTGAAGTAGAGAATAAAATATGGAAAATAGAAAATCAAAATAGTAAGATATGAACACAAGAGGTTTTATAGTGGTTCGGCTGACTCTGGTCTACATCTACTCCAAAGATTTTCTTTTTATGTATACTACTAATTACAGTTACAATGATTTGAATCCAAGTAATAAATATGGCAGAATATAGCCAAGAGAGAGGAAGATCCCCCAATGAGTGTCATGCCCGATGTATTTATAGGGAAAGACGGACAAATATTCAGCTGAAAATCCACACGTAGAACCACCAGATCAGGCCGACACCGCTCTCCAAAAATGGACCGCATTGGGCCCCCTTTGGGGGATCGACGACGATCCCTATAGGGAGATCGATGATGATCCCCTAATGTAGGAGAGTAGGGCCCATCGATCGGTCATGGGAATCCCTCATGACATCCTCTTCCTGTTTCCTGAGTTGTTTGAGTTCCCTAAGTGTTTTTTGGAGTAACCGACAGATCTTTGATGAGTTGATCTTCTGAGTTAAGTGTCCATATACGTATTGATCCGATCTGATCCCTTGCCTAGGGGAAGTAATCTGATCCCCTTCCTAGGGGAAGTGTCAATCCATATTTAACCAATTATGAGCTATCATTCGTCTGAATCTGCTTGACTATCATTCATAACCTTGCTTATAACTTATCTCTAATCCTGATAATCATCTCTTCGGGATTTCTGCCTTGATGATCACGAAACCCATTTTGCCAAATCCATGTTATCATGGCCTTGCCAAAAAGCGGGATAACACCATCTAGCAGAGTCGTGAATTACGAAATACTAAGTCCGGATCAAGATCTGAAAATGTAGGACGGGAAGACGGCGTCCTTTGGGCTATAAAATCAACTCAGTACCGACTAGAAGTGGTCAATACCACTTGATTTTTGGAGGGGAGCTAGTCCTTCTTGCCTCTCTACTCCTTCTTCCCTCCTTTAGTCTTCTATCTTTGTCCCGTCATACTCCGAGTACTTTTCCTTAAAGATCTCGTTGTTTCCGAGAGGTTTCAGTATCACTTGTACTTGTTTGCATTTCTTTAGAACTTCCTTGGAGCTGTTCGTCTATTCCTTGTGAAATGTACGTCAAGACAATCACACAAGCCATCTATCTATGAACCGTAGCTTTGGGGGCCTACTAGGGGCCAAAAAAGACTAGTACCAAGTAGATCAACTTGGTACCGAGTACATTCCTTAACTCCAATTATGTTGCAATCTCTTGAGTCCATTCTTATGGTCTTTCCAAACCTGTCCCTAAATCGGTGAATCGTTTCTTCTTCATCCTGACATTTAGATTCGTTTGGAAGTCTACTTAGTTAAGAAGCCTGATAGCATTTTTTCTTTTGAATTTTTTATGATAACCGAATTTAGAATATTTATATACAACATATGCTTTTATTTTATTTTATGATAGCCGAATTCATCGCTTACAGATTCTTTTGGTAAAATCCAATTTCATGTTTTCTTAAGTGTTACCCATAATGATTATTTACACAAATTATCTTTGTCAAAACTATATTACATTAGCACTTATGGAATTTGGTTTTAGTCAAAATTCTAATATTATCTACATTCAACTTAGTTAGTCTAAAACAAAGTCTTTGTTGAATAATAACAGTCGTTATTAACTGTACTACTCTGGTCAGAGATTTTGACTTTGAGTTTACTACAGTTGAACGTGATGCTAATCCCATATAAACGAGAAGACGAATTCTTTATTGAACAATGTTTCACTTCCAATGCTTCAACCCAAACAAAACTATAGTTATTCAATGGACGGATGTCATAATTTAACTATAATTGAAGTGGAGTATCCACATTGAAGTTCAACAATATTCTCAAGTTGAGAGAACAGTGTAAAATCATTACTTCAAGGTTCTCTATATTTAACCTTAGTTATATGAACTAATAGAAAACTCTTGATTGAGTCATTCCACGTTTATCCAATAAATATCAATACATAACCCTTTAGTCCCCCCCCCCAAGCAGCCATAAGAAATACATTGCTCAACATTTGGAGAGTGTTATATACTCTAGTCCCAATGGATGAATTGATCTCCTTTCTCGAAACATCTTGACTAGGAATATTTAAAATAATATGTTATTTTCAATGTGATAAAATTCTTATGATTACAACACTATGCAGTTACTATCACATAACATATTATTTAAAGATTTTTCATTTATATACTTAATTAATTACTTAATTATTTATATCACTATATAATATAAGTATATAATAGAAAGAAAAACACCTTTTATTTGAACAAGTTTGGTCATAGAGTTAGATATATGTAAAAAATTACATAATTCTCCCTAGTGCATACCCTAACTCTATCAGAGTTAACTTCTTTGTGTAATGTTATATACTTAAGAGTAGCACACAAAGTTAAAATTAATTTCACATAAAAAAGGTAGGTAAAGAAAGCATAACAAAAAAAAATCCTAAAACACATGCTGCACATAACAAAAAAATGCAGCATCCAGGCCTACAAGTTTGGGATGCATTTATGTGATGAAGTGGATGCCTTTGATAATTTAATTCAATCCCAATGCAACTATAATTTAACTGCATTAAGAAAATGCAGTTATAATTTTAACTGCATATCAAATATGAAGGTGATTTTAAACTGCATATTTATTATTTTTGAGCCTATTGATTTAAATGGTGCAGTTAAAGTTGCATTTTAACGAAACGCAGTATACATGTGTTATTTATATGAAATGTTATAATTTTTCAAAAAAAAAATTAATGAAAGGATAGTTATAAATATAACACATATCATTTAAAAGATCATAAAATTTACGATTTAATGGTGAAATGGTTCGTTGATATGATATTTCTGCAAAAACTTAGTGCATTTCAAATGTTAAATTAAAATTAAAATAAGATTTGAAATATTAATATGCAACGGGTGGTTGAGAGAGAAAGACACGGTCAAAGACCTAATTTACATAAAATTACGATGGAGGCTTTTTATGTATTAAAATAATTAATAGGGACTTGGTGTCCAAACCCTCTAAATTTTATTTTAATTCTTAACAAAATGCTTTTTAGAGAATTTGTCCAAATATAATTGCTTTATCACGAGGACTTAACCAAATTTTGGTAATGAATTGCATCTTAATTACTTTTCTATGTATAAATAAACAATTAATTTTAGTATTTATATAGTGTATATTTTGGTATCCAATTTAGCATATACACACATTTATGAGTTTATAGACATTGGCGGGGAGAAATTCACCTGGACCCAAAGTTTGGTGTCGCAATGTACCCACCGAATCAAAATACTATAGTATGCTTTTTGTTTGAGGACTTGTTTGCAAAAGAAATGCGTATCTGTCTTGCATTTAGCAGCTGGCATACTGGGGCATTAATGTTTGTGTCTAGGTGATTTGCTTCCATATTAATGAAGCATATATTTCAAAATAATTCTACAACTTTCAAAGATAACATGACATATAAATAATATAAATATATCTCAATAACTTTATTACTTTTCAATTAAGGACTTGTTTGAAATGAGGTTATAATTTAACAACATTTTTTGAATTATGCATATTTTCATTTGAATATTTTAACTGCATTTGTGTGATGCAGTTATAATTTTGATTGTATTAGATGATTTATTCAAACTTGATGCGGTTTAACTATGTTAAGAGAATGCAGTTATTATTTAACTATATTTTTTTAATTATGCAATCATAGTCGCATTTAAATGTTTTAACTTCATTTACATGATGAAGTGGCTGCCTTTGGTAATTTAATTCAATCTTACTGAAGTTATAATTTAACTTATTAAGAAAATGGAGTTGAACTTTTAACTACATACCAAATAGAGCTGTTACGGTTGAACCAGCAACCGTTCAACTGTACCAACCGTTAATGCGATTACCATCTATAATGGTAATGGTTACAGTAATGGTTGAAGAATTAGATAACCGCGGTTAACCATCCAACCATACATGATTGTTTTGTATAATATTTAACATTAAGATATAAAAATTAGTAATTTAAATTAGAGGAATAACTTGTACATTAATAATATGCGCCTTCATGAACTAATAACATGTGAATGCATATTGGATGTTTTATAAATAAATAAATTTGCAAAAAAACAGTTAGAGCAATATGAATTTATCATCAATAATGGATATAATTGAAAATATATGTACAACATGTTTCAAAATTAAAAACATAACGGTTAACCATTATAGACGGTTGCGGTAATGGTTACGGTTGGTGGTAATAATGACGGTTACCGCAACCGTAACACCCCTAATACCAAATATGAAATTGACTTTATACTGCATGTTAATTTTTTTTGAGCCAGTTGATTTGAATGATGCAATTCAAGTTGCATTTGAATGACGTAGTTATAAATACATTATTTATATGAAAAGTTACAATTTTTCGAAAAAAATCAATAAAAATATATTTACATATGCATAACATATATCATGTAAAAGATCATAAATTTTATGATTTATTGGTGAAAACGGTGTATTGATACGATATTTCTATAAAAACTTATTGCATTTCAAATATTAAAATTAAAATGGTATTGTTATTGACATTCCACTTTTGAATATGAGGGGGCCATTTTGTATTAAAATTGTTTTTTAGTATGAGGGGTGCTAATCAAACTAGTGCCCTCATAAAATTAACATTAAATTTAGCCAATTGTTCTTTCTTTTATTTAAACTAATTTTCCTTTAATTATCATTAACATTTTCAAAAATATTAATCAAATAATAGAGAATTCAAACTCACATTTAGATGAAATTGAAAATGAGAAAGAGAAAAGATTGTTTCCTTACTCAAGAAAAAATTCAACACGGTAAAATTAAACCCTACATTTTATCGTAGCCACAAAAATAGCGCAGTAAATTAGATTAAGAAATTATCTTTCTATCACATTCTTAACAAAGTTTGGATCTGGTTGTGAAGATCGGAATGAATTTTTGTTCTCGCCATTATTTTCTTTTTCAAAAAAGGAAGGAGAATGAGAGAGTAAATGAAAGTATCTAAGATTTTGATGTTTTAACTAAGAGCAAAAGAGGTAAAAATATATGTTTGATTAGTAGGATGTGTACCCCTCATAATAATTTTATCTTATATGGAGTACTCATAAATTTGGCCTCCTCATATCCAAAACTGGAGTGTCGATAACAGTACCAAATTAAAATAAGATGTGAAATATTAATACGTGCGTGTGAGAATAACATGTGGTTAACACAGGAAAACACGGTCAAGGAGCTAATTTACATAAAATTAAGATGGAGGGTTTTTGTGTATTAAATTATTAATAGGAACTTGGTGTTCAAATCCACTAAATTTTATTTTAGTTCTTAACAAAATGCATTCTAGAGATTTTGTCTGAATACACTTGTTTTATCATGAAGACTTAACCAATTTTTGGTAATGAATTACATCTTAATTACTTTTATATGTTTTTAAATAAACAATTAATTTTAGTACTTACCTGATGTATATTTTAGTATTCAATTTAGCACATACACACATTTATGACATTACAGATTTTAATGGGGAGAACTTCACCTGGACCCAAAGTTGGTGTCCAGTTGTGCCCGCCAAATCAAAATACTTGAAATTTTGCAATAAAGTTTAGTGTACTTTTTGTTTGAGGAGTTATTTGCAAAACAAATGCTTAATTGTCTTGCGTTGAGTGCATGGGCATGTAGAGATATAAATGTTTCTATCCAAGTGATCTGCTTCCGTATCAACGAAGCATATATTTTCAAAGATGAAATCATTTGTCTTCAAATCACACATACCCCCTGTCTCCACACAATCACAACCTTTTATTCCATAAGTCTATCTAATTAATTTAATTAGTTAGTGAACAATGAATGGTTCAGATTGTATGAGATTGGAAACAAAGGAAATGAATTCTTTTTTCAGTGATAACATGACACATAAATAGAATAAATATGTCTCAATAACTTTATTAATTCTCAATATTTGAGGACCTATTTAAAATGCAGTTATTATTTAACAACATTTTTTGAATTATGCATGTTTGCATTTGAATATTTGACTGCATTCGTGTGACGACGTAATAATTTTGGTTGTATTAGATGATTTATTCAAAGTTGATGCGGTTTTTGTTTAACTGCATTAAGCGAATGCAGTTATTATTTAACTATATTTTTTGAATTATGCAATTATGGTTGCATTTGAATGTTTTAACTGTATCTATGTGATGAAGTGGCTGCCTTCGAAAATTTAAAATTCTTAATGCAGTTATAATTTAACTGCATTAAGAAAATGCAGTTATAATTTTAACTGCATATCAGATATGAAATTTACTTTAAACTGCATATTTATTATTTTTGAGGCTATTGATTTGAATGATACAATTAAAGTTGCATTTGAATGACGCAGTTACAAATACGTTATTTATATTGAAAAGTTATAAAAAATTTTAAAAATCAATAAAAAATATTTACATATGCATAACACGTATCATTTAAGAAATCATAAATTTTACGAATTAATGGTGAAAATGTTCGTTGATACGATGTTTGTACAAAACTTATTGCATTTTAAATATTAAAATTAAAATAAGATGTAAAATATTAATAGAGGCGTTGGAATATCAAGCGGTCGAGGAAGAAAGATACGGTCAAGGACCTAATTTATATAAAATTACGAGGGAGGTTTTTTGTGTATTAAAATTATTAATAGGGACATGGTGTCCAAATTTCCTAAATTTTATTTTGATTCTTAAAAAAGATGCTTTCTAGAAAATTTGTGTGAGTATAATTGCTTTATCATGAAGACACAATCAATTTTTGGTAATGAATTGCATCTTAATTACTTTTCTTTGTTTATAAATAAACAATTAATTTTAGCACTTACCTAGTGTATATTTTAGTATCCAATTTAACACATACACGCATTTATGGCATTATAGAAGTTAACGGGGAGACATTCATCAAGACTTATAGTTTGGTGTCCAAGTGTGTCCGCCAAGTCAAAATACATGAAATTTTGCAATAAAGTCTAGTGTACTTTTTGCCTGAGGAACTTATTTGCAAAACAGATGCTTACATGTCTTGCGTTGAGTGAATGTGCACATCTGGACAACAATGTTTCGGTCTAGGCGATCTGCTTCCATATTAACGAAGCATATATTTTCAAAGACAAAACCATGTCTTCGTATCTTACGTATCATACTATCCCCACACAATCACAACCCTGTATTCATTACTCAATCTAATTAATTTAATTAATTAAAGAACAATGAATGGTTCAGATTATATGAAGATACGGGGGAACATGAGATTGGTTAAGGAGGAATTGAATTCTTATGATAACATGACGCATAAACAGTATAAATATGTGTTAATAACTTTATTAATTTTCATTTTTTGAGGAGCTTTCCTGCTTGCCAAACTACCACGGTAGCAAAAAACTTTTTATTTATTTATTTTATGATTGATTGTTGTGGTTAGCTTCGTTATTGAATATGATTCTTTTATAGATTAAACTCCTTTATACGCATAGTACGTACTACATTCAATCATGATCAGAAACATATTCTAATTTTTACAGTTTTGAAACGATGGTATCATGGCATTTAAATGTAAACAAACAGTGTAAAACTAAATCATTAACTTGTTTGACATGAACTAATTCTCACACGTCGTGCATTGTTGTGGATGTCATGGTATTCATATCATTATTCTTGACAGATGGACGTTCTCAGACAATTCATCAACGTGGACAACTTCACCCAAGGGCAAATGGAAGACATAGTCAACTACTTCAAGCAGAAACTAACACCAGAGAGAACAAACAACGAGCTGATCCAGTACTCCAGCGAACAGTCAAGAAAAAGACAGATAAAGAAAGCGGAAGACAAAATCCTAAAACAGATGCTGCACATAACGGCAAAATGTGGCATCAAGGGATACATGTTCGGGATTGTGGACGAGAAGGGCAACGCATGCATGGCGTCCTCGGAATCCCTACGAGAGTGGGCTCAGGAAACCGTCAAGTTCAACAGGAATGCGCCCTACGAAATCGAGAAGCACAACTTCAAGTTGAACAGGATGCT
This sequence comes from Allium fistulosum, assembly GCA_030737815.1. Taxonomy (NCBI): domain Eukaryota; kingdom Viridiplantae; phylum Streptophyta; class Magnoliopsida; order Asparagales; family Amaryllidaceae; genus Allium; species Allium fistulosum. The sequence continues at coordinate 1,462,025,345 of CM060903.1, forward strand.
GATGTCCAAACAACTGAAGGAGGTGGGACCTAAGAGCCTGATGGAGCTGCAGGACCCTACGCTGGGGTCCATCCTGTCCTTGCTGATGAAGAGCTGCAGCCCTCCCCAAAGACGGTTCAGACTGGAGGACGGTGTTCCTCCGCCGTGGTGGCCCAAGGGCACCGAGGATTGGTGGATCCAAGCTGGGTTTGGACTAAGTGAAGACGGGATGACTGTGCCCTACAAGAAGCCTCATAATTTGAGGAAGTCTTTCAAAGCTGGGGTCATTGCTTCCATTGTTAAGTATATGATGCCCGAAAGCAGGTATCTTGCTGTATTGTATATCTTTTTATATTTATTTACTTAATTATATTTCATGTGGTTTATCAGTGAACTTTGGCAATGCAGGTTGGTATGCGCTCTGATTTGCAACTCGAAGAGGATGCAGTTTAAGATGACGGCGAGGGAGAACATGATATGGCTAGCGTTTGTGGAGAAGGAGGAGGATCATTTCTGGAATAATGGACATAACATGCCTGATATTATAGCTGAACCTTCTACAGCTTTACAACTGGAAAGTGAGTCTGTGGACTGTGGAATGAATTTCGTTGATAACTGTATGAGCGGGGTGGATGAATTTGGATTTGGATTTAACTGAAAAAATAATTAATGGGATGGTGTCATTCCTTGTATCTGAAATTGTATGAATAAGAACCTAAATGAAAGTTTGGTGTGCTACTCAACTGTAGCTTACAGATAAAGTTTTATCCAGTTTAATTTTCTTATATTGCACCAGGTTTTACATGATTCTAGGCAACACACCAACACATAACTGCAATTAAATATGCATATGATTATTTAATCAGGTGTCCTCTTGCACTGGTTTTTATCAGAGCAGAGGATAGAATTTCGCTTTGTTGGAAACCAATAAATAGCTGAGACTAGCTACTAATATGAGAATTGCACTCTTGTGCGTGATTCAAAAGCTTGCATAAAGTTGAACCACTTTGGCAACTAAGTTAATTTCTCAAGGCAAACAACATCTCCACTATGATATAAAAGCCAATTTATGCCTAATGTAAGGTAAGGGAATATTATACAGGTGAAGCCAAATTGAAATAGAAATCAGTCAACAGAAATTAAAGCTTTAACATAATCTTTACAAAATATCGATATTAGTTTAAATTCTACTGGACTATATTTGATATAAATCAAGTGTAAAAATTACTGTAATTAAATTTATGTTTATCAACAAATCTATATTAATCGAACGACGGCAAAAGAACTAAGTAAAAGTATGAAAATCACTCCGTTTACATTACCAATCTTAAAATAAAATGGCATATAACACAACAAATAGTAGAAGTCGAGCAGAGCTTGTTCAGAAACTACTTAGATGAAGATTCATATATCAAAAGCAAGGTTTGAAACTCCGCTTTTCATTTCCGTTTCGGTCATTGATAATTTTTGAAATTTCGGTTCCGTTTCGGAAATTCCGAAATTTCCATTTTATTTCCGGTTTGCAATTTTATTTTATTTTATTTTTATTTTTTTTGAAATGATACTTTATATACAACATGTCACTGATACAACATATCACATGTCAGTAAACGTTCGAATCACGCTACGCAAGTTTCACACTTGTGGCCTCTCGCACCAAAACCGAACCACTTAACCACTGGGACAGTGGTGTTTGTCTTTCAGTTTGCAAATTCCGGTAGTTTTTATGTGTAACTAACTAAATACTGTAATAAATCTCCAATTCTAACATAGATTATGGTTGTTTCATTTATACAAATTAATTCACACCATTTGTTAATCGAATTATGTTAATCGAGTAAATATACATATAATTTATTCTATACAAAGTACCATTAACTCATGGCAAGTCATAGAGCACAGCCTACTAACAAACCCTTCTACCATGTTCTTCTCCCTCATTTCATAACCCTAAGTCAAACAGTAAGAAAAAGAAATAAACTCTCGACAAAACAAAAACGCTTTATCTCATTTGATTTCCTCGTCTTCAACCATTTATTTTACTTACAACTTCCTTTGTTCGGCGATTTATTTTTTGGATGACTTGCTCTTCTTCATCAATTTATTTTGTCCACAACTACATCGTGTCAGATGAAAGAAAAGTGATTATTTTCTTCTTTGTGTTTATTACAATGATACATGTTTATTAATTTCAATTTTCATTTATGAAAGTGGCAAATTAGGGTTAATCTATCTTCTTCTCTTCCTTTTTTTTATTGATTTTAATCAATTTTTATTTGAAAACATCCGAAACTGGAATTTCTGTTGGATTCCGTTTCGGTCACTGGCGAAACCGGATTGAAACAGTCGGAATTCCGCCGTGTTGGACGGAATCTCAAACCTTGATCAAAAGGTTAATAATATGAATCACTGCAAGTTTAATAAAAATCTACAAACCTGTTAAATGTTTGAAATAGTGAGGCAAGATTTCTAGTTAGAGGAAGTAGTCATTGATACATGCATTTCAAACTCAAGTGTAAGTCTAATGTTAAAGTTGCAAATATTGGCTTCCAAGTCAAACATCCATTCTATGTATACAAGTGGCCACACTTCATATATTTTAATATAATTAGGTGAAAATAAAAAATATAAGGGAAGAAAAGAAGTAAAAAATAGTTTCTTGCAAGTTACCTATCCAAGATTCACTATACAACCTCCAACTTTATTCTATTATTACATGATATTTGTTATGTAAAGTACTAACCTTTTTTGCAAAAATAATAAATATTGATGCCACTTTTAAGCCATATTTGTTAGGATTTAATACACCATAGATTCAATTATTCTTTAAACCCTAGATTCGAATAGATAATCCACATAAATAATCATATGTTCTAATTGCCTAGTGGTTTTTAATGAGCTTATACAAAGTGTTGGGTAACAAACCAACACATAATTGCAAGTTTAATATATAATTTTCATAAATAAACCAACACATAATTGCAAGTTTAATATAAACTAGTTTTAAGAATTTCCAAGAACGTGATTGTTGGATAAGCAACCTGACATTTAATTGGAAGTTTAATATATATATATATATATATATATGGATTCTAAAAGTTTTCCACAAATGCAACATTATATATTGTTATATCATTGAATTTATTGTATAGTTCAATTTGAATGTGGGAATTACAATATGGTAACTAGGAGTATAATTAGAAAACACCTCAAAACAGCTCAATTTGATGGATTAAGAATTGCTATTGAAATAATACTATACCAATTTTCTAATTGATGAGAACATGCGAGAAAAAATTTGAACGAGATTTATGACAACATGTTAAATACAAAGCCGTTCAATACCAGTCAAAACCGATAGAAAAATAACATCCAAGTGAAGCGTTAGGCTATGCTTGAGATCATTACTTCATCCCTTTGGATTAACGTTCCGTTATTAGGGTTTATGAAAAAAATACCTATGAATTTTTTAAAGTATCACTTCTAAGTGTTTAATAGATTGGTCAAAACCAACATAATATTATTTTGACCACTTTAAAATCACCAAATTAGTGATCTTTAGTCGTTTTCCTGTTTTCTTTTAACTTTACATTCTTTATAAAATGTTGTTTTGAATATGTCATATTTAACAATTTAATTTTTGTTAGCGCCAAAATTGGTCACTAACACCCAGGTCCAGATGAAAGCACCAACTAACAGTCACAGCTCACGGATAGAGTATATGTAGAGAGTAATAATGTGAAGAACGGTAAAGATTAAAAAGAAAGTAGTAAATAACAACAGATTTTATAGTGGTTCGACTAACTCCGGTCTACATCCACTTCAGAAGTTTCCTTTTTATTGGTGTAATGATCGATTACAGTTACAAGATGGCAGAGTAACCTCGGCTTTAGAAAATAGAAAACTGGAGAGCAGAAAGAAGATCCCCCCATCTGGAGACCCACATGCTGTATTTATAGGCAAAACCAGGTTGTTGGGCCTCTTGAGTAGTTTGGGCCCACCAAGGCCATAGCCGAACCCTACTTCATCATGCCGACCGACCCTGAGCAGTTGACATGCCGAACGGAAGTTACCCGGGTATTGACCCGAAGCGAGCCTATCCGAAACTCGAAGCAGACTAGTCCAGAACTCGGAGCAAAGCTAGCGCCGAACCATGTATTGATGCCGACCCATGTCACCATATAGCCAATGCCGAGTCACATGCCGTGCCATCCTTACCTCATCACGATGCCGAGCGACGTTCAATGCTGAGCGACGTATGCTGCCGAGCGAGGTACGGTGTCGAGCGAGGTGCGATGCCGAGCGGGGTGCGATGCCGAGCGACGTCCAATGCCGAGCGACTTCCAATGCCGAGCGAGGTACAATGCTGAACGTCGTCCAATGCCGAGCGAGGTACGGTGCCGAGCGAGGTGCGATGCCGAGCGGGGTGCGATACCGAGCGACGTCCAATGCCGAGCGAGGTACAATGTCGAACGACGTCCAATGCTGAGCGACTTCCAATGCCGATCGAGGTACAATGCCGAACGACGTCCAATGTCGAGCGACTTCCAATGCCGAGCGAGGTACGTTGCCGACCCACATCACCTTGCCAACCCAAACCATGCCGAGTCGCCTCTAACGCCGAACCATCCCACCAATGCCGAGCGGCATCTGCCAACCTACCTAGGCCGAGACATGCATATTGAACCATCCCTGACTGACTGTCTATCCATCCAGTTGGCTCCAACCAATCGTATTCCAGTCTCGACAAATGAGCAATCGATTCGGTTAAACCCGTCTGTCCACGGCCTTTCAAAAAGGCGGGTTAACACTTGCCCCCCAAAACATGCCTTGCCATCGGAAGGTGTGTTTTGAATAGTCCCAAGTCCGATGTCCGAAGTCCGTATGTTATCCACATCCATACTTTCTGATTCATAATCCAATCCATTTTTATTTATTGTTATTAACTTGGGATTGCGGGTTTGAAATGATAAAACCCGGATTTTTGTTTTGTAAATTACGGATTGAAATGATATATTATCCGTATCACTTGTCTTAGGTTAGAAAATAATATACAGACCCGTGGTTATTTTATATATTTCTCTGGATATTTTTAAGTATTTCAAAAATGTAAATTATGACATTTTGATTAAATTTGAATTAAAAATGATTTATTAAAGTGTTATTGATTTTTCTATGAATATAAAATGTTAAACAAATGGATGCTTAAAATGGTAATTTGGAATTTTAACTTGACTTGGAAGTGTGAGATTTGGTTTTAAAAATGGAAGTAAGTAAAAGAAAATAAAATGGAAATTAAGTTTTATTTGTAAAAATGGAAATTTAAATTTAAGTGTTAAAGTAAATTGTTAAAAATGAGAAAATAGGAAAATGGTACACTTGAATTTAATAAGTGAAATTGTGAGAATTTGATAATTGTTGTAGAATTTACTTTATAAAAATCATAAGTTAAAGGGTATTTAAATGACCATTTTAAAATGAAAAAATATTATTTTTATACAATTAAAATGGTTTAAATTGAAGTTTAATTGTTTCCGAAATTTTAGTGTAAATCTGGAAATTTAATTAGTAGCACTTCAGAAATGCTATCGTTTCTGAATAATAACTAAAATCTGAACTAAAGTGAATTTGTAGCACTTTGTAAGTGCTATAGTTGCAGAAATGAACTAAAAGGCTAAAATGAACTAAGGGCTATTACAGCACTTTGTAAGTGCTGTAGTGCTGAAACTAAACTTGAACCTGAAATTAATGAAAGAGCTATTGTAGCACTTGTTAAGTGCTGCAGTTGGCTGAAATGAGATTTTTGACTACAATTGAACTACTACAGCAGTTTTGTAAACGCTGTCTTTGCTAAATTGAATTTAAATCTTTTAAATTAAACTCTGAACTATTACAGCAGTTTTTAAATGCTATCTTTGCTGAAATGAATTGTTTTCAAATATAACTTACCGCAGCACTTTCTAAATGCTGTGGAAGCTGAAATTTAAATGTTTAAAGTATTTAAATAAGCTCAGAAAAAGGTTAAATTTTGAGAATTTCATATTTGATTTGTAGGTATAATGACTTTACTTTTAATGGTTTAAATGAATGGTTTTAATTCGAAATTATAAACCATTTTGAAATCTATAACCACGGGGACACTTCTCTGTATGTTATTTTATTTCCTTGTGATTTATTTGGATGCACACCTTTAAATTGAGAGTGTGGCTAGAGGTGAGCGATTACTGCAGCTCTGCGCTACCCTAGTCACATTAACACTATTATTTGCATTGTTTACTTTAGCATGGACATTCCTCTGATAGCGTTTATTCCTGCTAAATTGTTTAACGGATCCTTAAAGGATGGGCGATCCCAAGCATCCTTTGAGTCATTGTGCATTGCTTTTACAGTTCGCTTGAGTTGGTTTACATTGTATAAGTATGTATGTCCTGACTCGAGTGTTTTGTGTTTTACTTTACGCTCGGGTCAGCCTGAGAATCACAGCTTTGGATTCACCTTCTGGAGCTAGAGATCTGTTGGAGCTTATTTATCTATCGGTTCATCGACTTCTATTTCAGTTATTTCCTATTCAATATTGTCTCTGTATTATTGATTTATGTATCCTGACTTCTATTATATTTATTTTGACTATGAGATTTTGTATATGTTTTGAGAGTTTGTAGATATGATAAGAGGAATCTTTAGCAGGGGTCTGCTTTGGATTGGAGGTATTAAATGGATATGGTAGGGTCTCCTCTTTCCTTAAGAAAAGTACTAAGTGACCTAATCGGATTCCTTACGATGCTAGTTAAGGAGTACCTTGTAGGGACCCGTCTTAGGGGATAGGTCATAAATGATGGGAATCTACCTATTTTATAGGTCTTAAATGATCAGAGTCTGCCTTATTCCTTGTAAAAGACGTACTAAGTGGTTAAAGGGTACTCTCTTACATCGTAGATGATATTGCATTATGATTCCTGACTGGGATAACCTTCGGGTTTATAGAGAAAACTAATGATTTAGTTGGAAGAGCAGCAGATGCAAGGCAGTTAAATCATATGTTGGTAAACCGTATGTGGAGGTTTGGCGATCTCTAGGGTCGATTTATTTAAAGCGGCCGCTACTTTTGATATCAGAAGCTGACCCACTTGGGATTGAGGTATTAAACGACCTAGGGTCTGCCTCTTTCCTGGTTAAGAAGTATTAAGTGGTCATAGAATTTTAGGTGGTAATTGCTTAGGATTATATACATATGAATATCGACATGTGTATACATGTAACCGTGCCTTAGGTAAGGACAAACATACCATACGTGCAAACCTTAATTGAATAATGGACATAAATTTAAATAGAAGCCAGCTCGGTATAAGTTTATGTTATTTGTAATGTATATAACTTTTCCATTCACCAGAATGTTGTTCTGACCCCTTCCTTATTACAACTCATATGATAAGTTTAGATGGATAGTTCACTGGAGTTGACGTGATGGTCAATGGAGGGTTATTCCTTTTCATGCTTAAACTTGGTGAGGCGTGGGATGTCTATGTGATGTAGATTTGTTTTGAAATTATAGCCTCGATTGGTATTTGATCTTATTATCCTTTCTTTCCGCTGTGAGTTTTATTTGATCGATCTATGATTTACTTATGTTTTTTACAAGTTACCAAAATGAACAATTCGTACCCTAATGGACTTGGGTTCCGATTTTTGTCGAAATTCAGGCCCGTTGAGGTGTGCGTTATTACATTTGGTATTAAAGCCTAGGTTAGTCGATCATAAGGGTTAGGATATATAGAGAGAGCGTATTCGTGATCCTTCTATCTTAATCTATGCCAAACTCTATAAGTTTGAGTCCCAAAATGGTTGCGACCATGTTTCAAAGGAATGGACGAGGCAACTATGAGTCAGGAAAATTCTTATGGAGTTAAATATTGTGCGCCTATTTCGATTACATCATGGAGTGTTGGCCATACGGCGTTGTTTCTTTCGAGCATGGGCATGACATATGGATGGATTCTAGAAGGTTGGATGGATGGCAAGAAATCAACTACCTTGTGGTTATGAACTTCGATGGAATTTTGTTGGAAGGCGCACGTTGTCAGGCAAGCGGGATTAAAATCTATATGTCGATAAAATCCTAAGACTAATTCTTGTAGGAGGATGTTTATTAACCACCTCAAAATGATGAACCGGATTCTTGTGGAAAAAAGTAAATCTCATTTCTTGCTCCGACCCCATGAGAGGATACCTTGAATTAATTGAATGAGTTTCTCAATAATAATTATGCTTACCAAAAGTCTAATTTAAAACTGTTGTAGAAAAAAACGAAATGAGAATGATATAATAGCCTATACATATATGAGTAAACAAAAAGATTCTAAACTTATTTTATAAGAAATATTCACACTGAAGACATTAGTGATGTTAATAGTTTCTATTTGAAATGTAAGTTTTTGGGAAATTTTAGTGTATAGTAAAGGTATGAAAAGTTTTTGGCAATGGGTTTTTCATGTCAAGGAATAAGCAAAGCGGGAATGCGTATAGCTCGATAATTTTTTTATAAGAATTAGAACTTTTTAAAATTTTCTCTTAATAGGGTGGATAAAATAGAAATGGTATTTTATAATGGGGTATATTGTTAGGAAGTTTTGGGGTACCCGCCAGAAATATAGGAGAATATTTCTGTTAGCACTAAAATTGGTCACTAACCTCGTAGAGAAAGATTATGTAGAGATATAAGTGATGAAAGTAAATTAAACAGAGCAGATAATGCTAATCTAACTGCAGAAAGTAAGAACACCAAATTTATAGTGGTTCAGCGTAATTGCCTACGTCCACTTTGAGGTTAAACTTTATTGATCTTCTTTATAGTTGATTACAAATACAATTCGTGAATCAAATGCTTGCATGAAGTTGTTTAAGTAGAGAAGATGAGTCTCGAAAATGGCAGAGTCTCCCCAGTGTTTTCTCCCAAAAAAGGATCCTTTTCACTGTGACCCTGCCCCTCTATTTATAGGCAAATATGGGCTGGACTTCCCAAATGGGCTGGATGGCCGAACACTCTAGCCCCAGTACAGTGGTCGCTGCATGCCGATCCTGGTATGCCGAATGCTCTGATGCTGAACAGTCCTTCTATGCTGATCGATACGCTGGATGTGTGGGAAGTGCAGGATGATTATCAGTTGATGCCGAACGTGTCTCTATCCGAAGCTCTTGAAAGAAAAGTGCACGCTGGCCGAACGACATTGTCACCTTGAGTAGTTGTGCATACTGAATGTCTTCTGGATGCCAAGTACTCTCGTTGCCGAGTACTACGCCGAGTACATTGGAGTGCCGAGTACTCCTGTTGCCGAGTACTACGCCGAGTACCAAGGGATGCCGAACGCTAGGGATGCTGAGCATTGGTTGTCGCCGAGTGCCAGTTGACGCCGAACACTACTTGACGCCGAGTCTCCTGGTCGCCGAGCATTACGGATGCCGAACGCTATGGATGCCGAGTCCCACTGGATGCCGTGCGCTTCGTCGAACACTCCTGGATGCCAAGTGCTTCGCCGACCACTCCTGGATGCCACATGCTTCGCCGACCACTCCTGGATGCCAAGTGCTTCGCCGATCACTCCTGGATGTCGGACACTTTCTTGTTGCCGGGTGCTACCTGATGCCGAGCACTAGTTGCCTGGTCAAATCTCCAGGAAACACTTGCCCCCCAAAGTGTATCATGTGACCGAACGTGATGCGCTTTGAATCTGGTTCAATTTCCCTTGATGATGCCTTCTCGAGAATGCCTGTGACGGAGGTGCGTGACGAGCGTGGTTTGGACGCCGAACGATACGTTCGAAGCCGGACAGCCCTCATGTGCCGAACGACACTTCGTTTTGATGCCGAACACTCTGGTATTGACCGGTTCTACCGGGTATAGCCTTTTCAACTTCTACCTCCCTCTATATAACCAGGTCCTTCCCGTCCCTTCTCCTTTACCTTTTCATTTCTGTCACTCTTCCAAGATTTGCAATTTTCTCTAGCCGAACAGATTTACGACTTGAACATTCCTTCCTAAGCTCCTAACTGCAATCTAGGTACTGCTCCTCGTATAACTCGAATAGGTTTCAAATGAGATGGTCAAGTTTGTCATGTAAAAAGCTTTCGAGTAGGTTGCCCTCATTGCCGAACGATAATGCGAGGCGAGGAGGAAGGATTTGAGGTGTTTGCACATGTGGCTTTAGCTCCATCGCGCCGAACCAAAGTCAAAAAAGAAGGAAAAGGAAAACGTTGGAGGTGGTAAGGGTGTTGGATGGCATAGCTATGGTTCGGCGTATGTTGTCATGCGCCGAATGATAGAGGCTACCGAATAGTATTTCGTCTGAATAAACTAAGGCCGAACACTCGCTAGAACGCCGAACAACAACTTAGCCGAACGAACCAAAGCCGAACACTTACTAAAATGTCGAACAATAACTTAGCCGAACAAAACCCAAGCCGAACAATAACTTAGCTGAACAAAACCCAAGCCGAACATTCTTAGATGCCGAATAGTATCGAGGCCGAACAATACGATTGCCGAACAGAACTTAGACCGAGCAAAACAAAGCCGAACACTATACCTAGGCCGAACAATCTGAATGCCGAACAGGACTTTTAACTGGACAATGACTTAACCGAACGAGGCCTTTAGCCGAACACAGACTTAGCCGAACAAGGCCTTTAGCCGAACATTGTGGCATGTCGAACAAACATACATGCTGACCTATACTTAGGATGAACAATACAATTGCCGAACAACATTCAAATGCCGAACAGTATAAATGTCAAACTACACTTAGGCCGGTTACTTTATAAATCATATGTTTTCTGAATCTGGAACTATAATCACCACCAGGCGGGCTCTTTGAGACGGTTAGCGACGGTCTTCGAAGGCAACGATTCGAAGCTCATTTTTATATCTTTGAAATCTTTAGATTCTTATCGCTTGTACACAATTGCTTGCACTAGTTCACACACCACATGGGGGGAAAACTCGTGTTGCTAATTCTAACGTTCAACGTTTTTTAAGTATAGTTTTCTCAAGCACTTAGCCAGGTTTGTTATTTATTGGGGATGTTGAGAAAATCTAGCTCTGCCACCATATCCGACAGGCCTGGGCCGTCATCAAGGCAAGGAGCCATTGATACTTCTAATCCGGTGACTTCTCCTGCTCATAACTTGGCACCTGATGCTCTAGAGGCAACCATCCTACTAGACAATCTGATCGATTCACAAGCCTCGAAGATCAACGAAGCTGCTATGCGACGGATATGCTCCATTCATGGGATTCCTTTTGCCGACGTGTTAGTTCCTTCGAGACACGATCGTCCTCATCTGCCCCCAGTCGGGTACACTACCTGCAACAAGTTCATGTGTTGGATGGGCAGCGTGCCTCCATTCAATTTATTTCTCCGGGATGTACTGCAGTATATAGACAGCTCCATCGCAGCTGCACCCGAACGGCCATGCATTTTTATATGGGACTTACTTACTTTTCATGGCCGTCTTCTCCAGACCTCCAACCGCCGGTGATATCAGATACATTTATATGTTCAAGAGACGGAAAGACAGTCCTTCCTTTATGTTCCTCGAGCCATACCACAAATGCCAGATCTTGACAGGGGCATGTAGTAAATTCGCCCTGTACAAACAGGAATGGTTCTATGTGCGCTGCCCTTCTGGTTTCGCTAGGAGATGGGTTGAAGGCAGTAAGTCTCTCTACTGAGTCACTATTAGTATTTAATCGGAGTCATGCTTTTCCTAACTCTTCATTTCATCTTTTCAGGTATCAACCCGCGTCCGGAAGGCCGAGGATATTCTGAGGCTGTTGAAGCCATTAGAGCTCTTCCTGCTGAGGATCGAGACATCCAGACTATCATTTCAAATGAATCACTGTCGGGGTTTGGCTTGCTAGCCCCTGGTCGTCGGATTAGCCTTCCAGAAGGTGTCACCATTCCCAGACCTCCATCCGGTAAAGGGAAAAAACAGGCCAGATCGTCGTCGCGCCGCACTCCCGATACGCACGGAGAAGGTGAGCGCAGAGAAGATGATGTTCCTGAGACTCAAGGCGAGAACGTGGGTCCCGCTTGGAATCCGGCAATCGAAGTTCAGGATATTGAGACGTCATCCTCCCCTTCGAAGGGAAAGAAGAAGTTAAAATATACAGTTCAAAAAGAGAAAGTTGGTGGCACTTCAAAAGTTACGCCTATCCCGCCTGAGAAAGAGGCTTCCTCACAGCATTTGGAAAGTTCTCTGAGGGGTCTGTCCAACCTGTCCATTCCCGATGATTTACTTAATTACGGGTTCGATGATCCTGAAGCTCTCAAATTTTCTTCGCCCGCGAGAGGCAATGCAGGAGTTCAACTCCCGGCCCAAGGAGACACCACTCCGATTAGCAAAGATAAACGAACGGGTCCGTCGGGGGGAACACTAGGACACACACGCACATGCGCATTCCATAATATACTTCAAGTCTTTTTCTTATCTCGTGAATTTTCCTTAACTCGTTGTTATCTCCATTCTTTGCAGGTGATATGGGGCGTTCTCACGGTCTCGATCGCCTTCAGGGCTCTTCTGTATTTCATCACTCTGGACGGGATTCTGGTTCAGGCAGACGCAGGGACAGAGGCGATTATGAAGATAGGGACAATCGTCCTCGCGAGTCGTCTCACCACAAGAAGGCACACTCTCAATCTTCCCAGCCCCGTGATCTTCCTCCTCCAACTGAGCCGGATAGAGAGAAGTCTTTACAAAAGGGTTATCAATCTGATGCTCCTCGAGAACAACACTCCAGTTCATCGAGTACAAGGAAAGTTCGAGAGCAACGGAAAAGAGCGGAATTCTCAAAGCCTCCTCCTCCTACTCCTGCGGTGGACCCAACTGTTGCGGAAAAGATGGTCGATCTTAAGGCCAAGTTTCCAAAAAATTTCTTCGATGGTCTGAAGTTCCTCCCGGCCATTCATCACATTCCCGGGCTTGTGAAGCAGAGTGTCATTGCCTGCAATAACGACGTTTATGTTCAACATGACGCGTTTGTGCACTTGGTGGAGAAGATCTCGGAAGTATCCGTTGAGCGTCAACACGAGATTGATCGTCTGAATCTGGAGGCTGGCAGCGATAAGAAAATCATCAAACTCCAAGACGAAGAGCTTGCTTTGTATAAGTCGAAGCTGGAAGCCGCTGAACAAAGCGCAAAAGATACTGCTGAGGCAGTTACTCGTTTAGAGGCGGCTCACAAAAAAGAGCTTGACGAAGCAGTCCAGCGCAGCGGTGCCCTCGCCCTAGAAAAAGACTCTGTCCAAAAGGAAAGGGACGCGCTCGCCACCCAAGTCAAAGAGCTGAAAGAATTACTCTCCAAGGAGAAGGAGGATAAGGTAGCTACTCAAAAAGAATCACAACGATACTGTGATGAGAATGTTGCTACCCGACTCCTGAAAACAAAGCTCGATGACGAACTCGCTGGGGTTGAGAAAATGAAGGATGAGGCCCGTGAGGAGGGCAAAAGAGAGGCTGCGGAGGAGATTGATTCTCGCCTCGAGGCGGCCGCGGAAGCCGGCAGGGAAGAGGTCAAAAACATGTTTGACCCGTTGATTGCTGAATATGGAGCCCGCGTCCTTATGCATCGCGACTTAACATTCTTGGGCGACGGCTACCTTGAGTCCCTAGCTGAGGCCTGGGAAACTTTGATAAGGATCAGGAAGATCGAGTCGGGCTCCGAAGAGGTTGATGAGGAGGCCTTGGTGAAAGAGTTCCTTAGGGTGAATGAGCCATCGGATTTATCCGCAGCATTGGCACTTTACAGCAAAGGCTCTCCCCTTCTAAAAGAGAAAAATGATGAAGCTGGACCGTCTGAGGCCAACATTACTGCTCTTCATACTACTGCTCAATCTGCTGCTCAATCGGCCGGTCGGCCGACACTTGATCCATTCGAGCAGCATGTTGGTTATGACCCCGAAGCCCTCGGGCTCGGTGCTCATGTGCTATCACCTATCCTGAAGGGTGAAACCCCACGCGCCACCGATAGCCAACCGGAACCTGGTAGGAAATTCTTCTTTCTCTAGAAGTTGAAAGATCCCGTCTTTTTTCAGCAGTGGCTACTCGTTCTAACGCTCAATCTTTATGTTTTCATGCAGGTTGTTCTGACGCCAAGCAAACTCCGAGGAGCGATGACGCCAAGGAGGAGGTAGGGAAAACAAGCGATGATGTCCACGCGGGAGTACTCCCTGGACCCGATGCTCAGGTGATCGGGGCGCTGGATGATGATAAGCTCGACACTTTATCTCCTGCCGAAGGGGATGATGAAATTGAAATCACCGGCGCCTCTGAGCATACTTCACAGACAAGCATGAAGGACCGCCTCGCCGCAGAGGAGAAGAAAAAGGTCGAGGTCAAGATTGAACCTGAAATCCTGGAACTCACCGATCCTCGGAACAGACCTTTGAAAATCATTCTCCCGGGCAGGTCCAAACCACTGGAAGTTCCCTCTCCTACTCCTGACTCCGCTTCCTTAGTAAGCAAGAAGTCCAAGAAAAAGCGTGAGGGAGAGGAATCGTCGGAAACAGCAAAAGAAGACAAGAAGAAGAAATCGAAGAAATAATCGATACACTCGTTCAACGAGTTTCTTGCTTAAGTCTCGTAATTGCTTTTATCTTCCATAGCTTGTAGTTTGTATAGACAGGTCTGAATTTTGTAGGAATGATCATGTAACCCAATTTTGGACTTATCGAATAAATTTTTTAGTTTCTTTTTTGTTTGAATGATTCTCTTGTCTTTCTTTGATTTGCTGGCTAATTGTAGCCATAACTCGAGCTCTCATGAGTTGCATTATTTCCCGGTCCATTCTCGTGTTGTTCAGACATTTTTAGACATGGCGCGCTTCTCGTACCACATCCCTCAAGTACTTGGACTTTTCGTTGACTCTATGCTCCGGGAACTCGGAGATTTGAAATCGTTTATACACTAGTCCGCTCTCCGGGGACTTAGAGTACTCCACTCCGCACTCTGGGGATTCGGAGATTTGGAATCGTTTATACTCCAGTCCGCTATCTGGGGACTTAGAGTACTCCGCTCCGCACTCTGGGGATTCGGAGATTTGAAGTCGTTTATACTCTGGTCCACGCTCCGGGGACTTAGAGTACTCCGCTCCGCGCTCTGGGGATTCGGAGATTTGGAATCGTTTATACTCTAGTCCGCGCTCCGGGGACTTAGAGTACTCCACTCCGCGCTCTGGGGATTCGGAGATTTGAAGTCGTTTATACTCTAGTCCACGCTCCGGGGACTTAGAGTACTCCGCTCCGTGCTCTGTGGATTCGGAGATTTGGAATCGTTTATACTCCAGTCCGCTATCTGGGGACTTAGAGTACTCCGCTCCGCACTCTGGGGATTTGGAGATTTGAAGTCGTTTATACTCTGGTCCGCGCTCCGGGGACTTAGAGTACTCCGCTACGCGCTCTGGAGATTCGGAGATTTGGAATCGTTTATACTCTAGTCCATGCTCCGGGGACTTAGAGTACTCCACTCTGCGCTCTGGGGATTCGGAGATTTGAAATAGTTTGCACGAGTCTGTGTGTCGTACAGGATAATGTAATTTGCCACCCAATTATGAGATATAGAAACGTTAGTGATTCATAGAAAATACGACTTCAAGCCTTTATTAATGAAAATCAACCAAACTGTTCGATTACAACTTTTGAAAGGAAACTAAGTTATGACTGAATGGAAATAACAGTGCCTAAAACAAGAAGGAAAACATGCTAAATGTAATAATGCCGCAAATGTTCACTGTTCCATGCTCGGGGGAGTGTCGTGCCATCAACGGTCGCTAGCTTGAATGTTCCTTCTCCAAGCTTCCGTTCAATGGCGTACGGACCTTCCCAGCTGGGATTCATGCGTGATGGTACCGGGAAGACTCGTTTCAGAACGAGATCACCCACATCAAAGATTCTTGGGCGGACTCTGCCGTCGTAGTAACGCTTGACTCGATGTATGTGCGCTGCCGCCCTTAATTCAGCTTCTTCACGCTTTTCGTCGATGCAGTCCAATGATTCCAGCAAGAGGTTTTGGTTCGTCTTGGGATCACAGTATGTCACTCGGTGCGATGGAACTTCAAGTTCCACGGGTATAACGGCTTTAGAGCCGTATGCCAAGGCGAATGGAGTGTGGCCGGTCGTGGACTTGTGGGTAGTTCTATACGCCCATAATGCTGTCGGGAGTTCATCTACCCACTTGCCTCCAACCTTCTCCAGATGCTTCTTCAGTATGGACTTGATTATTTTGTTAACGGCCTCGACTTGTCCGTTAGCCTTCGGGTGTGCAACGGCGGCGAACTTTTTCTCGATGCCATACTTTAAACAGAACTCTTTGAACTCTCTACTTTCAAATTGCGTCCCATTGTCCGTGATGATGGTGCGAGGAAGGCCAAAGCGGCATATAATGTTTCGTACAACGAAGTTAACGACTTTCTTAGAGGTGATTGTGGCCAAAGGTTCTGCCTCAGCCCATTTCGTGAAATAGTCGACTGCAACTATCGCGTATTTCGCGCCACCTCTGGATAGAGGCAAAGAACCGATTATGTCGATTCCCCAAATTGCAAACGGCCAGGGACTAACCATTTGTGTTAGTTCCGTTGATGGAGTCCTCGGGATTTTCACATATCTTTGACACTTGTTACACTTTCTCGCGTAGTCTGCGGCGTCTCGGTTCACGGTTGGCTAGTAATATCCATAGCGGAGGATCTTCTTTGCTAGCGTTTGCCCCCCAGTATGGTCGCCACATTCCCCTTCGTGAACCTCTCTCAAGACCCGCTTTGTCTCATCATGAGCGATGCATCGTAATAATGGGACTGAGAATCCTTTTCGATACATTGACCCATCCTGCATTACGTATCGCGCGGCCTTTCGAAGGACTTGCCGTTTTTCGCTTCTTTTTTCTGGTAAAGCCCCGGTCGTTAGGTACAGTTTGAATGGGGTTATCCGCGATTCCTTTTCGATTTCTGTTTCCAACACGCGATCGACTTTCATCTCGTCTATGCTCGGGGCACGCAAGACTTTGACGGGATACAATCCCATTTGCCGCGCGTCGCCGGTACTCGCAAACTTAGCCAATAAGTCGGCTTCTTTGTTCTGTTCGCGCGGGATATGTGAAATGTCATAACGCTCAAGATTTGATAATAGTTCTTGGACCTGAACGAGGTACGGAGCAAGCTTTCGTCCCTTTGCTTGGTAGTCCCCCCGTACTTGGTAAACCACCAACTGTGAGTCACAAAAGATTTCGACTGATTCGATCCCAAGTTCTCTGATGAGCTTCAAGCCAGCGATCAGTGCTTCATATTCGGCTTCGTTATTTGTAGCCGGGAAGTCGAGCTTCAGGGCATAACAGATTGATCGGTTTTCCGGAGTTATAAGAACTACGCCCGCGCCGGAGCAACGGTCGTTTGATGCACCGTCAGTGTATAATTTCCATCGAACGGGGGGAATGATGTCGTCATCATCCGGTTTGATGGGTATGGTAAACTCAGCGATGAAATCTGCTAATGCTTGCCCTCGGATGACTCTCCGCGGTAAGTATGCGATATCGAATTGGCTCAACTCGATGTTCCATCTTAGCAATCTTCCAGAAGTTTCCGGCCGTTGGAGTACCTGCCTCAGGGGTTGATCGGTATAAACACCGATTGAATGTGCTTGAAAGTATGGGCGAAGCTTTCGTGATGCAATCACCAAGCAATAAGCCAATTTCTCGATTTTAGGGTAATTCCTCTCTGCCCCTGTTAAACGCTTGCTAACATAATACACCGGCTTCTGGACTCGATCCTCCTCACGAATCAAAGCCGCACTTATCACATGCGGGGATACAGCCAAGTATACGTACAACATCTCGCGGTCAACTGGTTTTGATAGCATTGGTGGACTCTCCAGATGCTTCACCAGATTCCGGAATGCTTCCTCACAACTAGACGTCCATTCAAAATTTCTCTTCCCTTTCTTTATTATATCGAAGAATGGGATGCACTTGTCATTTGCCCTGGATATAAATCGACTCAGCGCAGCTACTTTTCCATTCAAGCTCTGTACTTTCTTTATAGTCCTGGGCGCTTGCACATCTCGAATAGCTTGGATCTTTTCTGGGTTGGCTTCGATTCCCCTAGCATTGACGATGAATCCCAAAAACTTCCCTGATGCAACGCCGAAGGAACACTTCAAAGGGTTGATCTTCATCCCATAAAACCTGAGTATGTCGAACATTTCAGTCAAGTCTCGAATGTGGTCGTTTGACCGTCGTGACTTCACGAGCATGTCATCCACATAGACTTCCGTCGTTCTACCCAGCTGGTCCTTGAACATTCGATTCACTAAACGCTGGTAAGTTGCTCCTGCATTCTTCAATCCAAAGGGCATTACTATATAGCAATAAAGCCCGAGATTCGTAACGAAACTGGTGTGTTCTTGGTCTGGAACATGCATCGGGATTTGGTTGTACCCGGAGTATGCATCCATGAATGATAACAGCTCGTGTCCTGCGGTGGAATCGACCAACTGATCGATCCTAGGCAACGGGAAACTGTCCTTAGGGCATGCTTTGTTCAAGTCAGAATAATCTACACAAGTCCTCCATTTCCCATTCGCCTTTTTTACCAGCACGGGGTTGGATACCCATTCCGGGTAGAGGGCGTCGCGGACGAACCCATTTGCTTTGAGTTTGTCCACCTCCTCTCCAAGAGCGGCGGACCTCTCCAGATCCATTCCTCTCCTTTTCTATTTAACTGGAACGTATTTCGGGTCTATGTTCAACATATGACTCGTGATGGCGGGGGAAATCCCACACATATCAGAATGCGTCCACGCGAAAACATCAAGATTCGCCCGGAGGAAGTCGCTAAGGTCTTCAGTCATCGCGGGACAAAGCTGTGATCCGATTTTCAGAATTCGCGAAGGGTCGTCACGGCTAACTGAGATGTCAATTGTTAATTCAGCCGGTGCCGCCTTCTCTTCCCTGGGTTTCTCATCGTCGTCTCTCGGATCTATATCTCCGAAGATCCGAGAACTATGCCCGAGCCAGGGCTCGGGCACTACTTGTCAATTATCTGCATTAAGGATGCGGACGGGATTGTCCGCAACCTTTCCCTTCTCCCTCCGATGGGCTTCTCGGAGCTCAGCCACATAACAGGAACGACCAGCTGCTTGGTCGCCATGAACAATACCTACTCCTTTGTCCGTTGGGAACTTCAAAGTTATACACCACGGGGCTAACGCTGCCCTAAACTCAGCCAGGGCCGGCCGACCCAAGAAAACGTTATATGGGGAATCCACATCCAAAACTACGAAGGGTAGAATTCGCACCCTCCGACGCTCGCCTTGTCCCTGTTCAACTGGTAACTCAACGTACCCCACGGCGTCGGTTGCCGCGCCGTTAAAGCCATGTATATGAGCCTTGGACGGTTTCAGGTCTTTTGTTTCCATTTTCATCTGGTCGTAAGCCTTCTTGAAGATTATGTTGACAGAACTCCCGCAATCAATCAGAATTCTTTTTACATATGCTGGTCTGATCGTTGCAGATATGACCATGGGGTCGATGGTCCGAGCCTCTATCTGATCAGCGTCTCTACTTCTGAACACAATATCGTCTGTCATTACGCGCTGCTGCTTAGCAGGGGCCCCGTCCTCCATGTTCGAACAGCACTCAAAATCTGCATGCTTCAGGGAACTTGCATATCGCTCCATCTCTTACCAATTCTTATCCACGGGGTGAGGTCCGACGATAATTGTATTTATAACTAGTCTACCTACGGTTCGGGCAGGCTCCTCGGGATGACGCGGAGCTGGTGCACGACCTGGGTTGGACGTTCCCTGTCCTCCTTCCTGAGGATCCTTCACAAATTCTTGCAATTTCTTCCGCCTGATCAACTTCTCAATAGCGTCGTGTAGGTGTCTGCACTCCTCCGTATTGTGCCCATAAGTCTCATGGAAGCGACAATATTTCCTGGTCCGTTTTTGTTCCTCGGTCGATTCTTTCGGACGTGGCTTTCTGTATTGAAAAGTATTGCAGGTGGATAGGTAGATGTTCTCAAGTGGCACGTTCAGCGGAGTATACTCACTGTAGCTTGGAATTCTCGACTTCCACTTTCCGCTTCTCTCTTCTTCCCTTGACTCCTTCCTTCGGACTCCTTGGTTTGCCCAGGCTTGTTCTGGACATTGACTTGGACCTTTCCCGAGCTGTCTCCAGATTGCTTCACAGCAATGTTGCTCTTTATTGACTCTTGGACAGGTCCTGGCGCCTTATCTCGTCGTGCCCACCTAGCTTCCTCTCTTCTTATGAATTGGTGTGCCTTTGAGTAGAAACGCTCTAGTGTAGCCGGAGGTTTTCCTGCCAGCCAGTCTCCAAACTCAGAGTCTGGATCCACACCTCTCATTACAGCCATCAGAATTGCATGGTCATTGGGATTACTGACTTCAGTTGCTGCTATGTGGAATCTTTGTAAATATTCCTTCAACGACTCCCCGGGATTTTGGATTACACTTGACAAAGACATCACGTCCTTTGGGCGCGTAGTGTGTATCCTGAACTGCTCAATAAACTTCTTTGCCAACTCCTCGAAATTTGATACGGATCGCGGAGGAAGTTGGGTGAACCACATAGTAGCGATCCCAGATAGAGTAATCGGAAAGCACCTACACTTGGTGGCATCGTTCGCTCTAGCTGAATCCATCATCCATTCGTACCTCATGACATGCTATCTGGGGTCAGTCCTCCCTTCATACGCAGGGATAGTAGGCATACTAAACTTCCTGGGGTACGCCGCTTGCAACACAACATCCGTGAACGGAGTATGACTTCTTGACACTCCCCAATCATCATTCGATAACCGCTGATTTTCCTTCATCAACTGCCTGATCATGGCTGTCAGATCTGGTGTCTGTATGGAAGGCGGAAGGTTAGTGTCTGTTCTACGCGCCTGTCCATGCTGATGCCTCCTCTCCTGGCGGTCTGCCAATCGTGTGTCTTGAGGTTCGACATCGTTAGCATTTTGATGATCCGGGCCTCTATCCTCCGTCTGTACCCCGGTCCTGAAGTTTCCAGCTCTTGCTTGGTCACGGTCTCCAGTTGTTTGAACAGCAGCTTCTGCTCGTGCAGCGTCAGTCTTGCGGCGTCTGCGCCTGGGAGGTTCATCAGAGGAAGTTGAGCTGTCAGATGAAGAGTAAGAAGCGGGATTGCCCCCAGCATTCTGTTGCTGCTGTTGAGTGAGTTGTGCCATCAGGTTGGCGTTAGCTTGCATCTGCTCTCCTAGTTGTCTCCTGCTTTCCCTGAGTTCTCTCATCAAGTCATTGAACTCTATTCTGGTGACAACTGGAGTCTGTTCTTGAGCGGCAATTCCTGCACTCAGAATCGCTGGTTGATTGTTAGGTCCTGCTTGTTGCACACTAGCAGTTTCGTGGGCATCCGCATTATGAGAAGCTGACCTGGTACGTGGTCTTTCCATTGTAGAGTTATCGGTATGAACTCTGAGTAGAATCAACGGATGTCCTATCAGTGAGTCGGATCTTCTTTGGGGGATTTGTTCAATCCAGTAGCTTCAAAGCAGATCCTTGAGGTATGAGAATTCAATTCTCAGTGAAAGCACCAAAGTGTTAGCACCAAAATTGGTCACTAACCTCGTAGAGAAAGATTGTGTAGAGATATAAGTGATGAAAGTAAATTAAACAGAGCAGATAATGCTAATCTAACTACAAAAAGTAAGAACACCAAATTTATAGTGGTTCAGCGTAATTGCCTACGTCCACTTTGAGGTTAAACTTTATTGATCTTCTTTATAGTTGATTACAAATACAATTCGTGAATCAAATGCTTGCATGAAGTTGTTTAAGTAGAGAAGATGAGTCTCGAAAATGGTAGAGTCTCCCCAGTGTTTTCTCCCAAAAAAGGATCCTTTTCACTGTGACCCTGCCCCTCTATTTATAGGCAAATATGGGCTGGACTTCCCAAATGGGCTGGATGGCCGAACACTCTAGCCCCAGTATAGTGGTCGCTGCATGCCGATCCTGGTATGCCGAACGCTCTGATGCCGAACAGTCCTTCTATGCCGATCGATACGCTGGATGTGTGGGAAGTGCAGGATGATTATCAGTTGAGGCCGAACGTGTCTCTATCCGAAGCTCTTGAACGAAAAGTGCATGCTGGCCGAACGACATTGTCACCTTGAGTAGTTGTGCATGCTGAATGTCTTCTGGATGCCAAGTACTCTCGTTGCCGAGTACTACGTCGAGTACCTTGGAGTGCCGAGTACTCCTGTTGTCGAGTACTACGCCGAGTACCAAGGGATGTCGAACGCTAGGGATGCTGAGCATTGGTTGTCGCCGAGTGCCAGTTGATGCCGAACACTACTTGACGCCGAGTCTCCTGGTCGCCGAGCATTACGGATGCCGAACGCTATGGATGCCGAGTCCCACTGGATGCCGTGCGCTTCGCCGAACACTCCTGGATGCCAAGTGCTTCGCCGACCACTCTTGGATGCCACGTGCTTCGCCGACCACTCCTGGATGCCAAGTGCTTCGCCGATCACTCCTGGATGTCGGACACTTTCTTGTTGCCGGGTGCTACCTGATGCTGAGCACTAGTTGCCTGGTCAAATCTCCAGGAAACAATTTCCGTATAAGTTTGACATGGAAATTAGAAGCTGGAATAATTACGGGTTTTGAGAATTGTTGTTGGATAGGGCAATGTGGGTCAAAAATACTAATGACCGTTGGAGCATGAGGCTTGAAAAGTTTTCAAAAGGCAAAGGAACTATCGGGGGAGGACAAAAAAATTTCTAGATGATTCAGATTGAGTTTGATTGAAGAAATCAGCATGAAATGGCTATTATCATTATTAATTTAATTAACCTAGCCTGAATAGGGTCCAGGTTCAACCTGCACCCAAATTTTAGGAACTGATCGACCGATCGTTGACCGATTGATAGGTCAACTATAAGTCGCGTCCGTTCATTCATTTCAGCCACTACCCCCATCTCATTCTCAAATCGAACCCACTCCCCTTTTCTCCCTCCTCCCCCAGGCCCACCGCCAATCACCAAGGCTACCACCTCCCTCAACATTGATCGACGTTCATTCCCCCTCCCTCTCTGCCCTCTACAGTTCTGGTTCTAGCCCCCCTCTAATTTCCAAATCTAAAACCCTAGAAACTAATGGCACTACCCCGTACCGTCGGCTCCTCCTCACGCCATCCTGACATCTTCCCTCGAGAGTTCAACTGGCACAACCACAACGAGGTTGAAATCGCAGCCTACTTGTCCGCTACCAGTTTCTCCTTCCTACAGGGATGATCGATCAAGTTCGTTGATTTTGCCGCCTTCGGGCTTGAGGAGTTATTCGAGGCAGCAAGATTGGCACCGATCCTATGCCATGACACATTTGAGCAGAAGTGATATCCGCATTGTAGTCACCTGTTTGACACTTGATGGCGTACAACTTTGATGAGGGCATCTCCCAACTTCATTCTTGGGTAAAGGGAGTAGAGATTGATCTATCAGACAGTGATCTTGGTGATATTTTAGGAATTCCTACCGAGGGGGCAGATTTGAATGATGTAGAGATGGTGGATCCAGAGATTTTGCAACAGATCTTTGCTAGGGAAGTTGGCACTTAGAGGTCGAGAAATTTACGACCTATAGCTCATCTTATTGTGCGGATTATCAAGCACAATATTATCCCAAAGACGGGAAGCTATGACCAGATCTACCCAATGGTTTAGAGGGCCACCTACGCCATCATTGGTGGTATGGCAGTTAATTGGACTCGGGCCATCATGATCAGCTACATTAGCCCTAACATTGGCACTCTTCGTAGCTACTTTACTTACTTCCACCTCTTTACCCATGTCTTTAGGAGGTATGGAGTGGTCCTTTCTGGGGAGCCGGTTCAGGAAAAGGTCCTTCCTACATTTGACAGAGCTTCTCTCAGGAAGATGGAAATTCCTGAGCCGTAGATGGTAGCAGTTGAAGTGCAGCCCCAACAGGACGTTGAGCAGGGGCAAGGAGCTGAGGAGTACTTGAGCCCAAGCTTATAGTTGTTCGATAAGTCTAGGAGGAGATCCGAGAGGTCCGGGCTGAGCAGTAGTGCCAGGGCCACGAGATAAGGTGCATAGCTGCTATGCTGCGTTCATTCAGAGGCCGTGGCAACGTCTTTAGATCCCACGGAGGATCGGGGCCATCCCGCAGCTCATAAGTAGTATTTTTAGCTTGGTAAGGTTGTGTTGTAATTTCTTTCCATCATTTGTTCTTTTCCTTGTTTTTAGTGTTTGTTGGGTTGTCGCTGTTGGTTGTCTCTATATAGAAAAGGCGCATATGGTATGTTATGAGATATGTTCCTATCATCTATTTTACTGCGTTGGACATGTGGACTGCTCTTATATGTATTATGGAAAGATGCAATGTAAATAGGAAAATCTCATAAAAGCACTTAACCAATGGTAAATGCAATGTAAGACTTGAAGTTTGTTAAAATGGTAAATTTTAGCAAGAGAAAGACAACAAAGATTGTTGTAGAATTACAATTCATTTTTACTGCTCCTTGAAAGCTAAAATCTACAAATCTCTTTGAGAGTTGTCATAGTAAAATAATAAATGAATTGACATTTCAAAATGAAAATGTAAGAGTTAAAGGCAAATAATAACTATAAAGTATTAGAGTGGAGATTATGCATCAGCGCATAACAAGCTTCCATCTACACTAAACTGTGGCTTGAACTATAGAATTTTTGCTAAAGGACAAATACTTTAAAAATAGGTTGAAAAAAAAACTTTTATTCTTAGCATCCAGATAAGGTTTTATAACTTTTGTCCAAATTGGTTTTAAAGGAAAGCTTTGCATATCTGTATTTTAGGAAATTTATTTTTCAAGCGACGTACAAAATTGGAAAGTGAAAGGGGTTTTTATGGAATTTCTGACTTTTGAAGGCCACATGTTAAGCGTAGAGAAGGTAAATAAATTAGTAAACTGCGAATTTAGTGGTGCATTAAGGTCGACAATACAATAAAATGCAAATTACAACATAGGAAAAGCTGTTTTTTTGCCTTGGAGTTTTTATTTCCATACCTTATCGATGACATGCAAGAGTCCAATTTTGGATTCAATTCTTTTTTAGAGCTTGAAAACGAGCCTTCGTATGCATTTTGTATGTGGAAATGTTGGGAGAAATTTAGGGCAACGAGGGATTTCCACTGTACAACTAGGATTGGTAATTTGTAAAATAGGTAAGAATGTAGAATTCTTCACCTAAACTCCTTTTCTAAGCTTAGGAGTAAAATTTAGGAGACGATATTTCCAATGCATTAGATTTTTGGTCGGTATGAATTGGACGAAAATTGGTGCACCCTACTTCCATTCGTAGGAGTATAGAGATTTTTGGTGAAAAGATTTTTCAAAATATGCATACATATAAAGCTGCCAGTATATGTATAGGTTGTTTGCATCGTATTTTCAAAAATGTTTTCAAAAAGAAAAGCATTCACATAGGAAGCCCTGAATTAGAATCATTCTACATACATGTGTCTATGCTATGATACACTATGCACTTGTGCACGTTGGTTGCAAAATTGGTTGTACACTAATTGGTTGTGTAGGTTAGTATAACTATGAGCTAGGACCATGACTTAGTCATTGGTATAATTTTGGGGATAAAATTCTTTTAAGGGGGAAAGAATGTAGCACCCCGTAAATTTATGGTTAGTTTTTTAATTAGTTAATGGGTTAATTAGGCTCCAAAAAAGAAATGTGTGCAAACGATGGAGTTTGACCACGAAACTTGTACCATTGTGTTTGTAGTGAAATTCTGGGAAACTTTCATATTTGGAGTGTTGCGATCAGAATCCAAATGAAGAAGTTATGGACGAAAACAAAATCGGATCGAAAACAAATAAATTGAAAATAGGAATAAATAAATGGATAATGGCCGGGTCCCACCAATCGACCCCTAGATTGGGGCGGTTAACGGGAGGTAGTCGATCGATAGTCGACCGGAGGTGGTCGATCGATGGTCGACCGATCGGACACTGAAAGGCCTAGGTTGAACCTCGGATGACGGCCCAGATTTTTCATTTTTAAATCCAACGCTTATTATTTGTTCTAGCATCTATAAATAGGCATCCAAACCCTCCTCCTCTTCTAATATTTTTTGATGCAGACAGCGAAGCTCTTCTATTTTCTCTCCTTTAACCTCTTCCCCAAAAATGGGACAGATTGTAAATAATAACATATTAGAGAAAATAATAAAATAAGTGGAAGAGAAGATCGTATAAAATAGCATAGCGTAACAACAAGGTAAATCTCAATTTAGCAAATTTATATCTTTCCTTAAATCCCAATCTCTTCTCATATCTGTGATTCTAATGTTATGTATATTTCTTTGTATACATACGCCTTAAACCAAAAAGGGAAAGCAGTAGAATCAAAGGATCGGACTCAGATCTGGAAGTTTGGAAAGCCTAAAAACAGTAAGTGGGAAATTTATGTCAATTATTTATAACATGGTAATTTATCTCGTTCGATTTTGTTTGATTATTATGCCTAATTGAAGATCTAGAGTTGCAGGCTTAAAAATGTTAATGTATATCCACTGCCTGCATATTCTCGAAAATTGAATAGAAATGTTAATTACACCCAGATTGGTAAGTTTTTGCATTTGGATATTGGTAATTGAACATGAATTGAGTGAGAAATTGTTTTAGATGTAGCAATTAGTAATTTATAGAATTGATTTCAGATCTATATTTGTGTTAAAGGGTGCTAATATGAACTAAGTGTTCTAATTTTATTGCAATAAGAAAGTTTTTATATTTAAATCTGTTAAATATATATTCCGTTAAATTCCATAGATTTATCTAATCTCTTGTTTATATTGAAAAAGTGCGGTGTTTGATTTGACAAGTAATATAACTAGAAAGAAATGGAAGGAGATGTGTAAGGTATGAAATTTCACCCCATAGTTTGCACCGTATGTTTCAAAATAAAAAGAAGGTTTAATCGGTCCTTGTTATTTCAAACAACGCAGACCACTTATTTGGGTAGATCTACGGAAAATTGTAATGGAAAACATTTTAAAAGGAAAGGTTCCCATAGATTAGATTACGGAAAATATCCTATTTAGAGATGAATGCAATTAGAAAGATAAAAGAGTAATAAATGAAATTAAATGCATATAACAAGTATAACCACACTAAACCCAAAAAGGTAAATACAATTAATACTACATAAATGTGTACGATCAATAAGAGGAAATAATTAGAAATAAAGAAGGGTAGTTAAATAGACATTTAATGTGCAAATAAGTGAGAAGGTTAAATAGACATTAATGTACAAACAAAGGGGCACAGGTATTACAAGTGGGTGACTCCAGAAATAAATAAGCATTGATAGTGTCGTGAATAAAATATTAGTTGAAAGGATTTAAATAGTCACAACAATATTAATGGAGTTAATTAATGAACTTAGCGACAAAATTATGAGGAGATAAAGAAAGAATAAAAGTGTGTTAATCATACAAACTAAAAAGGAGATGAGTATGAATAGGCTGAATCAATTAGGGAAATCAACCCTTAATTAGAGGCATAATAAGGGGATAACTTATATGGCCTCAATTATTATTTGGATAGCATGATGTATGTATATAGTGGATATACATATAAGTTATGACTAAGTTTATGGATGCGAGGTTAGTCCAAAGCTACATGGAAGTCTGTCCAAATTAATCTGGCTACTAGCGGTGTGGCTTTCTGAACTAATGTGGGATATCGCCTATAATAAACAACCCTAGTGCATGCGAGCTTAGTCCCAAATTCTGTAAGGTAAAATAGCCCGGTCAACCTGGCTACCAGTACCTACAAATCCACTGGGATTTAAGTTCTCGAAATTCCCTTTATTCAATAAATACTTTTATAACCATTATTTATATAAATTTTTATATAAAGTCACTTTCCAATACTTATTAACAAAAATATTTATTTTCACATATTATGTAAAACATTTCACAACAAATTCTTTTATTAAAACCATCACTAAAACAACTTTGTTAAATTTAAGTTCAAACTTTAAATGTTAAATTATTATAACTACTGTAATAATTAAATAAACCAATATTATCGCTAAACACCTTTATAAATCTAAAGGTGTTAGCCTACAATTGTTTTCTACCCAGTCCATGCATATGAATAATTAATTGCTCATAAACCGGTCGAGCAAAGTTAACAATCAATAAATAATAATCGGTGGTCATAAACTGGCCGAACGCAATCCAAACAACCAAACAATCAGTCAACAACAATAATAAATAGCAACACATCTATTTTATTTAATAATTAACAATCAATATCAACAGATCAATTACTGAATAATAATAAACCTACACAGTTTATAATAGCAAAATGAGGATTTGTTCCGCTAATAAAATATCACTAATATTTTATCAATATTTCATATTTCTCTAAACGTGTCAATAAACTACACTAGCGTGTTCTATTCGTTAATACGAATTTAGCGTCGAAGACCGGGGGGTAAACGGGCTTTGTATGGGAAAGTTAAACATGTTTAAAGTATAGCTTTTAACTCAATCAAATTTACTAAACTAAATATACTATCTAACCCAACCACCTATTCGCAAGCCCAAGGCCCACATACCAAACTTGCCCAAAAGCTGCTGCCTATTGCCAAATATATATCCTTACCGCACTTCATATAATTCATTTAAACTAACTAAACTAACTAAACTAATTTATTAACTAACTAATTTATAACTAAATTAATAATTTAAGTAAAATCCCACCCCAAATGCCCAAAAGCCCAAAGCTCCTACTCACTACCTGCTACGCATGCAATTCTGCAAGAGACCGCCTCCCTCTTTTATAAATTAATATTTTTTTGAACGCCTAAAATGTAAATTCTTCCATCATGCATGCCTACTACCCATCTTTCCTCCACCTCTCACAATCCAACACCAAACTTCCAAATGCACGGCCCAAAGGCCCAACAACCCATTCCACTTCTTTCCCTCCAGCACCTTAAAAATATACAGCAATTCTATAAGGCAGGCCCGAGAATGAAGGCCCGAAATATGTGCGAACAAATCTACATCATAAAATCACTCACCCTCCCCTCCCCTCCCCTGAATTCCACCTTTAGATTCAAACAGGGCCGGCCCAATGGGCTGGGTTGCCCAAGGCCGGGTAAAAGGCCAAGAAAAAAATTGCAAAAATGACAAAAGCCTAAAAGAAAAATGGAAAAAATGAGAGCAATACCACAAACAACTCAAATGCCCAAGAAGACTTCGAACCTGGGACGTTCAGCTCAACTTTCAACAACTTAACCACTCAACCAAACTACCTTACTAAAGAAATATATTGTAGCATTTATTTGAAGCTTAAACAAAATTCTTTCCTCTCATGTTGCCTCCACCAAGAGGGTTGCTCAATTCAAGTGCCTCGTGGGCCTTGCCCATGGGTCGGGCCTGGATTCAAAATTCGCACATTTCGTACTTCATCTTTTCGGGCCCTCTAGCGTTGCTCAAAAATATATGCGTGTTCATACCTTTTCATATCTCCCCAATCATTCAAAACTCACGCCAACCCTACTTCCTCTACATTTTCCAATGCCTGCACACCAATACTCACTCACGGCCATGCAAATACCCCTCACTAACACAAACCTTCATACTATAGGCTTCTACCTTCATGCAAGCTAGAACACAGTGCAAACACATATGCACAACACACAGTTTCTTCCCTTTTTTTTCGTGCGTGCTACCCTCTCTTTATGTGTGTGTTCTCCTCTCTCTTCCATGAGTGCTTGTTCTTTTGCATGGGAACCTAGAAAATGTGTGTGTGTATATATTTGTTTGTTCATGTGTAGGTGTGTATGGATGAATATATATTTATATATATGAAGAGAATATGATATATATTTCATTGCAGTGGAGATATAAAAATAGGAGGAAGAAAATAAATGAAATACGTTGTGTGTTTTCATTGCAAAGAAAGAAAAATGGAAATATGAATTAGAAATGGGATGTTGCTGTGAAATGAAAACCAAAAAATGAATAGTGAAAGGCGTCCCCCTCATTCCATGCGTGCATGCCTGAGAAGGAAAGCAAAATGTGAATATGCATGTGTGTTCATGTTTTGGAAAAAATGAATGCCTCCACAAACCTGCACCTTTCCATTCCTCAACCTGCATGCCTGTACATGCCTCATATCTCGTGCTCCACACAAGAAAACTCACGGCTCATAACATTTTTTTTTTTCAAAGTTAAGCATTAACTAACTAAAAAATATAAACTAACTACTTAAAATTACCCAAATTACTTTAAACTAAACTAAATTAACTTGCATAAAAATAAATGTTCGTTAGTTATACACTCACCTTCGCGGATTAGCAAAACAAGCACAGACACGCGCACACGCACTAGAGCGAGAATGGAGATGGATGCGTTGGTGGAATGCTGCCACGTAAGGAAAACTTCGCGTGGTGTGGGTTTTTGCTGCTGGTCGTGGGCAGGTGGGTGCACGGGTAGGGCGGAGTAGGTTGCAGCCGAGGGAGCGGAGGAGGTTGGTGGCGGGTTGTGGGGAAGCAGGCGGAGCAAGTTGGTTTGGTGGCTGGTGAAGGGTCGGGTGGAACCGTGGAGGTTGGGTTGGAAGCAAGGTGAGGGAGATAAAGGAAAGAGAGGGGAGGGAAGATGTGTGTGTGTATATAGGCATGTATAAATAGAAGAAGGTGATGCACGAAGGCATTAAATGCTGCATTTAATAAGCTAGCAGCAAGTGGGCTGAAAGAATGAATGTAATTAATAATTATGACTGAGGGGACGGTGACGGACCCATATCGTGACCCTCTAGCGTTTTGAAACGAAAATCAAAATACGAAAACAAATATACCGCGAAAATCGGCTCGACGAAACGAATCCAACGATCCACTAAAATCTATGTTATGACATCCGCTGCAAAATTTCATCTGTCGCCGCTGTTACCGCTTCGAAATTGAACGGCAACAACAATTTTGGATAAACGGAGCTACAAAGGTCGGAATTAGACGGAACGAACTTTGACGTTTTAACCAGAAAATTTTCTAGATCATTTCTATGTACAAATATTTATATTTCAAAATTTGATAATTCGCACTGAAATTAGTACTGACCGAGTTTCGGACGAATTTTGATGCAAAATAAAATTTATTGGCCTCAATTCAATGGATTCATTTCAAATATCTAGTTTTCGTTATCAAATTTTTTTATTGTTAAAATAAATTTTATTTCGAAGTCTTTATTAAAATCCTTATTTTAAATCGTTGAAAAATTCAGGTCGTTATAACTCCACTCTCTAGAAACCATCTCCTAAGGAGCATATGGTCCTTGTAACGTCATTGCTTGCTAGTTGCTAACCTCCATGTGATGAGAAGCTTCTTCATTTACACCAACTACTGCTCTAGATGATCTTCTAGATCTCCTAGGTTACATTGATTCTTACATGTAAATCCTTCAAGTTCCTTAATGAAAATCTTCTCGATCTAACCTCTGGTTGCTTCAATTCAAAATAGAAAGCTAGATCTATGCCTGAGAATCTCCTTTCTC
Organism: Allium fistulosum; assembly: GCA_030737815.1. NCBI lineage: Eukaryota > Viridiplantae > Streptophyta > Magnoliopsida > Asparagales > Amaryllidaceae > Allium > Allium fistulosum. The sequence continues at coordinate 1,462,056,926 of CM060903.1, forward strand.
AGCGGAAGCACCAAAACGTTGAGCCTAAAAATGGAACAACACCCAAAATAACCTAAAATAAATTGAGATCTAGTATAAAACAGAAAGTAAATTGAGAGAACACCAAGATTTTTAAAGTGATTCGGCAATCTCTGGCCTAGGTCCACTATGGTTTTATTTATGTATGGATTATCAATCACTAGTATGAGGATTTGGCAGGTCTAACAGCCTTGAACAGCCAAGCGTAGCTTTCTTAGTGACAATGGTGAGGAGAGATAGAAGATGAAAGACAAAATTCCTTTTCCAAATGTCATAATGTTGTATTTACAGGGAAACCACCTGTTAACGTCAAAAATGACCGCCAACACTAAAACAAAGTGAAAGCACCACAAATCCAGTAACCAATTTCAAACAAAGCGAAGTAGAGAATAAAATCTGAAGAACAGAAAATTAAAACAGTAAGAAACGAACACAAGAGGTTTTATAGTGGTTCGACTGACTCCACCTACGTCCACTCCAAAGATTTTCCTTTTTATTTATACTACTGATTACAGTTACAATGATTTGAACTCGAGTAATAAAAATGGCAGAATATAGCCAAAAGAGAGGAAGATCCCCAAATGAATGTCATGCCTTTTGTATTTATAGGAGAAAATGGACAAATATCCAGCTGAAAATCCGCACGCAGAACCACTAGACAAGGCCCACCTCGCTCTTTGAAAATGGGCCGCATTGGGCCCATATTGGAGATAAATGCCAATCCTCTAATGTAGGGGAGTGGGTGCCAATGATCGGTCATGGGAGTCCCTCATGAGATCCTCTTCCCGTTTCCTGAGTTGTTTGCATAGTTCCTTAAGTGTTTTTTAGAGCAACCGATTCGATCTTTGATGAGTTGATCTGCTGAGTTGAGTGTCCATATCTATGGTTATCCGATCTAATCCTCTACCAGGGGAAGTAATCCAATCTGATCCCCTCCCTACGGGAAGTGGCAATCCATACTTAACCAATTCTGTGATGCCATTTGTCTGAATCCATTTGACTATCATGCATAACCTCACTTATTACTGATCTCTGATCTTGATAATCATCTCTTCCTGCATCCTACCTTGATTATCACGAAATCCATTTTGCCAAATCCATGGTATCACGGCATTGGCAAAAGGCGGAATAACATTTGCCTCCCAAAACATGCCTTGCGATAGGAAGGTGTGTTTTGAACTGCCATAGGTCCATAGTCTGAAATCCACCAACAATCGAATATTCCAATCTAGAATTTGTTCCTTTGCCAAACCAAATCTACGATCTCACTGGATCGTTGTCTCAAATCCTCGATCTCTCTGGATCGTTATCCTAATCCATGACCTCTCTGAGTCAATATCCAAATCCATAACCGTTTAAAATCCTGGAAATCAATAAGCCAATCTGTGATCTCTTCGGATCGTTATCCAAGTTCACGGTCTCACTAGACTAATCGATGGTCTCTTTGAACCCTTGCTAAGCCCGATCCACTTGCTCTACGGCAAATGGACTTAACGATGAGTGAGTCGATCATGTCGCTCTCTAGTGAAGCGACTCACTTCCTGCACTTCTGCCCTTTTGGGCCATATTGCGATGTATTGATCCTCCTGGACTAATAATAGCCCCTCCAAGCTCTTGTTGGACTCCATTTTGTCACTCTTCGGTGAAGGTGGAACAACGACAAGTAAGCCGATTCTATCGCTCTCCAACGAAGCGGCACTACTTTCCGCACTCCAGTTCAGTGTCCCTGAACATAACGCGATGTCCTGGTCTTCCTAGGCTGATCATGGTCTCTCTAGACCCTTACTGGACCCCATCCAGTAATTCTCCGGTGAAATGGGGGCCAGCAATAAGTTAGTCAATCCTATCGCTCTCCGGTGAAGCGACTCGCTTGTTGCACTCCAGTCCCCAACTCTCCAATTAGGGATATAACGTGATCAATTCCGTATGGACTTCCTTTCTCCGGCTTTCACTCTTCGGTCGAGGGATTAATCCATGACGTACGAATCCACCATGTGCTCTCCGGCAAATGGACTCACACCTTGCAGTTATTGCCATGTCTCTCCGGTCGGGGAAACCGTGACCTCTTTTGTTTATCGCATTAATGCGAATTTAAGTGTTTCAGATCCATTTATCATGGCAGTTCATTGCCATCTTAGAGTATGTTTAGGGACCGTTCATGATCCCAAACATGTGTAAGCGACTTAGCCGTTTTATTATGGAATTTATTATTTATTTGGTCTATGCTATCCCGATCAAGAGATGACGATCTATGATCTTGATCCAAGGACATTTCCATTGGACGCATATGATGGCTACTCATGTTCCATTGCCATAGCCTGAGTCCTCACGTACTGTGGCAGTCTGCCATCCCTGACATGTTCCTCAACCATATCTCGTAAGTGCCTACAATCATCCGTAGTATACCCATCCAGTCCATGGAACAACCAATACTTTCCTAACCTATGTTCCTGCCCCGTAGGATCCCTCCTTTGCGGTTTCCACTAGGGGAGTTACCTCCTTGTGTCTAGATAAATCTGTTTCAAACTTTCTGTCAAATCCGAATAAGTGGAGAACTTCAGTTCCCATTCTTTCCTTTGCCTTTTTGATTCATCATAACCATTGTCCAGCTTCCTTTTTCCCTTATCCTTCTTGGAACCTTTTCCATATGGTCCTTCATCTCACATAGCATTTACATCCTATTTGTCAATTTGCGCATCCTCCTGCCGCAGGAACCTCTCAGTTTCGTGGAAAAATTCCCCGAGATCCATTGGTGGATCCCGCTACAATGAAATCTTAAAATCTATATCGTCGGCAATCCTGGATAGCACCACCATTAAGACCATAGATGGATCGGGCCGATCCACCAAAGCAACTGCTGCATTAAACTATGTCAATAAACTCCTCAGGGACTCTTCTATCATTTGCTTTAGTTTTGTCATGTTATTACGCTCTTGGGTCTCGAAATGTGGACCCTGAACTGCCTTATGAACCAATCTACCACTCGTTCCATGTTCTGATTGAACCATTCTCCAGCTTCCTAAACCAAAGTGCAGCTAACTCCATCAAATAAAGTGGAAAGCACCTTGCCATGACTTCCTCTAATGCCCCCAGCACTGCCGGATATACTTTATCAAGTGTACTGTAGGATCCAACCGTCCATCGTACACCTCCAACGTTGGTAATTTGAACTCTAGTGGGTTCCTTGCTTGCTTGATGTTCGGAGTGAATGGACTCCAATTGACCTCTTCCAGACTCATGTTGGACAATCTGTCTCTCATTATCTGTCATATCAGCTCAGCCATCCTTTTATTCTCATTCATTGGGGGCCTCCAATCCATATTACCAGCATGCCCCCAACTCCATGAGGGTATTTCGAAACATACTCCTCCGAACGTGCATCTACATTCCGATCCGCATCAAACTGCATAGCACCGAGCACTGCCTACCGACATCTGATCCAGCTTGACCCGAAGGTGTGTCCCCAAGCCTAGGGGATCAGTGCCGATCCCTCTAGGGGGATTGGTGTCGATCCCTCCTGCTTGCCCGGGGTTCGCACCCGGCTGCTCTGTTCCGTTCTTTTGCCTGTTAGCTCCATTTCCATGCTCCTGACTCTGATTTTCTTTAACTCTTGCTACTCCAACTCCTTGATCCAGATTGCCAGTAGCTCCTGCTCTAACTTATCCGATTTTCCTGAGGAAATTCTACGTCATCTCCTCTTACCTCTTCATCATCCGCTCCTACATTGCCTCCAATTCCTAGTGAGGTAGATTGAGGGTTGATTAGCTCCAGCTCTTGAGGAAGCCTCTTGACTTCCCTAATGGTGACTCCTATCTGCCAATGGTTTCCTTATTGATTCCCTAGCCACTGATTCCAAGATCCAAGTATCCAAGCTTCCAAATCCAAGATCCTAGCTTCCAAATCCATGGGTGCAAGTCTTCTCAGTGAAAGCACCAAAATGTTAGCATCAAAAATGGCCACCAACACCCAAACGAAGTGAAAGCACCATAAATCCAATAACCAATTCCAAACTATAAATACTTGCCTTTTCGACCATCGAAAGTCGACACCTAATACATTCACTGTATTCCAATACCGAACATCCAATCACCGGAAAGGCGATTGTTAAGGTAAAATATAAAGGGAAAAAACATAAAATAGGGAAATCAGAATCTCACAGCAAAATCGACAACATATAATACAACAAAGACAATAAAAATTATCACTCCAAAATATACAGAGTATATCAGAGTTTAAAACTAACATTATCAGCTGGATGGTTATAAAATCCCGACCTTACAATTGCTAATAGGTATATATATAGTACAACGAAAAAATAAATTACTACGACAGGTGAACATCCAGCTCTACTCCATGAGCTCCATGTCCCACCAACGGCAACCTGGAAAAACACTCGGTCTGACCCGAGCATTATAATAAAATAACACCTGGATCAATCTGGAAAATCAGCGTGAGAAAACTCAAATAATAAGGCTAAAATTGAATAATTCTATAAGACCACGCCACTAAATGCGGAATGGGCTTTTCCCCCACAAGAACAACATCCATATATAAAGAAACAGGAAACAATCAAAACAATAATCCAAACAAGAAAGGATGCATATAGATAGCAACAAAATCAGAGCTTCGGACACTTCTTGATGCAAATTACGAAACACAACTCAAAGATTTGAATTAAATATGGAAAGGAGACATTTTTCAACAAATGACTAGGAGGGTGCGCCCCCTTACCCATTCTTTGGTTTTAGTCATTTTCGGCAAAGGATAGCAACACCTGAATGAGTACAAATCATCTTGGTTGACGTAATACAAAAGATTAAAAGATCAAGTCCAAGGTTCAAGGTAGAAACAAGGAAAGTGAATTTATCCAACATAACTAGGAGGGTGCTCCTCCCTACACCAAAAGTACACCTCTAGATAAAATATACTTAAGAGTCTATGCCGAACACGCAACACTCTCGGGAACTTCCAAGATGAACCCGTTGAATCCACAGGCATCCGAATATACTCACATCAACGCATGCATGCTATCGACTTCTCTAGATGAATGTGAATATACCCTAATGGGAGCGACCCACATGGCTTAGCACCCACTCTCTCTTTGGTTTTAATTTTCCATGATGTTGTATGATAATGCTCAAGATGAGCGATAAACCATCTTAGAATGACGAAGCATAATAATGACTAGGAGGGTGCGCCCCCTTACCCGCTCTTTGGTTTTAATAATTTTCAATAAAGGATAACAAAGCTCAAGTAAAGCAACATATCGTCTTAGAGTGACGAAATACAAATAATATAGCGGAATCAAAGTCGAAAATCGATACATCAACTATCAAAAATAACAAAGTGGTTTGTGTATGGGAATTAAATCGCATACGCTTTCCACTAATTAATGAATTAAAACTTTTACAACATTTATTCTACACTTGGACTTGATTTTCACTTTTCAGATATTTGTAAAATACATTAAAAACTCTCTTTAAAATATTCTTTTAAAAAGGGCAAATTATAATACTAAGTGTATTAAAAACAAGGGTAAAAAACAAATGTCATTAAAACATGGTTTACTATAAACCCAAAACACTTAGCTTTATTTTTAAACAATTTATATTAAAAGATTTTCCATTTATAAACCAGCCTTTATAAATTTAAACAACACTTGTTATCCCAAAGGATAATAAATCAATTTAAATACCTTTACAAATTTTAAACAATGTTAATTTCTCCCTAAGGATAATTTATATACAACTTTATAATTTTTTTAATAAAGTAATCGATTATCTTTAAACACTTTTGGTCAAATTAATTAATTAACTTTAAATTTTTTTTATTAAATCAATTAAGTAATTTTAAAATGCATTTTATTAAATCAGTTGATTTATTTTAAACTCTTTTATTAAATTAGTTAATTAACTTTTAAAAACACCACTAATTAAAATCATTAATTAATTCCAAATATCATTAACTTAATGGATTAATTACATTCAAACATCATTAATTAGAATTAGTAATTAAATCCAAATATCATCAATTAAAATGATTAATTAGATTCAATCATCGTTAATTAAAATGATAAACTAAATTTAAGACATCATTAATTAAAATGATTAATTAAACTCAAATATCATTAATTAAAATGATTAATTAATCCAAACATCATTAATTAAAATGATTGATTAAATTCAAAATATCATTAATCAAAATGATTAATGAATTATAAAAATCTATTTTGTTAAAATACAAGCTCAAGTTCCACACACAGGGTTTAGGGAGTTGATATTCAATAACTGACGATATAGCGAAAAATCGCTATAACGACACTTAAACAATTCAAATAGACCATCATAATTATTTTAACTAAACATCAATATAAGCAATAAAAGAACATGAATGAGATGCAGATAACAATAAATAATGGCAGGAAACCCATTTGGGTCTCTTTACAAAGGTCTCATGTAAATCATATATATGCATGTTTATTTTTTAAAGTGTTCCGTAGCGACCTCTTCGCTACGATAACACTCTAACTTCTTCTTTTTGTCCCCTGCAACAAAATGGTTATTTATGTTATCCGCTACTAGGCGGCAACAAACAATAATATATAGTTATATGAATTTCTAAAACGGGAATCCAATTCAAACAATAAATTAAACAATAATATAAACTAACATCCAAGCAGGCAATAAACAATTTTTATCTTCTTTATAATATACTGATTAACCAAAAATGTGAGTTTAATTCACTGAAATTTCAGTTATCGTTTTTGCGTTCAGATTCCGTCTATTTTAGCTTGAAATTCTACAAGTACCAAGCTCCACTAATCCAATTCCATTGCGAAGCTAATGATCCCACGAGTACAACGCAACTCACCGCGTTCAAATTCGACCTCGTATGAAATTGTTATGAGCTAATGAACAAATTGATGATTAGTTACCTAAATAATAAATTAATTAATGTTAATTAACTATGTCATTAACTCCTTAATCCACAATCAAACCAACACAGGCCGCCTCGTATTCAAAATCGACGCTGAACCACCCATGCCCATCACCGCCACAACCGACCCTTGGTTGCCCCTGCATCGCCACAGAAGAAAGCCGAGACCTCGAGCAACCTAACGACACCGAGCTCGCCTCCCTAAAAGGCTCCGCCACCGAGATATTCACCAAAAACCCAACCACCGTTGAACTTGAAAATGCCGCCACCTCAGATGAACATCGACCGTTGTGCCGCCTTTAATCGAAAACCCTCGCCTTTCTCGACACTTCTTATTCAGAGCCCCCTCCTGAAAACCACCACCGCCACTAGAAAACCCAAAAATGTGATCGCCGATCGCTGCCAGATCCACGATGCTATGCGTCTCCAACCCACGATCCAACCGGTCGATGTGCTCAACTCGCCTAGCCGAACATTTCCCTAGTTAGGATCCTCACCTAAAACGGCCTCGATTGGCTTTGATTGACGTAGGCCATTGGATTTGGCAGTATGAAAATGGCGGCTATCTTTTAGGGTTAGGTTTTTAGCAAAATGAAAGGGGATGGGCCCTTATATAGGCAATCTAACCGACACTACTCACGCCCTAAATTTTTCGAACTCCAAACAAGGCGTGCTCACTGGCGTTACTAGCTAATTACCCATATTCCGAATTGAATTGAACTATTATCGGGACCTAATTCTATCATAAACAAAAGTTAGCTTTTTAATTCAAATTATATTATAAATTAATTCCTGAAATTAATCGCTACACGTTTTGAGCCCGCACGATCACACAGTTCGTCTTATCATTACGAAACTCGATCACGTACAACAGTTTATTATTTCAGATCCATTGGCACTGGTTTCATCAAAATACAAGACAGTGCCCCGAAATGATAATTTCACACATTTTAAATTTCGTTTTATATTTTCGATCCCAATTATCGATATTTATCCACTCTATTTATTATTGTAAATACAAATTGAATTCATTAATATTATTTATTAATTAAAAGGAGCCAAATAAGAAAATTAAATCCATTTAATTAATATTTAACTCACAATTCAAATATTTAAATGATCACTATGTTTGAATTCAAGTTATAAATTTCCAAAATCCAATTATTCTAATATTTAAAATTAATTAAATATTTAAAATTTAATGACACAAATTTCTGGGTTGTTACACATACAAAGTGAAGTAGTGAATAAAATATGGAAAATAGAAAATTAAAATAGTAAGATATGAACACAAGAGGTTTTATAGTGGTTCGGCTGACTCTGGTCTACATCTACTCCAAAGATTTTCTTTTTATTTATACTACTAATTACAGTTACAATGATTTGAATCCAAGTAATAAATATGGCAGAATATAGCCAAGAGAGAGGAAGATCCCCAAATGAGTGTCATGCCCGCTGTATTTATATGGAAAGACGGACAAATATCCAGCTGAAAATCCACACGTAGAACCACCAGGTCAGGCCGACACTGCTCTCAAAAAGGGGGCACATTGGGGCCACATTGGGCCCACTTTGGGGGATTGACACCGATCCCTATAGGGAGATCGGTGATGATCCCCTAATGTAGGAGAGTAGGGCCCAACGATCGATCATGGGAATCCCTCATGACATCCTCTTCCTATTTCCCGAGTTGTTTGCGGAGTTCCCTAAGTGTTTTTTGGAGTAACCGACTAATCTTTGATGAGTTGATCTGCTGAGTTAAGTGTCCATATCCGTATTGATTCGATCCGATCCCTTGCCTAGGGGAAGTAATTTGATCCCCTTCCTAGGGGAAGTGTCAATCCATATTTAACCAATTATGAGCTGTCATTCGTCTGAATCTATGGTATCATGGCCTTGCCAAAAAGCGGGATAACACCATCTAGTAGAGTCGTGAATTACGAAATACTAAGTCTAGATCTAGATCTGAAAATGTAGGACGGGAAGACGGAGTCCTTTGGGCTATAAAATCAACTCAGTACCGACTAGAAGTGGTCAGTACCACTTGATTTTTGGAGGGGAGCTGGTCCTTCTTGCCTCTCTACTCCTTCTTCCCTCCTTTAGTCTTCTATCTTTGTCCCATCGTACTCCGAGTACTTTTCCTTAGAGATCTCGTTGTTTCCGAGAGCTTTTGGTATCACTTGTACTTGTTTGCTTTTATTTAGAACTTCCTTGGAGCTGTTCGTCTATTCCTTGTGAAACGTACATCAAGACAATCACACAAGTCATCTATCTATGAACCGTAGCTTTGGGGGCCCACTAGGGGCCAAAAAAGATTAGTACCAAGTAGATCAACTTGGTACCGAGTACTTTCCTTAACTCCAATTATGTTGCAATCGCTTGAGTCCATTCTTATGGTCTTTCCAAACCTGTCCCCAAATCGGTGAATCGTTTCTTCTTCATCTTGACGTTTAGATTCGTTTGGAAGTCTACTTGGTTAAGAAGCCTGATAGCATTTTTTCTTTTGAATTTTTTATGATAGCCGAATTTAGAATATTTATATACAACATATGTTTTTATTTTATTTTATGATAGCCGAATTCATCGCTTACAGATTCTTTTGGTAAAATCCAATTTCATGTTTTCTTAAGTGTTACCCATAATGATTATTTACACAAATTATCTTTGTCAAAACTATATTACATTAGGACTTATGGAATTTGGTTTTAGTCAAAATTCTAATATTATCTACATTCAACTTAGTTAGTCTAAAACAAAGTCTTTGTTGAATAATAACAGTCGTTATTAACTGTACTACTCTGGTCAGAGATTTTGACTTTGAGTTTACTACAGTTGAACGCGATGTTAATCCCATATATACGAGAAGACGAATTCTTTATTGAACAATGTTTCACTTCCAATGCTTCAACCCAGACAAAACTATAGTTATTCAATGGACGGAGGTCATAATTTAACTATAATTGAAGTGGAGTATCTACATTGAAGTTCAACAATATTCTCAAGTCGAGAGAACAGTGTAAAATCATCACTTCAAGATTCCCTATATTTAACCTTAGTTATATGAACTAACAGAAAACTCTTGAGTGAGTCATTCCACGTTTATCCAATAAATATCAATACATAACCCTTTAGTCCCCCCCAGTAGCCATAAGAAATACACTGCTCAACATTTGGAGAGTGTTATATAGTCTAGTCCCAATGGATGAATTGATCTCCTTTCTTGAAACATCTTGACTAGGAATATTTAAAATAATATGTTATTTTCAATGTGATAAAATTCTTATGATTACAACACTATGCAGTTACTATCACATAACATATTATTTAAGGATTTTTCATTTATATACTTAATTAATTACTTAATTATTTATATCACTATATAATATAAGTATATAATAGAAAGAAAAACACCTTTTATTTGAACAAGTTTGGTCATAGAGTTAGATATATGTAAAAAATTACATAATTCTCCCTAGTGCATACCCTAACTCTATCAGAGTTAACTTCTTTGTGTAATGTTATATACTTAAGAGTAGCACACAAAGTTAAAATTAATTTCACATAAAAGAGGTAGGTAAAGAAAGCAAAAGAAAAAAAAAATCCTAAAACACATGCTGCACATAACAACAAAATGCGGCATCCAGGCCTACAAGTTTGGGATACATTTATGTGATGAAGTGGATGCCTTTGATAATTTAATTCAATCTCAATGCAACTATAATTTAACTGCAGTTATAATTTTAACTGCATATCAAATATGAAGGTGATTTTAAACTGCATATTTATTATTTTTGAGCCTATTGATTTAAATGATGCAGTTAAAGTTGCATTTTAACGAAACGCGGTATAAATGTGTTATTTATATGAAATGTTATAATTTTTCAAAAAAATAATAATGAAAGGATAGTTATAAATATAACACATATCATTTAAAAATCATAAATTTTACGATTTAATGGTGAAAACGGTTCGTTGATATGATATTTCTGCAAAAACTTAGTGCATTTCAAATGTTAAATTAAAATAAGATTTGAAATATTAATATGGCAATGGGTGGTTGAGAGAGAAAGGCACGGTCAAAGACCTAATTTACATAAAATTACGATGGAGGCTTTTTATGTATTAAAATAATTAATAGGGACTTGGTGTCCAAATCCTCTAAATTTTATTTTAATTCTTAACAAAATGCTTTTCAGAGAATTTGTCCAAATATAATTGCTTTATCACGAGGACTTAACCAAATTTTGGTAATGAATTGCATCTTAATTACTTTTCTATGTTTAAATAAACAATTAATTTTAGTATTTATATAGTGTATATTTTGGTATCCAATTTAGCATATACACACATTTATGAGTTTATAGACATTGATGGGGAGAAATTCACCTTGACCCAAAGTTTGGTGTCGCAATGTACCCACCGAATCAAAATACTTGAAATTTTGTAGAAAAAAAACTATAGCCTGCTTTTTGTTTGAGGACTTGTTTGCAAAAGAAATGCTTATCTGTCTTGCATTTAGCGGCTGGCATACTGGGGCATTAATGTTTATGTCTAGGTGATTTGCTTCCATATTAATGAAGCATATATTTCAAAATAATTCTACAACTTTCAAAGATAACATGGCATATAAATAGTATAAATATATCTTAATAACTTTATTACTTTTCAATTAAGGACTTGTTTGAAACGAGGTTATAATTTAACAACATTTTTTGAATTATGCATATTTTCATTTGAATATTTTAACTGCATTTGTGTGATGCAGTAATAATTTTGATTGTATTAGATGATTTATTCAAACTTGATGCGGTTTTTGTTTAACTATGTTAAGAGAATGCAGTTATTATTTAACTATATTTTTTGAATTATGCAATCATAGTCGCATTTAAATGTTTTAACTTCATTTACATGATGAAGTGGCTGCCTTTGGTAATTTAATTCAATCTTACTGAAGTTATAATTTAACTTACCAAGAAAATGCAGTTGAACTTTTAACTACATAACAAATAGGGCTGTTACGGTTGAACCAGCAACCGTTCAACTGTACCAACCGTTAAGGCGGTTACCATCTATAATGGTAATGGTTACGGTAATGGTTGAAGAATTAGATAACCGCGGTTAACCATCCAACCATACATGATTGTTTTGTATAATATTTAACATTAAGATATAAAAATTAGTAATTTAACTTAGAGGAATAACTTGTACATTAATAATATGCGCCTTCATGAACTAATAACATGTGAATGCATATTGGACGTTTTATAAATAAATAAATTTGCAAAAAACAGTTAGAGCTATATGAATTTATCATCAATAATGGATATAATTGAAAATATATGTACAACATGTTTCAAAATTAAAAACATAACGGTTAACCATTATAGACGGTTGCGGTAACGGTTATAAGAATTTATAACTGTCAACAATAGTTACGGTTACGGTTGGTGGTAATAATGACGGTTACCGCAACCGTAACACCCCTAATACCAAATATGAAATTGACTTTATACTGCATATTAATTATTTTTGAGCCAGTTGATTTGAATGATGCAATTCAAGTTGCATTTGAATGACGTAGTTATAAATACATTATTTATATGAAAAAGGTTACAATTTTTCAAAAAAAAGTCAATAAAAATATATTTACATATGCATAACATATATCATGTAAAAGATCATAAATTTTATGATTTATTGGTGAAAACGGTTTATTGATACGATATTTCTATAAAAACTTATTGCATTTCAAATATTAAAATTAAAATGGTATTGTTATTGACATTCCACTTTTGAATATGAGGGGGCCATTTTGTATTAAAATTGTTTTTTAGTATGAGGGGTGATAATCAAACTAGTGCCCTCATAAAATTAACATTAAATTTAGCCAATTGTTCTTTCTTTTATTTAAACTAATTTTCCTTTAATTATCATTAACATTTTCAAAAATATTAATCAAATAATAGAGAATTCAAACTCACATCTAGATGAAATTGCAAATGAGAAAGAGAAAAGATTGTTTCCTTACTCAAGAAAAAATCCAACACAGTAAAATTAAACCCTACATTTTATCGTAGCCACAAAAAAAGCGCAGTAAGTTAGATTAAGAAATTATCTTTCTATCACATTCTTAACAAAGTTTGGATCTGGTTGTGAAGATCGGAATGAATTTTGGTTCTCGCCATTATTTTCTTTTTCAAAAAAGGAAGGAGAATGAGAGAGTAAATAAAAGTATCTAAGATTTGATGTTTTAACTAAGAGCAAAAGAGGTAAAAATATATGTTTGATTAGTAGGATGTGTACCCCTCATAACAATTTTATCTTATAGGGAGTACTCATAAATTTGGCCTCCTCATATCCAAAACCGGAGTGTCAATAGCAGTACCCAATTAAAATAAGATGTGAAATATTAATACGTGCGTGTGAGAATAACATGTGGTTAACACAGGAAAACACGGTCAAGGAGCTAATTTACATAAAATTAAGATGGAGGGTTTTTGTGTATTAAATTATTAATAGGAACTTGGTGTTCAAATCCACTAAATTTTATTTTAGTTCTTAACAAAATGCTTTCTAGAGATTTTGTCTGAATACACTTGTTTTATCATGAAGACTTAACCAATTTTTGGTAATGAATTACATCTTAATTACTTTTCTATGTTTTTAAATAAACAATTAATTTTAGTACTTGCCCGATGTATATTTTAGTATTCAATTTAGCACATACACACATTTATGACATTACAGATTTTAATGGGGAGAACTTCACCTGGACCCAAAGTTGGTGTCCAGTTGTGCCCGCCAAATCAAAATACTTGAAATTTTGCAATAAAGTCTAGTGTATTTTTTGTTTCAGGAGTTATTTGCAAAAAAAATGTTTAATTGTCTTGCGTTGAGTGCATGCGCATGTAGAGATATAAATGTTTCGATCCAAGTGATCTGCTTCCGTATTAACGAAGCATATATTTTCAAAGACGAAATCATCTGTCTTCAAATCACACATACCCCCTGTCTCCACACAATCACAACCTTTTATTCCATAAGTCTATCTAATTAATTTAATTAGTTAGTGAACAATGAATGGTTCAGATTGTATGAGATTGGAAACAAAGGAAATGAATTCTTTTTTCAGTGATAACATGACACATAAATAGAATAAATATGTCTCAATAACTTTATTAATTTTCAATATTTGAGGACTTATTTGAAATGCAGTTATTATTTAACAACATTTTTTGAATTTTGCATGTTTGCATTTGAATATTTTGACTGCATTCGTGTGACGGCGTAATAATTTTGGTTGTATTAGATGATTTATTCAAAGTTGATGCGGTTTTTGTTTAACTGCATTAAGCGAATGCAGTTATTATTTAACTATATTTTTTGAATTATGAAATTATGGTTGCATTTGAATGATTTAACTGTATCTATGTGATGAAGTGGCTGCCTTTGAAAATTTAATTCATTCTTAATGCAGTTATAATTTAACTGCATTAAGAAAATGCAGTTATAATTTTAACTGCATATCAGATATGAAATTTACTTTAAATTGCATATATATTATTTTTGAGGCTATTGATTTGAATGATGCAATTAAAGTTGCATTTGAATGACGCAGTTATAAATACGTTATTTATATTGAAAAATTATAAAAAAATTTTAAATCAATAAAAAATATTTACATATGCATAACACGTATCATTTAAGAAATCATAAATTTTACGAATTAATGGTGAAAATGTTCGTTGATACGATGTTTGTACAAAACTTATTGCATTTTAAATATTAAAATTAAAATAAGATGTAAAATATTAATAGATGCGTGGAAATATCAAGCGGTTGAGGAAGAAAGACACGGTCAAGGACCTAATTTACATAAAATTACGAGGGAGGTTTTTTGTGTATTAAAATCATTAATAGGGACTTGGTGTCCAAATCCCCTAAATTTTATTTTGATTCTTAAGAAAATGCTTTCTAGATAATTTGTCTGAATATAATTGCTTTATCATGAAGACACAACCAATTTTTGGTAATGAATTGCATCTTAATTACTTTTCTTTGTTTATAAATAAACAATTAATTTTAGTACTTACCTAGTGTATATTTTAGTATCCAATTTAACACATACACGCATTTATGACATTATAGAAGTTAACGGGGAGACATTCATCAAGACTTATAGTTTGGTGTCCAAGTGTGTCCGTCAAATCAAAATACATGAAATTTTGCAATAAAGTCTATTGTACTTTTTGCCTGAGGAACTTATTTGCAAAACAGATGCTTACATGTCTTGCGTTGAGTGAATGTGCACATCTGGACAACAATGTTTCGGTCTAGGCGATCTGCTTCCATATTAACGAAGCATATATTTTCAAAGATAAAACCATGTCTTCGTATCTTATGTATCATACTGTCCCCACACAATCACAATCCTATATTCATTATTCAATCTAATTAATTTAATTAATTAAAGAACAATGAATGGTTCAGATTATATAAAGATACGGGGACATGAGATTGGTCAAAGAGGAATTGAATTCTTATCATGATAACATGACGCATAAACAGTATAAATATGTCTTAATAACTTTATTAATTTTCATTTTTTGAGGAGCTTTCCTGCTTGCCAAACTACCACGGTAGCAAAAAACTTTTTATTTATTTATTTTATGATTGATTGTTGTGGTTAGCTTCGTTATTGAATATGATTCTTTTATAGATTAAACTCCTTTATACGCATAGTACGTACTACATTCAATCATGATCAGAAACATATTCTAATTTTTACAGTTTTGAAACGATGGTATCATGGCATTTAAATGTAAACAAACAGTGTAAAACTAAATCATTAACTTGTTTGACATGAACTAATTCTCACACGTCGTGCATTGTTGTGGATGTCATGGTATTCATATCATTATTCTTGACAGATGGACGTTCTCAGACAATTCATCAACGTGGACAACTTCACCCAAGGGCAAATGGAAGACATAGTCAACTACTTCAAGCAGAAACTAACACCAGAGAGAACAAACAACGAGCTGATCCAGTACTCCAGCGAACAGTCAAGAAAAAATCCTAAAACAGATGCTGCACATAACAGCAAAATGCGGCATCAAGGGATACATGTTCGGGATTGTGGACGAGAAGGGCAACGCATGCATGGCGTCCTCGGAATCCCTACGAGAGTGGGCTCAGGAAACCGTCAAGTTCAACAGGAATGCGCCCTTCGAGATTGAGAAGTACAACTTCAAGTTAAACAGAATGCTGATGTCCAAACAACTGAAGGAGGTGGGACCTAAGAGCCTGATGGAGCTGCAGGACCCTACGCTGGGGTCCATCCTGTCCTCGCTGATGAAGAACTGCAACCCTCCCCAAAGACGGTTCAAACTGGAGGACGGTGTCCCTCCGCCGTGGTGGCCCAAGGGCACTGAGGATGACTGTACCCTACAAGAAGCCTCACAATTTGAGGAAGTCTTTCAAGGCTGGGGTCATTGCTTCCATTGTTAAGTATATGATGCCCGAAAGCAGGTATCTTGCTGTATTGTATATCTTTTTATATTTATTTACTTAATTTTATTTCATGTGGTTTATCAGTGAAATTTGGCAATGCAGGTTGGTATGCGCTCTGATTTGCAACTCGAAGAGGATGCAGTTTAAGATGACGGCGAGGGAGAACATGATATGGAATAATGGACATAACATGCCTGATATTATAGCTGAACCTTCTACAGCTTTTCAACTGGAAAGTGAGTCTGTTGACTGTGGAATGAATTTCGTTGATAACTGTATGAGCGGGGTGGATGAATTTGGATTTGGATTTAACTGAAAAAATAATGGGATGATGTCATTCCTTGAACCTGAAATTGTATGAATAAGAACTAAATTAAAATTTGGTGTGCTTACAGATAAAGTTTTATCCAGTTTAATTTTGTTATATTGCACCAGGTTTTACATGATTCTAGGCAACAAACCAACGCATAATTGCAATTAAATATGCATATGATTATTTAATCAGGTATTCCCTTGCACTGGTTTTTATCAGAGCAGAGTATAGAATTTCGCTTTGTTGGAAACCAATAAATAGCTGAGACTAGCTACTAATATGAGAATTGCACTCCTGTGCGTGATTCAAAAGTTTGCATAAAACTGATTTAAATTAAAGCTTTAACATAATATTTACAAAATATCGATACTAGTTTAAAATCTACTGGACTATATTTGATATAAATCAAGTGTAAAAATTACTATAATTAAATTTATGTTTATCAACAAATCAATATTAATCGAACGACGCAAAAGAACTAAGTAAAAGTATGAAAATCACTCCGTTTACATTATCAAGCTTAAAAAAAATGGCATATAACACAACAAATAGTAGAAGTCGAGCAGAGCTTGTTCAGAAACTACTTAGATGAAGATTCATATATCAAAAGCAAGGTTTGAAACTCCGCTTTTCATTTCCGTTTCGGTCATTGATAATTTTTGAAATTTCAATTCCGTTTCGAAAATTCCGGAAATTCCGTTTTATTTCCGGTTTGCAAATTCCGGTAGCTTTTACGTGTAAATAACTATACTGTAATAAATCTCCAATTCTAACCTAGATTATGGTTGTTTCATTTATACAAATTATTTCACACCATTTGTTAATCAAATTATGTCAATTGTGTAAATATACATATAATTTATTCTATACAAAGCATCATTATTCTATACAAAGTACCATTAACTCATGACAAGTCGCAGAGCCCAGCCCACTAACAAACCCTTTTACCACGTTCTTCTCCCTCATTTCATAACCCTAAGTCAAACTGTAAGAAAAAGATATAAACTCTCCACAAAACAAAAAGGCTTTATCTCATTCGATTTCCACGTCTTCAACCATTTATTTAACTGACAACTTACTTTGTTCAGCTATTTATTTTTTGGATGACTTGCTCTTCTTCATCAATTTATTTTGTCCACAACTGCATCTTGTCCGATGAAAGAAAAGTGATTATTTTCTTCTTTGTGTTTATTACAATGATACATGTTTATTAATTTCAATTTTCATTTATGAAAGTGGCAAATTAGAGTTAATCTATCTTCTTCTCTTCCTTTTTTTATTGATTTTAATCAATTTTTATTTGAAAACATCCGAAACTGGAATTTCTGTTGGATTCCGTTCCGGTCACTGGCGGAACCGGATTGGAACAGCCGGAATTCCGCCGTGCCAGACGGAATCTCAAACCTTGATCAAAAGGTTAATAATATGAATCATTGCAAGTTTAATAAAAATCTACAAACCTGTTAAATGTTTGAAATGGTGAGGCAAGATTTCTAGTTAGAGAAAGTAGTCAGTGATACATGCATTTCAAACCCAAGTGTAAGTCTAATGTTAAAGTTGCAAATATTGGCTTCCAAGTCAAACATCCATTCTATGCATACAAGTGGCCACACTTCATATATTTTAATATAATTAGGTGAAAATAAAAAAATAAAAATAAAACGGGAAGAAAAGAAGTAAAAAATAGTTTCATGCAAGTTAACTATCCAAGATTCACTATACAACCTCCAACTTTATTCTATTATTACATGGTATTTGTTATGTAAAGTACTAATCTTTTTCTCAAAAATAATAAATATTGATGCCACTTTTAAGCCATATTTGTTAGGATTTAATACACCGTAGATTCAATTATTTTTTAAACCCTAGATTCGAATAGATAATCCACATCGATTTAATTAAATAATCATATGTTCTAATTGCCTAGTGGTTTTTAATGAGCTTATACAAAGTGTTGGGTAACAAACCAACACATAATTGCAAGTTTAATATAAATTAGTTTTAAGAATTTCCATAAATAAACCAACACATAATTGCAAGTTTAATATAAACTAGTTTTAAGAATTTCCATAAACGTGATTGTTGGATAATCAACCTGACATTTAATTGGAAATTTAATATATATATATATATATATATATATATATATATATATATATAATTTTCCACAAATGTAACGTTATATATTGTTATATCATTGAATTTATTGTATAGTTTAATTTGAATATGGGAATTACAATATGTAACTAGGAGTATAATTAGAAACCACCTCAAAATCGCTCAATTTGATGGATTAAGAATTGCTATTGAAATAATACTATACCAATTTTCTAATTGATGAGAACATGCGAGAAGAAATTTGAACGAGATTTATGACAACATGTTAAATACAAGCCGTTTAATACCAGTCAAAACCGGTAGAAAAATAACATCCAAGTGAAGCGTTAGGCTATGCCTGAGATCAATACTTCATCCCTTTGGATTAACGTTCCGTTATTAGGGTTTATGAAAAAAATACCTATGATTTTTTAAAGTATCACTTCTAAGTGTTTAATAGATTGGTCAAAACCAACATAATATTATTTTGGCCACTTTAAAATCACCAAATTAGTGATCTTTAGTCGTTTTCCTGTTTTCTTCCAACTTTACATTCTTTATAAAATGTTGTTTTGAATGTCATATTTAACAATTTAATTTTTATTTCATATTCTCAAAATTTATACGCATATCACATACAACACGCATGCACCCATGCACATATACATATTAAACTGACTGATGATATATTAATGAATTTTGTCTTTTTCGACAAAAACTAAAAAGTTAATATAATAATTTAGAACATTAGTATAATTTCTTAGATTTATATTTTATCTTCTAACTAAAATTAACATTATCCAACTTGATTTTTTTTCTCCCCTAAAATATAGTTTGTTATTGATATTATTATAAAATTTAAAAATCTAGGTTATATACTTTTTATTGAAATGCAATTTAAAACATTGTCTATATATAATTTTTAGTTCAGTGAAGCAACAACTAAAAACGAATATGATTATAATTTTTATGGGATACTCTCTTCTTTGTACTATTAAATTTTTGCTAATAAAATTTAGTGGTTTCTTTTAATTCATTTAATAGAGTAAGCAAATAATTTGGAATTCTAAAAATTCATACCAAGACCATTTCATCTCAGTATCAACTTCTTCATCTTTTCCTTCAAATAAAGGCATATTCCACTTTACTGTTATTCTAATTTACTTAGGAGATCATCTAAGCTTCAAAATATAAACTCAAATGTATTGTCAAGCAACTATAAATATCAACATTTGGTATTTTTATTATTTATTTTGTTGTACGAAAAATACAAAAATAAAACAAAATAAAATAGAAAGTAATCTGAAGAAGCAAGAAACTTATTTAAAGGAAAAACTTCAAGCGTTTTTTTTACAATAAGAACAATCAATTTATTTTTAGTCAAGATAAAGTTTTCTAAAGGACATAGTAAAATACTTTTGCCTGAAGGCTTAACATTTTCCCCAACATTTTGGGGTTTGAATGACAGTTACACCTAGTGATGACAAGGGTTGATAGTAATGGCTAGTGTTGAGTAGCATTAGGATTTGCAGTTGTGTTGGTGGAGGGGTGGCTAGTGTTGTGAATGGTGGCGCTAGATTCGAAGAGGGTGGCCTCGGTGGTGACAAATAAGTTGGTGGAGGCATAACTCGGGTGATTTTGGCATTAGGGAGGTGTGACATATAGGGAGAAGTGGTGTCAGAGGTAGAGGCCCAACTACAAATTGGAGAAGAAGATAGCAGTAGAAAATGCTACTATCTAGTAGCATTTTTAGTGTTTTTATTAAAACAATAATTATGTTTATCTCTGGTTAAAATACAATTTAACCATGTCATTTTATGTATTTTAGTAGCATTTTATAAATTATTATATAATTTTTAGGTGAAGTTTTTATCTTTGCTTACAGTGATACTCTTGTAGTAGCATTTTATGATTTGTAGTAACATTTTATATTTTAGTAAAATTTTATGAACTATAGTTACCATAAAGCTTGAATTAGAGATCGAAAATTTTGGCCTCCAATCGACCAATTTAGTCTTTAAGGGACTTCTAGAGACCGATTAAAAACCAAAATTTCAGTCACTAATTCCTTGGTTTGGAAAAAAAATTAAAACTGAAATTTCGGTTTCAAAATTAAAGATCGATTTTCATTATCAGATATTCTTAGAGACTAAATTTTAAAGACTGATATATATATATATATATATCAATTGTTAGCATAATTTCAACAATATTAAGAAAATTCACATTTTAGATTCCAGACATTGCACAAAACATCCATAGTTATACTTCAATTACATAACATCAAACAATTAAATAATGCAAACAAAATATATTCAACATAAAATATTATAAATATAAATATGCATGATACTTCCACAAACCATTGAATGCATATTTCACTTTGTGAAACACAATATAACATATAACAACGAATATATATTATAATTTGATTCAATTTTCATAAAATAACTAATATATATTACAATATGGTTAATACCAGCCTACACATCATGGATGATGAGTAGTGTTAGGATTGTATAATATACCCTAAAGGGGCTGAATAGGGTATTTAAAATATTTCACATATAAATAAATAAATAAATAATGCAAAATCATAAATGCGGACAATAAACAACTCATAAATGTACCCAGCTTCGGCCACTAACCAATTAGTATCGTAGCTGCCTCCAAAGTTACTACTAGAATTATATATTTGAATGCCTACGATACCAGTAAACTCGCATTCTCTGCTAATATGAATACACTAATCGTATGCCCAGTAACCCTTCTTGAACTCAATGCCATGAGATTAGATCTTTGAACTACACAATGTAGCTCAAACGTAGGTACATGTGGAGTTCGAAATCTAAAAAAAGAAAACTATAAAACACAATAAAAATGCCTTCAAATTTAACTATGAAAACTTAATAAAAATGATGGGCTTCTAAGAGTATTCCCCTTTCAAATAATTTGACAAAAGCTTCCTTTATCGCTTCCTTTTTCATGTGAATCTCCTAGAAAAATTTCAATCACATTCCCAAAAAAGATTAAAGCTTCAAGGTTCTCCTCCAAAAGAATACAACTTCAATCTCCTCAACAACTTTGAGCTGCCTATAACAAGGACCGTCGTAGCCAACCTCTCAAATCCAACTCGCCATCACTTAAAGTAACCCTCAAGATAGTGGCCACCTAGTCTACACTAACGTCGCCTTGGCCTCATGTTGCTCGTGCTTCGTTTAAGATCTCGAGTACGCGACTTGCATGCAGTGATTTGTTTGCTGTCAATGTATCTTGGATTTCCATTTTTGCTCGATGGAGAAGCGAATCATTGTTGTCATTTTAGATTCACTGCTCCTGTCTTAAAATTTGTTCTCATGAAGTTCGAAGCCTCATGAATAACGTGTCTAGATATGGAAGTACACACTTGTCATCGACTGGATTGATTTGATTTCTTTGTGGAGTTATGCTCGCCTGAGAATAGAAGTTGCAACATCTTAGAATTTTGATTTGTCACCACCAATCTGAGATGATCATGCTATCAAGCTACTGTGGATGTAGGTTGTTCATTTTGTTAGTGAGATGGTTTTGGCTGAGTTTGTCATGAGGAGTTATCATGGAGATTAGGCTGTCAAAAAGGGTTCCAACCCATTTATCCAGCCAAATTATCCTGGAAGTTAACGGGTTGGGTCAAACCCATTAGTTAAACTGAGTATTTTAGGCAAATCCATTTAAACCGTTTAATTAATTAGTTTAGTTGGATGTGCCCATTTTATTCACTTTTAACCGGTTAATCCATGGCCACTGCTTTCTGTTTCCGTTCTTAAATTTGACTGTACAAAAAGAAATTAAATTAGGGTTTCCCTTATTGATTTATGTCTCATCTTCTAGCAATTAAACACTTCTCGTCTTTTTAATTTCTACCTCGTCTTCTGTTTTCTCATCAATTTCTAGGTTAGGCGATTCTTCTAATCGAGCTCCTGCGTTGCTAACTTTAACGTCATCCACCTCCAACTCCATTTCTTTCCCTTTAGTCGATGTCTTCTTGTTGTACGTATTCTTTTCGAGATTCAATACTTCTACCTCTTTGAGATTCTCACTCTCATCCAATATTACATAGTAGTCAAGATGATGATGACCAGATCAAAGTCGTCGATTTTAGAACTTTGTTACAAGTCGACTAATTTACTTCTTTTTTTTACTACATTTAAAATCAAAATACAAAATTTTCCAATCGGCATTATGTATTTGTTTATAGACATAAAATCTGAAATTTCATATGCTTACTTTAGCTTCTAATATCAGAAAAAAGAAATGGATAAACAATGATAATTAAGATTTTGCAAGGTATAACTTGGACTTGTAGGAATTCATATGTGGATTGTGCTTGTACTAACCATGTTAATTTGTTGAATGCTTACATTGTATTAAATAATGTGCCAAAATGATAGTTGTAATATTTGTATTTCCCTTTTGGGTTCACAATAGGATGAAATTGGTCAAGTTTGCAGTAGTATCAAAAACTATCAGGCGACATGTATGCTTATGAATTGGATTAATCTATTCACTTAAATAAGGTATCAAGGTTAACCATTCTCATAATTTGGTGCATCTGTTTGTCTAGTCCATTCATTGAAAATCATGAATTAAGAGTCAAAACAACCATATCCATATGTTTCCACCATACATAGTTTCTTGTTTCTTTGAAATTTTAAATGTACTTATACTTGAAATCTCTATGACCTAGAAAATCTAATGAAACTCCACTTGGATTGTAAAGATTCTTTGGTTAAGAAACATGGTGTGAAAGTAAGAATTTTTTTTGAAATAGTAAAAGAAATTGGCCCAAGGCCCGGTTACAATAACCGACTAGATAAGCGGGTAAGCTATCATCCAAATCAAATATGCCCACTATTAAACCCTAAAACAACACTGCCACTTGCTAATTCGCAACTCACTCAAAAGAAAACCCAAGAAATATTAAGAAGAAAAAATGGCGGATGACAGACGATTCTCCATATTTCTCTAAAATAAAATGAGCTCTAGCTTCAAGGAGGCTTCTAAGGCTCCTTCATACTCTTTAGATTAGCTTGAGAATCCATATCCAAGTGATTAACTCTGAGATGTTGATAATTATCAGAAGAATACTTCTCTATCTTCGAAAAATTGTGGCTTTCCTTTAGATCCATGCTTATCTCTTTGTAATTGGAAGGATAAAAGGAGTTGGTGTCTGTTTGTTTCACTTGAGCTTGTGAATTGCTACACTCGCCATTACACCAGATAGATTAGTGATACACTTGATTATTCATCATGCTTTTGTAGAAATTTTCTCCAAATCTCCGATTATTAATTTTCATAAGTATAAATTCATCCTCTTGCAGAGATTGTAGCCTCACGGGAACACTGCTGGAAGAGCGGTAGCTCCAATAATCTACAACAGGTAAATAGCAAAGATTATTCTTTGTGTTTCTATTGTAGTAAGTTTTGAAATTAACCATATTATGTTTACGTCCCTTGTAGTTATCCATCCTGTAAGCAGTGTTGGAGTAGCCACCTCCAAGAAGGTAGCCTATGGAGAAGTTGTCTCTGCTTAAAGTTGGTTCCTTTGACCTGAAATTTTTGTGTGTTGAAGGCTGAAACTAGATGATTCTCCTCGGGGAATATCAGTAATATATTTCCCTCTTTGTAAGAAACCTTCAACCCTATCCCCATAATTATCCAGATTTTTGCTATCTAAGTATGTTGAATCAGAAAAGTCTTATTGTTTGATTGATTTTCTGTTGAAAATCATAGATTCTGAGTAGATAATTTTCCATAATTGAATGTTGCTGTTTTCTTAATTGTGATGGTGTATTTGATTCCTTTCTCTCCAAATATGATAAACAAAAGTAGTTAACATTATTGAGGCTTTTCTAAAATCCTTTGACTTGACTTTTAAATTGTTTTGGATACACTGTATTGTTTCTCTGATGCTTTGAATTGACTCACACCGATTGAACTTTAGAACCCTTTTGGCTATAAACCATATATGCTTTGAGTAAATACGACCAAAAAACAAATGGTCTTAACTTTCAGCATTATTTTTGCAAAGTAGACACTTAGTTTCTGCATTTTTAGTCCATTTGGCACACATGTCTTTGGTTGGTAGCCTATTAAGAAGAGCAAAGTAGGAGCAGTGAGACATTTTTGAGCAATTTGATTTATTCCATATAACTTTGTGTCAGTTGACCTCTATTTCTTCCCCCTTGATGAACTACCATAATTCTTTGAAAGAGAAATATCCTTTTGTGTTTAATTTCCAGGCGCGTAAATCCTTCTGCAGGTTTTGATCTATTTAAATTTTCTCAATTGCTGACTTAAATATAGAAGCAGCTTGATGATTTTGTGTTTTCCAACATTGATTTTGAATAATGCATTGAACTTTTTCTTGGCCCTCCCTAAAAATTTATGTTGTTCCAACTAAGCATATTTATCAGTTAGTTCCCAAAAATCCATGGATCAAACCATAAACTGGTTTTATTTCCATCTTTAAATTTTCTTTTCAACAATTTTGTACCAGTTTCTCTATAGTTAAAAATGTTTTTCCAAGTGAAAGAATGACGAGTTTCAAGACTTGTAGTCTAAATATTTTTGTTTCTAAGATACTTTGCTCTCATCCACCTTGCCCATAGGGATTTACCCTCAATAAATTTCCAAAATAATTTAAGCTTAGATGCTTTTCTTAAATCACTAATATTTCTCAGGCCTAAACCACCAGATTTCCTTGATGTGCAAACTTTATCCCAAGCTATTTTATTTTGTTTTCCTTTCCAGATGAAGTTAGCACACATTTTTTTTATTTTAGGAATTGCTTTTGCTGTAATATTGTGAGATTGGATCTAATACATGATAATTGCAATGATGACAGTATGAGTTAGCTCCAATCTACCAGCTAGAGACAGAATTTTGCTAGACCACCCTTCAAGTATACTTTGAATAATTTTAAATAACTTAGTGCAATCTCTATCATTGATCTGATTTATAATTAGAGGCAAACCCAGATATTTGACTGCCAAACTTCCTTCCTCGAAGTTTAATATTCTTAGAATCTCCTCTTTATTTGACCAACCTTTGCTGAAATAAATTTTACTTTTGCATTCATTAACTTTCAAACCAGCATGTGCATCTATTTTTTAAAATATTTTCACAATTGTTTTGGCATTTTGAATATCTGCACTTGTAAACAATAGTAAATCATTAGCATATAAAAGATGTGTAATTAAAGGCTTGACTCTGTTTATCGCTTTAATGTTCCCCTTAATTTGTTCAGTTTCAATAAGAATAGAAAATTATTCCATAACAATAGTGAATAGATAAGAGGATAATAGATCTACTTGTCTAGTTCCCCTATTGCTATGAATTAAACCTTTATGGGAGCCATTAACAAACACTGGGTATGTAACATTATCTATGCATTCTTTTATAAGTGCACGGACTTTTCCATTAAAGCCCATCTTTGCATCATGTGCATTATAAATTGCTTATCAATTTTATCAAAGGTTTTATGAAGGACAATTTTAATACACATATGCTTTTTATTTTCAATGTTAAAATTTCTGATTAGCTCATGTGCAAGCATAGTATTTTCTGCTATAAGTCTAACAGGTATAAAAGCACTATGATTTTCTAAGATTTAAAATTTCAAGAAAACTTTAATTTTGTTGCATAAAATATTAGATATGATTTTATAAATAAAGTTTCAACAAGCAATGAGTCTATAATCTTCTAAACCATTGGGAATGTTAACCTTTGGAACCAAAGTCAAAAAAGTATGATTGAAACTTTTTAAAAGTTTTCCACATTTAAAAAATTCTGATATAACATTAGAAATAGAACTATTGATATTAAGCAAATGAGTTTTATAAAATTTGGCTCCAAAACCATAAGGTCCAGGACTCTTATCATTATTAGCATTAAAAATTATATTTCTAATTTCCTCCAATCTAACTGGAGTTAGAAGAATGTCTTGGCTATTTTCATTTAGCAAATATTTAGTGTTAATATTAGGGAAACTCTTAGTGTACTCATTATAATTAAATAAATTAGTAAAGTAATTAATGGCTTCCCTCTCTACAACTTTTACATCATTTAAAACATTCTCATTTGCATCAATCAGTTTTCCAATATCAATTTTACTCTTCCTACTAGACATTCTAACATAAACAAATTTACTAGCTTCATCTACATTAGTCAGCCAGTCAACTTTTGCTTTCTGTCTTAAGTTAGCAGATTGCACTTGAAGGGAGGAAATTAGTTTATTTTAAGCCAAAAAGAAATTTTTGACAATGTACTGTTTGAGCAATCGTTCTCTAAACATTTTGCAATCTCTCACATTCAACTCTAGCTAATTTGACCTCATTTTTATTACTATTGTTATTCCAACTTTTAAGATTTCCTTTAGAAATTTGTAATAATTTATGAAATTTATACTGAGCAGTGCCTTGTATATTTATTTTTAAGATGTTTTTAATTACATCTAAATAATTCTCTTCATAAATCTAACCATTCATAATCTTAAAAGGAACATTTTTCTTAATCAGATTACTATTAGTAAGAAAATTTTGAACTGGAGTGTGATCACTAGTAGCCTGAGGTAATGTGAAACACTTGTAATATGGAAATAGACTAATAAAATTTTGATTAATCAAAATTCTATCAAGTATGCAATAAATATTCCTATATTCACAAGATTTCCAAGTGAATCTGTTCCCATATAAAATAACTTCCACTAAACTAGTCCTAAGCATGAAGTTATTCATAAATTCCAATTTTTAAAAGGAATAGGGTTTTCCCCTCTATTCTCAAACCATGCATAGTAGTATTAAAATCTCCCAAAATCAATTAAGGGTGACTAATATTTTTATTCAAAAGTTCAAGCCGATTCCAAAGATTAAATCTCTCCTTTTCAAAATTTGATGCATAAATAAAAGAGATAACAAGATGAAACCCCCCTTTATTTATGAATGAACAATGGGTGTATTGAAAATTAGAGCTTTGATTACATAAGTTCTAGATGTTATCATTCCAAGGAAATAGGTTTGGCATTCTCTACAAGATAAATTCGAAACTCAATCTCTCTTTGGAGTGGAAGACCGATAACCTCTAAAAAGATATCCAGAAAATCTCTAGCTATAGGCACTGAATCAAATTCACCATATGATCGGTCTAATAAATATATGTAACTCAACATAAATCAACCTATGAATCGCAGTAAACGTCTAGACTGCGTCCACTACAAGTACCCAACCTAATAACCTTCCTATCACAGTCTAAAATCGCCCTATACATCCTCATCTAATCCATGTCCAAAATGAAACAAAATATGAAAAATCCTAAAACAAAAGCATCACAATCGAATTCGACCCCCAAAATAAACAATTTCAAACCTTTACGTATCATAGAAAAATAAGCCGATCCTCCCACAGGGTTTGTGACTATATTAGTGTGTAAGTATACCTTTCCATAAGTCTACTCAAGGTAAAAGAGTGTGATACCCCCATGTCAAATAAAGTACGAACAGGTAAATCAGATAAATTTGACACACCTTAAATCATGACTTCCTTTCTCTTATCCACGATTGGAGGTACACTCGAGATAGGAATAGTGTCCAGTGCGTATGTTGAAACCACTTAGGTAAAGGTCTTTTGATGTGTTGGACACTCCCGCCTTATGTCTCGAATTGAATGCGGTTGTAAAACTTAACCTTCGAACTTTCTGTCTTTCACTCCTTCGCAAAATGTCCCTTCTTACCACACTTCCAACACTATAGCTCTTGCTTTTTGATCTTTCCCTTCGGTCCCATTCTGTCCTTATGCTAGTTCTACTGGGTGCATTTCCTCTTGTCTTCTTAGGCTGAATTTTCATTTCCTCCTTGGAAACAACATTCAGCAAAGCCATTTCCACTAATCCCTCAAATGTTGCATCCATGGTAATATGACTAAGGGTCAAATCCTGAAGAGGTTGATTCGGTCCCATTGCAAACTTCAGAGCCTTCTTGTGGGGGGTATTAATCAGCTCCACTCCAAGTTCATCACTTCAGCTTCAAGACTCGTACCGAGTCATAAGTTGGAGTTGTTTTTTAGCTTTTCTTCTTGCGCTTGCTTTATTTGGAGATTGGCTAAGTATCTTATAATGATAACCGAGGATAAGTACCGATTCTTTGGACTTTATCTGAATTCCAGCTTCTAGATTTGCACTTCTAGACTTCTTATTATTTCATGGCCATTCAATGGTTCAGACTTGTCGAGATATTTCTTGGTTCAAAAGCTGGATAACACCATGATTTAACTAAAGTGGTAAAGGAAGGAAAGGAATTGGATGTGGATATGAGAGAAAAGCTTATTATGTTCCTTCGATCAATTAAAGATGTCTTCGTTTGGACACATGCAGATATGGTTAGGATTGATCCCACAATAATGGGCCTAATATAGACTTGCCCCTGTAGGGAAAAAGAAAAGATATTTTTGATATATCTAGTACAAATGCCCTCAAGAAAGAAGTAAATATATTATTGGAAAATGCATTTATCAAAGAAGTTTATTATTTCAAATGATTAAAAAAATCTACTGTAAAGTGGAGAACATGTGTCAATTATATGGATTTGAACAAGGAATGCTCAAAATATTGCGATCTACTCCTAAGGATTCATCAGTTGGTAGATGCAGCTAGTGGGCATAAGTTGTTATATTTTATGGATGCATATTCAAGTTACAAACAAATCCCAATGTCCAAACCTGATGAAGAGCATACTAGTTTTGTAACTAATTGAGGAACGTATTATTACAGGGTAATGCTTATAGAGTTAGGGGTACGCCTTAGGGGCAATTCTATAATTTATTGTAAATTACTAACTCTATAATAAACATTGTTAGAAATAAAAGGTGTTTTTATTTCTACTGTATACTTGTCATACTATGTTATGTTAATTAATTATTTGACTTAAATAAATTTAATAGAAAATCCTTAATTATATGCTATGTGAAAGTAATTACAAGATGTTGTAATCATGGTAAATTCATCATATTAAAAATTACGTATTGTTTTAAATATTTCTAGTCAAGATGTTTTGAGATGGGATATCGATACATCTGTTGAAACTAGAATACGTAACACTCTCCAAATGGTATGCGGTGTATTACTCATAGTTGTTGGGGGCATCAAAGGATTACATATTGATAGTTATTGAATAACTATGGAACGAATAACTTAAGAGTTTTCTTATGGTTAATATAACTAAGGTCAAATAGAAAATCTCGAAGTAAAATTTTTACACAGTTCTCTTGACTTGAGCATACTATTGAACTTCAATGTGGACACACAATTTTTATTATAGTTAAATCATGGCATGACATCTATCGAATGACTATAGTTGGGTCCAAGTTAAAGCATTGGAAGTGAAACAGTATCCATCAGAGAATTCGTTTCCTTGGTTATATGAAGTTAATATCATGGTCAACTATAGTCAACTCAAAGTCAAAGTTTCTGGCCAAAGTAATCCAGTTAACAATGATTGGTATTATTGAACCAAAGACTTTGTGTTGGATTAAACAAGTTGAATATGGACGATATTGGAATTTTGACCAAAATTATATTCCATAAGTCCCAATGTGATATAGTTTTGAAATAGATAATTGGTGTAAATAATCGTTACTACCAAGTACCACGTAAAATAATGAAATTGGATTTTACCGAAAAAGCATAAGCGTTATATTCGGCTAAACTTACACACCACTAGTTAAGGTGACATGTGAACATTAATATTAGAATTATTATATATTAATTATTGAATGAATTGACACCTTTGAGTCGCACGACAGTAATGTTGAATACTCCAAAATACTACATGATTAAAGTAAATTATAATCATTATAAATTAATTAAATTAATAATATTTATGAAGTATAATTATTATATTTTATTCGATTTATTTGAATTGGTATATAACAAAATGTGTGTATCTATCGATATACAATATCGATAGATATTTAAATTGGATTTAAACTAAATAAATATTGATTGGATTTGTAAAATTTTATAGGCTTATGTGACCCATATTATGGATGGTAATAGGGGGAATGGGTGATTTTTGAATGCAAAATCTGGTTTTGAACTAGCAAAAAGGATAGGTAAACAAGGAGATCTGGATTGCCGTCATTTACTCACTTTTGTTGCCTATTAAAACATCGCCTCCTCTCTCGTTTGGATTTGATTTTTTTCCCTTCCCTTACTATTCTTGGCCGCAAGCATCTAAGGGCTTCCCCCTTTTTCCATATCAAATATAATCAAATTAAATTTGTTTTAATGGGTGGTATTCTCTTCTAGTTAGCTGCACTTTCTGAACGAGATTAAATCAAATCTAAAGGCACTTTCTTTCTACATACAAGGTGCACTGCATAGGCAACATCTTTGGTAATGATTTTCTTTCCCCATTATTTAATATCTACACATACTGTTCACTTTGGTATTATTGCTTGTATGTTATTTACTATAACGAATACATATATACATACACATATATAATGATTGTCCTATTTTGCACACATATATATAAACATTTAAATTGATTATACAAAATAACTATATATGCATATAAAACACATATATGCTTTTCGCCCATTTAAAAAATATAATAATTTCGAAATTAAAAATGCTTTTAATTAATTATTAAAATTTAAAATATGAACTTTGTAATAAGTGTATATAATTAACATATATAAATTAGTCTATAATATATGTATAGATATATATGCTAACTTTTTTATGTATGTACATATGTATTCAATTCCAAAATATAAATAATAGTATAGAAATGTATTATAAAATTTTAAATTCTTAATGTATGTTTTAAAATAAAACTAAAAAATATATCAATGAAAATCCTTATATATTTAGATAATAAAAAAATTATATAAATTTGCATGGATTTGTATAGTAATATATATATATATATATATAATAAAATTTTATACAAATCCATATTGATTTGTATAATAAAAAAATAATTTTTAATAAAAATGTTTTGGCCGAGAAAAAATAATTTTTTAACATACGTAATTATATTTACTAACTAATAGTTTATAAATAAATTTTTACAACTAAACACAAAATATTTTAATTGTTTTTTCCGAAAAGAAATGAATTATATATATACATGATATAAATATATTTAAACATATCAATATTTGGAATTTGATTTCAAATTTAAAGTGGATTTTATGTAGATCAAGATTTGACTTTTAATTTTAAATCTTTTATTAATTTTTTTTCATATTTATTTAAATCATTTTGAATTAGTCAATATTAAAAAAACAAAATTATAAATATTTTATTTATGCACATATACATATATATCTATGAGTGTGCGCACACGTGTATGTGTGTGTATAAATAATAAATTAAATTATGGACAACAAATATGTATATAAAGGGACAAATGTATTCATTGTGGTGTAAATTCAACACTTATATATGGACACATTAAACTATGTGCACTTCTTATATGTTGCACATGCACTATACACATATATGTGTGTTCGATGCATATATACATTATATATTAAATAAATAAAATCAGTGCTTTTATATAAAAAATTTAAATAAAAATAAATATTCATTTAAAAATATTCAAATTGGATTTAAATTAGTTTAGACGTCATAGGCCCAATAAAATCTTTGAATGGAAATTTTTTGAAACCACCCATTTAACCCACTATGACTTTGCCTTGTTCCTTCAATGCCTTTAGATTAAAAAATGCAGGAGCCACCTACCAACGATTGATTAATAAGATGTTTAAAAATCAAATTGGTAAAATAATGGAAGTCTACATAGACAATATGTTAATCAAAAGCGGAAGTTGACCATATAAAAGATTTAGATGAGATATCCAGAATTTGGCCCACGACATGAAGATGAACCCGTAGAAAAGTTCCTTTCGGATATAATTGGGAACGTTTGTACAGATCAGCAACTGCACTTAATTTATTCATATCAAAGGCAATGATAAATGCATTTAATTTTCTAATGTGATCAAGAAATAAAGAATTTTTGAATGGACTAATGAGTGTCGAAAAGTCTTCCAAGAATTAATAGACCATCTACAAAAGCCTCCAATACTCTCAAGTTCAATAGAAGGACAAGATTTAATATTGTCCAATGGCTATAAGGAACACATCATAAGCTTAAGTCTAGTAAGGGAAGAAACTGGATCTCAGTTACCTTTGTAATATATAAGAAAGTGCCTAAAAGATGTGTAAATTGGATATACTATCATGGAAAGGTAGCTTATTGTCTGGTGTTAACAGATCAAAAATTAAGGTCTAATTTTAAAGCACATCTTATCAAAGTTTAGGCTAATTATTCGCTAAAGCAAGTGTTTAGAAAACCAAAAAATCTGGATAACACATAAAGTGCGAAATGGAATTGAGCTAATATGTCATAAATTACTTCCCACGATTAGCAATAAAAGGACATGCTTTGGCCAATTTTATAACCGAGTGATGGAATTTATCAAAGAGAAAATGGAAAAAATAAGCTGGAGCAAAATGGAAATTATTCGTAGATGGGGCATGAAATGTGCAAGGAGGTGGAGCATGATACATGATAATTACTCTAGACGGACACACAATTACATTGTGCAATGAATTTAGGATTCTCTACAACTAGTAATGTCGTTGAATATAAATCCATGATAGCTGGTTTGACTCTAGCACAACAATTGAAAATCCCAAGGATAGAGATATTTAGTGATTCGCAATTGATGGTAAACCAATTAACTAAGGTTTATCAAACAAAGGATACACGGTTGTCCTAATGTGTGAAGAAAATTCATGAGATGTTGGCTTAACTCGAAGATTTCTCAATTCATCAGGTATCGAAAGAAAAGAATGCTCATGTAGATTCTCTAGTCAAGTTCGCAAGGTGCAGCCGAAGTAAAAATCATATCTGTAGATATCAAAAGGACCCTGGTATAGCATTAATAAAGGAAGAAAGATCAAGAATAGAAGCTTTTATAGCAACATGCTTACAAGCTCAACAGTAGCATAATAATGAAGAATATTCCAAAGAAGATAAGATCATATGACAATCTATGGAGGAATGGAATCAAATGGAGATATCCAAGATTATCAATATAGAAGTAGTTGGATGACACCAATAATCAAATATTTGCAAAAAAGGATATCACTAGAGGATAGGAGTGAATCGAATTAAATGAGATATCGAGCACCTTCCTATATTATGCTAGATGGGATCTTATATAAAAAAGGGTATTCTGTACCATACCTTTGATGCATAATACCGGAAAAGGGAATGAATTTGCTAATGGAAGCCGATGAAGGATTCTATGGAGACCATTCTAATAGGATAAATCTGCAAAAGAAATTAATGAAACAAGGATATTATTGGCTTCGAATGATGAAAAATGCTTTAAATTACATAAAAAGATGTGATAAATGCCACTGATTCTCAAGGATCCATTGACTACCTCCATGAATTCATGCCGTGACTAGTCCTTGGCCTTTTGATATATGGGGAATCAATTTGATTGGACCCTTACCTATCTCTAGAGGGGCAAAGTTTACAGTAGTAGAAATTGACTATTTTACTAAATAGTCGAAAGCCAAATAGTTATCGAATACAATGGCATAATAGGTTTTTGGAATTTGTCATTAAAAACATTGTGTCCCAATTTGATTCACCAGACTAGATCATTTCAGATAATGGAAACTTATTCATAAGTGAAGAATTACCCACTTCTACAATATGAATGAGATAATAAATAGTTCCTATTCGATTGCTCACCCAAAAGCAAATGGGACAGTAGAAGCTACGAACAAGATTATTAAGAACATCCTTAAGAAGCGGTTAAATAGAGTTAAAGGGGATTGGGTGGAACAACTTCTTCGTGTTTTATGCTAATATAGAACGCCAACCAAGACGACCATCTGGCATATGCAATATTCTTTGACATACGGGTTTGAATCCATGTTACCAGTTGAAGTTGAAATTCCATCACATTAAATAATTGCATACACGTATCGGTCTAACCAAGAGTTAAAAATGGAGTCTCTAGCTTTGATTGGTGAATTGAGAGACGAGGCAATCTTACAAATAGTAAATTATCAACGAAGAATCTCTAAGTAATTCAATTCATGATTAAGAGGAAGGGCATTATAAAAAAGAGAACTAGTACTTAAAAGGGTAATGGCGAACAATAAAAATCTAGCAGATGGATGCTTAGAAACAAATTAGTTAGATCCCTTAGTTATCCACGAAGATATACCACTTAGAACTTATCGATTAAGCGGAGTAAATGGAAATGTCATTCCAAGAACCTAAAATGTTGGTCATCTAAACCATATTTTACAACACTAGACGAATAAGGGAAGAGAAACAATGTGCAATAAATCAAGTTTCAAATGATGATAAAGAAATAATTTAGAAATGACAAGGAGGCTCTAAACTATGATACTTTACAAAAACAATTTTCAAAAATGTTTACAAATTAACTTTTGAAAAAATCATTTTCCCAAAACAATGAAACTTTCCTCGATATATCAAATGGGGGCCGAGTCAAAAGGAGATTTACAGAAAAAATATAAACCTGATTTTCGAAAAGAATTTTCCTTGGTCCAATGACTAAGAAACCTAATAAGGGAACTTCCACACCAAACTACCTTATACCTCTTCGAGTATAAACGAAGAGGCAACACTTAGTTTAAGATGCATTATTCTTAATAAAGCTTCCAAACTAACATTTTCAGTAAGATTCTTTAATAAAAGGCACTTCTTACAGCCGATGGTATTAAAAGCCCTTGACCAAGTTAAGAGGCACCCAACAAGAGAGTTGGTTGAGTATACCTTTGGTCCAGCACCCGGGCCTGGCCAAAGCAACCATCCAGGAGAATACGGGTGGTCAAACAAGCCTTTGGTCCCTTCTCCAGGTTTGGCCAAGGCAACCATCCACGAGAATATGGGTGGATAAACAAGCCTTTG
Source organism: Allium fistulosum (assembly GCA_030737815.1). Taxonomy (NCBI): domain Eukaryota; kingdom Viridiplantae; phylum Streptophyta; class Magnoliopsida; order Asparagales; family Amaryllidaceae; genus Allium; species Allium fistulosum. Next base: position 1,462,092,814 of record CM060903.1, read on the forward strand.
TTCTTGCTTTCGGGCCTGGCCAAAGCAACTATCTAAGAGAACATAGGTAGTCAAATAAAATAAGCCTTTGGTCTTGTCATTGAGTCTGGCCAAAGCAACTGTCTAGAAGAAAGAGTATGGATTGCAAGTCGTATAATTAAATCAAAGAAGACTATCCAATTAGAGGCTGAGCAAGACAATTCTTAATAAGAAAGAGCAAAAATGACAAATAATCTAAAAGTCAAAAGACCATCAAGGTTACTCAGCTAAAGGTTAACTAGAATGATGCTCAATAAGAAAGAGTGTGCTGATAAAGGATCCATTGCAATACCCAAGAAAAAGCTTGGAGACCGAATTAAGAATTGGTGCGATATATGAGAAATCTATAGAATTACAACACGGTCATGTCAACCAAAATTAGATAAAAGCAAGAGGATATGAGTGAGAAATAATAATTCGGTTAGAAAGATGGGTTCTGTTGTGAGGAGTGATGTAAATATAGATATGTAAATATGTGTATATGATTTGTGTGCATGTGTAACATGTACACCTTTTATTTCTTTTTGGGTTTTCTGCATTTTTGGGTCAGTGGGCTCGGCCCATTAGTTAGAGTTGTGTTTGTATATAAGTCGTTTGTTGTAATGTTTGTAACAAGGCTTTTGAATCCATTCGATCAATACAATAATGAACTTTTCTATTGATAACATGGTATCGGAGCCTCAAGATCTCAAAATTTGATTCAATCTCAAATTATCCTTTTCGATCCATTGTTTGATTATCTTGGATCAAGATGAGTGAAAATAAGGTCACAATGGACGCGATGCAGTTGATGCCATAGATCACTGATCATAAACTGAATAATTTGAATTATCTGAATTGGAGTAAAACTATTCGTATTTATCTTCGAAGTATAGATAAAGATCGACATCTTACTGAAGCTCCACCAGATCTGGATTCTAAGGAAGATAAGCACCTATTGTGGTTGAGAGATGATGCTCGGCTGTTTCTTTAAATTAGAAACTCTATCGATAGTGAGGTTATTGGATTGGTAAATCACTGTGAATTCGTGAAGGAACTCATGGAATATTTGGAATTCTTGTATTCAGGGAAAGGAAATTTAACTAGAATGTATGATGTTTGTAGATCATTCTATCGGGTAGAAAAACAGGAGCAAACTCTGATGAACTATTTCATGAATTTTAAAAAGACTTATGAGGAACTCAATCTACTTCTTCCGTTTAGCCCAGATGTGAAGGTCCAACAGCAACAGAGAGAGCAAATGGTATTATGAGTTTTCTAGCTGGATTATCATCAGAATTTGAATCAGCAAAATCACAGATTCTATCAAGATCTGATGTCTTGTCACTTAAAGATGTTTTCAGTAGAATTCTTCATACAGAAGTTGCTCAGTTATCTAATGTAGTGTCTGAAAGTGCTTTAATTGGTAATAGTAGGGTTAATTCTTCTTGGAACAATCAGAAATTAAATACACAGAATCAAAATATTAATCCATCATGGAATAACCAGAGATCAAATGTGCAAAGTCAGAACAAATTTTGTGCGTATTGCAAGAAACCTGGTCATACAAAATTTGAGTGTAGAAAGTTGCAATACAAGAATTCAATATCTAGTAATTCACAAAATCCTACTAAGACAGTGTTGATGACATTTGAGGAGTATGATAAATATGCATAGTATCAAGAATCACTAAAGAAAAATGTATCTGATCATAATCCATCATCATCAGTAACTACTGTTGCCAACTCAGAAAAACAATCGTCAAAGTGGGTCATAGATTCTGGAGCTACAGATCATATGACAGGTAATCTTCATTTGATTTCAGAACCTCATTTAAATAAATCAAATCGTGTTGTTACTTTAGCCGATGGATCACAAACACGAGTTTATGGAACTGGAAATGTGGACTCACATACTCAAGTTCCACTAAAAACAGTATTGTATTTGCCAAATTTATCTTTCAACTTGATATCAGTAAGTCAGATCACTCGTGATCTTAATTGTTGCATATCCTTTTTCCCTAATCATTGTGTGTTTCAGGACCTTACAACGAAGAAGATTATTAGTAAAGGTGAAGAGTCTAGTGGCTTGTATATCCTAACTGATAAGATACCTAACCATATTGCTTGTTCAAGTGTAAAATCTGCTCTTAAAACTCATTTCTAGTTGGGTCATCCTTCATTGTCATTGCTCAAGAAGTTATGTCCACAGTTTAATTCATTATCTACTTTAAATTGTGAGTCATGTCAATTTGCTAAACATCACCGTAGTAGTTCTTATTCTAGAATAAATAAGAGAGCTAAATCTGTATTTGAGTTGATTCATTCAGATGTTTGGGGTCCTGCTACAGTTGTATCTAAGCAAGGTTATAGATACTTTGTTACTTTTGTTGATGACTATTCTCGAGTAACATGGTTATTTTTAATGAAAAATAGATCAGAGTTATTTTCCATTTTCTGTACATTCTGTTCTGAGATTAAGACACAATTCAATACTAATATTCGAATTCTAAGGAGTGATAATGCCAAAGAATATTTATCTGAACAGTTCAATGCATATATGGCTCAAAATGGAATTTTACATGAGACTTCATGTGTTGATACCTCTTCACAGAATGGAGTAGCAGATTGAAAGAATAGGCATTTACTTGAAACTACAAGAGCACTACTTTTTCAGATGAAAGTTCCTAAAGTTTTTTGGGCAGATGCAGTTTCTACTGCATGCTTCTTAATCAATAGAATGCCATCAACTATACTTGAGTATAAGGTGCCATTTCAAGTATTGTTTCCAGATAAACATTTGTATCCAATTAAGCCAAGAATTTTTGGTTGCACATGCTATGTTAGAAATGTTAATCCTCAACTCACCAAGCTAGATCCAAAGTCTTTGAAATGCATCTTTGTTGGTTATTCCTGGTTACATAAGGGATATAAATGTTTTTGTCCCAGTTTATAGAAATACTTGGTATCTGTAGATGTTAGTTTTGTGGAAGATGAAGCATTTTTCTGTCCATCTATACTAACAAATCAAGAATGTGCAGAGAATGATGATTTTTTACTATATCCTGTTATAACTTCAGAAAGTGATGATCATCATATGGACACTAAATCAAATCAGGAACTAGAAACTAATGAATTGATCATTGATCATGCAACTGTTCCACAATCAAATCCAAGTCTGGAGTTACCAATTGCTCTTAAAAAAGAGAGAAGAAAGTGCACATATCCAATTTCATCTTTTGTTTCATATGATAGTCTATCATTAGAATCGTATTCATTCATTTCTACACTTGATTTAGTTTCATTACCTAAAACTGTTAAGGAAGCAATGTCAAAACCAGAGTGGCAACAGGCAATGCTAGAGGAAATTAATGCTTTAGACAAGAATAATACATGGGATCTGGTTCAGTTGCCAAATAATAAAAAGTGATAGGATGCAAATGGGTATATTCAGTCAAGTTAAATCTAGATGGATCAATTGCAAGGTTTAAAGCTCGATTGGTTGCTTAAGGGTATGCTCAAACATATGGAACAGATTATATAGAAACATTCTCACCAGTGGCGAAAATGACATCAATCAGGTTGTTTATATCATTGGCAGCAAAACATGATTGGAAATTGCATCAACTTGATATTAAAAATGCATTTTTACATGGAGACCTAGTTAAAGAAATATATATGGAGCAACCTCCTGGGTTTGTTGCTCAGGGGGAGAACAACAAGGTATGTAGACTAAAGAAGAGTTTATATGGCTTAAAGCAGAGTCCACGTGCATGGTTTGGGAAATTTAGTAAAGCAATGGAGAGGTTTGAGCTGTTGCAGAGTAAGTTTGATCATTCAGTATTTTTTAGAAGTTCACAAGGCAAGTCAATCTTATTAGTTGTTTATGTAGATGATATTGTGATTACTGGGGATGATGAGCTAGGAATTGAAGCTCTTAAGAAGTTCATTCATACACAGTTTTGTACAAAGGAGTTAGGGGAGTTGAGATACTTCTTAGGGATTGAAGTTATGAGAAGTAATGGGAAAATATGTTTGTCACAGAGGAAGTATGTGTTGGATTTGCTGAAAGAAACTGGGAATTTGGGTGCAAAACCATCTTCTGCACCTATGATGGTGAACATTACTTTGAGTAAAGATGGAGATGAATTCAATGAGCCAGATAAGTATAGGTGATTGGTTGGTAAGCTTAATTACTTAGTAGTGACCGGCCAGACATTGCTTACTCAGTGAGTGTTGTAAGTCAATATATAAGTGCACCAACTATTGATCACTGGAATGCACTAAAGCAGATTTTATGTTACCTGAAAGGAACAATGGGTAAAGGAGTTGTTTACAAAAATCATGGACACAATAGAGTAGAAAGTTTTGTAGATGCAGACTGGGCTAGTTCAAAGGAAGACAGAAAGTCTACTTCGGAGTTTTGTGTGTTTGTTGGAGGAAATTTAGTGTCATGGAAGAGTAAAAAGCAGAATGTTGTATCAAGATCGAGTGCTGAGTCAGAGTATCGAGCCATGGCTAGTGCAGTGTGTGAACTGATGTGGTTTAATCACTTTATGACTGAGTTGAAGCTTGAAGTTGAAGTGCCATTGCTATTGTGGTGTGATAATCAAGCTGCTATACATATAGCATCTAATCCAGTGTTTCACGAGAGAACTAAACACATAGAAGTTGATTGTCATTTTATACGAGAAAAAGTGCAGCAGGGGTTAGTCAAAACTGGATATGTGAAATCAGAGGAGCAAGTGGCAGATATGATGACTAAAGCACTTAATGGTTGTCGAATGAAGTTCCTATGCAGCAAGTTGGGCATGATAGACATGTATGCTCCAACTTGAGGGGGAGTGTTGTGAGGAGTGATGTAAATGTAGATATGTAAATATGTGTATATGATTTGTGTGCATGTGTAACATGTACACCTTTTATTTCTTTTCGGGTTTTCTGCATTTCTGGGTCAGTGGGCTCGGCCCATTAGTTAGAGTTGTGTTTGTATATAAGTCGTTTGTTGTAATGTTTGTAACAAGGCTTTTGAATCCATTCGATCAATACAATAATGAACTTTTCTATTGATAACAGGTTCTAATAAATTTATTTTCTTAATTTGTTGAATGAACAAGGACTCAAACCTAAAAAAGGCAACATTAAAGGAAGATATTTGTTATGATCAAGAAAAAGGGTTGATAAAACAAGAGCGATGTAGTAAAGCAAAGAGTTTAAGCTAAAGCATAAGCAAACTTTTGAAGGGTTAAAATGTTATACCTAAATTTTTTAAATTAAATATGAGGTTTGCCAATGAAAGAAAACTATCGAAGGAATAAAAGAAGAGCTATCGCAAATATAAATGATGGAGCTATCGCATGTATAAGAAAAGAGCTATTATAGGTATAAAAGAAGTGATATCACAAGCATAAAGATAAAGTTATAGCAAGTATAAACGGTGGAGCTATTTCATGTACGAGAAAGGAGCAATCGTAGGTATAAAAGAAGGGCTATCGTAAGTATAAAGATAAAGCAACCCCAAGTATAAAGATAAAACTATCGCAAGTATCAAATAGATGAGCTATCCCACTTCTAAAAGATGAAGTGTTATCGCATACTTAAGGTGATGGAGCTATCGCACTTCTAAAGATGAAGAGTTATCGTGAAAAGGTGAAATCACACGTTTAAAGATGAAGAGCTATCGCATGTCTTAGGCAAAGGAACAATCACATGTCTTAGGCAAAGGAGCTATCGCACTACTAAAGATAAAGGGCTACCACATGTATAAGAAAGGATCTATCGCATGTATAAAAAAAGAGTTATCGCACTTCAACGATCAGAGCTATCACACTTCTAAGGATGGAGCAATCACACTTCTAAGATAAGAGTGTCATACCTCTAAGAATGGAGTTATTGTAGTTTTAAAGGAAAATAGGCTATCACACTTTTAAAAGCTAAAGGAGCTATCCATTGCTTAAAAAAGTGTTATTGCATGACTAAAAGTGTTAACATACTTTTGAATACTCAAAAAATTTATCCCAATTGTCCATGTGGTAGCCTTTTATTGGGCTAATAACAAATCGAAATGAAAAAATTATAATGAAAATCACTCAGTTCTAAAACTGTGGGGCATACAAAAAAATTTAATGTTATACAATACAATTTTAGCTATTATATGTTTTGTTCGTTTATACAAAATCATTTTTTAGTTTTATCCTCTCTTAGATGTCTCAAGAATACTATTATTTGCTTTAATCCAAAAATGAGAAGCATAACTATGATAAAATGTAATATATAACATTAGTTAAACATTATAGATTTTCATATAAATAATAGGAGTACAAGCATGGTGGGTTTGCAAATTAAACCTTTTAAATATTACAATGCTTGTTTATGCAAGTTCCTTCGTTCACTTCTGGTTTAGTTTTTACTATTCGAGCATGTTAGGTTTTTGAAATGATTTTGAGTAATTTATGTTATTATTCTTTTAGTGGATGAGATGAGCGTTTTGGTAGGTGCATATAGTATCACCCTTATTTTTAGAGGAATAAAACTGATTAGATACTTAGCTTACTCATCAAATAGTTTTAGATTTTACAGAACAAATGATAAATGGATTATCATCTTTAAAGATTAATTTTTTTATTGGTTTTAAAGTCTTAAAGAAGTCTAATTAAAACCCTAGTAATTTTATACTTTTATCTTCAATCTCTATTTGACTTTGTTTTTACTGGAAGTATACACTGGAACTACTTAAGATAATTAAAATGGAAAATGTCAAATTAATTTCTTTCATCTTTGATGAGTGGCTTGTATTTATCAACAAATAAAAGTTATGAAATAGAAATCATTTCTAAATATAGACTTGTGGTAAGTGCTTTATAATATATAACTATAACCAAACATAAATTTCTTTCAGTGCTAATAAAGTATGCAAGTTATGGAAAAACCTTCAGATGAACACTGAAATTAGTTAAAAGAATTATACAATATTTGAAATATACCATTAAACAAGGTATAACTTTAAGTAAGTCAAATAATATAAGTATCATTGCTTTTTCAAGTGCAGATTGGGATAGTAATCTTAATGATAAGAAATCTAATATTAGTAAATTTGTATTTCCTTATAAAAATTTTTGTCCGGTGTTTTAGGAAGTGGCATATCGTTTCTAAGTCTAGCACAAAGGTGGAGTATATAAGTATAGAGAATGTTACTACTATAGAATGTGGTTTCAATCTTTGTTATATGAAATTAAATTGAGTTAAACATCGATGCCTATGGTGTGATGTGTGATAATATGATAAAAGTTTCATTACTAGCAAACCATGTCTTACGTCTATGAACAGAAAACATTGAGTTGGATTATATGTTATAAGGAAAATACTTTTTGATAAGAAAAATTATTGTAAATCATGTTCCAACAATAGGTTAAGTTGCAAATGTTCTTGCTTCGCTTTATCTTTAAAATACTTTAGTAGATGTAAAATAAACCTCATAACCCCTCATTGGTAGTGCGAATAGTTGAGGAAGTCGGCTTCCACCGGCAAGGTTGGTAGTCATTCCAAGCCACTTGCATTCTCCATATGATTTAGCCAGACTATGCATCAATGGAAAGATACATACTACCTCAATCAACAAATTCTTCATAACACAAAATTAGTAAATCAAATTAAAATTCCAAAAAAAAATCATGAAATCAAATGAAAAAATGACGAATGAAGTAGCTTGCATTTTTTAAAATGCAACGTTCAATGCAATAAGGAAAAAAAGAAAAACTAATAGAATTTTGAATATGTAATATGCTTATATCATTTAATTTCATGAAATAAAACATTTTACTGACCGTAATCTAAGTTAGTTTAGCAAAGTATATGATTGTAAAATCATTATCCACATTGTACTATAATGATACAATAAAATGAAGTATTGACAAACTAATGAACCGTAAACAGTGATTGTTGTATTGTAAATATTGCAACATATAGTAAAAGCAATTAAATTGCATATAAACATATTATTATGAACACTTCATCGTTGGCAACATTTATTTTTATTTTATATGTTATTTTGCTTACATAATTTAACATATTTTAACGTTGCATTTTAAATAGTGCTTAAAAAACAAGGGTCTGCTTTGAATTTCTATCAATTCCAAAGGTGTTTTCTATAAAGGCTGAAGGCTTTTTTGTATTTCTAAAAAAATTTCGAGGGTGAAAACATAATTTACACTTCTCATAAAGTCCTATTTCAAATGGATTAATAAGTTTCTAGATTAATGATATATTATAACTTTTATTATTATTCATATACCAATTTGGTCTTAATAACCTCTTGGCTTGCTAAAAACTCATCATAAATTATAAATGATTTATTGAAGGAAATAGAAATGATATCTATAAAAAGGACACTATTATAAACTATTATATGCATCCATATGATTATGATTTTATTTATCCATGACATTTTTCATGAATATATAATGATAATAGATCCCGAAATATTAATAGATATTATTGCTTACTTCGAAATTGAATTATTATTTTGTAAAACTGGATTTAAATTTGTCTACAGAATTATTGTTTGCAAGTCGAACTGAATTTAAGTAAAATTTAACTAATGAGTAATGTGCTCTGCGTGCACATAATGTGTTTGTTAAAATGTTTAAAATATTCAAATGATAATATACTGATATATTCATACAAAAATATTGGAATTGCTTTATAATTATGATAGGTACTTAATAAATATCTATATGATAGATCATTGATAATATACGTGCGTGTTGGATATGATTAGAGTTAGTTTGTTATTGAATTTATATGTAATTATTTAATACAAAATATTTGAAAATATAAGTAAATCGAGGTAGTATAAATCTAATTGCTTTAATCTTGAATGATATACAAAAGTAAATAAAGAAAATAGTTTGGGATGTCAGAAGAATATGGATGATAACATTGATTAATAATAAAAATCAAATGCTCTGTATATTTTTTTAAATGCTAGTTTAAGAGTAATATGAATAAGATATTTTCCAAATATCTTTAAGTAGTTAAAGGGATGAAATGTGAGTGGATGACTGTAACGACCCGTAAATTTTAACATTTTAATAACGTAATTAACCGAATTTTGTGAAATTTTAAATAATAAAATTTGAAAATAAAAATTTGATATTTGGATTATGTCTACTTAAACATAGCAAATGGTAAATTTTCATCAGATAATATGGAAGTTTATTTTATTGTGTAATTTTATTTAAATTTAAATCAGTTAATATTTGATGATAGTAAAATGTTTTCCAAACTTGAATATTTTATATAATAAATTTGTAAATCATCTTCTGAGTGAGACATTATATTTCGTTTTGACAAATTTGAACTACTATTGCCCCGTTTATCTTATTTTCGGCGTATTAGCAGCATTTTCGGTACCGAATATCGACTTTTGATAGAATGATTATATCATTGATATCTGTATACCGTTTTGATCGTCTCGTCGTGCTGATCTCCGTAGTATATTTTTTTGTGTGTTTCGATTTTTCCGGTATGCGGCGAACATGCGAAATGGTTAACCGTAACTATCCGTCTGTTTGTTCTGTGTGACCTTTCAATTGTCCATCCGTTGAGAAATCAATAGTCATTGGCTTTTATTATTCCTTGGATTCATCGTACTGACTTTTGAGTTTTTCCACTATTCAATGTACATGTGAATTCGTCCTTTCAATTCATATTTTTTTCCGTTTTCTATTGCTCAGGAAAATGGATATATATTTTATACCAGTTTCACATATCTTGGCTATCACTATTTCTTTTTCGAAATTTGTATAACTGGTCTTCCTCACGCGCTTCCACCATTGACAGCCAAACACCGCGTCGGCCCCTTTCCACTTTCCTCCTTTTCCCTAGCCATGCGGCCATCACCCAGCAACCACCCAATCCCTCTCGGTCGCCACTTATCCACCATACCTCCTTCTTCCCAACAACTGTAGCACCCACATCCCATAACCCGTGCCCACCCTATACCAGCCACCTACCCACATCTCTCCCCCACCATGCTGAAGGCCAACAACCGAAAAGAAAAAAAACCCCTCTATTTGCAACTGCCAAACACCCAGTCCACCTTATCACCTTCCCTTCCGCCTGTGCACAACCACCCTCTTCCCGAAGACATCACCGAACCCATCAACGCTTGCCGCCTTGACCACTTTCTCCACCTCACTTCAACACCACCGAGTATGCAAGCCTCACCACTGCCGTCATTCCCCTCTCTTTGACCTAACCTATCACCACCGAGCATCTCCTCAAACCTACTCCACTTGCTGCCTGAACTGCCTTGCCACCATATCCATGCGTCCAAGCCCCTCCATCACCAGAATAACAACAGCCGCACCAAGCTTTTGGGTAACGATATTTTTTAAAGTATTTTATTTAATTAAATTATGTTATAATATATAAAGTTATATAAGTTTATATAAGTTATCTGTTAGAGTTTACATAAGTAGAGAAAATGTGGTTATGTTTATAATTATGTTCAATTTTGAAATGAATATATGTATTGATATTTAAAGTGTGTATATATGAATAGATTTTAATATATGTGTTTAAAGGAATGTTAATTTTATATGTCAATTTTAAATATAACATGGATATATATATACATATATACACACATATACACACACACACACATATATATATATATATATATAGATTTTTACAAATCTTTGTTTTGTGTTCAATTTGATTTTTATATAGGAGTATACTTATATATATATATAATTGTAGTATATACGCTTACTGTAGTGTATATCTATACGTTATATAGTATTTTATAATATGTTAATGGTATATAGTATAATTTGTTATAAGGTTAGTCAGTAGTTCTGTACAGAGGAGAGAAAAGTATTATATAAATGTAGTTACAACTTGTATTTTGATCTATGGTTATAGATACACAGTTACAAGTTGTTTAAGTATATATTAGATGTTACATTGTATGAATAACACCTGATTGGTAGGCCACTCATATATTTATATGTTTATATGAGTAATGCAAATTGGCTGATATATATGACTTTGTGCGAGAAATAGGTCTATGTATGATCTGTTTGCATATATTATAATAAAGTAAATTTATATTGGTTTTAACGTATAATTTGTATATAAGTATATATGGTTATATATTAGTCTATGCAGATAAAGAATATATGAGTTGGCTTTTCAAGTATATATGAAGAATTATTTTATATTTGTTTGAATTAAATATTGATTTTTTTAGAATAAAATAATAATATAAGTTATATTTTATTTCCATCGAATCTAGTCTATCGTGCCTTGCTTTTGATTTCGCCGCCGTTCAAAATTGATTGCAGCAATTAGTGTTTTGATTCGTCGCTTATTCGTGTGCTTATCCTCTTGTTCTCTAGCCTCGAAAGGTGAGCAATCACTCACGATTAACATTCTTATATTTATTAAATTTGATTTCACTTGAAACGACAATTGAAATATGCTGCAAAAATTTAACTGTTAATTTTATAATTGCTGTGCCATTATCTGTAACTGTTCACCTGTGATATGACACCATATCATGTTGTTTATATTTTATTTAATTTGTTATTGATGATATATGCCTGTTGTTGATATGTTATATTATTATCATAATTTTTTTCACTTTGCAAGTTCCCTGTTATTATAGAATTCCCTATGGGTTGAAATGATACATACCCGAACGATCTTGTAGAATAGGAGAAAATCGTTATGGTTTGAAATGATAAACCCAAGCGATTTTCATTGACATTGAATTTGGGATTGCGGGTTGAAAAGATATATACCCGTAAATATTTAAATTGCGGATTGAAATGATAAATATCCGTATCACTTGACCATAGGATAGAAAATTATATACAGACACCGTTAGTCTATATATATACATTTTGAAAATGATTTCCTAGAGTTTTAAGAAGGGAATATATATGGTTTTATATAAATATTGATTTTTAAATGTTATATATATAAATGTTATTATATATATGATTAAATTCTTGATTTTTAAATTTATATGTTTTGAAAATTTTATAATTATAAGTTAGTTTTGAAATTATAAATTTTAAGATTTTACTTATATTTTTTTTTCTATTTTAAAATATATATAAATTAAGTTTAATAATAAGATTTAACTTAATGAGGATTGATGTAATTAATATATAATATGTTTAAGTATTTATTTAAATTTATATTTTAAAAAATAGATTTTTATAATAATTTTAATAAATTTAAGGTTGGGAAGATAAATTTAAGATGATTTCGAAATAGTATTCTTTTAAGAATTATTTAATAAAATCGATTTGAAACTTGTTGAATTTGAGATTTTAAGATATGGTTTTGTAACTTGATTTTTTGATTTAAAGTGATTAAATGAATATTTCAAGTTTAAATAAATTGAAGAAAATATTTAGTTTAAATTGTAATTTAAGGCCTATTTAAATGATATTGGATTTTATTAAGTGAATATTTCAAAACTAAATAATAATGAAGTTAAATTGAGATATAAATGAAATTATCAAATTTAGTTTTGAAAAATGTTGAATATTTAAAGCTTTGAAATATATTGAAATTGAAATGGTATATTTTGTGGTTCAAATCTGTATTTGAAATCGATATAATTTAAAATGGTTTATTGAGAAACTGAATTGAATTGAAATTGATGAATTGAGAATGAATTAAATTGAATTTTGGAATTTGAATTGATTTGAATATAAACTATTTTTAATATACTAATTACTTTAATATAAACTATTTAATTTATAACTATTTTATATACAAATTATCTTATTATATTAACTAATTTGTTTATAACTATTTTTATATATATATATATATACTATTATTAATATCTAAACTATTTGAGAGGAAAGTGTTATGGATTTCAAAGTGTTATAATTTCAAAGTGTTATAATTTCGAAAATAATTTTGGAAAGTGTTATGATTTTGGAAATGAATATTATTTTAAGTAAGAAATGATATCGTATTGATATGGTTTTGAAATGGATATGATATTTTGGTTTTGAAGTATGATATTTTGAAATGACCACGATGTTATAATAACGATTGGTTGTTAAAGAGACCGAGATCGGTTATTGTCATACCCTCTATCAATACCGAAAACCACTTTAACAACTGTGTACGCGGTGGAGATTCCAGAATGAAGCAGGATGGTGACGACGATTCTATTTGAGGTATATATGTGGACCTGACTCCCGTGAGTTAGCTTAAGGTGGCTAAAACATGAGCAATTGACGGGCCAAGTGAGGTAGCTCCTCCGATCGGACATATTTCTTCGATACCATTCTATTACTTTGTGGTTGATTGGGTGCACCTCTTTGATTTTGGTAGTGTGGATCGAGGTGGGCGGTAGCTATGGCTATGCATTACCACCAGCCCGGAAGTGTAATCGGTATATCTGTTATCCCGCCTTTTGGTAAGGTCGTGACACCAAGACTTGATTAGAAACCAAGGACAGTCCGTCTTAAAAGCCGGTTGTACACAGGTATACCATGGATGTCGAGGAATTTCACCCGAGACCAGATCAGGTTACAATTGATAAGGCATGCCAAACAAGGTTGTAGAAACCAAAATTCCAAATATCAAGCCAATCCGAGATCGTACGCTCAAGATATCATCGACGCAAGTGAAGGACATAGCCTTGAGTTCATCTCCCTATGGTTCAACTCCCCTAAGGCCGAATCCATCAAGCTCGACTCCAACGAAATTCCCTTGATTGCTTCGAATCCATGAGGGGTGCTTTAGCCTTCGACTCCATCGAACATGTTCTCACTTCAAATCATACGAAGTAGAAGACCTCCGATTCCATCGTCCCTGCATTAGTTCGAAACCATGAGGAGTAACCTTGCTTCGATTACTTCGAAACAAACCATGCTTCGAGTCCACCAGGAGCAAGCCATAGTTTGAATCCATCCTTATGCCTTGCTTCGAATCCATCCTTATGCCTTGGTTCGTATTCATGAGGCATAGCCTAGCTTCGAATCCATCGAGCACTCCTTAGTTCGAATCCATCCAAACAAGACTACGTTCAAATCCAACAGTTCGAACCATCTAGGCATTCCCCTACTTCGAATCCATGTAATAGATACACTTCGACTCCTTCCCATAAGCTACTTCGAAGTCCACCATGTTAAAGTAACTTCGAATCGACTAAACCAAGGTATGCCTTGGTCGATTCGAACGAGCATGTCTACAATCCCACTACCTCGAATCCACTAAGTCACGGCAGCTAGAAACGTGGATTCGACCCAGTCAACCCGGAGCAAAAGTAGGATCGATACGAAGAAGGCGCGCCACGTCAACATATGCCACGCGCGAAACCATCGAGTCAACCCTATCGATTCGAAGGGATCGATTCGAACCAAGCTAGTCAGCCAGAAGTGCAATCTTGAATCGATCATAACTCGAGATCTACAAGTCCAAATGCTATGAAATTTTCATAGAAGCTTGAACGCATGTTAAAGAATGTTCACACCAAATTTCAGCTCGATTGGACTATTTCTTGATCGATTCGAACATAGCTTCGAATCGATCCCAAAGTGGGCCCGGACTTCCAGAAAGCGGGCATGTGGGCCCCCTGACGTACCAGAACCGGTCTTCCTTCAGTTTAGGCGAAATATCAGCCTCCTACACCTATAAATAGAGCCCCTGGTCATTCAGAAAAGGGGTCGGATAATTCTAAGAGCTAAAGAGCGCCCAGACTCTGCCAGATTTACTCAGAATCACCACGGTTGTCTTAAATTCAGACTTAGCTCACAAAACCATTTGTACTGCGTTACAAGAAATTGTAATCTTCGAGTGTCGAGCAATAAAATCATCAAACTTCATAGTGGACGTAGGCTAAAACGCCGAACCACTCTAAATCGCTTGTCTTTGCATTTTACATTTCTGCTATTTGGAGTTTTTGTTAGATAACCCACGGTGTTAATTTTCATTCTACGCATTTATCTCTTCAAAGACTTCCGAAGAGTGTTGTGCCCATTTTTGGTACAAACAATATCTATCCTGGAATTGCCTAGTTGTGCCGTGTCACCTACCTTATCGAGACCACTACGAGTTTGTTTTGTACCATACCTATGGAGTGCCCTCTGATAAGCCCAGTTTACGGGAAGTTACGGTACTGTATAGACTATGGGAATATATAAAAATGTGTTAAAGGGGATAAGGGTAACGCCTTAACGCTATTTTAATAGTTTACTTTACTATAGACATATTATAATAGCGTATATTACTACATGGTAGATAGTTCCATGGATCCTTAGAGGATGGTTATCCCAAACATCCTTTGAGTTACTTGTATTTCAGTTGATATTTCACTTGAGTTGGATTTATTGATATAAGAATGTTAATCCTGACTCGAGTGTTTTGTGTTTTGCTTTACGCTCAGGTCAAACTGAGTGCCACAGCATTAGAGACTCACCTTTGGAGTTGGAGCTTCGCTTGGAGATCCATCTATCTATTCAGCTTGCAGTTATTCAATTGACTCCTGTGATATATTCAAATTTTGTTGTAGACTATTGTATTGAGACTTCTATGTATTCATGACTTCTGTTGTATCTTGTTTAACTCTGTTATATATATAGTAGCTTCATGAACTACTATTCTTTTGTTTCCGATGCTTATTGTTATATTACTCTATGTCTGTGATTATTTTATTTATTGTATATGCTGAGTTTTGCCAAATATAAATTAACAATCTGATATTTTGAGCAATTCAAGTCCGACAAGTGTGGATGCCAATGGTTGAAAATATCGGGTCGTTACAATGGCTTTATGTAGTGAATGTAGAAAAGAATTCATCTGAAGCATACATATACTTGTAAGGAATTATGTGTTTCATAGTTATTAAATAAAATTAAGTCGAAGCATACATAAATTTAAGAAAATTATATGGATTCTTTAACGAATATAAGAAAATTTTCATTATTTGAGTAGATACATGGAAATGAGAATGTAATAAATACTAATGGAAACTTTTATGAAAATGATTGTTTCATAAATAACCCAAGAAATATTATGTATTATAGGTATGAATTGGATAGTTGGATAAATAAATATGAAAAATATTTATTTGAAGCATTTTGGATTTTTTGTTTGATGGTATATGTATTGGATTAAAAAGAAATACTTGCACTGGTATGAGTTATATTTTATATTAAAAAATATATTTACAAATCATGATGAATAAGTAATCATTTGAGTATTCCATAAAGTAATTTGGAATGAGATATTAATACTTTTGGATATACATATGTGTATGATTTGTGAATATGAGAAATAATCATTTCGGTCCATGTGCGAGCCTAAGAAAGAGGAAAAACACGTGTTCGAAAAATATTTATTTGGTTTAGCAATATGAGTTGGTGAATATGAGGTTTATAAATGTGAAGAGAATATTTTATATGAAATACATATGTCAAAGTGATGTCCAAATTATTTATTAATATTGGAAAAAAGTCTTGAACGCAAATATCCAAATGATGATTAAGATGTTGTAATGTCACATTGTATAAGTGCATGTATAAAAAATTCCCTAAAAACATGTATAGACGATTCACGTAGATATGTGAATATTTAATGTATTGAATTAATAAGTACTTTTTATGTGTGAACATGGGTTGTGAGATCCTATGTTTGGCATATGTTACATTGTATTGTTGCATACTTTAGGAATTATATATGTATGATAGAAAGCTATGTATGCATGATAGGAATATTATATGTGTTAAATTGAGTATTTTGTTGATATATGCTCAATGTTTTTACATATATATTGAGATGCACTTGATGGATTTTATTAACATTTTTAAAGTTAACTTTTATTAATTCCATAACTAGCTTTGTCTATGCTTTTGAGACACAATTGATGATTTTATTAACATTATTAAGAATAATTCTTATTAAACCATAACCAATTTTGGCGGCACTTTTATGACGCGCTTGATGGATTTCGTTATCATTTTTAACATCAATTTTTATTAAATCCATAACCAATTTTGGTGCTACTTTCAAGATGCACTTGAAGGATTACATTAAAGAATTAGATGAATTCTTATTAAATCCATAACCAGTTTTGGTGTTACTTTTGAGATGCAATCGATAGATTTTACTTATTTCTTTAAGATTATGCATAATTGCTCTAATTGAATCCATAACCAAATTTGGTAGTACTTTTAAAATGCACTTGATTGATTCTATTATCTGACTTAAAGTTTAGCTTTATGCCCTTACATACCCATGTGTGGTGGTGCTACAAAGACAAACTTGATGAACTCACTTGCTTGAATGTGTTGTGGCCCGCCTTCCAAGGGAGATTCAGGAAATCTCTAGAGCACTCATGAGTTCCTAAGTGCATGCACAACCATTCAAAGCACTTTTTTTTATATATCATGGAGTTTGCATAAATAAGAAGTGTAGTGTGTGTTATGAGGTCTTAGTCCAAATCTTTGTAGTTTGGGAGAAATTCACTATTTAGACTAAGTTTTTACCTTACTTCCTTATATATAATTCAATCAGAAGATATTAACACTTAATGTATGGAACTATTCATTTTCCTAAGTTGTTATTTATTCACCTTCTTCGAGTTATTTTGCAGTTAGTGGAGGATTGCTGGATCACTACAGTAAAATCCTCATAAATCAAAACTTATGTCTTCTTGTGTTCTTAACTATTTGCACACCTTATTATTGACAACCGCTACTACTTCTGAAATAGTTATATATTGACATTAACTTTGTGAGAAGAAAAAAAGACTGAAACTTTCTTCAGAAACATTTCATTATATAAATTATTTTTTATGAAATTGTTTTCATCTAAT
Organism: Allium fistulosum; assembly: GCA_030737815.1. NCBI lineage: Eukaryota > Viridiplantae > Streptophyta > Magnoliopsida > Asparagales > Amaryllidaceae > Allium > Allium fistulosum. The sequence goes on from CM060903.1 coordinate 1,462,110,667, forward strand.
GAAATTATCTTTTTAATATTTCTCGTGAATTATCTTTTAAATACATCTCAAACTCTGGGAAATATTTTATGCATATATCCAAATCCTACAACCTCTAGTGCACAAATTAGAGGGATCGTTATGCTATCCTTAGGGGTGGACGTCATTATTGATTGCACCGTAGTGTATTTCCCATTCAAGACAATGGCCTGTCAATGGTGCAACAATGTTCTATCTATTACACTTTACTATTTATACTTCACAAATTCCAACAAACAAGATATCTCTTATTTTGTAGAGAGAAATAAGCTGTAAGTTTGTAATAAAGTTGTTTTTTGTAGAATTAATATTTTATACTTTTCTCTTGCTATCTGTTTCGTCTTAGCCTTGAATATAAATTCATTGACATGAAAATAATAATAAAGGGCTATGAAAAAGAATATTCATTGACAAACTACATATTGTTTTATGGATTATGAACCGAGAAAACAAAATTCCTAAGAGGACTGGAAAAATAATTGGAGTTTAAATTTGAAAATATTACTAAATGGGCAAAGTTAAATAAGTAGCTTTTCCATTCATAAATTTTTTAACAAGTTACATTTGTCATCTTTCCATAGAAACAACTTCTCACCTTTTCTTTTCTTCCTTCCACATAATATCAAAACCATACATCATACTATACCCAATGGAATCATGCACAGTACTTATTATAGAGAAAGAAAATCTAATAAATGCGGTTTAATATAATAGAAGTTAACTCACTAAATTCATAATATACATCTCTCATATCAATACGAAAATTAAACAAGCAATTTGAATAACTTTCAAATTATGTAGTTAACGGTTTAATTTTAAACATGTAGTCTGAATTTACGTTGGCGATTTAAATATAATGAGTAGATTTGTATTTTTTATCAAAAGATATGAGCAAAGGAGTGGATGAATAAACTAATACTGAAATTTTATTATCGTAAATAAAAGAATGTTAGAAGCCACTATTGTAAATAAAAGGAGATAAGAACCTATTATAGAAAGAGAAAGAATTTCATTTATTTTCAATAGCTAGAACACAATACATAGAGCTTTGTTTATAGAATTGAGGTAAAGAACAAAGATTACAATAATGCCCATATAATATTTAGCATATTCGCAGTTGTAATATACATACATACATACATATACAAATACACATACACACATATTATAACACTTACCTAGAATATGCAGTTTCAAAATCTTGGATGCTCGTATGGTACCTTGCAGCCGTCTCATTTGAACATATATGGTGTTTAATTACCCTCGTTATTATCTCGCTTACATATATCTATTTGGTCGATATAGACATTATTTTATTGGCTCATCAAAAACCACTGTTATGAAAAACCAATTGGAAAAATCTTAAATATGGAAAAGTGTACAAGTTGTAAAATCGCAGATATCATATCATAAATGATATTTCTTGTTAAGGAGTTTGATACTTCAAGGTAAAAATAGTGCCTCATCAAACCCTTATTGTAACGACCCGGAATTTTAGTTATTTCAAATTGAAATATTTAATTTATTTTAAATATTTAAAAGTTAATTTTTAACTTGAATTCCAAATATAACCATTTATTGTATAATTTAATTATTGAATTTAATAATTGGAAATTGGGTAAAATATTGAATCTTGAGTTTTAAGCTTGTTAAAAATAATTTAAAGGCTTATAAAATTTGTATTAATAATACCGAAGATAATAAAAGTTCTAAAATTGAATTTAAAAGTGATCTTTTCAGTTTTAAAAATAGCTTGTTTAAATTGACATTTAAAAATAGCGATCCGGGGCATAGTCTTGGAATTCGACAAAACCAGTTCCATGAGATCTGTAATAGTGTATTATTATCGAATTTCAAATTTTGTAGCGTTTGGAGTTATCGTTTGTCGTACGGGATATAAACGCACAGGAATCTATATCGAAAATCCAATATAATAATTGGGTCCAAAAAGCTATCTTCTCCATACGATCGAATTAGGACGTGAAACCTTTTCCATTGCGTTCAAAATAGGGGTATAACATTATGAACGCCTAGCGGCACGCCTCGATAGGAAGTCGAGATTTTCAGCTGCGAATGTGAGACGATTTAAATTTAAATAAATATGTATATAATTATATTGATTGACCTATATGTTACATCAACTTTTTCCCTTCACTTCAGTGTCACTGTAGATACTCATTCTACACACAAGGCATCTTTTCTTCCCCCTTCACTTTTTAAAACCACGAAGACGGCACAATCAAAAAAATTGAAAAATTGAAAAAAGAAAAAGAAAAAAACGTTTCCCTCCTCCATTTTTTTTCAGTCCGAGTTGAAAAGCAATTCAATAAATCACGAATATCTTTTCCCTTCCTCAGATTCGAACAAATCTTCATCAAAGAAATGGCCGCGAGTTAAAAAAATATATCTCGTAGTTGAATTAGTGGAGAAATCGAGGAGCTCTGGTGGGGGGATGCGAGCACGGCGATGAGAAGAGGTTGGGGCGATTGATTGGGGGACGATAGTATGGTGCGAGGCAGTAGGGCGCGGTATCGTTTCTTAGGGATCGGCGAATGGACGTGCATCGGCTGCCAAGATCTTGAAGAGTTTGACCATGAGGTGATCACCACGACTTCGTGCGGTCTATGAACTCTGGCAGCGTCGCATCTCAACTTGGTGGAGCAAAGACCAAGCTTCGGTGGTAGGGAGGTCGAGGCCATCAGGGGATGAAGCTCGGCGCAGTTGAATGATTGATCAATGAGTATGGGGATGAGTTGCTCAGCATTTTCTTCGTTTGTGTGTATCAGAGAGGAGGTAATGAATAATCTTTCTATTAGTTGATTTAATGAATTTGTCAGTAATTAATTATTCGATTAATTAAATCTTATAAAACTAGTAATTCGTTTATACGAGGTTTAAAAATCGTGGAAAAAAAAGGTCGGGATTGGGATGGTTTGCAAATAAAAAGTCAAGGTGAGTTAATCTCACTCAAATTTGGAATACTGCAATTAATTTTAAACAGTTAAAATTAATTATTGGTTGATTGTTGAGTTTGATAATTATTATCAGTTGAATGTGGTATTATATATATACATATATTGGAGTGATTGATATTCTCGCATATATATAGCGGATGAGACCATATGCGCCTCACATAATAGCGGATGACCCTATATACCGCGATATCCCCCACGAAGTGGGATTGTTATTTTTATATGTTGTATTAACATCTGTGGATGAGGGAAACAAGTTGGAGGGATCCAACTGGATTCCTCAAAATTATTGTTTATTTTTCATATATAGTGATATATGGTTTGTGTAGAATAATCTATTTTAGATTATTGTAGTGATTAGAATTATTGGATGCTATTGTAGCACTGGCCTGAATTTTGATAATTTAAGTACTATAAATGTATTTTTAAAATTTATGGAGTTGAAAGGAATTAGATAATAAAAATATATATATTGAAGTTGGAGTTATTTTAAAGAAATTGAGTTAGAAAAAAATATATTTGAGTTTGGTTATACCTAACTATTGTGGATTATTAAATGGGATTTTAAAAATGAATTATATAAGAGAATTTATAAATGATATTCTAGAAATATATAAAGGAGTTAAAGTCAATATTTAAAATAGATTGGAAGTAAAAAGGAATTTATAAGAATTGAATGGATATAATGGAATTTTAGAAATAAGATTTGTTTAGAAACAAGTAAAACCAAAGAGGTTATAAAACTGATAAATGATGTTTATAAATTAAGAAATTAAATATCACATGATAATTGGAGATATAAATTCATAGGGTGAATTTATATTAGAATATGGAAGTAGGGTTGAGAAAAATAGCATATTCTATTTTTGAAATGGGAATGGTTAGGGGATCGAAAATAAATCGATATGTTATGGAATCGAGAGGAAGTTATAAATTAAATTGGCTATCGAGATTTTAAAATTTATTAGTAAGAAGTTAAGTTGTTTCAAAAGGAAAACTTTATTATTTAAAACTATGAAATTTTAAACAAGTTAATATCGGAATACTTCGAAAAATGGATTTTCAAATATCTAATATTTATTGAAATAAAAATTTTAAATTCTTATAATTAGCTTTGCAAATTGATTTATTTATTTTTAAAAGAGTCATTGATAGTTTATTAAAAGTGTTAATATTTTAAATAATAACTTAAAACATATTTTAAAAATAGAAATAAATTATTACTCTTTAAAAATAATTATATATATATAGTATTGAAATGATTGAAAATTTATTTATAAAATCCTCTCGAGATGTGTAAACAGTTTTGATTTAAGAATGAGATTTTGTAAGAGAAATCTCATAAATGAAATTATAGGGACTTAAGAAGATTTCCAATGTCAGATGCGATAACTTCGGAAAGGAATTTGAATCCAATTAAAGAAGTTGTAAATGGTTGGTTGAGGTTATAAATAAGTATAATCGGTTTGGAAATCGTAAGAAGAATTTATTAAAAATTCCGGAGACTTATGAGATAAGTATGAAATATTCCCAAGTTAAATATTAAGAAGATTTTGGAAACTATACGTATAAATATTCTCCTAAGCATCGAAAGGAATATTTTGGAAATATTTTAGTGGGAAGGATTTGGAATAGAAATATTTTCTAAGTGTTATAAAAAAAATGAAAGTTGAAAATATTTCTATGTATTGAAATAGAGAAATATCCTGGTATGGATACAAGTGTTGAATTTGTTTTTTGAAATATAGAAATATTGAAAGAGATTGAATATATATATATATATCTTAGTGAAGATGTTTTGGAATAAATATTTTGGAGATTTATAAAAAATTGGGCCTAGTGACTGCTTATGGATGTTTTATTGATAGTTAAATAACCGACTATCAATATTGGCCAATTTCATTAATCGTTTTGAAGAGATCGAGATCAGATTTAGTTATCCGAAAACTACTTCGATCCGGTTTGAACGTAACGAATAAATACCGTGAAGATGATGAAGACGGTGATTCGGTTTGTCCATACTTTGGACAACTTGTATGGACGAATGCTATCAGAACATCGTTATTGGAGTACGATGAGCATTCTAAGTAAAATTGTTCTTGAAAGTTAACGCTTAGCCTTGAACCTCATCAACCGGGAAGGACTAAAACAGTGGAGATGTAGCAAGGCTAAGTGGGTCGCACCTTAGTAGGGTATGTTATCACTTTTCTAGATGTCCTCGGAATCCAATTTATCATAGATATGGGTATGCATGAAAGAAGAAGCGCTCGATAGTAAGGGTGGGAACACCCGGGGTGATAACATATTCGGTCTATCCAGGTCAGGGGTAGGCCGGTCTTCTGTAGCAGGGGATCCCGGCGTGGTCCTCGGTACATTGTTCTAGAGGTGTACTATGACGGACGGTACCCCAGTGGCCCAGTCATTCGTTGGAATCCATTCTCCAATATGAGCTTGCGGTTTTGTTTGTAGAACATAGTATCTTAGAATTTAATTAATGTAACAATTTCAGCTATTTGAATAAGTACTTGTATTTAGACACTATTGTAATATCACTGGATTTTCTATAAAATATTTTGGTTACATAAGGGAAAAACCCGTCTTGTTTATGTGTGACGCGGTCTTCGAGATACCTTTGTTTTCAAAGGATTTTGATAACTCTAATAATTCAAATTGAGTGTGTTTTTTTCTCACGCTGGTTTTCCAGACTGACTCGGGTGTTATTTATTATAATGCTCGAGTCAGACCGAGTATTTCAGATTCAGGTTTAAATGCTGTGGAGCTCAGGAGACGAGCTGGAGGAGTTCAGACGTATTTCCGTACTTGACTTATATTTCCGCTGTATGGGGACAAGTTATATAACTATCCAAATGGATGTATTGATTATTGTACTCTGATAATGGTATGTATATTAACAGCATAGTTCTTGGATTTAAAATCTATTATTATATATTATATTTTGTTCTGCTGCGTTTTGTGAGATTCTGTGTTCGTTGTTCTATTTTCTTCCATCTTCTTCTTCTTCTTACCCTAAAGATTTGTATTTTCATTCAATTTGAGTTGAGCTGATGTGAAATATTGTCGACTCAAAGGAGTAGGGATTTGAGGGCCTTTACACTTGGTATCAGAGCTGAAGGTTAAGCGAGAACCTTGGCTCTGGTAGGGATTACTCATTAGAGATAGAGTCAGTAGTACTCTAGAATGGGTTGAGCGTAATAAAAGATATGAGCACATATTTGTTAGTGAATATAAAATGGTTTTATATTGTGTTAATTAATCTATTAAGTGGTATATAAATTCTGATCGGATAGTGGGAAGCCACTAAATCGATAGAAGTTTCTAAACACTTGAATAGAGTAATTCGACATAGTATGGTTTTGAAGCGGGTAAATGAAATAATTTTACCCAAATTATATTTTTATTTAAAAAGAATAATTTTCTAAAATTATTATGGTATATTTGGAGTGTTTGGATGATAATATTATAATCAAAACAAGATTATAAAATCTGGAGTTGGTTATATATATAACCAAATGGAAATTGTATAAGTATGAATTATACAATTGGATTAAAACTAAGATTTAATTAAAACCAGAGTTTGAAAAAAATTAAATCCCGGAGATTTTTGGAAGTGTTTTCCAAGGTATTTTGAAATAAATAATAGCAATATTATTTTGGAGATATTTTTGAATAGAGAATTGATTTTTAATGGATTTTGAAGATGTTATAGCACTGAATCGCTTCGGACGGTGGAAAATAATTTCGATGATGATCGTTGTGACGACCACCCATGACCCCTGCACCGAATCTAGAGGAAGTGCGCTGTAAAGTGTGCCAGGCGACCATGGACGATTGTCAAGGTAGATAAAAACAACAGAATCTATCGTATTACTCACAGCGCATGGACAAAATACAATAGAACATATGTATAGTGAAGCTTTACAGAATAAAATGCCATCATATAAAACTCCATAATAGTTGAATACAAGCATCCAAATAGTCAATACATCAAGCCTCACTACATAACACTCAGAGATTATAAAAACAGCGGAAATCCAGTACATATAATATGAAGATAATATGCAACCCTCCAGCTCGTCTTCGATATCAGCATCGTGAGAAGAGAACAGCACCTGTCACCTGCTACCTAGTCTGCCCGTCCCAAAAATGGACGAACAGCCCAAGGCAATAAGAGTTAAAACATAAAGCCTTGAGTCAGACAACAGTCTTAGTGAGCAGTAAATTAACTAACAACATACCAAAAGAGCATAAAGGAAAAGGAATAGGAATACAACCCTCCCACTCCAACCTCTTTCTACAGTGATAGCCCCTAGACACACACTAAGTAGAAGCAAACATAGCAGAGCATACAATGTAAAGTAAAGCAATTATCACTCGAGTCAAGGGCGATGTTTTCCAAGTACAAACCCCCAAGGCCTAAACCAAGATCAGATAAGCACCCAGAAAATACCGCTCTTGAGACCGAATGACGATACAACCAAACATCCATGACTCTGGCTATCACTGTTATCATTGCTTCGATATCACCGTTAATTGGATGACCGGCACATTCTTTCAGCCGTCCGTCAAGGGCTAATGGTAACCTCGGTTCTAGACATAACTCCCGCACGTCATCGTGACCCGTGCCTAGGACTATCGAATCTGCCCAGAGTACTTGACTACCCAATCAGTAGCCTTCAGGGACTATCGAATCTGCCCAACGTACTCTTGCTTTGAGCATGCTAGAACCTTCAACAACGATGAGATCTCAGCCTTCTAGTCGTCGTCCTCGACAACTATTTCCATACTAGCTCAAGCGCCTCTCGAGCATCCATTATCCTCAACCCGCTTGGAATGATCCCGTCTGGATTAGACCAAGACTATCTCATATCATACTTCGCTTCATCACCTCCTCGCAAAGTCTCATCTCAACATCATCATCAAATCTATGCATAAGAGCTTCATCATCCGCTACAAATGCCACAAGCAGCTTTTCCCATTCAAGAGCCCTTCCCTTAGCTTTTGAATCATCCTCGATCTAAATCAAATCATCAATCATCTAATTCATAGCAATCAACCAAATCAAACATTAATCCAAGCAATCAAGCATTCAAATATGATCTAAGTAGACAATTATCACAATAATGGCAATTTCGTAATTAAAGAGTTGAAAGTCTAATAAACATGAAAACATGAACAATATCTCTATAATCTTGATGAATGAACTTGCATAGGTTAACATGTAGTAAAATGGATGTAACATCATCATGAACAATGGATCTATATGGATCTACACTTAGGATGAAGAAAATGTATGGAAATCACTATTTTAACACAAAATCGAGCCAACAATCCGATATACTCCTTTGGATCCGTGTGAGAGATAATCACCACTCACCAAATCACCTAAACAACCCCAAATCAAAACGCTTCAGATCTGGACAGCGAAGGATCTAGCTTGATCTATCGCGAATCCGCTTCAAACGAAGAAATCTCACTTCAAAGGATGAAGATCTTCAATCTAAGCTCTTGAATCTTCAATTTGATCTTCAACTTGGATGGATGGAATCACTAGATTAGAGTGGAGAAAAGAAGTGAAGAAGTGTAGAAGTCGAGCTCTCAAAATGGCAGTACTTCGTCGCTTCGAAATCCGGATCCCAAAAATGAAGCCAACCCCCTTCTATTTATAGGCGAAAATCCCTTAAGTCGTAACTCGGAATTACGTCGTCTCCGACCTACGACCTAAGACTCCCACCGACCTAAGCCTTAGCCAACAACTCCGACCTAACAGACCAAGCCTACGACCTAGCAGATCCCCGACCTAAAGCACGCGCCTTAACAGGGTATACGACTTATGACTTAACAACAGCTCCGCCTAACACATGCGCATACGACCTAACGACTTAGTAAATAACCGCATCCATACGACCTACGACTTAACTAATATGCGCGACCTAACAGGAGATACGACTTACGGCTTAGCGGCTTAACCCCTAAGTCGCTCATGACTTAATAACTTAGCAACTCTACGACTCACTATGCAACGACCTAACTTCCTTAAGTCGTCTAACGACCTAACTTCGCTAACCACTAGGTCGCTAACCTTCTAACCTTTATAAGTCGTCAACACTTAGGTCGCTCGACCGACCTATCCTACCATACGACCCAAAATACTTAAGTCGCTAACTTACTCAACTGACCTAACACTTAACCCATCCACGACCTAACTCTTAGGTCGTCTACGACCTAAACCCTTACCATCCATTATACGACCTAACTCCAAATCCTTAGGTCGCCAACCCCAACATCCTTAGGTCGCCTATTCTCCTTAAGTCGGCTACGACCTAAGCCTAAGCTTACTTACGACCTACCAGACTTCTCCGACTTAACCCCTTGCCGACCTAAACCCAAACGACCTAGGAACTAAACTATAAACGACTTATCAATAGTGTGACCAAATGTCAACTGTTTTACGAAGTTTCGATCCGTAAAAATACGGGTCGTTACATTCTCTCCCCCTTAGGAATTTCGCCCCCGAAATTCCAAACAAACAATGCAATCAAAGACTATTCTGTACGCCTACCAACCATAACAATCAACAAGCCATGCATCCAATTCTAGCTTAGCGTACAGAATTCTAACACTAGAACAAGTTACAATATCGTGAGATGACACGACACTTTAGGGCCATACCTTGAAGAGTTCAGGATGAGCTGCCTTCATCCTCTCTTCCACCTCCCACGTACAGTCGTCATCATCATCACTCCATTGTATCTTGAGCAACTTAACTACCTTCCTCCTAAGATGTTTCGTGTTGGTTTCTACAACACGAAGCGGCTTACGAGGTCTTCTATCGACTGGATCAACTTTGAAATCTTCATAGCTATCAGCAGAAACCACTGTATTCGAGTCGTGCATATACTTCCGTAGATATGATACATGAAAAACATTGTGCACACTCGACATCTTCTCAGGTAACTCCAATCTATAGGCGAGCTTTCCAATTCGCTCGATGATCGGGAATGGTCCAACAAATCTCGGAGTCAATTTCCCTTTCTTCCTGAATCGAATAACATTCTTCAGTGGAGAAATCTTCACAAAAACCATATCTCCTACGTCGAATTCCAAATTTTTACGACGCTTATCGGCATAACTCTTCTAACGGTCTTGGGCTGCCTTCATTCGTTGCCGAATGATCTCTACACAATCTGAAGTCTGCCGAATCATCTCTGGCCCAAGTATCAACTTTTCTCCGGTCTCTAACCAACATGTCGGAGAGTTACACGGTCTTCCATACAATGCCTCATACGGTGCCATACCAATGCTTGACTGGTAACTGTTGTTGTATGAAAATTCCACCAAATGAAGGTGATCTTCCCATGATCCTCCGAAATCCAAAACACAAGCTCTGAGGAGATCTTCCAAAACTCGGTTGACTCTCTTGGTCTGACCATCTGTTTGAGGGTGATAAGCTGTACTCAAACACAACTCGGTTCCCAAAACTTCCTGGAAGCTCTTCCAAAATCCACTAGTGAACAATGGGTCTCGATCGCTCACTATACTCTTCGGAATACCATAGAATCGAACTATCCACTTAACATACAACTCAGCCAACTTTGATGCAGTTCTAGTCGATCGAACAGGAATGAATCTGGCACTCTTAGTCAAACGATCTACAATGACCCAAATCCCTTCATTTCCCGTTCTGGTTCTAGGCAATCCATCAATAAAATCCATCGACACTTGCTCCCACTTCCATGTAGGAACTTCTAATGGTTGCAGCAATCCACTTGGCTTCTTCTGTTCGGCTTTTACCAACTGGCAGTTCATGCACTTGGAAATAAAATTTCCAACATCCTTCTTCATGCCTTCCCAGTAATAGGTTCTCTTCATATCCCGATACATCTTATTTCCACCTGGATGAATAGTCAACTTCGAGTGATGACTTTCCTTCAGAACTTCACTCCTCAATTCATCTATATCGGGAATAACTAGTCGTCCTTGCTTCCGAAGCCAACCCTCTCGATCGACCTCGAATCCTTTATCCTTTTCTGGATCCAATCCAGATTCCAAATCACTGATAATCTTGACAAGCTTATCGTCTCGTTTTTGGCTCTCGCCAATCCTTTCCACAAGAGTCGGTCTTATCGATAAGTTTGCCAACATCTCAGGTTCCAATTCGCATCTAGGCCTGAAGTCAAATCCAGCTAAATACTCGAGATTCTTCCATTCTGAAAACATGGCTCCCAATCCTGCATGTCTTCTACTTAACGCATCTGCCACTGTGTTACCTTTTACCAGAGTATAAGCTATACCAAAATTATATGATGCCAAAAACTCTAGCCAACGTTGCTGCCGAAGATTCAAATCCTTTTGGGAGAAAAGATACTTCAACGACTTATGATCTGTAAACAACTCGAATCGAACTCCCAATAGATAATGTCTCCACATCTTCAGAGCAAAAACAATCGCCGCTAACTCCAAATCATGAGTCGGGTAATTCCTTTCATGTGGCTTCAGTTGTCGACTTGCATACGCAACAACTTTATCCCTCTGCATCAGCACTGCTCCAAGTCCAGTACCACATGCATCGGTGTAAACCACCATCTCATCATTCCCACTTGGAATAGTCAAAACAGGAGCACTCATCAATCTCTCTTTCAGGATTCCGAAAGCTTGCTCACACTTAGCTTCCCATCTGAACACTTGGTTCTTCTTCGTCAATCCTGTTAACGGTGCAGCTATCTTGGAGAAGTCTTTAATAAACCGTCGATAATATCCTGCCAATCCAAGAAAACTTCTCACATCAGATGCATTCTTAGGTCTAACCCAATCCTGGATTGCTGCCACCTTCGCGGGATCAACCGCTATTCCATTTCCAGAAATCACATGGCCTAAGAACCTCACTTCACTCTTCCAGAAGTGACACTTCGAAAACTTAGCCTTCAGCCGATGTTTCCGTAAGATCTCCAAAACAATATGCAAGTGTGTCTTGTGCTCTTCTTCAGTTCTGGAATAAATCAGAATATCATCCACGAACACAAGTACAAACTTGTTCAACTGATCCCTGAACACTCTATTCATAAGATCCACAAAATAAGCTGGTGCGTTAGTCAATCCAAACGGCATTACCAGCCACTCAAAGAAACCGGATGGTGTCCTAAAAGCTGTCTTCGGCACACTATCCTTAGCCACTCTCAACTGGTGAAATCCCATTGCCAAATCCATCTGAGAAAACACCTTAGCTTCGTGAAGCTGATCAAACAAGTCATCTATTCTCGGCAATGGATACTTGTTCTTCTTAGTCACCTTATTCAGCTCACGATAATCGACACACAATCTCAACGACCCATCTGCCTTGGTTGCAAACACAACTGGTGCACCTCACTCGGACACACTACGCCGAATGAATCCTTTCTGCAAAAGATCATCAACTTGCACCCTCAACTCTTGTTGTTCCCTAGGCGCCATCCGCCTAAGAGGCATCACAACAGGTCTGGCTCCTTCAACTAGATCTATACGAAACTCGATCTCTCTATGCGGCGGAAACCCTTTGACTTCGTCAAAGACATCCTCGAATCCATTAGCGATTGGCACCGATGACAGTCCATCCCGTGGAACAACCAGCGAATACATGAAGCTCATGAAGATGCCTTCTTCATGCTTACATCGTATCACAATCTTTCGCCCTTCCACATTCTCGACTGTCACTTCCAGCCTCTCACAATCAACCTTTGCCGCATACCTCATAAGCCAGTCCATACCCAAAATAATTCCGAACCCCGCAAAGTTCAGAACAAAACAATCACAAATAAAAGAGCAACCATGACTCGACACAATCAGACCACGGCATAACATACACAAACAAGACGAACCCCCAACTGGATTAGTCACAACCAATGGCCTATCAACAATATCCGGTTCCAAATCTAACCGGCCTATGAGTTCACTACAAACAAACGAATGTGACGCTCCAGTATCAAACAAAACTCTAACTGGAACACCACATAGGAAAAGAGTACCTTGAACCACCACACTCTTTCCCTTCTCTTCAGCGGTAGGAGCTTTCGAAGACGACGGAACAGCTCCCAAAGCATAAGCTTGCACAATCTGCTTGTCCCTCCTCGGTTCTGGACAATTCTTCCTGAAATGCCCCGGCTTGTCACAGTTGTGACACTTCATCGGTGCCTTCGGATTCTTACAATCCTTAGAGAAATGGCCCTTCTGCTGACAATTGTAGCAAGTCACTTCGCCCTTCGGCTTCTTCTGGCCATCCTTACCCTTCTGCTGTTGCTGCTTCCTCTTCTTGTTTCCCCCCTGCTGGGGTTTAGACTCTTCCCTGGTCACAGCAACAACAGATCCTTCCTTAGGAAACATACTCTCGTGCCTAAGAGCTTTCTCCACAAGCTTCTCAAATGAATCGTCCAAATGATCCACCAACTGCCTCCCAAGATAACTGTCCAAGCCTGTCACAAACTTCTCATTCTTCTGATATGCAGATTCAATATACGACCGGGAATACTTGGACAAAGCTTCGAACTCAGAAACATACTCAAGAACTGGTCTTCCACCTTGCTTAAGCTCCACAAACTTCTTGAACAGAACAGACTTCTGAGCTGTAGAAATGAACTTAGCCTCAAATCTGACTTGGAATTGCTCCCAAGTAATCTCTTCCTCCGGAGTATTGATGGTAATAGAGGTCCACCAATCAGAGGCTCTCCCTTGAAGCTGTCTCGATGCCAGCTTCCTCTTAGTCGCATCCTCAATTCCCAAATCACCAAAAATCCTTCTACAAGCATCTATCCACCTCTGGACCTCAATAGTTGATTCTGTTCCCAAGAAAACCTTCCCTCCAAGAGCAGTATAGTCCTTGCACAACTTAGCAAAATCCACTGGTTTTGGAGTTTTGACTTGAACTCCAACATCTACTGCTGCCCCCGGAACTGGTATCCTTCTCATGATCGAAGTCATCATAGCTTCGAACATAGTTGCATAATCAGCAGTCCCCTCAGTAGCACGGCCTTCCCTAGCAACTGGTCTCCCTCTTCGACTCATTCTCAATATCTATAAAAAGGAATGATCAGAACATCTAGAGAAACAACTGCATAAAGGACTCAAACTCTACTAAGCTACTATATTATATATAGTATTTATCCATCAAAATACAATTACGTCTCTCATACGTAGTTACGTCAGCGAGCGTTGGATAAAATCGATTAACCAATGCTCTGATACCAAATGTGACGACCGCCCATGACCCCTGCACCGAATCTAGAGGAAGTGCGCTGTAAAGTGTGCCAGGCGACCATGGACGATTGTCAAGGTAGATAAAAACAACAGAATATATCGTATTACTCACAGCGCATGGACAAAATACAATATAACATATGTATAGTGAAGCTTTACAGAATAAAATGCCATCATATAAAACTCCATAATAGTTGAATACAAGCATCCAAATAGTCAATACATCAAGCCTCACTACATAACACTCAGAGATTATACAAACAGCGGAACATCCAGTACATATAATATGAAGATAATATGCAACCCTCCAGCTCGTCTTCGATATCAGCATCGTGAGAAGAGAACAGCACCTGTCACCTACTACCTAGTCTGCCCGTCCCAAAAATGGACGAACAGCCCAAGGCAATAAGAGTTAAAACAAAAAGCCTTGAGTCAGACAACAGTCTTAGTGAGTAGTAAATTAACTAACAACATACCAAAAGAGCATAAAGGAAAAGGAATAGGAATACAACCCTCCCACTCCAACCTCTTTCTACAGTGATAGCCCCCAGACACACACTAAGTAGAAGCAAACATAGCAGAGCATACAATGTAAAGTAAAGCAATTATCACTCGAGTCAAGGGCGATGTTTTCCAAGTACAAACCCCCAAGGCCTAAACCAAGATCAGATAAGCACCCAGAAAATACCGCTATTGAGACCGAATGACGATACAACCAAACATCCATGACTCTGGTTATCACTGTTATCATTGCTTCGATATCACCGTTAATTGGATGACCGGCACATTCTTTCAGCCGTCTGTCAAGGGCTAATGGTAACCTCGGTTCTAGACATAACTCCTGCATGTCATCGTGACCCGTGCCTAGGACTATCGAATCTGCCCAGAGTACTTGACTACCCAATCAGTAGCCTTCAGGGACTATCGAATCTGCCCAACGTACTCTTGCTTTGAGTATGCTAGAACCTTCAACAACGATGAGATCTCAGCCTTCTAGTCGTCCTCCTCGACAACTATTTCCATACTAGCTCAAGCGCCTCTCGAGCATCCATTATCCTCAACCCGCTTGGAATGATCCCGTCTGGATTAGACCAAGACTATCTCATATCACACTTCGCTTCATCACCTCCTCGCAAAGTCTCATCTCAACATCATCATCAAATCTATGCATAAGAGCTTCATCATCCGCTACAAATGCCACAAGCAGCTTTTCCCATTCAAGAGCCCTTCCCTTAGCTTTTGAATCATCCTCGATCTAAATCAAATCATCAATCATCTAATTCATAGCAATCAACCAAATCAAACATTAATCCAAGCAATCAAGCATTCAAATATGATCTAAGTAGACAATTATCACAATAATGGCAATTTCGTAATTAAAGAGTTGAAAGTCTAATAAGCATGAAAACATGAACAATATCTCTATAATCTTGATGAATGAACTTGCATAGGTTAACATGTAGTAAAATGGATGTAACATCATCATGAACAATGGATCTATATGGATCTACACTTAGGATGAAGAAAATGTATGGAAATTACTATTTTAACACCAAATCGAGCCAACAATCCGATATACTCCTTTGGATCCGTGTGAGAGATAATCACCACTCACCAAATCACCTAAACAACCCCAAATCAAAATGCTTCAGATCTGGATAGCGAAGGATCTAGCTTGATCTATCGCGAATCTGCTTCAAACGAAGAAATCTCACTTCAAAGGATGAAGATCTTCAATCTAAGCTCTTGAATCTTCAATTTGATCTTCAACTTGGATGGATGGAATCACTAGATTAGAGTGGAGAAAAGAAGTGAAGAAGTGTAGAAGTCGAGCTCTCAAAATGGCAGTACTTCGTCGCTTCGAAATCCGAATCCCAAAAATGAAGCCAACCCCTTCTATTTATAGGCGAAAATCCCTTAAGTCGTAACTCGGAATTAGGTCGTCTCCGACCTACGACCTAAGACTCCCACCGACCTAAGCCTTAGCCAACAACTCCGACCTAACAGACCAAGCCTACGACCTAGCAGATCCCCGACCTAAAGCACGCGCCTTAACAGGGTATACGACTTATGACTTAACAGCAGCTCCGCCTAACACATGCGCATACGACCTAACGACTTAGTAAATAACCGCATCCATACGACCTACGACTTAACTAATATGCGCGACCTAACAGGAGATACGACTTACGACTTAGCGGCTTAACCCCTAAGTCGCTCACAACTTAATAACTTAGCAACTCTACGACTCACTATGCAACGACCTAACTTCCTTAAGTCGTCTAACGACCTAACTTCGCTAACCACTAGGTCGCTAACCTGCTAACCTTTATAAGTCGTCAACACTTAGGTCGCTCGATCGACCTATCCTACCATACGACCCAAAATACTTAAGTCGCTAACTTACTCAACTGACCTAACACTTAACCCATCCACGACCTAACTCTTAGGTCGCCTACGACCTAAACCCTTACCATCCATTATACGACCTAACTCCAAATCCTTAGGTCGCCAACCCCAACATCCTTAGGTCGCCTATTCTCCTTAAGTCGGCTACGACCTAAGCCTAAGCTTACTTACGACCTACCAGACTTCTCCAACTTAACCCCTTGCCGACCTAAACCCAAACGACCTAGGAATTAAACTATAAACGACTTATCAACAGTGTGACCAAATGTCAACTGTTTTACGAAGTTTCGATCCGTAAAAATACGGGTCGTTACAATCGCGACATCATCGGTGTTCATTTTTGAGTTTCTAAGTGACGGATTGCTACCGGGGTCGTTGTTTTGGATTGTTTTGAGGAAAAACAAGTTTGTTTTGAAAATTCCGAAGGAGAATTGTTTTGGGATGGAACCAAGTGAATTTTTAAAATTCCAATGGAATGGTTTGTTGAAACGAAGGATTATATATATATATAATTGATTTCAAAGTGATTTAAAATAAATACCGGGTGTTTATAAATTCTGGAATCCTTATTTAAATAATTTATAGATCATCAGGAAATAAGTTATAAACTTATAAATTGGAAATGATTTTAAATAAGAAAAGAAAGTATGGAAATTAAATTTCGGAAATAAATTTTAACTTGAGTAAAGTTAAAATAAATAAAATTAAACTTAAGCAAAGAAAATGGAATAAATAAATATAAGTAAGGTAGTGGAAAATTTTGAATTTTGAATTAAATTCTTACTTGATTAAATTCAAATGATTGTGTGAAATTAAAATTTAACTTATGCAAGTTAAATAAATTAAATTAGTGAAAGAAAATGGCATGGATTTGGATTTAACTTAAGCTAAGTTAAATGAAATTAAGTTGAATTAGGATTGAATTGGAATAAATAAATTTCAATAGCTTATAAAAGTTGAAATTTATGAAATAAAAATATACTTGGGCTATCAATAAATGTATAGTCTCGAGTTAAAAATAAAATAGGAACATACTCGAGTATAAAATTGATGGAAATGTGGAAAATAAGTTGTGTAACTTATAAAATTGAAAAGTAAAATAGAAAATCCAAAATAAAAATGATTTGTTATTTTTGGTGAGGAAATAAAAATCCAAACTTGAATTTAAAATGAATTTGAACTCAAGTAACCTGAAAGAAGTGATTTTTGAAGTAAAATCAGATGTGGAATTATAAAAAAGGGCAGTGAACTAATTAGATAATTAATTAATTAATCGAATATGAAGATGGAATTTAACTTGGTTAAGTTAAAATTTGGATTGTGGATTAAAAATGGATTTTTGAAATGAAAATCGAGTTATAAATAAATCCAATTGAAGTGTAAATGAATTAAATATGGCCATGATATCACTTAAAAGAATTCAAGAATGAATACGAGTATGGAAATAGAAATTTAAAGTGGATTGAGTGAATGAACTAATTAAATAAATTAGTAAATGGAATGGAATTAATTGGATAAGAACCAAATCAAATTGAAATGGAGTTTGTTGAAAATAGAAATGAACTTAAGTGTTGGTTAAAATGATTGAAATAAATAACTTAAGTTAATATTTAATAGAAGCTTGGCTTCGAGTAAATTTGTGAAATGACCATTAAATAAAATTGCATGGAATGATTTCAAGCCAAGTAAAAGTGGATTTAAATGGAATGCAAAATGAATTGATTGAGAATCAATTAGAAATGGAATAGAATTAGATATAAATTGAGTTGGAATCAATTTAAAAATAGTTATAAACTAAAATGACTATTCTATTAAATGAATATCACCGTATTTGCATAGAAAATTTGGTGTTTGACTTAAATGGAAGTAAATAAAATTTTATAAATTAATAGAAGTGAATAAATTGATTTTTAATCAATTTGGAATGAATATTAATTTGTTTAGTACAAATGTGAATTGAATGTAAGCAAATTGGGTTGTAAATCATTTCAGATTGAATAAAATGATATACAGATTGATTGAAAGTAATAAAATGAATGTCTGAACCTTATAATTGCTTATAATACATGTTTAGCGTGATTGGTCATTAAAATTCATGTGTTGTAGTTGTTTAAATAAATGAAATTTTAGTGAATTTCGTATATTTGGTACTTACGTGTTTAAATTGAGTAAGTACAGGTACCTGGAGCTGTGGTGCTTGACTTTGATTGCACGTATTGCAAAATAAATAAGACGCTTGCTTAAAAATGCTAAAATAAGGTATGTTTTCGGATTAAATACGGCAAAATATAAAAATATTGTTATATATTTTGTTTCCCGACCGTGTGGGTCGATGTATATATATTTATCTCTCTTGTCATATTGCAAAAGGACCTCCGCACAAAGGGGACTCTGCCAAAAAAATTCGAAAATTTAGGGTGTTAGAAAAAAATTTGAATTTTTTTTAAGCGAATTGAAATAAAGGATTTTGGAATTTGAATTGAAAACTAATTGTTTTGGTTGGAACAGAAAGATTAGAAAAAAGTAAATATCGAGTTTTAACTAAGTGGGTTTTAATAAGTTAATGGGTTTGGGGCATTTTCCTGCCTTAGCAATTTTGGGGATGAAATTCTTATAAGGGGGGAGGAATGTAAGGACCCGGAATTTTGATTATTTAAAATTAAAATATTTAATTGATTTTAAATATTTAAAAGTTAATTTTTAACTTGAATTTCAATATAACCATTTATTGGATAATTTAATTATTGAATTTAATAATTGAAAATTGGGTAAAATATTGAATCTGGAATTTTAAGCTTGTTAAAAATAATTTAAAAGGTTATAAATATTATATTAATAATACTGAAGATAATAAAAGTTCTAAAATTGAATTTAAAAGTGATATGTTCAATTATAAAATTAGCTTGTTTAAATTGACATTTAAAAATAGCGATCCAGGGCACAGTCTCGGAATTCGACGAAACCAGTTCCATGGGATAGGTAATAGTGTATTATTATCGGATTTCAAATTTCGTAGCATTTGGAGTTATCGTTTGGTCGTACGAGATATAAACGCGCTGGAATCTATATCGAAAATTCAATATAATAATTAGGTCCAAAAGGCTATCTTCTCCATACGATCGAATTAGGACTCAAAACCTTTTCCATTGCATTTGAAATAGGGGTATAACATTGTTAACGCCTAGTGGCATGCCTCGATAGTAGGTTGAGATTTTGAGCTGCGATTTCAAGGCGATTTAAATTTAGATAAATATGTATATAATTATATTGATTGACCTATAAGTTACACCAACTTTTTCCCTTCACTTCAGTGTCACTGTAGATACTCATTCTACACGCAAGGCATCTTTTCTTCCCCCCCCCTTCACTTTTTAAAACCACGAAGACTGCATAGTCAAAAAAATCGAAAAAAAGAAGAAAAAATCGTTTCCCTCCTCCATTTTTTTCCGGTCCGAGTTGAAAAGCAATTCAATAAATCGCGAATACCTTTTCCTTCCTCAGATTCGAACAAATCTTCATCAAAGAAATGGCCGCGAGTTAAAAATATATATCTCATAGTTGAATTAGTGAACAAATCGAGGAGCTCTAGTGGGGGGATGCGAGCATGGCGATGAGAAGAGGTTGGGGCGATTGATTGTGGGATGGCAGTATGGTTCGAGGCAGTATGGCGCGGTATTGTTTGTTAGGGATCGGCGAATGGAGGTGCATTGGCTGCCAAGATCTTGAAGAGTTTGACCATGACGTGATCACCGTGACTTCGTGCGGTCTGTGGACTCTGGCAGTGTTGCATCTCAACATGGTGGAGCAGAGACCAAGCTTAGGTGGCGGGAAGGTCGAGGCCATCAGGGGATGAAGCTCGGCGCAGTTGAATGATTGATCGATGAGTATGAGGATGAGTTGCTCGGAATTTTCTTCGCGCGTGTGTATTAGAGAGGAGGCAATTAACATTTTTCTATTAGTTGATTTAATGAATTTATTAGTAATTAATTGCTCGTTAATTAAATCTTATAAAACTCATAATTCGTATATATGAGGTTTAAAAATGGTGGAAAAAAATATAAAGGTCGAGATTGGGATGGTTTGCAAATAAAAAGTCAAAGTGAGTTAATCTCACTTAAATTTGGAATACTGCAATTAATTTTAAATAGTTAAAATTAATTATTGGTTGATTGTTGAGTTTGATAATTATTATCAGTTGAATGTGGTATTATATATATACATATATTGGAGTGATTGATATTCCCGCATATATATAGCGGATGAGACCCTATGCGCCCCGCATAATAGCGGATGACTCTATATACCACGATATCCCCCTCGAAGTGGGATTGGTATTTTTATATGTTGTATTAATATATGTGGATGCAGGGAAACAGATTGGAGGGATCAAATTGGATTCCTCAAAATTATTGTTTATTTTTCATATATAGTGATATATGGTTTGTGTAGAATAATCTATTTTAGATTATTATAGTGATTAGAATTATTGGATGCTATTGTAGCACTGGCCTGAATTTTGATAATTTAAATACTATAAATGTATTTTAAAATTTATGGAATTGAAGGAAATTTGATAATAAAAGTATATATATTGGAGTTGGAGTTATTTTAAAGAAATTGAATTAGAAAAAAAATATATTTGAGTTTGGTTATACCTAACTATTGTGGATTATTAAATGGGATTTTAAAAATGAATTTTATAAGAGAATTTATAAATGATATTCTAGGAATATAAAAAGGAGTTAAAGTCAATATTTAAAATAGATTGGAAGTAAAAAGGAATTTATAAGAATTGAATGGATATAATGGAATTTTATAAATAAGATTTGTTTAAAAACAGGTAAAACCAAAGAGGTCATAAAATTGATAAACGATGTTTATAAATTAAGGAATTAAATATCAGATGATAATTGGAGATATAAATTCATAGGGTGAATTTATATTGGAATATGGAAGCAGGGTTGAGAAAAATAGCAGATTCTATTTTTGAAATGGGAATGGTTAGGGGACGAAAATAAATCGATATGTTGTGGAATCGAGAGGAAGTTTTAAATTAATTTGGCTATCGAGATTTTAAAATATATTAGTAAGAAGTTAAGTTGTTTCAAAAGGAAACTTTATTATTTAAACTATGAAATTTTAAACTACTTAATATCAGAATACTTCGAAAAATGGATTTTCAAATATATAATATTTATTGAAATAATTTTTTTAAAATTCTTATAATCGTCTTTGTAAATTGATTTGTTTATTTTTAAAAGAGTTATTGATAGTTTATTAAAAGTGTTAATATTTTAAATAATAACTTAAAACATATTTTAAAAATAGAAATAAATTATTGCTCTTTAAAAATAATTATATATGTATATAGTTTTTAAATGATTGAAAATTTATTTATAAAATCCTCTCGAGATGTGTAAACAGTTTTGATTTAAGAATGAGATTTTGTAAGAGAAATCTCATAAATGAAATTATAGGGACTTAAGAAGATTTCCAATGTCAGATGCGATAACTTCGGAAAGGAATTTGAATCCAATTAAAGAAGTTGTAAATGGTTGGTTGGGGTTATAAATAAGTATAATCGGTTTGGATATCGTAAGAAGAATTTATTAAAAATTCTGAAGACTTATGAGATAAGTATGAAATATTCCCAAGTTAAATATTAAGAAGATTTTGGAAACTATACGTATAAATATTCTCCTAAGCATTGAAAGGAAGATTTTGGAAATATTTTAGTGGGAAAGATTTGAAATAGAAATATTTTTTAAGTGTTATAAAAAATGAAAGTTGAAAATATTTCTAAGTATTGAAATAGAGAAATATCCTGTTATGGATACAAATGTTGAATTTGTTTTCAAATATAGAAATATTGAAAGAGATTGAATATATATATATCTTGGTGAAGATGTTTTGGAATAATTTTGGAGATTTATAAAAAATTGGGCCTAGTGACTGCTTATGGATATTTTATTGATAGTTAAATAACGGACTATCAATATTGGCCAATTTCGTTAATCGTTTCGAAGAGACCAGGATCAGATTTAATTATCTGAAAACCACTTCGATCCAGTTTGAACGTAACGAATAAATACCGTGAAGATGATAAAGATGGTGAATTCGGTTTGTCCATACCCAGGACAACTTGTATGGACGAATGCTATCAGAACATCGTCATTGGAGGACGATGAGCATTCTAAGTAAAATTGTTCTTCAAAGGTAACGCTTAGCCTCGAACCTCATCAACCGAGAATGACTAAAACAGGGGATATGCAGCAA
The DNA here is from genome assembly GCA_030737815.1 of Allium fistulosum. NCBI lineage: Eukaryota > Viridiplantae > Streptophyta > Magnoliopsida > Asparagales > Amaryllidaceae > Allium > Allium fistulosum. The sequence goes on from CM060903.1 coordinate 1,462,133,586, forward strand.
GGCTAAGTGGGTCGCACCCAAGTCGGGTATGTTATCACTTTTCTAGATGTCCTCGGAACCCAATTTATCTTAGATATAGGTATGCATGAAAGAAGAAGCGCTTGATAGTAAGGGTGGGAACACCCAGGGTGATAACATATTCGGTCTTTCCAGGTCTGGGGTAGGCCGGTATTATGTAGCAGGGGATCCCGGTGTGGTCCTCAGCACATTGTTCTAGAGGTGTACTGTGATGGACGGTACCCCAGTGGCCCAGTCATTCGTTGGAATCCATTCTCCAATACGAGCTTGCGGTTTTGTTTGTTGAACCTAGTATGCTGGAATTTAATTAATGTAACAATTTCAGCTATTTGAATAAGTACTTGTATTTAGACACTATTGTAATATCACTGGATTTTCTATAAAATATTTTGGTTACATAAGGGAAAAACCCGTCTTGTTTATGTGTGACGCGGTCTTCGAGATACCTTTGTTTTCAAAGGATTTTGATAACTCTAATAATTCAAATTGAGTGTGTTTTTTTCTCACGCTGGTTTTCCAGACTGACTCGGGTGTTATTTTATTATAATGCTCGGGTCAGACCGAGTATTTCAGATTCAGGTTTAAATGCTGTGGAGCTCCGGAGACGAGCTGGAGGAGTTCAGACGTATTTCCATACTTGATTTATATTTCCGCTGTATGGGGACAAGTTATATAACTGTCCAAATGGATGTATTGATTATTGTACTCTGATAATGGTATGTATATTAACAGCACAGTTCTTGGATTTAAAATCTATTATTATATATTATATTTTGTTCTGCTGCGTTTTGTGAGATTTTGTGTTCGTTGTTCTATTTTCTTACATCTTCTTCTTCTTCTTACCCTAAAGATTCGTATTTCCATCCAATTTGAGTTGAGGTGATGTGAAATATCGTCGACTCAAAAAGGTATGGATTTGCGGACCTTTACACTTACTAAGAAAAACCCAGTGGAAATAATCTTAGTTATGGAAAGGAATACAGCTTCCAACTTTAATAACATGTTTAAAGACGTTATTAATTGAAAGGAAATTTGATACTACTAAGTCAAGATAATGTCTCGTTAAAACCTTACTAAGGAAAATCCAGTGGGAAAAATCTTAGTGAATGAAAAAGAATACATTATAACATAATTCTGGATGCTACCAATGATTTAATATTTTTCCTTTGAATCCGAATATATGTATTGATTATTCAAATCAGCTACGGATACTTCTGGATCCATGAATATTTATAATATTGCTTAGACAAGCATTAAGAAAATTAAAATCAAAATGCAATAATTCCACTTCTCCCCCTTTAGATGTTCATCATTTATTAATAACTGCTTAATAAAACCTTACTAAGGAAAAACCCAATAGAGGAAATTAACATAAAGGAATAAGAGTACAACCTACATAGTCTCAAAAACATATTTTGATGTGTTATTTCATAACAGGAAACTTTTGATACCTCTGGATCTTGATAATGCCTTGTTAAATACCTTAATAAGTAAAACCTAATGGGTAAAAACTTAATTATGGAAAAAGAGTGTATTACAATATACTACATATGTATTTTCATGCTTCAAGCATATTATTCTATTATACTTATGACATAGTTCATTCTTCAGTTGAATCGTGTGTAATTATCACCATTCTCAGATACAGACATATATATGATATTTTTTTGATAAAATTGATTTTTCCAAGATTGTTTCTTCCAAATATGATTTGCATTTTATGCACTTCATAAGCTAGTTTTATGAAAAACACTTCATGTGCTTTCATTTTGGTGCTTTAAATTAGTTTGGCATATTGCAACTACCTCTTCGATGGATATCAAGATATATATTCATTACAACAATATTTAAAAGTAGGAAGTAAACTACTCATCATAAAGTATATCGAGATTTCATTACAACAATACTTAAAAGAAGGTTGTAAATCTACGGTCCTTCTGCTTTGCATTCTTTAAAACCAACAAAGTTATGTATATTCCTCTAAATTTGGTATGCTTTCTTTATTTAGTATGATTTAACCAATATGTATACTTTCCGTGCTTTAAATGTTTTAAACACTTTGATGACATTACTTTAGGTGCTTTTAAAACTATTGTGCTTCTAACACTTAATATACTCCTAGCATTATTTGTTTTTTAATGATTTGAATCCGCTTCCGACACTCTGTAAGCATTTTATTCATACTTTACAGTTAACTAGTCCGTATTTCTTATGTTAAAAAAATGATAATGTTTGGTAATGTTTTTCTTTTATGCTTAAGATCATCAATTTTATATATAATATTAAGCACTATGTCATTTCTAAATTTATCATTAATGATTATTTCGTCAATTCTAGACATAATATATTGAGATCTCTTTGTTTATCATATTTTAGTACCTAAACCACTTTTAGGGTTATTTGATAACTATGTCACAGGTCTCTTCCAGAGAACTCTTCACATTTCTTCAAGAACAATCACTTCCTTTATTTGGCATCCTTATTACTTACTCTACAAATATTTCAAACCGATTTCTCTACCACACTTCTGGTTTATACCCTTTTGATCCTTAAAAGATTTCAACATGTATTGGAGCAAGTTTATTTAGAATATCATTAATTAGTTATTTAACTTACTTAATATTTTACAGTATTATTTATGGTAATAAATATTTAATATCGATAACCAAAATGAAATTGTATCCCTTTTGTCACCCCCTCCCCTCAATGTTGATGAATATTGTCACATTAAATAAGAATCTTCTTTGGATTCTCATTTTGATCCATTATAATATTACTCCTAGTAAATACATCATATATATCAATCATAGGAGGAAGTTTTTTATAAATTGATAAGATGCGTTTAAGTAATACCGCTTAATTTTAGAGTTTGGTCTTGCTAATGGATCTATCCAATTGGAGCAATTTAACTATTACATAGATCATTTAGTACACACATGATTTTAGGTCGATCAACACTTATGTTGATTGATTTAAATCACTAAATGATATCTACACATAATCTATAAGACAAGCTCATATCTATTTAGTCAACTAATCTATTTATCCTTAGTAAGCATGTATGGATATATATATGCGTCTACATACTATATATATATAATAGCTTTCCATTTCCTTTTTTGTTTGAGTTCGTGATTTAATAACGAACTGTTACAAGGATCTGAAAAATTAATTTTTGTTTGTCCATCAATGTCAATATGAATCTTTAAATACTGCATGATAATGTTCAAAACATTCAGTTTGACAATGCATATGCATCAAGTTTGACTTATCAATAATAACTTCAGGTTATTGGATATATTATAACCTCTAGTTATTAGATATATTGTAGAATCTAGTTACTTTGACTTATCGATAATATGATCTTCAAGATTCAAGTTTTATATTTTCTCAAAACTTTATAATTTAATATTAACTCAAACGTTTTTAATTAATTAAAATCCTTTTTTATACTTTAAGGACTTAAAAATATAAACTATAAACTTCTTGTTTATTTCCTCTAGTCAACTTGAGTATGATTTTGGATATTCGAATTTTGTGTTTAGATTTTCTAATGAAATATGAATCTTCACAAATATATAATATAATTGAAATTTTCTGCATATTTTGTTTTTGGAATATGCTAAAGAACAATGTCCTTCGAATTAATACTTCAAATATACCTTAAAGGTTTTCAATCCAAACCATATTGAACTTCTTGTTAAAATAATTTAATACACAATTTCAAGTTGTTACGGTTTATTCTTTGGTTATATAATACCTCTTTCGAACACTATTTATAATTACTTATGAGAGAATAATACATAGTTCAAATTATATATAGACATCTCTTCTGAAGAGTTCAAAAAAAGAGATATATTTACAACAAAATAAAGAGTATCATTTGGGCACTTGAAATGTTATAGAATAAAGCATCCAAACTAAATATGAAAATATGCTCGGACTGACCCGAGCATTATAAGAAAATTACGCCCGAACTCGGTGTGGTAAACCAGCATGACAAACTTAAATCATATGGATTGTTATATTTATAAGCCCCTTTCAAAAATAAAAGTATCTCATAAGACCACGCCACACATAAACACAGATAGGTTTTTACCTTATGATAACCAAATAATTTCAAATAGAAAATCCAGTTATATTATAATAAGAGGCATTTCACCAGAAGGACAAACTTTGCAGTCCAATTAATTTCTAGGTCACATATTTGAAATAATTACTTTCAAGGCCAAAGTCAGCAGAATAATTACTTTCGAGGACAAAGTCAGCTGTCCAATTACTTTCAAGGACATAATTTCATAGGGTTTTAGGCCCTAGAAACTAATTATTTTACGTATTGTCCTTAAAAGTAATTATTTTAGTTGTGTATCCTAGAAATTAATTTCACTTGCTAAAGAGGCCCTTGTGGCTAATTCCCACTTATAATAATGTCTTGGGTTTAAAATAAATGTCTAATCATAGCCAAAATGATTACATTAATTACATTCGAGCATATTAAGTATGCAACTAAGTCCGTAAAGGCACACATTGGAGAATGGATTCCATACAATGACAAGATACTGGGTATCACTTACCACAGTACATCTTTAGATAAAATGTACGCTGGCCTCGCCTGGACCCCTTGCATGACAAGACTAGCTTAGCCCTTCTTGGATAGTACCGAATATGATCATCAACCCGGTAGCTTTCCAACCTTTTTCTCGAGAGCTAACATGCACATACCAAATCCATAAATCGATAAATAGCAGTTTAGAAAGGTGATGACCATACCCTAATAGGTGTGACCCACATAGCCTTGCGGCATATCCCCTGTTTTAGTCATTTCGGTTGTAAGGCTTGAGGCGACGATTACCCTTTTTAGCAAATCCCATTTGAAGTGCTAACACTACCCTATAAGCAACAATGCAGTGCCAGCATTCATCCATAGAAGTCTTTTAGGATATAAACAAACCGAAGACACCACTTCTACTACATCTTCAGGATTAGTAGCAAGTAGCCCTTGCATTTCAAAGAATTTCATCTTCGATCCCATCATCCTCTAGATGTCTTCAATTAGAATGCATATGCCAATTCGAAGTGGTTTTCGGATAACTCATGATTATCCGATCTCGGTCTCTCCCAACCAATAATTGATATTTCTCAAAACTAGCCAAGATTTGATAGTCAGTTATTTAACTATTAAATAAACAAATAGTCAAACCAAAGATTTAACCAAGCATTGTTAAGCGCATAAGCAACCACTAAGCCTCTTAATTAATCCTTTCATTAATTTAAATCTCTTTTCAAATATTTGTATTAAAATACCTTTTACAAAAGATGCCACAATCCTTCTCTACTCTTTTCAATACTTGAAAAATATCGATATACTTATCCCAGCATATAGGTATACTCACGAAACATTTCACTTTCAATACTTAGAAAACTTTTCCATATACTTATATTAACATTATAAGTATATTCATAAAACACTACATTTCCAATACTTAGAAAATATTTCCTCCTTTTCCAATATCATATTTAACCGGACCACAACATATATCATTTAATTCAAAAATTGTTACTATAAACCCAAACTACTTTCCTTTTGGTGTAAGTAAAGAGATCATATGGAAATTAGACCGAATATACTTACCCCTATTTTTCAATTTCAAACTTGTAATATCCCTCGATTAATAATGTAGTCTGAGAAGTTAGCGTACTATCCTTGCATCGACATATATTATTAATTCTCAAGATAGAGACGAGTTTCCCTACCTTGGAATTTGGTGTTAAGTATGAAAAAGAATACTTCACATACCACCATATGTTAAAATGATTATTTTTAGAAACCAAACCTCATTTTTTTAATAAAACTCCTTCTATTACTCCCCTTTATAAAACTCCTTTCTATTCATAAAACTCCTTTTATAAATCTTCCAAATATAATTATAAACGCCTTTCTATTTATAAAACTTATTTTATAAATCTCCAAAAATAATTATAAAACTCCTTTTATAAATCTCTTTTCTATTTATAAAACTCCTTCTATAAATCTCTTAATATAAATACCATATACTTATTGCTAATCTTCGGTTTCAAAATAGAACCAAATACTTTCCATAAAACGATCATCCCATATATCACTATAAATTCGTAAATTGATTTATTTTTCAATTTATCAAAATGATATAATTTCCCTTTTTATAAAACACCCTTTTAAAAATCCATTATATTATTTATAAAAATACTATTTATTAATCTCTCTTTTATTTACAAAATACCATTTATATATCTCTTTTATTACAACATTTTGTGTTAAATATTTCACAAATACTTATTCCCAAAATATTTCTATCTTCTTTTAAAACAAAATCACTTTATTATAAAAGATAAATTCCCCCTTTTCTTTAAAATAAATATTCATTATTATATTAATTTTTTTGTAAAATAAATACTTTTCAAATACTTTTTATAACATTTCCAAAAGGGTTGGAGTAAAATAGAGAAGGTCAAAACCTATTTCTAAATAAAATATTATAAAAAATTCCAAATCTCAGATTTGAAATCATTCTCGAATGAAAACCATTGCCAAATCAAAATAGCAAATAATAGTATTTCCAAAATATCATGATAAGGCCAATAACTACCATAGCACTTAACCAGTGCTATTGCAACCTTTATCACTATAAAGGTTTGACTTTTAACATATGTCAATGTCCCATCCAATACAGCAAACTACCAAACTTTTAGCATTCAACAATTTATAATATAAGTATATAACTTAAATGAAAATCAACAATGGTGAGGAATCCAGATTCCTTTAAAAAATTACTGGTATTTCATTTTTTATGTCATTTGCTTTTCTAATCGAAAAATTAACTAAAGCAAACCAATAGATCATTCAAGCATAAAAACAATAATTTATATCTACCATATATCATATGTGGAAAATAGGCACAAGGACAAATTTTCATAAAATTTTTGGCTGAAGGACAACAAGTTTAATTTTTAGGTTGAAGGACAAACTTTGAAAGATAATTAGGCTGAAGGACAATGCTAATACAACTAGCATTTTGTACAGTGTAAAACTGGATATAATGCTAGTTATAATTAGCATTTTGTACAATGTTTGCACTGTACAAAATGCTAACTATATTTAGCATTTTCCTTCAGCCTAATTTTCTTTCAAAGTTTGTCCTTCGGCCCAAAAATGAAACTTTGTGTCCTTCAGTCTAAATTTTTTTCAAAGTTTGTCCTTTTGCCTAATTCCCTCATATCATATAGTATTTATCCAAACGTGAGATAACTTGTCAAAATTCCAGCAGACGCTTAAGCGTTCTAGTTTGATATAAAATCAAACAACTTCAATTTTAGCTTAAAATTTACTTTCTCCAAACTCGATGAAACTAACCCTAGTGCGTAGATCGCTCCTACGAGCACAACGCGAAAGACCGCGTCTCGATTGGATCTCGTATGAAGAAGTTATTCATTTTAGAAGATTTTGAATTAAATTAACTAATTAATTACTCTAATTAACACATTAATCGCCCAATTTAAATTAATCCCCCATCCTAACCAATCTTCTTCCTCAAATCGACCCAATACACGCATGAACCCTATACCGTGTACGCACGCCCTAGCTCAGCCATGCCTCAACGAAATCCAAACCTGACTTCACCGACAAACCACATTTCACCTCCTCTCTATGACGATCCCCACTATTCGAAGCTTGGTCCCCTAGAACGAAAAGCAACTTACACCTCCTCGACTGTGACATGAAATGTCCAATCACCAAAAACACCACCGCACACCACGAAAACCCGACGCTAACTTCCCATGCCAAGAGAAGACCAACACGACCAATCCCAAGGGTTAACGTCGCCAACCTCCCAGCAAATCCCAAACCCTAGTTTTGACCACCTACTGCACTCCACTAACCATCGTCGAACGCCACAAACCATATATAGATTTGAAGCCCTAGTCTACCTGAGTCCAACGAATCTAATTTCAGGATTTATCATTAAGTGTAGTACTCGATTTTGATTTTTAAAGATGAAAGTTTGATTTTCTTTTTACTGTAAGAGGGAAAGTTGAAAAGTAAAGAGGGAAAAGGAAATGAAGAAAAGTAAGAGGGTGGAGTTTTGTTTATTTTACAATTTCCGGTACGTCGTGACAATGCATTTCGTTCGCGTATGAACCGTGAACGACAAAAACAAAAATTCGATCGTGCACAAAAATACAATACAATCACAAAACAATAATAAAATACATTAGTGATCCTATTTTATGAAATTTTAAAAATACCAACGTTTGACGTTAAATACGTCAACTGATAAAATTAAATATTTTCCAAATTGAAAGTTATGAAAAATTCGTATTAATACACTTTAAAATTCGTCAATAAATATCAAGTCATTTTACTAAAAATTGATTTTCTTATTATTTATTAAATTCGAATCTAATTTGAATATTTAAATAAATTAAATATTCTCATTCGAAACGTTAAAAATTTCAAGTCATTACATTCTCCCACTTTAAAAGAATTTTGTCCCCCAAATTCCCAAAGGAAGAAAAATGTCTTCACACCCTTAGACTTTTAAAATCAATCAATTAAAATGAGTTATTAAACTTATAAAATCTCTAAGTTATGGAAAATTTCACCAGAACCTTCTTTACGCAACTCGATCCGGGAAAACCACAGATTGCCACAACTGGCCTAAATCAACAAAGAAAACAAAAGCCCAAAGTGACCTCCTATATCTGGGGCATTAAACCATCAACAACAGCATATACTTATGATATACATTATAGAGTGTGTATGCCACATAGCAAACACACCCGTTAAGCAATAAACACATACCAATTTGTCAAGCAATGAAACTATACTCATGAAACCAAAAATGACTAGCAAGCCTTTGCTTCCATGCACCTGTATCTCACTTACAAATGACATAAAACTATATAACTTGCATTTCTAATGAAAGAAGCATACAATATATTCAAGCCCATACGATGTACATATGCATCCGTACGCAATATCAAATTCGATCACTCGCTCGACCACATAAACTTCTCTTCTGAACAAGTATCTCTCACTCGACTTCCCTAGTGCGAACTTCGATCAGGTTCCTTGATTAGAAACCTCTGTTCTCCTTACATAGCCATATAAAATGATAGAAAACTTCAAAATCATATCAAGCATCCATATCAAGTGTTTGTTGTTAAGAATCGAGTGAAAATCCTTATTTAGATCGGTGTAAATAACCTTGAAATCATGTACTCGAATCTGGATCAAGAATTTTTATGCAAATACAATGTTCTACGTACAATTTACAAATTATTCCAATTGTTTTCTTAACTATACCAATTACTTTAATTCACATTTAATTACACCCGTCGTATTTCGTTTAATACTAAAACCACTTAAGAACCATTCATAAAGCTTTTCTTAAACACAAGTTCATAATACTTTTCTACATCCTGAGAGTACATACAAAACATCTGATTTGTTTTACTTAAATTGAATGTTCAACAAATTTGAAACTTGTTTTTGTTGGCGTCAAAATTGACCACCAACACCCAATTATACGTGAAAGCACCAATATCCAGTCACAGATCACAGATAGTATATGATGTAGAGAATATAATATGAAGAATAACCAAATTAAAATGAAAGCAAGTAAAAGGGACAAGATTTATAGTGGTTCGGCTAACTCCGGTCTATGTCCACTTCAGAACAATCCTTTTTATTATACTGAAATTTGTTTACAGTTACAATCCAAAATTCCAGAATAAAAATGGTGGAGTATCCCCTAAATAGAAGATGAAGAGAAGCAGAGTGAAGGTCCCCTTTTCTTAAGCCAAGACTGCTGTATTTGTAACAACCCTGTATTTTATAATTATTTTTAAATTGATTTTTCCAGATTTAAAAGATTTATTTATGAAAAGAATAAATTTTGTTATTGTAAATATAAAAACTTTGATTTTGTATGTGGATTTGAATTCCAAATATGACTAAATTTAATATTTCAGAAAATGTGAATTTTGGTCAAATAGTCAAACTTTGACTTTTAAACTTAAAAATTTAGAAGTTTGAAATTATAAATTTTATCTTTTATTATAAAAATAGATTTAATAACTTGAATACTGCTTTTCGTTTCATTGCAAACGGATTTAAATTGCAAAAGTTATACTATTTTCAATATTGTGTGTATATTGGGTTATTCAGCAATATTCTTTATTTTAAAATTATATAAATGACATTTTTATTTGATATATTTTATTCTAATTTGTACATTTATGTTATATAAAATATATTTTGGCTTTTAAATATTTTTAAAGTAAGGTAGGAATTTTTCCAGAGTTAGTAGTACTTTTCTTGCAAATTTCCATGCCCTGTTTGTAAATTTTAAACATTTTTCTTTAATCATTTTCTATTTTCTCCAATTTAATTATCTATTTTATTTTGAAAATGATAAATAAATTATTTTAATTCAAATTTTCACTTCATAATATTTTTATAATGAAGTGTATAGTTTTTCAAGACTGACAGTGATTTATTTATAATTTTTGAACACTGTTTGGTATTTTTAAGTAATTTTCTTCATTCTTTTTATATTTTTCCAAAATTTATTATTTTTTTTCTCATATTTATAATTGATTTCGGTTTGTAAATTATTTTTCTGAATATTTTTGTTTATATAAAGATTAAAAAGAAAAGAAATATGAAAGGTTGTAAAACACTTTGAAACTTAAGCCCTTTTTTGTCCAAACCCTTCATTTTCTTTAACTCCTCAAATTTTGCCCTAGCCATCTAAAACCCTAGTGTAGCCGCCACTTTTTGTTTCTCATCTTTTCACGTGAAAACAAATCAGCTCCTCATTTCTCATGGCTTCATCCAAAAATAGGTAATGGCCTCTCCTTCTTTTTCTTCTTTTCTCTTCATTTTCAATGATTTTTGCCATGTTTCTCTTGCTTTGCTTGGCCTAACACCTCCACCATCTCCTCCACCGACCACCACCAATTCCTTCCCCACACCATCCACGACCAAACCCCCTCCTCCTCTGACCATGACAGGCCATGCACTCCTTTTGACTAAAAACCACACAAAACCTTGCACAAATCCCTTAAAACAATGCATAGCCACCACTAGTTGCAACATACCTTCGCCCACCACCTTGGACACCACCTCTACCCGCCACCACCACCTTGCTACCACCACTACACATCACCATCTCCTTTGTTCAGACCTGTAGCAAGTCATGGCCAAGCCTAGGACCTTGTAGACCGAGCCAAAGATGAACCAAAACTCCACCATATTGCATAAAACTCTTCACATGCCTATGTTGTAACTTCCCCATCATCTCTAGCTTGTAGCCGTGCATCCCTTGGTCCAAACCAGACCCAAACCATGTCCAAACCTGAACCAAAACATTCCCTAGGCCATGCAAAAGGATAGAGAAAGCAAGGCAAAAGATTTGACATTCAAATCTCTTTTCGTTTAAAAGTTATTCCATTTCAAGTGCGTTGAAATTGTGTTTGTTTTGATGTATGTTTTGGGTTGTAATACAAGAGTTGTAGCTTTGGATCTTGCTCTCCACTCAAGTCCGTAGTCTTGTCATCGTGCTTTTGTTCCATTGTGTCATTGGTTTTGATATCTCCAGCACAAACAGGTGAGTTATTCTCACCAGACAATATGTACCTATATAACTAGTAAATTGACACCCTGTGAATCTGTAGAAATATATTATCATGTTATATATGCTTATATTATTATCATATGATGTTCACACCTGTTATTACACCTGTTATATCATATGTTACTATTATTTAATGTTATTCTGTTATTTATATCTGTTATCACCATTGCAAGTTCCTTGTAGATTAGAATCACTATGGGTTGAAATGATACATACCCGAACGGACTTTAGAATAGGGAAAAATCGTTATGGGCTGAAATGATAGGCCTGAATGATTTTTATTTAAATTATTTTAACTTGGGATTGCGGGTTTGAAATGATAGAACCCGGATTTTTCTTTTTAACTGCGGATTGAAATGATACATATCCTTATCACTTGACCTAGTTTAGAAAATTATATACAGGCCCGTGGTTATTTTATAAAGTGTTTTGAATATTTTTAAGTATTTTAAAAATATAAATTTATGAAATTTGATTTAAACAGATTTTGAAATATTTTGAATTAAAGAAATTATGATTTTTCTATGTGTTAAAAATGTAATTAATGAATGGTTTAACTGGATTTTTGAAATATAACTTAAGTTGGAAATTTGGAATTTGGTTAAAAATGATATTTAAGTTATATAAATAAAATGGATATTAAATTTTATTTGGAAATGGTAAATATGATAATTTGATTAAATTTGAATTTAAGTGATTATTAAGTATTATTGATTTTTCTATGAATTTAAGTGGTTAAATAAATGAATGTTTAAAAGTGATCTTTTAAAATATAACTTGACTAGGAAATGTGAAATTTGGTTTTAATTAAAGGTTTAAGTTAATTAAATAAAATTGTAAATTTTGTTAAATTGTGAAATGGTAATTTAAATTTGAAGTGTTAAGTCTATTTGTTGAAATGTGAAGAATTGGAACTTTTACACTTAAACTTATTAAGTAAATTGTTGAAAATTGGATTTAATTATAAGAAATTTATTGTGAAAGAAACGTGTAAAGTTCTAATTAATGAAAGAAATATGTAAAGTTTAATTTATGAAAGAAACGTGTAAAGTTCTAATTTATGAAAGAAATATGTAAAGTTTTACCTACTGAAAGAAACATGTAAAGTCTTAATTAATGAAAGAAACATGTAAGTCTTAATTTGTGTAATATTGATTTAAAATAATAAATGCCCCTTTTGTAATAAAACGTAAATTAAAACGTACATTCGATGATGTAAGTTTAATTAGTGTAATATTGATTAAATGATAAATGCTCTTTACTGTAATAGGAATTTAAGTTAAAAAGTACATTTAATATGTAAGTTTTAATTAATGTACATGACATATTTTAATGACTAAAATAATAAAGTTTCTTTATTGTAATGATAATGTAAGTTAATAAGGTACTCTTAACTTAACATAAGAATTTTAGCATTAAATTGGATATTACAGTAACAAAGTTTATTTAACTATAAGGCTATGATAAAATGACCATGTTAAAAATTTGTAAGTATATAAATACTTTGATTATATAAAATGTTAAATTGGGAAGTATTACATTCCAAAAATGCTATGATTCCTTAAGGTTACATTACCAAAATGCTATGATAATTTAAAGGAAGATTTCAAGTTTAATAAATTAAAGGAAATATTCAGTGATTTTGAAATTTGGGTTTTATTGAAATGATATATTATTGAATTGGTTTTGAAATCGAAATGATATATTTTTGAATTGGTTTTGAATAGATATGTTTTGGGTTTGAAAGTATGTATTAGTTTGAAATAAATGATATGATTTTGAAATGGTTTAAAGGATGTATTTTGATTTGAAACATAAACTATTTTTAAAAGTTATAACCACGGGTTATAATAACGATTGGTTGGCAAAGAGACCGGGATCGGATATGGACATACTCTCTGTCGATACCGAAAACCACTTTGACAACCGTGTACGCGGTGGAGATTCCAGAATGAAGTAGGATGGTGGCGACGTTCTTAAGGTATGTTACGTGGACCCAACTCCCGTGAGTTGGCATAAGGTGGCTAAAACAAGAGCGATCTCGGACCAGTGAGGTAGCACCTCTTCTCGGACACATTTCTTCGATATTATACTCTTACTTGTGATTGATTAGATGGCCATCCTCCGATTTGGGAGTGTTGTTCGAGGTGGAACGGTAGTGGCTGCTATGCGTATCCATCAGTCCGTGTGCGTAATTGGTATATCTACCGTGGCATTGCCTAGTTGTGCCATGTCACCTACCATATCGAGCTTTACTACGATTATGATTTTAAGATCCGACCGCGTTAAGGTTCTCCATCCCCTTAACGCTATTTTCTATATGATTATACTTTACTTATTAGACATTATTATAATAGCGAATATTACTACATAGTAGATATTTTAACGGATCCTTAGAGGATGGGCGGTCCCAAGCATCTTCTAAGTTACTTGTACCTTTATTACAGTTCACTTGAGTTGGTTTACATTATATAAGTATATATTGTCCTAACTCGAGTGTTTTGTGTTTTGCTTTACGCTCGGGTCAGCCTGAGTATTCACAGATTTGGATTTCCACCTTCTGGAGATTTGAATCGCTGGAGATTATTTGCTAGTCTTGTTCTATCAACTTCGGTTCCGTTGTTCTATTCAGCCTGTACTTGGTTATTGTATTGAGACTTCTGCTGTACTTTATTTCTTATGTTGTATCTTATGTAACTCTGATATATTTTCATAGTAGCTTCATGAACTACTATTTCTTTTACTTCCGCTGCATTATTTTACTCTGTGTATGTGATCTGTGATTATATTTATTTACTGTATATTCTGAGATTTGCCAAATTTTAATTACAACGCGGTATTTTGAGCAATTCAACTCCGGCATGAGTGTCTACCTATACACTTATAATGGATGCGAATGGTTGAAAATATCTGGTCGTTACAGTTGGTATCAGAGCTTTAGCTTTGAGGCAAAACTCAGCATATGGAGTAGATTTATTTACAGAATCACTTTCGTTCGAGTTTGAATCTTTTCCTCTTGATTCGAATTTCCTTTGAATTTTTGGAACGTTCCCTGCGGTTCTAAAATTCATTCTTGTCCCTCACTATTCATCTTCTTTTGATTTTGGAGTATCACATAACTCCACTTCGAATGATCTTTATAGTGAATTGGCTGTCTCGCCAATATTCTAATTTTCTGGTAAAGGGGGAAACCCCTTTACAAATTTGCATCGATTCACCAGAGATTTATACCTATCCTTGGTTTAGATGCTAACATCTTTTGTTATTCCAAACTCTATCTCTTGAGATCGGATGTAGATTTACCCCAGAAAATCCACATTTGATCTTATTCATTAAGTCACGGTTGACCCGGTTAAGGTTGTCCGCGATTTACCTAATCTTATCCATCTTCATAATTTGTTAATTTATCATCTTGTCTTTGTTTCCAAACTATCTCCAAACATTTTAAATTGTACTTGTAAATCTATGTTTTGTTTTATAGATTGTGTTGTTTGAGTTGTTGATGTTGATTTGGGTTTCCGATCGATTCGTCTGATCAACGCTATCGATAGGATTTCTAAAACACTTTGATAGAACAAACTGACACAATATTATTTTAAAATTTGGTTAATGAAATAAATTTTGAGATATAAGTATATTTATGGAACTTATCATTTATAGTTCTATAAATGAATTTATAAATTGTTGTTTATAAATTTATTTGGGAACTGAAATGAATTTAAAACAAGAAATTTAAAGAATTTAATTTCCGATGGATTTCAAACCTTGTGTTTAAAATTTTTAAAAGGATATTATTTAAAGTATGTTTGAATAAAAATTTGTCTCTAAAGGATTTTAAAGTTTAAAAATTAAGTGCTCTTCTCTTTGTCGCTGGAAAATAATTTCGGTGATGACTGCAGCATCATCGACGTTCATCTTCGAGTTTCGAAGTGAAGAGACCGTTCTGTAGTCTTGCTACAGCTTTGTTTTGGAAAATCTAATTGATTTGAATTTCTAAAATATGACTGGATTATAATATATATAGATATATGATTTAAAATTGATTTGACATATTATGTATATATAATTACTTATCTCTAAATAGTTTGAAAGGAATCGGAAGTTTAATTCTTAAATTTTATTTTAAAGAATAATTTCAGTTATAAGAAGAAAATCAAAAATTTGAATAAATGATTCAAACTTGAGATAATTGAATTGGAAAGTTTTATTTGTATAACACACAATTTCATTCCAATATAACTTACCTAAATTACACAGAAGTTGAATATGAAATTGGATAATATACAATATAGAAATGATTTTATAAATAAAATTTGAGTGGTTATAATAAATGTTATACACTTAAATTTTAGTTATAAAAGATTAACATAGGTAAATATTGAAAAAGGAATTTAAAGAGATTTTATTTAAATAACTTAATAATCAAATTTGATTTAATATGGAACCTTAAGTCTAACCTAGGAATTTTAATAAGGGTTATTTCCTGAAATGAATATGTTGTATAATAAATAATGTATCTTTGAATAGATAAAAAAAATACATTTGAATTGGACATTTTGTAATAAAGTTTATTTAACTTGAAATCATAGTTTAATTGATGTCTAAATGAATAAATGTGTAAAGAAATTTGATTGTTATATTTGCTATATAAATATTTTATTTATGAAATAGATATGTCTTGAAAAATGAATGATTATAATTTAAATAGTTAAAATGTATTTTAACATCGCTAAAAATTGATAATTGAGAATTTTGTTTTCAAATGGAATTTTAAGTGTAACTTATTAAAGGAATATCTATTTATGAAATGGGCATTTTAAATAAAGTGTTAGGTTATTTGTTAAATGAAGAGCTAAGTAAAATAATGAACTTTTGACTTAATAAATAAAGTATAGTTTAATTTGGATATTCTATTCATAAAAGTTGTTTTTAATAAATCATAAGTTAAATGATATGCAAATGAATATTTTTGAAATTAAACTGATTTGAAATACTAATATATCTACTGTCGCATTTTATAAGTGCTGCTGTTTTGAAAATACAATGTTTTGGAAATTTTTATAATTGAATGAACTTAGAAATGTTACAACTTTAAAATGAATATTATTTGACCTTGAATTAAAATATTTTAAATGAAGATTATTTTAAAAGGTGTTATGATTTTCTAAGT
The DNA here is from genome assembly GCA_030737815.1 of Allium fistulosum. Taxonomy (NCBI): domain Eukaryota; kingdom Viridiplantae; phylum Streptophyta; class Magnoliopsida; order Asparagales; family Amaryllidaceae; genus Allium; species Allium fistulosum. The sequence goes on from CM060903.1 coordinate 1,462,150,452, forward strand.
ATTATGTTTTTTTAGAATAACATTTCCAAAGTGTTATGATTTTAGTAGTATGATTTCCAAATGATAAACATCCCTAAATTGTTATGATTTCAAAGCATTATGGTCTCAAATTTATTATCTTATTTTGTTTTTTTTTCAAACTACCTTTTGGTTGTCCTTATTTCTCTTATCTTGTTACAGAATGGGAAGGCTATTGCTTATACCAGTCCGTTTAGAAACCTTTCTGAAATCTTTGATAATCTTTGTTACTCATTTTGGAATCTGAACACTGTTTTCCATCCATGGACCGTCGCTCAAGTGAAAAGGGTGATTCAGACTCTAGAGAATCTTTTTCGTGTTTGTGTTCTTGATTTGATCACCTCCATCTTGTTAAACTTGCCTATAACAATAGTTTTCAGGTGTAATTCCAATATTCTTATCATCTTGTCTTAATTCTATTCATTCTATCTTTTTAGGTGCTTTCCCGTACCTCATTCCTTTTCGAGGACGAAAAGTTTTGAGTGGGGGAGAGTGTAACAACCCTGTATTTTACAATTATTTTTAAATTGATTTTTCTAGATTTAAAAGCTTTATTTATGAAAAGAATAAATTTTGTTATTGTAAATATAAAAACTTTGATTTTGTATGTGGATTTGAATTCCAAATATGACTAAATTTAATATTTCAGAAAATGTGAATTTTGGTCAAATAGTCAAACTTTGACTTTTAAACTTAAAAATTTAGAAGTTTGAAATTATGAATTTTATCTTTTATTATAAAAATAGATTTAATAACTTGAATACTGCTTTTCGTTTCGTTGCAAACGGATTTAAATTGCAAAAGTTATACTATTTTCAATATTGTGTGTATATTGGGTTATTCAGCAATATTCTTTATTTTAAAATTATATAAATGACATTTTTATTTGATATATTTTATTCTAATTTGTACATTTATGTTATATAAAATATATTTTGTCTTTTAAATATTTTTAAAGTAAGGTAGGAATTTTTCCAGAGTTAGTAGTATTTTTCTTGCAAATTTCCATGCCTTGTTTGTAAATTTCAAACATTTTTCTTTAATCCTTTTCTATTTTCTCCAATTTAATTATCTATTTTATTTTGAAAATGATAAATAAATTATTTTAATTCAAATTTTCACTTCATAATATTTTTATAATGAAGTGTATAGTTTTTCAAGACTGACAGTGATTTATTTATAATTTTTGAACACTGTTTGGTATTTTTAAGTAATTTTCTTCATTCTTTTTATATTTTTCCAAAATTTATTATTTGTTTTCTCATATTTATAATTGATTTCGGTTTGTAAATTATTTTTCTGAATATTTTTGTTTATATAAAGATTAAAAAGAAAAGAAATATGAAAGGTTGTAAAACACTTTGAAACTTAAGCCCTTTTTTGTCCAAACCCTTCATTTTCTTTAACTCCTCAAATTTTGCCCTAGCCATCTAAAACCCTAGTGTAGCCGCCACTTTTTGTTTCTCATCTTTTCACGTGAAAACAAATCAGCTCCTCATTTCTCATGGCTTCATCCAAAAATAGGTAATGGCCTCTCCTTCTTTTTCTTCTTTTCTCTTCATTTTCAATGATTTTTGCCATGTTTCTCTTGCTTTGCTTGGCCTAACACCTCCACCATCTTCTCCACCGACCACCACCACTTCCTTCCCCACACCATCCACGACCAAACCCCCTCCTCCTCTGACCATGACAGGCCATGCACTCCTTTTGACTAAAAACCACACAAAACCTTGCACAAATCCCTTAAAACAATGCATAGCCACCACTAGTTGCAACATACCTTCGCCCACCACCTTGGACACCACCTCTACCCACCACCACCACCTTGCTACCACCACTACACATCACCGTCTCCTCTGTCCAGACCTGTAGCAAGTCATGGCCAAGCCTAGGACCTTGTAGACCGAGCCAAAGATGAACCAAAACTCCACCATATTGCATAAAACTCTTCACATGCCTATGTTGTAACTTCCCCATCATCTCTAGCTTGTAGCCGTGCATCCCTTGGTCCAAACCAGACCCAAACCATGTCCAAACCTGAACCAAAACATTCCCTAGGCCATGTAAAAGGATAGAGAAAGCAAGGCAAAAGATTTGACATTCAAATCTCTTTTCGTTTAAAAGTTATTCCATTTCAAGTGCGTTGAAATTGTGTTTGTTTTGATGTATGTTTTGGGTTGTAATACAAGAGTTGTAGCTTTGGATCTTGCTCTCCACTCAAGTCCGTAGTCTTGTCATCGTGCTTTTGTTCCATTGTGTCATTGGTTTTGATATCTCCAGCACAAACAGGTGAGTTATTCTCACCAGACAATATGTACCTATATAACTAGTAAATTGACACCCTGTGAATCTGTAGAAATATATTATCATGTTATATATGCTTATATTATTATCATATGATGTTCACACCTGTTATTACACCTGTTATATCATATGTTACTGTTATTTAATGTTATTCTGTTATTTATATCTGTTATCACCATTGCAAGTTCCCTGTAGATTAGAATCACTATGGGTTGAAATGATACATACCCGAACAAACTTTAGAATAGGGAAAAATCGTTATGGGCTGAAATGATAGGCCTGAATGATTTTTATTTAAATTATTTTAACTTGGGATTGCGGGTTTGAAATGATAGAACCCGGATTTTTCTTTTTAACTGTGGATTGAAATGATACATATCCGTATCACTTGACCTAGGTTAGAAAATTATATACAGGCCCGTGGTTATTTTATAAAGTGTTTTGAATATTTTTAAGTATTTTAAAAACATAAATTTATGAAATTTGATTTAAACAGATTTTGAAATATTTTGAATTAAAGAAATTATGATTTTTCTATGTGTTAAAAATGTAATTAATGAATGGTTTAACTGGATTTTTAAAATATAACTTAAGTTGGAAATTTGGAATTTTGGTTAAAAATGATATTTAAGTTATATAAATAAAATGGATATTAAATTTTATTTGGAAATGGTAAATATGATAATTTGATTAAATTTGAATTTAAGTGATTATTAAGTATTATTGATTTTTCTATGAATTTAAGTGGTTAAATAAATGAATGTTTAAAAGTGATCTTTTAAAATATAACTTGACTAGGAAATGTGAAATTTGGTTTTAATTAAAGGTTTAAGTTAATTAAATAAAATTGGAAATTTTGTTAAATTGTGAAATGGTAATTTAAATTTGAAGTGTTAAGTCTATTTGTTGAAATGTGAAGAATTGGAACTTTTACACTTAAACTTATTAAGTAAATTGTTGAAAATTGGATTTAATTATAAGAAATTTATTGTGAAAGAAACGTGTAAAGTTCTAATTAATGAAAGAAATATGTAAAGTTTAATTTATGAAAGAAACGTGTAAAGTTCTAATTTATGAAAGAAATATGTAAAGTTTTACCTACTGAAAGAAACATGTAAAGTCTTAATTAATGAAAGAAACATGTAAGTCTTAATTTGTGTAATATTGATTTAAAATAATAAATGCCCCTTTTGTAATAAAACGTAAATTAAAACGTACATTCGATAATGTAAGTTTAATTAATGTAATATTGATTAAATGATAAATGCTCTTTACTGTAATAGGAATTTAAGTTAAAAAGTACATTTAATATGTAAGTTTTAATTAATGTAAATGACATATTTTAATGACTAAAATAATAAAGTTTCTTTATTGTAATGATAATGTAAGTTAATAAGGTACTCTTAACTTAACATAAGAATTTTAGCATTAAATTGGATATTACAGTAACAAAGTTTATTTAACTATAAGGCTATGATAAAATGACCATGTTAAAAAATTGTAAGTATATAAATACTTTGATTATATAAAATGTTAAATTGGGAAGTATTACATTCCAAAAATGCTATGATTCCTTAAGGTTACATTACCAAAATGCTATGATAATTTAAAGGAAGATTTCAAGTTTAATAAATTAAAGGAAATATTCAGTGATTTTGAAATTTGGGTTTTATTGAAATGATATATTATTGAATTGGTTTTGAAATCGAAATGATATATTTTTGAATTGGTTTTGAATAGATATGTTTTGGGTTTGAATGTATGTATTAGTTTGAAATAAATGATATGATTTTGAAATGGTTTAAAGGATGTATTTTGATTTGAAACATAAACTATTTTTAAAAGTTATAACCACGGGTTATAATAACGATTGGTTGGCAAAGAGACCGGGATCGGATATGGACATACTCTCTGTCGATACCGAAAACCACTTTGACAACCGTGTACGCGGTGGAGATTCCAGAATGAAGTAGGATGGTGGCGACGTTCTTAAGGTATGTTACGTGGACCCAACTCCCGTGAGTTGGCATAAGGTGGCTAAAACAGGAGCGATCTCGGACCAGTGAGGTAGCACCTCTTCTCGGACACATTTCTTCGATATTATACTCTTACTTGTGATTGATTAGATGGCCATCCTCCGATTTGGGAGTGTTGTTCGAGGTGGAACGGTAGTGGCTGCTATGCGTATCCATCAGTCCGTGTGCGTAATTGGTATATCTACCGTGGCATTGCCTAGTTGTGCCGTGTCACCTACCATATCGAGCTTTACTACGATTATGATTTTAAGATCCGACCGCGTTAAGGTTCTCCATCCCCTTAACGCTATTTTCTATATGATTATACTTTACTTATTAGACATTATTATAATAGCGAATATTACTACATAGTAGATATTTTAACGGATCCTTAGAGGATGGGCGGTCCCAAGCATCTTCTAAGTTACTTGTACCTTTATTACAGTTCACTTGAGTTGGTTTACATTATATAAGTATATATTGTCCTGACTCGAGTGTTTTGTGTTTTGCTTTACGCTCGGGTCAGCCTGAGTATTCACAGATTTGGATTTCCACCTTCTGGAGATTTGAATCGCTGGAGATTATTTGCTAGTCTTGTTCTATCAACTTCGGTTCCGTTGTTCTATTCAGCCTGTACTTGGTTATTGTATTGAGACTTCTGCTGTACTTTATTTCTTATGTTGTATCTTATGTAACTCTGATATATTTTCATAGTAGCTTCATGAACTACTATTTCTTTTACTTCCGCTGCATTATTTTACTCTGTGTATGTGATCTGTGATTTTATTTATTCACTGTATATTCTGAGATTTGCCAAATTTTAATTACAACGCGGTATTTTGAGCAATTCAACTCCGGCATGAGTGTCTACCTATACACTTATAATGGATGCGAATGGTTGAAAATATCTAGTCGTTACAGTATTTATAGGTGAAACTTCGGCTACAGGGTCTTCTCACCTACATGGACCCACCATAACGATCGGCAAGCCAAAATCGTCTATAAATAACGATCGGCCTAGTCACTACCGATCGTTATTCCCTCATCCAAATCAATGTCGATCGTCTTTGGGGAGTCCTTCATGCCGATCCCTTCCTTTCCATGTCTCTATGCCGATCCAACTCCTCTCAATGTCCCATACCGATCCATCCTCCACGAAGTGTGCCAATCCATCTCCTCCATAAAGATATGTCGAACCCTCCTGATCCATGAAAGTATGCCGATCCCTCTAAATCATGATGATCCTTGGCACTTAGGTCACTACGCCGATCCCTAACGCTTCAGGGTATTATGCCAATCCAACTCTTTCCAGTGCATGCCATACTGATCCCTATCACAAAACTCCAATATGCCGACCCCTTAGAGTACTATCAGGGCCGATCCATCCATCGTGAACAATGTCGATCCATGCTTTGCCGATCCCTCATGCTTAATATGTTATGCCGATCCATAGAGTACCGACCCATATCATGTCGAACCATGTTTAGCTGATCCTTCCTCTTATGCAAATCCATGCTATGCCGAACCTTCCTATACTAATCCTTCGTATGCTGATCCCTCACTATGCCGAACCCTCCTATGTCGATCCATATTACACCAAACAATCTTATGCCGATCCTTCCTTTTCCAAGCCAATATCCATATTTTAAGCACCTTACATCGTTTATCCACCGACTATGTTTAATCCTGGCTTCTTGTTATTATCTGCAGTTGATTATCTATCCATCCATCCATCCATCTGAGCCAAATCCATGATATACCAGCCTTAATAACCGTGAAGTTTATTGGGTTAAATCCGCCTGCATATTGTCTTGCCAAAAGGTGGGTTAACACTTTTAACTTGCTTTCTTTCCATTCTAGAGATACAAAACTCTACTTTTTTATTTTCACAACCACTTAGCTTTAATTTCTCAACTAATGCAGAAGTTTTCGACTGTCCAAAATTGTTGAAGTTTCCATTTCATTTCAACAATTGAAAATTACCAAACAACACATCATAATGGGATGCACAAACCAAACTACCCTAATGCATAGGATACATGCGTCCATATAATAACTTAACTGAAAACTTCAGAACCAAAAACCAGGTTTTGTTTCAAATCATTTTGAAATAATAATATAAATATCCCCTTTCATATATCAATTCACACTTCCAGAATTTACAAGAAAATTTATTTTGACCAACAACTCTATAGAAAATTACTAAGGTAGCATTCCTCCACTTAGAAACTCGAAAATGAACACCAATGATTTTGCAATCATCACCAAAATTATTTTCTAGCGACAAAAGTAAGTTTAGTGCTTTCTATCTCCTTTAAAATCCATTTAAAATATTTTTATTCGTAAATACTTTCAAATAATACTATTATTTTCCCTATAAAACTTTGCAAATAAATTTCAAAAAAACACAAGATTTTAAGTTCTCGAATTCTCAATTTATATCACTTTTTATTTATAAACCATATTTATATAATTTCACTTTTCTACATAAAAATATTTCACAAATGCATATTTTTGTTTAGATTATAACAAACAACTTTTATTAAAATTAAATTTTATCCCAACATTATTCTGAATGCCTTATAGTCAAACTGTGAATCTTGACTCACAAGGTGTTCATTTCAATGTTCCCATAATTACTATCTACCCAACCCATGCAGTAAAAAAGTAAAACCGCTCATAAACTAGCTGAGCACAACTAACCAAACAATAATGATAATAATTGAATATCATCATTTCCTAACAAATAAATACATCATAAACAACTATACTAATTTTTTGAAAATTACTCTTTTTTATATAGAATATAATCTTGGGTAAAATTATTTCATTTAACAATTTTCAAAAACAATACTATGTCGGTTTTCCTTGTTCAGGTCTTTAGAAACCTCTATCGATATAGTTGTACCTTCTGCATTGACCATAATTCATAAACCACTCAATAGATCAATCAACGCAATATAATACATTTTTATTGCACTAACAAATACACGCTCTCATATGTATATATACACAGTCAACTCATTGTAGGTGTTACTAACTCTATCTCTATTGAGTCTACCCCTCCAATGCCTAGTTGTTCGCTCAACCTAAATGACCGGCCTTTTCGACCTTCATAAGTCGACACTAATGCATCCACGGTATTCACATGCCGAATATCCAAGTGTCAAAAAGACAAATGCTGGGGTGAAAGAAATAAAAGACAGAACAAAATCTCACATCATGACGAGTAATATATAATATACAACAGTTCTTAACAAAAGAAAACTATTGTATGCATACATTAATCAGAGTAAACTAATCGTTCATTAGTTTGGACAGTTATAACAACTTGTCCTCACAGATGCTGATAAATTCAAACAGGAAAAGCAGCAGAAATAAAAATACATGAATACGTCTTAGAAACATCCAAATCATCTCTTGAAGCTCCAAAGCATCCAAACTAAATCGGAAAATATGTTTAGGCTGACCCGAGCATTATACTATACCTTACGATAACCAATCCATTTGAAATAGAAAATCCATTGATATTATAATAATATCTAGGATTCGAAATAAGTATTTAAACATAGACGAAATGGTTACATTAATTACATTTCAGTATGTTAAGTATGCAACTAAGTCTGTAAAAGTACATATTGGAAAATGGATTCCATAGAATGACAAGACACTGGGGTACCACCTACCATAGTACATCTCTAGATAAAATGTACCGAGGACCTCGCATGGACCCCCTACATGATAAGACCAGCCTACCCCTTCATGGATAGTACCTAATATGATCATCTACCCGGTTTCTTTCTAACCTTTTCCTCGAGAGCTCTCATGCACATACCAAATCCAAAAATCCATAAATAGTGATCTAGAAAGGTGATGACCATACTCTAATAGGTGCGACCCACATAGCCTTAGGAATATCCCTTATTATAGTCATTTCAGTTATGAGGCTTGTGGCAACGATTGCCTTTTTTAGCAAATCCACTTGGAATGCTAACACTGCCCTCCAAGCAATAATGAAATGACGACATTCATTCATACAAGCTGTTCAGGATATGAACAAACCGAAGGCACTACTTTTACTACATCCTTAGGATTAGTAGTAAGTAACCCTTGCACTTCAAAGAATTTCATCTTCAATTCCATCATCTTCAAGATGTCTTTAATTTGAATGCATATGCTAGTTCAAAGTGGTTTTCGAATAACTCATGCTTATCTGATCCAGGTCTCTCCAAACCAACAATCGATGGATTTCAAAACTGGCCAAGATTTGTTACTTGGTTATTTAACTATCAAATAAACAAACAGTCAAACCAGAGATTTAACCAATCATGGTTAAGCGCATAAGAAACCAATAAGCCTCTTAATTAATCCTTTCATTAATTAAAATCTCTTTTCAAATATTTGTATTAAATTACCTTTTACAAAAGATATATCCACAAACCCTCTCTACTCTTTTCAATACTTGAAAAATATTGATATACTTATCTCAACTGTATAGGTATACTCACAAAACATTTCACTTTCAATACTTAGAAAACTTTTCCACATACTTATATCAATAGTATAAGTATATTCACAAAACATTACATTTCCAATACTTAGAAAATATTTTCCCTTTTTCCATAATCGTATTAACTGGGCCAAAACAAATGTTATTTAAAACATTGTTACTATAAACCCAAGCTACTTTCCTTTTGGTGTAAGTAAAGGAATCATATGGAAACTAAACCGAATATACTTACCCATACATTTCGATTTCAAACTTGTACTATCCCCAGATTAACAATTTAGTTGGACAAGTTAGCATACTATTCTTGCCTCGACATAAATTCTTAATTCTCAGGATAGGGACAAGTTTCCCTATCTCGAAATTTGGTGTTAAGTATAAAAGGAATACCTCCCATACTACCATAAGTTAAAATGATCATTTATAGAAATTAAACCTCATTTTTTATAAAACTCTGTCTATAAATCTCCTTTATAAAACGCATTTCTATTTATAAAACTCCTTTTATAAATCTTCCAAATATAATTATAAAAATCCTTTTATAAATCTTCAAATATAATTATATAACTACTTCTATAAATCTCTTTTCTATTTATAAAACTCCTTCTATAAATCTCTTAATATAATTATAAAACAACTTTTATAAATCTCTCTTTTATTTACAAAATACCATTTATAAATCTCTCTTTTATTTACCAAATCTCTCTCCGCCGAATCAAAGGCACTCTGAGACCTCACCGAACCAAGACATTCCGGACCAACTTAGCCAGGCCAGATCACCTCAGCCCAGGCCTGCCAGCAGCTATATACATCCAAGACCCCTGCTCCCTGCCTCACTCTATAAATAGAGGGGCAGGGGTACAACAATGGGGAGAAGTTTTGAGAGCTCAAGCACGGAAGGAACTTTCAAACAACTTTCTTTTACTTGTATCAAAGCTTTGCACTTGTAATCATAACAAGAGAAGAGAAATAACATATAAAGTGGACGTAGGCACATTCTGGCTGAACCACTATAAATTTGCGTGTCTTTTTACAGTTTAGCCCCTGCTTTTCATATATTTGCATAAATCACTCAAATCGCTAAGAACAACATAAGATCTACTAAATCATACAACTTTGAGGTGTTTGTCCATTTTTTGTGCAAACATGTAACACTCGATTTTAATTTTAAAAGAGGAAAGTTTGATTTTCTTTTTACTATAAAAGGGAAAGTTGAAAGGTAAAGAGGGAAAAAGAAAATGAAGAAATGTAAGAGGTTGGAGTTTGTTTATTTTACAATTTCTGATACGTCGCTACACAACATTTTGTTCGTGTACGAACTACGAATGACAAAAACAAAAATACGATCGCGCACAAATATATGATACGATCACAAAGCAACAATAAAATACACAGGTTATCTTATTCTATGAAATTTAAAAAATACCAACTTTTATGGTAAAATACGTCAAACGATAGAATTAAATATTTTTCAAATTAAAAATTATGGAAAAATCATATAAATTCTATTAATAACATGTCAACAAATATCATGTCATTTTTTTTATTAAAAATTGATTTTCTTATTATTTTTAAATTCAAATCAAATTTGTATATTTAAATAAATTAAATATTCTCATTCGAAACGTTAAGAATTTCAAGTCGTTACATTCTTCCCCTCTTAAATTAATTTCGTCCCTAAAATTCCCAAAGGAAAAAAATGTTTTCACACCCTTAGACTTTTCAATTAACTAAAATGAGTTATTAAATTTATAAAATCCTTTAAGTTACGGAAAATTACGGCAGCACCTCTTTTGTGCGGCTCGATCCGAAAAAACTACGACTCACCATAACTTGCCCAAATCAACAAAGAAAACAAAAGACCAAAAGTGGCCTCCTATATATGGGACATAAAGCCGTCCACAACAATATATACATATGATATACGTTATAGAGTGTGTATGTCACATTGTAAACACACCCGTTAAACAATAAACACATACCAATTTGTCGAGCAATCAAACTATACTCATAAAACCATAAGCGACTGACAAACCTTTGCTTCCATGTACCTGTATCTCACTTACAAATGCCATCAAACCATATAACTTGCATTTCTAATGAAAGAAGCATATAATATATTAAGGCTCGTACGATGTACATATGTCATCCATAAGCAATATCAAATCTGGTTACTCGCTCGATCGCATAAACTTCTCTTTCGAACTAGCATTGCTCATCCGAATTCCTTAGTGCAAACACCGATCAGGTTTCTTGATTAGAAACCTCCTTTGTGACAACCCACCTCCTCGACCCTCAGAAATCGATAATACTACATTCTTGGTGTTCACGTGTCGTAAATCAAAGTGCCGATGCAGATTACCATGGAATAAAAGAAGATAAAGACAGAACAGAATCTTACAGGAATGGAATAACATATATTATTTCAATATATATATATATAGTGGAAATTTTAAATACATTTATCAGAGTCTATCTTATAAATTAACCTAGACAGTTATAAATCTATGTCCTTATAAATGCTGGGTCAACAAAATAATGCAGCGGGAATAGAAATGGAGAACTACCTATAGGAACATCTTCAGCTCTGGACTTCAAGCTTCATCGCAATTCCTCAAGTTAAACCTGATGTAATGAACCGCTATTTTGGACCATTCGCATCCATTATAAGTGTATAGGTAGACACTCATGCCGGAGTTGAATTGCTCAAAATACCGCGTTGTTAATTTAAATTTGGCAAAACTGAACATATACAGTAAATGAATAATCACAGATCACAGACACAAAGTAATAAGTGCAGCGGAAATAAAAGAGATAGTAGTTCATGAAGCTACTATATAAATGTATAAGATACATCAGAGTTTACAACAGAAGAGTAATACGATACATCAGAGTTAAACCAGATACAACGGAAGAGTAATATGATACATCAGATACAAATCAGAATACATCACTGGAATCATCGAATACTGAAAGCAGAATAGATGGCTAGATCTTCAAGCAAAGCTCCAACTTCAAAGGCGAGTCTTGAATACTGGATCACTCAGTCTGACCCGAGCGTAAAGCAAAACACAAAACACTCGAGTCAGGATTAACATCCTCATATTAATAAATCCAACTCAAGTGAAATAGCAATTGAAATACAAGTAACTCAAAGGATGTTTGGAATAACCATCCTTTAAGGATCCGTTAAACTATCTACTATGTAGTAGCGTATGATAAGTAGATAATGTCTATCAGTAATATAAAGATATCAAAATAGTGTTAAGTCATGGCCCATTCCACCCTTAACACATTTTTATTCCCAAAAGCATATACAAGACCGTAGTTTCCCCAAAACCGAAAGTCACCAGAGGGCAATCCATATACTAAAGGTACAAAACAGATTCGTAGTGGTCGCGAATAGGGAATACAAGTATGACAAGGCACATGAGGCAATACCCAAGGTAGTGACACTACCGTTTGCCTGATCCGGACTGGTGAGAACGCAATGCCGCAGCGCCCGCAACACCGTGAAACAACACTCCCAAAATCAAGGGTGCACCAATCGACAACAAGTAATGAGTAGTTCGAAGAAGTGTGTTCACTTGAGGTAGCAAATCCTCCATTGGCCCGGCACGGCTCCTGTTTTAGTCATTTCCAATTTGACACAAGTGTTAAGGCTATCCATCATCGTTCTCTTTCTTCAGTCATCACGTACATCATTCCAACCACTTCATTCTGGATCACCACTCCGCGTATAGTTATTAAAGTGGTTTCGGTTTAGATAGAGAGTATATCCATAACCGATTCCGGTCTCTTTAATAACTTCCGTAATTATTACACCGATTGGTCGTTTATTTATTTCAAAACCAAATCAATTCAATTTCAAATAGAATTCGTAAACCAACAATTCATTTGTCTTTCCAAATCAATTTCCATAATTTACGTTTCAAAACTTCCAAATTACCATTTCAAAATCTTATAATTCAATTTCAATTTCTATTTAAAACAATTCAAATATTGATTCAAGTTCGTAAATAAGTTTCATTTCGAAAACATTTAAATTAATTTAATTTAACATTCAAATCAATTTAAATTCATTTATCGATTTCATTCAATATTCGTTAAGTAAATTTATCATTCAAAACAATTTCTATTAAATTTCCAATTCAATAAATCAATTACTTAAATTCAACTTCATTATATCAAAACTTACAATTTGAATTAAATTAAATTCATCAAATCAAATTCTTTAAATTTCAAGTCTTACATTAATTTCAATAAATCGCATTTTATTTCTTGTTAAAGAAATTCAATTTCACTTATTTACTTACCTAAATGATTTCCAAACTTAATTAATAAAGAAACTCAATTTCAATTATTTACGAAGTAAATTCACTTATTCAAAAGTTCAATTTCACTTATTAAAGAATTCAATTCAATTTTGATCATTAAATCATTCAATCTTATTTAATTTTTAAATAATTCAAAACTTAATTATTTAAATAATTTCAAAGTTTAATAAATTTCAACTTACTTATTAAATCATTTCAAACTTAATTCAATCATTTCTCAAATTTAACAACGTTCTTTCATCAATTACATTTGTTAATATTTTGTTTCAGATTATTAAACATTAACATTTTCCTTTCATTAAAATTCAAATTTCAACTTGATTTAAAAACCATATTATTTATTCAAATAAAATCTTCATTTTATATCAAATTATTGACCAATCGGGTTTTATTTAATTCCTATCCTAGGTCAAAGTTTTAATTTGGGTATTTATCATTTCAACCCGATTCCAATTCAACTCAAAATCAAAGCATAGCAAAGGGAACTTGCAGTGTGATAACTGGGATGGTGTCAAAGTAAATAAACAAGCAATAACAACAATCAATATCAATCCAATAATCAATTCAAATAATCCCGAAATAACCGTATTAATTCGCATTGTTATTTGTACGAATTAATATAATTATTTCTAGAATCTACACTATCATTTCATGTAGATTAAAGATTATTACACTAATATTTATACGGTTCTTCACTTGTCATCTATTACAATTTCATTCATCATCAATTTAACAACATACATTCAGTGGTTCAAGATGTAATTAAACAAATCCTGCATGTCAATAAATTTTGACAGTTAAATGGGTCATATTATACAAATGTCATTTAATCAAATTTAACATTTAACTATCCTATATCAATTTCAATTTCAAATTATTTATCACTTACATCATTAACAATTTAACGTCCAATATAAACATCAAACAATCAATCATTTAACAACCAAGCTGGATTATCATTGCATATATAACAGATAATGGTGTCAGATGTCACAGGTGAACTGATAAAGGTAATAACAGTGTAAATATCTAACAACAGCATATTTCAATTGTCGTTTCAATTGAAATCAAATTTAATAAATAAAAGAACGTTAATCGTGAGTGATTGCTCACCTTTTGAGGCTAGAGACTAAAGAAGATCGTCAACACAATAGCTACGAATTCCAAAGAAAAGCTAGATAGGCATAGATTCAACGAAGAAAACAAGCATGATGGACCAAAGCTGATAAAATGGGAATCGATGAGAAAATCCGTATCAGTTTTGATATAAACTAAAATATACACATTATTATAAAATGTTTTTATTCCAATATTGAAATTCAAGGCAGATATTAAAATAATAGCTTCCAAATCATTGTTAAATCAAATCCATATATATTATCACCAAAATCATCACTAATTTAGTATAGACAGATCCAAAACATATGTTATATATAAACTTATATGCAAAACTTATGACTCTATCTTGCATATAAAACAACTTACAAATATATAAATATATAACTTAATTTTAGACTGTCGGCATTAGTATGCACCCACATACAGCTAATATGCGACTCGTAAAAATTAGTATAAAATTATAAAATAAGTGTATATACGGTGTATATACTTTCAATTCTACACATACTTATAGCAGAAACGAGGAATCAATATATTGTATAAACTTTTAAAACAATTTATATAAATGTACGTACGTTATAAATATTTTTTTTATACCGTAATCATAATGTGGACACAAAAAAAAATATTGTTTGTAAACTCTTATAAACTTTCAAATTATAAAACATCTACAACCAACATACGCATGTATGCATAGTTGTAATATATATAAAATACTCTTTATACTTCCTATGCAAAATACTCAACCAGTGAGCTATATATAAATATATAACTTGTGTAACCTGTACCCATAATAATATACAACTTCAGTTTAGTTTTATATATAAGAAAATTAAAACATAACTATTATAGCTAGGTGAATACCCCAAACGAACCATGTAAATGTCACACTTTTTCCTTTTTTTTCTTACAGTTAAAAGTAAAATAATATATGAACCTGACATAAAAATACCAAAGTTTTGCCCTTTTTAGTACCATATTTTAAATAGATGAACTTGTACAGCTTTAATATAACAAATATATCTACATATTTTGTTTAAACCCGTAACTTAAAATATATGTTTAACCCAAAACTGCTTGTATGCAACTTAATTTATATAGATAATGTAACATATACATCAGAACTGTTAAATAATTGAATGAAGTTATACATATATCATAAGCTAACTAAAATTTGCAAGATGCTTTATATATATACACATATGTCAATAGTGTAGATAGTACCTACGGGAGAGAAGTGAGGGCTCGCCCTTCGTGAACGGTTCGGTCGAAAGAAGAGGAGGCGACGGCGGTTCTCGGCCAGAGACGTGTGCGTTCGGCCTGGTGGCGAGCTTGACACAGCTGGAGAGTGGAAGAAGCTAGGTAGTGAACTTAGGCGAGGAGGAGCTGCACTAGGCGGAGCAAGGCTATGCAGTCTGCTGGTAGTGGATGGGTTGGAGATGTTCGGATGGCCTTGGTGCTGCGGGGTTGTGCTAGGGGAGGCCGAGTAGATGGTGGGGCTGTTCGTACGGAGGAGGCGGGTCTGGGATGAGTTTGGGTCCGGGTGTGGAAGTGTGGCGTTCGGCAGGGAGGCGCGCGGCCTGGTCGTGCGGGAAGGAGGAAACTTCGATGAGGTGCTGGGCTTACAAGTGGAAGGGGGCGAAGGAGTGAGGGGAGAAGCAAGGCCAAGGAATTTGTGGTCATGGCTAAAGAGAAGCTGGGCAGTGTTCGGTGGTGGGAGGGGAAGAAAGGAGGTGGACAGTGCGTGTTAGAGGAGGTGGAGGTGGACGTAGTGTGATGAAGGCGGGTTCATAATAGTGGGTACGGCGTGCATGCGTGGGTTGGAGGGCGAATGAGTGAGGAAGAACGCGCATGAAGGAAAATGAATCAGGGAGAGGGGTTACGTGAGACATTGATTTGGGTAATGGCATGCTTCATTTTCTTTTATGAGACAGAACTAAATGGAAGGATAGTAAGAGATAGGGTAGACGAACCAAAATGAAATGAACCGGAATAAAATAGGATATAGTGAGAATATCAAAACCAAGTACGTTGAATTCAAAAATATTAAATGCAACTGGCTTTTGGTTTATACGGTGGGGAAAAACACAAGAAAAACAAAAAGGCTCGAATGCGGAACCGATACGGCTAACCGTATTGCGGTTTCGTCACGCACCGAACTCCGACATTAACAATCGAATATATTGCGGAGATCAGCACGACGAGATGATTAAAACGGTATACCGATATCAGCGGTTCAATTGAATTATAAAAATTCGAATTTCTCTACTAGCGGAAAGTGCAAGAAAAACGCTGAAAAATAAGATCGACGGAGCCAAAGATGTCCGAATTTGGAAAAACGACAAACTGACATCTTGCTCAGAAGATGATTTAGAATTTTTCTATGTAAAAATATTTAGGTTTCGGAAACACTTTATTTTCATCGCTTTTTAACTGATTAAATTGAAGTGAATTTATGCGCGAAATAAACTTTCATATTTTATGACGAAATTTTACCAGTTGCTATGTTTAACTAGACACATTCCAAATAATAAATTTTTATTTCAAAATTTTATCGTTTTAAAATTTCACAAAATTTTAACTAATAACGTTATTAAAAACCGGGTTAAATTTACGGGTTGTTACACTCTCCCCCACTCAAAGCTTTTCGTCCCCGAAAAGGAAGGAGGTAGGAGAATAGAAACAACCAGAAAGAAAATAGATTAAAAGACAAGATAAAACAATTAAACCATATAATTTCAAATTAAACTAATTAATATTTAACAATTTGGTTTAATCCACTTGGTTTCACTTAAGTTAAATCAATCTATCTATTTCTAAATTCATTATCTTACTATCTAGTCATCCTCAATTAACACTTTCTAAATCATCAATTTGTATAATCTATTATTGTACTCATATTTCATTCAACAAATTTAATTCTTTTATTCCAAATTATTATTATGTTTATTCCACTTAGTATATCTTATTACATATATTTAAACAATATAAATTGTTTTAACCATATAAATTTCAATTTAAATTAATTTATATTCAATAATTGGTTTAAATTTAAGGTATTTCCATAAGTTGATCTAATTTCAATTTATTAATTCTTTCAAAACAAATTTATTAATTCCTTCAAAACAAATTTATTTCATTATTAACTGAGTTTACTTATTATCCTATCTAACTCTATTAACATCTTTATAATCAAAATTTAGTGTATAACATTTATTATAAACACTCAAATTTTATTTATAAATTCAATTTATCTTATATATTATCCAATTACATATCCAACTTCTGAATGATTTAGGTAAGTTGTATTAGAATGTAGTTGAACAATATACAAATAAAATTTTCCCAAATCAATTATTCAAGTTTAAATATTTATTCTAAATTTTGGTTTTATTTATAATTAAAATCATCTTTTAACAAAATTTAAGAATTAGATTTCCAATTAACTTTAAACAATTTAGAGATATATATAATATATTTATATCAAATCAAATTTAATTTTAAATAAGATACCTATATATATGTGAATCAAAATATACTGACGAAATTCAAATCAAAATATTTTCCAAAACAAATCCGTAGCAAAGCTACAGAATAGTATCTTCACTTCGAAACTCGAAAATGAACATCGATGATGCGGCCGCCATCACCGAAATTATTTTCCAGCGACAAAGAGAAGAACACTGATTTCAACATTTTAAAATTCTTTGGAAACGATTTCTATTCGAAAATACTTCCAATAATATATACTTTAAAATTTTAAAACCAAAGTTCGAAATTACCGGAAACTAAATTCTCAAATTTCTGAATTAAATTCATTTCAAATTCCAAATCAATTTATAAACCATATTTATAAATTTATTTAGAACAATAAATGATAATCAAATATTATCATTTCTAACATACAATTTAATTAACCTATTAAATTCCCAAAAATTTTACTTATATTTTCACAATATAATCAAACAAATTTATTTCATTTTCCAAATTTGAAAATAATATTGTGTCAGTTTGCTCTGTTCAAGTGTCTTGGAAATCCTATCGATAGCGTTGATCAGACGAATCGATCGGAAACCCAAATCAACATCAACAACTCAAACAACACAGTATATATTAAAACATTTATATATTAGTTTACAAATACATTTCTTTGCTCGACGATACAGGAATGAATTTTCAAAATAAGGATAGGGTTTCAATTTTATGGACTAAAATTTAAAGAGAATTCTGATTCGAATTCAAGTTCAAAAGAAAAGAAAAGATGATTCAATTAACAGAATCGGGAGATGGATAAGCTTATTTAATTCACGGGCAACCTTAACCGGGTCGACCGCGACTTCAAGAATAAGATCGATGTAGAATTTTGAGGCAAATAGACCTTCGATCTCGAGGAATAGAATTCAGGTATAGCAGGAGATGAATGGCATCGTAAACCGAGGATACAGAAATCTCCGGTAAATCACTGCTTATTGTAAAGGAGTTTTGCTCCTTTACGAATCATTCGAAGATTGGCGAGACCGCCGATCTATTATAGATATCATTCAAAATGGAGTTATGGGGTGCTCCAGAATTGAAAGAAGACGAATAGTGAAGGACACGGATGAATTTCGGAACTGGGGGAAACGTTCCAAAATTCAAAGGAATCGAGTCGGAAGGAAGAGATTGAAACTCGAATGAGAGTGATTCTGTAAATACATTTACCCTATATGTTAAGTTTTGCCTAGAGCTACCAAAGCTCTGATACCAACTGTAACGACCCGCTATTTTGGACCATTCGCATCCATTATAAGTGTATAGGTAGACACTCATGCCGGAGTTGAATTGCTCAAAATACCGCGTTGTTAATTTAAATTTGGCAAAACTGAACATATACAGTAAATGAATAATCACAGATCACAGACACAGAGTAATAAGTGCAGCGGAAATAAAAGAGATAGTAGTTCATGAAGCTACTATATAAATGTATAAGATACATTGGAGTTTACAACAGAAGAGTAATACGATACATCAGAGTTAAACCAGATACAACGGAAGAGTAATATGATACATCAGATACAAATCAGAATACATCACTGGAATCATCGAATACTGAAAGCAGAACAGATGGCTGGATCTTCAAGCAAAGCTCCAACTTCAAAGGTGAGTCTCGAATACTGGATCACTCAGTCTGACCCGAGCGTAAAGCAAAACACAAAACACTCGAGTCAGGATTAACATTCTCATATTAATAAATCCAACTCAAGTGAAATAGCAATTGAAATACAAGTAACTCAAAGGATGTTTGGAATAACCATCCTTTAAGGATCCGTTAAACTATCTACTATGTAGTAGCGTACGATAAGTAGATAATGTCTATCAGTAATATAAAGATATCAAAATAGTGTTAAGTCATGGCCCATTCCACCCTTAACACATTTTTATTCCCAAAAGCATATACAAGACCGTAGTTTCCCCAAAACCGGAAGTCACCAGAGGGCAATCCATATACTAAAGGTACAAAACAGATTCGTAGTGGTCGCGAATAAGGAATACAAGTATGACAAGGCACATGAGGCAATACCCAAGGTAGTGACACTACCGTTTTCCTGATCCGGACTGGTGAGGACGCAACGCCGCAGCGGCTGCAACACCGTGAAACAACACTCCAAAAATCAAGGGTGCACCAATCGACAACAAGTAATGAGTAGTTCGAAGAAGTGTGTTCACTTGAGGTAGAAAATCCTCCATTGGCCCGGCACGGCTCCTGTTAGTCATTTCCAATTTGACACAAGTGTCAAGGTTATCCATCATCGTTCTCTTTCGTCAGTCATCACGTACATCATTCCAACCACTTCATTCTGGATCACCACTCCGCGTATAGTTATTAAAGTGGTTTCGGTTTAGTTAGAGAGTATATCCATAACCGATTCCGGTCTCTTTAATAACTTCCGTAATTATTACACCGATTGGTCGTTTATTTATTTCAAAACCAAATCAATTCGATTTCAAATAGAATTCGTAAACCAACAATTCATTTGTCTTTCCAAATCAATTTCCATAATTTACGTTTCAAAACTTCCAAATTACCATTTCAAAATCTTATAATTCAATTTCAATTTCTATTTAAAACAATTCAAATATTGATTCAAGTTCGTAAATAAGTTTCATTTCGAAAACATTTAAATTAATTTAATTTAACATTCAAATCAATTTAAATTCATTTATCGATTTCATTCAATATTCGTTAAGTAAATTTATCATTCAAAACAATTTCTATTAAATTTCCAATTCAATAAATCAATTATTTAAATTCAACTTCATTATATCAAAACTTACAATTTGAATTAAATTAAATTCATCATATCAAATTCTTTAAATTTCAAGTCTTACATTAATTTCAATAAATCGCATTTTATTTCTTGTTAAAGAAATTCAATTTCACTTATTTACTTACCTAAATGATTTCCAAACTTAATTAATAAAGAAACTCAATTTCAATTATTTACGAAGTAAATTCACTTATTCAAAAGTTCAATTTCACTTATTAAAGAATTCAATTCAATTTTGATCATTAAATCATTCAATCTTATTTAATTTTTAAATAATTCAAAACTTAATTATTTAAATAATTTCAAAGTTTAATAAATTTCAACTTACTTATTAAATCATTTCAAACTTAATTCAATCATTTCTCAAATTTAACAACGTTCTTTCATCAATTACATTTGATAATATTTTGTTTCAGATTATTAAACATTAACATTTTCCTTTCATTAAAATTCAAATTTCAACTTGATTTAAAAACCATATTATTTATTCAAATAAAATCTTCATTTTATATCAAATTATTGACCAATCGGGTTTTATTTAATTCCTATCCTAGGTCAAAGTTTTAATTTGGGTATTTATCATTTCAACCCGATTCCAATTCAACTCAAAATCAAAGCATAGCAAAGGGAACTTGCAGTGTGATAACTGGGATGGTGTCAAAGTAAATAAACAAGCAATAACAACAATCAATATCAATCCAATAATCAATTCAAATAATCCCGAAATAACCGTATTAATTCGCATTGTTATTTGTACGAATTAATATAATTATTTCTAGAATCTACACTATCATTTCATGTAGATTAAAGATTATTACACTAATATTTATACGGTTCTTCACTTGTCATCTATTACAATTTCATTCATCATCAATTTAACAACATACATTCAGTGGTTCAAGATGTAATTAAACAAATCCTGCATGTCAATAAATTTTGACAGTTAAATGGGTCATATTATACAAATGTCATTTAATCAAATTTAACATTTAACTATCCTATATCAATTTCAATTTCAAATTATTTATCACTTACATCATTAACAATTTAACGTCCAATATAAACATCAAACAATCAATCATTTAACAACCAAGCTGGATTATCATTGCATATATAACAGATAATGGTGTCAGATGTCACAGGTGAACTGATAAAGGTAATAACAGTGTAAATATCTAACAACAGCATATTTCAATTGTCGTTTCAATTGAAATCAAATTTAATAAATAAAAGAACGTTAATCGTGAGTGATTGCTCACCTTTTGAGGCTAGAGACTAAAGAAGATCGTCAACACAATAGCTACGAATTCCAAAGAAAAGCTAGATAGGCATAGATTCAACGAAGAAAACAAGCATGATGGACCAAAGCTGATAAAATGGGAATCGATGAGAAAATCCGTATCAGTTTTGATATAAACTAAAATATACACATTATTATAAAATGTTTTTATTCCAATATTGAAATTCAAGGCAGATATTAAAATAATAGCTTCCAAATCATTGTTAAATCAAATCCATATATATTATCACCAAAATCATCACTAATTTAGTATAGACAGATCCAAAACATATGTTATATATAAACTTATATGCAAAACTTATGACTCTATCTTGCATATAAAACAACTTACAAATATATAAATATATAACTTAATTTTAGACTGTCGGCATTAGTATGCACCCACATACAGCTAATATGCGACTCATAAACATTAGTATAAAATTATAAAATAAGTGTATATACGGTGTATATACTTTCAATTCTACACATACTTATAGCAGAAACGAGGAATCAATATATTGTATAAACTTTTAAAACAATTTATATAAATGTACGTACGTTATAAATTTTTTTTTTATACTATAATCATAATGTGGACACAAAAAAAAATATAGTTTGTAAACTCTTATAAACTTACAAATTATAAAACATCTACAACCAACATACGCATGTATGCATAGTTGCAATATATATAAAATACTCTTTATACTTCCTATGCAAAATACTCAACCAGTGAGCTATATATAAATATATAACTTGTGTAACCTGTACCCATAATAATATACAACTTCAGTTTAGTTTTATATATAAGCAAATTAAAACATAACTATTATAGCTAGGTGAACACCCCAAACGAACCATGTAAATGTCACACTTTTTCCTTTTTTTTCTTACAGTTAAAAGTAAAATAATATATGAACCTGACATAAAAATACCAAAGTTCTGCCCTTTTTAGTACCATATTTTAAATAGATGAACTTGTACAGCTTTAATATAACAAATATATCTACATATTTTGTTTAAACCCGTAACTTAAAATATATGTTTAACCCAAAACTGCTTGTATGCAACTTAATTTATATAGATAATGTAACATATACAACAGAACTGTTAAATAATTGAATGAAGTTATACATATATCATAAGCTAACTAAAATTTGCAAGATGCTTTATATATATACACATATGTCAATAGTGTAGATAGTACCTACGGGAGAGAAGTGAGGGCTCGCCCTTCGTGAACGGTTCGGTCGAAAGAAGAGGAGGCGGTTCTCGGCCAGAGACGAGTGCGTTCGGCCTGGTGGCGAGCTTGGCACAGCTGGAGAGTGGAAGAAGCTAAGTAGTGAACTTAGGCGAGGAGGAGCTGCACTGGGCGGAGCAAGGCTATGCAGTCTGTTGGTAGTGGATGGGTTGGAGATGTTCGGATGGCCTTGGTTCTGCGGGGTTGCGCTAGGGGAGGCCGAGTAGATGGTGGGGCTGTTCGTACGGAGGAGGCGGGTCGGGGATGAGTTTGGGTCCGGGTGTGGAAGTGTGGCGTTCGGTAGGGAGGCGCGCGGCCTGGTCGTGCGGGGAGGAGGAAACTTCGATGAGGTGCTGGGCTTACAAGTGGAAGGGGGTGAAGGAGTGAGGGGAGAAGCAAGGCCAAGGAATTTGTGGTCATGGCTAAAGAGAAGCTGGGCAGTGTTCGGTGGTGGGAGGAGAAGAAAGGAGGTGGGCAGTGCGTGTTAGAGGAGGTGGAGGCGGACGTAGTGTGATGAAGGCGGGTTCATAGCAGTGGGTACGGCGTGCATGCGTGGGTTGGAGGGCGAATGAGTGAGGAAGAACGCGCATGAAGGAAAATGAATCAGGGAGAGGGGTTACGTGAGACATTGATTTGGGTAATGGCATGCTTCATTTTCTTTTATGAGACAGAACTAAATGGAAGGATAGTAAGAGATAGGGTAGACGAACCAAAATGAAATGAACCGGAATAAAATAGGATATAGTGAGAATATCAAAACCAAGTACGTTGAATTTAAAAATATTAAATGCAACTGGCTTTTGGTTTATACGGTGGGGAAAAACACAAGAAAAACAAAAAGGCTCGAATGCGGAACCGATACGGCTAACCGTATCGCGGTTTCGTCACGCACCGGACTCCGACATTAACAATCGAATATATTGCGGAGATCAGCACGACGAGACGATTAAAACGGTATACCGATATCAGCGGTTCAATTGAATTATAAAAATTCGAATTTCTCTACTAGCGGAAAGTGCAAGAAAAACGCTGAAAAATAAGATCGACGGAGCCAAAGATGTCCGAATTTGGAAAAACGACAAACTGATATCTTGCTCAGAAGATCGTTTAGAATTTTTCTATGTAAAAATATTTAGGTTTCGGAAACACTTTATTTTCATCGCTTTTTAACTGATTAAATTGAAGTGAATTTACGCGCGAAATAAACTTTCATATTTTCTGACGAAATTTTACCAGTTGCTATGTTTAACTAGACGCATTCCAAATAATAAATTTTTATTTCAAAATTTTATCGTTTTAAAATTTCACAAAATTTTAACTAATAACGTTATTAAAAACCGGGTTAAATTTACGGGTTGTTACACCTGATTACTTGGCTGCCCAAAAAAAGGGTACCTCGAGTTTAAGGATAAAGGAAAATAAATTCCGGCTCAGTCATAGGACTGGTGTAAGAAACTCAAAATACGAATATTTGAAAACAAAGGTATCTCATAAGACCACGCTACACATAAACACAGAACAGGTTTTTACCTTATGATAACCAAAATCTTTACTATGGAAAATCTGGTAATATTATTGTTAATGACATTCTTTTGAAAATACTTTTCAGCTAAACTTATATAATCTTAGCCGAAATTGTTACATTGGTTAAATGGTAGCATAGTAGGTTCTACAATCAAGTCCGAAGGCACTCATTGGAGAATGGATTTCCATGCAATTGTAGATAAGGAACTACCTTTCGTATAGTATGTCTCTAGAGGGATGTACCGAGGATCAACACCTTTGAAACCTCTATACCTGGTAAGACCGGCCTGCCCACAGACCCATCTGGTGGCAGATAGAACCGAATATGACATCACCCCTATCGTTCTCGGCCTATTCGAGAGATCTCTTAGCATACAAAACATACCTGATATATAAAGGGTAATCTAGAAAAGTGATGACAATACCCTAATGATTGCAAATCACATAACTTTACAACATGCCATGTTTAAGCCATTTCCGGGCGATGAGGCTCCAGGTAACGATTACCTTTCACATAGCACATTCCACTTTAAATGCCACGTTGCCAATTTCATCACACACTATTGATTTCCACAAATGTACAACCTATAAGCTTGTACATCTCAAAGAAGGGTGTTAAGCATAGGAGAGATATCTCCTACACCACCTAACAGATGTACGTTTGTAAAAATCAATGTACATGCATTTTAGAAATGCATTGTCAGACATTCATCCATACAAGTTGTCCACGAACATGAAAAACCATAGGAACTCTTCTACTACATCCTATCAGGAATCATCCCTAGGATTAGTGGCGAGCAGCCCTTGCATCGAAGATCAAATGAAGATACTACTGCCATATATATATATCATATGGAAAACTTCCCCTAAGGGTCAATGACAAGTGTAACGACTTGGAATTTCACTGCTTTGATTTGCGAATATTTAATTAATTTTAAATATTCAATATATAGGTTTTATAATAAAAATAAAACTCTTTTGAATAATAAAAAATGATGGCAAAATAGTTTTTAAAATGTTCGATGAAAAAAAATGTGACCGAAAACTGTTTCCCGAATTTTCGATGTTTCATCGTATAAAGGTTGTTTGAAATGTTGTGTACATTTTTGTATACATATGAACATATATATTAAGTATATAATATGTTTTAGGATAATATAATAAGGTTAATTAAGTTAATTAATCTAAAATAATCATGATATGACACTTTGGCAACTAATATTAAAAAGTTGAAATATATGTCATGTCAAAAGAGGACAAGAGTACAACAGAGGGTCAAATCAATGTTTTCTTGGTTCTCCATGATAAATTTCGAATATTTTAAAGGGGACATGGATGGGACAAGATGGTGAGGTGGCGTTCAAGGAGAGGAGGGCAAAGTACGAAGGTCGTTTTGGTAATCTGACTTATGCACTTAATATAAATAGCTATTCTTTTTTTTATCATTTTTTCATTCTTTCCTTTGCCAAAAACTTTTATAAGCTTGGAAGCAACAACCATGGCTTCTTTGTCTGATTTTAAGGTTTTAGTATTTTTAAATCTAGAGTTTAAATGTTTTAAATATTTCAAATTCCATTTTTTAAACTCCTCCTTTTAAATTTCAGAATTTCTCCATTTTTACCCTAAATGGTTTCTCCCATAACGTCTTACATTCAACTCCAAAATAAGATTTTATTTTTTCAAACCATTTTTAATTTTAGTGGATACAACTTTGTAGTGTACCGCTTTTTTCTGATTTCGAACTTAAGTACTCCAAATATCCATATTTTTCAAGATTGTTTTTGAACCTAGATTTTGAAATCAAAAAATACCCCTTACTGTTTTGTCTATAAATCCTTCAAAGTTTATCCAAATTGAGTAATTATTTTTTTAAATGATAAAGGAAAGAATTATCTAAAACTTTTCTTTTGACAACCTTTTCAAATTCCAAGGAGAAGGGGTCCTTAAATCGAGAAGAAAATGACCTATTTATGAGTGCATTTTAAAGTTTTCAAACCTTTTCGGATTCTAAAGTATTTCCAGTTTTCAAAGCTTTTGTGAGTAAATTTGTTTAACTTTGGGAAGCATTTACTTTATATATATATGTATGTTGGATATGTGGTTATATATATATATAATGTTGTGTTGGTTTATGGTATGTTTGGATGTGAACGTATGTGCTAACTTATAGTTTAGCATTAGACTTTGAAATCGACGGTTCATGTGATATGTTTGGATATAAAGTCATGAGCTTTGATGTGTTAAAGATATGGTTTGTATTTTTATATGCTTGGATATGTTGTTGAATGGTAACCTAGAAAAGAAATTCTAAGTTATTACATTCATAGCGATAGTCGCTATGAGTGCAGTACGGAAATTACGATTTCCCAATTTTCGAATTTTTCTTTTAAAATATTTTTGAAAACCACTTTAAACTTAATTAGTAAGAATGTAACTTAATTAATTTTGTTTCAAGGTAATTATTTCAATAATTAATTAATTTATTAATTAAAGATAATGGTTAATTAATTAAGTAATTAAGTTAAGTAATTAGAGTTTAAGAATTAATTAACTAAGTTAATTAATTTTAATTAATTAAGAAAGTTTTAATTAATGATTAATTAAGTTAAGAAGTAATTATTTAATTAATTTTTATTTTAATCAAGTTAACTATTTTAATTAATTATTTAATTAAAGTTTGGATTATTTAATTAATTTTTATTTAAAAGTTAATTACTTATTTAATTATTACTTAACTAAAAGTTTAATTTTACATTTTTAATTAATTATGATTAAAAGGATTTAACTTATTATTCAAGTTTAATTAAAGGTTATTTAATTAATTATTGATATTAATTAATATTTAATTATTAATGAAGGTTTAATTAATTATTTAATAATTAATAAATGATTAATTTGGGTTTAATTAAAAGTGAATTACTGTCTAATTATTTAATTTAATTAAGTTAAGATTTAATTAAGACCGATTATGATTTAAATAAGGATTTAACTTATAACTAATTTTTTAAAAAAGAGTTTTAAAAGTTTTAAATCGCGTGTTTTCCAAAAGTAAAAGTGTTTTAAAAGAACTTCTTTTTCAAAGATGGTTTTGAATACTAGTGATTCAAGTGTCGATACCATTAAGGAACAATATAACTGTGAATGAGTTATAATGTAGACTGTTGGGTTGTTTGGACATGTGTTAGCAGAATAAATCCCCGTTCTGCTATAAATTGATTGATTGTTTGTTTGTTTGTGTGGACATGTGTTAGTATAATAAATCCCCGTTCTGCTATAAATTGTTTGGTTGTTTGACTGTTAGTTTGTTCGTGTGAACATGTGATGGTAGAATAAATCCCCAATCTACTATTAATTGATTGAATTGTTTGGACATCTGTTTAGCAGGACAAATCATCATACTGCTATTATGCTATTTGGACATGTATATGCTAGTTAGCTTATATTGACATATTATTCCCTAATTTGGATATGATTTGTATTTACATATATGTTGATCTATGTAAATAACTGTTAAGTGAATTGGAATTGAAATTGAATGGTAATTTAAATTAGTACCATTGGGATTGCTAAGCCTCTTTTTGGAATTTATAAAGTATGTTTTTGAATTAACTTCAATTCTTTAATCAATTTAGAGTTTAAAGATTTAAATGATTTCTAAGTTATACTATTATTTTATAAACTTATTTGTAAGTAATAACTTGTTTATAAAAGGGGTTTTTACTAAGGGTTTACTTAAGGTGTTTTACAAAAGATATTTCATAAATGATATTTTATAAAGGAAATTTATAAAGGATTTAAAAAGAAAAGTTTTACAAATGGTTTGAGATTTAGAAAAGAGTATTTTTCTAAAAACTTAACTTGTGAATTTATAAAGAAGTTTTATAAATAAATTGAAATTATTTATGAAATAAAGAGATGTGGAAAGAATATTTGATTTGTATTGCGTAATTCGAGTGGCAGAGATTGCCTACAGTTTACTATGTTTTTTTGCTGGGATAACGGCGTAACCATTATGCAAACTGCGATCTATGATTGATTTCATGGCGTAATTCGAGAGACAAAGATTGCCTGTAGTTAAGTTTGGATTTCTCTGGGATAGAGACGTAACCATTGAACTGCGATCCATGGTCGATACCGAATGGTACTTTCCATACCTATTTTTAAAAGATTTCCAAGTATTTTTGAAAAGAATGTTTTATGAATATACTTATTCCGATAAGATAAGTATATGAAGCAATTTCAAATTAGTTTATGAGGCTTTAGTGATTTCAGTGGGAAAGGTAATCTTTGTTTTGGATGTTTGTTTATTTGATAGTTAAATAACCGATTATCAAATCTTGGCCGAAATATGTAATCCTTCTTAATTTTGGTGGTAGGGAAACGATTCCCTACTTAACACCGAAGGATTTTAACTCTGGAAATATCTAGGAGAAACAAGGAAATTATATGATACAGTTACCATCGGTGGTGCTATATTGTACGTATAAACTCATTTTGTTCTTCTATGGCGAATGATAAGGAGATACATCTACTTAAATGGTTTGGGGGTGATCCCCGCTCTTATGTATTGTCTAATTATTTCCTAAAGAACCGGTATTGAGCATTTCGGAAAATCGACGATTGGTTTGTGGAGCACCCGGGAAGCCGAAGAGTGTACTCGTAAGAGATGACTTGAAACTGTAACCAATCTAAAACCATATACGGTTCTATGAAGGAGTTTCATGATAATTAAGATGTTGGGATCCATATGTAGTTCCGAGACCCATTGGGGTGCGGAAATCCATGGATTATTCCAAGATCTATATTGAGATGTGGGAATCCTTACATGATTCCAAGACCCATAGGGTATGGGAATCCATGTAGGATTCCGTGATCTATTTTGGTGCGGTACGTAAGCTGGAATGCCGGACGTAGCCTCACCAGTAGAAGTGACTAAAATCAGAGATAGGAGACATGGCCAATAGGTTTGGCAAACCCATAGGGAGTAGTCGGCTCCCTTTTCTAGCAATATCTATTAGTTTTGGCATGCCCGGAGCGATGCACTCAGTCTTAGCAAGACCAGTTGTGTTTTTCCTATAGTACCCCGGCTAGACGGGTACAATGCTTTGGAAGGATAACTCTGATCCTTATGCAGGAAGACCGTTCTCAAAGTACTGAGGGCATCTCCATGGAAATCATCCAAAATTAGCGAACGTGCCTTAGCGATTTTTGATTTTAGACCTAGTATTGTTGTGATGTACACTGCCCGAGCATCACAGCTATTTGGTTATTATTATTTTCACCCTTAGACATTATTATAATATCACTGGATTTTATATAAAAGTGTTTTGGTTATCGTAAGGTAAAAACCCGTCTGTATTTATGTGCGACGTGGTCTTACGAGATACCTTTGATTTTAAAATAGTTTTAAAAATAATAATTCAGTTGTTTGAGTTTACTCACACCAGACCTATGTCTGACCCGGAGTTTTATTTCCTTTCCCTAAAACTCTTGGGTGCTCAAATTTTTACAAGCAGCCAAGTAGTCAAGGTTTTCTACGGATGCATTTTGGGAGGAGCTTGGAGCAGGAGGCTTCACTGATAGTTAGTTATTATCTTATTTCCGCTGTATAATATGTTACTCTATATTTGATGTATAAGGACAGCCTGTTATAACTGTCCTAGGTTAGAAATTGTATTAGTGTAACTCTGATGTATTATTTCAAAATGTCTTGTGAAGTATTATGTGATTAGTATATGTTATTCCATTGCGTTGTGAGATTCTGTGTTTGTTCTTAGTTCTTTTATCTTCTACCTCCCTTCTTTCACCCTTTACAATCCGCCTTTTTGTTTAATTTGAGTTGACATGTGCGGTTTATTGTCAGCTTAGAGTGTACAGAAAAGTGGGTTGTTACAACAAGCAGCCTTTCATTCCATTTATTATCATTCCATGTCTTCACCTTCAAACATGTAAATTGGTTCAAAGTGGTTTTTGGATAGGAATTGCCTAAATCTGATCCCGGTTCCTTCGAACCAATTATCGATAAAAAGAGGTTAAGTAAATAGGTGCTCATCATTTGATTAATTACTTTCTCTTTATCAAAAAATATCTTCTGGAGATATATATCTTTTAAACTTTTCTTCCCAATATATAAGAAATCATTAAACCTCTCTTTAACTTTCGAAATACCAAATCAAAATCATTTCTCATAAATCACATTACGAGTAAAAGGGTCGATAGAAATTATACTAATTCTACTCAATATCAATTTTTGTATTCAACCTTTACTATCCGTCGAATAAATGTGAAATCACCTTTCAAATTCACATGGATAGTACGGGTTCCCTCCTCGAAATTTAATACCAAGTATAAGAAGATTATTTATATACAATCCAAGTTGTATTAAATTTGGAAAAATTAAATCTTTTATGCTTGCCTCATTTCCGACATTTCGACCTTATATATCCCTCTCCCAAAAAAGATGCCAGGTGAGCCAGGGCACTGGCTGCTCCTAAACATCCCCTTAGCTTAAGTACCTTACATCCGGATCTCACGAATAGAAAAATCCAGACTACTCATCGACTTTTAGAGCCAAGATTTAATCACTTAATTATAATATCTTTTCTTTAATCATTTATTTGAACTCTTTAAAATAAATTATAAAACCTCCAAATCATCTTTAAAATACCTAATTATTTGTTTGAAAACATTTACAAAAGATTTGGGAAAGAATACTTAATTTTAAAGCCATATTTCAAAATTTATTAAAAGTGCTGCGAATAGTGTTTTTAAGGCTTATTTGATCAAAACATCTTTTCTATCATTTAGAAATTCATTTTTTAACTCAAATCTCTTTTAACGCATTTTAATATATTTATCAGATTTATTCCATATTTTTAAAGAATTTAAAATATCACTTTTAAAGAATTTATCGTTTTGTTTTCCGAACTGCCAAAGCGCGACTATTTTGAAAACTTGTTTTGCTCATATTTGAAAATCTACAAAACAAAATCTCTATCATTTTATTTTGTTTGAAAACTATGATTATAAGAGTTTGGAAAATTCTTTTTCTAAAGAATTCTTATTTCGAATCCATCGTATAAATGGATTTAAACTTTTACGGCGCAAAATCGCGAACTGCCGTTACGCGACACGCCTATTTTTGACTCAATTTTCATAACTTGTCAAAGCTTCACTAAATTGGGTTTTAGTAATTATAAAAATTTATAAACCATTTTAAATTATTTTAAAGAGATTTAACAATCTCATATACACCATTTCATTTACTAAAGGAAAGTGATTTCCATTGTGGTATTCGACGTGTATTAAACGTGAATTGTTTATACATCTAAACAAACATATTATCATATCTGAACATGATTAACAATCATCATAGCCAAGCATAGAAAAACATATGTATCATCCAAAATATCATAATTTAAGTAGAGTTTCTCACCTTTATTGGTTTCTAACTTCACGAAAATTCATTATGGCTTCTCTATGATCGAATCAAAGCTTATGGAATCCAGCGTTGGGCTTTGTATGGGCTTGGTCTAAGCTTGAAGATGGAAGTAGGCTTGGCCTTAGTGGTAGGAGGTGGTGGACGTGGGTTTTGATTGGAGGAAGGAGTGGATTTGAGCTTGTTTTTAAGTGGATTGCAAATGTGTATATATACTTATATAAATTTATTTTCTTTTTGCTAATTTTTCTTCATAATTTTTCTAAGGTGGGAAGCCATTAAAGAGGAGTATAAGAAGATGAAGAAGCTTAGGAATTTATGAACAAATAAAGTGAAGATGGATGGTGGTATTTATAGGAAAATTTATGAAATAAAATATCATGATATTTATGTGTATATATATCATCACCATACCCTCTTCCTCCATCACTATGCACGACCTAACAACCCCCATGTGTGTAGCCATGTGTGTGAGTCGATGTATGTAAGAGTTTGACTTTGGTTTACTTAAGGATGAAGTTTATGAAAAATATCTTAGATCGTTCGTAATATATATAAGTGTATATGTGTATTTGAATGTATATATGTGTTTATATGTATGTTATATATGTGCACAAGACATATAAACAAGGTTGCAACAACTTTGAACAACTTCCGTTCGTTAAACCGTTGAAAATTGGAAAGCCGATTCCCGGTCACATTTTCACTTATAAATTAATGTGCATATAAATGTAAACAAAATTTGAAAACTAATTTTCCTCATTTCAATTATAAAACCATATAAATTAATATTAAATATTTGTTTACAAAAAGTGCTGTTGTATCGATAAAGCGATACAAATTTTCTTATATTTTCAAATCAAGTATATATCTTTATAAAACAATTATAAATGATTTATTATCACTTCATAAATAATTAAAATGATGTATTATCATTTAAAGACAATTATTCGAATAATTATTAAATCATTAAATCTCAATTTAAATTCAAAAATCAATTATTAAATACGATGCCATTATTGATGATACCATAAATACATTTTATTTCCCAAAAATAAAATAAATAATTTTATTTCATATTCTTGTTTAAACGGATAAATAGTGTATGTATCCAGCTTCGTGCACGACTTTTGATAATTATGGAGCTGTTATTGATAAAACGATTTTCGGCCGTTTTATCGATATTCCTTCAAAGTTTATATTTTTATAAATACTTATTCAAAATAAGATTACCATAATGCCTAATGACGGCTTTTCAAAATATTATGTCGTACTCTATCTTGCTTGTATCCATAATGCTACCTTACTGGGCGTCATTCATCAATGTCTAGGCTAGAATGTTAGCAATACAAAGTAGAACCTACAATGTTTAGGCCAAAGTGCCAGCAATACAAAGTAGAACCTACAATGTCAAGGCCAAGTGTCATCCATACAAAGTAGAACCTCATATTGGTGCCGCAAACTTGTCTGCTTTCTATTATGGACTTGGTTCCATGGACCACCCCAACCATTTTGAAAGAAATACATTTTAGTTAACTAGCCTTTCCTTAACAAACAAGTTAGCAAACAACTATGATGGTGCATAACCCAACTTAGTCTACCCTAGTAGGTTGCGAAGACCAGTTAGGTGTTGTTAACGAATTTCTTCGCTAACACCCAAAAATTGCAACATAAGAGGAATTTGGATGAGTAAGGATTAGTTGACCCTTTACATGCCTTAACGAGTGTTAGCAAGTGTAACACATGGTTGAGAAAGGGATTAGGGAAATAGGCTTAGAGCTTCTACGTCCATGATGAAGTCATGATTTTATTTATGTCGAATTTATGTTCAAATTCATGTCGAATCTATGTCATCAATATAAAATAATCTTGTTCCAATAGAAATCATGATTATAAGTGTTTTTGGAATTCGAAGCAAGTTATGATAAAAATCACAAGTGCTTTAGAACTCGAAAACAAGTCATAATTCAAGACATCTTTATCCGCATTCCATATAATTGTGGAATGTACATAGTCATATGTGCAAAAGGTACAGTTAGCACCAAATCCCCAAACCAATTTAGGGTTACAAAGTTAAAATGTAAGAAGTTGAGCAAAGAAAAATAATCCTAATTCTTCACGTCCCTAGGTCCATATATATGGGTTAAGAGATGTGGCATAGCTACCAGTACATGTGCATGCAGCATGCTTGACTTTCGGTATTAACCATATTGAAGGCGCATGGCACTGTGCCTTGGTTAATGATGAATTTCGACATATATTTGTATGATGGCAAACTTTGGCATTATATGTTAACGCTTAGCATCCAACCCACCTTGATAATCTTCATTGGCGACATCTAATATTATCATTGCATTGTGGATCTGTGGCATCCTTCGAAGGTTGATGAACTATGGGATCGCTAAGGCACGACATTAACAAGTGGTGATATTGATGAGTGGTGATATTGATAAATAGAGACATTGGCGATGAGCAGCATTGACAAGAGACAGCATTGACAAAGAGCAGTATTAGTAATGAGAAGCATCAGTAATGTAACGACCCCCTTTTCTGTAGAATTTAAGCGATCAATAAACCACACATGACTCACTCAAATTAAACGGAAAGGCAGATATTTATGGGAAAGAAGGAAGAAAGAAGACAAGAAGAAACGAAACAACACAGAATCTCACATCAGAACGAATAATCTATAATATACAACAAACCTTTACCCAAAAACAAAACTGTAATTTATTTATATATATATATACAGACATCAATCAGAGTATACTAACCTATTTCAGCCGGACAGTGAAAGTTATAACAACTTGTCCTCATAATTGCTGATAAATACAATAATGAATGCAGCGGAAAATAACTATATATGTGAATATGTCTTTAGGCCTCCAGCTCGTCTCCTGAAGCTCCAAAATATTCAACTAAAGCTGGAAATATGCTAGGTCTGACCTGAGCATTATAGGAAAACAGTGCCCAGGTCAGTCTAGTGAAACCAACATGAGAAACACAATCAAATGGATTCTTATTGTTTAAATAACCTTTCAAAACAAAGGTATCTCGTAAGACCACGCCGCACATAAACACAGACTGGTTTTTACCTTACGATAACCAAAACCTTTATATCAGAAAATCCAGCGATATTATAATAATGTCCAAGGGTGAAAATAATAATACTCAAGTAGTTGCGATGCTCGTGAGTGTACACCACAACAATACTAGGTATATAATCGAAATCCGATAAGGCACATTCGCTAATTGTGTAGGATTTCCATGGAAGTGCCCTCAGTACTTCGCGAATGGTCCTCCTGAACAAGGATCAGAGATATCCTTTTGAAGCAGCATACGTCCCTAGTGATGTACCATAGGAAAAACATGGCTGGTCTCGCTAAGACCGAGTGCATCGCCTCATGCATGCATAACAACTGTAAGTAACATCTAGAAGGAGCCGACTACACCCTATGGGTTTGCCAACTCTACTGGTCATGCCTCCTATCTATGTTTTTAGTCATTTCCGCTAATGAGGCTACGTCCGGCGTTCCAGCTCACGCACCGCCATCAAAACAAATCATTGAATCCTACATTGATTCCAATACCCCAATGGGTATCAAAATCATACATGGATTTCAATGTCTCAAATAGATCTTGGAATCACACACGGATTCCCATATCCAACGGGTTTCGGAACCGCATATGAATTCCAACATCTCAAATATATCATGAAACTCCTCCATAGAATCGTATATGGTTTCAGAATGGTCATGGTTTTCGAGTCATCTCTTACGAGTACACTCTTCCGCTTTCCAGGTAAAAACCAATCGTCGAATTTCCGGAATGCTCAATACTGGTTCTTTAGGAAATAACCACACAATACATAAGAGCGGAGATCATCTCCTAATCGTTTAAGTGGACAGATCTCCTTATCATTTGTCCTAGAAGAACAAAATGAGTTTATATGTACAATATAACACCACTGACGGTAACCATACCATATAATTCTCGTGCTTCCCCTAGATATTTCTAGAGTTAAAATCCTTCGGCGTTAAGTGGGGAATATTTTTGTACCACCAAAATTAAGAAGGATTACATATTTAGGCCAAGATTTGATAGTCGGTTATTTAACTATCAAATAAACAAACATTCAAACAGAAATTACATTTCCCATGAAAATCACTAAGCCTCTTAAATTAATCTTCCATTAATTTAAAATCACATTTCAAATACTTGGAAATCACTTCCATATACTTATCTCAACAGGATACGTATATTCACAAACCACTATATTTTCGATACTTAGAAAATATAACCATATACTTATCTCAACGGTATAAGTATATTTACAAACCATATCTTTAAAAAATACTTAAAAATAAATATGGAAAATACCGTACAATATTGACCATGGATCGCAGCTTACACTATGGTTACGTAGCTATCCCAGCGAATCCATAGTAAAATGTAGGCAATCCTTGCCCCTCGAATTATGCCATGAAGAATCAACCATTTCTTTCCAATTCTCTTTATTTTATAAATATCACCAAATCTATTCATAAAGCTCCTTTATACATCTCCAATCTATTTATAAACATTCTTTATAAATCCCAAAACCCCATTTATAACACTTCTCCTTTTCAAATCTTTAAAACTCATTTATAAATTCTGTTATAAATATCCCAAACCTTTTATAAAACTCTTCCCATATTTTAACAAACTTATTTAATAAACTCTTTAAGTCAGTAAGGTTCCCTTGATAAACCATACATTATTTAAGATAACTTTAAATAACTTTAAAATAATAAGTTATTATTTAACATCCTTCTTTTTCATTTAAATTAAATCTCATTCAAAATAATAACTTAAAATCTCATAAATAATATATTAAATTAATTTTAAACACTATTATCATAATAATAAGTTAACTTCAAAACAATACTAATATAATAATTAATTAACTTTAAAACAATAATTAATTAACTTTAAACTAATATTAATATGATAATTAATTAACCTATAAATATAATTAAATAACTTAAATCAATATAATAAAATAACTTTAATTAAAAATTAAAGTATAGTTAAACCATTTTAAATAAATAGTTAAAATATAAATTAAAAACATATTTAAACAATAACTAATTAACTTTAAAATAATAATTAACTAATCTTAAATAACTTTAACAAATAACTTTTAAGAATCATATTAATAAAATAATTAACTTTAAATCGTTATTAAAAACAATTATTAATTATCTTTAAAACATTATTAGTAAATAATTATTACCTTTTAAAATCTTATTACTAAACAATAATAATTATTATTCTTAAAGTAATTTTAAAATTAAAATTTAACTTTTTAAATTTTGAAGAAGGCTTAACGATCACCATGGTACTTAAATAAGCTACCATCTCATTTAATTTAACTTTCCAAGTTAATAACTGATATTTACATAATCAACGGCTATATAAATAAATTCAACACTTAACCGTCATTAGTTAACATGTTATCTATTCAAAGTGGCACATCAATTTACGATATATAATCAAACGTCCAAATCTATATAAAGTAGCAGTACGGGGATTTATTCTGCTAATTAAATGTCAAATTAATTTAATTAGCGGAATAGTGTTTTATTTCACTAAACATATGTCCAACTACCATATTCAGTAGTAATTTATTTGGCCCAAATAAACATCAATAATTAAGGTATAAAAATTTAATTGACGTTATTAATTAAAATAACGTAATTTAAATTCAGTCCGTTTAAATATGTCATAATTTTACACATTACCAAATCTATAAACAGATTACACTATAACCTTATACTCATCAATACGAGTACAACATAAAAATCCACGAGTTAATCGGCTTTAATATGAACGAGATATGGATTTCAAAGTTAACATGTTATATAAATATATAATTAAACAAGGCATGTTAATACTTCCTCACCCAGTCTAATAACCAGCCCGGCCCAAAGCAAGTCCATCCACTTCAAAACACACAATACCGTCTTCCCTTCTTCCTCTTTTTTTTCCATTGACATACTGGAACCCATTGTGCATGTTCATGCACGTGCACACGCTTCTAAAAACTAATGCCGCTTCGCCGACCCCTCCCACTCACTCGCCCGACCAAGTCCACCACTCGAGACCCATCACTGCCGCCCATCGCCTCCTTGATCAAAATCACACTCTAAAGATAAATCCAAAATAAAACGCAACTCCTCCTCTATCGCACCAACCAAACATCCACCGGACCATCCCAAATGGACACCATCGAAGCTCCTACCCTCGAGAAGCCCCAAGCAGTCGACGACAATGCCTACCAACACATATAGCCCCGAAAAACCAAAACCCAAGTTTTCAACGAACATCGATCGTCATCACGGAATCACATCGAAACTTCCCCAAAAATCATATACTTCCATACGAACCCAATGACGCATACGACGTCGATCAATTCTTCTCGGATATAGAGAAATGGATTTTGAATATTATGAACATTTTTATCCCTTTACTATCATCAGACGATTTCTCGTTTAATTTTTGAAGAATTCGAACACGATCAATTCTAAAAAAACTAGATTCAACGACAAACAACTTTGTAGTTGAGAGTTTTGGCTAATATCGAATGGATTGGAGGGATTTGATTTTTGAAGTAAGAAAAAGGAGTGGATTTGCATTGTCAAGCCAAAGTGAAATAATATGCTGCTATCTTTGTGTGTGTGTGTGTAACCCATAAGCATGATTTCTAGACCAAACATCACAATCAAAGCCAAATCAAGGTGGATTGAGGTGGCTGGTAGGGTGGAAAAGCAGCATAAAGGTGGCTATGTGGTTGCTGAGGTAAAGGGTGATGCAAGAGTAGTGGAAGGTAATGGCAGAAGGTAGGGAAAAAGAGAAATAAAAAGTGGGCTGTTGTGACTGTGGGTGTGTATATTAGTTTAAATTTTGTTTTAAAAGATTTTAGGGTACCCCATCGCACAAAATCGCATCTGCGTACGAGCCATGAACTATAGAAAACAAAATACGATCGTGCTCAGCAATGTGACACGATCACAAAACAAAAATAAAATAGACAAGTTATCTTATTCTTTGAAGTGTCCAAAATGCCCTCGTTTGTCGTAAAATACATTAAACAAAAAATTACTTATTTTCCAAATTAAAAATTATGGAAAAATTCTATAAATTAAATGAAAAATACATCATTGAAAATCAGATCTAAATTTGAAATGGATAATTTATCATGATTTAAATTCAAATCCGAATATTTAAATAAATTAAATATTCAAATTTGAAGACCCAAAATACGGGTTGCTACAAGTAACAAGCGGCATTGATGGTAAGCGCCATTGATGATGGACGGCATCAAAGAGGAGCGTGCACCATCAATGGAGAAGCAATATCGATGAGATGCAATATTAATTAGATGTGGTATCCGTTCTTCCTTTATAGATGAGACACGACATTGCTTTGAAGGGTGACATTAGAATAAAGCGACAGCGAAGAGACACGGTATCAATCTAAAGCGACATTAATTCTAATGGTTTCATAGAAGAAGTTCTTCATTAATGGAATGTGGCATCAATGCTATATCACGCTGTTATAACATTGATGGCTTTCGACATAGAGTTTTCCAATGTTGTCACTCCCTTACTAACATGTGACATTGTTTTTGATTTCTTTGGCAAGATATTACTCATTCACCTTTATAAGCGATATATGGCATTGATTGCATTTAGTATCTTCGGCTTCGTTGATGACCTGTGATATTGCCTATAATTCTTTATTAATGAGGGGAGACATTATATGCTTTCAGTTTATCTTCATACTTTCGACATTGCTTGAATGTGAGATCATGGCCATGTTGACGTGTCGTATACCTTCAAGATTGATAGTGATAGTAAAATTTGCCACTAGTATGAAGAAACCATTGACTTTTCAAGTCAATACTTCGGCATTGGCTCTTTACCGCCTATTCGTATTCTTTGCAGATCGAACCGTATATTTAAAATTGATCCAATAGTAGCTGTGTGTCCTTTTTTCCACTATAAATAGCCAGATCTTCTCCTTCTTCCTCTTTTACCTACGTTTCAATCAAGCTAAACCAATTCCCAAATTCTCAAAATCATTAACAGTCTCATTTTTAGACATTCACGCCATCGTTAAGGTTTGATTTTTAATCCTAATAGCATTTATTAAATTGAATTAAGAAACCTTATACCAAAACCATTATTAGGGTTTTGTTTGGGTTTAATTACATGATTTTGATGTTTATATTCATATTATAGATTAGATTAATGATCAATTGTTCTTATAGACTAAATTAGCGACAAATTTCTATATCGCTTGGTTGATTTTAGAATAATTAATAATTAGGCAACGTTGATTTGGAAGCCTGGACATTTCTAGCTTAATGATGAAATGATCAGTTTATTAGACCCAAAACCCGATATCTCTCTTTCGGCATTGATGCCCTACGACATCATTATGATGTTCAACATTAATTAGTTTATTTGTCCATTATTTTGATGATCGATTCCGAAGTTCAGAGAACCTATAGTGTAACACCTTTATGTCGTTGATAATTGAAAAGCGATGCGATAGCCTATTTGAAAATACAAGAGTTATTGTGATGAGAGAGTTTATGTCGATCACTAATAATAAATGCGACACACATGAATTCAACATGAATTAAAAATATTGTCGTTTAGATTCGATGTTTATTTATGGGCTGTTGTACGACATCGATAATCTTACTGTATGTTATTATCTTTCTTTGGTAATCATTTCAAACATTATTATGTAGACATTATACGACATTTTTATTTTACGACCTAGTTGTTGTAATAATTTTATGGGTCACTTCCAAAAATACTATCGACCTATGTCGACACTGGTCATTGATGCCGGTTATTTTTATCATTTCGACATTGACCATGGCTACAATATTACATCATGATTTTATAACATACCTAATGTGACATTTGACATTAATTTGCCTATTCGACATTATTTTTATTGGTTTAACGTGAGATTCATGATACATTTAAGATAATTTTTCATTTAAGTTTTACTAAATAGCCATAAATTTATTCCCTTACCATGACTATACCACTTATTTGTATTTTTTGGATAAAAATTTAAGTATTTTACGAATGTCAAAATATATCACTTTGTGGTTATTGACTTTGTTGTAAATATCATAATGGACTTTGACGTTAACATTTTTATGTTATTACTTGAGCATTTCATAATTGATGTTTTACGTTTTGTTCAAGCATATAATAACTTATGAGCACTCTAAATTTCACAAAATATCCAATATCTTCTGATTTGGAATAACATCACCTGGAGGGCAAATGGAAGGCATGAAAGTAGTTCAGAAAGTAATCAAGAAGTCCAGTAAAGGTCCTAAAGCTTCCCCACTACTAAGAAAAAGGATCATCTTCTTAATCCGTTGTATATTACCACTCAAGAAGAAGTGGATTCCATTCTTAAGCAGTTTGGATTCATAGGTATAGAAGCTATTCCTACTTGTCCTTCTGGCAGAACTAATAACCCCTTGGAAGGATTTTCCGCCTTTACCCCAATATATATGACACTCAGGATATTTTCCTTTTCTTGACTTTCTTTTGAGATTCCTATAGCACCTAAACATCGCTCCAATTCAATTAAATCAAAATTCATACACTTACTTGACCAGCTTGGAAGTTCTTGCTGAGGGAGCCAAAATCCCTCTTTCAGTGCTGAAATTCTTCACGTCATAGCTAGCCCTACCAGGATAGGTGAGCAGTAGGGTAATCCACTATATCGCATTCATCTCCTTCTGAAAAGCTTGTTCATCAATGTCTTTAATAAGACCAAAGGATAGAAAAATCAACTTTTCTATGTCAGATGCTATTCTAGGATTAGGGGAACATTCTCTATTATACGTAAGTTTCTATTTCCTATAACTTATGTTATTTTTGTCACTTTTCTCACAATGGATATTTTCCTTTAGGTCTGGTTCCTAAGCAGTTAAGCTCCCCTGATAGCGAGACTGTTAAATCCATGACTCTGGCATCTAAGGGCGTGGGTGATAGACTCACACTTCTGATGGAAGTGAATCTTCGTCACAACCCACTGATTCCAGACGAACATATAGTACTTGGGGAACCCTTAATGATGAAAGGAAATACCCAAGGGAAACGGTCGCTGGTCATAAATAACCGTAATGCTTTTTCTACTTCTTCTCCGATTCAACTTGAGCTCATTGATAAGTTTTTAATATTACTAGTATGGAATTCCTAATTTCATTGTTTTAATAATTTATTTTCTTTGTTTTAGGCTCGTATGCTCTTGTTGTCGTTTCTAAAGAGATAGGAGTTCAAGATAGTACTCCCAAAATGAGGAGAAATAAAATGAAATTCTTACCTCATCTCGATTGAGCAAACCTATTTCCATTGAGGACTCTATTACTAAAGCGATTAAAGCATTAGAAAAGGAAGTAGACGATGAGGTTCCTGTTGATATTCCATCTTCTTCCCCAAACAAAAGGCCTAAGCTTGTGGGTGACTTTACTCCTACTATTGAGGATGAGGAGGAACATGTGGCCATTGACTTGAGTTCTAAGGTTGTCAATCAGGAATCTCTAGGGCATAAAGTTCAAGAATCTATAGAGGTGGCTTGCTCTGCGAATCCTCTCCTCAAGATTTCTTTTCCTACTTCTTCGACAGCTCTTAGTCATTTGTATGTTGATCATAATCTGTATCCTTCCCCAAAAGATCCTCTTCCTTCGGAGGCCCAGATCCAGTCTACTATGGTCGCTTTTTATGATTCCATTCGATTAGCTATCCAATCTCCCTCTATTACTAGGTCATCATAGCCCTCAATTTATTCCATTTTCATTATTCTTAAGCAGCTTTTATCGGTACCTATTTCCTCTCATTTGGTTAATTTTTAGCTCTATAGATCCTATCTCGACTTAAATTTGTTACAAATTTCAAGTTGGAAATAATATGTTTCTCCTCCAAAAGGCTTCACAAGGGCCTTCTAACGAAATAGTTGAACTCAAAAGATAATTCTCTTCACTTAATTATGGCATAATTGATATTGCGTCAGCAAGAGATGAAGCTATTACTGAGAAAGAGAACCATGTCTCCTCGCTCATTGAGGAGAAAAATGCTAGGTAATTGCTAGAGAATGAGGTGGAGGCATTGAAAGCAGATCTCGAGAAGTCAATAAGGAGAAAACTAAGCTAGTTGAGAAGGAAGTGAAAGTGTTAAAAGCGGATCTCGAGAGGGCTAATGAAGAAAAGGCCAAGCTATTTAATAAGAACCAATCCTTGGAGAACAAGCTACAAAGGAGAACTAGCATCTTGACTTACTCGAATAGTATTATCAGTGATGCCAAAAATAAAGTCATCTCCTTCCTTAATGATGTTCTTCCTAAGATTATCAAGAAAAGTTATGAAGAAGCCTTGTTTGTGGCATATGCTTATAACATTCAAAAGTGCACAGACTTAGATTTCCATCCCTCCTAGATAGGAATGCAAAATTTAAAAGAAAGTTTAGTCTTAAACTAAAAGATAAGAAGGCTCTTCGGGGAGAGTTTCCGACTGAAGAAAAGATTGACGCTGAAAAGTAGCTAACCTTTGATGATCCTCCAATCAATGAAGAAACAGAATCCGATGGAGAAGAAGATGATGACAACGATGATGATGATAATGATGGTGATGGAAAGGGTCCTGGAGTATCAAAATATGGGGGAGATGGATCAAATGATCCTAATTTAGATTCGTCTGCTCTTAATGCAGGTTTTACCGAATTCTGTTGTCCTTAAAATACGAGAAAGAAAGATACTACTTAAAAGACAACACTCCCCACAATCGTCAACCAAAGGAGAAACTCGTATTTAAGTTCTGACCTCACAGGTATGGAGTTCTTTATTTTAGATGTTTAAGACTATTTGTTTAGCTCTTAATTTATAAGCTTACTATTTTAGTCAAGGAAAAATGACAAATATTATTACGAGATTCGTTATGAAACGAGTGTGAATAGGGAGAATCGACTGGATAGGGAACTTGAAATGTTTGTTAAAGAGTACAATGTCTTATCTTACAAATACAAATGCCTATCTAGTGATTCCATGCGGTTATAATTTTTTAAGGAGAAGCAAGTCGCCCCTTGCTTGAAAAGAGCTCGTCTATACCGAGAAAGGATTGCGAGAGAGAATAGTGAATTATTGACTCTCTTTTGGATGTTAATTGATGACAAAAATGCTTTGATGGATTTCCTCT
Organism: Allium fistulosum; assembly: GCA_030737815.1. Classification (NCBI taxonomy): domain Eukaryota; kingdom Viridiplantae; phylum Streptophyta; class Magnoliopsida; order Asparagales; family Amaryllidaceae; genus Allium; species Allium fistulosum. The sequence goes on from CM060903.1 coordinate 1,462,194,818, forward strand.
GTAAAGTATATTCCTAGGGTCAATTTGTGGACTTTCCTTACTTCGAAAAATTAGTGGGGGTTTGCTTAGACATTTTCATAAAAGATATCTAGATGGTCAAGGAGGTGATCCTCATTCTAGGGCTTGTTGGAACTTACCTAGGGTCGCTAGTGTTCCCACTTCTCCTAATACTCTTCCTCCCAAAAAGATTAAGTATAATAATGTGAGATTTACTTCTAAATTTTATAAGAGATCAATACTGTATGAACTCAAAAAATTGTATGATTATTGTATGTAATTCAGGTAGCTTATGAACTTTATTACTTTTGTTTCTCTTTTATTAGTCTAATTTTAACATATTATCCAGATTAAGGAAACCTCAGGTAGTCCTGTTTCCATGGATTGAGTGAATTTGTCAAGTTAAAGAAAGATTTTAAAAAGAAATCTTTAACCCTCAGGACATCTCAGTTAGCAAGGCATTGCTTTCTAAGAGATCTATAAGAAGTATGCACACGATTCCCTCAATTCATTTTGATTCCTTGGGCAATGAGAAGGACAAACTTCCTAGTGAAATTTGAACTTGTCATGCTAAATTGCTATGTGATCACGCTAGCCCTCCAACCGGGAAATGGAACTATCACTGATTCCCTCCAATTAATACCCCAGAAGGGATTAAAGCTCCTTTTGATTCTACCCTTACCCTATATGTTGGGTTATTTGAAAGGGCTAAAACCGCTATTTCAAAACTTTAAGAGTTATTTGAATGTTGAAAAATGAAATTGTGATGTAATTTGAATTTCCTTATTATGTGTAAACTTTTTTTATTACTTAATGAAAGAACTTATTTTCCTATATTAATTTCTGTTTTATTTATTCTGAATAGGAAAGCTAGTTAGTGCTTGCATTTGGTCCCTCAGATGTTCTTTCTCGGCTGAATGATATTAAAGATAAATTGATAATTGATATTGAAAAGAGAGTTTCTCAAGATGCTTCAATTTTGTGGTTTTCTAACAATCCAGAAGCGCAGAAGTGGCATAGGAAGTACTATCAATTAAGATCAACATTTAGTAACTATAAAGAAATGACCTCCAACTTAGAGAATTAAATTAAAGAAAAGAACAAAGAATTTCAAGAATTGAAAGAGAAGATAGACGCGGTCTAAGGTCTAATCTTTCAACTAAGGTTAATGTAGAAATAACTAGATTACACCAATGGATAAATGACCTTAAAGTGGAATTATTAAAATGTCAATTGTCCTGTCAATCCTTGAAACTTATTGCAAGTGGAGGCAATTACAACCTTCCTACTCCTACACCTGGGAGAACAACAAGATCTCAATCCTTAGCTAGTAGAGAATTTCCTACTCTGTCAAACCCACCTCCGGGTCTAAGCCATGAAGAAATCTCCAAATAGAGTAGACAATTCAAATTTTAGTGCATGCAAATTTTCAATAAGAGATGGAATGAAAATGTTTCTCAACACCTTAATGATTATGAAAGTCAAGTTGAAAAGCTATAGCGCGAAAAGCATACTTTTGAGCAAGAAATGTAGGAATTAAAAACCATGGTTCTAACTTTAAAAGGAGTCAATAAGACTCTCAAGCATGCATGGAAGACTTAAATTAACTCAGTTGACGACATAGATACTATTCGGAAAAAGAGGAAGAAACTCACAAAACTTTTGGATGTGGCCATTCACCAAATTACTAATTATTCATCATTTATTAAAGACCTAAAGAAATTGGCACAAAGCCTTGCCCTTTAACAGGGAATTTCTTGTAGATCATTGAATAGATCCTTTATAGCTCAATTTTCATACCTATGACTTTTGTGTACAACGTATTAGATAATAGATGAACTTATATTCAAGTGATGTTACCTTGAATGTACCATATGCACTTTCCTTCTTGAGTTTGCTGAATTAGATATATAACTTGCTTTTTAGTACCTTAGCATGGTATGCAGTCTTGAATTAAACATCAGTTTGTCTTTGAAATTGTTTAACAGTTGATATGTTGCCTTAAGGTTTGAATACGATCTATCACATAATCATAAATGGAGGACCAGAAAATCATCTGGGAGTAATAACAGAAGACAAGAAAACCATCCAGAAATAATAATAAAAGATCAGAAAACCCATCTGGTAATGGTAATAAAAGACCAGAAAGCCATCTGGCAATAATAGAAAACCAGAAAATCCATATGGTGATAATAAAGGAAGACCAAAAAATCCATCCGTTGATAATAAAGGAAGACCAAAAAATCCATCTAGCAATAATAATGGAAGACTAGAAAACCCATCTGGCAATACTAAAGGAAGACCAAAAAATCCATTCGTCAATAATAAAGGAAGACCAGAAAATCCGTAGAAAATCCATTCGACGATAATAAAGGAAGACCGGAAAATCCATAGAAAATCCATTTGACGGTGACATTAGAATAAAGCAGCATTGAAGAGACACGGTATCAATTTGAAGTGACAATAATTCTTCTAGCTTCATCAACGAAGTGCTTCATTGATGGAATGCGACATCAATACTATATCATACCGTTCTAACATTGATGTCATTCTGTATAGAGCTTTCCAATGTTGTCATTCCCTTACTAACATGCGACATTGTTTTCGATTTCTTTGGCATGATATCATCCATTTAACTTTATAAGCGGTATGCGGCATTGATGGAATTCGGTATTTCTGGCTTCATTGATGACCTATGACATTGCCTATTATTCTTTATTGATAAGGGGAGGCATTGTATGCATTCAGCACTAGTTTGTCTTCATACTTTTAACATTGCTTGAATGTGAGGTATATGCCATGTCAACATATCGTACACCTTCGTGATTGATAATGATTGTAATCGGTGTAACCCTGTCTTTCCTGTTGACCGCTAAGGATTAATGACGTTCTCACCCTGCGTAGCCCTACCCCTGACTTTTGGTACCAACAAATTTTTGCATAGTGTCCGATCTCGCTCACCATCCCATTTAGATTTCCTATTGTAATCTAAGTATAACCCCCCTTAATACCATATATGAAGCAAACTACTCTGCCTATCAGGGGTATTCTTTATCTATATGCAAACGTATATACTCCACGAGTCCTATTGTTCATTTAACTATACTTTATTATGATAGTTCACAGCCGTCTTAAATGCATACTTGAGGCTATGTATATATATCTCATGTATATATTCATTCATGCTTACTTAATTACCTTGCCTTTATAGTTTACTGTGGACCCTAGGTCTTTATTTCATTATGCGTTTATCTGTTTCTTACTTTAAGTTTATTTACCGCTTTCCTCTTATCAGGTTCACAATATCATTTTCAATTCTTTTACCCGTTTTCCCATTTTATCTTTTTATTTCTTCTTGCCTATTCTTCGAATTTCCTTTTTATTTACTTTCCATTTTATTAGTATATCGCATTTTATCTTTTTAGGATATTCTTACCGTGTTCATATCCCCCTATTCAACCCTTGGAGTTTACTGTATTTTAATGCGTTGGAAGTACATTTGATGAAAATGTTAACACTGTAAATTTCCATATCTTATCAAAAAGAGAGATTTGTGTGGTGTTGTAATTACAACGAACTAACTTTTTAATTATTTGAAATAGACAGTACAAAATACAGTGAATGTCCCTTTTTTGTGCATCTCTTTTTTTTCTTATTCCCTAATCATTTTAAACATCGCTCTTTTATTTATTTTCGACTTGATAATACATAGAAATCTACTTATAACATACCAAATTCCAATGCATTAAAATATCACTTAAACCCCTAAATCTTAATAAAATTTCTTTATTTTACATTTTTATCCTCCTTTCAAATATCAGTTTTTTACTAAAAAAATTGTAACAAGTTACTGTAATGAATATGTAGGCAAGTTTTCCAATTATATTAAATCAATACCATAATCAATTTCATTAGATCTATTCCATAATCATCATGTGTATACAATTCATTTTTCAATATGTTATTCATATTAATTCATTGCACCTCAACAATAAATTATCCAAACTGAGATTTATATCTAATCACTATGCTCTTAAAATTAAATATCTAAATCGATTATAAATAGGAATGAATGAAATAGATAACAACGATATAAATCTAATCTTACTACAAAGCATGTAATTTTCCCACTGACCTTGCTTTAGCTCCAATTATCCAGATCTAGATCCATTATCTTTTTATTTGAGTCCCTCTTACTTCCAATCCAAAATAAAAGGGTATACAATTATTAAAACTTCAGACTTGAGGGAAGGATAGAATAAATTTTAAATTAAAGTTTCTGATTTGCGAATTTACCTTTGTTCCTGTTCTGAGTTACTTCTACTCTTCTCTTGTCTTATTTTTCACTTTTCTCCACTTATATGTATATATAATATTTTACTGCTTTTCAAATTCTAGAAATTGTGGAGAAAAGAGAAAGGCAGAGCTCCGCATTGTAACTCAAAAAATATGAGAAGAGAAGTGTGAACTAGGCTTGTATTTTTAGTGATCCCGAGTTAACATGGAGCGTCAGATTTATTTAGAGAATCTTTTAATATAATCCTGGATGCCCCTTAATTTCTTAGCATGCAAATAAAATATTAGAGTGCATCATGTTCGTCCATCTATTATATAATAATCACACTTTAACATCGACACGGGTCGACCACCCATGCAACGACCCGTAATTTTCGACGATTTAAATTTGTTAATATAATGAGATTTTGGTAATATAATATCGAAAGAAATAAAATTGGTGGTTTAAGAATGAAATAACAATTAGAATTAAAGGTATTAATGTTAATATAAGTTGACTATTAACAATTTCAATGAAACCCCAATAAATGAAATAATGCAAATGTTATACTTGGCTATAAATGGAATATATGAAAACAAATGTAAGTTAATTATTAATAACCTGAATGGGATTCTAACCAATTGAATTTATGTAAATGTTATAACTTGGTTAAGCTTAACATGAGAAAACCAATGTAAATGTTTATATGTGTAATGAAATGGTATAATAAATGGTAATTGAATAAAACTAGTATTGTGTAAAGAATTATAATAATTGTTGTATTAATGGGTGCATTAATTTATAATGAGATATAAAGAGTAATTTATAATTTAAAATGTTCACTTATTGATAAAATAGTGTGTAATGAATGGAAATGGAATAAAATTAGTGTGATGAAGGAAATGGTAACATTTGCTGTAAGTAATAAACTTATAAATGCAATTAAAAGTAAATAGTGACAATTATTATAAGTTACCTGTTTATTTAGTTAGTTGAACTGAAATTGGAAATCAAATTTTGCAATTTAATGAGATTAAAAAAAACTATGTTAATTGAAATTAGATGAATTGGAAATTTTTAATGCACTAAGATACAAACCACGATAATTATACCATAAGATGAAATTGATTGAATAATAAATGGAAAGCAAATTAAATTGAATTATTGGAAATTTAATTTATAATCTCTAAATATATTGAAATTGAAATTTAAAACTTTGAAATTGGTGAAATATGCAACATAAAATTTTTACGGAAAGTTGTTACAAAGAGTTATAAATTACCAAGTAAGCCAAAATGATAGGAGTTGTAAGTAATTAAAAATTTGGATTGAAAGTGATTTAATTAATTTATATTAATTTATTTAATTAACTAAAATATAACCATTTTGGCAACTGTCTCAGATTTCGACGAAACTAGTTTCATCGGATCCGTAACAGTCAATTATTGTAGGATTTCAAGTTTGGTAATGATCGGACTTATCGTTTGATCGTACAGACTCGAAACGCCTAGAAATTAATTTAATTGAAATCAATTGAAATCAATTTGAAATAAGTTGATTTTATCATAACTTCTTCATATGATTGAATTAGGATCTGAAACATGTTCCATGGAATTTAATTTTTTTTGAAAACCTCTATTTTGATATATGGGATGACCCATTTTCGCTCCGGTGACAGAATGGGCTTTTCGGGTCGTTTATTGTTCAAAACCCAAATCAAATCTGATCTGTTCTCCCTATTTTCTAATCTGCCTATAAATACCTCGTTATAAACCCTAGCCACTCCTCATTTTCATTTGTCTGTACGTACATTTCAGTATACTCCTCCTTCTTAATGGGAGACAAACAAATTTCCAATCCAATTGCAAATCAAAACCAAATCAAAAATTTCAAACTCCTTAATATATATCAATTTGAAGCTCTCAACGAGCGCAAGTCAATTATGTGATTCGTTTTCGATCTAGGTTGCTGTGTGGCCAGAATTGGATGATCAAGTCATGGCCGTTCATTGCGTCTTCATCAAATCGTCGACCGATCGTCAAATAAACTGTACGGGGCTGTGGAGATTGCTTCACGCTGTTCATCGGTATAGGCTGTTAGATGAGTTCACAGTTGGATAGTCGTGGATAATTCGATTAGGTCAAAGTTTAACCGGCGGCGGCTGGGCTTTCTGGTTCGATCGGCGACATCGTGGAGGTCGGGGAGGTCTTGGGATGGTGGCGCGGCACCTGTGGTGGACCGCGATGGCCAGGCGATGGACGGCGATGTACCAGTTATGACGGTGGTGTGATTTCGATGCGAGCGAACGATGCCGAATGCTGCTAGGGTTCGTTTGAGAAGGGGTCGATGTGGAAGTCTGTGAGTGCTTGTTTTATTTATTTATTTATTTTATTTTATTTCAATTTTCAACACGTTCTAATCACTATAACTTTTGCATACGAGGTCCGTTTCACGTGCGGTTTCTTCCGCTGGGATCGTATCGAAATTCCGGACATTTTGACGCATGTTTGGACAAATTCTGAGACCGTTCAAATTTTGGGCTTAAATTGGATTTAAATTCGATTTAAATTCAAAGGTGAGTATTTTAACCCACTCACAACTTCTAAAATTTCTTATGTTTGTTAAATTTAATTTATGATGTGATTAGAAATTTATTTATGGCTGTCTGGTATATTTTAATCATCATCTCAATTAATTTGAATTTATTTGAATTAAATCGTTATTTAATTTATTATTGAATATAAGTTGCCAGTTAAATACCTGTTATTGATTATCAGTTCTATATTGATATTTATTGATTAGATGATGATTGTGATGGATGTTGATTGTTGATGTTGGATGAATGGATTTTTTATTTTATATCGTTATAAACTGCAAGTTCACTATGGGTTGAAATGATACATACCCGAATGATCAATAAATTAAGGAAAAATCGTTATGGGTTGAAATGATAGACTCGAGCGATTTTATGGATTTTATTATTAATTCGGGATTGCGGTTTGAAATGATATATATAACCTTAACATTTTAAATTACAGATTGAAATGATAAATATCCGTATCACTTGACCATAGGGTAGAAAATTATATACGGACACCGGATTGGTTAAATTTAATGATTTTGAACTTCTAAATTTTTGAATTAATAAAAATAATATCTTGAAAAAAAATTAATGTATATAAATTGAAGTATTATTGGAAAATCAAGTTTTGTGTTGAAATGTGAATTGGTTTAAAAGGAATTGCTTTAAGAAATTAAATTGGAAGTTTAAAGTAAAATTTTAAGTATAAATGAAATTCTATCGAAATTAAGTTATTGAAGTTGTTTGAAAATACTTTGAAATATTTTGAAATTGGCGTAATCCGAATTGATTATTGAACATGGATTGAAACGATATGAAATTCAATAGTTTATTGAAATGTTAAATTGAAAGGTTTGGATTTGGTTTGTTGACTTGGAAATTGAAAATGGTCCAAATGCGTTGAAATGAAATGAATAGTTTAATTTGATATAAATTCCAAATTCATGTTTTAATATAAACTATTTTAAAAATATATTATTTCAAAATTTCTAATTATTGAGATTTAAAAATATTAAACTATTTTAACCTGTATTAATTATATTAAATCGTTTTAACCTATTTTAAACCATTTAATTTATTTAAACTAATTAACATGTTTTAACTTATTTTAAATCTAATTAATCTATTTTAAAGCTATTTAATCTATTTTAAAGCTATTTAATCTATTTTAAGTATATTTAATCTATTTTAAATCTATATTAACTATTTATAACTATTCAAAACTATTTTCTTCTAAATCACAAACTAAGTAAAATGGATGGGTTTATATTCAAATTCTCGATTTTTTTAATGAGTATGGTTAATGATGTTATAACCTAAGTTGGGAATTAAATAACATATTTAGTTTAATATGATATTTTGATATGAGAGTTTAGCCTATTTTGGAAATATGACTTTTGATGATTTCAAATGTGATATGATTTCATAGGTGAATATGATTTCGAAAGTAAGTAATTATTTCGAAAATGATATGATTTGAATTGAATATGATATTTTGATATCAATTATGAAATGATTTTGGAAATGTAAAAGAACCACCCGGTTTGTAATAAGCGAGTGGTTGTTAAAGAGACCGGGATCAGATATTGTCATACCCTCTGCCAATACCGAAAACCACTTTGAGAACTGTGTACGTGGTGGAGATTCCAGAATGAAGTAGGATGGTTGGCGACGATCCTATATGAGGTATATACGTAGACCTGACTCCCATGAGTCAGCTTAAGGTGGCTAAAATAGGAGCAATTGACGGGCCAAGTGAGGTCATTCCTCCGATCGGGCACATTCCTTCGATATTATATTCTGACTTTGCGATTGATTTGGTGACCACCCTTGATTTTTGATTTGGGAGTGTGTTCCGAGGTGGGCGGTAGTAGCTGCTATGCGTTACCACCAGTCCGGAAGTGTAATTGGTATATCTACCCTGGCATTGCCTAGTTGTGCCGTGTCACCTACCCTATCGAGACCACTACGAGTTTGTTTTGTACCATACCTATGGAGTGCCCTCTAACGACGTCCAGTACGGACGGGATTACGGTACTGTATAGACTATGGGAATATATAAAAATGTGTTAAGGGGGAAATGGGTAACGCCTTAACGCTATTTTAATAGTTTATCTTACTGTAGACATATTATAATAGCGTATTGTACTACATAGTAGATAGTTTAACGGATCCTTAGGAGATGTGAATCCCGAACATCTCTTAAGTTACTACACTCACGTTAGACACTGGATAGGAGATGTCAAACCCCGTAAACATCTCTAACGCCGTTCCACTCATAGTTATTTACCGTTGATTTAACTCACATAAGATTTTTTAGTTCTGACTCGAGTGTTTTGTCTTTTCAATTCGCTCGGGTCAGCCTGAGCATTTCAGGATTTGAAGACCTTTTTCTGGAGGACGAAGACGAAGATTTGTACTATTATTACATATTCTATTATTCCGCTGCATTCATACTGTTCCGCTGCATTTGTATATTTATTCTCTATTTACGCAACTCTGATTCTGTATTGTATAAGTATAATCAAATGTTTTGTAAACAGCTTCATGACCTGTTATTTGATTATTATATTTTGTCATTTCGCTGCGAGATTCTATTTTGTTTTCTTTTTCTCTGTTTTTCTTATTTACCCCATAAAAGTCCGCCCTTCTGTATGGTTTGAGTTGGCACGTGTGTCTTCTTAAAACGTACAAAAAGGCGGGTCGTTACAGTTGGTATCAGAGCCAGGTTTAGCAATAACCTTAGCTTTGTGGGGTCTGACTCTTTATTAATAGGGTAGTAATACCCTATAATGAGTTGCTTAGTGTATATATATGAGAGAGCGTATTTGTTAGTGTTATAAAAGGTTTTGTATTATATTAATTTGCTTCGTTTTGTATTTATAAATCTTGGTTGGTGCATAGGACGCTATGAAATCAATAGAGATTTCTAAACACTTAATAGGGCAGACCGACACAATATTTGTTTTGAAATATAGGTAAATGAAATAATTTTGCCTATTATATTTTGTATATAAAATAATAAATTTTATAAATGATATATTTGGCTGTAATATATTTGTTTGTTAGGTAGTGAAATTTATAACTATTGATTGGAAAAAATTTTATTAAGATTTACAAATAAAATGAATATAAATTGAAATTTGAGAACTTAATTTTCGGGATTTTTGAAATTTCTTTCGAATGATTTGAAATATAATATTTGTATTATTTAAAAGTATTTCTGATATAATATTTCAATATAATTTGAAGGAAATGTTTTAAATTAATTTTGGAAGGAAATGAGTTCTGTACTCCCCTCTCTATCGCTGGAAAATAATTTCGGCGATGAGTGCACGCATCATTGACGTTCATTTTCAAGTTTCAAAGTAGGAAGACTGTTGTAGTAGTTTTACTACACATTTATTTTGATGAACAAATATTAATTTCAAAATTTAAATGTGGTTGGATATAATAGATATGATTATATATATATTGAAATAATTGAAATAGAACCCGGCACTTAGTTCTAAAATTTCCATAAACTAGAGATCTCAATTATTGTAATGAAGTAAAATCTTAATAATTGGAACTTCTAAAATAAAAGTAAGGAATTAAATGCTAAATTATAATTGAAATATATAGAAATTGAAATTTGTAACTTGGAAATAAAATGATATGAAAATAAGAAATGCAAATTATTGGACATTTATTTACTCAAATGAAATAAGTTAAACTTGTGTAACTTTCAATTTGCATTCTTAAAAACATAGCTATAACTTACCAAAAATATTAAAAGTTGAAAATGTTGAGTAGGATATGTAATAGAATATTATACAAGTAAAACTTAAAGTAATGAAGGTGTTCAATGAAATTCTTTTATAAATAAGAACCGTGATATTATAATTGTTATAAACTTAAGTATGAACTTATGCACAAAGAATATTAATGTCTAACTGAAATCAAGTATATAAATTAATTTATGTGAACTAAACTGTAATAAAAGTGTGAAATACTTGAATAATGAATTCATTGATCAGTATAAACAATTGAATGGATATAATTTATGTAGGAAATTAATATAAAGTAATGAAAAGAAATTCACATTAATTAAATAAATGAAATGAATTTAGTAAGTAATGAATGAAATTGAAGGAAGGTAAAAATATGAAAAGAAATTTATAAGAGTAAACTTAGATAATGTTTGGAACTTGTTGTTTGTTTTGTCTTTTGGGTTGTTGGGAAAGGATACTTCTAATGGTTTGGGATGTATGAATAATCTGTTGAGTTTTATCTAAGACTATTGAGTAGGTGGTATACTTAATAGTTTATTTGTCATTCTATATGATTTAAAAGTGTCCAAACCCGAACAAACCATTTGTTTGGTTGCTATGGATGTATGTTGGATTTCTTTGATTGCATGTGGTGATATGATGGTTGTATTGTTTGCTTGCAAATGACTATGGTATGTTGTGATTGTTTTGTTGACACAAGTTTAAACAACTTGAAATATTTCTCTTTTATATAATTATTAACTCTTTTTGGATTATATAAGGGAAATACAGGTTATGGAAGCAATTGCCACTGCTTTTGGTTTCATAATTAAGCGTTGTTTGCACGACAAATAGGTACGTTCTCCGATAACGGTTTTCTAGAGATATTATATTGTTTTCCCGCTGTTGGGATATATTATTTTGAAAATTTTGATATATATTATTATTATTGATATTATTATTTTCTCCCGAGCCTTTCCGTACAAAGGAGACTCTACCGAAATTTTTCGTGAATTTTGGACTTAGAAAATTTTGAGAAATGTTATCCAAACTTTATTAATTTAAGTATAAAAGGATTTAATTGTTATAAATTAATAAACTTTATTTAAATTAATTAATTTTGTAAATTTATTTATTTATAAATTAAATATTTTGAATAAGATATATTGATTTCTAAATTCTTTCTTTTCTCTTCTTTTCCTTTTCGGGGACGAAAAGTTTTTAGTGGAGGAGAGTGTAACGACCCGTAATTTTTGACGATTTAAATTTGTTAATATAATGAGATTTTGGTAATATAATATTGAAAGAAATAAAATTGGTGGTTTAAGAATGAAATAACAATTAGAATTAAAGGTATTAATGTTAATATAAGTTGACTATTAACAATTTGAATGAAACCCCAATAAATGAAATAATGCAAATGTTATACTTGGCTATAAATGGAATATATGAAAACAAATGTAAGTTAATTATTAATAACCTGAATGGGATTCTAACCAATTGAATTTATGTAAATATTATAACTTGGTTATAAGCTTAACATGAGAAAACCAATGTAAATGTTTAATTGTGTAATGAAATGGTACAATAAATGGTAATTGAATAAAACCAGTATTGTGTAAAGAATTATAATAATTGTTGTATTAATGGGTGCATTAATTTATAATGGGATATAAAAGGTAATTTATAATTTAAAATGTTGACTTATTGATAAAATAGTGTGTAATGAATGGAAATGGAATAAATCTAGTTTGATGAAGGAAATGGTAACATTTGCTGTAAATAATAAACTTATAAATGCAATTAAAAGTAAATAGTGACAATTATTATAAGTTACATGTTTATTTAGTTAGTTGAATTGAAATTGGAAATCAAAATTTTCAATTTAATGAGATTAAAAAAAACTACGTTAATTGAAATTAGATGAATTGGGAATTTTTAATGCACTAATTAAGATACAAACCATGATAATTATACCATAAGATGAAATTGATTGAATAATAAATGGAAAGCAAATGAAATTGAATTATTGGAAATTTAATTTATAATCTCTAAATATATTGAAATTTAAATTTAAAACTTTGAAACTGGTGAAATATACAACATAAAATTTTTACGGAAATTTGTTACAAAGAGTTATAAATTACTAAGTAAGCCAAAATGATAGGAGTTGTAAATAATTAAAAATTTAGATTGAAAGTGATTTAATTAATTTAATATTAATTTACTTAATTAACTAAAATATAACCATTTTGGCAACTGTCTCGGATTTCGATGAAACCAGTTTCATCGGATCCGTAACAGTGAATTATTGTAGGGTTTCAAGTTTCGTAACGATCGGACTTATCGTTTGATCGTACAGACTCGAAACGCCTAGAAATTAATTTAATTGAAATCAATTGAAATCAATTTGAAATAAGCCGATTTTATCATAACTTCTTCATATGATTGAATTAGGATTTGAAACCTGTTCCATTGAATTTAAATTTTTTGAAAACATCTATTTTGATATATGGGATGACCCATTTTCGCTCCGGTGACAGAACGGGCATTTTGGGTCGTTTACCATTCAAAACCCAACTCAAATCTGATATGTTCTCTCTATTTTCTGATCTGCCTATAAATACCTCATTATAAACCCTAGCCACTCCTCATTTTCATTTGTCTGTACATACATTTCAGTCTACTCCTCCTTCTCAATGGCAGACAAATAAATTTCCAATCCAATTGCAAATCAAAACCAAATCAAAATTTTCAAACTCCTCAATATATATATCGAATTATATATCGATTTGAAGCTCTCGATGAGCACAAGTCAATTATGTGGTTCGTTTTCGATCTGGCTTGCTGTGTGGCCGGAATTGGATGATCAAGTCACGGCCGTTCATCGCGTCTTCATCAAATCGTCGACCAATCGTCAAATAAATTGTACGGGGCTGTGGAGATCGCTGCACGCTGTTCATCGCTATAAGATGTTAGATGAGTTGACGGTTGGATGGTCGTGGATAATTTGATTAGGTCAAAGTTTAACCGGCGGCGGTTGGGTTTTCTGGCTCGATCGGCGACGTCGTGGAGGTCTTGGGATGGTGGCGCGGCACCTGGGGTGGACCGCGATGGCCAGGCGTTGGACGGCGATGTACCAGTTATGACGGGGGCCTGATTTCGATGCGAGCGAACGATGCCGAATGCTGCTAGTGTTCGTGTTTGGGGGGGGGGGGCGACGTGGAAATCTGTGAGTGGTTGTTTTATTTATTTATTTTATTTTATTTCAATTTTCAACATGTTCTAATCGCTATAACTTTTGCATAAGAGGTCCGTTTCACGCGCGGTTTCTTCCGCTGGGATCGTATCAAAATTCCGGACATTTTGACGCTAGTTTGGATGAATTCTGAGACCGTTCAAATTTTGGGCTTAAATTCGATTTAAATTCAAAGGTGAGTGTTTTAACCCACTCACAACTTCTAAAATTTCTTATGTTTGTTAAATTTAATTTATGATGTGATTAGAAATTTACTTATGGTTGTCTGGTATATTTTAATCGTCATCTCAATTAATTTGAATTTATTTGAATTAAATCGTTATTTAATTTATTATTGAATATAAGTTGCCAGTTAAATACCTGTTATTGATTATTAGTTCTATCTTGATATTTATTGATTGATTTGGATGATGATTGCGTTGGATGTTGATTGTTGATATTGGATGAATGGATGTTTTATTTTATATCATTATAAACTGCAAGTTCACTATGGGTTGAAATGATACATACCCGAATGATCAATAGATTAAGGAAAAATCGTTTTGGGTTGAAATGATAGACTCGAGCGATTTTATGGATTTTAATATTAATTTTGGATTGTGGTTTGAAATGATATATATAACTGTAACATTTTAAATTGCGGATTGAAATGATAAATATTTGTATCACTTGACCCTAGGGTAGAAAATTATATACGGACACCGGATTGATTAAATTTAATGATTTTGAACTTCTAAATTTTTGAATTAATAAAAATAATATCTTGAAAAAAATTTGATGTATATAAATTGAAGTATTATTGGAAAATCAAGTTTTGTGTTGAAATGTGAATTGGTTTAAAAGGAATTGCTTTAAGAAATTAAATTAGAAGTTTAAAGTAAAATTTTAAGTATAAATGAAATTCTATCGAAATTAAGTTATTGAAGTTGTTTGAAAATACATTGAAATATTTTGAAATTGGAGTAATCCAAATTGATTTTTGAACATGGATTGAAACGATATGAAATTCAATAGTTTATTGAAATGTTAAATTGAAAGGTTTGGAATTTGGTTTGTTGACTTGGAAATTGAAAATGGTCCAAATGTGTTGAAATGAAATGAATAGTTTAATTTGATATAAATTCCAAATTCATGTTTTAATATAAACTGTTTTAAAAATATATTATTTCAAATTTCCAATTATTAAGATTTCAAAGTATTAAACTATTTTAACCTATATTAATTATATTAAATCATTTTAACCTATTTTAAACCATTTAATTTATTTAAACTAATTAACCTGTTTTAACTTATTTTAAATCTAATTAATCTATTTTAAAGCTATTTAATCTATTTTAAGTATATTTAATCTATTTTAAATATATATTGACTATTTATAACTATTTAAAACTATTTTCCTCTAAATTCCAAACTAAGTAAAATGGGTGGGTTTATATTCAAATTCTTGATTTTTTTAGTGAATATGGTTAATGATGTTATAACCTAAGTTGGGAATTAAATAACATATTTGGTCTAATATGATATTTTAAAATGAGAGTTTAGCCTATTTTAGAAATATGACTTTTGAAAGGAAATATAATTTCGAACTATGATTTCAAATGTGATGTGATTTCAAAGGTGAATATGATTTCGAAAGTAAGTAATGATTTCGAAAATGATATGATATGATTTGAATTGAATATGATATTTTGATATAAATTATGAAATGATTTTGGAAATGTAAAAGAACCACCCGGTGTGTAATAAGCGATTGGTTGTTAAAGAGACCGGGATCAGATATTGTCATACTCTCTGCCAATACCGAAAACCACTTTGACAAATGTGTATGCGGTGGAGATTCCAGAATGAAGTAGGATGGTTGGCGACGATCCTATATGAGGTATATACGTGGACCTGACTCCCATGAGTCATCTTAAGGTCGCTAAAACAGGAACAATTGACGGGCCAAGTGAGGTCATTCCTCCGATCGGGAACATTCCTTCGATACTATATTCTGACTTTGCGATTGATTTGGTGGCCACCCTTGATTTTTGATTTGGGAGTGTGTTCTGAGGTGGGCGGTAGTAGCTACTATGCGTTACCACCAGTCCAGAAGTGTAATTGGTATATCTACCCTAGCATTACCTAGTTGTGCCGTGTAACCTACCCTATCGAGACCACTACGAGTTTGTTTTGTACCATACCTATGGAGTGCCCTCTGACGATGTCCAGTACGAACGGGATTACGGTACTGTATAGACTATGGGAATATATAAAAATGTGTTAAGGAGGAAATGGGTAACGCCTTAATGCTATTTTAATAATTTATCTTACTGTAAACATATTATAATAGCGTATTGTACTACATAGTAGATAGTTTAACGGATCCTTAGGAGATGTGAATCTCGAACATCTCTTAAGTTACTGCACTCACGTTAGACACTGGATAAGAGATGTCAAACCCCGTAAATATCTCTAACGCCGTTCCACTCATAGTTATTTACCGTTGATTTAACTCACATAAGATCTTTTAGTTCTGACTCGAGTGTTTTGTCTTTTCAATTCGCTCGGGTCAGCCTGACCATTTCAGGATTTGAAGACCTTTTTCTGGAGGACAAAGACGAAGATTTGTACTATTATTACTTATTCTATTATTCTACTGCATTCATAATGTTCCGCTACATTTGTATATTTATTCTCTGTTTACTTAACTCTGATTCTGTATTGTATAAGTATAATTAAATGTTTTGTAAACAGCTTCATGACCTGTTATTTGATTATTATATTTTGTCATTCCGCTACGAAATTCTGTTTTGTTTTCTCTTTCTCTGTTTTTCTTATTTACCCCATAACAGTCCGCCCTTCTGTATGGTTTGAGTTGGCACGTGTGTCTGCTTAAAACATACAATAAGGCGGGATGTTACAGCCCATACCCTGTGGTCGACTGCTACCAGTTGACCTGGGTATATTAATGGTCAACCTTTATAGTGTTTCAACATTAATTAACTTGCATTGTTTGAATTTGTTAATTTGATTCCTTAATTAACTAACGTTGTTCATTTGTTTCCTACTTTGCATATTTTTTGAGATTTGGTTTACCATTAACATTTATTAACATCCAATCTTCCATTAACATTACCAATTAGTACTTAATTTATTTCTATTTCCATAATTGCGTATATAATTATTTCTGGTTCAAAACTTCAAACATTAATAACTTTTTCGTTTGAACTCCGATCAAAAAACTTTATATATGAAAATTGATCAGAAAATTGCCACGAACCCAATGGTACAAATTTCATAGCCAAATTCTAAAGTTTGCAAAAATTCTATTTTCAGCATTATTACTTATTTATTAATTCTTTTTAATTAATTAGCCTTAAAATTGCATTGTGTTACATTCTCACCCCTTCAAAGAATTTCATCCCCAAAATTCCTTAAGGATTGAACAATGCAACATAATGTACAACCAATCTAAACTAACAAATCAATTAGTGTACAGCCAATTTTGAAATAAATCGTGTACAAGTGTTGTAGGATCGATTTCACCCTAGAGGGGGGTGAATAGGGTGATACTAATAATTATAAAAATTTAAAGCGGATATATATAAAATAATTGCAACACAGATATAGCAGAATAATAGCAGCACAGATAATAGCAGAATATAAAAGCAGAAATAGAACAACACAAATTTACCCAGCTTCGGCAAAACACTGCCTACGTGTTGCCCCCAAGGTTTCTACTAGAAGTTAAGTAGTCAGACGCTTACACACGTAAACTCGCGACATTCGCTATCGACTAACCTAACTCTATGCTCAAAACCCTGCCACAACTCAGCCACTGAGTTGCGCATTCTTGAACTACACCACCGTAGTTCATCCTCTAGACACACGACTAGAATTTACAAAAGTTTAAAAATAAATTACAAAATAAAAAACAACTTAAAACACAAAACCCTATTTTTTTAAAAATAAAGCCCAAATAAGAATAAGTGAGAATAGAGCCAGCCCACTAAAAAACGTTTTTCCTTTTCTTTTTCTTTGAGTAAAAATGTTGGCCGATTCCTTTTTTGCTTTCGTTGCTTCTCTTCGTTCCTCTTTGAGAAATTAGGGCTTTGGAAATTGAAACTACCGATTGATGGTTGATCGATTGATGTTCTCGCGTTGCTTTGTTGATCGATCGTTTTGCTGTTTACTACACTCGGCAGCTTCAATTCGTCGAGTTCGATTATTGCGTGAATTGGAACGTGAATGCCTTTTACTGATTATTGATTATTCTCGACTTTGATTAAAGTTGAATCATTTATTCCTCTCTGTTGTTGCTTGAAATCGAATGCCTTTTGAATGCCGATGATGACCGGGTTAAATAGGATTCGAAATCCTATAATCTCGTTCGTATATATTTTATTTGAATTCTTCGTGTGCTATGCTTGGCCACTGATTTTTGTTTGGATGCTTGTGATATTTTCTGACTTTTTCAATTTGTATATTTTTTTTGCTTGATTAACATGGCTTTGATTTTGACTTGTTCGATTCCTTGGCCACCATGGCTCTGACTTGATTTGAAACTGCTATTACATTCACTTGTACATCATGACACTGTTATAATTTTTTTGTGTTGACTTCTTCGGCTTGATCAATTCCTATTATCACTTTGACACCCACAGCTTCTTGTTGTGTTGATTGATTATAGTCACTTGCTTATGCTAGTTCAACCTGCTACATGATTTTTGTTTTGCTACTTGCTTGCATTGTTCACTGTATTGAGTTATTGTGTGCCTCTGGTCTAGTTGGTGTTGTAGTGTTGAACCGTGTCTGGTTTCAATGTGTATGCATATGTACTGGGTTGTATCCTCGAGCTAGTTTGCATTTGAACTTGACTGTGCAGTCTGCACTTGTATTGTCCGCTGCGGTGTTGCCTCTGTCCTTCACTTGGTTGTTGTATACCTCTATTGCAGTTTGCATTTTTGTGATGAGTTGCTTATGAGCTGGTTCATGATATCTTCATGTTGACTGATCTGGTGCAAGTGTACATGGAGTTTGGTCTGGTTTCATTTCAGTTCTTGGTTTGGTTAAGTTTCTTGTTCTTGTGTCTGACCATATGTGTTTGCACCGAGTTGTTGCTTCATCTGCTTTGAGTCACTTGTGCCTTTGATTTTTGCACTTGTATTTCCATATAAACTTCGAGTCACTAAAGTTTATTGCAGTAGCCATGCAGTCAGGTCTTGATATATGTTTTAAATGTATGTTCATTTTGTCCTTGTGCATTAGAGTCTGTCTGGTCCATCATTCTCTAGAGTCTAGTGTGGTTAGTTGTTTTGGTCGAGACTGTGTTTGCAGTGTCATCTCCACTTGTATACACACATACATTTATGTATGTATATATTTGGTTTCATTTTATACATCTCTATCTGGAGTAGTTCTGAACTATATATGCATGTGCACCACTGTTATCTTGTTGTAGTTTGATATGCTAGCTCTAGTATTTGTTTCAACTCGAATGATATTCTTGTGTACTCACTGAATTTTTGGTCGAGGCTTGTTTTATGTGTCTTGACCCATTGGTTTGTTATTGCATGCACTTAAGTTGAACTTAGCTTTGGCTCGGGTTTTACCTTATGCACATATCGTGACTTTATTTGTATTCCACTTGAATATTTATACTTGAGTTGAATCCAGCTTTTTAGTTGGGTTTGACCTTGTGGTCACCTTTCTCTACAGTTTTGTCAAGTGTATATCGATGTGCACGGCCTTGTGGCATTAATAGTGATACACTGTGCATGTCACAAGTTGTTCGTGTAGATGAATTCAAAAATAAATATGATGACGCGCAACCCAAATAACTGAGGCGAATAATATTTTCAAAAACACATTTTATTTTACACTACAAAAATATTTCATTTTCAATTTTACTACGTCAGTGTTTATTTTGCAGATAATTCAGATGCTGGATTCAGGTTGGAATAGAGGTGAAGATCAAATACGAGAGAATGAGTGATATGTAGTAAGATAAGTTATCCAAATTGAAATGTATTGTAATTGAAATTTTGTATATATAGTGAGAGCACAAATTTGTACTATTCAAAATTGTAATAAAATATTTGTTTGAATAAAATATCTGTTTGAATTTAAATTTTGTGTTATTTATTTTATTCAGCAAATATTTATTTAATTATGTGAAAAATAAAATAGTACAATAATAAATACATTTAAATGAATATATATATATATATGTTTATTATCATCAAACAAAAATCATATACTTGCATATTTAACAATCTCCCCCTTTTGATGATAACAAACATATATTTAAGATTTTGAATTTATTAAATGTATTTGATCATTCTATTTGCTCCCCATATTTGAATGATCCCTCTCTACAAAACTCCCCCTTCATATATGAATGAAAATAAATATGCAAATGAACCTAGATGCAAATAGAAAATATAAAATAAAATATTTGACCTTTATTTGCCAAAATCATAACTTTTTTCTCTCTCTTTTGTTATCAGCAAAAGAGTAATAGTGTTAGAAAATTAGAGATAAAGTGATAGACATTAATACAACATTAATACTCAATCGAGTATAAATATTAAATTTGAATAAAAAAATCAAACAAAAATCATAAATACTCTGTTAGGCGCATATTCCACTTTAGAATGATAGGGATGATGTAAAACCATATAGCTGTGTCTATTTGTGGTATATTTATATCAGGAATTTGAATATCTACTAACCATGCATCTTAACTTTTTTCTCCCCCTTTTGTTATCAGCAAAAGAGTAATAGTGTTAGAAAATTAGAGATAAAGTGATAGACATTAATACAACATTAATACTCAATCGAGTATAAATATTAAATTTCAATAAAAAAATCAAACAACAATCATAAATACTATGTTAGGCGCATATTCCACTTTAGAATGATAGGGATGATGTAAAACCATATAGCTATGTCTATTTGTGGTATATTTATATCAGGAATTTGAATATCTACTAACCATGCATAACCGTTAGGATTTTTAAATGAGATTAGTAGTATTCCAAATTTTTATAAAAAAAATGAATTTCAAGCATCTTCTAACCACGCATAACCGTGAGGACTTTTAAATGGGATTAGAATCAACTTGTCTATTTAATAACCAATTTTGATATGTGTTCCATACATGTATAACCGTGAGGACTTTTAAATGAGCATGAAAGCACATATACAAATATTCCAAGTATTTCACCTATGCATAACCGTGAGGACTTTTAAATGAGAGTGAATACTTTGGATGTTTTTTTTAAATTAAATAAAATGAAAACGAATAATTTTCCGTTTCAAAATACCACATATTGACATACTATATTGGATTTTGATGAGTGATGGTCATTAGAAATATGATAGAAATAGAGATGGTCATGGAATTTTTACCCATCAAAAGTTATTATAAATCTTGTTTAAATTTCTAAAGAACTTTACTAAATATACCGTCTCAAGTTATAATATATGATTAATATCAACACTCATCACTTTTTCAATCATTATTTATCTTTTCAATAATCAGTAGGGAGTCAGATTAGTTCATGTAGTCATTTAAGATTAATTTCAAAAATAATTATAAAATCAAATTTTCTAAAATGACTAATCCGAAACAAGGTCTGCAAAAAAACTATTTTCTGGAAGGGGTTTTATAAAAGAAAATGTCTTCTACTTGAAAATTATTTGAAATGAAACATATGCAGATATTTTTTCTAACAATGTGATGCAGCTAATGAATGTCTCTACATAAAACATGTTCCACTAGTAATTTTTCTATCAACTAGATTAACAGTGTAATCTGCATCTGAATTTTTTGTTGACTCAAATTTACCATTAGATATCATAGACCAAACTGTGATGTGTGCAACACATACCTTGAAATCATTTTTACAGTTTTTAACTGATATTCTTTTGAATTTGAATTGAATCCGTGCAAATAAACAAACTAGTGAATATGGTGTCAGATCCAGAATAAACAAATATATCCACATGTATCATGAGTAATCATTAAACAATAAAACACCATCATTAGTCCAAACAAATCTATATGAAGTAGTTCAAAGACTCTAGAAGTACTTATAGTGTTCTCGGCATAAAAGAATAATTGGCAAACAACTTTTGCATAAATCAGAATCATAATCAACATTCATTATCATATAACTGGCTGATTTAACTCAGATTATGGTGCAGATTTTCACATTTAATATATCATTCAAAATAGATGTACTATTACCTATTTTACCTTTATGATAATTTTTCGTTGTTTCCCATTGTGATTCTGCCACCTTTGTACTAGGCTAAGGAACTTTGATTTGTCGCCCGTCATGTGCTTGGAACAGCCAGAATCCAGGTAACATTGTTGTTGTTCCTTAGCCTGCCACCACACCTACACGAGAAAAGATTTTTGTGACCTATTTGTTTTTATAGGCCCATGGTTATTAGTGGCAACAGATTTTGAAAAATAAGTTTGTGGAGACCCAAGAAAATTTATATTTGTTCCTTTTAGCACCCAGATTTGTTTGACTCTAAGGGATTTTATATTAGTGCCTTTTGGAACCCAAATTGGTATGGTTTTGTATTTGTATATATTTCGACAATTATTCTTGCCATGTCCAATATTTCCACACTTTACATATTTGGGTATCACACTTTTCTCCTTAACAGTATTATTAGTCATTTGTTCATATTTTGACACTTTTTCAAATCCAAATCCTTTCCTTTTATTCTCGAAGAGTTGATTTTCAAAGAGCATATTAAATGATTTATCTCTAGTGTAAAATTTCCGAGTAACCAACTCAAGTTTATTAACTTTGGATTTTAAAAGTTTATTTTCATTTATTAGCTTCGAACAACAACTAATGGTGTTATCTCTCTTTTCAAAACTATTCATTTTTAATCGCATATTTCATTTTCAAGCTCTCTAATTTTATTCAAAATTTCTAGCATCTCAGTTTCAAAAGGTTAGAGTTTTTTAAATTCAATTTTTTCAAAATCCTTGATTTTTTCAATCTCCTTTTCAAACTCGTGGTTTAATCGAATAATTTCAGATTTGCTCAAAATCACGTTTTCTTTTTCAAGGGTTTTGAAATTTTCGTTGATTTCATTTAATTTCTTTTCAAAAATCGCACATTTAGAAATTTCTGACTTCTTAAAGCTATCCAACTCTTTTTGCAAAATGTTGTTTTTACGAATCAACTCAGTTTTGTTTTTCTCCCGCATTAAAATTTCATTTTCTAACTTTTGAAAGTTTTCATGAAAACGGGAAAATTCTTTTTCATGGTCCAAACACCTTTTGCAGTTAGAACTTTTATTTTTCTTAATATTTTTAAGCTTATTTTCCAAATCATTATTTTTCTGATGAAGTTTAGCTTGTTCCCTTTCCAACTTATTATTTTTCAACTCAAGAGCTTTATTATTTTCAATTAATTTTCGGCACAAGAGAACTAAATCATTGAATGGAAAATCACTTATCTCATCGGCTTTTGAATCTTCATCACTGCTGCCTTTTGCCAATCCTGTTAAGCACATTTCTTTAACTGAGTCGATTGTGGAGGATTTCTCATCGTTGTTAACTTTTGCACCATATATTGCATCAAAAGTATTCCAGATTTCCAGTGCATTTTCACAATGAGAGATAAAGTTAAAATTATCCTGATTAATATGAGAATATAGTATATGCATAGCAAGAGCATTAATTGAAGTATTTTTCTCATCTATTATATCACACCCATTTTCAATAATATCCCAACATTTAAAATTAACAGATTTTAAATAAAATTCCATTTTCAATTTCCAATTTAAAAAATCCATTCCATCAAAAATAGGAGGAATAATACTGGACCGGCCCTCAGCAAAAGAATTATTAAAAGAAGCCATTTAAAAAATCAAAATTTTAAAACAATAATTTGTTATGGAAAAAAGCAAAATTTTAAAACAAAAATTGGCTTTTGTTCCTAGCTCTGATACCACTTGTAGGATCGATTTCACCCTAGAGGAGGGGGGGTGAATAAGGTAGTACTAATAATTATAAAAATTTAATGCGGAAATATATTAAAAAAAATTGCAACACAGATATAGTAGAATAATAGCAGGATAGATAATAGCATAATATAAAAGCAGAAATAGAACAACACAGATTTACCCAGCTTCGGCAAAACCCTACCTACCTGCTGCCCCCAAGGTTTCTACTAGAAATTAAGAAGTCAGACGCTTACACACGTAAACTCGCGACATCTGCTATCGACTAACCTAACTCTACGCTCAAAACCCTGCCACAACTCAGCCACTGAGTTGCGAATTCTCGAACTACACCACCGTAGTTCGTCCTCTAGTCACACGACAAGAATTTACAAAAGTTAAAAATAAATTACAAAATAAAAAATAGCTTAAAACACAAAACCCTAATTTTTTTAAAATAAAGCCCAAATAATAATAAGTGAGAATAGAGTCGGCCCACTAAAAAACGTTTCCCTTTTTCTTTTTCTCTGAGTAAAAATGTTGGCTGATTCCTCTTTGAGAAATTAGAGCATTGGAAATTGAAACTGTCGATTGATGGTTGATCGATTGAAGTTCCCGCGTTGCTTTGTTGATCGATTGTTTTGCTGTTTACTACACTCGGCAGCTTCAATTCGTCGAGTTCGATTAATGCGTGAATTTGTATGCGAATGCCTTTTACTGATTATTGCTTATTCTCGACTTTGATTTGAGTTGAATGATTTATTCCTCTCTGTTGTTGCTTGAACTCGAATGCCTTTTGAATGCTGATGATGATTGGATTAAATAGGATTCGAAATCCTATGATCTCATTCGTATATATTTTATTTGAATTCTTCATGTGCTATGCTTGGCCACTGATTTTCATTTGGATGCTTGTGATATTTCTAACTTTTTCAATTCGTATATTTTCGGTTCTTGATTAACACGGCTTTGATTATGACTTGTTCGATTCCTTGGCCACCACGGCTCTGACTTGATTTGAAACTGCTGTTACATTCACTTGTACATCATGACACTGTTACAATTTTTTTGTGTTGACTTCTTCAGCTTGATCAATTCCTGTTATCACTTTGACATCCACGGCTTCTTGCTGTGTTGATTGATAATAGTCACTTGCTCATGCTGGTTCAACTTGCTACTTGATTTTTGTTCTGCTACTTTCTTGCATTGTTCACTGTATTGAATTATTGTGTGCCTCTGGTCTAGTTGGTGTTGCAGTGTTGAACTGTATCTGGTTTCAATGTGTATGCATATGTACTGGGTTATTGCCTCGAGCTAGTTTGACTTTGAACTTGACTGTGCAGTCTGCACTTGTATTGTCCACTGCCGTGTTGCCTTTGTCCTTCACTTGGTTGTTGTATACCTCTATTGCAGTTTGCATTTTTGTGATGAGTTGCTTATGAGCTGGTTCATGATATCTTCATGTTGACTGATCTGTTGCAAGTGTACATGGAGTTTGGTCTGGTTTCATTTCAGTTCTTGGTTTGGTTAAGTTTCTTGTTCTTATGTCTGACCATATGTGTTTGCACCGAGTTGTTGCTTCATCTGCTTCGAGTCACTTGTGCCTTTGATTTTTCACTTTTATTTCCATATAAACTTCGAGCCACTGAAGTTTATTGCAGTAGCCATGCAGTCAGGTCTTGATATATGTTTTAAATGTGTGGTCATTTTGTCCTTGTGCACTAGAGTCTGTATGATACATCATTCTCTAGAGTTTTGTGTGGTTAGTTGTTTTGGTCGAGACTGTGTTCAATTGGTAGCTGTAGTGTCATCTCCACTTGTATACACACATACATTTATGTATGTATATATCTGGTTTCATTTTGTACATCTCTGTCGGGAGTTGTTCTGAACTATATATGCATGTGCACCACTGTTATCTTGTTGCAGTCTGATATGCTAGCTCTGGTATTTGTTTTAACTCGAATGCTATTCATGTGTACTCACTGAATTTTTGGTCGAGGCTTGTGTTATGTGTCTTGACCCATTGATTTGTTATTGCATGCACCTGAGTTGAACCTAGCTTTGGCTCGGGTTTGACCTTGTGCTCATATCGTGACTTTATTTGTATTGCACTTGAATATTTGTACTTGAGTTGAATCCAGCTTTTTAGTTGGGTTTGACCTTGTGCTCACCTTTCCCTACAGTTTTGTCAAGTGTATATCGGTATGCACGGCCTTGTGGCGTGTACAGTGATACATTGTACACGTCACAAGTTGTTCGTGTAGATGAATTCAAAAATAAATATAATGACGAACAACCCAAATAATTGAGGCAAATAATATTTTCAAAAACACATTTTATTTTACACTGCAAAAATATTTCATTTTCAATTTTACTGCATCATTGTTTATTTTGTAGATAATTCGGATGCTGGATTCAAGTTGGAATAGAATTGAAGATCAAATACGAGTGAATGAGTGATATGTAGTAAGGAAAGTTATGCAAATTGAAATGTATTGTAATTGAAATTTTGTATATATAGTGAGAGCACAAATTTGTACTATTCAAAATTGTAATAAAATATTTGTTTGAATAAAATATCTGTTTGAATTTAAATTCTGTGTTATTTATTTTATTCAGCAAATATTTATTTAATTATGTTAAAAATAAAATAGTACAATAACAAATTCATTTATATATATATATATATATTATCATCAAACAAAAATCATATACTTGCATATTCAATAAGTGCATGGTGTATCACAACATATATGATATACATATTGAGCAATTCTAAATCGGCACCTCGTATATGAAGGCATTATTTTAAAAGAATTTTGAAAATATGGTGCAAACACCATAAATATACAGGCAGTTCTACATGCATGCAACTTTTAAATATCAAAAAATTGTTTTTACATTCGAATTTTTCCACACTTCTATGAATAAAAGTATAGTTTAACCAATTTCACATCCAATACCTACCATCCAAAATCCCAACACACCGTTGCTAGCATCCATATTCAGAAAAATCTAGTTTTCTAAACCTATTTTCTTATGCTTAAAGGGGTTTAGATGGAAAATTCGATATTTCCATCCTTCTCTTATGTACCCTTTTACCACTGTACCTTGGAGCCTTCTCTTTTGCCCCTAATTCTTTTCCTACTTTTCCAAGTACAATTTACATAGTTAGTTTTTATCTTAAAGTTTTAAAACAAGGTTTATCTCAAAATCAACCTTTTTTTACTAATAAGATATGGAAAAAGTGATTCCCTAGCAATAACAACTTTCACCCTTGTTTCTAACCGTACTTTATTTTACCGTCACTTCTACTACAAAGTAAAATCCATACTAATCAACCTGTTAACTACTCCCACATGTCAAGTATGTAGCATTTCCAAAATTTGAAAATTTCTTCTTTTTCAATTTAAAACTATTTTTATATTGCTTTCTAAAATATCCATAAAAAATTTCTCCCAAAATATTTTGCAGAGATATTTTATTTTTTAAAAGTGTACATATGTTTAGGTTTTTCAAAACGAAGTTTTCCACATCTCAAGAAATCGAGGTATAGTCAACAATCCAATGTCCATAATGGAGTCATCTTAATTTATGCGGAAAATTTTTAAGTTTCAAAAACTTTTCTTTTATTTATAGTAGCAATCAGCAACCATGTTCAATTATAAATTCCAGCCACAGAGGTACATGGATATTGACCCATAGCTATGCAACATTCTTTCTCTGTCCTTCGGTCGTTGAAATTTATTTCCCGAATTTTTTGCTTCTTACAATCTTATTTCATTTCTATTTTAATAGTCAATTAAATAAAAAAAATTATTCCTTAACTTTTAGCCTCTCCTATTTTCCTTTTATTTTGCATTAGTTGACTGTCTTTTCTAAAATTTTCTTATCTTTATTATTTTCCCATAACATAGCGGTCCATATAGAAAACACATAAAAAGGAACATTTCCTATAATATCGTATGCGCTTATACCTGATAAAGACAACTAATGCTAACAACCCAATCTAAATAGAATAGCTGCTAGAAGCTACACTCCAACATCAACTAATACTAATGATGTTGTTGCTCTATCACTTATGATTGAATGGACCTTTCTATCTTGCCATCCTTTCGTAATACTTATATTTTTTACTTGAGTTAGCTAATATCCTCCATGTGTGTTTGTCATCTCATAATCTTCTATTACTATCTTCTTTTAATTCAAATTCCCAAATGATATTCTCAAATCTTGGTATTTATTTCCTTTACTTTGACCCTTCATACAAGCATATCCTAGTAGTTGTAAAAGCGTACTTTAATACCATTTATCATTCCTTTATGGGTTCTTCATATTGTTTGCCCACATGTCTAACACAATATTCCTAAGTTCTCACCATTATTCTTTACACTTTTTGAGGATTCCTTATTATTATCCCATGAGTAATCATTGTTATCTTCTTTATAGCCTTACCCTTCACATCGTCTTACCTAGGCAATTAAGCCTATCTACTTCATATTAAAAAAATTTGGTTTTGTCTTCGCCCTTTTTTCAAAAATTAAGAACTTCAGAATTTTTGAAATACTTAATCCCAAAACTTTTTTCTTTAAAAAGTACAACATAGAAACCTTTTATTAGATTCAAAAATACATGATGTCTTAACCTTTTAAAACTTATAATTTAAGGTTTTTGAATTTAGTTTGTTCGCAAACCTAATTTTAAAAAGTTTCTTTCCTTCTCTTCAGTTCAAACCTTTACTTTTAAAGATGTTTTTAACTTTCACTTCTTAAAAATTAGGATTTTTAGTTCAAATTACTTATTAAGTTTTTCTTTCAAAAAATTATTTGTTGCACCAAACCATTTCATATAAAAATATATTTTACAATGTTTATAAACATCTTTTTATAATTTCTAACAACAAAACTAGAGCAGACAAGGATAACCCTCATTCTATTTTTCTTACCACTCCTACTATCACCACTTCCAATCCTTGGTGGAGTCTCTAATATTCTGCGAGGGAGGCTTAAAAGATATGTGCTATTATTGCACTTACTATAGAAACCATCATAATTTTCTTTTTAATTTCCTATATTAGATTACTAGCATTATTTTTAATATATTCTACCAACATCATTATTTTATATAAATTTCCTAATTTTTTATATTTTACAATGCTATTACTATTCAACTTTCCCTTACATAAACTGCACTAATTCCAATTGCTTTTCTCTCAATTAACTATCTTATTAGTTGAACCATTGTTGTAACAACTCAGAATTTTTAATAATCCGAATAGGAATATTTAATTTATTTAAATATTCAAATCTGATTCGAATATAGTAAATAATAAGGAAATAAAATTTTGATAAAAACAACTTGATTTTTAATTTAATATTTTTAAATGAATTTATAGGATTTTTCCATAGTTTTAATTTGGAAAATATTTAAATGATCATTTGCGTATTTTATGGCAAATATTGTTATTTTTGAGAATTTCACAGCATAAGATAATCAGTGTACGTTATTGTTGTTTTGTTATCGTGTTGCATTATTGGACACGTTCGTATTTTTATTTCTATCATTCGTAGTCTGTACATGAATGAGATATTAGGTAGCGGAGTACCACAAAACTTTCTTTTCAAAACATTTTCAAATCAAATAAAAAACAAAGCTTTTAAGACAAGTCTTAATGGTGATTTGAACTTTGATTTGATGGTGTCTTGAGTTTTGAATTGTGGTTGCTTAACTTTGAAGTAAAGTAATTGGTTTTGGTTCTAAATTGGTGTACATCATCACCTCACTTCATTTTTCCTCTCATTGACTTCTCTTCCTCTCCTCGTGTTCTTTTTCTTGCCTGTAAACGAAAACCTTCACCCTTTCTCAAGTTCAGAATTCATTTCCTCGACAACCGATCAAAATCAGCCAAAATAACCAACTACAAAGTTGTTCATTATCCTCTCTTCTATTTTCTAAAAAATGGTCGCTCAATGTTTCATTGACTGTGGTTGAGGAAATTATCCGATATCCACAACTGTTTAAATATTGGTGTGATTTCGACGAGTACGATATGAAGATCGGAGGGTTTGGGTGTGTTTGTATCATTGAGTCATGATTTTTGGTGGTGGTCGAATGATATTAGAGGACCGGTGTTGGACATGGGTGATTTTTGAATGTTTTCCACTCATCTAGCTTTTTTCGACGATGTGATGGTCGAGAGGAGGAGCGGCGGTGCTGGGAGGTAGCGTGAGGCAAGGCGAAACCATGGGTGGTTGTCGTAGAGTCTCCGATGGTCGGAGGCATCATGGTATGGTCGATTAGGGTTTAGGCATTTTGTTTTTTTGGGTTCGGTCGTTTGATGGTCGACAGCAAATTGGTGCATCGAGTTAGTCATGGCTTGGCATGGGGGTGTGATGGTGGATGGCAATCGCGATGCTTTAGTGGCGTGGTCTGGAGTTGCCCGGAGCAGTAGGCAAAGGCATTTGATCAAGGCGGGTTCGTTTTCTCATGTTTGAATTTTGGTTCCAGGTCATGTTTTATAAGGGCAGGATATTTTGGGGAAGGAGCTGTTGCTACGGATGCTGGTTTGGGTGGATGGTGTTGGGCTTGGCCCGATTGGAGTTGAGTTAGAAATAAATATAGTTTTATTTGTTTAAAATTATATAAAACTAGATTTAAAAAAGCTTTCTTTTCTCTCTCATGGCCACTCCTTCTCGTACCATTTTGACTGTCCCGCCTTCCTCTTCTTCAGCCTTACCATTGCACGTCAGCTCCCCTGTTCCATCTCTCTCTCCTATCCCTTGTCTGTCGGACCCTCCACCCATACCTCTTTTTGATCCTCCTTCCCTCCTAGGTCCTCCTCCCATCCCCGCTCCTGTTCCTTGTCCATTTGGGAAGTCTTCCGATTCCCCCCTCCACCTCTTCTCCCCTCCTCCTCTTCAAACTTGCAATGGAACTCGTTATTTAAATCAAAACCACATAATGCTGGGAATTACTCTGTTGAGTATTATTGTGTTGTGCTGACGTGTATTTGCTGTGGGGTATTGTGGTGTATTGCAACATGTATATATATGGTTCTGTATTGGGTTGTAAAAGGGTATCTATCACTTTTTCATTTTATCGGCAGTTCAGAAATAATATGTTTTTCTTCTTCCCCAATTTTAGTTTGCCCTAGAAATTAACATGGTATCAGAGCAGCCGCCACCACCCCCTCCACCACCCAATCCAACCATTGATCTTTCTTCGCTCACCTCCAATGACGAACTCTTCCTACATCATTCCGACCATCCAAATTATGTCCTCTCAACTATCCCTCTCTCAGATCGCAACTATGGCCACTGGCGACGATCTGTTGAAGTCTCTTTAATGGCGAAAAACAAATTAGGATTTGTCAATGGTCTTTGCCTTCGACCAGTTGATAATTCGATTCTGGCGTCTCAGTGGGATCGATGCAACAATATGGTAATTTCTTGGCTATTACATTCTGTTGAAAAAGATATTGCTCAATCTATTCTTTATTATCGTTCTGCATCTGCTATTTGGTCCAATCTTGCGGTTCGATTTGCTCGATCTAATCGAACTCGCCTTTTTCAAATTCAAAGAGCGTTGTCCACGCTTACTCAAGATACTTCTTCGATTTCTGCTCATTATACCAAATCGAAAACCCTATGGGATGAGTACACCTTGCTGCTTGAAGATCGTGTTTGTGTGTGTGGTTCTAGAGCTTTAATCCATGATATTCTTCAAGATCAGCAGGTTGTACAGTTTCTAGCAAGTTTCTACTGTTTCTTCTATTTCGAATAAATCCATAGATAATAATGTGGTCAATGATGTTTCAATGTTCAATTTCTCTGTAATATCTCACATGAATGATACTATTTTACCATTTGCCTCTTCTGCTATTCTTAAAAATAATGACCCTGAATTATGGCATTGTAGACTTGGTCATGTACCTTTTATTCAACTTAAACACATAAATACTTTTGATTCTTCCATAAAACCTTCTCATTTGTGTAAAATCTGTCCTCAAGCCAAACAGCACAGAAATTCATTTTCCACTTCTATCACAAAAGCTGCAAAACCATTTGATCTTATACATATTGACACATGGGGTCCTTATAAACATATCACTCACAATGGTTTTAGATATTTCTTAACCATTGTGGATGATAATACTAGATGTACATGGACCTTTCTTATGTCCTCCAAAAGTGATTCTCTCACTGTTTTGCAAAATTTCTACACTCTTATTCTTACACAATTTCAATCCAAAATCAAAGTCATTAGGTCTGACAATGCCGTTGAGTTTTGTGGATCTAATGCTTCCAAATTTTATTCTCTAAATGGCATAATTCATCAAACTTCTTGTGCCTACACTCCTCAACAAAATGGGAGAGTTGAAAGCAAACATAAACATTTACTTGAAGTTGCTAGATCTTTACTTTTTCAATCCAATTTACCTTTAAAGTTTTGGGGAGAATGTATACTAACAGCTACTTATCTCATAAATCGTACACCCCTACCATCTCTTCAATTTCATTCACCTTATTTTTAGCTTTTCAATAAAATACCAGATTATTCCTTCTTAAGGACATTTGGATGTCTTTGTTTTGTCTCCACAATAGCTCAAGGGAGAGATAAATTTCAACCTCGAGCAAAACCTTGTGTATTCATTGGTTATTCTTTTGGAAAGAAAAGTTACAAAGCATTAGATCTTGCTACACATAAAATTATTGAATCAAGAGATATTATTTTTCATGAATTCAATTTTCCATTTCATCTTAAACCATATTCAGATCCTATCACTTTGCCTACAGTACAACTTGATTCTTCAGATTTTATTTTCACACCAATTCAAAATGACACTCATCAAAATACTCCATCATCTCCTCAAAATGATATATTCCATGACATATCACCTTCCAACAGTTTTACCTCATTTATACCTGATACTCAACAGGTTTTACCTACTGTTAATGCTGAATCAACTTTGAGAAAATCTTCTAAACAACCCAGAAAACCAACATATCTCCAAGATTACATCTGTAGTAACTGTTCTTCTGAATTAATACATACATCATTGATTTGCTCTTCATCCTTACCTTCTTCTCATTTTACCTTTCTTTCATCCATCTATTCTTATCATGAACCCTCTTCATATTCTGATGCCTCAAATGATCCAAAATGGGTTTTAGCAATGAAAAATGAAGTAGAAGCTCTTCAGTTAAATGGCACTTGGGATTTAGTTAATCTTCCAGCAGGTAAAACTCCAATTGGTTGCAAGTGGGTTTTTAAAGTCAAGCTTAAGGCAGATGGTTCATTAGAAAGGTATAAAGCTAGATTAGTAGCTAAAGGTTTTACACAAAAAGAAGGAGTGGATTTTCATGAGACTTTTTCCCCAGTTGTCAAGATGACAACTATTCGAACTGTTATTGCAGTAGCAGCCTCAAAGAAGTGGCATATTTATCAACTTGACATTAACAATGCCTTTCTTCATGGGGATTTGTATGAAGAAGTTTACATGTTGATGCCAGAAGGAATCCCAAATCCCAATCACTTGTCTGCAGACTCAAGAAGTTCATTTATGGTCTGAAGCAATCTTCACGACAATGGTTTCACAAACTTACTTCAGCTTTACAATCTCGTGGATACTCTCAATCGAAGAATGATTACTCATTATTTACCAAGAAAAGATCTGGTTTTATAACCATAGTGGCTGTATATGTAGATGATCTTTTAATAACTGGTTCAGATTCTTCTGAAATTAAGAAATTAAAGGATTTTCTACATACTACTTTCAGCATTAAAGATTTGGGACCTCTTCACTATTTTTTGGGAATTGAAATTAATCATGTAGCTTCAGGAATTGCTATGACACAACACAAATTTACTACTGACTTGTTAAATACTTCTGCAATGAAATTTTCCAAGTGTTCTTCTACTCCATTGCCACTTCATCTGAAATTAAATGACACAGATGGTGATCTTCTTTCTGACCCTACACAATACAGAATTCTTATTGGTAAACTCAATTACCTCACACACACCAGACCAGACTTAAGTTTTGCTGTTCAAACATTGAGTCAATTTATGCAACATCCTCGGATCCCACACTTTGAAGCTCTGAAACATACCATTTCTTATGTTCAAGGCACTGCAGGCAATGGAATATTGCTCAATGGGTGTGATCGACCTTTATTACAAGCTTTTTCAGATTCAGATTGGGCAGCGTGTCCAATGACCAGAAGATCAGTAACTGGATATTTAATTTTACTTGGTTCTTCTCCAATTTCATGGAAATCTAAGAAACAGGCAGTAGTATCTCGAAGTTCATCTGAGTCTGAATACAGAGCCATGGCACAGGCAGCAACTGAAATAACATGGTTAGTTAGATTGTTGCAGGAATTACAAGTTGATCCAATCAAACCCGTCACTTTATTTTGTGACAACCATTCAGCCTTCCTCTTCTTCAGCCTTACCATTGCACGTCAGCTCCCCTGTTCCATCTCTCTCTCCTATCCCTTGTCTGTCGGACCCTCCACCCATACCTCTTTTTGATCCTCCTTCCCTCCTAGATCAGTAACTGGAGATTGAAAGGTTCGATCAATGTTAAGTCAGATGGAAGCTTGTTCCTCTTCAATCTGTCTACTGACGAAGACTGAAGGAAGATCATCCAATCAGATCCAATTGTGATGAGGAACCAGTTGTTCATAGTGAAACAATGGGATTCTTCAATTGGTAACGGTGCGAGTACGATAAAATCTGTTTCAGTTTGGCTTAAGTTGTCAAATATTCCACTGTATTTCTAGTCACACTTTGGCATAAATTGGTTAACAACCAAGCTAGGTAGATTCCTTTGCATGGATGACACTACGGAGAAACTGGAGAGAATCAGCTATGCCAAATGTATAGTTGAAGTGTAATTAGAAATTGAAAATAGAGTAATTGAAAAAGAAGAGTAATTGATGTATTGTATTGCTATCTCTATGTTGTAACTGAATACATTTGACACAGTGCAATAGGCTGTATTTATACAGAAATAATACTATAGTGGGCCGGATAATAATACAAGCCCGATACCCAATATTACTTATGCAGCATAAAATGGAGGCTAGGGTTACAGCCCTCCTCATATTCTAACTCCCCCGTTCAGTTCTATCTAGGGTTTCTCCTTCCTTCCTTAACCCTTCCTTCTCGTCTCCGATTCTTAAATTTTCCTTGAATCTAGAGAAGTTTTTGGTAGATAGAGCTTTCGTTAAAATGTCAGCTCTTTGAAATTGCGCTGGAACGTGATTAACTTTCAGTTTGCCCTCTAAGACTTTCTCACGAACGAAGTGTAAATCTATCTCGATGTGCTTCGTTCGTGAGTGCAGGACAGGATTTGATGAGAGGGAAACGGAGCTCAGATTGTCGCACCAAATAATTGGGATCTTTGTGGGATTGACTCGAATTTCATTGAGCAGCGATATGATCCATGTAATTTCGGCAGTGGTGCTTGCTATAGCTCTATATTCTGCCTCTGTACTGGAGCGCGAGATAGTAGCCTGCTTCTTTGAACTCCATGAAATGGGGTTGCTTCCGAGGAACACACAATAGCCTGTGGTGGATCTTCGGTCATCTGGATCGGAGGCCCAATCCGCATCGCTGTAAGCTTGTATATGTAATTCTTTCTTATTGTCGAGATGAAGTCCCTGGTCCATTGTTCCTTTCAGGTATCTCAGTATACGTTTTACTGCTTTCCAATGATTGTTAAGTGGGTTATGCATAAATTGGCAGACCTTGTTGACACTGAAACTTATGTTTGGCCTGGTTATGGTGATGTATTGTAGTGCACCTACGATGCTTCTATATTCTGTTTCATTTGGTATACTTTCTCCTGAGTCTTTGGATAATCTGAGGCTACTGACCATGGGAGTGGGAAGTGATTTTGCCTGATCCATTTTTGCTCTTTTTAGAAGATCTTGTATGTATCTTCTTTGGCATAGGAACATTTCTGACTTGTTTCTTCTAGTGACCTCAATGCCAAGGAAGTAGTGTAAGTCACCTAAATCCTTTATGGAAAATGTTTTGTCAAGGTGATCCACTGTTTGCTTTATAGTCTGATTATCATTTCCAGTGATGATAATGTCATACACGTATACGAGTATGTAGGTGAGTCTTCCTTGCTTGTCATTCATGTACAGTGAGCTGTCTGATTTAGTTCATTAGGGTTGATTTGAGCTTTTCATTCCATACCCGAGGAGCTTGCTTCAGTCCATATATAGCTTTGTGTAATTTGCACACCAATTTATTGCCATCTCTCTTGTAATATCCCTCTGGTTGTTCCATATAGACTGTCTCATTTAATTCCCCATTAAGAAAGGCATTATTTACATCCAGCTGTCTAATATTCCAACCTCTGTGAATAGCTAGAGTTAGCATGATCCTGATTGTGGTTGGTTTGACAACGGGAGAGAAAGTCTCATTGAAATCAAAGCCATATTGTTGGTTATATCCCTTGGCTACAAGCCTTGCTTTATATTTTGCAATGCTTCCATCTGGTTTTCTCTTTACTTTGTAGGTCCATTTACATCCAACGATGTTTTCATCCTTGGGTGGTAAAACTAAACTCCAGGTTTTATTTCTGATGAGAGCTTCATATTCATTGTCCATGGCTAGTTTCCAGTTGTTGTTTGTAACAGCTTCACTGTAGTTTCTTGGTTCAGTGAAGTCAAGTTGAGCATTATATATTTTTGGCTTGAAAATTCCTGCTTTAGATCTTGTAATCATGTGATGTCTTGTAATTTCAGGTTGTTGTTCCTGTGAAGGTGTACTCTCATTGATATGCAGGGATGTTGATGATGAGGGTTCTTCTGGGCTAGGACTGATATCACTCCCTTGATCATTATTAGGAAAGGAGCTGGAGGGATCATGTGTGTTATGACCTGGTCCAGCTTCACTGTTGGATATAGTGTGTTGCGACCCATGTTCTCTCTGCACACTTTCATTGGTTCTGTTCCACTCAGGTAAGACAGGTATGGGTTGTATGGTGAGACCTTCTCTGTTGTATACTTTTCCTGTTGCTTCTGAATGTTTATCTGCAAAAGGAAAAGTATTTTCATTAAATACTACATGTCTTGAAATATAGATTCTACCATCCTTACTTAGGCATCTGTATCCCTTTTGGTTGTTCCCATATCCTATGAAAGTGCATGGGTCAGACCTAAGACTTAACTTATGTTTATTATATGGTCTCAAGTAGGGAAAACATAAGCACCCAAACGTTTTTAAGTCCTTATATTCTGGTTTTACCCCAAATGCCACTTCTATGGGACTCAGATGCTTAAGAGTTTTGGTAGGAAGTCTATTGATTAAGTATACAGCAGTGTTGAAGGCCTCTGGCCAGAACTTCATGGGTAGGCAGGCCTGTGCAAGTAATGTAAGGCCTGTCTCCACTATATGTCTATGCTTTCTCTCAGCTATTCCATTTTGCTCAGATGTATAAGGACAAGTTGTTCTGTGAACAATGCCTTTTCTCTGAAAATATTCTTTTAGTGGTTTATACTCACTGCCACCATCAGTTTGCATGATTTTAACTTCATTGCATAACTGTTTTTCTGCTTGTGTTATAAATTGTATAACAGCTTGTTGTGCCTCTGATTTAGACTTAAGGAAGTATATCCAAGTATACCTAGAAAATAAATCAACAAATGATATATAGTACCTGTAGTTGTAGTCTGAATGTATAGGAGCTGGTCCCCATAGATCTGTTGCTACTACTTGTAGTGGTTTATTAATAACAGTAGTAGAATCTGTAAAAGGTAGCTTATGGCTTTTGCCTAATTGACAGTAAGTACACACATATGGTAGAGAAATATCAACAGAAATATTATTGCTCATAAGAATTTGTTTTACAGTACTCATACAGGGATGCCCTAATCTATAGTGCCATAGAGTAAATGTTTTCTGATTTATATCATGTGACTCAGTACTGTTACACCACATATTCTTAGTATTGTCCTTTCTTGTATTTCCAAGGTTGAGTTTGTATAATCCCTTGTCCAATTTACCCTGTAACAATATATCTTGATTCAGTAAATCCTTGACTAGACAGAATTTAGGGTGAAACTCAAAATACACATTGTTGTCATTAGCAAATTGAGATACACTCAATAAATTTTTCTTGATTTGTGGTACTCTCAATAAATTATTGAGATAAAGAAACCTTTTACCTGAGATACTGCTGTTTCCAACATGTGTGATTTTTAGAGCTTCACCATTTCCCATATGAATGGAATGCATACCTGTATATTCTTTGTTGCCAATGTTGAGATTCTGTAGGTTGTTTGTGAGATGATTGGTTGCACCTGAGTCTGGATACCAGTCTTCTTCTGAGATTTCATCAGATCTAGTAAGTCTTTCAGAGTTTGTGTTCTGTGTTTTTGAATTTTCAGCCTGATTGCACTGTCTTTGATCCATTTGTGCTACATTTGCACTGGAATTGTGATTTCTTTGACTTGCTTGGTTTTGTTGGTTTGGATACGAGTCAGTATTGAGTCTGAAGTAGCACTGCCTAGCTGTATGTCCAGGTCTTTCACAAATTTGACATTTAGTTCTGTTGCCATTCCATCTTCCACTTCTCCCTCTACCTCTCTGCATGTTGTTACCTCTTTGATTGAAGTTTTCTTGCCTTGAGTTTTGGTTGTCTTGCCTTTTTCCTTGATTTCTGTTTCTTGAGCTTGAAGCATAATTGAGAGATAGTTCAGTATTGCTTTCTTTTCTTTGGTCTATTCTTCCTTCATGAGATAGTAATATAGAACTGACATGTTGCATATCTGGTAGATCTCGTTGAGATGAGATAATTGCTACAACTGACTCATATTCATTATCCAGACCATTTAGAATGGTCAAGATCTGTTCAGTATCAGACACTTTGTGCCCTGCAGTATCAAGAAGATCATAATATGATTTTACTTTGGTCAGATATTCCCTCATTGACATACCTTCTTTCTTGAGATTCTGTAATTGTCTTTTGTAATACATAATCCTTGCAGCTGACTGTGTGTTAAAGTTCTGTTGAATTGCAGACCAGATCTCGAAAGAGGTTTTGCATCCTACGATCTGTGATAGAAGTCCAGAACTGATGGATGACAGTAGCCATGCTGCAAGTAAGCTATCTTGTCTCTGATAGTTGATGAATTCCTTGTTAACCACTCTTTCTCCTGTGGTGTCTGTTATCATCCTTGCAGGAACAGTTGCTGTTCCATACAGGAAATCTTCCAGTCCATATCCTCTTATACTGGTTTCAATTTGATATTTCCATAGTATGAAGTTATTTTCATCAAGTGTCGTTGTTACTAACTTGTCTTTTGGTTTTATGATCTTGCAGGACATCATTTCACTGGATGATGATTCTTGATTTCTTGATCTTGATCCTTCCTGGCTTTTGGCTCCACTTGTTGCTGATGATGTAGCATCGTCAGCCATGTTGAGTTAAGAGAATTCTGGCTATTTTAAACAGGTGCAATCAAGGTTCTTGAATCAAGAACTTTTGGCGAGGCACTTTTGGTGAGAGATTCTTGATTCTGAGGTGGGTGATGCGGTTTTCTCAGATGATGAGATTGCAGAAAAATTCTGAGAGCAACCAGGAAGGTGAATGATGAAACTTAACTGACACCTTCCTCGGACGGCTCAGTGATGATGCACAAATTCTCTGATGAGAGTGGATCTTTGGTACTGTCGTTAGACAGATTTTATTTGGCTCTGATACCAAATTAGAAATTGAAAATAGAGTAATTGAAAAAGAAGAGTAATTGATGTATTGTATTGCTTTCTCTATGTTGTAACTGAATACATTTGACACAGTGCAATAGGCTGTATTTATACAGAAATAATACTATAGTGGGACGGATAATAATACAAGCCCGATACCCAATATTACTTATGCAGCATAAAATGGAGGCTAGGGTTACAGCCCTCCTCATATTCTAACTAGTGTCTACACAGAATGAGTTGCCCGAAGCTTTCACAGTGAAATTATTAGACGGCTCGGAGCAAACTGTCAAGGTGGAATATTTGTGGAAACCACTGATATGTGGGGAATGCAAGGAATTTGGACATGAAACTCAAAATTGTATTGTCATGAATTGTAAACAGGATAAGGAAGAAGAGGCAAAATCAACAGTGCAAAAGGAAATGAATAACCATGAGAACATCAACACTAGTGAGAGGGGAACTGCCTCTGTGGATAAGGATAATACTTCCAAAGGAGGGTGGAAGAAAGTTCAGGGAAGAAAAGAAAGGGTTAAAAATTTTGGGGGAAGGAGCAGGAAAGTGAGTGTTCTCAAAAAAGATAAGGGTAGAACAAGTTTACTTGCAAATGTTGTTGTGGATGTCTTGAGTCCCGAAGTTAATCTTGAAAAAATTGCTAAAGTGCCCGAAGTAGGTAGCACTTTCACTTGTTTGGATAGTGTCACTATGACAGAAAAGAGTGTGCCTAAAGTAAGTCCTATGAATTTATTTTGTTTACCCGAAGAAAATCCTATGAAATTAGCTAGTTTGCCCGAAGTTGACCTGCACACAAATCCTTTTGCCTGTCTTTAGAGTGTTGAATCAGAAGATGATTTAAATACCGAGTTAAACATAGAAATTGAGGAAGATGAATATTGTTCTCTAGATCTTTTAGATGTAGAATCTGTTCCTATTATAGGTCTTATTCCTCAAGCTACAACTTCTTCTCTGGAAGCCTCTAATATAAATGCTCAGTGCATTAATGGATTGGATATTGCTATTGACCAATCATATGCATGCATTCAAGCCTCCCATGCAAAGGTGATAACAGACATAAAGGAACTGATGCCTTTTGAAAAAGCATTTCTTCTAAGTTTAGAAAAGCATATACTTGATCTCTTTAATTCCACAACCCCCATGCATCCCCAATCTGATCAACCCTCACTATCACTTCCTCCCAATCCTGATTCATCTCCATACACCTTCCTGGGATCTATTCCTGGTTGGGCTTCACCACAATCTAATTCTGACAGCCCCTCTTTAGTTAAGTCCTCCATCTTATCTGCTAAATTGAAATCTGTACGAAATGAGCCTCCTTCAACAAGGAGTAGGGCAAGAGTTTCTAATCATTCAATATAGTTTTACGATGAATCAAATTGCTTCAGGAATATTAGAGGAGCTCACAATCCAGTAAAGCTTGATCATGTCAAGTCTTTTTAATCAATGAACACAACATTAAAATATTTGCAATCTTGGAAACCAAGCTATCTCTTCCCTTGAGTCTGAAAGCTGCTAATTATATAAATCATGCATGGGATGTTCACCATAATTTGGCTAAAGCATCCTATGGTAGAATTCTTGTTGTACATGATCCTTCAACATTCAATCTCTGCCCTTCTTTCTACCTCTCAAATGATTCATTTTCATGTTTCTTCTCTTCCTGTTCTTTGTTTATGCACATAATGCAGTTGCTTCAAGACAATCCCTTTTAAATATTCTTCCTTCTCTGAGGAAAAATACTCACCCATGGCTTGTGTTGGGTGATTTCAATTATTGTTACAATTTAAATGATATATTGGGAGGATTGCCTCTGATGCCATGAGATATTGCTCCTTTGAATATTTCAATTTCAGACTCTGATCTCCTCCCTATTGTCCACTTTGGTGTTGCTTTTTCCTAGAATAATAGAAGCCGATCTGGGGTTAGAACCTTTTCTCATATTGATATAACCTTTTGCAATGATGCTGCTTTATCCTTGTGGCCAACCATCTCAACTTTCCTTCCTCAACCCATATTGTCTGATCATTCTCCCATTATTCTGTCACCATCTTTTCAAGCTAGTAGAGGAAAGAAAGCTTTTAAATTTTACAATGTTTGGGTCAGAGACCTTGAATATAATAATATTATTTCCACTACGTGGTCTATAACTTATAATGGCAATCCTATGTTCATTTTGTGCAGGAAAGTGAAGGCAACAAAGCAAGCACTAAGGAAGTGGGCTTCTAAGAAGTATGGGAATGGTACTCTTCCCTCCATTAAAATCAAAAAACAATTAAGCAAGGCTCAAAAGCGTCTGGATGAAGATCCCACTAATCCCCTTCATGCTCAGAATAAATACATCCTCTTTCATCAACTCAATGATGCCCTAAATTCTGAAGCAAGCATGAGAAAGCAACAGTTTCATCAGAAGTGGGTGAATGATGGAGACAGGAATACTACCTTTTTTCATGCCTCGATCAAAGATAAGCGAACCAGGGATCGCATAACTTCTCTGTGGGATACTGATAGAGTACAACTTACAACTGAAGAAGACATTGATCAGCATTTGCTTCAGGTTTTCTCTGACTTGTTAGGAAATGCAGGGAACTTTGTGCCTGAACTTGATAGGCTGAATAATATTTCTCTTTCTTTACTGAATAATTTCTTGAGAACCATGCTGGTGAAGAGAGTTTCTGATCAGGAAATAAAAGAAGCTTTAGTTTCTATGAATCCAAGTTCTTACAGAGGGCCTGATGGGTTTAACGTAGTTTTCTTTAAGTCTAGCTGGAATGTGATAAGTGAAGTCTTCCTTGCTGCCATTCATAATTTTTTCAACAAGTTTAAGCTAATGGGGTAAGTCAATGCAACAAATCTAGTCCTCATTCCTAAAGTCAGACCAATCTTAAATGCTTCCTCTTTAAGACCAGTATCATGTTTTAATGTTGTATACAAATGTATATCCAAAATATTAGCATCAAGACTTGTTTTGGTCCTTCCTAACATCATCTCTAAGAATCAATCTACCTTTATCCCAAAGAGAAACATCTTTGATAACGTTATGATAGCCCATGAATTAATTAATGGGTATGGAAGAAAGCAATCCTCTCCTAGAGCAATGTTAAAACTGGACCTCAGTTAGGCATATGACAGCATTCATTGGTCGTCTGTTTTTCGAGTTATGTCATTAATGGGTTTCCATAAAGTCTTTGTAGCATGGTTGTACGTATGCATGTCTTCCCCCTCCTACTCTCTCTACTACAATGGGAAAACCAACAGTTATTTTAAGGGAAAGCCAGGAGTTCGACAGTTAGTAAAAATTACCTTTTTCAAGAAAAGACTTCATTTTCTTTTTGGTTTCTTTTTGGGGTGGGATCCTACCAACTTGTTCCGACCTAGGATAATAAGCTCATGAGCTTGGTCTTACTTCACCGTGGAGAAACGAAAGAAGACTTCAATATCCAAGTTTAGCTCAGACGTAGCTCGCTTCTTTTTGGGTGTGAAGCAGTGTCAAACCAAAATACCCAACAAGCATAAGCATTAACTCTTCCTGAAAAGGAGGTGATCCAGCCGCACCACTTACGTGTTAGTTGTCAACCAAGTTTGAAAACAAGGAAATACTGTATCATCCTAAGTGTCATCAGCTTCAAATTTCCACTCTCTTTTTTGCTGATGATATAATGATATTCACCAAGCCAAATGATTAGTCCATATTATGTATCCTTGAGACTCTGCATACTTTTTACCTTGCTATTGGCCTAAAGCTAAACTCTAATAAATCCTAAATCCTTTTCCTTAGGATTGACTTAGTTGCCAAGGATAGGTTGGTTGATCTCTCTGGTCTTCAGCCTATGGAGAATAATATGAATTATTTAGGTCTCTCGCTTTGTACATCGAGA
Source organism: Allium fistulosum (assembly GCA_030737815.1). Lineage (NCBI taxonomy): Eukaryota > Viridiplantae > Streptophyta > Magnoliopsida > Asparagales > Amaryllidaceae > Allium > Allium fistulosum. The sequence continues at coordinate 1,462,238,268 of CM060903.1, forward strand.
GTCACTAAGGCGGACCGCCTTTGCTATATGATAGGATTACTCAATCAATGAATGCTTGGACTACACGGCTGGTTTCTATGGCTGGAAGGCTGGTTCTCTTTAAGTCAGTTTATTTTTCCATGATTGTTTATTGGGCTAGAACATTTATTCTTCCCTTTAAACTCCTGAACATGATCAGAGCTGCTATGCTTAGATTTCTATGGACTGGGTCAATACATAATAGGAAACTGATTCCTATTTCTTACTCCTCCATGGAAATGCCAATTTCCAAGGGAGGACTTGGCATCATTGACATCTTCTCTTGGAATAAAGCAGCCGTGAGTTCTCATTTCAATGCCTTACTGCTGATGAAGGAGAGTTTATGGGTGCAGTGGAGTTGGATACATCAAATAAAGGACAAAGATTTCTGGAGCAATGATGTCTCTCAAGGATCAAGTTGGATTTTGCATAAAATCTTGGGTATGAGGAGTGATCTTCTGCCTTGTATTAAATTTTCTCTTTCTGCTAATAGCTTAGTGAGTTTTTGGAGGGATCCTTGGATTGGGGATGGATGTGTTTTAAATAGGCTATTGACTTATCATGAAAAAGCTCAAACCATGATAAGTAACAATGCAAGAGCTGTTGACTTTATATCCAATGAAAGGTTGCAGGGTCCTTTGACCAGTAACCATGTTGTCAATACACTTTGGAGTAGCCTTGCCGATCTGGTAATACATGTTGGGCAGGAGGAGGAACTATGCTGGAAAGGTAAGGCACATAGTATTGGTGTAGTTTATGATCATCTAATTCATGCTAACTCTTTGCTAGTGTAATATTAAGCTAAAGTGGGATGGATTTCGCATTCAACATCTAAAGATAATCTGTTGTTTTGGAGGGTCATACATAAAGCATTGCTGACAAGAGACAAGCGGGTGACTATTGGAATGGAAGTTGATCCTCGGTGTGTGTTTTGTAACTTGACTTCTAAAACTGTTGAGCATCTGTTTTTTGAATGTGGCAACTTATACAATTTGTTCTATGCCTTGATGATGAAAGTAGGAGTGTCTGACTTTCTGGGTGTCTCATTGCATGACTGGAAGGTAATACGAAGGGCGACGAGGTGGAGAGTGAACAGATGGGATATTGTATTCTTTGTATTAAAGATCTATATGAGAACTATCTGGCATGAGCGAAATTCTCGAAGTTTTCGCAATGAGGCTGCTGCTGCTCAGATGATCTGGGTTAAGTTAATGAAAGAAATTGTTATTGGGATACGACATAGCAGGCATGGTTTTTCTCTACATCAACTTGATTTTTGGAGTTGATTGCTTGTGATCTATTTCTGGGTTTGCAATTGTGATCGTGTGCGGTGTGTGCATACTTCTGTGCAGTCTGTGCATGTTTGCAGTTGTGGTTTAGCCCTTCTGTCTTTTTTCTTGCTTGTTTCTTTTTTGTGTTTTTTCTGTCATCTCATTGTGTCCTCTGTGTGTTGTGTGATTGTTTTTGTTTTTCTTCCCTTGTTTCTATGATATAGAGCATGTTTTATGTCGCGTTTTATTTTCGTTTCTTTGCAATAAAACTGGTAGGGTCCAGTCAACCTCGCAAGCTTTTCCAAAAAATTATATAAAACCAAGTTGTTAACTTTAAAAACCCATATTTCATTCATTTTAAATCTGTTTTACCCGCGGATTTTTGGGTTAGACTCATATTAACGAGTACAACACTTTGATATAAATAATTGATAGATTTATTGAAGTGCAATTTAATGATAAAATAATAGTGATTGAATTTAATTACGTTGTTAAAATAACTATATTTGTTTTGTGATATCTATTTAGCAGAATAAAACCCCGTTCTTCCATAATTAAATTGAATAGACTATTTTGGACATCATTTGAGCAGAATAAATCCCCGTTTTGTGTTTGCAAAGTAAAATGATGATTTTTGAATTAATTAATGTGTGGATTAATTAATATAGGATAAATGATGTGTTAAATATTGACTATCAATTGTTGAGTGCCAAAAGCTTGCCAACCTGGCCATACTGACTGTGACTTTGATATGTTGCAAAAGATGAATTCGTTTTAGAATAAAAACTGTGATAACATCGGTTAAGTGTATAGTAGCCCTGGGCCTCGTTATATTATTTTGAAATATTATTATTTGCAATTTTTGATTTAAAATGGTTTTGATTTGAAGAATGGTTTTTAATATGATTTTGGAATTTTTATGGCATTTATTTGTTTCTGAACTTATCTATTTTATTCCAACCTTTTTGGAAATGTTTTAAAAGTATTTTGGGAAGTATTTATATGGCAGAAAAGTTAATATAATGTTTATTATAGAATAAAAAGAATTTATCTTTTGTAATAAAGTGATTCTGCTTTTAAAGAAGAGTGAAATATTTTAGAATAAATATTGGTGAAATGTTTTATAGAAAGAGAGATTTATAAATGGTATATTATAAACAAAAGAGAGATTTACAAATGGTAATTTATAAATAAAGGAATGGATTTATAAATCATATTTTAATAATAACAAAGATTTATGTTAAATATATATGATTTATAAAAATGATTTTTTGGATTTATAAAACGATTTTTATAAAGGATTTTTATAAACGAGTTTTATAAAGGGAGATTTATAAAATAGTTTTATAGATAGAAAAGAGTTCTATAAATAGAAAAGAGTTATATAAATAATTTTAGAGATTTATAAAAGGAGTTTTATAAATAGAAAGGAGTTTATAAATAATTTAAGAGATTTATAAAAAAAAGTTTTACAAATTAATTTAGAGATTTATAGAAGGACTTGTAAATATGGAATGAGTTTATAAAAAGGGAATTTTATGAAAGGAATGAGATTTGATTTTGATAAATAATCCTTCTTAATTATGGTGGTATGGAAGCATTCTTTCCATACTTAACACCGAAGGAAAAGTGGTTTGGGTTTATAATAATAATGTTTTAAATGACATTTTTTGGCCCGATTAAATATGATTTTGGGAAAATGGAAAATGTTTTCTAAGTATTGGAAGTGAAATGGTTTGTGTATATACTTATACCATTGAGATAAGTATATGAATAGTTTTCATGTATTTTCAAGGTGATTTTTAATTAATTAAAAGATTAATTAAAGAGGCTTAGGGTTGCTTATGTGCTTAACTGTGCTTGGTTTCTTATGAAATTAAACCTCTGATTTGACTGATTGTTTATTTGACGGTTAAATAACCGACTATCAAACCTTGACCAAATATAACTTTGGAAATATCTCGAAGAAACATGAAAATTATATTGTATGGTTATCTTCGGTGATGCTATAATATACATATATACTCATTTTGCTCTTCTAGGATAAATCGTAAGGAAAACCATCCGTTTAAACGGTTAGGAGGTGATCTCTGCTCTTATATATTGTATGTTTATTTCCAAAAGAATCAGATTTGAGTTTACCGGAATCTATTGATTGATTTTGGAGCGATCGGTAAATGGGGGAGTGTACTTATATGTGATGATTTGAAACCGTAACCACTCCAATATGTGCTCTACGCTTTGGGAGAGGTTCGCGATTGGTTCAGGATGATGGAATTGAAGACGGAGTTCTTTGAAGTGCAAGGGCTACTATAATAACCCGCCTCTTCGACCATCAAATGCTGACACTAATACATCCACAGTATTCATATTCCGAGCATCCAAGTGTCAAAAAGACAGATTGTTGGGGAAAAACAAGAAAAGACAGAATAGAATCTCACATCGCAACGAGTAATATATAATATACAACAGGTCTTTACAAAAGAAAAACTGCAATATACATACATCAATCAGAGAAACTATCTATCATCAACATAGACAGTTATAACAACTTGTCATCACAATTGCTGATAAATATAAATAACCAATGAAACATAAATAAAATATACATGAATACGTCTTAGAGGCATCCAGCTCATCTTCTGAAGCTCAAAAACATCTATACCTAGATCTGAAATATGCTCGATCTGACTCAAGAATTATAAGATAACAACATCTGGATCAGTCTGGTAAACTAGCGTGGAAAAACACACATCATATGGATCTTAATGTTATAAATTCTTTCAAAAATAAAGGTATCTCATAAGACCACGCCACACTTAAACACTAACGGGTTATTACTTTATGATAACTAGACCATTTCATAGAAAATCTTATGTTATTATAATAATGTCTAGGGTTTAAAATAAATAATGAATCATTGCCGAAATTATTACATTAATTAAATTACAGCATAATAAGTATACAACTAAGTCCGTAAAGGCACATATTGGAGAATGGATTCCATACAAAGACAAGGTACTGGGGTACTACCTACCACAACACACCTCTGGAAAATATACTAAGGGCCTCGCCTAGATCCTCTTGCAACACATAACCGGCCTACCCCTTGCTGGATAGAACTGAATATGTCATCACCCTGGTTTCTTTGCAACCTTTTCTCGAGAGCTCTCATGCACAACCAAATCCATATATATATATATATATATATATATATATATAAAAGAGTTATGACATACCCTAATGGGTGCGAGCCACAACTTTGCTGTATCTCCCTTGATTTTATGTCATTCCCTGGCGTGAGTCTTGAGGCTACGTTTTACCATCTTAGAAAACCCCACTTGGAATGCTAATACTGCCCTTTGGGCAACAATACAGTGTCAGCATCATCTATACAAGTTGTTCAGGTTATGAATAAACCGATTGCACTACTTCTACTACATCCTTTTTGAAATCACCCTCAGGATTAAGAGCAAATAGCCATTGTACTTCAAAGAACTCCCTCTTAGATTACATCATCTTAAAGATGTCTTTAATTCAAACGCTTATGCAGGTTCAAAGTGGTTTTCGAATATTATATTTGATCCCAGTCTCTCCGAACCGACGGCGATAATTTTGAAATCTAGCCAACATTTGATAGTCGGTTATTTAGCTATCAAACAAACACATAAATCAAATCAGAAATTTATTCAAGCGTAGTTAAGCACACAGAAGTCATTAAACCTGTTCAATTAATCCTTTCAATAATTAAATTCTCTTCCAAATAATCGTATTAAAATACCTTTTTCAAAAGATATATTCACAACCCTTTTTACTCTTTTCAATTCTTGAAAACTATTAATATACTTATCTCAACATTATAAGCATACTCACAAGGCATTTCCCTTTCAATACTTAGAAAACCTTTTTCATATACGTATATTAACAATATAAGTATATCCACAAAATGCTACATTTCCAATAATTTAAAAATGTGACCATATACTTATCTCAATGGTATAAGTATATTCACAGATCTTTAAAAGATTTCATTTCCAAAACCATACTTGATTGGGTTAAACAAATGCGATTTGAAAATATCGGTAACAAAAAACCTTAAGCACTTTTTTCAGTTTTAGTGTTGAGTTAATGGATCATATTGAAATTGGACCAAAAACACCTAACACCACTTACCAATTTCAAATAGTACTATCTCTCGATTAATAATGAAATTAGACAAGTTAGAAAATTGACCCTGGCTCGACACACATTTTTAATTCTTAAGATAGAGACGAGTTTAAATACCTTAGAATTTGATGTTAAGTATTATAACATCTCACCATTTTGGACCATTCAAATCGACAATAAAACCACACATGTCGGACTTGAATAATTCAAAACAACAGATTGTTAATAAAATTTGGGGCAAATAAAATCAATCATAGAATCACAGACACGTAATATCAGAATAACTCGCAGTGGAATAAAATAAACATAGGAGTTCATGAAGCTCATAGATACATAGTCTCAAACTAATACATAATACCCAAGTCTGAAAACAAACACAACGGAAAGTTTGGATACATAAGTTCTCTACTACAAAAGAAAACGCTGAGTGGAAATAACTGGAATGGAAATATCAGGTAGACAGCTAAATCTCCGGCGGATCTCTAGCTCCAAAGAGGATGAAACCAAAGCTGTTAAACTCAGGCTGACCCGAGCGGAAAACAAAAACACAAAACACTCGAGTCAGGACACACATACTTATAAAATGTAAATCAACTCAAGTGAACTGTAAAAGAAATGCATCAATAATTTAAAGGATGCTTGGGATCACTCATCCTTTAAGGATCCGTTAAACTATCTACTATGTAGTAATATACGCTATTATAATAATGTCTAGAGTAAAGTAAACTATTAAAATAGTGTTAAGGAATTACCCATTTCCCTCTTAACACATTTTATAATGCCAATAGTCAATACAGTACCGTAACTCCCCATAAACTGGGGCCGCCAGAGGATACCCCATAGGTACGACATAAAACAAACTTGTAGAAGGCGCGCTAGGGTAGGTGACATGGCACAACTAGGCAATGCCAGGGTAGATATACCAATTACACTTCCGGACTGTTGGTAACGCATAACCGCAACTACCGCCCAACTCGATCCACACTCCCGAATCAAAGGTGCGCACCAAATCAATCACAATGTAATAGAATGGCTAACGATGAAGTGTGTCCGATCGGAGGAGTTACCTCACTTGGCCCGTCAATTGCTCCTGTTTTAACCACCTTATGCTAACTCACGGGAGTTAGGTCCACGTATGTATACCTTTAGGATCGTCGCCACCATCCTACTTCATTCTGGAATCTCCACCGCGTACACAGTTGTTAAAGTGGTTTTCGGTATCGATAGAGAGTATGCCCATATCTGATCCTGGTCTCTTCAACAACCAAACATTATTATAACCCGTGGTTATTTCAATTTCAAATGGTTTATTTTTCATATCGAACATATTCCTTTCAAAACCATATAAATTCCATATCATTGTTCTTTAAAATATAATTCATTTTACCAAAGTCGTACACTTTCAAATTCATTTAATTATAACCCCTTTGAGACGTAAAATTTAGAGACCATAGCACTTTAAAAATGTAACCTTTAGAACCATAACATTCGAAACTATAACCCTTTTAGAAAATTTTATAGCATTCAGGAAATGTCACTTTTAAGAAAACGCAGCAGAACAGAAATGCTACTGTAAGAATTCGCAGCAGTGCATAAATGCTGTTGTAAGAATTCGCAACGGTGCAGAATTGTTACTGTAAGAATCCACAGCAATGCAGAATTGTTACAGTAAGGAAATCGCAGTAGTTTTGAATTGTTACTGTAAGAAATCGCAGCAGTTTTGAATTGTTACCGTAATATTTCCTACTACAATAGTTTATATAATCAAATAGTACATATATTTACAGTTTTTATCATAGTCATTATATCATTCTTATTATATTACTCTAATTTTAACTATTTGGTCATTAAAGAAACCACACCTTTAGTTAAATAACTTTGTTACTAAAATGTCAAATTTTAAAGCTGAAATTTCTTATGCTAAGTTAAAAGTACGTTATTGACTTACACCTTATTTTCTTTTAGTAAATAACAATTATCATTTTAACTACCCAAATTATACCATTTACATTAGTTACAAACTTACATGTCAAATGTATGTTTAACTTACATTTTCATTCTTCTCAAAACCCATTTATCATTTTAATCACTATTACATGAATTTAAACTTACAATTTATAGGTTAGAATAAAATACCATTATTAAGTCAAATCGGATTAATAAATTTCAATTAACCTTCATACTGTAAATTAGATTCCAAAATTTACATTTCCAACTATTTATTTTCTTATACAAATTTTAACTCATGTGAACAAATTCACAGAAATATTACATTAAATTTTAGTTGAGATTCATATATAGAAATCCAAAATACTTAATAATTTTTAGAAAATCATTTTAAATCAACCACGGAGTCTGTATAAAATTATCTACCTTAGGGTCAAGTAAATACGGACATATATCATTTCAATCTGCAATTTATTAATTTTTCGGGTTTTATATCATTTCAAACCCGCAATCCCAAGTCAAATAAAATTGCCCAGGCCTATCATTTCAGCCCATAACAATTTTCCTTAATCTAAAAATCATTCGGGTATGTATCATTTCAACCCATAGTGAAGGAACTTGCAGTGTGATTATAGAATATTAAATAAACATAACAATATTTAATATATCATGGCATATGATCATGACAGGTAAAATATGATATGAAATAACATAATAATATTAAATATATCATGGCATATGATCATAACAGGTAAAATATGATATGAAATAACATAATAATATTCAATATATCATGGCATATGATCATAACAGGTAAAATATGATATGAAATAACATAATAATATCATAAGTGGAATTTCTTAACTTGTATGTACAAATCCATACAATTCCATCGTCATCAATTTACCAAATTATAAGTACGTTGCCAAGAGTGATTACTCACCTTTTTTGGTTAGCAAAGTGATTCAAAGCGCAACAAGCACGACAAATTATGGACAAACTTGAGTGAGAGGAGAATCCAAATCCGATGCTTTGAAGAAAAAAAAGTCCATACGTAAACAAATAATTCACAAAGAAAAATAAAATAGAAATTTTTTTTTTTTGCAAAATACAATAGAAGAGGATTATCTATGGGATGCATAGGCTAGGGTTTAGAGGTGGTTTGGGTTAGGTTAGGCTCGGCCATAGGAGTTTGGGTTAGGGTTAGGCTCGGCCTAGGGCTTTTGGACTTGGTTTTGTGGTGCAAAGGCTAGGGTTTTGGTGGAGAAGGCTCGGGTTTGGGTAGATTCGTCTAGGCTAGGGTTTTGGAGAGGTGGAGGCTCGGGTTTGTGTAGGGTTTGTGGTGGCAAGGCTCGGCTTTGGTAGCGTTTTGGTGAAGTGGTGGCCGAAAATAGAGAAGGGGGAATGGAGGCCGAAATTGGTGAAGAGGAGAGGGGGAAAGGAAGAAGGAAAAAGGGGTTTTGGTTGGAGTTTGGTGATGGGAGGTGATGGAATAGGTATGGCCGAAATTTCTAAGGAGAGGAGGAGGTAAATTGTAGAGGAGAAGAGGAAGAAGGTCTAGGGTTTGGAGGAGAAGGATGAAGAAGAAGAAGACTTACATAATTCTCTGTGGAGGCACAAATGAAGGATGAGGAGGCTAACTAAAACCCTAGGAGATGTTATATAGGCTATTCAATAGGTGGCTTCTCATCTACTGCAGGGGTTCTCAACCCATTAGTACAAGCCCACATCAAAATATAAATAAGATAGAGGTTAAGAGAAAACAACTGCATGTAATACGCTGAAAACAACAAATTTGGAGAAGTAGAAATCAAAATTTAACAAAACGAAAAACCAAGAAAATGTTAGAATTAAATCCATCTTCATAAAAAAAGTAAAAGTTTAAAATTCAAAATTTAAAATTTTCACAGAAAGTCAAACTTTGACCAAAGTTGACCAAAATTTGCATTTTAAGAAAAATCTTTATTTTATTAAATTTGGAAGAACATTTCACATCAAATCCCAAAATATTACATTAAATTTCCAAATTTATCAAATTTTAGAATAATTATATTCAAAGTTTTAAATGAATTTTCATTTAAAATATTTTCAAAATTTTGCGGGTTGTTACAAGTATGAAACGTATATTTTTCGTACCACTTTAAGTTAAAATGACCTTTTTTGGAAATCGGATCTCATTTCATTTTTACAAAGCTTCTTTTTATAAAAACTCTTTCATATTTACAACTCCATCTATAAATTCCTTTACAAAACTTCATCTATAAATCTCCTTTATGAAATTTCATTTATACATCTTTTATAAATCTCAAAGTATAATTATAAAACTCCTTTGTAAATCTCTAAATATAATTATGAAATTCTAAATTCATTTATAAAACTCATTTCTATTTATAACTTTTTTATAAATCTCTTTTTATAATTATAAAAATCTTTTTAAACACTTCTTTCCTATTTATAAAAACCTTATATTAATCTATTTATAAAATACTGTTTATAAATCTGCAAATTTATCACAAACTTTCAATTACCAAAATAGAACCAAATACTTTTCATAAAACGATCATTCCACATATTACTATAAATCCACAAATGTGATTTATTATGCCAAATTATAAAAATAATATCATTTCTCTTTTATAAAATACCATTTATAAAACTATTCTTTATATTACGAACACCTTTTATAAAACTATTCTTTTATTTATAAAACAACATTTGTAGATCTATTCTTTAGTCCAGCATTCAGATAAAGCGTCTAACAAATATTTATTCTAAAATTTATCTCTCCTCTTTGAAATAGAACAACTTTATTATAACCAGATAAATTCTCCTTTATGTTCCTTTAAAAATAAATAGGCATTTTTATAATAACTTTTCTATAAAAATAAATACCTTCCAAAAGAATTTTAAAACTTTTGCATATATACATATATTAGAAAGAATAATAAAAGAAGTTGAAATAAAATAAAGAAGTAAAACAACCCATTTTAATTCAAATATCATAGAAATTCCAAAAGAGTTAGATTTAAAAATCATTTTCCAAATCAAAACCATTTCCAAATCAAAACAACAATTAATAGTATTCGCAAAATACAATAATGAGGCCAATAGCTATCATAGCACTTAACCAATGCTATTAATACCTTTTCCACTAAAAAGGTTCAACTTTTAACATATACCAATGTCGCATCCAATATGGCCAAACTATCAAATTTTAACATTTGACAATCTATACAACAGGCAAATAACTGAAAATAAAATTAACTGGTATATAACTGTAATAAAAAACCACAACGACGAGAAATTCGGATTTCTCTACAAAATTTCTCGTATTTCATTTTAAATGACGTTCACTTTTCAAAAGCAGATATTCAACCAAACTAAACCAATAAATTCATTCAAGTACAAAAGTTATAATTTTTATCTATCATATATCATACTAATTATCCAAAAAGGTAAGTTTACCTAACCGAAATTCTAGCGGACCCCTAGGTGTTCCGGTTTGAACGTTCAATTTTAGCCTAAAATTTTACTAGCTCCAAATTCAATGAAATAAATTCCAGTGTGTAGCTATCTCCATAATGAGCGCAACGCAAAAAAACTCGCCTCGATTGGACCTAGTATGAGAGAGATATAGATTTTATAAGTTTTAAAGATTTAAAACGTTCATTAAATTACTAATTACTAATTTAAATTATCATTACCCTTCTAATCCACTTCCTTATCCCCTTTTCCACCAAATTAGAAACCCCTAAACATAGGATATCAGCACACAGTGCACGACTGTGCACTCTCCCTCCCACTCCGACCAACATCCGACGAACCGACAACACTAACGAACTTCTCTCCACGCGAGCATCTACTCACCTATCATCTCCAAACTTGATCGCCTTGACTGGAACGCAACCCGAGCCTCTCCCTCTTTGACCTGCAAACGTTGCTTGACCTGAAAAGGTGCACCACTTCAGAGTCCACCAATAGGTGTTATTCGCTACGACGAACCCAAATCCACTCTTCGTATAGCCTCACGCCTTCCCAAACTTGAGCAAACCCAACCCTAGTTTACAACAACCTGCTATTACCTTTAAAACCTCACTACACTCAACCAAACAACCATAAAAATGTAGATCTAGTCTCAACAAACCCAAAGATCCTTGTTTTGAGATTTTTAGTTGAGTATATAAATAGATCTTGATTTTTGAAGTTGCTTTTCTTTATTATTATTATTGGTTTGAGCTTACTGTAAAAGAAAAAGGTGCGGTAAAGTTGAAAATAGAAAATGAGGAAAGCTAGTGTTGAAAATTCCAGTGTTGAGTTGGTTTATATTAAAAAATTTGGCATCTCGTTGCATAAAATTTCGTTTGCATACGAACCGCGAACGACAAAACAAAAATATGATAATGCACAAAAATGTGACACGATCATAAAACAACAATAACATACATAGGCTAACTTATTTTATAAAATCACAAAAATACCATCGTTTGTCGTAAATACGTCAAATGACGATTCAAATATTTTCCAAATTAAAAATTATGGAACAATCCTATAAACTAAAATGAAAATATGTCATCAAAATTTAGATAGTTTTTATAAAGAATTGTTTTTCTAGGGATATAGAAAGAGCTAACAAAATCTTGGAAGATTTATTAAGAGCTTGTGTATTAGATTTTGGGGGATCATTGGAAGACCGTTTGCATTTTGTCAAGTTTTCATATAACAACAGTTATCAGACTAGTATTGGGATGGCATCATTTGAAGCTTTGTATGGAAGACCATGCAAATCTCCCATATGTTGATTAGAGACCAGGGATAGGTTGGTTCTTAATGCAGATTTGGTTAGTGAAGCTGTAGAAAAGATTGAGGTCATTCGGGCTAGAATGAAGGAGGCTCAGTCTAGGCAGAAGAGTTATGCAGATAGAAGATGGAAAGATTTAGAGTTCTCAGTTGGAGATCAGTCGTCAAAGTGTCACCGATGAATGGTGTGATTAGATTAGGGAAATCAGGAAAGTTAGCACCGAGATTCGTTGGACCTTTTCCTATTATTGAGAGGATCGGGAAACTCGCATATAGAATTGAGTTACCGAGCAGTTTGGCAGGAGTCTACGATGTTTTCCATGTTTCTCATCTCAGAAAGTGTGTTAGAGACCAAAGACTACTATTGCACCGACTGTGCTAGAGGACTTAGTAGTAAAACCGAACTTGACAATAGTGAGAAAGCCGATTCGCATTAATGCAAGAGATAAGAAGAGGCTTAGAACTAAGACAGTCAGATTAGTTAAAGTCTAGTGGAGCGACGTTGATAGGGACTGTACTTGGGAGATTGAGAGCAAGATTAGAGATACTTATCCTAACTTGTTTGATGGTATGTTTTACTTCTTTGATTGATGTGTTGTGTACCTTATCATAATTTCGAGGACGAAATTCTTTAAAGAGGGGAGTTTGTAACACCCCATATTTTTGGTAACATTATTTAGGATATTTATTTAGTTAAATTAAATAAAATAATGTGTTGATTAGGGGATTGAAATTTGATTTTATTAAGGGGTAGCCATGTCGTTTAACCAATGAATTAAAATAAGAGTTAACATGAAATAGAGGAGGGGTAAAATAGGAAAGAGCATATTCTTATGCCATAAAGCCTTAGCCGTGTATCCCATACACGTTCATTTTCATTTACAAAAATTTTTAAACTTGAGGTCGGCACCATTAAAAAGAAAAAAGGGAAGAAGATTAAGAAAAGCTAAGGAAGAAGCTAATTCAAATCAAATCCATTCACATCTTAATCTCTTTAATCTTTAAAGCTAAGGTGAATAATGTTTACATCTCATATTCCTTTTGTTTTTGGTTTTAAGGTGAAATCTGAAATATTTTGCATTGATTTGTCGTGTTTTTGAATGATGGAATGATTATATATACGTGTTGATGATTTATGGTTGTTCATATAGATTTTATGTCATGCGTTGATATGAAAACCCTATTAAATGAAATCCAAATGCCTTGCGAATTTTTATATATAGCAATAATATGATTCTGGAGATGGGTTTCAATTTTCAGAATTTTTTGAATTTTTATGGAATTTATATAAATTTTCTAGTGAAGAAAATGTTATTTTGGATTATAAATTATTTACGGTTAAATAATAATTGGTTTGGGTCTGAAATTAATATATGTTAGAAAACATATTAAAAGTGATTTTCTGGATTTTTTGTAGAATTTTCCTAGGTGTTTTAATGGGTATATAAAATTATTTAAGGAATGGGACTTAAATGTTTTATATATTTATGAAAGAAGAATGGGCTTTTTGTAAATAAATTTAAATTTTTAATTCTGGAAAGTCGACAGTACTTTTAGAAAAGAGAAACTTGCAACCAATCACAATTTGACAAACAAAGCAAGTTAGGTACAAAGAAATAGTTTAAAAGGACAAATAAACATGTTTTCACTGTTTTGATGCTTTCGGCACCAGGTTTCGCCTCCTTACCTTCACCTCCGACACCGTCGAAACCAATGCACATAGTATCAGGGAACTGGTACATAGTGAATTGGATGTAGGCGAAAGCTATAGAGTCAAAACCAGGGGTTCCGAAGGGGTTGAAGCACTACTTTGCTTTTAAATGAAAATGCGCCTGCTTGCTTTCCACTAAGTAACTTTCGACTTGGTTAGCTTTCGACTAGGTCAAATGGATTTAAAGAAATGGTTTCGATTGGGTTGCGCTTTTGTTTTAAATGACTGCTTTCGACTAAGTTGAAACCTTTTGGTCGCCGCTTCCTTCCTTTCAACCCAAATGGTTTCGAACGGGTTACTTTATTTTCTAAAATTTGGCCACTTCTCCATTGCTTTCGAAGGGATGGTTTCGAACCATCACTTCTTTACTTAGGAATGATTTCGAAAGGAATGCTTTCGACTTTAATGGGTTTTTGATCCTTTTGCTCTACTTGAAGGCATAACCCAAATGGTTTCGACTGAAACGGTTTTCAAAGGTTTCGAGGGAGTAATTTTTTGAATGGTTTTGAAAGGTTTCCACATATTTTAAATTAAAACCAAGTGCTTTCAAAAGGTAGGTTTTGATGCCTTCGAAAGGTTTTAATGAATGGTTTCGAAGGGGTGGTTCCCCAGTGTTTCAAAAGGGTTGAAAGGAAAGGTTTTTCTTATGTTTTCGAAAGGCAATATTTAAAGGTTTTAAAAGAAGGATGTCTAGGATTTTAAAGCTTTCGAAGGGAAGGTTTTTATGCTTTCGAAAGGAAGAATTTGAATGGTTTCAAAAGGAAAGATTTGATCTTTCGGCCTAGGTTAAGTAAAGGGATTTACTTGGTTTCGAAGGGGTACTTTCAATGATTTCGAAAGGATTGTTTAAAGGTTTTAAACAAAGGTTTTGAATGTATTAACTAAGCAATATAGCTTAAGTGTTTTCAAGTTAAAAAGGGTTTTAACTTGTTTTGGAAGTATAGCTAATCCTCATTATAATTCATCAACATTATTTTGAGTAAAGTATATATAACATGGCAAACTAGCTTAGAATAAAGCTAAGAATATATTTTCCTTGTATAAGTATGATTTAAAAGGTTAAATAATTTTGAAAAGGTTTTCAAGGAAAAGATGAAGGTAGTGACCCTAAGAAAATGATTCGGACAAGTAGTCCAGTTTGTAGACAGTTAGTCCAAATTGCGGGCAGTTAGCCCAGTTTCCGAACAGATAGACCGTTTATTACTTGTGGGCAGATAGTCCATTAGTAACCTGATTATAGCTTAACAAACATAGCTATTATTATTTTTATTATCATTATAATATGTTTGATTAACCAGATTGGTTACATGAAAGGATTTACGAAATATATGTTTTAAAGAGGATATTAGTGAGGGGAAACCCATTCCGCTAAGCGGCGTGGTCTCACTTAATATCAGTAAACTGAGATGTAACATTATTATTCACACCAGGCTTTATGTCTAACTCAAAGTTTTTGTTTTTCCCTTTCAACTCTCGAGTGCTCAAAATTGATTTGAGTAAGCTAAGGGTTGAGGTTTATAGGTTTTGGTTTTGACGAATAGAGCTTCTTGAGACGAGCAAGTAGCTGTCGGATAGCTAATTAGGAGTTGCAGTTTATTCTGTTTATTTTCGATATGTATATGAAGTCAGATATGACTATATTGCTTTGATCAACCAAGGGAGAATCGTCATATGTCGCTCTTGGCATATTTTTGTAATGATTATAATTGATCTTTACCTAGGAAATGTTATGGGATATGTAACATGGATATAAATTATTGTTTTGAAATGTATTCGGTGCAATGTTGTTTTTAAATCTTTGATTTTGTTCATATTCAAGTGCTTCTGATATTATGGATACCATTTGCATTACCGTATTTTGTCACCAGAAGTTAATACTATGGATGACTGCAGCATCTGTAGCGCTTAGCTTTTGGCCTCTAGATACGAGATGTTACAACTTGGTATCAGAGCATAGGTTTATGAAAAACTTTAACTAAAAATGGTTTGAAAACATAATCCTAAGGAATTAGAGTAAGATTTGCGGTATGGGATAACGGTATAGTAACGCACTTGTATTTGCTATATATAAGTATATGCTTTATCTCTAGTCTCCTGTCTATGTTAGGTTATTTTTCTGTGTCTCATGAGGTTTGAATATTGATATGGATGGTTGAAGAGGAAGAGTTAACCCAGGAGGGGAAGGCACTGATGGGAATGGCTGACCTAATGCGAGGAGGACCCAAGGTCAGGCATAAGCAGATAATGTAGGTGCTGGAGTCCCACAAGTGGACATGGGAGCTATGTATCAGTTTTTTGTGAATATGATGCAAGCTGGAATTGTAGCTGGAGTGGTAGGAAAAGATGCTATAGTGGCAGGAGTTCGAGAAGTTTCGGTAGGTAACCATTATGCTAAGTTGAGCGAAGATTATGCTAAGCTTGGATGGAAGCCATTCCTGGGAACATAGGATGCTATAGAGGTGGAGAATCAGTTGCTACACTATGAAAGAATCTTTACAGACTTAGGGCTCAATGATGAGCAGAGGAGGAGGCTTGCTTCGAGACAGCTTCAAGGAACATCGTGACGGCTGGTGTGGATGAGGAAACCTTGACATGGGCAGATTTCAAGTGGAGGTTCCAGGAGAGGTTTATGTCTGTGATGGCACAGTCATCTTTGATAGAAAGTTTGCTGGGTTAGAGCAGGGAGAGATGTCTGTTTTGGAGTATGCTAAAAGGTTTGAGGAGTTGGCTAGATATGGGTATGCTTTAGTGGATACAGTAATGAAGAGGAATGAGAAGTTTATCAAGGGGTTAAAGCCTGAGTTAGTAAGGGCTACATTACCTCATATTAGAGATCCTTCCGATTTTGTAGTGGAGATGGCCTTAAGGCATGAGGAGATGCTTGATTCTCTAGAGAAGAGTAAGGTTAAGGAGGTCTAGGTTAGGCAGAGTCAGAAGAGGAAATTCTTTCCTAAGAAAGGCGCTCAAAAGGGTGGAGCAACTAAGAAAGGGAGGTCTGAGGTTGTCTGTTTTAAGTGCAACAAGAAGGGACATTTTGCTAAAGAGTGTCATGCTGGAAAGGCAAAAGGTAGCCGGGAAGAAGAATGTCCAGTGCTTTAATTATGACCAGATTGGCCACTATAAGAATCAATGCAAGGAGCCCGCTAAGGATGGAAAGGGCAAGGTGTATGCATTGGAGCCTGCTACTTCGCAGCCAATGGCTCAAGAAAAAGGAAAGGCAGTTTTGGGAGGTACACTTCAGATTCATGATATGTCTGTTAGCATTCTATTTGATACCGGTGCATCGCATTCTTTTATATCTAGATTTTGATAGATAAGCTTAACCTAGAACCCACATATTTAGTTACTTCCTTACGGGTCGCGAATCCAATAGGAGGGTATGCAACTCTAGGTTAAGATGTGACCAGTTAGAGTTTGACTTGTTAGGTCATACTTTTGTTTGTAGTTTTCATGTATTTGATTTTGTGGGGTTCGAAATTATTCTTGGTATGGATTGGTTAAGTGAGTACGCTGCTAGGATATTTTTCCATGATAGAAAAATATCGCTTAGGCAACCTTATTGCGGCAATAGGATTGTTTATCAAGTACAAGGTTCTAGTAGTTAGGTGAATGCTTTGTTGGGTGCTATGGAATTGGAAGATGAGCCGAGCCGAGTTTTCATGGTTAGAGAATTCGCGGATGTTTTTGAGCCTATAGTAGGATTGCCACCGAAATGAGCTATTGAGTTTCAGATAGATTTGGTTCCAGGAGCAGAAACAGTGAGTAGGCCACCAAGCAGGATGACCCCTGCAGAGATGAGGGAGTTGAAGGTGTAGTTAGTGGATCTGGAATGCAAGAGTTTTATTAGATAGAGTAGTTCACCTTGGGGAGCAACCACGGTGTTTGCTAAGAAGCCAGATGGATCATTAAGGCTATGTATCGATTATCGTAAGTTGAATGAGAAGATGATAAAGAATCGATATCCATTGCCGAGGATTGACGATTTGTTCGATTAGTTAAGTGGAGCCAAGATATTTTCCCAGTTGGATTTGGCGATAGGTTTTCATCAGCTTAGAGTAGCAGAGGATATTATACCTTTGATGGTGTTTAGGACTAGATATGGATCGTACGAATGGTTGGTTATGCCGTTCGGACTGACTAATGCACCGGCTTTCATTGGGGATTTGATGAACCGAGTTTTCCGAGAGCACTTGGATAGGTTCGTATTGGATTTCACTGATGATATCTTGATATATTTTAAGGATGAGAAGGAGCATGAAGTTAATCTTAGTGTAGTGCTTGAGATGCTGAGGCAGCATCAGTTAAAGGCAAAGTTTTCAAAGTGTCATTTTTGGAAGAAGGAAGTGAAGTTTCTTGGTCATGTAGTCTCAGAAAAAGGGTTGTCAGTAGATTCGACTAAGATTGAAGTGGTGAGTAGTTGAAAGAGACCCAAGACCATGACCGAGATAAAGAGTTTCCTTGGATTTGCTGGTTATTATCGGAGATTCATTAAGGATTTTTCGCAGATAGCAGAACCGATGACCAAGCTAACGAGAAAGGATGTTAAGTTTGTATGGACCGATAAGTTTGAGGAAGCGTTTCAGAGTTTGAAACACTAATTGACCCATGCACTTGTGTTGGTTGTTCCGAAAGGAAATCGGGATTTGGTAGTTTATACAGATGCGTGTGGAACAGGATTAGGAGCTGTGCTAATGCAGAGAGGTAAAGTGATTGCCTATGCTTCTAGACATCTTAAACCGCATGAGGTCAGATATCCGATGCATGATTTGGAATTGGCTGCAGTGATTTTTGCATTGAAGGCATGGAGACATTACCTTTTGGGAGAGAGGTTTGAGTTATGTACAGATCATAAGTCACTG
Organism: Allium fistulosum; assembly: GCA_030737815.1. NCBI lineage: Eukaryota > Viridiplantae > Streptophyta > Magnoliopsida > Asparagales > Amaryllidaceae > Allium > Allium fistulosum. Next base: position 1,462,257,038 of record CM060903.1, read on the forward strand.
AAGTATTTGTTCCCTCAGAAAGAGCTGAACATGAGACAGGAAAGGTGGTTAGAGTTTATTGCCGCTTATGATTTTGGGATTGAGTACACACCGGGGAAAGGCAACAAGGTTGCAGATGCACTTAGTAGGAAACATCAGAATGCAGTGTTGGCGATGATTGCTGAGTGGAAAGATTTGGAAGCATTAGTAGATTGCAGAGTGCAGTGGAGAGTTGAGGCTAGGTTTAGCGAAGAAACCATAGTGTTATCTTGTTTGGAAGTTCAACTGGTGATGATCGAAAGCATTGCTTCTAAACAGGAGGAAGATCCGGTATTAGCTGAACGGATCAGGAAGTTTAGAGATGGAACCGAGAGCGATGACTTGAAAGATTTTAGTCTTGACCAGAATGGATGGTTGAGAAAGAAAGGAAGATTATGTGTTCCGAGTGTAGGAAACATAAGGAAAGAAGTCTTTGAGGAATTCCATCGTTCGAAGTTCTCTATTCATCCAGGAGGAACTAAGATGTACCAGGATATGAAGAGGAGTTTCTTCTGGGAAGGTATGAAGCAGGTTATTGGCTTATGGGTAAAGCAGTGCTTAATTTGCCAACAGACAAAGGCTGAACACCAGAAGCCAAGTGGGTTGCTTCAGCCATTAGGTATTCCAGTACGGAAATGGGATTCTATTTCTATGTATTTTATTGACGGATTGCCAAGGTCGAACAGAGGAAATGAAAGTATATGGGTCATAGTGGATAGACTGACCAAGAGTGCCCATTTCATTACAGTTAAGTCAACCAGAACGCCAGCTATTTTAGCGAAGTTGTTTATGAAAGCTGTAGTTAGACTACACGGAGTTCCTATTAGTATAGTGAGTGATAGAGATCCCTTATTCACTAGTGAGTTCTGGAAGAGTCTATAGAAAGTTTTGGGAACCAAGCTCAAGATGAGTACCGCTTACCATCCGTAGACAGATGGACAAACAGAAAGAGTTAACAAAATCTTGGAAGATTTGTTAAGAGCTTGTGTATTAGATTTCGAGGGATCATGGGAATACCATCTGCATTTAGTCGAGTTTTCGTATAACAACAGTTATCGGATTAGTATTGGGATGGCGCAGTTTGAAGCATTGTATGGAAGGCTATACAAATCTCACGTAGGTTGGTTAGAGACCGAGGATAGGTTGGTTCTTGGTCCAGATTTGCTTAGGGAAGCTGTAGAAAAATTAAGGTCATTCAGGCTAGAATGAAGGAGGCTCAATCTAGGCAGAAGAGTTATGCAGATAGAAGACGGAAAGATTTAGAGTTCACAGTTGGAGATCAGGTTTTCGTCAAAGTGTCACCGATGAAGGGTGTGATTAGATTTGGGAAATCAGGAAAGTTAGCACCGAGATTCGTTGGACTTTTTCCTATTGTTGAGAGGATTGAGAAACTCGCATATAGAGTTGAGTTATCGAGCAATTTAGCAAGAGTCCAAGATGTTTTCCATGTTTCTCATCTTAGAAAGTGTGTTAAAGACCCGGAGACTACTATTGCACCGACTGTGCTAGAGTAATTAGTAGTAGAACCGGACTTGACTATAGTGAGAAAGCCAATTCACATTGTTGCAAGAGATGAGAAGAGGCTTAGAACCAAGACAGTCAGATTAGTTAAAGTCCAGTGGAGCGACGATGACTGGGACTTTACTTAGGAGATTAAGAGCAGGATTAGAGATACTTATCCTGACTAGTTTGATGGTATGTTTTACCTCTTTGATTGATGTGTTGTGTACCTTATCGTAATTTCGAGGACGAAATTCTTTAAGGAGGGGAGTTTGTAACACCCCATATTATTGGTAACATTATTTGGGATATTCAATTAGTTAAATTAAATAAAATAATGTGTTGATTAGGGGATTGATATTTGACTTTATTAAGAGGTAGTCGTGCCATTTAACCAATGAATTAAAATAAGAGTTAACATGAAATAGAGGAGGGGTAAAATAGGAAAGAGGCCATTCTTATACCCTAAACCCTTGGCCGTGTATCCCATACACGTTCTTTTTCATTTATCAAAAAAATTTAAACTTGAGACCGGCCACCATTAACAAGAAAAAGAGGAAGAAGATTAAGAAAAGCTAAGGAACACTAAATCAAATCAAATCTATTCACGTCTCAATGTCTTTAATCTCTAAAGCTAAGATGAATATTGTTTACATCTCATATTCCTTTTGTTTTCGGTTTTAAGGTGAAATCCGAAATATTTTGCATTGATTTGCTATGTTTTTGAATGATAGAATGATTATATATACTTGTTGATAATTTATGGTTGTTCATATAGATTATATGACATGTTTTTATATGAAAAACCTATAAATGACATCCAAATGCCTTATGAATTTTTTTATAGACCAGAAATATAATTTTGGAAATGGGTTTCAATTTTCTGAATTTTTGTGGAATTTATATAAATTTTCTAGTAAAGAAAATATTATTTTGGATTATAAACTATTTACGGTTAAATAATAATTGGTTTGGTTCTGAAATTAGTATATGTTAGAAAACATACTAAAATTGATTTTCTAGAATTTTTGTAGAATTATCCTAAGTGTTTTAATGGGTATATAAAATTATTTATGGTATGAGACTTAAATGTTTTATATATTTATGAAAGGAGAAAGGGCTTTTTGTAAATAAATTTAAATTGTTAATTCAGGAAAGTCAGTGGTACTTTTAAAAAAGGGAAACTTGCAACCAATCACAATTTGACAAACAAGGAAGGTTAGGTACAAAGAAATAGTTTAAAAGGACAAATAAACATGTTTTTCATTGTTTTGATGCTTTCGGCACCAGGTTCCGCCTCCTTACCTTCGTCATCAACACCGTCGAAACCAATGCACATGGTACCAGGAAACTGGTATGTAGTGAATTGGATGTAGGCGGAACGTATAGAGTCAAAACCTGGGGTTACGAAGGGTTTGAAGCACTACTTCGCTTTTAAATGAAAATGTGCATGCTTGCTTTCGACTAAGTAGCTTTCGACTTGGTTAGCTTTCGACTAGGTCAAATAGATTTAAAGAAATGGTTTTGATTGGGTTGCGCTTTTGTTTTAAATAATTGCTTTCGACTAAGTCGACACATTTTGGTTGTCGCTTCGTTCCTTTCGACCCATATGGTTTCGAAGGGGTTACTTTGTTTTCTAAAATTTGGCCACTTCTCCAATGCTTTCGAAGGGATGGTTTCGACACCATCACTTCTTTACTTAGGAAAGATTTCGAAAGGACTGCTTTCGACTTTAATGGGTTTCTGATCCTTTTGCTCTACTTAAAGGCATAACCCAAATGGTTTAGACTGAAACGGTTTTCAGCGGTTTCGAGGGAGTAAATCTTTGAATGGTTTCGAAAGGTTTCCACATGTTTTAAATTAAATTCAAGTTCTTTTGAAAGGTAGGTTATGACGCTTTCGAAAGGTTTTAATGAATGGTTACGAAGAGGTGGTTCCCCAAGGTTCCGAAAGGGTTGAAAGGAAAGGTTTTTCCTATGTTTTCGAAAGGCAATATTTGAAGGTTTTAAAAGAAGGATGTCTAGAATTTAAATGCTTTCAAAGGAAAGGCTTTTATGCTTTCGAAAGGAAGAATTTGAATGGTTTCGAAAGCAAAGATTTGGCCTTTCGGCCTAGGTTAAGTAAAGGGATTTACTTGGTTTCCAAAGGGGTACTTTCAATGATTCCGAAAGGGTTGTTTAAAGGTTTTTAAAAAAGGTTTCGAATCTATTAACTAAGCAATATAGCATTAGTGTTTTCAAGTTAAAAAGGGTTTTAACTTGTTTTGGAAGGATAGCTAATCCTCATTAGAATTCATCAACATTATTTTGAGTGAAGTATATATAACATGGAAAAATAGCTTAGAATAAAGCTAAGAATATATTTTCTTTGTATAAGTGTGATTTAAAAGGTTTTCAAGTAAAAGATGAAGGGTGGTTGACTCTAAGAAAATGATTCGGACAGTTAGTCCAATTTGCGGACAGTTAGTCCAGATTGCAGGCAGTCGGCCTAGTTTTTGGACAGATAGTCCATTTATTACTTGTGGACAGATAGTCCATTAGTAACCTGATTATAGCTTAACGGACATAGCTATTATTATTATTATCATTATAATCGGTTTGATGAACCAGTTTGGTTGTAGGAAATAATTTGCAAAATATATGTTTTAAAGAGGATATTAGTGAGAGGAAACCCATTCCGCTAAGTGGAGTGGTCTCACTTAAAACCAGTAAACTAAGATGTAACATTATTATTCACACCAGGATTTATGTCTGACTCAAAGTTTTTGTTTTTCCCCTTTTAACTCTCGGGTGCTCAAAATTGATTTGAGTAGGTTGAGGGTTGAGGTTTACAGGTTCTGGTTTTGATGAATAAATCTTCCTGAGACGAGCAGGTGGCTGTCGGATAGCTAATTAGGAGTTGCAGTTTATTCTGTTTATTTCCGCTGTGTATATGAAGTCAGATATGACTATATTGCTTTGATCAACCAAGGGGGCATCGTCATATGTAGCTCTTGGCGTATTTTTGTAACGATTATAATTGATCTTTACCTGGGAAACGTTATGGGATTATGTAAGATGGATATGAATTATTGTTTTGAAATGTATTCAGTGAAATGTTGTTTTTAAATCTATGATTTTGTTCATATCAAGTGCTTCTGATATTATGGATACCATTAGCATTACCATATTTTGTCACCAGAAGTTAATACTTTGGATGACTGCAGCATCTGTAGCGCTTAGCTTTTGGCCTATGGATACGAGATGTTACATGTGCGGCATGGTTTTACGAGATATCTTTATTTTTTGAAAGGTTCTATAATATTAAAGATCTATCTAAGTTTGTTTCTCTGCAATTGAAAGGATATGCTGTTATAACTGTCCAGCCTGATGATAGTATGTATATTAAAGTTTTCTCTTTGTAAAGACCTGTGTATATTATATATTAATCGTCACAATGTGAGTTTTTACGCTATCTTTTTTTTTCTTTCATACCAACAATCTGTCTTTCCGGCACTCAGATGCTCGACAGATGAATACTGTGGATGCATTAGTGTTGATTTTGAGGGTCGAAAAAGGTTAGTAGTTACAATTGTAGTGTGTTCGCCTACAACTTTGTTTTAGGGTTCCAAATGTTTTTTTCCTACTATTTATCATATTCCAAACTTGTACCGCTTTCTATTGTCCACCCATAAAAATGTTTCTACAGCTTAAATATTTTCATTACATAGAAATATCCTCAAGCTATATTGCTCTACCATTTTCTTTTTAAAGAAACCGCTTTTTAGGAAATTTCCTTTACTGAAATTTTGGATCTTAACAAATTTTAACTTCTACTAAAAATTTTTTATACTGTTCTTTCTTTATAAAGAAACTAGTGAGCTATATACAATTTATAATTTTTCAATCATTGGTTTTTGTGAAACCCATTTTAGAAAACTTTTCAATTTAACTAAATATTTGTATATTTTAAGGTCCGATATTTTCTTACTTTTTCAAATATATATTTTCCTCAACTTTTAAAATAATTTTTATCGAGTCAAACTCAAAGTGGATTTCTATTTTTTTTCTTTCTCTAGAACTTCTCATCTTCAACTCATTGACTTATCTTCTTTCCAATATTAGAAATCTGGTTATTAACTTGGAGTGGCTACTCAAACCATCCTTCGAGAATCCAGAAACTTCCGGATATCTATAACATGTTGATTCTTAGTTTTCCCTTATTTGGACCAATTGTACATCATCAATCAACATCATATGAGGATCTACAACCATTTGACTATCAAGGCCCAAATAGGGAGTCATATACCATCTACTTTCAGGGATTTTCCATATGCAACTATTCTATGGTTAGAATTGTTAGGATTTGGTGTATAATATATTTTAGTTATAGGAAAAATACAAATACACTTACTCAACGTTTCTTAATTTTTCAAGATCAACTAACTTTGCTCTGATACCAAATGTAACACCCCACACCCTAGCGGGCCTGAATTTTTGCTAAATCAAAAACCCAAGTGCACCAAAGTACAGATCATTCGTTAGGTATCTTGAAAATAAAACAAGAGAATGCATATCAGAGCACTGACGATATAACTTATAGCGAAATAAAAAACGTAATAAGTCACATACTACTGACCAAGATTTGACACTTTCAAAGTCAAGTATCCTTGTCTGCATCGAACACGCCAATCACCAGTACCTGCCCTTCAAATTTCCTATGGGTTGTATGAGGAGGAGGTTCGAACAACGTTCTGGTGACTGGCAAATTATATACTTTGTACATAATACTAGTTTATGCCGATTGCCTTCCATTACATGTTATGTCTTTTAATTAGTCATCTCGAATCCACCTCTGCGTATGATCCGTTCCCATCTACCCTCTGTAGAATCATAGCTATGTATGTGTGTGTGTGTGTGCATGTCTGTATGTATAAAAGTACCATGGTCCCCCATTGGACCTAGATACTATCCCCGCTATAATCTCTAAATCAACACCCCGTTAGGATCCATCGCCCATACCGTGTCACGATCTTGTCACCATATAACTCAAGGGACTCCCATAGTGCATAATGACGGCAAGGTTTAAATCTCCTTCATCTCTTCCGAGATAGAAATCCGAGATTTTCTCCGAAATCCGAGATTTGAAAAATTAGTTAGTTATCAAAGTTTTAAATCTCCTTTATTTTAGCCTGAAATTTTCTCCAAAATCTGAGATTTGAAACCCTGAATGACGGCTTTGCGAAATATTATGCCGTACTCTATCTCACTTTTATCCGTAATGTAGCACCACCGGGCATCACCATCAATGTTTTGGCAAGAATGCTGGCAATACAAAGTAGAACCTACAATGTCTAAGCTAAAGTACCAACAATACAAAGCAAAACCTACAATGTCTAAGCAAAGTGCTATCCATACAAAGTAGAACCTCTTGGTGGTGCCACAAAAACTTGTTCGCTTCCTATTGTGGACTCGGTTCCACGGACCAGCCTAACCATTTTAAAAGAATTCTATTTAGGTTAACCAGCCCTGCCCTAACAAACAAATCAGCAAACAATTATGGTAGTGCATAACCCAACTTGGTCTACCCTGGTAAGAGCCAGAGACCAATTAGGTGTAACCCTGTTTTTCCTATTGACAGCTAAGAATTGATAACGTTCTCGCTCTATGCAGCTCTGCTCCTGACTTTAAGTACCAACATAGTTGTTGCATAGTGCCCGATCCTACTCACCATCTCATTTAGATTACCCATTGCAATCTAAGTAATACCCCCTTAATACCATATATGATGCGGTTCACTATACCTATTAGGGGTATGCCTTTATCTATACGTAAATGTATATACTCCACAGGTTCCATTCTTCATTTAACTATACTTTACTATGATAGTTCACAGCCGTCATAAATACATACTTGAGGCTATATATATATATATATCTTCTTATATACAAATCAAATACTTTGATCAACAAGTCAAAGTGAAGCTTTTATTGGTTTACCAATACTACCCCTTTTTCTATGAAAAAACACATTGACAATAGGAAATATACAGCAAATGTTCGAATATGGATAAATTTGCCTTTTTCCTCTAACCCACCACGTTGCGGATTTTCAAGCCCATTTCTTCCTCTACTCGGCTTCTCAATCATATTTTCCCTTCTTCCATGCACAGTTTCAAAACCTCAAAAAACAAAAGAGAAAAATCGTGCAAAATGGAAGCATGGTAAATCAAATAAACGGTGTATCTTGAAATCTGAAAATGGACTTATGATAAAAAAATTCATAGTTTATCAGACGTTACACTAACCTTTCATATTATACAAAATCCTTCAAACATCATCAATAACCAATATTCATGCAAATTCAACTTCAGAAAAGTCTACAAGCCTTAAATTCTAATTGAAATCAAACTCAAGCAGTCCAACAAACAACAGCCGGATCATCACTATCACAAGCAAAATGCAGTAAGTGTTGTTTAAAGTTAAGGATTCTTTCTTCATTGCTATTCAGTTTGTTAACAGTCTATGATATATTCATCGTTAAGGTTTAAAGTAATTTGTTAGATTCAGTTTTTCAACTAACAGTGATATATGTAACTAATACATTGTTGTTCATAATTTTAGTCATACACATACACACAACATGTTTGAAACAATGCTCTAGCCGCAAAATCTGAGGTAGCAATGTACATTTCTTAACTCAAGATTTTATTCCCTACGGAACCAGAAAATGAGGCTGAAGAACAACATGCCAACATTGAGCTTTATTGTTATTTGCTCATTTTAAGCATGCTGCAAAAGCTTATAAACACTCATGGCGATAGATAGAAAAAAAATAGTCCACTAGAATGTTTTTATTCCATTTTCTTGAGCATTTATCAAAGTTTATTGCTTTTTAAAAAAATAATAATAATATGCACATGCTAAAGAGTCAGTATGCATGATTTATTATATTTATTAATCTCTTTATTACCTCTTATTCTCATTTGGATTTACTCTATTAATGAAATAACTTCTATTGAATGTTAAAAGCATATGTATTTACAGTTGGCATTCATTTTATTTGAAAATTTTATTTAATGTTTCAGTCTTAATAACGGATGGTTGATAGACAGACTGAGTAGAACTGAGTGACTATTTAGTAGTGGAGATAACAAAGATGTAGAAGTTTAGAGGTGATTATTGGACTGACTAAAATGAAGGATGATGAGATTCAAGAAAAGAACTAGGTAATTTCAAGTTGCCTTGATCTACATTTATCATACCATGTTCCAATACTTACCAACTTCCTCCTCACATCAATAACCCAATTTCCTTTCCTTTAGACAACGACCTTAAACAATAATGGTGATCAAATATTTTGGTTCAAAACTGAAATTAAACAGAGGTAATTAATTGACTATCTCCTGCCTTTATTTGATATCTCCGAAATATTCCATTTTAATAGCTGAACTCTAAATTCCTTTGACTTTCTCTTTTTTTTATAACCTTTTTGTCGTAATCAAAGATGATCAACATCAATTTCAGTTTCACAATCAAGGTTAATTAAAAAAAAGGTCATTTATATGCAGTTTGTATTAAGAGCAAGCAAGTCGTCAATGATATTGAATATGGTTGCGATTCATCGGGTATGATAAATCAACCCATATTATTTTCATATTAATTTAACAATGAGCAATAAATTCAACTTCCATGTAATTTTTACATCTATAAACCATTAGAATGTAATAATTTGTGCTTTGTTACCTTTTTTTTCTATGGTAGGTGATGTGTTTATCAAAATGTCAGCAAAAAATGTTCAGAAGAATGGGTATTTGACTTCCATGATAAAATATAACTTCTTTTTAAATAGTATAGAGCAATAGAAGCTTAAATGTATAATATATAATGTATATAGATGAATGACTGCCACAAATAGTTAATGCTGACAACGATCAGCTAATTTTTAGCAGAGCTTTAGTATTGCAGAACTATGTTGTAATGGTATATTAGGGATCATAGTGCATTTGTGACAATGGGATGTCATAGTGCATTATGTAAATATAAGTCCCTTCTATATGGATATTGTATTTAGTCTACGTGTACTTATATTAATATCTACAAAGTTATTTTTTAATGAAAGAGTATTCCTCATATGAGGAGATAACTCATAATTTATTAATCAAAATCAAAATCTATACAAAAGAATGTGGTGCTATAACTATTACAAAGGATCATCACTGTGATGATCGCTGGTATGTGATGGGTAGAAGAAAATACAATAACAAATTTACAGTATTATGCTTAGACATTGATGAAACTACATTAATATGGCACTTCGGTGTCGTTATTGTTGCAAGATTGAGAATGAGGGATTGTTGTTGTGCGATGGGGAATGAAAAGCTAGCTGCTGGTGCGAACATCAAAGTGCTCATGCTGCATGCCTTAAACCAGAGTTTCAGATGCACTAATATAGTAATTAAGAGCTGCTGTTGCTTGAACATGTTGTGATGACGTACGTGAAACCAAAGAAATGTTGTGTAATCAAATCTGCTGCATGACAGGCCTACAACTGGTTATGATGAAGGATGTGTGCCAAATGAAATCGCTATGTTCTATGATGCTGCAGAATTAGGCTTGCATAGGTGCAATAGGCTTGTAGAATCAGCCTTGTGCTATGGTGTACCAGCTTGTACGTTGATGGCGCATTGGAGAGGTGAAAATGCAAGTAGCATGCTTGATGTAAAGGTTTATAAGTACCGAAGAGATGGAGTGTGCAGGAAGAAGGGTAAAGTGAAACTGAAGTGTGCAGGGTGAAAAGGGCTGGGCTCAGTGGCGTGCCTCCCGAAGGTGCTAGCGTAGGAGGCAAGTCAGATTATGATAGTTGCGTAGGAGGCCAACGAGGTTGTGAAAGGCGAATCACTAACTCATGTGCTTACTAAAAAGAAAAAAACCATTTGTGCATACATGTTAATCTATGAAGTTATTGTTAGGTAAGTGTGTATTTGTAGTGTTATTTTAAATATAGGGATATGAGTAACATGGATATTGCATGATATAAGGTTCTTCTTTCAATTGATTTTGTGTAACCTTATGATAACAAACTTTTAACAATGGATCACATGTACTAAACGAATTTTATTTGATTAAACAAAGTTAATTATCAACATCTCTATATTTATATTTTTATAAGGGAATATGTAATTATACATTGATTAGGAGATGAAATTAGGCAATCAATTTTATAAACATTTATGTCTTTAGTTGTCTGACGATGTAAAATCCGTAGAACTATGCATCTATTTATTCAAGTGACAAATTATTTTACTGTTAGCCCATAAATGAACTAAAAGGGTATAAAGTGATGTTCAGGCCAACGATTTCATTCTCCAAGTGGTTAGCTAATTTTTTCATTGAAGCATTTATCAATAACTATTTTGTTAATTAATAATATGTTTCGAAGGTATCATACTGAGAGTACCAACTATGTTTTGGGTTGTTATCCTAAAAAAGTTTTTACCATACATAAATTTCAATATGATGGCATAAAAGTTATAAAAAAGGCTAATATTAATGGGCAATGTCTGGAAATGTCTACATGTGAATCGTGTTTGGATGTAGAAGCTATTGTTTAAGTAATTGCTCATATTTAATAGTCCATTTAAATTATTATTTTGTTGTGTTACTACCAACATGGTGTTGACAAAGTTGAAAGCAACACCATTGGCTGGGTTGTAAAGAAACAAGGCAAACATGGAAGCTTGCAAATTTGAATGCCATCTGTTCGAAGTAAATCCATGTTACTTTATTTGTATGTTCCTTTATCTATTTGCACCTATGTTCTTTGATTACCGTATACTACAAGTTTGGATCATTTAAATGGATAATTATCTTTTTTTAGAATAGTCATAATTGGGTACATTAAGCTAACTATGATTATATGTCGTTATCTCCATCGAAGGTTGACTTAACCATCTTTATCTATAATGATATTATATTCTTTATCAGAGCATCTTATCTATTGTTTTCTAACTTTAGCCCAATTCATTTTGTTTTACATACTATGTCCACATCATGTATTTTTGCTCCAATCTTCCATTATACACACACACACACACACACACTTGTGTGTGCGCATGCGTGTGTTTGTGTGCATGATATCTTACATCTTGTGTCTACATTTTTTGATTAATTGAATTGTGCATACATTGCCTATGTATAAATGATGTGGACGAAGGCTGCAAAAGACGCACAATAGTTAGGTTAATAGAATAGCCTCATTCATGTTTTGATAAATGGTTTATTTTTGAATGTATGCACATTAAAAATGCAACATTATGTAAACATCAAGTCATTTCGTAAGATTAAAAAAATTCTTACAAACAGTGTTTTATAATAACAATTCCTCCTGCACACGTGCAGCGCACATGCCAACGTATTCCATACACACATATACATACTCTCATTAATGCTTACTTAATTACCTTACTTCTATAGTTTACTGTGGACCATAGGTCTTTATTTCATTATGCGTTTACCCTTTTCTTACTTTAATTTTATTTTCCGCTTTCCTCATATCAGGTTCATAATATCATTTTCCATTCTTTTTATCTGTTTTCCCATTTTATCTTTTTGTCTCTTCTCGCCTATCCTTCGAATTTACTTTTATTTACTTTCTAATTTTATTGGTATATCACATTTTGTCTTTTTAGGGTATTCTTACCGCACTCATATTTCCCGATTTAACCCTTGAGGTTTACCGCATTTTAATGCATTGGAACTACATTTCATGAAAATGTTAACACCGTAAATTTTCATATCTTATCCAAAAAGGGTGATTTGTAAGATATTTGTAATTACAAGGAACTATCTTTTTTTATTATTTGAAATAGACAGTACAAAATACGATGAATATCCCTATTTTGTACATTTTTTATTCCTTGTCATTTCGAACATCGCACTTTTATTTATTTTAGACTTGATAATACATAGAAATCTACTTGCAAAATCCTAATCTAGCAAATTAAAATATCACTTAAACCCCTAAGTCTTAATAAAATTTCTTTATTCTACGTTTTCATCCTTCATCCAAATACCAATTTATTATTAACAAATACATAACAAGTTATTGTAAAGAATATGTGGGCAAGTTTTCCAATTTCATTAAATCTATACCATAATCAATTTCATTAGATCTATTCTATAATTATTACGTGTATACAATTCATTATTCAATTCGTTATTTACATTAATCCATTACACGTAAACAATAAATTATCCAAACCGTGATTTAAGTCTAATCACTACGCACTTACAATAAAATATCCAAATCGATTATAAATAGGAATAAATGAAATAGATCGTAACAATATACATCTAACCTTTTTACAAAACATGTAATTTTCCTACTCACCTTGATTTAGCTTCAATTCGCCAAATCTAAATCCATTCCTTTTTTATTTGACTCCATCTTACTTCCAATCCAAAATAAAAAGGGTATATATTTATTAAAACTATAGATATGGGGAAATGATAAAATAAATTTGTAATTGAAGTTTCTGATTTGCAAATTTACTTTTGTTTCCATTCTAAATTACTTCTACACTTCTCTTCTCTTATTTTCCGCTTTTCTCCACTTACACACACACACACACACACACACATATATATATATAATATTTTACCAATTTAGAATTCTAGAAATTGTGGACAAAAGAGAATGGTAGAGCTTCACTTTGTAAGCTTGAAAATATGAAAAGAGGAGTGTGAACTAGGTTTGTATTTATAGTGTTTCGGAGTTAACATGGAGCATTAGATTTATTTAGAGAATCTTTCAATTTAATCATGTACGCCCCTTAATTTCTTAGCACGCGAGTGAACTACTAGAGTGCATCATGTTTGTCCAACTATTTTATAATAACCACACTTTAACATTCTACACGGGTTGACCACCCATGCCCTATGGTCGACCACTACCGGTCGACCTAGGTATATTAATAGTTGACCGTTGTAGCGTTTCAACGTTAATTGACCTGCGTTGTTTGATTTTGTTAATTGGATTCCTTAATTAACTAATCTTGTTCATTTGTTTCCATTTTGTATATTTTCTGAGATTTAGTTCACCGTTCACATTTATTAACATCCATTCTTTCATTAACATTACTAATTAACATTTAATTTTATTTTATTTCCATAATTGCATATATAATTATTTCTAATTCAACTTCTAACATTAATAATGTTTTTGTTTGAACTCTGATAGGAAAACTTAATATATGAAAATTGATCATAAAGTTGCTACGAACCCAATGTATAAGTTTCGTAGCCAAATTCTGAAGTTTTAAAAAATTCTATTTTCAGCATTATTACTTATTTATTAAATTATTTTCAATTAATTTAACGTTAAAATCGAGGGGTGTTACATCTTCCCCCTAAAATAATTTTGTCCCTGAAATTCCTCAAGGACTGAACTATACAACATAATGTACAACCATTCTAAACTAACAAATCAATTAATATACGACCAATTTTAAAATCAATCGTGTACTAGTGCAAAGTGTATCCCAACATATACGATACACATACTGAGCAATTCTAAATCAACGCCTCCTATATGAATGCATTATTTAAAAATACTTTGAAAATATGGTGCAAACATCCTAAATATACGGGCTGTTCTACATGCATGCAACTTTTGAAAACCAAAAACTTATTTTTACATCCAAATTTTCCCACACTTCTATGAATAGAAGTTTAGTTCAACAATTTCACATCGAGTTCCTACCATTCAAAATCCAAGTACATCGTTGCTAGCATTCAAATTTAGAAAAATCCAGTTTTCTAAACCTATTTTCCTATGCTTAAAAAGATCTTGATAGAAAATTCCATATTTCATCTCTAAAGACCCAAAATTTTATCGTTTTAGTTTAAGAATATTTAATTTGATTTAAATATTTAGTTAATGGTTTTTATTTATTTTAACAACCCTTTTTGTTTATAACTAATGATAGAAAAATTTATTTTAATTTTTTTTAACATAAATAAATAGTTCGACGGAAAATTTGAAATGTGGTCGAAATGTAATTTTTGGATTTTCAGCTTTCTATCAAATGTTAAGTTATTTTAAGTTGTAATATTTTGATTTTGCTAAAAGCAACTTTTAAATGAAAGCATACTTTGTTTTCAAATGTATATAATAATAATAAGTATTTAAAATGTAAATTTTATTTAAATTTCAACATGAAATGACATGTAGGTTCCTTAAGAAATAAGTAAACAAAGGAAGGACTTGTGTAACAACCCGCATATTTATCGATTTTATATTTAAATATTTTATTTAAATATTTCATCGTTAGTCGGATTTTAGTCCAAAAAGCTACTTTTTGCAAACAGTCGAATTAGGACTCGAGACCACCTCCATTGAGTTCAAAATGTCGTTTGCGATCTTTTTGAGTGTAAGCTTCGATATGTTTGGAGCTAGTCAAAAATTTGACCATTTGCACTTTGGGTTTGGGTTTGGGTTCAGCCCCTTTGCCAACTTAAACCCCCCAAATCTGAACCACTTCTCCCCATTCTCCCTCACTTCCTCCTCATTTCAGTTTCAAAGCAAAAATGGTGGGAGAGATGGGAAATTAAAACTCTAAGCCCTAGTTCCTCTTTCAATCTCAAATTCTTGCTCCAAATCCAAAGAGAAGCTAAGGTATGCATCTCCATCTTCTTCTCCCATTCATTCTCTCTTTGATTTCAGAAAATTCCTAAACCTAATTTGGGAAGTGTTTCCTTTTTAAGCTTAGATTCAAGCTTCTTGTGTTGAGATTGAAGTGTGGTTGATCTTCCCTTATCTTCAAGCTTCTCATTCATTGTTTTTGGGTTCAAAGGTGAGATTTTTATCTCACATCTTAATATATATTTATCTTCGATTGTTAGGTATGAATTCCTAACACTTATTCTTGTGCAAATGCTTTTGGTTTGGATTGATTCGGTGAATATTCCAATTTTTAGTGTTTTGAGTTCAATTCTTTGAAAATCCTAACTTTGATGTTTTGATCATGTTTTCGGTGTTGAATCGGAGTGTCTATAGGGCCGTAGTATCGATTGACAAAAGCCCTGTAGTCCATTGCTCGACTCGGGTGAAAGTGTGGGAGATTTCTCTCCCACTTGGCTGAAAAACAGTTTCAGCTCGACACCAGACGTCTGCAGGTAGGCTCAGACGTCTGGAGTCTGTTTCAGGAAGTTCCCGGAACTTGCTGCAGACGTCTGAGCATTTACCCCAGACGTCTGGAGCCTATGACCTGCTCTATTTCGCATGCTTTTGCCTATTTAGCTCGGGATTTCAATTTCTATCGGATCGAGGTTATCCAATTCGTCGTTATCATTTATTTTCTTCATTGATGACTTCTTCTCGGGATTTTTTTGAGAATGTCGCTCGCCTCTCTTGTCTTCACTGCGTAGGCGATCTTATCCGAAAAACAATCAACAGAATTTCTACTATGATGGTTTTGGGATTGATTTCTTTGGATTCTATTCACGTCTTCGAATGTGAATTTTTATGATTGATTGTTTCTACAATCACTTCTATGATTTGTCACTTTAAAAATATAAAGGTTTCAATACTAGTAGTAAATATCAAAACTCTTTCATCAAAACCATTTCAACTCTATTTTCAATATCAAACTCGTTTATAAAACTGTTTTCCAATCTACTAGTATATACAAACCTTTACCTCATTCGTATGAGAAAATCTAATTAAACGGCTTAGCAAAACAAGTGGTATGAAACGCTTGCGTTTACTTCGTCGGTTAATTTATGGACTTGTTCGATTGAAACTCTTGTGACAATTTTCTAGTGCAGATCTATAATCTGTTCGTAAATATTTGAGTTAAGCAAGTGGTTATGGGACATGAAGCTAAACTCTTATATTTACTAGCTTAGTGTAATCGACACTTCTTTATGATCGATGATGATCATTTTATGATTTAGACTAGCAATTGTGCGATGTCTCTTTGTCCGTATGAAGGACTGTACTTCATTTTATTGAGCTTTGTCTCATTTCTTTGTGGGCTGGCAACCCAAGTACTTTTAATGTGTTTCGATTCATCTGATGTACCGTTTGTACTACATCGATGTCTCGGCTTTCCAATTCATTGGACGTACCGTTTGCACTGCGTCAATATTCGATTCATCTGATGTACCGTTTGTACTACATCGATGTCTCGGCTTTCCAATTCATTGGACGTACCGTTTGCACTACGTCAATATTCGATTCATCTGATGTACCGTCTGTACTACATCGATGTCTCGGCTTTCCGGTTCATTGGACGTACCGTTTGCACTACGTCAATGTTCAATTCATTAGACGTACCGTTTGCACTGCGTCAATATTTGATTCATCTGATGTACCGTTTGTACTACATCGATGTCTCGGCTTTCCGGTTCATTGGACGTACCGTTTGCACTACATCAATGTTCCGGCTTTCATGCTCCTGTTTGGGATTGGCCATCCTTTTCTTGTGATTCCTGGATTTCTAATTATTGATTTCTGGAATTTATGTTTCACCAGCTTTTACCATTGACATTGATGAGTATGTCATTTTATTGTGGCTTGGTGAATTAAATTAAGAATATGACGTTCTTTTCTCTGTTTTGAGATTATTGAGATATTGTATGACTTTTGTGGGATTTCTAATGTATACTTATCATAGTATGACACCTTTTTGTTATCATACGTTTTATTATCATATCTCATATCCTATCTCACTTTATCTGATATTTATAGCTAGACTGATCCGTTTATTATTTTCTTCTTAAATAATACTCGGGTCAGACTGAGATTTTACAGGTGCTTCCTCATGACTTCTTATCTGGAGCCATCTTCTGACTTTTGGCTAACTACTCCAGTTTAGTAGTTTTTGTTGTATACATTTGAGATTTAGACTCCTTGATGTATACATATTCTTTTGCCTTGCACTTGTACCTATTCTTTTGTGTTATTGTGGATCTTATTTGACCACTACTCTGATGTACACTTTCATGTGTTATATTCATATCTATTTCAGCCTTTGTGATATGAATTGCCTGTGACTGATTTGCGTTACGTTTATTTCTATATTTGTTTCCGAAGATTATATATAGCCACTGTGTAGTAGCTTTGAGTTTGTATCGGTATGTCGGATTTCCTCTTGAGATGAAAAGTTATATTTTTTATCTGGCATATCGGTACTCGCACAAAGCAATTATACAGATGGTCGCTCCTCAACAGCCTTATTCTCCGTGCTAGTTGACGGCATTACCCCGTAGTGTCCTTGGCTAGCGTGGGTATAGAGGTGGGGCGTCACAACTTGATTCACCTTATTAACCAAGATGTTTTCTGAGGTTTGTCCTCTTGGTGGCTTATGAGGCGATGTTAGCGTTGAAAAGCATATTTTATTATTCTTTGATTCTTTTAAATCCACTTTATATACTCTACACACACCTTTCATTTTCCATTTTATTTCAAAACTTCATTTTTTTAAATCTTCTTCCTACATTTTCTCTATTTCTTTTTAAGTTTAAAAATCTCAACTTTTGGTTTAAACTCCTTATTCATTTAAGATCAAGAATTTAAAAGCTTAAAAAGATTCGGATTAACTTCTCAAAAGCATAGAAAATTATGAATTATTCAAATTTGATGTTATTTTTGTGAATTTAATGTTTGGTAAATTATTTGTCAATCTTATTTGTGAATTATATGTAAAAATCATGCTAATATTAATAGGTTTAAATTGTAGATTTTTAGTGGAAATTGGCTTGAAAATTTGGTTACTAGAACAAACATATTAGCTTATTGTAACTTGTTTATTTTGGAAACTTAAACTCATGCTCGCCTTCAAAATCCAATATCTCCCAAACCGTAATGTATTTTCAATTCTTGCCAACTAAAAAGTTGTTCGTTTTGGTCCCTAGTTTATTTTAAAAATAGTTGTTGAATGTTTAATTGTATATATATTGTGAATTTATAATATACAGTAAATAGGTAAACTTGTCGGTTTTCCGTCGATCACGAATCGACAAAGACCTCTATAATCATAATCGTTATAGTAAGACATGATTTCTAGCGGTGGTTTCATGATTTTTAGTTTTGTGTGCTAGAAATTAATCATTGTTCATTTTGGGGTTAAAAATTATTTTCCGACAAACCGGTTGTCGAGGGGATTGACGGAGGGTACCGGGACAATGGTCGGAGGGAAACAAAAATTTTCCATGTTGGACGTAGGAGCTCTAATGGTCTGGTTCGGTAGGAAGAGCTAAAACTTGCATTTAAGGAGTATTTGGTTTTGTGCATTGTTTCCACGTTGCAAAGGATGGAAGAGGCAATTGGCCTTGGCCAGTGGGTGCTTGTTGGGTGCAGTGACACATAGGGGTGTTGAAGATCAAGTGGCGTGGCTTGCAGGTGATGGTGGGAGGTGTTTTGGTGTCGTGCGGTTGTCTCCTGGAACTCTAGTTGGAGCTCGGCCTAAGGCTCGCATCTTAATCAGTGAGGGTTGGGGTGTTGGCGATGAGGCAGTAGTGATGTGTAGGAGGAGGCGAATGTGTTGGTGGCATCGTGGCGTTGAGGAGGTGGCCAGGTCTTGCATGCATGTGCACTGCTTTTTTGTTTCCTGGAGCTTTTGTTTTCTTGAGTGCATTTCTACTTGGGGAAGATGATAGCATCGTATGCTGGCATGAGTAGGTTAGGGTTTTGGGCCTTGGGCCTAGGAGGAGGTGTGTTAGTGTGTGTGTATGTAAAGATTTTGAAACTTAACTTTGAAAACCCATATCTCATTCATTCAGAACCCGTTTGGCACATGGTTTATAGAGTTGGGTTCGTATTGGCATATAAAACACATTCATGAAATCATTTGATCCATATGTAGTAGTGTAATTTAATGGTAAATTAATACTGGCTATGTATAATTATGTCGTTTAGTAATTATAATTTATTCCTGACATCCTGTTAGCAGAATAAAACACTGTTCTGCTATATTTAATCTGAATAGCTCGTATCGGTCACTTATTTAGCAGAATAAATCACCGTTCTGCTATTATGTTAATTTGGACGGTTATTTATATATCAATTGATTTATATTGGTATGTTATCCATCGATTTATGATCGTGGGTTTTATTTACATATCTGTTGTTAATGTAAATACCTAATTTGTGGCTAGAATGTCGTTATGAAAAAAATATGGTAGCTTGTTTAAGTACCATTGAGATTGTTAAGCCTCTTCTCAAAATTGGACAAGTTATGGAATTGAAATCAATTTAAGTTTATATCAAATTAAAATAAATTGTTAGATTAATAATGTTTAATGGTAAATTCCATTAATGATGTTAAAGTTGATTTAAATTGACCATTATAAAGATAATTAAAATTTAGAAAGGTTTCAAGTTAATTGTTATTTCAAATTAAAAATGTTTTAAGTTAATTATTATTTAATTAACTAATGTTTGAGTAATTTATTATTGACTTAATTATTTTCTAAGTTAATTATTATTTTATTTAATAATGATTAAGCTACTTATTTTTTAATTAATGATTTGTCTTAAGTTAATTAATTTAATAATTAATGATGTTTATAAACTAATTAATTTAAATAAAGGTATTTTAAGTTAATCGAGTATTTTAATAACAAGGTTTAGAATTATTAATTACTTTATTAAATTGTATTTAAGCTGATTAATTATTTAATAAGGTTGTTTAAAATTAATTAATCATTTTATTAATTGTATTTAAAGTTAATTTATTAATTTAATATGGGAGTCTCTAATAATCCAAGAATATGCTTTAAATAATAATATTGTTTTATAAAAGAGGTTTAAAAGCTAATAAGTTTGCTTTATAAAAGGGGTTTTACTTAGTTAGAAGAACTAAGTAAAAGAGTTATATTTTGGAAAGAGATCTTGGATTTTAAAAAAGAAAGATTGGGTTTATAAAGCTTTGATTGGATTAGTTATATTAATTAAGTTATGAATCAAATAAATAAGTAGTCCTTATTTTTGGTGGTAGGGAAGCATTTCCCTACTTAACACCGAAGGATTAGTTGTTTAAGATTCATAATAAAATGTATTTCAAAGACATGTGTTTGATCCGTTTAAAATGAATTTGAAATAAGAAATCCTCTAAATGGGTTTGGGAATATACTTATAACAATGATATTAGTATAAAAATATTTTGGCAAATAATTAAAGAGATTTATTAAATGAGGCTTAGTGGTTACCATGAGAAATTAAATCTGTGATTGATATGTCTTTATTTGATAGTTAAATAACTGACTATAAAATCTTGACCTAAATAGTCCTTCTTTATTTTGGTGGTATGGAAACCCTCTTTCCATGCTTAACACCGAATGATATAACTCGGGAAATGTCTAGGAAGCATGCGAGTTATATGGCATAGACATCTTCAATGATGTTGTACCGTGCGTATAATTCTCATTATGTTCTCCTAGGACAAATGATAGGGAAATCCATCCACATAATGGTTAGGGGGTGATCCCCACTCCTATGTATTTTTTACGTATTTCCAAAAGAACTAAAGTTGAGTTTACTGGAGAAAATCGTTGATTGGTTTTTGGAGCGCCTAGTAAGCGGGAAGTGTACTTATATGAGATGACTCGAAACTGTAACCACTCCAAAACCATATACAGCTTCTGCTTTAGGGAAGTTTCATGATCAACTGAGATGTAGGAATACATGTGTGATTCCAAGACCTGTTGAGGTATGGGAATCCATCTGTGATTCCGAGACTTGTTGATGTATGGGAATCCATGTGTGATTCTGAAGTCTGTTCAGGTGGCGACTCGTGTGTTGGAATGTCAGACATAGCCTTACCAACGGATGTGACTAAAACCAGTGATAGGATTCATAGTTAGGGGTTTAGCTAACCTATAAGGGTGCAGTCGACTCTATCACAGGCTTACTTACAATTGTTATGCATGCGATAGCGATGAACTCGACTTGACTGATGGAGGCCAGCTATGTATTTCATATGGTACACACTAGAGATGTATGTTGCACCGGAAGGATATCACTGATCCTTATGTAGGAAGACCGTTCTTAGAGGTTCTAAGGGCCCCTCCATGGAATCCTACACAATTAGTGAATGCGCCTTAGTGGTTTTGGATTGTATGCCAATTATTGTTGTGATGTACACTCACAAACATCACAGCTACTTGATTATTATATTTTCAACCCCTAGACATTATTATAATATCACTGGATTTTCATATAAAATGTTTTAGTATCGTATGGAAAAAACCCATTCGTATTTATGTGTGACATGGTCTTAGGAGATACCTTTATTTTGAAAGGTTTTATAACATTAATAACGCATACGATTGTGTTTCTCACGCTGTTTTTACCAAACTGATCTGGGCATTATTTTCCCTATAATGTTCCAGTCAAACTAAGTATGTTTTCAGATTTAGCTTTGGATGCTTTGGAGTTTAAGAGACATGCTGGATGTTTAAGACGTATCATTGTATATTTCTTTTTATTTCCATTGCATTGTTTTGTTGTATTTTTCAACAATTGTAAGGACACACTGCTATAACTGTCCATGCCAATTTTAGGATAGTTACTCTGATTGTGTATATGAAAATTTTCTTGTGTAAAGATCACTTTATATTATAGATTATTCATTGCATTGTGAAATTCTTTTCTTCCCTTTTCTTTTTCCCCCAACAAACTATCTTTTCGGCACTTGGATGCTCGGCACATGAATACCGTAGATGTATTATTGTCGACTTCAAGGGTCGAAAAAGTGGGTCGTTACAGCGTGGTATCAAAGCTTAGGTTGAGCGAACACCTAAGCTTTGGTGGGGTTGACTCATTTGAGATAGGGTAAGTGAGACCTTAGGATGAGTTTGAGTGTATTATATATGAGAGCGCACATTTGTTTGTGCTATAAAAATGTTTTATATTGTGTTAATTCATTAGCTGAGTGGTTTATGAATTTTGGTCCAGATGTGGGATGACACAGTGTCAATAGTGGTTTATAAACACTTAAACCAGGCAAATCGAAATGGTATGTTTTGAAAATGGGTAAATGAAATAATTTTACCTAGAATTATATTTTATATATAAAGGTATAATTTTCATATGATACTTATAGTTGTTTTTGTTGTGAATTGTTTGTAGAAAATGTTGATATCTATTTATTATCATTTGCATGTTTGCTTGTGCTAAGTTAGTTTATGAGCCTTCATTAGTTGATTTAATTTAAATATTAGATACGAACACCTTGTAAATTCAGTTTCACAATTTGACTATAAGGTGTTCGGTGAGAAGGTTGGATTTGAAATTTATTTTTAATAAAGTTATTTATTAAAATCTAAACAAAGATAAACAATTGTGAAAGGATCTTATATATGAAATGAATTATATAAGTATGATTTATATATATGGTTTATAAATAAAATGGATTTAAACTGAGAATTTGTGAACCTAGATCCCTATGTTTTCAGAAATTTCAAAGATTTGGAGAAAATAATATTAGTATTGTTTGAAAGTATTTGTGTATAGAAATACTTTAAAAAGAATTTTAAAGGAAATAGAAAGCACTGAACTCACTTCGGTCGCTGGAAAATAATTTTGATAATGACTGCGATATCATTGGGTTATATTTTCGAGTTTCTAAGTGGAGGAATGCTACCATAGTAGTTATATTTCAAGTTTTGGTAAAATAAAATCTCGATTCCAAAGGTATGATTTGATATACTGAAAGTATAAGAATATATATATATATATATATAATTATTTTTCAAACTGATTTGAAATAAAACCCAGGCATTTAGTTCTTAGGTTTCCCTTAAGAAAGATTAAATCAGATAGTGTTATTTTTATGAAATATTGTCATAAAATATTTTAACAGAAGAAGAAATCGTATTAGTGGGAACCAATAAAAAATAAGTACATAAGTTGTATATAAGTCATTTCTTTTTTTCCCATAGTTTCTGATCTAAGATTTGAGTAGATGACTTTGTGGTGTTTCACATCATTTCGAATAAAGATATATTACTCGATTCTTGACAGTGAACAATGGATGAAGGTTTTTGATATGGAACCAAAGTTTTCTATCATAGTATATGGCTATGTAAGAAGAACGGAGGTTTCTAATCAAGAAGCTTGATCGAAGTCCACACTGGTGAATCGGGTGGGCGATACTAGTTCGAAAGTGGAGTTATGTATTCGACTAGAGATCAAATCAAATTTTGCATATGGATGATCTATGAACATCATGTAGACTTATGAATAATATTAGGTATTCATATGATGTAATTTCAGGGTCGAAATTCTTTTAATGGGGGAGAATGTAACGATCCGAAATTTTATCATTTTGGCTTGAGATTATTTAATTTAATTTAAATATTCAGTTAATGGTTTTTATTTATTTTAATAACCCTCTTTTATTTATATTTGATGATAGAAAAATTTATTTTAAATTTGTTTACATAAATAAATAGTTCGACGAAAAATTGGAAATGTGACTGAAACAAAATTTTCAGATTTTCAGCTTTCTATCGAATGTCAAGTTATTTTATGTTGTAATATTTTGATTTCGCTAAAAACAACTTTTAACATACTTTGTTTTCAAATGTTTATATCAATAATAAGTATTTAAAATGTAACTTTTATTTAAATTTCAATATGAAATGACATGTAGGTTCCTTAAGAAATAAGAAAACAAAGAAAGGACTTGATTTACCTTATTAACCAATATGTTTCTTAAGGTTTATCCTCCTGGTAGCTTATGAGGTGATGTTAGAGTTGTAAAGAATATTTTTATTACTTTTTAATTGTTTTAAATCCTCTTTATATACTCTACACGCACCTTTCATTTTCCATTTTTATTTCAAAATTCATTTTTCTTGAATCTTCTTCCTGCATTTTCTCTGTTTCTTTTTAAGTTTAAAAATCTCAACTTTTTGGTTCAAAATCTTTATTCATTTAAGATCAAGAATTTAAAAGCTTAAAATGATTTGGATTAACATCTCAAAGGAATGGAAATTGTGAGTTATTCAAATTTGATGTTATTTTTGTGAATTTGATGTTTGGTAAATTTATTTGTCAATCCTGTTGCGAATTGTATGTGAAAATCATGCTTACATAAATAGGTTTAAATTGTAGATTTTTAGTGGAAACTTACTTAAAATTTTGAGAACATGATTATTGGGACAAATATATTAGCTTACCGTAAGTTGTTTATTTTGAAAACTTAAACTCATGCTCACCTTCAAAAACCAATATCTCCCAAACTGTAATGAATTTTCAATTGCCGTCAACTACAGAGTTGTTTATTTTGGTCTCTAGTTTATTTTAAAAATAGTTGTTGAATTTTTAGTTGAATATATTTTGTGAAATTTATATAATATAGTAAATAGGCAAACTTGTTGGTTTTTTGTCGATCACGAATTAACGAACGACCTTTATAATCATGATCCTTATAGCAAGACATGATTTTTAGCTTATGGTTTCACGATTTTTAGTTTTGTGGTTTGCTATAAAATGATCGTTGTCCATTTTGGGGTTAAAAATTATTTTCCAGCAAAACAGTAGTCGAGGGGTTCGATGAAGGGAAACGGGACGAAGTTCATAGGGAGACAGACCTTTTCCATGTTGAAGGTAGGAGATTTAGTGGTTTGGCTTGGCGGGAAGAGCTAAAACTAGGGTTTAAGGAGTATTTGGTTTTATGCTCTGTTTTCGCATCGTAGAGGATGGAGTAGGAGTTCGGCCTTGGCCAGTGGGTGCTTGGTGGGTGCAGTGACGCATGAGGGTGCTGAGGGTCAAGTGACATGGCTTGAAAACGATGATGGAGATGGTGGGAGGTGTTTTGATGTCATGTGGTAGTTTCCTAGAACTCGAGTTAGAGTTTGGCCTAGTCGCACCTTAATCAATGATGGTTAGGGTGATAGCGATGGGGTGACGGTGACGTGTAAGAGGAGGCGGATGTGTTAGTGGCAATGGCCGGGTTTCGCATGCAAGTGCCCGCGTATGCATGTAGTGCACTGTTTTTATTTTCCTGGAGCTTTCATTTTGCTGAGTGTGTTTCTACCTGGAGAAGATGATAACATAGTAAGCGGAGTGAGTGGGTTAGGGGTTTGGGCCTATGGCCTAGGGTGAGGTGTGTGTGTGTGTATATACATATGTAAGTATGTATGTATGTATATGTATATGTAAAAGATTTTGAAACTTAACTTTGAAAACCCATATCTCATTCGTTCAGAACCCTTTTGACACACGGTTTCCAGCATTGGGTTCATATTAACATATAAAACCAATTCATGAAATCATTTTACCCGTATGTG
The DNA here is from genome assembly GCA_030737815.1 of Allium fistulosum. Taxonomy (NCBI): domain Eukaryota; kingdom Viridiplantae; phylum Streptophyta; class Magnoliopsida; order Asparagales; family Amaryllidaceae; genus Allium; species Allium fistulosum. The sequence continues at coordinate 1,462,282,836 of CM060903.1, forward strand.
GTAGTATAATTTAATGGTAAATTAATACTGACTGTGTATAATTACGTCGTTTAGTAATTATAATTTATCCCTGACATCCTGTTAGCAGAATAAAACATTGTTCTGCTATATTTAAACTGAATAGCTCGTATTGGTCACTTATTTAGCAGAATAAATCACTGTTCTGCTATTATGTTATTTTGGACAGTTATTTATATATCAATTGATTTATATTAGTATGTTATCCGTCGATTTATAATCATGGGTTTTATTTACATCTCTATTGTTAATGCAAATACCCAAGTTGTGACTTGAATGTTGTTATGAAAAAAATATGGTAGCTTGTTTAAGTACCATTGAGATTACTAAGCCTCTTCCCAAAATTGGACAAGTTATGGAATTGAAATCAATTTAAGTTTATAACAAATTAAACTAACTAGTTAGATTAATAATAGTTAATGGTAAATTCCATTAATGATATTAAAGTTGATTTAAATTAACTATTGCAAAGTGTTATCCTGCCTTATAACCAGGTAGAATCCGGATAAACTATATTGATATAAATTGGTGTTATCAAGGTGGAAAGCTTAAAGAGATAGCCTAGGAGTCCAGAAACCAAGCACAGATAAAGCCAAGAAGTCAAAGCCAAGATTATCCAAGGCAACTAAGTAATGGGATCCTCCAAGTTGGGGATCGGTACCGACTCCCACCTGGGGTTTGGTACCAACTCCTAAATACAACTTGGGTGGACCCCATATTCTGCCTATAAGCTTATTTCAATGCCGAAAGTCTATTTCAAAAATTGGTTTGTTGAATCAGTGCAATTCTCTATTGACCTCTATGAACTCCTGAATCTGCGGCTTTGTTCTCTCGCAACTCCATAATTTGGGCTCAAAAACAAGCTGAGATTGGTGCAAACAACTATGGATTCGCGAAGCCTATCACAAAACATTCCAAGCTATGGAGTTGAAGACTCAAGAATCATCAAACTTGGGGATCGATACCGACTCCCACCTAGGGATTGGTACCAAGTCCCAAGTATTTTTAAGCTGGCACCAATCTTTTTGGAAGAACCAGTCAATTTTGGGCAAAACGGCTAAGAGATATTACATGCGAGATTTTAGACCCTCTACCTCTTTAAATAGGAAGGTAGGGTTCATTTTGAGGATCTTTTGGCTTTAGTTCTATTATTCCTTATATTCTTGTAACTCTGAAATTCAAAGTGTTGGAGTTGTACCGACCCCTAAGAACTTCTGCCTCCAAGTTAGAAACAAGTAATAAAATATTAAAGTGGATGTAGGTCAAGCTTTGCCAAACCACTATAAATTTTTGTGTGCTCCCTTTTCCTCATTTTTCATTTAATTTCTTCATATTTTATTCTCCACATAAATCTTTAGGTGTTTGTGCCAATTTTGGTTCAAACATTTTGTTGCTTTCACTGAGAAAGACAAATTCTTAGGCCATTTAGTTCCATCATCTACTATTGCATTTCCTATATCCAATAGATAGATCTAATCTCTTTATCTTTTAATTCTACAACTCAGATTTGCAAAGGTCTACCAAAAGCTTTCAGCCATGGCCCCAATAATAAAAGACCGTTCTACCAATTCTAGAGCTACTACTGAAATCGAGAATCAGAATCCTCAGCTAGGAGATGGAGTTGTTCAGCTAACTCAACCCAAGGTCCGGGCTCCTACCGATGTTGTGACCAGAGTGGAGATGGATAGGATGATAAAGTAGATGGAAGAAAGATTCTAGGCTAGCCAATAGGAGATGAACAACACGATGCAATAGAGCTTGAGGCTACTGAATGAGTTGACCCAAAACAGTCGCAGGCAGAGTAGAAGGATTTTAGCTTAGAGTCAGAGAGTTCTTCTTCATCCGAGCAAAGATGGAGGGAAGGAAGACATAAGAAAACTTAGTATGCTGCTGGAACTTCTGCACAAGGAAGAGGACGAGCCCAAGGCTCGTCCTTAGGGATTGGTACCGACCCTCGCTTAGGACTCGATACCGACCCCCAAAATGGTGGGCCCATCCTTTGGAAGGCGAAGTGGATGTCGTCCCTGGACGTGCTGTTGAAGGTCTGAATCTGGAAAATCACAATATTGTTGATGATGATGGTCAAGGGAATCAAACAGGAGGGAATGCTGGACGAATTGGTCCCTTGGAGTTTGGGGAGCCTAGGTATCGAGCACCTTTCTGAGAGCATTTGTTGGGTCGGAGACTAGGGTAGGACCCAATCACCGCCATTTAGTCGAACCTATTAATTCAGATTATCTAGAAGATATGGTTAGGAGGTTAGTTAGTGAAAACACGTTTAGAACTAATGATGATTGGGGAACTTATGCTTGTCAAAACCCGTTCATAGAGGACATCCTTCACGCAAAGTACCCTAGAAGATTCAACATGCCAACGATGTCATTGTACGGAGGAACGATGGATCCTAAGCAAGACTTATTGAGATATGAATGGCATATGGATTCAGCGAGGGCTTCAAATGTTGTGAAGTGTCGTTGTTTCCTAATTTTCTTAGAAGGGGTGGCTACGATGTAGTTCACTCGGCTTCTGTCGAGGTCCATATCATCTTTTCTCGAATTGTCATGGAAATTCATGGAGCAATTCCATTTGCATACCTCACGTCCGAAGCATGTGATGTCATTGTCCAATGTATATTAGGCTGAAGGAGAGTCACTACGGGATTATTTAAATTGATTCCATATGGCTGTAGCAGAAATAACAGATCTGAAAGAGGATATGGTGTTGATGGCGCTTTGTAGAGGAGTTCATCCCGACTCGGATTTCAAGGATTGGATAGAAAGAAAGCAACAATCGACAATTGAAGCTTTCTATAAGAAAGCTAATGAGTATCTACGCAGGGAGGATGCGCATAAGCGTCCAGGGAGAAATAATGTTGGAAGTTCAAATAAGCCAATTCGGAGTAATATTGCTGCAAAGAAATCTGGAGGAAGCTCTATAAATATTGATGTGAAAGTTGGTAATCAAAAAAAATAGAGGAAAACAAAATAATCACAGGGAAAACAAGGGAAAGTTAGATAATAGGAGTCATTTTAGAGGTCCCAAATATGACAATTACACTGAGTTGAACAATTCGGTAGAGAACATCTATCTGACTACTCAGAATACCGAACCATAAAGGAAGTCGGCTCCTAGGGAGTCAACCAAGAATGACAGGAAGTCGAGCAAGTTCTGCAGATTCCATGAGACTCACGGTCATAATACTAATGAGTGCAAGCACTTGCGTGACATGATTGAAGAATTAATAAGGAAAAAGAAACTGCAGCAATATGTAAAAGCCCCATAGGATGGTGGGCAAGGAAATTCTAGCGCTCTTGGGCCATTTTCCCAGCGAGGGCAAGCTGAGCCTGGTGCTGACAGATTCAAGCGGCTAGAAAAACGGTTAGTGATAAACATAATCATCGGTGGGCCTCATTCTACCGATAAGAGCTTTGTGGAGATGGATAAATATATTGGAGACCTGAAGCATGCTGAGAATGAAAGTTGTTATGCTATCGAGGATGGAGCTCTGGCAAAAAAATCTCGAACTATGACAGACGATGTTGTTTTCCGGAATAGGAATGCTGACAGAGTCGAGGCTCCAACAATTGACCCACTCATGATTTTAGCAGCGATTGGTCCTGCTGTTGTACGAAAAGTGCTTGTTGACTATGGGAGTTCAATCAATATTTTGTTCAAAAAAGCTTACGACCAAATGATGTTAGAGGAGAGAGATTTGAAGCCTTGTAGGTCTCGTATACAAGGGTTCAACTAGATGGCTACTGAAGCCGTAGGGTTTGTCGAATTACCAGTACAACTTGGTGAAGGCAACAAGCATGCGAGTGTGGGTCATGCCATTCTTAGTGGTGGATATCTATTTTGATTATAATGCATTCTTAGGTCGACCGACCCTAACTGAATTCAGAGCAGCTATTGCTCCCTTGTGTTTAACTTTGAAATTCCCTACAAATAATGGAGTGAGGGTGGTGTGCGGAGATCAAGTGGCTGGCCGCGAGTACTATGTTGCTAAACTGAAGAAAGCGAGGTGTAAGGAGAAAGGAAACAGTGTAGATGAGGCCCTCTGCATAAAGGCTTTGGACACATAGCAACTACCACTTGAGCCTTAGCTCGGGCTAACTAGTCGGCTCTACGATGACATGGATCGACGAAAAGAGCCGAAGGGTGGACGAGCGGCTCTCACCGAGTTGACAATCGCTGTTCCGGTCAGTAAGGATAACCCAAGTCCTGAAGGCCGGATCTCGGCTCGGTAATGAGGTAATGAGGAAGTTGTTTGGTTTTCTCTGGGAAACCTAGATGTGTTTTCCTGGACACACTCGAATATGTATGGGATCACGCCTGAGATAGCAAGCCATGCATTCAACATAAATCCTAAATGCATTCCTGTGAAACAGAAACGTCACAGCCTGGGTCCGGAGAGATTATTTGCGCTTAAAGAAGAAGCGGATAAGCTAAAGGATAAAGGCTTCATCTGCGATGCCTTATACCTAGATTGGGTATCAAACCCTGTTTTGGTGGAGAAAGCAAACGGGATGTGGAGGACATGCATTGATTTTTCCGACTTGAATAAAGCATGCCCAAAGGACAGCTTCCTTCTTCCAAAGATAGATCAGTTGGTGGATTCAACTGCTGGACCTGAGTTACTTTCATTTATGGATGCGTACTTTTGATATAATCAAATCATGATGCATGTCCCATACCAAGAACACACTAGCATCATCACTGACCTCGGACTCTATTGCTATTTGGTCACGCCCTTCGGATTAAAGAATGTAGGAGCGACTTACCAGAGACTTGCGAACCAGATGTTTAAGAACCAGATCGAACGATCAATGGAAGTTTACGTAGTCGATATGCTCGTGAAGTCACGACATTTGGGAAATCAAGTTGATGATCTGGCAAAGTTGTTTAATGTCCTCCGGCAATAAAGACAATCTCCCCTTCATTTAGGTCTAAATCTTAGTTACTTACTTCGAATGTTATGTTTTTCTTTCATGATTTTGATCCTTACTTGCCTGCAAGTTAGCTTCATATGGCATCAAATTTCCTATTAGCTCTTCGACTTTAAGTTGAGAAAGATCATTAGCTTCTTTGATGGCTAAAACTTTTCTTTCCCAGTTATTTGTTAAAGAGTTTAAAATTCGTGTGACTAAATCAAATCTGTGAATTTGACTCCAAGTGCCATGAGATTGTGTTGAACGTTTTGAAATCTTGCATACATATCAATAATCGATTCACTTGTTTTCATTTTGAAAGATGAGAACTGGTAAATCGAAATTTTAGTTTGCTTGACTTTATTTGTGCCTTCATGTGTGACTTGTAAAGTGCGTCATATATCATATGCAGTCTTGTAGAGCATGACACGTGAAAACTCATTTTTGTCAAGTGAGCAAAACAATACATTCATAGCTTTGGCATTGTTAGATGCCTCTGCTTTTGTGCATCAATCCATGTGCAAATATCGGTGTCAGGTGCTTCACATTTGTTTTGAGTTTCTATCCATATTTCTAAGCCATTGGCTTCCATAAAAAGTTGCATACGTGTTTACCAATTAGCAAAATTAGAACCAGTAAATAGTGGAGGATGAGCAGTTATTTGACCTTCTTAAAATGTGCTTGCCATTTTAATGGTTTTTTCAATTACATGTTACTGTAGATTGAAATAACCTTGCTCTGGTACCAATTGAATGTCTATAGAATCTTTATAAATAATGCAACTTATATATATATAGTTTGTATATTACTACCTATGAGCAGAGAATAATAATTGAATATAAGATAAATAATAGAAACAATCATACCAGATATTTTATACTGGTTCGGACCTTCCGTCCTGCGTCCAGTCCCGAAGATCCCCTTCGATGTTTTCCTTTAACCAACTAATCGTCGCTTCACCCAAAGGAATGAGCTAATATAAAAGTATGTCTCTGACAATCTTATGTTCCAAATTACATGGTTTTTGACTGATAGTACAAATCTTCCTATGATCTCCTTTGTGTATGTGAATGTGAATGATTTGAGTTGTAGGAAGTGATTTATCCAAAATTATATTTTGGTTATAATAGATCGAGATATGTAACCAGTGTATGCACATGTGTAACATCCCTAATTTTTTATATTCAAGGGATTTAATTAGATAAATTAAATAGAATAATGTAAATAATTAGTTTGATAAGGGGATTTAGATTTGAAAATAAACTAAGGGCGGTGCTTAATTATTTAAATGGGCTTAAGAATGGCTTATAGGCTAACTAAATTTACACAAGGGCTTATTAGGAAATAGTCGCACCCTATTACCATAACCCTTATTGCCCACGTTTCCTTCTTTCTCGCGTTTATTTTTTACAAAATACAAAAATTAAACAAAAGAAGAGCAACGCCGTCCATTAGGAGAAAATCAATTTAAAGCTAGGGATTCAAGCCTAGGGAAATTAATCTCAATCAAATCTCAAGTTCCTTATCCTAATCAAGGTGAATAATAATCTAAATCATCTCTGTTTTGTTTTATGATCATTTATTTTTGGGTTTAAGATTAAATCCATTATTATGATGATTTTTGATTGATGATATGCTTGGATTTGGATATGTTGGATTAAAACAAAATAATTTGATAATTATTTTACATGGTTTTAAGAGTAAAACCGATTCTAATGATTTTCGTATGCCATGAGAAAATTTTATGCTATGTAAAACATGATTTTAGAGATGGTTTTTAATTCTTATAATTTTCCAAGCTATAGAAAATTTATTATGTATTTTCAAAGGAAAATATGAATAATTGGGTTTAGAAATTTATTTCGATTGTTTTACTGAAAATTTGGGTCTGGAATTTTTATATGTTAGATAACAAATTAAAAGTAAATTTTTGGGGATTTTTCCTAAATGATTTACTATGGGAATTAATTTATTTTAGAAAAAGGACTTATATGTTTTATATGTTTAGCAAAAAGAAGGGCTTATTTGCTAAAATGGTGTTAATTAGATCTGAGGTAATTTCAGTAGTTTTTTGTAAAGAATTTGAAAAGATGAAGGCAACCAATTAAATGTTTACAAACAGGCAGGTTAATTATAAAGTAATTACTTTAATTGGCATTAAATCAGCCTTTGCCCAGAAAAGTGGGTTCCGCCTCTTCCCAAAGCTCCTTTCGACTATGTGCTTCCGCTTCAACTCAATCGAAACCAAAACAAACATTGCCGAAACCAATACATAAGGTATCACAAGTATGGTACGTAGTGGATTGGAGAAAGGCGGAAGGCATGGCGTCGAAACCTTTGCTTCCGATGTGGTCGAAACCTTTGTTTACGTTCAAATGTTAAGCGCCTGCCTTGTTTTGCTAAAAGCTTTCAAAGCAGTCGAAACAGATGCTTTCGAAGGGGTCTTTCTAAATTACTTTCGAAAGGGTTGCTACCTCATGTTTAAGTTGTAGCTTCCAATGGAGTTACTTAGTTTTAAATCCAATGCTTTCGAAAAGGGTGGGTTCGACCAAGTCGAAACCCTTCTGTCGTTCCTATGTCTTTCGAATGGATTGAAGTCATCAACCAATTTGAAAGGTAGATTTTGTTCTAAACCTAGATTAAGCCATTTCCTAAAGGCTTTCCAAAGGGTTCAAGGGTTTCGAAGGCAATGTCTTCGAAAGGGGATTTCGATGCTATCCTTCAATGTTTTACTCAATGTTTTGAAGCTTTCGAAAGGATGGTTCTGAAGCCATCAAGTTTTTCCCCAATCATTTTTAGTTAAAGGTAAATGGTTTCAAAAGAGGTACTTTCGTATGTATTCACTTTGACCCAAAAGATATTTTAAGGAAAAAGCCAATGGTTTCGAAAGAGATACTTTCAATGGTTTGGAAAGGGGTACTTTCAAATGGTTTTGAAGCTATGCTTCTATAATTGAATGGTAATACTTTAATACATTCGAAAGGTTTCAAAAGAAAGGCTTTGAAGTGTTTCGAAAGGTAGGTGCCTAGTGTTTTGAAAAGAAGATTTGAATTCTTTCGAAAGGAAGTTTTTCAATGGTTTCGAAAGTAATGATAAAAAGTTTCGAAAGCCATAGTTTTCCAAAAAAATAATCCAATCTCATTTTAAAGGAAAACCATGGCATAATAAAAGAGTTTTGAAATGATTTTAAGTATGGAGTTTTCGAACAAGTTTTCCTTGATTAATAGGTTAAAGGGATTAACCAAGTTTTATATAAAATGATTTCAAGGATATTAAGCCATAGGTGTTGGTATTATCATGTTAGTATGTTTACTTCTTCATACTTACACACACACACACACATATATATATATATATATATTCACATTGTAATGAACCTATAACTGTATTTTGGGGAAGGGCAGAATAACTAGCTAGGTTGACCCAGTAGTGAATATAAATTAAGTTAACTCCTGAATGAGTAGAATTACATCCAGGAGGTCAGATAGACCAGAACGTAGGATACTAGAATATTAACTAAAGAAGTTGTCGGGTAGACAGGTTCATAGTAAACCCATGAAAACTATGTTCAGGAAAAGTTATTGGCAGGGGCCAATAAGTTCATAGTAAACCCATGAAAACTATGATTCGATTGAGTGATTGAAAGGGGCCAATAGGTTTGTAGTGAACCCATGAAAATTATATCCGTATTAAGTTATTGACAGAAATCAATAGGTTCCTAGCCAGCCCATAAAAACTAGGATAAGAGGGAAGTTATTGGATAAACCAATAGGTTCAGGGAGAACCCATGAATAACGAAGATATTGGCAGGGGCCAATAGGTTCTTAGTGATCCCATGAAAACTATGAAATTGGATAGGGAGTACATAAATATTAAACGGGTTATTAGTCCGTCCATGAAAACTATTAGGTTAATAGTGACCCTAGAAACTATAACAGAGATAGATAGTCAAAAATGAATGGGGATGGGTAATCTAGAATTGATTTACTTGTTTTCATATCATCATATTATTTTGAACTACTATGTTTTAACCATTGTGGATGCAAGAGCACGGTATATGGTTTTATAAAGTTTTAGGATGCTGGTGAAGGTAAAACTCGTTCTGCTAAGTAGCGTGGTCTCACTAGATATCTAAATGGTTTAAGATGGTAGATTATTATTCATACCAGGCTTTATGTCTGAATCGAAGTTTATGTTTTCCCCTTAAACTCTCGGATGCTCAATTGATTTTGAGTAGTTTGAGAGTTAAGGTTTTCAGGTACCTCTTTAGACGAATAAGCTTCCGGAGACGTGCAGGAGGCATGATAGTTATTTAGAGTTCTTTTCTATTTTAATTCCGCTGTGTTGTTGTTGTAAAGGCAAAGACGTTTAGTTTCCTTGTTATATACTATGATCATCCAAGGGGGCATCTTCATATGTCGCTCTTGGCGTATGTTGTAATAATTATATTTTCTCTGAACGTGGTTCTCGTATTAGAATTATGTAATGAATTTGAAATGCATTGAAATGGAATGAGAAAGTTGTTTGTTGATTTTAAAATTTTTCCATATCCATGTGTTTCTTTTATATCAATGTATCTAACATTAGCGTATTTGATCGCCGAGGATTAATAACTATGGATGACTACAGCATCCATAGCCGTTAGTTTTGGACCTCCAAGTGGGGGATGTTACAAGTTGGTATCAGAGCATAGGTTTATGAAACCTAAAAGAAATTTAAACCTAAAAGATTTTCAAACATAATCCCATGAATCAGAAAATAAGATCGGGGTTTGGGTTAACACTATTGTAACTTACTTGTATTTAATATACATACATACATATATATATATATATATAAGTACGTATTCCCCTCTCTCTTAGACCATTCTTCTGTATCTTACTAAGGCTCGTATGCAGATTTATGAGAAAGAAGATATGGAGGTAGGAAACGAAAGAGGAAATCTTGGTGGAGGAATAATTATGTAGTTTTTCGTCAGTATAATGCAAGCTGGAGCAGCTACTGGAGTTGATGGGAATGTTGGAGGAGATAATCCTGTGGCTCCAATTGGGAATAATTATGCTAAGCTGAACAGAGATTACACCAGTCTTATTGGAAAACCGTTTATGGGAACAGGGGATGCTATAGAAGTTGAGAATTGGCTGTTGCACTGTAAGAGAATCTTCACTGATTTGGGTTTAGCCGACGAGCAGAAGAGAAAGCTGGCCTTTAGGCAGTTGCAAGGGGTAGCACTTCATTTGTGGAATAGTGTTACTACCGGGGTTCTGGAGGAGGAGTTGACTTGGGTAGACTTTAGAAGAAGATTTGAACAGAGGTTTTTATTTGAAGTTGCTAAGTCAACATTGATAAGAAAGTTTATGGATTTGGTGCAGGGAGAGATGTCGGTAATTGAGTATGCTACAAAGTTTGATGAGTTATCCCAATATGGATATGCTACTGTAACATCCCCTATCTAGAGGCTCAAATCTAAGCGCTACAGATGCTGCAGTCATCCATAGTATTAACTTCCGACGACTAAATACGGCTATGTTAATGGTACTTATAATATTAGAAGCAAATGAATATGAAACAAAATCACAGATTCAAAACCATAATATTTTTCTGATTAAATTTCAAGACACATGTTTCACATTCTAATTACATAATCCCATCACTTTTCCTAGGTTCATATAAAATATAAGTATTATAATATTATATCAAGAGCGACATATGACAATGCCCCGTTAGTTGACCAGAGTACTATATATACAATACAGCAGAATTAATCCAAAATATATCAGCAACCGCTAATTAGCTATCCATCAGCCACTTGCTCGTCTCCGGAAGCTTTTTTCGCCAACCTACTAAAATCTGTAAACCTCAACCCTCAGCCTACTCAAATCAATTTTGAGCACCCGAGAGTTTAAGGAAAATAAACTTCGAGTCAGACATAAATCCTGGTGTGAATAATACTATTCATCTCGATTATCTGATATTAAGTGAGACAACGCCGCTTAGCGGAACTGGTTTCCTCTCACTAATATCCATTTTTAAAACATATCTTTTGCAATTTAAAATCTTGCAACCGAAACTAGTTAAATCTGTAAAGCAATTTCATGTATATGTCCATTTCAATTATCATATGGACTATCTGTCCATACACTGTAGTTTTGTTTGGCTAACTACTAACCCTTGGCTGACTCGGGCCTACCAGAAAACATAAAAATCTAACAACTGTTAGATACTTTCCTTCTGAACAGTCTGTCCTTACTTATTTCTCCAGGTCTATCTGATCCTAATGGTTTTGCGGACTTACCAATAAACTGTCTTTCCTTTTTGGATTCCTTTTTGTGTGTAAAAAAATTTTAGTCTCACTTCTGACAAAGCCCTACACATTGGAATTCTGGACTAAATTAGCTAAGGGCTGATAGCTAATGAGTATAGGGCGCGACCCTACACAAGTCCCATATAGTATTCAAATCTGAGTCATTTTCTTAGGGTTAACTACCCTTTAAAATTTTCCTTGAAAACCTTTTCAAAATGATTTAAACCTTTGAATCATACATATACAAGGAAAATATACTCTTTGCTTTACTCTAAACTATTTACCATGTTATATATACTTAACCCAAAATAGTGTTGATGAAATTATTAAGGATTTTCCCATCCTTCCAAAATAAGTTAAAGCCCTTTTTAACTTAAAAACATTTAGGCTATGTTACCAAAACAACTCATTCGAAACCTTTGTTTAAAACCTTTAAACAACCCTTTTGAAACCATTGAAAGAACCACTTTTAAAACCTTTGAAAGTATCCCTTTCAATACAAGCAAAACCTTAGGCCAAAGGCCAAAACATACATTTCGAAATCATATCTTTCGAAACCATTCATATTTATCCTTTCGAGAGCATTGAAAAACATCTCCTTCGAAAGCTTTAAAACCTTAGACATCCTCTTTAAAACACTTAAACATTGCCTTTTGAAATCATTGAAAAACCTTTCTTTTTAGACCTTTCGAAACCATAAGAAAACCTTTCCTTAAAACGTTTCGAATGCATTAAAACATCAAGCCTTTCGAAAGCAATTGGGTTCAATTTATAACATGTGGAAACACCTTTCGAAACCATTAAAACCATCTCTTTCGAAACCATTTGGGTTATACTTTTTATAAAGAAAAAGGGTCATTAAAACATTTAAGTCGAAAGCATCTCTTTCGAAAGCCTTCCTAAGTAAAGAGGTGATGGCGTCGAAACCTTCCCTTCGAAAGCTTTGGAGAAGCGGCTTGATTTTAACAACAAGAACACCCTTTCGAAACCAATCTGGGTCGTAAGATAAAAAGTGGCAGTCGGAGGCTTCGACCTAGTCGAAAGAAGTTATATAAAAACAAAGGTGCAACCTCTTTAAAACCATTTTTTTAAAGTCATTAACCCAGTCAAAAGCAGATTAAGTCGAAAGCTATTCAGTCGAAAGCAAAGCATGTGCATTTTCATTTAAAAGCAAAGTAGCGCTTCAACCCCTTTGGAACCCCTAGTTTTGACCTAATGCCTTTCGCCTTTGTCCAATTCACTACGTATCAAATATCTGATACCATGTGCATTGGTTTCGATGGAGTCGGGGGCAGAGGTAAGGAGTCGGAAGCCTGTGCCGAAAGCATTGAAATAGGAAAAAGCATGTAGATTTGACTTTTTAAACTATTTCTTTGTACCTAACCTGCCTTGTTTGTCAAATTTTGATTGGTTGCATATTTTTATTTTCTAAAAGTACTGCCGATTTTAAGAAATAAAAATTTGAATTATTTACAAAATACTCCTTCTCCTTTTTATAAATATATAAAACATTTAATTTCCATACCTTAAATAATTTTATATATCCATTAAAACACTTGGGAAAATTCTACAAAAATTCCAAAAAATCATTTTTTGAATGTATTCCAACATAGATAAATTTCAGACTCGCAGCCAATTTAATTTGGCCGTAATTAATTTTTGACCCAAAATAATATTTTCTTCACTAGAAAATTTATAGAAAATCCACATTAGTTCAGAAAATTATAAAAATTGAAACCCATTTCTAAATTATCATCTTTGATCTAAATCTAAATTTGCAAGGCTATTGGATGTCATTTAATGGTTTTCTAAATCAATTCTCATCATAAAATGCATATAAAATAGCCTAAATCATCAACAAGTATATACATATCCATTTATCATTCAAAACATGGCAAAAAAATTGCAAATACTTTTGGAATTTATCTAAAATCGAAATCAATCAAAAATATGAGATGTATTCATTATTCACCTTAGCTTTTTGATTAAGGATGTGAGATTTGTTCTTGATTAAGAGATTTGATTCTTCCTCTTGAATTCTTCTTCTTCTTTACTCTTCCTAATGGTGGCCAGTCTTAGCATTTATTTTTGAATTATGAAAAATGAAGTGAATGTGTAGAATGAATTCCTAAGGGGTTTAGGGTATAAGGATATGCCTTGTTCTTATTTTGCCCTTGCATATTTCCTAACCCTTTTTATCCTCTTTTTATTCTTTAGTTCACTTATTTAACATGGCACGACCCCTTATTTAAACACAAATCACAATCCATTAATCATCTTACATTATTTTATTTTATTTAACTAATTAAATATCCTAAATAATGTTACTAAAAATATGGGGTGTAACAGCTACTATAGACACCGTCATCAGAAGGAATGAGAGGTTCATTCGAGGATTGAGGCCTAAGATTGCCCGGGCGACCCTGACGCATATCCGTGATCCGTGTAATGTAGTTGTGGAGATGACAATCTGATATGAGGAGATGCTTTCTTTTTGTGCTAGAGAAAAGTCAGTTGAAACCCAGGGCCCTCAGGGAAAGAAGAGGAAGTTCTTTAAGAAGAAGGAGCCCGGAAGAGGGAGGCTGCCAAGAAGGCAAAGACTGATTTAGTTTGTTTCAAGTGTGATAAGAAAGGTCATTATGCTCATGAGTGTCGGTCAGGCAAGGGGAAGAAGGCTGCAGAAATGAAAGGTGTGAAGTGCTTCAATTGTGATCGGGTTGGGCATTATAAGAACCAGTGTCCAGAGCCAGTTAGGGTGGACAAGGGAAAGGATTTTGCTATTGGACCATCATCTGCTAGACCGACTGCAGCTGAAAAAGGGAAGACTGTGATGGAAGATACGCTTTTGATTTAGAGTATACCAATTAGGATACTATTTGATACCGGTGCATTACATTCATTTATATCTCAGAATTTGGTTGATAGGTTATGCTTAGAACCCACATACCTTGTTACTTCCTTAAGGGTTTCGAATCCAATAGGAGGGTATGCAACTCTAGGGATGAGATGTGACCAGTTATAACTTGATTTGTTAGGTCATAAGTTTGCATGCAGTCTATATGTTTTCGATTTCATAGATTTTGAAATCATTTTAGGTATGGATTGGTTGAGTAAGTATGAGGCTAGGATATTTTGCCAGGATGGGGAGATATCACTAAGACACCCTGATAGTCCTAACCAAATCATATTCTCAGTGGAGAATTCTGACCGGAGTAGTTGTGCTTGGTTAAGTGCTATGGAAGTGGTAGAAGAGTTAACTCGGGTTCGAGTAGCAAGAGAGTTTGCAGATGTCTTTGTGCCAGTTACGGGACTACCACCGAAACGAGCTATTGAGTTTCGGATAGATCTAGTGCCAGGAGCTAAACTTGTAAGTAGACCACATAGTATGATGACACCAACCAAGATGAAGGAATTGAAGGTGCAGCTAGTGGATCTTGAAGGAAGGAATTTATTAGACCAAGCAGGTCACCTTGGGGAGCGGCCGCGGTATTCGTGAAGAAACCCGATGGGTCGTTGAAGATGTTATCGACTATCGTAAGTTGAACGAGAGGACGATTAATAATAAGTATCCTTTGTCAAGAATTGATGATCTATTTGATTAGTTGTATGGAGCTAGAGGTTTTTCCCAGTTGGATTTGGCGACGGTTTTCCATCAGTTAAGAGTGGCAGAGGACATCATTCCTTTGATAGCATTTCGAACTAGGTATGGTGTATGGGTGGTTAGTAATGCCATTCGAGTTAACGAATGCACCTGCTTTCTTCGTGGGTTTGATGAACCGAGTTTTCTAAGAGTACTTGGATAGGTTCATGTTAGTGTTTATAGATGACATCTTAGTGTACTCTAAGGATGAAAGGGAGCATAAGGATCATCTTAGAGTGGTGCTTGAGACACTGAGGCAGCATCAGCTGAAGGCGAAGTATTCCAAGTGTCATTTTTGGAAGAAAGAGGTTAAGTTTCTTGGTCACGTAGTTTCAAAGAAAGGGTTGTCAGTCGCTCCAAATAAGATCGAAGCTGTTAATAATTGGAAGAGATCACAGACGGTGACTAAGATTAGAAGTTTTCTTGGCCTTGCTGGCTATTACCAAAGATTCATAAAGGATTACTCGCGGATAGCAGCACCTTTGACTAAGTTAACTAGGAAGGGTGTGAAGTTTGTCTGGTCTGACAAATGTGAGGAAGCATTCCTTAAGTTAAAGCATTTGTTGACCAATGCACCTGTATTAGTAGTTCCAAACGGAAACCAAGGATTGGTGGTGTATACCGATGCATGTGGAACTGGATTGGGAGCTGTGTTGATGCAGAAGGGCAAAGTGATTGCCTACGCTTCACGACAGATAGACCACATGAAGTTAGATATCCTACTCATGATATGGAGTTGGCTGCAGTGATCTTCGCATTGAAGATTTGGAGGCATTATCTCTTAGGGGAGAGATTTGAGCTATACACAGATCATAAGTCTTTAAGGTATTTATTCTCTCAGAAGGAGCTGAATATGAGACAGCAGAAGTAGCTGGAGTTTTTAGCAGCTTATGATTTCGATAGAGTATACTCCTGAGAAAGGAAATAAAGTAGCAGATGCTCTTAGCACAAGACATCAGAATGTGGTGTTAGCTATGTTGGCAGAATGGAAGGATTTAGAAGCTTTGACTACTTGTAATGTGCAGTTAAGTTCGACTGCTAGTTCTAGTTAGAGTACCGCCACGTTGTCTTGTTTAGAAGTTTGACTAGTGCTGATCAAAAGAATTACTTCTAAACAGAAAAAAGTGTTAGTCGAGCGGATTAGAAGGCTTAAGGTAGGATCAAAGATCGATTATCTAAAGGATATTAGTCTTGACCAGAGAGGATGGTTAAGAAAGAAGGGATGGTTGTGTGTTCCAAATGTTGTGGACTTAAGGAAAGAGGTTCTTGGAGAATGTCATCGATCCATGTTTACGATTAATCCTAGAAGGACCAAGATGTATCAAGATATGAAGAGGAGCTTATATTGGGAAGATATGAAGAGGGATGTTGGCTTGTGGGTTAGGCAGTGTGAAAACTATCAATAAGTGAAAGCCGAACATCAGAAGCCGAGTAGGTTGCTTCAACCTTTAGAGATTCCAGTTTGGAAATGGGATTCGATATCCATGGATTTATAGATGGATTGCCAAGATCAAAGATAGGAAATGAAAGTATATGGGTCATAGTGGACTGGTTGACCAAAAGTGCTCATTTCATTCCAGTTAAGTCAACCAGGACGGCATATGTTTTAGCTAAGTTGTTCATGAATAATATATTTAGACTACATGAGATTCCTAGTAGTATAGTCAGTGACAGAGATGTTTTGTTCACTAGTGAATTCTGGAAGAGTCTACAGGATGTATAAGGTACCAAGCTCAAGAAGAGTACTATGTATCACCCATAGACGGATGGGCGGACAGAGAGAGTCAATAAGGTACTCGAGGATTTACTAAGAGCTTGTGTATTGGATTTTGGTGGATCTTGGGAAGATCACCTACATTTGGTTGAGTTTTCCTATAATAATAGTTATCAAACTAGTATAGGAATTGCGCCTTTTGAAAGCTTTGTATGGAAGGCCATGCAAATCACCAGTATGTTGGTTGGAGAATGGAGACAGATTGGTCTTAGGTCCAGATCTGGTTAGAGGGGCAACAGAGAAGATTGAGTTGATCCGAGAAAGGATGAAGGAAGCTCAGTCCAAACAGAAGAGTTACGCAGATATGAGGCGCAAAGACCTAGAATTCTCAGTTGGAGATAAGTTTTTCATTAAGGTATCACCGACGAAGGATGTGTACCATTTGGAAAGTCAGGGAAACTGGCACCGAGATATGTTGGTCCATTCCATATTATAGAGAGGATTGGAAAGCTCGCATACAGAGTAGAATTGCCGAGCAGTATGGCAGGTGTCCATAATGTGTTTCACGTGTCTCATCTTCACAAGTATGTGCATGATCCAGAGACTACTATTCCTCCGACAGGATTGGAAGATCTAATAGTAGAGCCAAATTTGACTTTTGTTAGACAACCAGTTCGGGTTGTAGCGAGAGATGAGAAAAGATTGAGGAACAAGACAGTCAAGTTGGTGAAAGTTCAGTGGAGCGACAACAAGAAGGACTGTACTTGGGAGACTGAAGACAGGATTAGAGACACTTATCTTGATCTGCTTTGAGGATATGTCTATATTAGATTTATATAGATAGTTGCTAGTTGGGTATGCAAGTATGGTTGTTAGGAGTTATTACAGATGATTGCTATGATTAGTATTTAGTCCTTACTGAATTTCGAGGACGAAATTCTTTATGGAGGGGAGCCGGTAACACCCTTAATTTTTGATAACATTATTCAAGGTATTTAATTAGATAAATTAAATAGCATAACGTAAACAATTAGAGTGATAACGGGATTGGGATTTGAAAATAAACTAAGGGTCGTGCTTAAATATTTAAATGGGCTTAAGAATGGCTTATATGCTAATTAATTTACACAAGGGCTTATTAGGAAATAGCCGCACCCTATTACCATAACCCTTATAACCCACGTTTCCTTTTTTCTCACGTTTAATTTTTACAAAATACAAAACATAAACAAAAGAAGAGCAGCGCCGGCCATTAGGAGAAAAGAGGAAAAAATCAATTTAAAGCTAGGGATTCAAGCTAAGGGAAATTAATCTCAATCAATTCTCAAGTTCGTTATCCTAATCAAGGTGAATAATAATCTAAATCATCTCTATTTTGTTTTATGATCATTTTTTTTCAAGTTTAAGATTAAATACAATATTATGATGATTTTTGATTGATGATATGCTTGGATTTGGATATGTTGGATTCAAAAAAGATAATTTGATAATTATTTTACACGGTTTTAAGGGTAAAACCGATTCTATTGATTTTCGTATGCCATGAGAAAACTTTATGTTATATAAAACATGATTTTAGAGATGGTTTTTAATTCTTATAATTTTCCAAGCTATGGAAAATTTATTACGAATTTTCAAAGGAAAATATGAATAATTAGGTTTAGAAATTTATTTCGATTGTTTTATGAAAAATTTGTGTCTGGAATTTTTATATGTTAGATAACATATTGAAAGTGAATTTCTGTAATTTTTGGAGATTTTTCCTAAATGATTTACTATGGGAATTTGATGATTTTAGAAGAAGGACTTATATGTTTTATATGTTTAGCAAAAAGAAGGGCTTATTTGCTAAAATGGTGTTAATTAGATCTGAGGTAATTTCGGCAGTTTTTTGTAAAGAATTTGAGAAGATGAAGGCAACCAATTAAATGTTTGCAAACAGGCAGGTTAATTATAAAGTAATTACTTTAATTGGCATTAAATCAACCTTTACCCAGAAAAGTGGGTTCCGCCTCTTCCAGAAGCTCTTTTCGACTATGAGCTTCCGCTTCGACTCAGTCGAAACCAATACAAACATTGCCGAAAACAATACATAAGGTATCACAAGTATGGTACGTAGTGGATTGGAGAAAGGCGGAAGGCATGGCGTCAAAACCTTTGCTTTCGCTGTGGTCGAAACCTTTGTTTACTTTCAAATGATAAGCGCCTGCCTTGTTTTGCTAAAAGCTTTCAACGGAGTCGAAACAGAAGCTTTCGAAAGGGTCTTTCTAAATTGCTTTCGAAAGGGGTTGCAGCCTTATGTTTAAGTTGTAGCTTCCGAAGGAGTTACTTAGTTTTAAATCCAATACTTTCGAAAAGGGTGGGTTCGACCAAGTCGAAACCCTTCCGTCGTTTCTATGTCTTTTGAATGGATTGAAGTCATCAACCTATTCGAAAGGTAGCTTTTGTTTTAAACCTGTATTAAGCCACTTTCTAAAAGCTTTCCAAAGGGTTCAATGGTTTCGAAGGCAATGGCTTCGAAAGGGGGTTTCGATGCTATCCTTCAATGTTTTACTCAATGTTTTGAAGCTTTCGAAAGGATGGTTCCGAAGCCGTCATGTTTTTCCCCAATCATTTTTAGTCAAAGGTTAATGGTTTCGAAAGGGGTACTTTCTTATGTATTCACTTTGACCCAAAAGATATGTTAAGGAAGAAGCCAATGATTTCGAAAGAGATACTTTCAACGGTTTCGAAAGGGGTAATTTCAAATGGTTTCGAAGCTATGCTTCTATAATTGAATGGTAATGCTTTAACACATTCGAAAGGTTTCGAAAGAAAGGCTTTAAAGTGTTTTGAAAGGCAGGTGCCTAGTGTTTTGAAAAGTAGATTTGAATTCTTTCGAAAGGAAGTTTTCCAATGGTTTCGAAAGTAATGATTAAAGGTTTCGTAAGCCTTAGTTTTCAAAACAAATAACCCAATCTCATTTTAAAGGAAAACCATGGCATAATAAAAGAGTTTTGAAATGATTTTAAGCATGGAGTTTTTGAAGAAGTTTTCCTTGATTAATAGGTTAAAGGAAATAACCAAGTTTTATATAAAATGATTTCAAGGATATTAAACCGCAGGTGTTGGTATTATCATGTTAACTTCTTCATATATATATATATATATATTCATATTGTAATGGACCCATAACTGTATTTTGGGGAAGGGCAGAATAACCAGCTAGGGTGACCCAGTATTAAATATAAATTAATTTAACTTCTAAATGAGTAGAATTGCATCTAGGAGGTCAGATAGAACGGAATGTAGGATGCCAGAATATTGACTAAAGAAGTTGTCAGGTAGATAGGTTCATGGTAAACCCATGAAAACAATGTTTAGGAATAGTTATTGGCAAGGGCCAATAAGTTCATAGTAAACCCATGAAAACTATGATTCGATTGAGTTATTAGCTGGGGCCAATAGGTTGTAGTGAACCCACGAAAACTATATTCGGATTAAGTTATTGACAGAAGTCAATAGGTTTCTAGTTAACCCATGAAAACTAGGATAAGAGGGAAGTTATTAGAGATACCAATAGGTTCAGGGAGAACCCATGAATAATGAAGATATGGGCAGGAGCCAATAGGTTCTTAGTGATCCTATGAAAACTATGAAATCAGACAGGGAGTCCATAAATATTAAACAGTTTATTAGTCAGCCCATGAAAACTATTAGGTTAATAGTGACCCTAGAAACTATAACAGAGACAGATTGTCAAAAATGAACGGGGATGGGTAATCCAAAATTGGTTTACTTGTTTGCATATCGTCATATTATTTTGAACTGCTATATTTTAACCCTTATGGATGCAAGAGCCTGTGCAGTTAAAGCGCTCGGCAGATTCAATGCGGCGGTGGTGCCAAAAGTCATAGCGGGGATACAACGAAGATATAGCGGATGACTCTAAAATAGCATATAAAACTCGTAATTAATGTTTTTATAAATATAGAAATGGTAATTAAATGAAAAATTAATATTCAATTGAATTATAATTAATACATAAATAATTTTAAATAAAAACATGTGTGAATATACTATAAATAAACGTAAAACTGTTATATAATGTAATTGAATTTAGTAGAATATTAGAATATTTTCATTTCTGAAAATATATTAAAAATTCAATTAAATAAATTAATTTCATAATTTTTATAGTGTATAAATGTCATTTTTCAATTCATTTCTTTTAAAGAAGATATTGCAGAAATAGCGAAATATAGCGGGAATAACAGGATATAGCGGAAATAGCGGGGCTTAAAGCGAAAAGGCTATATTTGGGGCTATATGGAAAAATTGTAGTGGTAGAAATCCGCTATGAGATATAGCAGGGTTATAGCGGGGTAATATCGGGGCATTAACTACATAGGCAGGAGCACGGTATATGGTTTTATAAAGTTTTAGGATACTAGTAAGGGGGAAACCCGTTCCGCTAAGCAGCGTGGTCTCACTAGATATCTAAATGGTTTGAGATGGAAGATTATTATTCATACCAGGCTTTATGTCTGTCTTGAAGTTTATGTTTCCCCTTAAAGTCTCGGGTTCTCAATTGATTTTGAGTAGTTTAAGAGTTGAGGTTTTCAGGTACCTCTTTAGACGAATAAGCTTCCGGAGACGTGCAAGAGGCATGATAGTTATTTAAAGTTCATTTCTATTTTGACTCCGATGTGTTGTTTCTGTAAAGGCAAAGATGTTTAATTGCCTAGTTATATACTTTGATCATCCTGGGGGCATCTTCATATGTCGCTCTTGGCGTATGTTGTAATAATTATATTTTCTCTGAACGTGGTTCTCGTATTGGGATTATGTAATGAATTTGAAATGCATTGAAATGGAATGAGAAAGTTGTTTGTTGATTTTAAATTTTTTCCATACTATGTGTTTTTGTTATATCAATGTATCTAACATTACCATATTTGGTCGCCGAGGATTAATAACTATGGATGATTGCAGCATCCATAACCGTTAGTTTTGGGCCTCCAAGTGGGGAATGTTACAACATGATAGTAATAAGAAATCAAGAGAGAAAAGATTCAATTAATTCAATTATCGTTAATCTCCACATCTCAATCATGGTAGTATTATAGATTTAAAAGGATGCAGATAAAGAGTTGTTACTATTAGATAAGTTCTATTTATTTTAAAAGCTACAACCTTTCAATGAAGCGTAATTTCTTTTTGTTCAACAGAAGTGTCTTTTCAAAAATTTGCAGTTTTTCAAATGATAGACGTCTATAGTAAAACATCAAACGTCTGTGACTTCAGAAAATAATTACCCGAGGATT
This sequence comes from Allium fistulosum, assembly GCA_030737815.1. Classification (NCBI taxonomy): domain Eukaryota; kingdom Viridiplantae; phylum Streptophyta; class Magnoliopsida; order Asparagales; family Amaryllidaceae; genus Allium; species Allium fistulosum. The sequence goes on from CM060903.1 coordinate 1,462,304,746, forward strand.
TTCACAGGCGTTTGTGGTTTTACCTCAGACGTTTGTGAGTAGTAAAAGCAGTTTTTCACCTTAAGTCCAGTGTATATGAAATCGTGTGTGATCGTGTATGCATATATACTCAAGGAGACCTTAACAATATCTTATCTAAGACTCTTTTATTGTAAAATACCCTTACTAACTATAGTATGGTTGATAGATCATCGTTTGTCTTCGAGTCTCAATATCTTCGAGCCTGATGTCTTCTTGTAGTATATACCTATAATTTTGATAAAATGTGTGTATATATATATATGACTATATAGTTGTTGTCATTGAAACATAAACTGGAGATTCTAACACCTTTCTTCGAGGTAACCATGAAGGGAAAGAGGAATTTCGAGTGGAATCAAGGCTGCAAAAACGCATTCTAAGCTCTTGTAGACCACTTGGAGAGACCTCATATTCTCTTAAAGCCAGTGGATGATGAGGTTTTATTCTTATATCTGGTGGTGTCAGTGTACGCATTGAGCGTCACACTTGTGCATGAGGAATCTCGCATCTAGCGACCGTTCTACTACATTAGCAAGCGGTTGATAGAAGCAGAAAGAAACTACCCGAGACTGGAAAAGCTCACATACTGTCTGTTAATCGCTTCGAGAAAGCTTCGCCTCTATTTCCAGGCTTAATTAATTAATGTCCTTACCAACTAGCCTTTACGAGAATTCTTGCAATGACCTGAGACTTCCGAAAGACTGTTAAAATGGAACATCAAATTGATCTAGTACGATATCGCATATCACCCTTTAGAGAGCAATCCAAGGTTAGGCTCTGGCAGATTTCACAGCCATATTCACTTCATGAGATGATTCTCCGAAGAGCAGTGTAGAAAAGGAAGTTGGATGGAAGATGTACATGGATGTTGCATCTAACGATCGGTGTTCTAGTGCTGGAGTTATGCTTGTCACTCCCGAAGAACACCCGATCTGCTATGCCTTCAAACTCGACTTTCCAGCTATGAACAATGAAGCTGAATATGAGGCCTTGATTGCAGGACTCAAGATCGCCAAGGAACTGGGAATAAAAACTTTATACATTTTTTGCGACTCCCAGCTGGTGGTATGCCAAGTCCGGAAAGAGTATCAAGCTAAAGGAGCAAGGCAAGCTCCCTACCTAAACCGGGTTCTTGAGTTGCTTGACGACTTTGAATATTACACGATCACTCATATTCCCAGAGAGGAGAATGAGAAAGTCGACTCACTTGCTAAGTTGGCTAGTTCCGAAGATACGAAGCTCATGGGCCTGGTTCCAATGGAAGTGATTTCAGCTCTGAGCATTGACTGGATGGATGTCGATTGGATCTTAGAGACTGAGCCTGAATGGGAGTCATGGATGACTCTGATTCGGGATTACTTGCAAAGAAGAATCCTTCCAGAAAGGAATGAGTGATGCAAAATCCTTCGACAAGCTTCAAGATATATCATGCAAGAAGGAATACTGTATAGGATGGGTTTCTCTGTCCCTATGTTATGGTGTGTCACTCACGACGAGGCCAAACAAGTTCTGAGAGAAGTTCATAAAGGGGCCTGTAGCAATCATATTGGGGGGCAGACCTTGGCAAAGAAGATTCTTCGTTATAGGTATTTCTGAACGACTGTCAATCGAGACGCCATTGACTACACCTGAAGGTGTGATAAGTACTAGAGATTCGCTAAAATTCTGAGGGCCCCACCAACGGAATTACCTAAATGGTCAGTCCTTGGCCATTTGTAGTTTGGGTTATTGATATTATCGGTGTATTGCTTATATCTAAAGGTTATGTGAAGTACGCCATCGTGACGGTTGATTACTTTACTAAATGGGCTAAGGTGGAGCCATTAGCCACGATTACTACGAAGAAAGTGATCAACTTTTTTTTTTGAAATATCATCTGCCACTTTGGAGTTCCACAAGAAATCGTTACTGATAACATAATCCAATTTGATAGCATGGAGTTTAAAGATTTCTGTCGCCGACACCGCATAGGGAAGAGATTTTCTGCGGTTGCCTATCCTCATGCGAATGGAAAGGTTGAAGCTGTGAACAAGATTATCAAGTCCATTCTTAAGAAGCAGTTGGAGAAATCCAAAGGCAAGTGGGTCGATGAACTTCCATTAACACTCTGGGCTTATCAAACCACCCATAAGTCAACAACTGATCGTTCTCCGTTCGCCTTGTCATATGGGTCGGAGGCTATGATCCTGATCGAACTGGAAGTACCTTCTCATCTGGTAACCCACTATGATCCATGGACAAACGAGCAACTCCTTCTGGAGTCTCTTGATATGATCGATGAGAAGCAGACTTAAGCTGAGTTGAGAGCAGCTGCACACAGACACCAAGTCACACGATATTATAACACTAAAGTTAGAAGTCGGACCTTCTAAATCGGCAATTGGGTCCTCAAACGAATATTCCCTAGCCCTAAAATCTTGGGCCTGATTTGGGAAGGTCCGTATGTAATAGAAGAAAAGTTTGGAGATGGTACCTTCAAGCTAGCAACTACGGACGAGATCTCAACCCCAAGGGCATGGAATAGCAAGCATCTACAACGCTATTTCACTTAGAGAATAAATTTGTAAATAACTGGCTAGAGTTGTGCAATAAGACAAAACTTTGTCACTTTCTATCTTTAATCAAATAAAACGGCCTTTTAAGCTAGATATTTTGTCTCCCCATTTCTTAAGAGTTGTGACTTGATCAACTCAAATAAATTTGCATATGATTAATACAGGTGCGCAGGTACCTGGAGATAGGTGCCAGTCAAACTTCTGTGGCCTATGATTGGGCCCTTAAAGTTCCTTTTCGATGTCCAGAGATTGATATCAGCTAACCCTTGCCTTCAGATTGGGGGCAGGAGTATAAATATAAGCCGAACATGACATAATTGTCTGCATCCTAACTCTCGCTCCTGGAGTAGGGGCAAGAGTATAAACATAAGCCAAACATGACACAATTGTCCGCATACTAACTCTCGCTCCCAAAGTAGGAGCTGGAGTATAAACATAAGCCGGACATGACATAATTGTTCACATCCTAATTCTCGCCCTTGGAGTAGGAGCAAGAGTATAAATATAAGCCAGTCATGACACAACCATCCGCGTCCTAACTCTCGTTCCTTGAGAAGGAGCCAAAGTATAAACTTAAACCGGATGTGATACGAGCATCCATACCCTAACTCTAGTTCCCAAAGTAGCAGCTGGAGTATAAACTCAATCCGGATAAAATGAAATCATTTGCAAACTGACTCTTGCCTTCAGATTAGGGGCAAGAATGCAAACTTAAAACCGAATGACACAACCGTCCGTACGCCAACTCTTACCCACTGATGGAATGTAGGAGTATAAATCAAAATGAGCATGATGTGACCAATCACTCGCTCAACTCTCATCCTCGGACTAGGGCAGGAGTATAAACGAAAACGAGCATGAACAGTCTGTCTGATCCTTAACATCTTGCCCGGAGTAGGTGGAACGGTGAGTCCATGGTCGAAGTAAAGTGGGATCCAAGCTGTAAGCCTTCGGTTAATGCCTGGAGTTAGGCATGATCAAATGCTAACATCCTGGATGAGGATGTGCAGACTACAATTCTAAGTAGTGAACTTAAGCTCGCACCTAGAATTTCGCATGGTTGGAACTTATCATCCTGAAAAATGGACACTCAAGCCATTATTTTAAGAGGTTTACACTAAGGATTTCTTTACATTCGTTAGAATGATGCAAGTCGGTGATTAACCAAATGAATTAATGACCTAATATGAAAACGGTCAATAAAGGAGATAAATCGCAAGTACATTGAATGGAAAGCATATTTCTTAAGTACTTAGACAACTTTAAGAAAATATTTGTACAAAACAAAAGGTTTTTATTATTGGCGTCAAACCAGGAAAGCTAAGTACAAGTGGTTCACACCAAAAGCGAAAAAGTAATAATGGGGGGCCAAACCCAAGCAAAGTTGGCCAACAAACAAAAAAAGTATATATACGGAAAAACAAACTAGCGACTATTTCTTTTTGGGCTTCTTTTTATTCTTAGAACCAAGGGAGACTTCACTCGAGATTTCCCCTTGCCTCTTCCTCTACCGCCTTGGCCTTTGAATGGAGTGCTTTGTTAAGATCCAACGGGCGCACTTTGGCCGCTCCCGAACGGAGAAATGGAGAAAGGAATGTTTTGTGAAAACACTGTCTTCATATTTCGAGCACCCTCGGGCGGAGGATTGTAAACTAGAGTGAAAATGGTTTGCCCAGGCAATGCGATCGACAACGGAGATGGGAAAACTTCTATTTGCTCTTGCTTGATTTGACCGGCAAGGAGGATATCTACCCTAAGTTTTTGCTCAAGTTCATGCATGGAGGACCCGATAGGGACTTAGAGACCCCAGTAATAAAAACATCCTCATCAACTTGAATCCCCTGATTTTCATCGTTTCCTTCTTCCAACAAAATATCTATAATGCACTCGTCAAGGCTTAAGGTCTCCTAAATCGGGATGTTAGGAATTGTTGTCGAGGTGACAGTTATGGACTCTATCGCCGATGCTTGTGGCCCCAGTTGAGAATCCTTGGGAGGAAGCGGAGCAATTGCGAGCTGACCTATAGCTGGAGAAATACAAAGAGGGAGGTTAGTGATGTTTATAGACGACATGACAGGAGAAGTCAATGAGAAAACTTCTTCAATTTGAACTTCCGCACGAGTTGGAGTGCTGCCAGGAGTTCCTTCAGGGATAGGGGAAAGAACAATGGATTTCTGGAGCTGCGGCTTATTTTGGGTCATAACTAGAGTCAGTAGAGGAATCAACGATGGAACTGGGAGCAGCTTGAGTCCCAGGAGTTTTACCAGCTGAAGCTTTATGATGTGCAGAGCCGAAACCTTCGCCTAATTCTTTTCGAGCGGTTGCATCAAGTTCTGGATAAATAAGATGCTGTTTGTCATGGAGGATCTTTGGCTCACCCTCTTTAGAATCTCCTTTTCCAGCTGCTCCATATCAATATTATCACTGTTGAGAAATTCTTTCTCTTCCCCGACGATCTGTTCTCAGGCATGGGCAAGCATCAAAGGGTAATCTTCCCTAAACCAGTCTAGATTTTGAAATTTGAGCATATTGGCATTGTACTGAGTGATTAGTGGCTCAAACTTCTTCATCGTCTGCTCCTCGGCTTGTTTTACTGTAGTTTAAACTTCTCTCTTGATGAAAGCATCAACATCCCTAACCTTTTCCAGTGTAGTGTCCCTCTTAATCCTGATAGTGACTAGCTCATCCCATGTATCCTGAGCAATTTTTTGCACTTCATCTTTTTCCTTGATCTAACGCTCGAGCTTATTTTTTAATTCAATTGCTTTCCTCTTAGCAACTTCCCTTTCCATTACAAGCACATGGTTATGATGATGCATTTTCTCGATTTCGTTCAAGTGCTCGGATTGCACTCAGAAGATCGACTGGAATGAGATAGTTTCACAAATTGTAAATGGATAGAGGTAGGTGGTGGAGCTCGAAAGAGTCTGGCGATGGAATATCATCATGATGATCAGGTTGCTTATTAAAGCCTTTAAAAGGAGGTGATCTTGATCTAAGTCGGTGCTTAGAAGCAAAGTCATTAGAAGAATAGTCCCTGTTGTAACTACTCCTTTCCCAGTCGTCTCCGTCGCGGTTGGAGCAATAGCTAGAATCATAGTCTTGACCACTCCCTTGATGATATGAGCTCGACCGGGGGCACTGGACATGATAAGCTTTCTCTTCTAGGGATAAGAATAAGTGCTTTCTCTTATCCATCGAATCTGTAAAGAAAACAGGATGGGTTAGACCAAATGAGTAAGGACATAGGTCAAGTGTGAGCATTGTATGGTGCACGTGTGTGTAGTGTCAACCCCGATGAACCATGTACTAGAGCTTTACTCATGAGAGTAACCTCTCCCGCACTGGTTGGAATGATGTCCTTCTCAAAGCGGATCGAAGAACTGATATTGTCAATGCTAATGTTACCAACATCAAAAGAGCCGAACTCCATAGGGATAGGCCCTAAACAAGTAAACAAATGCCCATTGAAGGAATGGATAGAGTCTTCTCTACACTTGTGACTAATGAAGACTGAGTGGAAGTCCGTGCCTTCGAAATTCTCACAATCAATTTCTTTTTGGGAGTAGTCGGTGGGTCATCCCTGGGTTGTTCGGTTTGAGATCTGTGGCCCGCTTCAATGTTACTATGGCCGGCCTCACCACCTTCTCTAGTAATTTCTCCTTCCTCAGTGCCTTCGTGTTCTAGTTCCATGTTCTCTACGGCTTCGGCCCCAGGACATGGAGATGAGGGCAACTCAGGATCAACTTCGCCTCCTGCAGGCAGATTACTATCATTATTATCATCATCGTCATCCTCAATGTCAACCACTGGAACAATGCAAGATCTGCAGCCTTCCTCTAATAAGCCATGAGCGAGAAGATTCTCGTCCATTAATAGGGTTCTTATTTACCTATCCTCGGTTGGGACTGCAATGAGAGTATTAACGACATCCGAAAGTGATCTACCGTTGGGCCTCGCCGGAACATCTATACAATAGTAAAAGATAAATTAAGCTTGCCGACTATAAGGTAAATACACGGATGGCGTTTGAAATAAAACTTACATCGGATATCCATTTATGAGAGAACTAGGGTGGACAGCGCCTATAAAACCATTCAGCCTTGAAGTAACTCAGCTTGTTCCAAGCTCCGGAGACGATTTTGCGAACCCCCATCGGTTCTAAGTAAATAAGAGACGGGTTTTCCTTGCAGCTTTTAAAGCTATAAATGTATTGGATTTCTTCATCGCTAGGCACTCGGTTCAAATGCTCAAAGAAGACTAGATAAGTGCTCAGAAGAAATGTGTAGCTATTTGGATGCAGCTGTGTAGGAATCAGTCTAATGAAGTTCAAGACTCGACGAACGAATTGATTGAATGGTGGGATGCAACCCGCCAGACACATATATCTGTTGCAAGCTATGTACCCTTCTGGAGGATCGTGAGCCCTTTGGTCGTGGGATGGTGCCAAGACATCATCAAATGGAATGCCATGCTTACTGCATATCTTCTGAAGAGATCCTTCATTAACTCCGGAAGGAACAGAATCGACCGGGTTATTCGGTATTACAACATCCTCAAGAGTATAGGGTGATCGATCTATTTGAGGTCCCTCTACCAGTTCAAATGGATTTTTGAGTATTTGTTTCCCTACTTCAAAATTCTCTAGATTTTGTTGATCAACATTTGGAACTTCTGGTTGCTACTCTTGTATGGTAGGAGTTTGCTGTGCCTGAGAAGTTGTAGCTCAACTTGATTCTACATCAGACTCGACGTATATTGAAGCGGATGTATCCATGGTCTAGGCATGTAGATGCTCGGAATGTCTTTTATCCATTTTTATAATAAAAACTCGACAGATAATCAACATTAGAAGATTAATTACAAACCGTTCCCCTATGCCAAAATGGGTTCTAGTGCAGTATGGTGCAGGGTGGTGCAGTTCAGCTTTTGGATATTATTTAATTGTTTAAGTTAGCAGTTCATTTTAAAGTCTGAATGTCACTTGACGTGACCATCATCGCTAACCGTTCTGGAAAGCTTTACATTGTTAACCATGGTGTTGAAATGCATAGGGATGAGAGGATCCACAATGGTTTTGTAAGGCCATGTTTGATTATGAAGTTCGGAATAGGAAAAAATTTGCCTGAGTATGGGAGTCTCACGGACCCTTACTACTCAAGAAATTTCTACCTTCCTCCTTCATCCTTGCCGGCCCAAAACCACGACCAATAACACCACCGTACCACCATATTCGTGGCCATGTCGGTTCTTCTCCATCGATGAGTACACCATACACCCACCTATTGAGATCGATTCAAGTCGAGATTAGTTCCGAAGTTAGGGTTTGGGTCGATGGAGGCGGATCTGACCGAGGCAAGGACGAGGTGGTATAGGAGATTTTGATTGCAGAGGAGGATGCAGCGGCGGTGCGTCTGAGCATGGAAGGAGGTGGGGTTGATTGACAAACTCGAAATCTTCAATGGCAAGCACGAGAGCTCAAGTTGAAGGTAGGAATACGAATGAGAAAGTGAGAGGAAGAAAGGAGAAAAGAAGACTTTTATAACCTCTCCAGCCCGAGTTCTCAAAGCCAGAAAAACTTAGGGAAATTTCTCCAAGTGAGGAGTCGATACGAACTCCCAAATTAGAGATCGGTACTGGGTCCCAAATTTAAAAAAAGGAGGAACATATATATACAAGCATACATATGGTATATGTGTATGTGTTTGAATGCTTATGCACATGTGATGAACCATGTGTGTATATATCCAATGCTTAACGACTAAAGTTGAAGGAAAGTTAGACTTATACCTGGGGAACTCATGAATGAGATTAGTCTACAATTTTCAGACTTGGAATAACAAACCACAAGATCACATTCCAGATTCAAAGTTGTTCCAGAATGTTAGGGGAATGTCGCAACGAATCATTATGGATATGACAATCCACAGAATCGATTCGTAAAAAGATAGAACCCATTCAAAGCACAGAGTGGAATCCTTCATGGAAACCCAAACTTATCTCGATTCAAAGCACATCATATTAAAAACAACATGTACTTCGGAGGCAAGGGTTATCATGCCTTCTGACCAGGCAGAATCCGGACAAAATTGATAGATAGTACTTGGAGTTATCAAGGCGGAAAGCCCGAAGAGAAAGCCCAGGAGTCCAGAGACCAAGAACAGACAGAGCCAAGATTATCCAAGGCAACAAAGTAATGAGATCCCCTAAGTTGGGGATCGGTACCGACTCCCACCCGGTGATCAGTACCGACTCCCAAATACAACTTCGGTGTACCCCATCTTCTGCCTACAAGCTTATTTCGATGCCGAAAGTCTATTTCCAAAGTTGGTTTGTTAAATCAGAGCACTTCTTTATCGATCTCCATGAACACTTGAATCTGCAGCTTTGTTCTCCCGCAACTCCATCATTTGGGCTCAAAAACAAGCTAAGATTGGTGTAAATAACTATGGATTCGCGAAGCTTATCACAAGACATTTCAAGCTAAGGAGTTGAAGACTCAAGAATCATCAAACTTGGGGATCGATACTGACTCCACCTGGAGATCGGTACTGAGTCCTGGGTATTTTTGAGCTGGCACCTATCTTTTTGGGAGAACGAGTCAATTTCGGGCACAACAGCTAAGAGATATTGCATGCGAGATTTTAGGCCCCCCATCTCTATAAATAGGAAGGTATGGCTCATTTTTGAGGAACTTTTAGCTCTAGTTCTATTATTCCTTATATTCCTATAACTCTAAATTTCTAAATGTTGGAGTTATATCGATCCTCAAGAATTTCTGCCTCCAAATCAGAAACAAGTAATAAAATATTAAAGTGGACGTAGGCCTAGCTTTGCCGAACCACTATATATTATTGTTTGCTCCCTTTTCCTCATTTTTCATTTACTTTCTTCATATTTTATTCTCTACTCAAATCTTGCCAATTTTGATTCAAACATAAAGATACATTAAAAAGGTTTCGAGTTAAATGTTATTTGGAATTAACAATATTTCAAGTCAAATATTATTAAATTAACTAATGCTTAAGTAATTTATTTTTTACTTAATTATGTTTTAAGTTAATTATTATTTTAGTTAATAATGATTAAGCTAATTATCTTTTAATAATGATTTGCCTTAAGTTAATTAATTTTATAATTAATGATGTTTATAAGTTAATTAATTTAAATAAAGGTATTTTAAGTTAATTAATTATTTTAATAACAAGGTTTTGATTTATTAATTACTTTATTAAATGGTATTTAAGTTGATTAATTATTTAATAAGGATGTTTAAACTTAGTTAATCATTTTATTAATTCTATTTGAAGTTAATTAATTAATTTAACAATGGATTCTCACCGTATGATTTAAAACTTATTTTGAAAGGTTTTATAACATTAATAATCCATATGATTGTGTTTCTCACGCTGGTTTTACCAGACTAATCCGGGCAGTATTTTTCCTATAATGCTCAGGTCAAACCGAGCATGTTTTCAGATTTAGCTTTGGATGCTTCGGAGCTTAGGAGACGTGCTGAATGACCAAGATGTATCTCTCGTGTATTTCTTCTTATTTCCACTTCATTGTTTTGTTGTATTTTTCAGCATTTGTAAAGACAGACTGTTATAACTGTCCTATCTGATTTTAGGATAGTTACTCTGATTGTGTCTATGAAGTTACGCGTTGAGGCTAGAATTCATCGCAACCAATAACGACATTGAATACGAAGCAGTAATAGCTGGCTTGGAAATCACTACGGAAATAGGGATCAAATCCATATGCATCTACAGTGACTCACAGCTAATCGTAAACCAAATCCTTAGGGAATTCCAGACTCGAGGGCAATGACTTGCCTCTTACCTCAACAAGACTAAAACCCTCCTGAACGAGCTAGACTACTATGTAATCAAACATATACCACGGGAGGAGAATCGAGAAGCGGATGCCCACGCCAAGGAAGCTAGCATAAGAAATGAGCTGATGCTAGGGGCAACCCCTATCATGAGGCAAGCCACACCAAGCTTCGAGTGTCTTCAGATCACACCCGTCAATAGTAGCGAAGAGACATGGATGACCCCATCATCAAATACTTACAAGAAGGCATCTTACCGACAAATCGCAATGAGATTAGAAAAATCCTAAGGAAGGCATCATGCTACACCATCTAGGAGGGCGTCTTGTATCGTCGTTGGTTTTCCAATCCCCTACTGAGGTTTGTCGCAGGAAACGAAGCAAAAGATATTCTTAACAACATACACCAAGGAAGTTGCGGCGACCACACGGCAGTCAGACTCTAGCCAGAAAGATCCTGCGCTATGGGTACTTTTGGCCCACACTAAACAAAGATGCAACCGAGTTTGCTAGAAAATGTGACAAGTGCCAGAGATTTGCCAAAATCCCAAGACTGCCGCCTACTGGTCTAACCCATATGGTTAGTCCTTAGCCCTTCGGCATCTTTGGGATTGACCTAATCGGGGAACTTCCCATGGGTCGGGGAGGAGTGAAATACGCCATAGTGGCAGTGGATTACTTCACCAAATGGGTGGAAGCGGAACCTTTAAACAAGATTTCATCTACCAAAGTGATAAATTTTCTAATACGTAACATCCTATGCAGGTATGGGGTGCCACATAAAATTATATCGGACAACGGACTCCAATTTGACAGCAAGGAATTCGCCAATTGGTACCATGAACATGGAATTGCCCGAAGCTTTTCAGCTGTGGTATATCCACAGGCAAACAGACAATTCGAGGCAGTGAACAAGGAGTTGAAAACACTAATGAAGAAGAAACTGGAAAAATCCAAGGGGGCATGGGTCGACGAATTGCCTACGGTTTCATGGGCCTGTAGAACTTCTTATAAAACCGCGACAAGGCACACTCCATTCGCATTAGCATACGGAACCGAAGCCATGCTCTCCGTCGAAACAATCATCCCCTCAAACCGAAGAATACATTATAATCCAGAAGAAAACGAGGAGCTACTAAACATATCACTCGTCCTGATCGAGGAGAAGAGAAATGACGCTGCCCTCAAATCAGCCGCTCATAGACAGAAGGTGGTGAGGCAATACAATTCCAAGGTGAAGCCTCGAACACTACAAGAAGGAAATTTGGTTCTCAAACGAGTCTTCCCATGACCTGGGGTGTTAGATCAAATTTGGGAAGGATCATTTGTTGTTCATAAAAATCTTCACAATGGAGCTTACATTTTGTCAACGGTAGATGGACATGTGTTCGGAAAGGCATGGAATCTCCAACACCTCCGCCGATATTTCTCTTGAGCTAAAAAAGAATTATGTATTGAATAAAGTAATAAAAAGAAAGACAGTGGATGCAGGCATATTTCGGCCGAACCACTATAAAAATCTTGGTGTCTTGAGTTAATTATATTAATTACGTACTTTTTCATTCAATGACAATGCCTATTGCAAGCGATTGTAGACACTCGTCGACAGTAATGAAAGTTAGATAGCCACGATCAAGGGTACTATTAAGCCCAGGAAATTCATTGCTGACGATCGGCAACCCTAGGACGGCAATGACGAACCGATTATAAGCCACGGATCAGGAACGATTCATAACCTTGGTAGCTTGTCATTGGCATTCGGCTCATCGATAAGTGCGAACCGATTGTAAACACCTCGATTATGGCGTAGCTGCAGCCAGGGGTCGTTCGCACTTAACGATCGGCATTACACCGGCAATGACAAATCGAATAATACTCACGGTACGAGCACTAGCCGGAGTAGTTGTCGTTAGCGATCGGTCATGAAGTAAAGCACACAATTACGATTTTCAGCATGATAATGAATAAACAAGTCATAAACAATTCATCCACAATCTATAAAAGTCATGCATCACAAAAACAATTGCAAGCATGTGAAAAGCATAAATTGAAATATCAAACATCAAAGACCTTTTTACATACACAAGTTTTTATCCATATTTACAGGTACAAAATAGCAATACATTTCTCACAGACCAAAAACAAAAAGGGGAGAACAAAGCCTCTTCAAGACGAGGGGATATCCTTGCCACTTGGCCCACTTCCTTCGGTAATCTTCATTTAAGGCTTGACTCGTCCCAAGGATGTCCCTGCACAATACGAATAAGAAAGATCACGAAACTTCTCAATGCAGAATAAGTAATGACGAAATAGGAGGATGAGATACCTGCGGTAGCATGAGGCGGATCACCAAGCCCCTCGAGATCAGAACTGTCATCATCACCTTCCTCCTCCTCTAATAACTCGTACCCTCTTGCTATGGCTTTGGTTTCCTCCAAGGAAAATTGGCTATTCACCATCATAACATTATCCGCAGCCCCTCCCTCTTGTGCAGCTGCAGTCTTGGCCTCTTTAATAAGACGAGCATGAATTCCAGCCATCACCTAAGGGTAGTCATCCATCCACTGAAGGCTCTTTTTCTTCCAGAACATGTAATACATATCCTTCAGCATCTGGTTAACAATGTCGCAAAATTCACTAGCCTTGTCAGCTTCAGTCTGGAGGGATACCACCTTGCTCATATATAGCTCCTTATCTTTCTTCGAGTGTACCAGCTTTGCCCTCAGCCTATCAATTTCAACCCGGTAGGAGTCTTTCTCCTTTAGCCTTACACCCCTGGAATCTTTCAGCTCAGCCAGGGTTGTTTCCGGCTTCTTTACTCTACCTTTAAGGGAGCGAAGTCGTTCCATATCTTTTTCCTGGGCCTCATCCACGGAGCTGATGGCCAAATCAATCTAGGCTTGACATATAGTAGTAGCCTCCTTCATTGCTTCATCCTTGGCCTCTTTTATGGCTTCTTCCTTGGCCTTCCTCATTTTAGACTCACAAGACACTTCAACCATTGCCAATTCAGCCTCTTTTTCCTTGAGCGCCTTGTGGAGGTCCTCCATCTCTAAACGTAACCGCACGTTGGCACTCCCAACCTCTTTACTAGCTCTGGCCAAGCGAGTATGATAGTCAACAATATTGCAAGTCTCATCAGTAATCTGAACCATCCTAGTTGTCAGATTAGCAAAGTCCAAAGATTTAGCCTCATCTAATATCCGGACCAAAGGGTTGCGAGGAAGAAGAAACTCGGTGTCGAGATCCGTGGTATGATGACCCACATAATCAGGGTTGATATCAGGATGACTTCCGAAAGGATTCCGCATACGCTGCTGATGAGCTGAAGAAGCAGGACCCGCAATACCTTCTCCCAACTCATTTGGCACTTCTTGCACTTCCGTAGGGAAATGACGTCGACGACGCGAGGAGGTTTGAGAGCCTGGGGAGGTAGCCTCCTTCTCTGGGGACCTCGCGTGTTTCTGGGAAGATCCATGGCTCTCTCCCTTGTCCAAACCCAATGAGGCCTTACTGACTTCCTCTACCATGGTTCCTTCCTCTTGAGATGCCACCGAGGGAGGAACAGGAGCCGTCTTCATTCGTTTAAATTGCTCCAAATGCCTAGACACTTCGGTCCTCCTTGGATTCCTCCTTTTCCCTGAAATACACTTAGTCGCATTAGAACTGAGAAGGAGAAAGAATTCAAGAAACAAAAACACTTAAGACACTAGGGACACTACAAGCTGCTACAAACCCTTAGAATAAAATGGATCGTGTGGCCGAGGCAGGATCTCAATCAAGTGGGAAATACTCTGAAACGGAACACCGCTCGATGGAGGGAGAACTCTCGGCAACAGGACATTATTGGATTGAGAATCAGGAGGGGGTTGAGACTCATCAAAAAATAAAAAGTTCTCAAGGAGAATCTCAAAATCTGTACAGCAATCGAAAGTACCTGGGGAAAGCCCAAATTCCTCGCCAATGCCAGCTCCACCAGATACCGAAGGGGGCAATACTTCACTCGAGTCACTTGGAGCCATGTTTTCTCAAGGAGGGTCTGCAATAGGAAGCGGTCCGCGGACTGAGTTAGGACGTTCCAACTGTTCAGACCACTCCCGCATAGCCTCAACATTCTTTAAAGGATCCACGCTGGGGCCTTCACTACCCATTATGTCCACATCGGGAGAGCGCGAGCTTCCCCTATCGTCGCCTCAGAATCACTCTCTGACCCTTCCTCCTCTTCACTCTCCTTTTTCGACTACAAGCCTTCCTCATCACCAGGAGAGGGGACGTCTTGAATACGTAAGGAATTCCCAGAGCGGGGACGGCGAACCGCACCCTTTTTATGTCTCAGCTTTTTCAAGGCCTTAGTTGCATCAACCTTCTCATCCGGACCTTTGCCCTTATCCCATCTATCTCCTTCAGCCCTCTTCTCTCTCTCAATCGAACTCGGCCTAATCTTGTACACGGACTTCCTGGGCCTAATCAGATTGTAAAACCGAAGGGCTGCATCACGAATTAGGAACGAGGCCTCTCGCTCGGCCTCGAGAATGGCTAATATCTACTTGGCAATCTTCTTTAAACCATCGTCCTCCGCCGCTTTCATGCAATCTAGAAGTTATGAAAAGGTAAGTAACCAAGGTGAAAGAAAACCGAGAAAGGAAAGAGTAGCTACTTACATCCAGAGGTGAAAGAATGTTGAGCCATGACGTTGTCACGAACAAAGAAATACTCCTTCTTGAACATGCTAAATTTGGAATACAAATCCAGGATGGGTTTGAACTTGTGTGCAGACTCCAAGCTGATAAAAGGGCTACCCTTCCTATAGCTCCTCACATTGTACAAATACCTAATCTCCCTATGAGTTGGAGCCTCTGATATCGTTTCATGAATATCAGGTATAGGGACGTCAGGATAACATAAGAATTTGGTTGGATCTGCATTGGAGCGACCTTCAAATAAACGACGAAGCCTGTAATCCAAGCATTAAGCGGTGGGATCGCTTCGCACATGCAATGATATTTGATGTACGCCATGTACCCACCAAGAGGGAAGGCAGCTTTGTCATCCGGGCTAGGAAATAGCATATCTCTACGATATATCCCGAACGCGGTAGCTATGGAGTTTAACTTCTTAATCGTTAGTACACTAGGATAGCATTCAGAAGGTCTAGCCAACATCTGGTTAGGATCACAACCTTCCACTAGTGAGTAAGCAGAGCTGGATTGTTTTGGGAGGTTAACTGGAACACCCGCAGAAGAAGAACCTGCTCCCGCAGGATGTGAAGTTGCAAACTTAGAACGGGTTTCACGACCAGAAGACATGCTCCTGCAAAAAAAGGGGGGGAGGCAGACATCAGCAAAATGGTCCAAATTATGAATAGATGTTAAAAACATGCTTGGAATCTCCTATCGTCAAACCTAACTAGAATCCCACATCCCCAGCCTCACCAAAGTCTACTCGGCAAACCCATGGACAAAACGCTCGATGAACTTGGTTTGGCATTGTCAAGAGCCAATGCCGAACCAAATGGGGCCACTCACCGATTGCCGGTCAAGGGTAAACCTTAGTTTCCACCTAAAACAAACATGCTACCTCTATGGCTTCTGCCAGTGACCAACCGTTCAGGCAATGGATTGAATGCTTTGTGAGCGAATAATTAAATGCGCTCACATAATCAATGTGAATCTCCCAACACCTCGAACACCCGTAGGAGAACGAGGACATCACTACTCCAGCCTCTCAACGATTTAAATCGAGTCAACCAGCATCGAAACCCTAGAATTTCGAAACCCAGTACCAAATAGAGAAAACACTTACCTCAGATTTGCAAAAAACACGTAAACACTGAAGGTCAGAGGTGATGGAAGAACCTAGAAGCCATTTACAATTGAACGAGAATAGTTAGGAAATTTCGATCGAGAAAGTAGGAAGAAGAATGAAGAAGGAAAGCGGTATTTAAGGAAGAAGATGGGAAGATGAATAGTCATAGGGTGTGGCACTCGGTGATAGGAGCTACTGACTGGACCAGAACAAAGCATGCCGAGCAAATGCCCAACATGCTTTTGGGGGCAAGTGATGGGCCAGTTTTCTGGCAAGCAAAAGAAGAAGAAGCCCAAGGGAAGCAAATAGAGCAAGAGCCAGAGCTACCCAGACCAAGCATTTGGCTTGGCAAAAAATGCAGAACAAATCATTTGGACTGGCATGCCAGACCAGATATTTGGCCCGGTACCCTATAGTATACCGGACCAAGTATCTGGACCAGCATCCTCAGAAGTACCGGACCAAATGTTTGGTCCGGCAGTCTCTGGTATGCCGGACCAAATATTTGGTCCGGCATGACCCATCATTTTACCGAACCAAATATTTGGTTCGGTGCAGCAAGCACACTGAACTAGATGTTTGGACCGGCAAAAAAGGATCCTCTGAAGATGAAGATTGCCGAACCAAATGTTTGGACCGGCAAAGAGGATCCTCTGAAGATGAAGATTGCTGAACCAAAAGAAGATGAAGATTGCCGAACCAAAGGAAGATGAAGATTACCAAACCAAAGAAAGATGGAGATTGCCGATCCAAGCTTACCGAGCCACCAGTCCCAGACACAAATACCAAACCAGACCCAGGTAGCTATAACCTCTCCTCCACACCTCACAATCTCACTCTATAGATACCGGAGCTTCTCAACAACAATAGGGACGGACATTCGGAGAAAGAGGGAGAAACTCTGCCGAGATCTATCACCCTAGTTATTCTAATTTCTCTAATCATTCCAAGCAACCTTTTACTTGTAACCAAATCTAAGAAGGGGTAATAAGATGGAAAGTGGATGTAGGCATATTCTGGCTGAACCACTATAAAAACCCTGTGTCACTTGTTCTTTCCTTATCTACTTTTCTAAATCTCAAATTTGCTAATTACTTCAATATTCGCTAAGGATCATATTATTATAAATTGAAACATCTAAAGAGTCGCAAGATAAACACAATCCAACAAGGCTAAATTAAAAATCAGATTAACAAGTGTTTGCCCAATTTTTGAGCAAACAGTGGCATTTTGAAGATGATCGAAATGGAGTTCTTTGAAGTGCAAGGGCTACTTGCTACTAATCCTGATGGTGATTCCAATAAGTATGTAGTAGAAGTAGTGCCTTCGGTTCGTTCATACCCTGAACAGCTTTTATGGATGAATGTTGGCATTGCATTGTTGCCTGGAGGGTAGTGTTAGCAATCCTGGAGGGATTTTCTATAAGATAAAACATAATCTCAAACCTTACATCGGAAATGACTAAAATAGGGGAGATGAATGGGGCTATGTGGTTTGCTACCATTAGGGTTTGATCATCACTTGTATCTTGATCGACATTTATGGATTTTGTATGCTGGGTCCTCAGAACATTTTGTTAAGTTAACAGTCTGGGTGGTGATAACATTCGATACCATCCAAGAAGGGGTAGGTTGGTTTTGTGTTGGTAAAGGTGCAAGGTTTGCTGCCTCGTTACATTTTAGCTTATGGTGTACTGTACAAATGGTAGTCCCTTACCTTGTCATTGTATGGAATCCTTTTTCCAATACGTGCCTTATGGACTTAATTGTACATCAAATATGTTGGAATGTGAGATGCAAGCATTTCAGCTATGTTATATAATTATTTTAAACCTTAGACATTATTATAATACCATGTGATTTTCTAATAAAAATGGTTTGGTTATCATAAGTTAAAAGCCCGTACGTGTTTATATATGGCGTGGTCTTACGGGATACCTTTATTTTTGAAGGGTTTTATAAATATAAAAATCCATATGATTTGATTTGAGTTTCTCACGCTAGTTTAGCAGACTGATCCTGGTGTTATTTTCTTATAATGCTTGGGTTAGTCAGAGCATATTTCTAGATTTAGTTGATGCTTTGGAGCTTCAACAAACAAGTTGGGTGCCTCCAACACGTATTCACGTATCTTTTATTTCCACTGTATTTCTTATTTTGTATTTATTAGCATTTGTGAGGACAGGTTGTTATAACTGTTCAGGCTGATGATAGGTTAGTTTACTCTGATTGATGTATGTATATTATAGTTTTCTTTTGTAAAGATCATGTGTATATTATATATTACTCATCATGCCCTAAGATCATGTTCCGTCTTTTCTTTTTTTTCACCCCAACAATTTGTCTTTCTAGCACTCGAATTGTCTGCACGTGAATACCATGGATGTATTAGTGTCGACTTTTCAGGGTTGAAAAGGTAGGTTATTACATCTAATCTCTCAATACAACAATGCCATTTCTATTGAAGCTCAGATGATGAAGCAACAGCTTAAACAATAATGGGATAGCATTGGTGATAGGAACACTAAATTCAATCATGCCTCTCTTAAGACAAAGTAGGCTAGAACTCATATACATAGTATTATTGATCACAATCGCACCACTGCCAGCACCCCCAAACATGTTAAAGATGCTTTCCTTCATTATTTCAGTGACCTTTTGGGTGACTCTGAGAACTTCTGCCCTGACCTAAACATCTTAACTAACATTATCCTACTTACTTCGAATTTAGAAAGACTGTCTTTCTCTCGGCTGTCAATGCTGATGAAGAAATCAAAAAGAGCATATTTGATATGAACAAAAATTCATGTAGAGGACCAGATGGATTTAATGTTGTATTTGACACTGCTGCCTTGGACATTTTACTAAGGATCTATGCAAAGCTATGAGGAAATTTTTCAAACACAACAAACTCCCTAATGGAATTAATTATGGGTTGCGGAATAAAGGATATTAAGGCTACATAACACTAAAGGAGGGTGAATAGTGTTTTATAACTTTTTATGAACCTTTTTAACTTATTTAACAGTTGAATTAAAACACCGATAAATAAAATTGCAGGCAATCATAAAAACAAATATAAGCAGTAAAGTAAAAGGTAAAGAGTGATAGAGATTGCACCAAGGATTTTATACTGGTTTAGATTTTTCCAACATCTAGTCTCGTACAATTTCTTGCATAGATTTCTTTTCAAGCGCCTACTTTGTATGGTAGGAAGCAAACCAATTATAATCTCGATTTCAAGGCTACAAGACACACCCTCTTGTATTTCGAGTTTGGAGTTTAAAACTCCTTTAATTTACCAGGCTACAAGATCACCCACTAGATTTGAATGGGCTACTAAGCACACCCACTTGATTTGAATGGGATACAAGCACACCCATACAAACAAGAGTAGAGTTAATGATTTTCCAAAGAGAAATAGTTCTACTTTGGATACATAGATCCTATAGCCTCTTCGATAGTACTTTTGTAACGACCCACCTTTTTGGACGGTTTAAATCGACAATAAACCACACATGTCAGACTCAAACCATTCAAAAGGGAGGATTGTTATAGGGTAAATAAGAAAAGAAAGGAAAAGAAAGATAAACAAAACACAGAATTTAACAGCGGAATGACAATATATAATAATCACATAAACAGTTAATGAAGCTATTTTACAAATAACATTGATTACACTTTTACAATACAAAATCAGAGTACATACAGCAAGAATAAATAAATAATGCAGCGGAACAATATGATGTAGTGGAACAAATGTAATAAATAATATATTATACAAATCTCCGTCTTCGTCCTCCAAAAAGCTATCTTCGATACACTGAAAAGCTCAGACTGACCCGAGCGTAATGAAAAGGCAAAACACTCAAGTCAGAACTAAAAGATCTTATGTAAGTTAAATCAACAATAAATAAATATGAGTGTAACAGCGTCAGAGATGTTTGCAGGGTTTGACATCTTTTATCCAGTGTCTAATGTGAGTGCAATAACTTAAGAGATGTTCGGGATTTCCATCTCATAAGGATCCGTTAAACTGTCTACATACACAGTGCAATACGCTATTATAATAGTGTCTACAGTAAAGTATTAAAATAGCGTTAAGGCATTACCCATATCCCCCTTAACACATTTTTATATATTCTCGTAGTCTATACAGATACTGTAAGCCCTACCAAACTGATGGGATACTCAGGGAGCACTCCATAGGTACAGTATAACCCAAACTTGTAATGGGCATGATAAGGCATGTGACAAGGCACGCGAGGCAATGCATAGGGTAGGATACTACCGTTTTGCGGATCCGGACTGGTGGTAAAGCATAGCAGCTACTACCGCCCACCTTGGAACACACTCCCATAATCAAAATCGAGGGGTGGCCACCAAATCAATTACAAAGTCATAATATGGTATCGAAGAAGCATGTCCGATCGAAGGTGCAACCTCACTTGGCCCGACGTGGCTCCTATTTTAGTCACATCAAGCTGACTCGAGGGAGTCAGGGCTACGTTAATACCTCATACAGAATCGTTCACCAAACCATCCTACTTCATTCTGGAATCTCCATCACGTACACAGTTGTTAAAGTGATTTTCGATATTGGCAGAGAGTATGACAATATCCGATCCCGGTCTCTTTAACAACCAAACGCTTATTTCACACCGAATGGTTCCTTTTACATTTCCAAAATCAATTCATAATTGATATCAAAATATCATATTCAATTCAAACTATATCACTTTCGAAATCATATTCACTTTCGAAATCATATCACGTTTGGCATCATATTCACAAAATAGGTTAAATCCTCATTTCAAAATCATCATATTTACTCAAACATGTCATTTCACTAGAAAATATAATTTCAAATCCCAACATAGGTTATAAAATCATTTAACCATATTCGCTTTTAAATTAAGGATTTAAATATAAACCCTTCAACTTTACACAGTCTGAAATTTAGAAAATAGTATAGATAGTCGTAAATAGTTTAAAAATAGTTTAAAATAGTAAGAATACTTTAAAATAGTTTAAATGGGTTAAATAGTTAAAAATAGAGTAAAATAGTTTTAAATAGTTTAAAATAGATCAAATAGTTTAAAATAGTTTAAAATAGATTAAATTAGTTTAAATATAGATTAAAATTGTTAAATAGTTTAGGTTAAAATAGTCTAAAATTAGATTTAATACAGTTTTAATAGTTTGATTATTGGAAATGGTTTATATAGTAGATAGTTTGAAAATCTAAATAAATCTGAATTTAAAATAATATATCTTTAAACAGTTTACATTAAAATAATTAATTTGAAATTAATATCAAATTAAACTATTTCTTCCATTCAACAAATCTAGACTTTATCCAGATTTCAACAAAACTTAATTTTTTTTCAATAAAATTCCCTAAAATCTTTTCAATTTATATCGATTTCAAATTCATGTTTGAACTAAAATTTTAAAGCACTTCAAATTCATAGATTTCAAAGTTTAAATATTCAAACATTTAAATAACTCAATTTCGATAAATTTCATTTATAATTCACAATTCAACTTTGAAATTTCAATTAAATTTCTTTAAACAATTCCTTTAAAGCAATTCCAATTTCAACATTTAAAGCTTGGATTTTCGAAAATAATTTGGTTTATATAAATCCAATTTTATTTCAAAATATCATTTAACTGAATTCAAAAAATTTAAGAATTTAAAAATCATTTAATTTAACCAATCCGGTGTCCGTTTATAATTTTCTACCCTATGGTCAAGTAATACGGATATTTATCATTTCAAACCGTAATAATTTATATTTATGGATATATATCATTTCAACTCGTAATCCCGAATAAAATTCAAAATCCCTAAAATCGCTCGGGTTTATCATTTCAGCCCATAACGATTTTCCTAATCTATAGATCGTTCGGCTATGTATAATTTCAACCCATAGTGATTTTCCTAGCAATAACTAAGGAAACTTGCAGTGTTATAACAATATATATATATAACATCCAGTCATCCAATATCAACAATCAAACATCCATCATAATCTTCATTAAAATCAATCAATAAATAACAACAATTTGACTGATTATCCTCAACAGGTATTAACTGGCACTTTAAAATTCAATATTAAATTAAATGACGATTAAATTCAATAAAAGTCATATTTAACTAGAATGCCAAATTAAATATATCAAACAACAATCAATCAACTTCTAATCACATCATAAATTCAATTTAACTAACATAAGATAATTTAGTAGTTGTGAGTGGGTTAAAACACTCACCTTTGGTTTCAAATCTATTTAAAATCAAAATGAAGGCCCAAATTTCAACTGTCCCAGAATTCATCCAAACTAATTTCATAATGTCTGGAATTTCCATATGATCGCAACGGAACAAACTGTGTGTAATTTTGACCTCGTATGTAAAAGTTATATACGTTAGAACATTCAACAATTAAAATTAAAATAAAATAAAATAAAAAGGAATTACCAATCACTCACTACCACATCACCCTGTCCTCATCCCTCAGCAAACCCTAATTTCACACGCGCTGTTCGAAGTCGACCAAGCCGCCTTCTTCCAGTCATTTCCGCACGCGCCACTGGTGAAGTCCGACCATCCAAGCACTGTCGCTGCCACGCCCCATCTTGGCCGCACCACCCTTGGACCACCAAAGTCCCAAATCGCCACCCAATCGACCCAATTTTAGCCACCACTGCCTCTTAGGGTTTTAAACCCTAATTGAATTGTAGGTGATGATTTGGCCATTGATTCGTCGCCCCAACTGCCCCGATGAACTCCGCACGTCACTCTCTACACCGTCATATCCTCGAATCCACGATCCATCGCCGATGATCAACCATCAAACGAAAGGCCGAGAATAAATGGACAATTTCTAGCCAAACCATTATCTGATTGCAAAAACAAATAGCAGATTTGAGTTGCGCTCATAAAGAGCTTTCCAACGACATATAATATGACATAGTTTGAGGAGTTTTAATTTTTCGATTTGATTTTGATTTGCAATTGAATCTAGGAATTAGGGTTTCTGCCATTTGAGAAGGAGGAATAGACAGATGGAATTGTACGTACAGAATAAGAAATAGAAAGGTTCTAGGGTTTAAGGAACAAAGCTATTTATATGAATAAGGCCCGATAAGAAAGAATGAACATATTGAATTGGTTCGAACGACAATAACGACCCGAAAAGCCCGTTCCGCTTCAAAAATGAAACTGGGTCATCCCATATATCAAAACCGATGTTTTCGATAATTTTAAACTCAATAGAATAGGTTTCAAGTCTTAATTCCATTGTATGAAGAAATTAGCTTTTAAAATCAGCCTATTTTAAATTGATTTCATTAAATTGATTTCTTCAAGTTTCGAGCCTGCACGATCAAACGACAAGTCCGATCGCTACGAAACTTGAAATCCTACAATAATTCACCATTACGGATCCGTTGAAACTAGTTTCGTCGAAATCCGAGACAGTGGCCAAAATGGCTATTTTCACATTAAATAAATAAACTACTATTAAATTAATTAAATCACCTTTTAAATTCAAATTTAATAACTAACAATTTTCATCATTTCTAATTACACAAAAATTAATAATCTTTTTAAAACAAATTTCCCACGTCAGATTTTAATATTAAATATTGCACAAATTACAGCGTTCAAGTATAACTGTAATAAATTCATTAAATTATAAATTAAAATTCCATTAAGTTCATTTATTTTGATTTCGCTCTTATTATTTAATCAGTTATTGCCTTATGGATATAATTGACATTACTTTACATTTTATTACATTCACATTTACAGTTATCATCTTAACTCATACTAATTCAATATTTAATTATATTTAGTTACAATTGATTTACAATTAAGTTTCAACAGATTAAATAATGCAATGATAATTAAACCCTTGTTACAGCTTACAATTTCAAATACATTTCTTTGTTTATTGTTAACAAACAAAACTAATAAACTCACATACTGATTAATTTTTCTATATTAACCAATTTCAATTAACTACATACAATTTAATTGTTTAATACAGCATTTGGTTGATTTCCTTATTTACACTTTATAACCAAATTTAACTTTACAATCATTTCAATCAATTGAAATTACATTAACGTAGTTATCAGTTTACCTTAAGTTAACATTATTACATTTCATTCTAGTTATTCTTCACCTTGATAAATCTTTAATTTTTAATTTTTCACAACATTAAATTCCAAAACTTATTTAATTAATAAATTTAATTATTGTAAATTACTGGTCGTTACAACTTTGATCTTTGAAATGTGATAGAAGCTTTCAAAACAGTAAGTAAATAATGGAGAATCAATAAAATAGATTATGAATTGATTCTATATGATTTTGAGGAGAGTAGAGTATACTTTTCAAAGGATTTTTCGAGAGAGTAAGGAGTGAGAAGATAGAATGTTATTAAAATATTAAAAATTCTTTTGCACTCCCATTTATATAGAGAATAAATAGATGTATCTATTTGTCAACTGTTGGGTTCAAAAGACACTTCCATTAAAAATTTAAAAAACAATTTAATGGCCTATATGTCAACATGTAAAAATAAGCATTTCGACATATGCTAGATAAAATTGAATAATGTTTTCTTTTAAATTGTTTTGAAAATACTATACTTTGTAAAATAATTTGACCATAATTTTTAAATATCCTTGAACTCTTAAAAACTTTTATAAAATATTTTAAAAATATATTTTGAAATTTAAAATAATTTATTTCTGTTTAAAAGATCAAAGATCACATATTGCTATCAAGGACTTTAACGATATATTCTAATGACTCTAAACACTAAATTATAATCTTGAGCTCTTCATATCTTGTCTTCGAACACATGCATCCTCAAATCTTAATCTTGAGCCTTTATACTATACAGTCATTGATTCAGTACTTGTGTAATATTCTACACTATAAACTATATAACTTGGCAAAATATTAGTATCTATATTTTATATAGTTGTTATCATCAAAATAAATAATTGAAGTATGAACAATCTCCCACGTTTTGATGCTGGCAACCATTAAATATTCCTGTATATAAAATATGATATGTAACATCCTTAAATTTTCAACCATTCGCATCCATACATGTCGGATTTGAATTGCTCAAAATATCATATTATTAATTTAAATTTAGCAAAACTCAGCATATACAGTAAATAAATAATCATAGAATCACAGACACAAAGTAATATAACAATAATGCAGCGGAAACAAAAGAATAGTAGTTCATGAAGCTACTATATATATATAACAAAGTTAAACAAGATACAACAGAAGTCACGAATACATAGATGTCCCAATGCAATAGTCAAATACAAGATCTGAATACATCACTGGAATCAACTGAATGACTGAAAGCAGAATCAATAGATGGATCTCCAAGCGAAGCTCCAACTCCAAAGGTGAGTCTCGAATACTGGTACATCTCAGTCTGACCCGAGCGTAAAGCAAAACACAAAACACTCGAGTCAGGATTAACATTCTTATATCAATAAATCCAACTCAAGTGAAATGTTAACTTAAATACAAGTAACTCAAAGGATGTTTGGGATAACCATCCTCTAAGGATCCGTTAAACTATCTACTATGTAGTAATATACGCTATTATAGTATGTCTAAAGTAAAGTATACTATTTAAAAATAGCATTAAGGCTTTACATTTTCCACCTTAACACATTTTTAGGTATGCCAATAGTCTATATAGTACCGTAATACCCCATAAACTGGAGCTACCAGAGGATACTCCGTAGGAACAACACAAATCAAACTCGTAGTAAAGCACGCTAGGGTAGGTGACACGGAAAACAAGGCAATGCCATGGTAGATATACCAATTACGCATCCGGACTGGTGGTAACGCAGAGCCGCAGCAATCGCCCACCTCGAGCCACACTCCCGAATAAAGGGTGCACACACAATCAATCACAAAGTAATAGAATGGCATACGATGGAGTGTGTCCGATAAGAGGAGCTACCTCATTGGCCCGGAATCGCTCCTGTTTTAGCCACCTTATGCTAACTCACGGGAGTTAGGTCCACGTAAATATACCTTTAGGATCGTCGCCAATATCCTACTTCATTCTGGAATCTCCACTGCGTACACAGTTGTTAAAGTGGTTTTCGGTATCGACAGAGAGTATGCCCATATCCGATCCCGGTCTCTTTAACAACCAAACGTTATTATAACACCGCGATCATTTCAAAATAATTTATAATTCAAAACCAAAATATCATTTTCATTTCAAAAACCAAATCAATACGATATCATTTTCACTTCAAATATATCCATTTCCAAAAATCATATCACTTCCCAAAGTTATAACGCTTCGAAATCGTAAGTCTTTTAAATTCAAAACACTTTGGAAACCAAAACCTTGAAATTCATAACACTTTGAAATCATAGCTTTGAAATCATAGCATTTTGGAATCCATAACGCTTTCCTCTTAAACAGTTTAGATATTAAAATTAGTATATAGAATAAAAATAGTTTATAAAATAAAAAAAATAGTTTATATATATTAGTTATAAGTTAAAATAGTTTATAATAAAATAATATATTGAAAATGATTTATATTAAAATAGTTCATATTAAAATAATTTATAAATTAAAATATAAATAGTTTTAGATATAGTTTAAAAATACTTTATATAAAAAAATAGCTTCCTCAAATTTCACAAATCGATTCAAAATCAATTAGAATTCCACAATTCAAATTTAAATCAAATCTCAAATCATCAATTTCAATTCGATTTAGTTTCTCAATAACCCATTTCAAATTATTGATTTCAAATACATATTTGAACCATAAAATAAGCCATTTCAATTTCAGTATATTTCAAAGCTTTAAATATTCAACATTTCAAAACTAAATTCGATAATTTCGTATATATATATTAAATTCACTTTACTATTATTTAGTTTGAAATATTCACTTAATAAACCCAATATCATTTAAATAAAACCTCAAATTTCAAACCACTAAATATTTCCTTCGATTTATTAAACTTGAAATACTCATTTAATTACTTTAAACCAAAATCAAGTTATAAAAATCATATCTTTAAAATCTCAAATTTAAAAATTTCAAATCAAACTTATTTAAGTAAAATTCTTAATAAATATAATTCCAAATCAATTTCAAATTTATCTTTTCAACCAGAATAATTTCAAACCTTATATTTGAAAATATATATATATTAAATAAATACTTAAACATATTATATATCAACTTAATTAAATCAGCTTTAATAAATCTTTAAAATCAATATTTATTAAAACCATATATTTCTTTTCAAAACCATAGAAATCATTTTTCAAAATATTTATATATAGACCAACGGTGTCTGTATATAATTCTCCACCCTATGGTCAAGTGATATGGATATTTATCATTTCAATCCGTAATTTAAATATATACGAGTATATATCTTTTCAACCCGCAATCCCAAATTCAATTCAAATGAAAATCGCTTGGGTTTATCATTTCAACCCATAACGATTTTCTCCTATTCTACAGATCATTCGGGTATGTATCATTTCAACCCATAATGAATTCTATACTAACAGGGAACTTGCAGAGTGAAAACAGATATGATAATTACATAACAGGCATATATCATCAATATAAATAATAGATAATGGTGTCAGATGTCACAGGTGAACAGATACAGATAATAGCATGTATAACAATGTAAATAACTAACAGCAGCATATTTCAATTGACGTTTCAATTGAAATCAAATTTAATAAATAGAAGAACATTAATCGTGAGTGATTGCTCACCTTTTGAGGCTAGATAAATAGACGATGAGATTGAGTTACGAAATCCAGGCATGAAATCCCAAAACAAGGCAAGATAGAACTCGAATCGACGAACGACGCTGATAATAAGGAATTGACGAAAATGAATCAAAACCAACTTGATATAGATTTGAAACAAAAATACATGTTATAATCTTCTCTAAAACCACATTTTAAACATATATTCAAATTCAAAATAAGATATATATATATATATATATTTCAAATTGCTAAGTTAACTTTTGACCCCAATAAACAAAAATCTATATACATATTTAAAATCCAAACTCAGCTGAACTAGTGTATATGTAATTATACATAACTATCTATATAACCATATTCCAAACTCTAAACACAAATTAAATTAAAATATATAATTACTTATATTTTATAGGTCAATTTATACAAACCTATTAGTCATATTAGAATATGAACTTATATACATTTCATATGACAGATCTAATATAACTATATATATACACTTTGAAATCAACAATACACATATATAAAATTAACTGGTAAGTTGATATATAACTTTTCTATATATATACTTTATATATACTTGCAAATAGAATAAAATATTTGTATAAATGTACAAACTGCAATTAAAGAGTCTATAACAACTCCTTTAACATTCATATAGCAGACTTATATAAACTATAAATATATATATCTCACTTCACACTATAATATATACGTAGGAACTATAGAAGATAAATTGTATTCAAACATCATGTATAAACTATAGTATATTTATATATATATATATTTTTAAGGCAAATGGAAAAATATCAAAACCAGAGAACTACAACTTTTATATACTATAGTATATATATATCGCATACTGCAACTTGTAAATGACTTCCAACTTATAGTCTACCCTCTTAACATATTATGTATGATTTCATGCAACCAAAACCACACAAATATTTATACTCAGATTATAAACAAATATAAAATTTATATAAAAAAACACTTAACATATACATATATAATAACAGACACATATAATACCAGTATATATATACTTATACATCACCAAGACTATTCATATTTTGATAAATTCATACGTATACAGTAAATATTTGGTAAACAACATATATGTTTAAACAAAGAGATTTCATATATAACCAACATATACCAATATATTATCAAATAAACCTACCTACCTACTAACAACCTGTATATACAACTAACCATAATGTAAACAGTGAGATATATATTTCATATATAACATATTTTAGACTGTTAGATATAAAACAAAAGATACACAACACCCTGTTAGAGAAATATATACGTATAAACT
Organism: Allium fistulosum; assembly: GCA_030737815.1. Taxonomy (NCBI): domain Eukaryota; kingdom Viridiplantae; phylum Streptophyta; class Magnoliopsida; order Asparagales; family Amaryllidaceae; genus Allium; species Allium fistulosum. The sequence goes on from CM060903.1 coordinate 1,462,334,117, forward strand.
AATATATATAGTAATCAATATAACATATGGCAGCAATACATATACCATATATAACAAATATATATAAAGAGGAGAAGGGACTTAGGGCGGCCATTTGTTAAGACAATGATGGGGTAGCGGCAGAGAGAGAGAGAGGCGGAGGAGCATCGACACAGGCGGGAAGGTGTGGATGAAGGTGAATGGCCACGGTGGTGGAAGGAGAAGAGCACGGGGTGGGTTGATGTCGAGAGTGAGAGACGGAGGCCGGTCTGAACGGTGATGGATGGTTGTCGAAGTTCGGTGGGTAGACGAGTGGTGGGATGGAGGTGCCGTTCAGTGGTTGAGCAGCATGGGTTCGGTGAGTGGGTGAAGTTCAAGGGGGAAGAGGAGCAAGCGGAGATGGCTTCGATGTGTGGGAAAAGTGGAAATGGCGGACGTGGGTGATCGGTTTTGCTGCGGAGGGTGGAAGGAACGAATGTGGGTTGCATGAAGGTGGTTTGGATCTTGGCTTACGTGTGGGTTTCTGGCGTGGATGGCTAAGTTGTGTTCAAGGCGGTGAGCACTGCGCGCATGCATGTGTTTGAGGGAGAGGGTAAAATGCAAAGGTGGGAAGAGGAATAGCTTGATGAAGTAAAAAAAATGAACAGGCCGAAAAAAAATGATGTGGCATTTGAAATTTTCTTTTGAAAGGAAGGAATATGAAGAATCAAAGGTTATTTGGAGATAGTGAAGCCAACAGTCACATTGAGAGAATTATAAATGCAAAAAGGCTATACAGTTTTCGATAGATAAACCATTGGTCACAAGTAAACCAGAAAGCTCAGAACCGGTACTGATACGGTCCGCAGATTCTGCCACGTACCGGACTTCAAAACACAGAATTGAATATACCGTAGAGATCAGCACGACGAGACGATCAAAACGGTATACAGATATTAGTGGTACGATCATCCTATCAAAAGTCGATAATGGGTACCGAAAATGCTGTTAATTTGTCGAAAATAAGATAAACGGAGCAATAGAAATCAAAATTCGACGAAACGAAGGATGACGTCTCACTCAGAAGATGATTTACAAATTTATTTTATATAAAAATATTCAGGTTTGGAAAACATTTTATCATCATCAAATATTAACTGATATAAATTGAAATAAAATTACACAAGAAAACAAACTTCCATATTTTATGATGAAAATTTACCAGTTGCTATGTTTAAATAGGCATATTCCAAATATCAAATTTTTATTCCAAAATTTTATTATTAAAAATTTCATAAAATTCCAGTTAAATATATTATTAAAACCATCAAAATTTACGGGTCGTTACATGATATAACTCCTCCTAAGTTACAAAACTCCTCCTAATTATACACATGTGTATATTTTATATTTTTCTCCCCTTTTGTCATCAACAAAAATGGGTGAAAATTAAAACTCCCTCTAAATGATATACTTATAAACTACAGAGTCAAAATCACTACTTAAGAATTAAGTGATATGCTAATCAATATGGGTTTAACTACATAATTGTGATTGGATCGAGAAGAAATATTTACAGCAAAAAATAGAGATATTAAATGTGACATACCAAGACGTAATATGTGAGACATAATTAAAGAAAATACTATATATGACATATATTATGATATATAATGACTAAGTTATATACTAAATATTAATAATAATTAGGTAATGCAAATTTTATTTATTTATTCAAGTCAAACATTATAGTACAATAAAAAACAAATCAAAACCTAATTCAATACCTAACTTAATCAAACCTACTTATTAAATAATGCATACTATTATATAATCACACTAAATTAAACCAATGGTAATCAATCCAAACCTAATTATTTACATATTAATCAAATTAAAAATAAATAAGTTTAATATACACACTTACAAACAAACTTAAATTTAGATATTCCTAGGAACATCAACCCAACCTTCAGATCCAAAGATTGGATTTGCTATGATGGCATCCTAATCTTCATTATCCTTGGTGTGATGGCATCCCAATCTTCATTATCCTTGGTGTTTGAGCATTCAGGGTTATTGGTTTGATCATCTTTGATAAGGAAGGAAATCAACCAGTAAAGAGCATCAAAATGCTTCTCCTGTTCTTTAATCATTTGCATTTGGCTTAGTTTCAAATACCTCTGTAGTATGAAGTTGACAACATCTTTGGATGATTAGACTATCTCTTCAAGGTTTTCACAGAGTTTTTGGCGAGGAGAAGTCATTTTTATTAAGAAAAATGTTAAGAATAAAAGGGATGGAAAGTTGAATTGATGAGAGACTTTTTTTGAAGAAATAGGCTTAAATAGGAGTGAAAAGATGTTTAGAATAATTGAATTGAAGGTTGTTACAAAATTTAAAAATTTACCAAATGGTTATAGTATGTCGACAGATATGTGTGTGTGTGTGTGTCGGCATATGTGCCTGAAATTGCTTTTTAAGTTTTTGATATAATTATTGTTTCTATCATAGTTCAATGATTTCCAACGGCTAATAGGATAATATATAACAGCAAGAATGTAATGAATTAAAATTTCGGACTCTTTGTGTTTAAATATAAAAATGATTTAAATATTTGAATCTTGAATTTAATGTGATTAAATTAATTTAATAACTTGGTTAACCCCTCTTTAATAATAACTAATTATAAGAAATTTATTTTCAAAATTTATTTACAAAAATAAATAGCTCGAATAAATAATAATAATGTGACCGAAAATCATTTTATCGATAAACGATCTTGAAACACATGAAATTATCATCCCTGAGCACTGTCTTGAATTTTGATGAAACTGGTGTCATTGAGATCAGAATAATGAAGTGATGCACACCGACAAGTTTCGTAGTGATCCGACGTCCCATATGATCATACGAGCTCATAACGCATGTCGTTTAATTTAAGAATTTAAATATATTAAATATTTCAATATATAAACACTCCCACGTCACGACTCTTCCTCTCTCAGACCTCCTCTCTCTCTCTCTTTTTTTAAACTATAAACAAAGAAAATTTAAACCACCTCTTTCCCTTAATTAAAGCAAGAGTTGTAGTCAATGAAAATCAACAGCATTAGATCCCTTGAACTCGTATGAGTAAGGGCTTCAAATCTATATGGGGTTTGTCATGTGCGGTGGTGATTGGGATGGTCGACATTTCATTCCATGGGTTGCTTATAGGGAGTCATAGCGTGAGGCAATGGTTGGTCGAACGAAGAGTGGCATTGTTAAATTGATTCTAAGGAAAGAGGATTGGCATTGGTCAGAGGAGCTCCGGTTGTGTGCAGCTAATCGCAACATGGTGATGTTAGACTAGGGCAAAACTATCATGATTTAAGGGAGAGGCATGGACGTGGCTTGGTTAGGTTTGGGATGAAGCTCGCGTAAAGAGAAGTTGGTCGATGGTGACGGTGGCCGATTTTGTTGGCCAAAATGGGGAAGGAGGAGGAGAGAAGGTCAGCTGCGTTGGGTTGTTGCGTATGTGCAGATCTCTATGTCCAAGAAGTAGTTGAGTTTGGGGGGAAGAAGGATTAAGGTTTAATTAAGGCATTAATTTATAAATTAAAGTTAATTCATTAAAGTTTATAGCTCGACTTCTTATAAAATTCATAACTTTTCTAATCGAGACGTCATCTTTGTCGTTGCACTCATAGTAGGATTATCTACGTCTTGGTTTGGCTTGGGCTTTGGTGAGTTAAATCACCGTTTAATTTATATATGTTATGTACATAATGGTTTTTGTGTTAAATATGAATTAAAATAGATAACAATGTAAGTTATTACTTTTGGAGCCCTCCTTGCTTTTGAAAGCAAGTGATAACATTATATATAGTATGATCTTTCAATTAAACCCTCTAAAATATGTGACATGACTGAGGCTTGTTATTTACATGTTTGATAGTGTTTTGTAAATGTCTGAAGCGAAATAGTCGCTATGAACGCACTTTGAAATCCCTTATATATAACATGTTAAATTGGTTAAATTTTTATTATATTGAGAAGATATATAATTGCATGTTCCTTAAACACATTTTGGTGTGTTTGACATAGAGGAATTGGTTTGAAAATTTGTCGACATTGTGGAACGAAGTTGTGAAATTTTGAAGCGAAAAGATTGTGATGAATGCACTTTGAAAATGCCTTAGGTTCAGTGATTTTTAAAGTTAACTTTAAAAGTCATCCTAGGGTTTTGTTTGTATTTTTTTAACAAGCGCTATAAGGGTACTTATTATTGGAAGAATATTTGGGTTTAATATATTTTTAATAATAAGCTATGAATTTATAAAGAAAAGTTTTTAAATTATAAGATATGTTTTTTATGGTTTTTAAATAAATCATAAAATAAGTATTTTCAAGTAATATTTAATATGTATGTTTTAAACCATAGTATAATTATTTTTAAATATAGATAGTTTTTAGGAAATTAGTTATATATTTTATTAAAATAAATAGAAGCTTCTGTAAAATAATATCCTTTTAAATTGCTTTTATTATTAAATATTTTATATTATAAATAAATTAGTATGCATGTATATACCATTTTATAAAAGGTTTTTTAGTAAATATATAAGTTGGGAAAAAAAATTAAATCTTTTATATAGAAATAACGCTGGATTCAATCGATGCTTTAGTAATATGAATTGACTCTCTTTAACTTGTTGCTTTGACCCTTTAAACTGAATTCCGAGCCATTCTGACTTCATCAACTTATTCCTTCTTCTATTAGATCCTACTAGGTTAAAAACCCGGATAACATTTGCCCCCCAAAGTACGTCTTCGTTTTAAATAAGGCATGCTCTGGAAGTTACTAACTTTAATATCTGCTTGTTGGCTTCCAAGTAATCATATTAGAGTTTTGCAGATACGTAGCAGGTTATGCTGTCGATCACCAAGTTTCGGTCTCAACTACTACTGCTTGTCGTAACAGATCAACTTCCTCTTCATAACTTCCCGGTACGCTTCGAAATGATGGGTAAATGTCGCAGCATGAGTTTGAGAAAAATTTTCCTCCAACCTTATAGGTCGCTAGCGATCCATGTACGATAGATCACTAGCGACCCGATCACTTGAGAGAAAAATTTGCCTTCGAGAGAATGGGTCGCTAGCGATCCATAAGTGATGGATCACAGGCGACCCAATGAATTAGTGAATTTTTCTGCTTCATTCTTATTTACCTATATATGTCACTCGAGCCGAGCCCACTCATTACTTTCATGCGACCCGAGTCTCTCTGCCTTCTTGCGATCCAAAACCCTAGGCGATTCGATCTACTTCCTATTCAATCCATCACTTTCCAGCCACTTTTTTCGTGATTCCCTCTACATCACCACCAACGAAGTGTCGATACCACCTTCTTAAACCATCTCTGGCCGAAACCCTAGCTTTGTCCTTGCGTCGAATCGTCGTTGATCCATCCACTTAGCTCGCCACCGATCCAATCACAGCTTGCTGATTCTTAGTCTTCGACCATTATTGTGTCTTAGAGTTCAACCGAGGTGGGTTTGTTCATCACAGTGTTCATTTAACGATTTGTTGGCGAGGTCGCGTTGTGATGTTTGTCGTGAGAAGTTTGAGTTGATTGCGGTCTAATGGAGGAATATAGTAAATCGAGTCTTGAGTTTCTCTCAAAACGACATTCGAGCCTTGGCCCGGTGCTTGATACGTTTTGCTATCTTTGTCCATTAGGCCAGAATTGACTTGTGCCAAGTTCCATAGCCGATACTACGTTACACATCGCGAATCGGTCCCGACTCTCCCAGAGGATTTAGACTTACCTTGCTTTCTTGTTGCGCGCTTGCTGTCCCTACAGTGAGAAGAATTTTCCACGTCGCTTCGGACAACGGACCCGTTATCGATCGTTGATCGATGATGGGTTAGTGTAGAGGAAGTAAAAACAAATGGAAACGATGCGGGAAATTCTTTTCCTTTTCCACTGCGATCGAACTATCTACACGGGATAGAGCGTTTGTAGTGTTTTGGACACCGAGCTTACCCTCTATAGACAGCACGCTGCACTTGCCCTGGTACACACTTGAAATCCGTTGCATGGGCATGAATCGATATCTCTCTGGAATTCAAGTGTTGTAGGGGAAATTATTAACTTAGAATAAAATCACCTGACCGTTTTGAATTGGAGTTCCGATGTTTTAGAATGAAGCACCTATCTTTGCGCCATAAATCGAGCAGAGGAAGCCCAGCGCTTTCAGAAAACGAGTCATCGTCCGTCACCCTTTCTCCTTCCACTTCACAGGTAGAATACGGACAGTTGCTCCCAGTAGGTTCGGTCTTGTATTGAATGCCCCCCAACTTTAGAGTTCTACTCAACCCGCCAGAGAGAGCCTCTTTGGTGGTTTCCACTAAAGTTCTGCACAATATCTGCGTGCATCATGGTATACCAGAGGAGGACATACTTCTACCGGAGAAGAACGAGTTTGCTCACATGCCTCCCCTGGGATATATCGCTTGCTATCGTAATATGTGCCTAAATGGAGTCGTGCCTCCATTTAACAACTTTCTGCGTAAGACTCTTTCAAACTTAGGCATTGCCCCATTCCAGATTCATCCCAACGGCTATGCCATCTTGACTTGCTTGCATATTCTTTTCATGCGGACGTTCAACCATGCTCCAAGCTTTGACGAGTTGCGATACTTTCTATCATTCAAAAGGAGGGATGAATGTCCATCCTTGATCGTAATTGAAGCTCAGAGGAACCAAAAAATAGTTTTGCGTCTATAGAGCAACTTGTCCCAGTTCAAGACATAGTATTTCTTCGTTAGGTGCCTTGAGGGGTTTAACTGTATTTGAATGATAGGGGTAAGTTCCTTTTCATACTTATCGAGTTTGACGTGGTTCTATGGAGCTTCTAACAAGCTGTATATTTCTTGCAATTAACCCAAGGCCAAATAGGGATGTGTCTCTTGATGAAGTTTTCCGGACCCTAAAGGTTATTGATGCTGAAGAAAGGTCCATCAAAGTCTTGCTGATCGATAAGAACTTGCTCCGATACGGATTACTGCATCCGGGGAGATCCGTTGTTCAAGTTGAGGTCCCCTTTTCTGCTCGGTCTAGGGTTCGCACACGATGTACTTCTTCTTCTCGCAGTTCCGAAGAAGGCGCTTCTCAAGAGAGAGAGGGCTTGTCTGAAGAATCAGCCGAAGAGGCCTGTGAAGGAAGAGATGTTACCGTGACTGGAGTTAGCAGCCCGGTCAGAATGCCTCTGATCCCGGAAGAGGGAGATGAAGAGTTCCAACAGAGGGAAGGCAAGGCCGCAATGGGCTTAGATGAAGAGGAGGGGGATCTCGAGAGTAGTAGCGATGAGTCCACTTCTAGTGATGACTTCTACACAGAATCCGATGATGGGGATTCAGGATCGTGCGATGAAACTCCGGGCATGAGTCATGTCCTTTCGAGCCCTCCCCCTCCAAACGCAAGTGATAAAGACAATACCCCAGAAATCAGAGAGCATCGGGATTCCCCGTGTAAAGATGTTGGCGCGGAGTTCGGAGATTTTAGCGACGTCTACATCGATTTCGACGCGCTTATGAGTGAAGATTTTTTAAATTTGAGGAGGTGCCCTCCCCCCCATTCAGGTAGTACTGCACCCAAAGTTAGTCCAATTTTCCCACGATGACTGCTGATTCGGTTCGTGACGAAGCTTTAGGCCTTTCCCCGAAACACACCACATATTTCTCTAGGATTACACTTGCTTTCACACAAACTACTTATTTTATCCCCCGTTACTAAGATTTTTCATTTCTTTTTCGTGTCAGGTATGACGAGAGGACGTGGCCTCTATGATGACTTTGAAGAATTCATCGACTCCCAGCGCTGGTCTAAACGTCCTTCTGGCCTTTATCAGCCTCGAGAAAAGGAGGAGGAGTATAGAAGGAGGAAGGAACTAAAGGCCAAAGCCCATCGCCAAGGCAAAAGAGATCGAGGCTGGTCATACAAAGGCGGGTATGATAAAAGGAGGTCTTTTGATGAGAGGGAGAAGCCATCGAAGAGATCTTAGTTTGACCACTGTTCGCATTCTTCGAAACAACAGGCTTTTGCTCTGATGTGCTCCTCAACGGATCAAGAAATCCCTGTCACTTCTGCTCCTGCTTTGCCTTCAACTTGCATCCTACCATCTTCAGTTGTGCTTGCCCCCAGTGCTTCACGTCCCCACTGGAGGCTTGCTTATATTCTTCCTTCGGGCCCTCCTAAGCTCTAGGCAGCACTCCCCGAATTATTCTTGAGGGGAGTTAAGTTTGACCGCGATCTGCACCCGGTTCACAAAGATTCATACATGCCACACCTTCATGCTATTCAACACGATTTAGACCAAGCTGAAGGGTGGGAAAAATTGTGTAAGCAGCTGGCAAACACCAATCGCAATAACTACCAGGAAATCCTCTCTTTCGAGTTAGTGAAGGAAGATTTTGAAAAAGCGTTGTTAGAACGCGACCCTAAAATTAAACTGTTGGAGGAGGAGAAAGAAGCAGTGCTGCAGGTGGGAAAGAGGAGCGCCAACTTGCTAAAAGAAGTGAAAGAGGCTCACGCCAGAATTGAGATCGTCTATTGGGATGAGATAAAAAAAAGCTCATGCCGAGGAGGTGAAATTAAAAGGATAAGTGGCTGCTTGTAACGCAATGATTGAAACCAAGAAGAAAACTATCTCTGACATGACCTTATCATCGAGGGGCACAATAAGACTATCTTTGATCAGGCTGTGACGATCGCCTGACTGCAGGACCAAGTTGCGCAGCTTAGCACTGACAAATATCGTGTTGATGTCGAAAAGGCATCCGTTACGGTGGATTTTCTGGAGCTTCAAAACGCTTTTGAGAGGAAGATGGAAAAGATGGATGCGACCATCCTGAATTTCTATGCTAACTCCCTATTGCAGCAGGGGAGTCTTGGCTACTTGGGCCCGAAATTCAAGTGCACTCTTGCTTTGGTATGGGGAAGAAGTCTTGTCCCATATTTTTTATAGCGATGACGTCAACATTGAGCGGGAATTGGAGGCGTTGCTTGAGGGCTGGGAAATTTTACGAGTTGAGAGAGAGAAGGAAGCCGATGATGCTGCCATCGAAGCACTCACTAAGCCTTTTATTTATGGCACCGACGAACCATCATAGCAGCTCCATGACCCACTGACAAGTTTAGGGCTTGAGACTTTTCCTTAGGTAGTGAAACCGTCGAAAGAAGGCGAAGGCGGTGAGTATGGGGCCGACATTATTGGCCACTCTTCTGGCACAGGTAATCCTCCCGTTTCTGCCGAGTTTGGGAGTTTCCAGCTTACGCCGCAAGAGAAGGAAGAATTTAATGCTTTTGTTTTTGATCTTATAGGTCCGTCTACCCTTCTTGTCGATGTGCCAGCTTCCTTGGCACTCGGACCTGCTGCTATTTGCACAGCCTCCGTGCTCATTTTCGTTCCTGTTCTAGTTTCCACATCCGTGTCCGGCTCGCAACCGGGGCTGGAGTCCAAAAAGATAGCCGCGCTCCATGGCTTGGATGACCCTTCTATGTCTCTGGAAGGTGACTAAACAGCAGCAGAGGCTAAGGAGCGGGAAGTTCAAATGGAGCAGCCTCGTAAGACTCAACATGAATTGATTGCTATCAAGAAGGAGAAGATTGAAGCGATCAAAGCCTCGAAGAGCTCCCGCAAATCACGGAAGCGTGAAGCAAAGGGGAAATCTTCTGAGAAGGCGGTAGAGTGATAGAAGGACATTGCCACCGAGAAGTTTGTTGATATTACCGGCAGCGACACCACTCCCGAGACAAGGCAGAAGCTGCAAATAAAGGGCGGAAAGGGGAGTGGTGGAAGGAAGCGGTGATGAGCCTGTGTGGAGACCGATCTGATTTTAGTTCTTTTTGAGTCATTTTGTTCAAATGCAGAGTCTACACTTAGTGTTTTTGTCATGGAGTTTGTATTTTTTTTGTTGGCCGGTGTTGTGTGGCTACAGCCCCCACGTTTTGACCCTATGTAAAGAAAATTATAAGCAATTCATTGATATTTTGACTGTACTCTTATCTGCCTGTTCATATGTGTTCTATGCACACGTGCTTGTTTCGTATACACTTATCCATTTGTTGCGATTAATGCCAAAAAAATTATTTGGTGCAACGATTCTTTGTTTGGAGTAACAGAACTTGTGAACTTATTGTTTTCAATTATTTTTATTTAAGTACCGATAAGTACCGGTGTATGTCCCCCAGTTCATAGGGTTGTTACTTCAAATGACCGGTAACTTATAGTTTAGATAATTTGATATTAAATTTGAAATTTGGCTAAGTCGCAGCTTGTTTTTTCTTTTTTCGAAAGTTTTGCCACTTTAGCATGTAATCCAATTTTCTTGTGATATTCTGGTAAGTATGCAATATATGCATGTTTGAGAGGAGCACATTGCATGGGTTAACTGAGCGTGGTTTTAATCATTAAGTGTCGTTAGTTGAATCTTTTCTATTGGTTTGTAGCACTCTGATTTTATTAGAGTTGTGCCCATTATTCCCAATCATAGAAGTGATTGGTGCTGGTTATGAGATGTATGACATTCGGGATCGATATGTCCCGTCGATCCGGTTTTGATGCTCCTCAGTGCTGCCTAACTTCGGGCAATGTAAGGAGTTTACGCTTTGGAAGTATGATTTTCCGACGATGTTCCTCGAGGTTGCCAATCTTCGGGCAACGTCGGGGAACTAGTGCCGGCTTACGGGCACACGGCCTTTGATGTTCCTTTGCGTTGCCTATCTTTGGGCAACGTGAGGGGTTTGTGTTTTGGAAGTCATTGCACTGCTTATTAGATGCGCGGCTTTTAGTTTTCCTCGGTGTTGCTTTTCTTCGGGCAATGTGGGGAGCATACATTTTAGGAGTTACTGCACGACTTATGAAATGTGCGGCTTTTGTGCTCCTCGGTGTTGCCTATCTTCGAGCAACGTGAGGGGCGTATGTTTTGGCGATTTTGGCGGGGCTTATGAAATGCGCGGCTTTTGACACTTCTTGGTGTTGCCTATCTTCGGGCAATGTGAGGAGCGTATGTTTTGACGCGGCTTATGAAACGCGCAGCTTTTGGTACTCCCGGTGTTACCTATCTTTGGGCAACATGAGGAGCGTATGTTTTGGCACGGCTTATGAAATGCGCCTCTTTTGGTACTCCTCGGTGTTTCCATCTTCGGGTAGTTATTATGAACACAGTTTTGTTGATTCAAAAGGCGAATCAAATTTTATTAAGAAAAGTAGGGTAGTTTTTTTGCCTATGTACAATGCCCCTGACATTCTGGGACGGCTTATTTGCTGAAAAATAGAGAGTACATAAAGTAGTTTTCAAATGAAGTAACCACGGAGAGATTTGTTATTCCAGGCCCTGGGAATTTGAATTCCATCGACGGTTGTTAGCTTAAAAGTTCCATCTCTTACCTTTTGACTGATGACGTATGGTCCTTCCCAGTTTGGTCCAAAGGCCGTGGAATGGGGTAGACTCGCTTGAGCATAAGATCTCCCACTTCGAAAGTTTGGTTGTGAATTTTGGGGTTGAAGTACCATGCGATCCTTTTTTGGTGGGCGACGCTTCTCAACTCGGCTTCTTCCCTTCTTTCATCGATCATATCTAGCGATTCGAGTAGTATCTGCTCGTTTATCTTTTGATTGAAAATTTTCCATCAGTGCAAGTAGACTTCCAATTCAACAGGAATCATTGCTTCTGAGCCATACGCCAGAGCAAATGGAGTGTGGTCAGTTGCCACTTTATGGGTGGTTTGGTAAGCCCATAGCGTGAGTGGAAGTTCATCATCCCAGTTTCCCTTGGCCTTAGTTAGTTGCTTTTGGATGGTAGATTTGATGATCTTGTTTTTCCACTTATCTGTTTGCTTGTAGATGAGCTACTGCTGAGAAGCTTATCTCAATCCGGAAGCGTTTGCAAAAGTCTTTGAACTCGGTACTTTCGAATTGGATTCCACTGTCAGTAATAATTTTCTGTGGCACACCAAACCTGCAAATAATGTTTTTAGTAACAAAATTAATGACTTTATTTGTGGTTATGGTGGCTAGCGGTTCCGCTTCAGCCCATTTTATGAAATAATCCACTTCAAGTATAGCATATTTGGCTCCTCCTTTTGCTATTGGTAGGACGCCAATCAAGTCTATTCCCCATATTGCGAATGGCCACGGGCTGACCATCTACATTAACTCTGTTGAAGGAGTTCTTTTAATTTTGCTGAATCTTTGGCAAGGGCCATATTTTCTGGCATAATCTGCAGCATCACGGTTTATTGTTGGAAAAAGTATCTGTACCGTAGGACTTTCTTCGCAAGGGTTTGCCCCCTAATGTGGTCTCCGCATTCGCCTTCGTGCACTTCCTTTTGGATTCGTCGGGCTTCATCATTGGACACACACCTAAGGAGGGAGGGGTCGAGAATCCCCTTCGGTAGAGTGTTCCATCTAGTATCATGAATCGGGGTACTTTTCGAAGAAGCTTTTTCCGTTGATTCCGGTCAGTTAGAAAAGTCCATGTAAGTAAATATTCCTTTATCGGTGTCATCCACGTATCTGGTTCGACGGTGATCTCGAGGATCCAGTCGACGTCCATTTCGTCTATGCTTAGGTTGGTTAGAGTCCCAACTGGGACTTGCCCCAAAGACCGAGCTTCTCTGAAACTCGCCATTTTAGCCAAATAATCTGCCTTAGTGTTTTTCTCCCATGGAATGTGAGTTATAGTGTAGTGTTCTATGTCGCTTAGCAGTTCTTGCACTTTGGACAGGTACAAGGAAAGATTCTCCCTAAGAGCCTGGTACTCCCATTTTACTTAACAGATGACCAGCTGGGAGTCGCTGTATATGTGAATAGATTTTATCACGAGCTCTTTCACAACTTTCAGTCCAGCAATCAGTGCTTCGTATTCCAATTCGTTGTTTGTAGCAGGGAATTCCAAGTGCAAAGCATAGCTAATGGCTCGCCCTTCAGGGGTTTCAAGCACTACTCCTACTCCCGAACAGAGGTTGTTAGATGCGCCATCGACAAAGAGCTACCATTACATGGCTACTTCCAGCCGAACTTCTTCTTCGTCATCCCGTACAGTGAATTTGACGATGAGAAGTCGTTTTAGCTCGGTACAGTGAATTCGTCATCCCATTGATGGCTTTCCTTGGGTGGTATGTAATATCATATTGGCTCAATTCTTTATTCCACTTGAGAAGTCGTCCGAAAGTTTCCGGTTGGTATAACACTTGCTTCAGGGGCTGGTCAGTCAACACTTTAATTGGATGAGCTTGAAAGTATGGCCGTAACTTTCTAGAGGCGATCAAGAGGCGATACACTAGTTTTTCCAATATCGGGTAGTTTTCCTCTGCTTTAGTGAACCACTTGCTAATGTAATACATGGTTCACTGGATTTTTGCTTCTTCACGCACCAGAGCGGCGCTCAATGCATGGGGTGAGATTGCTAAGTAAATGAACAAGTCTTCTCCATCCACGGGCTTTGATAGGATTGGTGGAGCCTCTATGTGCTGCAGTAGTTCTTTGAATGCTGTTTGACAAGCTTAACTCCATTCAAAGTTCTTCTTTCCTTTATTCAGTGCATCAAAGAATGGTATACACTTGTCGATATCTTTTGAGATAAATCGACTTAGCGCTGCAACTTTTCCATTCAAACTTTGTTGTTCTTTCCTATTCTTCGGAGCTTGGACTTCTCATAGTGTCGTTATTTGTTCAGGATTTGCTTCGATGCCCCTGGCACTTATGACGAACCCTATTAATTTTCCGAAGGCCACTCCAAAGTGACACTTGAGTGGGTTGAGTTTCAATCCGTATTTCCGAAGTATTTTGAACATTTCAGCGAGGTTATCCAGGTGGTTAATAGCTGCTCGTGATTTGACTAACATGTCGTCCACATAAACCTCAATTGTTTTCCCGATCTGGCGCTTGAACATGGTGTTTACCAACCATTGATAAGTTGCCCTTGCGTTCTTCAAACCAAATGGCATTACTCTATAGCAATATAGGCCGAGGTCGATGATGAAGTTGGTGTTTTCTGGATCGGGTTTGTGCATTGGGATTTGGTTGTACCCAGAGTAGACGTCCATGAATGATAGCAACTCGTGTCCTGCCGTTCCATCCATAAGTTGGCCTATTCCGGGGAGAGGGAAGCTATCTTTTAGGAAAGCTTTGTTTAGGTTCGAGTAGTCGATACAGGTTCGCCACTTCCTGTTGGACTTTTTGACTAAGACTGGAATAGGTACCCATTCTGGATAAGTTGCATCATGAATGAAACCATTGGCCATTAACTTGTCCACCTCTTCTCTTAGCACCTTAGATCGTTTGGGACTTAGGCTGCGCCTCTTTTGTTTCGCTGGTGTGAACTTGGGGTCAATGATGAGCGCATGACATGCGATTTCTGGAGACACCCCACACATATCAGAATGCGTCCATGCAAACACATCCAAGTTGGCACAGGGAAATTTAGTAAGCTCAGTACGCATCTTGTTTCCAAGGTGCGATTCAATTTTCCAAACTTTAGTTGGGTCGTCCCTGTCGATCGGGACGGACACCATGAATTTTTTCGGCGATGCCCATTCCTTTCCTGAGCTCTTTTTTCTATGGTCTAGGCCTTGTCAAATCGGCTATGGTCCCCAAGCAAGGGGCGGCTCTGTAGTTGCTATTCGGAGGGTTCACGGATGTGGAGAGTTCTCCCCACGTCCTTCCTTTTTTACTTTCTTATGGATTCGCGTAATTCTACAATATAACATTCTTTGGTAGCACTCTTATCTTCTTTTACCACTCTGATTCCATTTGCAGTAGGGAACTTCATGGTTAGACACCATTGGGCTAGAGCTATTTTGAAATCTGCTAGAGCAGGCCGCTCCAAGAAGGCTTTATATGCTGACATTTCATCCACAATTACAAAAGTTTGAATGAGGGTGACTCTTCGATCGCCCTATCCAAGCTCCACTGGCAGGTCGATTGTCCCCACTGGTTACTTGGGCTCGCCAGTGAACCCTTGGATCTTTGTTTAGCACGCAGACATGCTTTTCATGTCGATTTTCATCTAATCAAAAGTACATTTGAAAAGTATATTAACAGATTTGCCACTATCGACCAACACTCGTCGAACTACAGCGGGCCCGATTCCTACTGTCACCACCATCGGATTGAGAGTGGGAGCTTCGATCCCTTCGGTGTCCCGATTTCGAAACACTATATCATCACTCAAAAACTTTTGCAGCTTAACCGTAGTTTTATCATCTATTGTGAGACATGAGTCTTTCAGAACATGTTTCAACGAACTCACATACAGTTCAATTTCTCCCTAACTCCTTTGCGCAGGGTGTGGTCCCCTAGATATCATTCCAATAATGGGCCTTTGGTCGGTTTGTTTCAACCCTTCGTCACTAGTTCCAGCTTGATTCTTTGTTTTCTAGGAGGCTGAGGGGTCGTAGGTTAATTGGGGTTTTGTGGCTTTCTCACATACTGCTAGAGTTTATTGTCTCGAACCAACTCTTCAATGAGATTCTTTAGGTGGCGACATTCGTTTGTATTATGGCCATGTGTCTCGTGGAAGCGGCATAATTTCCCTGAGCGCTTTTTTGCTCAGTTGCCTCCCTCCTGGCGGGTCACTTGTATTCTTCAATTTCTTGTGTTGCTAGATAAATATTTTCTGGAGTGTCATTTACATGGATATAATCTTCCTGTCTAATTCTTTAAATCTTTGGTTGCTTCCATTGCTATTTCTTTTATTGGAGTTCTGATTTTCCCTCTTTTGATTCCCATCTTTCCCCGTAACTCCTTAAGCAGTTCCAGAATCGTGGTGTTTTGATTCATTACCACATCGCTCTGTCCGATGTTCATCGATTGCATACCGGTATACTTTCTTTTCAGCTCATGCGCTTCCTCCAATCTTAAGTACCGACTCGCTTTACAATTGAAGTCATTCCTTGTGGTAGGCTGCTTCATTTTAATCCATTTCCCAAATTCAGTCTCCGGGTGAATGGCACGGACTAGTGCCATAAAAACCATGTCCTTATTGGGGTTGCTTACTTCCATCACCTTGGTATTGAACTGGTTCATGAAAGATTTCAGCGACTCGTTGCGTATTTGGAACAATCTGGATAGGGAAATGACATCCTTTGGCTGTGCGGTATGGAGCCTGAATTGGCTAAGGAATTTTGTTGCTAGTTGGTCAAAGGTAGAGATAGATCTCGGGGGAAGTCTGGTGAACCACATAGACGCAACTCCTTCTAGAAAGATAGGGAAACATCGGTAACGAATAGCCTCTAGAGTGTTGGCTCCGTCCATATACCAGCTATACTTGTATAGATGGGGTTTTGGGTATTTCGTCCCGCTGTAGGATGGGATAGTTGGAATTGTGAATTTGTCTAGATATTTTTCATTCAAGATTTCACCGGTAAAGGGAGTCCGACTTGGAGCGGATCCCCATTCATCATCTCTTCGATTTTTACTCTCGTCCATCAACCATTTGACCATGTCTGCTATGTATGCATCTGATGTCCGATAATCCTGGGGACGATAATCGGTCACTGCACCAAGTGTTTGGCTATGCAAACGGTCTTGGTGCATGGGTTGAAGCCTAGGCTCTCCTGTCTTCAGAAGAGCCACTCCCATGGGACCCCGTTGGCTCGCCATTGGCCTGAGTGGAGCAGTTTGGACGTTCCTAGCATCATCGAATGCGTTGGCATTCTCTTCTAATTGATTATCTTGATCTTCATCTTCTGAATCAGAGAGATTAATAGCTATATCTTCTTACAGGGTCTTGGCCCCTTGATTCAAGTTCGGAATTGGTTGCCTTGCGGCGGGTGGAGTATTCGCATTTCCTTCCACATAATGTCCTGCTGTCATCCTTTTTTGTGGTTGTTTCCATTTCTTCCATGTAGACTAGAAATGGAAGAATTCTCTAGTTCTATAGCAGCTGCGGGTTCAGACATAGTCCTTGAAGCAGGATTTGACTGTAGGATTAAGAGAGCGTTAAGCTTATCCATTAGAGCCTTTTGACTACTTTCCATTTTTTGGTTGATATCATTAACCATCTTATTCAACTCATCCCTGGTGACAACTTCGTATTGGCTGGAGGATGCTGGCACCTGATTTCCCAAGTTAGCACTATTTACTTCCGTTTGTTGGAGGTTAACGTCTTCTCCAGCTATTAGTGCTCCTATGGATCTTCCAGAGGCAGTTCTTCTTCCAGGAACCATTGATTCCAAGTGGTAGATTCTTCAGGGAAAGATTGGGGATCTAACTTCTGGACCTATGAGATCCAAACTTCATCTTGATCCTGAGTTGGAGTTCTCAGTGAAAGCGATAAAATGTTAACCCAAAAAGTGGATCAACACCCTAGTGTGAGTTTAAAAGCACTAACCATGTTCTTACAGAGCAATGACACAGATAATAGGTTTAGAAAAGAACAGTAAAAGAAAGAAGACAAGAGATTTTTATAGTGGTTCGGCTGTTAATGAAGCTTACGTCCACTTTATAGTTTTATTATAAACTAATTGTTATTATAAGTAGTGTTTGGTTACAAGGCTTTTGATTATCCTTAGCTAGATTGAATCTCCAAATGGATTCACTGTGATTCTCCAATGGATTCTAACTCTGGGGATTCAATCTAGCTATGGATAATCAAAAGCCTTGTAACCAAACACTACTTGTAATAGCAATAAGTTTATAATGAACCTATAAAGTGGACGTAGGCTTTATTAAGAGCCGAACCACTAAAAAATCTCTTGTCTTCTTTCTTTTACTGTTCTTTTCTATACCTATTATCTGTATTATTGCTCTGTAAGAACAGGGCTGGTGCTTTCAAACTCAAACCAGGGTATTGATCCATTTTTTGGGTTAACAGGTTGTAACACTTTAGTTAAAATAAATGGTTTTATAAAGTCAAGTAAAAGTATATTAACCTATTAAATTAGTGTAAGATTATAGTTAGAAAAATAATTAATATTATGATTATGATTATAATTAGGGATATTTAGGTAATTGATAATAAAATTTTAATGATAACTATAAGTGAATAGTTTTGGGTTGTTGTGACAATGTTTAAGTAATACTTGTCTTAAACTCTTATAAAAGTAATTAGATCTTTAAAGTGAGTTTTAAAGATAACGATTAATGGAAAATGATTTGGGCTTGTCGTAAACAACATTTTGGCAACATTTATTTTTAAACCCTTGAATTATATTTTAAAATAGGAAAATATTATAAATATTATTGGATCTTTAATAATGGAATTTGAAAGATAATAATAAGTATGGAACTTTTAGAATAAAGGTAGAAAATTTATATGTTTAATTTATAAAAGAGAAGGGGTTTATAGCAACAATGTTTGAGTAACATCTATTTTTAACCACTTTGATTGTAGTTTAAAGTAAGTAAATCTTGTTAATGATTTGTGAATATACTTATATCATTTGAGATAAGTATATGAATACTTTTGAAGCATAGAAAGAGTATAAATGAATAGTAAATATGTAAATAGTTGAATAGTAAAATATAAGTATATATCTTTTATAAAGGGAAATTAAATCTCTATAAAAGTTTAAATTAGTTAAGTTTAAATTAATAAATGAGTTTAATTAAATAAATATGTTTAATTAAATAAAAGTGTTTAATTAATAAAAGGTGTTTAATTAAAAAAGTTTTAACTAAAGGAAGAAGTGTTTAATTAAAAGATGAAGTTTTAATTAAATTAGATATGCAATTTTAGTTATAAAATCTAGTTTTATTTTTGATGATACTCAAATAGACACTGAATATATTAAAGTAAGGAATTAGAATAGGTTAGTACACTCAGATTATGAGATACATTAGTTGAAACGTTAGAGGGTTACATGATTTAAGTAAGTGTAGTAAAATCAATTTTTTTTAAAGATAATAATATCAACATTGTATTATTACAAGAAACAAAAATAGAAAATCATGATTATCGTTTATATTGGAGTCTAGGAGGATTTTATATAAACCACTAGGCTTATCTCCCAACTAAGGGTAGTGTAGGAGGATTAATGATAGGCTGGAAAGAACACCATGTTAGGCTTTTACAATCTTATTTTTACTTGTATTAGTGATGGTTCATTAATAAATATTACTAATGTTTATAGACCGAATTCTAAGATATTAGAATTCTATGTGGTGAATGTCTTGAGTTTAGATCACTTGCTCCAATTCCATGGGTATTGAGTGGTGATTTCAATGTTACTAGATTTTTAGGGGAAAGTTCTCGTAGGGAAGGGTATCTTATTGCCATATAGAGTTTGATCAGTTTATTATTGATCGTAACTTAATTGAGAAAAAAAATAACAAACAGTTTACTTGGTCTAATGGAAGAGAAAACACACCGATGGCGCTTTTAGATAGATTTTTTAGTAGTGATGAAGTAGAACATAGATTTCCTATTTGTAAAGTTGTTGGACTTCCGAATATTTATTCGGATCATTACCCAATTATTTTGTCTCATACTAACCAAAATATTAATAACAAAAATTTTAGATTTGAAAAAAATGTGGTTATTACAAAATATTTTTAAAGATGTAATAGCAAATAAATGGTTTTTTTTGGATAATTATAATTATATATTTCCAGGAAATATAGCTAAAGTATTTGTTAGTAAGCTTAGAGAATTAAGAATATCTCTTAAGAAATGGAATAAATATGTTTTTGGCAATATTAGAAGTAAAAAGGAGAAATTAATCAATGAGATTTTTAAATTTAACAAAGTTAAAGAGTCAAGGGATTTAAATACTTCATAATGTGCTCTCAAATTTAAAAGAGGAATTAAATAACATTATTTTACAAGAAGAAGTATGATGTGGAAACAAAGGTCTAGAATCCAATGGATGGATGAGGGCAAAACACAAAAATTTCCACAAAGTAGCTAATGGTAGAAAACGTAGTAATACAATTAATTCTATTATTATTAACAATGTTGAGATTTTTGATCAAAAAGAACCTTAAAAAGAGTTAACAAATTACTATGAAGAAATTTTTGGAACTAATAAAGGGCATAAAATTAGAGCTCATTGGGATGAGTTGTATATTGAAGACACTAAGGTTGATTTAGCTATGCTAGATGTTCCTTTTACGAAATAAAATATTTTGGGGGCTATAAAAGATATGCCTAATGCTAAATCACCGAGACTAGATGGCTTTCCTATTTTATTTTATGAAACTTATTGGAATGTCTTAAAAGATGATATAACTAAAATGTTTGATGTATTTTATGATGGCTCATTACAATTAGGCAGATTTAATTTTGCAAGTGTAGGTCTTTTACATAAGAGAATAGGTGCTAATCAATTGAAGAACTTCAAACCTATTTCATTATTACACTGTTCTTTTAAAATTATTTCTTATGTTTTAGCTAATAGATTAAATACAAAAATGAATGAATTAATAGATAATACCCAAACAACATTCATTAAGGGTAGAAATATTATAGATGGGGTTGCTGTAGTACAAGGACTAACTAATTACTATAGAAAAAATTATATTACATGTGCACTTTTAAAACATGATTTTGCTAAAGTTTTTTATTCGATTGATTGGAACTTTCTTGAAGATTTTTATCAGCTAAGGGCTTTTGTGTTAGATGGAAAGGATAGATTATGCCTTTATTTAAAATTTGAAAATCAAGTATTATGTTTATTGGAAATAAAATTCAATCGAAACATGGTCTTAGGCAAGGGGATCAATTATCTCCTCTTCTGTTTAACTTTGCAGTTGATGTTTTTGCTAGAATTATAAAGTTGTCCACAAATAATAGGATTTTAGATAATGTAGGACATGAGATCACAAGAAATGGACTTTTTGTCCTACAATTTGCGGATGACACTATGATTTTTTACTTCTCATTTGCCTAAGCACATTATTGCTATTAAATTTATTCTATATAGTTTTGAAATACTTTCTGGATTAAAAGTTAATCTGTAGAAAAGTTTAACACTAATATTAAATGAAAAGGATAATATAGAGAAACATGTTGCATGTACGTTAAACTGTAAAACGATGAAATTTCCTATAGATTATTTAGGATTTTTGATAAGGCCACAAAAACTTAAATATGATGATCGGCTAACCATAATAGACAAAATTAATAGAAGATTGTCTAAATGGAAATATTTATCAAAGGCTGGTCGGATAGTTCTCATTAACTCAGTTTTATCTGCATTGCTTATATATTGGATGTCATTTTTTATCTTTTTCCTAAATGGGTTATTGGTAAAATTGATAAAATTAGGAGAGATTTCTTATGAAGTAGAGATAACAAAATAATAGTTCCAAATTTCTTGTTAATTGGGAAATGGTTTGTAAATCCAAAAATGAGAGAGGGCTAGGGATTATAAACTTCCATAACTTAATATATCCATATTAGGAAAATGGATATGGAAATTTAACGATGATAAAGAAAATTTATTATGGAAAGAAATAATATCTAATCAATGATATGATGATTCATATAATTTGCATCATATTTCTATTAATAATACAAATAATATTTCTCACTTTTGGAAATCGATAATAGTAAATTTTGGTACTTATAAATTAGATATTAATAATGTAGTATATTCGGGGAATAACATTTCATATTGGCATGATTGTTGGATAAATGGTATTCCCCTTAAAGTAGATTTTCGAGAATTATATGAGATTGTAATTTTCAAAATGCATTGATTTTAGAAATACATAGACTAAATGTGAGTTTCCCATGGGAATTTAGTTTTAATCGTACGCTAGAGGGCACCACTTTATCGTAATTTTCCTTATTATGTGCTATACCAAAATTGTATAATATTGATAATGAAAATGACTTTAAAATATGGTATTAGGATAAAAGTAAAATCTATACATCTAGTTCATTTAATGAATTTATAAACTTTCCAGGAGAAAAATGAAATATTTTCAAATAACTTTGGAAGGTCAATTCTCCACCTAAATAAAAGCACATTTCTGGTTAATTATACATGGAAAATTAAATACTATTGAAATGCTAAAAAAGAAAAATTATATTTAATGATAATAATTGTTTGTTCTGCAATAATAGAATAAAGACATTAAACATTTATACTTTGAGTGTAGTAATACTAGGTTTATTCTGTTAAATATTTTTAGTATATTCGATTTTAATATAACAAATAGGATTATTAATTGTAAATATATTGGCATAATTTTAGATTCTATTATAAAGGAATTAATAGATTATTACTAGATACTATTTACACAATTACGTGTTGGTATATTTGGTTTGAGAAACCAAATTTTGTTAAATAAAATTAACATTAATTTGGAAAAATTAATATGTATAATTGATTTTTTTAAACGGATCTCTAATTCTAGTTATAAATTAAATAAACATGATATATCCAAAGAATTCCTTATAAAGATAAAATTTCATATCGATATTTTAATGGAAAAAATTATTCAAAATAATAGAAGAAATTGTAATAAAGTTTCAATATCAGCAGACATTTTTCCTAATGGCATATATGATAATTAGTTATTGTTAGAAAATTAGTTTTGAAATAGAAGTATCATCATGGTTTTTATAATTTCTTACTCGTAATATTTTAGGTAATTTGATTTTTATTATGGCCTCTTTAGCTTCTTATTTAGTGTATTCATTCTATTGCTTGTTTTATTTTAATGCATATATATATGTATGTATGTATATAAATATATATATATGTGTGTGTGTGTGTATTGGTCTTACACTTTTTGTTTAGTTTTTTTGCAATTACAGATATGTTCGTGGTCTGGATAGATTTAGCAGATTTATTGAGATGATCTCTTATCATTTTTAGCGGATTAATGTATTTTTTTGTTTTTTTATTATGAACATTAGTTTTAAGGTTTGGGTAGTTTTTAATTATTTTTCATATTGTACGGTTGGGTATCGCTACCTGTCATGCATGTTGACAGCTATATTTTTTAAATGTAGAATAAAATACATGAGTGCTCTCCTCTTCTAAAAGAGGATCACTCATTTCTCTCAAAAAAATTAAATGAAGAAGTTTTATTAGATAAAATGAATGAGTTTTACTGGTAAAAGAAGTTTTAATTAAAGGATAAAATATTTAATTAAATAAGGGAGTTTTAATTAATAATGAATATTAATTAATAGAGGAAGTTTTAATTAATAATGGAATATTAATTAAATATAGGATGTTTTAATAAATAAAGGAATATTAATTAATAAAAGGAAGTTTTAATAATAAAAGGAGTTTTACTAACAAAAGAGGTTTTAACTAATGAAAGATTAATTAACCAAAAATGGGATTAAAAGTTGCTTATGTGACTTGATCGTGCTTTGTGTGTGTAAATCATGCTTTGTGTATTACTTGTGTATGGAAAATATTTAGTCGTGTGCTTAGCACTAAAAGCAATGAAGTAGACTTGTTTCTATCCGTGAAAGTTAAGAATGATGATTCAAATATGGTGTAGAAGCAACAATGCTCTAACCTACCGGGCTTCACTCTTAACCATGGAATAGCAGAAGTTGAGAAGTTCGAAAACGTGATAAGTATATGAGACTTGCTTTCCATATGCGATCGTTCTCATTATTGTTGAATATGACCAAATTCGTTAACTCAATCTTGGAGAGATCGGGATTGGTAAGTGTTTTACTTATCAAAAACCACTTCAATATCGAGATACGTGTTTTATCTCTTGGAAGTGGATCTGTTCAAGATGCTGAAATCCATGTGTGGTTTCGAGATCAGTTCGGGATGTTGGAATTCAATTGGGGATTCATGATCTATTCAAGTTATGGCTCGTGTGTTTAGATGCTGAACATGACTTCACCATCAGTATATGACTGAAAATAGAGTAGGATGCATAATCCCGAGTTTAGCTAACCTTGGGGGTATATCAACTCTTGTATCTGGAGTATGCTTATCGATATGTTGCATGGGGAGTTTTTGATACTTGGTATATGTGTTCAGGAGTGGGCTAGTTGTGTTTACCTTATGGTATATTTTATCTAGAGATATATGATGCTCGAAAAGTGACTTCTGATTCTTATCACGGAGATTGGTCTTGTTTTACTTACGAGTTTCACTTGGGAGGTCTCCATGGAAAACTCATATGCGAATGCGCCTTAGTGGTATTGATTGTATACCTATTCAATATTGTTGTGTCATGAAATGCAAGTGGCACAACTATTTTTTGATTTATATTTTTCACCCTAGAGATTATCTATTATACCGCAATATGTACTTATTGGATGGTTTGGATCTTTTGAGGGAATAACCACTACGACAGTCTTAAAAGGTGCTGTTACATGTCATATATATTTTTTGAATTTCTCACACTAGACTTATGTTTGACACATGGCTTTTGTTTTCCTTAAATTCCACATGTGATCTTTCGAGCAGTCTAAGAAAGGCAAGTTTTCATTGATTTCCATTAAACTTTTAGAGACGAGCTGGATGTTTACCTACCGTAGTATTCTTGTTTCCATTGCATTATATATATATAAGCAATTGTAAGGGCGGACTATTATAATTATCGAGGCTGATGATAGTACTCTGATAGTAACTTTGAAATACTATGTTTATTAGAGTAGCTCTATGTATTATCTTTTAATATTATGTGTTATCACTCCGCTGTGAGATTATGATGTTTTTGTTCTACTCTTTCTTGTTCTTCCTTCATTTTCTTTACCGTAACGTTCTATCTTTTCAACACTTGAGTACCAGGCACGTGAATACCATGGATGTATTAGTATCGATATTCGAGGGTCGAAAATGAGTCGTTTCAAAGAACTAAGGAAATGCTAGGAAATAAAAGCTAGAAAAAGGTATAATGGATAATGTTTGCACCAAAAGTTGGCACAAACACCCAATAGATTTGATGTAAAGAAATAAAGTGAAGAACTAAAATTAAATCAGAAAGAAAACAAACAAAAAACAAGAACACACAAATTTTTAGTGGTTCGGCGTTAATTGCCTACGTCCAATTTGAATGAATTGATTTATTAATCACTTGGAATTCTAAGTACAGGGGGAATCAGATCGGATTGATCCTTGATTACAATGGATTACAAGTAAAACAGCAGCATAAAGATCATGAAATTGAACGATGAACTCTGCATTTATAGGGGTAGACGACTGAATATCTTCTTGAAAATTCGCCGATAGAATCATAGGATGTAGACAAGGTCACCCAAAAAGTTTCATGGTCCAATTCCCAATATCAGTCGATCGACACCGATTAGTCCTAGCTGCCATGTGGCATTATGCAATCGGTCCTATGGGCCCTCTTCTATGCTAGCTTCGTGTTTCCAAAGTTGTTTTCATAGTTGCCTTCATGTTTTTGGAGTCGATCGATTCTCATTGAGTTGAACTACTGATTCAAGTTGTTTATAGCCATAGTGATATGATTTGATCCCCTACATAGGAGAAGGTATATGTACCGATCTCCTGCCAAGGGAGGCACTAATCCAAGCTTAGGAAATTCCGAAGAGCCTATCTCTTAATCTGGCTTACTCATTGCTTCATAGCATTGTCTATGCTTAATCTCTGGACTCCATAATCACCTCTCTGGGCTTCTTGCCTTAACTATCTTCGAGTCTAACCTATCTAATTAGTCTGAATATAGCTGAGTCAAAAGGTCGGATAACACTTGCCCCCCCAAAGTACATTTTGTTTCAAACATGATCTTCTTTGAATCGATGCAAATTAAAGTTGCCAAAAAGTATTCCATTCAATTTCCTGAGAAGTCGTTATCCTTCCGTCGAATTGTCTTTCCGATGATTTGTATCTCTCTCTGTTTGTTGTGACGCTTGGTTGATATTCATTAGTATAAAACTGGAGTCCGATACTTAGTCTTGTCTATGCTCAATTCCATTGAGCTTGTCGATGAAGTTAGTAAGCTTCGGTTATTTGAACTAGTCCTCTCTCTTCATAGTCCTTGGGTAATAATTCAACTTCTGACGAGTCAAGAAATCGAACGTTGAGTATGTACACATGCATGTATATTCATGTAAACATTTTAGTCGTCGTTGGTTCCCGAGCACGTTCATACATCAACGGATTGTTGCTAAGTCTCCTGATATGCATCGAGTTCACACATACACACATTTATTTACATCTGGTACCGAGCCCTTAGCGATTTAGAGAGTAAAAACTCGAGAACTTAGCATGTTCTTCTCTATTTTTATTCATTTTCATTGGCTTGGTCCCTATTTCTTTCTTGCTTCACTCTTTTACAACCGAACCTTTTTTCTTTTCACCGTCATGATTAAAAAAACTTAAGCTCAATGAATCGAACGATTCATCTCGAATCCAGCCTCATTCTGATCTTCGACCCCTTCCGAAGCTCACCTACCCTCGTGTGTTAGATTTCCTCTCAACCGATCGATCCAAACTTGATTTCAACTTGAATCCGAACCCTTGTTTGCCTCGGCCCGATCCTTTGTGCTTTGTTCTTGGATCGATTCATACCTTTACATAGAGGTATATTTCGAACTCTGATTAATTGTGAGTTGAATTATAACGAAGACTTGGATATGGAGAGAATTCATCTAAGTAGATTTTAGGCTTGTTCGAATCATAATTTAGGGCATGGGATCAAAGCACTTGAGATTAGGGGTTGCTTTCATGTTTACAAGCCGAATTATTGGGGTTTGGTTGTGGTATGGAGGAGGAATTTTATTTTTTTAAGTAGGGGTTTGGTACCAATCCCCTAGGCGGAGTATCGGTACCGATTCCCTTGTTTTTAAACACTCAGCCACTTTGGGCTTTAAGATAGCGGCCTGCTTCTGTATATAAGCTAAATACATAGCTAGTCCTCCCGCGCTTCTTTCACTTAGCTACCAAACCCATCCTCTTCCTTGTAGCTTCCATTAAAAAGCTCTAACTCGAGAAATCAAGCATCCCCTCCAAAATTCATTGTCATCTTGATCATCAACCCACCCAACGACTTACGCTACTTAGTTTACATTAGGTCTCAACCCAATTTCAAGTCGAGTCTAAACCCATACTTCGTCTTAGGCCGACCCATTGAGCTCCGACCTCAAATCTCTCTTCATTTTCGTGAACAGGTAGGTTTCGGATTTGAATTAAGACGAGGTGGATTCAATTTGAGTTTCATGTTGATGGGAATGAAAGAATGGATTAGGAAGTGTAGTGTGAACGGACTTGGGCTTATAGGGATCAGTTACGGCTTAATGGAGTGAAGATAGATTGATTCAACATGATAGGATCAGCCATGACATGTTAGAGGGATCAGTGTGGTTGGATTAGAGGGATCGACGTGATTTGGATTGAGGGATCGGTCAGTAAGGAGGAATCGATTATGGGCATTTGGAGTTTCAAATGGCATAGAGGAGCGTTTCATAGGTGAGCGATCGAGTATGATCCCTTTGCCTAGAAGGACTTAACCATTTTCAGTTATTGAACTCAAACTTGAACACATACACATAATTGCATACTTGGACTTCGGGATGAATGCATGTGACTTCAAACTTGAACATGAACGCTTGAACTTCGGAATGGAATTTGAAGATGATTTGAGTACTTGGACTTGAATACACATGCACATAGCTTAGAGCTTAAACGTGAAGTTGGATCGTAACATAAGCCTTGAATAGATTTGGATGCTCATATGTACCCGAATGCAAATATCGAACTTAAACATGCCGATAACTGATCACGCAACTTGGATAAAATCCATAGCCATCGATGTGAAAGCCAATCGGGACGGTCATCAATGATGGTCACTCTAGTAAAATTCTAAAGTCTTATCATAGCTGTCACTTTAATTTTCAATGTTTATCATTGCATCTAGTAAGTTTAATTGCTATGCATTTCAAATGCTTGGAGCTTTAGCTGCTATGCTTACTGAACAGACTGCTTCGCACGGTGATTCTGACATTGAGTCAAGCTCCGCAACAATATCTGCTCAGCATACTCTGGGCAATCAATCAGAACAACTTGAAAGCTCTCAACAAGTGATTGAAATTCCTATGAATCTAGAAGCAGAAGATGAACCAACTCTTGACACTTTAGAAGATGCTATACTTTTAAAGAACCCGGAAGATTCAATGGCTTCGAGAATCGATGTGGCTTCTCTTCGCAGAATTTGCATCAGACACGGGATATTGTATGAGGATGTATGAGTCCCGAACCAAAATGATAGAGCTCACTCGCCTTTGAAACGGTATACCGCTTGTCCTAGATATATATGTTAGGTAAGTTGCATTTCGCCTTTTAATCCATTCATTCGAAAGATGCTACATCATTTGAGATTAGCTCTGGCCTAGTTGCATTCGAACAGCTATGCATTTCTTCACTGTACATATATGATATTCCTCGAATTCTTATATCGTGAACTAACTTCGGAGGACATTAGGTTCATCTTCAATTTCAAGCGACGAAGGAAAGCCTCTCGTATACATTTCTTGAGTTTATTGGTAATTACCTAGTCATGACTGGTGCTTGGAATAAGCTAAGTGCTTTAAAGAATGGGTGGTTTTATATGCGTTGCCCGCCTTGCTTCGCAGAATGATGGATGGAAGGACATGAGTGTGGTTTTACTCAATCTTGAGTGCTTTTATTCAAGTCGTACTTCAAACTGAGCAGTTCTTTGAATCTAGCAGGTAGTTATCCATGTCTGATCGGTAATAGATATTCAGAGGTGGTCGTTGAGCATAGGAGTATACCTCCAGAAGATGGAGATTATATATCCCTTATTACCGATGAGCATCTCTTCGCCTTCGGCTTGTTATAAGAGGCCTTACTGCCGGGTTAACAGGGAATGTTGATGATGAAGTGAAAGGGAGAAAAGATATTGCTCAGTAGGAAGGTAGCGAGGTTAACCTTGTCATGCCCCTATTCGAGGTGGCTTAAGATATCATCGAAGAAGGCAAAGTAAGGGGTGATGCCGATGAGCCCGGTCGTGATGATGCGGGTTCAAGCCATGACCCTATAGTCGGATCCTTCTAAGACACACGGCTTCCCACCCTAAAGAATAGAAAACGAAAGAGGCTCGTTTACTAGCTTCGTAGAGTGCAAGTCCGCAAGCAGCCCAAGGAAAACCTCTACTGCCACAAATCAATCTACTTCTTTGCCTCTAGAAAATTTATTTGAGGGATTGTTGGACTTCCCGATACCAGAGGATGTCGGTAGTTATGATTTTGCTAACATGAGCCTTGAAGGGTCTGATTCTCCTATCCGAATCGGTTCTGACACTCCTCCCACTAGCATAGGGGTGATCACTCTGGCTAGTAAAGCTCCAGTACCTGGTCCATTAAGGGGACACTAGGACACTCATGCTCACATGCACTGCATGACACCTATCCTTGTTTAATTCTTGCGATGCTGATACATCTTTATTCTGTTTGTAGGTTCCATGGTATGCATCTGCAACTAAAATCGCTTGAAGAAGTCATCATACTCTTAGCCGTCTTATTTCAGGTCCAATTGAGGTCCGGACTCTGGTCGACAACCTGGACATGAAAGAGAAGACCATGGCAGAAAGGAGGACCAGGACAGAAATCATCAATTCAAGGATTCATCACACAGGTTGTTATTCGGCATTTTGACCCGACTATATTCGAACTGATCGGACAAGTTCGATTCGACTGTCATCTAGGCCAATAAGTCTAGGGCGATGATTGTGGGGTATAGAAGTCAGGTACAGATGGTAATATGGAGCCGTAGTTGAGCGGAATTTAGAGATATGCAATGTAGAATGTTAGGAGAACATAGAGGAGGGATCGGCTATAATCAACCTCCAACATATGGATCGGTATGTTTCAGGAAGCAAGTGAAATTCAATAGAAAACAATCAATATCTCAAGATCCATAAGTCCAATGCATATAAAATTTTATGAGCAAGATGTGGGGACCCTAGGGAGCTTACCCTAGGGACCACATCTCAAAAGGATGAAATAAGGGGGATCGGCCCACTTCCCTCAATAGGGATCGGCTAAAATCAGAAGACAACTCACATTGAAGCAAAGATCAAGCAATAACTCAAGTTCTACTAATCCAATTGGCATGAAACTTTGAGGCCAAGCATATTACAGCCTAGGAAAGCTACCATGGGGATCGCACCTCAAATTCCTTCAAAACAGGATCGATACTGATCCCTATCCTTGGGATTTGTGCCATGTGATCTCTTTGATGGGTCCATATGGTTTTGGAGATCCTTCTGCCGAATTTTCATGGAGATTTTTGCCATCTTTGTCTATAAATACAGAGTTGGTTGTTCATTTTCGGGTGCTTTACGCTACTAGTTGATTTCTACTCTATGGTAATTAATGATTTTCATCTGATCCATATTGTACTCAGTTTAAAAAGTGATTAATAAAGCAATCTATTCAATATAGACATAGGCGAACAATGCCGAACCACTATAAATCGTTGTATTCTTATTATTGCTTTGTTTTTTATGCTATTTCATTGCTTATTTCCTCTATTTTCATTTCATATTCTTCGTTTATTTCTCTTCAAAACTTTTATTGGGTGTTTGTGCCAACTTATGATGCAAACATTTTGGTGCTTTCACTGAGAACGAGATTCTCAACCTTATTTGGATCCCTTTGTTGCTACTGGATTGCATAAATCCCCCAAAGAGATTTGGAATTATCTTCAAGAAGATTGTTCGTTTTATTTAGATTTTCAAAAGTCCAAGGAAAACTATCAACAATGGTTAGGAATACCAGAATACCAGATCTACATCTCAAAACACAGAAGGAAACGAGAACGCTAGCATCCAGCAAGGAGCCTCGAGCAATCTGCCAGTATATTTAAATGCTACCAATCTCGTTGATGTTTAAAACCTGGCTGATTCTATTACAAGAGCTAAATTCCAAAATCTAATGAAAGAGCTAGTGGATAGCCATCGACAGCTAAATCAATAGATTCAAGCCAATATCGACCTACTGAACTAACTCAGTCAGCAACAGCATGGGAAAGCTAGGAGGGACCCAACCCATTATTCTACATCGGAGAGTTCTAGTTCATCAGATAATTATCACAGATGCAGATATCGCAAAATTGACGGATATCACATAGAAGCTTCTGGACATCAATAGGAAAACCTACCTGGTCTGCCGAGATCGATCGGCGCCGATCCCTCCATAAGGATTGGTATCGATCCTTCCTCTAGAGGAGGGAGCCTACCTTTCCATGCTGGAGTCCAAGCTGGAGCTATTGATCTGGATGTTCGTTTCAGATAGATGCAGAACAATTGCCTTTCCAGAATAATGATGAAGTGAATGTACGTGATATACATCAAGAGGATGCCAAGCCAAGAAGGCGTGGAACGGGCCGTAGACATCGACCGGACCATTCACGTAAGGTGGAGCATGACCACCGCTTGGCTACAACTATCCAAATGTCAGACTTGTCGGCTATGGATAGACAGCTAGTGGAGGAGACCCAAGGCTTAACCAATGATGATTGGGGAATCTCGAAAATCCATACCTCGTTTAGTAATAATATCTTACATGCAGAGTATCTAAGGGGGTTCAGCATGCCATCAACGCCTATCTATAAAGGAAAAACCGACCTCAGGCAGCACATCAAGAGATATGAAATGGCTAATGAATTCCACACGAGCTGATGATGCAATAAAGTGTAGATGTTTTTCTATTACTCTCTTTGGCATAGCGACGGTGTGGTCTACAAGATTACTCTCATGGTCAATCTCTAGATTTGACGATTTAGCAATAATGTTTCTAAAGCAGTTCCGTTTGCACGCAACTCGCCCTAAAAATGTGATGTCCCTATCCAGCGTGATCCAAGCTCCGGGAGAATCACTGAAAGACTATTTGGAGAGATTTCATGCGGTCATCATAGAAGTTAGTAATTCGAATGACTATTCAATATTGATGGCGGTAACCAGAGGGATTGATCCGAAATTGGACTTTGGCGTTTTGTTAGCTAGCAAACCACCTGTTACATTTGAACTTTTCTATGTAAAAGCAACTTAGTATTTGAGAAAAGAGGAAGCTAGATGATCTAGGAAGAAAAATGTTGTGAGACCAAGTGGAGAAGGAGTACAGAGTAACACTGCAGTGAAGCAGTCTGGCGATAGTTATGGAAAAGTCCAAGTAAATATCCAAAATAAACCGAGTCAGCAAATGAGAGGCGGGGATCAGAACCGTGGATGAAAGAGGGATTCCAGAAGCGTAAAGCCTAGGATTCCAATGTATGATACCTACACACCATTGAATACATCTCTAGAGAACGTTTACTTGTCTACATGCAATATCATGTAGTATAGGAAGCCACCTCCGAAAGAATCGACAGAGAAGCTGAAGCAAACTGGAAAATATTGCCAGTTCCACGAATGCTATGGAGATAACATGAATGAGTATAGGCATCTCCAGGATATTATCGAGAAACTAATTTGGGAAAGAAAGTTACAGCATTTTGTTAAAGCCCTGCAGGATGGCGGTCAGGGGACATCTGACCCCAATCGAGGACAAGCTTTGTATAGGGCCGAAGTGCCTGCATGGACTGGTGGAAGATTAGTGATCAGTACGATATTCGGAGGACCGCATCCCACTGATAAGTGCTGGCATGAGATGGAGCGCTATGCTAGCACGATCAAGCATATGAATTTTGAATGTTGTTCGAATCCAAAAGATGGAGCTCCGACAAAATAGCAGCGTATAATGGCAGATGACATTGTGTTTAGAAACAGAGATGCAAATAAGGTGGAGACACTGATGATCGATCCAATGGTCATTTCGGCCATGATCGGCCCTGCCTTAGTAAGAAGGAATTTAGTTGATTATGGAAGTTCCATTAATATAATTTTCAAAAAGGCTTACGATCAGATGAGGATGGAAGCCAAGGACTTAAAACCATCTAAAGCCTGCAATCATGGCTTTAATAGAGCGGCGACTGAAGCTGTCGGATATGTCGAATTGCCCATGGAGTTGGGGGAACTTGACCGCACAGATTTTGCCATTTGGTGTCTTCGATGTAGACTCTCCATACAATGCTTTTATGGGCCGACTAGCCCTAGCCGAACTTTGAGCAGCCCTTGCCCTGTGGTGTTTGACTTTTATGTTCCCAACTGATAATGGTGTTTGAGTTGTGCATGGTGATCAGGCGACCGGACATGCCTGTTATATGGCTTAGTTGAGAGATGCTCAACGGAAGGAGAAAGGTAAGGGTGTGGATAAGTCTGTCTGCATCCAAACCACCGAAGATTGACAACCAGCGCCTGGTCCTTTGCTCGGGCACCACAGTCGGTTCTATAAAGACATAGATTTGAGGGATGATGAGAAGGAGCCTAAAGAGACCAAGGCTGCACCGGCTTAGCTGACGATTGATATCACAATTAGCCATGACGACCCATCACGAGTACTAAAGATCGGATCACAGCTCAGCCACTCGATGATGAAAGAACTTGTATATTTTATCCAAGCAAATCTTGAAGTGTTTGCTTGGACTCATTCTGACATGTGTGGAATCTTGCCTGCCTTTGCGAGCCATGCATTAAATATCGACCCGAGGCATGTCCCGGTGAAATAGAAAAGGCATGCCATTAATCCGGAGAGATCTGCTGCCTTTAAAGAAGAGAGAATAGACTCAAAGGCAATGGGCTTATTCACGATGCCCTCTACCCTAAATAGGTATCTAATCCTGTACTTTTGAGAAAGGCAAATGGAAAGTGGCAAAAATGTGTTGACTATTCGAACTTAAATAAGGCGTGTCCTAAAGAAAATTTTCCCCTTCCAAGGATCGACCGCTTGGCAGACTCAATCGCCGGACATGAATTGTTAACTTTTATGGATGCGTACTCTAGATATAACCAAATCCTGATGCACATTCCCGATCAGGAGCACACTAGTTCCATTACCAATGGTGGATTGTATTGCTATATGGTAACGCCATTTGGATTGAAGAATGCTGGAGCAACCTATTAAGGCCTAGTCAATCAAATGTTTAAAGATCAGATTGGAAAGACGATGGAGTTATACATGGATGATATGCTCGTGAAGTCATGATAATCAAGCGACCACATTAAAGACTTATCTGAAATGTTCAATATCCTTCAACGTTACAAAATGAAGATCAATCCTCTGAAGTGTTCTTTTGGCGTTGCATCAGGAAAGTTCTTGGGTTTCATTGTCAATACACGCGGGATTGAACTTAATCCCGAGAAGATACAAGCAATTCTCAACATCCAAGTGCCGAAGACCATCAAGCAAGTATAGAGCCTAAGTGGGAAGGTTGCCGTCCTAAGTCGATTTATGTCCAGGCCTACAGATAAATGCATTCCTTTCTTCGACTTCATTAGACGAGGGAAAAGGAACTTTTAATGGATGCAGGATTGTGAAGACGCATTTTGAGCTTTGGTATACCATTTAGAGAGGCCTCATTTCTTGTCAAATCTGGTAGATCACAAAGACTTGTATATCTACTTGGCTGGGTCGGTACATGCTATAAGTGCCGCACTGCTTCGCGAAGAGAATCGGATCCCAAGACCGGTCTATTACATTAGCAAACGATTAATAGAAGCTGAAAGGAACTATCTTAAGATAGATAAATTGGCATACTACTTGTTCATTGCTTCATGAAAGCTCCCCTACTGTTTTCAAGCTCATCCCATCAATGTTTACACTAATCAGCCGTTACGACAGGTCCTATAACAACCTGAGACGTCTGGGAGGTTATTCAAGTGGAACATCGAATTGAGTCAATTCGACATTACTTATCCCCCCGGAAAGCCATTCAAGGACAGACATTAGCGGACTTTATAATAGAATTCATTGTACAAGATGATCTCCCAAAGAGCGGTGGAGCCACTACCATTCGGTAGTAAATGTATACGGATGGAGCATCCAATGATCGTTGCTCTGGAGCTGGAATTGTGTTGTAAATCCGAAAGACCGATCAATTTTCTACGCTTTGAAGCTTGACTTTCCCTGCAATGAACAACGAAGCTGAGTATGAAGCACTGATTGTTGGACTCAAACTTGCTAGAGAACTGGGAATAAAATCTCTTGAAATCTTTTGCGATTCATAGTTGGTAGTATACCAAGTCAGGGGAGATCACCAAGCTAAAGGACAACAACTCGCCCCATACCTTAACCATGTTCAAGTGCTATTAACTAGCTTTGAGTACTATTGCATCACGCACATTCACCGGGATCAAAACAAAGAGGCCGACACATTACAAAGTTTGCTAGCTCTAGGGGTTGCACAACAGATGGGCTTGGTTCTAGTCGAAGTACTTGACGCTTCGAGCATAAACCAAATGGAAATCAACTAAGTACTAGATATGGAGCCTGAGAAGGATTCATGGATGACTCCAATTAAAGACTATTTTCTACAGGAGTCCTTCCTGTATGGAGGAATGAAAGATGACAAGTCCTTCGCAAAGGTTCGTGGTATATCATTCAGGAAGGAGTCATGTATAGAAAGGGTTTCTCCGTTCCCCTGCTCCGGTATATCACTCGTGACGAAATAAAACGAATCCTCGAGGAAGTTCATGAAGGGGAAAGTTGCGATCACATTGGGGGCATACCCTAGCAAGGAAAATACGCCATTATGAGTATTATTGGTCGACTGTCAACTATGATGCTGCCGATTATGTTATGTGATGCGACAAGTGCCAGATGTATGCCAAAGTTCTGAGAGCTCCACCGACGGAAATCACACAAATGGTCAATCCATGGTCGTTTTCCATATGGGGCATAATATTATCGGTTCCTTACCGATCTCTAAAGGTGGTTCAAAGTACGCCATCGTGGCAGTTGATTACTTAACTAAATGGGCTGAAGAGGAACCTTTGGCCACGATCACGACAAAGAAAGTAATCAACTTCATCGTCCAGAACATCATCTATCGTTTTTTGGTCTTCCACGAATCATTCTGACAGACAATGGAACCCAATTTGAAAGCACTTAATTCAAAAACTTCTGCCATCGGCATCATATTGAGAAGGGATTTGCGGCAGTTGCTCAACCTCAAGCAAATGGATAAGTTGGAGCTGTGAATAAAATCATAAATTCCATTCTGAAGAAGCATTTGGAAAAGGCTAGAAAGTGGGTTTATGAACTTCCAACAACCTCATGGGTTTATAGAACCGCCTATAAGTCCACGACTGGCCATACACCATTCGCCTTTGCTTACGGCTCTGAAGACGTTATTCCTATTAAATTCGAAGTCCCTTCTCATCGAATGACCTACTATGGTCCTAGAATGAATAGAGATCTTCTCTTGGAATCACTAGACTTTATAGACGAGAGACACGAAGAAGCTGATTTGAGGGTAGCTGCACATCAACACCGCGTCACCCGATACTACAACACTAAAGTCCGACCAAGAAACTTTGAAATCGGAGATCTCATCTTGAAATGGATTTTTCCTACTCCGTCACACATGAATCCTACTTAGGAAGACCATATGTCATTGAACAAAGGCAAAGAGAGGGAACTTTCAAGCTATCGACTTTCGATGGCGTCACACTCCCAAGAGTGTGGAATAGCAAGCATTTACGATGCTATTTCACTTAGTTTATTCTTTTTTATTCAATTGTACTCAATTTTTGAATTTGCTTCAGCATTTGATTTTCCAAATACGTAATAAGACAGATTATGTCACTTATTTCCATTTGGCAAATAAAGTTTTAAATTTACTTCTTATCTGCGGTTGCTGTTGCATTACATATTAGTTACGATACCCGACTAACTAATATTGCCATGTTCGAGCGGGTTCCCAGAGTTTGGAGCTTGCCGATTACATTAGTTCATGATTGAACTAAACAAAATGAATGTGGTCTGACCATTTATCTGATAATTCTCGCTTACAACCCGATGGACGGATTACCTAACGAGGGATGGAAGTAACTCGACCATCTGATAACCAAGTAAATCCTACCAGGTGCTAGGACAAACATGAATCAAAAGCGGGCATGATACGACCGATCGCTCTCTATGTTAAACCCCAGACTTGGAGGCAAATCAATTAATTAGGAAAAGTACGATTCGACTACTTTCCATAATAACTCTAAATCCCCAGAGTGTGGATTTGAGTATAAACATGAATTGGGTGCGATTCAACCTCCCGCCAACAAACTCTTATCCTCAAAGCATGGATATGAGTATAAACAAATAGATAAGTGCAGTTCGACCACTCACTACTCCATAAACGCCAACCTGAAACCGACAGGAAGAGTATAAACTCATTAAGGATGGAGTTAGACCATCCAATATCTAACTCCACAAACCCCAGACTGAAGGCAGGAGTATAATCACTCAAAGAGCTGAACCCGATAGTGTAACACTAAGGCTCAAGCCACATGTTTGGTACAACTCAGGGCCACGACCATATGGAGGCCTTGGGATAGAATTAACGGATTACCATCCAAATCAACGAGCAACGAATTACAAGTACATTGAATGGAAAGGTAATAGCTCGACTACTTAAATAAAAATTCATATAAGGGTTCGACAGAAAACAAAGAACTTTTATTTGCATGTTAAACTTCAAAATTGTGGTACAAGTTTATTCAAAAGCGGGGGCTGTATCGGACAATCACGGCCAACAAATGAGGAAACAACTATACAAGTTACATACAAACTTAGCTGAAGTAAAGACTATTTCTTCTACCCTTTATCCCTTCTGGATTTCATGGAAGTTGTACCACCCGAACTTCCGCCTGTCCTTTTCCTCGATCCTTTGCCACCTTCTGCAAGAGAACTTTCAGAGGTTGGAGGGAGTTCTTTGGGAAGCGACCCGTCGGGTGGAATGACTTGTGGTGGGACAAGATTTGGATCGTCGATGTCCACATCAGCGGGTTCAATCTTAGCTTTTTTCTTTAGAAACTCCTCTCTCTCGATGTCCACTTTTAAGCTAACCTCATCGATATGTTCGGTGGAACCATTAATCACAAAACATCTGATTCATCTGGCAGCGGTGGGTCATCAGCTTTATCATCATCAAGTGCACTGATAACTTGAGCATCGGGCCTTGGAATATGGGTGGTCGTTGGAATTTTAGTAGATGTCGATTGTTGCTCCATTGCAGCACTGCATTTTGGAGTTTTGGTTTGGACCCAAAAGACCTACAGATTCACGGAAACAAGAAAATAAGCCCATAACTATTGGGCATAAGGAATGAAATCTCTTGAATAATGGAGAATAAAGAAGTATACCTATGTCTAACCGACTTTCACTTGCCACCGGAGTGCTCCCCTCTAGAATATGGGTCAGCACCTTTGATTGATAACCGAGTCTGTCCAGATCGTAGCTTAGATCATATTCTAGATCAAGAGAAACTGACACTCCGGCTATTTGAGAAGGAGGGGGACCTTTGGGATCAGACTCTGAAGGCTCAACAATGTTTTTCCCTTTGCCGGAGGGTGCTAAAATATCAAAGTATCGGAGTCTCGCAGCAACAAGGTCTAAAGGTTCATCCCCATGAAGAATCTTCCGTACAAGCTTCTCTTCTTCTAAATCAGCTTCATCAAGGGCTTTCTTCTTCATTTCAACAATGTATTCCCAAGCCTTAGCAAGCGATTCAAGATACCCCTCTCTTAGGAAACTCAGATCGCGATCAACTAAGAGTTTAGCATTATATTCAATGATCAGAGGATTGAACATGTCCTTAATTTCGACCAACTTCTTTAGCATCTTTTAACTAGGCCTCGATCTGCTCTCTAATCTCATTGTAGCTCGCTTCTCTTGCCTCTTCCTTGAGGACATAAATTTAAGTGAGTTGCTCATCAAGCTTAATTTTTAGTCCCGGGCTTCGACAACCTCTTCGCAATATCTCTACGATTCCTTCTGGGCTTTGAACTTCTCTTCCTTCTCTTTTTTATGGAATTCTTCGAGATCTTCAACTCGGTGAGCTAGAATATTTTTCTCCTTTTGCAGTGTATCTTTTTCTAGAGCAAGCACACTGCTGCGATTGAAGGCGGCATTCAACTCCTTTTTGTGAGCCGCTTCTAGACGACTAACCACCTCGGATGTTTCTTTAGCAATTTTTTCTTCCGCATTAGCCTCCCTTCAACTTTAAGATCTCATTGTCTTAATGTTTAATTATGTCATGTCATGGATCGCCTCTAGCTTGAGACGATCGATTTTGTTTGTCTCTCAATAGACACCTCGGAGATTTTTTGGCCAGATGCTAGAATGCTTTATATTGCACAAAAACATCATTGATGCATGCAAGGGAAGTCGCTTTAGCATTCCCTGTAATTTCATGAATGGAAGGAAGGAATTTAAGCCCATTGAAGTAAATCTTTAGGAAATTGACCTTAAGTTCGGCCAATTTTTCTACCGGGGAAGCCTTAGAAGCTGTGGTAGGCAAAGCTGGATCAAAAGTAACGATTGGATGTTTGCTTTCTCTAAGGTCGTGGGATTGACTGAAATCAGATGAACTAGAATACTGCTCAAGTAGCATAGAATTTGAGGAGCATGGAAAGAAGTCTGATCACCGCTATGTATAGGAAGATTAGACTGAGCTTCCTAATGAGATGATTAAGATCGAGACTTATGTTTGGAAGATGAAGACTCCCTCGAACAATGACTTATTTCTCGGCTATCATCTCTCTCTCTCTACGCCTACCCGATTCTTGACTGCGACTGGATCGGTACTTTGTTGATGAGCTCCTCAAGTGATCGAAGGCGTGGGACTGAGACATTGCACCTTTAAACCAAACAGTAGTGTATACGTGACCATTGAACGAAAGGTAGATGAAAATCATGCGGTGAAGTATGCGTGATTGTGAGTGTCCTAGTGTCCCCTCGACGGACTAGTTGTTGTAGCCTTGCTCATAGGAGTTCTCTCCCCTTTGCTAGTGGGAGGAATGTCGTCACCACTCCTGGGGAGTATTGAGCTCCCCTATACTGATGTTAGGAAGTCATAAGTCATAATATCATCAGGGATCGAGAGATTCGAGAAACCTTCCATCGAACTTTCTAAATGTTGGGAAGAAGATTCTTCAGCAACTGAGGTGATGATAAACTCTGGCTCTTTGGCATTTTTTTTCCTACGGAGTTTATAAGCGATCTTTTTTCCTCTCCTTTTGGGCATGTGATATTGCGTGCCTTGTGATGGTTCAACCACAGGTGCATTGCATGACCTGCATCAGCATCGCCAGGCTTCTTGGTTTTGACACCTTTAATTTCACCCTCTTCGGCGTCGTCCTGAGTTCCCTCGACTGGGGGCACGACAGGGCTATTAGCATCGTCTTCTTGTTCCACCACATTTCTTGGTGGTGCAGTGCTTCCTAGAAGCCAATGCCGCGACCTTCTTCTAGCAGCCCAAATAGAGATAACCATTCATTGGTTACAACGGATCTGATGCCCTGGTCTTCAACTAAGGTGGCACGAATTGCATAAACCGCCCTTGAGAAGCTATCACCTTATGGACGTGGATGGACACCTATGAATTTTCAAGCATAAGTTAGTACGTGATATGACCGAACATAAGAATTTGAGAATAAAGTGAAGACAACACTTACATCCTTTCGACCATCGCCTCGCAAAGACAGGAGGACAACGAACGAAAAACCATTCATGTTTGTAGATGCTGAGCTTGTTTCAAGCACCAGTTAGAACTTGACAATTGGGCGAAGGCTCGAGGAAAGTTTAAGAAAGGTTTCTTGTCCATCGTTAAAATTGAAAATGAACTTGATGTCCACAGTAGATGGCGTGTGGATCAGAACATCCATAAATAGTATGAAGGTGCCATGAAGGAAAGCATAGCTGTTCGGATGCATCTGAACGCGAGCTATTCCTAAAAAAATTAGCATTTTTTGGATGAAAGAATTGAAAGGCGGCATGCATTTGCCCTAGCATATGAATTTATTGCATGTCGTATATCCCTCTAGGGGAAAATGAGCCTTATCATTCACTGAAGGGACTATAACATCTCCAAATAGAATCCCATATTTAGAGCATAGTCTATGAAGAGAATTCTCACCAATTCTAGATGCTTAAGAATCCATCAGTTTATCTAGAAATATAGCACCTTCTACAGCATCGAGGGCATGACTTATATTTTTCTGCCAAAAGAAAGGAAACATCAGAAAAAAGGTTGGTCAATGGGTTGGAGACCTTCGATTTCTCAAATTGACGATTAGGGGAGAGTCTGTCGAAAACAGTTGCAGAACTTGACTTGACTACAGGATTGCTAAGTTGTGAAAGTTGTCCAGAAAGCATTGCAGCTAAACGCTCTGAACGTCCGGAGCCTATATCAGCTAAACTCGATAAATAATTAAGATTAGAAAATTTTACCTGTCTCCCTATACTAAGTGTGAACTAGTATGGTGCAGTGTTGTGAGTGCAGAGATAAATAACTCAAAATTAAAGCAAAAGTAAGTGATGAGACTTTAGATTCCGACTAGAGTGACCGTCATTATTGACCATCTCAAGTGGCATTTAGATTGATCGGTTGTGTAAGCTTTGGGGTCGACCATCAGCATATCGAAGCGTGAAGTCCGTAATT
The DNA here is from genome assembly GCA_030737815.1 of Allium fistulosum. Lineage (NCBI taxonomy): Eukaryota > Viridiplantae > Streptophyta > Magnoliopsida > Asparagales > Amaryllidaceae > Allium > Allium fistulosum. The sequence goes on from CM060903.1 coordinate 1,462,375,521, forward strand.
AAAGTCCATATATTAAGTTTCAGTTCATATTCTAAGTCCCAGGATTACGGTTATTCAATTTCGAGTTCGATATTGAATACACAAGTTCTCTTGTTCATTATCATCATATGTTCAAGTTCATTGGGATGAGATTGGTTCTAATTGTTCAAACAAGTGAATATAGATTGGTTTTCAAGTTCAATTCAAAGCTTAGAATCGGCCAAGTACAAATAGCCGATCCCTATTTATGCCGATCCCTCCATCCACTTAACCAAACAACCGATCCCTCTTATGAAGCGAATAGTCAATCACTATATATATCGATCCCTCTATCTCATTACAATAGACCCCTCTCGAAGAACCCATAACTGATTCCTCCTCATACACTCAACAGCCAATCCCTAATCCAGGTGATAATCCAACCGAACCCTACTTCACATTAATACCAACCAACCCCTATGCCTAACCCAACATAACCGATCCCCCTTCAAACTTTAACTACCGATCTCTCTACTTCAACATTTTTACACTTCCATCAAGCATCCACTACGATCCATTTCCTTTACCAACGCACGACCAATCCCTCCACTCCTTTGTGCTTCGTTCTTTTCTTTCTCCTCTTTCACTACCTCACCGAACCCCACATTGCCATTATCAATCTCTTCTCCTCCAAACTTAACCCACGATAATCGACAACAAAACCCATAATCTCATCAAAAATCAAAGTCGTATATAAGCTAAAAACCTACCTATATATATATATATTAGCGGTGATGACGAATGGCTTGAAGGTGACCGAGATTGAAGAGAAGAGAAATCGAATTTGTAAAAGCATTGGATTTCGCTTTGAAATTGAAGAATGAAGAGAGGGGGAATGGTTTGGCTTTAAGGAAAAATAGGAAAGGTTTGGTATTAAAGATGATTAAAGGAAATGGAAATGAAGTGGATAAGTGAAGGATGGAGAAGAAAGGTTTAGGCTTATATATGGGAAGGGAGGGTACGGCCAGCATTTTCGTTCTCCACGAGGTTAGATGAAGGGATGGAGGATCAGCTAAAAGTATGCCGATCCCTATATACAAAAAAAGGAAAGAAGGAGGGAGGATCCGCTAAAAGAATGTCGATCCCTACATACATAAAAAAAGAAGGGATCGGCCATGAGCCTATGTGCATGAAAACATGGACACGAAAATTGTGTAAAGTACATATATACAAAATGCAATGAAATTGCACCTAACTCAACGAAAATTGGTGACAACCCATGAGCGTACAAACGCGTCCGGGAGCCAATGACAAAAAGGTGTACATGAACGTGCATATATATAGTTTAAAGGTTCAATTTTTGAAATCCACAAACCTGAAGCTTTAAAGGTCAAGACTGGATCAAATAGCCTAGGCTTGCTAGTCTTGCAGAACCAAACATAGATATCAACTGACGGAGTATAATCTTGAATTTATACTATTAGAAATCGACTAAGCATCATGACGACCAAAGAGAGACATGACACTTTGTGAAAATAAATCGACAGAAGGATAGTGACTATCCTGAAATCTGGATGGATTTCTTTCCAATGACACTAACTTGCTTTGATTCAAAGCACGTCATGTTCAGCACAAGACGTACTTTGAGGAGCAAGTGTTATCCGGCATTTTGACTTGGCTATATTCGAACCGATTAGACAAGTTCAATTCGACTGTCATCTAGGCTAGTAAATCCAGAGCGATGATTATGGGTACATAAGTCATGTACAGATGGTAATATGAAGCCGTAGTTGAACGAAATTGAGAGATATGCAATGTAGAATGTTCGAAATTTGAAACATAGTTCAACATAGAGGAGGGATCAGCTTTAATCAACCTCCAACATAGGGGTCGACATGTTTTAGAAAGCAAGTGCAATTTAATAGAAAACAATCAATATCTCAAGATCCATAAGTCCAATGCATATGAAATTTGTGAGCAGGATGTAGGGACCTTAGAGAGGTTGCCCTAGGGATCACACCTCAAAAGGATGAAATAAGAGGGATCGACCCTCTTCCCTCAATAGGGATCGACTAAAATCAGAAGACAACTCACATTAAAGCAAAGATTGAGCAGTAACTCAAGTTCTACTAATCCAATTGGCTTGAAACTTTGATGCTAAGCACGCTACAACATGGGAAAGCTACCATAAGGATCGCACCCCAAATTCTTTCAAAATAAGGAGTGGCGCCGATCCCTATTCCTTGGGACGTGGGCCATGTGATCCCTCTTAAGGGTCTATATGGTTTTGGAGATCCTTCTACCGAATTTTCAGAGAGATATTTTGCCATCTTCGTCTATAAATACAGGCTTGGTTGTTCATTTTCAGGACCTTTAAGCTGCTAGTTGCTTTGTACTCTGTGGTAACTAAGGATATTCATCTGATCCCTATTGTACTCAGTTTAAAAAGTGATTAATAAAGCAATTTATTCAAAGTGGACGTGGGCAAACAATGTCGAAACACTATAAATCATTGTATTCTTGTTATTGCTTTGTTTTTTTGCTATTTCATTTCTTATTTCCTCTGTTTTCATTTCATATTCTTCATTTATTTCTCTTTAAAACTTCTATTAGGTGTTTTTGCCAACTTTTGGTACAAATATAGGCACAAGTCAAAGTCACAGTCTTCTCGTCATAAGGGTGTCGATCCACACCCCACCATCTATAGTAGTAGCAAGTCATTACCTCACACCCCTACTTTGGTTACACCACCCAAAATAAAATCGGGTTCTTCCGGCGCCCAATGATCTTCTGAATGCCAGAATGGTGCAGGAAGTCTTGATACATCTTCTCATAGGCTGGCAAATGGTCCCTCGTAGCTCCAACTGCTCTCGATGCCACTACTATAGAAAAGATGGCTGAGCTCAAGGCTGCATTTCCTAAGTTATGTTTTGATGAGTTCAAATTTGCTCCTGCTTTGCATCTGATTCCCCTAGGGGCCAAGGACACAGTGCTCTCTTATGTCAATGATGTCTACATCCAGCATGGCATAATTTAACATTTGGCTAAGAGGATTTCCGAAGTGTCGATGGAAAGAAAGTATGAGATCGATCGCTTAACTCTAGAAGTGATTCACAATAGAAACACCATCAAATATTTGATGAGGAAGTCAAGGAGTTGAACATAAAGCTGGCTGATGCCGAGAAGAGAACTAGCAAGTCTTCTAAAGAAGTTGAGCATTTGATGAAGGTACATCAAATTGAACTGGACACCATTTTTTGTTACAATGGAACTTTAGCTCTTGAGAAAGATGTTTCGTAGAAGGAAAAGGATGCACTAAGAAAAGATAGTGATGCCCTGGCCCTCTGTATTCGATAGCTTGAGGAGAAGCTTGATAAGGAATGACAAGATAAACTTGAGGCTCAAATGGAGTCCCAATGATATTGGTAGGAGACCGTCGAGGCTCACTTGACTAAGATTAAGGCTAACAAAAAACTTTCACAAATAGAGACCCTCAAAGAACCACAACCTTCGATGTTGATATATTACAATGCAAGTGTCCTCATGAAGCACAACCTTCGCTTCCTTGGAGAGGGGTACCCTGAGTCGCTAATCGAAGCCAGGAACTATATTGTTGAGCTGAAGAAGAAATCCCTTGGTGGCACTAAGGTTGAGAAGAGAAACTTATACATGAAATGTTGCATGATAAAGAGCCCAACGAACTCAAGGCTGCTCGACTTAGTTTACACCGTGACCCAGCGATCACGGAGAAGGGGAAGGATGTCGACAAAGCCTCCAGGTCTCGCAATAAAGGCCCTCTCACGAGTCAGGCAACTAGTGCCTCAGCTTCTCATGCCCCTGAAAAGGAGATAGGCTATGATCCAGATCATCCAGAAATCCACAAACCTTTTGGGCTATCTCCGATTCTTGAAGGCGGTACTCCAGCTTCGATCGAAGGCTAATCTGATGAAGGTATATCTCTCACCTCCCTGACATTCGAGAAGGTTTACATCTTGGGCATGAAATTCATGGGCTTACCTATTGAACCTTGTGACATTGCAGGTCCGTCTACATCTATACATGCTCCTGATGGTGAAGCCATCCTAGGGTAGCAGGCACTGACCATGGAGTCCACAGCGGTTGCCATTTCACAAACGGTCCCAACCGTCCAATCCACCGAGACTCCCGGCCCAGATGTTGAAGTTATAAGGGCTTTGAATGAAGAAAAGACTGATGATCAATAGGTCTAGGATGAAACATATGATGTCATGATGATTCATGCCTCTGAGCACACAGACAAATACAGCTTGAAGGAGCGCATAGAGAAGGAAGAGCTGGATAAGCAAGCCAAGAGAGAGCGTGCTGAGGTACATGTCACTCCACTCCTGGTCATACTATTTGGAAGTATCATCCCTGAAAAGGTCAATCCTTCTATATCCCAAAGTGAGACTACTTCTGTTTCTATCTCAAAAATTATTTCACCTAAGGGTGGCATGGGTGAAGGAAGGTTGAAGAGGAAAAGCAAGGGTGAGAGCTCTAGTGAGTCTACCCCGAATAAGCCTAAGAAGGACAAGAAATAGTCGTCAACTCGGTTTGGGATATGTATAGTTAGGTAGCTAGTTCCTTTTTTGTTGGCCATGATTGTGCGGGTATGGCCCTTGTTTTTGGTTTCTAGTTCTAGGAATAAATTTGTACTTAGCTTTCCATGTTTTTGCTTGTGAATAAAAACTGCTTTCCTTTCAGTTTAATTTTTGTGCGAATTTGTTTTAATGTTCGAGCTATTACATTTTCCATTCAATATACTTGTAACTTTTCACTCGTCATTTAAGTTATGATGTCATTCGATCGCCCATTTCTCCGAGGGTTGATCCGATAAGTTCATCTTAAGGCCTCGCTCGATCGTAGCCTTAAGTCGTATCAAGCACAAGGCACGAGCCATAGTGTTACGCTGTCGTATTCAGCGGTTGAGTAATTTTATTCCTACCCCCAATCTCAGGTTGGTAGAGTTAATCTACGGACGGTCGCATCCCATCCATTATGACTTTGTACTCCGCTTATCGAGTTCAGGTCAGAGTCAGCAAATGAGCGGTCGAATTGCACTCTTTCGTTTGTTTATACTCTTTTCTACACTCTGGGGATCAGAGTTAGTCGACAGACAATTAATCACACCGGATTGATTTTTATACCCCAGCCTACACTCCCGAGAATGGAGTTATTTTGATAAACGGTCGAATCACATTTTTCTCGGTTAATTCCTTCACCCCTAAGTCAAGGGAAAAAGTCAAAGAGTGGTCGTTCGTACCACATCCACTTTTACTTTATATTTCTCTCATTGAATTACAGGATGGAAATTAGCTAGCGGATGGTCGAGTCCTATCTGTTCTATGTTTTATACTAATTAAGCCCGTCGGATCATAAGCGAGATTAAACGGATGAATGGTCGAGTCACTTTCATTCTAATCAATTCGATCACGGACCCGAGAACTTGGTTGGTACCAGACTTACAATACTCGCTTGTCTATATTAGGCGTATATAGATGTAAGTCGGCCCTATATCACAACTATTATGCTACACACAAACAATTCACAAATATAGAAGAAACTTCAAGTTTTATTGCCAACTGAAAGAGAAAGTGATAGAGTCTGTTTTATTACATGGCTCTAAAATGCAAAAGAAAATTCTGAATGAAATACAAATGAATGAAACAAAATCAAGTGAAATAGCATCGTAGATGCTCGATATTCCATGCTTTAGGGAGTGCAATGACATCGACAGTTGTTTTCTTGAAAGTTTCATCTTCAAGCTTCTGATCGACGACGTACGGTCCTTCCCATCTTGGACCAATGTAGACGGGGCTAGGAAAGATCCGTTTTAAGATGAGATCAACAATTTTGAAGGTTCTAGCTCAGAGTTAAACATTATAGTACCAGGAGACTCGGTGTCGGTGTGCAGCTGCCCTTAAGTCAGCTTCTTCGCGCTTCTCATCGACTATATTTAAAGATTCCAAAAGGAAATCTTTGTTCATTTTGGGGTCATAGTAAGTCACTCGATGAAAAGGGACTTCAATTTCTACGGGAATCATGACCTCAAGATCGTAGGCAAGGGCGAATGGAGTGTGGCCAGTTGTGGACTTGTGGGTGGTTCTGTATGCCCATAGAGCTAATGGGAGTTCATCAACCCACTTGCCTCTAGCCTTTTCCAAATGCTTCTTTAGATTAGACTTTATGATTTTATTAATAGCTCTAATCGGTCTAGTAGCTTGAGGGTGAGAAACTGCTGTAAATCTTTTCTCAATACGATGCCAGCGATAGAAGTCTTTGAATTCAACACTATCGATTGGGTCTCGTTGTCGGTTATGATTGCTCTTGGGAGACCAAAACGATAGATGATGTTTCGAACAATAAAGTTGATTACTTTCTTCGTAGTGATCGTGACCAATAGTTCAGCTTCAGCCCATTTAGTAAAGTAATCAACTGCTACGATGGCGTACTTTGTGCCACCTATGGAAATCAGCATGGAGCCGATGATGTCAATGCCCCTTGAATAATCTCCATCGGCGGGGCTCTCAACTTTGCGAATATCTGGCACTTGTAGCATCGTTTAGCGTAATCCACTGCATTTTGATTGATAGTTGGCCAGTAATAACCATAGCGTAGTATCTTCTTTGCCAAGGTTTGCCCCTCGGTGTGATCGCCACATTCTCCTTCATGGACTTCTTTTAATACTCACTTGACTTCATCATTGGCGATACACCGAAGTAGGGGACGGAAAACCCTTCCTGTATTTGACTCCTTCTTAAAGGAGGTATAATAAGCTTTACGAAGGACCTATCATTTCTTATTCCTGTGTTTGGGAAGGATTCCCTACTGCAAATAATCTTTGATCGAAGTCATCCATTACCCTTTCTCAGGCTCCGTCTCTAAGACCCAATCAGTCTCCATCTGGTTAATACTTTTAAGTATTTCAACTGGGTCCAAGCCTATTTGCTATGCATCCTCATAATTGGCCAGTTTGGGCAGTTGGTCAACTTTCTCATTCTATTCTCTGAGGATGTGTGTAATAGTGTAATACTCAAAACCGGTTAGCAGTTCATGGAGCTGGATGAGGTAAGGAGAAACTTGCGCTCCTTTTGTTTGATATTCACCCCTAACTTGGCACACTACTAACTCGAAATCACTGAAAATTTGTAAAGCTCTTACTCCCAGTTCTTTAGCAAGTTTGAGCCCAACGATCAAGGATTCATATTCAGCTTCGTTATTTATCATAGAGAAGTCAAGTTTCAGGGCGTAGCAGATCAAGCGTTCCTTAGGAGTCACTAGCACTACTCCAGTGCCAGAACACTGATCGTTGGATGCTCCATCCGTGTATTGGTAGGTTCTCTACTGCTTTCCGAAGAGTCGTCCTGCGTAGTGAATTCAGCTATGAAGTCCGCCAACACCTATCCCTGGATAGCTTTTCGTGGGAGATAAGTGATATCGTACTAGCTCAATTCGATGTTCCATTTCAATAACCTTCCAGACGTGTCAGGTCGTTATAGGACCTGTCGTAACGGCTGGTCGATGAAGGCATTGATGGGGTAAGCCTGAAAATAAGGGTGGAGCTTCCTTGATGCAATCAATAGGTAGTATGTGTGCTTTTCCAATTTTATATAAATTCTTTCAGCACCTATTAATCGCTTACTTACATAGTATACTGGCCTCTGCATCTGATTCTCTTCGCGCAACAGCGCGACACTTATGGCATATACCGACACCGCTAAATAGAAGCACAAGTCTTCATGATCCAGTAGCTTAGATAACATTGGGGGTCTCTCTAAGTGGTGTACCAGAGCTTGAAATTCGTTAACACAATCCTTTGTCCATGCAAAGATCCTCTTCCCTTTTATGATTAAGTCGAAGAAAGGAATGGACTTATCAGTGGCTCTGGAGATGAACCTAATCAGGGTGGCGACCTTCCCATTTAGTCTCTGAACCTGCTTAATCATCTTTGGTGTTTGGATATCTCTTATCGCATGAATCTTCTCAGATTTGGTTTTGGTTCCACGAGAGTTAACAATGAAACCCAAGAATTTTCCTGACACAATGCTGAAAGAGCATTTCAAGGGGTTGAGTTTCATTCCATTTTTCTAGAGAACACCATCGTGACTTCACAAGCATATCATCCATATATACCTCCACTGACCGCCCGATCTGATATTTGAACATCCAATTAACCAATCTTTGATAAGTTGCGCCAGCATTCTTCAGTCCGAATAGCATCACAATGTAGTAGCATAATCTCAGGTCGGCAAAGAAGCTAGTACGTTCCTAGTCTGGGACGTGCATTGGGATCTGGTTGTATTTGGAGTATGCATCCATAAATGAAAGCGGTTCATGTCCAACAGTCAAGTCTACCAGCTGGTCGATCCTTGGAAGTGGAAAGTTGTCCTTCGTCATGCTTTGTTCAGGTTAAGTAGTCAATGCACGTCCTCCACTTTCCATTTACTTTTCCCTTAAGTACAGTATAAGATATCCATTTCAGGTAGAGGGCATCGTGGATAAACCCGTTGTTTTTGAGTTTATCCACCTCCTCCTTAAGTGCAGCAGATCTCTCCGGATGCATGCTGCATCATTTTTGTTTCAGTAGGACATGTCTTGGGTTGATATTCAATACATGGCTCACGATGGTTGGTGAGATCCCACATATGTCAAAATGGGTCGAAGCGAACACATCAACATTCGCCTTGAGAAAGCCAGCTAATTCTTTCATCATTGTTGCACTAAGCTATGATTCAATCTTCAGGACCCACGACGGGTCATCGTGGCTGACCTTGATGTCAATTTTTAGCTTAGTGGAAGCAGCCTTGGGTTTTGAGCCCCTCCTCCTCATTCTCGAATCTATATCTTTATCAAACCGACTGTGGTGCCACGCCAAGGCCCAAACGTCGATTACTAAGCTTCGTTAGTTTTGATGTAGAGAGACATCACACATCCTTTCCTTTTTCCTTTCGCTGAGCATCCCTCAACTCAACAAAATAGCAGGCATGTCCAGTCGCCTAATCTCCATGAATAATTCTAATGCCATTCTCTATCGGGAATTTGAATGTTAAGCACCAATGGGTGATGGCTTCCCTGAATTAAGCAAGGGCCGGTCGGCCTATGAAAGCATTGTACGGGGAGTTCACATCCATCACAATAAATGGCAGCACCTGCACTCTTGTGGTTACCGTCTCCTAATTCCACTGGTAGCTCGACATAGCCTACCGCTTCAGTAGCAATATTGTTAAAGCCATAAATACGGGCTTTGCACTGTTTTAAACCTTTGGCTTCCAGTAACATTTGGTCGTATGCCTTCTTGAAAATGATATTAATAGAACTTTCACAATCAATCAGAATCTTTCTCACCAAGGTGGGGCCGATCATGGCTGAGATCACCATTGGGTCAATAGTAAGGGCCTCTACCCTGTCTACGTCTCTACTTCGAAACACGATATGGTCAATCATAGTCCTCTGCTGCTTTGTCGGAGCACCGTTCTCCATGTTCGAGCAGCACTCCATATCAACATGTCTTATTGTGCTCACATAAAGCTCCATCTCATCCCAGCTTTTGTCAGCTGGATGTCCCCTGCCCGCTATCATGAGGAGCTTTAACAAACTGTTGCAACATTATTTCACGAATCAACTTTTCAATGACATCACGGAGGTGGCGGCACTTGTCTGTAGTATTACCATAACTTTCATGGAATCTGCAGTACTTCCCTGTATTCTTCTACTTCTCCCTTGGTTCCTTCAGAGGTACTTTTTTGTACATCATAGCATTACAAGTCAGTAAATAGATATTCTTTAATGACGTATTCAACGACGTGTATGTACCAAATGTGGGATCCTCGGCTTCCCACTCTTGGAATCCCATCTTCGGTTGCGGTTTCTATCACCGCCAATCTTCTACTCATTTGGTTTGTTCTGAACATTAATTTCAAGTTTCCTGGAACACTCTCTTGATTATTTCACTGCCACATTACTTTGTAGTCCGTCGGCGCTTGGGCCCGCAATATCTCTCTTCCTGACCACTTCACCTCTTCCTTCCTCAAATACCGAGCTGCCTTCGCATAAAAATGGTCCAACATAGAAGGAGGCTTTCCTGCTAACCAATTACGGAAATAAGAATTAGTGTCAACTCCCTTAGTCAGTGCCATCAGTATTGCATTATCTTTTGGATTGCTGGCTTCTATAATAGCTGTATTAAACCTTTCCAGATAATCTTTCGACAACTCCCCTAGTGCTAGGATTAAGTTGGAGAGGGACATACATCTTTGGGACGAGCTGCGTGCATATGGAAGTACTCCACGAACTTCCTTACTAATTCATCGAATGAAGAAATTGACAGTGGTGGTATCTTAGTAAACCACATGGTCGCAACCCCTTCCAAAAAAATGTGAAACCATCTGCACTTGAATGCATGGTGGCTTATACAGAGTCCATGTCCCACTCGTACTTCATGAGATCTTGCTTGGGGTTAGTTTTTCTCGCATAAGTAGGCATCGTAGGCATATTAAATCTTTGTGTATACTCTGTGTGTAGGAAGTTGTCAATGAATAGAGTATGACTTCTGGAGAGTCCGTAATTATCGTTGGTCGGGCCTTGACTTTTTTTCACAAGCTGTCTTACCATGGCCATCAGGTCCAGCATCTGGAGAGCCGGTATCGTGTAGTGGTCGTGTTCCACCTCACCTGAATGGCCCAATCCATGCCTTCGGGCAGCACCACATTGCCTTGTCTTGGTGTGCTCCTGATGTTCCTTCTGAGCAGCAGTCCTATCATCGTCTCTCAGATGTAGTTCAAAGACATTCACTGAGCTCCAACGCCTTGATCGGTCATGGCACATCCGGAATTAGCTCCTCCAACAGCAGGTAACTTTCCCCTTTGGTTTGGGGGTTTGACGTCAATCCCTCTGGGGGTTCGGTGCCGAAGGTTCAGTGTCGATCCCTTTAGGGGGTTTGGTGCCGATATGTGCGATCTGACGATAGTCGATCGTGTAGTTTCCCTGCAATATTCTAACATCATATGCATCCGTCTTATGCAGTCTATTTCTATGATAGTCATCAGATGAAGTTGAGCTCTCTAATCCTGAGTATGGAGTAGGCTCCCTCCTTGTCTTTCCACGTCGGTCTTTCAACTGGTCATCGGTTCGATATTCGCCTGGATTTGCTGATTGAGCTGTTGACGGCTATCAAGCAGTTCCTTTATCAAGACTTCAAGGTCGGCTTTGGTGATGTAATAAAGAGGATTAGGGGCATTCGTAGCTGTCAGTTGTACATTCTAGTCAATTTGTTGAACGTTGGTATCTTCATTGCCTTTAAAAGCATGGGAAGTAGTAGACTTTCTTCTAGCCATGGCCAATAGCTTCCTTCTATATCTTCTTTAAATCTGAATAGAAATGGAAACTTGTTGGTAGAAATATGGATCTATATCGCCAATATGGGAATCCACAAGTAGATGATGATATCCAATCAAGTTAAGATTCTCTCTCAATGAAAGCTCCAAAACGTTTGTACCCAAAGTTGGCACAAACACTCAATAGATTTTATATAGAAAAATAAAGTGACGAACTAAAATTAAAACAGAAAGAAAACAAGTAGAAAACAAGAATACTCAAATTTATAGTGGTTCAGCTTTGTTTGCTTATGTCCACTTTGAATGAATTGCTTTATTAATCACTTGGAATTCTGAGTAGAGGGAGGATCAGATCAGATCGATCCTTGATTACAATGGAGTACAAGTAAAACAGTAGTGTAAAGATCCTTAAAATGAACAATGAACTCTGTATTTATATGGGAAACGACCAAATATCTTCCTAAAATTTCGCTGATAGAATCTCAAGACGTAGATGAGGTCACCCAAAAAGGTTTCGTAGCCCAATTCCTAATATTAGGTGATCGCACTGATCGGTCCTAGCTGCTACATGGCATCATGCGATCGGCCCTATGGTCCTATCTCCATGCTAGCTTCGTGTTTCCAAAGTTGTTTGCATAGTTGCCTTCATGTTTTTGGAGATATCGGTTTATTCCTGTTGAGTTGAACTTCTGTTTCAAGATGTTCATAGCCATAGTGATATGATCTGATGCCCTCCATAGGAGAAAGGATAGGTACCGATCACCTGCCTATGGGAGGCACTAATCCATACTTAGGACATTTCGAAGAGCTTGTCTCTTGATCTCGCTTGCTCGTTGCTTCATACCATCATTTGTGCTTGATCTCTAGACTCCAATGATCACCTCTCTGAGCTGCTTACTTTATCTATCTTCCAGTCTAACTGGTCCAATCGGTCAGGATATAGCCGGGTCAAAAGGCCGGATAACAGATAACTAAATAGAATTAAAAGATAACTAAGGAGATGAGCTCCTATCAAGCTTCTTCATTATCTTTCTAAAATACTTATCCACTTTGTTTGAAAGATTAGTAAATTTCCTACTTAGCTTCTTTATATTTTTGATGATCTTCTCTTGATTTTTGAGGATTCCTTTAATTGAGCTTTGAGATGATCTCTCAAAACTTTCAAGAGAAGTCTCTACTTCCTCCCCCTCTTCTTCTAGATCTTCTCCCTGAATTCAACAATTTTCTTCTTCTTCTTTAATTTTTTGTTGTTCTTCCCTCGTTAGTCTTTCTTCTTTATTAGGAAGAGTCTGATAAGGTTCAAAGTAAAGAGGAATATGCATGAGTGAAATGTTGGATTTGTTGAAAACATTTTGAGGAAAAGTGGATTCTCCTTTTAAATCAATACCAAAGTATTCGAAAACTCTAGTGAGATACATACCATGGTAAAAGTGTGTTCTCATGTCTAGAAATATTCTTTTGGACAAAATCATCTAAGATGACTAGTGCCTAATTGATGTTGTAATTTCCATAAATGACAAAACGAGACTTAAAAACATTTTGAGTTGGGTTTTTGTAATTACCTGTCTTTGGAGTGATGCTTTATTGTAAAATGAAACTCATAAGTCTTGATTTAGGTCTAAGATTTTTTTGTTTGAATTCAAAATCTTCGTCGTTTTAAAAAAAGTCATGAAAACCTTCTCGATATTGTTCATCAATTTTATAAGTAGAGAGGTCAATTCCATTATATTTACGACCAAGTATTTGACCCAAAATTTCACTATCTACAATAATTGTAGTGTCTTTAACACTGATCCAAATTTGTCACCCTTCTCTTTCAAAAAGTTTCTATTTAAATTCGCATAAAACATTTTTACAAAATCCGGATAACAAATGAAATCATTTTGAGAAGAGTTAACAAAACCAAGAATGTCATTTTGAAAACAAAGATTTTTAAAACCATAAGAAGTAAAATCATCAGATTTGCAAATCTTTCGGGAAATACTTCTTTGGAAGTAGCACATTCAATATAAGTGTCGATGACTTCCTTATCATTGAATAGAAACCCTTTGATACTTTTTGAGAGCCTAATGGTTTTTGATGGATGGCTTGAGGAGGCCATTTATTAGGAGATAAGAGAGTGAAAAGTTGTTCCGAATATTTGAAATAAAGTGAGTGAATGAATGGATAAAACTGACATGAATTAATAGAGAGTGAACTGGCAGGTCAAAAGATGCATTTTTAGGTTTTTGGAGTAAATGCAAAAGAGAAGGAAATTCAAATTTTGAATTTGAAAAGAGATATCAAAATTCAGGCTAGTATGTCGACATACTGATTTGGGTATGTCGACATATAGGCCAGAAAATCCAAAAATAAAACTAAGACAAAATATTCCTTTATATATCTATATACTTTTATGCATCCATTATTAATATTAATCTATATTTTTCTCCTAAATTTAATAATAGAATAAATAAACATTATCGCTTTTTGCTCCTTTTCTATGATCTGTTCTGATTAATGTATGATTTATGTAAACACGTGTTTTTATCCTCGGTGTTAGGTTCATTATCACTTGAAGTAGTATAACAACCTGCCCTCTCGACCCTAAAATGTCGACACTAATACATCCACGGTATTTGTGTGCCAAGCATCAAAGTGCCGGAAGGACAAATTATTAGGGTGAAATATAGAAATAGAACAAGAAAGAAGAGAACACAATATTAGAATCTCACAAACAGAACAATAATATATAATATCAAAAGAACAGTATAAAGGGTTACCCCGATACAAGAATTTCGGAGTTACAAATTCTAAGTACTGTCATCAGCCTGGATAGTTATGACCGCATGTCTTCACAATGTTGATACATCAAATAGTTATGCAATGGAAATAAGAATACTACGGTAGGTGAAACATCCAACTCGTCTTCTAGAGCTCCAAAGAACATCAACAAAACCTACCTTTCTCAACCTACTCAAAAGAGAACACAAGGAATTTGGGGAAAACAAAAGCCACGTGTTAGAAATAAGTTTGGATGAGAAACTCAAGAAATATGTAGCTAGCATATAACAATACATTTAAGACCTTATGGAATGCTATAACGATTATCCCCTCAAAAGAACCACCATCTAATAAGTAAATAAGGTGATATATTAGATAATATCTAGGGTGAGGAATATAAATAAAAAAATAGCTGGAATGGTTACATTGGTTACATTCAATAGTATATTAGGGGTATAATCAAATTTGACAAGAAACGTTTGCATATAGGATTTTCTACGGAGATCCTCCGATAGAGCCGGATCCAATCTCCTGCATAAGAGACAAATAGTACCTTCGAGCGAGGTATATCTCTAGATAAAATATACCTTTAGGTAAACAAAACTGGCACATGCCGAAACGAGCGAACCCAAACCACTTTGAATCAAGTATCATCAACTCTCACGTGCAACAATCGATACGCTTACTCTAGATATGGAGTTGATATACTTTGTCGTGGGACTGCAAAATTCCAAATTGTGCATCATACTCTGTTTTTAACCATTTCCGATATTGAGGTTACGTTCGGTATCTTCCACACGAGTCTTCATCACTCAACAATACACGAATCCCAAATTGGATTCCCCCATCTAGAACAGATCTTGAAACCACACATGGATTCCAACATCTTGAGTAGAACCACTTCCAAGAGATAGAACACGTATCTCAGTCTTGAAGTGGTTTTCGGTAAGTAAAACACTTACTGATCCTGGTCTCTTCAAGACTGAATCGACGAACTTAGTCATTCAATGATAATGAGAGCGATCACATATGGAAGTCAAATTTCATATACTTATCACGTTTTCGATATTTTCATCTCACACTATCCTCGATCAAGAGTGAAGTGGTAGGTTGGAGCTCATTGCTCAAATCACTACATGAACATCAATCTTCGTTCCCACAAATAGACAAGCCTACTTCATTGGTTTTTAGTACTAAGTATACGACTAAATGTTCTCCATAAACGAGTAAACATACGGCGCACAATCAAGTCATACAAAGCACGATTAAGTCACATAAGCTCTAATCCACTTTTTTCTTAATTAATCTTTTACTAATTAAAACCTCTTTTATTAGTAAAACTTCTTTTATCTAATAAAACATCGCTATCAATTTCTACTATTCGTTTGTACCATTTTCAATACTTCAAAGAGTATTCATATACTTATCTCAAATGGTAGAAGTGCACTTATAACGACTATTCTTGCTTCAAACACTTTCAAACTTACTTCAATTTAACACAGGTTAAACGACCATTTATACATTTAGTTAAGGCCATGCCATATGTTTAAGATGGTAATAGAAGTGATGTTATACAATATAAATTTATCATTTTCTTTCAAAAGCAAGAGGGGTCCAAAGTTTATAGCTTTACTTAGTTAATGTCACTTTAGCTTATACTTTGCACACAACATATACACACACTATATATACTTATAAGATAGTGAGATAACTCACTTAGATTCATACCAAACCCATGCACAAAGCTACAAGAACAAAGAACCACCTCCTACCATCACCAAAAGCCTAAAGATCCAACCTTTAGCACTTTCAAATCAAGCCACACCTCTCTTCTTCCTCCCATTTTTTACTTTCTAATCATGCTTCCCATGATGTTGTAAGCCTATAGTTAAAGTTTAGAAAAGATTGGAGATGATTTGGTTAAGACATGAAAAAATTAGAGAAGAAACAGTGGATTAGTGCTTAAGTACTTCCACCATTTCTATTCTTGTACTTCATTCCAGGCTTTTGTGGATTAGTGATTTATTACCTTTGTTGTGCCGCTCCTTATATAGGCTTCAAATGGTGAAGCATAAGCTTGTTCTCACCCCCTTTTCATGTCATGTAAGGCTTACCTCCCATCACTTCTCCTTTATCACTTCTTAAGAGTTAAGACTTTCCATTTAAGCTCATTATCATAATATCTTTGATGAAATTACCCATGACATCATCTAAAAAGTTTAATTCCATAAATGGAAAAAATTTATTTCATTTGATTAATTTTTATGCAATTAAGTGTATACAAAAACAAGTTTGAACAACTTCCGATGGGTAAAAAGCTGTTTATCGATAAAATGATTTTCGGTCACATTATCGATATTTTTTCAAAGTATCTATTTTTGTAAACATTTTTCCAAAGAAAGTTTACCATAATTACTTATGATTTAAAAGGGGTTAAATTTTTTATTAAATCATTTTAAAAACATTTAGTCCAAGATTCAGATATGTAAATAATTCAGATATTTAATACAAAGCGTTCGAAATTCCAGGTCGTTGCATTCCTCCCCGCTTACAATATTTCATCCTCGAAATTCCAACATGAGCAACAAAAGAAACAATCACATAGCAATTCTCACTATAAGAAAAACTAGTATTAGTTGCATAATATAGTAGCATTTCTATTTATGTGCTACTTTTGTTTATTATAGACGTGCTGATGAAAAATAAAATGCTACTAATGTTAAAAATATATGGTGGGCCATGAAACATTAGGCAACTACATTTTTTTTAATCTAAAATTCATTTTCGTTCCCACTATTTTTAGTTCTCAATTTTTTTTCAAATAAATGAGCAAAATAATCCAAACTTTCCCAATCCAAATCTTGACTTTCCCAACCTAAATCCTGAAATCCCTAATCTCAGTTCCATCGATTCTTAGGGTAGTCTTCTAGACCTGGAGATGTATCATTCTCTGTGTTCTAGGATAGGAAAAGCCGACACCTTTCCTCTATATCTTTAGTTCCATAGAAGGTTTCTGGCCATCCAAGGATGATTAATTCGGCGTCGACCTCTCCCGATCCAGAATGGAAAGCTTATGGTCAAGGGTAGCGAATAAGATAACTTAGCTCCGTAGCTATCTCTCTTTAGATCTAAAGAAAGTCTCTTATCATTCCACGTTCCATGGAATTCTCTAAGGTATTGTTTCCTATTATTACATAACTTACCATTTTTTTTTGTTTTATGCTAATTAGTTATATAACCGAATGATTTTCCTTGACCTATTCAATTTTTGATTCCTCTACATGTATCATGTTAATGTGCTAATTTTTTTATAACATGTTAATTTCTATTTACTTTTTTTTTGTTAGTGTGCTAATGATTAGTGATTATGGAATACAAACACTAATCTTTTTCATAATCTTCAAAAGTTCACTGGTATCTCCATGATTATATGACAATGAATTCTCCTTTTTATATAGTGTTTTTGTTTGCAATAATACTAGATGGAACAATGTAGCGTTATAATAATTTTGATTTTCGTGGTTTACACACCATCAATATTGGACATTCATGTCCATAGCCATGAAACAGTGTGCTGATTACAAATATTAGTATGGTCATTGTTGTGTTGTTCGATTTTTAGTTCAAATGATAGTTCTTCCTACTTAAGTAATTGTAACAACTCAAAAAATTAACCATAAAGAAATGGAGTAAATTAAATTAAATACGGTATGATAGAAAATGGTAATTTTATACAAGTTAGGATTTGAACAAAAAAAAGTTATTCTCTTGCATTTGTGGTGAAATTTTGATTTGTTTCCATATACAATATGCTGAAAACGGAACTTAGCGAAGAAGATATGAGCGTTTCAAGTTTTAGATTTAAATTAATTTAGTTTGAATTCAAATTCAATAAGAATTTAAATTTAGGATTTAAATTTCAAAATTAGCTTGGGGGCTAAGTAAAGGTTTTAACTAACTTTTAAAGTTAAGAATAAATAGGGTAAGAATAAAATCAAAACGCAAAGGAAACGAATCATTATTGCCCAAAATAAGGCAAAGTGGTCGACCGTAGCGATCGACCGGTCGAGCTTAGGCAGTCGACCATCTTCTGATGGCGGTGACTAGGGTTTTGCATTGTTTAACGCTCCAGATTTGTCCATTTCTCTTCCAATTTGATCCTACGGTTCTGGTGCGTTTCAACCCTTATAAATAGAACCTTACCCTCTTCACTTTTTATTCATATTATTTTGGAGAATACAACGAAACTCTGTCATTGTTATCTCTTTAAATTAGATTCAGAAACTCCATAGAGAATTTAGGTAAGAATTCAATCCCTTTTCTAATTATTTCTTCTTCCTTCGATCTATTCTTCTTTTGTTCTTTCTCCAATTGTTCTGAAAATAAAAAATATTATACATTTTTCCTATCGTGTATATATCAAAAGAGAGAGATTCTTGAGAAGATTTAAAAGCATGCAAATCCAAGGAAAGCGAAGCTAAGGCTATTCTATGAGTGGAAACCTTAGTGTTTCTTTTTTAGTAATTGTTTGGTGTAATTCTATGGATTTGAATATGCCTTAGGGATTTTGGAATTACGGTAGTACGGTAGATAAAATCCCAAAAGTTCCTTTTTATTTTAAAATGTCAATTTTATGTTGAGATTCTCAATTATTTACATTAATTTGATGGAATTTGTTTTGTTTATGCAATTTTTGATAATTTCATAATCTATTTCACCTCTCCTTCTTCTTTGGTTCAATTTGTGATTCTTCAATGAAATAAGGTGTTTAGATTGCGGATTTTATTTAAAGTTTACACCACTTATTCCACACAAATATCCTTCTTGTTTATTTCTTTGTAAAAGCAGAGTTGAATAGAATATGGAGTTTAGATTTCAATTCCTATTGTTTAGGATATTCCATTGAATTGGTGTAATAAATTAAGTTTCTATATTATTTACAAGTATGTTATTGCAGCTTTGGTTATGAATATTTATTTCCTGTTTTGGATATTAGAATCTTTTATTTTGGTACGTTGAAATCTTGGGAATTTGAAGAAAAAGGACTTGTAATAGTATTTCGTTAAGGAACTGACATTTAACGCTTGTTTAGGGTATAAAATCCATGCGTTTAGAATATATTAGGTGCAAATATTTATTTATCTCTATTAGTGTGATTAACGTATAATTATTGCATATATGGCGTAGTTAATTAGGTATTTATTTTCATTTATTTGCCCCATTAGGAATGTAATTGATTGTTAGGTAAAAATAAGAGGAAACTCTTATATAGCCTAATTATTATTCTAAGGTGTAATGAGGAAGATCCCTTATAAGGTCTTTTTTACGAAACTATGAGAGGGGTATTATTAATATATGGAGTGTATTTAATTTATAGCTAAGTGATAAGGATGCGAGTCAATAGTGTTACATTACGGAAGTATACCCTTAACTTTAAGACCACTAGTAGTTGTGTACCCTTCCTATTGATGTGAGAAATTCTTATGATAAATATTATAATGACGCGAGGTTAGTCCCAAATTCCGTAGTGGAAATCCGTCTAGCTAATCTGGCTATCAGTTCCTACATATAGTCGGACTAATGTGAGATGTCATTATGAGTATGGGCCAGAGTACAAGGGACCTATTTCGGGGTCTTGAGGTATTAAGTGGTTGTTTGAGGTCCCGCCTCTTTTTCCCAAATGAAGTATTAAATGGTCTTGAGGACACATTAGGTGGTATCTCTACAAGGATCCACTTTTGGATAAGGTATTAAGTGACTACTGAGGATCCACCTTTCCAAATAAAGAAGTATTAAGTGACTTGAGATTCCATATGATGCCAGCTAGGTAGTATCATTGAGGAGCACATCTTGAGAATAGGTATTAAATGATAAGGTCGGCCTTTATTAAGGTATTAAATAACCGAAGTCTGCCTATTCTTCAATAAGTGGCTTGGGTACTATCTCTTGCATCGCTAGTTAATTATAATGTGAGATTTGGGTACAAGATTTTAGAGACCTACTTCTTTCCTTGAAAAGAAGTATTAAATGATTTTAATGTTTTTATATTCGTAGACATATTCTTATTTTAAAATATATTGCCCAAGTACTGAAAAGGTAAGACTCGAAGTTTTTATTCACCATACACTTGTTGATCTGATTCCCTTCTCATTACAACATAGGTTAAAGGACGTTGATGGCAAAGATGACGCTTAGAGATCGAGATGTTTTGCTTGTGGCAGTATTTATCATTTTCACTTGCTTTTATGTGTACCTATGTATCTAGACTATTGTTGTAAGGGATTTATGAAATGATTTGATGGTACTTTGTATTTTGACATATTTATAATTTTGAACTAAATGGGTACACATTGTTATTATATGTTATTCCTTCCGCCGTGAGTTCTGAAAGTTTAGTCATGGCTCTATACTATTATTTTCTTAGTTCTACCAATAGTTTACCTTAGAATGGATTCAAGTTTCGATGAACCTTTTCTAGGTCAAAATTTAGGCGGTTCCGGGGTGGGCTGTTACATCTAATATCAAAGCTTAGGTTGCCCGATTAACGAGGAAAAATTATACGTATGAGTGGCGTACTTGTTATTTTTGAAAATGTTTTTCTAAACTCATACTATGTGTGTATATATATATACTTATTTTGAATTTATGCTTAACTCTATAAATTCCGACTATAGAGGTAGTTGCTACCATATTACGAAAGGATGGGAAAAGCAACTATGAGTTGGAAAAATAAATAGAGTTACATTTATAATTTTGTGATAGACCTAGACTTCGTTATTATTGTAGACCCTATAAGTGTTAAAGTAATAGGGATAGGAATCAAAGAAGGTAAGGCTGTAACTCTGAAATTTAATAGGTGATAAGTGATATAAGAGAGGAGTTACAAGACATTAAATAGATTAATGAGACCATTAAGGTAATTATGGGAAGATAAGGAAGAAGTTAAATAGGTAAAGTTGTATAAGAAAATAAATGCCCTTAGAAATGTCCGCTAGGAAATAACAATTTAATACAGATAAAGTGACAGTTATGAGAATAGTAAGTATGAGAGCTATATTATAAGTATATTATTCATACGGAAGTAGGGAATATAGTAGTGAAACAAACTTCCGTAAGAAGGTGAATGTTAATCAGCACAAGAAGATAAGTAGATCAGATGATTAGGGAGCTCAAACGGAAGAATAATCAAAGCCAATTTTTATATCCTACACCTTGAGAAAGGAAGTGGTAAAAATGTTTTTTTTTCTAAAAACTCCTTGAATGTTTTGAAAGAGTTTTTCAGAAGATTATTAAGTAAAAATCTTGTGTATTATAAGTTAGAAATTTTTGATAGAAATTGATTTTTGAAAGCTTTGAAAATATACCACCATTTGTAAAAAGTTTAGAAAGAAGTGGTGAAATATTTTAAAAATAAAATGGTGGTTGATTTTTAATTACTTGAAAAGTTGAAAAAAAAGAAGGTTCTCATTTGTTAACTTCTCAATTAAAATTTTTGTTGAATTAAATGTTTTCAACTTTTGTATTATTCTGATCTTTGCTACTCTATAGATTTGGAAGTTTTTATTTTGGAATAAGCAAGGAAATTTGAAGATTTATAATTTCTAAATAGTTGAGTTAGGAAGTTCTAACGTAAAAGTATTTTGCATTCTTAAAATTAGTTTAAATTTATCAAGCCAAGAGTTTTTAGTCCAAGGATTTCTAATAAGGAAATTTTTTTTTGAGAAATGCATGATTTTTCCTACCTTATAAAATTAGTGATTCTTTTCCTTAAATTTCTTTTGAAAGTGTGTATAAATGGAAAAGGCACTTAATTAGCATAGGATGGAAAGAATAAAAGAATAAGAATGTTCGATAAATTAGATAGAAGGAACATTCCTGTATATGGAAATGCGGAGGATGATAGTTGAATTTAGGTAATGGTAGAATTGGAAAATTTTAATCCAGTGATAGAATTTGAGGAGGTGTAATAGGAATAAGATAGGAGATTTCTTTGTCTACTACATTTTTTCATCATTTAAAGTTATAAAATGTATCTTTGATAATTGAATGATAATTAAAGAGTTGGATATTTTTGGAAAAGCATTTATGTAAGGATGATAATTTTACATATACGTTTTTCCTATTCAAATTCTGAACTTATTTTAAATGAGAATATTATTGGAATGAATAAGAGTAGGATTGGAAGAGATTTTAAGAGTTTTGGGCAAAATTACAAAAAGTATTTTGTTAAATAACTGTATATTCTGAGTAATAAGGCAGTAGATATTAATCTATACTTCAGAATGAAATAATCGTTATTTTTAAATGGTAATTAAGGAAAATCTATTATTTTGGATATGATGATTCACGTAACTAGAAAACTCTTTGGAATAGTAAAGATCCAATTTATTACTTTAGGATGGTAATTGAGTTTTGAATGTTTTATGTTAAAAATCTTATTTTAAAAAGGAGTAAGTCCTTGTTTTAGTAAGTCATTAAAAATGGAAGTTTCCATTGTTTCTTTTTGAAAACCATGTAGTCTTTGAATGCTATGAATGGAAAGTCTAACTTTTAAAGGGATAAGTCTTTGATGAAGAAAGCTTTAAAAAGAGAAATTATTTTTAAGAAATTTTGAATTTTTGGTAGAGGTTTCTAAGTTTATATTTTCATAGATAGAAATTTTCGATTTGGTACTTCATGTTTCTGAAATTTTAAGTTTTACAAGAAATCAGGTAATAAATGCTGATTTTGAATTTGATGAAAATAGTTTATTTAAAACTATTTTGTATTATTACTAAAATTTTGGTTTTATAAAGAATAGTTTTTACGAAGTAGATAGGGGTCACTGCTTTGGTAAGATAGACTATGTTTTTAGGATTTGAATAAAATAGGAATAAGATGTACAACCTGATCTGGAAATTTAAAAATCAATCTCAAACCTCTATTTGAAGAAGTTGGTAAAGTGTAAAGATATTTCAGATCTATAGTTAGGTTATAAATTAGGTTGCTCGTAAAATATAAATTTCTTTATTTTAATTTGGAGCAGTTTCCATGTAATTTCCATAAATTATCCAATTCCATATATGTATAATAGTGTGTTGTTTGAAGTAATAAGGAATACACTAAAAAGGAAAGAGATGTGTAAGAGATGGATATTCTTTTTTATAGTTTACATTGTCTATTTCAATAATAAGAGAAGAAATAATTCCTTGTAATTTCAAACAAAGCAAAAAATCTCAATAGTCGTTAATTTATGAGAAATTATGATGATAATCTTTTTGGAAGGGTAGATTCGATAAATTAAAATATGAAAATGAGTATTCTAGTTGTAGAATTAGTATTTAGATATATATATATATATAGCGTATAAGCATGCTTAATGACCAGAATATACATAAATAGCATAGGTTACGAATATATGCATATTTGTTAGTAACTAACGATTAGGATTTATGGATATTAATTACAAATTTAACAGGCAATAGATTTGTAGTTAATGAGAAAAAAGGACTAAATGGGGATTGTTAAGGAAAATTGATATTGCATTTACAGGAGAAAGAAATTTGAGCAATTAATGGATTTTTGGAAACCTGAAGAAGGATTAATTGGAAATAGTCCAATTTTGACGAGTAATGATACTTTGCCATGAATATATTAATTGTAGCAATGAATGGATCACATATATTAGTGACTGGAAAGGGAAATTAAGGGTAATGGGTAATGATGGAATGGCATTTTAGAAATACCCATCTTAACTTAGAAAGGAGTATTAGTACTTAACACTATTTATATCAGTTAATAATAAATGGCAGTTTCCAGCAAAATTCTCTTCTAGAGTACTTGGATTGTAGTCATTATTTGTCTCCCTTAGCTATTGGAAAAGTGTATAATGTGGTATAAGAATATCTCTGTTTTATTCATGTATGGGATTTAAACCACTCGATATATGTTGGGAAGCAAAGTAAATAAGGAAATTTTATGGGAGCACTTAACTAGCGATAGATCATAGGTAAAACTGAAAGCTAATGAGGAAATTAGGTTAGTGGACTAAAGTGAATAGATGTTTCAATCCCAAAACCATAGAATTTTGGAAAACGTAAGGAATTTAACTCGGAGAATGCCACCACTCAAGGAAAAGAGAAAATGTATATCAATGAGAATGGAATTTCCTATTGATCAAGGATTAAGAAAAAGGTGGTAGAAATTTTCGATAGATGCAATGAAACCACAGCATCTCCAAACCAGCTTCATGGAGTTGCGGTTAGCATCGTTAGTAATAGGGACCTTTAGTTTACTTGCAAATTTTGGGAGGGGTTAGCTAGTAGCTTCAGGAACTAGCTTTTGGAACTTCGTTAAATCTAAGCATCACTTACCAGTGGAAGACCGATGGACATACTAAAGGAATGAACGGGAGCTTGGAGGTTTGTTGAGAGCGTGCATCTTGGATTTTGGAGGACCTTAGGAATAGCACTTACCCTTAGTAGAATTCGCGTAGGATTGTAGTCACCAATAGACGATTGCTATGACACTCGTAAAGCACTTTTTGGGAGGCCATGCAAATCGTCAAAATGGGGGTGGAAAACCATCAATAAATTCTACTTGGACCGGATTTGTATTGCAAGACTTTGGAAAGTCATAATTCATTAGTTAGCGTATGAAGGTTGTACGATTTGGATAGTTGGAAAATTTGGCATCATATTTATTGGGTCTTTTCCAATATTGGGCAAAGATAAGAAAACTCCTAGTTCGCTGGAGTCCAATAAATTTTTCACATTTTGCATTTTAGGAAATATCTTCATAACATAGCAATTGTAGTAGAGCCTAATCAATTGGGGGATTTTGACACGGAGTCATTTATGCCCCATACCACTACAGGCATTGTAGAGCATGCAACTCGAAAGCTCCGCAACAAAAAATTAGATTGGTCCGAGTACAATGGGGAGAAAATCTGATGGAAGGCATGAGAACTTATCATCTTAAGCCTTTCTCTGTTAAATTTCCTTTCCAAAATTAGGATTTGGTAACATCGTGGTAGCTAGATTGGATTGTAGGAGATCATTGTTACACTTTTTCGCAATCACTTTGCACTCATGTAGAAATTTTTATGCATGCTAGGGTATTTGCATACATATTTGCTTGACATGATTGCACATTCACGCTAGGGTTGAGCTCATTTTAGTATGTCTGCAGTACATAATCATATTGCACTTTGGTTGAGTAGAAGGTTGCGTAGATAAATTGGTTGTATAACATGGATGTTACTACGCGTTACGCAGTTCGCCCCTTGAAAAATTTCGAGACGAAATCCTTTTTAAGGGGAAGAGAATGTAACCTCCCGTAAAATTAATCATAAATAAATGGAGTAAATTGAATTAAATATGGTAGTGTAAAAAATGGAAATTTTATAAAATTCGAGGTTTGACCATGAAAGTTATTCCGTTACGAAATTCTAATCTGTTTCCATATACAATATGTTGAAAACGGAGATCAAACGAAAAAGATATGAACGTTTGAAGTTTTCAGATTTATTAACTTAGTCTGAATTCAAATTCAAACAAGAATTTAAATTTGGGGTTTAAATCTCAAAATTAGCTTTTGGGCTAAGTAAATGTTTTAATTAACGTTTAACATTAAGAATAAATAGGGTAAGTGCAACGACCTGAAATTTTCAACCATTCGCATCCAGACTGTTGGTAATGCAAAACCGCAACAATCGCCCAACTCGAGCCACACTCCCGAATCAAGGGTGCGCACCAAATCAATCACAAAGTAATAGAATGGTATACGATGGAATGTGTCCGATAAGAGGAGCTACCTCATTAGCTCGGAATTGCTCCTGTTTTAGCCACCTTATGCTAACTCACGGGAGTTAGGTCCACGTAAATATACCTTAGGATCGTCACCACCATCCTACTTCATTCCGGAATCTCCACCGCATACAAAGTTGTTAAAGTGGTTTTCGATATCGACAGAGAGTATGCCCATATCCGATCCCGGTCTCTTTAACAACCAAACGTTATTATAACACCGCGATCATTTCAAATAGTTTATACTTCAAAACCAAATATCATTTTCATTTCAAAACCAAATCAATACAATATCATTTCCACTTCAAATATGTTCACTTCCAAAATCATAGTATTTTCAAAGTTATAACACTTTCGAAATCAAAACGCTTAAAATTATAATACTTTGGAAATCACAACATTTTGAAATCGCAACACTTCGAAAATAATAACACCTTGAAATTATAGCATTTAGGAAATCATAACACTTTGAAATTATAGCATTTCCCTTAAAGCGTTTAGATATCAATAAATATATATAATAAAATAGTTTATAAAATAAAATAATTTATATAAAATAGTTATAAGTTAAACAATATATATTAAAATAATTAGTATAATTAAAATAGTTTATATTAAAAGAGTTACATTAAAATAGTTTATATTAAAATAGTTTATATTAAAATAGTTCAAATATCCCACATTTCCAAAACTAAATTTGATAATTCCATTTATAACTCAATTTAATTTCATTACATTTAGTTTCAAAAATATTTATTTAATCATTTCAATAATATCTAAATACAACTTCAGTTTACAAACTTAAATAAACAAATATCGCATTTAAATTTATGTAAGTTTGAAATATTCATTTAAGTCACTTTTAATCAAATTCAAGTTATAAAACATATCTTCAAATTTAAAATTTAATAAATTTCAAATCAAACTTATTTAAGTATAATTCTTAAATAATTAAAAATTCCAAATCGATTTCAAATTTATCTTTCAACCTGAATCATTATAAACTCTATATATAAAAATATATATCTTAAATAAACACTTAAACATATCATATTTCAACTTTATTAAAACAACTTTAATAAATCTTAAAAATCAATATTTAATAAAACCATATATTTCTTTTCAAAACCATATAAATCATTTTCAATATATATATATATACCAACGGTGTCTGTATATAATTCTCTACCCTATGGTCAAGTTATACGGATATTTATCATTTAAATCCGAAATTTAAATATATATACGGGTATATATCTTTTCAACCTGCAATCCCAAATTCAATTCAATGAAAATCGCTTGGG
Source organism: Allium fistulosum (assembly GCA_030737815.1). Lineage (NCBI taxonomy): Eukaryota > Viridiplantae > Streptophyta > Magnoliopsida > Asparagales > Amaryllidaceae > Allium > Allium fistulosum. The sequence goes on from CM060903.1 coordinate 1,462,402,683, forward strand.
TTTATCATTTCAACCCATAACGATTTTCTCATATTCTACAGATCGTTCAGGTATGTATCATTTCAACCCATAGTGAATTCTATACTAACAGGGAACTTGCAGAGTGATAACAGATATGATAAAAAATATAACAATTAGTAACAGGCATATATCATCAGCGATAAATATCAGATAATGGTGTCAGATGTCACAGGTGAACAGATACAGAAATGGCATATATATAGCAATGTAAATAACCAATAGCAGCATATTTCTATTGTCATTTCAATTGAAATCAATTTAATAAATATAAGAACGTTAATCATGAGTGATTGCTCACCTTTCGAGGCTAGAGAATTTGATAATAGAGCAAGCTACGAATTCCAAAGCAAAGTGAGATGGGCACGAATTTTGACGGACAAGGCTGATATATGAAGAATTGATGGAATAAATCAGAATATGCTCAATGGAGAAAACTAGTATAAATGATCTTATATATATATATAATCAAATTCTAAATCCAAACATATGTTAAATTAAATATATAAGCATTTCAAAATCCATTGTTTTAAACTAAAACTCAAATATTAAAGTTAATCTTATATGTAAATAATTTTTTTTTGAATCAATACATTTAAAACAAATATTGAAATAACATATATATATATATATATAATATTTAGTTAAAACGCATATTAAAATAAATATCTCCATACTATACATTTTCAAATAGATATTTATTAAATACATAAAAACTCAAACCATATATATATATCATAGATTTTTTTAAAATCAATACTTACACATAAACCCATAGTTTCCAAATTCTACAATTATAACCAAAACATCATAATCTGACCCAGTTTACATAGCATGGTTCATTGAACATAACAATTTAAATATATCCACGTTTCACAAAACTAACATTAATATAACATAACATATTATACTTATATAACTTATAGCTATTTGTATACACCAGATAGTTCACAGTAACATATTTATATTTATATATATATATATATATAATCCCAAAACTGTAAGAAGAAAGAAGATAAGACAGAATTGCAAACTAGCAAATACATAACTTTATATATCTCATATATATATATATATACGAACAACAATATATATATATATTATATATAAAATATATATGAACCAAAAACATATTACTATATAAACTGCTGTAACAATGTTTACAACTAACATAACTTGTATAAACTTACAGAAAAATAGATTTACAAATTATAAAAATATATATATATAAACTGTAGTATATAACAACCTATATTCATTAAATAGTTGTATCATACTATTTCTACAGCCCATGCAAAACATATATATAACTGGGTATGAAATTCAGAAATATATATATACTTTCGTGTAACATATATATTATAAAATTAACACTTTCATAAACAATATACTGGCCAAACTTTTATATAACAAACATATAACAACTATTGTATATTAATATATACGTACAAAATATATATACCTATACCATTGTATAAGAGCATGTAGGCGGACATGGGAGGGATTTCTGTTTGCAAGGATGGCGGGCTCGGTTATTTCTCGACTAGAGGGGAGGAACGTTGGTGAGGCCAGGGGTAGGTGCGGTATGGAAAAGGCGGAGAGAAGCTCGGTGGCTGTCTGGGTGGATCAGTTTCAAAGGGAAATTGGCTGCTAGGTAACGGGATTGGAGGATGGTGATGGCGGGAAAAAGTGGAAGGGCTACGTGATGCCAAACTGGTGGGCGAACGGGTTTATAGTCGTGGAGGTGGAGCGGATGAGAGGAGAAGCGAGGTCAGACGGCATGTAGTCTGGAGGAAGGTGATTCGGCAGAACATCGGAGGAGCAGGCTTGATAAACAATGAAGTGCGTTTTATAAATATGTATATTTTCTTTAAGGAAATGGAAGACGAACCGTAGAGCAAGGGAATGGCTGAACCAAATTCATATTGATTATAGAGAACAGAGGAAACAAAGAAATTTGAATGAACGAACCGAAAAGAAAAAGAAAAGGCACAACCAAATGTATCTGGGGAATGACAAAAGTCATAAACGTGAATTCAGAAAATAAATGCTAAGGACCATTGGTATTTCTGCAATGGGAAAATAGGGAGACACAAGGAAAAAGGGTTCAAAACGGGTACCGATACGGTCTAACGCTTTACAGATTTCGTTGTCTAACGGACGCCGAAACACAAAATTGAATATACTGCGGTGATCAGCACGACGAGACGATCAAAACGGCACACAGATATCAGTGATATGACCATCCGATCAAAAGTCGATATTCGGTACCAAAATGCTGATAATCTGTCAGAAATAAGTTGAACGGAGCAATAGAAGTCCAAATTTGAAGAAACGAAATATGAGTCTCACTCAGAAGATGATTTACAAATTTTCTATAGAAAAATATTCAGGTTCGGAAAACATTTCATTATCATCAAATATTAACTGATTTAAATTGAAATTGAATTACACAAGAAAATAAAATTCCATATTATCAGACGAAAATTTACCATTTGCTATGTTTAAGAAGACGTATTCCAAATATAAATTTTTATTTCAAAATTTTATTGTTTAAAAATTTTCATAAAATTTCAATTAAATATATTAATAAAAAAAATTAAAAATTACTAAAATTTTACGGGTCGTTACACTCTCCCCTAGTCAAAACTTTTCGTCCCCGAAAAGGAACGAGGTAGGAGAATAGAACAACCAAATAGGAAAATAGATTTAAAAATGCAAAATAAAACAATTAATTTAAACCATATAAATTTCTTTTTAAATTAATTAATATTCAATAATTGATTTTAAATTCAAGGTATTTCATTAAGTTGATTAAATTTAAATACTATTGTTGTTTGTTACAAAATTTATTTCAAACAATTTTATTTATTTTATCTCATTTATTATTCAATTAACTTATTATTCTATTTATCTCAATTAACATTTTATAATTAAAAATTAAGTGTATAACATTTATTATGATCACTCAAATTTTATTGATAAATTTCTTTAACATCATTTACATTGTAAATTATTCAATTACATAATTAACTTTTGAATAATTAAGGTAAGTTATATTGAAATGCAATTGAGTATTATACAAGCAAAAATTTCTCAATTCAATTATTCAAGTTTAAATATTAATTCAAAATTTTGGTTTCATTTATAATTGAAGTTATCTTTTAACCAAATTTAAGAATTAGATTTCCGATTTCATTTCAAACTATTTAGATATATATATATATATATATATTATGTATCAAATCAAATCTATTATCCTATACCTACATATAATATATATATATATATGTGAATCAAGTCATACTTTAGGAATTCAAATCAATTTAGTTTTCCAAAACAAAAGTGTAGCAAAGCTACTGAGTGGTCTCTCCGCTTCGAAACTCGAAAATGAATGTCGATGATGCGGCCGCCATCACCGAAATTATTTTCCAGTGACAAAAAGAAGAGTACTAATTTTAAACTTTCAAAATTCTTTGGAACCGATTTATATTTCAAAAATACTTTAAATAATATACATTTTTAAAACCCAACCAAAGTTTGAAATCACCGGAAATTAAATTCTCAAATTTCTGATTTAATCCATTTCAATTCCAAATCAATTTATAAACCATGTTTATAAATTCATTTAGGACAATAAATGAAAATCAAATATTATCATTTCAAACAACCAATTTAATTAACTTGTTAAATTCCAGAAAATTCTACTTATATATTTATAATATAATTATAAAAATTTATTTCATTTACCAAATTTTGAAAATAATATTGTGTCAGTTTGTTATGTTCAAGTGTTATGGAAATCTGATCGATAGCGTTGATCAGATGAATCGATCGAAAACCCAAATCAACATTAACAACTCAAACAACACAACATATAAAACATTTTAATACTAATACAAATACACTCCCTCACTCGATGATTCCAGAATGGGTTTAAAACAAAGATAGAGATCCAAATATAGAGGGATCCTAACCAAAAGAATTCAACTAGAAGATAGACTCGATAGGGAGATAGATAGATTTCAAGAGAGAAAAGAATGGATAGACTTATATAAATCGCGAGCAACCTTAATTGGTCAACCGAGACTTCAAGATCGAGGTAGAATTCTGGAACAAATCCACATTCGATCGCCAGAGATAGAATTCAGGTATGGCAAAAGATAGCAGCATCGTAAACCGAGGATACAAAAATCTTCGGTGGATCAATGCTGGTTGTAAAGGAGTTTCACCCCTTTACAAATCATTCTAAGATTGGCGGAACCGCCGATTATTATAAAAATCAATCGAAGTGGAGTTATGGGATGCTCCAGAATCAAAAGAACTCGAATAAGAAGAAACAAAATGAATTTCAAGACGAATGGGAGAGGAAGGAATTGATTTTGGAACCGAAGGGAACGTTCCAAAGTTCAAAGGAAACCCGAGTCGAAGAGGAAGAGATTCAAGTTCGAACGAAAGTAATTCTGTAATCAAATTTACTACATATGCCAAGTTTTGCCTAAAACCTGGCTCTGATACCACAAGTAACGACCTAAAATTTTCAACCATTCGCATCCAGACTGTTGGTAATGCAAAGCCGCAGCAATCGCCCAACTTGAGCCACACTCCCGAATCAAGGATGCGCACCAAATCAATCACAAAGTAATAGAATGGTATACGATGGAATGTGTCCGATAAGAGGAGCTACCTCATTAGCCCGGAATCGCTCCTGTTTTAGCCCCCTTATGCTAACTCACGGGAGTTAGGTCCACGTAAATATACCTTAGGATCGTCGCCACCATCCTACTTCATTCTGGAATCTCCACCACGTACACAGTTGTTACAGTGGTTTTCGGTATCGACAGAGAGTATGCCCATATCCGATCCCGGTCTCTTTAACAACCAAACGTTATTGTAACACCGCGGTCATTTCAAATAGTTTATACTTAAAAACCAAATATCATTTTCTTTTCAAAAACCAAATCAATACGATATCATTTCCACTTCAAATATATTTACTTCCAAAATCATAGTACTTTCAAAGTTATAACACTTTCGAAATCAAAACGCTTAAAATTATAATACTTTGAAAATCACAACATTTTGAATCGCAGTACTTCGGAAATCATAACACCTTGAAATTATAGCATTTAGGAAATCATAACACTTTGAAATTATAGCATTTCCCTTAAACCGTTTAGGTATCAATATATATATATATATAATAAAATAGTTTATAAAATAAAATAGTTTATATAAAATAGTTATAAGTTAAACAATATATATTAAAATAATTAGTATAATTAAAATAGTTTATATTAAAAGAGTTAAATTAAAATAGTTTATATTAAAATAGTTTATATTAAAATAGTTTATATTAAAAATAGTTATATTAAAATAGTTTATATTAAAATAGTTTATATAGTTTATATTAAAATAGTTTATATTAAAAATAGTTATATTAAAATAGTTTATATTAAAAATAGTTATAAAATAATATAAATAGTTTTAAATAAAATTTAAAATACTTTTATAATAAAGATAGTTTCCACAAATTCACAAATCGATTCAAATCAACTCGACTTCCAAATTCAACTTAATTCAATCTCAATTCATAAATTTCAACTCAATTCAATTTCTCAATAAATCATTTCAAATTATATCAATTTCAAATACAGATTTGAAACACACAATAAACCATTAAATCTCAATATATTTCAAAGCTTTAAATATCCCACATTTCCAAAACTAAATTTGATAATTCCATTTATAACTCAATTTAATTTCATTACATTTAGTTTTTGAAATATTTATTTAATCATTTCAATAACATCTAAATACAACTTCAATTTACAAACTTAAATATACAAATATCCCATTTAAATTTATATAAGTTTGAAATATTCATTTAAGTCATTTTTAATCAAATTCAAGTTATAAAACATATCTTCAAATTTAAAATTTAATAAATTTCAAATCAAACTTATTTAAGTATAATTCTTAAATAATTAAAAATTCCAAATCGATTTCAAATTTATCTTTCAACCTGAATCATTATAAACTCTATATATAAAAAAATATCTTAAATAAACACTTAAACATATCATATTTCAACTTTATTAAAACAACTTTAATAAATCTTAAAAACCAATATTTAATAAAACCATATATTTCTTTTCAAAACCATATAAATCATTTTCAAAATATATATATAGACCAACGGTGTCTGTATATAATTCTCTACCCTATGGTCAAGTGATACGGATATTTATCATTTCAATCCGAAATTTAAATATATATACGGGTATATATCTTTTCAACCCGCAATCCCAAATTCAATTCAATGAAAATCGCTTGGGTTTATCATTTCAACCCATAACGATTTTCTCCTATTCTACAGATCGTTCGGGTATGTATCATTTCAACCCATAGTGAATTCTATACTAACAGGGAACTTGCAGAGTGATAACAGATATGATAAAAATATAACAATCAGTAACAGGCATATATCATCAGTGATAAATAACAGATAATGGTGTCAGATGTCACAGGTGAACAGATACAGAAATGGCATATATATAGCAATGTAAATAACCAATAGCAGCATATTTCAATTGTCGTTTCAATTGAAATCAATTTAATAAATATAAGTACTTTAGTCGTGAGTGATTGCTCACCTTTCGAGGCTATAGAATTTGACAACATAGCAAGCTACGTATTCCAAAGCAAAGTGAGATGGGCACGAATTTTGACGGACAAGGCTAATAGATAAAGAATTGATGGAATAAATCAGAATATGCTCGATGGAGAAAACTTGTATAAATGATCTTATATATATAACTATATATATATATATATAAATCAAATTCTAAATCCAAACATATGTTAAATTAAATATATAAGCATTTCAAAATCCATCGTTTTAAACTAAAACTCAAATATTAAAGTTAAACTTATATGTAAATAATTTTTTTTTAAATCAATACATTTAAAACAAATATTAAAATAACATATATATATATAATATTTAGTTAAAACGCATATTAAAATAAATATATCCATACTATACATTTTCAAATAGATATTTATTAAATACATAAAAAATCAAACTATATATATATATATATTTATATATCATAGATTTTTTTAAAATCAATACTTACACATAAACCCATAGTTTCTAAATTCTACAATTATAACCAAAACATCATAATCTGACCTAGTTTACATAGCATGGTTCATTGAACATAACAATTTAAATATATCCACGTTTCACAAAACTAACATTAATATAACATAACATATTATACTTATATAACTTACAGCTATTTGTATACACCAAATAGTTCATAGTAACATATATATATATATATATATATAATCCCAAAACTGTAAGAAGAAAGATGATAAGATAGAATTGCAAACTTGCAAATACATAACTTTATATATCTCATATATATATATACGAACAACAATATATATATATATATATTTTATATAAAATATATATGAACCAAAAACATATTACTATATAAATTGCTGTAACAATGTTTACAAGTAACATAACTTGTATAAACTAACAGAAAAATAGACTTACAAATTATAAAAATATATATATAAACTGTAGTATATAACAACCTATATTCATAAAATAGTTGTATCATACTATTTCTACAGCCCATGCAAAACATATATATAACAGGGTATGAAATTAAAAAATATATATATATACTTTCGTATAACATATATATTATAAAATTAACACTTTCATAAACAATATATTCGCCAAACTTTTATATAACAAATATATAACAACTATTGTATATTAATATATATGTACAAAATATATATACATATACCATTGTATAAGAGCATGTAGGCGGACATGAGAGGGATTGCTGTTTGCAAGGATGGAGAGCTCGGGTGTTTCTCGACTAGAGGGGAGGAACGTTGGTGAGGCCAGGGGTAGGTGCGGCATGGAAAAGGTGGAGAGAAGCTCCGTGGCTGTCTGGGTGGATCGGTTTCAAAGGGTAATTGGCTGCTAGGTAACAGGGCTGGAGGATGGTGATGGCGGGAAAAAGTGGAAGGGTTGCGTGATGCCAAACTAGTGGGCGAACGGGTTTTATAGTCGTGGAGGTGGAGCGGATGAGAGGGGAGGCGAGGTCAGACGGCATGTAGTCTGGAGGAAGGTGATTCGGCAGAACATCGGAGGAGAAGGCTTGATAAACAATGAAGTGCATTTTATAAATATGTATATTTTCTTTAAGGAAATGGAAGACGAACCGTAGAGCAAGGGAATGGCTGAACAAAATTCATATTGATTATAGAGAACAGAGGACACAGAGAAATTTGAATGAACGAACCGAAAAGAAAAAGAAAAGGCACAACCAAATGTATTTAGGGAATGACAAAAGTCATAAATGTGAATTCAGAAAATAAATGCTAAGGACCATTGGTATTTCTGCAGTGGGAAAATGGGGAGATACAAGGAAAAAGGGTTCAAAACGGGTACCGATACGGTCTAACGCTTTACAGATTTCGTCATCTACCGGATGCCGAAACACATAATTGAATATACTGCGGTGATCAGCACGACAAGACGATCAAAACGGCACACAAATATCAGTGATATGACCATCCGATCAAAAGTCGATATTCGGTACCAAAATGCTGATAATCTGTCAGAAATAAGATGAACAGAGCAATAGAAGTCCAAATTTGAAGAAACGAAATATGACATCTCACTTAGAAGATGATTTACAAATTTTCTATAGAAAAATATTCAGGTTTGGAAAACATTTCATTATCATCATATATTAACTGATTTAAATTGAAATTGAATTACACAAGAAAATAAAATTCCATATTATCAGACGAAAATTTACCATTTGCTATGTTTAAGAAGACGTATTCCAAATATAAATTTTTATTTCAAAATTTTATTGTTTAAAAATTTTCACAAAATTTCAATTAAATATATTAATAAAACAAATTAAAAATTTATGAGTTGTTACACTAAGAAATTAATTAAAATCAAGATGCAACGGAAACGAATCATTATTGCCCAAAATAAGGCAGAGCGGTCGACATATATGTGTCAACCGATCGACCATAGAGGTCGATCGGTCGAGCTTAGGCAGTTGACCTTCTCCTGATGGCGGCGGCTGGGGTTTTGCTTTGTTTAACGCTCCAGATTTGTCTCTTTCTGTTCCAATTTGATCACACGGTTTTGGTGCATTTCAACCCATATAAATAGAACACTACCCTTTACACTTTTTATTCATATCATTTTGGGGAATACAACGAAACTCTGTTGTTGCTATCTCTCCAAATTATATTCATAAACTTCATAGAGAATTCAGGTAAGAATTCAATCCCTTTTCTAATTATTTCTTCTTTTTCCTCCAATCCATTCTTCTTCTGTTCTTTCTCTAATTGTTCTTAATCTAATAAAAATATATAAATCTTCCCTATCATGTATATATCAAAAGAGAGAGATTCTGAAGGAGATTGAAAGGCGTGCAAATCCAAGAAAAGCGAAGTTAACGCTGTTCTGTGAGTGGAAACCTTAGTGTTTCTTTTTCAGTAATTGTTTGGTGTATCTCTATGAATTTGAATATGCCTTAGGGATTTTGAAATTACAATAATACAATATATGAAATCCCCCAAAATTCCTTTTTATTTTGAAATGACAATTCTATATTGATATTCTTAATTATTTACATTAATTTGATGGAATTTGTTTTGTTTATGCAATTTTTGATAATTTCATAATCTATTCCACTTCTCCTTCTTCTTTGGTTCAATTTATGATTCTTTAATGAAATAAGAGGTTTAGATTGCGGATTTTATTCATAGTTTACACCACTTTTTCCACACAAATTTCCTTCTTATCCATTTCTTTGTAAAAGATGAGTTGATTAGAATATGGAATTTAGATTGTAATTCCTACTATTTAGGATATTCCATTGAATTGGTATAATAATTGAATTTCTATTTTATGTACAAGTCCGTTATTGTAGTTTTGTTATGAATATTTATTCCCTCTTTTGGGGAATAGAATCCCTTATTTTAGTACGTTGAAATCTTGAGAATTTGAAGAAAATGGACTTGTAATAGTATTTGGTTAGAGAATTGACATTTAACACTAGTTTAGGGCATAAAAATCCATGCGTTTAGAATTTATTAGACGCGAATATTTATTTATCTCTATTAGCACAATTAACGTATAAGTATTGTGTATATGACATAGTTAATTAGGTATTTATTTTCATTTATTTCCTCCATTAGGAATGTAATTATTTGCTAGGTGAAAATAAGAGGAAACCCTTATATAACCTAATTATTATTCTAAGGTGTAATAAAGAAGATTCCTTATAAGGCCTCATTTATGAAATTACGAGAGTGGTATTATTATATATATCTAGTGTATTTAATTTATGGCTAAGTGATAAGGATGCGAGATCAATAGAATTACACGATGGAAGTCCGCCCTCTACTTTGAGGCTACCAGCAGTTATGTACGGTTCCCATTGATGTGAGATAGCCTTATGATAAATATTTATAATGACGCGAGGTTAGTCTCAAATTCTGTAGGAAAAATATACCCTGCTAATATGGCTACCAGTTCCTATAAATAGTCGGACTAATGTGAGATGTCATTATGAGTATGGGCCATAGTACGAGGGGCATGCTTCAGGGTTTTGAGGTATTAGGTGGTTGTTTGAGAGTCTGCCTCTTTCCTCAAATAAAGTATTAAATGATCTAAGGGACATGTTAGGTGGTATCTCTATAGGTGTCCGCTTTTAGATAATGTATTAAGTGACTGATTGAGGATCCGCCAGTCCAAATAAAGAAGTATTAAGTGACTTGATATTCCATATGATGCCAGCTAGATAGTACCATTGAGGAGCGCATCTTGAGAATAGGTATTAAATGATAGGGTCTACCTTTATTAAGGTATTAAATGACCGGAGTCTGCCTATTCTTCAATAAATCGTATTAAGTGGCTTGGGTACTATCTCTTGCATTGCTAGTAAATTATAACATGGGATTTGAATTATGGGATTTTGGAGACTTGCTTCTTTCCTTAGAAAGAAGTATTAGATGATTTTAATGGTTTTATAATCATAGACATATTCTTATTTGGAAATATACTGCCCAAGTACTAAAAAGGTAAGACCCGAAGTTTTAATTCTCATGACACTTGTTGTTCTAACACCCTCCTCATTACAACACAGATTAAAGGGTGTTGATGGCGAAGATGATGCTTAGAGATGGAGGTGGTTTGCTCGTGGTAGTATTTATCATTTTCACTTGCTTTTATGTATACCCATATATCTAAACTATTGTTGTAACGAATTTATGATATGATTTGATGATACTTTGTATATTGACATATTTATGATTTTGAAACAAATGGGTACACTTTGTTATTATATTTTGTTCCATCCACTGTGAGTTCTGAAAGTTTAGTTATGACTCTATACTATTATTTTCTTAGTTCTACCAATGGTTTACCTTAAAATGAATCTGAGTTTCGATGGGTCTTTTCTTGGTCGAAATTTAAATTTGTTCCAGGATGGGTTGTTATAGTAAAATTAATTGGTTTGGCATATTTTAACTCCCCGTTAGTTAATTCGAACACAAGAAAAAACTCATTTAACCATACGTATCAAATCATTCCCCGATTTTTTAGGTCGCATTGATTCGTGACAAAATTGCACGAAAAACTTTGTCTGTTACATGAATCGATTACAATGTTCAATTGTCCTTAATTCTCAGCTTAAACTATATTCTATAAACCAAAATACCTGTGATTATAGTCTGCTGCTCCAATATTAATTTATTTACCAAATTAATTTATAATGCATTTTTAATTTGGTTGCTTAAAGTATTTTCACACTAATTTTTTAATCCATGGTATAATAAATAATGTTGGTTGAAATAAACAGGTTTGTATTTTAACCCTTAGCATCAAGTTGGTAACAAATGATCATTTACTTTCAAGGTAGTTAGCACATATTGTTAAGAGAAACACTATCATGGGTCTTGTGATGAATGGCTGGCAGTATTTGGTATTTGGTTAAAATTTTAGTTAGTGGGTATGTGCAGGAGCTGATACAGAATTTTTGGGAATGAAGGATGAATATATAAGCATGTTATGGCTTACTTTTGTGATCAACATTTCGATAAAATGTTTATTCGTTGTGAAATATACAAAGACAAGTTCTATCAAAATGAATAAATTATAAAAGTCGAATGGTGAGTATAATGTGAGACCCAGGTGATCATATGTTCATTGCTTCAGATTATTATAATAAGAAACACTCATTTTGTATATTCAGATGTGTATTCAAAACATGCACACCTATGACTAATATAGTAATAGACCTTTGAATATAAGTGATTTAATTGGCATCTAAAAGTTTTATTTTTACATGATTTTTTATGTTTGTTATTTTATTCGTGACTTAGTGTTACATCGGAAGTCACACTCGATTAACCAATGGTGATTGTAGCTCATAGATTTACACTATTGATCTTAAAAGGAATGCAATTGGTTGTTCATAAGTTAAGTTTTCTCTACACGCGTAATTTATGTGTAATATCTTGCACTAGGTGAATGACTGACAGTTGCAAATTCGAGGTGTAGTTAGTGTTTAATAGAAGTGTTGATGATCAGGAGATGCATTGATATGGATTAGGGACTTAACAATGTTAGTGGATGCAGTTAGAAATGCTATGTTAGATGTGTGTTTGGCATAGGAAATGGCCTATTAGAGCAAAAGTAAACTAATGGTTCATACTATTGTTAAAGTAGTTTGAAGTATAGTCATGTTTGAGTTGCAAGTACTTTTGAATATATCTTTTTTTAAACAAATAATCCAAGTAATTAACAAAGAGTTCCAAAATTGACTAGTTCACAGAAAAAATAGTGCAATAAACAACCTTCAGAAAAAGGATAGGTAAAATCTGTTATACGTCTAGTATACCAAAACAGAGACTAATCAATAATAAACTCGTCTCACAAGTTTACAAATCAGATTTTCACTACTTTGGAATTCTGTATTAGCTATTTATAACAATAAGTATGTTGTAATTAATTAAACAACAAACTAACAACTATAGTAATAATAACAATAGCGATAAATCAAACGTTATACTATTTAAAGAAATAGTACAACGTAGAAACGAAAATGATATATATATATATATATATAAATCAACTAGAAATCAAACCGGTTGAAGAAGGAAATTTCGTCTGAGGCTTGATGTAATAATTTCCTTAAGACTTTATTCAAAGTCTCCCAAGATACAACAGACGTAAGCTGCTCGAGATCGTGATGTGTATGATCTTCTGTGTGATAGGACTGATTATGATTTTAAGAAATGAAGATAAAGAAGAGATAACTCGGTTTTTTTTAAAATTAAGTGAGGAAAGTGATCAGGTTTCCTCCTTATTTATAGCCGAATTCCCAATGGCTACACCCGTTGAGAAAAGTAACATCCCTTCATTTGCAACGCCAGAAAGTGTTACTGTTCGCAACAGGCACTTCCTTTCATTTGCAACGCCAAAAAATGTTGCTGTTTGCAACAACCGCGTCCGTTCGTTTGCAACGGTTCAGAACTGTTGTTGTTCGTTGTAACGGTCATCTGAAAAAATTGCGTCTCTTCATCGGTTTGCAACGGTCACAACCATTGGAAAATCCGTATCTATTTAAACACACTTCTGTGTTAAAATCAGTCCATTTTTTAGGTAGCAAAAATATATGACATAGCCCAATCTTATTGGACCCGCTCCTGACCCGGCCTGGTTCGGTCGATCGGACGGACGGGCGGCGGCGCGCGCGTGTGCTTTAGTCCATGGCCATATAGGTCCTCCCCCTCGCACAAAATTACTTGACTCTAAGGGCTAATATAAGGATTGAGAGTACACTATATAAACAAGAAAATGGACTTATTTTTGGCGATGTGGGATATATCTCATTCACTATTTTTGAGAATTCTAACAATCCCCCACATGAATGACGATATATGTCTCCCCCACACAAAGTGTAATATCACACAGTTCATATGAAAATAATGCTATATCGAGGATAAGTAGATATTTCACTTTGAACTTTCCCTAGTTAAAACTTATCGATATAGTTGGCTAATCGGTGAATTATTTCATCTTGAACCGTCAGCCGTTATTGTATAACCAGAGAATAAGCTTTACAAAGCATTATTTCCCTTCACATCCAATCTCTTGGTTGTGTTCATTTTGGTCCTGAACAATTTTTGGTTCTGCGAGTGTTTATAGAGAATAAAAGCCTTTAATATTCTCATAGAGCCGACCCAGCTCACACTAACATAGGTGATCACAACCATTAAGAGTATCCTACATATACCCCACTTGTTATTTTCAAGATATGGTCATCATTCAAAAACATAGTTTTATCCTTTTAATACTTCTGTAGGCATGCATTTATATTGTGCACCATAGGAATGGAGTAGGACTAAGTCCAAACAAATGCATTACGTCTTGAGTTATTCAGAACTGGTTTGCCTATTGATCCTAGTCCGTGGGATCTCCAGTCGCTAGGATAGGTTTCTGTATAAGATAACTCTTGTTGGTTTAGGCTTTTAAACCCATTCCCCTCGATGCGCAGTTAATTTTCTCTCTTGATAAACCTTTAGTAAATGGATCCGCTAGGTTATCATTTGTTCGCACATAATCTATAAAAATAGTTCCATTTGAGAGTAACTGTCTAACTGTGTTATGGCGTCGATGAATGTGTCGTGACTTTCCATTATACATAAAGTTTTGCGCTCTTCTTAATGCTGCTTGGTTATCACAGTGTATGCATATGACCGGTACAGGTTTAGGCCAAAACGGAATATCTTCTAAAAAGTGACGAAGCCATTCTACTTCTTCGCTTGCTTTATCTAAAGCGATGAACTCTGATTCTATAGTGGATCGAGCTATGCATGTTTGTTTAGTAGATTTCCATGACACTGCTGCCCCTGCTAAGGTAAAGACATAACCACTCGTTGATTTTGATTCATCTGAATCAGCAATCCAGTTTGCATCACTATATCCTTCTAAGACGACATGATATTTTCTATAATGTAAGGAATAGTTTGTGGTATTTTTTAAATATCCAAGCACTCCCATTAGTGCTTTCCAGTGTTCCTTCCCTGGGTTGCTTGTATACCTGCTTAATCGACTTACTGCATAAGCTATATATGGTCTTGTGCAATTCATGAGATACATGAGACATCCTATTACACGAGAGTATTCCAGTTGCATTACACTCTCATTAGTGTTTTTATGTAGTACTTCCGATGGATTATACGGCGTTCGTACTCCTTTAATTCCAAAGTTTTAAAAAATTTCAATCACTTTTTCTACATAATGTGACTGAGATAATTCAATTCCATTAGGTGTTCTTATTATTTTGATTCCCAAAATAACATCTGCAACTCCTAAGTCTTTCATATCGAAATTGTTGATTAACATCTGCTTAGTGGTCTCTATTACCTTAGCATTTGGATCGAAGATTAGCATATCGTCTACGTATAGACAAATCATCACGTATGATTGTCCAATTTGTTTGTAATAAACACATTTATCACATTCATTTATACGAAAACCATTTTTCATCATGACACTATCAAATTTTGCGTGCTATTGTTTTGGAGCTTGTTTTAGTCCTTATAATGATTTGACTAATCTACATACTTTGTTTTCATTCCCTTTGGATATAAAACCCTCAGGTTCCTCCATATAAATCTCCTCATCGAGATTTCCATTTAAGAATGTCGTCTTTACATCCATTTGATGAATCTGTAGATTATAGATGGACGCAATTGCTATTAACATTCTTATAGAGGTTATTTGTGTTACTGGTGAATAGGTATCGAAGAAGTCTACACCTTCTTTTTGACGATATCCTTTGGCTACCAATCTTGCTTTGTATTTGTCGATGGAGCTATCTGGTTTCATCTTCTTTTTGAAGATCCATTTACAACCAATTGGTTTTATTCCAGGTAGAAGATCAACTATTTCCCAAGTTTTATTACTCAGAATTGAATCAATTTCACTTTGGATTGCTTCTTTCCAACATGAGGATTCAGAAGATGACATTGCTTCCTTGTAAGTTTGAGGTTCGTGTTCTAACATATATGTTAAAAATTACGAACCAAATGTCTTGGAAGTTCTTGCCCTTACGCTTCTTCTTGGTTCAACTTTCTCGGTTTCTCGATGAGTTTCATCTTCATGTGATTTACTCAATTCTTCTCTTGTCCTTTTGGGGACATTATTTCCTTCATTTCTATTGTATGGAAACACATCTTCAAAGAATGGGGCGTCTCTTGATTCCATGATTGTATTTACATGAATATCAGTTATATCAGACTTGAATACCAAAAATTTGTAGGCACTACTATTTTGGGCTGGCCCAAAATAGTAACAATCTACTATTTTTGGTCCAAGTTTGACTTTCTTGGGAGGCGGAACTGGAACTTTTGCTAAGCACCCCTACACTTTGAGGTATTTAAAACATGGTATGTGTCCTTTCCATAACTCATAAGAATTGTTCTAGTTTTATTGTGAGGAACCATGTTTAATATGCGATTAGACATATTTAAGGCTTCCCCTCACAGTTCGTCGGTAGGCCAGAAGTTAAGAGCACCGCATTAATCATATCTTTTAATGTTCTATTCTTTCTCTCGGCTATAGCATTTTGTTGTGGTGAATATGGTGCTGTTGTTTGATGAATTATACCATTTTCGACACAGAATTGTTCAAATGGTGATGCATATTCTCCACCTCGATTAGATCTCAATATCTTGATCTTTTTATTTAACTAATTTTCTACCTCAGCTTTGTACTTCATAAACGATGTAATTGCTTCATCCTTGCTATTTAAAAGATATACATAGCAATATCGTGTATAATCGTCAATAAAGGTAATAAAGTACCTTTTCCCACCTCTTGTAGGTAATGATTTGAAATCACATAAATCAGTATGAACCAAACCTAGTGGTTCGGTGCTTCTATCAACTGTATGAAATGGTTTTTTGACCATTTTTGCTTCTACGCATGTCTCACATTTGTAGTTTTTATCTACTTGGAATTTCGGAATTAATCCCAAGTTTGATAGTTTTTTCATTTTTCGAAAATTTATCTGTCCTAATCTATCATGCCATAGTAAAATTTCATGCTCAAGCAAATAAGAAACTTCAATTTTATTAATAGCATAATCAGAATACATAGTTTTATTGCCGACAACGGTTACATTTGCCTTAAATAGGCCATCGCATAAATATCCCCTTCCTATATACATTCCAGCTTTGGACAGAACCATCTTGTTTGACTTGAAGACCATTTTGAATCCTTTCTTTGATAGGACTGGACCAGAGATGAGATTCTTGTGTATGTCTGGAACGTGGAGCACGTCATTCAACTTGACAGTTTTTCCAGAAGTAAACTTGAGGATTACTGTGCCACTGCCTTCGATCATGGAAACTGCAGAATTACCCATGTAGAGTTTTTCTTCCTGATCGAATTTCTGGTATGTAGAAAACATGGATTTGTCAGAGCAAACATGACGAGTAGCGCCTGTGTCCACCCACCATTGGTTAGGGTTCTTAACCAAATTGCATTCAGATATAACTGCTGAAAAATTAGACTCGTCTACTTACATGTTATCCACCATATTTTCCTCTGAGTTGCGTTCCTTCTTGTGTCTGCAATCTCTAGCGGCGTGTCCTGCTTTTCCACAAACCCAACACTCGTCATTAAACTTCATGGTTCGTTTGTTGTCTTTGGGTTTGTTTTCAGCCGCTTTTCTCTTCTGCGTGAATTTCTTCTTCTTGTTTTTCATGAAATGCCCTTTGTTCTTTGACTCTTCTGTCATAAATGCCTCTTCGCTTTGTTTTGTCACTCCACGGTTATTAGCCTCAATTATTCGTCTGACAATAAGATTTTCTAAGGAAATCTCTTTTTTCTTATGTTTCAGATAATTGCGGTAGACTTTCCAGGATGGTGGTAATTTCCCTGTTATCGCTTCAACAAAGAAGGATTCTCCAACTTTATGTCCTTCTGCTTCAATTTCATGAATTATGAGTTGGAGTTCTTGCACTTGACTAGTTACGGATTTGGAGTCAACCATTTTGCATTCCATAAACTTATCTACGATGAACTTCTTCAAACTGACATTCTGCGTTTTGTATTTATGTGCAGGTGCAGTCCATAAGGATTTTGCTGTCTAGTGTGGCTGATATACTTTATATAGTACTTTATCCAGACAATTCAGAATGTAGTTTCGGCACAGGAAGTCTTAAAGCTTCCATGAGTCAATTCCGAGAAAAACAGCTGCATCTTTTTCTCTAATTTGTTCGTCTTTAGGCTTTGGTTCATCCTCCTCGATGCACTTCTGCAGCCCTAGCGTGGTGAGATAAAACAGCATTTGATTTTACCATGTTATGAAGTCATCACCATCTCCTTTGAACGGATCAGGCCTGTTGTGAATAGTAGCCTTTGTTGATAGTTCAACTATTGTCATCTTTGTTTTAGTGAAAACAGGAAAGTCTTAAGATGTTATACATCTAGTATACCAAAACAGAGACTAATCAATAATAAACTCATCTCACAAGTTTACAAATCAGATTTCAACTACTTTGAAATTCTGTATTAGCTATTTATAACAATAAGTATGTTGTAATTAATTACAACAACAAACTAACAACTATAGTAATAATAACTGTAGCGATAAATCAAACGTTATACTATTTAAAGAAATAGTGCAACGTAGAAACGAAAATTATATATATATATATAAACCAACTGGAAATCTAACCGGTTGAAGAAGGTTTCGTTTGAGGCTTGTCGTAACAATTTCCTTGAGACTTTATTCAAAGTCTCCCAAGATACAACAGACGTAAGCTGCTCGAAATCGTGATGTGTATAATCATCTATATAGGACTGATTATGATTTTAAGAAACGAAGATAAAGAAGAGATAACTCGGTTTTTTTTTAAATTAAGTGAGGAAAGTGATCAGATTTCCTCCTTATTTATAGCCGAATTCCCAATGGATACACCCGTTGAGAAAAATAGCATCCCTTCATTTACAATGCCAAAAAGTGTTACTGTTCGCAACAGACACTTTCTTTCATTTGCAACGCCAAAAACTGTTGCTGTTTGCAACAACCGCGTCCGTTCGTTTGCAACGGTTCAGAACTGTTGGTGTTCGTTGTAACGGTCATTTGAAAAAAAAAATATTTCACAGCTCAATTTTATTGGACCCGCACCCGCACCCGACCCCGATTCAGTCGGACGGGCAGGCTGTGTTTTAGTCCATGATCATAAAGGTCCTCCTACTCGAACAAAATTACCTGACCCTAAGAGCCAATATAGAGATTGAGAGTACACTATATAAACAAGAAAATGGTCTTATTTTTTAAGATGTGGGATATATCTCATTCACTAGTTTTGAGAATTCTAACAAAAACAACAGTTCAATAAACATTGCTTAAGTAGATAAGCAAAGCCATGATTCAAAGGGAAAACAGGCTGAGATATAAAGCGTGAATAGCAGCGGTCGGAGCAGCAGCAGCACCCGGTGGTCCACCCGGACGTGGCACTTGGTTCGGCCTTGGAGCTGCATCATCCTGCATCTGAAACACTGAGGTGGCTCACTGTTTCTCCTGTCTGTTCAAGATCGCACCCTGACAACATGGGAGTGGATGGCATAAGAAACACAATATTATACCTTAGCATAAAGCTTAGGAAGAGTGTATTCCTCATTAACACGGGCTTCTTGAACATCTCTTACAGCTGCTTGCTCAACAATGTTCCTGACAAGGAATCTATTGATAGCCTTGTCCGTAGGACAACATTTTGTGTAGTTGGAGCATCTAATAAAACTAACATGGCCTCAGTCGTGCTTGTCGCTACCACCATTTCTTCACTTAAAACACATTGTGAAGAGAGGGATACCTTGGTGGTGGTTTAGCTCTTTGATTCCAAATGTAATTCGTAGGGATACTTTTGAATATATCTTAATACTGCTATAGTGGTCATTAACGGAGTAAATTTAATCTGTTGTTTGATATATTGTATTGAACAGAGGATTTGATAGTCATATCAGAATTTGATGTGTGTTTGTGTATGCATGTAAAGTAGGGTAGTTGAAAAAATTTATGAGTAAAGAGACTAAGGATTAAACTACAATGCATATGGTGCAATATGTAATTGTCAAATTGTTGTAGGATTAAACTAAGGAAAAAATGTTTTGCCCCATTTTTTCAACAAAATAAATAAAAATCAACAATAAAAAGATTAGACAAATTGATATCACCAATGAAAATGCATTTTATTTTAATTAAAACCTGTAAACATGTATGGCATATAGTGCAATATGCAAGATGACAAGTAATGAACCTTGAGACACTATTAATTAGGTTGCCCAATTAATAGTAGAGTTTAAATGAGCTCTTTGCTACCAATGTATTTCATGTTAATATTTTTGTTATATTTTCTTTGTTTCAGACCGATGCCTTTGTATGCTTGTTGCCATTGATTGGTTCATCTAGGATCAGATACCTTAAAAATAAATCGCAAATTATATATAGGTTAATGACATCTGAATTTCTTCTCATGTTACAGTTGGCTAGCACTGCATGTTTAATACTTGTTTATACATATTACACCTTTAAATTTCTATTCATTATGCAGGGTACCAACACCAATTTCTATTGTTATTAGTGCTGAATTGTTTGCTCTTGTTCATCTCACGCCCAGACAATTTCCATAGCTCTTCCAATTAGGTAGATATTAGACATGTAGTCGATGTTTTAATCTGAATTTCCAAGTTTGATAATGTCATTAAGACATTTTTCCTCGTCTCTACCATTTCATATGCTTTGAAACAGGAACTGTTCTGGGTCTTTCATATGCTCAGACTCGGAATCTAAAGATTCCTATCACTATTCATGCTTTCTGGAATTCTGGTGTGATTTTTACTGCCAACTATTCTGTAGCTAATTTTTTTTTAGAATATAACATTACTTTTATTTCATGCCTTCATTCAAATTAGAACTAAAACCTTTACTTAGTTGTAGTATGATGGTGTGATTTCCTTTTCTTTGGAAATTTGCAGCTCCAAGGATATTACAGGTACCTGATGCTAGATCAAAGTGATAGTTTGACTATTCAAATCTGGTATCCCTACAACAATTCTTTTGATTAGCATCGTTTTTTTAAGAACTACTCCGCTTTCATCTTGAAGCATATGTTTTGAAATTTAATTCAATTTTCAATATAATCTATTCAAAATTAAGTTAAAAGTATCTGAAGAAGTTAAAGAGAATATGTTATTTTTAAAACAGGAAATTATTGTTAAGGACAAAATTTCTCTGGATTTTAGCCTTAAGGACAGACCTTCAGTAATTTAGCTGGAAGGACAACTATCTTTAGGTATCAGTTTTTAAGTTTTTAGGTATCAGTTTGTAGTTATCGGTAGCAGTTTTTAGGTATCAGTTTTTAGTTCGATAGCAGTTTTGAAAAAATGTTTGTCCTTATGAATAATTTTGAAAGAATGTTTGTCCTTATGAATAATTTTTAGAAGAATGTTTGTCCTTGTGGATAAAATATTGAGGTCGTGTCCTTGAGGCTAAAAATATACAAATTTTTGTCCTTTTAAATTAATTCCCCTTTTCAAAATTAGTCGTGCAAACTTTAAAAATATTTGTTTTGAAGGACACAAATATAAGGGCACAACTTGATTCATCTTTTTTATATTATTTTTTAATTATACTTGGGTGTTTTTTAAATCTCAACCATTAAAATATAATTAAATAATTTTAGTACCAAATGGAACAACTATTGATAACCATTGTCTTATACATGGACATAGAGACATAAAAGTCGGAGACATAGGATCCAAATTTTATTTTAACGACAGTGTACTGATGCGTGCGACGTTGTAAATTTTTTCTCCCATGGCCATATTTGCTGATTGTACAATGGTGGAAATAGAATGAAAATCATCATGTAATGATGCGACGTTGAAACTGTAGTTGCAGGTAAGTTAATGTGAAGTTGTATGCCATATCAGTGGAACAAATTGTGGAATAGTTATTATATCATCTTTTGATCGTTGATTAGGCTAACCCTTTGTAGCTTTGAAATGACAAACTTTGTTGTTGTAAATAGGATAAGTGGTAGCTTAATGAGGTGGACAAACCAAAGCAGACAGAAGCGTATGAGTAGACATAGGTTATCGGTGTACATCTGTTGACTTTTCAGCCATTTAGATTATGAACACACCTTCTATTTATTTATTATTATTATTTTCCTAAATATTTGGCCATATGTCCTTTAACTTTTCAGTCATTTAGATTATGAACATGCTGATATTGGGGTTTTGGATGAAGATGCTGGAAAACTGTTCTAGATAGTGTTTAGATAATAGCTTGTGAATGAGGATGTGACAAGTTTTGTGCCTTTTTAAGTTTAAATTGGATAATACATACTCTTATTACTCAACTACAATATTCAGATATAACTATGAACCAAAAACATAACTAAGAATTATATGGAGCCCTACCCCTATTTATTGACTACTCAAAACTGTGTTTTCAGTTACCATTGTGTATGCTTGATTTCATCATTTTAACTTTGTGGTGGTTAAAGATTTGAGATCCAAATTTCATTTTAATAACAGGCACTTGGTGCAGTTGGAGGTGTTACGGTGATAAGAGAGGTGACACCTTCTAAATACAAAGGCATGCTCATGGGTCCCTCATTGAAAGTGGGTTTAGATATAGGTGCCATTGTAGGAGGAGTTCTTACATTCATGCTTGCCTTTTCTTTGCTATAGATTACCGTCAATGGTCCGAAAAAATTGATAATTAAGACCTTGATGATAGTACTGGATGAACATACATGGGGCCTTCATTCAATTCCATCAATGTAACTCTCTTTTCCATCTTTCCTCGGAATAATATTTTAGGCTGTTAAGGTTCTATAATGCATTTTGGCAATATATGAATCATATAATCCTGTATCGAGTCTTCTTTTTAGTTGTAATTTTTCCAGGCATATGGGTGGGCATACATTAATAATTAGCTCCATACTTCTATGTTTAATGGATACCTGTGCTTCGATATTTAGGTTGATCTTCTTGCAACCTTCAAACAAAGTCAAAAGCAAAAAGGCTTGTTTTGATAGTCAAAAATGAGTGAAGAGACTAAAGTTGTTGAAACACAGAGGAGAGAGCACGAAACACAGTGCTGAAAACGAGTGAACTTGGTTATTTTGTTTAAAATATTTTGTGTGGAATTACTTGTATATCCTATATCATTATGTGATTAATTTGTTTTCCTGTGGGTTGAATGTGATAATTATTAGTGATTGTTGGTTTCATACTGAAATATGTAATTATTACAATATAATATATATCTTGGGAGCAAAATGAAGTGGGCACTAAACGAGGCACCACAGCGAGAGAAATTTAAAAAAAACATACAATTTTTGACAGCCTTTAATAAAACTGACCAAAATTTATATGGTGGTTGACAAAAAACGCTACCATAATATTTTGTAGTAGCGTCAATAATACTTCTTAGCAATGTTTATGCAATGCTACAATAAAAAAATTTGGTTGCCTTCGCAAAAAGCTGCAATATGTTGCTTTCCGGTAGCATTTATGAAAATGCAACAGAAAGTCTTGGATTTTTAGTTGCATGTTTTTTTAGCGACGTTTTCTAGAAAACTACCGTAAGTTATGATAGCGTTTTTTATGCGTTGCGAAAAACACTTTTTGGTGTAGTGAATTAACAGTATTCAATCACAAGCAAACGAAACTCATAGTTTGCTCAAGTTCAAAATCCTCTCATCGTACAAGGATGATAAACAACCTATTAAGTGTACTATATGCTAAAAAACCTCAGGTTATTACTCAATAGACTATTCATGCTACCCCATAGCAATTCAAAGAGCCATCTCTTAAACCCTCTATAAGCTAACAAAACTTAACATGCAAAAATACTAAAGCCCGTACGATGTATGTGGATCATCCGTACGCAATATCAAATCCGATCACTTGTTCGATTATAAAATTTCACTTCCCAACTAGTATAGATCACTTGACCTCTCTAGTGCGGACTCCGATTAGGTTTCTTGATTAGAAACCTCCGTTCTCTTTACATAGTCATATACTGTGATAGAAAACTTTGGAATCTTATCAAGAATCTGTATCAAGTGTTCATCGTCAAGAATCCATTGAAAAATCCTTATTTGGACTGGTGTAAATCACCATGAAATCATCTACTCGAATACTGGATCAAGAACAGCCATCGAATAAAACGACCTATGTACAACTTATGTATTTATCCTATTGGTTTCTCAACTATACCAATATCTTTTAAATCACATCCTTTTATACAAACAATACATCCTGTTTAATGCTAAAATCACATATGAAACATTTCATAAAACATAACTTCAAGTTTATCAATATTTTACAACTTAAGTTCATACTCTTATAATACTCCATGACATCCAAAGAATATATACAAAACATCAAATTTTGTTTTACTTAATAAGGAGGTTCAACAAATTTAAAACTTTTTTTAACTTACTAACTTCTCAAATTCAAGTACTATATAAAGTTATAAACTCAACTTTATAATTTTCCAAAAACATTTTTGCCTTAAGTTCTATAACGATTCGAAAGTTTTCAACCATCTAAAAGTTGTCGAAAAATCCATTTCGTTTTAACAAATGAAATCTACCAAACAACATATCATACATGATATACATACCGTACAATCCAAATGCATAGACTACATGAACCCATGAAATAACTTAACAAATTTCAATATATTTTTTAAACACACTTTACCCAAAAGGAAACATGAAAAGTTCTAACATTTATTCTGGACTATGCAACTACTACTTGGGCACCCTACATAGTATACATATAAAGGGAGAAATTTTTATCTAATGATACTAAAGAATGCACCATATCTTGAAACCTACAATACATATCAGAAATAGACTCATCCGTATTCATTTTGAATAATTGAAACTAATTAGTTAGCATGGAAATTTTAGTCTATTTAACTTTACTGGTGCCCTCATGTGTAACTTGCAGTATTCTCCAGATTTCATATGTAGACTTACAAATAGAAACTTTATTAAATTCATTTTTATTTAATGAGCAAAAAAAAAATATTCATGGCCTTAGAATTATTGAGTGCTTGTACCTTTTGGTCCGATGTCCATGTTAAAAATCCAGTCTAGGTTCAGTGTACTCATTTTGTGTAATATTCCAAATATCTAGATCATTAGGCTGTAAATAAATATTCATCCTACATGATCAATAAGTGTAATTACTACCATTAATAAGTGGGGGTCTAGAAGTAGATTGTCCTTCTGCAAATGTGTTAAAAATTGAACTAGCAGTGTTACTAGCCATTTATATTTTTTCAAAAAATAAATTACGAATTTTTGAAAACCTAGTGCTCTAGTATCAAATGTGGGTTGCGGAATAAAGGATCTTAAGGCTACTATAATACTAAAGGAGGGTGAATATTGTTTTATAACTTTTTATGAATCTTCTTAACTTGTTTAACAATTGAATCAAAACACAGATAAATAAATATAAGCACTAAAGTAAAAAAGCAAAGAGTTAGAGAGATGACACCAGAGATTTTATATTGGTTTGGATTTGCATACAACCAGTCCCATAAAAAATTACTTATATTTAGTTATTTTCAAGCACTTACTTTTTACGGTAGCAAGCAAACCAATTACAATCTCAATTTCAAGGCTACTAGACGCACCCTCATGTATTCCAAGTCTGGAGCAAACTCTCTTGATTTACCGGGCTATAAGATCATCCACTAGATTTGAACGGGCTACCAAGCACACTCAATTGATTTGAATAGGCAACAAGCACACCCACACAAATCAGAGTAGAGTTCATGATTTTCCAAAGATAAATAATTGTACTTTGGATAGCACTTCTATTTTTGAAATGAGAGAGATGCTTCTAAAACTGTAAGTAAATAGTAGAGAATCAACAAAATAGAGTACGAATTGATTCTATATGATTTTGAAAAGAGTATAGTATTTTTTCAAGATATTTTTCAAGAGAGTAAGGAGCGAGAAGAAAGTAAGTTATTAAAGTATCAAAAATTCGTTTGCACTCCCCTTTATATAGAGAATAAACAAATGTATCTAGTCATGAACGGTTGTGTCCAAAAGGCATTTCCATTCAAAATTTAAAAAACAATTGAATGGCCTATATGTCGACATATAAAAATAAGTAAGTCGACATATGCTAGTTAAAATTGAAAAATGTTTTCTTTTAAATTGTTTTGAAAATACTATACTTTTAAAATAATTTGAACATAATTTTTAAATATCTTTTGAGCTCGTAAAACTTTTATAAAATATTTTAAAAATATATTTTGAAATTTAAAATTTTTTTTTAAAGATCAAAGAACAAAAATTGCTATTAACGACTTTAACAATATATTCTAATGACTCATGTTTAACCTTGAGCTCTTCATATATTGTCTTTGAACTCATGAACCTTCAAATCTTTATCTTGAGTCTTTATATTGTACAGTCTTCAATTCAACACTTGTGTAATATTGTGCACTATATACTATACAACTTAGCAAAATATTAGTATCTATATTTTATATGGTTGTTGTCATCAAAATCAATAATTGAGGTATTAACATTAAATCTACTTTCTTAGCCCTAGTTCCAAAGTCTGAAGTTCCTATAGATGTTACTGACAATAGACCAATTGCTTGTTGCAACATTATATACAATCAATAGCAAAGATAATTGCAACTAGACTGGAAAAGGTGTTACCTACTCTTATCTCTAGCAACCAACTTGCATTCTTGGCTGGTAGATCTATACTGGATAATGTTCTCATGTCACATGAACTTTTAAAAGGCTACAACAACCCCAGCATATCTCCAAGAGCCATTTTAAAACTTGATATTAGAAAAGCCTTTGATACAGTGCAATGGATAACCATTGTCAAAATCAAGGCCAAAATGAGATTCCCCAAACACTTTGTGGCATGGATATATTCTTGTCTTTCAACCTCTACCTTCTCTACGTGCTATAATAGTAAGTCTGTGGGTTACTTCAAAAGTAAATAGGGCCTAAGGCAAAGAGATCTGATGTCTTCTTATTTGTATCTTCTTTGTAACATCCTTCTTGGAAAGTAAACAAAAAGATTTTTTAGCACAGTGGCTAGTGCGTGGTGTTGCTTTCCAAGACGACAGGCATTCAAATCCCATGGTTGTCACATTTGGTATCAAAGCCTATACCCAACCGGATTTGTGTGTTGTAATGCACCAGATGTCAATGGGTGTAGTACTGATGCGGGTTACAAGCATAACGCCTAGGTTGTGTGTGATGATGAGCCAACGAGGACGCTGGGCTCTTTAACGGTGGTAATATGTAACATCCCTCTTGGAAAGTTAACAAAAAGATCTTTTAACATAGTGGTTAGTGCATGGTGTTGATTTCCGCGACGGTAGGGTTTCGCATCCCACGGTCATCTCATTCTTGTTATGGATGTCCTTACGTGTATGATTAATCAATGTGTAGCAAGTAAACTCTACATGTTGCACCAGAAATGCAGAGACCCTTTGATAACCTCAATGATGTTTGCTGATGATGTGATCATGTTCATCAAACCAACTCTTTAATCCAATAAATGTATAATGGATATCTCGCTTGAGTTTTATAAACTTACTGGCCTCAGCCTTAGTACTTAAAAGTCTATCATTCTCATGGCTGGAGTGTCTTAGGAGGTTGCTTCTAACATCATGACAATTACCTATTGCCAGTCTTTCTCTAACATTTCTTCTTACCTTGGCATCCCTCTTACTACTGCTAAAATCTCTACAACTCAATGCCTTAGCATGTATGTTAGAATCATTAACACAATGAATGGGTTGGTGTAACAAACTTCTGCCTCAAGCTAGTAGGCTCGCCTTAATTAACTCGATAATATTTGCAATGTCTACTTACTGGTTTAGAACATTTATCATCCCAAAGAAGCTCATCTTCATGACAAGAAGGGCAATGGATCAGTTTCTCTGGATGGGAAATACACACTTAACAAAACTTATTCCTATTGCTTTCTCCAAACTTGAAAAGCCAAAAAAGTATGGTGGCTTAGGAATCAAAAACATTAGTAAGAGGAATAAGGCAGCCTTTAGCAAACATATAGACAATATCCTGAATAAACATAATAATCTTTGGGTCACTTAGACATACAAGCACAATATTGGAATAAAAAACTTCTGGATAATGGAGATACCTTAGAATTGCAGCTGGGTGTGGAGGGCTATTCTAAACCTAAGACCAACTATGCTTCCCCATATAAAAACTCTCTCTTCTGTAGAAGGCTCGGCCAAGTTTTACGATGACCCTTGGGCTCTTCATGGTGTCATCCTCAAGAACTTCTTGTCTTACCAGAAGAGGTAGAAAACTGTCATATCCCCATATGCTTGTGCAAAAGACTATATTCATAATGGTGTAATAACCCTACCATGCACAAGCAACTAGGTGATCAGACAGTTGTGGAATGAAATACAGCAGCCCCTCTATCCTTCCCTTGTCTATGATATTGTAGTGTGGACTGCTAAGAACTATGAACACTCCATTGCTAAAGTCTATAACTATATATCTAGATATGAGAACATGACCATTTTCCCTTGGAATAGGAGAATATGGAATAAGGTATGCAAAGAAAGTGATAACTTCTTCCTTTGGATGGTTATGAGGAATGGTATCCACACTAAGGCTAACCTTCTAGCTAAGGGAACGACAGTTGATAGTTCATGTCTTTTTGTAAGGATGTGATTAAAGACAACCTACACCTATTTTTTAACGGCCATGTCCCTTCTCCCTTTGGTTTAGGCTCATGACAAAGGTTGGTAGGACCAGTGTCAACGGAAGTATTGAGAATAGGATCTGGTCTATAAGGCCACCAGATGGAGAAACAGTAGTTGCTACTCTCTATTGTAGTTCTGAAGAAATTCCTCCAAGCTATTTGGAAAGAAAGAAATGTTAGAATATTTAATGGGATCCACAAAACTTAGCCTCAATTCTAGGTTGAAATTCTTCTATAATATCTTTTTTCCCTTTCTCCTAGAATCATAGTATGTTTTGATTCATTTTCCTTGTTTTGTAATAAACTAGTAGGGGATCAGTCAACCTCGCTAGCCTCGCCAAAAAATGATTTAAATAAATATTATTATGTTTATTTAGTGTGATAACAATATTATTGTTTTGAAGGAAACTTGACGAAAATTATTATTTTTGAATTAAATAAAGATATTCAAGATATTTAAATACATGTTGAAAACAAAGGATTTTTAAAGTATATCATTGATTTGAAAAATTATTATACACCATTTTGAGATAAAAAGAAAAATTATTTCTGTAATAGTAAAAAATATTGAGACGATTTATGCATTAGAGTAAATAACAAGTTTTTTTTGAATACTTGAGACATATATGATAAAATGTTTTGTGAAATTAACCTATATATTTAGGTTAAGGGCTCGGATACACTTATATAAGATGTTGAGAAGCATGATAGCGCAATTAAGTGAGAAGTTTCCTAAAAGGTTAAATAATTGAAGATTGGTTGTATGAGATGTTAGATCTGGGTCAGCCGAAAACGATTAAATGGGTGAATTTAAAAAAATTTCCTATTTGGATCATAATGAGCTTATGTAGTCTAATGTCTACCACTAGATCTAATCTAGTTGTTTCAATAAAATCAAATTTTATTTTGAATATACATTGCCTTATTTAATTATTCTTATTAATCAAATGCATTTAATGTGACTCAAATTCAATTAAATGGATGAAGGATGTTATATTTATTTAGAGAAAGAAAACTTTTGTTTCTCTCTCTTAAAGCTCTCTCAATAATTGGAGGAATTTGTTTATTTAGAGACAAAAAATTGCACTCCTCTCTCTTAATTAAATTGATTGATTGAATTACTTAAATGATAGTTTTACCAGATTTATACTTGGTATATTTGGTGAGCATATCTCAATATACTCAAGTGCATATGGTGAAAGTGCAACTTTTCAAATTTTATACATATTTGATATGTACATGTTTAGGTGTTGTGATTTACAACGCAAAGGACACATTTGCCTTTATCTACGCATTAGCTGTCAAAACATTGCCTGCAAAAAATAAAATAAATCTGTGTGTGACTATATATATATATTTCAAAAGTTTTCCTTTTAGTTAAATCTGTTAATAAATCCGAGTTGATTTTGACCAAATCAACAAATCCAAATACAAAATTTTGTTTCCAAAATATCATGTTGTGTGATTTGGTAATACAGTACGAAAACAGATCTAAATCTACAAATTTAAAATAAATTATATATCAGTGATTTAGAATAAAATATAAATGAAAATAAAAAGATTTTGCAAGTAATATTCATTTTCCAAAACCATAACCTTTCATTTTTAATCCAAAGAAATGTTTGATCGAACAAGGTTAGGATGTTAATTTATGTATGTTTATATATTAAGTTGAATCTCTTTTTGTGCGTGTGTATGTATGTGTGTGTGTATGTATGCATGATCCTTTATTTATAATAAAAACCACTTATTTAAAATAATTTTCAAATTATTTCTAATATGTACACACACACATGTATGTTTATTTTGAAAAAAAAATCCAAATATGAATCAATGGAAATTAACATTGATATTTAACTAAATAAATATACATAAGATAATAAATTAACTTTTAGACCTAGATTTAAAATAACAGTAACATCAATAGAAATTAACAATAGAATTATTAATGGAAACATCATTATCAATTTCAAACCCAAATCAAATGTTGACAAATTATAAATTTTTTGATCTACATGTACATATAAAAGGGACAACAAATGCTTGTATAAATTCATCAAAATAAATAAATTGGTAGATCTACAACATAATAATGTATGTAGATAAAATTAAATGGAAAACATGTAACGACCCGAAATGTTTAACATTTCGAATAGAAATATTTAATTTATTTAAATATTCAGATTTTATTTGAATATAATAAATAAATAAAATTATTTTAATATAATGAATAAATTTTTATTGATGTATTTTTATATTATTTATTTGATTTTTCGTAATTTTTAATTTGGGTAATGTTTAAAATTATCGTTTGATGATTTTATGGCAAACGGTGGTATTTTTTGATTTTTTAGAATCAGTTAACCAGTGTATATTATTATTGTTTTGAGATTGTATTATATTTTTTTACACGACCGTATTTTTGTTTTGTTATTCATGGTTTGTACGCGAACAAATTGTTGTCTGGCGACGTACCAAAAACTGAATAATAAACATAACCCATCAACAAGTCAACACTCAATTCACTCATCCATTCTTCCTATTCTCACTTTCAAGTTTCCAGTATGATAAAAAAAAGAAAAAAAGTTATCCACATCCATTCAAGAATTCAAAACAAAATATATACTCATCTAAATTTCACAAAAAAAGAATCTTTATTTTGGGATGGTGAGATCTACAACCCTTTGGAGTTGGGATAGGTTTGGCATGTTTGGGAAACTCGACAATGATGAATGTGGGCTTATAGGAAATATGGTTTTGGTTTTTGTAAGTTGTAGGCATAGATTGGCAAAATGGAAGTCGGATTTGGGTTCAGCATGGCGTATAGCACTTGAGGCCGGGTTTGGAGTGGAGTGGCATGGAGATGGAGGTCGCCACTTTTAAGGTCCATGCACGAGGCTACTAGGTCGGGTTTTGGAGGAGTGGTGTAGCTTCATGACGAAGGGGGATGCAAAGCTTACACATAGGGTAGTTCATCGAAATCAATGGTTTGTGGTTTCTTCGACTATGGAGTGTAAAATTAAGGGTGGAAGTTCATTATAATAGGTTTAACATGTACAAATGTACGGTCTCATTTAGGAAGAAGGAGTTTTGGGAGGGAAGAGTTTAAAACGGTTAATTATTTGTAGTTAAAGAAAAATAATTAAGTGTTTAATTATATTTTAAAATCAATAACTTATAAAATGTATACCTCTTTCATATAAGGTCCAATCGAGACGTGGTCTTTAGCATTGCACTCATAACAGCGATAGCTACACGATGGAACTAGTTTTGTTGAATTTGGAGCAAATAAAATTTTGAGCTAAAGTCAAACATCGTTTAATTTTAGTTCAAAACCGAAACGCCTAAGAGTCCACTGGAATTTCGGTGAGTTAAACTCTCCTTTTTGGATAATCCGTGTGATATATCGTAGATAAAATTTACCGTTTGTGTTTGGATTAATATTTTTTTGTTTTGTTAAATATCTTCTTTGACAAAGCAAATGTCATTTAAAATGAAATACATTAAAATTTTGAAGCGAAATCCGGATTTCCCCTCGTAGTGATTTTAAATTCCTAGTTATATACCCGTTTACTTTATTTTAGTTAAATACATATCATATAGATTGTTAAATGCTAAAATTTGATAGTTTGACCATATTGGATGTGACACTGGCATATGTTAAATGTTTAACCTTTCTAGTGATAAAGGTAGTAATAGCATTGGTTAAGTGCTATAGTAACTATTAGCCTCGTTAGAATATTTTGAAAATACTATTTATTGCTATTTTGATTTGGAAATGGTTTTCAATCTGGAAGAAGATTTTTAAATCTATCCTATCGGATTTTCTATGATATTTTATTCAAAAATAGTTTTTTTACTTCAATTTCTTTTATTATTTTTTTCTAATATATATATATATATATATGTTTTAAATTTATTTTGGAAAGTATTTATTTATTATAATAATGAATGTTTATTTTAAAAGAAAATAAAAAGGGGTTATTGTAAGAACCCTGTTTATTAATTACCTAATTAATTACGATTTATTTTAGTTAATTAATATCTATTGGGATTTTGTAATATAAATTGTGAAATTAAAATTTGTTTGAATAATTGATTGAGCGTTAAATTTATAGCATATGATAATTGAAATAAATTGTTAATAAGAAAATAAAAGTTGAATTGGTCAAAACTGATTTATTTTGATTATCAAATATAATAGGATAACAAAAATAGCTTGTGGGAATTGTAGAATGAAGTTTTAAAATTTGATTCATGTTTCACATTTTTAAGTAATTAATAAAAAGTTTAAATACAGCTAAATAGATAACTTAACTTGATTTGTTGAGTTCAATTAATTAGTGTAAAAGATAATTAAAAGCTAAGTGTTTAAATTAATTTATTTAATTAGGCTTTTTAGAATAACAAGCCCGTTAGTAGACCATCACTCCTAAGTTAACATCATATATGCACAAACTTCCTGAAAACGAAATTGGTTCACATTCTTCTTTTGCAAACTCCAAATTGACATTACAGAAAAGGAAAAGAAAATTAAATAGAAATAAAAACCTAGCTAATCATTGTAACGGTCTCTCGTTCAAAAGCAATGAAGCGCATGGACTAGGATTAAGGGGTTGTCAAAGGTTAGGGCGGCAACATGGAGGAAGTTGAAGTGCTGGCTCGAGCATGGCAATGACAAACATGATGACCTAGGGCATGGTGGTCATTGCTAATTCATTAGTAGTGGTTTCGGTGAGTTAACTCTCACAATTTCTATCTCTAAACCTATGCGTGTTTGCTTAGTTGCTGAATTCATCAGTAATTGTATTGGAATGGATTTTTGTTCGTGAGAAACCCTCACACTATCTATCTCTATAAATCCAACAGTTGGTTTATGCTAAATTCAATTTGATCGCATTAACTAGAATTGTTGTTTGTTGGTAATCTTAATTATTGTAGAATAAAACCCTTTGTCAAGTTAAGCATAAACCAAAAAAAAATTATAATGTAAAGTAAAACGCTAGAACTAGTAGATGGTTGTCTAATTATGAATATATGCATGCTTGTTGTATTGCCTGGTAGCTGATCAATATGAAGTATTACTTGCCGAAACTCAAAATCCCCATCAACTAAAGCCAACCTAGAGCCTCATTGGCTTCAGGAATGTTGTCGACTGCTAATACACAATTTGGTTCCAGGATTTTTTT
Organism: Allium fistulosum; assembly: GCA_030737815.1. Lineage (NCBI taxonomy): Eukaryota > Viridiplantae > Streptophyta > Magnoliopsida > Asparagales > Amaryllidaceae > Allium > Allium fistulosum. The sequence goes on from CM060903.1 coordinate 1,462,436,802, forward strand.
TACTTAGTGATTTTATATTCCCGTATGTTTGTTCGTCTTTTTTTTGCTGAAATGTATATTAGTTGATCTATTGTTTTGGATAGCTTGCGATGTCTTTGTGAGCTTGAGAGCATTATCAATTCTGTTGAAATTTTAGTTATATAACTATTAAACATGATATATGAATGAATGGGTAGTAATTTGTCTTACAAACTTAGTACCAAAACCTGTTTAAGAGCAGCAATACATATAAATTGCAGTTTGTTTTTATACTTGGAATTCAATCGATTTTAGTAAGCATGCTTTCATTCTTATAGTCTTAGAGTTAAAAAAACAAATGGACTAAAAAAAAGAGTTTGCATATAAGCATATGTTGGTTTCGAAAATTACATGCTGTTATATAAAGAAAAAAAACAAAAACCTGACGCATGCATGTGCTTGTTATGCTTTGTTTACATATTCTCCATGCCTATGTTTATATTAAAGACATGTCACTTTCTTTTTATGGCATAGACTTATATATGTAGATTAGTAGTCTGTCACTTTATTTCATTGTAAAGAATAGTTCTTTTTGCCACTTATTTCATTGTAAAGAATAGCTCTTTCTTTTATGGAATAGGCTTATATATATATACACACACACTAGTAGTCTGTCACTTTAGTTCATTGTATAGAATAGTTTTGTAAGGGAAAACTTGATACATTTTTTTGCTTTCAAAAAGTATAACTTTGTTTTGTGCATTTATATAGCTTAATTTTTTTGTACAGGAAAGTTTTATTTTATAAAAGTATGGCTTGCTTTGTTTTTCCAACAACGCCAAACTAGTGGCATATAAACCTTTCAAAACGCGTATGTGTACTCCTTTTATAGTGTTAGTCTATAATTTATACAAATTTATTTTCTTATTATACTCTTCTCCATTTAACAGTTTATGGAAATAAAAGGATACTTATAGAATTGTTTTATTAGTCTAATGATATTTAACAATTCAAATTAATAAAACATTTAAATTATGATAAATAAAATAAATTTTTTGAGAACCTTAATTCTATAATTTGGGAAATGCTATAATCGACTTAGTGTCATCGATTGGTTTAAATGCTTTCGAATAAGACTTCGTCGAATATGGTATAACTCAATGAATAGAATGTTTGAGTGGAACTTACTAGCCCATTAGCAAATACTCGAATTTCACCGGGTAGTATGGGATGCCTTGGTTAAATTCGTTTGATTGTTGTTAGGAAGTATTTTACACTTTAGAGTTGTATTCTCTTCTGGTGTGCGACAAGTGGTTGTTAGATCCTTAAGAGAATGTAGTTCGGGTTTTCTAGTTGTATCAGTAATAAGTGATATTTACTAGCTTTTAGTAAATACTTGAATTTCACCATACGGTATGGGACGTATTGGTTAAGTTCTAGTGATTACTGAAGGTGATAGTATTTGGCATTTTAGAGTTTACTCTCTTTTGGTGTGTGGCAAGTGGCTGCTAGATCCTTAAGAAGTTTATTCCTGGATTTCTTTTTGAACATAATAATATAATAATATTAAATAAATGTAGATTTATCGAGTCATGGTTTCTACGATCACCTTGATCGGTATGGACTATCCTTGAGATCGTTCTATGATTCTGTGTTCCCGGTCTGAGTACGATCCTTGGTATCGGATCGGTTCGAGTGATACCAATTTGTTTGTTTTTTTGCCACGGGTTTTGAGTACAATCATTACGATTGTTTTGGACGATCATTACGATCGGTTTGGATTAAGATCTCTTGAATTCTGGATATTTGGATTCTGTGACTGTTCTGTGTTCGTGAAATAAGTATATATTCTCGTGTCTTGTTATTATGAAATAAACATATATTCTTGTGTCATGTGTTCCTGAAATAAATATATGTACCTGAGTCTTGTGATGGATGTTAAGTTAATTTTGTTATTTAGTGTTTAGTGACTAGTTCGTGTTTGTGACTAAAACTTATAACCTTGTTCTGATTTAATTACTCATATTTGCCTGCTTAGAGATATTGTGTTTTGTTCTGTGAATTCAGTGTTTAGTGACTAATATGTGTTCATTCTTAAATGTATAACCATGTGCCTTGTGACAAACTCTAAGATAAATTATTTCTCGTGACTCGTTATATCCTGGACATCCGTATTTATTTATATGTTGTTTGTTCTTGTGTTATATCTTGTTCTCACCCTACTGGATATTTGAAGATATTCTGACCCGGGTGTTATTTTACTCAGGTCAGGCCGAGACTTCTCAAGTTATAGGACAAGTTGACCTTTGGATGTTTGGGCTAGCAAGGAGATAAACACCTTTAAATTTTTAGTTTAGCTCATTTAGGAAATTTTTGAATATGTTTATATATTGTACAATTGAGATTAAAGAATTGTAAAACTGTATGACAATCAAGTTTAGTATTTCACTTTGTAAACTCAAAATTTGTATATGTATAAGTTGAGATTTATTCCGCTGTGATCTGTGACTGTTATTTATATGATATATTGTTCTGATTCTGAGAAATGGGTATGTATATTACTTTGTATTAACACTGTACACGTCAAACTCAGTTCAGATATTAAGTGAAAAGGTATAAATGATGTGTTAGTATTAGTATAAAGATATATTCACATTCGATGCCCTTAACAAGCCGTATTTTCCGGATTAGCAAACGACATTACTTGTAATGTTCTTTGCTAATCTAGGTATCATGGTGGGGTCATTACAGTTTTGTATTTTACAAAGTTTTAGTCTTTTTTTTAAAAGTCTTTTTGTATGTTTTGATAGTTAGAAAAAGGAAAAAATCAAGTTACGGGTCGTATAGCGATAGTCGTTATACGCGCAGTTCACAAAAACCAAACTATTTTCAAATCTGAAACTTTTTTCCACCTAGAAACTTTTTGAAAGGTGTTTTATAACTTTGTTATAAGTTTTAAAGAGTGAAAATAAAGTTTTGAAGTTAATTTGCTTAAAACCAAGTTTTGAAATTACGGGTCCTTATAACGATAGTCGTTATATACGCAGTTCGGAAAATCTAACTATTTTTTAATCTAAACTTGTTTCAACTTAAAATATTTTTAGAAACTGTTTTCTAACTTTAATTAAGTAATTAGAGAAAATTATTTAATTATTTAATGATTATTTAATTGATTAATTAATTAATAAAGTTAATTAGTACTTAATCATTTGTTAATAATGGTTTTAAATTTAAATGTTAATCAATTAAGTTAATCATGATTTTCTACTTAATTAAAGTTAATTATTATTCAATTACTAATTAGGGATCAATTAATTATTATTTAATTATTTATTTAAGATAGTTATTACTTAATTATTATTTTAAAAAGGTCTTATTTAAATTAGTCTTTGATTAAAGTTAATTATGTTTTAATAAGGTTTAATTATGGTTTAATTAATTTTAATTAGAGTTCAATTGATCTGGTTCTTTCAGTTGCTTTGAGTTAAACTATGTACATATCCATGCTGGTCTCTGGTTCACTCGAGTCTGGTTTTACTGTTGTTTTGCTCATACACATCCACACTGGTCAGTTTTCTTCGAGTTAAATTTGCCTCCTGCTTGTTTGTGCATTTCATGTTTTCATGTGTGGTTCCTACTTGTATGCTATGTCCATTATAGTCTGGTTGAAAGACTGATATCATGTTGCCTTTGAACTCCTAGTTGCATGTGCTCACCTGTGCATGTTTGAAGTGTTGTATGTGTATACTGTGCTAGTTCATGTTGAAGTTGAGCTTTGTATTCTCTGTTGCATGTCTTCCTGTGCTGTACATTTTGTTGAACTGAGTTGCCTTCGTCTGGTCTGGTCTAGTTGTATGATTGTGACTTGCCTCGAGTTTGATCTATTTTGTTTCATGTTATTGTAGTCATGCATGTAGCTTGATTCGTTGCTCCTGACCATATGTGCTTCCTTTTCCCTTTGTACATTTGGAGTCTGGTTCCATACGAATGAATCCGGTCTACATTGATGAGTTTGATGTCTTGTTGCACTTTGTTGTTGAATCCATGAGATTTGAGTGTACTTGTATTCTCTGACCATATGCATTGAACTAGTACATGTCTGGTTCCTTTGTGCCAATTTTATTGTAGTCTTGCCTTTGTTGCTCTTGTTGTATGTTTGATCTGGTGCACTTTGAACTCTGGGTTCTGAACTTGATTGTTATGCACTTGAGTTGAATCCAGTTTTTGCTTGGGTCTGACCTCGTGCTCACTTGTCCCTGCTATTTTAACAAGCAAGTGTATTCCGGTATGCACGACCTTGTGGTATGTACAGTGATACACTATGCATGTCACAAGTTGTTCGTGTAAGTTGAATTAACAAAATGATGACGAACAACCCAAATAAAGAGGCAAACACTATTTTCAAACACACACTTCATTGTGCACTGCAAAATATTTCTTTTTCAATTTTACCGCGTCAGTGTTTATTTTGCAGATAGTTCAGATGCTGGATACAGACAGGAACAAAGTTGAAGATCGAAATACAAGTGAAGAGTGAATATGCAGTGAGGTGAAAATTACGTTGTAATTAAATTGTATTGTAATTGAGAATGTGTAAATCTAGTGAGAGCTCAAATTTGTACTATTTGAATTCGTAATAAAATATTTGTTTGAATAAAATATTTGTTTGAATATGAATTTCGAGTTATTTATTTTATTAAACAAATATTTATTTAATTATGTGGAAAAATAAAATAGTACAATAACAAATACATTTAAAACGAATATATATATATATATGTTTATTATCATCAAACAAAAATCATAGGCTATTGTATTCTACAATCTCCCCCTTTTGATGATAACAAACATATATTAAGATTTTGATTCTATTAAATGTATTTGGTTTTGATGAATTCTATTAGCTCCCGTCATTTGAATACCCCCCTACAACAAAACTCCTCCTACACAGATGCGTGTAGTTAAAACTGAAAAATTAATTAAAAATAACTTTGAATAATAACACTCTTGAATATTAGTAAGGATATCGCTCAAAAATCAAAATCATAGCCTCTCTCCCCCTTTTGTTATCATCAAAAATAATAATAGTAATTGAAATAGCTACGATTTTGATTAGAAATAAAAAATCAAATCAAGAGGGAAATATTAATTTCAAATTCCAATTAATCAAACAAAAATCATAATATTTAATTAATTAGAAACAAACTCTACTTTAGAGAAATGGTAGGATTATGGAAAAATTTATAGAGTGACAAGAGTTTGATATTTTCAATAAAGGAATAATTTGTGCATTTTCCCTTTTCAAATATTATTCAAAAAAAATTTAAAGCACTTACTAACCATGCATAACCATTAGGACTTTTAAATGAGGTTAGTAGTTACCCCCTTTTTTAAAGAAAAAAATATATCAAGTATTTTCTAACCATGCATAACCGTGAGGACTTTTAAATGAGATTACAATATACTTGATATTTATCCCTTTCTTATATGCGTCCCAACCATGCATAACCACAAGGACTTTTAAATTAGAATGGAAGCCCATATATAGAAATTCAAGTAATTCACTCATGCATAACAGCAAGGACTTTTAAATGAGAGTGAATATTTTATGATATAGTTATTTTACAAAAAAAATATTTCCTTATTTTGAAATACCAAATTTTGCACATTATATTATGATGTATGGATTGACAGAAAGGTGAAAGTGCTAGAAATGATCATGGAACAAGTACTAATCTAAAAATATTATAAAATTTGTTTAATTTTCATGAAATTATAAAATTATACTTCCTCTGGTTATGAAATATAATTTAATCACTATCCATCACTTTTCAAGCACTATAATAATTTTGATAAGTTCCAAAAGATTCAATCAGTCAATGGTTATCTTTTTTAGAGTAAATCTCTTACCGAAATAAACTAGAGTATTTTTATCATGATGAAAACCCAAGTTTCAAAAATTAAAATAAGTGAAAATCAATTTTCTGTAAGGGGGTTTTGTGAAAATGACTTCTAGTTGAAAATCAATATAAATATTTATATAACTGCAAAAATGATTTCAATATGAGATGATATCATATATCACTTGTATTTGAGGTATTCATGGTGATATATAGTGGTATATAAGAAAAACGTGTACTCCTCAACACTTGAATTGTTTTTTGAAATTTTCAGCATGTTCATTTATATCGAGCACAAGTAAAGTAATCTATATTGAGCAAAAACACACATTCAAAAAATTCGTCAAAGAAGTTTTGGAAATTGATTTGATAGATATGAAAAGAGTCAATAATGATTGTTGTTTCAAAGTAGTTGACAATTTTTGTTTCGAAGCCTCACTCAATTTGAAACCTTTATTTGGCTGATAAAAGTTTGAAGTTCGATTTGGCTCATAACACGAGAGTTTTATATGTTCAAAAATGCTACTTGCCAAAATTGGTTTCAAGTCAATTTGTAAAATAAATCAAAAATTCTACCTTAAATACCACAACTTGTATGTGTAAAACAAATATGCTTTCTGAGTTATATATTGAATTTATTGCAGTTTTTCATGACATTCCAAAGTGAATCAATAAAAACTAAAAATAGAAAAGTTGTAGCATTATCGGTTAGCTTTCCAGAACTTCAAGAATTTCAAAAATCAAAGTTGAGATGTTCAGGATATGGTCAAATTACTACAGCTATGTTAAGAAAGTTTTAATACTGTTTTCAAACGATACTCCAAATGATTTGCCGTTTTTCACCCATTTAAGTTTAGATTCTGGGAGAGCACAAAAAATAAAAGTTGTAGCATTTTAAATCTACTTTCTAGCATCTTGAATTTTACAAATCGGAGTTAAGAAGCTCAAGATATGGCAGAAATAATTCAACAATATTGATGAAAACATAATTAACAATATGTGAACAAAATTGAGTTAAGAGATCATACCTCACTTTCCTTCGATGCCGTGATATCCAAAATGCGATGATCTCCATCTAATCTTTATAGGCTAAGGAACATTTAAATTTTAGTTTATCAATCACCTAGAATAACTCGAAATCTATCTTCATCAAATTTGTTCCTTAGCCCACTTATGTGTCTAAATTTTGGAGAAGGCAAGTGGTCTAACTAAGGAAGTAGGACCACTATTATTATTTATTGAAATCTTTGGTACCTAAATTTGTCTATATAATAAACCATTAGCATCTACAATTGTACCCTTGGGAATCCAAATTTGTTTAAATTTCAAACCATTTATATTCATACTTTTTGGAATCCATATTTGTTTAACGGTTTTGTGTTTGTATATATTTCGACAATTATTCTTGCCATGTCCAATATTTCCACACTTTACGCATTTGGGTATCACACTTTTCCCCTTAACAGTGTTATTAGTCGTTTGTTCATATTTTGACACTTTCGCAAATCAAAATCCTTTCTTTTTATTCACAAAGAGTTGATTTTCTAAGAGCATATTAAATGATTTTTCTCTAGTGAAAAATTTCCGAGTAATCAACTCAAATATATTAACTTTGAATTTTAAAAGTTTATTTTCATTTATTAGCTTCGAACAACAACTAATGGTACTATCTCTCTTTTCAAAATTATTAATTTTCAAGCCCATATTTTCATTTTCAAGCTCTCTAATTTTACTCTCAATTTATAGCATCTCAGTTTCAAAAAGTTGAAGTTTTTTAAATTCAATTTTTCCAAAATCCTTGATTTTTTCAATCTCCTTTTCAAACTCGTGATTTAATCAAATAATTTCAGATTTGCTCAAAATCACGTTTTCTTTTTCAAGGGTTTTGAAATTTTCGTTGACCTCATTTAATTTCTTTTCAAAAATCGCACATTTAGATCTTTCCGACCTCTTAAAACTATCCAACTCTTTTTGCAAAATATTATTTTTGCAAACCAACTCAGTTTTGTTCTTCTCCCGAATTAAAATTTCGTTTTCTAACTTTTGAAAGTTTCCATGAAAATAGACAAATTCTTTTTCATAGTCCAAACACCTTTTGCAATTAGAATTTTAATTTTTCTTAATATTTTTAAGCTCATTTTCCAAATCATTATTTTTCTGACCGTTGTTGACTTTTGCACCATATATTGCATCAACAGTATTCCAGATTTCATGTGCACTTTCACAATGAGAGATATGGTTAAAATTATCTCGATTAATATGAGAATATAGTATATGCATAGCAAGAGCATTAATCGAAGTATTTTTCTTGTCTACTATATCACACCCATTTTCAATAATATCCCAATATTTAGAATTAACAGTTTTTAAATAAAATTCCGTTTTTAATTTCCAATTTAAAAAATCTGTTCCATCAAAAATAGGGGGAATAATACTTGACTGATTCTCGCTAGATTTGCAACTAGGGTTAGACATCTATGCTATTAACCTCGCTCTGATACCACTTGTAGGATCATTTTCACCCTAGAGGGGGGGGGTGAATAGGGTTATACTAAAATTAACGTGGAAATAAAAATAATAACAGAAAGTAATACAGTAAAAATCACACACATATTTACCCAGCTTCGGCAAAAACCTACCTACGTGATGCCCTAAAGGTTTCTACTAGAAATTAAGTGGTCAGACACCTACAAACACACGTAAACTTGCGACACCCGCTAACTTGACTAATTTAACTCTAAGCTCAAAACCCTGCCACAACTCAGCCACTAAGTTGCGAATTCTCGAATTACAGAACTGTAGTCCGTAATCTAGTTACACAACTAGAAATTCACCAAATTTTAAAAGGAAATTACAAATAAAATAAAACTAAACCTAAACAAAACCCTATATTTAAAAGTCAAGCCCAAAAGAAAATATGGCCCAAATAAATAATAGAAGTAAAGACAAATGTATGCGGCCCACTAAAAAGAATTTCCCTTTTATTTTTCTTCTGGTTCGTTCATGTCGTCTCTTGGCCGATCTCCAAAATTAGGGTTTTGCTTTCAATTGAAGTCACCGCTACAAACGATCGATTGCTGTGATTCTTTTGCTTTGATTGTCTTCATCAATCGATTCCTTGCTCTGTTCGCTTACGGCTGCTCCAATTTTGTCGAGCTAGAATGGATGTGTGAATTGGTATGTGATTTTCCCTTTTTCAATTTTTGATTTTGCTCGACTTGCCTGATTCGAGTTTTCGATATTTTATGTGATTTGTTCTAAGTACGCTCTCTGATTTTGTCTCGAACTCAAATAAATATGCCGATGATGAAATTGGGAATTTATATAGGGTTTGATTCCCTGTATTTTCGTTTTTATATTTCTATTTAAACTTGTCAATTGCTTTTCTCGGCTATGGATTTTTGATCGAACGATAAGTGTGATTCCCGACTTGTTCATCTCATACATGTTACTCCATGAATTTGAATTTTGCTCCGCTCTTTTTGCTCCTAGGACTTTAGCATTTGAATTTTTGAGATAATCTGGCCTTGTTCACTGATTCCATTGCTTGCTGTCATTGACTTTGGCATTTAAATTTGTGATAAACTTGACTTATTTAATTTGAAATCCCCTTGACTTTGTTCATGACCTAAGGCTTTTGATAATTGTCCACGGCTTCATTTTCTGTTGAATGTTTTTGCTATATAAATGTGTGTTACTCCATGTATGTACATACATATATGTATGTATATATGTGTGTGCTTCATTTTTGTGTTGTATCAGAGAACTGCTTGAAGCTTTATGTTGTCATTATGTTAAGTATATTTCTGGTGGACTGGTTTCATGAACAAATTGCTTTGCATTTTGGAGTCTGGTCTGTGTTGCATTGTGTGGTGGTGTATGTGGTCATGTTGTATTCAAATTCATGGCTGGTCTGGTACACTTTGTTATTTCGGTCTGGTTCTTTCAGTTGCTTTGAGTTAAACAGTATACATATCCATGCTGGTCTCTGGTTCACTCGAGTCCTTTTGTATTGTTGTTTTGCTCATACACATCTACACTGGTCAGTTTTCTTAAAGTTAAAATTTTCCTCCTGCTATTTTGTGCACTTCATGTTTTCATGTGTGGTTCCTGCTTGTATTCTCTGTCCATTGTAGTCTGGTTGAAAGACTGCTATCATGTTGCCTTTGAACTCCTGGTTGCATGTGCTCACCTGTGTATGTTTGAAGTATTGTATGTGTATACTGTGCAAGTTCATGTTGAAGTTGAGCTTTGTATTCCCTGTTGCAAGTCTTCATGTGCTGTACATTTTATTAAACTGAGTTTCCTTTGTCTGGTATGGTCTGGTTGTATGATTGTTTGCATTGTGACTTGCCTCGAGTTTGATCTATTTTGTTTCATGTTATTGTAGTCATGCCTGTAGCTTGATTCATTGCTCCTGACCACATGTGCTTCCATGTCCCTTTGTACATTTGGAGTCCGGTTCCATATGAATGAATCTGGTCTGCATTGATGAGTTTGATGTCGTGTTGCACTTTGTTGTTGAATCCTTGAGATTTGAGTGTACTTGTATTCTCTGACCATATGCATTGAACTAGTACATGTCTGGTTCCTTTGTGCCAATTTTATTGTAGTCTTGCCTTTGTTGCTCCTGTTGTATGTTTGATCTGGTGCACTTTGAACTCTGGGTTCTGAACTTGATTGTTATGCACTGAAGTTGAATCCAGTTTTTGCTTGGGTTTGACCTCGTGCTCACCTATCCCTGCTATTTTAACAAGCAAGTGTATTTCGATGTGCACGACCTTGTGGCATGTACAGTGATACATCGTGCATGTCACAAGTTGTTCATGTAAGTTGAATTAACAAAATGATGACGAACAACCCAAATAACTGAGGCAAACACTATTTTCAAACACACACTTCATTGTGCACTGTAAAATATTTCTTTTTCAATTTTACCGCGTTAGTGTTTATTTTGCAGATAGTTCAGCTGCTGGATACAGACTGGAAAAAAGTTGAAGATCAAAATACGAGGAAAAAGTGGATATGTAGTGAGGTGAAAATTGTGTGGTAATTGATAGTGAGGTGAAAATACGAGTTATTTATTTTATTAAACAAATATTTATTTGTTTATGTGGAAAAATAAAATAGTACAATAACAAATACATTTAAAACGAATATATATATAACTATATATATGTTTATTATCATTAAACAAAAATCATAGGCTATTGTATTCTACATTAGTGAATATACTTTTGTCAGATAAGTAAGTATATGAATGTTTTAAAAAAACGTTTTTGAAAGAGATTTATTAAATAAAGATTTGTTGTGAGGCTTAGTAGTTGCTATGGGTAAATAAGTCTCAAATAGATTTGGTTGTTGTTTGTTTATTTGATAGTTAATGTTTGTACCAAAATTAGGCACAACACTCTTCGGATGTGATTGAAGAGATTAAAATGAAGAAATTAAATGGAAAAGGAGGCCAATCTAACAATCATACCAATAAAAACATGCAGAAATAGAAAAGGATAAGAAATTATAGTGGTTCGGCGTTGTAGCCTACGTCCACTTTGAATGTTTTGTTGTTTATTGATGATTGACAACTTATTACAACAGTACAACACTCTAACACTCAAGTTACAATGGAGTTGTGGCAGAGTAATGGCGTAGCGGAGTCAAAAGTCCTTTTTCTGTAGGTGTAGGGGTGTTATTTATAGGTGTAGGTCTGAAATATCTGCCCCTGAACTTGGAATATTCCTTCTCACACGTGGGTGGGCCCACCAGATCGATCAAGGGTCATTTGGGATTGATTGGGATCGATCCCCATCATCTTCGTATCGATCGAGTTTAGTTCCATTTGAGCTGCGATCGATCAGGAACATTCTTGTAACGACCCCGGATTTTATATATATTTAAATTGATAATTAATTTAGTTTTGAATAAAATTTGTGAAATTAATTGATAAAGTGATGCGAGTTTCCCCGAATTCAAATAAATTCTGTATAAATCATTTAAATTTAAAATATTATATATATGTGAATATGTGAATATATATATGTGAATATATATATATATATATATTTGGGCATATATGAGTAAATTTGAAATTATATATATATATATATATTTGATTTGAATTTAAATCGTAAATAAATGGTTTGAAATTAAAGATACAAATTATAAAAGATAAAGTATAAAATAAATACATTGAATAAAATCTAATAACATATTAAAGATTAATATTATAAAGCAATAAAATAAACAAAAAGAAAGGAAGCAAACAATTTTATATATTCATGAACCAATTGCAAATGAAAAAAATTCAAATAAGAAAACAAAAATACATGTATAAAAAGCTTGCAAAGGAAGCCACACAATTGTCTCAAAACCTGTACAGCCGAGAGAAAGAAAATTTATAAATAAAAATTTATATGGTACAAGATAATTAATGCATATATTCATCAGCCCCCAAAGCAAAGAAATATCCTTGCTAAGAAAGTGTACAAACAAATAATTCTTTATCACCTTGTACAACATAAATCATCACCCTGTAAACCTCATTTCCTATATACATTAACAAACTTCATTCCAGTTATTCGTTCATCATTTTAACTGTGGGAAAACTGAGATAATATCACTTTGTAATCAAACAAACATCTCAACTTAAAAACATCAAAGCAATCAAAGAAAAATCTAAGAACAAGAAAGAAGTTCCAGCTAACAGTTCAACCCAGGTTTCAACTTTGCAAAGTTTAAAAAGATTTCAACTTTCAACTTGAAGGCTTCTGGAATCTAAAAATGTTTAAGGTGAGTACATATAGCTATTTAAACTTGAATCTATGTTGCCATTGCTCTGTGTATATGCATATATCAGTGATATCTCTTCTCTGTTACATTACAGAGTATCAGACAACATCAAAAATTCAATTTCTTCTTTCCTAATCAACATTAGGCTTTGATTTTAAAATAAATTAGTGGTATTTAAGTATGGATGATAACTTAAAAATAGTTTCATGAGATAAAAATGTGTATAGGATGAAAAATCTAGTTTTTACAGTAAAAACTTTAATTTCTGGAAAATTCGAGTATCACGAAACATTGATTCAAGAATATAACTTGAATTCTTATTAAAAGTTATGATTTTTAAGCGTGGTTTGATGATTTTTAAACAACCGGTTTAAGAGCAGTTTGTTTTTGCTCGAAAATTGAATTTTGATCAATTTCCGGTGATCAGTCGATTCGTGGATGTCAGGGTTGTTTGTGGAGATGGAGGAGCCTACGGGGTTGCCAGGAAAAATGATCGGATGTGGTAATAACGACTTGGGCAACGGTGGCGTGAGGTTGAAGTTCGTAGCCCTAGTTTTGTTGAGGCTGAAAGATTTGATTCGTTCATCGTCGCCAGGCGATCGAGTTCGACGTACTTTGGGGAGATGGCGGAGGAAGTGTTGAGGAGTGGGTGGCCGGAGTTTCACGTGTTCTCGTGGTCAGAGCCGTGAGAGCGAGGCGTTGACGGGTTGGGGTGGTGATGTCTGGGTTGTTTCCAGGTTTCGAATTTTACCTTAATTTCGAACTCGAGACGATGGTGATGATCTGGCGACTGAGAATGAATGCATGGGTGGATGTCGACTTGTTCGACGTCATGGCGATGGCCGGAGATGGCCAACGGCGATGTGCACGTGCACGAGCACTTTGTGCCTGGGTGTTGTTGGCCTGGGAAGAGCAGGGGAAATTCTCACGTCGTACTCGAGTAATTCGAGTTGTCTACTCGAAGTAAAAAGAGAATGGCTCGGGTCGAAATTTTTGTTCCAGGGTTGAACCAGAAACCTGTTTCCTGAATTTTAAAACTAAATTTAAATTTTTATCAAGTTTTTAAAATTTAGTTAAAGCAATAATGTAAACAAAGATTCTAGTTTGAATTGAAATCTAGTTTGAAAATAAATAAAGTTTCAAATTCAATTTGTTTCAATAATTTAAAATCAATTAAATGTATGGGGGAAATTTGAATTCAAAATAGAATTGAATTTGAAAATGAAAAATTTAAACAAGTTATTAAAAGTTTAGAACCTAAAATAAATTTTAAATCAGATTTTAAGATTTTGGAAATTAGTTTTAATTTTATAACTTAAATGTTGCAATAAGTTAAATATGTTAAAAGAGAAAATTGATTTTAAACTTTTTAAAATTTCTTTTGTAATAAATTGTTATCTTAATATGTAGATTTAAAAATGTTAGGAAATTTTGTTTTAAACTTATTTGAAGATAAACAAGAATTTATTTCAATTTTGAATTTGAATTGAAATTTAAAAAAGAAATTTGAAACAATGTTTTCAATATATTGTGAATAATCATTAAATCATAAAAAATGAATGTGTTACTTTAAGTAATGAAGATTAATGATTTCTAATTAATTAACGAATGAGTTTTTAATAGTGAATCGATTTATAATCAATAATGATTAATATAAGAAATTTTCTTTAAAAGGTGATTAAAGAAATTTAATAGTTAATGAAATCATTAACTAAGATTATTTGAATAATTAATTAATGTGACTAATTTTAACAAAGAATTTAGATAAATAAATTTAATAATGATCATGTGTGGAATCATTAAGTATAATTACTGAATATAAGTAATCAAGGAATTTATTTATTTATTGTAATCAATTGAGTTAACTTGATTAGTTCAAGTTAAATTTCTTAAGTATAATTCAGAATAATCACTTGATAATTTGGGAAAATATAATTACTTAGAGAAGTAATTAATAGATAATTACTGAATGTAATTAACTGAATAATGATTTGAAATTTGAGTAAATTATTTGTTAATAAATTAAAGGATTTATTAATAATGGTAATTAATTAAGATTAATTTAATAATTAAAGATTAATTGATTCATTAATTAAGAATGATTAGTTAATAATTAAGGGTTAACTAATAAATTTGAAATGAAGATTTATTTCAAATAATTTGTAATGAACTTATGATAATTAACCCGGATTAATAATTGATACATCTGATTTAAATGAATCAGTTGGTTAATAAATTTACTTGTGAATGTTTGGACTTGACTAAATGATTGAATTGTTTGATATTCTGATCTGTGATGCTGTGTGATATATATTCTGATTTATGTGTGATCTGTACTGTAGTTATTTATCTGGGATGAATGTAAATTATTATCTATGACTTATATATCTATGATCTGTGATCTGTAAATGAAAGATAAGCATTATAGTTATACCGCTTATCAACTATATTTCTGTATTTTGATCTATGATGATTTATTGATGTTGCACTACTGTGTGAAACCCTGGACTACACCATACACACACAAATATGGATTTCACGTGGAAATCAGTTAAGTCGTAGATTTTTGACAAATTTCAAAGATTGAATTCTTGAATCCAAATAGTTTTGGAATTTGAATTGAGAGATTTTTAAATGAGTTTCAAATGTAAAAGTTATTTTAAATAACTTAATAAAACTTGATATTTAATAAATTGATTTAAATTTGAATTCAATATTTGAAATTGAATTCAGTGATTTGGGAAACTAATTGTTTTCACATGATAAAATCTCTCATATAAGAAATGAATTTCTAATTTGAATTAAAGGAATTTCAAGTTTGAATTGAAGATGGTTTTCCAAATTACGCATAAATATTTGGAAATGATTTTGAAAGCTATAAGTTAAATCTTTGATTTCAAAAGATTTAATGAGTTAATCCAATTGAAATGGAAATTGATTTGGAAAATCTATGAATGAATCTTTGTGAAACTGGGTGAACTTTGTGAATTGAACCTTTTTGGTTAAAAAGAATAAAATAGTGATGTGTTTAAACCATTTGAAAGAGAAGTTTTGGATAATAAGTTGTGACTTAACTGAAATTCCAATATCCATATGTTTTAAAATATTGCGCTCATTATTCGGTTTAGCCGGGAGAGGACTTTGTGTCATATAAACCATTCCGAATAATGATACGTCGTATATGGATTGCATTTGAAGACCGGTGGTGAAGACCGGATATTTGTGAGAACGATAGGATGACCTATCGATTGTCTCTGCACTGAGTCGCACCGATATAGAGATTCCCTAAGTGATGGGAAGTCCGATCGGGATTGTGAATACTCGGATTGTAAGGGCTTCTTTGGAAGTGCCTTCGGTTCTGTTCGAACCCGGAACAGACTTGTAGGGTTGTATGTTTGACGCTACACTTTGAGATATAAAGCTGATTTCTTTCAAATACATTTCTGTTTGGTGGCGGAGAATTTATTCTCTTAGCTTAACACCCTTCTCTGAGACGTACGAGCTCAGAGGGTATGCAGTTGAAGGTTATCAGTGATATACTCCCAATTTGGTAGTGTGGCATGCTGAGTGTTGCTGTGTGTTGATGGTCATTTGCCGATGATTTGTTGATCAAAGCATGGCTTTCGTGTAAAGCGTAGCTTTATGGACGAGACCTCATCGGACCTCACAGACCGGAAATGGTCGAAACAGAAAAGATGCGGCAAGGTTATGAGGGTCGCTCCCTTTAGGGTATGTCATTTCCTTCTGGAAAAAGGTGAAATTATGGTATGGAGCCCAGATATTTACCTATGTGGTTGCTCCAATCTCATTTACTGTGTGATTGTTGCTGTGTGATCGAGGGCCCTCGGATAAAGGTCCCAAAGGACCGGGGGATGGCATATTCGTGTAGTAGTTACCAAGTGTAAGAGGTAACCCGGCCTTGTGTTGGCAGAGAGGTAGTTAGTTCTCGGGATGTCCCGCCAGAGGCGTTCCCATGTGGCATAGGAAGTTCCTTAGCCTGACCATTTGTTGGAAATACAATCAAACAATACGAGCCTTGTATGGTTTTAGTTGTAAAACCTGCCATTTAACATGGTAGCTATAGTAGGCATAATATAACGGTACCTATGCTGGCTAAGATTAATATTATATTTTCGAAATGTTTTCACACTATGCACTAGTAATAATATCAAAAGATTTTTCTTTTGCGTAGTATGCATGTTTGACTATCATAAGAAGAAATCTCCTCCAAGTCTGCGATTGCATTGTGTGTGTGGTGGGAGGTCTTATGGTAGTTTCATTTTCCAAAAGCATTGCGGATTTCAATGTTTAAAATTCTTTTGTTGTTTGTTTAAAGATAAACTGTTTTTGTTACTCACACCAGTCCCATGACTGACTCGGAGTTTATTGTTCCCTTCCTAAACTCTGGGCGCCCATAATTTTCCACACGGGCAGTATAGAGTTGGGTTTTTTAGATAGTCAGGTTTAGTAGACTAGTTGGAGCTAGTTCAATGTTTGGAGTTCACTCGACGACTGCACTTGCTTACCTTAGTGGAACGCGATGGTGGTTCGAGCTTGATGTTGGACTCATTCTCTTTTGAAGATCATTTGGAGTTATCACTTCTGTTGTTTCCGCTGTAGCATTATTATTTGTCTCTGATATTGTTGTATCATTCTGGATATTGTATTTATTGGAGTTGTATATGATATCATCTATTTATTTCTTCGGCTGTGTTGTTATACTTAATGGTGTTATAAGCTTCGGTGAGCCAGATTCGGCTTTTGAATCTGCGGCATTTCGAGTACAAGTGAAGTACAGGTGCCGATTTTCGAAGGCCGAGTTCAGGATCGCTACAATTCTTGAGTGAATAGAAGCTTCTGTGAAAATTTGGAGGCATTTGGACTTGTAAATTTTGAGTTATGATCGATCCAAGATTGGATTTGTAGGTTGTCTGATGGTTGTGTATCGATCCATGCGTATAGATGCTCCTTCATATCGATCGTTCTTCGTATCGACCACTTGTACACCAATGATGTGGAGCGAGAGCTCAAGGGAGATCCATTTTTCATGCTAGTGGACCGCTTCTCTTGGTTGACCATGCCTTCTTTGTATCGATCCCGGTGGTTGTCTTCGTATCGATGCCCAGTTATGGATTTCGTATCGATACTCGGTTGTGGATTTCGTATCGATGCCTGATCGATCGATACGAAACGTATCAAATGAGCGATCAATACGAAACTCATAGTTTGATGGATTGATTATGCGCGAGCGATACGAACCGGATGGAAGTGGGGTTAACGGATATGAAAAAGGGATGGATTTTGATGGATACAAACTGACATCTTCTACTTGGATTTTGATTGATCCATAACTTGAGCATACGAACTCCGATTGACCTGAAACTTGGGATGTTGCCTTTCATAGCTTTGTTTGTCATACCATGTTAATTGTAGCTCGATCCGGACTCGGACAAAATTTGCCAGTATCCATAGTGGACCTGTGTATAACCGATCTCCGGGACGGATTGTCTGTTGTTTCTAGTCCAGTCCTTGGTGTCACGGCCCTGTCAAAAGGCAGGATAACAGTTAAATAACTGGCTATCAAATATGGACCCAAAACATAACTTTGGAAATATCTAGGAGAAACACGTGAGTTATGTGGCATAGTCATTCCCGATGATGTTGTACTATGCGTATAAATCTCATTTCGCTCTCCTAGGACAAATGATAAGCAAATTCGTCCACTAACGGTTAGGAGGTGATCTCCGCTCTTATCTTTGACTGTTTATTTCCAAAAGAACCGGGTTTGAGTTGATCGAAAACTATCGAATGCTGTTTCAAAGAGACCGGGATTGGATATGTTATCCGAAAACCACTTCGATCTAACTCAAGCATTTCGATGTGAAAACATCTCGAAGATGATGGAATTGAAAACGGAGCTATAAAGAGTTTCGTTCTGTCCCAGAATGAACTTTTATGGATGAATGATGGAATTGCATTGCTGCTTGGAGGGTAGTGTTAGCATTCCAAGTGGGAAGTGCTATATAAAAGGTAAAACGTAGCCTCAAGCATCATCAAACGGGAATGACTAACATATGGGAGATGCAGTAGGGCAAAGTGGGTCGCTTCCAAGTAGGGTATGATCATCCCTATCTAGAGTCGATATTATCTCTCATTTGTATGCTTCCGGGCCCATTAACTAAGGGGTGATCATATTCGATACTACTAGTCAAGTGGTTGGCCGATTCTATTATTGGCAGAGGATCCCGACGAGGTCCTTGGTATTATTTTATCTTGAGATGCACCGTGGCGGGCGGTACCCTAGTAGCCCAGTCATTGTATGGAATCAATTCTCCAACAAGCGTCATGCGGACTTAGTTGTGCCCAACTATGTTGAAATCTGAGATGCAAGTATTTCAGCTATATTCATATTTTAGTTTGACCCCTAGACATTATTATAATATCGATTGATTTTGTATATAGATGTTTTGGTTACCGTAAGGTAAAAACCCGTCCGTGTTTATGTGCAGCGTGGTCTTACGAGATACATTTGATTTAAAGGTTTTTATAAAGTTAAAGACGTATGCTTTACTCACACCAGACACATGTCTGGCCCAGAGTTTATTTTCTTTTTCCTAAACTCTTGGGTGCTCAAATTTGAATAGGTACCCAAGTGGTTCAGGTTTTTTCGTAGATTCATTTGGAGGAGCTTAGAGCAGGTGGCTTCATCGTTAGCTAGTTATTACATTGTCTTTCACTGTATATTATGTATATTGTATCTATTAGGTAGGGACAGGCTGTTATAACTATCGTAGGGTTGAATTTGTGTTAGTATGACTCCGATGTAACATTTTTGAAATGACTTTGTAATATATTATGCTGAGTAATATATTGTTCCGTTGCGTTGTGAGATTCTGTGTTGTTAGTTTCTTCTCTTCTATCTCATCTTTCTTTTTCTTTTACCCTTATTGGCTCGTCTTTGGGAGTAAGAACGGCGGTTTGTTACATCTGGTATTAGATCTTAGGTTGAGCGAACACCTAGGCTTTGGTGGGGTAAACTCATTATAGTTAGGGTCAGTAGTGCCCTAGAATGAGACTGAGTGTTATACACACACACACACACACACACACCTATGAGCGCGTATTTGTTAGTGAATAAAAAAGTTTTATATTGTGTTGTTTGACATATTGAGTGGCTTAAGAATTCTGGTCGATGCACCTAATCAACGTTATCGATAGGGATTTCCTAAACACTTGAACAAGTTAAATTGATATAATATTGTTTTAGATTTGGTAAATTACCAAGGAATTTGTTTCTGTATATAAAAAAAGGATGATTTTCATATTCTATGTAGTTATCTATGAGGAGAGTTGGTTTGGAGTTAATAATATTTAAATTATTAGCATTTAGGGTTTAACTAGTCGTGCTCGTCCATTTTTGAGCATTGACTGTCTTAAGATTTAGTAGTAGATTTCCTTTTTCCATCATGGGTCGGGTAGATAGTATCTGAAGGAACTTTGAATCGAACACATTGTGAATTAAGTTTCACAATTTGACTATAAGGCATTCGATGATATGTAGGGTTAAAAATTTAATTTTAATAAACATGTTTATTAAAAGAAAATCTTCAGATAGTTTTATAAGATGAATTAAGAGAGATGATTTTACAAATTAGAACAATTAAATGTGTTTTAAAAATGAAAAGAGTTTTGAGAATGTTAAATCCTGGCGGCTTTGATAAATTTTGATTGATTTTGGAAAATAGCAGTAATCTTTCTTAAGGATATTTTAAGATATAGATATTTTAAAATAAAGTTTGAGAGTAAGGTTTTCTTTGGACAGAATTAGTCTTGATCTGTTTTGTAATGATCAAAATAATCTTCAAAGTGACAATCGAATGTTTGCTTCGGCAGATATGATGGTGCACTTAGTAAGTTATCCTCTTTGTCATTGTACAATCGGGACGAGTTCAAATCCTAATAAATCCAAAACAAGTGGATGATTTTGTTAAAAACTATTTGTCTATAAATAGTATTGTTTTGAGTAGAATTTAGGGAAAAATGAAATATTTTTATTAACTTGTTCGAGTGTCTTGGAAATGACAAAAAATGGGTAAGAGATGTGTTCGGGTGGTAAACACTTCTCTTAGGTATTGCCCTTCTTAGTAAAGGGGTATATGGTACTATTTGGTAGCACCCAAGTCCTTGACATCGTTTTGGAGTTACTCGGGCTATATGTATGTTTCCAAAAGGTTTTTGAAATAAAACCCAAGTATTGTGTTCTTGGATCCCATAAATGGAAGAGTTTTTAAAATAAAAGGATAGTTTGAAGATGGATTAATAAATGAAGTTTTAATTAGGTTAAATTTAATAATGAGGTTTAATAAACTTTGTTTATTTAAACTGCATCTTTATATTTTACCATCTAGGATGTGAAGAATTATTTGATGTTATTAGACTGGCTAATGGACATTTTTAGCTTAGTAGTGTCTAAGAAAAATGTAAAATCTTGGAGGGAGTTTGGATACCAGCATCCTACTCTTCTTAGCTACTTACCAGACTAATTAGGGAAAAAAGGTTGATTTGGTAGACTTAGTTTCAAGATCCGAATTATTTTTGGCTTACATCTAATAGTTAAATTAAATATAATTTAAAAACAGATGTTTTTATATAATCTTAGGATGTAGAAGAGTACTATACAAGAAAATTAAATTTAAAAATTGATTTTTATGAAGCATGGTGGGTGGGCAGAAAGTAGTTAAATAGTAAAAATCATTAGACTTGAATGTAGGTTGTATGAACATCATTTCTCCTTTTTACATAGTTCTCGATCCTAGATTCGAGTATATGGCTGGAGGTGTTTTACACCATTCCGAATAAGCATTTTGTGATAACCCATAGTTAGGAAAGCATATATATATATATGTATCTTGAATATTTTATAAAAGAAAGACAGTTAGTTAAAAATAAAATTTTCTCTGGAAATACTTGTGTGAGTGAGTGTGCATGCTCTTGTGCATGTGCACACTGTTCCAGTATGCTTCATGAACAAGGCAAGTTAGTGAGTAAAGGCCATGTAGATAAATACAAAATAAATGAGTGCATGACTTGTTAGTGTGTACACATTAGCCTAATTACAATACATAAGTAATCTAGGCAGTTTTAGTCCTAATTTCCATAGATTAAATATGAGCATAGTTGCATGTGTGGGTAGAAAATGCATAAATTTAAGGTGTGCAAAATAATTGATAGACACACACACAATTAGTTAGGCACATAAGCTTATATGCATGGTTAAGGCCAGAAAAGACAGAAATATATCCGGGCCAAAGTCATGCAAATAGTGTGAAGAAATTTGCCAAAAGTGGCCAAGACAAGGAAAAAGGAGAAATGGTGGGAAAGGAAAGTGGAGAGGGTGGATTGTTGGGTGAAGCCAGAACTGGTGATGGGATTCCTGATGAAAATAAATGACTTAACTGACCTTAAAACCCTAGCAACTCCACTATATACAGACCATTATATCCTACGTTTATAGGATTAGAAACCAGGAAACAAAATATAGAAAAAAAACAAGAAAATAGGCAGTAGTTTAGAAAATCCATGGCAGGCCTGAACCAAGACTTGGGAAGGAGAACTTTGGGGAGTAAACCCTCACTTGGCACGGCATTAAGACCTATGAAAGGCAGCCATGTACCCTTTAGATTATTTTGATTTCTGTTTGATGCTTTGCATGCATTCTCAGTTTAATAATTTTCAGTTGTTACTGAGATTTTGTGAATTGCATTACTTTGTTGTCACTTAACCCATGCTTGTTTTTACATGAAAATTTAATAATGGAATAATGACTGATTTATTTATATGTTTATGAACTTTAGGAATATCTTTAGTTAAAGCAAGAATTAATAAGAAAAGTAGGGTGTAAGGCAGTAAGAGAAAGAGGTTCTCTGGCTTATGTCTTGCAACTGAAAAGATGGTCAGGGTGCAAGGGGATTTACATGTGCTAAGCCTTAATCTATCATTAAGTGTTCTCTGGACATAGGGTTGAGTAACGTGCAAACACACTTTAATGTGTGGGGTGACTGTGAGAACCATATTACTGGGGAAACCACAGTAGCATTTCACTCTCTGAAAATGCTTTAATCTATGCTTTAGCCTAAGATATGTATCTGTGTAAAACTGACTTAAAGTGGTATACAAGTATGTTTGACTAACTGTTGAATGCATGAATGGATGAATGATTGATGGTTGTATGAAATCTGTTAGCTTATATTGGTTAAGTGTACAATAGTCTTGGGCATGACACCACATAGATCAAAATGAGTCATAAGAAAAACTTAGTAATTGAACTAAGGATGTGGGTCGCCTCTATCAGGTTGGGTATGAGGGAAGTGGGTATGATACAGTGGTTGGCTTGCACCAGGGTTGGGGTGTGAGTTTGCACATGGCATGTTTATGTCCTAATAGCTTGTAGTGCACTGGAAATTAGGTCGCGGTTCCAGGCAGTGTGCACCGGTGCAACCATGAATGTAATACTGGACCCTAGAATAACATGAAAGGAACATACATGTAAGGGAAAATAGGCTATAAGTATGTGGGAATCCTAACATGTAAATTAAGGTTTTGTACTTTAGCTCAATACCACAAATACTATTTGTTCATGTTTAACCATGCTTGGGTGAGTTGTATGATGGCTGTTATGGTTTCTGGATTAAAGTCTCT
Source organism: Allium fistulosum (assembly GCA_030737815.1). Taxonomy (NCBI): domain Eukaryota; kingdom Viridiplantae; phylum Streptophyta; class Magnoliopsida; order Asparagales; family Amaryllidaceae; genus Allium; species Allium fistulosum. Next base: position 1,462,460,147 of record CM060903.1, read on the forward strand.
TATGACAAATTAGCCTAAGAATGCACACATGATGATGTTAACAGTACCCAATACCTACCACTGGTATAACACTTTGTGATGTGAACATGAGAAAGTGATCTGATTAATTTCAGTAAAACACTTAACCTCTGAAAAACAAAAAGGTAATGATGGAACCTATCTCATTAGTCTTTAAGCATTATCAAATGATTTTACTTACACCAGACATAAGTCTGACCTGTTTGTTGCTTGCATCAAATGGGTGCTTCATATGTATTATGGAGCAGGTCATGAGATGTCTGTAGGAAAAGAGAAAGCTAAGTGATAAGATGCAGATGTGTGATGCTAAGAAGAAATTTGCTAATTCACTGAACTATGATTTTTGTTGAAGAATGTCCTTTATGTTTTATTTTAGCTGGAAGACTTTTCTTTAATAATATTGGATTTATGCTGAACTTTGATGGTGATGTAATGAATGGTTTAAAAGAGATTACTATGTGATGGAACTATTTTCAGTGGGAAAAGATAAAAGTATTTAGCTTATATTATAACCTGTAAGCTTGCAATTTTCATGAATTGAGTAGGGGAAGTTGGTAGTAGATATGAAGCATATGTGAAACAAGCAATGTATGCATATGTATTAGACTGTTTTAGAGGCTAAAACTTAGTTACAAAATAACTGTAAACATGAGGAAGTGAGAATAAATACATAGGTAGAAAATCTGAAAACATAAGAAGCATGAACCCAGATTTATATGAATTTGATGTTTAAATGAATGAGCAAAGCTAGTAGTTTATAGCAAGCCAGTATAGGAGTCTAACTCAATCAAGCTGGCCAACCTACAAATCTAGAAGTAATAAATAGCAGCTGTACATGTTTAGGTGCACTCAGCTGCACAGAAGCATGCACAACCTTTTTACTTTGCTAATTTGAGAAGTGATTTTGCAAAAGCTTAAAATGTTATGGGTCAATTCTCATGTTTTATTAAATATACAACTGTTAAATACAAACATAAACAAACAAGAATTTGTTAGTAAATTTACAAAAGATTCAGATAGGGAAGGCTCAACTATTAGTTATTTTAATTTAAAATAAATTGAGCTATTCTTTACCTAAAAACTCTGATATTAGAACTAAAATGATTTGTATGTTTATATATATATATACAAATAGTTTTTTTCAAGAAGTATATCAATATTTCTATATTGATCAGATTGGATCTTGGGAAGAGAGAAAAAAACTAATAAAAGAAAGAAAATAGTTGGTCTTGAAAGTAAGCAACCCCTTAATTTAGCACAAACTAAATTGAGCCATTCAAACACTTTGGCAAATTGGGTAGGGATGCTTCAGTTGGTATCAGAGCTATGTTATCAAATACATAGCCAATACAAATACTTGGTTGAATCTGTGTGCATTGTTTGTATTGTTTGCTGTTTGCATTGGTTGTTTTACATATTATGAATGAATGAGTTCACTGCTAGTTTAAAAGTGAAGTAGTGAATAGGAATTAGAACTAACCATACTAGAAATGTTCAATAGAGGCCTAGAGTAGTTGGGATCAATCCCTAGGCTGCTGGAGAAAGGGAGAATGATCAATCATCTGATAGTGCTGAACAGGCAACTGGAATGGCCACTGGTCCCCCGATGATTAACATGCAAGATTTTGTTAGAGTACTGAGGGATGGAATGGCACCTAGGGTAGATAATCCACATGAGGAGCTGTCCAAGTTGCTTAAAACATATACACACTTAGGAGGCAGTAGCTTTGATGGCACAGAAAGTGTCATGGGTGTCCAGACATGGTTAAGAACAGTGGAGAGGATCTTTGCAGATATGCAAGTTAATGACCAGAGAAGGAGGCAAATAGCTTTAAGACAATTGAAAGGCATTGCTTTGGATTGGTGGGAAGCGATCATTGCAGGCAGGCAAGAGCAAGAGATCACATGGAACCAGTTCAAAGAAATGTTAGAAGCCAGATTTGTCCCAGCCTCAGCAAAAGCTTCATTACTTGAGGAATTCATCAAGTTGAGGCAAGGATCCATGAGTGTCATTGAATACACTCAGAAATTTGAAGGGTTGTCCAAGTATGGGGCAGTATTTATTCCAGATGAAGTTTCAAGGAATGCTAGATATATTTAGGGATTAAATGCTAGATTGAGTAGAGCCATGTTACCATACAAATACAGAACCTTTGATCAAGTTATGGACTTGACATTGTCCTTTGAGCAACATGACAGTGCCAGAGAGAAGTTCAAAAATTTTAAAAACAACAAGAAAGGGAAGAATAGAGCACACCCATATGAGAAGAAGAAGGGAGAAGCAATGATCAAATAAGGAAGCAAGGTGGCAAGCTTTGATAACAAGAAACCCAAAGTGATCTGTTATAACTGTGGGAAGGAAGGCCATATAAAGACAAAGTGCCCAGCACCCAAGTCAACTGTTCTTAGGTGTTACAATTGTGGAAAAGAGGGATACATGAAGAGGTAGTGTCCAGAAATGGCAAGGGTGGCTGTACTTGAAGGAAAAGGCAAGGCAATGGAAGCATCTAGCCAAGTGGAAGGTTCATTATTTATTAAAGGTATATCCATATCAGTTGTCTATGACACAGGAGCTACACACTCCTTTATATCATGTGACATAGTTCAGAAACTAGGATTAACATGTGTTCTTGTTGATAAGCCATTACATGTTAATAGTCCCATAGTTAGTTCCTGCATTACAAATATGAAATGCATGCAAGTAGAATTATGTATGGGTGGTCACACCTTTATTTCAGAGTTATATGTGTTGAATTACCCTAAGTTAGATATTATACTGGGAGTGGATTGGTTAAAAAAATTTTGTGCTATCATCAACTTAGAAAACTCCACGATCTCACTACTACTTCCTAATGGCAAAAGAGTTTTGGTTATGTATGAGGCAGCCAAAGATAGGGGTATGGGCAGAATGTTCCACTTGAACAGTGGTGAGGTTGAATCAAGCCTAGATGAGATACCCATAGTTAACCAATACCCTGATGTGTTTGGTGAAGTGAATGGCATTCCTCATAACAGACCAATAGAATTTCAAATAAAACTTAAACCAGGAGTAAGTCCTATCATTAAGAAACCAAATAGAATGGGTCCTAAGGAACTGATTGAATTGAAGAAACAATTAGAGGAATTAGAACAAAGAGGCTTCATTAGGCTTAGCAGTTCAAATTGGGGATCACCAGTAGTACTTGTTAAGAAGCATGATGGTTCCTTAAGAATGTGCATAGATTACAGGGAGTTAAACTCAGTCACCATCAAAAATAAATACCCTCTACCTAGAATTGACGATCTGTTTGATCAATTAAATGGTGTTAAGGTATTTTCCAGACTTGACTTAGCATCTGGTTTCCATCAAATTAAAGTGGAAGAAGAAAGTATCAAGTATACAGCTTTCAATACTAGGTATGGCTTGTACGAATACTTAGTAATGCCATTTGGATTGACAAATGCGCCATCCTATTTTGTGGATTTGATGAATAGGATTTTCAGAGATTACTTAGATAAATTTGTACTAATATTCATTGATGATATATTAGTATATTCTAAGTCAGTTAATGAACATGAGAAACATCTGCACATGGTACTAAGTAGACTAAGGCAACAAGGCCTTAAAGCCAAGTTTGCAAAATGTTCTTTTTGGAAAGATGAAATAAAATTCTTGGGCCATATAATTTCTCAAGAGGGAATTTCAGTAGACCCTAGCAAGGTCATGGCAGTGCAAGCATGGAAAAGGCCAAGCAGTGTTACTGAAATAAGGTCATTCATGGGCATGGCTGGATACTACAGAAGATTTATAAAGGACTTTGCCAAAATAGCAACCCCATTAACCAAGCTAACAAGGAAAGACCAGTTTTTTATGGACTGAGAAGTGTGAAGGGGCATATAACCAGTTGAAGAAGGCATTGATGGAAGCACCAGTGCTGAAAATTCCAGAAGGCAATGACAATCTGGTAGTGTACACTGATGCATGTGGATCAGGTATAGGGGCTGTTCTTATGCAGGATGGTAGGGCGATAGCCTATGCATCAAGGCAATTGAAACCAAGTGAGACCAAGTATGCAACACATGACTTGGAATTGGAAGCTGTGGTGTATGCATTGAAGCTTTGGAGACACTACCTGTTAGGAGCAAAGTTTGAGCTTTATACTGACCACAAAGCTTTGAAATATATATTCTCTCAAAAAGACTTAAACATGAGACAACATAGGTGGGTGGAGTTTCTTGCTGCCTATGACTTGGACATTATGTATACACCAGGGAAGGCAAATAGAGTGGCAGATGCATTGAATAGGCAACATGCCAAGTTGGCTACACTGATGATAGAGGAGTTTAAAATGTTATCAATACTGACTGATGTAGAAGTGGAAAACATGGGAGAGCAAACTATGAAGTTAGGTGAGGACATGAAGCAATATGGAAAGTTCAACCTCATCACAATAAAATCACACTTAGTGGAAGAAGTGAACCAGTCACAAGATATGGATGCATTCTTGAGAGAGAAGAAGGAATTGTTAAGGAGTGGTTCAGAGATTGACAAATTTGAACTGGATGAAAAAGGATATATAAGGTACAAGGGAAGACTGTGTGTGCCTAACACAGAAGCACTGCAAAGAAAGATCATGGATGTCCATCACAAGTCTAAGTACACCATACATCCAGGTGGTACTAAAATGTATCATGATCTAAAGAGGAGCTATTGGTGGAAAGGAATGAAGAGGAGTGTGGGTGAATATGTGGCAAAATGTACGACTTGCCAACAAGTCAAGGCTGAGTACCGAAGACCCAATGGACTGTTGCAACCTCTGGAAGTTCCAAGGTGGAAATGGGAAAGCATATCAATGGATTTCATTGATGGCTTGCCAATATCAAAGAGAGGTAATGACAGTATTTGGGTGGTGGTAGATAGATTGACTAAGTCATCACATTTCATACCAGTAAGGAGTGATAGAAATGCACCAAAACTGGCACAGGTTTTCATGAATGAAATAGTGAAACTACATGGAGTTCCTACCACCATCATTCATGATAGAGACACCATATTCACATCAAAATTCTGGAGTAGCTTTCAACAGGCAATGGGGGTTGAGTTGTGCTTGAGCACAGCCTACCATCCCCAAACTGATGGCCAAACAGAAGTAGTTAATAAGTTCTTAGAGGATTTAATTAGGGCTTGTGTACTGGATCATGGTGGTAATTGGAAAGACTACCTTCATTTAGCAGAATTTGCTTATAACAATAGCTACCAGAGTAGTATAGGGATGGCACCCTATGAAGCTCTATATGGGAGGCCTTGTCTATCACCTGCTTGCTGGTTAGAGGTAGGTGATGAGGTGATATTAGGACCAGACCATGTGAAAGAGACAAATGCTAAGATCACACTGATCAGACAGAGAATGAAGGCAGCACAAGACAGAATGAAATCATATGCAGATAGGAGAAGGAAGCCACTTGAATTTGAAATAGGAGATCATGTATACTTGAAAGCCTCACCTATGAGGAAGGTGTTGAGGTTTGGCAAGACAGGGAAGCTAACCCCAAGATATATAGGGCCATATGAAATCATTGCTAGGGTAGGGAAGATGGCTTACAAGTTGAAGTTGCCAGAAGAAATGAGTGGAATACACAATGTATTTCATGTATCACAATTGAGAAAATGTGTACATGATGAAGCTTTAGTGATTCAGTCACCAAACCAGGTAGAAGTCAGACCAGACTTGGTGTATGAGAAGTATCCAATGGGCATTTTAGCTAAAGAAGATAAGAAATTGAGAAACAAAACCATCAAATTGGTAAAGGTGCAGTGGAGCCTAGACCCTAATGATTGCACATGGGAGGTTGAGGACAAGATAAAAGTCCAGTACCCTCAACTATTTGCAACTGACAATTAGAATAGAGGTAATTTATCATTTATGCTTGTATTCATTTAGTTAAACATAGTATTTAGTGTTGAATGTGCTTGCTTGATGTGTGCTTTGGTTGAATTAAGAGTGTGTGTTCATGTTTGGTTTTGACATATGACTAACACAGGAAAAAGGTGTTAAATTGTGGGGCACAATTTCTTAAAGGAGGGGTGTATGTGACAGCCCATAGTTAGGCAAGCATATAAAAATATATATATATATATATATATATATGTATGTATCTTGAATATTTTATAAAATAAAGACAGTTAGTTAAAAATAAAATTTTCTCTGGAAATACTTGTGTGTGTGAGTGAGTGTGCATGCTCTTGTGCATGTGCACACTGTTCCAGTATGCTACATGAACAAGGCAAGTTAGTGAGTAAAGGCCCTGTAGAGATATACAAAATAAATGAGTGCATGACTTGTTAGTGTGTACACATTAGCCTAATTACAATACATAAGTAATCTAGGCAGTTTTAGTCCTAATTTCCATAGATTAAATATGAGCATAGTTGCATGTGTGGGTAGAAAATGCATGAATTTAAGGTGTGCAAAATAATTGATAGACACACACACACAATTAGTTAGGCACATAAGCTTATATGCATGGTTAAGGCCAGAAATGACATAAATATATCCGGGCCAATGCCATGCAAATAGTGTGAAGAAATTTGCCAAAAGTGGCCAAGACAAGTAAAAAGGAGAAATGGTGGGAAAGGAAAGTGGAGAGGGTGGATTGTTGGGTGAAGCCAGAACTGGTGATGGGATTCCTGATGAAAATAAATGACTTAACTGACCTTAAAACCCTTGCAACTCCCCTATATACAGACCATTATCTCCTACGTTTATAGGATTAGAAACCAGGAAACAAAATATAGAAAAAAACAAGAAAACAGGCAGTAGTTTAGAAAATCCATGGCAGGCCTGAACCAAGACATGGGAAGGAGAACTTTGGTGAGTAAACCCTCACTTGACAAGGCATTAAGACCTATGAAATGCAGCCATGTACCCTTTAGATTATTTTGATTTCTGTTTGATGCTTTGCATGCATTCTCAGTTTAATAATTTTCAGTTGTTACTGAGATTTTGTGAATTGCATTACTTTGTTATCACTTAACCCATGCTTGTTTTTACATGAAAATTTAATAATGGAATAATGACTGATTTATTTATATGTTTATGAACTTGAGGAATATCTTTAGTTAAAGCAAGAATTAATAAGAAAAGTAGGGTGTAAGGCAGTAAGAGAAAGAGGTTCTTTGGCTTATGTCTTGCAACTGAAAAGATGGTCAGGGTGCAAGGGGATTTCCATGTGCTAAGCCTTAATCTATCATTAAGTGTTCTCTGGACATAGGGTTGAGTAACATGCAAACACACTTTAATGTGTGGGGTGACTGTGAGAAACATATTACTGGGGAAACCACAATAGCATTTCACTCTCTAAAAATGCTTTAATCTATGCTTTAGCCTAAGATATGTCTCTGTGTAAAACTGACTTGAAGTGGTATACAAGTATGTTTGACTAACTGTTGAATGGATGAATGGTTGATGGTTGTATGAAATCTGTTAGCTTATATTGGTTAAGTGTACAATAGTCTTGGGCATGACAACACATAGACCAAAATGAGTCATAAGAAAAACTTAGTAATTGAACTAAGGATGTGGGTCACCTCTATCAGGTTGGGTATGAGGGAAGTGGGTATGACACAGTGGTTGGCTTGCACCAGGGTTGGGGTGTGAGTTTGCACATGGCATGTTTATGTCCTAATAGCTTGTAGTGCACTGGAAATTAGGTCGCAGTTCCAGGCAGTGTGCACCGGTGCAACCATGAATGTAATACTGGACCCTAGAATAACATGAAAGGAACATACATGCAAGGGAAAATAGGCTAGAAGTATGTGGGAATCCTAACATGTAAATTAAGGATTTGTACTTTAGCTCAATACCACAAATACTGTTTGTTCATGTTTAACCATGCTTAGGTGAGTTGTATGATGGCTGTTATGGTTTTTGGAATAAAGTCTCTTATGACAAATTAGCCTAAGAATGCACACATGTTGATGTTAACAGTACCCAATACCTACCACTGGTATAACACTTTGTGATGTGAACATGAGAAAGTGATCTGATTAATTTCAGTAAAACACTTAACCTCTGAAAAACAAAAAGGTAATAATGGAACCTATCTCATTAGTCTTTAAGCATTATCAAATGATTTTACTTACACCAGACATAAGTCTGACCTGTTTGTTGCTTGCATCAAATGGGTGCTTCATATGTATTATGGAGCAGGTCATGAGATGTCTGCAGGAAAAGAGAAAGCTAAGTGATAAGATGCAGATGTGTGATGCTAAGAAGAAATTTGCTAATTCACTGAACTATGATTTTTGTTGAAGAATGTCCTTTATGTTTTATTTTAGCTGGAAGACTTTTCTGTAATAATATTGGATTTATGCTGAACTTTGATGGTGATGTAATGAATGGTTTAAAAGAGATTACTATGTGATGGAACTATTCTCAGTGGGCAAAAATAAAAGTATTTAGCTTATATTATAACCTATAAGCTTGCAATTTTCTTGAATTGAGTAGGGGAAGTTGGTAGTAGAACTGAAGCATATGTGAAACAAGCAATGTATGCATATGTATTAGACTGTTTTAGAGGCTAAAACTTAGTTACAAAATAACTGTAAACATGATGAAGTGAGAATAAATACATAGGCAGAAAATCCGAAAACATAAGAAGCATGAACCCAGATTTACATGAGTTTGATGTTTAAATGAATGAGCAAAGCTAGTAGTTTATAGCAAGCCAGTATTGGAGTCTAACTCAATCAAGCTGGCCAACCTACAAACCCAGAAGTAATAAATAGCAGTTGTACATGTTTTGGTGCAGTCAGCTACACAGAAGCATGCACAACCTTTTTACTTTGCTAATTTGAGAAGTGATTTTGCAAAAGCTTAAATGTAATGGGTCAATTCTCATGTTTTATTAAATATACAACTGTTAAATACAAACATAAACAAACAAGAATTTGTTAGTAAATTTGCACAAAGGTTCAGATAGGGAAGGCTAAACTATTAGTTATTTTAATTTAAAATAAATTGAGCTATTCTTTACCTAAAAACTCTGATATTAGAACTAAAATGATTTGTATGTTTATATATATATATATATAGAAATAGTTTTTTTCAAGAAGTATATCAATATTTCTATATTGATCAGATTGGATCTTGGGAAGAGAGAAAAAAAAACTAATAAAAGAAAGAAAATAGTTGGTCTTGAAAGTAAGCAACCCCTTAATTTAGCACAAACTAAATTGAGCCATTCAAACACTTTGGCAAATTGGGGAGGGATGCTTCAGTTGGTATCAGAGCTATGTTATCAAATACATAGCCAATACAAATACTTGGTTGAATCTGTGTGCATTGTTTGTATTGTTTGCATTGGTTGTTTTACCTATTATGAATGAATGAGTTCACTGCTAGTTTAAAAGTGAAGTAGTGAATAGGAATTAGAAATAACCATACTAGAAATGTTAAATAGAGGCCCAGAGCAGTTGGGATCAATCCCCAGGCTACTGGAGAAAGGGATAATGATCAATCATTTGATAGTGCTGAACAGGCAACTGGAATGGCCACTGGTCCCCCGATGATTAACATGCAAGATTTTGTTAGAGTACTGAGGGATGGAATGGCACCTAGGGTAGATAATCCACATGAGGAGCTGTCCAAGTTGCTTAAAACATATACACACTTAGGAGGCAGTAGCTTTGATGGCACAGAAAGTGTCATGGGTGTCCAGACATGGTTAAGAACAATGGAGAGGATCTTTGCAGATATGCAAGTTAATGACCAAAGAAGGAGGCAAATAGCTTCAAGACAATTGAAAGGCATTGCTTTGTATTGGTGGGAAGCGATCATTGCAGGCAGGCAAGAGCAAGAGATCACATGGAACCAGTTCAAAGAAATGTTAGAAGCCAGATTTGTCCCAGCCTCAGCAAAAGCTTCATTACTTGAGGAATTCATCAAGTTAAGGCATGGATCCATGAGTGTCATTGAATACACTCAGAAATTTGAAGGGTTGTCCAAGTATGGGGCAGTATTGATTCCAGATGAAGTTTCAAGGAATGCTAGAAACATTCAAGGATTAAATGTTGGATTGAGTAGAGCCATGTTACCATACAAAGACAGAACCTTTGATCAAGTTATGGACTTGACATTGTCCTTTGAGCAGCATGACAATGCCAAAGAGAAGTTCAAAATTTTTAAGAACAACAAGAAAGGGAAGAATAGAGCACACCCATATGAGAAGAAGAAGGGAGAAGTAATGATCAAAGAAGGAAGCAAGGTGGCAAGCTTTGATAACAAGAAACCCAAAGTGATCTGTTATAACTGTGGGAAGGAAGGCCATATAAAGACAAAGTGCCCAGCACCCAAGTCAACTGTTCTTAAATGTTACAACTGTGGAAAAGAGGGATACATGAAGAGGCAGTGTCCAGAAATGGCAAGGGTGGCTATACTTGAAGGAAAAGGCAAGGAAATGGAAGCATCTAGCCAAGTGGAAGGTACATTATTTATTAAAGGTATATCCATATCAATTGTCTATGACACAGGAGCTACACACTCCTTTATCTCATGTGACATAGTTCAGAAACTAGGATTAACATGTGTTCTTGTTGATAAGCCATTACATGTTAATAGTCCCATAAGTAGTTCCTGCATTACAAATATGAAATGCATGCAAGTAGAATTATGTATGGGTGGTCACACCTTTATTTCAGAGTTATATGTGTTGAATTACCCTAAGTTAGATATTATACTGGGAGTGGATTGGTTAAAAAGTTTTTGTGCTATCATCAACTTAGAAAACTCCACGATCTCACTACAACTTCCTAATGGCGAAAGAGTTTTGGTTATGTATGAGGCAGCCAAAGATAGGGGTATGGGCAGAATGTTCCACTTGAACAGTGGTGAGGTTGAATCAAGCCTAGATGAGATACCCATAGTTAACCAATACCCTGATGTGTTTGGTGAAGTGAATGGCATTCCTCATAACAGACCAGTAGAATTTCAAATAAAACTTAAACCAGGAGTAAGTCCTGTCATTAAGAAACCAAATAGAATGGGTCCTAAGGAACTGATTGAATTGAAGAAACAATTAGAGGAATTAGAACAAAGAGGCTTCATTAGGCCTAGCAGTTCAAATTGAGGATCACCGGTAGTATTTGTTAAGAAGCATGATGGTTCCTTAAGAATGTGCATAGATTACAGGGAGTTAAACTCAGTCACCATCAAAAATAAATACCCTCTACCTAGAATTGACGATCTATTTGATCAATTAAATGGTGCTAAGGTATTTTCCAGACTTGACTTAGCATCTGGTTTCCATCAAATGAAACTGGAAGAAGAAAGTATCAAGTATACAGCTTTCAATACCTTGTATGGCTTGTATAAATACTTAGTAATGCCATTTGGATTGACAAATGCACCATCCTATTTTGTGGATTTGATGAATAGGATTTTCAGAGATTACTTAGATAAATTTGTACTAATATTCATTGATGATATATTAGTATATTCTAAGTCAGTTAATGAACATGAGAAACATCTGCACATGGTACTAAGTAGACTAAGGCAACAAGGCCTTAAAGCCAAGTTTGCAAAATGTTCTTTCTGGAAAGATGAAATAAAATTCTTGGGCCATATAATTTCTCAAGAGGGAATTTCAGTAGACCCTAGCAAGGTCATGGTAGTGCAAGCATGGAAAAGGCCAAGCAGTGTTACTGAAATAAGGTCATTCATGGGCATGGCTGGATACTACAGAAGATTTATAAAGGACTTTGCCAAAATAGCAACCCCATTAACCAAGCTAACAAGGAAAGACTAGTTTTTTTTATGGACTGAGAAGTGTGAAGGGGCATATAACCAGTTGAAGAAGGCATTGATGGAAGCACCAGTGCTGAAAATTCCAGAAGGCAATGACAATCTGGTAGTGTACACTGATGCATGTGGATCAGGTATAGGGGCTGTTCTTATGCAGGATGGTAGGGTGATAGCCTATGCATCAAGGCAATTGAAACCAAGTGAGACCAAGTATGCACCACATGACTTGGAATTGGCAGTTGTGGTGTATGCATTGAAGCTCTGGAGATACAACCTGTTAGGAGCAAAGTTTGAGCTTTATACTGACCACAAAGCTTTGAAATATCTATTCTCTCAAAAAGACTTAAACATGAGACAACATAGGTGGGTGGAGTTTCTTGCTGCCTATGACTTGGACATTATGTATACACCAGGCAAGGCAAATAGAGTGGCAGATGCATTGAGTAGGCAACATGCCAAGTTGGCTACACTGATGATAGAGGAGTTTAAAATGTTATCAATACTGACTGATGTAGAAGTGGAAAACATGGGAGAGCAAACTATGAAGTTAGGTGAGGACATGAAGCAATATGGCAAGCTCAGCCTCATCACAATAAAATCACACTTAGTGGAAGAAGTGAACCCGTCATAAGATATGGATGCATTCTTGAGAGAGAAGAAGGAATTGTTAAGGAGTGGTTCAGAGATTGACAAATTTGAACTGGATGAAAAAGGATATATAAGGTATAAGGGAAGACTGTGTGTGCCTAACACAGAAGCACTGCAAAGAAAGATCATGGATGTCCATCACAAGTCTAAGTACACCATACATCCAGGTGGTACTAAAATGTATCATGATCTAAAGAGGAGCTATTGGTGGAAAGGAATGAAGAGGAGTGTGGGTGAATATGTTGCAAAATGTATGACTTGCCAACAAGTCAAGGCTGAGTACCAAAGACCCAGTGGACTGTTGCAACCTCTGGAAGTTCCAAGGTGGAAATGGGAAAGCATATCAATGGATTTCATTGATGGCTTGCCAAGATTAAAGAGAGGTAATGACAGTATTTGGGTGGTGGTAGATAGATTGACTAAGTTATCACATTTCATACAAGTAAGGAGTGATAGAAATGCACCCAAACTGGCACAGGTTTTCATGAAAGAAATAGTGAAACTACATGGAGTTCCTACCACCATCATTAGTGACAGAGACACCATATTCACATCAAAATTATGGAGTAGCTTTCAACAGGCAATGGGGGTTGAGTTGTGCTTGAGCATAGCCTACCATCCCCAAACTGATGGCCAAACAGAAGTGGTTAATAAGTTCTTGGAGGATTTACTTAGGGCTAGTGTACTGGATCATGGTGGTAATTGGGAAGACTACCTTCATTTAGTAGAATTTGCTTGTAATAATAGCTACCAGAGTAGTATAGGGATGGCACCCTATGAAGCTCTATATGGGAGGCCTTGTCTATCACCTGCTTACTGGTTAGAGGTAGGTGATGAGGTGATATTAGGACCAGACCATGTGAAAGAGACAAATGCTAAGATCACACTGATCAGACAGAGAATGAAGGCAGCACAAGACAGAATGAAATCATATGCAGATAGGAGAAGGAAGCCACTTGAATTTGAAATAGGAGATCATGTATACTTGAAAGCCTCACCTATGAGGAAGGTGTTGAGGTTTGGCAAGACAGGGAAGCTAACCCCAAGATATATATGGCCATATGAAATCATTGCTAGGGTAGGGAAGATGGCTTACAAGTTGAAGTTGCCAGAAGAAATGAGTGGAATACACAATGTATTTCATGTATCACAATTGAGAAAATGTGTACATGATGAAGCTTTAGTGATTCAGTCACCAAACCAGGTAGAAGTCAGACCAGACTTGGTGTATGAGAAGGATCCAGTGGGCATTGTAGCTAAAGAAGATAAGAAATTGAGAAACAAAACCATCAAATTGGTAAAGGTGCAGTGGAGCCTAAACCCTAATGATTGCACATGGGAGGTTGAGGACAAGATAAAAGTCCAGTACCCTCAACTATTTGCAACTGACAATTAGAATAGAGGTAATTTATCATTTATGCTTGTATTCATTTAGTTAAACATAGTATTCAGTGTTGAATGTGCTTGCTTGATGTGTGCTTTGGTTGAATTAAGAGTGTGTGTTCATGTTTGGTTTTGACATATGACTAACACAGGAAAAAGGTGTTAAATTGTGGGGCACAATTTCTTAAAGGAGGGGTGTATGTGACAGCCCATAGTTAGGCAAGCATATAAAAATATATATATATATATATATATATATGTATCTTGAATATTTTATAAAATAAAGACAGTTAGTTAAAAATAAAATTTTCTCTGGAAATACTTGTGTGTGTGAGTGAGTGTGCATGCTCTTGTGCATGTGCACACTGTTCCAGTATGCTACATGAACAAGGCAAGTTAGTGAGTAAAGGCCATGTAGACAAATACAAAATAAATGAGTGCATGACTTGTTAGTGTGTACACATTAGCCTAATTACAATACATAAGTAATCTAGGCAGTTTTAGTCCTAATTTCCATAGATTAAATATGAGCATAGTTGCATGTGTGGGTAGAAAATGCATGAATTTAAGGTGTGCAAAATAATTGATAGACACACACACAATTAGTTAGGCACATAAGCTTATATGCATGGTTAAGGCCATAAAAGACAGAAATATATCAGGGCCAAAGCCATGCAAATAGTGTGAAGAAATTTGCCAAAAGTGGCCAAGACAAGGAAAGAGGAGAAATGGTGGGAAAGGAAAGTGGAGAGGGTGGATTGTTGGGTGAAGCCAGAACTGGTGATGGGATTCCTAATGAAAATAAATGACTTAACTGACCTTAAAACCCTAGCAACTCCCCTATATACAGACCATTATCTCCTACGTTTATAGGATTAGAAACCAGGAAACAAAATATAGAAAAAAAACAAGAAAACAGGCAGTAGTTTAGAAAATCCATGGCAGGCCTGAACCAAGACTTGGGAAGGAGAACTTTGGTGAGTAAACCCTCACTTGACAAGGCATTAAGACCTATGAAAGGCAGCCATGTACCCTTTAGATTATTTTGATTTATGTTTGATGCTTTGCATGCATTCTCAGTTTAATAATTTTCAGTTGTTACTGAGATTTTGTGAATTGCATTACTTTGTTGTCACTAAACCCATGCTTGTTTTTACATGAAAATTTAATAATGGAATAATGACTGATTTATTTATATGTTTATGAACTTGAGGAATATCTTTAGTTAAAGCAAGAATTAATAAGAAAAGTAGGGTGTAAGGCAGTAAGAGAAAGAGGTTCTCTGGCTTATGTCTTGCAACTGAAAAGATGGTCAGGGTGCAAGGGGATTTCCATATGCTAAGCCTTAATCTATCATTAAGTGTTCTCTGGACATAGGGTAGAGTAACATGCAAACACACTTTAATGTGTGGGGTGACTGTGAGAACCATATTACTGGGGAAACCACAGTAGCATTTCACTCTCTAAAAATGCTTTAATCTATGCTTTAGCCTAAGATATGTCTCTGTGTAAAACTGACTTGAAGTGGTATACAAGTATGTTTGACTAACTGTTGAATGCATGAATGGATGAATGATTGATGGTTGTATGAAATCTGTTAGCTTATATTGGTTAAGTGTACAATAGTCTTGGGCATGACACCACATAGACCAAAATGAGTCATAAGAAAAACTTAGTAATTGAACTAAGGATGTGGGTCACCTCTATCAGGTTGGGTATGAGGGAAGTGGGTATGACAAAGTGGTTGGCTTGCACTAGGGTTGGGGTGTGAGTTTGCACATGGCATGTTTATGTCCTAATAGCTTGTAGTGCACTGGAAATTAGGTCGTAGTTCCAGGCAGTGTGCACCGGTGCAACCATGAATGTAATACTGGACCCTAGAATAACATGAAAGGAACATACATGCAAGGGAAAATAGGCTAGAAGTATGTGGGAATCCTAACATGTAAATTAAGGATTTGTACTTTAGCTCAATACCGCAAACACTGTTTGTTCATGTTTAACCATGCTTGGGTGAGTTGTATGATGGTTGTTATGGTTTTTGGATTAAAGTCTCTTATGACAAATTAGCCTAAGAATGCACACATGATGATGTTAACAGTACCCAATACCTACCACTGGTATAACACTTTGTGATGTGAACATGAGAAAGTGATCTGATTAATTTCAGTAAAACACTTAACCTCTGAAAAACAAAAAGGTAATGATGGAACCTATCTCATTAGTCTTTAAGCATTATCAAATGATTTTACTTACACCAGACATAAGTCTGACCTGTTTGTTTCTTTCATCAAATGGGTGCTTCATATGTATTTTGGAGCAGGTCATGAGATGTCTGCAGGAAAAGAGAAAGCTAAGTGATAAGATGCAGATGTGTGATGCTAAGAAGAAATTTGCTAATTCACTGAACTATGATTTTTGTTGAAGAATGTCCTTTATGTTTTATTTTAGCTGGAAGACTTTTCTGTAATAATATTGGATTTATGCTGAACTTTGATGGTGATGTAATGAATGGTTTAAAAGAGATTACTATGTGATGGAACTATTCTCAGTGGGAAAAGATAAAAGTATTTAGCTTATATTATAACCTGTAAGCTTGCAATTTTCATGAATTGAGTAGAGGAAGTTGGTAGTAGCACTGAAGCATATGTGAAACAAGCAATGTATGCATATGTATTAGGCTGTTTTAGAGGCTAAAACTTAGTTACAAAATAACTGTAAACATGATGAAGTGAGAATAAATACATAGGCAGAAAATCTGAAAACATAAGAAGCATGAACCCAGATTTACATGAGTTTGATGTTTAAATGAATGAGCAAAGCTAGTAGTTTATAGCAAGCCAGTATAGGAGTCTAACTCAATCAAGCTGGCCAACCTACAAACCCAGAAGTAATAAATAGCAGTTGTACATGTTTAGGTGCACTCAGCTGCACAGAAGCATGCACAACCTTTTTTACTTTGCTAATTTGAGAAGTGATTTTGCAAAAGCTTAAATGTCATGGGTTAATTCTCATGTTTTATTAAATATACAACTGTTGAATACAAACATAAACAAACAAAAATTTGTTAGTAAATTTGCACAAAGATTCAGATAGGGAAGGCTAAACTATTAGTTATTTTAATTTAAAATAAATTGAGCTATTCTTTACCTAAAAACTCTGATATTAGAACTAAAATGATTTGTATGTTTATATATATATATAAAAATAGTTTTTTTCAAGAAGTATATCAATATTTCTATATTGATCAGATTGGATCTTGGGAAGAGAGAGAAAAAAAACTAATAAAAGAAAGAAAATAGTTGGTCTTGAAAGTAAGCAACCCCTTAATTTAGCACAAACTAAATTGAGCCATTCAAACACTTTGGCAAATTGGGGAGGGATGCTTCACATTTACCACTCGATTTTTGACGACAAGTGTTGGGGAGGTTTCTTACGTGGAACCAAAAGTTTGTCTATAATAGTTTATGACTATGCAAGGAGAACAGAGGTTTCTAACTTAAGAGGCCTGATCAAAGTCTGCACTAGGAAGTCAAGTGAGAGATACTAGTTCGAAAGTGAAGTATGTGTTGGAATGAATGATCAAATTAGATTTTATATAGAATGATCTATGTACATCATATGGACTGATGAGTAGTTTAAGTGTTTCTAGGAATTAGAGTTGTGATATAATTTCGGGAACGAAATTCTTTTAAGGGGGAAGAGTGTAAGAACCTAGAATAGCAAGTTGGATCTTGTTGTATGTGTATCATAAACATGTATATATGATGTGGTAGTTTAGTTTGTGATGATATTGGGTTTTTTGTTTATAACATGAAAATTCAGTGCCTTGTTAACTAAAGGCGAGCATTTGAAATCCTTTTTCGATAGTTTTGAAATTGGTTTTATAAGTTGAATATTACAAAGTTTTAATCTTTGTTTCGTTTTCAATAGTCTACTTATATGTTTTAAAAGTGATAAGAGTTAAAATTTAAGTTTTGATAGTTAGAAAAGGAAAAAATCAAGTTTTGAAATTATGGGTCGTATAGCGATAGTCGCTATATGCGCAGTTCGCAAAAACAAAACTATGTGCAAATCCGAAACTTGTTTCCGCCTAGAAACTTTTTGAAAGGTGTTTTCTAACTTCGTTATAAGTTTTAAAGTGTGAAAATAAAGTTTTGAAGTTAATTTTCTTAAAACCAAATTTCGAAATTAAGGTCCTTATAGCGATGGTCGCTATACGCGACGGTCGGAAAATCTAACTATTTTCCTAATCTAAACTTGTTTCAACTTAAAATCTTTTTAGAAAAGGTTTTCTAACTTTAATTAAGTAATTAGAGAACAATTATTTATTTATTTATTTAAGGATTATTTAGTTGATTAATTAATTAATAAAGGTAATTAGTACTTTACCATTTGTTAATAATGGTTTTTAAACTTAAGTGTTAATTAATAAAGTTGATCGGGATTTGCTACTTAATTAAAGTTAATTATTATTTAATTACTAATTAGGGATTAATTAATTATTATTTATTTATTGATTTAAGATAATTATTACTTAATTATTATTTTAAAAAGGGATCTTATTTAAATTAGTCTTTGATTAAAGTTAATTATGTTTTAATAAGGTTTAATTAATTTTAATTAGAGTTTAATTACAATTTAACAAGGATTTGATTCTTATTTACAAGCGTTTAATTTATCTTAAAATCCCTTTGAGTTTAAGCAATCAGTTTTGTTTTAAAACTATTTTCTTTTCAAATTTGTTTTAAATCAAGGGATTTCTGTGTCACTTACTCTTAAGTAACCCCGTATGATTAGGAAAAATTAAATGACATCCATTAGTAGAACAAAACACCATTATGCTATTACAATTAACTTGGACATTTACTTAAGTTGATTGATGGTTATGTGTTGATCCCTTATATACTTGTTGTTATGTGCCATGTTAAACTGAATAGGTAAAATCAAATTAAAAGCACCATTGTGGTCATTGAGCCTCGGTTTGATTTTGCAAGAATAAATATTTCATTTTCTTTTTGAAATGTTTTCAAAGTTATTGCATTTTGAACAAGATATTTAAAGAATAATTTGACAAATGGTTTTACTAAAGATGTTTTTCACTAATGGGAATGGTTTTCCATGTTATAAAAAGAACTTTTTATAAAGAGTTTTATAAAGGAAATTGGAAATTTGTAAGGTGTTTTGGATAAATGGATTTGAGTTTTTAAGCAAAGAAAATTTCATAAGGAAGATTTATAAAATGGTTTTGCTTATTAAAGGAAGCTAATTTGATTTAGAGTTATTTAGGAAGTTGTTTAAACGGGAAAGGTTTGTAAAGAAGCTATATAAATGATTTTGAATATTTATAAAAAGGTTTTATAAATGAATTTGGTAGTTGGAAAGTTTTTGGAAATGGATTTGGATTTCAAGTAAAAGAGATTAAATGAATGAAATGGATTTGATTATAAAGGATTTATCGACAGAAGTATAAAAAGAATATGAGATCTGGGTTTCTCTAAACTGACCTTTTAAAAATGGTAGTATGGAACATCTGTTCCACACTTAATACCGAGGGAATAGTTTTTAGGGTTGTCCTTACCTCCAATCCGAACAACATTTGTTTAATCATTTTTAACAAGATTTAGAAGTAAGAAGTTAATCGCAAATGTTTGTGAATATACTTATGTCAGACAGATAAGTATATGACTGTTTTAGAAAACGTTTTTGAAAGAGATTTGTTAAATGAAGATTTATTATGAGGCTTAGTGGTTGCTATGGATAAATAAATCTCAAATGGAATTGATTGTTGTTTGTTTATTTGATAGTTAAATAACCGGTTATCAAATATGGACCCAAAACGTAACTTTGGAAATATCTAGGAGAAACACATAAGTTATGTGGCATAGTCATCCCCGATGATGTTGTACTGTGCGTATAAGTCTCATTTCACTCACTTAGGTCAAATGATAAGGAAATCCGTCCACTAATGGTTAGGAGGTGATATACGCTCTTATCTTTGACTGTTTATTTCCTAAAGAACCAGGGTTGGTTAATCGAAAACTATCAAATGTTGTTTCGAAGAGACCGGGATCAGATATGTTATCTGAAAGCCACTTCGATCCAACTCAAGCATTTCAAAGTGAACACATCTTGAAGATGATGGAATTAAAGATGGAGCTCTCAAGCATTTCATTCAGTCCCAGAACGAACTTGTATGGATGAATGCTGGCATTGCATTGCTGCCTGGAGGGCAGTGTTAGCATTCCAAGAGGGAAGTGCTATATAAAAGGTAAAACGTAGCCTCAAGCCTCATCAACCGGGAATGACTAAAACAAGGAAGATGCGGTAGGGCTAAGTGATTCACTCCCAAGTAGGATATGATCATCCCTATCTAGATCAGTATTATCTCTCATTTGTATGCTTCGGGGCCCATTAACCAAGGGGTGATCATACTCGATAATACTAGTCAAGTGGTAGGCAAGTTCTGTGTTGGCAGGGGATCCTGACGAGGTCCTCGGTGTTATCATATGAGGAGATGCAGCAGGGCTAAGTGGGTCACTCCCAAGTAGGGTATGATCATCCTTATCTAGAGTTGATATTATCTCTCATTTGTATGCTTTGTGGCCCATTAATCAAAGGGTGATCATATTTGGTACTACTAGTCAAGTGGTGGGCTAGTTCTGTATTGGCAGGGGATCCCGTTGAGGTCCTCAGTGTTATTTTATCTAGAGATGCACAGTGATGGGAGGTACCCTAGTAGCCTAGTCATTTTATGGAATCCATTTTCAAATAAGCGTCGTACGGACTTAGTTATGCCCAACTATGTTGAAATGTGAGATGCAAACATTTCAGCTATATTCATATTTTACTTTGGCCGCTAGACATTATTATAATATCATTGGATTTTATATACAATTTTTTTGGTTATCGTAAGGTAAAAACCCGTCCGGGTTTATGTGCGGTGTTGTCATACGAGATGCCTTTTTATAAAGTTAAAGACATGCTTTACTCACACCGGACCCATGTCTGACCCGGAGTTTATTTTTCTTTTCCTAAACTCTTGGGTGCTCAAATTTGAATGGGCAACCAAGTAGTTTAGGTTTTTCCATAGATTTATTTAGAGGAGCTTGGAGCAGGTGGCTTCATCGATTGCTAGTTATTACTTTGTCTTCCGCTGTTTATTATGTATATTGTATCTGTTAGGTTGGGACAGGCTGTTATAACTGTGTTAGGGTAGAATTTGTATTAGTATGACTCTGATGTAACATTTTTGAAATGACTTTGTAATATATTATGTTGAGTAATATATATTGTTCCATTGCGTTGTGAGATTCTGTGTTGTTAGTTTCTTCTCTTCTACGTTATCTTTCGTTTTCCTTAATGGCTCATCTTTCGAAGTAAGAAGGGCGGTTCGTTACAAGTTTTATAAGAAGTTCTAAAACGAATGAGACCCGATTTCCATAAATGATCATTTAAAATTGCAATGGTATGGAAGTTGTCCTTTTCATACTTAACAAAAAATTCTGAGGTGTGGAAAATCGTCTCTATCTTAAGAATTAAGAGTGTATATCGAGGCAAGGCTAGTTTTCTAACTTGTCTGATTTCATTGTTAATCGAGGGACAGTGCTGTTTGAAATCGAGAAGTGGTAGTAAGTATGTTTAGTTTAATTTCCATACGATCCGTTTACTTACACCAAAATTGTATTTGGGTTTATTGTTACCAATGTTAAAACGACATTTGTTTTAACCCAAATATGCATAGTTTGAAAATGGAATCTTTCTTAAGATTTGTAAATATACTTATACTGTTGAGGTAAGTATATGGATACATTTTCCTGCTATTAGAGATATAGTGTTTTGGGAATATACTTATACTGTTAACATAATTATATGTAAAAGTTTTCTAAATTTGGAAATGAAATGTTTTGTGAGTATATTTATATATTTGATATAAGTATATCGATATTTTTCAAGTATTAAAAAGTGTTAAGTGGGTTTATGAATATATCTTTGTAAAAGTACTTTGATACAAGTATTAACAAAGTGATTTAAATTAACAAGATGATTAATTAAAGAGGCTTGTTTGTTGCTTTGTGCTTAACCGTGCTTAGTTAAACCTCTGGTTGAACCGTTTGTTATTTGATAGTTAAATAGCCGACTATAAAATCTTGGCCAATTTAAAAGTTGTCTTTGTTGGTTCGGAGAAACCGAGATCGGATAAACGTAAGTTATCTAAATACCACTTCGAACTAGCATAAGCCACTACAACAAACAGACCTTTTTATAGCATTTAAAAACTGCTATTAAAGACTTCTATAGCGTTTCTATAAACGCCATAGATCAACAAGTTGTAATAAGTCTGATAGATACAGTGGCATTTCAAAATTGCAATGGAAAACGGACTTTCAATAGCGTTTTTGTTGCTATTTTAGACTAGACGTATCGGTACAACTACTTTTCTACAGCATTTTGAAGCTTGCTATAGAACTTTTACACAGAGTTGTGTTTTATATACAAACAATTATGACATCATTTAATTGCAATAATATGTTGGCATGCCATATTATTATAAAGTCTAAAAACGCTGTGGAAATATTATGTCAATCTTTTATTACGCATTGAAACGCTATAGAAAATTCATTACTATCTATTGTAGCGTTGTTTTTTGCTATGAAAATTGTTAAATCCTTGCAGAATATTTTGTGTAGCACTAGAATAATGCTGTAGTACATACAAGCTGTAATAAATTTTTTCGCAGCATTGTTAAAACACTATAAAAAAATTCCATTTTTTTATTGCCATATACATTCAAGCTTACAATTTTCAATTCTACTAAACTTATTTCAACTAATATATTATAACAATTCAAAAAACCGCACTTCTCACTTTGTAATGTACGTAATCAAATGGAGTCATAAGCCAAACCACAAAATATATATATCCATAATATTTCATTCACGGAGTATTAAGCATATAAATATTTGTGACCAAAAGTAACAACACATACAACTATAGCTAACCAAAACGATACATACTAAAACGAAGACGTATGAACGTCGATGGACAATACATTAGTGCAAGCATGACCGATTTGAAGGAGAAAGAGTGCGACATCATGTAGCAACCTCAAAAGCATCATACAACACCTGTCAAAAAGAAGCACATATGTGTGTATGTTAGTCATAAATATAGAAATGTATAAGTACTAAACATCATGGTTTCAATCAGAAACTTTATAAATTAGTCACTCAAAATAACTAAGAAACATCCACAGAGGCTAACTCAAAGTAGACAAGCAACTCAGAGAAGACCAGCTATTTCAAATAGACTTGTTATTTCATGCAAACTTCTAGTTTGATAGAAAATGTCCATTCTACTAGCCAAAACATACAATAACAGAGTAACTAGTAGTGCTAGTAGCCGTCATCTTTGTGATAGAAATTTGACTCAGTAAAGATGGTAAATGTTTTATAGTTTCAGTAATTGACTATTTGTATTGAATGTCTAACAGGGTATTTGTAATTGACTCTTTTGTAATTGATTTTCATAAGTTTATATACTTTAGCCTTATTTGGAAAAAATATCAAAAATATATAATATTTGTAGTTCATCTGGTGTGCTAAATATGCTATGATGTGGACATTGATTTTCCTTTATGTAAACAGACAATGGATGTCTAGATTCTTGCTTAACAAGTTAACGGACTTACTGTTATAACTAAGTATCATCACTTCGTGGTTTGTACATAAAATTTCAATGTAGGATTTGAGTACATGGGACCTTTGATACATTATCTATATAATAAAATTGTTTGGACTTAACAGAAAAGATAAAGAACGGTTCAGATATAACTACAATAGAGACATCAAGCGGTTATTATTTGTCTAACTAAAAAAGAACTAACTTTGTTGTTAATTCTATGACAGTGGCATCAAATTCTTACCACGTAATCTATCTCCCTACCCATGCTCGATATTTTCTCACAGCAATTTAGTTGTCTTCCTCCCACAATCAATATTCTCTCTTCTGCTCCTCTGCTCTTCCACCACCACATTCCTACTGCCATTATTTGAAATATATATGTCAATGGATCTTTTTTGTAGGTCATACTAACTTAAAAGCAAATCTAATTTAAATAGTAGTAGTAGTATCCACTTGACACGGAGTACATCAAAGCACACTCTTAAGACATACAATACTACCTACATATAGAAATTAAAGATGATCTTTTCAAAGCTTATGCTCACTCTATAACCGATATCTGATCTTTTTTATCTTCGTAACTTCTTTTCCTTTTATAAAAAAATGATGAATTCAAATTTCATACAAACATTAGGCAATTTCCTTCATAAAACAATTTTAGTATTGCAGAAGGATCAAGTACACAATTTTAAAGTAATTTGACTTTTGATCAAGTTTTTTAACATTTAAAACCTTTGCAATTTGGTAATAAATACAACCGAGGATATGTTATATTCAATTTGGGATGAAAAATAACCATTTTCTTATAGTATTTGATTATACAAAAACAATTGTTATATTTTCATTTTAATATGTTATTTCCTTCCATTTTTAACTAATTTATTTTGCTAATTTTAGTCTTCTTTTGTTAGGATTTTTACAAGAACATTCAATATAAAATGGAGATTAGCCCGGTTTAGAGTGAAGTACTATGGGTTACCAAGTCCATTTTGCTTGAATGGTTAACTGTGTGAGCTGCAAAATCAATTATGCTTGGGTGGGTGAATCTAAGAATTTTTGACAACATTATATTTGGTGGGTGGGCAAAGCTTTATATTCAATTTTCTCTCTATTGTTGTCTTTCTTGATTCTTTCAGCTTTGTTAATGAATTGAATTCTTATTTATATTACGATATATTGACATGATTTAATAATTATTTACCAGAATTTTTGGATATTTTGATACTTTGGATTTAGTTATGGATTAATATCAAATAAATTACACTGACTGTTTTAAGTATAATTATATTTTTAGATTGAATTGTAAAACCAAGTTTGTAGCTTTAAGATATTTTGGGATATGTACCTACTAACAAATTAATTTTTTTACTATTTTTAACCTTTTAATAATTTTTTAGATTTGGAAAAGTTTTAAAGCCTAAAATCACATTAGGAACATCATCCAAATGCCAGTTTCCACTTTTAATAGATTTTCCATATCAATCCATAATTCTAAAATGATGCAAGCCTTCATATTCTATAGCCTCACTGTAAAAATACAAAATAAAAATATACTAAATTTGGATATACTACTCTGACAAACATAATCAAATCATATTACACAAATTTTGTATTTTCAATACACAATTGCCGACCTAAACACTTACCAATCTATAACCTGTGTAGTGCACTGGCAGTCCCATGTATATTACTAAAATCCCTCTTTGACTGGGCATACATATTTATTATTGCCCACGACAATATTTTGAACAGCTCATCGATCTTAGGGACCATTGGGAATAAAGGTTGTTTGTAAGCCATTTCAGCAACATCCCATAGATATACCACATACTAAAATAAATTAGAAAACAATCACTTCCAAAAACTCAAATACCAATATAGGATTTAAAGAAATAAACGAGTCTCCCAAAAAGTACTTAGTGGGAATAGCAGTATGTTATAATATGATTTAGCAACCCGTAAAGCATAGGATTATAGCGGCCACTAAAATAGCAGAAGCGTTAGTATTATCACAGGCTGCAATTCAAAGATACTTTTAGTATTTAACTTAAACTTTAAAATGGAGAAAGCTTATATGAGAGAAAAACGATTAGTTACTGACTCAAAATAACTCCCAGTTACTTCATCATCAAAGAATGATCGCAATTCCAATGTTTTTAAATAATATTTTTGAAACTATTTTTGTGGCTTAACTTCCCTGCAGATTCAACAAAAACTATATTTAAATATATTATGGTTGTAAAGCTATTGCATAAGTAACATATTAGTAAATATTGCTTATTTTGATACAATTATAAAAAATAATGATTAAAAATGGTAGTTTCCTGTGAACAAATGTTATTCAATTCACCTAACATTATGAATATTGCTAAATTGATTCATAACCTTGTATTGTTCGAATGTAACAAATTGTAATATGGGAAATGATATTCATATTCCTCATTAAGTTCAAGAATGTTTCATTTCACCATTACAGGAGTAGAATGCTGGCAAGCACCCAAGACGATTTTAGGTGCCTTATTGTGACGCCCCACCTCTATACCCACGCTAACCAAGAACACTACGATGTAGTGCTGTCAATTACCACGGAGAATAAGGCTGTGGAGGAGCGACCATCCATGTAACTTCTTTGTGCGAACACCGATATGTCAGATAGAATAGAATTCATATCTTTTAAGGAGGAAATCCGACATACCGATACAAAGACAAAGCTATCACACGGTGGCTATATAATCTTCGGAAACAAACATAGAAATAATCATAACACAAATCAGTCACAGACATCCATATCACAAAGGCGGAAGAAGATATGAATAAATATATAACACATGAAAGTGTACATCAGAGTAGTGGTCAGAAAGATCCACCAATAATACAAAAGGAATAGCAACAAGTGTTATACAAAAGAATACATCAATGAGTCTATATCTCAAATGTGTACAATCAAAAACTACTAATCTAAGTAGTTAGCCAAAAGTCAGAATAATCCTGAAGAGAAGTCAAGCAGAAGCACCTGTAACATCTCGGTCTGACCCGAGTATTATTTATAAGAAAATAATAAACGGATCAGTCTAGCTATAAATATCAGATGATATGGTATAAAGTAAAAGACATGACATGAACATGTAATAACCATCGTAGCATACTACTATAGGTATGTAATTGAAAATCAACAAGAGATTAATCAATATCACAAGAATCTTCTCAAAGATAAAATAGGGTATCATACCCCAAACTTGTATTCATAACAAGTCAATAACACACAAATTCACCAATGCACAAAAACTGATATCATATCAATGAAAATCATGAAAATTGGTGAAGCATAAAGTCCAGAAATCAACACACGAAATCCAGAAATCACATAATTCGGAGCAACGACGTCGTACAGCGTGACGTCCGATGATCTAGAGGCACAATAAATAGGAACAACGACGTCGTACAGTGTAACGTCCGATGAACCAAAGCACAATAAAAAGGAACAACGATGTCGTACAGCGTAACATCCGATGAACCAACACGTAGTGAAAATGGGACAACGACGTCGTACAGCGCAACGTCCGATGATCCAGAGACACGATAAAAAGAAACATCGATGTCGTACAGCGTAACATCCGATGATCCAACATGTAGTGAAATGGAGCGACGACGTCGTACAGCGTAACGTCCGAAGGACCAAATCATGATAATACGGAACAACGACGTCATACAGCGTAACGTCCGATGAACCGAATCAAAAAGACATCACACATGGCTAGTCTAAATCACAAAAATGATCGTCATTGATCATCAAGAAGTGTCAATCACACCAAGCTAGTAAATATATGAGTTTAGCTTCATGTCCCATAACCACTTGCTTAACTTAAATATTTACGAACAAGTTGTAGATCTCCACTAGAAAATTGTCACAAGAGATTCAATCGAACAAGTCCAAGAATTAACCGACGAAGTAAACGCAAGCGTTTCATACCACTTGTTTTGCTAAGCCGTTTAATTAGATTTTCTCATACGAATGAGGTAAAGGTTTGTATATACTAATAGATTAGAAAACGGTTTAAGAAACGAGCTTTGTAATAAAATAGTGTTGAAATCGTTTTAATGAAAGGGTTTTGATATTTACTACTAGTATAGAAACCTTTGTATTTTTAAAGTGACAAGTCATAGAAATGATTGTAGAAACAATCAATCATCAAAAATTCACATTCGATGACGTGAATCAAATCCAATTAACCCGATAAAGAATCCATCGAAGTAGATATTCAAAAATCCTGAAAAAGGAGTCATCAAAGTCATAATAAATAGGCAAATCAGGAAAACAGGAGCAGGTCAGTCGACTGAAATCCCTGTTCAGTCGACCGAACAATGTCCATAAAATTCCGGGCTTCAGCTCAGTCGACTGAACAGAGGATTCAGTCGACTGAACCTGATTTTCTGCATTTTCTATCCTATGACAATTGAAGTGCAAACACTCACAACTTGCAACCGGACGAGCAACGGTGCTAAAGGTTTACGCCAATCGACTACTCGGCCATATAAGCTCTTCGATTTATCACCAAAAACATGATCCAACATCAAGCTATGATTTTTAGAGTTTTAGACTTCCAAAACACCAAAAATTGCAATGCTCACAAAACCCATCCGAATCAAAAGCAATTGCACATGGATAATTGTTAGGAATTCATAACAAGAAATCAAGGATAGTTATAGACATAGATGTGAGATAAAAATCTCACCTTTAAACAAAATCAATGAAGAAGAAGCTATAGAGCAATGGCAAGGACAACCACTCTTCAATTCCAACCAAACAAGCTTGAATCTAAGCTTAAAAGAGAAACATTTCCTAAATTAGGTTTAGGAAATTTCTGAAATTGAATGGAGAAAGAGTTGGAGAAGATGAAGGGAAGGCTTACCAAAGCTTCTTCTTGAATTTGGAGGTAGAAGCTTGAATTTGCAAATGAAATTAGGGCTTAGGAATTTCCATTTCTCATCTCTTCCACCATTGTTGCTAAAGCTTGAGTATTAGGAATTAGAAATGAAGTAATGAAGAGTTGGAGTGGAGTTGGGTTGATAAAACCAGAATTGGGCAAATGGACTGAACCCAAACCCAAAGCCCTAAGTGAAAAAGTAGTAAAATTCCACTAACTCCAAACATATCAAAGTTTATACTCAAAAAGGTCGCAAACGGCGTTTTGAACTCGATGGAAGAGGTCTCGAGTCTTAATTCGACTGTTCGCAAAAAGTAGCTTTTCGGACCTCAATCCGATTAACGATTCTATATTTAAATAAAATATTTAAATTTGCAATCGATAAATATGCGGGTTGTTACAGACTCCCCTCCTTAAAGAAATTGCATCCTCGCAATACTTAAGAAGAAAATAAAGAGTAACAACCATAAAAGCATATCATCACAAAAGAAAGTTTGAAATAAGAAGTTCACCCTAAAGAGCACGAAAGAGTAAGTCCGAACGTGTTCGCTCGACGAATCCTCTGGATTCCCAAGAGCAATCCTTGGGATTTGAGAACCATTGAACTTTCACAAGAAAAACATCTTTATTTCGAAGGCGCTCAACCTCCGAAGCAATGATGTGAATAGAATGTTGCTCATAAGTCAAATAGGCGAAACTTCAATTTCCACAATAACGCCGGGTTCAAGAATAAAAATCGAAATCCCAAAAGCATTTCCGTAGTTGAAAGACGTGGAAAATGTCATGAATAACAGAAAATTGAGCAGGGCAACGGCGTAGTATAATAACAATACGCCCTAGAAACTGGAAGCACGAATAACTCCGAACATCGACGTAGTACAATAACGGTACGTCCAATGAACGGAAACTCAAATAATTCGAAACACCGACGTAGTACAAAAAAGGTACATCCAATGAACCGAACACGATAAAAGAACATCGGACGCGAGTCCATAAAAGAAATGAGACGAAACTCAATAAAACAAAGTACATCGAAATGTCCGACGAACTTGGTAAAAAGATCATTCCATTCGGACATCATCAAAGAAACAACTACTTGTTGCTTGCAACCAAGGATATTGGCAACACGATTTCCTCTTTCGGGAGTATAAAGAATATTAAGATCATAAGATGCAAGGAAATCAAGCCAATATTAAGTTCCTTATGAGAAAATAAATATTCCAAAGATTTATGATCGGGGTAGAGGACAAATTTCTCCCCAAATAAATAATGATGATGCCAAACTCTAAAAGCGAAAACAATAGCCGCGAGCACTAGATCACGAGTGGAATATCTAGTCTCGATCGGCTTAAATTATTTAGAAGCACAAGTGATAGCACGATCTCTTTTGCAAGAGAACGACATCCAAACCAATACGATTAGCATTGGTACAAAGATAAAGTCTTGGTTCCCCTCGGGAATCACAAGAATAAGAGTATCGAAAAGAAAGAATTTCTTTTAAATAATCTTCTTTCTCGAAAAGCTAAAACTTTCAAAATTACAATTATCTTTATGTAATAGTCTTTTCAGAAAAATTTACATTTTACAAGTCAATTTACTGTGTCTGATTGTCTCATCATAGCGTTTAGGAAATCCCTATCGATAACGTTGATCAAGCACGTCGATCAGAATTCTTAAAGCACTCAATGGGCAATACAATCACAAAATCATATTCTATATGATAAACATGTTTTCTTAAAAACCTTTAAGAATACTCTTTGCTCGTTTAAGAGCAAAATCAAATTGTACTTATAAATAAATCTTATGAAAAAGATTTGCAAAATTTTAAATTGCTGTTTTCATCCAAAATCAATATATACAAGAATGGAGTCATCGAGATCGTAGAATACTCGATTCATAAAATGGATGAAACAAGCTGGACAACTGAATGACATAATAAGTCATTCACAAGTTTCATGACGAGTGCGGAATGCGGTAAATGGAATGCTAACTCCCGCAACTCGTAGCAAATAAAATCGATGGCAAGGTCGAACTAAAAAGACCCTAAGACCTCTCAAAAGATTGCTTAGGTGATAATCCTAAGACAAACTCAAAAATACTGAAAAATTCTCAAATTACATGAATGAGAGAAACAACTCTTTCCTCATCATTTGAGCTTAAAGAATAAAATGATGCCATCAAATTGGAATCAAAATCACAAGGGAAAAACAGAAATCTGCTTAACAGATTGAAAATGTCGAAGATGAATAGCCCACACGGGACAAAGGATATGGCTTCATAATAATTAAGCCAATCCTTACAAAAGTCAATTCCGAAGCATAAGTAAAAATCGGCTTTGAAAGAAAAATCACATAAAATAATTTCGACATAATTAAAAAGCAAATTGAGTGTTGCGGATCCACCAATCTGGATTCGCAATCCTCAAAGAAGTCATCAAGCCCAGAAATGATTTAAAGAAAAAGAATCACAAGTTCTTTTGATATAAAAATAATGAGATAAAACCCATATCACAAAGAACTCGAATAAGATAATCTCAAAAGAAATATCGTCAAAGATAGAAGGAGAATTACCTCAACCAAGAGAAGTGTCACCGGGGGCTTGAACAACATTTAGCTCTCCCTCTCTCCTACTTTTAAGAATGGGACATGTAGATATAAGATGACCCGAACTTTTGCAATAACGGCAAAAGAGAGGTTTCGGGCACTCCCTTGCATAGTGGTCCGTAAGACCACAATTGTAGCATCGTCCATGACTAGAGGTAGGAGTCTTTGCTACCGGAATTTGTTGCTTCCCTTTCT
This sequence comes from Allium fistulosum, assembly GCA_030737815.1. Taxonomy (NCBI): domain Eukaryota; kingdom Viridiplantae; phylum Streptophyta; class Magnoliopsida; order Asparagales; family Amaryllidaceae; genus Allium; species Allium fistulosum. The sequence goes on from CM060903.1 coordinate 1,462,491,383, forward strand.
TGATGGGATTGGGGCCGGTGAATTTAATAGGCCTTTTCATGTTGTCGTTGAATTTTTGTTTGGCACGCACAACTTCAATATCGATTTCTCTATCGGCCTCTTCAAGACGAAGAGTGATGTCAATAAGCTGATCAAATGAAACCTCTAGTTTCAGAAGTAATGGCTTCTTGAGGTTCTTATTCAACCCATAGACGAACCTCTGATTTTTCTTCATCGGGGTATTAATATACTCAACCCCGTATTTAGAAAGAGATTCGAAAGATGCGACATAGTCTGTCACAGAAGATTCACCTTGAACAAGGTCTATGAAGCGCTGTGCTAAAGTTACTTTTTCAGCCTTCGGCACAAATTTCAATTCGAATCTTTCTCGGAATTGCTCCCAAGTAAGATCCGCTTCTACGATTTCAGAAATTAAAAGCTCATACCAATCCAATGCTCTTTCTTGGAGCACGCTAGAAGCCAACTAGACTCGATGTAGATCAATAAGGTTCATGCGAGAAAAGATGTGATCACATGATTTGAGCCAAGCTTGAATTTCAATAACACTCTCGGATCCCTTAAATGGCCTTCCACCCAAATCGGTATAGTCTCTGCACAAGCGTGCAAAACCGGATCTAGGATGGGTAGGCTCTGGAATGGGTCCGGCTGCTTGAGCATTCTTTACAAGATCAAGGAGCTGCTGGGCAGACATAAATACTCCTTCCTGGGGAGTAACAGAAGATGGTCCGGCTCTGGGACGGCCTGGTCTAGACATTCTCTTCTTTAAGAAAGAGAGGAGAAGAAAGTTATTCTCCAAATAATGATCAAGCAAATCTTGATAGATAAAACAAGGAATCATAAAAGAAAATAGGATGAATCGGTACAAAGACTCGAATTAATCCTAAGGTACAACTCCTAAGAAGGACTTAGGACGATGATCCTTGTTAAGTTATTCTACATTGTTCCGAAGTTTGGCTCTGATACCAAGATGTGACGCCCCACCTCTATACCCACGCTAACCAAGAATACTACGATGTAGTGCTGTCAATTAGAACGGAGAATAAGGCCGTGGAGGAGCGACCATCCATGTAACTTCTTTGTGCGAACACCGATATGTCAGATAGAATAGAATGCATATCTTTTAAGGAGGAAATCCGACATACCGATACAAACACAAAGCTATCACACGGTGGCTATATATAATCTTCGGAAACAAACATAGAAATAATCATAACACAAATCAGTCACAGACATCCATATCACAGAGGCGGAAGAAGATATGAATAAATATATAACACATGAAAGTGTACATCAGAGTAGTGGTCAGAAAGATCCACCAATAATACAAAAGGAATAGCAACAAGTGCTATACAAAATAATACATCAATGAGTCTATATCTCAAATGTGTACAATCAAAAACTACTAATCTAAGTAGTTAGCCAAAAGTCAGAATAATCCTGAAGAGAAGTCAAGCAGAAGCACCTGTAACATCTCGGTCTGACCTGAGTATTATTTATAAGAAAATAATAAACGGATCAGTCTAGCTATAAATATCAGATGATATGGTATAAAGTAAAAGACATGACATGAACATGTAATAACCATCATAGCATACTACTATAGGTATGTAATTGAAAATCAACAAGAGATTAATCAATATCACAAGAATCTTCTCAAAGATAAAATAGGGTATCATACCCCAAACTTGTATTCATAACAAGTCAATAACACACAAATTCACCAATGCACAAAAACTGATATCATATCAATGAAAATCATGAAAATTGGTGAAGCATAAAGTCCAGAAATCAACACACGAAATCCAGAAATCACATAATTCGGAGCAACGACGTCGTACAGCGTGACGTCCAATGTTCCAGAGGCACAATAAATAGGAACAACGACGTCGTACAGCGTAACGTCCGATGAACCAAAGCACAATAAAAAGGAACAACGATGTCGTACAGCGTAACATCCGATGAACCAACACGTAGTGAAAATGGGACAACGATGTCGTATAGCGCAACGTCCGATGATCTAGAGACATAATAAAAAGGAACATCGATGTCGTACAGCGTAACATCCGATGATCCAACATGTAGTGAAATGGAGCGACGACGTCGTACAGCGTAACGTCCGAAGGACTAAATCATGATAATACGGAACAACGACGTCATACAGCGTAACGTCCGATGAACCGAATCAAAAAGACATCGCACATGGCTAGTCTAAATCACAAAAATGATCGTCATTGATCATCAAGAAGTGTCAATCACACCAAGCTAGTAAATATATGAGTTTAGCTTCATGTCCCATAACCACTTGCTTAACTTAAATATTAACGAACAAGTTGTAGATCTCCACTAGAAAATTGTCACAAGAGATTCAATCGAACTAGTCCAAGAATTAACCGACGAAGTAAACGCAAGCGTTTCATACCACTTGTTTCGCTAAGCCGTTTAATTAGATTTTCTCATACGAATGAGGTAAAGGTTTGTATATACTAATAGATTAGAAAACGGTTTAAGAAACGAGCTTTGTAATAAAATAGTGTTGAAATCGTTTTAATGAAAGGGTTTTGATATTTACTAATAGTATAGAAACCTTTGTATTTTTAAAGTGACAAGTCATAGAAATGATTGTAGAAACAATCAATCATCAAAAATTCACATTCGATGACGTGAATCAAATCCAATTAACCCGATAAAGAATCCATTGAAGTGGATATTCAAAAATCCCAAAAAAGGAGTCATCAAAGTCATAATAAATGATAACAACCACTAAGAACCAACATGAATCGATAAAATTCAGAAAACCCAATCAAAACGAGCATAAATAGGAAAATCAGGAAAATAGGAGTAGGTCAGTCGACTGAAATCCCTGTTCAGTCGACTGAACAATGTCCAGAAAATTCCGAGCTCCAGCTCAGTCGACTGAACATCAGATTCAGTCGACTGAACCTGATTTTCTGCATTTTCTATCCTATGACAATTGAAGTGCAAACACTCACAACTTGCAACTGGACGAGCAACGGCGCTAAGGGTTTACGCCAATCGACTACCCGGCCATATAAGCTCTTCGATTTATCACCAAAAACATGATCCAACATCAAGCTATGATTTTTAGAGTTTTAGACTTCCAAAACACCAAAAATTGCAATGCTCACAAAACCCATCCGAATCAAAAGCAATTGCACATGGATAATTGTTAGGAATTCATAACAAGAAATCAAGGATAGTTATAGACATAGATGTGAGATAAAAATCTCACCTTTAAACAAAATCAATGAAGAAGAAGCTATAGAGCAATGGCAAGGACAACCACTCCTCAATTCCGAACCAACAAGCTTGAATCTAAGCTTAAAAGAGAAACATTTCCTAAATTAGGTTTAGGAAATTTCTGAAATTGAATGGAGAAAGAGTTGGAGAAGATGAAGGGAAGGCTTACCAAAGCTTCTTCTTGAATTTGGAGGTAGAAGCTTGAATTTGCAAATGAAATTAGGGCTTAGGAATTTCAATTTCCCAACTCTCCCACCATTGTTGCTAAAGCTTGAGTACTAGGAATTAGAAATGAAGTAATGAAGAGTTGGAGTGGAGTTGGGTTGATAAAACCAGAATTGGGCAAATGGACTGAACCCAAACCCAAAGCCCTAAGTGAAAAAGTAGCAAAATTCCACTAACTCCAAACATATCAAAGTTTATACTCAAAAAGGTCGCAAACGGCGTTTTGAACTCGATGGAAGAGGTCTTGAGTCCTAATTCGACTGTTTGCAAAAAGTAGCTTTTCGGACCTCAATCCGATTAACGATTCTATATTTAAATAAAATATTTAAATTTGTAATCGATAAATATGCGGGTTGTTACACTTATACCACAGTGTCACAACCAAAGAGGACCACACAATTAAGTAAACAATTGTTTCTAAGTTGCTTGTTAAGTTATACGTAGACATATATAATATAATGTAGCGGTTAAAGTTGGAAATCTCAATAGAAAAGAAACTATCAAGTGTGAACATTTACCATGTTCACTTTAATAAAATATATAACATATACTAATGACATAAATATGGTTGAGGCTATCCAAATCTCAAATTTCTGACATGTTCATACCTGTTAAAAAATAAAAAGCTTTCCATATTATAAAGTTCAAAAAAAAGCTTGCGCCAGCAAGCTTGCCTTGTGCAGGCTTTCTGGAGCAAACTTGCCTGGCGAAAGCTTGCCTTGTGCAGGCTTGCTTGAGCAAGGTTGCCTGGTGCAAACTTGCCTTGTGTGGGCTTGCTATAGCAAGCTTTCCTGGTGCAAGCTTGCACCAGCAAGCTTGCAAGCTTACTCTGTTGCAAGCTTGCTCTCCAACAAGCTTGCACCATATGCAAGCTTGCTGGTGTTGCAAGCTTGCTCTCCAGCAGAGACATAACAATTTTGTATGATCACAAACATGTTATAATGAATGATCTAATAATTCATATTATAATGAATGATCTGTTAATGAATGATCTGTTAATGAATGATCTGTTAATGAATGATCACATGTTATAACACAAACATGTTATAATCACAAACATGTCAAATATCACATGTTATAATGAATGATCTGTTAATTCATATTTAAAAATATCTGAATACAGCAGAGACATAACAATTTTGGACACAATTTTGAATAATGATCATAAACTGCAGTGTACTAAGGCCCAATGGACATGAGTTTAAAATGCAAGCAAGAGAACTTCAAACTAATTTGAAATATCATAAAACAACCAATTAATTTAACGTTTGATATAAATTCCAAAAGTATTACCATACTGTGGAGCAATAGCACTTACCTGAGGGTGAGAGCAGATATAAGAAGGTCGAAGATAGTTGTGAGTCAATCCTCGTTTATGCTCTTTGTATCTTCCAGAACGCCAAAGAATGTGGTTTATAAGTTTCTAATCTAAAGCAAAAGGCATAAAATAATGAGATTTAAAAGATATTTTCTTTGCTAATTTTAGGATTGAGGTCTTATTTGTTCAGAAATGTGTTAGGAAAAAACTGTATGGAACTGACAAGGTTAACATTATCATTTTGATATGGCTACACCAATGAGCCTACAACTATCAGATTAGAGAGAACTTTTGCAATAGCCAATTGAATTTCCTGTAAACAATTTAGAATTTATACAGCTACATAATGTTACTAGTATTCAGGTTGAGCAAATCATAAAGTTAAAGTTTTTAACAAATAAAAGTACTAAAAATTTATTGATGAAGTCAAAATATGTGTAAACTAATCCAAGATCCATGAAATTTATTATATGTAACTAGCCACTAATATTTGAATCTAAGCTCTGAACTTCCAACCATTTGGGATAAGAATCATTAACACTTATAAATTTGTTAGATTTATAATATAATTCATTGCCAATAGATTTAACTAAGAAAAAAAATTATTCCTGGTACTCATAAGAATTCTTTTGAATTGTACATGCGAAAAATGTACTACATAAAAAACTAATAGGTCCTTCCATGAATAGCTTAAGAGACTGAACCATGATTCTTAAACTTATTTTCTCTATTGAGAATCCCAAAACATATGTTTTGAACTATAAAAGATGAACACGCTTATATTAATACACACTAAATGTTCTTGAGGTTCCCGATAACTTCAAGCAGTAAGCAACATAAAATTCATAAGTTCAAATGAGTTAAAATGCACGCATAAAATCTTAAATTCGTTGTCATTAACTCTTCACTTTCATTTAGCTTCACCTTTGATTAAAATAATTACTGAATTTGACCAATATTTGTTATGGTATTACATAAAGCATTTCATAAAATATATTTCACTCAATATACATTTATTTATGAATGCAAGAGTTGTGACCTACAAACTATTAAATGTTAAAATGATAATAATTATATTTGTAAGAATGGTAATTAATGCATAAGTGTATTTACCAATGAACCAACACATGCTAATGTGCTTATCAAGAGCCTACTAATTAATGCATTTATAGTGATTAACGCATATTTCTGCACAACCAAATTAGTTCAGCAAATATAATCAAGTGGAAGGTAATTAATTATAGCTTCTATAGCAAACGATCCCAGTTAACACAAACAAATCACCATTGAACTAATTCCTACATCCTTCGGGAAATCTGAGATTATGGTATAATAATATGCAATATGAAAAAACCATGTACAATTCAAAGAAAAGCAAGGACTAGTTTATGTACGATCATATTTTTTCCTTACTATATACAAGATCATCATTGTTCCTTATTCCTGCTATATACGATAAGATTTTAGAACACCTTTCAGTGGAGAAATTTGGATATACGATCAAATTTTAGTATAAAGTTAAAATTATTTACCATTGTAGTAAAATAATCCAGTAAATATTTTACATAGATATATGATCAGATCGTTGTTCTATTCTCTTATTTTCAATTAAAATATCACCTATCACTTTTTTCAGTTACTGCATTCAGTAAACAAAAGAAGAAACCACCAACTTATTTAATCATGAGCCTAAACAATTATGCCGAGTTAGCTGCAGTTTCGCAATTATCATGATGTATATATACATTATATTTCATCGTGGATGAATTTAATTATGTTTTGTTATGTGCAGGCATTTGTTAGGATCCAAAACCATTCCTATTTTAACAAAGGGTTTTTCCCTTCTGACTTGTATCTACTAGAGAATGTGGATAAGGTATGCCATATTAAGACTGTTATTGTACTTGTAATTTATTGCTTTTGGAAGACAGCCTGGTTATGCTAGTTTCTAATAATTTTTCCTACTTTCTTAGTTTCTTTTTAATTTACCATACACTTTGTATTTTAAGGATTGACTTTCTTGTTTCTGCTGAACTAAAACAAGCTCTAGGACAACAGCTGTAGTCGTGAAAGGTAAAGCTGTAAAGGAAGAAGGTATTTATTTTGTAGTTGAGAGTTGCTTAACATTTTGCTACTTCTTATTTGTGCGAAGGAAGCAATGTCGAGTTAATCATAAAATACAATTTAATTAATAATAATTATTCGGATTAAAATATATTAGCTAATTTTAACAAATAGCATCAACAAAGCAAGTTCATTTAATTTAATACTTCGGTAGAAATAACAACTAAATTATGCATTTTTGAAAATTACACTTGTAAGTACTGGTCATTGATTGCGGGCGTTTCCTCTGTATGTATCAAACTCCATGTTCTTCATACCAACATATTTTTATTATACAGATAGTTTTGTTATAATCCTACATTAATAAGATTTATTACACTAATATTAAGAGTTTACTAATAAACATACTCAGCTTTGGAGCACCAAATTTGGTGAAATGACCTAGGAGCTGCTAGAATACTCCTACCTATCAATATACTATACGACAATCATACATTAAATAATTGTCAATGTCTCATTTCTAATATTCATACATAAAATTACACTATATAACAGCCTTATATACTATTTCTTCTCAATGCCTCATGTCTAATATTCATTCATTCATTGTTGAAACAAAATTACTGTAGTGATCATATAATATACAGGTAAAAAGAAACTTTTAGCAATACCATTTAGATGCAACATTGACAATCAGTAGGACTTTCCCTTTGTAAATACTAAGATCGACATCATTTCCTTTAGCATCCTACAACAAATCAAGATCAAGCGAAATGACACATATATTATCCAGAAATTTTTGTGGTAGATGTTTGATGAGTCATACTTTTTGAAAAACTACACCAAACATATATTTTAAAAAATAACTTGTAAGCTCATGAAAAGAAATCCCAACCTTATTACATGGATAGAAAGCCAAGTTTAATTATCCAACAAATTTTGAGTTATTTGATTGATATCAAACTCAAAAGCCATGAAAAACCAAACTATATTATACCAAATTACAACTTTACAAGTCTTTTAGATTATACTAACTAGGGAGGGTACTGAAGAACCGAGATCGAATTTGGTGGTTCGCAGTTTAGGGAGATCGACGCCGAGGGAGGTTACGTGACTGGTGAGATCGAATTTAGGGATGAATAGAAGCAGGAATTTTGTGATCGAATTCGGGAAGGAAGAGAATTAGGATTTAGGAAGGGAGAAGGGGAATGAGACGAATGGATGCAGTGGGAAGTAAGCGTATGTGAATAAATGCAGTGGGAAGTAAGTGAATGAGTGAAGGATAATTTTGGTATTTCAAAAAGACGCGGTTGAAATTAGTTCATGGAATTCTCATTATTAGTAGTAAATATGTATGACCCCCACGCTGTGAACATGTTTGTACATGATGTAGAGATGCAAAAATTGTGAGAGTATTTACATATATATATAAACAATTCCTTTTTATTATTAGTAGAGAGAATAAGTTATTGATTCTTATCACATTTCAAAATAACAAAGATTCAACTAAGTTTTTTTTACTAGATTTCATAGTTGAACTTGGAATGAAAAAGCAGGGATAGCCTCACATTGGCTAACATAAGGCAAAAAATTTCCCTCTCCTTAGTATAAACTAGCTACTCTCACAATTTATTACACAACAGGCATTATTCTACCACTAGGACTTATTATTTGTTGACGATAGAAAGAATAAATAGTTAAATACACTTAAGCATAGGATATATACACACTATACAAAGAGCAAACATTAACAGCCATTTATAGTTTTTTTATTTTATTTGAACAACTCGCGGGAGAACCCGGTAGATCGGTATACTCCTGAGGGGGTATAGTTACCATTGTCAGCATTAACACTGGAACCTATACCCCTGGGTTATCTTTTCAAGTTAGTGGAGCGCAAGGCAGGAATCGAACCCTCGCCACACTGTGGAAGCCGGATTGCCTTTACTGTTGCGCCAACACTTACGGACTCCATTTATAGTTTTTCTGCCTATATTCTTAATCCAGTTTCAAAAACAATGTCAAAAGCACATATCGATAGCAACCAAAGGTAAATACCAACAATATTACTTTTATGATTAGGTTTTCATATTGAAATTGATATACTAAAATTGATATTTAAAATTATATTATTTGATTTTTCAATAGCATACAAACCATCGCCTCTAGTTCTAAAATTTTATTATGCGTCTGGATTGTTTGCTTATCCTTAACATGAGACCAAATTGTCATGATATAGGTCATACCGATTCAAAATTGCACTCTAAATTATTATCTCTATAAAATATAACATTGGAAAATTGTAATAATTAGAACAATCCCTTTTAAAAATTATAAATTAAATCTGTATATAGTTATAATTATTCGATAACTATAGGTCAATCGAATGTGTGTAGCAATATCACTCATGAACTAAGCCTATTTGACATAATGGAAACTGTATGGTCTTAAAAGTTTTATAAATATTAGCAACAAAATTACACATACAAATTCATTATGTACCAAGTAAATAAAGGAATTCTAGATTCTTTCCATTCTGAATGAATCTTTCATAAACATCTGATGAAATTGAAGCTGAATATTGGAAATTGAATTTGATCTGTGATAAACAAAGTGAAGTGGAAAATTTGTCAAGTTGGATAAAATGAAACAAAGTATTGAAATAAAATTAGTAAGTGAAACTAATTGAAGGAATGACAAATTTAATATGGTTTGAAATGAATTGAATTAAAGGTAAATTGAATCCATGTGGAATCGGAACTCCGGTTAAACATAAGTGGATGAAGATATTGTAGGTATAAACGATTATATATTTCATATCTAATGTTATGTTTGATAAAGTAATAGTTGTGTATGAAGAATAATATAATTTTGTATACATACTAGACCAAGATCCGAATTAGTGTGGTTGTACATATCCTAAAAACATTGAACTGAAAAAATAAACTTTTTAATCATCTTGTTTGTCTTGGAGGTAGAAAATGACTTTATTATCAAACATTTTGAACATTCAGTCTAAATGTGCACAAACCTCCTAATTCAGAACCTCGTTGAATGACATAGAGTTCTACATTACATATAGAAACTGCACATATGATTCAACATGCTAGATCATCCACTAATTGGTTTCCACAACTATGTTCATATTGTTCCTGCTCTTTCTATGCTTGACCCAGAAACACATGTTTACCCTAACTAAAAAACTTTATGAATATTACATGGGTTTTAGAAGAGATTTTGAAGCCACCTCTTATAAACAGTACAGGAGGAATGCAATAATACAAACAGCTCCAAAAAGATTCTTTTAAATAAGAAGAAGCTAACTAAGCAAGTATCATAACAAATACTTCTAGGTCAAAATTTTCCTTTCAAATATTATATGACAGAGCATTAATAAAAGCTCAAAAATCAATCAACATGAAATAAGCAACATTAACCCACTAACATGAAACTACTATCGATTTTTCTTGCAGGAATCCAATTGAACTAATAAAATTGAGAAAAGTAAATAGCGAAGAATATTTTACCTACAACAACTTCTTCGATGCTGAAGATAATATGGATGGGATGATTCAGAGTTATAGATTTTCGATTAGATTAGATCGACATAGAAATTGGTTTTGGAAAGAGGAATTCAGGGTTTTTGGAATTGAAACGCTTTTGGTGATAAACGAAAAGAATGGAAATGAAATATGAGAGGGAAATGAAAAATTATATCGCTATTTTCTGCTTTATGTTTTAGATACGTGTGATAGCATGAATAATGAGTCATCTTCAACCCCAGGTGACTAGAAATTAACGAAAGACAACAACTTGTATTTTAACGCCTTCCTCAATTGCCATTAATATACAATTTTCTTATAGTGAGCATTCGAATTGAAGACATTTTTAAGATGGTGAAATAGAGGATGGAGCTCTTTGAAGTGCAACGGCTACTTGCTATTAATCCTGAGGGTGATTCCAAAATGGATGAAGTAGAAGTAGTGCCTTCGGTTTGTTCATATCCTGAACAACTTGTATGGATGAATGCTGGCAGTGCATTGATTCCTAAGGGCAGTGGTAGCATTCCAAGTGGGATTTGCTAAAGAAAGGTAAAATGTAGCCTCTAGCCTCAATAACCGGGAATGATTAAAACATGGGATATGCGGTAGGGCTATGTGGGTTGCACTAAGGTATTGTCATCACCCTTATAGATATATATATATATATATATATATGGATTTGGTTATGCGTGAGAGCTCTAAGGGAAAGGTTCCAAAGCAACCAGGGTGATGAAATATTTGGTACTATCCATTAAGGGATAGGCTGATCTTGTGTTGGCGGGGGTCCACATGAGGCCCTTGGTATATTTTTCTAGAGATGTACTATGGCAGGCGGTACCCCGGTGCCTTATCATTGTATGAACATCCATTCTCCAATAAGTGCCCTTCGGACTTAACTGTATTCCTATTATGCTGGAATTTAATTAATGTAACAATTTTGACTATGATTCGATATTTATTATAAACCCTAGACATTATTGAAATATTAGAAGATTTCCTACAAAATGATTCGGCTATCGTAAGGTAAAAACACATCCGTGTTTATGTGCGGCATGGTCTTAAGAGATACCTTTATTTTGAAAGGTTTTCATAACATTAAAATCCATTTGAAGTGTGTTTCTCATGCTGGTTTACCAAACTAATCCAAGCATTATTTTCTTATACTGCTCGGATCTGACCGAGTGAATTTTTAGATTTATTTTTGGATGCTTTGAAGCTTCAGGAGACGAGCTGAAGGCCTCCAAGACGTACTCATGTATATTTTATTTTCCGCTGCATTTGTTGGTTGTATACAGCAATTGTGAGGATAGTTGTTATAACTGTCCAAGCTGATGAAAATTAGTGTACTCTGATTTGATGTATGTATATTATAGTTTTTCTTTTGTAAAGATCTGTTGTATATTATATATTACTCGTTATGATGTGACATTTTGTTCTGTTTTTCTTTTCCCTCCAACAATCTGTCTTTCCGACACTTGGTTGCACGGTATGCGAATACCATAGATGTATAGTGTTGACTTTTAAGGGTCGGAAAGGTGGGTCATTACCAAATACCTTGTTGATGCTTTCGTTTTTGAATGCATCTTGATTGATAGATTCAATCCTATATCTTATCTCCTACCTCCTAGCTTTGCAATAGCTTGGAGTACCACCTTTTATTTGATTGATTTAATTGGATGCACTAAAATATTTTCTTTTTTCTTTTGTTTCCCTGAAAATTTTGACCATGAAAGTGTATGAAAGAAAATGGTGGATATGGTTATGAAAGAGAGTGATTAAGAGAGGCAAGTGAACGAAAGGCAAGGTATTTATAGAGGTCACCTTCCTTAACCTCCTCCCTTCATTTTCTAGATCCAACCATTGGATTTCGTAGCAACCCGCACCTTAATATGCTGAATTTCGACTAAATTGAAACCCAAGTTCATTAGAATAGAGATCGTTGGTTTTGGTAACCTGTAATAAACACAAGTATATCAAAGAGCTGTCTAAATGAACTTACAGTTGAATATAAAAACATAATATAACATATATGCTAACCAAAGAAACTATTTTGGAATCAATATTATTCCTTTAGTATATGATTGGCTTTCCCAACGCCAAGCATGAATGAGAAGACTTCGCCATTTGTAGTTCTCGTCTTGCACTAGTAGCCTGTCCCGCTAAATATATCCTATGGGTTGAAATGAGGAGGGTGTCAGAACAAAGTTCTAGAGACTAGAAAATTACATACTTTATCCATAACACTAATTTATGCCGATTGATTTCTATTTACGTGTTATGTTCTTTACTCACAGCTATTCTATGTAATTCCATCTACGCATATTATATATTTAACCTTACTTGAGGTATAACTTTGTACATACATTCCTATATATATATATATGCATGTATATATGTATATGTATGTATATGTATATGTATATGTATATGTATATAAGCGTTCACCACCCAAAAGAAACCCCAGGCACTTAATACATCCTAAATAGGAAGGATGCAGACCCAATGGCTATTTAATTCTTCAACCCCAAAGTGGATCCTTCATAGAGTAATTGCTAGTCAATCATTTCTAGCTACAGACCGATGACTCCTAGATACAGCTTTATAAATTAATTTTCCGTATTACTAACGCCTTTCAAAGATTTGTCTAAGGGTTAACTAGCCTACCTCCGACAAACAAACAACTAGCTAATTAAACTTTATGGTCTGTGCATATCCCATATGGAGACTAATAGGAAGTGAAATCCGTCTGGCATAACCTAAGTCTTTGCAAACGACCACTCAGAACAGCTGGTGGTCATAGCCTATATGTTAGCCCTAATACTAAATATCGAAACAATAACAATACTAACATAGTCGGCCGACCTCCCATAGCCAAAATCTCATTTAGACTAACCTAATGTAAGTCAAGGAAAATGCCCATTCTAGTTACTTAATACCTCTTGTTAGAACTGAAGTAGACCACATTTCCTAATTACGTACCGTTGTAGGTTATTTAAGACTTTTTAAATAGGGAGGAGGCAAACCCAACATCCATTTAATTCTTCCACCCCAAAGCAAACCATTTGGTATTGCTAAAGGTATGGAGTCATTTAATACTTTAAATCCGAAGAGAACCCTTAGTATATTTTTCCCTACCTATACGCAAACATATATCCTTTCCCCGTGGGTCCTATGGTTGGAGATGTCTCACATAAGTAGTAAGTATACACAACTATTGGTAGCCTCTAAGCGAAAGGCAGACTTCTGATGTGTAACTCTACCAACCACGCATCCCAATCCTTACTTAACTAAACCAATCATCCTAAGCCTAAATATTGGGCTAGGCCCACTAACTCACGCTCGTCCTAGACGTATTATTAAGGCTGTATAATTTCCTACTAGGAAAATGATATTGTCTGTAGGTCATTAATATTCTACTTGGACAATCACTAATGACATTTATCTATTCTTCTAATTCAACCTTTTATGCTTATTTCATTTCCTCATAAATGTCATATTAAACTCCTTAATCGGTCTTATTAAACACGTTTATGTCCCTAATTAATTCTTGTAACTCCCTATTAACTACACATTTAGTGCCCTACTAATTTGTAGCCATTATTCCAAATTTTGGAGTTTCTTTTTTATTTCAACTTCCTAGCCCTATGATTTACTACAGTACTACTAACCAATCATCTTAATTATAGCTAATACGAATATTGACATATATTATGCTATATATATATATATATCTTTGTGTGTGGGGGGGGAGTGTGTGTGTGTGCGCGCGCGCATTAAATCGGTAGGCGTGGTTATACGTATATATGCACAATTATACATATACAAACACATATACACACACACACACAGATATATATATATATATATATTCCTATCTGTTACTCATTAATTCCTATGATTAGGAATTTTAGTACATACACTATTTGTGTACTCTATAAGGAACATTTATTTCTACATTTTAATATATTAGAGCTATCCTTTCCCAAAAGGATTACCATTATAACTTTCCATAAATTACCCAAAAATGAGTCATTTCCTCCATTTGAAATTACCAGGAATTATCTGTTTTATTTTATTAAAATAAACAGTGCAAACTATGGAGGATAACCTCTATACTTTACACATATCTTTCCTTTTTGGTGTATTCCTTATTATTTCAAACGACGCACTTTTTATACATAGTCATGGAATTAGATAATTTATGGAAATTACATGGAAATAGATACAGCTAAATTATATCCAAAATGCTCCTAATAAATTAAAACATGAAAATTTACAACTCGATTATCCTAAATCTAGAATCAACTTCTACTTTAACAAATTTTAAGGACTGCTTTCTAAATTCCAGATTTAGGTGTATATACCATTCTATTTCAAATAGCTAACTTATAAAATATGTAGGCTAGATTGAATATGTTCTTTCTAAGCCTACAACTTCACAGATCTTGCATAGGCATAAAAATTAAATAAAACTCGATGATATAAATTTCAATGTTATATATAAATCAAATAATTTCCCACTCACCTTCCTAGCTTTCTAAATCTCCAAATCTGAATTCATCCCTTTAACTTGACTCCTTTTCCTTTCCTATCCAAAAGAATATGTGTAACAAGATATATATACACACTATTATAATTACAAATCTGAGAAGATATTTGGGGTTAAGGGAAATATAGATTTATAATAATAAAATTTATCTTTTTCCGCAGTATTGATTCGCTCCTTTTTTTCTTCTCTTTTATTTTTCCCTTCTCCGATTATATATATATATATATATAGTTTTATTATTAATAAAAATAGTGGAGAAAAGAAAATGGCATGCTTTGGTCGAACAATATGAGAAGAAAAGTGAGGGGTTAAGCTGGTATTTATAGGGGCTTGAATCAACCATATCTATTAGATTCAAAATAATATAATCCGGCTCGTTTGACCAGTTCAAACCTAGCCACTATGCTCATGACCAGTCGGCCGCGGTTGATCATAGGGGTTGATCGATCATGCCCTTGGTGTCGACCGGTAGGGTCCATGCAATTATATAATTTATTCTTTTTTAATCCTTTTGTTTTGAAAACTTCAAACTTTGATAACTTCTTCGTTTGAACTACGATCACAAAACTCCAAATATGAATGTTGCTCAGAAAATCGATGTGAATGTAATGGTATAAGTTTCGTGGCCCAATTCCAATGTTTGGTCAAATTCCTTTTTGAACCTTAATAATTATTTATTAATTACCATTAATTTTATGGGGTGTTATAGATTTCCAGCCTTCGTTTCTTCATGTGGATTGTAATAAAAGAGGTTTTATGGCCCTTTGATTTATTCAATACCACTTAGGAAATAGTTGCATTTAAATCAAATTAAATTCCTATCAGTATCTTATATCAATTTGTACATATACAATTTTATATACGTACTCAAGTAAATACTAATGACATTAAAAAAACGTACTAATGGCATCCAATACATCAAGTAATTAATTAATTAATATTTTCAAAAAATATTAATTAATTTAATTAATTTATAACAACTTATAAATTAATTAAATTATGTGGTATTTCAGAGAGTCTATCAATGCGGTTATGCAACTCGCATGTGTAAATTTAGTCAACGATTAATATCAAACTATTTGAATATTAACGTTCACTTGCCACCTTAACTAGTGGAGTGACATTTTGGCTGAATTTGCCACTTCAACATCTTTTCGGTGAAATCCAATTTTACTTATAAACGTTACCCGATAGTGACAATTATTTACACTAATTCTCTTTGTCAAAACTATATCACATTTAGTCTTATGAAATTTGGTTTTGGTCAACATTCCAAGATTGTCCACATTCAACTTTGTAAGTGCAAACACAAGATCGTGGTTCAATAATAATAATTATTATCAACCATACTGCTCTGGCTAAAGACTTTGACCTTGAGGTAAATTAAGTTAACCTCATGATACTAACTTCATATAACCAGGTGACGACTTCTCTCTTGAATAATGTTTCACTTTCAATGCTTCCACTCGACCCAACAACAATCGTTCTATGGAAGCCGTGCTACGATTTAACTACATCAAAGCGGAGTTTCCATATTGAAGCTCGATGATATTTTCAAGTCGAGGGAATTTTGTAAAATTATTACATTGATATTCTCTATTTCACCTTTGTTATGTTAACCAACAGAAAACTATCGAGTGAGTCATTCCATAGTTATCCAATAAATATCAGTACGTAAACCCTT
Organism: Allium fistulosum; assembly: GCA_030737815.1. Classification (NCBI taxonomy): domain Eukaryota; kingdom Viridiplantae; phylum Streptophyta; class Magnoliopsida; order Asparagales; family Amaryllidaceae; genus Allium; species Allium fistulosum. The sequence goes on from CM060903.1 coordinate 1,462,508,023, forward strand.
GGTGCCCCCCAGCAGCCATGAGTAATACATTATCCAACATTTAAAGAGCGTTACGTACTCTAGTCTCAATGGATGTATCGATGTCCAATCTCGATACTTCTTGACTAAGAATATTTAAAACGACGTGTTTATTTTTTTACGATAAATCACTCATGATTACAACACATTGTAACTACTATCACAAAACATACCATTTATGGATTTGCTATATTAAATATGCTCTTAATTAAGTAATTAATTAATATAAAACATCATGTCAAGTATACAATAGAAAGAAAATACCTTTTATTTTGAACAAGATTGGTTATCAAGTTAGATATATGTATCAAATTATATAATTGCCCTCAGGGCATACCTCTAACTCTATTAATCTCCTACTTGCACTTGGGTTCAATTATGGTATCTTATTTCTACTTCATCGATCGGTTTTCTCAAAAAGAATCACTTCGGTCTCTCAATGAAAGGGTATGTTATGTTGTTTAAACTATCCACTCTGTCAATCAACTCTCTCTAACATTGATAAACTGTCTTTATCATATGAAACTATTAGGAGTATGTCACTTGACTTCTAGTGAGTTCTAGGTTCTTTTATGAACTATATCGTGACATAGTTATCATGTAACAATGACATGAGAATCTCAACATTTGAAATCACCCTTAGCTCAGTTATAAATTTGTTCATTTATTTATACTTCTTATATTGTAAAAGCCTTTAGTTAAATTGGCCACTGCTTATTATTTGGAACAATCCTACTTTAGAGTTCTTAACTTAAGTTTAAATATAAATTGAGGATTGATATACTATACTTGATATCACTAATGTAGTTCGAGTCCATGCACTTTGTCACAAGGAGTTCATTGTTTCTATAAACAATTTTCAAGTATTTCATAAATACTTGAGAACACTCTAAACTATCATAAAGTGAGCTTAATTCACATTTTTTTACTTGCTCTCTATATCAAATACATGAGCAAAGTGTGAAGTTATAGACAATACGACAAGTACGAAAATTCCAATTGCCAATGCATAAGGAATCTATCTTACATGCTTGATATTACACAATTTAATATAGTGCTTATGTATATTATTCTGGGACATTCCAATCATCCTTTTATATTGATTATAAGATGTCATTTTCAAACCTTATGTTGAATATTAGACAACCAAACTGAAATGATTTTAACATGAGTACATCATTAACAATCATTAGTTTATTATTTACTTATAGTTTTAGAAATATATTTTAGTACCTATTAGTATTCTTTCTTATAAATAAACGCTTCCTCTGCATTTAGACTAAAATTCAAAATATTTGATTTCTTTATCAAAATACTTTCTTCATTTTGATGCTAATCATATAAAACTTTCATATCATTTCTTGGAACGTATCCAATACTCACAGACTCCGTCATCGCTCCCATTGACTTCGAGACATTTTGGTTGTTATGTGCAAACAGTCTATTCTAAATCATTATTTAGAATTTTGTTGTAATATATATGTACCAAAACTCAAAGTCTTAGTAAGCGTTAAATTTTGAGAATAAAATCCAAATTAACTAAAGCATGTTCAATGACGAATTTGTTACATTAGTTTCAAAATTTGAAATTTACGATGTTACTCTTATCAGCGTGGCTTATACTCCAGTTGCATCGAACTTCTTCCTGAAGACACTTTTGCAACCGATGGATCATATCCTTTCGGGCACCAATATCAAAATCATATCTTGACAACATACTTAGAATCCATTCCCGATTTGCGATCGTGCCACATAGTAGAGTCAATATTCTTAATTGCTTACTTAAGACTGAGAAAGCTCTTTTCTCAAAATTAATAAAATTCATAATTTATTTTTAATATGTGAGATTTATCATTAGACATTCTAATGTGTCGTGTTTATTTTGGTTTGGTTTATTTCATTTCATCCCTCGGAATCAGTTTCATATTTAGATCGTATCCAATTCCATTTTATTACCAATAATTTCTAGAAGAAATAACTTCGCTACAAAGTTGGTATGTCTTAAAATAAGAGTTGCTTCTTAGTGTAATCGAATAGGTATTCATAAAAAAATTATGAGCTGCATTACATAAAACTGACTAGGTTTTAATCTACGATACTTATGTTCAGAACATAAATTGGTCATCTAGAAACGATTATTCAACGATTCATACAGAACCCTCACATACAATTATTACGTGTAGTCTTTCAACTCGCATAACCTGCCAACTCCTTGGCCTAGGATAATATTGGGGTTTCATATAAACCTTGTCTTGTATAATTTTGTAAAAAATTCTTTTAGATAAAATTAATTTTAACCTTGTGTACTACTCTTAAGTACAGGATCTTACAGAAAGAAGTTTACTCAAAATCACTCATCATTAATTGTATTTTTTCCAACAAAGTTTGATTACTCCCAATCAAACATCATTATGTATCATAGGGACGAGTGACTTTTGATTTTGAATCTTTGTTCAGTTTTTTAGGTACGTACGGAACTCTTTCCAATACACTCACCTATGCGATCAAAACAAATCATTTCTATTGCATATAATTTCATTCACTTCCATTTTATATTCTACGATCTTATCATAGACATGTTATATATGCATCAAATACATATACTCATGCTTGTGATAATTTATTGGCGAATATAATAAAGTATGTGAAACCATTTAGCATTAATAGACTTTCTATTGCTTACATCTATATGCATCGTTCCAAAGAATTCACCGACACTTATGATGCTCCCACTGAATGGGTGACTTGCCCTTAATTGTCTAAGATATAATTAAGCAATAACATGGGATTCATAATCATATAATCAAAAATTATTATTCAAAACTACGGCTTAGTATATAGTTCCAAAATAACTGCAAATAATTTTAGATACTTCTGTGTTTTCAAAGCATCACTTTTGTTATGCAAACAAATACTACTACTATAGTTTTATTTTATAACAAATATTCATAATATTCATATTGAAATAAAACTATGTCTACTTTTTCAGTTTGCACTGGAAAAACGGTTATTGTTTCATAAATGATGCATGGTATGTTTTACGAAAATAATTTTCATAACTTGACGCAACCAATAAATGCTATATGGCAAGCTCTTACTGTTTCTGCCATTACTATAATAGCATATGAAATATGGAGGTCCATTCGACCACTTAATGTAGGTTATTTAATCCACCTTCTATAACCATTTTACAGTCAAGATTTTTTCAGATAAAATATCTTGAACTTAAAATGATAATTTTCATAGAAAACAATTTTCTAAAAAATACATTTTGGAATAGAAATCATACTTCTCATTCAATTATCAAATATTAATTATTATTTTACAATTATCGTTTCCAATGTTTCTTTATGAAGTAGAAGTGACCATTCACTCTCTTCATCTCAACTATGCCTTAAGTTACATCTACTTTCGTACATTCATTTTCCTTCCTAAATTGTCGAACCATTCGAAAAGAAATCTCGCTACAATCTGGTAATGAACCTTTTACAAAAGTGCATTTGATCAACCCTAATATTTAAGGATATCAAATATTGTAAATTGATCAAATAGACTTTCATGTGGTCGAGTTCTTATACCTATCTTGTAGCTTTCGGTCTAGTGTTACATTTAACACAACAAGATCATTATTATAATATATCATATTGAATATACGATCTCACGCTATGGTTTACTTGCTTATTTTGAATGAATTTATTATTTCAGCATTTCGTTCATCACGAATTGCGATCGGTCACTATATAAAATTTATACGTGACTGTACTTGGATCGAATATCCATATTCAAGTATTGCTTTTAGAGTTTGAAACTCATAAACGACAATGTATAGTCCTAGGCAAATGAACACCTAAGTGACCAATTACAAATGTATTTATTAGTTATAAAATTAAGCCCTTGCATGGGTATTGAAACAATAACATGTAGAAAATATTTATTACTAAGTGTATTTTATATTTCGTTTATCAATCTTTAATTCTGTTCATTTTATATCTTAATTAATAACATTTTATCAATTATATTGATTGCATAAATTTATCAATGTAGATTATTATAACTTTTTATAGAAAATATTCTTACAATATTAGAAAGGTTAAATGCTACCATTTTATTTTTCTAATAAGGCTCCCACTAAATTTTTATTTTTATCAAAACCCTAACAAAAACATAGAAATCATTTGATTTCTCTACTGGGTATTAGTACTCGCTTGCCTTAGGATTCCGACCTTAAGGAATATCGACAAATCATAGGCCTGCAAGCGAAGGATAACACTTTACCAGTTGTATCAAATACAACTCCCAACCCATTTTCTTTGTCCTAATCTCATCTCAAGGATATCAACAAATCGAAAGAGATCAATCACTCATACCCACCATTTTGCAACGGCCTAAGTATAACGCTAGTACTTCAGGGAATATTGACAAATATGGGCATGTATCTTACCTTGACTAGTCAATATACTAATAGTTCTACAAATAACATCTCTAGCTTGAGTAATATCAACAACTAAAGAGTTGCAAGCAATCTATTAATATATAAATAGTGGATAACAACATTGTGTTAAAGATTCATAACCTTCAATATATTATGTTGAGTGATGTCGACTTTTGGAATGTATTTCTTATGAAATACCCTCATGGTTCAAGTATCGAACACATCAGAAATCATGGTATATGTATTATACGCATGTATTTATCTCTTAAGTCTATTTGTGTTTTTCTTTCTATTCCACTTGATTTTATACATTCATATTATGTAAGTTTATTATTATATAACCTTTATAATTGAATTAATTTATATAACAGTCTTATATATATATTACACTAATTAAATCTTATTTAATTAACTTAATAACGTAAAATTAATTAAAATGTTGATTAATTTAATTAATTAACATTTTAATTAATTTTATGTTATTCAATTAAACATTTTAATTGGATATGTATACCATAAAACATATGGTTAAACACATGTATTTATGTATATATATGTATTTTATTATTTGTTAATTAACTTGTTTAATTAGGAAATTTAATTAAATGTTAATTTTGAAAATTTTCTTATGTATATACATACATACTTACATCATCTTAAACAATTCAAGATAATATAACATATATCTATGTGTATATATGTTGTACATTTATGTAATTTAATTAATATATTAACCTTGTTTATAAATACTAAATTTTTTGAAATATGTTTATTATATTTCCAAAGCACTTTCGAAAAACTATATTTTAACATTTATAATATACATTGTTTTTCAAAGCCAACTTTGAAAATCATATTATAACATTTACAAAGTATTTCTTATTTTAAATTTAACAATTAAATTTAAATTCTTATTTTAATTTCAAAGCAATTTTGAAATCACATTATAACATTTATAATGTATTTCTTATTTTAAATTTAACTTTTAAATTTAAATGTTCTTTCTTAATTTTCAAAACAATTTTGAAAACCAGCCCAAGGCCTAATTCTAATTGAGCCATTTCTATTTGGGGCAACATTTAGGCTCACTTCACTTTTTGACTAGGTTGGTAGCTAGGGTGGGAAGGGTACTTAATTACCCAAGCCTAGACACTACTTTTCAAGATACTCTACTAAATTGGTTATCTTTATTGGTTAGCCCTAACATGACTAATTTAGAATAGACGAACTATTTTGCTCTGATACCATTGTTGGATTCGGACTAGTAGGAAGCGGGTTAAATAGGCGAATTTGAAAAAAATAATCCAATTTAGATCATAGTGGGCCAACGAAGTCCAATGTTTAATACTAGATCCAATTTAATTGTTTTAATAAAATCAAAACTTATTTTGAAAATACATTGCCTTATTTAATTATTTTCATTAATAAAATGCAATTAATGGGAATCAAATTCAACTAAATGAATGAGGGCGATTATATTTATTTAGAGAAAGAAACCTATCATTTCTCTCCCTTAAAGCTCTTTAAATAATTAGAGAAATGTTTTGTTTTATTTAAAGGGAGAAACTTTTCGTTCCTTTCACTTGATTAAATTGATTGATTGAATTACTTAAATGTTAGTTTTAGCAAATTTATACTTGGTATATTTTGTGAGCATATTTAAATATACTCAAGTGTAAATAGTGCAAGTACAACTTTTCAAATTGTGTACATATTTGATCTGTATGTGTTTAGGTGCCGCGATTTACACCTCAACGGAAACATTTGCACTTTATATACGCATTAGTTGTCTAAAAAATTGCTTGCCATTATATATATATATATATATTTGTGTGTGTCTGTGAATATTTCAAAAGTTTTCTTTTTAGCTGAATCTCTAAATAAATCTAAGTAGATTTTGACTAAATCAACAAATCCAAATACAACATTTTGTTTTTAAAATTTTGTGTTGTCTTATTTGGTAATACAATATGAAAACTGATCTAGATCTACAAATTCAAAATAGATTTTGTATCAATGATTTGAAATAAAATAAAATGAAAATAAAAGGATTTTGCAAAAAATATTCATTTGCCAAAACCATAACCTTTAATTATTAATCTGAAAGCAAAGTTTTATCAAACATGGTAAGGATGTTAATTTATGTATGCTTACAAATTAAGATGAATCTCGTTTAACATACACACACAAACACACACATAATCCCTTTTTTGTAAAATAACCACTTATCGTAAAATAATTGTCAAATGAGTTTTAATATGTACACACACGGATAATATATATATATATATATATATATATATCCATGTGTGTACATATCTATTTGTTTGAAACAGAAAACCGATTATGAATCAATGGAAATTAACATTGATATTTAAATAAATAAATATACATAAAATAATAAATTAACTTCTAGATCCAGACTTAAAACAATAAAAAATCAATAGAAATTAACAATGCAATTATTAATAGAAACCAATATTATCAATTTCATACCTAAATTAAATGTTGACAAATTATAAAATTTTCAGATCTACACATACATATAAAAGGGAAAAAATGAGTATAAATTCATCAAAGTAAATAAATTGCTAGATCTACAATATAATAATGTATGTAGATAAAACTGAATGGAAAATACCTTATTGATATTATCGTTTTTGAATGCACCTTGATTGATAGATTCAATCCTAGAACTTATCTCCTAGCCATATGTTAGTTTATAAGACCGCTCAAGCATGTGAAGTTAATATTTTAAAGTATCTAGTATTGTATGATTTCAAGAAATGAGGTAAGTGTCTAGATTTGCATGTACTAAGGTACGAAGGTGATTTTAAGAAAGGCAAGATTTGGAAGAAAATTAACTAAGAGGTAAGAATAGTTCTTTTCAGTCATCGCTTTGATTGAAAGAACTATCTTATGAAGTCAATTTTATGGAATAGCGACTTTTTATGCCTAACTTATTTTCAGTGCCCAATGCACATGAAAAATAAGTGAAAAGTGCATAACATAGTCTATAAATTCGTTATAGTAATATTTGTTCATCAAAAATATCATCCATTTGTGATATCTATAAATTAAACGATGGAGTATGAGGTTCATCTAAGAATCCTAATTGTTAGTCCACTTAGAGGGGAGACACGGTCTGACACTGTATTGTCATTCCTATGGACTTAAATATGGAGTTTAGTAAGGTATGTTAAAGGATATGAAGGGAGATTTCTATAGCCGGCGATGAAGAAGCCAATAGAGGATTTTGTTACAAGGTATTTGACGATGGAGATAAGCCGCTAATGCAGTCTATTTAACTAAAGCAATACTTGGACATTATATTATTAGAGACACCTCAGTCAAATGCAAAGGAATGGAAACTACATAGGATAGGTGTACACAGAAAGTTCGTAGTGGGTGGCGTGGTGTAAGTGATGGACTCGCTATTGAGATATGTTATGTAGGAAAGATAGCTATTAGTTGTTGGGCCTTTCCCTATTGTATAGAGAGTAGGGAAGTCAGCACGTTTGAGTGGGCTTCTTGAAAAGTTGGTAGGTTCACATAGTTTACCCTATTTGCGAACGTACGTTAATGATTTGGCAGTTATGGTCGAGCTTAGTCAACTTATGATGTGATGGAGATGGAGTCTAGAATACTCCTAAGGTGTATTCACGTCTTAGGGCTTGATGTGATACATCATAAAATTAAGAAAATGAAGTTGGTCAAAGTACGACGAGGAAAAGGTTTGGATAGGAGTATGATGGTGCTTGAGGAGAGAATCCTAGTTTCCCGTCACGAGCTCTCTTGTTGTAAGTCCTTTTTAGTTATTTTGTACGTTAATTTCCATATTAGGTCATTATTTGTTTGCATTGTTGCTTTAATTGGCTAGTTGACATAAGCATGGATGCATGGATGTTAGGATTGGTTGTATACACATCCTTATGATGTGTTTTGGTTGAAACAGTTGCTTTATTTGAGTTATACCAGTTTAGTTTATACCGCGATGGCTTGTATGTACATAAATTCCAACCTAGGACAGATACCTATAGCTAGGTGTTCTAGTTTATACTAGATAATTTTATGCATACCAATTATTATTTCTTTATTTGGCTTGTTTATGGACATATTAATTTACTTGCACTTTGATACGGATGTTGTATATGGATGTATGAATGTTGTTTGTGGATTTTTCATCTCACAACACCCTATTGATTATAATGTAATTATGGGACTAATCACTTCTGTAATTATGAATCAACAAATTTAAGTGATATAAAATTTTCCTTAAGGTAGTAATTATTTCGCTGTTTGCTTACACAATTATGAAGAGATACTTCAACTATTTGTTAAAATGCCTAGGTTAGTTTAGATGCCATATTTAAAGTAAGAACCAAATAGAATCTACTGAAAACAGAAAATGATAAGTCCATTAAAGTAAAGAACACAAAAATTTACGTGGTTTAGATTTCAGAAAATCCTACATCCATGGGTCAAATCCATTATTATCTATCTTCTTCCTCATATACTAATTGCAATAGCAGAAAAGAGTACAAGAATATAAGGTTACTTTTCAGAGAATTGATCAAAAGACCATTTCTCTGCAACGGTACTTTTCCATTTACAACATTGAATTCTCGTGGATTACTGACATCACTCCTCTATGTTCTTCCCCTACCACCTAATGTTGCCATATATCTTCTATTTATTGATTGTTATAATGTGCATAGATCGTTGACGTTGCCATAGGCGGGAGAGTTTGTTTATTGGCGTGGAGATTTAGATATGGGTGGGATGATTTGAATTTGAAATGTTAAGTCTAGAATTGATGAATTGATTGGTTCGGGGATGCTTTGGTACAATACGCATTCCAATGGGTTAGTGCTGTGCATTGTGCTTGAATTACTTATGCCTTGTTCTAATATGAAATGGCAGGGCTGTCACTAATTGTTGTGGTAGTGGGGTTTAGAGCCGAGTCATGATGATGTGACCCAATTTCTTCATGGTGGTGCAGTTTCAACTTGGAGATGTTGCAGTGCGATACGTCTTCTTGGTTTAATTATGGTAACCAGGCTTCGACAGAATAATAGCGGCGTCGTTTTGTGTGTTGATGTGGTTCGTTTCTTTGGATTCGTCGATGTACTCAATTAGTTTGGTAGATGAGCGCGTTGCTGTTTCTTTGTTTTGACTCTTGTTGCATATTTGGTTTGACCTTGGCACCATGCCATATACATCTTGGTAACCTGCTTCTTCATTAATCAATTGGATAATCAAGTGGATCATAAAACATATCTTTGTTAATAGTTCTAGTTTTATTTGTTTGTATAATTTTTATGGTATCGTAGCATAGTCGTATTCGATGGGAGTGAATTCTATTTTGGTGTTATGTTGGGATTTTTTTATAAGGTAAAGATGGTTTTCCTAGTGGCAACGCAGGATCATGAGATGGTTCATGGCCTAGGAAATGACAGCGTCATTTATTGGCGTGACGATGTAGTGTTTGTCGAAGATGGTGGTATTGGCTAGTATATAGGCTGCGCTGACTCTGGGAAGTTTAGGAGTTTACTACACTTTATAGCAGCGTAGTTCTTATTTGCATTTCTATATGTTTTGTTAAATCATTTATAACACCCCATGATTTTACGATAATGAATTAAAAAGAAATTTATTAAATATATAATAATGCTGAAAATTAGAATTTTTCAAACTTCAGAATTTGGCTATTAAGCTTATATCCTTGGGTTTGTGGCGATTTTTTGATCAATTTTCATATATAAAGTTTTTCGATCGGAGTTCAAACGAAAAAATATTAGCATTCAATTTTCAAATTAGAAATAATTATATATGTAATTATGGGAATAAAGTTAATTAGTGCTAATTATTACCTTTAATGGAAAATTAAATGTTAAGAAATGTTGATGTTAAATCAAATCTAAGAAAATATAAGTAGGTGGAAACAAATTATTGCAATCGAATTTAAAAGGAATGAAATAAATAGAATCGTTCAAAACAAGCAATAAAATTAACATATCAAAGCACATAGAAAAATTCACAAATTACAAATGGCATGGTCGACCCAAGATGCACCCAGGTTGACCAGTAGCGATCAACCCTAGGTCATGATGGTCGACCGTTGCCAGGGTAAAATTTACAATAAACATTGACCTAAACGGTCCGGATTTAAAACAGTTTAATCGAATGGCTTACATTGATTTGAATCCCTATAAATATAGACCTAGACTCAGACGTCTAAACTTATATTTTTGGGGCAACGCCAGAGCTCTGTCATTTTCTCTTCTCCTCCAAAATTCTAAATTATAAAAAATAGTTTTAGTTTATAGTATGCAAAATTGAAGAATTGTAGAAGATGATTGAGGAAAAGAATAGGTTCAAATCAAATTGTCAAAACCAAGGTAAATTGAAAATTCAAATCAAACTCCAGATCTCTTTTCTAATCTATATACACTTGCGGTGTATAAATCCAAATAGGAGAAAAAGAGAGTCAAAGTGGAACGACATGGATTAGATCTAGAGATTTGAAAAGCTAAATAGGTGAGTGGGAATACTACATAATTTTGTATAGTATTAGATTTATGTCATTGTAAATCTATTCCTATATGCCTAAAATGTAAATTAGAGTTGTAGGCTAAATCTATACACATGAAATGAAATTGAAAACTCTACCTACATATTCTGCAATTGCTAACTTGATATCTATATATGTTATATGAATGCAAACGTGGAAACGTTTGGGATATTAGCAGTCCCTAAATTTATTATTGAAAAATAGTAAACCATGAATTTGTAATTGATGTAATAATTCCATATTGATATTTAAATAGATAATAAGAATGTAAAATAAAGAAATCATAGTAAGATTTTAGGGGTTTAAGTGGTAATTTAATTCGTTGGAATATAAGATGTTTCAATGTGAATTTCTATACATTACCAAATTTAAAATAAATAAAAGTGTATCGTTTGAAATGAAAAGATACACCTAAAAGAAAGAGATGTATAAAATAGGGAATATTTACCGTATTTTGTACTATCCATTTCAATAACTATGAAAAGATAATTCCTTATATTTCCAAATGCAACACAAATCTTCATGTTGGATAAGATATAGAAATTTACTGTGTTAACCGTTCCATTTGGGAAAAATGTAATTCCATCATATTAAATGCAGAAAAATCCCTAAATGTTAAATAAAGAAATAAACAGACAAGAATATCCTAAGAGAAAAGATTCACTGCATAAGTAAAGGTCGAAATTAAATAAAAAGAAACTGAGAATAGGCAAGGACAAATTAAAGAGGTAAACAGGGAATAGAATAGAAAAAGGGGAAAGAACAAAAGAATGGAAAAAGGACATTGTAAATCTTTTAGAAGAAAGTGGTAAATAGTCTTAAATCGAGAAAGGTATAAACGCATAAAAAGTAAAGAATTACGGTTAACAGTAAACTGTAGAGGCAAGATAATTAAGTAAGAATGAATGAAGATATATATAAACTATATAAATACACACACACATGTAGCCTCAAGTATGTGCATATGACAGGTGTGAACTATTAAATTCAATATATGACTAAATGAATAGAATGACATAGTCATTAGAATAGGTTAGAATGCGAGGTAAGTTGTGGTACACAATAGAAGTCTGCCCACCGCAAGAGGCTACTAGAAATTGTGCATAACTATACTAATATGAGACATGTCCAACCATAGAACCCATGGAGAGTATACGCTTAAGTATAGATGAAGGAATACCACCAATCGATAGAGGTGTCTTCTTCAAAGATAGGAAATATGGGTGTTTCTTTGATTGCAATAGGCAATCTAAATAGGATGGTGAGCGAAAAACGACACTATGTCAGCATGTGTTGGTACCAAATAAAGGAGTAGGGTTGTACATATCCCGAGAACGTCATCAGTCCATAGCATTCAATGGGAAAGACAGGGGTTACGCCTAATGGGCTACACTGCCGACTAGTGTACAGACTACGTTAGGTCATGCATCATCACGTTGTCTGCTAGCTTGTTTGTTAGGAGGCAAGGCTAGTTAACCCTATTAGAGAGGTCTTTTAAAATGTGTATAGGACAGCCTGTAGAGCTGAGTCCACGGCCGGTGGGGCTGAATCCACCATATTTATAGTTCGTAGAGCTGAATCTACAACCAGGAAACAGACAAGAAAATCTCTAAAAATGCAATATATAGAACAATTACATTATTGTAAATATGTTATTAGGTACTAAGGGAGTTACTTGGTACACACGGTGACAAAGCATGATACGGTGAGGGTGATTGATCCTAACGAGGTGCTGAGTTAAGTGATATTGCAGGGATAATACCTTGGTCTAATCGGGGACCGTGGTACGTATACATACACACATATACACATACATACATACATACATACATACATACATACATACATATATATATATGTTTGTGTGTGTACATAGCTATAGTCTACAACGGGTAGATAAGGCATATCGTAGGTGTATGTAAAGTCGAGACGACTAAATAAATATTAAAAGTCATTACACGTAACAGAGGACAGTCAGCATAAATTAGTGTTATGTATAAAGTGTGTAATTTAAAAGTCACTAGAACGTTGTTCTGACCCCCTCCTCATTACAACCCACAGGATAGCCTAGATAGACAACTACTGGTACAAGGAGGGAAAAGTGAAAGGTCATGTTCCTTGTCCATGCTCGACATTGACATGGACACTAGACATTAGAAGTGTGAAATCTTAGTCAGTGACTACATGACTTACTGTATTTTATTATTCCACTGTATGTTATACCATTAATGCTCTGATATGCATTCATTTGTATATTTTCAGGATACCAAACCAACGAGTCATACTTTGGAGGACTTGGCTTTTCGATTTAGCGAAAATCTAGGCCCACTGAGATATGTGTTGTTACATTCGGTATCAAAGCTTAGGTTAGTCGATCTTAAAAATTAGGAAACGTTAAGTGAACGTATTTGTATTTTGCCAGTAAATATAAATATATGATACGCCGAATCCTATAAATTCAGACTATAGAGTAGTTGCAGCCATACAATGAAATATGGATAAGTTGATTATGAGTCGGAATAATGAAAGAAGTTGAAGATATACACCTACCGCAATTACCCCATAGGAAATAGGTCATATGGAAAGGCATTGACTTAAAAGAGTAAGAGTGCAACATAGGGAAGGTCCTCGGAGCTGGATGGTACGTGATATCTAGTTGGGCCTCCGATATCCCAATGATTGTAGATACCCATATGATACTGATTTATGATGTACAGAAGGTCCAGATAAGTGAAAAATAATAGTGCATATGTTGTAGATATCCGAAAGCAATTGAGTTCCCAAAGGAAGGTGTGATGTAGTCATTCCAAGATAATAGGCAAATATTAATATTTGAAAAAAGGAGACATGTCATAAAATAAGTAGAAAAAAAAAGAAAAGTCCAAAAGAAGAGACGAATAAAAATCCACTTTGAATCTGACCCCATATAGAAGAATTTAATATAAAAGTTAGAGAAAATATATAAATGATATATTTTAAATGATTTTCAAAATGTTTATTTAGAGAAACCCTACATTTGAGGAGTAACTAAATGTTAAATTTTCAAAAAAAATATCTACATTTTATTCAAATGCAGAAAACTTAAAATTTGTTAGACGGAAAATAACAGCAAATGGGTTCTAATAAAAAAGTTAATTCTTTTGAAGAAAATAGTAGAGCGTATGTAGCTCTTTAATTTTTCTAAGATGAAAATTTTTAAAGTTGGAAAACTCTTTTTAGGGGTGGACAATATGAAGTGGTATAAGTTGAAAATGAGGTAAATAGTACGGGAAAGAAGACTAGATCCCAAAAATAAAAGAAGTAGGCGAATGCACTACCATGGTTTGATAGAGAAGACTATACGTTGGGAGAAAAGTTAGTAAAGAGGAAACAGTAAATCAGAGTAGTTTAGGTAGGAGAAAGATAAATAGTAGTAACATTATCAAATACAAATAGAAATAAAGTTAGGAGTTCGTATAAAATAAAGTGAGTAATTAGAAATAGCATTAGGAGATCATAAAAAATGCTACTAATTTAATTAGAAGCAACATAGGAGATTAAAGGCAAAACAAAAGAAAAATATACATTTTCCATTATTGTGTGCATTTAGTATAAGTATCTTTTAAAAGTCCCCCTCGCATGACATTAGAGCCTTTTCCAAGGATTAGAAGTGGAGATAGTTTGAGTGATAAGAAAATGATAGAGTTAGAGTTATTCTTATCTACTCCAGTTTTTATTGTTTAAAAATTATAAAGGATGTTTAGAAATACTGTAGTTACATTTTTGATAAAAATGGTTGGTATAACAATTGAGTTTTTTAAAAAGAAAACTTAATAAATGGTTTGAGTAGAAATCCCAATTTTAAAGAAGTTAAATTGAAAAAGATCATTAGAAGGAAGAGAACTTAAAAAAATTTAATTGTAAAAATTAAGGCACTAAGTCATTTTTATATTTGCTAAAAAGTTTATAAGTTGTGCTTTTAAAGATAAAAGTTTTGAGATTAAAACACTTCAAAAATTTTAAGTTTTAATTTTTTTTAAATTGACGAAGACCAAACCAAAATTTTAAATATGGAGTAGAAAGAAATGACTACCTACGTAAGATAGGGTAAAAGGTAAGGCTATGAAGAAAGTGACGAAGGCTGCTCATAGAGTAGCAATAAGCAATTCCTTTAGAGTGAAAGGAATATTGGTGAGAACCTAGGAATTTTTTGTTAGACATGTGTGCAAGCCATAAGAAGGGTCACAAAGGAATGATAAATGATATCAAAGTACATTTCTTTGGGTTCTAAGGGCACGCTCAGAGGAAAGATCAAGAGTAAAGGAAGTAAATACAAAAATTTGGATTAAAAGAAGATAGTAATAGAGGGTAATGAAATGGCAAACACACATAGAGGACATTGGGTAGACTCAAAGTTAAGGAAGATATGTTTGAGGGCAGAAAAGTTATTCTGCCAAACCAGTTGCCAATAGGTTATTAAAAAGGCGCATAGTTTGTATTTCTTAACGACCACAGTTTAGAAGGATGCACAGTTTATTCCATAATGTGGTGTGGTAACGAAAGTAATGAATAAACCTTGTTCATCGAAAGCCATAAAAGAAAGTTAAGATTTGTGGGTTAGAGAATGATGGCACGTTAGAAAGATCCATAGGTCTTAGTAATTAGTAGCTACTAATAATAGTTGTATTTCCTTCAGGTGGTTGTTTTTCATTTAGTTGGGCTGTAAACATTAGTTGTTTTTGTTATGTAAAAACGTGTACGTTGTAATAGAAATGTTCCTTTTTATGTATTTTATGTATGGATTGCTATATTATGAGAAAACAATAAAAACAAGGAAATTTCAGAAAAGACACTAAATTAATGTAGTGGAAAAGAAAATAGCAGAAACTGGAAGTAGAGGAATAAATAAGAAAATTTATTTATCTAACTACTAAGATAAAAATAAAATGAGAACTCAAGTCCCCAAAAAAATAGGAAAATTTTGAAAATAAATTTTAGTAAACGAAGGACGGAGAAAGGATATTGCATAGCCACGGGTCAATACCCCTGCACCTTAAAGGCTGAAATTTACAATTGAGCTTGTGCGTTGGTTGGTATTATAAAAGAAAAGAAAGGATTTCAAAAACTTAAAATTTTACCACGTAATCCAAAAGAGTCCATTATGGACACTAAATGGTTTACTAGAAGAAAAGTTTTGTTTTGAAAAACCTATATATATATATACACACACACTTTTGATATAACAGTACTTCTGCAAAAATTTAATGAAAAAAATTTGTGTTAAGAAATTTTTTATTGATATTTTAAAAAGTAATATAAAAATATATTTTTTAGCAAAGCTAACGGGGAGGAACTGGCCCCTAACTAGATATATAGAGAGAGGAAATATTACGATAACATGCTCCCATAATATGAGATGAAAAAAATCAAAAAACCTAAATCAAAAACCTATTGAGTAATCATTTAAGGCCCATCAAGCCCAAATGACAAATCAAAAGGCCATAGTCCACATTACAAGTGCCCACTGTGTATTATCCATATTAAAATTAAAAGCGAACTTTCTTCATACATGAAAACTCTTTTATATCGTTCATCCCAAATGAGACTAATCATTTTCTTGAGCAGCTTGTGTAACGATACGGATTTTTCGCGTTCGAAAATCGGCACCCATACTTTACATCGTACTCGAATGCCGTAGATTCGACCGTTCAAATCTGAGTCGCCGGAGCTTATAACACCATTAAGTATAACAACACAGCGGAAAAAGAATATATCAATTACAAAACATTGATACAATGACAGATACAAAATCTGATACAATATGATACAACAGAATGATACAACAGATATCAATATCCATCAGAGATATGATACAAGAAATAGCAGCGGAAAAGAAAATGATATCATCAGCAGCGGATAATCTCCAATAGAATGCTCCAATCCATAGCTAGCAGAAAGCGAGGTCAGTCGTCCAAGGACTGACTAGCTCCAGATAATTTACTCAACCTGAATATCTGAAAAACCCAACTCTAGACTGCCCGTGTGGAAAATAGTGGGCACCCAGAGTTTAGGAAGGGAACTGTTAGCACCAAAATTGGTCACTAACCTCGTAGAAGAAGATTGTGAAGAGATATAAGTGATGAAATCGAATTAAACAGAAAAGACAGTGCTAATCTAAATACAGAAAGTAAGAACACCAAATTTATAGTGGTTCAGCGTAATTGCCTACGTCCACTTTGAGGTTAAACTTTATTGATCTTCTTTATAGTTGATTACAAATACAATTCGTGAATCAAATGCTTGAATGAAGTTGTTAAGTAGAGAAGATGAGTCTTGAAAATGGCAGAGTCTCCCCGGTGTTTTCTCTCCAAAAAAGGATCCATTTCACTGTGACCCTGCCCCTCTATTTATAGGCAAATATGGGCTGGACTTCCCAAGTGGGCTGGATAGCCGAACGCTCAAGCCCCAGTGCAGTGGTCGCTGTATGCCGAACCAGGTGTGCCGAACGCTCTGCGCCGAACCATTCCTTCTATGCCGAACGGTATGTTGGTGTCATGGGAAGTGTAGGACGGTTGTCTGTTGAGGCCGAATGTGCCTCCATCTCAAGCTCTTGAGCGAACGGCGTATGCATGCCGAACGATACCTGTATCCTGATTAGTTGTGCATGCTGAATGTCTTCTGTATGTCGAGTATTACGCCGAACACCATGGGATGCCGAGTACTCCTGTTGCCGAGTAGTCTCGACGCCGAGTGCTCTTTATGCCGAGCAGCCTTGATGCCGAGCAGTCTTGATGCCGAGCAGTCTTGATGCCGAGCAGTCTTGTATGCCGAGCAGCCTTGATGCCGAGTAGTCTTGATGCCGAGCAGTCTTGTATGCCGAGCAGCCTTGATGCCGAGCATTGGTTGACGTTGAGTGCCAGTTGACGCCGAACACTGCTGAGTACTACGCCGAACATTACTGGACGCCGGACACTATGGATGCCGTGTACTTTGTCGAACACTCCTGGACGCCGGACACTATGGATGCCGAGTACTACGCCGAGTACTCATGGATGACAGTTGCTTCGCCGAACACTCCTGGATGGCAAGTGCTTCGTCGAACACTCCTAGATGCCGGGCACTCTCTGATGCCGAGCACTTATTGCCGAGTACTAGTTTCCTGGTCAAATCCCCAGGAAACACTTGCCCCCCAAAGTGTATTGCGTGGCCGAACGTGATGCGCTTTGAATCTGGTACAATCAACCTCGGAGGTACCTTCTCGAGAATGCTAGCGAAGGTGGTGCAAGACGAACGAGGTTGGGATTTCGAACGATACGTTCGAAGCCGAACGTACCTAGCGTGCCGAACGTCTCTCCGGTATGATGCCGAACACTCCGGTATTGACCGGCTCTACCGGGTATAGCCTCTTCGACTTCTACCTCCCTCTATATAACCGGGTCCTTCCCGTCCCTTTTCCTTTACTTTTTCGTTTCCGTCATTCTTCCAAGATTTCTAACCTTCTCCAGTCGAACAGATTCGAACTTGAACACTCCTTCTTAGACTCCTAACTGCAATCTAGGTACCGCTCCTCGTATAACTTGAATACGTTTCAAATGAGTCAAGTGTGTTCTGTAGAAAGCTTTCGAGTAGGTTGTTCCCCTTGCCGAACGATAATGTGAGGCGAGGAGGATGGATTTGAGGTGTTTGCAAATATGTGGCTATTGTATTTAGCTCCATCGCGTCGAACCACAGCCAAAAATGAAGGAACAAGGGAAACGTTGGAGGTGGTAAGGGTGTTGGATGGCATGTTATGGTTCGGCGTACGTTGTCGTGCGCCGAACGATAGCGAATAGTATCTCGTCTTAATGAGGCTGAATACTCGTTAGAGTGCCGAACGACAACTTAGCCGAAGGGACTAAAGACGAACACTTACAAAAATGCCGAACGATAACTCAGCCGAACAACCACTTAGCCGAACGATAACTCAGCCGAACAACAACTTAGCCGAACGAACTAAAGACGGACACTTAAACACAAATGCCGAACGATAACTCAGCCGAACAAAAACTTAGCTGACCAAAACCCAAGCCGAGCATTCTTAGATGCCGAATAGTATTGAGGCCGAACAATACTATTGCCGAACAGTACCTAGACCGAACAATTCCAATGCCGAACAACATTCAAATGCCAAACAAACACATACATGTCGAACGGAACTTAGGTCGAACAGTCTCAATGCCGAACAAACACATACATGCCGAACAGAACTTAGGTCGAACAATGTCAATGCCGAATAACATTCAAATGCCGAACAAACACATACATGTCGAACAACATAAACGTCAAACTACACTTAGGCCGGTCACTTTATAAATCATATGCTTTCTGAATCTGGAACTGTAATCACCTCAAGGCGAGCTTTTTGAGACGGTCAGCGATGACGGTATTCGAAGGCGATGATTCGAAGCTAATTATTATATCTTTAAAACCTTTAGATTCTTATTGCCTGTACACAATTGCTTGCATTAGTTCACACACCACACGGGGGAAAAAAATCGTGTTGCTAATTCTAACGTTCAACGTTTTTTAAGTATAGCTTTCTCAAGCATTTAGCCAGGTTCATTATTTATTCGGGATGTCGAGAAAATCTAGTTCTGCCACCATATCTGACAGGCCTGGGCCGTCAGCAAGGCAAGGAGCCGCTGATTCTTCTAACCCGTCAATTTCTCCCGCTCATAAT
The DNA here is from genome assembly GCA_030737815.1 of Allium fistulosum. Taxonomy (NCBI): domain Eukaryota; kingdom Viridiplantae; phylum Streptophyta; class Magnoliopsida; order Asparagales; family Amaryllidaceae; genus Allium; species Allium fistulosum. Next base: position 1,462,527,745 of record CM060903.1, read on the forward strand.
TTGGCGCCTGACGCTCTGGAGGCAACCATCTTACTAGACAATCCGATCGATTCTCAAGCTTCGAAGATCAACGAAGCTGCCCTGAGGCGGATATGCTCTATTCACGGGATTCCTTTCGCTGACGTGTTAGTCCCTTCGAGACACGATCGCCCTCATCTGCCCCCAGTCGGGTACACTACCTGCAACAAGTTCATGTGTTGGATGGGCAGCGTGCCTCCCTTCAACTTATTTCTCCGGGACGTTCTGCAGTACATAGACATGGCTCCATCGCAACTGCATCCGAACGGTCATGCGTTTCTATATGGGACTTACTTACTTTTCATGGCCGTCTTCTCCATACCTCCAACCCCCGGTGATATCCGATACATTTATATGTTCAAGAGACGGAAAGATAGCCCTTCCTTTATGTTCCTCGAGCCATACCACAAGTGCCAGATCTTGACAGGGGCCTGCAGCAAATTCGCCCTGTACAAACAGGAATGGTTCTATGTGCGCTGCCCGTTTGGTTTCGCTAGGAGATGGGTTGAAGGCAGTAAGTCTCTCTGCCGAATCGCTATTCGTATTTAATTGGAGTCATGCTTTTCCTAACTCTTCATTTCATCTTTTCAGGCATCAACCCACGTCCGGAAGGCCGAAGATATTCTGAGGCCGTTGAAGCCATTAGAGCTCTTCCTGCTGAGGATCGAGACATCCGGACTATCATTTCAAATGAATCGCTGTCGGGGTTTGGCTTGCTAGCCCGTGGTCGTCGGATCAGCCTTCCAGAAGGTGTCACTATTCCCAAGCCTTCGTCTGGTAAAGGGAAAAAGCAGGCCGGACCGTCGTCGCGCCGCACTCCCGATACGCACGGAGAAAGCGAGCGTAGAGAGGATGTTGCTCCCGAGACTCAGGGCGAGAACGTGGGTCCCGCTTGGAATCCGGCAATCGAAGTTCAGGATATTGAGACATCATCCTCCCCTTCGAAGGGAAAAAAGAAGCTGAAATATACGGTTCAAAAGGAGAAAGTTGGTGGCACCTCAAAATCTACGCCTATCCCTCCTGAGAAAGAGGCTTCTTCGCAGCATCTGGAAAGTTCTCTGAGGGGTCCGTCCAACTTGTCCATCCCCGATGATTTACTTAATTACGGATTCGATGATCCTGAAGCTCTCAAATTCTCTTCGCCCGCTAGAGGCAATGTAGGAGTTCAACTCCCGGCTCAAGGAGACAATACTCCGACTAGCAAAGATAAACGAACGGGTCCGTCGGGGGGAACACTAGGACACACACGCACATGCGCATTCCATAATATACTTCAAGTCTTTTTAATTCATGAATTCTCCTTAACTCGTTGTTATCTCCATTCTTTGCAGGTGATATGGGCCGCTCACACGGACTTGATCGCCTTCAGGGGTCTTCTATATTCCATCACTCCGGACGGGATTCCGGTTCAGGCAGACGCAGGGACCGAGGTGATTATGAAGATAGGGACAATCGTCCTCGCGAGTCGTCTCACCGCAAGAAAGCACACTCTCAATCTTCCCAGTCCCGCGATCTTCCTCCTCCAACTGAGCCGGATAAAGAGAAGTCTTTGCAGAAGGGTTATCAGTCTGATGCTGCTCGAGAACAACATTCCAGTTCATCGAGTACGAGGCAAGTTCGAGAGCAACGTAAAAGAAGGAATTCTCTAAGCCTCCTCCTCCTATTCCTGCCGTGGACCCAACTATTGCGGAAAAGATGGTCGACCTTAAGGCCAAGTTTCCGAAAATCTGTTTTGACGGCTTGAAATTCCTCCCAGCCATCCATCACATTCCTGGGCACGTGAAGCAAAGTGCCATTGCCTGCAACAATGACGTCTATGTTCAACATGACGCATTCGTGCACTTGGTGGAGAAGATCTCGGAAGTATCTGTCGAGCGTCAACACGAGATTGACCGTCTGAATCTAGAGGCTGACAGCGATAAGAAAATCATCAAACTCCAAGACGAAGAGCTCGCTTCGTATAAGTCAAAGCTAGAAGCCGCTGAACAAGGTGCGAAAGATACTGCTGAGGCAGTTACTCGCTTAGAGGTGGCTCACAAAAAGGAGCTTGACGAAGCAGTTCAGCGCAGCGGCGCCCTTGCCCTAGAAAAAGACTCTGTCCAAAAAGAAAGGGACGCGCTCGCTACTCAAGTCAAAGAGCTGAAAGAACAACTCTCCAAGGAGAAAGAAGACAAAATAGCTGCTCAGGAAGAATCACAGCGATATTGTGATGAGATTGTTGCTACCCGACTCCTGAAGACAAAGCTCGACAATGAACTTGCCGGGGTCGAGAAAATGAAGGATGAGGCCCGTGAGGATCGGGCAAAAGAATGGCTGTGGAGGAGCTTAATTCTCGCCTTGAGGCGGCCGCAGAGGCCGGCAGGGAAGAGGTCAAAAGTATGTTTGACCCGTTGATCGCCGAGTACGGAGCCTGCGTCCTTATGCACCGTGACTTAACATTCTTGGGCGACGGCTACCTCGAATCCCTGGCTGAGGCATGGGAAACTCTGATAAAGATCAGGAAAGTCGAGTCGGGCCCCGAAGAGGTCGACGAGGATGCATTGGTGAAGGAGTTCTTGAGGGGGAATGAGCCATCGGACTTATCCGCAGCATTGGCTCTTTATGGCAAAGGCTCTTCCCCTTCGAAAGAGAAGAACGACGAGGCCGGCCCGTCAGAGGCCGACGCTACTACTCCTCACATCGCCGCTCCTTATGCTGCTCAATCGGCCGGTCGGTCGACGCTTGATCCATTCGAGCAGCAAGCCAGTTATGATCCCGAAGATCCCGGGCTCGGCGTTCATGTGCTGTCACCTATCCTGGAGGGTGAAACCCCACGCGCCACCGATAGCCAACCGGATCCTGGTAGGAAATTCTTCTTTCTCTAGAAGTCGAAGAGATCTCGTCATTTTTCAGCAATGGTTATTCGTTCTAATGCCCATTTCTTATATTTTCGTGCAGGTTGTTCTGACACCGAGCCAACTCCGAGGAGCGATGACGCCAAGGAGGAAGCAGGGAAAACAAGCGACGTTGCTCACGCAGGGGTAACTCCCGGTCCCGACGCCCAAGTGATCGGGGCGCTTGATGATGACAAACTTGATACTTCGTCTCCTGTCGAAGGAAGCGATGAAATTAAAATCACTGGCGCCTCTGAGCATACTTCAGAGATGAGCATGAAGGACCGTCTTGCCGACGAGGAGAAGAGAAAAGTCAAAGTCAAAGTCGAGTCTGAAATACTGGAACTCACTGACCCGCGGAACAGACCTTTGAAAATCATTCTCCCAGGCAGGTCCAAACCACTAGATGTTCCGTCTCCTACTCGTGACTCTGTTTCTCTAGCAAGCAAAAAGTCCAAGAAAAAACGTGAGGGAGAGGAGTCGTCGGAAACATCAAAGGAAGACAAAAAGAAGAAGTCGAAGAAATAATTGATACACTCGTTCAACGAGTTTTTTGCTTAAGTCTTGTAATTGCTTTTATCTTTCACAACTTGCAGTTTGTATAGAGAGGTCTGAATTTTGTAGGAGTGATCATGTATCCCCATTTTGGACTTATCGAATAAAATTTTGGTTTCTTTATTGCTTGAATGATTCTCTTGTCTTTCTTTGGTTTGTTGACTAATTGTAGCCATAACTCAAGTTCTTATGAGTTGCATTATCTCCCGGTCCATTCTTGTGCTGTTCAAACATTTTTGGACATGGCGTGCCTCCTGTCCCACATCTTTTGAGTACTTGGACTTCTTGCTGACTCTGTGCCCCGGGGACTTGGAGGCTTGAAATAGTTTCTACTCTAGTCCGCGCCCTGGGGACTTAGAGTACCCCGATCCGCGCTCTGGGGATTCGGAGATTTGGAATCGTTTATGCTCTAGTCCGCGCTCTGGGGACTTAGAGTACTCCGATCCGCGCTCTGGGGATTCGGAGTTTTGGAATCGTTTATACTCTAGTCCGCGCTCTGGGGACTTAGAGTACTCCGATCCGCGCTCTGGGGATTCGGAGTTTTGGAATCGTTTATACTCTAGTCCGCGCTCTGGGGACTTAGAGTACTCCGATCCGCCCTCTGGGGATTCGGAGATTTGGAATCGTTTATACTCTAGTCCGCGCTCTGGGGACTTAGAGTACTCCGATCCGCGCTCTGGGGATTCGGAGATTTGGAATCGTTTATACTCTAGTCCGCGCTCTGGGGACTTAGAGTACTCCGATCCGCGCTCTGGGGATTCGGAGATTTGGAATCGTTTATACTCTAGTCCGCGCTCTGGGGACTTAGAGTACTCTGATCCGTGCTTTGGAGATTCGGAGATTTGGAATCGTTTATACTCTAGTCCGCGCTCTGGGGACTTAGAGTACTCTGATCCGCGCTCTGGGGATTCGGAGATTCGGAATCGTTCGTACGTTGTCTGTATGTCGTGCAGGATAATGTAATTTATCATCCAATTAAGAGATATAGAAACTTCATAGAAAATGTGGCTTCAAGCCTTTATTAATGAAAATCAACTAAATTGCTTGATTACAACTTTAAAAGGAAACTAAGTCATTATTGAATGGAAACATGCAGGAAACAACAGAGCCTACAACAAGAAAGGAAAACATGCTAAATGTAATAGTGCCGCAAATGTTCACTGTTCCATGCTCGGGGGAGTGTCGCGCCATCAACGGTCGCTAGCTTGAATGTTCCTTCTCCAAGCTTCCGTTCAATGGCGTATGGACCTTCCCAGCTGGGATTCATGCGTGATGGTACCGGGAAGACTCGTTTCAGAACGAGATCTCCCACATCAAAGATTCTTGGGCGGACTCTGCCGTCGTAGTAACGCTTGACTCGATGTCTGTGCGCCGCCGCCCTTAATTCAGCTTCTTCCCGCTTTTCCTCGATGCAGTCCAGTGATTCCAGCAAGAGGTTTTGGTTCGTCTTGGGATCATAGTATGTCACTCGGTGCGATGGAACTTCAAGCTCCACGGGTATAACGGCTTCAGAGCCGTATGCCAAGGCAAACGGAGTGTGGCCGGTCGCGGACTTGTGGGTAGTTCTATACGCCCATAATGCCGTCGGGAGCTCATCTACCCACTTGCCTCCAACCTTCTCCAGACGCTTCTTCAATATGGACTTGATTATTTTGTTAACGGCCTCGACTTGTCCGTTAGCTTTTGGGTGCGCAACGGCGGCGAACTTTTTCTCGATGTCGTACTTCAAACAGAACTCTTTGAACTCTCTACTTTCAAATTGCGTTCCGTTGTCCGTAATGATGGTGCGTGGAAGGCCAAAGCGGCATATAATGTTTCGTACAACGAAGTTAATGACCTTCTTAGAGGTGATAGTGGCCAAAGGTTCTGCCTCAGCCCATTTCGTGAAATAGTCGACTGCAACTATTGCATATTTCGCACCACCTTTGGATAAAGGCAAAGAGCCGATTATGTCGATTCCCCAGATCGCAAATGGCCAGGGACTGATCATTTGTGTGAGTTCCGTTGATGGAGCCCTTGGGATTTTTGCATATCTTTGACATTTTTCGCATTTTCTTGCGTAGTCCGCGGCATCCCGGTTTACGGTGGGCCAGTAATATCCATAGCGGAGGATCTTCTTTGCTAGCGTTTGCCCCCCAGTATGGTCGCCGCATTCCCCTTCGTGAACTTCCCTCAAGACTCGCTTTGTTTCATCATGAGCGATGCACCGTAATAATGGGACTGAGAATCCTTTTCGATACATGGATCCACCCTACATTACGTACCGCGCAGCCTTTCGAAGGACCTGTCGTCTTTCGCTTCTTTTTTCTGGTAAAGCCCCGGTTGTCAGGTACAGTTTGAATGGGGTTATCCACGACTCCTTCTCGATTTCTATTCCCAACACACGATCGACTTTCATTTCGTCTATGCTCGGGGCATGCAAGACTTCGACGGGATACAATCCCATTTGTTGCGCATCGTCGGTGCTTGCGAATTTAGCCAATAAGTCGGCTTCTTTGTTCTGTTCGCGCGGGATATGTGAGATGTCATAACGCTCAAGATTTGATAGTAGTTCTTGGACCTGAATGAGGTACGGAGCTAGCCTTCATCCCTTTGCTTGGTAGTCTCCCCGTACTTGGTAAACCACCAACTGCGAGTCACAAAAGATTTCGACTGATTCGATCCCGAGTTCCCTGACGAGCTTCAAGCCAGCGATTAGTGCTTCATATTCAGCTTCGTTATTTGTAGCCGGGAAATCGAGCTTCAGGGCATAATAGATCGATCGGTTTTCCGGAGTTACAAGAACTACGCCCGCGCCGGAGCAACGGTCGTTTGATGCACCGTCAGTGTATAATTTCCATCGAACGGGGGGAATGATGTCGTGATCGTCCGGTTTGGTGGGTATGGTAAATTCAGCGATGAAGTCTGCTAACGCTTGCCCTCGGATGGCTCTCCGTGGTAAGTACGCGATATCGAATTGGCTCAACTCGATGTACCATTTTAGCAATCTTCCAGAAGTTTCCGGTCGTTGGAGTACCTGCCTCAGGGGTTGATCGGTATAAACACCGATTGAATGCGCTTGAAAGTATGGGCGCAGCTTGCGTGATGCAATCACCAAGCAGTAAGCCAATTTCTCGATTTTAGGGTAATTCTTTTCTGCCCCCGTTAAACGCTTGCTAACATAATATACCGGCTTCTGGACTCGATCCTCCTCACGAACCAAAGCTGCGCTTATCGCGTGAGGGGATATAGCCAAGTAAACGTACAACATCTCATGGTCAACCGGTTTTGATAGCATTGGTGGGCTTTCCAGATGCCTTACCAGATTCCGGAATGCTTCCTCACAGCTAGACGTCCATTCAAAATTTCTCTTTCCTTTCTTTATTATGTCAAAGAACGGGATGCACTTGTCAGTTGCCTTGGATATAAATCGACTCAGCGCAGCTACTTTTCCGCTCAAGCTCTGTACCTGCTTTATAGTCCTGGGCGCTTGTACATCTCGAATAGCTTGGATCTTTTATGGGTTGGCTTCGATTCCCCTAGCGTTGACGATGAATCCCAAAAACTTCCCTGATGCAACGCCGAATGAACACTTCAACGGGTTGATCTTCATGCCGTAAAACCTGAGTATGTCGAACATTTCAGCCAAGTCTTGAATGTGGTCGTTTGACCATCGTGACTTCACGAGCATGTCATCCACATAGACTTCCATGGTTCTACCCAGCTGGTCCTTGAACATTCGATTCACCAGACGTTGGTAAGTTGCTCCAGCATTCTTCAATCCAAAGGGCATCACTACATAGCAATACAGCCCGACATTTGTAACGAAGCTGGTGTGTTCTTGGTCCGGAATATGCATTGGGATTTGGTTATATCCTGAGTACGCATCCATGAATGACAGTAACTCGTGTCCTGCGGTGGAATCGACCAACTGATCGATCCTAGGCAACGGGAAACTGTCCTTAGGGTATGCTTTGTTCAAGTCGGAATAATCTACGCAAGTCCTCCATTTCCCATTCGCCTTCTTTACTAGCACGGGGTTGGAGACCCATTCCGGGTAGAGGGCGTCGCGGACGAACCCATTTGCTTTGAGTTTGTCCACCTCCTCTCCAAGAGCGGCGGACCTCTCCGGATCCATTCCTCTCCTTTTTTGCTTGACTGGGACGTATTTCGGGTCTATGTTCAACATATGACTCGTGATGGCGGGAGAAATCCCACGCATATCAGAATGCGTCCAGGCGAAAACATCAAGGTTCGCCCGGAGGAAGTCGCTAAGGTCTTCAGTCATTGCGAGGCCTAGCTGTGATCCGATCTTCAGTATTCGCGAAGGGTCGTCACGGCTAACTGAAATGTCAACAGTTAATTCAGCCGGTGCCGCCTTCTCTTCCCTAGGTTTCTCATCGTCGTCTCTCGGATCTATATCTCCGTAGATCCGAGAACTATGCCCGAGCCAGGGCTCGGGCACTACTTGTCAATTATCCGTATTGAGGATGCGGACGGGATCGTCCGCACCCTTTCCTTTCTCCCTCCGGTGGGCCTCTCGGAGCTCGGCCACATAACAGGAACGACCAGCTGCTTGATCGCCGTGAACAACGCCTGCTCCTTTGTCAGTCGGGAACTTCAAAGTTAAACACCATGGGGCTAACGCTGCCCTAAACTCCGCCAGGGCCGGCCGGCCCAAGAAAACGTTATATGGAGAGCCCACATCCAAAACTATAAAGGGTAGAATTCGCACTCTCCGACGCTCGCCTTGTCCCAGTTCAACTGGTAACTCGACATATCCCACTGCATCAGTTGCAGCGCCGTTAAAGCCATGGATACGGGCTTTGGATGGTTTCAAGTCTTTTGTTTCTAGCTTCATTTGATCGTAGGCCTTCTTGAAGATGATGTTGACTGAACTTCCAGAATCGATCAGAATTCTTTTTACGTATGCTGGTCCGATCGTTGCAGATATGACCATGGGGTCGATGGTCGGAGCCTCTACCTGTCAGCGTCTCTGCTTCTGAACACAATATCGTCTGTCATTACACGCTGTTGTTTAGCAGGGGCTCCGTCCTCCATGTTCGAACAACACTCAAAATCTGCATGCTTCAAGGAACTTGCATATCGCTCCATCTCCTGCCAATTCTTATCCGCGGGGTGAGGCCCGCCGATAATTGTATTTATGACCAGCCTACCAACGGTCCGAGCAGGCTCCTCGGGATGACGTGGAGCCGGTGCACGACCTGGGTTCGACGTTCCCTGTCCTCCTTCTTGTGGATCCTTCACAAATTCTTGCAATTTCTTCTGCCTGATCAACTTCTCGATAGCGTCGTGCAAGTGTCTACATTCTTCCGTATTGTGTCCATAAGTCTCATGGAAGCGACAATATTTCCCGGTCCGCTTCTGTTCTTCAGTTGATTCTTTTGGACGTGGTTTTCTGTACTGAAAAGTATTGCAGGTGGATAGGTAAATGTTTTCAAGTGGGGCGTTTAGCGGAGTGTACTCGCTGTAGCTTGGAATTCTCGACTTCCACTTTCCTGCTTCTTTCCTTTTCCCTTGGTTTCTTCCTCCGGACTACTTGGGTTGCCCAGGCTTGTTCTGGACATTGACTTGGACCTTTCCCGAGCTGTCTGCGGATTGCTTCACAACAATGTTGCTCTTTATTGACTCTTGGACTGGTCCTGGCGCCTTATCTCGTCGTACCCACCTAGCTTCCTCTCTTCTTATGAACTGGTGTGCCTTAGAGTAGAAATGCTCTAGCGTAGCTGGAGGTTTTCCTGGCAGCCAGTCTCCAAACTCAAAGTCTGGATCCACACCTCTCATCACAGCCATCAGAATTGCATGGTCATTTGGGTTACTGACTTCAGTTGCTGCTACGTGGAATCTTTGCAAATATTCCTTCAACGATTCCCTAGGGTTTTGGATTACACTTGACAGAGACATCACGTCTTTTGGGCGCGTAGTGTGTATCCTGAACTGCTCAATAAACTTCTTTGCCAACTCCTCGAAATTTGATACGGATCGCGGAGGAAGTCGGGTGAACCACATAGTAGCGATCCCAGATAGAGTAATCGGCAAACACCTACACTTGGTGGCATCATTCGATCTGGCTGAGTCCATCATCCATTCGTACCTCATGACATGTTGTCTAGGGTCAGTCTTTCCTTCATATGCAGGAATAGTAGGCATACTAAACTTCCTGGGGTACGCCGCTTGCAACACAACATCCGTGAACGGAGTATGACTTCTTGACACTCCCCAGTCATCATTTGATAAGCCCTGATTCTCTTTCATCAATTGCCTGATCATGGCTGTCAAATCGGGTGTCTGTACGGAAGGTAGAAGGTTGGAGTCTGTTCTACGCGCCTGTCCATGCTGATGCCTCCTCTCTTGGCGATCTGCCAATCGTGCATCTTGAGGTTCGACATCGTTAGCATTTTGATGATCTGGGCCTCTATCTTCCATCTGTATCCCGGTCCTGAAGCTTCCAGCTCTTGCTTGGTCGCGGTCTCCAGCTGTTCGAACAGCAGCATCTGCTCGTGCAGCATCAATCTTACGGCATCTGCGCCTGGGTGGTTCATCAGAGGAAGTTGAGCTGTCAGATGAGGAGTAAGCAGCGGGATTGCCCCCAGCATTCTGTTGCTGCTGTTGAGTGAGTTGTGCCATCAGGTTGGCATTAGCTTGCATCTGTTCTCTTAGTTGTCTCCTGCTTTCCCTAAGTTCTCTCATCAAGTCATTGAACTCCACTCTGGTGACAACTGGAGTCTGTTCTTCAGCGGCAATCCCTGCACTCGGGATCGCTGGTTGATTGCTAGGTCCTGCTTGTTGCACGCTAGCAGTCTCGCGGGCATCCGCATTATGAGAAGCTGACCTGGTACGTGGTCTTGCCATTGTAGAGTTATTGGTATGAACTCTGAGTAGAATCAACGGATGTCCTATCAGTGAGTCGGATCTTCTTCGGGGGATTTGTTCAATCCAGTAGCTTCAAAGCAGATCCTTGAGGTCTGAGAATTCGATTCTCAGTGAAAGCACCAAAGTGTTAGCACCAAAATTGGTCACTAACCTCGTAGAAGAAGATTGTGAAGAGATATAAGTGATGAAATCAAATTAAACAGAAAAGACAGTGCTAATCTAAATACAGAAAGTAAGAACACCAAATTTATAGTGGTTCAGCGTAATTGCCTACGTCCACTTTGAGGTTAAACTTTATTGATCTTCTTTATAGTTGATTACAAATACAATTCGTGAATCAAATGCTTGAATGAAGTTGTTAAGTAGAGAAGATGAGTCTTGAAAATGGCCGAGTCTCCCCGGTGTTTTCTCTCCAAAAAAGGATCCATTTCACTGTGACCCTGCCCCTCTATTTATAGGCAAATATGGGCTGGACTTCCCAAGTGGGCTGGATAGCCGAACGCTCAAGTCCCAGTGTAGTGGTCGCTGTATGCCGAACCAGGCGTGCCGAACGCTCTGCGCCGAACCATTCCTTCTATGCCGAACGGTATGTTGGTGTCGTGGGAAGTGTAGGACGGTTGTCTGTTGAGGCCGAACGTGCCTCCATCTCAAGCTCTTGAGCGAACGGCGTATGCATGCCGAACGATACCTGTATCCTGATTAGTTGTGCATGCTGAATGTCTTCTGTATGTCGAGTATTACGCCGAACACCATGGGATGCCGAGTACTCCTGTTGCCGAGTAGTCTCGATGCCGAGTGCTCTTTATGCCGAGCAGCCTTGATGCCGAGCAGTCTTGAAGCCGAGCAGTCTTGATGCCGAGCAGTCTTATATGCCGAGCAGCCTTGATGCCGAGCAGTCTTGATGCCGAGCAGTCTTGTATGCCGAGCAGCCTTGATGCCGAGCATTGGTTGACGTTGAGTGCCAGTTGACGCCGAACACTGCTGAATACTACGCCGAACATTACTGGACGCCGGACATTATGGATGCCGTGTACTTTGCCGAACACTCCTGGACGCCGGACACTATGGATGCCGAGAACTACGCCGAGTACTCATGGATGACAGTTGCTTCGCCGAACACTCCTGGATGGCAAGTGCTTCGCCGAACACTCCTAGATGCCGGACACTCTCTGATGCCGAGCACTTATTGCCGAGTACTAGTTGCCTGGTCAAATCCCCAGGAAACATGAACAATAAACTCCAGATCAGTCATGGGACTGGTGTGAGCAACAAAAACAGTTTATCTTTAATACAAGCAACAAAGGCTTTTAAACATTGAAATCCGTAATGCTTTTTGAAAATGAAACTACCATAAGGCCTCCCGCCACACACACAATGCAATCGCAGAATTGGAGGAGATTTCTTCTTATGATAGTCAAAAATGCTTACTACGCAAAATCAAAACTCTTTTGATATTATTAATAGTGCATAGTGTCGAAAACATTTCGAAAATATAATATTAATCTTAGCCAGCATACAACATTTCATCGTATGCCTACTATAGTTACTACGTTCAATAGCAGGTTACCGCCACATTCCATAGCAGGTAATACAACTAAAACCGTACAGGGTTCATATTGTTTCTTTGGATTTCCAACAAATGATCAGGCTAAGGAACTTCCTTACACCGAAATAGAAATGCCTCTGGAAAGACACCCCGAGAACCTAACCGGATCTCTGCAAACAAAAGGCCGACGCTACCTCACGGTGTACAGTTGTAACTAGGTAACTAACACACTGACGCTACCTCACGCTGTACAGCTGTAACTAGGTAACTAACACACGAGCTATGTCATCCCCCGGTCGTTACCGACCTTTATCCGAGGTACCTCGATCATAAAGCACCAACCACAAAGTATAATAACTGTGCAGCATCCACATAGGTAAAATATCTGGGCTCCATACCATGATATCACCTTTTATCCAGAAGGAAATGACATACCCTAGGGGCGCTACCCCTACAAACCTTTGTCGCAACATTCCTGTTTCGACCATTACCGGGTTGTGAGGCTCGACAAAGTCTCGTTCACAAAGCAACGCTTTTTCAAAAAGCCACGCTTTTCCACAAAGCCACGCTTTTTCACAAAGTAACGCTTTGATCAACAAATGATCATCAGCACTTCGTATGCCACATTACCAAATTGGGAATGTATCACTAGTAACCATCAACTACATAACCTCTGAGCTCGTACGTCTCAGAAAAGGGTGTTAAGCTAAGAGAATAAATTCTCCGCCACCAACAAAAATGTATTTGATAGAAACCAGCTTTACATCTCAAAGTGTAATGTCAGACACACATCCATACAAGTCTGTTCCGGGTTCGAACAGAACCGAAGGCACTTTCGAAGAAGCCCTTGCAATCCGGGTATTCACAATCCCGATCGGATTTCCCATCACTTAAGAAATCTCTATACCGGCGTGACTCAGTGCAGAGACAATCGATAGGTCATCCTATCATTCTCGCAAATACCCGGTCTTCACCACCGGTCTTCAAATGCGATCCATATACGACATATCATTATTCGAAATGGGTTATACGACACAAAGGTCCTCTTCCGGCTAAACCGAATAACGAGCGCAATTAAAAATCATATGGATACTGGGGTCTCAGTTAAATCACAACTTAAAGCCCAAAACTTTCCATTCGAATGGTTAAAACAAATTACCATTTCTAATCTTTTAAACAAAAAGATTCATTTCAAAAACCTTCAATGGTTTAAACAATTTCCACACTTTTAATCTTTTAAACAAAAAGATTCAATTCACAAAGTTCACCCCGTTCACAAAGATTCATTTATAGATTTCAAAACAACTTCCATTTCAATTGGATTAACTCGTCTGGTCTTTGAAATCAAAGACTCATTTCATAGTTTTCAAAACATTTCAATTCCATTTCAAACTTGAAATTCTTTCAACACAAATTGGAAGTTCATTACTTTTGTGAAAGCTTTTACTATTTGAAAACAAATAGTTTCGTTTCATAAAAATCCAGTTATATTTACACGAGTTAAAACCCTTGAATTAAATTCAAATTCCCAAATCAATACATTTAAAATGGTTTAACCCATATATAACTTGTACAACATCTATAATCCCTAGTTTCAAATCATAGAATTCAACTTCAAACTTGAATTCAAATTTAAATCAAATTATTTAAATTTCAAAACTCGATTAAGTTATTCAAAATAACTTTTATCTTTGAAATCCCATTTCAAAAGCTTTTCACTTTAAACCCAAATTTCCAATTTCAAAAATCAATTGAAATTTAAAATTTCAATTTCAAAAACATCAAATTTACATCATCTGTGATTTAACCGATTTCCTCGTGAAATCCATATTTGTGTGTGTATGGGTGTGGTCCAAGGGTTTTAACACACAATAGTGCAACATCAATCATCGCAGATATATCGATAAGCGGTATAACCCATAACGCTTATCTTCATTCACAGATTCATAGATAAAATAAATTTATCAGTCACAAAGATTCATCATTACAATTCGATGTGGGTTTCGGATAACCAACTGGAATCCGACTCCCTATCGCATCGAAATTCAAATGTTGTTTTAAAGGCCAAGTTGTCTAATTGATTTAAAAAGTTTTAATTCAACACTTTGAATCCAAATAACATTTATCACAAATAAATCATATACAGTCATCACAAATATATCCAGAATATATATCACTGAGTATCACAGAACATCACCAAATAAATATTAGAGTCAATCAAACAGAATCTTTAATTCATATCAATATAGTTTGCTTAACTTAATTTACTTTATCCTTTATTCTGCTTAATTAATCACAAATTAATCAACTTATAAAAATTTTACTTCTTGATTACTCAATTAAGTTTTATTTAAAATAAACCCTTTTCAAATATAAGTTTAAAACATTTAGATTTCTATTTTTAACATTCAAAATTGTTAAACTTTTAAACTTATGAACTTAAATTTATTTCAAAACTAAGACTCAATTTAGATTTAAATCAGATTAACACTACGATTTAACTTTGTTTAAATCGTTTCTTTACATTTCAAACCCCAATTTAAATTCAAATTCCTTTACATTACCAAAACAATTTGAATTTGTAAAACCTATTTCCAAATTAAATTTCAAAACTGAACTTGAATTTATCTTTAGACCTATGGTTTGAAACTTTAATTTAAACTTTGTTTTAAACTTGAATTTTAATTCTCGAGGCACACATACTGTTTACTCGAGTAAAACTCGTGTTCTCCCCAACCTTTTCCCACGTACCTTCTCTCTTCTCCTCCTTCTACTTCCTTCTTCTTCCACTGCTTATTACAACAGCAGTAACACGCGAAAACAACTCACGCGCCCAGGGTTCGACTCGAAGCACCTTCCCTTCTCCCTCGAGTTCCACTCGATACGAAGCCGCCATGGCCTCACTGACACGTTCACGCCACCCACCGCGACTCCTTTTCCCAAAACCACGCATCACTCGATGCACCACCGCGATCGCGTTGATCAAAGAAATAGCTACAGAAAAAAATTAGGTTTAAAAACTAATTTCGATCGCCGCCGTCACCTCCGAAGACGTGACCATCTCCGATTATTTTTCCTACCACCATGGTAAGCTCCTCCACCTCCTCGACCAACCTCGACTACCCTAGTCCACCATCGTGCCGGAAATTGGTCAATTTCCCTTTCCCGTTCATTCGCAAACTGCTCCATACATACTCAATTTAAAATCATCATTCTAGTTTTAAAAATCCTTCCTTCATATGTAAATTCAAGAAATGGACTCAAATCAACAATTCATGATATTCGAATTTTCATATTTGAATGCTTTCTACTGTAAATTTGGTTTTACAGAGCCTATTTTCCACTACCACCCTTTAACAGTTTCCAAGCTCTGATCTTTAGTTTTAAACAATTTATTTAATTAAATTTCTGAGTTAAATGTTTTTATATGAAGAGTATAAACCATTATTTGCTTCTTTTCCCTTAGAAACATGGAAAAACTTGAAGAACATCATGAGACAGAGCATCCAGTAAGTAACAAACATCACAGCATAGTATATAACAATACAATATTTTTATATGAACCAATTATTGAAGATTAAATTTTAAAAGGTAGGTTTACTCACTGGTGAAAACAAAGGAGTCTAGGAAAGACAAAGTTGCTCACCTTTCATTTTGAAGAATAGAGCTTTGTTTTTTTGAAACAGGTTTGAGAAATGCAAGCTTCCATTTTGATTTTCCAATTTGAACCTTTGCATTCCATCTTCATTAGATTTATCTTTTAGTTTTCAAAATGATGTTTGCTCTATACTTTCTCAGCTCGAATTAAAATGAGGGTATATGGAAAAGAAGGTGACAGGGTGCATATAAATTTGTACAAGTTGTATATTATATTTTGGTTGTACAACAAAGCAGAGATTATTTCTTAAATGGTGGCTGATATCTTTGCATTTCGGCTGAGAGGATAGCAGTAGGTACAAATGTTTACTTCTTTGTTTACATGCATCGTTTCTTTTGTGTACTTATATAGATATTTTATTTTTATTTCCTTTGCTTGCCTGGTTTTGTGCTTTGTTTCCTAGATTTTCAACTTGCATGCACTCGAAAGTATTACTTTGTTCTTGTTTTTAAAATACTTCTTGTTTGGTTACATAACTTTATTTGCATACATAAAGTTGTTTTGTTTGTTAAACATTTTTGTTTTACTTATTTTATTATTTGCTTTGCAAGTTATTTCATACTTATGTATATTATTGTCTTATGTTGAATTTATAAATTCAATTATTATTATTAACCATTTACTTGAAATTTGAATCTAATCACATATATACAATATTTTAGATTTTAATTGATTTAACATAGAATTCATCTGGAGTGGAAACTCGCATCCATTTATCAATTTATTTCACAAATTTTTTATTCAAAAATTCAATAAATCATTAATTTAAATTTAATAAAAATCCAGGGTCGTTACAGCTTGAGTAGGAAATCAGCAGATTTGCAGCGCCATCTCGTACGTTAAAAAATACTGTACCATTCTAACTTGGAGCAGGAGAAAAGGAGTATGCAATCTGTAGGTACAAAGTAATGATTTCCATGCTTGAGAAGTATAAAAGCATTCGAAAAATAAGTGCGCATTAGATTCTAGAGCATTACCACAGAAAACACAGCAGGAGTGATTCAGGATGCCTTTGTAACATAGGTTGTCCATAGTATGATTTGCATTGTTAATCACCTTCCAAAGAAGCAAATTTTCCTTCAAATTCGATTTGGAGATCCATATTCTAGTGTGCCAAGGGAATATAATGTAATTTGTGGTCAGAGAATTGTAAACATGCTTGATTGAGTGAGGTTTATCATTCCATTGAGATGCACTTATAGCAGAGACTGAAAAGGCCTGTAAATAATTCCATGTCTGTCTCACTAAGAAAGAGCTGCAGTAGGGGAGAGAGATGTGATCATCAGTGATATATTTGAAAACAGTGTCCTGCTCCTGGATGCCAGTCATTCTTCTTAAGTTATAATTGATGGTTTCAGAGAGTATTAAGCCTTTCCTTGCCTATGGGGAATGCCAAAACATAGTGTTATCATAAATTTCATATTTGGACATAGGGAGAAACCACTTTCTTGCACGTAATAAATTCCTCCAAAACCAACTGCAGTTTACAGTAGCAGGGAGAGTCCAGAAGTTTTGGTTTTTAACTAAGTTTTCTTGAATCCAAACCGAGAGCAAATCATCGTTTCTTTGATGCATTCTTTCAATATGTTTAGAAACAGCTGCTCTATTCCACAGTTTCAAATTAAGAATGCCAAGGCCACCAAAAATTGTAGGTCTAGTAATCTTTTTATAGGCAATAGGGATTAGCTTCTTAGAGTAAGGATTTCCATGCCAAATGAAGTGATTGATAGCACCATTTAGCATATTGATTAATATAGCAGGGAGAATATATATACTAGAGTAAAAAGTGGTCATAGAAGTGGCAATTGATTTGGCAATCACAATCCTTCCAGCAATAGATAGTTTATTTGCAGGCCAAGAAGAAAGTTTCTTGATAATTTTTTCAAACAATGGCATACGTTGTGCTGTTGATATTTTAGTTGATGTTAAAGGAACTCCAAGGTACATGCTATTATTCTCCATATAAGGCAAAGCAGCCAGAGCAACGATTTCAGAATTTTCTCAGGGGGAAGGCCGACAATCTTGATATCAGATGTGCTATGATTTATCTCTAATCCAGAGACCATGTAGAATGTGTCAAGGACCTTTTTAATGTTTGTTATAGATTTGATATTAGGCTTAGAAAAGATTATTAAGTCATCCGCAAAGAGAAGCGAGACAATCAGTGGTTTTTTGCATCTAGGATGTAGATCAATGTCATGGGAAACTGCTTTAAGGGATAGCATAACTGTAAGGCATTCCATAACTGCAATGAATATGTAGGGAGAGATTGGGTATCTGTGTCTAATTCCCTGAGTAGCCTTGAAATAACCAAAAGTTTCACCATTGATAGATAAGCTGTGATATGAAGTAGAGATACAAGAATATATCCAAGCAACGGAAGGAAGAGGGAAATGCATTTTTTGAAGTATGATAACTGTAGTAAACCACCATATAGTATCAAAAGCTATTTGGAGATCAAGCTTAAGAGAGCATCTAGGAAGAAATGCATTTTGGTTTCTGGATACAATTGAGTGCATAGCATTTTTCATTCTAGAGGCTATGATTTTTGCTATACATTTGTAGACTACGTTGCAGCACGTTATAGGTCTAAACTTATTAACATTTCTGGAAAATCAACCTTTGGGATAAGAGCAAGCTTTGTGGAGTTTATACCTTTAGGCATACGATTGTTTCTAAAAAATTTCTTAACGGTAGCTGTTAAATCTTTCTTAACAATATCCCATGCATGCTTATAGAAGTGGGCATTAAAGCCATCTAAGCCTGCCGAACTGTTAGAATTCATAGAAAAAATTGCAGCTTTTATTTCTTCTGTGGTAATCTCTTGAATACATTCCTGTTGAAGGGGTATAGAAATACTTGTCATAGGAATATCAATAAGGGTATCATAATCTGGTTGAAGAGGGGTAGGACAAGAGAGGGTTGATGAGAAGTAGTCTAACAAGGCAGCTTTAATTCCTAAAGAGGTGGTAACAATAGTACCATTGATGTCTTTCATTAGATGAATATTTCTGTTTTCATTTCTGATTTTTAATAACTTATGGAAAATAGCAATGTTTCTATCACCTTGAGAGTCCCATAGAGTTTTGTATTTTTGCTTCATCATGTTATGTTCAGTGAGAAGGGCCAGTTCAAGATCTTTAGAAAGCTTTTTTGCAGTGATAACCAGTTGACCATTGTGAGGATTATTTATCATGTCTTGTTGGCAAGCAAGAAGGTCAGATCGAATTGCAGTAGAAAGCTTCTTTCCATTACCAAATTTTGTAGAAGACCAAATCTTTAAAGCCTTTTTAACTTTTAGGAGCTTGCCCTGCAAAACAAACATAGGATTACGATATATATCAGTATTCCATTTAGTTTCCAGAATTTTTGTATATTCTTTATGTTTTGTCCATTCATTAAAAATGTAAAAGGAGGGTAGCTTCTAATAGGAATCAAACCCCATGTGACAAGAAGAGGAGAATGATCAGAAAGAGAGGGAGGAGGAACATGGGTATGGAGAGCAGGCCATAAGGAAATGGCTGCCATATTATAGAAAGTTCTATCAAGATTACAAAGTGTTAATTTCCCAGATCTACTACAATTATTCCATGAATATTTTGAGCCTGTAGTGGGAGTTAAAAAGAGATTAGCATTAATGATTGAATAATTTAGAGGGGAGGTGTCCCTTAAAGAAAGTGGAGTGCCTCCAGTTTTGTCAGAATGATGTAGCATACAGTTCCAATCATTGAGACAGAGCCAAGGCAATGAAGAGGAGGATAAGGAAGGGATAATGTCAAGGAGTTGTGGTCTATCTATAATGGAGTTTTCTGCATAGACAGTAGTTAATAGGAAGTCAATGGATGAAGTATTGTGTGAAATTTTTGAGTGGATAAACTATTTGTGAAACAGTAGAGGAGTTACAGTGTAGACCATAGGGTCATAGAGTAGCAAAATTCGACCATAGGGATCTTGTGCTAGATTATGAATAATTTTCCATGAAGGTGCAATTAATGAAGAGGCTTTGTGAGTAAGTAAATGGTTAGAATTTGTCCCACAGATACAGAATAGATGTAGATTATGAGTAGCAATCAGATTTTTGACTTCAAGTTGTTTAGCAATATTGTACGCTCCCCTAATGTTCCACATTCCGATTTTATCTAACATTAAGGTTCTTATGTTTGTTGGCAGATTGCCTAGTAACAACACCAGAGTTTTTAATGTTTGCATTTGCCTGACTTTGTATTTGTATTTGTATTTGCTCTATTGAGTAGGGTATGCCTTTGTCGAGGTCACATGAGTTGCCATTGATTGAAGAAGTGGAAGAAGAATTTATGTTTGGAGGAGTGATATGATCAGATTGGGGAAAAGGGATTATTAAATGGTTAGGAGGCTTTAAGTGTGAATAAGGTGAAGACAGAGGGGAAAGCAGTTTAGAGAGATTGTGTGTATCAGGAACATGTACAGTAGTGTGCATGTTAGATAACAAGAAGGATTGTGCAGGAAGAGGGAGGATGGGTAGGCTAGGATCTGGATTAGATGCAGTAGGAATTTGAGAAGGTGAAGAAGTGTTGCAGTCAAAATTTGGTGGAGGAATGACAATATCAGAAATAGAGATTGGCATATTTGGGTCAGATAAGGATATGTCTTGCATTTGATCATTTTATTGTATTATGTCTACACACTCACCATCTTCTAAAGTAGAGAGTACATTGAATTTATTGTTGCTCATTCTGAACTCATTTTCAACCTGAATACTGGCCTCAACAGGAGTATCAACAATCACCTTTCCTTATGTTGCATTTTCACCTTTTTTTATTCCCATTTTCATGTTGGAAAGGAACAGTCTCTATTCCGGCCTAAAATAATATTTCAGAATTAATATTATCAACCGTTGAAGTAGATTTATGAGTTACCTTTTGCCATTTTTGTGAAGGTGGTATAACTGGTTTGGCAGTTTTACCTCTGTTGTTTACTCCGTGTTTTATATGAACTTTCTCAGGGATTTTATTGGTTTCCTTGGAGTCACATTGTTCAGGATTCATATCACAGGTAGCAGTTGCATAACCAAAGCATTTTCACACTATGCATATCAGTGGTCTCCACGAGTACTCAAGGTGAACACATTGACCATTACCATCACCCACTCGAATCATTTCAGGGAGTTCATTGTCTGGGCATATTTCTACCAAACATTTTGCGTATTCAAATTGCCTCATTTTCTCTGTGATTTCATCAAAGCATACAAGAGTTCCAACATGGCAGGCCAACCAGTTTATGCCCAGTAGAGTCCATGTAAGCAAGGGAATGTTGTACATATGAACCCAAACAGGTACTGACTTTATCTTAAATTCAACAGCAGCAAAAGTTGGGTTCCACTTAGAAATTATCATCATTTGACCCCTAATGAAAATTGGGTCTAAACTAAGAACCTTTTCTTTATCCCCTCACAATGATTTAAAGAAATACCTTTTTCCATCTGATAGAACTTGATAATCTCCTTTTAATTTCCATAGCTTTGATAAATGCGAGGTAACTGCCATGTAATTTACAGCTCCTCCAATGAAAAATCCAACTAAATAGTCTGACCATACTTTTATACCTTCATCAATTACAGACTTTGGAGGTGATAAAGGTGAACCAGTGTATTTGATGTCAAAGTTAATAGGATGGTACTTTCCAGCATTAAGAGGTTTAGATTTGAAAAGGCTCAACCATGAAAGAGAGTTTGAAGAAGAAGAAGGAGGTGGAAAAGGAGAGGAGGAAGGGGAGGTGAGAGGTTTAACTAGAACAGAAGGAAGAAGAATAGGAGAGGGAGCAGCAGGAAGAGGACAGGGAGGCACAGGCAAACCAGGAAGGTCAGGAGGAAGCGGTGGTACAGAAGGTACGGTAGGGATGGAGCGAGGAGAAAGGGGGGTGATGGTTTGATTGGAGAAGAGGGCGGGAACTGACAAGGGGAGAGGAGCCCATTAGAAGCTAAAAAGATAAAAATACTTGAAGGATTAAATATTTTTGAATTGAAAAGGAAGCAATTTTGAAAATGACACATACTTGATATGGGGGAATGGTTAATAGGTTGGTTAGTGTAGGTTTTACTGTGCAGAAGAAGTGTCAGTAAACTAAAATACGATTTGTGACGATGAAGTTGTTTCAGCTATGGAATATTTTCCTACATACCTTATCGATAGGCGAACAAAAAGTTGACTTTTGAAATAAACCCTGTTTTAAAACTTTAAGAACTAACTATGCAAACTGTACTTAGAAAAAGTTTGAAAATAATTGTGGAAAAAGAGAAGGTTCCAAAGTATAGTGGAAACTAAGAGAAAATGGATGGAAATATGGAATTTTCCATCTTAACCATTGTCCCAGCATAAAGAAAATAGGTTTAAAAATTGGATTTATTCTAAATTTGGATGTTAGCAACGGGGTGCTAGGATTTTGGATGGTATGAATTGGATGAAAAAAATTGGTTGAACTATGCTTCTAGTTGTAGAAATGTAAGAAATTTTGTATGCAAAAACAAGTTTTGGTTTTCAAAAGTTGCATGCATATAGAACTGTCGGTATATTTAGGATGTTTGCACCATATTGTTGAAATTGATTCATAAGAATGCATTCATATAGGAGGCGCCGATTAGAATTATTCTATATACATATCGTATTTATTATGACACACCGTGCACTTGTACACGATTGGTTGCAAAATTGTTTGTACACTAATTGGTTGGTTAGTTAAGAATGGTTGTATGTTATGTTACATTGTTCGGTCCTTGAGGAATTTCGGGAATGAAATTTTTTTAAGAGGGGAGAATGTAACACCCCATAATTTTACGATAATGAATTAAAAAGAATAAATAAATAAATATAAATGCAGAAAATTAGAATTTTTGCAAACTTCATAATTTGCCCATGAAACTTATACCGTTGGGTTCGTGGCGATTTTCTATTCAATTTTTATATATAAAGTTTTCCAATCGGAGTTCAAACGAAAAAGTTATTATGGTTTGAAGTTTTTGATTCAGAAATAATTATATATGTAATTACGGTAATAAAAGTTAATTAATGCTAATTACTAACGTTAATGGAAAACTAAATGTTAAAAAATGTTAATGTTAAATTAAATCTGAGAAAATATATATAAGTGGAAAAAAATTATTGAAATCAGATTTAAAAAGAATGAAATAAACATAATCGTTCGAAACAAGCAATAAAATTAACAAATCAAAGCATGCGGAAAAGTTCACGAATTAAAAATGGCATAGTCGACCCAAGATGCACCTTGGTCAACCGGTAGCGGTCAATCCTAGGTCATGAGCGATCGACCGTTGCTAGGGTAAAATTTACAGTAAATGTTGGCCTAAATGGGCCGGATTTAAAACGGTATAATCAAACGGCTTACATTGATTTGAACCCCAATAAATATAGACCTAAACACTCACTTCTAAACTCGTATTTTTGGTGCGACATCGGAACTTTGCCACTTTCTCTTCTCCTCCAAAGTTCAAAATTCTTAGAAATAGTTCTATTTTATACGTATACAAAATTGGAGAATTGTATAAGATGATTGAGGAAGAGAATAGGTTCAAATCAAATTGTTAAAGCCAAGGTAAATTGTAAATTCGAATCTAAAATAAAAATCAAACTCCAAATCTCTTTTCTAAACTAGTTCTCTGATAATCTATATACAGTTGCGGGTTATAAATCCAAATAGGGAGAAAAAGGGAGTCAAAGTGGAATAATAGAAATTAGATCTAGAGATTTGGAAAGCTAATAAGGTGAGTGAGAATATTATATACTTTTATATAATATTAGATTTACATCTTTTTAGATCTATGCCTATATGCCTGAAATGTAAATTGGAGTTGTAAGCTAAATCTATACACATGAAATGAAATTGAAAACCCTGCCTACATAATCTTCAATTGTTAACTTGATATCTATATATGTTATATGAATACAAACTTGGAAAATGTTTGGGATATTAGCAGTCTCTAAATTTCTTATTGAAAAATAGCAAACCATGAATTCGTAATTGATGTAATAATTCCATATTTATAATTAAATGGATAATTAGAATTTAAATAAAGAAATCACACCAAGATTTTAGGGGTTTAAGTGGTATTTTCATTCGTTGGAATATGAGATGTTACAATGTGAATTTCTATACATTATCAAATTTAAAATAAATAAAAGTGTGTTGTTTGAAATGACCAGGAATACACCTAAATGAAAGAGATGTATAAAACATGGAATATTTATCATATTTTGGGTTGTCTATTTCAATAACTATGAAAAGATAATTCCTTGTATTTCCTAACGCAACACAAATTTTCCTGTTGGATACGATATAGAAATTTGCACTGTTAACCTTTCCATTTGGGAAAAACGTAATTCCATCGCATTAAATTGCAGAAAAATCCATAAATGTTAAATAAAGAGATAAGCATGATGAGAACATCCTAAGAGAAAAGATGCATGACACAAATGAAAATGGAAATTAAATAAAAGGAAATTGAGAATATGCAAGGATAAATTAAAGGGGTGAAAAGGGAATAGAAATAGAAAAAGAGAAAAAAGGGCAAAAGAATGGAAAAAGGACATTGTAAATCTTTTAAAAAGAAAGTGGTAAATTGTCTTAAATCAAGTAAGGTTTAAACGCATAAGAAGTAAAGAATTACGGTTAACAATAAACGGTAGAGGTAAGATAATTAAGTAAGAATGAATGAAGATATATATAAATAATATATACACACGTAGGCTCAAGTATGCGTTTACGATGGGTGTGAACTATTAAAGTTAATATATGATTAAATGAATAGAGCGACATTGTCATTAGCATAGGTTGGAATGCGAGATCGGTAGTGTTACACAATAGAAGTCTGCCCACTGTAAGGGGCTACTAGCAGTTGTGTATACATTATACTAATGTGAGACATGTTCAACCATAAGACCCATGGAGAGTATATGCTTGCGTATAGTGAAGGAATACCCTATAGATAGAGGAGTCTGCTCCAAAGACAAGAAAGGGAGGGTATTGCCTTGATAGCAATATGCAATCTAAACCGGATGGTGACCGTAGAACGACACTATGTCAGCATGCGTTGGTACCAAATAAAGGAGTAAGGCTGTAGATAGGCTGAGAACGTCATAATTCCTCAGCGGTCAACTGAAAAGATAGGGGTTACACCTAATGGGCTACACTGTCTACTAGTGTACGGACCATGTTAGGTCATGCATCACCATGTTGTTTCTAGTTTTTTTCTTAGGAGGCATGGCTAGTTAACTCTATTAGAGAGGTCTCTCAAAATGTGCATGAGGTAGGGAGCTGAGTCCACAACCGGTGGGCTGAATCCAACATATTTGTAGTTCGAAGAGCTGAGTCTACAACCAAGAAGCAGACAAGAAAATCCCCAAAAATGCAACACAGAGCACGAGTAAATTATTGTAAAGCCATTATTAGGCACTACGGGAGTTCCTTCGTATGCGCGTAGATTAGAGCGTAATACAGCGATGGTGATGGATCCTAACGGGATGCTGAGTTAAGGGAGACTCACAGGGATAATATCTTGGTCGAATAGGAGATCGTGGTACTTATATATATATATATATATAAATGTATGTATGTATATATATGTATATATGAATGTATGTATGTATGTATATGTATGTATGTACATAGTTGTAGTCTATTACAGGTGGATGGAACGTATCGTACGCGTATGTAAATTCAAGACGACTAATTAGGTATTAAAAGCCATAACATGTAATAGAGGACAATCGGCATTAACTAGTGTTATGTATAAAGTATGTAATTTACCAGTCACCAAAACGTTGTTCTGACCCCTTCCTCATTATAATTCATAGAATAGCCTAGACGGTCGGGTATTGTTACAAGGCAAAAACAGTGAAAGGTCATGTTCCTTATCCATGCTTGACATTGACAAGGACATTATACACTAGAAGTGTCAAATCTTGGTCAGTGACTATGTGACTTATTATTTTTATTATTCCTTTGTAAGTTATATTGTCAGTGCTCTAATATGCATTCATTTGTTTATTTGCAGGATACCAAACCAATGATCTATATTCTGGTGAACTTGGGTTTTCGATTTAGCGAAAATCTAGGCTCACTGGGGTGCGGGTTATTACAACGTTATAGTTATTTTAAATGCTTTGGATATACACAGTATGCTTCATGGTACGGCTTACTTGATGCTCAAAGAGATTATTGCGTTATTGGCCTGGCTGGCCTTTTTGTCATGTTTACTTCATTTTACTGAACTTTGCTGTGAGGACCAGCCTTTTCGACCCTCAAAAGTCGACAATAATACATCACGGTATTCATGTACCAAACATCCAAGTGTCAGAAAGATAAATTTTTAAAGTGAAAGGAAAGAAAAGACATAATATAATCTTACATCGTGACGAGTAATATATAATATACAACAAATCTTTATAAAAGAAAACTTTAATATACATACAACAATTAGAGTAACTAACCTATCATCAACCTGAACAGTTATATAACAGTCTGTCCTCATAAATGCTGATAAATACAAAACAAGAAATCTAGTGGAAATAAAGATACGTGAATACGTCTTGGAGGCATCCAAATCATCTTCGGAAGCTCCAAAGCATCCATAACTATATCTAAAATATGCTCGGGCTGACCCGAGCATTATAAGAGAATAACGCCCGGATCAGTCTGGTAAACCTGTGTGAGAAACAAAATCATATGGGTTTTTAATGTCATAAAACTTTTCAAAAATAAAGGTATCTCGTAAGACCACGCTGCATATAAACATAAATGGGTTTTTACCTTATGATAACCAAATCATTTATTAGAAAATCCAATGATAATATAATAATGTCTAGGGTTTAAAATAAATATATAACATAGCTGAAATACTTGCATCTCGCATTCCAACATATTTGATATACGACTAAGTCCGTAAGGCACGTGTTGGAAAATGGATTCCATCAATGACAAGACTACTGGGGTATCGCCTGTCACAGTACAGCTCTAGAAAAATGTACCGAGGGCCTCACATGGAACCCCTGCATGGAAAGACCAGCCTACCCCTTTTTGGATAGTACCAAATATAATCATCACTCCGGCTACCAACTTGACAAATTGTTTTGTCGGGCCCAGCATACATAATCCATGAATAAATATTGATCTAGATACAAGTGATGATCATACCCTAATGGTAGTGAACCACATAGCCTTGCAGAATATCCTCTGTTTTAGTCATTACCGGATGTGAGGCTTGAGGCTATGTTTTAGCATTTAGCAAATCCCACTTGGAATGCTAACACTGTCCTCCAGGCAACAATACAATGCTAACATTCATCCATAAAAGTTGTTTAGGATATGAATAAACCGAAGGCATTACTTCTACTACATCCTTTTGGGAATCAACCTCAGGATTAGTAGCAAGTAGCCATTGCACTTCAAAGAACTCTATCTTCAATCATCTTCAAGATGTCTCTAATTTGAATGCTTATGCTGGTTCGAAGTGGTTTTCAAATAACATATCTGATCCCGTTCTCACCGAACCGACAACCGATAGTTTCACAACTGACCAAGATTTGATGGTCGATTACTTAATTATCAAATAAACAAAACAATCAAATCAGAGATTTAACCAAGCATGATTAATCACATAAGCAACCACTAAGCGACTTAATTCTCCTTTCATTAATTAAAATCTCCTTTCAAATATTCGTATTGAAATGCCTTTTTCAAGAGATATATTAACAAACCATCTCTACTATTTTCAACACTTGGGAAAGTATTTATTTACTTATCTCAATGGTATATGTATATTCACAAAATCTTAAGAAAGATTACACTTCCGAAACCATACTTATTTGGGTTAAAACCAATGTCATTTAAATCATAGATAACAATACACCCAAAACACATTTGGTGTAAGTAACAGGGTCGTGTAGAAATTAAACCAAATATACTATCACTATTTTTCAATTTCAAACTTGTACTATCCATCGATTAATAATAAAGTCGGATAAGCCGGAAAACTATCCTTGCCTCGATATGCATTCCTAATTTTCATAGATAGAGACATGTTTTCATACCTCTGAATTTGGTGTTAAGTATGAAAAGAATACTTTCCATATCACCATAAGTTATGAAGATCTTTTATGGAAATCAAATCTCATTTCTTTTATAAAACTCCTTTTTATAAATCTCTTTTACACTTACCAAACTCCTTTTATAAATTTTATTTCTATGTATAAAACTCATTTTATAAACCTTCTTTTCCACTTAAACCGCTTCACAAATATTTATTTCAAAATATTTTTATCCTTCTTTAAAACAGAATCACTTTATAATAAAAGATAAATTCCCCTTTTTCCTTCAAAATAAACATCCGTTATTATATTAATTTTTCTGTATAATAACTACTTCCCAAAATACTTTTTAAAACATTTTCAAAAGGGATTAGAGTAAAATAGAGAAGTTCAAAACCATTTCTAAATAAAATGCCATAGAAAATTTCAAAAATCACATTTAAAATCATTCTCCGAATCAAAACCATTTCAAAATCAAAAACAACAAATAATAGTATTTCCAAGATACTATAATGAAGTCTAAAGTTACCACGGCACTTAACAAGCGCTTTCAGTGATCCGCACAAAAGAGTTCAACTTTTGCGATATATCAAAGTCACATCAAATAAGGTCAAACTACTAAGCTTTGACATTCAACAATTTATAACATAAGTATATAAATGAAATTAACATCAACAGTTGCAAGGAATTTGGATCCCTCTACAAAATTCCCCATATTAAATTTTATATGTCATCCATTTTGCAAAACGGGAATTCAACCGAACCAAACCAATAAATCATTCGAGCATGAAAACAATAATTTATATCTACTATATTGTTCATCCAAAGGTAGTTAACTCACCAAAAGTCTAGTTGACGCTTACGCGTTCCCAAATAGTCTAAAATCGAACGCCGTTAGATTTTAGATAAAAATTCCATTTGCTTCAAACTTGATGAAATTAACTCTAGTGCATAGATAATGTTCCTACAAGTGCAAACCAAAAGACTAGGTCAATCTCATATGAAAAATTTATTGAGTTTATAAGATTTCAAACTAATTAAAATAATTAATTTACTTAATAACTTAATTAACCCTAAATCACCTTCTTCCCCAAATCTTCCCTGTTCTTGTACACGCACAAATGTGCACGAATCCAGGCCATGCATGAGATCCACCACTCCACTCTCTCCAATCCACAAATCGACGAATCGTCATTTTCATCCAACTGCTCTTCACACAAGCTCTCTACCCGACCCCATCTTGTCACGTCCGTGCCCTCCCAGCAATTCTCGACATCCATGCCCTAGCTAGCCATACACAAAGGTTTGGGAAGAAGCACATCACTTAGAGGAACTCGAATGGCACGCACCACTTCGCCTATCTCCACCTTAATCGCCTCCAATGTCGAACCCTAGGTGCCATTATAGTCGATCTCTAACAAACATGATCACACCCACTCTTGCACACATCAATGTAATGCTCTCCTCCATATGAACCCAACGAATCCAACGGCGGCTCATATCGTCCCATGCAGCTCCTTATTTAATTCAATGAATGGCGGTGGCTACTTTCGTTCGTGTACAAGAAGAGAGGAAGTGGAAAAATAACAAAGAGAATAAGGAGTAAGGGTTATTTATAATATGTATATATTATTATTTAAATACTCAAATTAAAATGTATTGCATTTTGAGCTCCATGACCACACGCACATCCGATCGCCAAAAAACTCGTTGGTATATATCTTCTTATTATTCTGGTTCTAATGGTACTAGTTTTATCAAAATCCAAGATAGTACCCCAAGATGATAATTTCACGCATTTCGAAACCGTTTATTTATAAAACAATTTTTGGTCCCATTATCAATATTCGTTCGAACTCTTTATTTTTGTAAATATTTTTTTATAACAAGTTCACCGTTATTATTTATTAATTGAAAGGAGTTACTAAGCTCTTAAAATTAATTATTTAAATATTTAAGATTAAAATATTCACAAATCAAAATGATAAAATTCCGGATCACTACATTTGTATATAGTGTTTTCTAGGGATTTGTCTAGTCCTTTACATGCATTTTGGACCGTTCTGCTATACTTCACAATTCTTTTACTTATTGGACTACGCTCCAAACATTGTGATCGAAAATGGTTGTAACAATTGCCCCCAAGTTTGCGCTAATGCATGTCAGTGTAGACTTGTGATTTACTTTACCCATTTTTCGTACTTTCTAACTAATCAATCGCTTCACATTTAATGCTTCTTACACGGGTCATTATATGAGCAGCCATGCACTTCGTATGTGATCAAATACAAGATTTCGGATTTTTAGGAGATTTGCTTAGTTTTTCATAAAAATCCCTTCACATCATTATCAATTAATGGTTTTAATTAACAGTGTCGTTTGAATTTAAGGGTTGAGATCCTCTGAATTAATTTATACTTATTTCTCATTTCTTCTTCATTTTCACTTTTACTTGCTCGACAAACATAAAAGAAAACTTAGGTGATTTACACTTTTCACTTCAGCTTCATCTTACCAAGCCTCGACCAGTATTAACCTGTAAGCCATTTATTTCTTTTCTTCTTTTTTCTATGTTTTAGGTAGTTAATCGGATTTGTTTGTTTATTAATGCTATTAGTATAAATTGGTATTTTTCTTTTAATTTTTCAAGGAAGTCATTCTTAGCATTTTATTAGCTTACCATTTGATCTTTAAATTGACTCTGCGATCATGCATGCTTTCAAATTGTGGAATAAAATCTTGATTTTACTTATTTAAACTAGGTTTTGTTATTTGATTTGAAATATTTTTCTTATTTGCTATTTTAGTTGAAGTGATCTTTGTGGGTTTTGATTTTAATTCACCCCTTCCTTTAGTTATCAATGGCCTCTGGTGATCTTCCTAGTTCATCGGGTCGTGATTCGTCTTTTTTAAATCTAACTTCGACCATCTACGAGGAAAGTCGGGTTAAAGAAATCTTGGCTAAATTTGAAATTGAGGGCTATGGATTTAGGGTTCCGACACCCTCAGGTCGTATTCACCTTCCCATAGAGGGGTATATTTCCCTTACTTCGAAACACATTCAATGTTGCATTTATCTTCCTCTTCACCCTATTATTAAAGAATGGTTGGCTATGGTTGGTCTATCCCCATTCAGTTAGCCCCTATATCTTATCATCTCCTTGCCTGCACCTACATTTTATACATCGAAAAATCGACTCCTTCTTGTCGAGAACTACTCTTTTTATATTCGATGCGTAAGAGCCTAACCTCGGGATGTGTCAGATTTTATCATATTCAGTTTACCAAGTCTCTTTTTTCAAAAACTCCGCACAAGACCTGTAAGTAAGTGAATTTGCTCTTTTTCACTTCAAACTAGGATGGCTTCATTCCCTAGTTTGAGGAACCTTGTATTGCATATACTTTTCTTTCTTATTTCAGCTCCTAAGACTTCCTTCACCGACTTTAATTATTTTTAGTCAATTTTCATGATTTTTCTAAAGCGAACAAGAGCAATTTTCATCTTGTAGGACAATAGCACTCAGTTGCGGTGCGGAGCCTCATATGTTCTCGAATCTGTTCATGACAGACCTATTACGTAGACATAATTTCCTCCACATGCTTCACTATCTCTATCGTTCTATTTTCATTTACGTTTTTGATGAGGCTACTCCAAGTGTTATACTTTGGTTATACGAATTTTAATTAGTTCTTTTCTTTTTTATGCCTTTCTCTTCTTCTCTTTTTCTGCACCGTATGGTATATTAAGCGTGTTGTTGCTTAAACTATACAGGTACCATGTCTTTGAAATTGGATGCTGCACCGAAGTAAAATAAAGACGCAAAGAGACCAGGGAACGATCCGATTGAGATAGATGACCTGGTCAAGAGGCAAAAAGTCGACCCTTCCTCTTATTCCAAAACTATTCTCCTTCTCTAATCTAGGTGTCTCCTATTAGCATGCTTCCTTCTTCTTCTCGCTTCCAACCTAACTCGGCGGAGGACACCATTCCCGACTTAATTGAATGGATGAGGCACCTTCTCATCGAAGACGTGGCTGACTTTCCCCCTGCTTTGATGGCGTCTCTTCCTCTACTTACTAAGGACCTTTATTCTAGCTTTCATCGCAGTATTTTTCAAGTACGTTTGTTGATTATTCATTGGTTAACTTAATTTAATAGAAATTCAAAAGTATTTCTTCATTATGCCCTTGTACCCAGGGTATGGCTTCTGCGATGAAGTTGCATAAAGGACTCCTAGATTAGGAAATGGTGTTAGCCAGGGATCAGGTGGAGATTACCCGATTGAAATTGGACACTGAGGCGGGGCCGTAGAGGGAGAGGGATGCTAAAACAAGGTTAGAGGAGATCACTAAACAACATGATGGTGTTGACGAGAAACTTAAGGAAGCTAAGTTGTTGGCAGTCAAGGCCGTGAAAAGAGTTAGCAAGTGGAAGGATAGGGGAAGGGAGTTTAAGAAGAAACTTATTGAGACGAAGAAAGATCCTGATACCATCACCTTCAATGTTCTGTACAAGATTTATGCTCAGGTGAAGAAGCGGTTTTTTTGGATCGGCTCGACAAGGTTGATACAGAGGTTAATTTGGATTTTCTTGGCAATCTCGAAGCTATAATGGATGCCTTGGATTACTGCAGGAGGAAGTGGTCCCGAGAGAGTAAGGGGATTCTTAATTACCTTTCGAGACAAATGTAGGAGCGCGGTCTGGACTCAACTTGCAGGGGTTTTTGGATGATGCAGTAATAAATGTTTGACCATTCTTGTTTCTTATTTTGTGTTGTTTGACCTGGTTGTACCATCTTAAGTTTTGTATATGTACATGGTGATTTTATAAGATGTTCGTTGTTCGTCTTACCGTATTTTGTCTTGTTTTATTATGCGTAGTAATGCATTTTGAACTTGTGTTTTCCTACCTTCTTCTAGGTAATAGGAGTAGGCGTTGAGAAAACTTTGTGGCTGAAGTTTCTTATGAGAGAGATAAGTTAGTTCAACACATAAAAAAGCGTATCGAGTGTCTTAAAAAGAAAGCTATGGAGATGTTGTCAACAAAAATTAACCTCGTACATAGGAGGGAAAATGAGCTTGAGAGGTCTGTAGCACAATTAAAGAGAGAGTCCCGAGGGCTCCTGTCTAGGATTACCCAAGTCATCAATGATAGAAATGCGCTTTGTGACTTTGTATTGGGTAGATGGGGTTCTTCATTAAAGAATGAGCCTCTTCCTTTAGTACATCCTCATCCGTTGTGGCTCAAATCTCGGCAGAGGGAGCCGGCAACAAGCATTGGGAAATCGAGTTCACACAATCCCCCTATTATATAGATCCAGCTAGACAACTGTGGTCAACCAGCTTTGCTACCTCTCTGCTTGAGTCGTTCTAGTGGCTGAATTTGTTCCAGTCCGCAAGCACGTTGATTGTATCCGGCCATCCAAGCTTATTTTGTGAAAAAGACTTAGTCATTAGCGAGTGTAGCATTTTGTTATGTTTCTTCGACCCTTAATCGAATAAGACATTTTCCTTGTTACATGTACATACATTTATACATATATATTTGTTTCATTTTGACTATTTATTGGTTTCCTTCTCGTTTACCTCATATATATTTCTTTTAGATTGCGCTCACTTCTCAAACTTAGGCTATTCAAACTGACTAATCTGAAAGTAGCTGCCCTTTGTGTGCCCTTCACCTCCTTGTTTGAAATAACCAGCTTCTTCATTTATTATTAAAGACTATAAAACCATATCAGAGAACTTGAAGCTGCTAAGGTGGATCTTATTAGGTAACAAGAGTTGATTTCTGATGACGCTTGAAAGGAATTATGCATTCGGTATGATGAACAAGCATGGGAGTTGGAAGAATCTAAACAAGTTACTCTTTGGCAGCATGCTTGCATCACTAAGTAATGTTCGGAATTAACCGAATTGGAAGAGGCACTCAAGTCTACACCGGCTCGCATTACTGAACTTGAGGGATCGCTAAAAGGCGTGGAGAGTTGTTACAGAGTTATTTATGAGGATGAGATCAAAGAACTTAAAAAGGAAAATGATAAACTATCTCAATAGGTCGCTATCCAACTATCCAAGGAAGACGATCCCAACGGCCTCCATTCTCAAACGGCCCATGCCCCTCCATCATGTAGGGGGAGGAGGACGCTTCTCAATGGAAGAGGCAGTTCATGGCGTATTATCATAATAAATTTTATGAACTTAAAACTGTTTATGAAAAACAACTGAAAGAGTTAAATACTATGTGGAGGTTGAGAACTGTTCCTCCACCTACAACTTTTTTGGCCCTTTTTCAGAGAAGACAAAAACATAGATTTTAGACGACTTTGAGAGTGTGCACCGTATTGCTATTGAGCGGATTAATTATCTCAAGGAGTAGATACTGCGCTTAGAATCTGCCACATTGACTTTGGCTACGTCTTCCTTCCATTTGTGATGATCGCCCTATACTACCAGCACCAAAAGAGTATAAATAGTGCGATGCATTCATACACGGTCATTATAGGACGATCATCAGGGTTAAGAATGAACAAACGTAGCGTATAACCTGTCCATATACAATAGAAGAGACGATAATAACAATATGAACAAATCATCATCAAAGTATAATATCTATAGAGTTATACATCAGTAGTAGAGTATATACAACTAAAATAAACTCAGCAATTGTCTCAAATATACAAATAGTAAGACGTCATTGCTAAGGCTCCTCAACGCTGCACAGCGGAATAAGCGTAGACTCGATATAAGTATATATTACGAGATAACCCCATCAAACTCATCCTTCGAAGAGCTACTGCATCACCTAGCCCTGTTATCTAGTCTACTCATTTAAGAGTACCCAAGATAATAAGAAGCAAAGCATAAAACCTTGGGTCAGACAATAGTCTGGTGTGAGGGGTAAATAAATCTCAAGGTTCTATAAAGGTAAATATGGTAAGGAAGAAGAGTACTCGAACCATACCTGACCTGTCCCTGCAACCAAAGAGTTAGCACATAACCGTATAATATGTTACTCTACAATATCATAAAGGTATAATACAGAATACTATAGTGGATGTCAAAATATCCCTATCTCCGTTACCTACTCCCGATGATATCCCTGAGTGATAGCCCACTAAAGGAAAGCAACCAAAGCAACCATACCATCCATCAAAAAAGACTCACTATCACTCATACATGTGCTCTGAATATATGATAACTCGTATGGCCTCCTTACTACCAGTGACTAATGGAAATCTCGGTTCTCTGTGTACTCTCGTATAACATAGCCCAAAGCTCGATACGTGTCTCGTAGCCCCAAAGCTAGACACTAGACCCAAAGCCATCGATCCAGGGTACTCGGATCCTCGCAACCAATCCATGGGCATCCCCAATTATAATACCCCTACTTCGAGTACACAAGAAAACACTTCGAGCATCAATGATTCCTTAGCACATACTTATGTAAGCCCTCCTTTGCTCCTTTTGGACATCGAGCCCTTCTTGCTCAATCTAGTTTCAATTATTCAAAGGAACCCTTCCACATTCCCCAATCTTATGGCTCCTTCCATTACCGAGCCGCCATCTACGGAACCTACTTCCAATACAAGCCAACAACCGAAGATTCTAGCTATTCATCATGTTGTTACATCGCCATCCAACCCTGACACGAATGAGCCAACACCTCCAACATGATCTATAAAACTCCACACCATTCCCAAGAAGTTCCACTCCCATTGGACTCGCCATAACAATTCGGTACCGACCTCTTCATGTTGGTGCTGATCTCTCCAGTTAGCCAACTAATGGCTGAGTTTACTTCCACTCCTTTCTTGCTTCTAATACTTCTTGCCTAGATGCTTTGACCCCGACCTATCAACCCATAGTAAGTCGTCATAAGAATATGTCTTCTCTTCAAAGCACTTAACTTTGTGTTCTAGAAACAAGTCGTCATAGCCTCTAACACTTAGCCAATCACCATTCTATCACATTGGGCAACCTCCACTAACCTTGCTCTTCACCTCACCAAAGTCGCCAACCCATAGGACTAACCAAAACATGTCGGTGTTGATTTCTTCATCTTGGTGCTGACATGTGTACTTCATGAATTGGAGCTCATGACTTGAAACTTATGCTCTTCCCATACTCCAGAGCCTTCCTTCCAAGTTTCATCCAATTCTAATCATTTTTGCCTTCGATATGCTCAATTCTCCTACCAATCTTTCTAAACATCCAAAACACTAACAGATAACATCAAATCACATCATATATAAACATAGAAGAACAAGCAATTTTATCCATTCAAACATGAAATCCATAGAAATAAGATAAACAAGTCAATCTCTAACATAGATCTACAAATTGCATGAATATATGAACATAAACAAAGGCGATTTCTAATCAATCTATATCATATGCATGGATTAACATGTAATTAGAGTTAAAAAAATATTTATGGCCAAAATCAATTTAAAACATGTTGAATCCTATAATTCTACTACATAAACATGCATAGTATAGCGAGAAGGTATAAACCACCCACTAATTACCAAATTCAATCAATTTGAATGTAGATCCAATCTGAACAGCAATGAAAAGACCTTCTAATCCACCAAGTTGATTATCTCTAGCTTCTAATCGAAGGTCTAATTCTAATTTATAATCTAGTTTGATTTAGAGAGAAATTTAGATGAATTAGGATGGATTTAGGGCTAATTAGGGTTTAGACCTGATTTGGAATAAGTGGAAAATTTTAATTTGACTCCTACAACCCCTATTTACAGGGAGTTTCTAATTAGACTAATGGGCCAACTAATGGGCTTAATTAAGTACACACTAATTCTAACCAACAGCTTTTAAAACTTAAAACAGGCATAACTCCATAACCGTAAGTTTGTTTTTCTATTATAACCATTCTATAAAATGGGAAACCATCATCCTGAAGCAATGGAACTGGTTTGAGACCTTAATTCGACTTCTATTTAAATTTATAGTCCAAACAGTATTTTTAGAGTCAAATTGGTCACATAGAAATTCGGGAAAAATAATAAGTGTGTAAAATGTCCCCAAGTGTCATATCCCGAAATTATAGAATCATACGACTTCAAGCGAATAAAATAGAAATATTTTATGATCCTTCAATACGTAAAATACAGATCGTTACATTCTCCCCACTTTTAGGAATTTCACCCTGAAATCCCCAAACAAGCCAAGGTATAAGCAGCCATAGCTATCCCGCATGCCTACCAATCATATACAGCTATCACACATGTCAATCAAGCAACCATGCAATCAATAGTATAGCTGATCTATCCTAGCATGCGGAATACTAACCCATCTAATATAATATACAATGGTGAAAGTAGATACGATAAACCTTGGTTCTTACCATTAAAAAATCTCTAGACGCCTAGTCCTTATGCTCTCCTCCATCTCCTACGTACAATTGTTATCACTTCTGCTCTATTGTACCTTAACTAGTTTCACCATTTTTCTTCTAAGTTGTTTCGTATCATACCCAACAATATGAACCGGCTTACGAGATATAGAAAATTATGTTTCTATCTCAACATCTTCTAGCTGATCTGGTGCAATCATCACGTTTGGATCGTGCACAAACTTCCATAGATAAGAGACATGAAAAACGGTGTGCATGCCTGCCATCTTCTGAGGTAAGTCGACCATATATGCTAGCACTACAAGAAATTTTATTTTTTGTAGCGCTCAAAAAACGCTACAAAAACTTTTGGTGGCGTTTTGATAATCGTTACGAGAAAACATGCCACTAAAAATCCATGATTTTTTGTTGCATTTATTTTAACGCCACTATAAATGCATTTTTGGCAGCGTTTTTCAAACGCCACCATAAATCTTTTTGTAGCGTTTAAAAAACGCCACCAAAATATTTTTTGGCGCTACTAATAGAATTTCCAACTTTACCCCTGTATTACGGTTGCGTTTACTCAATGCCACTATATATATTTCGGTAGCGTTTTTGAAACGCTACTAAAAGTTGTTTATTATTTTACACCATTTTTTCATGTTATTATTTCCTGTTAATGGTCTATTTTGGTTCTATTATATCAATCAACAATCACTGACATAATCATCATATTCAAATAAGTTAAAAAACACATTAACCATATAATCAAATAAAATATCCATAACCATTCCAATACAATAGTTTTTCGACAAAATGACCTAACTCACATACAATAACCATTTGTATACAAATTTACACATCGGGTACTAATAAATGTTATATCTAACTAGTGCTAACAAAACGTTTGATTACTCATAATTCTTTGTTGCATACACAAGTGAAAGCTAGCATCATCAAGTCCAAATTTGCTCTCTTCAAAAGTCTGATGCCTACACAAGTGAAAGCACAACAAATAGTCAAACAATTACGTTAACTCGTAGGACTTCAAATATGAGATCTAATATAATGTGTATCACAACATTGACCATACATAGTTATAAGGATATAAGATCTAATATAATATTACCCATAATCAATAACAAATTCAATAAAAAAAAACACATTCACATAACAAAACATAAACAATAATGGTAAATATGCAAATACATTGGTGAACTTCCAAGTTCAAAGTTCATGGGTGTTTCTATCAAAGTCCAAAGTTCAAAGTTCATGTATAACTTCCATATTTCAGTACAAAACATCTAAGTTCAAAGTGCAAGTACAAATAATGATATGTGTTTAAATATCAAAAACCACACAAATAATTTGCATCAATGTAAAACATACGATACCAAGAAATTACCTGAACTCCTGCAACAAATGATTGGACAAATTGGAATTGTGAGAGCAAATTGAGTCGCAAGGTGCCACCATTGCTAATTTGCTCAAAAATGACTTTGATATGCTTTACTTTATTGCATCTTTAAAGGTCACAACATCGAAAGTACTGGAATCACCAATAACTGAAGAAGTTATGTCAGTAACACATACATGTACACATTATATTAGTTTCCTTATCACAAACAAGTGTCGTAAGTCCGGACTGCATATATGAATACATGACTTAAGCCTAATGAGTTCATGGAGGGAAGGCTTTGTTAATTTGAAGTCTGAGTATAAATTATTAGTATATAAAAACAACTAACCTGGACTACCCAATCAACTTGAGGAATATCCACACCATGCGACATCACATCTGTTGCAAAGAGTACAGAAGCTTTCTCAGAAAACTGCAAAGTTACTGCCATTCTGACTATTTGTGACATGCGCCCATGTAAACATAGCAAGGATATCCTAGGTCAAAGTTTTTTGAAAATTTCGTAAACAAATTTAACCTATTGAAAATTGTAAAGCAATCAATATATGTTAACTATAATACACACTCACAAGAGAGATTATTGTCAACATTACAAACCACACATACATATATGTGTAGGTTTCAAAAATAATTTGTGTGTGATATAAATAAAATAAATATGAATATACCTGCTTACAGGTTGAAAGAAATACAAGGATTTTTGAATGGAGATGCGTTCTGATAAAACTCCACAGCATATTTAGTTTTTGATCAAGTGGAACTTCCATAACTATTTGTTTCAAGCGTTCAGGAGTAGCAGTCGCGGATTCTGCATGTACGCTAATATATTCTGGATCTTTTGAACTGAGCCTTGCTAAACCTTAAGCTCTGCAAAGAACTCCTTCGATTTACTCGACTTCATCCTTTTTATTGCAACCTCCTATAGCAACATAAGAATTACTCAGTCTGCAACTGTTAAAGTTTGAACTTATATAAAAGACAACATATCGCATAATCTTTATTTTTTTTCTAAACCTGATTTCTGAGCATTCCATAATATAATCGACCAAAGCCACCTTCTCCAATCATCCTTGTTTCATCGAAGTTTAATGTGGCCTTTTCCACATCCAACAGACTGAATATGATGGGTCTTTCTGTGCTGGTTTGTTCTATATCTACACACTCATATGATGATCTTCAACTTGATGTACGTAGCTTACACAAAATTAACTTAACAGGTAGAAATTGTCTTACCTTGCATATTATCTTTGTGATGGTATTGGTTCTCAGGTGCAGCAATGCTCATAAGACTTGTATTTCTTTCCATCTTTTTTGGTAGTTCTGAGGTTTTTTTGTGAGATTGCTTCCAATTACGGTAGATTGCAAGCATAACTCGTAACAGAATGAAGGCTATTGAAAATATGATACCAAGAATCAATCCAGTGTTGTCCTTTTTCTTGTTCCCTGGTTTGATATCTGGATGTAAGAAAATTATTTAACTATGTTACTATACGATCACACTGATTTAGATATTTAACTTATGATGCATAAGGTCAGAACGAGATATAATAATAAGGTATTGTTCTGCTATTTGTGGATTTTGGGTTCTAAAGTAACAAGAATCCAAGACACCCTCTGATTGTGGAAGACAGGGCACTACAATTTGAAGACAAAAAATGTCATTATCAGTTACCATTAATAGGGATAAGGTATTCATAATTACTAAATCCAAACATCTCCTATTATTATTTTTCAACAAAACAATGCTCCCACATCACCATACCATATTAGAAAAAAGTATGTTCATAAATAAGGAAGTAAAAAATGCAAGTTCGGTATTTAGAAAGAAACTTGCTGTCAGTTGGATATAATAAGAGCAACAAGGCATTACAACGCGAAATACGTAGAACTACTACTCTAAAATTTAAGAAATTATTTACCGGAGAAATTACACCGTAGCTTTGTCCTTCACAATACAAGACATTTCCTCCATGATCGATTATAATATGGCATGTCTCACTAGGTGCTTTGGGTCCTATAATCCTGTCTACTGAGACAATTGTTGCATGTCTCACTCCGCTTGAACATCTTCTCTCTAAAGGATGTATGTTTGTTCTAATGGTGCTTCTAGCTACATCAAGGGGGGATTTTTATGCCATCACTGTGCTTCAAACTTCAAATTTTACAGCTTACTCTTCTCAATTTCTTGCACAATTACATGACCTCCCCTCAGGGACTATAACGCTAAAGGTTTTATGAACAATCCAAAAATCTGTGCTTCCATCATT
The DNA here is from genome assembly GCA_030737815.1 of Allium fistulosum. Taxonomy (NCBI): domain Eukaryota; kingdom Viridiplantae; phylum Streptophyta; class Magnoliopsida; order Asparagales; family Amaryllidaceae; genus Allium; species Allium fistulosum. The sequence goes on from CM060903.1 coordinate 1,462,568,390, forward strand.
CTGAATTTGCATCTTTTTATTTTTGGTTGGTGCTGGACAACCCGGCTGTCCTTGTGCTAAGAAAACATTGCATAGTATCACATGTAAATAATTTGGGTGTTTTGCTTTCTAAAGTAGAGCGGTGCACTTCAACAAAAGATGACTTTTCTTTATGTCTAGTTTATTTTATGTACAATTCATGTTGGAATGGCAAACTAAAAACAGTGTTAAAGAAGACTGAATGCGTAGGAAATGGCCTAGGGAATAAATGCAATAATTTGTTTCTCAGCTTTTTGTTTTAAAGCTGCAATCTAGCAGGAGTGGCAAGCTAAAGAAGACTGAACACTTAGGAAAATAAATTAAGGGAATAAATCTAATAATTAATTCCCAACTTTTGATCGTAAAGCTGTTCAAGGGATTGCTTTTGTAGTTAGAAATCAACTTCCATCTGTAAATAGTGTAAAAGTGAATATATCATCAAGCCTGTTTGGCAACTCTTGTCTGAAATGCTTCCTCACCTCCTCCATCACTCTCTCCCTTGCTTCTAACAAAATAATTGTGTAAGTTAATTAAATAACATAACAGCGATTTAAGTCAAATTCATTTCCCGGACTACTATAATTGCAAACAAGAAGAAATGCCTAAGAACATAAATGATGGGTTCAGTTGCTACGTATTCCATTGACTAGTTCGTTTAACATTTGTTACATGACGTTTGGTGCTCATTCGACAATAAGATAGAGAAGGGATTAGAGTTTATTTTGTTTGCATTTGAAAGTTAGCAAACTTTACAAAGAAACTAATCTAACAAGGGGAAAAAATCATATATTTCAAAGCTTGATAATTTTATTAGACGAGCAGATCCATTATAAGCAGCAAAATATGATTTCTATACCTCATCATTTGCAGTAAAATAGTACAGCAAGCACTCTGTAACATATAAACCTTATTTGCAAATGCGTTTGATATAAATTCATATGCATCCCCTTTTGATTTAGGTACTTAATGTAGAACTAACCAGTTTTCTAGGATAAGCAAGATTATCTCCATAAAAAACTGAATCACAAAATAATTATTTTACATATAACTAATAAATTCATTGTTTAATAGCAATGGATGCCAGTTCTATCTAGCCTAATAGTGAGTTATGTCATATAAATAAAAATTATTATCTACACAAAACTAATTCTTGACTCACCTTAATATCACGGTACTTGGCACCAAGGTACTCAAAGCAGCATGCTCTTCCAAGCCCTATCGAAAGCTCCACCAAAGTCTGACGTTGTTCCAGCCAAAGCTGAAGTCTTCCAAGCTGCATCCTCCATCGTTAGGTTAGACTGGTCGATTACTTCGATGATGACAACTTGCTGAGGGTGCGGCATGACAATTAGTTGAGGCAAGATGTGAGGTTGAGGTGCAACGACAGTATGAGGTCAAGGCACGATCTGATGTCGACTAGGAGCTAGGGTTTTGATTTTATCGTTCAAGAATGAGAATCACTATTTTAAATTTCAGATCCAAAAGGAAATTTTCAATCTTTTCCTTTGTTCTTTGGGGAAAAGAAGCTTGGTAAAATTTGTTAAGCAATAAGCAGGAGAAAAGGAAAAAATGAGCGGTTGAAGAAAAATTTCATCAAAATTGTAATAAGTTATTCGCGGGAACACTTAGTAGCATAGTAGCAGCGTTTCTTTCTTTAATTTTGTTTTTCTATATTATCAATAGTTGCACTTAAGCTTAAACGCTGCTAACTAATCCATCTAATGGTTAGTTTTCTTGTAGTGTAGCTTCCTAATCCTTTCAGTTATTGGAAAAGGACCAACGAATCTTGATACTAACTTCCCTTTTCTACCAATCCAACTACACTTTTTAGCAGAGAAACCTTCACAAACACCATATCTCAAAAAGAAAATTCCAAATCTCTTCGTATTTTATCAGCATAGCTTTTCTGTCAGTCCTGAGCAGCTTTCATTTGTTATCGAATGAACTCAATCTTCTATGATGTCTCTCTAATCATATTTGATCCAAGTATCGATTTCTCGTCCGCTTCCCACAAACATAAAGGAGCGTTACACGGTCTTCCATACAATGCTTCATATGGAGAAATTCCAATACTCAACTGACAACTGTTGTTGTATGCAAACTCCACCAAATGCAATGATCATCTTATGACCCACCAAAGTTTAAAATGCATGCTCGCAAGAGATCTTCCAATATATAATTTACTCCCTCGGCTTGCCCATCCGTTTACATGTGATAAGCTATACTAAGAAGCAGCTCTATCCCTAACGCCTCTTGTAAGCTCTTCCAAAACCCACTAGTCAATAATGGGTCTCGATCGCTCATAATGCTCTTCGGCACACCGTGAAATCATAATATCCACTTTGCATACAACTCAGCCAGCTTGGATGCCGTTCTACTTGACTTGACGGGTATAAACCTCGCACTCTTAGTCAACTGATCTACTATAACCCAAATTCCAACATACCCTGCTCGATTCCTTGGCAATCCATCTATAAAATCCATCAATACTCATTCCCATTTCCACTCAAGAATTTCTAGCTGTTGCAATAGTCCACTAGATTTTCTCTGCTCTTCCTTTACCAACTAGCAGTTCATACACTTCGAGATGAATGCCCCAACTTCCCTCTTTATGTCTTCCCAATAATAGGTTTGCTTCATATCTCGGTACATTTTGTTACCGTCGGAATGAATGGTCAACCTGGAATGGTGACACTCTCGTAACACTTCATCTCGTAACCCATCAACATCGAGAAAAAATAGTCTTCCATCCTTATGAAGCCAACCCTCTCGGTCAAATTTGTATTGCTTTATGTCTTTGGATTCTACTCCTATCTTTATCTTCGTTATGATCTCCGCCAGCCTAGCATATTGCTTCTGAATAGTACCGATCCTTTATATAAGAGTAGGTCTGATCGACAAACTTGCTAACATTTCAGGTTCCAGCTCGCGGTAAGGCCTGAAATTAAATCCAGCAATAAATTCTATATGCTTCCATTCCAAGAACATTGCTCCTAAATTAGCATGTCTTTTACTTAATGCATCAGCGACCGCATTCCCTTTCTTGGTGTATAGTAAATACCAAAATCATAAGAGGCTAAGAACTCTAACCACCATTGCTGATGAAGGTTGAAATCCTTCTAAGAGAAAAGGTACTTCAGGGATTTATGGTCCATAAACAGCTTAAACTTCTCTCCCAATAGATAGTGCCTCCACATCTTCAAAGCAAAGACAATCACCGCCAACTCCAAATCATGAATCAGATAATTCTTTGACTTTAGCTTTCGACTAGCATACGCAACAACTTTTCCTTTTTGCATCAAAACCGCCCCCAATCCAATACTAAGGCATCTATGTATACTGTCAACTCTACGTTCCCACTTGGAATGGTCAACACTGGTGCACTCGTCAACCACTCTTTCAGGCCTACAAACGCATGCTTGCACTTTACATACCAAATAAAGGGTTGATTCTTCTTTGTTAAATTGGTCAACGGTGCCGCTATCGTCAAGAAGTTTTTTATGATGTGTCTATAGTATCCCGCCAATCCTAGAAAACTCCTCACATCTGTAGCATTCTCTAGTTGATTCCAATCTTGGAACGTTGCCACCTTCGTAGGATCCACCACTATACCCTGTCCCGTAACAACATGACCCAAGAATCTCACTTTTTCCCTGCAGAAGTGACACTTTGTGAACAACGCTCTCAACTTATGCCTTCTCAATATCTCTAGCACAATCCTCAAGTGTGTTTTGTGCTCCTCTTCTGTTCTGGAGTAGATCAGAATATCATCCATGAACAAAAGCACAAACTTATTCAACTGATCTCTGAAAACTAGATTCATGAGATCCACAAAGTACAGCGGAGCATTGGTCAATTTGAATAGCGTCACTAACCACTCATAAAAACAAAATGGTGTACGAAGTGCAGTAATAGGCACTCTCTCCTTCGTTACTCTAAGCTGGTGAAATCCCATTGCCAAATCCATTTGAGAGAACACCTTCGCATCATGCAGTCGATCGAACGAGTCATTAATGTGTGGGAGTGAATACTTGTTCTTTTTCATCACTATATTCAGCTCGTGATAATCTACACACAATATCAAAGAGCCATCCGCCTTAGTTGCGAATACAACAGGTGCGCCCCACTCAAATATGCTTCTTTGAATGAACACCTTCCTCAATACGTCATTCCCTTGCACCTCCAATTCCTCCGCTCTCTAGGTACCATACGCCTCAAAGGCATAACTATCGGTCTAGCTTCCTTTACCAAGTCTATCCAAAACTCGATCTCTCTATGCAATGACAATCTAGTCGCTTCCTCAAAGACATCCGGGTACTCTCTAGTGATCGACACAGATGACAACACCTCCTGTGGAACCTCAAGCAAGTATAGAAAGCTAACATTACCTCAACTTGTGATTGGCAGCTAATCACTACTGTTCGCCCATCCACATCTCTGATTGTCACCAATAGCTTCTCGCAATCCACTATAGCCGCATACTTCTTTAGCCAGTCCATTCCTAAGATAATCCCAAACCCAAAAAAATTCAAAACAAAGCAATCACAAACAAAAGAGCATCCATAACGCGATAAAACTAAACCTCTACAAACCATGCACAAGCTAGTCGAGCCTCTAACGTGGTTTGTCATGATCAAGGGCCGGTTTATTATCTTGGGTCTCAATCCCAATTTGTCTACTAGGTCGCTGCATATGAATGAATGTGAAGAGCCGGTATCTAACAAAACTCAAATAGGAACATCCCCAATAGAAAGCATACCTTGAATGATGCCTCCTTTCACCTTCTCCTTCACCAAGGGTGCACTCGACGAAGTCAGGACTGTGTCAAAAGCATATGCCTTCACGATCTGCTTATCCTTCACTAATTCTGGACAATCTTTATCCAAATGCCCTGATTTATCGTAGTTGTAATACTTCTTCTTATCACTCACTTTGCAATCCTTGATTAAATGATCCTTCTCTATACACCCATGACAAATGGGTTCCCATTTACCCTTCTTTTTGCCATCCTTACCCTGGGGTTGCTTCCTCTTTCCATTCCACTTCTTCTTGCCTTCACCGTCTTGCTGCTTTGGCTCCTCCTTCTCAGTAAAAACAACCATAGCATTTTTGCTTTAGGGTATAAATTCTCATGGCGAAGCGCCTTCTCCACCAGCTTTTCAAACGGCTCATCAATATTGGTCCACTAGCTTCTCCCAGGATAGTCATCCAATCCTATGATAAAATTTTCATTCTTCCTTAAGGGAGTATCAATGAAAGAAATCCCATACTTACAAAAAGCATCAAATTCTGCCACATTTTCAAAAAGTGTCATCTCCCTGCTTAAGATCAGCGAATTTTTTGAACAATGCCAAATTCTGAGCAACCGGAATAAACTTCTCTTCAAACCTCATCTTAAACCGATCCTAAGAAAATAGGTTTTCTGTAGTAGTAGTAGTAATAGTGACAACATTCTACCAATTCATAGCTCAGCCCTGAAGCTGCCTCGAAGCCAACTTTTTTTTCATAGCACTTTCACCTCCATATCATTGAAGATGCACTCACAAGTATCTAACCAATCTTATATTTATATGGCTGATTCCATTCCATTGAATGGATTCCCTCCATAAATGGAGTAATCCTTGCTTAACTTGGCGAAATCGGCCCTAGGCGCTTGCACTAGGGCACCTCCTCCCATCACAACTCCGGGAGTATTTCTCGTCATATTAGCCATCATAGCATTGAACATGGCTTGGAAATTAGATGTAGCAGCTCCTGATCCCGCTCCTTCCTCCACTCCAGAAGCCGATGTTATAGTATTTCACGTATGTAGGCTCATCTTTATCTGTAACAAGAATGATCGGTCTCTTATAAAGAAAACTATATCTATAGTGCTCATGTATAGGTGACTTATACTATACTACTATATAGTTTTGAAAATCAAACTTATAACAAGTACGCATTCTCTTGTATATATACACTGTAGATCTAGTCTAAGGCGACAATTCCTCCCTTATCTCTACTGGACCGCGGTATTAACTCAGGTTAATCACGTAACCAAAGCTCTGATACAAAATGTGACGACCGCCTTATACCACGGGCACCAGTATAGTATAAATAGTGTGTTGCATTCGTGCTTGGCTGATATAGGATGATCATTTGGGTTTAAAATGAACAAATGCAGCATATAACCTATCGTATATCTCACAGTGCATGGACAAAATATGATATCACATATACAACCAAAGAGATAGTAATAACAATGTTAACAAATCATCATCAGAGTATAATATCCACAGAGTTATACATCAATAATAGAGTTTATATAACGGAAACAAACTCAACAACTGTCTCAAATACAAATAGTAAGCAACCACTACTAAGGCTCCCCGATACTGCATAGCGGAATAGGCGTAGACTCCATATAAGTATATAATATGAGGTAACTCCATCCAGCTCGTCCTCCGAACAGCTACTGCGTCACCTAGACCTATTATCAAGTCTACTCATTTAAGAGTACCCCAGATAATAAGAAGCATAGCATAAAATCTTAGGTCAGACAACAGTCTGGTGTGAGTGATAAATAAATCTCAAGGTACTATACAGGTATATATGGTAAGGAATAAGAGTACACGAACCATACCTGACATGTCCCTACAACCAAAGAGTTAGCACATAATATCATAATATGCTACTCTACAATATCATAAAGATACAATATAGAATACCATAGTGGATGTCCAAATATCCCTACCTCTAGTACCTCCTCCCAATGATATGCCCGAGTGATAACCTACTAAAGGAAAGCAACCAAAGCAACCATAGCATCTATCAAGCAAGACTCACTATTACTCATTGTTGTGCTATGAATATATGATAACTCATATGGCCTCTTTATTGCCGGGACTAATGGAAATCCTGATTCTCTGTGTACTCTCATATCATGTAGCCCAAAGCTCGATACGTGTCTCGTAGCCCCAAAGCTAGACACTAGACCCAAAGCCACTAGTCTAAGATATTCGGATCCTCACTACCAATCCATGGGCATCCCCACATATAATACCCCTGGCACATACTTAACCGAGCCCTTATTAGCTCCTTTTGGACACCAAGCCCTTCTTGCTCAATCCAGTTTCCATTATTCATGAGAAACCCTTCCACATTCCCTGATCTTACAACTCCCTTCATTAATGAGCCACCAACTTTGGAACCTACTCCCAATACGAGCCAACATCAAAAGATTCAAGCTTTTCATCATGTTGTTACATCGCCATCCAACCCTGATGCAAATGAGCCAATACCTCCAACACAATCTGTAGAACCTCTACACCATTTCCCAGAAGTTTCACTCCCACTGGACTCACCATAACAGGTCGGTACCGACCTCTTCATGTCATTATCGACCTCTCCACTTAGCCAACTAATCGCTGAGTTTTCTTCCACTCCTTCCTTGCTTCTAATACTCTATGCCTGGATGCTTTGACCCCGACCTATAAACCCAAAACAATTCGTTATAGGAACAAGTCTTCTCTTCAAAGCACTCAACTCCACTTTCTAGGAACAAGTCGTCATAGCCTCTAGTACTTAGCCAATCACCAATCCATCACATTGGGCAACCTCAACTAGCCTTGCTCTTTGCCTCAACAAAGTCGCTTACCCATAGGACTAACCAAAACATGTCGGTGTTGATCTCTTCATGTCTGTGCTGCATGTGTACTTCATGTATTGGAGCTCGTGACTTGAACCCTATGCTTTTTCCATACTCCAGAGCCTCCCTTCCAAGTTTTGTCCAATTCCGATCATCTTTTCCTTCGATATGCTCAATTCTCCTACTTATCTTTCTAAACATTCAAAACTCTAATAAACAACATCAAATCACATCATACAAACATAGAATAATAAGCAATTCCATCCATTCAAACATGCAATCCACAGAAACAAGATAAACAAGTCAATCTCTAACATAGATCTACAAATAGCATGAATATATGAAAATAAACAAAGGTGATTTATAATCAATCTAAATCATATGCATAGATTAACATGTAATTAGAGTTAGAAAGGGTTTTATGGCTAAAAATCAATTTCAAAAATGTTGATTCCTATAATTCTACCATATAAACATGCATAGTATAGTGAGAAGGTATAAACCACTCACTAATTACCAAATTCAATCAATCTGAATGTAAATCCAATCCATATAGCAATAAAAAGCACTTATGATCCACCAATTTGATTATTTCTAGCTTCTAATTGAAAATCCAATCCCTAATCCACAATCTAGTTAGATTTAGAGAGAACTTTGGATGAATTAGGATGGATTTATGGCTAATTAGGGTTTAGACCTGATTTGGAATGAGAGAGAGTTTTAATTTGGCTCCTACAGCCTCTATTATATATAGTGATTTTCTAATTAGACTAATGGCCAACTAATGGGCTTTATTAATTACACACTAATTCTGACCAGCAGCTTTTTAAACTTAAAACAGGAATAACTCACTAACCATAAGTCTATTTTTCTATTATGACCACTCTACGAAATGGGAAACCATCATCCTGAAGCAATGGAACTAATTTGAGATCCTAATTCGACTTCTGTCAAAGTTATAGTCCAAACAAGATTTTCAGGGTCAAAATTGTCATATAAAATTCAAAAAAAATCATAAGTGTGTAAAATGTCCCTAAGAGTTATATCCGAAAATTATAGAATCATACAACCTCATATGAATAAAATAGAAATATTTTATGATCCTTCGATACATAAAAGACGGGTCTACACCATCCAACTTCACTTATGCATGATCTGGTTAGGAAGCTTAAAGAAGAAAGGGTTAAGAATATCATGGCAAAGATTTCCTTAAAACGTGCGGTTGATGTCTTTTCACACTTTGCACCAACCTTGGACTTAAGTTTTCTCTACAATCAAGATGACTATATGTTTAACAAACACGGTCTTGACAACCACTGGGCAAGGACTAATTATAATCCCCGTGTCACATTTTGTAGGACTCGACATCGCTCGTCGGTATTAATTTCCAGGTCAACAAACGTTCCTCAATCTTCTACCCTATAGGAGATTTTACCCTAGGCCCTACGCCGCCTGCTCGAGGATAGGTTTACATTTAGAGACGTTCCCAAGATAGGAGAGTCATCGTCAGTGATCCCTTCAACTCGAACCTGGACTCATAGTGTACTTAGCATTTGTATTGGTTGTTTGATTAAATCAATGTGACTTCTTTAGCATTAAACTCGAATTCTAATATTTTATATCCGTGCATGATGTGTGAAAGTATGGGTGTAGATAAAAATAGATTATAATTTTAGCATTTACTTGATGTGCTTTATGTAGATTCCGGGATTGTACCTAAGTTATTTTTCGTACTGTGTTCCATTCACTGCCTTTTTCCATCATTTTTGATTGATTTCCAGTGTAGATACATGTATCATTGATGTGCACGTAAATGTGCATATTTTTACCACCATATTTAATATATTTAAATTAAATAAATGATCATATTGGGAGTTTCAACATGTTTAAACCAAAATTCAAATTATTTTCAAATCGTCACATATTCATCTTCATCTGAGGGAAAAATGGTCATTTTTGTGCATATATTAATTTAAGAAAATTTAATTGGAAATTTCTATATTATTTTGTAGGAATTTGGCTTCATATACAAATGGTTTCATGAAGATATATGCATGCACCAGAGTGAATACAAAGGAATGGAGATGGAAATAATTCATTTCATGGATCATGGAGGACCCCACCTACCCACCTACCTTAATGTACAAATTAGAGCTAATCCATATGTTAAAAGGCCATAAAGCTTCATGCACACTTAATGGATGATTATTGGATGCTAATAGTTACTTGATCACCACACTTTCTAGAGGGGTAGTTTGGGCATTTCCCAAAAATATGAATTAGGGTTTCATACATGTATAAATACCCCTTATTGTTCATGTAACATCCCCTCTTCCTCTTAGTTAGTTTTAGTTTAGGAACAAAAATAAACAAAGCTCTTCTCTTTTCTTTTTCATGGCTACTTAGCCTTTTTTTTATTTCATGTAACTTTTCTTTTTATGCAATGTTAGTTAATGTTTTTTTACATTTACATGCTCTCTTTCTTATTTTGTTAGTAGCTTAGTTTACTTTTCATGCAAGTAGATTAGTTTTTCTTTCATTTAGCTCTCTTTTCCTTTTCGTTTGTTCTATGTTGCAAGCTGTATTTGTTGATTTGATAATAAATATGAGAGGGTAAACCCCTTTAATTTAGGGTTAATGAAGCTTTCTAATTATATAGCTTTAACATTTTGATAATTATTGCTCTCTTTTTGTACTTAATGGAAACATTGGATGTGGTTTAATGTTGTTGTTTAGCTTTGAATTTGATAGTCTATGTTGTTCATAACAAATAGGCTATGCTTAAACAAACAAAACACAAATTGCCTCTTCATCTAAATATGATTATGCCAAAGAAGTGAATGTTTAAATCAAAATTTGATGGTATATATTTCTAATCAATAGTTAATAGGTCATACTTAAAATAGATTTTTCTTTCAACTTTGTTGTAAAATATCATGAGAGTAAAAAGTAGTTTAAATGGTGTGTTATAGTTTAATGGCTTATGTTGAGCTAATTAATAGCACAAATAGGCTATAATTATGATAAGCACATCAATTAAACTTACTAATGATCATAAAAGAGAGATCATAACTTCATGTTGTGTTGAACTATGTGATCTAGAGAGTGGATTTATCTCTAAATTGTCTTTCTACTCTCATATTTATATCACTTTCTTTTTGTCATTTTTCTTACATTTTTAGCTAATCACTCTCAACATTGGTTTAATTTGATTGAATAGAGATTTAAAATATAACAATTCCTTACGGATTGACCCGTACTCGCCATATACTAACAATTGTACGCCGTGCGCTTGCGGTAATTTTTATTATAAATTCGTTCGACGGATTTCTAAACCGATAGAATTCCCGTCGACGAACAAGTTTTTGGCGCCGTTGCCGGGGAATTGCTTTGATTTTGATTTTCTATTCTTCGGATTATTTTTTAGATTTTTGTGTGTTTGTTTGCAATTAAAAAAAATTATGTTGTGTTTGTTGTTTGATTTTTGTTTGCATTTTGTTTGTTTGATATTGTTTTCTAGTGTTTTGTTCATTTGCATTTGCATATATTTAAAAAAAAAGAATCACACATAATTTCAAAAAGAAAAAATTTATTGCATTCAATTTTCATTTTCATTTACAACTACTTTTATTTTCTTTTCTTTTACAATTTACAAATTGCATATCCTTTGTAAGTACAAAACTGCATTTTCATTGTCAAATACACTTCTATGTTTGCCTATTCCTTTAACAGTGCACAACTTTCTGCCTTCATCCATAAACTTTCTGCCTTCATCACAGGTCTGCCTATTGCAAAACATCACTACAGTGCATTTTCTTTCCCCTTGCTAACCACTGCACCTCCGACCACAAACTGCTTGCTCCCTGTCGCCATTACTTTCATCCACTTCCCTATTGCTTCCTCTATTCATTTGCAACTACAACATCTCACAACACAATTTCTCCTCTATCAGACCGTCACTACACTTCTTTAGACTACACTGCTTCAACATTACATCCACACTGTGCTGTTATGTTCAACTTGCAACAATTCGAGCATCAACTACTCACCATTGTTCACATACCACCACACAACTACAACAGCTGCCAAATACCCACTGTGTCATACACATTGCAACAGATACTTTTTGTTGAGACAAATAACTTACAAAGATCCTGCCTTCAATATAACAAGCCCACTTACCAAACACACTACCCATTATACCACTTCACATCAACGTATTCCCTACCATAAACAACCACAGCACTGCTGCTCACATCTAAACCAAATTTCCTCCCCCTGGCATCACACAAACTGACAGCAACTTCACCATAACTGACAGATTCATCCTCTCAACAAAACTTGATATTCCTCCTGCTTTCATTCAAACATCACAACACCAGTCCACCAACCATTCTTCTCCTGGCCACTTCACTAACGTATAATGGTCTTGAACAACAGTTTCACTCTATAATTACAAAGCACAGTGCCATACCACTTCTTCATTCATCATCACTGCCTCCCCCTAACATTGCCACTCTTTCGATCCACTAACAACTGCATATTACCAAACCATCAATCTCACATTGCAACTAACCCACAACTCCATCACAAACATTGTCTCCACCAAACATTCAACCACCCACCATCAACATCACATACTATTGCTGCACATACCCCACCTGAAACCAAAAAATACCATAGCAACGGTTACATCAGCCTGCACAAACCCCTGACCACTGCTCCGAACTGAAAATACCTGAAACGCCTCCAACGTTCAACCATCACTGTAATCCAATAACCTGCAACCGCCTTCACTCAAATCAAATCTCCTAACCTCTGCCTTTCATTCCATCTACCACGACAACTTCACTCATCTACAAAATCGCCCACTACAACCAAAACCACCAACCACGGCAGTGCACATACCACTACTTCATAGTGAAACATACCACTGTCCAGTCTTCACAACTCCTCCTTAATCACTCACCAAACCACCAGTTTTGAAATAGAAAACAAATTTCACCAAATTTCTTACCACTGCCTGCTGTCAACCACTGTTACAAACAATCTGACCATCACAACTTGCAAGCAACCGAACAAAACCCCAAATCAAAATCGCTTTCCATCACCAGTTCGCTCGCAGCCCCAAAAGCATGCTATCTAATTCGTGACTCCAAGATGACCGGAAACAAGCCATAGCCATCGACCAGAACAACCTCTCCTACAATCGATAGCATCACCACTTCGAAAACCCCTTTTTGCCAAATCGAGAACCATTTCCATGCTTCAAAATTCCTCCACTTTGAAAACCCCTTTCTGCAATTAGCCTCTATGTTTAATTCTAATTGAAATAAATAAAAAAGAACGGGGAGGTGAATGTTGGTTGTAGATCGATTTAGGGGTGTTGGACCCGTTTTGCATTTGGGCCGGGTGTAGATTCTTTTCCCTTTTTTTAGTTACATTTTGTTTATTTTTGCATTTTTTTAAGTTCATTTTTCTTATTATCCTTTTATATCTTAAAAACCTATATTTTCTTTTTTTTATTTTGTTTTGCTTAATTTGTTTTTAGTTTTGTTTTGTCTTGTTCTTTTTCTAAAAATAAAAATTAATTTTTTTTAAGTGTTTTAAGTTCCATCCATATATATATTAAAAAAACTGTAAATATATCTTTGTTTTATTTTCAAGTTGTCAAAGCAGATAAAGGAAGGAGCCGCTTGCTAAAAATAATTGCCTTGCTTGCTTTAAAAAAAATTGTATATATTTGCTGCTTTAAAATAATTGCTAATAATTATGCACGCTCTGGTATCGTGCCCCTATCTCTTGTTTTTATTTGCCTTGCATTGTTGTTTGCTTGCATTTAAAAAAATATTTCAAAAACAAAATCAAAAACAAAAATTCATTCGTAGTTGCATTGTTAATACACGTTTAATTTTTGCATTGCATTTCATCTTAGAATTTTGATTAATAATAACGATTAGACGTCGATAATCCTCAATTGTATATTGACAAGTTGACTTCTTTGAACAATTTAATTTCTTGGTGTATAGGATACGGCAGAGCAATAACCATTTATAAATATTACGGTGATTCGTAAATATTATAGTGGTTGTTTCTCTGAAGGTACTTAAACCTTCGGTTGCATTGCTACGGCGATTCGTGGTGCACCGATAAATCCTGCCCGTTACCTGGCTGAGAACTAACTTGTTGGATTAAGACAAAGTGTGATTTTACAATTTTGGGTTAGGAACTACTTAGGATAGAAAACTTGTAATTAATCCCTTGCATTCATTTAGTTGCATTAGTTCATGCATATTTTAAAAAAAATTCAAAATCAAAAACTAAAAAAAAATTGTAAATATTTCTTAACATAGTTTTTAAATCCTTTTCATTTGAAATTTTTCAATCCAAAATTTAAAAATCCAGAATTTTTTTTAAGATTAGATTTTTTTAGAAAAAAAAATCCAAAAAAATATAAAATCCTTCAAAAACAAAAAAAAATTTGAAAAACCAAAAAAAAAAGCAAAACAAAAATCAAATTTCCCTTTTGACAAAATAAATTCATTTTGGGTAAATAATTTTCCTTTATAAAGAAAATCAAAAAAACAAAACTTTTGAAAATGTCTGAATTTTCTTATTCGCAAGAATTTAACAATAGTTGTGAAAATTCATGTAATCCATATAATTTCACTCAAAATTGTTACAGATATTTTAATAACGACTATTGTACAAACTATTCGAATTTTGCACTACAGGATTTTCAAAATAATGGTCAACCCTCAACTCTTGAAAGGTGTATTGAAAAAGTCGAATCTTTACTTGAACAACAACTTCAATTTAATGATTTATTGAATTCATATCTATGCAACAATTCAAGTCAAAGTTTTCAAAATAATCAAAATTTGAATTCACTTCCAAATTCAAATGATTTTGATTATAACCCCATGCCAATCCAATTTCGAACTCCAAAATGAATTTCAAACTCAAAATGGAAATGTGAACCACTTTTTAAATGAATTTGGGAATGGGAATAGTTTCAGTAATGGTGCGATTGACAATTTTGTTCTCAACAAATTCAAATTGAAAATTCTCAAATTAATAATCATGAATTTGATTTAGTTGAGAAAACAGAAAAAGATTACGAGGATTTGTTACGTGAAACGTACAAAATAATTTGTGAACAACAAAATCAAATCCCAACTTGTGAAGAATCAAATGATAATCCACCGCTTATCGAATTTGACGATTCTTGTTCTCAACAAGTACAAATCGAAAATCCTCAAGTTAATAATTATAAATTGGATTTTGTTGAACAAATGAACGAAATTTATGATGATCACACGAATTTGTTGCGTGAAACCTATAAAAAAATTACGTGAACAACAAAATCAAATCCCAACGTGTGAAAAGTCGAGTGATAATCCATCTTTTACCCAATTTGATGATTTTCAAACAACAACTTTTGAAATTGAAAATGATGATCTTAATGAAGTTGTTGAAAAGACTGTAATTGAGTTGGATTTCAATTCTTATGAGGGTGAGACACTAGATTTGAAATTCGATCTTCCTTTTTCCGATTTCAAATATTTAAATACAACTTTGGATTTTGAAAATGATATACGCAATGAAGTTGTTGATAATCCAACAAAGGAAGAAGAATTTAATGAACACGAATTTTTTGGACTTTTCGACGACGATTTGTCGAATTCTGAAGGGGATGATTTAAATCACCATTTTGATTTTGAAGTCGATAATTCTAAAAATATTTTCAATGATAAATTTGGATTTCAATTTGGTGAAAATAAACTTGAACTTAAATCGATCGTTTTATCAACCCCGAAAATCATCGAAAAGGAAACAACTCGTACGATTTTTAATAAAACGACATTCATTTTTCCAAATCCACATTCAACTCCGAAGTCTTTTATGGTTTGGTTTTCTGAGCTTAAGCTGTGTCTCGCATACTTGACGAGACAAATGAATCGGTCTTTGGAAGACCGTTTCATTTACTTTTTGACGATATACTTTCTGGTCTCGTGTAAGTTCCGTTCATTTTCATGTAAATATAGGTTACCTTTTTATTTTTGTTTTATTTTTCTCCTTCCACTTGGGTTGACTGTGGGGACATAGTCGTGTGGAGGGGGGGACTCATCATCATTTTCGATTTTTCATGGTTTATTTTTTCATTTTCTTTCCAATTTTTTTTTTTAAATCTCAGAAACAAAAAAAAATATTTTTTAAGCATTGATCTATTTTTAAAGAAACACTATAGGATAAATATATGGTTTTGGTTAACTAAATTGAAACTTTTGAAAAATTTATTTGTCTCAACAAAAATAAAAATGAAGTTTGATTACAAATAACAATGGTTTAACTAGTATATAGGAAGGTTCATACGTGTTAACTATGAAATATCCTAATTGAAAATCTTTGTTCTAAAAAGTGGTGAATTCAAATAAAAGGATATAACATTTTTTTTTCTTCTAAGTTAAATGGTGCTAAGATGATTTTGCAAAATTCTCTCTTAAAAAAAATTATTGTATATATGTATGTATATTTATTAATAAACACCTAGAGTCATGTGTTCACACTTGTGTGTTCACTCGCCATGCCCTGTACCCTTCTCACGTAAGCCCGAAACGCAGTGCACGATCGGTATATCTGGCCTCAGTTTATCTGAGCTAGGTGTATGTATATAAAAATTCTTTCTAAATAACGCCTATAGTCGATAAGTATTAACACTCGTGTGTTCACTCGCCACGCTCTGTATCCCCCTCACATAAGTCCGCAAGGTGGTGCACGGGTAATATATCTGGCCTCAGTTTATCCGAGTTAGGCATATGTAAATATTGTTAATATCAATAAAATTTTCAAAAGAAAAAATGGAGAGAGTAAGCAAATGAAATCCAAGCACTATTTTAACTTATTTGATTTGACTTGTTATTGAAAAGAAATGAAAATACCACTTTGATAAACTTTGATAATCGACTAAGGATCTATTTCATAGTTATACTGTGTTATCAACCGAAACAACGAGTTAAACTATAGTATATTTACTTTGATAACTTCGTTTTTTTTGGAAATTTTAATGAGTAAATGGCTTAAATTTTCAAGATAATGAACGAAACCTATATTTAACTTATTTGTGTCGATTTAAAAGTGAATCCTTCATTGTAAATATTTTCAAAAACTCGCATTCATCTCTTTATAAATAAATCTTGCATTTTGTAAATATTTTCATCCTGCATTTGGATTTTGTGGGTAGTATCCGCTGAAAACCCTCACGAGACAACACTCGTCCTACTGGGGACACCCAGAGGTTTAACGGCTTATTGCATACGCTCAATGCAATCATGATCCCTATGAAAATGAATTTATCATTGTTTTTCTTTATTCGAGGACGAATAAAAGATAAGTGTGAGGGTATTTGATGTGCACGTAAATGTGCATATTTTTACCACCATTTTTAAACTATTTAAATTAAATAAATGAACATATTGGGAGTTTTAACATGTTTAAACTAAAATTCAAATTATTTCCAAATCGTCACATATTTATCTTCATCCAAGGACAAAATGGTCATTTTTGTGCATATATTAATTTGAGAAAATTTAATTGGAAATTTCTATATTATTTTGTAGGAATTTGGCTTCATATACAAGTGGTTTCATGAAGATATAAGCATGCACAAGGGCGAATACAAAGAAATGGAGGTGGAAATAATTCATTTCATGGATCATGGAGGACCCCACCTACACACCTACCTTAATGTACAAATTAGAGCTAATCCACATGTTAAAAGGCCATTAAAACTTCATGCACACTTAATGGATGATTATTGGATGCTAATGGTTACTTGGCCACCACACTTCCTAGAGGGGTAGTTTGGGCATTCCCCAAAAATATGAATTAGGGTTTCATACATGTATAAATACCCCTTATTGTTCATGTAACATCCCCTCTTCCTCTTAGTTAGTTTTAGTTTAGGAACAAAAATAAACAAAGCTCTTCTCTTTTCTTTTTTATGGCTACTTAGCCATTTTTTTATTTCATGTAACTTTTCTTTTTATGCAATGTTAGTTAATGTTTTTTTACATTAACATGCTCTCTTTCTTATTTTGTTAGTAGCTTAGTTTACTTTTCATGCAAGCAGATTAGTTTTTCTTTCATTTAGCTCTCTTTTCCTCTTTGTTTTGTTCTATGTTGCAAGCTATATTTGTTGATTTGATAATTATTGCACTCTTTTTGTGCTTAATGGAAACATTGGATGTGTTTTAATATTGTTGTTTAGCTTTGAATTTGATAGTCTATGTTGTTCATAACAATAGGCTATGCTTAAACAAACAAAACACAAATTGCCTCTTCATCTAAATGATTATGGCAAAGAAGTGAATGTTTAAATCAAAATTTGATGGTCTATATTTCTAATCAATAGTTATTAGGCCATACTTAAAATAGATTTTGCTTTCAATTTTGTTGTCATAATTCATGAGAGTAAAATGTAGTTTAAATGGTGTGTTATAGTTTGATGGCTTATGTTGAGCTAATTAATAGCACAAATAGGCCATACTTATGATAAGCACGTCAATTAAACTTACTAATGATCAAAAAAGAGAGATCATAATTTCATGTTGTGTTGAACTATGTGATCTAAAGAGTGGATTTATCTCTAAATTGTCTTTCTACTCTCATATTTTTATCACTTTCTTTTTGTCATTTTTCTTACATTTTTAGCTAATCACTCTCAACTTTGGTTTAATTTGATTGAATAGAGATTTAAAATCTAACAATTCCCTGCGAATCGACCCGTACTCGCCACGTACTAACAATTGTACGTCGTGCTCTTGCGGTAATTTTTATTATAAATTCGTTCGACAGATTTCTAAACCGATAGAATTCCCGTCGACGAATAATCATCCAGTTCATGTTTTCTGAATTTAGTTTTTGGCATTTACGCCTTGTCATGCGCTTGGCATGGTCTGTTACGTTGATGGTGCAGACTGACTATGTTTTGACCGAGAAGTTTAGTTTGTATTTTACAACCCTTTGTAGTTATGCGCATGTCATTTAATAGCTTGTTTGAACCGTTTAGTATCCCTACGTTCAATGTAATATATAGCTACAAGCCAAGCTTTAGAATTGAAGTTTATATGATTTGTAAGTATACAAAAAAAATTATACAAATGGATTTTTATACTGGTTCTAACTGTCTATTATCCCTACATCCAGTTAATATCTTTTATTGCACAAACTAATCATTAACGGCCTTTTACATATTTATAAAGTTACGATGGGAAAAAGCATGTCAAATGTAATATGGTCTGAGGTGTTCTGAGTTCCAGGTTCTTGAAACTAAATTTCCATCGGCTCTGGAGAGACAGTATGCTTCATTTGACATAACTTTTGCGATAACCGGTGGTCCTTCCCTATTTGGTCCTAGCACACCCTCTATAGGATCCTTGGTATTAGCTATTACTTTTCTTATACTAAGTCTCCCTTACATAACTTTCTTTCTTTAATACGTGAATTGTATGTCCTTTCCATTTTCTATCTATAAACATCGGACCTCGCTGCAGCTTCGTCCCTTCTTCCTTGAATATGGTCCAAGACATCTTCCTTCAAGTGTGAATTCTTGTCCACCTCATAAGATAGCCTTCGATGTGATGGTATATCCACTTAAACTGAAGCATGGCCTCATGTCTGTATGTGAGGGAAAATAGTGTGTGTCTAGGGGCATGTCATTGATGTTCTATATACCTATAAAGCTAGAGGCAGTTCTTCTACCCATCTGCCTTTAGCTTTTGTTAGCCTCTTTTTCAGTATTTTCTTTATTGTTTTGTTGGTGGCTTTAACCTATCCATTGGCCTGAGGGTAAGCTACAGAGGAAAAACTTTTTATGATCCCGTTCCTTTCGCATAGGTCTACGAACTCTTTACTCTCAAGTTGCATTCCATTGTCTGACACTACCTTATAAGGAATTCCAAATTTGATAATGATATTTCATACCACAAAAGCAACCACCTTCTTTGTTGTTATTGTTGCAAGGGGCTCAGCTTCTACCCACTTAGTGAAATAATCTACGGCCACAATGGCATACTTCGCTCCACCTTTGGACATGGGGAGAGGCCCTATTAGATCGATTCCCCATATGTCGAAGAGCCATGGACTGGCCAATGGGGTTAGTTCATGAGATGGAAGTCTTGGAATGCTCGCTAACCTTTGGCACCTATCGCATCTTCGTGAATTATCACAAGTCTGCCAATGAAGTCGGCCAGAAATATCCTTGCCTTAAGATTTCTTTGCTAGTTTAGTCCCTCCTGGATGATCCCCATTGTATCCCTCATGGATCTCTTTAATGACTTTGATTCCCTCCTCCTTGGTTACATATCTTAAGTAAGTGGTGGAGTATCCTCTTTTGTAAAGCATCCCATCAAAGAATAGGAGGCTTGATATTTTATCTTTCCAGCTTCATTTCTGTCTGTAAGCAAAATTCCTTCTAATATAAAATGTTTGATATGGGTCATCCAGGAATCTACCTATTCTTGAACTGTAGTCAATGGGCTATGCTTCCCTTGGGTCTCGTTTTTCCTTTCCTTTCCTTCTCATGTATAGCCTGTGGCCTGTTGTGCCATGTTCAGAACTAAAACCTGTTGGGATTTGAAAATGCTCAGCTTCAGCAACTGCCCTACTGGGATTGCCTTCATTTTGTATGCAACCTTAGTGCTTGCCATTTTGGCTACGGTATCTAGGGGAAAATTTTCCTCCCTTGGGATTTGTTCATATTCGAACTGCTCAAATTGAGAAAGTAATTCTTTAACTAATTTCACATATTTGGCCAGAGTTGGATCTTTCGCTTGATAGTCACCTTGCACTTGATTAACTACAAGTTGACTATGAATTTTGAGATGGGTTACCTTCATTACCTGCACCATTTTCAAGCATGTGACCAACGCTTCATATTTTGCTATGTTATTAGTTGCTTTAAATTCTAACTAGACTGCTCCATAGAGCTTTTGTTTATCCTGAGTAACAAGCATATAGCCTCGTTGAATGCTCCATCAACATACAATTGCCAACTTAGCAAGACGCCTTTTGAAATTGCACTGAATTGTTCTTCCTGTAAGGTACACTTTACGATGAAGTCCGTTAACATCTGTCCCTTAACTATTTTACGGGGGCAGTATATGATATCATATTGGCTCAATTCAATGGCCCATTTTAGAAGCATCATGAAGTTTTTGGTCTTTGCAATATCTGCTTCAATGACTGTCTGTTGGTACCTTTATAGGGCGCGCTTGGAAGTAACGTCGTAGCATTCTTACCTTTAGGAATGGATTGTATGCTAGCGTTTCAATCACTGTTTGATTCTCAACTCTGCTCCGCTAAGATGTTTTCTTGTATAATATATTAGATGTTGAAACCTTCTTCCTCCCATATAACTATTGTGCTCGTTGCTTAATCCGTTATTGTTAGATATATGTATAGGTCCTCTCCTGGGATCGGCTTGAAGAGTATTGAGGGACTGATAAAATTGGATTCAATATCTCAAAGGCTTCTCTACATTCCTCGGTCCATTCAAAATTCATGCGCTTCTTGATCTAGTCAAAAAAGGGATCCATTTGTCTGTAGCTTTGGAAATGAATCTACTCAAGGTGGGTACCTTCCTATTCAAACTTATCACATCCTTTGCCTTGTCTGGTACCTTCATTATTTTTATTGCATCAATCTTCTATAGATTAGCTTCTATCCCCTTGGTGCTTACTATGTGCCCTAGGAACTTTCCTAATCGTATTACGAATGTACACTTTTGCGATTTAAGCTTCATTTCGTATAACCTTAAAGTTGCAAAGTCCTCCTCCAGGTCCTTCATGTGATCTGACATAGTTATAAATTTCACTAACATGTCATCCACATAGACAACAACATTCTTTCCTATTTGATCTTCAACCACTATGTTGATCGGCGTTTGATACGCTGCCATTGCATTCTTAGGCCCGAACGGCATTACTTTGTAACAATAAACTCCTTTGTTGGTTATAAAGCTTGTGTATTCCTAGTCCGGTTCGAACATTGCTATCTGGTCATAGCCTGAATACACGTCCATGAAGGTCAATAGCTCATGTCCACTTATTGCATCTACCAACTGTCCTATTCTAGGCGACGGGAAGTTGTCTTTTGGGCATGCTTTATTGAGGTTCGTGAAACCTGTGCAAATTCTCCACTTTTCATTTGATTTCTTTACAAATTTGGGATTTTCTATCCACTTTGGGTAGTATACCTCCTGGACAAGCCCATTTTCTTTTAGCTTCTTGATTTCTTCATGGAGCACATTATACCACTCCCGGTCCAACGTATGGCACTTTTTTCTCACAGGATGTGCATCGGGGTCAATATTAAGAGCATGACATATGATTGCAGGGTCAATTCCGGTCATATCTGAATGGGCACAAGCAAATGGATCCTTTGATTTCTTCAAGAAGCTGATCAATCCTTCGCGTAATTCATTCATCAGATTCTTTTCGACTTTCATTGTCTTCGAGGAGTCGGATGGGTCTATTTCTTTCAAGTCGTCCAACGGTTCTAGGTGCTTTCCCTTTATTCTCAACCTAAGATCTACATCACTTTTTGCTTCATCTGCTTTAGATGAGTTTCGGTACTTTCTGTTGAGAGATTATTTAGTAGATATTGTGCATACATCGAGTCACATTCATCCATTTCAATCATGTGCAAGTAGGTTCGTTTAGAATCTGTCGTAGGTACTGCGGTCGTAGAATGACCTGTTTCAGTACTTGGCTTGGAATTTAATTCTAATGCAGTTATTTTAACTGGCTTTTTATTTTTTCCTTTCATTATTATTTAGCTCAGATGACACGATAGTATATTTCGAAACAATTTTATTGTTAGAATTCATGGTTATATTGTAAAGTTTCTTAGCTAACAACTGTTCTGCCCTCACACTTCCTATTCCTATAGAGGTGCTTTTAAACTGCTACAGAATGATGCTGTTGAAAGGTGTTTTTAATAAGGTCGAAAGGTTTATCAAAACTGCAGCAGAAAGGTCCAGAAGTGCCGCGGAAGGTTCTAAGTCGAAAGGTTAATTAGTTGGAAGGTTACTAAGTCGAAAGGTTCATCAAAAATTATGCAGAAAGGTCCAGAAGTGCTACGGAAGGTTCTAAGTCGAAAGATAGCTTCCGACAAGGTCGGAAGGTTCAGTGGCAGAGTCGTAAATAACTTGAAAACTGTCACACTTATTCTTTGTCAAATTCCTATTGGTTAATAACATACTTTAACAATTCTTTGTCAAATTTCTAATGGTTAAAGACATATTTTAGCAATTTCTTTGAGAAAATCTGCTATAGATCAGATTTATTATTTCAGAAATTATTTTCAAAACAATTAATTATATTAATATTTTAATATGATTATTAAGCCTTTTTAGCTTAGAAAATTCATAATAAATCGAAATCACTTGGGAAAAATCTCAAAAATTCACCAAAAATTTAAAATAACATTTTCTTCATCGTATAAAAATTTCAGGGTAGAATTCATTATTTATTATTTTTAATAATTAAAACCCGAAATAAATGCCTTTTTCACCTTAGGAAATTCATAAAATATTCCTATTAACTCCGAAAAATATGAAACTAATAACCCATCTTCAAAATTATGTGTTACGCAACATATCCAAAAATCAAGTCGTTTGGAGGTCGTTTACTAAGGTTTTTACTTTAAAACCCATCATTTTTATTCCATAAAAATCCCAATAAATCACCATAAATCATTATTCTACCCAAACAATGATTATTAGATCCAAACATGATCAGCACAACAAAATACATTTGGTTACTATCTAACCAAACCAAAACAAGAAAAATGAGATGATTTACACTATTATTCACCTTGATTAAGTTGTTAGAGTTTGAGATTTGCCTTAGCTTTAATCTTCTAGCTTTCTCTCTTGAATCTTCCAAGTTTGCTGATCTCCTAAGGTATGTTAATGGTTGGCTATATCTTCTCTTTAATGTTATTTTGATTTATGAAAAGGTAGGGGAGAATAAGGGAGGTTTTAAGGGTATATGGGTATGGCTATTCCCATATTGCCCTCCTCTTATTTTCCTAACTTACAAATTATAAACCACACTTATACATTCATTGGTTTAGCCATGGCCAAGTTAATTGACAATTAAATCTCAACTCCTTGATCAACCACATTATTCTATTTAATTTATCTAATTAAATGTCCTGAATAATATTAAACAAAAAATTAGGGGTGTTATAGTACACTTTTTAGAGAATGAGTTCTTCGGTGTGACCGGTGAAGTCTAATAAAGAAGATTTTGAGGCGTTCTGGTACATTTTTCAGAGGAGATAAGTTCTTCGGTGTGACCAATGACGTCTAGTGATAGCGGGCCAAGATATGCAATTCTTCAATAGCGAGTCCTATACGATTTGATGATACAGTGTATTCAAAAAAGCCGAATCATGGGTGTATGATTTGGCGATATTGGACTAAGACATATAGTTCCTTAGTAGCGAGTCGCATATGTTTTCGGCAAGCGAGTTGCGACTTTTGCCCCAATAGCATAGGGTAGGCTTTAGAGAGACCTTAGATTATGATGTCACCATAGTAGTATATTGTTTTTAACTTACTTGTTGGGTTCAGGTAACACAGGTTAAGGTATGGTGTTCGAGTATAAGTGTTGTTTTACTAGGTTATTAGTTTATACACGTATATAATGCATTTCACTCACTAAGCGTATGTCTGGCCCCCTTTATCATTTTCTTTTTTTTATATACTTTGATAGGTCGATAAAGAAGACTAGTGCTAACTTGGAGGCGTAATGATACGATAGAGATGCATATTTATTTATTATATGTCTGCTATTTTATTTAATTTATTTTTGGACATTATATTGTTTTCATCACCAGCATAGAGAGATGTTGAAGTTTATTTGGTACCATATTGTTTTGTTTGTCTGTGATTGTATTATCGATTGTTATTATATTTTATTTCTTCCATTGTGAGTTTCAAAAAATGTAGAATATTATAGATGGCTCCGTGATTAACGATCGACCATCTACGAGGTCTATGATGTCCGTGTCATTTTATGCGTAATTTGTGGCGTCGTAGATGGTGGGTTGTTTCTGAATAATTGATAACATTTGACCAAGAAAATGACAGTCTTTTAAGCATTATATGACCTTGTCATATATAGAAAAATGAACAACAAACCCTATGGATGAAAGGGCATCTATCTAATAACACATCCAAGCCCTGGATACAGACATAGACACATACACACACATATGCATACATTATATATATGTATGTATATATACACACTTTTAATAATTCAATTTTATAATACATATTTTTTAAAATTAGAACTTCTGATTCTTTATTATAAGGAAACCTTAAATTTAATAATTCACGGAAACTCAACATTTTAGCTTTATTTAAACTACAGCCTCTCAACTTTTTTTCAAATGATAAAAATCAAGCTTATCATGTATGCTTTCGTTAATGTTTCCATTCGCTTCAGGTGTGCTAAATTAAGATCAATAGTGGATTTATACTTTGATATGACCTTCTAAATACATATTATTCTTATACATGTTTCTTTGAGGAACAATGAAATATTTCTTCTGGAAATATAAATCATATCTCAAAATTATTTCCAAACTATATATTTAAACCAAAATCCAAGAAAAAGTTTCCAAAGTGTAAACTTCATTTACCAAACATGTTTGATTACTTGGGTCTATATTACTAACTAAAATGAAATCAAATTCAATCAATTTATTTGAAACAAGCACAAAAAATTGTTAAATACAAAACTTGCTTTCCAAAATAAATGAACTCAAAAGCATACAATAATAGGCAAGTTCTAAATCAATTCGAACCCAATTCAAAATTTATTACGTTCAACATTTTATTTTTAAAACTTTTACAAATCACAGAGATAAATCATTTGAGTATATATTAAGATCTACTCTATAATGAGACCTAAAAAATAAAAACTAAAAGTAATAGTAATATCTACAATAGAATGAGATTTGAAATATAAGAATTAAAAAAATAAGATGTACAATGGAATGAGATCTGAAATATTAGATCTATGATGGAATGAGATCAAAAAAGATTAAATCTATCGAATGTGATCTGAAAAATTGTGCAATTTTGAGATCATGCGGATAACGTGTTGTAAATAAAAGAATATAAGAAGCTAAAGCCATTACAGAAAGAGACGGTGTTTCATTTATTTTTAGTAGAGCACTATTTATTGATCTGATGTAAAGAAGGAATATTACAATAATACCCATACAATATTTAGCACATTCATCCTTATAATATATATATATATACACACACACATACATATATATTATAAAAGTTTTGTTAATTTGTAATAGTTTGTTAAAAATGTTTTTTAAATAAAGAGAGAGATTACTAAAGAAATTAATTGACTTGGATATTGCCGTGAGAATAGAAAAAACACAAGGACGGTTGTATCATTTTAAACATATAATTGTTATCCCGCCTTTTGACCAGGCAGTATACAGACAAACTTGACGAGTCAAACTTTAAAGTTGTCAAGGCAAGACGCTCGGAGAGACGACTACAAAGCCCAAAAACCACACACACCAAAGGTTATAAGGCAAATTTCAAACCAACCTAAGACTGGAGAACCAAAAAATTACCTAAGTGGCGGCTCGGTATCGATCCAACCTCCTAGATTGGTACCGATCCTACTTTTCTACTCCATATTTGCTCATCTTCTGTCTACACACTCTACTTGGTGCTAGAAGCCTATACCAAGTGTTGTTTTGTTAATCCAATGCAATTCTCTATCGATCTCCACAAACTCTTGTATCAGCAACCATGTTCTTCCATGGATCCATCATTTGGACTCAGAAACAAGATAATATTGGTGCAAACAACTATGGAGTCATGAAGTTAACCATAGGACGAGCCAAAGCAAAGAGTTCAAAATGACCAGATTGATCATCTTACAGATCGGTACCGATCCAAGCCCTTGGATCGGTACCAACCCATACAAGTTAATGAGTTGGCATCCTATTTCTATGGAGAAACAGTCTAAGGCATGGAAAATGAGGTGGAGATCTTGTGGATGGAATTTTAGCTTCCTACCTCTATAAATAAGAGGGTAGGGCTCATTTTTCAGGATCCTTTTGGCTCTTGCTCGCCTTACTCTAATTTCTTGTAATCACTCATGGATTTATACTGATCCGTAATAGATTTATACCGGTCCGTAAGAACTGTACTTGAAAAACAATAGTATAATAAAAGGGAACTTGAAGTGGACGTAGGCCGGAATGTGTCGAACCACTATAAATCTTGTGTGTTCTATTTCTTGCTCGTTTTTCATTTATTTTCTTCACCTTTTATTCTCCACTCAATCTATTGGGTATTTATGTCATTTTTGGTTCAAACATTTTGGTGCTTCCACCGAGAAACACTTGAATTTATTGATTTGAGAATTGGAAAGATTCAAATGACAAGACAATCAACTAGGAAGACCGTTGTTGGAGAAAATCAACAAGAGGCAGCCAGGAGGCATTCTCAAGAGCTAGCAGCCCATCCATCTACATAACCAGAGATGATATGGAAAAGATTATGATAGAAATACAAAAGAGATTGATAATCTGATAAAAAGAAATGATAAACGAATCCCTCTGAAGGATAGGATAACAAGGAACAGTCAGAGTCACTAGAAACTAGGACCAGAGACCTGAAGTTGGAGCGTAAGCGCCTGCAAGAAGAGCGAAGCAGCTGGAGCGAACCCCACACCAACCATACGGATTGGTACCGATCCCCATGCATCGATCGGTACCGAACCACAAGAACTCGGGGGCATGGATAATCTTGGCTTAGCTGAAAAAGACGCATGTCCCAGAGATAGAGCAAAGCAAACTGAAACAATGCCACCATGACTCGAGGGCACGATCGATTTGGATCTAGGATGAGCTTTAGTCCCTAGAATAGGTGGCATTGGATCCAGAGTGGCAAATCAGAATAAGAATGCAAGACGGTAGAAGCTTGAACCAGGAGTTCACCATTGGACAGAGGGGTGGATAGAATGAAATTATGGATAAGGGATTTCCGTTGGATGACAATCCCATGATCTGGATGGATTAGGGTCGGATTTGATTCCTTTACCCTGACTTTAAATAAATGATGCAATATAACCTTAGGCTGCTTACACGTGTACGGGATCCCGAATAGTCCCTAGGCCTGCTTTGACTTGAATGCCTGAGATGGCTATATAGATTATTTGTTCAATATTATCCTCTGACCGCTTACACGTGTACGTGATCCTGATCGGTCCCAGGGCACGCTTTGAGCTGGAAGTGGTAAAGTGACCTTAATAGGATTAGATATCTGCTAGATGCCGTAACTTTGACTCCAAGAGTGATGACCAAAACTGATTAGGAAAGACCAACGGAGATTGATGACCCCTCGAATTGATTACGATTTTATAAACCATTTGAACGTGATAACTAATTTTAATCGCTTTAAGTTTCGTCCGGAGAGACGAGATTGGAGTGTAAGGTGCAAGTCCCCTCACTATAAAGCGAGCAAATGGACTTGCATGATATTGATTGCTTTAAGTCCCATCCGAAGAGACGGGACCGAAGTGCAAGGTGAAAATCCCCTCGCCGGAGAGCGAGTAGATGGACTTGTATGATAATAGATCGCTTTAAGTCCCGGCCGGAGATCAAGGACCGAAGGTCTAGAAGTAAGTCACCTCTTCGGAGATTGAGTGCATGGGTCCTCTTGTCGGAGAGCGGATTAGGCTCGTAAGGGTCCAAAGAAACCATGGATTTGATTATCGGCCCCGAACGGCCATGGATTTGATTAACGGCCTGAAGACCATGGATTTGATTATTGACCCCGAACAGCCATGATTTTGATTATCGGTCTTAAACGACCATGGATTTGATTAACGGTCTGGAGAGACCATGGACCCAAACGGCCCTGGATTTGATTAACGGTTCGAAGAAACCATGGATTTGATTATCAGCCCTAAACGGCCATGGATTTTATTAACGATCCAAAGGGATCACACATTGAACTAAATATAAAACGGTCCAGAGAGATCATGAATTAAACTGAATATAAAACGGTCCAGAACGATTAAACCTTAGAACAGATACAGATTTGATAAAAGGATTTGAATACCTTGTAATTAGAATAGAATTGACAAATCCTAGGTGAACACAGGACCGTTTTGATACGTAATGTAATAACTCTAAATGAAACCAGAATGATAATGATGTAAATTCCGGATAAACACGGGATGATTTTGATATATGATGTAATAACTCCGAATGAAATCGGAATTGTGATGATGTATAGACAACACTTAGGCGGAATCTAGAGTCTCAGGCTATGATAGGTCTGGAACAACCCGTGAATTGTAAGAGAATCCAAAGGAACAGGATGATTCGCAACGACTTAATCAACTGATAACCAGGAAATTAAAATACTAACATCTCATTGACGCCAACATTTGTTCAAGAGCAAAGTACACCTTCTATTCGCAAGATGTGCTTTGGAGGGTAAGTGTTATCCCGCCTTTTGACCAGGCAGCATACGGACAAACCTGACGAGTCAAACTTCGAAGTTATCAAGGCAAGACGCCAAGAGAGATGATTGTGAAGCCCAAAAACCAAACACACCCAAGATTACAAGGCAAATGTCAAACCAATCCAAGACCGGAGAACCAAAAACCCACCTAAGTGATGGGTGGTACCGATCCAACCCCCTAGATCAGTACTGATCTGACTTTTCTACTCCATATTTTCTCATCTTCTATCTACACCTTCTACTTGGTGCTAGAAGCATATACCAAATGTTGTTTTATTGATCCAATGCAATTCTCTATCGATCTTCACAAACTCTTGAATCAGCAACCCTGTCTTTCTACGGATTCATCATTTGGACTCGGAAAAAAACTAATATTAGTGCAAACAACTATGCAATCACGAAACTAACCACGGAAGCCAAAGCAAAGAGTTCAAGACGACCAGATTGATCATCTTACGAATCGGTACCGATCCTAGCCCTTGGATTGGCCCCGACCCGTACAAGTTGATGATGTAGCGTCATATTTCCGTGGAGAAACGGTCTAAGGCATGGAAAACGAGGTGGAGATCTTTTGGACGAGATTTTAGCTTCCTACCTCTATAAATAGAAGGGTATGGCTCATTTTTCAGGATATTTTTGGTTCTTGCTCTCCTTATTCTAATTTCTTATAATCACTCATGAATTTATTCCGATCCGTAATGGATTTATACCGTTCATAAGAACTATACTTGAAAAACAACAGTATAATAAAAGGGAACTTGAACTGAATGTAGACCGGAGTGCGATGAGCCACTGTAAATCTTGTGTGTTCTATTTCCTGCTCGTTATTTATTTATTTTTTTCACTTTTTATTCTCTACTAAATCTATTGGGTGTTTGTGCCATTTTTGGTTCAAACAATAAATTACAAAGTAAAATATGTAAATTCCGCGTTTCGAAGCTAATTTTGTAAAGTTTGATTTTGATATGAGAATTATCTTATATCTTTGATCTTGACTTTGACCTATGTAACGTTCCTTGTTTTCTTGGAAAACATGCTGATTCTAAGAATTAATTCAATCTTTACTGTTAACAATGCAACGTTTTTCAGTTGTAACCGCATGGGGACCATGTTTGATTATGAAATTAAAATGGCTGTTTCGAAAAGTCTCAAGTTTGTTCGTTTTGAAAATTATCTAGTCAAGAGAGAACAAAGTAAGAAGCGCTTAAAAGTATAAACAACCTGCTTAGTGAACAAAATAAGGACCTCTTAGTAGTATAATTGTATAAATAACCTCCTTAATTTAACAAATTGATGAAACAATGACAAATCGTGTTATAAAGCAACAAAAATACTTAATCTACAGCACACTGAGAAAAAAGAAAAGAAAAAGGTTGATGTATTATTGCGTTGTCTCTAATGATTATTTTCGTGTTCATCTAATGTAGCCATGTAGCTCTCATCGACTTCTTTTTGTTATTTACAAATATTATCCATTTTGTTAGTAGTATGACTATTCTCGTGAAATAATGCATTATTGCTTGTGGTATAGGAAGCAAATGGGACACAGCTCTCGTGTTTGCTTATGAATTTTGGGACTGTAACCCATGTGTCGCCCATGTCAAAATAAAGCTACTACTAATAATATATCATAATTAAATGGAAACATCAATAAAAGCAAAACACGCGTAATGGATGCAGACTGTGTTAATGTACATGATGCAATCACACTATGGTGCTTTCTTCTCTTGCGAAAAATTCAAATCATTGGCTATATTTATGCGTATAGTTGTTTATTCACGAGAAAAATGATGATAGATATGTTGGAGTGGTGTAAATTAAAACTTCCTAGTTTAGACGCAAATTCTTAATATTTCAAAAGGTATTTCTGATCTTTTTTCTTTTCATTTCACTTTACAAATCCGTGAAATAATTTTACAGAAGATGTGAATCGAACATATTTGTATTCATCTCTTTAACAAAAGATTCAAACATACATTAATCTGAAGAAGGTTCATATTTGAACGCTGGTTGAATAAAACCAACAATAAAAAAATCATCGAACAACAACATGCAACGGACATGATTTTCTAAATATTTTCTTGTTATGTTCCAAATGAGTGAGATGGTCAGGTACGAATGAACGGACATGGCCATATGTAAGCGTCGACCAGTAATGCATGATAAATGAAGTTGATGATAGGTTCAACAAATTTCAAGCGGTACCTACAGTTTTAAACCTTCCTCTCTTCCTGATGGAAATAAAAGCCAACTGCTGTGGTGGACGAACTTCTGTTACCTTTCTAAATTTTTCAACAATAACCTGAGTAAACGACTTAAATAACATATTCATAGAAAAGAAGGAAGAGGAACATGAATATTTTAAGAGTAACATACTTCATACTTGTCCATTATGAGCAAAAAGATTATTTAAGAAGCTTAAGAAGATCAGTAAGTAGCTGTGTCCTCCGCGAATAATGTTCTCGAAAGAAGGTTTGATGATACAGATTTTGCTGTCCAATAAACGTAAACTTAGTTGTTTATGTATATAAAATATAATATTCCGCACTTTCCTTTATTCCTTTATTGCTTATTTTATTATTTGACATTTCGTTTTCCTACATAATCGTTATTCTATTTTATTAAGCAGGCTTTGTCCCCACCCCCCTCTAATTCTTTCTACTAGGCTCAAACACCTGCTTCCTATACGAGCATTCACAATGACCTGCAACTCTTTCCGGAAAATCACACCACACCACAATAATAACAAAAGGTTTTCTATGCTATTATTATAAAGACGGTTATACTGTTCTTTTTATTATTATTTTCTTTTGTTATTCATTTTTGTTCGCATTTGAACATAAGTTGCACAACTTTCATTCGGTGGGAGAAAGAAGCACACTTTTCAAAGAAAACACAGTTTGAACGAGAGAAATTAGTAGATATAGACACAACAAATAGTCAACAAAGCTCATGCTTTTACGTCAGTTAAACAGACGTAATGTGATTGGAATAAGAAATTTGATTGGCGTTATATATGTGTATAAATTAAAGAGGGAAATTGGGAAGCCTAGTCTTAAGGCGAAATTAAAGGATGATGGGGTTAGAAGCACACACGCATGGAAGCCACATGGTATGTTAGATGCCAAATCAACTATCCATGTTCACAGTATCGGTTAACTGGAATCCAACATAGATTAGATTTGTATGTCTTTACACCCAAATATGGGGGTTTGCATTGTTGATTGATAGGTTCCAAATAGTTCCTATGTTCACATTTATAAGTCTGCCGCAATGAAAGCAATTCTTAAGGTATCAAATAGCGTTGGTTACGTAAAATGACGTTGGTAACGTAAAATGATGTAGAAATAATAGTAACTAACAAATTAAATTTATGTTCTCCCCTTAGCCATGATGGAAAGCCCTTCTCCAACAATCTCAACTCATTCACAACAAAACCTTATGTAGACCACCAGACCAAACCTTCGATAGACGAGATTGAATTATACTAGTATTCTAGTAGAAGTGGCTGCAAGTGAAGAATTGCCACAAGAAATGAACTTAACATTATGCAATGCTAAAAATATAGTGCAGAGGGTGGAATACGAATGGATTCTACCTAGATGCGAAAGTATGCATCTGTTTTGGTCATAATAGAAACTAATGTAACTCAAAGAAAGCATGAGTTTCTAACAATAAAAACGAGCAAGAAAATCAAGATAATACCAAGCTTGGAGATGATCAAGCGAATCAAGACCACAACGGGCCAAAAGAACAATCGGCAAACAAAAAAAAATAAGGCGGTGGACATGCAGTTCCATCACGTTAAAGATGTCATTGGCGATAGTCTATCTAACGCAATTAGGAAAAGCCAGAATAATGGTGGGAAAAATCAACTCAATAGGCAAAATACTATATCACAAAAAATGACTAAAGATATGCGGTGATCGTATTTCATATATATTGGCTGAACAAATCTCAACTGGCCATGCTCCTAGAAGCAATCACAGCCACACATGGAATTTAGAGAAATGCTGCATATTACTTTGGGCATGCTGTCTCAAAGGCCCAACTATCTATTTATATATATTGTACTTGATTCACACAGCTATGTAATACTTTCTCATTTTGTTAATCATTCAGAGAAAATCAATATTACTCAATCATACTTTGTATCAATTTTCTTGCAATCGAAATCATTCATTTCTATTCAATCTTTCTATGTCATCATAGTTAAGACTTAATATGGTATCAAAGCAACACTGCTTAACAGCATAAATACAGTCTCAAAGAAGAATTCAGCTGCTTCTCCATTAGAGTATTTTCATCATGTGGAGAGAACTTTACCCATCAGGTTAAATATCATCATCTGGGTCATAAGTTTATCTCAAGAATCTGGTGCCTCGCCAAGATTTTATACTGGCTGCACTTAGTCTTCAGTGAAAGCAAACTTGTCCAAGAAAGCATCAGAAAACAGATTCAAGAAACTAGAAAAATATCTCATTAAATTTGAAAATAAGGCTAGTGCCGTGCCAAGATCCATCAGAAAGTCTTCATATTTTAGATCTAGCTGCAATATACTTGTTCTCATCATTTTCTTGAGGATTTTCCTGTTCAAGAATCAATCCTGAAGCTTTCTTCTATCTCTTGATTCAAGAATCATCATCATGGCTGATGATCTCTCAACAACACCGGATAATACCAATACTGAGCAGCAAACTGATGCAATAGGAAAACTGATCAAAACAGTCACAAGCCCACAAAGTCAACTGATCGCTGTGCATTTAGATGAAAATAACTATCTGCTATGGAAATTGCAAGTTGAAACTGCAGTTCAGGGATACGGCCTTGAAGGTTTTCTCCTTGGCAAAATACCAACTCCACCAAAATGTATCACTAATCAAGGAAATAAGGTTATCAATAATGAAGAGTATGTCAAACATCATAGGCAGGACAGACTCATATGTTCATGGTTACTGTCATCTATAAACACAAATCTTTTGTCACATGTTATTGGATTCAAATCAGCAAGTGAAATATGGCCAACAATTGAAAAAGTTTTCAATACACAATCTGCAGCCAAAGTGATGTATCACAATAGACAACTGCAAAACATTAGAAAAGACAACTACTCAATGATAGAATATCTAAACAAAATCAAGACAATCTATGATCTGCTTGAAGCCGCAGGCCACAAAGTGTCTGATTCTGAACAAATTTTAACCATATTAAATGGTTTAAGTGATGAATATGAAGCTATGGTAGCAGTTATAGCCTCTCATAAAATCTTACCATCAGCTGATCATGTCCATTCAATTCTGCTAGCACATGAGGCTAGAATAGACAATAAAAAGCCTTAAGAATCCGAGTTTGCTATTAATTACACTACCAACACTAAAAACAAGAATCAAAGCAACAACAAATGTGATCAATCATCACAAAGAGGAGGATATTCTAACAGGTCAAGTGGAAGAGGCAGGTGAAACAACAGTAGTAGTCCAAAATGTCAAATCTGTGAAAAAGTTGGGCATACTGCTGTAAGTGTTATTTCAGATACTCAAATCACAACAATAACAATCAAAGAAGTGGCAACTACAGTGCCAATTTGGCTCAAGCAAGCTTAAGGAACCAAGCAGACAACAAAGATCACAGTTCAAGTGAAAATGCTCAATCTGAATATGTGCAAGATGACTGTTGGTACCCTGATTTAGGAGCAATGAATCACATAACTAATAATCTTGATAACTTGAATTTTGACAACAAAAAGTATAGAGGTAAACAGTCAATTTGCATGGGTAATGGTAAGTGCATCAAAATCTCTCATGTAGGAAGTGCTCTTATTAAAGGAAAAAACAATTATTTTTGCATAACTTATTACGAGTATCAAAAATGAGAAGAATCTTATAAGTGTGTCTCAATTTGCTAATAACAAAAAAGTTTATTTTGAATTCTACCCAAAATATTGCCTTGTTAGAGACATACTGACTAAAGATATTCTTTTGCAGGGTGATGCAGAAAAGGGACTATATAGGTTTAAGTCTATCAATTATGCTAGCTCTTCAAAAGATCAAAACTATTGTAATCAGTGTGAAAAGAAAATTTGCAGTGGTGTGTTTGATCTTTGGCACTGCAAACTTGGTCACCCAAGTGTAAAAGTTGTTAAGCAAGTTCTTACTGAAAACTGCATACCATATGATAATAATTCTCTTCTTTATATACGCACTTATTGTCAAATGGGTAAGAGTCATAAATTACCATTTAATGACTCACTAACCAAGTATTCTAAACCCCTTAAGCTTGTTGCTACTGACCTTTGGGGACTAACACCAATATATTCAGATTATGGATACAAATATTATATATCATTTGTTGATGAACACACAAGATACACTTGGATATATTTCTTAAAAACTAAATCTGATGCATACAAAGTTGTGATGAATTTCATAACAATGGTTGAAAAGCAACTAGCTTCACATGTTAAAATTATACAATCAGATGGGGGAACAGAATACAAAACCCTTAAAGATTATTTTAAAGAAAAGGGAATAATTCATAAAACCACATGTCCCTATACATTTGAACAAAATGGTTTGGTTGAGAGAAAGCATAGGCACATAGTTGAATCAGGGCTTAGTTTATTAGCTCATGCAAGTTTACCCCTAAAATTCTGGCCTGAGGCTTTTAACACTACAGACTATCTCATTAACAGACTGCCAACCAGAATATTAGAAGGTATAAGCCCCATAGAAAAGCTACAAGGGGTAAAACCAGATTGCTATAGTTTAAAAACTTTTGGGTGCCTATGCTTCCCATACTTGAGACCATATAACAACAACAAGTTGAATTTTAGATCCAAGCCATGTACATTTCTAGGGTATGCATCAAATCAAAATGGATACAAATGTCTTGATGATAGTGGAATTTTTTTATTAGCAGACATGTTGTATTCAATGAAAATATTTTTCCCTTTAGAAAATCTAAAATAAAGGCAACAAGTAAGGTACACAATCCACATATTTCAATACCTGAACTACCCATATATCTAGAGAATGAGAGCCCAGTAGAGGTTAGGAGGACTACCGATGATCACCAAAGTCATCCCACAGTATATGCTCAACAAAATTATGAGTGGACAGATGATCTCTGTCATGCCAGTCACTTACCTGCACATTCAACAAATGAAGCAGATCAAAGTGAAGAAGGTCAACAAAGTGATTTAAGAAACAATTCAAGTCATATCTGAACTGATGGCTTACCTCACACTGAAACCCAAGCAAGACCAAATCATCCTATGATTACTAGAGCTAAAAGTGGCATCTTCAAACCAAAAATATACATTGCCAACACAAGCTCAGATGAACCAACCACTTATGAGCAGGCTACAAAAAAACAACTGGAAGGCAGCTATGGATGAAGAGTATAATGCTCTCATAAAAAATAAAACATGGAATCTTGTATGTCCACCAGCACATAAAAATGTAGTTGGTTTCAGATGGACATACAAGATAAAGAGGAACTCTGATGGCACCATCAATAAATACAAGGCAAGACTAGTTGTCAAAGGTTATACCCAACAATATGGGTTTGACTTCACTGAACCTTTTCTCCAGTAATCAAACCCTCTACTATAAGGCTTATTCTTACTATAGCCCTACATAAGGGTTGGAGAATAAGACAGTTAGATGTCAACATTGCCTTCTTGAATGGTATATTAGAAGAAGAGATCTACATGAAGCAGCCACCTGGTTATGAACAAAATGCAAATTTTGTGTGCAAATTAAACAAGGCAATATATGGCCTTAAACAAGCACTAAGAGTAGGGTTTGATAGACTGAAATCAACTCTAATGACAATAGGATATTAGTCTACCAAATCAGACACTTCCTTGTTTATTAAAATTAGTAAGTCATCAACTATTTATATAATAATCTATGTTGATGATCTAATCATTATAGGTGACAACTAGGATGAGATCAATCAAATCATTTGCTACCTGAACAAGCAATTATCAATTAAAGATCTTGGGCATCTCAACTATTTTTTGGGAAATAAAGTGAACAGAACAACAAATTCTAAGATAATACCATATCAAAGAAAGTACTATCAGAACTGTTTGCAAAAACTAAAATGGAAGATGCAAAGCCCAGTCAACACCAATGATAAGTAATCAGAATTTGTCAAAAAATAGGGGAGAAGCCATAAACAATGTTAAACAATATAGAAGTGTTATAGGAGCACTACAATATGCTACTATAACACGACCAGATATTGCATTTAGTGTTAACAAACTTTCTCAATTAATGCAGAATCCTCTGGATGAGCACTGGAAGGCAGTGAAGAGGATACTCAGATACTTAAAAGGGACCGTAAATCATGGTTTATCACTTAAAGATGGCAGCAATCTCAACATAACAGGATATGCGGATGCTGACTGGGCTACATATCCAGATGACAGAAAGTCAGTCATGGGATACTGCATATTTATTGGAGCGAACTTGATATAATGGTGTTCAAAGAAAAAATCAACTATCTTAAGTTCTAGCATAGATACAGAATACAGGAGTGTAGCAAGTGCAGCTGCTGAAATAATATGGTTACAGTCAATTTTAAGTGAACTAAAACTGAACTCAAGCATTAAGTCAACATTGTGGTGTAACAATCAAAGCACCGTATACATGACTGCTAATCCAATACTACACTCCAGAACCAAGCATATCGAGATAGACATGCATTTTGTTCGAGATCAAGTATTAAAAGGAAATTTACAAGTAAATCATATACCTGCTACCTACCAAAGCAGACACTCTCACCAAATCCTTGTCGAAAAAGAACTTCATCAACTTCAGATCTGAACTGGGAATTAAAGAAAATCATATCTCTCCTGAGCTGAAGCAATCAGAATCTCACCAAATTAAGAAGCTAAAGGAGAAACAATATCAAAATTGCCATCTTACACTCAACTCAGATAATCGAGATAGCTCAAATCTTCAAGAGATACAATAGCACTACTCAAATTAGAAGTAAGGAATCCCAGAGACTGAGTCGAGACTAGAATTTGTGAATTGCATCAAGTAATTTTATCAAAATCAGAAAGTTGCTTGGAATCGCCTCTCAAACCCTAACCCTAGAAATCAGGTTAGGCTTCGAAGGGGGAAAAAATGACTAAAGATAAGCGGTGATCATATTTTATATATACTGGCTGAACAAATCTCAACCGACCATGCTCCAGGAAGCAATCACAGCCGTATATGGAATTTAGAGAAATGTTGCATATTATTTTGGGCCTGCTGCCTCCAAGGTCCGACTATCTATTTATATATATTGTACCTGATTCACACAGCTACGTAATACTTTCTCTCTTTTTTAATCATTCAGAGAAAATCAATATTACTCAATCATACTTCGTATCAATTTTCTTGCAATCGAAATCATTCATTTCAATTCAATCTTTCTATATCATCATAGTTAAAACTTAATAATCACTATCGCAGAAATAATGATAACCCCATAAGAAAACAAATGAAATCTCGGAGCAATACTATGGAATCAGTGTAGAATGGGAGGGACTAAAAAGTATAAAGTACATTGACTCTGACATTCGTCGGCACCAAACCATAGTTCAGTTACAAATCTGTTACAAGAAATTCATAATTACAATGAGCACAAAAGGAATTTTATCAGATAACAGCATAAGGCATATGTTATTATATTAAGAGGAATCTACATTATCAAGGGACGTTAGCCAACATAGCATCACAACTGATATACCATGCAACTCTGAGCAGAATGCACTTAATCTACAAGCTATAAACGGTTGGAAATAGATTAGACGCAAGAGAAAGGAACCAGACAGTTTCAAGCATAAGTAAACATTTTAGACAACCCAAAATAGGATGATCTAACCAAAAAGCTGAAAAATAGAGAGTTGGATGCAAAAAAGAAAGGTAAAAATAATACATGGGCGGATATCGTTCGATCCAGGACAGCACGCAGCGGGTTAAATGAGTGAATTTCAATTATTATTATTTTGCTATTTTGGATCTTATTGGGCCTATAAAATCCAAATTAATTTGAATTTAATCCAAATAAATTTTAAATAAAATGATTATATTATTTAATTGATCAATAAAAGGAATTTCTTGATTATATAAATGATATATAATGTGTACATGTTTATCAAATACACATGTACAAGTAGATGCAAGTACAACATATTAAGTGTACATTGTTTTACATGTCCATATCTAGATGTTGGGATTTACACTACAGCGGACACATTAGCTCATTTATATACATATTTGTTGTCATTTATTATTATATAATGTTATTATAATATTAAATATACTTACACGTACACATATAAGTATAAAAGTAAATACACACACACATAAATAAATATACACACACATATGCAAATTTTATATAAATTTAAATACAAAATAATTTAAAATTCAAATCAAATCCTTAAGAAAATTTCAAATTTGAAATCAGTTCGAGATTTAAAAATATCCTTTTAAATTCAAATTCAAATATAAATTTTTTATAATTAATTTATAAAATATATTTATATATATAAACATGCTCAAAAAAATATTAATATATTTTTGTCGAAAATACATAAAATATATATATATATATAAAAACTTATATAAAATTATAATTTATTATATATATAAATAATTTAGTATAAATGTTAGCGCCAAAATTGGTCACTAACACCCAAACGCCGTTGAAAGCACCAACCAACAGTCACCGATAACTGATAGAATGTATGTAGAGAGTATAAATATGAAGAACGGTAAAAATTAAAAGGAAAGCAATAATAACAGATGATTTATAGTGGTTCGGCTGACTCTGGCCTACGTCCACTCCAAAAATTTCCTTTTTATTGATGTCAGAACCATTACAGTTACAACCCAGAATTTTTTAGAACAACAATGGCAGAGCAGCCTTAGTATAGAAGACGAAGGGAAATAGAATGGAGAGATCCCCTTTTTGAAGCCACACATGCTGTATTTATAGGCAAAACTTGGGTTACTAGGCTTCCTGAGTGGTACGGGTCCACCAAGACTCAACCCCTTCCTTCAATATACCGACTCCTTATTGTCTCTGCCGACCCGTAGTAAACCTATCATTGGCCCTAAGTAACAGCCTCACTGACTCGAAGTAGCATGTTCCATGTCTCCGAGCACAATCCCTATGGCCGACCCCCTGTCTCCATAACCGACTCGAAGACAAGAAGTTGCCGACCCGAAGCACGAAGTCCACCGATCCAGAGCAAACCAAAGTCGCTGGTCCATCCAAATGCCGAGCCACACCACTACCGACCCACTTCCATCATCGATCCACACCACCGAGACTGACCCACTTCAACATGCCGAACCACCTCAGCCTAACCATCTTGGCCGACACACACATGGCCGATCCTGAGTAATGCAAACACACCGAACCCAGACAATATGCCGACCCAGTGTGTTTCCGTCCGAAGCCAAACCCATCCAAACCGAACCACCACAGCCGATCCCATCGAGGCCGAACCACCAATGTCGACCGACTTATGCCGACCCACCTTGACACTACCATATTCATACTCCAACACCGAGCCACTCATGACCGAACGACATGTCCTTCCTTCCTTTGTCCGATCGACCCCCCTTGACCGATCCACTCTGATATG
Organism: Allium fistulosum; assembly: GCA_030737815.1. Lineage (NCBI taxonomy): Eukaryota > Viridiplantae > Streptophyta > Magnoliopsida > Asparagales > Amaryllidaceae > Allium > Allium fistulosum. The sequence goes on from CM060903.1 coordinate 1,462,609,286, forward strand.
CCGGTCCACACCATCCTAATCGAACCATGCCTCCCAGACCGAACCATACCATCCTGACCGAACCATGCCTCCCAAACCGAACGACCTACACTGAACCATCCATGACTGATCGTCTTTACATCCAGCTGGCTCAAACCCATCGTATTCCTGCCTCGACAAACGAGCAGTCGATTTAGTTTAAATCCGCCTGTCAACGGCCTTGCCAAAAGGCGGGTTAACATTTGCCCCCCAAAACATGCCTTGCTATTGGAAGGTGTGTTTTGAATAGCTTCAAATCCGATGTCCAAAGTCCATATGTTATCCATAGAAATACCTTCTGATTCATAATCCAATCCATTTTATCCAAGTGCCATTGTCGTATCCTTATCCAAATCTACGACTACTCTGAGTCGATATCCAATTCCTATCCAGTAACCAAATCCTTATCCAATTCCACATCCATCTGAACCCGACAACCGAGTTCTAATCCATCCATATCCAATAACCAATAACCGAATCCATGACCTCTGTGGGTCGATATCCAAGTCCGGGACTGCTCCGGGTCCATGCCCAAATCCTTAGCTATTCATAGCCAATATCCAAATCCGTAACCTCTCCGGGTTCTTGCCAAGCGTAATCCACACTCGACGACCTGTGTTAAGTAATGCCATGGTGTTCCTGGTTCAGTGCCCCTAAACGCTAAGCAATGCCGTGGCTTAAGTCCTAAGCCGAATCCTGGTCGCTCCGGACCCTTGCCGAGCATAGTTCATACTCGACGACCTGAAATAGTAACCGATAGATATTATGGGGCCTAAGTCCTAGGCCGAATCCTAGTCTCTTCGGACCCTTGCCGAGCATAGTCCATGCTCGGCGACCTTATAGCCAAAAACCAGAGGAAAATCCAATCAAAGTCCAATCCAAAATTCAAATCAAACCAGAAAACCAAAAATCCATATCAAAAGTCCAAATCAAAATCCAAATCAAAAATCAAGCATCCAAACAAAAATCCAAACCTGAAAACCAGCAAAACCGGGAGTTCAAACCAAACTCCAAAACCACAGCAGAAAAAGCAAGTGTCCAAGCCAAAAAGAAAAAACAGATTTCACAAACCAGAGCATCACGGTTCATCATCGTCTCAGAGCATGCCTAGGGGTTATCTCCGTCCCCGTACATGAGTAAGCGACTTAGTCGTTTGCCCAAATTTTGTTACTTATTCGAAACCATCACGATTAGTTGATGACCAACCGACCACCATTCCTGGGTCTCGCGCCATCGTCGTTCAAGGTAGGCGGTGGCTGCTTCTGTTCCACCGCCGCATTCCGAGTTTCGACATATTGCCGCAACTGACCATTTCTTACATGCTCCTCGATTATATCCTTTAGATGCCTGCAGCTGTTAGCATCATGCCCGTCCATGTCATGAAAGAGACAGTGCCTTCCTGATGCCTTTTCGCGTTTTGAGGGTTCCCTTCTTGCCGGCCTTCGATAAGGAAGGCGATCCCGAGTATCCAAGAATATCCGCTCCAATGTTGCATTCAATCCTATGTAAGTGGAGAATTTTGGTTCTCCCCAGCACTTCCTCTTCCCTTTATCCTTGTCTTTACCCGAGCTTTCACCGGGCGGTCCTCCATCCTTAACCATGTTTACTTTCTTTGATTTCATATCCAGACATGCATCCTCTTGTCGAAGAAATCTCTCAGCTTCATGAAAGAATTCCCCGAGATCCATTAGTGGATCCCGTATCAACGATACTTTGAAATCCAAATTATCCCTAACTCCTGATACTGCAGCCATCAGAACCATTGATGGATCCGGTCGATCCACCGATGCAACTACTGCATTAAACCGAGTTAAGAGAGTCCTGAGCGATTCATCCGCTCTCTGTTTAACTGACATCAGTGTCATCACATTCTTCGGCCTTTTCATGTGAACTCGAAACTGTTTCAAGAACCTATCCACCAGTTCTGTCCATGTTCCAATTGATCCATCTTCCAGATGTCTAAACCACATAGCAGCTATATCGGTCAAGGGAAAACACCGGGACATAACCTCCTCTGATGCCCCCAGTACTTCCAGATGCCTTGTGTACCTCATCAAGTGGTCAGTGGGATCCGTCTTACCATTGTATACTTCCAGAGTGGGCAGCTTTAAATCGGGCGGATTCCTAGCTATCCCGATGTTACGGGTAAACAGACTTTTGTTGACTCCCTCCAAATCTCTGTTTGTCAGACCTCCGCGAATGGTTCGTCTGATGAAGTCAGCCAATCCAGTGTTATCTACTAAGGGTTGCCCCCTATCCATATTTCCTAACCTCCCTCCAAGCCTTATGGGTAATTCCAGTACATACTCTTCGTCACACACTCCTGTATTCCTATTGGCACTGGGCTGCGCAACGTCATATGGTATCCCTCCATGGATTGATCCAGCATTACCTGGTGGTGTGCCCCCAAGTCTAGGTCCATCCAGATTGATAGTTGTTTGCTGATTGGGGGCTGCCCCCTGCTAAACCACTCCATCTGCTTGCCTGTTGAGTCCTTCTGTTCCAGCTCCACGGATCTAAGCTCCTGCAGCTATTGTTGTTCATGCCTGTACAAATTATCTAAGAAGTGTCTGCATCATTTCCTCTTGCCTTTTCATCAACTACTCCTGCATGGAATCCATCATGATCTGCATCTCGTCCCTAGTGATGTAGACGGAGGCTTGATTAGCTCCAAAGGAAGCCTCCTGACTTCCCTCTTACTAACTCCTTTCTGTCCTCTGTCTCCTGGTTGATTGCTTTGCCATAGTCTCTAGAATCCAAGTTCCTAAGCCTTCAAATCCAAAATCCTAGCTTCTGAATCCCCGAGTGCTAGCTTTCTCGGTGAAAGCACCAAAATGTTAGCGCCAAAATTGGACACTAACACCCAAACGTCGTTGAAAGCACCAACCAATAGTCACCGATAACAGATAGAATGTATGTAGAGAGTATAAATATGAAGAACAATAAAAATTAAAAGGAAAGCAATAATAACAAAGGATTTATAGTGGTTCGGCTGACTTCGACCTACGTCCACTTCAAAATTTTCCTTTTTATTGATGTTAGAATCATTGCAGTTACAACCCAGAATTTTTTAGAACAACAATGGCAGAGCAGCCTTAGTATAGAAGACGAAGGGAAATAGAATGGAGAGATCCCCTTTCTGAAGCCCCACATGCTGTATTTATAGGCAAAACCTGGGTTACTAGGCTTCCTGAGTGCTATGGGCCCACCAAGACTCAACCCCTTCCTTCAATATCCCGACTCCTTATTGTCTCTGCCGACCCAGAGTAAACCTATCATTGGCCCAAAGTAACAGCCTCACTGACTCGAAGTAGCATGTTCCATGACTCCGAGCACAATCCCTATAGCCAACCCCCTGTCTCCATAACCGACCCGAAAACAAGAAGCTGCCGACCCGAAGCACGAAGTCCACCGATCCAGAGCAAACCAAAGTCGTTGATCCATCCAAATGTCGAGCCACACCACTACCGACCTACTTCCATCACCGATCTACACCACCGAGACCAACCCACTTCAGCATGCCGAACCACCTCGGCCTAACCATCTTGGCCGACCCACACATGGCCGATCCTGAGTAATGCAAACACACCGAACCCAGACAATATGTCGACCCAGTGTGTTTCCCTCCGAAGCCAATCCCATCCAAACCGAACCACCACAGCCAATCCCATCGAGGCCGAACCACCAATGCCGACCGACTTATGCCGACCCACCTTAACACTACCATATTCATACTCCAACACCGAGCCACTCATGACCGAACGACATGTCCTTCCTTCCTTTGTCAGATTGACCCCCCTTGACCGATCCACTCTAATATGCCGGTCCACACCATCCTGACCGAACCATGCCTCCCAGACTGAACCACACCATCCCGACCGAACCATGCCTCCCAAACCGGACGACCAACACCGAACCATCCATGACTTATCGTCTTTACATCCAGCTGGCTCAAACCCATCCTATTCCAGCCTCGACAAACGAGTAGTCGATTTAGTTTAAATCCTCCTGTCAACGGCCTTGCCAAAAGGCGGGTTAACAATAAATATATATAAATATATTAGTTTTGGCCATATTTTAATTATGGAAAAATATTCAAAAAAATTAGTTAATTAATAATCCGTACGAATTAAATGTTTTAATAATTTTTAATTTAAATTTCCAAATGGAAATTGCAAAGAAATATTACTTTTTTTAAATTTATGAATTTCATATGTAATTATTAACACACACATACACACATCCTATTTAGTACAATGGAATGATGATTTACATATATAAATCCAAATGAAATAAATGTTGCCTTAGATGTGGCCTATTTGTAACAGCTTGAATGCTGAATCAAAACCACTACTTGAATCTTATTCGGTCTCTTTTAGAAAGTGCTACCAATCGAAGAGATCTACACACCTTTTGATATAATTTGATTTAAACTAGTATTTGGTTTGAATAGAGAAGGGGTGGCAATGAAGCTTGCAGCCTATAGGGAAGGAGAGTACTAGAGAGAGTAACCTAAAAAATGAGGAGGTTGGTGGGTTTAAATAAGAAGAGAGAATGAAAGAAAAGAGGAGATCTAGATCTGGTATTTTACCTCTGCTTTCTTCACCAATTCAAACCCAAATATCAAAAAATATCTCACCCTCCTACCCATACGGTCGGCCACCTTATAGGCTTTATGGGCCCATACGCTACTTTAAACCATATATATAAATTCACATGTAAATCAAATTCGAATGCACATTACTATCATATATCAATACGTGAGTGTATAATTTTTATGTACGCACTATTTTCAATACCGATTCAAACAAATCAAATAAAATTTTATAATTAATATTTCATAAATATTAATTAATTTATAAAAATCATAATTTAATTAAATCAGGTAGTATTCAAAATTTTCAACATTGCGGTTGTATGACTCTTAGGTGTAAATTTAGTGAACAATTAATATCGAACATTTAAAATATTAACATTCACATCCTACTTTAGCTAGGTATGTGACAGTCTGGCTGAATTTTTCATTTACATGACCTCGGTAAAATCCAATTTTACTATTTTAAGCGGTCCTCGATAGTGATGATTATTTACACCATTTCATTTGTTAAAACTATATCACACTGGGACTTATGGAATTTGGTATTGGTTAAAATTCCAATATCATCCACATTCAACTTGTATAATCCAAACACAAAGTCCTTAGTGCAATAATTATAGTTATTATTAACCGAACTACATCGGCCAAATAATTTTACTTCGGGTTGACTATAGTTGACCGTGATACTAACCTCTTATAACCGACGAGACAAAATCTCTATTGAATAGTGTTTCACTTCCAATGCTTTAATTCTGATGCAACTATAGTCGTTCGATGGGCATCATGCCATACTTTAACTATAATCAGAGTAAAGTATCCACATTGAATTTCAGCAATATTCTCAAGTCGTGGAAACTTTGTAATATTGTCACTTAGTTATTTTCTATTTGACCTTAGTTATATTAACCAAAGAAAACTACCGAGTGTGTCATTCCATAGTTATCCAATAAATATCAGTACGTAACCCCTTGGCGCACCCAATAGCCATGATTAACACACTACCCAACATCTAAAAAGCATTGTGTACTCTAATCTTAGCAAATGCATCGATATCCAGTCTCGATACATCTTGAGTATGAATATTTAAAACAATATGTTTATTTTCATTGTAATAAATTTCTCATGATCATATCACACTGTAATTACAATCATAAAACATATCATTTATGAATTTTTTATTAAATATACTTATATTAAACAAATTGTTTCCTGGAGATTCGACCAAGTAACTAGTACTCGGTATTCAGTGGAACTCGGCATCAGAGAGTGACCGGCATCCAGTGGAACTCGGCGTCAGAGAGTGCGCGGCATACAAGAACGCTCGGCATACAAGGGCGCTCGGCATCAAGGCTGCTCGGCATACAAGGGCGCTCGGCATCAAGGCTGCTCGGCATACAAGGGCGCTCGGCATCAAGGCCACTCGGCATAAAGAGCACTCGGCATCGAGACTACTCGACAACAGGAGTACTCGGCATCCCATGGTGTTCGGCGTAATACTCGACATCCAGGAGACATTCAGCATGCACAACTGCTCATGATACCGGTATCGTTCGGCATGCATACACCGTTCGTTCAAGAGCTTGAGATGGAGGCACGTTCGACCTCAACAGACAACCATCCTACACTTCCCACGACACCAACATACCGTTCGGCATAGAAGGAATGGTTCGGCGCAGAGCGTTCGGCACGCCTGGTTCGGCATACAGCGACCACTGCACTGGGGCTTGAGCGTTCGGCTATCCAGCCCACTTGGGAAGTCCAGCCCATATTTGCCTATAAATAGAGGGGCAGGGTCACAGTGAAATGGATCCTTTTTTGGAGAGAAAACACCGGGGAGACTCTGCCATTTTCAAGACTCATCTTCTCTACTTAACAACTTCATTCAAGCATTTGATTCACGAATTGTATTTGTAATCAACTATAAAGAAGTTCAATAAAGTTTAACCTCAAAGTGGACGTAGGCAATTACGCTGAACCACTATAAATTTGGTGTTCTTACTTTCTGTATTTAGATTAGCACTGTCTTCTCTGTTTAATTTGATTTCATCACTTATATCTCTTCATAATCTTCTTCTACGAGGTTAGTGACCAATTTTGGTGCTAACACTTTGGTGCTTTCACTGAGAATCGAATTCTCAGACCTCAAGGATCTGCTTTGAAGCTACTGGATTGAACAAATCCCCCAAAGAAGATCCGACTCACTGATAGGACATCCGTTGATTCTACTTAGAGTTCATACCAATAACTCTACAATGGCAAGACCACGGACCAGGTCAGCTTCTCATAATGCGGATGCCCACGAGACTGCTAGCGTGCAACAAGCAGGACCTAGCAATCAACCAGCGATCCCGAGTGCAGGGATTGCCGCTCAAGAACAAACTCCAGTTGTCACCAGAGTTGAGTTCAATGACTTGATGAGAGAACTTAGGGAAAGCAGGAGACAACTGGGAGAACAGATGCAAGCTAATGCCAACCTGATGGCACAACTCACTCAACAGCAGCAACAGAATGCTGGGGGCAATGCCGCTGCTTACTCCTCATCTGACAGCTCAACTTCCTCTGATGAACCTCCCAGGCGCAGACGCCGTAAGACTGATGTTGCGCGAGCAGATGCTGCTGTTCGAACAGCCGGAGACCGCGACCAAGCAAGAGCTGGAAGCTTCAGGACCGGGATACAGATGGAAGATAGAGGCCCAGATCATCAGAATGCTAACGATGTCGAACCTCAAGATGCACGATTGGCAGATCGCCAAGAGAGAAGGCATCAACATGGACAGGCGCATAGAACAGACTCCAACCTTCCGCCTTCCATACAGACACCCGATCTGACAGCCATGATCAGGCAATTGATGAAAGAGAATCAGGGCTTATCAAATGATGACTGGGGAGTGTCAAGAAGTCATACTCCGTTCACGGATGTGGTGTTGCAAGCGGCGTACCCCAGGAAGTTTAGTATGCCTACCATTCCTGCATATGAAGGAAAGACTGACCCTAGACAACATGTCATGAGGTACGAATGGATGATGGATTCAGCCAGAGCGAATGATGCCACCAAGTGTAGGTGCTTTCCGATTACTCTATATGGGATCGCTACTTTGTGGTTCACCCGACTTCCTCCGCGATCCGTATCAAATTTTGAGGAGTTGGCAAAGAAGTTTGTTGAGCAGTTCAGGATACACACTACGCGCCCAAAGGACGTGATGTCTCTGTCAAGTGTAATCCAAAATCCTGGGGAGTCGTTGAAGGATATTTGCAAAGATTCCACGTAGCAGCAACTGAAGTCAGTAACCCCAATGACCATGCAATTCTGATGGCTGTAATGAGAGGTGTGGATCCAGACTCTGAGTTTGGAGACTGGCTGGCAGGAAAACCTTCAGCTACGCTAGAGCGTTTCTACTCTAAGGCACACCAGTTCATAAGAAGAGAGGAAGCTAGGTGGGTACGATGAGATAAGGCTCCAGGACCTGTCCAAGAGTCAATAAAGAGCAACATTGCTGTGAAGCAATCCGGAGACAGCGCGGGAAAGGTCCAAGTCAATGTCCAGAACAAGCCTGGGCAACCCAAGGAGTCCGGAGGAAGAAGCCAAGGGAAAAGGAAAGAAGCAGGAAAGTGGAAGTCGAGAATTCCAAGCTACAGCGAGTACACTCCGCTAAACGCCCCACTTGAAAACATTTACCTATCCACCTACAATACTTTTCAGTACAGAAAACCACGTCCAAAAGAATCAACTGAAGAACAGAAGCGGACCGGGAAGTATTGTCGCTTCCATGAGACTTATGGACACAATACGGAAGAATGTAGACACTTGCACGACGCTATCGAAAAGTTGATCAGGCAGAAGAAATTGCAAGAATTTGTGAAGGATCCACAAGAAGGAGGACAGGGAACGTCGAACCCAGGTCGTGCACCAGCTCCACGTCATCCCGAGGAGCCTGCCCGGACCGTTGGTAGGCTGGTCATAAATACAATTATCGGCGGGCCTCACCCCGCGGATAAGAATTGGCAGGAGATGGAGCGATATGCAAGTTCCTTGAAGCACGCAGATTTTGAGTGTTGTTCGAACATGGAGGATGGAGCCCCTGCTAAGCAACAGCGCGTAATGACAGACGATATTGTGTTCAGAAGCAGAGACGCTGATCAGGTAGAGGCTCCGACCATCGACCTCATGGTCATATCTGCAACGATCGGACCAGCATACGTAAAAATAATTCTGATTGATTCTGGAAGTTCAGTCAACATCATCTTCAAGAAGGCCTACGATCAAATGAAGCTAGAAACAAAAGACTTGAAACCATCCAAAGCTCATATCCACGGCTTTAACGGCGCTTCAACTGATGCAGTGGGATATGTCGAGTTACCAGTTGAACTGGGACAAGGCGAGCGTCGAAGAGTGCGAATTCTACCCTTTGTAGTTTTGGATGTGGACTCTCCGTATAACGTTTTCTTGGGCCGGCCAGCCCTGGCGGAGTTTAGGGCAGCGTTAGCCCCGTGGTGTTTAACTTTGAAGTTCCCGACTGACAAAGGAGTAGGCGTTGTTCACGGCGATCAAGCAGCTGGTCGTTCCTGTTATGTGGCCGAGCTCCGAGAGGCCCACCGGAGGGAGAAAGGAAAGGTTGCGGACAATCCCGTCCGCATCCTCAATGCGGATAATTGACAAGTAGTGCCCGAGCCCTGGCTCGGGCATAGCTCTCGGATCTATGGAGATATAGATCCGAGAGACGACGATGAGAAACCCAGGGAAGAGAAGGCGGCACCGGCTGAATTAACAATTGACATTTCAGTTAGCCGTGACGACCCTTCGCGAATACTGAAGATCGGATCACAGCTAGGCCCCGAAATGACTGAAGACCTTAGCGACTTCCTCCGGGCGAACCTTGATGTGTTCGCCTGGACGCATTCTGATATGTGTGGGATTTCTTCCGCCATCACGAGTCATATGTTGAACATAGACCCGAAATACGTCCCAGTCAAGCAAAAAAGGAGAGGAATGGATCCGGAGAGGTCCGCCGCTCTTGGAGAGGAGGTGGACAAACTCAAAGCAAATGGGTTCGTCCGCGACGCCCTCTACCCGGAATGGGTCTCCAACCCCGTGCTAGTAAAGAAGGCGAATGGGAAATGGAGGACTTGCGTAGATTATTCCGACTTGAACAAAGCATGCCCTAAGGACAGTTTCCCGTTGCCTAGGATCGATCAATTGGTCGATTCCACCGCAGGACACGAGTTACTGTCATTCATGGATGCGTACTCAGGATACAACCAAATCCAAATGCATATTCCGGACCAAGAACACACCAGCTTCGTTACAAATGTCGGGCTATATTGCTATGTAGTGATGCCCTTTGGATTGAAGAATGCTGGAGCAACTTACCAACGTCTGGTGAATCGAATGTTCAAGGACCAGTTTGGTAGAACCATGGAAGTCTATGTGGATGACATGCTCGTGAAGTCACGACGGTCAAACGACCACATTCAAGACTTGGCTGAAATGTTCGACATACTCAGGTTTTACGGCATGAAGATCAACCCGTTGAAGTGTTCTTTCGCCGTTGCATCAGGGAAGTTTTTGGGATTCATCGTCAACGCTAGGGGAATCGAAGCCAACCCAGAAAAGATCCAAGTTATTCGAGATGTACAAGCGCCCAGGACTATAAAGCAGGTACAGAGCTTGAACGGAAAAGTAGCTGCGCTGAGTCGATTTATATCCAAGGCAACTGACAAGTGCATCCCGTTCTTTGACATAATAAAGAAAGGAAAGAGAAATTTTGAATGGACGTCTAGCTGTGAGGAAGCATTCCGGAATCTGGTAAGGCATCTGGAGAGCCCACCAATGCTATCTAAACCAGTTGACCATGAGATGCTGTACGTTTACTTGGCTATATCCCCTCATGTGATAAGCGCAGCTTTGGTTCGTGAGGAGGATCGAGCCCAGAAGCCGGTGTATTATGTTAGCAAGCGTTTAACGGGGGCAGAGAGGAATTACCCTAAAATCGAGAAATTGTCTTATTGCTTGGTGATTGCATCACGCAAGCTGCGCCCATACTTTCAAGCGCATTCAATCGGTGTTTATACCGATCAACCCCTGAGGCAGGTACTCCAACGACCGGAAACTTCTGGAAGATTGCTAAAGTGGAACATCGAGTTGAGCTAATTCGATATCGCGTACTTACCACGGAGAGCCATCCGAGGGCAAGCGTTAGCAGACTTCATCGCTGAATTTACCATACCCATCAAACCGGACGATCACGACATCATTCCCCCCCTTCGATGGAAATTATACACTAACGGCGCATCAAACGACCGTTGCTCCGGCGCGGGCGTAGTTCTTATAACTCCGGAAAACCGATCGATCTGTTATGCCCTAAAGCTCGATTTCCCGGCTACAAATAACGAAGCCGAATATGAAGCACTGATCGCTGGCTTGAAGCTCATCAGGGAGCTCGGGATCGAATCAGTCGAAATCTTTTGTGACTCGCAGTTGGTGGTTTACCAAGTACGGGGAGACTACCAAGCAAAGGGACGAAAGCTTGCTCCGTACCTCATTCAGGTCCAAGAACTACTATCAAATCTTGAGCGTTATGACATCTCACATATCCCGCGCGAACAGAACAAAGAAGCCGACTTGTTGGCTAAGTTCGTGAGTACCGACGATGCGCAACAAATGGGATTGTATCCCGTCGAAGTCTTGCATGCCCCGAGCATAGACGAAATGAAAGTCGATCGCGTGTTGGGAACAGAAATCGAGAAGGAATCGTGGATAACCCCGTTCAAACTGTACCTGATGACCGGGGCTTTACCAGGAAAAAGAAGCGAAAGACGGCAGGTCCTTCGAAAGGCCGCGCGATACGTAATGCAGGATGGGTCCATGTATCGAAAAGGATTCTCGGTCCCGTTATTGCGGTGCATCGCTCATGATGAAACAAAGCGAGTCTTGAGAGAGGTTCACGAAGGGGAATGCGGCGACCATACTGGGGGGCAAACGCTAGCAAAGAAGATCCTCCGCTATGGATATTACTGGCCCACCGTAAACCGGGATGCCGCGGACTACGCAAGAAAATGCGACAAGTGTCAAAGATATGCAAAAATCCCGAGGGATCCATCAACGGAACTCACACAAATGATCAGTCCCTGGCCATTTGCGATCTGGGGAATCGACATAATCGGCTCTTTGCCTTTATCTAAAGGTGGTGCGAAATATGCAATAGTTGCAGTCGACTATTTCACGAAATGGGCTGAGGCAGAACCTTTGGCCACTATCACCTCTAAGAAGGTCATTAACTTCGTTGTACGAAACATTATATGCCGCTTTGGCCTTCCACGCACCATCATTATAGACAACGGAACGCAATTCGAAAGTAGAGAGTTCAAAGAGTTCTGTTTAAAGTATGGCATCGAGAAAAAGTTCGCCGCCGTTGCACACCCAAAAGCTAACGGACAAGTCGAGGCCGTTAACAAAATAATCAAGTCCATACTAAAGAAGCGTCTGGAGAAGGTTGGAGGCAAGTGGGTAGATGAACTCCCGACAGCATTATGGGCGTATAGAACTACCCACAAGTCCGCGACCGGCCACACTCCGTTCGCCTTGGCATACGGCTCCGAAGCCGTTATACCCGTGGAACTTGAAGTTCCATCGCACCGAGTGACATACTATGATCCCAAGACGAACCAAAACCTCTTGCTGGAATCACTGGACTGCATCGACGAAAAGCGTGAAGAAGCTGAATTAAGGGCGGCGGCGCACAGACATCGAGTCAAGCGTTACTACGACGGCAGAGTCCGCCCAAGAATCTTTGATGTGGGTGATCTCGTTCTAAAACGAGTCTTCCCGGTACCATCACGCATGAATCCCAGCTGGGAAGGTCCATACGCCATTGAACGGAAGCTTGGAGAAGGAACATTCAAGCTAGCGACCGTTGATGGCGCGACACTCCCCCGAGCATGGAACAGTGAACATTTGCGGCACTATTACATTTAGCATGTTTTCCTTTCTTGTTGTAGGCACTGTTATTTCCTGCATGTTTCCCTTCAATAATGACTTAGTTTCCTTGTGAAAGTTGTAATCAAGCAATTTAGTTGATTTTTGTTAATAAAGGCTTGAAGCCATATTTTCTATGAAGTTTCTATATCTCTTAATTGGATGATAAATTACATTATCATTCACGACATGCAGGCTCGTATAAACGATTTCCAATCTCCGAATCCCCAGAGTGCGGAGCGGAGTACTCTAAGTCCCCAGAGCGCGGACTAGAGTATAAACGATTTCCAATCTCCGAATCCCCAGAGTGCGGAGCGGAGTACTCTAAGTCCCCAGAGCGCGGACTAGAGTATAAATGATTTCAAATCTCCAAATCCCCAGAGTGCGGAGCAGAGTACTCTAAGTCCCCAGAGCGCGGACTAGAGTATAAACGATTTCAAATCTCCGAATCCCCAGAGTGTAGAGCGGAGTACTCTAAGTCCCCAGAGCGCGGACTAGAGTATAAACGATTTCAAATCTCTGAATCCCCAGAGTGCGGAGCGGAGTACTCTAAGTCCCCAGAGCGCGGACTAGAGCATAAACGATTTCCAATCTCCGAATCCCCAGAGTACGGAGCGAAGTACTCTAAGTCCCCAGAGCGCAGACTAGAGTATAAACGATTTCAAATCTCCGAATCCCCAGAGTGCGGAGCGGAGTACTCTAAGTTCCCAGAGCGCGGACTAGAGCATAAACGATTTCCAATCTCCGAATCCCCAGAGTACGGAGCGAAGTACTCTAAGTCCCCAGAGCGCGGACTAGAGTATAAACGATTTCAAATCTCCGAATCCCCAGAGTTCGGAGCGGAGTACTCTAAGTCCCCAGAGCGCGGACTAGAGTATAAACGATTTCCAATCTCCGAATCCCCAGAGTACGGAACGGAGGACTCTAAGTCCCCAGAGCATGGACTAGAGTATGAACAGTCTCAAGTCTCCAAGTCCCCAGAGCACAGTGTCGGCAAACCAAATAAAGACAAGAGAATCATTCAAACAAAAAGAAACTAAAATTTTATTCGATAAGTCCAAAATGGGGATACACGATCACTCCTACAAAATTCAGGCCTATACAAACTACGAGTTGCGGAAGATAAAAACAATTACAAAACCTAAGCAGGAAACTTGTTGAGCAAGTGCATCGATTATTTCTTCGACTTCTTCTTCTTGTTTTCCTTTGGTGTTTCCGACGACTCCTCTCCCTCACGCTTTCTCTTGGACTTTTTGCTTGCTAGAGAAACTGAGTCAGGAGTAGGAGACGGAACATCTAGTGGTCTGGACCTGCCCGGGAGAATGATTTTCAAAGGTCTGTTACGCAGGTCAGTGAGTTCCAATATTTCAGATTCAACTTTGACTTTGACCTTTTTCTTCTCCTCGTCGGCGAGACGGTCCTTCATGCTCATCTCTGAAGTATGCTCAGAGGCGCCAGTGATTTTAATTTCATCGCTTCCTTCGGTAGGAGACGAAGTATCAAGTTTGTCATCATCAAGCGCCCCGATCACTTGAGCGTCTGGACCGGGAGTTACTCCTGCGTGAGCAACGTCGCTTGTTTTCTCTGCTTCCTCCTTGGCGTCATCGCTTCTCGGAGTTGGCTCGGCGTCAGAATGACCTACATGAAAATATAAGAAATGGGCATTAGAACGAATAACCATTGCTGAAAAATGACGGGATCTCTTCGACTTCTAGAGAAAGAAGAATTTCCTACCAGGATCCGGTTGGCTATCGGTGGCGCGCGGGGTTTCACCCTCCAGGATAGGTGACAGCACATGAACGCCAAGCCCGGGATCTTCGGGATCGTAACTGGCATGCTGCTCGAATGGATCAAGCGTCGACCGACCGGCCGATTGAGCAGCATAAGGAGCGGTGATGTGAGGAGTAATAGTGTCGGCCTCTGACGGGCCGGCTTCGTCGTTCATCTCTTTCGAAGGGAAAGAGCCTTTTCCATAAAGAGCCAATGCTGCGGATAAATCCGATGGCTCATTCCCCCTCAGGAACTCCTTCACCAATGCATCCTCGTCGACCTCTTCGGAGCCTGACTCGACTTTCCTGATCTTTATCAGAGTTTCCCATGCCTCAGCCAGGGATTCAAGGTAGCCGTCGCCCAAGAATGTTAAGTCACGGTGCATAAGGACGCAGGCTCCGTACTCGGCGATCAACGGGTCAAACATACTTTTGACCTCTTCCCTGCCGGCCTCTGCGGCCGCCTCAAGGCGAGGATCAAGCTCCTCCACAGCCATTCTTTTGCCCTCCTCACGGGCCTCATCCTTCATTTTTTCGACCCCGGCAAGTTCATCGTCGATTTTTGTCTTCAGGAGTCGGGTAGCAACAATCTCATCACAATATCGCTGTGATTCTTCCTGAGCAGCTATTTTGTCTTCTTTCTCCTTGGAGAGTAGTTCTTTCAGCTCTTTGACTTGAGTAGCGAGCGCGTCCCTTTCTTTTTGGACAGAGTCTTTTTCTAGGGCAAGGGCGCCGCTGCGCTGGACTGCTTCGTCAAGCTCCTTTTTGTGAGCCACCTCTAAGCGAGTAACTGCCTCAGCAATATCTTTTGCACCTTGTTCAGCGGCTTCTAGCTTTGACTTATACGAAGCGAGCTCTTCATCTTGGAGTTTGATGATTTTCTTATCGCTGTCAGCCTCCAGATTCAGACGGTCAATCTCGTGTTGACGCTCGACAGATACTTCCGAGATCTTCTCCACCAAGTGCACGAATGCGTCATGTTGAACATAGACGTCATTGTTGCAGGCAATGGCACTTTGCTTCACGTGCCCAGGAATGTGATGGATGGCTGGGAGGAATTTCAAGCCATCAAAGCAGATTTTCGGAAACTTGGCCTTAAGGTCGACCATCTTTTCCGCAACAGTCGGGTCCACTGCAGGAGTAGGAGGAGGAGGCTTTGAGAATTCCGTTCTTTTACGTTGCTCTCGAACTTGCCTCGTACTCGATGAACTGGAGTGTTGTTCTCGAGCAGCATCAGACTGATAACCCTTCTGCAAAGACTTCTCCTTATCCGGCTCAGTTGGAGGAGGAAGATCGCGGGACTGAGAAGATTGAGAATGTGCTTTCTTGGGGTGAGACGACTCGCGAGGACGATTGTCCCTACCTTCATAATCACCTCGGTCCCTGCGTCTGCCTGAACCGGAATCCCGTCCTGAGTGATGGAATATAGAAGACCCCTGAAGGCGATCAAGTCCGTGAGAGCGGCCCATATCACCTGCAAAGAATGGAAATAACAACGAGTTAAGGGGAATTCACGAATTAAAAAGACTTGAAGTATATTATGGAATGCGCATGTGCATGTGTGTCCTAGTGTTCCCCCCGACGGACCCGTTCGTTTACCTTTGCTAATAGGAGTGTTGTCTCCTTGAGCCGGGAGTTGAACTCCTACATTGCCTCTAGCGGGCGAAGAGAATTTGAGAGCTTCATGGTCATCGAACCCGTAATTAAGTAAATCATCGGGGATGGACAGGTTGGACAGACCCCTTAGAGAACTTTCCAGGTGCTGCGAAGAAGCCTCTTTCTCAGGAGGGATAGGCGTAACTTTTGAGGTGCCACCAACTTTCTCCTTTTGAACCGTATATTTCAACTTCTTCTTTCCCTTCGAAGGGGAGGATGATGTCTCAATATCCTGAACTTCGATTGCCGGATTCCAAGCGGGACCCACGTTCTCGCCCTGAGTTTCGGGGGCATCATCCTCTTTGCGCTCGCCTTCTTTGTGCGTGTCGGGAGCGCGACGCGACGACGGTCCGGCAAGTTTTTTCCCTTTACCAGATGGAGGTTTGGGAATTGTAACACCTTCTGGAAGGCTGATCCGACGACCAGGGGCTAGCAAGCCGAACCCCGACAGCGATTCATTTGAAATGATAGTCCGAATGTCTCGATCCTCAGCAGGAAGAGCTCTAATGGCTTCAACAGCCTCAGAATATCCTCGGCCTTCCGGACGCGGGTTGATACCTGAAAAGATGAAATGAAGAGTTAGGAAAAGCATGACTCCGATTAAAAACAAATAGTGATTCAGCAGAGAGACTTACTGCCTTCAACCCATCTCCTAGCGAAACCGGAAGGGCAGCGCACATAGAACCATTCCTGTTTGTACAGGGCGAATTTGCTGCATGCCCCTGTCAGGATCTGGCATTTGTGGTATGGCTCGAGGAACATAAAAGAAGGACTGTCTTTCCGTCTCTTGAACATATAAATGTATCTGATATCACCAGGGGTTGGAGGTCTGGAGAAGACAGCCATGAAAAGTAAATAAGTCCCATAAAGGAATGCATGGCCATTCGAGTGGAGCTGCGACGGAGCTATGTCTATATACTGCAGCACATCCCGGAGAAATAAATTGAATGGAGGCACGCTGCCCATCCAACACATGAACTTATTGCAGGCGGTGTACCCGACTGGGGGAAAATGAGGGCGGTCGTGTCTCGAAGGAACTAACACTTCGGCAAAAGGAATCCCGTGAATGGAGCATATGCGTCGTAGAGCAGCTTCGTTGATCTTCGAGGCTTGAGAATCGATCGGATTGTCTAGTAAGATGGTTGACTCCAGAGCATCAGGCGCCAAGTTATGAGAGGGAGAGGTTGACGGGTTAGAAGTATCTGCGTCTCCCTGCCTCGATGACGGCCCAGGCCTGTCGGATATGGTAGCGGAGCTAGATTTTCTCGACATCCCGAATAAATAATGAACCTGGCTAAATGCTTGAGAAAGCTATACTTAAAAAACCTTGAACGTTAGAATTAGCAACACGATTTTCCCCCCCGTGTGGTGTGTGAACTAGTGCAAGCAATTGTGTACAGGCAATAAGAATGTTTTAAAGATATAATGATTAGCTTCGAATCATCGCCTTCGAAGACCGTCATCACTGACCGTCTCAAAAAGCTCGCATTGAAGTGATTACAGTTCCAGATTCAAAAGACATATGATTTCTAAAGTAACCAGCCTAAGTGTAGTTTGACATTTATACTGGTCGGCATTTAAGTAATGATCGGCAATTGTACTGTTCATCCTAAGTATAGGTCAGTATGAATGTTTGCTCGGCGTGTCGAGCGCTCGGCTAAAGGTCTCGTTCAGTTAAGGCATTGTCCTGATAAGAGTTCTGTTCGGCATTCAAGATTATTCGTCCTAAGTATAGCGTTCGGCTGTGTTTTCCTCAGTCTAAAGAGTGTTCGGCAATTGTATTGTTCGGCATGCCAATTGTTCGGCTGAATTCAATGTTCGGCATGTCAATTGTTCGGCTTGGGTTATCGTTCGGCTAGGTTATTGCTCTACATTTTAGTAATTGTCCAGCATTGATACCGTTCGGCATTCAAGACTGTTCGGTTTGGGTTATCGTTCGGCTAAAAGTGGCGCTCCACCACGATTTCAACTCCACCCTACACCTTCTCCATCTGCGCCGAACGACAGGGACAGATCGCCCGGCGAAGACTACGCCGTTCAGCATCCCATCTTTCTCTTCCTTCCATTCTTGTTCGGCACGAAGGAGCTAGCCCTAACTAGACAACTCCAAGCATGCGAGCCATTTCTGCTCGACGCATATTATACGATCATAGAAAGGTCACGTTTCCCATGAAAACAACCTAAGTCTTGTGTTGAAGTAATCTAATCACAGAAGGATTGATACCTAGTTTGAAAGTCGAAGTTGAGGAAGGATCGATTAGGTCTCAAATCTGATAAGATGGCAAGAATTGCAAGTCTCTAGGAATGACAGAAAAGAAGGCGTAAAAGGAAAAGAGACAACAAGGACCTGGTTATATAGAGGGAGGTAGAAGTTGAAGAGGCTATACTCGGTAGAACCGGTCAACATCGAAGCGTTCGGCATCATAGCAGAATATCGTTCGGCACACGAGGTACGTTCGGCTTCGAGCGTATCGTTCGGCATCCAAATCTCGTTCGTCTTGCACCTCCTTCACTAACATTCTCGAGAAGGTACCTACGAGGTAAATTGTACCAGATTCAAAGCGCATCACGTTCGGCCACGCGATACACTTTGGGGGGCAAGTGTTTCCTGGAGATTCGACCAGGTTACTAGTACTCGGTATCCAATGGAACTCGGCATCAGAGAGTGACCGGCATCCAGTGGAACTCGGCGTCAGAGAGTGTGCGGCATACAAGAACGCTCGGCATACAAGGGCGCTCGGCATCAAGGCTGCTCGGCATACAAGGGCGCTCGGCATCAAGGCCACTCGGCATAAAGAGCACTCGGCATCGAGACTACTCGGCAACAGGAGTACTCGGCATCCCATGGTGTTCGGCGTAATACTCGACATCCAGGAGACATTCAGCATGCACAACTGCTCAGGATACCGGTATCGTTCGGCATGCATACACCGTTCGTTCAAGAGCTTGAGATGGAGGCACGTTCGGCCTCAACAGACAACCATTCTACACTTCCCACGACACCAACATACCGTTCGGCATAGAAGGAATGGTTCGGCGTAGAGCGTTCGGCACGCCTGGTTCGGCATACAGCGACCACTGCACTGGGGCTTGAGCGTTCGGCTATCCAGCCCACTTGGGAAGTCCAGCCCATATTTGCCTATAAATAGAGGGGCAGGGTCACAGTGAAATGGATCCTTTTTTGGAGAGAAAACACCGGGGAGACTCTGCCATTTTCAAGACTCATCTTCTCTACTTAACAACTTCATTCAAGCATTTGATTCACGAATTGTATTTGTAATCAACTATAAAGAAGTTCAATAAAGTTTAACCTCAAAGTGGACGTAGGCAATTACGCTGAACCACTATAAATTTGGTGTTCTTACTTTCTGTATTTAGATTAGCACTGTCTTCTCTGTTTAATTTGATTTCATCACTTATATCTCTTCATAATCTTCTTCTACGAGGTTAGTGACCAATTTTGGTGCTAACACAAATAATTAATATAACAAATTATATCAGAAAGAAAAACACTTTTTATTTCGAATAAGATTTTATAACAAAGTTAATAATTTATTATAATTACATATTTTTCCGTAGGACATACTCTTAACTCTATCAATATCTCACTTGTACTTGGGCCCAATTATGGAATCTTAATCTCATACTTTAATCAATTTGATGAGAACCGACCGAGCTAGTCCCTTCATGAATGGATCCACTATGATGTTTTAATTATATACTATGTCAATCAACTCTCTTCGATGCTAATAAACTACTTTTATCACATGAAACTATTCAGAGTATGTTTCACGGCTTTTAATGAGCTCTCATCATGACATTGTTATCATAAAACAATGGCATAGTAGTCTTAATACATAGAATCACCTTAGCTCAATTATAAATTTATGCATTTATATTTATACATTGCTTTTATTATGGCGCTATTCAAGGCGATGTACTTAGCCTTGAATAAGCCACAACCTTTTGTTTGGAACATTTTCAACTTAAAGCTCCTTAACGGAGGTTTGAAAATGATTTTCACATTGACATATTATACTCAATATCGCTTATGAAGTTCAAGTCCGAACAGTTCTTCATAAAAGCTCGTTGTTTTCTATAAACAATTCTCTAGTGTTTTGCAAATAATCGAGAATACTCTTAACTACCATTTAGCAATCTTAATTCAGATTTATTATTTGCTTTATGTATCAAATACATATGGTAAATATGATATTATAGACAATAAAACGTGTATGATAATTCATGTTGCCAATGCATAAGGAATCTATCTTACATGTTCCATATTAAACATTTTAATACGGTGTATGTGCATATTGTTTAGGACATTCCAAACATACTTTTATACCGATTATAAAATATATCTTTTAGAAATCCAAGGTTATGTATTAAACAACCAAACTACAATGATTTTAACCCGAGTAGATTATTAGTAATAAGAAATTTGGTATTTACCTTTTAGAAATACTCTACTACCTTTATAGTTCTTTTTTATAAACACACGCTTCCATTGCATTTTGACTGAAAATCAAACTATTTGATATTTCTACCATAATACTTGATTAACTTTGATGGTTATCGAACAATATTTTTGTATCAGTTCTTGGATCATATATAAAACCCATAAACTCAGTTTCACTACCACTGATTTCGAGACACTTTTGTTTTTATGTGCAAACAGCCCATTCTAAATCATTATTTAGTTTTCTCTACTTTAATATGTATCTACCAAAACACAAATTCATATCAGGCAACAATTTTGTGAGTAAAATCTTAATTAACTTGAGTACGCTGAATGATGAGTCCATTACGCTAATTTCAACAATTGAAATTACGATGTTATTCTTATCGATGTTGCTCACAATATTCCAATTGCATTAGTCTTTCTCTTGAATATACATTTATGACCAATGGATCATATTCCTTTGGTTAAAACTATCAAAATCATATTTTAATAATGTACTTGGAATCCTTTTGGATTTGCGCATTATACCATATGGCAGAGTTAATACTCTTAATGGTTTTATTAAAAACCGAGGATTATCTGTTCTCTACATTTATAAGAAACTTATAGTTTCTCTTTGATGTGCAAGAATACTTATTAAACATCCTAATGTGTTGTGTACGTTTAGGATTTGTTAATTTTATTTCATCCTTCATAATCAATTTTATCTTTGGATCGTATCTAAATCCATTTTACTACCAATAATTTCTTAAAGGAATTCCTTCGCCATGAAGTTGGTGTTTTTTGAAACAATAATTGTTTCTTAATATAATGAAATGGGTATCCAAAAATCATTTTATGGATTATCTTATATATAAAACTGATATAGTTTCAGTTTATGAAACTTATGTTCAATACATAAATTGGTCAATCAACATTGATATGTCCCAAAATCCTTTCGGGTGGTCCATACAAGATCCCTCACAAATAATTATTATATGCAGTTTTTCAACTCGTACAACCTGTCAACTCCTTAATCTAGGATATGTTGGGATTTCTCATAAACTCTTATCTTGTATGATTTTACAAACTTTGCTTTCAGATGAAATTAATTTTAACCTTATATACTTCTCTTCAGTACATGACCTTACAAAAAGAACTTAAGTTAACTTCCCTCATTATTAATCCTACAGTGTCCAACAAAGTTCGATTACTTTTTATCGATACATAATTAGAGGAGTGACTTTTGAAATGGGATCTTTATTCATTTTTAGATACATTTGGATTTTTTTTCAATATACTTACATATTCGATCAAATCAAATCATTTTATTTTCTTTGCATGTTATGTTGTTTACTTTCGTTTTATATTTTGTGAACTTATCATAGATATACTACATGTGTATCAAATACACATGTTCATGTTTGAGATAATTCATTGGTGAATTTAATGAAATACGTGGAACTGTTTTGGTATTATTAGACTTACAATTGCATACATTTGTATGTATCTATCCAAAGAGTTCACTAACCCTTATTGCTCCCACTAATGCTTTCCCTTTGATCGTCTGAGATATAAATCACCATTATCATATGATTTATAATCATATTATTAAATATTTATTTCTCAAAACCTAAGGTTTAGTCCATCATTCCGAGGTAATTGCAAAAATTTAAAATACTTCTGTACTTTTCCAATGCCTCACTTTTGTTATGAAAATAAATACCACTACTATCGTTTTATCTTATAACGAATATTCATAATATTCATATTTAAATAAAACTATGTCTATTCTCAGTCAATACTGAAACACGGTTATTATTTCATAAATAATAATTGATATGTTTTATGAAAACAGTTGTTGTAACTTGAAGCGACCAAGAAGTGTTATATGGCATGCTCCCACTGTTTGCACAAAAAATGGACAAACACCTCAAAGTCGTTTGATTTAATTGATTTTATGTTGTTCTTAGTGATTTGGGTGATTTATGCAAATATATGAAAAGCAGGGACAAAACTGTAAAAGACACGCAGATTTATAGTGAATGTGCCTACGTCCACTTTATATATTATTTCTCTTTTCTTGTTTAGATTACAAGTACAAAGCTTTGATACATGTATCTGAAAGTTGTTTGAAAGTTCTCTCTGTGCTTGAGCTCTCAAACTTGTCCTTTTTTGTTGTACCCCTGCCCCTCTATTTATAGTGTGAGGTTGGGGGCAGGGGTCTTGGATGTATACAGCAGCTGGCGGGCCTGGGCTGATGTAATCTGGCCTGGTGGAGTTGGTCCGGTTTTACTTTGGTTCGGTGGTAGGAGCATGGTGGACCGGTGGAGCTCGTGTACTTTGGTTCGGCATGGGTGGGTAGGTTGTTCCGGTATAGGTTGGTTCGGTAGGCGCTAGGTGATTCAGTGGTGCTACTTCGAGTTGGTTCGGCAGGAATGAATGGAGGTTGGTTCGGTAGAATCTCGCCCAACACTTGCCCCCCAAAGTAGGGCATGTGCATGCATATGTCATGCTTTGTTTTAGGTTATCCGATTTTGTCATTCCCATCCGGTTCCTAGTGCCGAACCAGTTGGTCGGTGGTTCACCTTCGCCTATAAGTAAGGGCCTAGGCCTTCCGTTACTTCCTACCGAACGAGACAGCCGAATCAGTTCTTCTTGCCAAATCAGTCATATCGCCGAATCAGACGTGTTGCCGAATCAGGTGATTGCCGGATGGCCTTTTTTGATTTTCTTTGTCTTACCGAATGAACATAAAGTTTTAATACCGAATGGACCTTATACTGAGGAAGCCGAATGAATCTCATACTGAGAATGCCGAACGAACCCTTGGTTGAGCCTTACTGAATGAATTCAGGGATTCCGAGTGTTGAATGAACCACCGGATGGACTTTTGTACCTGAATCACCAGTGAAACTCTAGATTACATAGTTTATGTGTCTTAACGATATACTTTCTTGTGTCTGCAGATAAATGTCTCAAAGAGTGGAAACCCGATCAGAGAAGAAGAGATCTCAGGACAGAGAAGGGCCTCCCGCCGTGCCCCCAACCCAGTCAGGACCGGGACGTTATGGGCCCACTCCGAGATCATTGGTAGATGGATACGGTCCTTAGGAGCTTTTGAACTCACCTCCTGACTGCTTCCCTAGCTCACTTAAAGAGGAGCAACTTGATGTTATTTCTCACTCCTTTGGGATTGACAGAGCACGCATGCTATTGCCGGGGGAAGGAGTGATGCCGTATGACCCCCCTGAAGGCTACTTTGCTTACAGCAGGTATCACTATATGTGTGGTGCCATCCCGCCTCTCAATGCCTGGATAGTTAGCTTCGTCACATACCTGAAGGTGGCTCCACTTCAGCTTCAGCCTAACTCCTATGCCATTCTGGTGAGCCTTTTTGTCATCTTCCATAGGAGATACGGGCGTCCTCCTTCCAACCGGGAGATCCGGTATTTGTACAACTTGAGAGGCTATAAGAAGGGATCTCCATACATCAGCTTGGAATCGGCCGTATCCTTCAAGCCAGTCCTGGACTTGTACTCGAAGTACAACATGTTTAAAAGGGAATGGTTTTTTGTCAAGGACGACTCAGTTTCTATCCGTCGCTTCACCTCCGGATGTAAGTCAAAGCTTATTTACAATTTCCGCTCTGGTTGCAATGCTTCTTCTTATGTGTTTTTATTTCGTGCTAGCGACAGGTGGTTTTGCGGTCGTGGAGAATGATCGCTTGGTTCAGACGGCAGCAGAAATAGAAGCTCTTACTGGAAGAGATAGGTCGGCTGCTTACCTGATCAGGAACGCTACACTTTTGGAGCACAACTTGATCCTTCCACAGTAGTCCGTGGTTAAGCAGAGGGACACGGCCGAAGAGAGGGCTGCCCAAGCTAAAGAAGGGGCCGAGTCGAAGAGCAGAAAAAAGAGGCCCTTTCCGAAACATCCAGTTGCCGGGGGGAAGAAGCTCAAAAAGTCTGACGGTCCCTCTCCCAGCACATGTCCAGATATCCCGAAGAAGGGAGATGTGGAGGAGGAGCAAGGCGGAGATGGAGGAGAAGGCGCTGGAGGTGGCGACGGTGTCGGGGCTTTGTCTTCTGGGCAAGTAGGCGAGATGCAAGAGTGGACGGATGACGCTTTCCGCCAAGCCTTCGAAGGTTTGGAGGGAACGGAGAAGTCCAGGAAAGCTGAGAAAGTTGGGACCGGCATCGATTTATCTTCTGGGAGCGCCTCTATTGAAGCAACTTCGGCGGTTCAAGGTGAATTTCTCTTTACTCTTTTTAGTTCTTGAATGATGGCTCAATACATGTTGGTGACACTTGGTTTTCATATCAGGAGCGGGAAAAACGGCCAAGACCTCAGATCTTCGGCACAGGCTTGAACAATACAAACTCTTCAAAGCTTCCGCCAAGCCGAAGCCCCCTACTAACCGTCCTGGAGACGTAGTCGGTTATCGTCCTCTTCTTGGAGTTATTGAAGAAGATATACAAAAGAAGAAGAGGAGTCGGTCTACATTTGAATCTCTTCCTGGTCCTCCGGCCCCACTCCAGCCTATTCATGATATTGAGGAGGAGGACACCGAGTTTATACCTTCCCCCCATCCGTTTGAGAACCCAACCGTCATCCTGATAGATCATCCTGGCTCAGTTCGCAATCCATTTGCGGGTCATCCGGACCTGGACCCGGCATCTCACGACATCTCCTTCGATGAGGTTACTGGTGAGCATCTCCTTCCTCGTAACCCTATGGTACGGGTGCTTGACGAAGCTAAGTCCCTGAACCTTGATCTGCTTACTACCCGGGTTGTAACTCTGGGAGATGAGGCTAAGGCAAATATTGACCGAGTTGCTGAGGAGACCAGGAAATTGATGGGGCACCATGCTCGATTGGTCAAGGCTGGGGAAGAGATAGGAAGCGCCAACATTCGGCTGCGGTTGATGGTTTCCGACCAGGCTAAACAACTTGCCGACCAAGCCATCCAAATCTCCCAGCATGAGGCCGCATCCCGACAATTGAGGAAGACTATTGAAGAGGCCAGTAGGGCGGAGTTGCGGAGGATGGAGGCCGTTTGTAAGGAGCAGATTGACATGGCCATTGCCACGGTGGATGAGGTTCGGCAAGCGTACCTCGAGCGGGTAGAGGAACTATCGGGAAGACTTGAGGCTGCGGAGCTTGCTCAGGCCAAGTCGAAGGAGGAGATGGAGGCGATGAGGAGGTCCCTTCAGGCCGACCGTTTACGGTATCGATCGGAGAGGGATGCTGTTGTTGCAAAGCTGCGGGCTTCTGAGGTCCGAATGAGGGAGTTTGAAGAGAATGAGGGGATGATGGATGGGATGCTCTAGGATATGTACTTTCGTACATGGAGGCAGGGTAACTTGTCCTGGATGGATGACTACCCCCGGGTTATGGCTAGGATCTATCTCAGGGCTCTAGAGGAGGCCAAGGCTGAGGCGGATAAGGAGGGTGGTGTGGTATTCAGGATGGATGTGGTTACCGCCCAGTTTACCAAGGGGGAGAAGGTGGCGGTGAAGGAGGGCATGCGGTTGCTTGCAACTGAGGAGGCAGGTATGGAAGTGGAGGATGATGATCAAGATGATCAAGGAGCAGATGCTGGTAAGTCTTCCTTTCTAGTCTTTCCGTTAACTTGGTTGCTTATCACTAATGAATTCTTTCTCTGACCGGATAGGTAGGCAACAGGACAAGGATAAGACTCCGACGCAGCCGGCTCCTTGATTTGACCTGGAAATCTTTTTGTGGACTTGACATTATTGTATATGTTAGTCTTAAAACAGTAACATAACTCTTAGGTTGTAATTATGCTACTTGTAATAAATAGCACTATTCTTGACGTGTAATTCTTTAACTTAAGATGATTCTGTCGTCTTTTGAATGTTTTTGCTATTTTGACATGTTGTATGAGAAATATAGCTATGCATATTCTTGTAATTAAATTGTGTTTGACGTCAGGTTCTTGTTTAAAACATAATTTCATGACTTGCAATGTTAGCGTGAGGTGTGAATAAATTATTGTCACGTGTTTTCACATGAAAGAAGGAAATACCGCCCTTTATATTTTGCTTGTAGATGGCAGCTTTGAATGTCTTGTGTGACCGAGTATGGAATGCAGTCCAGTATCTTGCTGTGAGTATCCGCTTCCATTAGCGAATGTCTCTTGTTCTGTGTCCTGTACTTCAGGGATTGTTACAGAGGATAGGAGAAAAGTTTCTTAAATAAAATTGAAATATGTGAAATAGTAAAACTTCCAATCATGGAAGGCCTTCGATGTGCTTAAGTTCGTGGCAAACGGGCTTTGTAGTCACTTTCCCTAGCTGTGGGTCTTGGAGACATTTGTCACCCATCTTACGCCTCCGCGGGGAGTTAATTCTTTTTTACCACAGCCGTACTTAAGACACATCGGAGCCGAGATCGCGCACAGTAACTACCCAGGCCATTATGGCCCGTAATCGTGGGTATTATTCGATTTACTGTGGTCGGCTAGCGTGGGTGCCGATCGTCAACCGTGAACTGCCCCTGGCTGGCCACACCTTATGTTGGGGCTTATAGTCGGTTCACAGTTGCCGGCGAGCCGAACGCCATAATGAGCTGCCTCTGCTATAGTCGGCCTTCTCGGTGGCTTATAATCGGCTCATTACAGTTGGCTTTAAGGGCCGTCACGAGCAATGAGTTAACCCGCAGCAGAGGGATGCTGGAGCAAAAGTGTCTCATTGGCGAGGGCATAGATCCACATAGTACCTGTTAGGTCTTGTCCAGGTGAAGTTGCACTGTGGAGTGCTTTGAATGGAAATGTTACATGCATAGGATTTTGTTCAACAGAAAAGGATAAAGTTAACAAGCAGCTAAGATATAAAGGGACAAGTTAAAAAAGAGACAAGGTTTTTTAAAGTGGTTCGGCACGAAAATGCCTACGTCCACTGATTCTCTTTGTTAATTCACTTCATATGGGCAGTACAAGTTAAGAAAAGTCTCGACGGAGGTGTTGGATGTTCCATGCCCTCTGGAACACCTCTCCGTCCACTGTTGACAAAATATAAGCTCCATTGTGGAGATCTTTATGAATTACATATGGTCCATCCCAGATTGGATCTAGGGCTCCGGGGCGAGGGAAGATTCGCTTGAGGACAAGATCCCCTTCTTGTAAGGTACGATGCTTGACTTTGGAGTTGTATTGTGCTGCCACTTTTTGCTTGTGGGCTGCTGCTTTGAGGACTGCATCATTTCTTCTCTCCTTAATTAGATCCAAAGACATGTGAAGGAGTTCTTCGTTCTCTTCTGGGTTATAGTGGATCCTACGGTGGGAAGGCACGATGGTTTCAACTGGGAGCATAGCCTCCGATCCGTATGCCAAAGAGAAAGGAGTATGCCCTATTGATGTTCTGAAAGATGTGCGATAGGCCCACAGTGCCGTAGGGAGTTCATCCACCCAAGCGCCCTTTGACTTTTCGAGTTTCTTTTTTATTAGAGTTTTCAGAATTTTGTTGACGGCTTTGACTTGTCCGTTTGCCTAGGGATACGCTACGGAAGAGAAGCTTTTGTGAATTCCATGCTCTCGGCACCAGTTGGCGAATTCCTCGTAGTCAAACTGAAGTCTATTGTCTGATATGATTTTAAATGGGACTCCATACCTGCACAGAACATTTTTGATCAAGAAGTTAATAACTTTTGCTGAAGATACTTTATTCAGAGGTTCTGCTTCCACCCATTTGGTGAAATAGTCGACTGCCACTATAGCATATTTGGCCCCGCCTCGGCCCATTGGTAGTTCGCCGATTAAGTCAATTCCCCATACTGCGAAGGGCCAAGGGCTTGTCATTTGAGTAATCTCAGTTGTTGATAGCCGCGGAATCTTAGCAAACTTCTGGCATCTGTCACATTTTTTGACGAAATCTAAGGCGTCCTTGCTTAAGGTGGGACAGAAATATCCATATCGGAGTATCTTTTTTGCTAAAGTTTGCCCTCCGGTGTGATCTCCACAGCTTCCTTGATGAATGTTGGATAAGATTTCCTTGGCTTCCCTTCCAGCGACACACCTTAATAAGGGGTTAGAGAATCCGCGCCGATAGAGGATGTCCTCTTGTATTGTGTAGCGGGAAGCTTTTCTCAAGATTTTCTTGACTTCGTTACGCCCGTTGGGTAGTGTGCCGCTTTGTAAGTAGTCTCGGATGGGAGTCATCCAAGTTGCTTCTTCGGTTGCAGCTATCAGATTCACTTGCTCAAAACTTGGGGTCAGTTGCTTTGAGATGGCTACTGCTCCGAAAATAGTGCCGTCTCTCACGCTTGCTTGCTTCGCCAATTCGTTGGCCTCTCGGTTCTCTTCCCGAGGGATGTGTTTGACTAAGTAGTGGTCCAATCGATTGAGAAGTAACTTGGTCTTCTTTAAATATGCTATGAGTCGTTCTTCTCGAGCCTGGAATTCTCCTAGTATTTGATTAACAATAAGTTGAGAATCGCTATGAAGACACAAAGAATTGGCTCCGATTTCTAAGGCAAGTTCTAATCCAGCTATCACTACTTCATACTCTGCATCGTTGTTAGTGGCAGCGAACTGCTACCTTATAGCATAGTGTAGCTTATTTCCCCTAGGAGTGACTATTACCACACCTACCCCCGAGCCTTGATCGTTTTACGCCCCATCCATGAAGAGATTCCACTTGATGTCTTCTGCTATTTCCGATTGCTCCTTACCTTCGTTGGTAGTGAATTCTGCAATGAAATCGGCCATGGCTTGTCCCTTGATGGTGGTGCGAGGGTGATAGGTGATATCATACTGACTCAGTTCAATGCACCATTTAAGTAGTCGCCCAGAAGTGTCGGGACGATGGAATACCTGCCTCAGTGGTTGATCGGTCAGAACTTTGATGGAATGGGACTGGAAGTAGTGACGCAGTTTTCGTGACGTGATCAGTAAACAGTATGCTAGCTTCTCAAGTTTAGGATATCTGACTTCTGCCCTCGTAAACCTCTTACTTACAAAGTAAACTGGCCGCTGCGTGCGGTTGTCTTCCCTAACCAAAGCAGCGCTTAGGGCGTGAGATGACACAGCAAGGTATAGGTATAACTCTTCGCCTTCGCTTGGAGTCGAGAGTACCGGCGGTTTCTGGAGATGTTTGATTAAGTTAAGGAAAGCGGTTAAGCATTCGTCAGTCCATTCGAACTTTCCTTTGTCTTTCTTTAGAGCTTCGAAGAAGGGGACGCACTTGTCCGTTGCTTTGGAGATGAATCGGCTTAGGGCGGCCACTTTCCCATTCAGGCTTTGCATTTCCTTTCGAGTGGAAGGTATCTTGATATCTTTTAGAGCTCGGACTTGTTCAGGGTTTGCTTCAATCCCTCTGGCATGGACGATGAATCCCAAGAACTTTCCTGATGATACTCCGAAGGAGCATTTTAGAGGATTAAGTTTCATTCCATATTGGCGAAGTACTTGAAACATCTCGCCCAGGTGGCTTACGTGATTGTCGGCTTTCCTTGACTTTACCAGCATGTCATCCACATACACTTCCATAGTTTGTCCTATTAGCCCTGCAAACATCTTGTTGACGAGGCGCTGGTAGGTGGCTCCTGCGTTTTTAAGTCCGAAAGGCATTACCTTGTAGCAGTACAGCCCCCGGTTAGCGATGAAACTAGTGTGGTCTTGATCGGGAGCATGCATAGGAATTTGGTTGTATCCCGAGTATGCGTCCATAAAAGATAAGAGTTCGTGCCCGGCTGTGCTGTCTACAAGTTGATCGATTCGGGGAAGTGGGAAGAAATCTTTCGGGCAGGCGTCATTTAAGTTGGAGAAGTCAATGCATGTTCGCCACTTCCCATTAGCCTTCTTTACCAGCACCGGGTTGGCGATCCACTCTGGGTAGATGGCTTCCCGTATAAAGTCATTGGCAAGTAGATTCTTTACTTCTTCATCGAGGGCTGCTGATCGTTCCGCCCCCATACTTCTCTTTCTTTGTTTTACGGGCGCCTTGGTAGGATCAATGTTTAGTACGTGGCATGCTATGTCAGGGGAGATTCCGGTCATGTCAGCATCTGACCATGCGAATACATCCCAGTTGTGGTGGAGAAAGTCAATGAGTTGCTCCTTCAACTCAGCTTTTAGTTGGGACCCGATTTTCAATAGTCTACTCGAGTCATGTTTGTCTACAGATACAAATTCCATAGCCTCTGCGGGCTCGGCGATGGCCTCCTCCTCTTTGTCCCTAGGGTCTAATTCATTGAAAGGGTCGCTGGTATATCGAAGAGGAGGGGCTTTCTTTAGTTGCTATGCTTCCAAACTTTTAGCGCAGAGGGCAACCTCTACACTTTTCCCTTTATCCTTCATGTGGTTGTTGCGAAGTTCAGTCACATAGCAGTCTCGAGCAACGTCCTGGTCTCCTTCTACTTCCCCTACTCCATTGTCCGTTGGAAATTTCATCTTTAGGCATCATGGGGCTAGGACAATTTGGAAGTCAGACAAGGCTGGCCTTCCTAAGAAGGCGTTGTAGGCCGAGTGGTTTTCTATTAGCACAAATGTCTGTTTCCGTACAATAAAGTGGGGATGGCTTCCAATTTCAACAAAGAGATCCAGTTGCCCGAGGGGCATCTTCGCATCTCCGGTGAAACCGTGTAGTGGTTTATTGCAGGGAGATACATCCTTCATTGATAGTTTCATTTTGTCGAATGCATGTTTGAACAGGATATTTACTGAGCTTCCAGTGTCTACTAGAATTCGGAAAACTTCGGCAGGACCGAGCCGGGCAGAGATAACCATGGGATCCATGTGAGGGTATTGCCTTCCTTCTAGGTCACGCCTACCGAATGTGATGTCATCACTTTCTTTCCGCTTCGGATGGCGCTCTTCTATAACCGAATTGACACAGTCTTCATTGTTTCTAAGCGACTTTCCATATCTTTCCATCTCTTTCCAGCTTCTATCGGCGATGTGCGGTCCTCCCGAGATGGTATGGACCACTATCTTCTCTTGACTAGAGTCGCTAGTGTTGCGATTTCCTCTGCCTATCTCTGGTGAGGGTAGCCTTGGGTTCTCATTGGCAGGAGCTGGAGTCCTGTTCTGACCTCTTACATAGCGTTCCAGTCTTTTCCTTCTGATGTGTTCTTCAATCAAGTCCCGAAGATGATGGCATTCATTGGTATCATGCCCATGAGATTCGTGGAAGCGGCAGAACTTTCCAGACTTTTGTGCGTTATCTGATTCCTTCTTGTATGTTGGGCGTTTGTATCTAACTTCGTCTTGAGTGGCAAGGAAGATGTTTTCAATGGTTTTGTCCAAAGGAGTGTAAGTGTCGAACCTTGGTCCTGGCCTATATAGGCGCTTTTCTCCTTTCTTGCCCCCAGCGTTGTCTCTAGAATCATTTCTTCGAACGTCCTTCGCTGCAGTGGGCATGTTTCCGTGAGCTGCCTTATTTTGTTGCCCTGACTGCCCCTCAGTGGCAGCATCTTCTAGCCTCATATATTTCCCGGCTTCATGGAAGAAGTCGGGTAAAGTAGCGGGTTTTTCTTTTGTCAACCTCCTAGCAAATTTAGTATCCGGATGCACACCACTACAGAGGGCCATTAAGATAAGCTTCTCATCGGCATCTTGGACTGCGGCCGCTGCGGCATTGAATCGGGTTAGGTATTGCTGCAGTTTCTCTCCAGGTTTCTGTTTGATACTGGATAAGGAATAAGCGTCCTTGGGTTGTTCCACATGAATGCGGAACTGACTGATAAACTTTTCTTTCAACATTTCCCACGAGCTGATGGATCCCTGGGGTAAATGACAGTACCAGGAGGTAGCTAGATCTGCTAAGAATAGTGGAAAGCATTTGCACAGTACTCCCTCTGTTGCTCCACTCATGAGCATATGTTGTTTGTATCTCTGTAAGTGTACAACGGGGTTGGAGGTTCCTTTGTAAGGTTCCATTGTTGGCATTTTCCATTCTCGGGGGATGATAGTGATTTTGATATTGCGGGCGAAAGGGCTGGTTACCCTAGCGCCTATCCCTCGATCTTTTTGATCCTGTTGGACGCACTCTCTGAACAAGCGTGCCATCCTTTCATCAGAATTTGGAGCAAATAGAAATGAGTTTGGTTCTGTTATGTGGGATTGATTCCGTCCAGATGACCTATAGGGATGGTATCGTCTATCATTCCTGATATTTTCCAATGGCTGTCTTTGGTCTTCTGGGAGCATGCTAGGGTCAGCTACAGTTGGCCCCTGCCTTGATCTTCCCCTACCGGGTTCTCATCTAACCACTTCCTCGGGTTCAACTTCGGGCTGGACTCTAGCTCGGCCCCGTTCATTGGCGTTTCCGTGGTTAGGCAGTACAACCGGCTCAGCTACAGTTGACCTCCGCCCGGTACCTCCCCCGTTGGGTTCGGTTCCAAGCGTTTCCTCGGGCCTAACTTCGGGCTATGCTCGATCTCGGCTCCTACCATGGCCGCTTCTGTTGTTAGGTCCTTCAAAGAAGGAAGATCTTTGTTGTCTCTGAGATCCTCGAGACTGGGACTCACCCCATGATTCAGTGTTGCGGTTGGACTCTTCAGCATTCCTTAAGCGTGACATGAGATGGTCCACCAAGGCTTCCTGCTGGGACGTGAAGCGGTTAGTCACTTCAGCCACAACCCTGTCTAGATCTGCCCTAGTAATTGCCGCCGGTTGTTCTGCGGCAGGGGTGGTCGGATTTGCCTGACCTTCATTTGGTACTGCTACTGGAGGGGGACGATTTACTTGATCTGTGACCACTAGATCTGGAAGACTGCTGGTTGCGATGTTTTTTCCTTTGTTAACATCTTTCTTCTGCTTGGGAGGCATGTTTTCCAAGCAATGAACGATGCTGTTAGGAAGAAGGTTAAGTGGAAGAAGCTGAAGCTTCGAGCTTCTAGCTCTCAATGAAAGCACCAAAAATGTTGGCACAAAAAATGGACAAACACCTCAAAGTCGTTTGATTTAATTGATTTTATGTTGTTCTTAGTGATTTGGGTGATTTATGCAAATATATGAAAAGCAGAAACTAAACTGTAAAAGACACGCAGATTTATAGTGGTTCAGCCAGAATGTGCCTATGTCCACTTTATATATTATTTCTCTTTTCTTGTTTAGATTACAAGTACAAAGCTTTGATACAAGTATCTGAAAGTTGTTTGAAAGTTCTCTCCGTGCTTGAGCTCTCAAACTTGTCCTTTTTTGTTGTACCCCTGCCCCTCTATTTATAGAGTGAGGTTGGGGGCAGGGGTCTTGGATATATATAGCAGCTGGCGGGCCTGGGCTGATGTGATCTGGCCTGGTGGAGTTGGTCCGGTTTTACTTTGGTTCGGTGGTAGGAGCATGGTGGACCGATGGAGCTCGTGTACTTTGGTTCGGTGGTAGGAGTATGGTGGACCGGTGGAGCTCGTGTACTTTGGTTCGGCATGGGTGGGTAGGTTGTTCCGGTATAGGTTGGTTCGGTAGGCGCTAGGTGATTCGGTGGTGCTACTTCGAGTTGGTTCGGCAGGGATGAATGGAGGTTGGTTCGGTAGAATCTCGCCCAACACCCACTATTTCCATTATTACTATAATTGCACACGAAATACAAGCTTCATTCAACTACTTAATATAGGCTATTTAATCCATCTACTGTAACCAATTTACAATTAAGAGTTTTTAGATCAAATATCTTAGACTCAAAGAAGTAAATCTCATAGAAAATAATTTTTTATATGAAAATACATTTGGATAGAAATCATATTTCTCATTCCATGTTAAATATCTATTATTATCTTACAATTCTCGTTTTCGATATCTCTTTATGAAGCAGAAGTGACCATCACTCTCTTCTTCCCCACCATGCCTTAAGATATGTTAACTCTCGTATATTCGTTTTTCTATTTAATTGGTAGAACCAGTCAAAAGGAAACCCTTACTTCAATATCGCTAGAACCTTTTTCAAAGTGTATTTGGTCATCCTTAACATTTAAGGAAAATCAATAATTTGCACTTTACGTAAATTGATCAAACTGACATTTCAACAATCGAATTTTAGATCTATCTTGCAACTGTTGCTCTATTGTTACATTTAACATAATAAGAACATTATTGTAAACAACAATATTGAATACACTACCTCGTAAGATAGTTTACTTGCTTATTTCAAATGAACTAATTTCATCGAAGTTTCGTACATTACGAGTTGCGACCGTTCACCATATAACATTTATATGTGATTGGATATGAATCAAATATCCATATCCTTGTATTGCCTATAGAGTTTGAAACTCATTGAAAATAATACTTGATCTCAGGAAAATAAGCACGTAAGTGACGTAGTTACGAATGTATTTAGTAGTTGTATAATTAGGCATTAGCAAGGGTAAACAAGCAAAAAAATGGTAAGTATATCTTATATCTTTATTTATTAATCTGAATTCAGTTACTTCATATATTTTAACTAATAAACATTTTATCAGTTATATTGATTGCATAGACTTATCGAAATAGATTGGTTTAATTTATACATAGTAGATATTCTTATAATATTAGAAATGTTAAATGTTACAATTTCATTTTTTAATAAGGCTCCCACTTGACATTTATGTTTCTTAAACCCTATGACGAAACATAGAAGTCTTTCGCCTTCTTTAACTGGTGTTAGGACTTGTATGCCTTGGGATATTAACCTTGAGGAAAGCTCAACAAATCATCGGCCCATATATTTGATGGAAACTTCTTATCGGTTGTATCACATACAACTTTTAAGCTTATGGTCTTTGTCCTATGCTCATTTCGACCTTGAACAACATCAACAAATTAAGTGAGATTATTCGCTTATACCACTATTTTGCAATGGACTAAGTGTAAATGTATGTACCTTGAGCAATATCAACAAACATGTACATATATCTTATCTTGTCTATTAAATATATTAATAATGTTACACATAACATCCTTTTTTAGTAAAGCTAGCGGCTTGAGTGAGCCGTCCACATATATTAATAACCATTTTAGGCAAAAGAACCTAAGCTACTATGGACAAGGGACACCTAGTCCTCATCATCATTACTGCAACCATCAGTAGAAACAGGCCTTAAGAGATGCATAAACCCAGAAAATAATGACTCCAGGTTAGGCATACAGTATATAGAATCATAAGAGTATAAATATTTCCTATCCTAAGTTTCCTTCTCTAAGACAATCTTATTACAGTCACTGTCTTCACCATTAGTAGATAAGATCAAACATTGTCCCTTAGCATGATAACATCCTTTGCTTGAGGACAACTAAGGAGTATGTAAGTAAATTATTAATATATAAATGGTAGAGGACAACCTTAATATTAAAGATTCATAATCCTTAATATATTTGATTGAGTGATACCGATTTATGGAATACTGTACTTCTTTTGACTTACCTTAGTAATTCAAGTGTCAGACACATCTGAAATCACGGTACACATAATATATGTATTTATTCGTTAAGTCTAATTAGAGTTTCTTATCGTTCCACATTTTATTATACATTTGTATTATATAAATATTAACTCTTGTATAACATTTTATAATATAATTAACATATGCAATAGTCTTATGTATAATCTTATATTAATTTTATTAAACTAAACTAACACTAAATACATTAAAAAGTAGACAAAAAACAAGATTTATACAAAACAAGTCTTTTAATTTCTAATTTAATTTATTAAATTTAGTACTTATATTTTGATATGTATAAAATCATCAAAAAAGATTTAAACAATATTTAATTTAATTAAGTAATTAATATTTTATTTTATTTTATTAAATTACACATTTTAAATTGAATATGTATACGATAACATTTATAGTTATACACATATATATTTATAGATATGTATTATTTTATTTATTAATTAACATTTAATCAATTTATTTAATTAAACAATTTTAATTAATTATATTTTATTTCAAAAACTATACATATACATACATCACCTTAAACATGATAATGTAATATATATCATTATGTATGTTGTATAATTTAATTAATTAGTTATTTATTTATCTAATTATTATTTTTAATAATTCTTAAATTTTTATTTTAAATTTTCAAAATTGTTTTGAAAATAATATTATAACATTTATAAAAAATTCTTATTTTAAATTTAATCTTTTAAATTTAAAATTTTCTTCTAATTTCAAAACAAATTTCGAAAATTAACACAGTAACCAAATTCAAATTAGGCATTTCATACTAGGGTAGCCAATGGGCTTACTTCACCTTTCAGGCCAGATCGGTAGCTAGGTAGGGCATTGTACTTGATTATCTAACAACTCAGCCTAGACACTACTTTTCTATACACCGTACGAAATGGTAGGCGTTGGCCCCAATACAACTAATTTAGTCTACATAGGCTATTGGGCTTTGATACCATTATTGCATCGAGGCCAGCATGCAGTTAGTTAAATAGGTGAAATTCAATATTTTTACCATATTCTTATTGGACCTATGAAGTATAAATTAATTTAGATCTAATCTAAATAAATTTTAAATAAGATCATTATTTTATTTAATTGATTAATGAAAGGATTTTATTTGATTATATAAATGATATTTAATGTGTATATATGTATCAAATACACGTGCATTTGCACTTGTAACATATAAAGTGTACATGGTTTAGAAAATTTTCTAATTTGAAAAGATGAGGTTGTTATAAAATAACTTTAGGAATATAATTGCAAACAAATGGTTTTCCATGAGTTTTTATAATACAATATTTTAGGGTAATATAGCCAAGATATTTATGTTATCTGGCTTTTTAAACCAAGCAGCGTTCAATCAAATTTGAATATTAGGACAAAGACAAATTGGTTCATGGACTTGGGAATATGCATGGAAGAACCATAGGAGTGAACTGATCAATAATTTGGAGGCCAATTAGAAATAAGGAAACCACTCACTACTGATCACTTTTCGATTGGTACCGACCACTTTTTCTTCCCTATGTGGACCCATGAAGCTATGACTTGTGGATAGATGACTTGAGTGATCATCTTGGGGTGCATTTCTCTAGAATAAGCAAACAATTCCAAGGAAGTTCTGAAGGAAAGTAGACAATTACAAAGTGATATCAGAACCTCTCGAAAAACAACAGGATCTTTAAGGAAAAGTACTCAAAACTCAATTAATCAGAGATAGAAGACCAGAGAAGGGAAGGAGTGATTCCCCTTTGCAAAAATAGGTTGGTACCAACCATTTTTGGTCGGTACCGAGTTATTTTTATGGCTCTACGGACTCCATCTTCCCTTCTTACTTTTTCGAATGTGAAGTGAGACTTAGTACATTGAGACCTGGCAATTTTGCTGGATGATTTTCCTATAAATACAGCACCAATGGCATTTGGAAAAAGACTTTTAGCACTTTGCTCTCTTCATCTTCTATTTCTCCTCAATCACAGTCACTTATGGAGCTATTCTTGGTAGTTAGATCAACCAAACCCTTGTACTAGTGACTACAAATCTATAACTAAAAACAAAATAGTGGACGTAAGCCGTAGATTTGCCAAACCACTATAAAATTCTAGTATTCTCTCTATTTATTTACAACTTTCTGCTAGATCTCGCTTTATTTTAGGTTGCTTTGGGTGTTGTGCCATTTTTAGTCTCGGCATTTTTGTGCTTTCACCAAAAAAAGGAGATTTCTGTGCGTAGATCTAGCTTTCTATTTTGGACTGGAGTATTTAGAGGTTAGATCCAGAAGATTTTCATTAAGGAACAAGAAGAATTTTCATACAGGAATCATTGACACCTAGGAGATCCAGAAGATCATCAGGAGCAGTGGATGGTGCATATAAAGGAACTTCTCATCATATGGATGTTAATAACCAGTAGATAGAAGCATTGCCAGGAGCATCCGCTCCTTACGATATGGTTACCAAAGTAGAGTTTAACAAGTTAATGTAGGAGCTGAATCAGAGAATGGATGATAGTCCAAAGGCTGTATTGGATAAGTTAGATGACAATATAGCTCTACTAACCCAACAGTCACAATGGACCAAAAGGAGCAGGACGGAGGTTTCACCTACCAGATTTGAAGAAGAGATTTGTTTCTGGTCAGAACAAAAGAGATGGAAACAAAAATAGAAGAAAAATACTACTGGGGTAGCAGGAGGAGTTCCTGAAGGAAGCAGAAAGGCTCCCTATAGGGGTATTCAACTCGATACCGACCACAATCAGGTTGGTACCGAGAAGAATCTTAGGGGGACCAAGAGCTGAGGCCTTGGAGATGATTTGCAGCATGATGGTGATGATTATAAGCTAGATGGTGGTGTTCAAAAGGCTAGTGTGAAGATGACTGAGAAGTGCCAATCAGGCATCCGAGAAGGCCTGAAGGAATGGTTCTCCTAGACATATGAGAACCAAGACGTCAATGAGCAAACTGAGACCGTTTGTAGAGCCAAATTCCAGACGCAGCTCTTGATAGTCGACCTTTAGAGTTTAATTAAGTGAGGTGTACATTGCAGATATTGTTAAGTGGTTGGTAAAAAATAATAAGTGGAGGAAGAATGGAGAATAAGTTTTCGCGCCAAGTAGAACTCCATTCATGGAGAATGAGTTTTACGATGCCAATCATGCCATCGTAGGGACTACCGATCCTAAGCATCACTTGTTTAAATATGAATGGCACATGGATAGTGCCAGGATGACTGATGCAGTCCAGTGTAGATGTTTCCCTGTTTTCCTATAAGGTGTTGTGTCGATGTTGTTTACCGACCTTGTGCTAAAACACATATCCACATTCGATGAGTCAGTGAAGAAGTTTCTAGATCAGTTTAGGCTCCACACCACTCAAGGACCTATGGAGTCATTGAAGGTGTTCTTGAACAGGTTTAATATTGCTATAACGGAGGTTAACCATCTGAAGGAAGATTTAGTATTTATGATATTGATCTGGGGCATACATCCGGATACGGACTTTGGAAAATGGTTGAAAGTAAAGCGACCAATGTCGATTGAGGAATTCAATTAGAAAGCCAATCAATTCTTACGATTGGAAGAAGCAAGTTAGGCAACAAGAAAGACTGATGATGAGCAGTCGAAGGAAGTGATACAGAGTAATGTAGCGATTAAATAAATCGGCGAGAATTTCAGTAACGTGGTGGTAAATGTTGGAAATTCTAATAATCAAAAGAAGAGAAATCGGGCCTTTGGAGGCTGGTAGAATGAAGCCAAAAAGCAGTCGACAAATATGAGGCATGATGAGTATACGCTCTTGAATAATAAGCTGGAATATACCTTGCCACACAAGGCACAATTAGGTATAAAAAGCCTCCTAGGAAGGAGGCAACTGAGAAAGAGCGGTGCTCAGGCAAGTAACGTCATTTCCATGAAACCGATGGACATAACACGTACGAGTGCCGACAGCTTCTAGATTTTATCGAGGAATTGATAAGAAAGAAAAGTTATAATAGTATGTGAGAGACCCACAAGATGGTAGACAAAATACTAAACCTTAAGGGCCCAACGCCTAAGGAAATCAACCAGGACCTAGTGGAGAGGGCCTAGGAGAATTGATGAAAGAATAGTGATAAATACTATAACAAAATGACTATATCTAGTAGAAAAAAGCCGGAGGGAGATAGAGTGGTATGCGAGCTCCTTGAAGCACGTACCACTGGAGAGTTGCTCTGCTATAGAGGATGGAGCTCCAACTAAGCAACATAAGATGGTGACAGATGACATTGTTGTTAGGAATAGGGATTTGGATGGATTCCAAGCACCAACCTTCGACCCCATAGTCATTACCACTGCTATTGGCCCAGCTACGGTACACTGGTTCTTGGTGGACAAAGGAAGTTCTATAAACATACTATTTAAAAGAACATTTGACCAGATGAAGATCGATATAAAGGATGTCAAGCCTTGTAAATTTAGGATTCTGGGATTTACAAACGAGGCAAAACAACTAATTAGGACAATTGATTTGTCCATGGAGTTAGGGGATGGAGATCGAAAGGTGGTGCAGATTCAAAAGTTTGTTATAGTAGAAGAATATTCGGCGTACAACGTGCTTTAGGGTCGACCGGCCCTAGCCAGTTTTAGAATAGCACTGGTTCCTTAGTGCTTAATTATGAAATTCCCCACAGAGAATGGGGTTGGATCAGTAAGAGGAGACCGGAGCGCAGGCAGGGAATGTTATGTCATTGAGCTCAAAGAGGCAAAGCGATGTGAAAAGGGCAAGAACGTAGGGAGGGCGAGTTGATAGTCAATGTTCTGGTCGGCATAGATGATACCACTTAGGCTTTTAAGATTGAATCTCAACTCGGCTCAGGATTGAGGAAGGAGTTCGTTAGTTTTCTATGAGAAAACTTGGACTATTTGCTTGGATGCATTTGAATGTGTGTGGGATATCGTCGAAAGTAGTGTGTCACGCATTGAATGTGGATCCAAGGTTTCCACCGGTGAAGCATAAAAGACATAGTCTGGGTCTGGGGTGATCCGCTGCGTTAAAAGAAGAAGTGGATAAGCTAATGACGAATGGTTTTATCCATGATGCTTTATACCCGAAATTGGTATCGAATCCGTGTTTGTCAAGAAGTCAAACGGAAAGTGGCGGACGTGTATCAACTACTCTGACTTGAATAAAGAATGCCCAAAGGATAACTTTCCCTTACCTAGAATTGACCATAGAGGGGACTGCAGGACATGAGTTTCTCTCATTTATGGATGCCTTTTTAGGCTATAATCAGATCCCAATGCATATATCGGATCAGGAGCACACCAGCTTTATAATGGATTTAGGCCTGTATTGTTATCATGTAATGTCATTCGATTTAAATAACCGAAGTGCTACATACCAAAGACTGGTGAATTCCATTATTTAGAAAACAAATTGGATGGATAATGGAAGTGACGTAGATGATATACTCGTGAAGTCACGGCTATCAAGTAATCACATGGATGACCTTTCGGAGATGTTAGAGATATTGTGGAAGTATGGAATGAAGTTGTATTTGTTGAAATGCTTTGGAGTTGCATCGGGGAAATTCCTGGGAATCATTGTGAATTCAAGGGGCATGAAGCTAATCCAAAGCAGATTAATGCCTTAAGGAACATGAGACCCCCACCATGAAGAAGGAATTGCAGAGCTTAAACGGGAAGATTGCCACTTTGAGTCGGTTTATCTCAAAGGTAACGGACAAATGCATACCATTCTTTGATGCCCTAAAAAGGTTGTAAGAAGAATTTTGAATGGAATGAAGACTGGCAGAATTCCTTCGAGGAGTTGCTAAGGAACATGAAAACACCACCAGTTCTATCCAAACCGTTGGACGGGGAGGACTTGTTCATTTATTTGGTAGTGTCTACTCATGCATTGAGTGTAGCATTAGTATATAAGGAGGCGAGGATTCAAAGGTCGGTTTATTATATTACTAAGCGATTCACTAGAGCTAAAAAATTGCCTAAAGTTAGAGAAACTTGCCTATTGCTTGTTGATTGCATCAAGGAAATTATGACCATATTTTCAGGCTTTTCCTATTAAGGTGCTAACTGATAAGCCTTTGAAGCAGGTGTTGTGCCAACATGAGGCTCCTGGAAGGTCTCTGAAGTGGAATATTTAATTAAATAAATTTGATATTACTTACCATCCGAGGAGAGTGATAAACGAGCTGTTGTTGGCGGATATCATCATTGAGTTCACCATGCATGACAGTGAAGAGGAGGACGATATAGTCATGCTTTTTCATTAGACACTATTTATGGATGGATCTTCAAACAAGCGTAGTTTAGGTGTAGGAGTAGTGCTTATAACTCCAGAGGGATGATTAATTTGTTATGCATTGAAGTTGGAATTTCCCACAACTAACAACGAGGCTGAATATGTGGCATTGATAGCGGGGCTAAAGATAGCAAAGGTGTCGAGGATAAGAATGCTGTAGATATTCATTGATTCCTAGTTAGTGGGTTGTCAAGTGAGGAAGGAATATCAAGCAAAGGGTGTGAGACTTGCCCCTTACCTAATAAAGGCACTAGAACTATTGGCTGATATGGAGTATTATATGATTATACATATCCCTAGAGAGGAGAATATAGAAGCTGATTCATTGGCCAAGCTGGCTAGTTCTGGGGAAGAGTAGTTAAAGGGTTTGGTTCTAGTAGAGGTTTTGATAGCTCCAAGCATCGACCAGATGGATGTCGAGTGGAGTTTTGGAGACCATGAAGGAGGAGGAGTCGTGGATAATTCCAATCAAGGATTATCTACTCATGGGAATTCTCTCAAGGGACAGAAACGAATAGACGAAACTCCTTCAAAAAGCACCATGTTTCATGATGCAAGATGGAGTACTATGTAGAAGAGGATTCTCTACCCCCTTGCTCAGGCATGCAACCATGGATGGAGCTTGGAAAATCCTGATGCAGATCCATAAGGGTAGCTATAGTGACCTCACCGAGAGCAGACGTTAGCGAGAAAGGTACTTTGCTACGCATATTCTTAGCTAATAATAAATTGAGACGTGGTTGATTATACCAAACAATGCGACCCTCACTAGATATTTACGCAGATACCAAGAGCCCCATCGATTGAGCTTACAAAAAAGGTTAGCCCATCGCCATTAGCGGTTTGGGGAATTGACATTATCGGTGTGCTACCGATGGCACAAGGAGAAGTTAAGTATGCAATAGTTGCAGTGGATTATTTCACAAAGTGGGCTGAAGAAGAACTTCTTACCATGATTACAACGAAAATGGTAATCAACTACATGACGAAGAGCATCATTCGTAGGTTCAGAGTACCCAGAAGATTATAATGGATAATGGAGCTCGGTTTAAAAGTATCGAGTTCAAGGATTTGTACAATGGTATAAGATTGAGAAAAGCTTTTCAATGGTAGCATACCCACAGGCTAACGGACAAACTGTGCAGTTAAAATGCTTAGCGTTTTTTATAGCGGTGGAGGTGCAAAAGGTTATAGTAGGGATATAGCGGGGATAAGCAGAAAATAGCGGAGGTGCAAAAAGCTTAATTGGATATAAAACCAAATATTTAAAGTTAATTTATTCTCATTCCCACATTATTTGTGTAGAAAAAAGAAATATTGTAACAGGATGCAGTCCAGATTTAGAGACTATGATAAATTTCTAACTTATACAGAGCACTTATGCCTTAAACTTAGGTCTTTACCCTAACGTTGTTCACTTGAATCAATAGAGAACTAGTTAAATCAACCTTTTTATGTTAATAATGCTAAAGCAGGTGCTAAAAAGCCTTGATTTAACGGGTGTAGCAGAATATAGTGCGGTTTAAAGTGGATCTACTGTTTAATAGCACTATATTGAAAAAGCTAGCGGTCGAAGAGCGTTACGCGCTATAGTAGTATTTTGCGAGGCTTTAACCGCACAACGAACAAGTGGAGGGGTGAATAAAACCATCAAGTCCACCTTAATCAAATAATTAACAAAAGCCAAGGGTAACTAGGTCAATGAGCTTCTAATGGCTTTCTAAGCTTATGGGAAACCCATAAGTCTATGACTGGACACATGCCATTTGCTTTGGCCTACGGATCAGAGATTATGATCCCAATAGAGTTAGAACTCTCTTCTCATCGCAAAAGGTATTAGGATCCAAAGGTAAACGAGGAACTCTTGCTTGAGTCCCTTGATTTGGTTGATGAGAGAAGGAAGGAAGCAGAATTGAAGTTAGCTACTCGCCAAAAAAGTGCAACACGTCATTTTAACACCAAGGTCTGAAACCATACTTTCGAGGTAGGGGATCCCATTTTGAAATGAGTTCACCCAGTTGTGGAGGCACTGGATCCAAACTAGGAAGGTCCTCATGCAATTAATGGAATCTCG
The DNA here is from genome assembly GCA_030737815.1 of Allium fistulosum. NCBI lineage: Eukaryota > Viridiplantae > Streptophyta > Magnoliopsida > Asparagales > Amaryllidaceae > Allium > Allium fistulosum. Next base: position 1,462,653,528 of record CM060903.1, read on the forward strand.
ATTCCACGAACGTGGAATAATGACTTGCTACATCACTACTTTATTTAGTTTTATTTAATTTACTTTCTGCAAATAAGCTACCTAAGGATTCTGAGGGCACTATAATAAGACATGACTTGCCACATTTTCTGTTTATTAATAAAAGTTAGATTTTTGAATCGATGGAACCGTGTTCTTGTAAGCAAAATTCTATGTTGCACGATCAACAGTATAGTCGGGTACGAAATCTTTTGGTCCAAGATTAGGACCGAGGAGTGTAATTTCTAGGGTTGATAGGATCATTCAACCCTACATGCTTAAGTACGCAGAAAACGGTACCGGCTCCTTTGGTCCAGGATCATGATCGGGAAGGGTAAACACAAGGGTTGATTAGATAATTCGACCCTAACCATCAAGTATTGACTATTGCCTAGGAATGTCGAGGATAAGTCGACTAAAGTGCCAATTTTCAAAGATAGAAACTGACATGTGATTGGATTCTTATTGACCATGCTTGCAGCCTGATAGGATATGCTTAGTTGAGGATAAGCGAGGAAGATGAACAGAAACTCTTGGTTAACACTCGAAGATGGTGGGACTGAGAGCAGATGCCTAGAAATAGGAAACTAAAGGCACAGTCCTTAGATATATGAACCGGTGTATGGTTGGGATATTCACGATTGCATTGGCGGCCTTGTGGGACATGCTCGATCGAGGATAATCAAAGATGGTCATTGGAAATGAAGGCAAGAACTACTGCACTCCTCCAGTCCAGGATTAGGATCAAAAGAGCATAGTCCAAACTAGGGGCAATCAAATAATTTCCCTTACGTGATTAATCACCGACCGATGCCCAAACATAGGCAAGGTAGGTGAACAATGCCTAGATTTTGGCATTTAGAGTTACGAGTCACAGAAACAGGACTAGATATGCGATAGAATAAGATAAAGGCTATGATTTCACCTATGGCTTAGCAAGATACGCTTTGCCATGGTTTGACAGTGTAAACTTATGGATGAGACCGATTATGCTCGATTACCAATGAGATTAGCGGTGTTAGGAAATAGATGTTCTAACCACAGTTCCCCGGTTATAGGGAATAACTCGTAATTTGGATTATTGATAACTCATTAACGGTCGAAGGAGACTCAATCAAAGAATGAACAGGAATAATCGCGGAGTTAGTTGAGTTATAGTTTAGTTCAGCCAAAAGGAACACTTTAGCAGCTATAAACAGGACTATATAATGGAATATAACTAAAGCAATTGACATAATTTTACTTATATACATATAATTGCATTAAATAAAAGCATTGCTTGGAAACAAACATGTATAGTATGGATAAATTTTAATACATGCAATTATGTTATATATGCACGCAGTTGTATATAAGCAAATGTAGAGTATAAAAGTACGGAAAAGTTAATGGAATAGAGATTACAAAAGAAAAGTGGTTTTTCATTACTTCAACCCTTATACATTAAGTTTCGCGAGGCCTATTCCCGCAAAAATGTAGCTTATATACATCAAAAACAAAAATAAGAACATACATCCTAAACATACAGACGGTAACTGTCTTGTCTTCATTGGAAACTAACCGAGGATTCTATTTCTTCTTGCTCTTCTTCTTCTTGGCCTAGCTACTTGCCGTCACGAGGCCACTTTTGGCCCTAATCATCCTTTGGTGTGCTACCTCCAATAGAGATGATGTTACCTTCGGAAATAGTGATGGAAGGAACTTTAGGATGGTTGGAAGGAAGCTCAAAAGTCTTTGTTGTGGCACCGGTGCTATCGCTCCTTGGAGGACGGATGACAAAAGGAGGAATACAAGAATAAGATTTTGACTATTTGGCACTTATAGGCTGACCAAGACCAGGCTTGGTCTTAATCTTAACTTCCAACATGTCAATCTTCTATAGCTCGGCCATGGAAACAGATTCTATCAGGTCTGAAGCACTAGTTATGGTGATGTCTTCTTCCTGGGACTGGGAAGCGTCATCTAACCCCTCTAGAGCGGCAATTCTTTCTATATCAAAACCGGGGATAGGATGGAGGGATGAATAACTAGTCCTGTAGTCACAAAAGTTGACTCAGTGGTGATCACAGCAGTGCCGATGCCTTGAGTGAGTGGCGATGGAGGAGGTGGAAGAGAAAGATGACTTGTAACTTCACAAATGGAGAAGTTGATGTTAGTTACAGTCTCAGGAAAGAACTGAAGGAATTCGAATACTGGAGAAAACAGGAGATATACCTTCCCCTATACTCAATTGTGGAACGGTGGATTTAGAAATTTCTCCATCTTCAAGCGAAAGCTGGATTAGTGGATTAACAAAGGGGAATATAAGGTTCAACGGGAGTGACTGGTGCTAGAGCTGGAATAACTTGGGTGGCCTCGGAGCCGACCCCCTTAATTATAAAAATATCCACCACAAGCTCTTAGGATTTCAGAGTGGACGATTTTGCCTGGCCCAATGCACTTGGGTTGACAGGAGCTTCAATGGCAGCCTTAGCAACAACATCTTCAGCAACAAGGATAGTCTTTCCCTTCTTAAGCTTTGCTATATCATTGACATTGAGGTACTTGGCCATCAACTCATATTCGGCGAGGCCTTCACTGGTCGCCTCTACATGAGGCAATACTTCTTTCTAGGCATTGGTGATGGTAATCGAATGTATACTTCCTAACTAATTTAGATTCCTATATTGGATAACATTAGCGAAGAATAGCTAAAGGGTGGTATTCAATTCCTCTCGCTCCTTGGCGTTCTGCTCTTTGAGCTCCTTTAGACCGTGAAAGGCGATAGTATAGTCAAGTTCAATATGCAGTTTCTCATCATTTGCTAATAACAAGTGGTTCTCAAGCTTGTTTTTTAGCTAGAATCTTTCGGATTTCAACTGCCTGGTCTTCAATCATTTTATCCTTAGTCTGAATATTTTCATCCTTCGTGGTGACGGCTAACTCTTTTTCGATGAGCTACGTTTTAAAAGCAGCATTCTCTTCATGTGCAGTCTTTAGCAAGTCCTTCACCATGATTTCTGCATTGGTATAGGCCCTCCTTATTTCCTCCATCATGCTATCGATATTAGCCTTGGATTTAGAGATGCATCTCTCCCTGCCCTTATCTTCTCTAAATCTGTTTTGTATCCCTTTATCAAACTGTCATAAGTCTTCTTTTCAGATTCAATTGACTGATGTTTATTTGATTAATTTGGTAAACCTTGGAGATGGCATAGCAAAGCAATTTCCATTCATACTCTTGATCAACCAACTCTTGAGCCCATCCAACCTTACAGTCCTCTTCCTTGGGAATATTCTTGAGGTCACGGTTGAACATGATACCAGTTAACCAAAGTTCAAGAAAGGCAACCTGCATGCCTTGATGGAGCTAGAAGGAGTTGTAGGAGCAATGATTCCTTTGGAATGAGAAGGAACGGTTATGGTCAAGGAATGTGAAGTCGGAGTTGGTGTGTAGGAAGTTGGGGTTGAGAAGAACAAGGCAGAGAAATGCCAGAAGATTAGCCGAGGCAATCATGCAGATCCTTATGCCTTTTCCCCTGGTCATAAGGCTACCTCTCATCGGCCTGACACTTCTTAAAATCTCTCTCAGCCTGGCGGTATTCTTCCACTTCTCGCCCTTTCTTTTTTCTTCAAAATTTTTCTTCCTTTATTTCTTTATGACTCCAATAGCTGGAATGGGGAAGTTCAGGAGTGCATCATCTCTCTCCATCGTTTCCATATTGAAGATTACTAAATCTATCTTTGCCCATGAATCTATCTTTGCCCATGGTACCTGAAATAAGAGGAATTATCATATAAGTTTTAGAACATTGAAAAGTGGATGAATGCAAGGAATGTGTGTTCAATATCCTAGAAGTGTGTGGAGTGGCGGTGTCCCCCTTAAGTACACTATGGACCATGTTTAGAAGGAAATAAAGATGGAATTTTGCCTCCTTTGGCTAGGATATCCCAGGTGGGAAGATGAAGCCTAGAGAGCATTCCTTAAGGAGGACAGCAATCAGAATATCGAAGTCACTTAAGGAGCCAAAGATACCATCGGAGGAACTAGCCGAGGAATCCCCTCAGTTTTTGGCATCACACTCAGTTCGGTAGTCTGCTTTGAAGTTTTAACTATGATATGCTACGGATGGGGTGAATATGGAGTTCAGTGCCTTCGGGAGACGTCTCACCATATGATTCTCTCCTTCCTAATCGATATCGTAGTCATTGTCTCCTTCTTTATCGCTTTCTCCTTCTTCTTCTTCCTCGTCTTTCTCCTCTTCTTTCCCTTCTCTTCTTTCTTCCTCATCGCTCTCCACTTGAATCATTTGCATTCCAATTCCCTTATCCCCTTCTTCTCAAAATTCATCGGCAATGGGCTCTTCGACTGAATTATTGGCCAGCTCATTGATGTTTTCCATACCAAATGGATCTTCAACTTCCTCTTCCTAAACAAAATCGTAGGCATTCTGGAACTACTTGGAGGAGTAGTTGTAGCAATGGTAAAGCATTAAGGATGTAATAGGGTGCACCAGCGAAGATTCACATTTGTTAGAAGGTAAGCGATGGTGCGATGCAGGAAGCTAACTCTTTGAGAATTTTCAAGGTTTTAGCATGTTCTTCACTTGCATCTTAAGCAGGAGTATCTGCAAAGGAATTGAATAATTAGTTAAGCACTTGGACAGTAGGAATCCAGGAGCAGGAAGAGTAAAGAGAAAGGGATCTTACTGCCAGAAAGCCAAAGCCTATTGAAGCCGTATAGGCATCGAATAAAGAAGTACTTGTTCTTGAAATATGAACATTTATTATGGAGCTCTTTAATGACCTTGCATTGGCACCAGGCCTCGATGATCTTATAAGATGATGAATCATGTCAATTTTTGAAACTCATAATATGAGTTAGCTGTCTGAAATTTAGAGGCCATTGGAATTGGCTTATGAATAACACATACAAGGAGCTCAATAGTGCATATCCGTTAGGATGAACTTAAGGTGGAGCTAACCCGAGCTCTTGGAGAATCATGAGCATGAATGGATTAAAAGGCGGTATGGTGCTGCCTAAGAACATGTATCTATTGTAGGTCATAGTCTCCATATGAGGATCGTGCACCCGTTAGATTTGTGTTAGGAGTAGAAGATCATCCTTAGGAATCTCATGTTGCCAACAAATATTGCCGAGCATCTTAGCAGTTAGAATCGTTAGCACCTGTTCAGGCAGATCATCCAGAACTCTTAAGCTAATATTTTCGTTTAAAGGAGGAGGCTATTCTAGAATTGGTTCTACTGGAATGATCATCCTTTGTAATCCAGCAGTGTAATTGAACGCCTAGGCCCAGAAGACTCGATGGTTAACGCATGAGTAGTAGTAGACCTCACTTCAGGATAAGTTGATGCCAAATGCAGGCATGGAATCTTGGATAATGGCGGCCAGATATGTTTTATTTTAGAATTTTACTTTAAATGTGGATCCAGTTGACCAACACCCAGAATCTAACGGATGTCGACATGTGTTGACCAATCAGATTATGAACATTGACTGGGGCAAGTGAAAGTGTTAGTCTATGCATCGTGTGTCATATGTCCTGCATGCAACAAACAGACCATCCAGTGTTGATATCTCTCATGTTAGAAAAATGAGCCACACCGCACGATGGAACTGTGCATTGGATTTTACCCGTTATCATCGGATGATCGATAAGAAAACCATTGTTTCAAGCGACGTGAAAGTTTTTCATTTCCAACGATACAACACTAGGTAGTGGTATGAAATGCCATGCAATGGAATTAACTCGATGTCGGAATTTGTGAACAAGAACTTGCAATCGACTATTTGTTGGCAAAAGAGTGTTCAATTATTTTAAATGGATAGAAATTCAAAGACCTTGCAAAATCATGAACAACATGCGTTGACCCGAAGCAAGACAAGTCAAAACATGAAATTAACTTTAAATCAAAACTGAAATTCTCAAAATTCAAGTATGTTCCACGTTTTCCTTGGGTTCTACTCGAGATAAGGATTGGAAAGGCATTGGTTTAATAAAAACTTATTGTTAAAGTTTGGCCGAGCACAAGTTAATGTCCCAAACCAATATTTTGCTGAGAATAATTGTTGATGGAGTCAACGACGATCCCACAGCAACTAAAATGCAACCATGGCATCATCAACACCAAGTACCAACCTTGGGTTGCTTTCAGATCTAAGCAGCGACTTGAAGAATTTAAAGATGAGATCTTTTAGTGATGTAGGAGTGATTGAATAGAATCTCCGATAGTGGCGATGACTAAGATAAGATGTTGGCAGTAGGAGTTGATCAATAATGAGCAATTAAATCTTTGGAATTAAGCTTGCAAGGAATCAATAGCAGCAAAGGGCTCGGTCATGAATAGCAAAAGGTTGGAAAATGAAAAGTAAGGAAAATTTTCTAAGTATGGAATATATAATACTCGGTAACTTGGCCAAAAGACTAGGTACCAAGTAGAACTACTCGCGACCGACATGAATTCTTCACAAAAAATTGGAAAACTAAACAAGGGGAGGGTAATGTACCTAGCTAAGGCATGGAACGGTCTCTAGAGTGCAGATCTTGTCCTTAGTATGGAAAATGGAATATCTATGATAAATAATAGTTGAATAGGTATCCAAGTAATAGAGACAATGCTTTAAAGCAACCCTTAGATAACCAAGAGACATATATGGATAATAGTAAATGCTTGTCCTATTCCAAAAAAATGCTTTATTTCCAACAGAAGCATTCTCTGAGGGGAAAGTGTTATCCGACATTTTAAACCAAGCAGCTTTTAAATGAATCTAGGAGTCAAGGCGAAGTCGAAATGATTCACGGACTTGGGAACATGCTTAGAAGAACCATAAGAGTGAACTCAAGAATTTGGAGGTTGTTAACCCATTTTTTGAGAAAGCATACTTCAATTGGAATTAGAAGGCCAAAATGAAGACGAGATAAACTACAAACTTGGAAACACGCTTAGAAGAACAAGAAGAGTAGATTCATGAAGTTTGAAGGAAATTTAGGCTAAGTGGACCTCCTGGTACCGAGAGGAGTTCGTGCCAAAATTCCCCCACAGGGGCGGGGAGGGGAGGGGAAGAATTCAATTATTGATCAAAGACCCCCATTAGATAGCAACCACCGAATTGCTGAGCTGGTAAGAAGGATAGTGAGAGATGGACCACCAGACTAGAGTTTGGAGGACACAAACAAAAACCATTTACCACTAACATACGATATGCAGGGAACCGTCTTTATTTTAAGCTTTCAACGTTAGAAATATACCATCGAAAGATAGATCCAATGGTTTGTCTAATGAAATATATTCGACATATGGAAGTGTTGGGTTCTTCAGAAGAGGTAATGGGGCAGTGCATCCATTATATTCGACGGATTTAGTGGCGATGTGATTCAGAGAGCTGGAGAATGGATCCATAAGCACATGGATCGAGTTAGTGAATAGATACATGAGATAGTTCAGGGTTCACATTTCATGACCCAAGAACGTGATGATGATCTCAAGCATAAAGCAAAGGGTCAGAGAAACCCTTAGGAGCTACTTAACCAGGTATAACATGGCGGTTGCCACGGTTTATAAGCCGGATCCATCCGTGATTTTGATGGTAGTAGTTTCAAGAGTTGCAAGTAAGACTGACTTTCAGTTGCTTTAGAAAGGGACCATCTAATGGATCTTACGGAGTTATATTACGAAGCTGAGAGATATTTGCATCGGGAAGATGTCGATGTTGAGAATGCTGAGATTAATGTTGTCGACGATGAAGGATCGTTTAGAGTTGGACATGATATGGACAAAGGAAAGCGGAAAGGTGGAGATAACTTTAGGAAACTGAAACGACAAAGGAGGGAGTCAAAATTCTTTTCTTACACTGCTAAGTGAAACCCTGAAAAGGATTTACCTTGATACTATAAAGCAGATCCGCTATAGAAAGCCAGCTAAGAGGGAACCCACTGATAGGGAAAACAGATTTGAAAAATTCTGCCTTTTTCATGAAATGGACAGGCATGGAATGAATGAGCGCCGACACCTTTGTAATCTGATAGAAGAATTGGTTCAGAATAACCAGTTGCTGTAGTACATAAAGAACCAAACTAAGATGGTATAGCGGGTGTAGCTATCATCCACAGCGAATGCATCGAGGCATGCCAGGGGTATGCACTAAGACCAATAATCCCATGATCTAGACGGATGGGAGTCAGATCTGATTGCTATGCACTGCTTTTCTCGAACAAGCTCGATCTACCTTATATCATGGTCATTACGCCTCAGTTGGAGTTTCGGTTGCTTTTCACTTTCATTACCTCAACCGTATCTCATGGGCATTCTCTTAGAGGAGAAACATCTCAACGAGATATTCAAAAGTAGACCTTAACAGGGATAAGGCTAAGCAATGAACCCCTACCAATGCTTAAGACTCAAGGCAAATCTTTTTTCCCACAGCAACGGAGTATCAACTATCTCGAACCCCCAAAAAAGGTTAAGTTGGTCAACACTCCTTTACTGACAAGCTGCCCTATTAAAGATGGATGGAATACTCAAGCTACATGTTCTTCTCGATCATAGAAATAAACTGGGAACTGAAAGCGACGCCTGAATAAATTCCGAATAACATGTCTGCTTGTCAGCACACAAACACTGTATCCTACCCAGCTAAAGTCTCCCTTCCCAAAATGCCGAGAAACAATCTTACTTACGAGACCATTCCCTAAACTTATATCGATGGAAGCTTTCTTACGCATGTGTCCAAGACCGTGCCTCAGCAACAACCTTAGGACTCAGATATGACTCCCCTCCAAGGCTAAGGAAATTCCAGCACTGCTTTGAAGAGTCTAAAGCCAGTGCAGCTAAAAATACTGATGCCAAAAGGGCCACACCACTTCTTGCACTAACCACGGCCTACTGGAAACGTTCGCATGCGATGAAATATCATTTGTAGTAGCTAAATAGTCTTTGAGCAAATCAAGCATCTCAAACTGCCTATCTATAGTCACTTCTATATTTCATCTGCTCAAATGGATAGCCTGACGAAAATACCTTAACAACTAGCGGTAGAAATAATGTAAGTTTAAAAGACAACTAGTGTATATAGTATTATATAGTAGAAAAATACAAGTACACTATCTCAATGTATTTTTTTCGACTAGATTGATTAACCCAAACCGGTCGACTTAGTCCAAGTGAGCATAAGCTCTAATACCAACTGTAGCAACCCGCCCTTCGTGATACCCAAAATCGATGCCTTACATCATCGCATGACTTTTGAATACCACAAATGACAGACGTCGATGTAAAATTAGAACAAAACATTAAACTAAGGCCTCGATACGATCTCGCAATGGAATGACAACATATAATATACTGAATATACATGAACAAAATAGAATAACAATATATATGAGACTGCACTAGTGGAAGCGACTAATGGATGAATATCCGTACAGAATAGACAGAATACATCGACCCCAAAGAAACATAGAAATATGAATAAATATTTGATATAATAGTCTTATATAAAAATAAAGGTATGTCATGTACAAATGAAATAACAATATATATATATATATCAAAGTATCGATGCCACACCTCCAAATGCTCCAACTACGCACTCTGATAGCATATTCCAAAAAGCACCTGGCTCTCGAACTACTCAGTCGAGTACCCGAGAGTTGTCATGACATACGCAGACAAAATGCGGGTTAGACATAAAGTCTGGTGTGAGGGGAACTATCTCAAAATACTGTATATTAAAACTATATACAAATAAATAAGAACTACTAAACCACAACCGACCCTCTCCATAAACATGACTCAGGGGTGATCCAGACTGCCTATAAACAACTATAGTAAATCCATATCGAAAGTAGAGGATCATACCATAACTTCCTCCTCTCCTGTAATAACAAGTTAGCACAATATCTTCCATTGCACTAAAATAGACCAAAAACTACTAACAATATTGTACAGATATACCGTGATCAAACCATGATCCAAAAACAATGATCACTACTGCTAAGTTTGATAAGATACGCCCCAACGCATATGGTCCCTACTACTAAGAACGAACAGGTACGCCGCAATGCGTATGGTCACTACTGCTAAGACTAAATAGGTACGCCGCAATGTGTATGGTCACTACCGCTAAGGTTGAATAGATACACCATAACATGTATGGTCACTACTATTAAGACCAATTGTTCGTAAGATTATGAACGTAGGACCCAAAAACATCCAAGTGATCACAATAAGATAAAGCTATTCACGGTCTCAAAAGATCGTATTGAGTGTGACATGGCCATCATCAAAACTCTAGGTGCACCACAACAAGGTCGATACCTAGGTAGGTCACATAAGTCCATACCCTTGGTGTGTCACAACAAGTCAACACCAAACAAATCATATATTACTCTAAATTCGAAATCATAGAGTATAGACTCACTCTGTATATAACGTATGGAATCGCCATGCACGGCTCCAGTCGCCACGACCTAAAAACCCACCGAACAACCCTAACAAAACCCCATACTAACCCAAATCACACGCTAAATGGAACGCATGACCTCGATATCATAATACTCTTCCGGTATACCCTCCTGGTCTACCTCAAAATCCACGATTTTGGAATACGTGCCCGGATGGGTCCCATATGGGATCCAAAATCAAAGTACTCAAAAACCTATCAAAATTTTATAGGTTGTAGCCCTCAAAAAATGGTGAATGATGGTCTAAATCTTACCTCAATCTGACTTTGTATTCGAAAGTAATCACATTTTGAAATTTGCACAATACAAAGCAGGTCAGTCGACTGAAGGGCCATTCAGTCGATTGAAACAAGGCAGAGATGACCTATTTCTTCTTGACTGATCGATTAATGGACTAGGTTAGTCGACTGAACTGACAAGTTCTAGGAAATGAGCCGAACAAACGTCGATTCGCGCGCTGTTTCCTCCGACGCTTCACCCGAAGAGTCGCCTTACTACTAGAGCCTGCCTCCATCCCATCAGACATCTACAGGGGTTCATTTGTTGATGTTTTGGAAGTGGCTTCTTAAATATACAAAAATCGATTTTGATACCAAAATCCACTCTTTGCATGAGTAGACTTCAACGGGCAAATATATTGACCCGGCTTCCTCTAAAACACCAGAACAACATACCTAGCCTCCACGCCTTGAGCGTAGCCTATACAAGTTTCGATACACTCATTCGTGCATGCTTATGCAATGCACAACAGACTTCACCAGGACGATTGCTCAGCCAAGTATACTCTCATGCAACTTAACACACACGATAGTCGCTTTGGCTACATCAAATGCCCACAAACGGACTTGTAATCGATTATATTTCTATATAATCAAACAATTGCAAACGTATAAAAACAACCAAACACGTAACAATATAACTACCATACAATATTGGTTTTAATTGTCGCTAAGCTCCAAATGCATGTATACGTATACCTGCTTGTGGATGTATACAGGCACGTACATTCAAGTGAGCAATTCAACCATTAATAGATCAAATATTACTTTTATTTACAAAATTTCTTCGATAAAGTCTAATATGGTATTATACCCTTTTATGGAATCTTGCTTCTATTTTATAAAATGTATCATTAGTATATATATCAACTTTAAGCTTTTAAATACTTAATTATCTAACTTGATATTAAGTATACTTTATATTACTATTTTATAAAATCTCATATCTATTTAATAAAATATATCTTTATTCATAAAATCTTCAAACCATTTTATAAATTCTAATTAAGCTTCATTAGTCTCTACTCACTTTAATAATAAATGTAGATTTCACAAACTACTTAAATTAGCTTACTAATTTTTTTTAAACCAATTCAAATGGATTAATTAATATTTTCTAATGACATGCGCATCATTACACTGCATAATTAATCCCAAATCAAAAAATAACATCACAACAAATCACCCAATTAGCCCAAATCAAATCTAGGGCTTGCTAACTATTTTCAAAACATAGTATTTGGGTATTAAACAATTAATTCGCTAAGGGAAACTTGTCCATTACATGAATACAAGCCTAAACCATAGCGTATAAGTCCCCAAATCACTATGTAATACTTCATCGTTATAAATGAATGAATTAATGAAGTATAATACTCAAATTAAATAAGAGAATCATCCCACTTACCTTCTCTTTCACTAACACCAAAACCTATCTCCATGCTCTCTTGAAATCCAAAACGAAATTCCGAACACCAAGTCAAGCCAATTCCTTTGCGAGTTTTGTGGAGAATCCCATGAGAGGAATTATGGTTATTTTATAATAATTGATGGTATTTTATTTGGGCACAGATCAGTAGATCCAGGGTTAGGAGATTAGGAAGTAATTATGAAAGTGATTAGGAAAGTGGAGAAGAATGAAATGTGAATAAGTAAATGAAATGAAAGTGGGAAGGGATTAGCCACTTATAGGCTAGCTTATGGGCTATGCCCAATTTCACTTCATTCTCCAAAAATCACTATTCACTCAAAAAATCCATAAACTCTAAACATAATCAAACTATACTCATTTTACTCACATCAAAAAAGTGAACTCAACCATAGGTGTATCGAGTCCTAATTCTCTTGTTTGTAATTCCATCACTTAACAATTAAATACTTAAATTAACTATTTAAATATTCGATCGTTAAAATTACAAGGTGTTACACTTATGACAGCCACTTTCATCCTTTATGCTGAGAATGGTTATGACCTCACTTGCAAGGAGCTTCAGTTTCTGTTTGATATTAATAAAAGTGCTTCATGGGGTGCACTGGTTTCTTTTATTGCCAAGCCAAAAAATTAGTTTTCCTAGACGTCCCCTAGAAGACTTCAGGATGGGCTAATCTGTAATTCTTCATTTCAAATTTGGATAAACTTCCCTTTTCTTTTCATAAGTATCCTACTCACATCATTTTTCCTGAAGAGGAAGGTGAACTGTTTGAATCGCATTTTAGGATTAGACGCAAATGAGAGGGAAATAAAAGGTTCTTTAATGAAGATATGCTAAATAAACATAATTTTCTATGCCCAAATCACACATTTTCTTGCAATATTTTTAAGCCTTCTCTATCTTCTACAGAGTCGGAGGGTATAGTTTGCTAATAATAGATTTTACATTTATCATTTAATGATTTTGAACTTCATAGGGAACTTCTTTTGATCTTGACACTTAAATATACATATACATACATATATATATGTATGTATGTATGTCTGTATGTATGTATGTATGTATGTATGTATTTGTGTGTGTGTATATAGGTGAAATGATGCTAAAGCCTTGAAAGCGCTCCATAATAAACCGTCGAAGGGGCATACCCAAAAGAGGAATCCTGTCTCTGATGCCGGTTCTGACTAGAGTCCCAAGAAACTAGTCGCTTCCACTCCCTCTCCTCCTTTAATGGCTACTCTTATTTCCTCTTCGGTAGCTCCTCCTATTTCTCCTCTATAGTGTCTTCCTAATCCAAACATTCGATATTTACCCTTGCCCAAGATGCCATATCTGACTTAGCTGAGAAGGTAGGTAATACTACACTGGATACATTGTCTTATGTTGCCTCATATTCCTTTTCTCTCCTTCCCTTTCCATTTCCAGAACTCTCCCCTTCTACACTTGTGTCCGAGGTGGAAAAGTTCTGGTCCTATGTGAGTATTATTATTTTCTTATTTTTGGTTGGTTGCTTATCTATTTACTCCTCACATGCAATCGTTTCTCTCCTTTTTTTAGCTTGCCGCTTTAAAGACAGAGGTGCGAAAGTCGGATGATGAAAGTGTCGTTACCCTTGCTAGGGTTGCCATACTTGTAGCATATATTTCTTCTACTATTCCTGAGAAGACCAACATCGCTCCTTAGAAGGTTCAACCTGCTTCCGAGAAGGCCAAGGTTGAGGAAGATTTTAAAGTATTTTGAGAAAAGGCTGAAAAGGATTTTGAATCTGCTGCGGATGCCTTAGCCTTGAAACATCACGAGTTGAAGGAGAAAGAGCTTGCAGTGGTGCAGGGAAAGCTGAAAATGACGTAGGAAGAGTTTAAGAGGGGCACTTCCATCGTAACCTACAATATGTATGCCTCAGCTCTACGCCAATTTAAGGAGGAAGTCAAGCTTGAAATTTTGGGGGATCTGGCCATGATTAAAGATGTTTACACCAATTATCAGGCCCAATGGAAAGAAGAGTTCATTATGTAGAACACCTCTCCTTCCACCTCCGTGCAACAAATTGGGGGCAATGAGCCCTGGGACGGCAAGGTGCCTAAGGATGTTGATGTGGCTAAAGAGTCTGGGCTCACTTCTACTTCTCATGTAATTACTTAAAACTTCTTTGTATGTGGATTTTGAGGTTCTTTAATGTGTGGTGAAAGTTAGTTTGTTATCCTCACTTTGTTATGACAAATTTCCTTTTTTGCCTTGTTTTGCTGTTATTTTGCAAATGACTATGTCGTCTTTGTTATTTTTGTTTTAGTCTTCTGAAAAAGTTTTGTTTACTAAACTTCTGAAGGAAAGTGAGGGCAAGCTCAAAACCAAACCTTAAACCACCTTGGTCTTAGTGTTGCGGCTATCAGCAGGCATGAGAAATAATTAGACAAGTCCTTTACAAAACTTAAGGATAAGACCCAAGGATTACTCTCTAAGACTGACCAAGTAGTTCAAGGGAAAGAAGCCTTCAGTGACTTTGTGCTACGCTGATGGCGATATGCCTTAGAAAGTGCTCTTTCCTGCCTGATAGTCCCCACTTATAGTGGTTTAGGCTTAGGCTTAGGAACTTGTATAAGGAGTGAATCCTTTCTTCCTTTGTTATTTTATGCATGTTTGTTGAATTTATGTAGTTAATGATGAATGTTTATATTAGATCCTTATTTTGTGCATTTCGATTGTCTTTGAGTCAAATTTTTTCTCACTAATTAGGTTGGCATCTATGAACCTTTACTCGAACCTAACAAAGCCTTCGAACTCGACCTTCCTACTATTCCCGTTGTTTGTGGGTCAGATGACACAAGCATGTTGAACCTTTTGCGGTTAAGGTGAAGGATCCTTCTATTGCTACCGAGGCGGAGGCGGTTTATTTCACAATCAAGAATGAAAGGCTTGAAAAGGATTTAGAGCGTGTTTATGAGGAGCATAAAAAAGCCAAAGATGCGCTCATAAGTCAATATGAATGTAACACTAAGTTGCGTACATGGGCTGGGGAGGTCGCATCAAGGTTGGAGAGAATACAACAGTCTATGAAAGATGCTAACAACCTTTATGGTACTATTTATGAGAATGAGATTGCTCAACGTAAGAAAACCATTGAGGATATGTTTGTGGAGATTGCTTGCTTAATTAGAGAGAAAAAGGCTACAAAAAGTAAGACGGATATGGTTCCAACTCGTCCTTTGGGTGCTAGGCCTTCTTTAATAATTGATCACACGAGGATAGTGGAGCCGAGGGTGCCCTCCCATACATGGGATGGGGGTAGAAGACCAACACCCTTTGGTATATTGGGGGTTTCACCAGAAATACCAAGAAAACTAAGGTTAAGTTAATTGATTCTTTGGAAAACACAAGGAAGGAGGATGTACTAAGAATTTATGAGCTCGAGTACACTTTGAGCGAAGCTCGGGGTAGGATAAACTCCTTCTTAGAAAATCTTAGATGAGATAAAATTGAGAGTAAGAAAGGGTAGATTCTCTTGCAATGTGCAAGGATGTCCTCAAATATTTCTACCCTTCACTTGATCAGAATTTCTTATGCAATATGGCGGGTTTCGAATTAACCATAAATAGACCAATGGACCATTGCGATGGGGCTTTCAATGACCCCCAAAGGACCTTTCCCATCAGTTCAGCCCCACCTTTAGCTTGTTTTCTTTAGATGTCTTAGGGTAGTATTGTTGGAGCTCGCGTTAGAAAATGACTTCGTAACTTTTCATCATATTCGAGGTTGTAATATGTTTTGTGAATTGATATTTCTTTTCGAAGTTTGTGAGTTTCTGGTTCTTACTATACATATTTATACTCCTCTTTAATTTCATTTTGTGTTCGCTCATTTGATTTTCAACCCACTTCTTCTGTTCAGGACCCGAAGGTGGCCATTTTGAAAGAAGCTTACTTCTGCTATGGCTAGGGTTGCAGAATTAGAAGGTTTATTAAAGGATGCCGAAATTACATACGAGGTCGTAAATATGGATGACATTAAAGTTTTGAAACACAAAGTTGAAGAATTAGATGGGTCGACTGCAAAGCGGATTAGTGCCGAAGATGCACCCTCTACAGATTTGAACTAAGGTGCTATTTCTAGATCAGGTGTTGTCCCTGCACTTCCTTCTGGTTAATCCAGATGAAGTTCTCAAATGGAAGAATAATTTGAAAAACTATTATGAGACTAAGTTTAATGAGTTAGAGGATAATTATAGGAAGGAAATGGGAACTACTGGAACGTGCACTTTACCTTACCGTACTTTCGCATAAGAGCTCTTTGCTCCTCTTTCCAAGACCACTGAGAAAACAAAGGATTAACTTTTGTATGAGATCGATCGAACTAGGACGGTCGCTATGGGTTGTGTGAATGCCCTTGATAATAAGATATTCACTCTTGAGTGTGAAGCTCGCTTGGACTCTGGCGCGGTTTCTTGTGAGGGGTTAGATATGGCCTCCTTATTGCAAAAGCTTCACTATACAAAGGCAGGAAAAGTTAAGGCAGAGATCTGTGTGAAACGTGCAATTGACATTTTCACTCACTTCTGGGTAGGGTTTGATCTGACCATCTTATACAATTGGGTGGATTATGAATTTGATCCATGGGACTATGGTGACCATTCATCCAGCGCTAGTTACGATCCCTATTCTGCTTACAGGTGCTCTGCCCCCAACCTTTCATCGGTTGTCATTACTGAATTGAATGACCTACCTTACGCCCTTCAATTTGAGGGCAACTCTCCTCAATGTTCCACACTGCATTCCCGTAGATCATACTGCTGGGGAAGGATTATAACTAATTCTTCCACCGAGTCCGAGTTAGACTTGTAATGCAATTTCGTCTAATGGAAGTGCATCGTTTTTCTTTTGCACTTTTTAAGGTGTTCATAGAAATACCGGTAGTGTGCATATCAGTATTTAGTACATTCTAATGGGATTTTAAAAAATATAGAAAATCCTTGTTTTCGATGTTTACCTGTCAATCTCTAAGTAGTTTTTGGAATTGTACTTGATCTGTAGGCTGCAGTACATTCCATGTATTGTTTTTCCTTGCCATTTTATGAATTAACTTCTTATGCAGTTTATGGATGCTGAACCGAGCTTTTGACATGCGTATTCTGCTGCATGCTAGACGTGATCTTCCCCCTTATTCGGGGACAGGTTCATGTTCATGCGCTTGGCACAGTCTGTCCCATTATTTGAGGGCAAACTGATATTTGACCATGAAGTCGAGTCACATGTTTACAACCCTTTCAAATCATGCGCATGGTTATTATAACTGGTTCAGGCCGTCTAATGTCCTTACACATCCACTATGTTTATATTAACAGTATTAACGTAAAGGGATTTTTATACTGATTCAAGCCATCCAATATCCCTACGACCAGTTTGGCTGAGAAAGCTGGACTATGCTTTGTGCAGCATCGTTTCGATAGCTGGTTCAAGCTATCCAATATCCCTACATCTAGCATGGCTAACGCAACAAAATTAACATAGAAAGGTTTTTAATAGTGGTTTGGGCCATCTAATATCCCTATGTCCAGTTACTATGTCAAAGAGATTAACATGAGGTGGTTTTTATACTGGTTCAGGCCGTCTAATATCACTACCTCTAGTTCATTATATTGCTATTTTTCATAATAATTACAATGTTTATTACATAAGTGTCGTAGCTCATTCGGAGTGAGGCTCGAGATACCCAGTGCGGTATAGTACACTTGACTTTTGCAGCTATAGTTGATGCCTCAACTTTAGTTCCTCCAATAGATTTTGAATCCATCATGCCTCCGCTCTTGGCTATCTCTTCGATATTGGATTTTCTTCTAGTTAACCAGAGAAGCATAAAATATCCCTACACAATCTGTAGGGTTTGGTTTCAACTGAGGATAGTAATAGGTCTTCCAAATCGATGTGCATCTCAATCACTTCAGCTCACTGTTTGGCTCAGTTGGTGATTAGCATTGAAGGGCACGATAATTATTTCTTCCGGTTTCTAAACAGAATGTGTAAACATCCTTAACAACATGAACGTGGTAGGAGAGTATTCCCAAATCCTTTAGGAACAACAATGGGGATTCCTGGATTCCAGCTCTAGGTTTTGTGCCATCATCGAATCACTGTCCAAATTAACAAATACCTGTGCGCTCTCGGCCATCCTGTAGTCAGTGATTGATAAAGGAGGCTAATATTTAACTAATAGTTACCCTTTAAATTGATTCCATGAAATATCGTAGATTGACTTTGTCTATCAAGTAATAGTGGGTTGATGTTAGATGGGTTGGATTTAATTTGTAAGCCAGCTTCACCGTTCTCATTTTTTAGAGTGCCATTATCACCTACCTACTGCATAGCCAGTGCAGCTGGTGAGTGAAGGCGGCGAGCCATGGATTGTAGAGGATAAGTTAGCCTAAGGGCAGTTTTCCAAGCCATCATCTTCTTTAACCCTTTTGTTGGTTCATTGGTTTAATGAAGGGTTGTATCGTGGCTATGAGGTGGGAGGAGAGCGTTGGTAGACTCGCTGAAAATAGGGAACCTGGAATGGAGGTTCAGGCCCTCTTCTAGCATCAAAAATGTTGATGAGATATTTTGTCTCATGACACCTTAGATGATCATGCAGTAATTGAAGCTTTAATTACTCCCACAACTTTGGAATCAAAAATATTAAGTGATGTTAAATTTGCCTTTGAGTAATAATATTATTGTTGGAACATTATATAATCAAACAGTTTCACTTTAACTATTTGTTAAAATGTCATATTAGAATTATATTCTACATGCGAATTGAAAATTGAGAAGAATTTGAAATGAAATAACTGACAGTGCATAGAAATAAAAGACACGGGAATTTTACGTGGTTCATGTTCTTTCGAAATCCTATGACCACGAGTTAAAATCTTTGATCATATATTTCCTTCTTGATATAATTTTACATGGATGAGAGCAAAAAATAGAAGTTACAATTCCTTTGATTTTCCCAAAAAAGGATCCCCCTTTCCATTCCAAAATATCTCCCATTTATAGTGTAGAAGATGCACATTGATTCTCGCAGTCACTCTTCTTCCGCTGCTTTAATTTCCTTCATTGGATCATGCCATGTGTCATCCATCCATATCATTTGTTTGGTGGGCATAGATCACTGACGTGTCTTTGGCGGAAAACCATACTTTGAGCGGTTAAATTCTAAGAGTTGGCAAGAAATTTGAAATCGAGGCGGGAATATCTAAAATTGAAGAGGAATGCTTAAATTTTTGGCGAAAGGTTCCAAATTTGAATGGGCTCTAAATTCCCTCTCTTCGAAGGGTGAATGACCCAGGCATTACCTCTGAGTTCGAGTAGGCAAGCTACCATCCCTTTTCTCTTTGGGTTTAACTACGCCGCTTTTATTACTTTTGCCTCAAAGGATAGTTGCTTCTTTGGTCTGCCCTGAGCATAGGTAATACTTACGAGGTTAGTTAGGGTGATTAGGCTGCCATTTATAAAGGCAATCACTTTATGCGGCTCTGTGCCAAGCTGCTCTAAGCGATGAATTATGCAGGTTATTGATGAAGGGGATTATATATTTTTCGTTTATACGTGAGCGTGGATCTACACTGGTGCACTGTTTGAGTGTTTCTATCTACAACCCTTGTATTGTTTTGACTTCACATGGCACTGCTTAGGTAGCCCTCACTGAGTGCAGTATAGATCCCTTCTTGTAGGTATTAGCAATGTACAAGCTTTAGGAATGATATTGGGGTTTCTTCGATCCTTTTAGTGTAGTGCAGTCCTCTCTCTATGCTCATGTTTTGATGGCGGCGTATTATGTCACTTCACTCTTTTCTAGCGTCAAAAGAAAAACGGAGGCAACACATCCCTATTTTTCTTCAATTTAAGATTATTAGCACGATTCAATTTTCCATATAAATTGGCTTGTGAGTGTAGTATGTTGTTAATGGCATGTGTCTTTTTTAAATGAGGTGCGTTATGTTTCGAACCTGCCTATATAACTCCTTGTGTTGCAACGCAACATTAATGTTTTATAGTTATTTTTTGTTTTTTGGTTACATCGTAATTCTGCGCATCATGGTTGTATGATGTTTACTGCACCCTGTCGCTGTATCCGGTTTTTGGCTCGGTATTGTATTGTAATATTGGAATTATGGGGATCAGCGCAGTTTGAACCTTTGTCGTCATTCTGCAGTTTCTAAGCATAGTATTCTTTTGAATTCGCTTATCCTTTGCTTTTCTTTTCTTGAGAGCATCCCATTATGATCTTGGTGTTATGTCACCTTGCCTTCAATAGGGTTTGGGAAATATGGGTACAACAACCTCAGACTGCTTACGCGTGTACGGGATCCTGAACGGTCCTAGGCACTGTTATCCGATTTTTAACCCAGCGGGATCTAACATGAGACAGAACAGTATGGTGTTATCAGAATGATTTGGAACCTAACCAGAAAGGCTAAGGCAAGGAGTTAACGAGAGTCAGGCTATATTACTACGGCAACGACTGGAATCAACTAAACCGAGAGATCAGCATTCTTTTAGCCCAATCAGTAGCTGAGTGCAAACAACTAGTAAGTTGTCATTGAAACAGAAAAACGACGACAAAAGACTATGGAAACATCTCCAATTCCAAACTCTAGAAAACTCCTAAGTACTTGGATCATCAGCAACCCATGCCTCTCCTCGAATCTTCGAATGAACCAACTAAGAATGCAGTGAAAAGAGACCAAGGCATTGGCTCGCAAACGAGTCATGTCTGTGGGTCGCTATAGACCATGGGTCGCTAGCGACCTATGGTTTTGCCTTGGTTTGCAAGCCAAACTCCCCGGGCATTCCCTACCTACCTGCGAGCATTTGATGAAGTGGCCCAGTCTAGAAGCTCTCTGATCCATATAAATACCATTCTACCTGCAATATAAACGGGATCTTCTCCGAACTGGTTGCTAAAACTCTGCTGGAATTATTCTTCACTCTCTACCTCCCTCACAACCATCTCCAAAGGAATTCACCGTGATTCTACATTGGATTCCAATTTTGGGGATTCAATTTGGCTAAAGATAATCAAAGCTTTGTAATCAAACATCTCTTGTAACAACAATCAGTCATAATAAAACTATAAAGTGGACGTAGGCTTCATTAACAGCCGAACCACTATAAAAATTCTCTGTCTTCTCTCTTTTACTATTCGTTTTCTATATAGATGATCTGTGATATTACTCTATCAGAACAGGGCTGGTGCTTTCAAACTCAAACCAGAGTGTTGATCCATTTTTTGGGTTAACATTTTGGTGCTTTCACTAAGAACCCAACTCAGGATCCAGATCTAGCCATCTACTTTGGATCTCATAGGTCCAGAAGTTAGATCCTTAATCTTTGCTTGAAGAAACCACTTTTAAGAACCAATGGCCCTTAGAAGAAGAACTGCCTCTGGAAGGTCCATAGGAGCAGTGGTAGCTGGAGAAGATGTTAATCCCCAACAGACTGAAGTAAATGGCGCTAACTTAGGGAATTAGGCGCCAGCTTTTTCCAGTCAGCATGAAGTTGTTACCAGGGATGAGTTAAATAAAATGGTTGATGAGATCAATCAAAAAATGGAAAGTAGCCAAAAGGCTCTAATGGAAAAGCGTAACGCTTTCCTAACCCTACAATCGAATCCCGCTCCAAGGACTATGCCTGAACCTGCGACTGCCATAGAACAAGAGAAATCCTCCATCCCTGGTCTACACAGAAGAAACGGAAAACAACCACAAAAGAGGGTGACAACAGGACTTAACATGGATGGAAATGCAAGTACTCCATTCGCCACAAGGCAACCTATTTTGAATTTAAGCCCAGGGGTAAAGACCACTATAGAAGACATAACTACAGATCTTTCCGACTCGGAGGACGGAGACCAAGACAATAAATTAGAAGAAAATGACAATGCATTTGATAATGCAAAGAATACTCAAACTGCTCTAGTTAGACCGACCGCAAGCCAACAGGAACCTACATGAGATGGCTCTCCCAAAGACAGGAGAGCCTAGGCCTCATACCACTCACCAAGACTGTTTACAAAGTCAAACACTTGGTGCAATGACAGATCGCCGTCCTCAGGACTACCGGACATCAGTGGCATACATAGCGGACATGGCTAAATGATTAATGGAGGAGAGTAAAGATAGAAGAGATGATTAATGGGGATCTGCGCCAAGTCAAATTCCCTTCACCGATGAAATCTTGAATGAGAGATATCCAGAAAAATTCATAATGCTGAATATTCCGTCCTATGACAGGACCAAGGACCCGAAACCTCACTTGTACAAATACAGTTGGTATATGGACGGAGCAAATGCTTCTAAAGCTGTTCGATGCAAATGCTTCCCTGTCTTTCTCGAAGGGGTTGCATCAATGTGGTTCACTAGGCTTCCACCAAGATCCATCTCTACTTTTGACCCACTAGCGACAAGGTTCCTTGATCAATTCAGACTCCATACTGCGTAGCCAAAAGACATCATGTCCCTATCCAGGTTGTTCCAACACTACAACAAAAAAGACTTTTCACAGCGTTTGAAAAACGCTGTTAAAAGTTTTCACAGCGTTTTTAAAAACGCTGTATAACGACATGCGGTCGTTGACCCTAAATTTTTAACTGCAAAATATAAACGCTGTCAAAAACCCACTTTCTACAGCGTTTTTTAAACGCTGTTAATAATTTTTCTACTGCAAGGTATAAACGCTGTTAATAGTTTTCTACTGCAAGGTATAAACGCTGTCGTAGGGATATGCATTTTTTTCCCAATGAATTGACAGCAATGTATAAACGCTGTCGTAGGGATATGCATTTTTTTCTAATGAATTGACAGCAATGGATAAACGCTGTCGTAGGGATATGCATTTTTTTCCAATGAATTGACAGCAATGTATAAACGCTGTCGTAGGGACATGCATTTTTTTTCCAAAGAATTGACAGCAATGTTGTGCCATTGCAATATTCACACATCATTAATATAAACTACATTTAATTATATTTTAATCAGTTAATGTACATAACATAAACAAATCAAACTAAAAATTGTAAAATAAAAGCATAACTATTAATCACTTCCATAAAATAAGTTGAACACAATATCCATGAACAAAGTTTACATAAACCCGTAAAGAGAGATAAAATTTATAAACCAACTGCATACAATCTTGATGTATAATCAAAACGAGAAGTAAAATAGATTTGGCACAGCGTCAATACCAATCTTGAAGACCTTGTTTCAAGACAGACCTTCCTCTTTCTACTGAAGCGGTATCTTCATTGTATCGGATTTAAGTGTCTTCCATGTACCGTGACCATTGTTCTTTGACAGTGGATATAAAAACATGAGTTGTTGCATTTCTTTCTGTAAATCGTCTGTTCTATCAGAAGCACTTGCTCTAAGACCATCAATAGTAGTTTGAACCTAACCAAAATGAATTTGGTTATCAGTATACAAATATCATACAGGTGGATGCTACCTCTAATTCATTTCATAAGCATGTTCATTAACTATTCATTTCAAACTATAGTCATTTCATATGCTAACTATATAACTACAGGTAACTAATTCAATATTATGTAGAAGTTGCAGAAAAGGCCTGATATATTTGAGCAATATTATTGTTTGAATGGGTTTTTAGAAAAAGAGGAATAAGAAGCCACATAATTGTCCCATGGCAGATTTTGAATCAAAATATTATGTTGATCCCAGATGTTACAAGCCTTGAGCTCAAAACCAAGGAAATTGAATGGAAGAAAAAGTAGTATAAATTATGAATACATAAGTTGCAACATAACAATATTATTATGAAAGCACTTGCTACCTGATACCAGGTACATACAGTGTACAAAACTAAATAATGTTTCAAACATGTTAACCATCATGTATGCATAATTACATACTACCTTAGATTTGGAAAGACAGCAGCTAAGCCTTACAGATGGACATATAATTTTGTTGCATATATATGTTAGCTTTTAAATGCAAGTAAAAAATATACTAACCAAGGTAGTATAAAAATTAGAAATATATTGCTGAAGTTTTATCAGTAATTATATCAAAGGAATAGAGAAAGTATACCAGCTTCTTCTTTCTAGCACTTGAACTACTCCAGTAAAACATTTGATTTTTCCAGCCCGAGCAATCTTGTACAAGCACTTTTGAATCCATTGATCTCCAAATTTCTATTGGAAAAAAAAGAAATTTTACTTTATTTAGCTCAGAATATTTATCGAGTATTTAAAATTTTAACATTTCTAGTCTTCATAATAGATGAGTTATGGAGATGTTCATATTTTATAAATCAATTTGAAGTTTTTTTGTGGTTCCATCTCTGAAATCTTTATTGATGTGCATAAGAGTTATCCTATTTAACTTGGGTATTTTTGTGAAAGCGGTGGCAAAAACTATACATGTATCTGAATAAAGCTGCTACATCTTGAAATTCCTCATCATAAGATGGTCTCTATAGAAAAAAAATTACCCAAATGATTTTTGATTTAGATAGAGAACTATATCAACCTATAAACCATTGCCAATACAAAAAATATCATATATTAACTGTAAAATTTCTAATGGAAATAATGAATAGCAGTATTACCTAACAACACCAAAATGAACCGAACTGTGTTCCCCATCCATGCTTACTGCGAGCCTTGGACATTCCAGGTCCTTGTGGAAGAATGTAGATCATAATACCAGGCTCAGCTCCTCTTTGAATGCTTAAAATGATGTTAGTAATGGCTCACTCATAATGATCAGCATAACCTATTCCTTTACTCCATTTAAACGAGTTACGAGGAACCTGTGTAAATTAACATGGACACTAGTTAATCAAACAAGGATTTGTATTGCCAAGTTAGTACCAAATGAATGTGGAAGCTTGCTTTGTTATATATGTTTGGGTTGCAAGTTTTGTTGAACTAATTTAACATGGTTAAGAATGAATGTCTCTTAATACTGTGATGCAGTTCCTATATATATTTCAGATTGACAAGAGGTTCGCCAAATATATGTTGAAGACCATGAATGCCTTAACATGAACAAAGCCCAGTTGGTTCAATGTTGGATCATAAAATAAAAGTGAATTACCTTAAGCATGAAGAAGGCAGCTTGATAAATCAATAATCAGGAGTGCTGAAGTGTTTTTTTACCTAGTACATTTTCATGAAGGAAAAGGTATGATATTAATATTGCCAAATTTACCAACCTGCTCAAGCTTCAGTCCATGCCTTAGGCCGAAAAATAAATGTTGGCAGACCCATCTACGCAAAAGCAACGTGATACTTTAGTTGGTTACTTGCTCAGCAACGTGATCAATAGGTTTATACCTTGAAATTGTATCCAAAACATAATAAGTGACCATTAAGATAGATATGTGTACAATAAATATAACTTTTAACACTTACCAACCTGCTCAAGCTTCAGTCCATGCCTTAGGCCTGTAATTTTTAATCGGCTAGAAGTTACTGCAATAAAAAACATTGCATAAATTGACCACCTGTGAACAACAGTAAAAGGTTTAATCAAAATCCAAACTTTGTTTGGTTTGAAAAGGTCATTCATTTAATAAAAGAATCAAGAAGTCATAATTAAAGCTGCCAAATGTATCCTAAAAGAATTGTAAAAGAACTTAAATGACAGTTACATAATTATACCATAAACCAATAATGCACTCCAAAACTGAAGCAACTCATAAGCATCCGCATGCAATGTTCAGTCTCGTCAGCATAGGCTATAACATACTCCAGATCCATGCACTTCAGTCTGGTGCACAACTCTTCTCACTTCATCAACATGTCCCCGTACGAACACTCCAGATCATGCTTCAGCATGTGGTTTGCACGATCCCATCTTGATAGCCTATTTGTGTCATTGCCCATCATCAGATCCATGCATTCTACAGCAAGTCAGCACCAAAGATCCATGCACCAAATTTAAAGTGTAAGTCAAGTTGTTATCAAAATATCTAAGAGGTTTAGCTACGCTTTTGCCCAAAGCTTTTAACCCAGCAAAATGAAACACAACATCAAACTTGCAGCCACAAAAATTAACATAAATAATACACCAAGGCCATTGCTTTGCCTTTGTATTTTTAGTTTAATAATTTTTTAGAAACTTAGCTAATTTAGCATAGTTTTTATAAAAACATAGGATTCAAAAGATCATAAGATTATTATTATTACTAGTTTATAAAAGTCGGAGACAACAAAGAACTATGAAATAATTTAACTATAGATTATTATTATTATTATTTTAAGGTACCTCAGATGATTAGATCACCACTGGCATCCACATCCACCAAGCATTCAGCTAGACCACCAAGCACTCCAAGCAATCAGATTTGTTCATGTACGGAACTTGCATTACTCCAAGCATTTAGCATTTCCTGCATTTTCTCTCAGCAATATGTCGTGCTGTTCATGTAGTCATCATCCAACAATTTGTTCTGCATTCAGCAACTTCAGCTACAACGTCAGAAATGAATAACAATGGAGTCAATGTTTTCATTTGCTAGGCCTGCATCACCAAGAATCTATGCATATATAGCT
The DNA here is from genome assembly GCA_030737815.1 of Allium fistulosum. Classification (NCBI taxonomy): domain Eukaryota; kingdom Viridiplantae; phylum Streptophyta; class Magnoliopsida; order Asparagales; family Amaryllidaceae; genus Allium; species Allium fistulosum. The sequence continues at coordinate 1,462,680,270 of CM060903.1, forward strand.
TTTTATTCTTTTCCGTGCACGGGAAGTTATACATTTTTATTCCTAGGTAAAACTAATTTTTGTTAACAGACAGAAGTTCAAATAAAAAATAAAATAAAATTCCAAAGAAAATAGGTTAGCAACTGGTGCCTAGTTGATGGCCAATCCCAGTCACTTCTATATTGATTGTCTTATTTCAATCTTATAAATAAGTGCAAGCAAGAGCAACTGACTTTTAACCTATGTTGTCTAGCTTTGGCATCAGGTAGAGGAATGTAGATTCGCTTATCAAAACATCTTAGAATGGCCTGTATATAAAAATTAAACAATGTCAAGGAACTAGACTTAGCAACCAAAATGCAAACTAACAAAATGCAAACTAACATAGTGTTTACTGAAAATAACTAAATAATATTATTAGTTACCTTTGCGTGATGAGAATTTAGGTTACCTTTGCGCCATCACAGCATGAGCCGGAGTCCCACACGTAGGGTGAAGCAACACATCCAGCCTAGTAAAGGCGCTTAACCAAAGTCCACAATCTTCATATTACCTATAATATTGATAAGGCAAGAGCTAAATAGCATAAAATTTAGGAATCTTCCCAATTTTTATGCTATTTAACTATGCCTCATCAATATCATTTAGACCTTATACCATAGTGACAACATCTATGATTGATGTAAACGCACCTGTGTTAAAACTTATAATTCAGATTTTACCAAATTGGGATTATTTGTTGTAAACGCACCTGTGTTAACATTTATATTCATTCACAAAACATATCATAGGTTCAGTCTCCACAGTCCAAGCCACTTGAGCACAACAAACACACAATAGAAAAAAACATATATAATGATAGTATTTTCTATCCATAGCCCATGCCCATCCACGTGTTAAAAGAAAAGCAGATTCAGAACTTGAAGAGCTATCACCAGCTGCCAAGTTCGGATGCTACAATTTTTTCCAAGTAAATTTTTGACATAAGAACCTCACTATTAAGATAAATGTATAATACTATGTTAAAACATGTAATATTGTAGCAAATTAGGTTGAAGATGCCAAATGCTCTTCAATATTGAAAATAAATGTGCAAAACAAATTTGCAAAAGTGGTTAATATTGATAAAATATACTAATTTACTTTTATTTGTCATATTATTGGTTGATCATAATTTAGAATTTTTTTTAAATTAAGTAAATAACATTCATATATAATTTGAAATTTTATTACAATGAAAATAATGGATCATTATTTCATCCTAAGAAAAATGAAACCACAATCATATCATATCCTTTATCCAGTAAAAATGAACGAAAAAAATAATTGCTTCTTTCTACATGTAGAGAATCCCCATTTCAAAGTCATTTGAACTGAAATATGTCTCTTACTTGTGTTGTATTTGAGTTCACAAATTGAAGTACAGCTGCCAAAAATAGAAAGAAGAAAAGAAAAGGAAAAAAGAGTTAAACCAACTGCACCAAGCTAAGATATTTCGAAATTTTCAAGAGAGCAATAAGGTAATGGTACCTCCATTGAAAGACGCTCCTTGGTTGCAGTTGCTTGTACATACCCAAATTCAGCAATCCTTGTCAAGCTCCAAGGTTCAACAGAACCCTACGTGTGTAAAAATTGGCTTATGATCCACATGAGTACATATATACATGCATATTTAAGACAAAATGAGAAGAAAGATGCAATATGGCTCACATTTTTAAACTGGTCAAGTTTGAAACCGGCCATTCCAATTAAAGCATGAACTGGCGCAGTGTATGTTTTACTATCATAAGTGTCGATTTATATGTTTGCGAAAAGCAAAGTTAAATTTTGCCTTCTAAAAGCTCTTTATTTTTTATCATATAATTGATTTCGGAATTATTATTATTAAACTAATAATTGGAGGAATGAAGCAGCCGGCTGCTGCTATAACCATTTACATGACTCTTTTTTCTCTTACATTGATATCCACCTTTGTACCTTATTGTCGTTGTTATCAAAAATAGAAAAAGATGTGAACAAACAGAACATGGCTCAAAGGTCCAAGTCATGCTGACTAACATATGATTCTAGCCCATTAAATTCAAAATGGTACGGCTTATGCACATGGATCATTATTATAGAATAAATGAAATGGCCCCGTTAAATTACAATCAAAATACAGTCAAGTAGAATTATATGGTAATGATGTATGATATGGATGCAAGTGAGAGGAAGTGGAATACATGAGGCAGTAAAGAAGCAAAGGACTCAAGTAGAATTATATGATGTGTCAACAAAGATGAATAACCTGCAAGTACAGAAGTTCAATCAAACAAAACTTTGAACTAGAACTGAATGGCCTAAAACGACTCTAGGTGACAGATTAGAAGGTGAAAGATATATGATTCCATGCTTGAAATTTTTAATCAACTAAACTATACATGATGGCCATAGTCTGAAGGTAAATTGCAATCTGAGTGAATCCTAGAAAGTAGTTCTTAAAGATTTTTTCCTTCATAATCAGATAACAAAATAATTTGTGCAGAAAAAAAATCACGAGTTTGCTAATACCTGATAATACTAAAAACCAACACAATATGTAGAGTATTACCCCATGAGCATTACACCTACACAAACTCTAATCAGATATCTCCTATCAATCACTATAAGTATCAACCACATTATGAGACAAAGATTTTAATGTAACACTAATCCAAAATATATTTACGGATTATTTCTTACATATTAATTTAAATTGGTTTTTTTATAAAAACTGCTCAAAATAAATGTTTCCAAGTTGATAAAACAATGTCACGGTTCATAACAAATAGTAGACAAGTTTATGGATACCAAGAACCATTCCATAGTACTGAAAATACTCCAAGTTGCCATAGGAATGGGATAATTGACAAAGATCACATTGCAAGTTGTAGCAGTTTTAGAAATATTGCTTCTGGAAGAATACAATTCTCAGAGTATATAATTTGAGTAAAAATATCATAATGAACAGTTTTTTCGTAAAATATTCCTTATGTGACTTTTCTTTTAATCTTGCACTAAAATGCTATTAACGCGCCTTAACTTAACACACCCTTAAAATGCAATGAAGTCTGATTTGATCAGTGAAGGAATTTAGGCAGATTTGCCATAAAGTGTGACCAAATCGATGTGCTAAAGAATATAACTGATATTACTTGCAAACTCAAAGAAATGTTTTATTTGTAGGCACAGAATTTTCTCACCTTATCATAAACAGCCCAGTTGATTTCATAAGAAAAAAGCTCCTGCTTGGTCTTTGGTATCATGCCAATTAATTGCTTTGCATCTAATAACTTCTTATTTTCTGGCTTTGGCTTATCTTCCCGATCCCTATCATAGCTCTTATCATGACCTTTTTCCTTGTTAACTGTGAAGATGACAGTAAATTTTATATCACATGCATATTCATCCAATCTTGTTTGATCAACTATGAACTTAATTTTTATAAAGTCAATTGTTACTATTTTTAAAATAGGGATGCGATTCTTATGAACTTAATTTTTATAATCTAGTTAATTCTAGAGTGCATTCTAGAGTGCATATAGTTAATTTCATTTTTGTACAATTTGAAAGCAACATGTGTAATCTAGTTAATTCTTATAAATTTAATCACTTTTATAAAACTTTGTTAATTAGTTAAGTTTATAAAACTTAGTTAAATAAACACCAAAACAACAACAATTCCTGGAATATTAAACAAACACACTAGCCCTACAAGAAAGCATCAAACTGTACAATCAAATAACCTGGTTCATCAACTATGAAAGCATAAATAAATTACTTTATGCTGCAACAAGTTAAGAAACCTAGTACACACATCCTGTTTCACATTTATGGCCACACACACCATCCTCATTCCCCACCCAATTTTAATCCCATTTCCTTTTTCAAAAGTTCACTCTTCAAAATAGTAACCATCTCTCGTCTTGTAAAACCTTAACTCTTTACATCCCCAGCAAAAAAGACTTTGCAAAAAAAAATTACCGTACCTGAGTGAGATCAAAGTCTGAATCAAAACCTAAAAATCCATGTCAGGATCAAAATATGAATCGAAGTTTGAATCAAAACTGAAGACTTCTGGAATTAACCTTCTAACAAAAACTAAATTAGTATACGATCAATGGATACAAACATCAGAGAAAACAAGACAAAATTGAACTGAATCGGTCAACGTACCTGAACGAGAGAATTAGGGCACTATGAAATTGAAAAATAAGGGAAATAGAGAACGACGAAATTGAATGGAAGGGAATTTGGGCAGGATGAAATTGAGGAACGAGGGAAATGAAAAGAAGAGGGAATAAGAAGAGGGAAAGCAATTTTTTTCACAAAGTGTAATAATGAGAGAGGCAGTGAGAAATGTTTTGAACTTAACGTTATGTCAGCGTTTTGACGAAAACTGGTTCGTTTAAAATAATTTTTAACTGCATTTGTTTAATAAACGCTGATAATTGTTGCTGTTAAAAGTGATTTTTGTTGTAGTGCAAGGGCGTAACGAATCACTGAAATCTTTCATGAACAGGTTTAACACCGCGGTGACGAAAGTAAGCAACTCCAATGAAAACATGGTTTTTATGGCATTAGTCCATGCCATTCACCCGGAAACTGAATTCGGAAAGAGGATTAAAATAAAGCAAACTACCACCAGGAAAGACTTCAATCACAAAACAAGTCAGTACTTAAGGTTGGAGAAAGTGCAGGAATTGGAAGGGAAGTCTACTAGTGTGCAACCGGCAAACGCCGGGTAAAGCGATGTAGTAATGAATCAAAATGCGCACACTTCTCGGACCGCTGAATGGACCATCGAGAAAGATGGAAATTCAAAGAGAAAAGGTCAGAACTCCAATAAGAAGAATGGTAATGGCAGCAATAAAAAGCTCAAAGGGTTTAGGCCAGAAAGCTACTCTCCCTTAAGCGACACATTGGAAAATATTTTTCTCGCAATTCAAGGAACTGAGGAATGCAAAAAGCCACCCAAAAAGGAGGCGACTGAGTAGCAAAAGTGCTCAGGGAAATTCTGCCACTTCCATGAGACACATGGCTACAATACGAACGAATGTCGCCACCTAAAGAATCTCATTGAGGAACTGATCCAAAATAACAAACTCCAGCAATACGTAAGACAACCGCAAAACCCCGATCAATCTACAACTCCTCAACACCCAAGGGAATGAAAGAATCAAGCAGGAACCAGCGAAGAAGGGTCAAAATGAACTGACCAGAGGCTCATCATCGAAACAATATCCGAGGCACCACATCCCGTGCAAAGAAGTTGGGGAGAAATGAAGCAGTATGCAAGTTTGTGGAAGCATGCTCCGAAGGAATCATGTTTAGCTATGGAAGACGTAACTCCAGTTAAGATGCAAAGGGTCTTGAATGATGACATTGTGTTCCGAAATCAGGACACCGAAGGGATCAAAGCTCCAACTCTCGATCTGATGGTGGTGACGGTAGGAATTGGACCTAGTTGACAGTGGCAGCTCCGTTAACATTCTCTTCAAATGCACTTTCGATCAAATGAAGATTGGCATGAAAAGTGTGTCAGCGTGCCAAACAAAGATTTAAGGGTTTACCGGTGAACCCAAACAATCAATGGGAATACTGACCTACTGTAGAGCTTAGAGAGGGTGAGCGAAGGATCACACTCATTCAGACTTTTGTGATCGTGGATGAAATGTCAACATACAACGCCTTCTTGGTACGGCCTGTATTAGCCGACTTTAAAATAGCACTGGCCCAATGGTGCCTTACAATGAAGTTCCCTACAAAACACGGGGTCGGAATAGTGAAAGGAGATCAAAGCGCCGCCCGGGAATGCTACATTGCAAAATTGCATGAGTCAAGGCGAAAGGAAAAGGGAAAAGAAGTGGGGATAACCCTCTATATCTGTAAACCCTCCAAATAGCAACTATGGAGCCGCCCCTGGCTTAGGGACCATAGCCGATTCGACAAGGCTTTGGACCCTAGAAAGAAGAGCTCAGGGAAGGACCAGGAAACACTGGCAGAATTGACGGTGTCTGTCCCAGTCTGTATGGATGACCCAATGCGGGTCCTGAAAATTGGATCGCAACTTGGAAACAAGATGCGATTAGAACTAACCAGATTCCTTCATGCCAATTTGGACGTATTTGCTTGGACACACTCTAATATGTGCAAGGTATCACCTGAAATTGCCTGCCATGCGCTCAACATTGACCCCAAATTTACGCCAGTGAAGCAAAAAAGGCGCAGCTTCGGCCCTAAACGGTCCAAGGTACTGAGAATGGAAGTAGATAAACTGATGACTAACGGCTTCATCCAAGATGCAAATTACCCTGAATGGGTATCGAACCCAGTCCTAGTCAAGAAGTCTAATGGAAAATGGTGAACTTGTATTGATTTCTCGAGTCTAAACAAAGCTTGTCCGAAGGATAGCTTCCGCTCTCTAGAATTGACCAGCTTATGGATGGAATGGCGGGACATGAATTGCTGTCATTTATGGATGTGTACTCGGGCTACAACCAGATCCTGATGTATGAGCCTAACCAAGAGAACACCAGCTTCATCATTGATTTGGGATTGTATTGCTATAGGGTAATGCCATTCGGCTTGAAAAATGCAGGGGCAATATACCAAAGGCTAATGAATACTATGTTCAAACGCCAGATTAGAAAGACTATGGAAGTTTACTTGGACGACATGTTGGTCAAATCTCGAGTAGCTGCTAACCATCTAGACAACCTTCTGAAATGTTTGAGATATTCCAAAAATACTGAATGAAGCTCAACCCGCTCACTTCGGAGTAGCCTCTGGGAAATTCTTGGGGTTCATAGTAAGTGCCTGAGGTATCGAAGCGAACCCCGAGAAAATAACAGCATTACGGGAAGTCCAACCCCTAAAAATAAGAAGGAACTTCAAAGCTTGAATGGAAAAGTCGCAGCACCGAGTCGATTCATCTCAAAAGCTACAGATAAGTGCATACCATTCTTCGATGCAATAAAGAAGGGAAAGAAAAACTTTGAATGAAGTGAAGCTTGTCAGACAGCTTTCGAGGAATTTCTACAACGCATGGAAGCTCCTCCAATCTTATCAAAGCCGGTGGATGGAAACGACCTATTCATTTATTTAGCAGTTTCCCCACATGCATTGAGTGCCGCTCTCGTGCGGAAAGAAGCGAGAATCCAATGGCCTGTGTATTACATTAGCAAACGATTCACCGGAGCTGAGAAGAATTACCCAAAACTAGAGAAGCTAGCGTATTGCCTTTTGATCGCGTCCCGAAAATTACGACCATACTTCCAGGCTCATCCAATTAAAGTATTGACTGACCAACCCCTGAAGCAATTTTTATACCGGCCAGAAACTTCTAGACGACTACTCAAGTGGAATATAGAGCTAACATCGCATATCACCCCAGGAAAGCCATCAATGGGCAGGCGTTGGCCGACTTCATCACCGAATTTACTATAAGGGATGATGAGGAAGAAGTCCAATTAGAAGTAAGTACCCAATGGAAACTCTTCGTTGCCGGCACATCCAATAATTTTTGTTCGAGAGCAGGGGTAGTGCTTGAAACCCCCGAGGGGCGAGCCATTCGCTATGCTCTGCACTTGGAATTCCCAGCAACAAATAACGAAGCAGAATACAAAGCACTGATCGTTGGACTGAAGGTTGTGAAGTAACTCAAGATAGAATCAATTTACATATACAGCGACTCTCAATTGGTCGTCTGTCAAGTGAAAGGGGAGTACCAAGCGTGTGGAGAAAATCTTGCCCCATACCTGTCCAAAGTATAAGAACTGCTAAGCGACATCGAGCACTACACTATAACTCACATCCCATAGGAGCAAAACACCAAGGCAGATTATTTGGCTAAGCTGGAAAGTTCTGAAGAAGCTCAGTCGTTAGGGTTGGTCCCAGTTGAAACTCTAACCAACCCAAGCATAGGCGAAATGGACTAGATTGTCGAGACCACCATCGAACCAGATACATGGATGACGCTGATAAAGGACTATTTACTTGCAGGAACCCTTCCAACTAACCGAAATCAACGGATGAAGCTCCTCTGGAAGGTGCCACAGCTCATGATACAAGATGGAATACTCTATCGAAGGGGATTCACGATCCCTTTTCTTAGGTGTGTGACCGATGATGAAGCACGAAGAATCCTAAAGGAGGTACATGAAGGCGAATGTGGAGACCACACTGGGAGGCAGACCCTTGCGAAAAAAGTCCTTCGGCATGGGTATTTCTGGCCAACGATAAATCATGACGCTGCAGATCAAGCCAGGAGATCCGATCGCTGCCAAAGTTTCAGCAAAATGAAGAGAACTCCCTCAACGGAGCTAACATAGATGGTTAGTCCATGGTCGCTCGCAATATGAGGGATCGACTTGATTGGCGTCTTGCCAATAGAAAAAGGAGGGGCCAAATATGCTATAGCTGTCGTAGATTATTTCACAAAGTGGGCCGAAGAGGAACCGCTGGCCACTATAACCACAAAAGAAGTCATTAACTTTGTTAATAAAAACATCATTTGCAGGTTTGGTGTGCCGCAAAAATTCATCACTGACAATGAAACTCAATTCGAAAGTGCCAAGTTTAAAGACTTCTACAGGCGCTTTTGAATCCAAAAAAGCTTTCCGTAGTGGCTCATCCGCAAGTAAACGGGCAAGTGGAGGAAATCAACAAGATCATCAAATTCACTATCAAAAAGCGACAAACAAAAGCCAAAGGAAACTGGGTTGATGAACTTCCACTCGCACTATGGGCTTACAGAACTACCCACAAAGTGGCAACTAGACACACTCTGTTCACCCTAGCATATGGTTCGGAAGCAATGATTCATGTTGAATTAGAAGTCCCCTCACACTAAAGGTATAATTTCAACCAAACACAAAACGAGAAGCTCCTACTCGAATCGCTAGATATGGTTGATGAAAAAAGAGAAGAAGCAAAGCTGAGAACCGCCGCCCACCAAAAAAGGGTCGCATCGTACTTCAGCTCCAAAGTTCACAATCAAACCTTCAAAGTGGGAGATCTTTTTCTCAAGCGAGTTTACCCCATTCCAGGGGCCTTCGAACCAAACTAGGAGAGACGATATGTCATTAATCAAAAGCTAAGAGATGGGACTTTCAAGATAGCAACCATCGACGGAACTCAAATTCCTAGGACATGGAATAGCGAATCGCTTCGCCGTTACTTTATTTGAATGCTATCTTATGTATTTTTTATTTTCTAGCAAATAAGCCTTCCCGAGATACCAATGGCATTGTATATAGGCAAAAACTGCCCTGCTTTCCTTAATAAAGTTTGCTTCTTGAACCAACAAAACCGTGTTCATAATGATTACCCGTTGGGTCGATGGAAGCAAATTGACTCAAACCGTTAGATCGGTGGAACCCAGTCTTGACCTTTTAAAAACTGGTGTTGCTCCAGCAACATCGGGAAGGCTAAAATCAACACTCTCTGCGTTGCCCGAAGATAGACAACGTCGAGGAGCACTAAAGGCCATGCACTAAAATAATAACCCCTCTCATTGTCGAAGATAGGCAACACCGAGGAAAAACAAAAAGCTGCGCATCCCATAAGTCGCGCACAATAATAATAACCCCTCATGTTGCCCAAAGATAGGCAACACTGAGGAAAATTGAAAAGCCACGCATTTTGTAAGCCATGCACTAACCTCTAAAAATTACTCTCCTCATGTTGCCCGAAGATAGGCAACTCCGAGGAGCATGGAAAATCATGCACTAATTCTTAAAACTTAAACTTCTCACCCTGTCCGAAGATAGGCAGCATCGAAGAGCACTAAAACACACGCTCCTTGCATGGCTCGAAGAAAGGCAACGCCAAGGAATACCAAAAACCGCGCATCTCATAACTAGTGCCAACCGCTCCTATAATCGGGAATAATGAGCACAACTCCAACAAGATTGGAATGCCACAAACCAACTGAAGAGTCTCAACTACAGACACTTAAGGGTTGAAACTGCCCACAATTAACCTATGCACTGTGCGCCTCTGAAATATGTGTGTATTGCATACTTGTTGAAATATCGCAAGAGGCTTGGATTACATGCTAAAGTTGCAAAACCTCCGAAGAAAGGGGGATCAAGTTGTAACTTAGCCAAATTTCAAGTTTGATAAAAGAGTTATCTAAACCTTAAGTTTCCGGTGATTTGAAAATTATTTGAAGTAAACAGCCCTGTAAACTGGGGGTATACACCAGTACTTGGATAGAAATGCGTAAAATAATAAGTTCACAAGTTCTGTCACTCCAAACAAAAAATTCCCAAATAATTTTTAAACAAAGATGTTAACAAAGAATTTCTAAACAAAAATCCTCTAAGTTCTGTTAATTTCTAAAGTTCTATGAATTTCTAAACAAAAAATTTCTAAGTGCTATTAATTTTTAAAGTTCTATAAATTCCTAAGTTCTGTTGCTCCGAACGAAGGGCTTTAGCTAAAATCATAGAAGTAGAAAAGTATGAAGTAAAACAAGCACAAGTACACATAACACATATGAACATACAGATAATAGTACAGTCAAAATATCAATATATTGCTTAGAATTTTCTGTACATAGGGTCAAAATGTGGGGGTCGTACCCACACAACACCGGCCAACAAAAATAAAACATAGACTCCACGATAAACACGCAAAGTGCAGACTCTGCACTTGAACAGAATGACTCAAAAAGAAGCAAAAACAAGTCGATCTTTGTGCAAGCTGTTGAACCAAATTGAAATAGTCTTCAAGCAAGCTGCTCAGCGCTTCTTTCCTCCGCTTCCCTTTCCACCCTTAGTCGACAACTTCTGCCTTGCCTCAGGAGTGCTATCACTGCCGGTGATATCAACAAATACTTCGGTGGTAATGTCCTCCTCTTCCTCTATAGTCTTCTTAGAAGAGCCTCCCATCCCCTTGCGTTTTCTTGATTTCCAAGAGCCCTTGATCGCCTCCACCTTTTCCTTCTTGACAATGATTAGATTGAGTTGAGTCTTCGGGAGCCGCTTCGATTGAGTCTAGGTCATGAAGTGCAGTTATCTTTTCAGCCTCTGGCCCCGGTTGCGAGCCCGATGTGGACGTGGAAGCTGGAACGGGAATAGAAACAACCACGGAAGATGTGGAAATGGTGACAGGTCTGGGCGCCGAAGAAGCTGGCATGTCAATGGGGAAGGTAGATGGACCTATAAGATCAAAAATGAAAGCATTGAATTCCTCCTGCTCTTGCGGCGTAGGTTGAAAACTCCCAAATTCGGAGGAGGCAAGAACATTACCTGCACCAGAGGAACGGTCAAGAATAGCAACCTCAAATTCACCACCTTCGCCCTCTTTTGATGGCTTCTCTATCTGAGGGAGGGGTTCAAGTCCCGAACTCGATGGCAGGTTATAAGGCTGCTCTGATGATTTGCCCATGCCAGAGATAAAAGGTTTGGAGAGTGCTTCGGCAGCGGTCGTCAAGGTAGCATCAGTGGCCTCTTGCTTTCTTTTAAGTCGAAGAATTTCCCGGCCCTCGAGCAACGCTCTCTTCGACTCTTCATTCAGATAAGCGTCCGCCAACTACTGCTTGGTGTAGACATCGCCGCTATCAGAAAAGCATGACAAGACTTCTTCCCATACCAGAGCAACGGTGCGTGGGAATTTCGTGCCCAAATAACTGAGATTTCCTTGATGCAACAAGGTATTAACATAAAAATTCAGGATGGTTGCATCAAGCTTCTCCATCTTTCTTTCAATGATGATGTCATGATCAACAATTGTTTTCCATCGAACCTCAATCGTCGTGCTCCAGACGGTTACTTCTTGCTTTAATTTTTCTTTCTCCGCATGAACCTTTTTTATTTCATCTCTATAGACGATTTCTATTCGGGTATGGGCTTCATTCACCTCTTTCAGAAAGTCAGCATTTCTCTTGCTCTCTTGCAGCGCTGCCGCTTTCTCTACCTCTAACTGCTTAATCTTGGTGTCACGATCGGCCAATGCCCTCTCAAAGTCGTCCATCTCTGATTCGAAAGAGAGGATCTCTTTATAATTATTGCAATTCATGTCCGCTAATTATTTACAGAGTTTCTCCCATCCTTCAGCCTGTTCTAAGTCGTTCCGAATGGCCTGGAGGTGCGGCTTGTATGAATCTTTACGGATGGGTCGCAAATCACAATCGAAATTAACCCTCTTCAAGAACCAACCAGGAATCGTTGCCTCAATTTTAGGGGGGCCAGAAGGAAGGACATAGGCAGGTTCCGATGGGGGCGAGAAGCACTGTGGGCAGTAGTAACTATGGAAGATGACGAAATGTGAGTCGAAGGCAGGAGCGGGGCAAAAGTAAAATGGAATTTCTTGGCCCACGAAAGAATGAGGACGGTGTTCAAACTTTAACTTTTTTGACGGTTCATCCCTCTCCTCAAGAGATCTCCTCTTCTCGTACCCGCCGTTAGACGGTCGGCTTCGGTCTCTTTCTTCCTGATGGCGGGTTTTAGCTTTGAGTTGTTTCCTCCTCCTATATTTCTCCTCTATTTCTCGGAATTGATGACGGGCGGAGGTGCGCTTGGAATACCACTGTGAGTCGGTAAATTCTTCAAAGTCGTCATAGAAACCTCGTCCACTCATTATATCTTAGATAAAACATATATAAAAGGTTTCAGAAACATAAGATAAACACTATGAGAATGAAAGAATGAATGGAAATGAGTGTGATCCTAGTGTAATGTGTAGTGCGCTTCTAACGTAAGCCTAAGACGTCATCACAAACCAGGACGGATTGCCGTCGTAGGTGGAATCGGGCTAAGTCCGGCTGTTTTGGGCGAAACTAGAATAACTTCGAGCGTGATATCACTCGAGCGGGGAGGCGCCATATCAAAGTTAAAATCTTCTTTTATGAGTTCATCAAAGTTAACATAAATGTTGCTGAAATCCCCAAACTCTACTCCGACGTCTTTACTTGGAGAGTCTCGGTGACTTCCAAACTCTGAAGCATTGCTCACTTATATCAAGGAGAGGTGAGCTTGGAATAATAGGGCTCATACCCGGAGTTTCATCACAATACTCTGAGTCCCCACTGTCGGATTCAGACAAGAAGCAATCACCGGTAGTGGACTCATAACTACTACTTTCAAACTCTTCCTCTTCCTTTTTCGAGTCCAACGCGGCCTTGCCTTCTCTTTGTTTGAACTCCTCTTCTGCTTCCTCCGCTATTAGAGGAATTTTACCTGAGCCGCTTAATCCAGTCGCAACAGCTTCTCCCCCCACACGGGCTTCGTCGGTGGATCCTCTAAATGGGCTATCTCTCTCTTGGGAGGCGCCTTCTTCGAAATCGTGGGAGGAGAAAATAGATCTTGTATGAACTCTGGATTGAGCAGGGGAGGGAACTCCAACTTGAACAGCATATCTACCCAGAGCCAGTAGTCCATATCGACACAAGTTTTCATCAGTCAACAATACTTTAACGCTTCTCTCCTCGACATCGATAGCCTTTAAAGTCTGACAAACTTCATTGAGTGTCATGTCTCTGTTCTGCCTTGAAATAACTGCAAGAGACATTCGGTTGGTTAGGAACTCCATTGCAATGCATCAAAAGCTCGATGAATAAAAAGAAGTTTACCCCCTATCATCCACCAACGATTGAACCCCTCAGGACATCTGATAAAGAAATATTGCATCTTGAATTGCGATAAGTTGCTTTGCAAGCGCAGGACAATTTTTTGGTTTCTCTAGGCTTCGATTATAATCAAGAAGGGACAATCATCTCTCCTCTTGAATGCCAGAAAGTACCGCAAATCATCAAAACTTGGAGCATGGTTGAACGCCGCATGAAATGAATATGCAAGCAAGTCATTATGGCGTAGCCATTCAAATGAAGCTGGAATGGGACAATACCCAAGTTCGAGAGAGTCTCACGTAGAAAGTCGTTGAAGGGAGGCACGACTCCGTTCAAACACATGTATTGGTGGCAAGCGATGTACGAAAAAGGAGGCATATGAGTGAATTCATCCTTCTCTAGTAGACGAACATCCTCTTTGGGAATTCTTTATTGCGCACAGATGTTATGAAGGACCTTGGTGGAAACAACCGATGAAGCTCTCTCAGACGGATTAAGCAGAACTCTAAAGTTAGGAGGCGTACGATCCACGATTGGCCCAACTGGGACTAACTGGCCGTATTGAGCTTGCAAAGTGGATGATGAATCAGCTACTGAGAGCATTGGGCTTCCCCCGATTGACTTACGACGCGTGGATGGCTGCTTCATTCTAAATAACATAACTCGTATCCAAAAACGGTCAGGTAAATCTATCCTAACAAATAGCTTCCACTGCCACACTTGAATTCCGAAGAAATATTAACTTGTAATCGCCACGTCGGATTTCAAGTGCGGACTGGGGCAAGTGCAGTGTGCTATCTATATGGGATAAACTCGGTGCTCGATACACTGCAAACGCATATCCTGTGTAGATAGTTCGCTCGCAGTGGAAGAAGAAAAGTACTTTCCATGTCACTTCGTTTTCTACTTTTGTATCTACTTCCTGTATACTTACCCGTTATCGATCCATGGTCGATAACGGATCCGTTGTCTGAAGCGACACGGAAAACTCTTCTCACTATAGGAACGCCGGACGTGCAACAAGCAAGCAGGATAAGTCCAAATTGTGCGAAAGAATCGTGATCGACTGGTGATGTGACGTACAGTAACACCTGCGAAACTAGACACAAGTCAATTCTGGTCTAATGGATGAAGATAGCAAAACGTGTTAAACACTGGGCCAAAGCCTGACTATCGTTCCAGGAAACAACTCGAGACTCGATTTACCATCTTTCTCTATTAAACCGCAATTAACTAGAACTTCTAACCATCAACATTGCAAATGGAAACTCGTCATCAAGTCATTACACAAACACGGTAATTAGCAAACTAATTAAGCAAACCCACCTTTGATTGAATTCTAAGACAAACTGTGAATGGATCAGTGGCGAGTTAGATGGATCGATGGCGACTCAAGATGGCGACGACCTGGAATTTCGAGCTAGGGTTTGGAATTTCGAGCTGGAATCACAACGAAAGGATAGAATATCACCAAGGATTGATGGATTGAGGCGTAGAAAGGCTGTTGAATCGTTTGGAGTTGGATCGCTCAAATAATAGATCGTATGAAGAAGTTCGTTGGTTTGGATCGCATGAGGAGTTAGGTCGGCTCAAGTCATGTATATAGGCGAGAAAAGGAGCAAAGCAGAAATTTTACTAAGCAGTGGGGTCGCGCGTGACCCATCATGGATCGCTGGCGACCCACATTTACAATGTATAAATTTCCCCAAGCAGTCAGGTCGCTAGCGACCCATCCCACATGGATCGCTAGCGACCCATGAAAGGCGAATTTTTCTCAAACTCGGTCTCCTACACCTATTCATCATTTCGAGGCATGCCAAGAAGCTATAAGAAAATTTTTGATCCATTGTGGCAAGCAATAGAAGTCGGAACCAAAGCAGAATGACCAACAGCATAACCTACTACGTATTCGTAAAGCTCTAATATAGTCACCTTGAAATCGACGGATGAATATTGAGAGTGATAACTTCCAGAGCACGCCTTGTTTACAACGAAGACATACTCTGGGGGCAAATGTTATCCGAGTTTTTAACCCAGCAGGATCTAACAGGAGACAGAATAGTCGGGTGTTATTGGAATGGTTTGGAACTTAACCAAAACGGCTAAGGCAAGGAGTTAACGAGAGCCAAGCTATATTACTACGGCAACGACTGGGATCAACTAAATCGAGAGATCAATATTCTTTTTGCCCAATCAGCAGCTGAGCGCAAACAGATAGTAAATTGTCATCGAAACGGAACAACGATGACAAAAGACTATGGAAACATCTCCATTTCCAAACTCTAGAAAATTCCTAAGTGCTTGGATCATCAGCAACCCATGCCTCTCCTCGAATCTTCGAATGAACCAACTAAGAATGCAGTGAAAAGTGGCCAAGGCATTGGCTCGCAAACGAGTCAAGTCTGTGGGTCGCTAGCGACCCATGGTTTTTCCTCGGTTTGCAACCCAAACTCCCCGGGCATTCCCTACCTACCTGTGAGCAGTTAATGAACTGGCCCGGCCCAGAAGCTCTCTGTTCCATATAAATACCATTCTATCTGCAACATAAATTGGATCTTCTCCGGACTGGTTGCTAAAACTCTATTGGAATTATTCTTTACTCTCTACCACCCTCACAACAATCTCCAAAGGAATTCATTATGATTCTCCGGTCGATTCCAATTCTGGGGATTCAATCTAGCTAAAGATAATTAAAGCTTTATAATCAAACATCTCTTGGAACAAAAATCAGTCATAATAAAACTATAAAGTGGACGTAGGCTTCATTAACAGCCAAATCACTATAAAAATTCTCCATCTTCTCTCTTTTACTGTTCTTTTTCTATATCTACGATCGGTGATATTGCCCTATCAGAACAGGGCTGGTGCTTTCAAACTCAAAGCAGGGTGTTGATCCATTTTTTGGGTTGATAGGCATGCTCTGAGTTGGGTGGTTGAGATGAATATTTAGCATGTTTGCACAATATTATCTCGGACCGCTTATGCGTGTATGGGATTCCAATTGGTCCCTAGGCACGCTGTGAGTTGGATGTCTAAGTTGAATATTTTAGGTTATTTAGCTTGATCATTTTAATTTGAATATTTGATTCCTGTAAAAACCACTTGAATGTGATGATTGACAATTGATTGTGGTAGTCCCGACCGAAGAGACAAGGCGGTGACCACAAGAAGTAAGTCCCTTCATAGAAGAGTGATTGGATGAGCTTGCTTGAATGTTGTGCTCACTTGCCGGAGAGCGGGCGGATTGGGATTAGCAAGGATCTGGAGAGATCAAAAGTTAAGTCCCCCTCACCAGAGAGTGAGCAGATGGGCTTGCTTGGTCGTTGAGTTTCTTTGTCAGAGAGCAAGCAGACTCAACAAGGATCCGAAAAGTTCAAACCCTAGATTTGAAATTAAATGGTCCGAAGAGATCGAATCCTAGATTGGATTATAAATGGCCCGAAGAGATCGAATACCAAATTGGATTATGAACGATCTGGAGAGATTGAACCCTAGATTGGAAGATTAGCGATCCGAAGATATCAAACCCTAGATTGGAAGATTAACGATTAAGAGATATTGAACCATGGAACGGAAGCAGATTTGATAAAAGGGTTTAATTTCCTTGTAATTAGAATAAAACAGATAAATCCTGAATGAACACCAGACGATTTTGATATGTAATGTAATAACTCCGAACGAAATCAGATTGATTTTGATGTATGAATAACACTTAAGCAAGGGCTGGAGTCCTTAGCTATAATAGGTTTTGAATGGCCTTAGATTTGCAAGAGAACCTGAAGGAACCAGATGATCCACCGATCAGGATTAAAGGAAGGCTGGAGAGCTCAACTACCGAAGAATGATTATTGTTGTAACTTGTTCTTAAGCAAAGCATGCCTTATATAAGAAAGGCATACTTTGGGGGGAAAGTGTTAACCCGCTTTTTGACCAAAGCAAACATCAACTGGAATTAGAAGGCCAAAATAAAGATGAGATAAATCACAAACTTGGAAACACACTTAGAAGAACTAGAAGACCAGATTCAAGAAGTATGAAGAAAATTTGAGATAAGGGGACTTATCAGTACCGAGAGAACCTCTCGGTATTACTAACAAGAAAATTTGTCAATACCCCAAAGGGAGTTCAAAGTGTAAATGTTCCTTTCGATACCACCTTTCGAACAGATTAAGATAGTTTGAACCTTTCGAATCCTTTTTTCTAAACAATCTAGATGTTTTAGATCTCCTTTGGGAGCACCTTTCGAAAAGGTTGAGGCAATTGAAACTTCTTTTAAACAACCTTTCGAAACCGTCAAGACAGTTGGATATCCTTTAATACTACCTTTCGAACCAGTTGTGATGATTTAGAACCTCTTCGAAACCCCCTTTCGAGGTGGTTGAGATGACTTAAGGTTGGGACCTATCAGACCTAAGGTTTCTAATTGAATCACTAAGTTTCTACTCCTTCGAAAGGTAACCTTTCGATTGACATTGATGCAAGTATTCCATAACAAGAACCGAGAGAAGCTACAGGTCAATCAATATATTCAAAAATGTTGTACCATTCCTTTAATAACAATTTCATGAATACCAAAAACCTAAGTATTACAACGAAGTAAAACCCCTAACTTAATTTTAGAATTAGGGTTTAAAAATTTAAGAAAGAGCAATTATTGAGTGATTGAAAACCAGATCCACAAAACAGTACCCTTAGGGTCTTATTTATAGGCGCAGGTTCGACTCTTTCGAATCGGTCCTTTTAACTTAGTCGAAAGGGTGCCTTGATGACCTTTTGTTGCTGTTAAATTTAGGGCGCCTTTCTAACTTTACTTCTGAATGGAAATTGAGTGCTTTCAACTTCGTCGAAAGGTATATATGTGCCTCCACTTTGTTGTTACTGTGTTGTTGCAAGTAGGAAAGGATGCAGGCTTTCGATACCATCAAAAGGTGTATCTTTCGGGCTTCAAATGAGTTGGAGCATAGTAGAAGGCTTAAATGCAGTAGGTGGCTTTCGAATGCATTCTTGTTGATTGACGTGGAACCCCTATCCTTAGATGTTTGAGGAGGCCACACTGAATTCATGTAAGCTTTCCTTTTGTAATTGTGGATGGTTATAACCAATTTGAAAGGCTAATTTATGCTTTCAAAGGGGTACCTGTGGCCCAATATTCTTCTATGGAAGGTAATTGTTGGCGAAACTCATTGTTTTGAAAGGTTTAGTGCAAATGCAGAAGCTTGTAATCTATTGCCTTTGAAATGTGCCTTTAACACATTCGAAACATCTTTATGCATGAGTAAGCAACAGTTTTGAAAGGGGTCAACTGAAGCGAAAGGTTTTCTATGTCCTTTTTCGACCTCTCAAAAGCGCATTGCTCATCCAACTTTTGCAAAAGCATCCCTTCGACTCTTTCCAAAGGTTTTGCTATTACTACCATTCTTCATGGATCCTCCTTTGTATTCTTTAAGGCTTCAATCAAGTTGGAGCGCTTTTTGATGGTAACACCTGCACCCCTAGTGAGGGGATGCTCTTGACTTTTCAAGTCGACTGTTTCGACACCTTTTTTATTTTAGCATAAAATTTCCCGCCTTTTCATATACTCACATAGATCTTGGCCGTTCATTTGAATTTGATTGAATGGCTTTCTTTGCATTCGCTTCTCTTATAAATCATGCTTCCTTCTCTCTCCTTTTTCATTTACCTACGATTAAGAAACTCAAAGCAAAAATTAGAAATTCCAATTTCTTATTAAATTCCTAATTTTGTTAGACATGAGTTCAAATTTGAGGTACGCATCTATTGTTCATATTCAATTTCAATTTTAAATTTTTATGGTTCGAATTTGCGTTTCTGTTTTCAATTTTTTGAGATTGAATTGAGTTCATCGTTTATATAAATGACCTTTAGATTCAGTTTTATGCTGATTTCAATTATTCTATGATATCAATTTTGGGTTTGAACTTGAATTCATTTAATTTGGGGTTATTTTCCATTGTTGTACACGAATTCAGGTTCGCATTTTATTACGCTCAATTTTAATTAGTTTGAGAGGATTTTTATTTTTATTATTTTATTTTGATTAACCTATGGAGCCAATTATGGTCCGAGCTTAAATTTGGTAAAGTTAGGGTTTTTGTTGTTGTTAAATGCGAATTCAAGATCGAATCAATATTGTTATCAACATCTAAGAAGCATTTAGTTGACAATGAATCAAGAAGTAATTCCTTTCCGGTAACATCAAAGAGAAGGCAGAGTTATCACAACTTAATTTTCTAACCCTTTCGAAAGGGGTTAATGCGACTAATTCCACTTCATTTTCTAACCCCTTTCGAAGGGGTCGAAAGGAAGTCAAGTATCCTCTTTAAATGGATCCTTTCGAAGGGGTTGATGTTGTTGCTATGAGATGGATTTCTTCGATGGGTAGTGTATATTCTGAAGTATTCTGACACCTTTCGAAGAAGTCCTCTTGAAGGGTTCAATTTAATGATACATAGTATATCTCTTCGAAAGGATTCAAAAGTCAATGTGTATAAAAGGTGAATTTTATTTGATACTAAACTTTGTTTTGGGTAGACCATGTCTAATTTTAAATTACTCTGGAAGATGCTAAAAGTTAGAAACTCATATCTCCTACTATTAATTGGATTGAGAATAATACATTTTTCTTACAATCGAAAACCTTATCTAGCCTTTTGACTTGATTGAAACCCTCAAAATTAAAACAAGCCTAGTCATTTGCATGTTTTACGAAATTCCACCTTGCCCTTTCGACATGCTTGAGACCCGTTATAGTCAACAGAAATATAACTATCATTTTCTTAACATAAACATTGTCAGAACGTCTCAAGACCCTTTCGTTTGTATTAAAATCACTTTTCTTCAAGTCTTTCTACTTAGTGAGAATATAGCATTTTGGCAATATTCATATTTTTAAGTAAAATAAAATATGTGGGTTTCGACATTGTCAAAAGATTCATTTGACTTTATTGGGGGATGTTGGTAATAGTTTCAACAATGTATATATTCAAATTAGCATTGTGGGGATAGTTTTACTTATTAATAGTAGAGTTTTTCCGGGCTTTCTACATTGTTGAAGGATGTTTTTAGTTGTCTATATTTGATCTCCCTTTTCGTCGCTGTCGAAAGCTCGACGAATCTCATGATTCTTATTAGTTTTAACACCCTTTCGAAGGTATTGAACTATATGCCTTTGTGGATATCTGAACCATTGCAATAGGCTTTCGACATCTTCGAAAGGTGTTAATAATGAAACGAATTATATTTGTAATAGAACAATTTCACCTGGCAGGATCACGGGTTTAAAAAGAACTTTCAAGAAACATGAAAAGAATGTAGCTTCAGAATTAGAGTCTTCTCCAAAGAAGGTCAACGCAGTCTCAAGGCATTCTCTTATATCCATTCAAGATGAAGTTGACGTGATCCTTAACGACTTCGGAATCATTGGAGTTGAAGCCATTCCTCCTGTGATAATGAAACTATCCAGAGTGCTCCTGAAGGATATTTTGCTTATACTACCACACATATATGGCTTGGTAGTTTTATTCCATTCCCCAATTTCTTGTCAAGATTCTTTAGTCACCTTGGCGTAGCTCCAATTCAGTTGTCTCCAAATGTGTATACATATCTTGTCTCCATAGAGCTCATGGCCTTAGAGTCAGGCCTTCCTTCGCTAAGTGTTGAAGTTCTAAATTTGGTGCATCTTGTTAAGCTCAGCAATTTAAATAGCCAAATTTTCAAAGCCAATTCGCACAAGAAGTTAATTTCTGAGGGAGTAAATAAGTTTAGAGATTGGTAGACACAATTCTTCTATGTTAAGTGTTTTCCAAATATTAGTGGACCTTCTCTTCTCCACATAAGTTGATCATTATTTTCATT
This sequence comes from Allium fistulosum, assembly GCA_030737815.1. Lineage (NCBI taxonomy): Eukaryota > Viridiplantae > Streptophyta > Magnoliopsida > Asparagales > Amaryllidaceae > Allium > Allium fistulosum. The sequence goes on from CM060903.1 coordinate 1,462,701,718, forward strand.
TTTCATTAAATTATTCTCTTTTGTTGAATTACGTTTTCTTATTAGGCCATACTCCTAAAGATCTTGATGATGATGGGAAGGGAATAGTGAAGTTATTAATTGTTGCTTCTGGTAGCATTGGGAATAGACTTACATTGTTGATCCCAAGAAATCTTCAAAAACATTCTCTCCCCCAAGTATGCCAAAGGATTCTCGGGCAACCTCCCCTTGTCCAACACACTTCCAAGGGTAAGTGTTTCCTATCTATGGGTGACCCCACAAATTTTTCACTGTTGTCTCCGATTTGTCCTGACTGGCCTAGTAAACTTATATGTATTGTTTATAACTTGGCGTCATGTTATTACTTAGATTGCTTTGCTAACCTATGCTTTTTGGATTCTAGCGGTTGCTCCCCCTGCTGAATTAAACATAATGATCCAGTCCTTATGACTTCTGAATCTAGCACCTTAGCCCTGACCCAAGCCGTCGCTAGGTCGTAGGTCGTGAATGATTGCCAAAAGAAAATTGAGAAAAATGACTACAACAGGTCCTTCTCTCAAAAAAACTAGAATTGCTGATGTCCAGTCTTCTCTTCCTCCAAAAAATAGTGAATCTATTGATGTAGGCAAGACCTTGGAAGGTTCTACTCTTGATGCTGCTACTGACCCACCTAGAATGATTCTTTCAAAGGACAATTTCATGGCTCACATAGTTTTGTCTAATTCTTCTAACGTCGTTGCGTAGATGCAAAGGGATTTAGGCATTTTAACTCCTTGCCAAGAGTTGATCCTTCTAGATCAACATTACCGGTGCCTCCCAATGATATTGAGGAGATTGTATAGTCAATCATGAATTCTTCGTTATTCATTTCCATTCATCCGCCTTCCTCTGTTCCTGACCTGACCAAACATTGTTGATCTCTAATTGAGCAACAACTTCTAGCATGTTTCATACTATTGACCTTCTTATTACTATTTCTTACTAAATTTTGACGCATGCCATACTTTTCCTTTCAGATTTCTAAAAGCTGATACTCCTTCCAAGAAAGCGCTTCAAAGTCTTCTGCTGAGACATATAAACTTCAAGAAGAAGTCTCAACTCTGAATAATAAGATTATTTCCCACTTTTCTACTAAAGATAAAGTTTAGTGAGGGAACAAGAAAGGTTGGGCGCTTCTCTTGCTCAAGCGGGATCCACCATTTCCGAGGAGAGGAAGGCAAAACAAGTCTTAGCTGATGAGAATTTGGCTTTAAAAATGACTCTACAAGAGTCGGAGGAAGAGAAGGCCCGAATGATTGCTAAATAATCTTCTCTCAAAAAGAAATGCACTCTTTTCAAGAAGAAGTTGGTGAAGAAGAAAAATTCTTTAACTATGGCCATCAAAACTATTTCTGAGGCCAAATAAAAGGTGTCGCAATTTTTGAGCACTTCTCTTAATGACATCATCGTGATCTTATGAGGACGCTCTCATGCTGGCTTATTTCGACAATACTGAAAAGTGTCCAGACTAAAGCTTTCCCTCACTCGATCTTGTGTTGGTCAAAAGATTTATGGATAAAAACAAAGAAATAGAGTAAGGGATCGAAGTTCCTGAGAGAGAAGAAATTGATGTTGCAAAACTCTTATCTTTCGAAGTTCCTTCTATAGAAGGAGATTCTGACTCCGATGAGGAAGAAGATGACGAGGATGATGAAATCATCGTTGAGGAAGGTAGTGACGACGGTGATAATGACAATGATAACCTTGACAATGAGGATAGAGGTCAGGGTTCTGGCGGTTTCGGAGGTGACCATGATGGTTCTCACGTAGAGGATTTCGGAGAAAGTCATTCCTGATCCCAGTGCCCGTGAAACAAATCAAGCTGAACTTCCCGGGCCTTCTGATCTCGATGAAAAAACACCAATATTGATGTTGGAGAACGGGAGGGGAAAAAGTAGGCCCCACAAACTTCAATTCTTATTTCTCAGGTATGGAATTCTTTGTCTAAATGGCTTTCACTTCCAAGATAATAGTAGCTGATGTCTTTCTATTTTAGATAAAGAAGAAATCCATTCAACTTTATAAAACGAAGCTTGAAAGAAAACAAGCAGAAATAAATAGCTTGTATAAGGAGTTAGATAAATAATTAAAAGAACATAATGCACTCTTTGACAATTATTATAAGCTTAATAAGAGTGCCACAGTGTTATCGTCCTTTAAAGATTAGAAAGCTGCCCCCACTGAAAAGGGCGCGTCTTTGATATGACAAGCTCTTGGAAGAGAATAGGGAATTAATAGCACTCTTTTGGATGTTAATTAAAGACATGGATATCTTAGTGGACTTCCTATACAAAGCTTATTGCAGACACCCAGCTGTAGATTTTTTGTACTTAAGTGATTTTAGCGGGGGCCTGCTTTAGACATTTACATAGGATATATTTAGATGAATTTGGATCTGATCCACATCCGGGGGCTTGCTGGAATTTACCCCGAGTCAAATTAATCCCTCGTGAATTTCCTTCGGAAAATCTCAAATATTATAAGGATAAATTCATTTCCGAGTTATTCAAAAAATCAATTTTGTACGAACCAGATGAACATTTGTAATTATATAAGAATATTGATTTGTGAATTTTCTGTATTGTTTTCCTTTTATACTTAGTCGTATGTTATCACGTTATTACAGAATAAATGTCCATCAAGCAGCCTTATTTCTAGGATTATTTAGGCAAATATGTCAAATTAAGAAGAGATTATTTAGAAAAGACCTCACTCTTGAAATCTTCAAAATTGGCTAGATATTGCTTTCTTAGGGATCTACAGAGGCGTTATATGCAACATATTCGCCTTCGTTTTGATTTTCTTGGCGAAGAAAAGGAAAGGCTTCTTAAAGAAATTCAAACATATCACACTAAATTAATATGCGGTCGTGATAGTCCTCCTGCCAAAGAATGGGATTATAGCAAATACCCTCTAGTAATAACCCAGTAGGATTTAATGCCCCATTTGATTCGACAATTACTCTTTCAGCCAATTCTTTGAACAAAGTTAAAAATGTTGTTTCCTGGCTTTAGGTGTAATAAAACAAGTATTTGACTATAATAATGAGATTGTACTTTTTGTTTTATTTTTTTGTTGATTTGTAACCTCTCTTATTGTAATAAAAGGAATTTGTAATTTGATTATTAACTTTGTTTTTTGTTCATTGAAATAGGAGTTACAGTTATCTACCACGCCGCTATCATTAGATTCATTATCTCGTTTCACCAGCATCAGAGATTGGTTGGTAGCGGATGTTGAAAAGAGGAGCCTCCTTAAAGATCCTCTATCTGCTCGTCTTCAAGGAAACACTGAAGCGTTGGAATGGTGCAGGAAATTTTTGCTTCGGAAGACAATTGTTAGGGACCTTAACGATCAGATCACCAGTCTCGAAGCAGACACCAAGAGTAAAGATGAAACAATTTCTCAATTAAAACGTTAAATTAAATCGAACCCTTCGATTGACTTTGATCAAGATATGTCTAAGCTTCTCCAACAGATAAGCGATTTGGAGATAAAATTAAAAGATAGTCAAGCCTAGTGCAAATCCCTGGAATTTATCATGGGGGATGACATTCAAAATATCAATTTACCAACTTCTCTAATCGCCTCGTTTGTTGGGAAATCAACAAGGTCCTCATCTCTAGCTATTCAAAAATTTCCAGCTACGACTAACCCTCCTCCAGGTTTAGATGAGAAGGCAGTAGGAGAATGGTGCAGAAAGGTCAAACTTGAAATTATGAGATATTCTGGCGACCAACGGAAAGTGAGATATTCACAGCATATTAATGAGTATGCAACTAGGATTCAAAAACTTGAACATGATAAATATCTTCTTCGAAAGCACATTGCCAATTTGGAAAGGCAAAACAAGACCCTTAGAGGTGTCAACAAAGCTTTCAACCATGCTTCGAAGTCCCGCATTGAGTCTATTGATGATGTTGATGAAATTAAGAAAAAGGAAAAGAAGCTTAAAGAATATCTTTGTATAGAAATTCACCATATTGTCGATCCTTTAATTGCCGAGAGTCTAAATAAGGTTGTTTAAGATCTATGATACATACACTTGTACTATATACTTGTAAATAATGTTAATAATCATGTAAATTATGTAAATATCACCTGGTTTGTAGCCTTTGCTAGTTTTTACAATGCTGTTTGATAACTTTGACTATGGTTTTTGTATTTGTCGACCCATTTAGTCTTCCTTATTGATTTTTTTTCCTGAAAAGTACAAAGTAGACAACATTTCTTATCACTAAATTTGAAATCTATGCAAGAATATATTTGGTGGTTCTTTATATTATTGGTCATAGTATGAGGAATCCTGTTAATTCCAAAAATCTGAGTAATGGTGGTTAACAGATCTTCTTGTGAAAATAATAAGTGAAAAGAAATTCCACAGTTATAAATGATTAGGAGTCTTGAGACTAGAAATCTGACTCTAGTTATATTAATAAAAACAAGAAATCTGATTACGGAATTAATAATGGAAGGCCAAAAATCCAAATCTAGCATTGATAATGGAAGTTTAGAAATCCTCTTTTGAAAATAACTGATAGAAGACCAAGAATAATCGTTCAATAATAAAAGCCCAGAGATCATTTTCTGGAAATAAGTCATAGGAGACTAGGAATCTTCTTTTGGGAACAAATAATTTGAGTCCAGAAATCCTTATCTGGAAATAATAGCTGATCTGAAACTAAGATTCAGATATTAATAAGATAGACCCATTAATTAATAGGAGACAGAAGTCCATAATAGAAGTCTCAAATATAGAGGTCCCGAAGCCCAGATTTAGGCATTAATGAGTGAAGTCCAGATATCAATCGTGAGATACTAAAAACCCAGATTCAGGTATTAATAAATGAAGTCCATAAACCCTCTTTTGGAAATTAATCGAAGGCTATAGATTCTTATTTGAGCCTTTTGTCTTCCACCACTCTTTGGGTTTTGATTCTTTGGACATGTGCCATTTTTAGGCTCCATATGTTTTCATTGTTGGTGTGCCGCTTCTCAGGCTTGGATGTCTTAGTCCGTTGTTGTCTGGTGCCCTTGGTTAGCTTATCCACAAGTAGGACCCAAGGACTTACCCAAACTCCCTCTAGGAGGCTCTCTAGCCAAGTCTTATAGGTGGGACTGAAGGCTTGTTCGGTGCCTTAGCCCGGCCATAGCGTGGCAGGACCAAGGGCTTACCCCATCCTCCCTTCAGGAGGTGCTCCAGCCAGACCATAGCGTGGCAGAACTGAAGGCTTGTTCGGTGTCTTAGCAAGGCCATAGCATGGCGGGACCAAGGGCTACTCCATCCCCCATCCAAGGGGCGCCTTGATCTGGCCATAGCATTGCGCTTTGACCTGGCCAACTCGGCGCGGACAATGGCTTATAACCATTTAAGGTAATTTCCAAGAATAAGGAGAATTTTTCTCCCGACTATGTAGATTCTCTTTAGAAAAGTGGTGCTTTATTGAATTTGATTAAGATCGCTTTACAAATGCATTGATTTTGCCTAGTCTGAAAAAGTTGATCACCATTCTTTCAAGTGTTCTACATTGATTTGTTTCATGCCCATTCATCAAGTGATAATGACAATAGGATCCTCCCTGATTCCTTTCATATTTGGGCCTTTTCTTTTTGGATGACCAATAGCTGAGTTCCTCCCTGGTTAGTAGATAAATGTTTTCAATCGATGTAGTCAGATTGCATTCCTTAGAGATGTAGGATCGTTTTCACCCTAGAGGGTGAGTGAATAGGGTGTACTAATAAAAATTAATGTGGAAATAAAATATAAATAGAAAGTAATGCAGTAGAGATCACACAAATATTTACCCAGCTTTGGAAAAAACCTGCCTACGTGCTACCCCCAAGGTTTCTAATAGAAATTAAGTAATCAAAAACTGGCAAACACACGTAAACTTGCGACACCCGCTAACTTGATTAATCTAATTCTAAGCTCAAAACCCTGCCATAACTCAGCCACCGAGTTGCGAATTCCCGAACTACAAAACCATAGTTCGTTACCTAGTTAAACTAGAGTCTGATTTAAATAAGAATCAAAAACAAACAAAATAACTAAAAAACCATAATTGTTAAAACTATTCGTCCCAAAAGAAAAACATAAATAAGTAAATTCTTCGGCCCAAAAACAAAGGACAAGTTTGTAGAATACAATAGCTTATGATTTTAGATTCATGATAATAAACATATATATATATATTCATTTAAATGTATTTGTTGTTGTACTATTTTATTTTTCACATAATTAAATAAATATTTGTTGAATAAAATAAATAACTCAGAATTCATATTTAAACAAATATTTTATTCAAACAACTATTTTATTACAAATTCAAATAGTACAAATTTGAGCTCTCACTATATTTATACATTTTCAATTGCAATACAACTTCGATTACAACACATTTTCACTTTACGGTTTTTTATACATAATTCATCTCACTACATATTCACTCTCACTCGTATTTGATCTTCAACTCTGTTCCAGCCTGTATCCAGCATCTGAACTATTTGCAAAAATAAACACTGACGCAGTAAAATTGAAAAAGAAATATTTTGCAGTGCTCGATAAAGTGTGTTTTGAAAATATTTTTTGCCTCGGTTATTTGGGTTGATCGCCATCATTTTTTTTATCTTACATGAAAAACTTCTGACATGCACAGTGTATCATTATACATGCCACAAGGTCGTGCACACCGATATACACTTGCTTGTTAAAATAGTAGAGACAGGTGAGCACAAGGTTAAACCCAAGCCTAGACTGGATTCAACTCAAGTGCAAAAGCAAAAACAGACTTCAAAATCATTATGACCAGTCTACAGTTAAGACAAACAAAATAGTGCATATGTGCATACAAGGAACCATAGGCCAGTCATCATTAGCATGAGTGCAAGGCAACAACACAGTCAACATGCATATGAAATTCAGTTACAAAGGCAACCATGAGTTCAAAGACAAGTGTGGATGTAGTGCAAAATTAACCAAGAAGCAAGAACCAGACATGTACACATGTACACATGAGTCTCGAGAACCAAGTGCAGACCACCAAATGTACAAAGTGCACCAGACCTCAAATGGCACAAAGGCAAAAGGAAAACAACAGGAAAGGATGGAAACACACCAGATTCAATAACCTAAGACACAAAAGCAATTTAACTCAAAGAAAATCAATGCAGTTTCATTCAACCCAGCAAAATGACAAAGCAAAATGAATAACAATGAAGTTCAGTTTCAAATGCAACTCGACATCATAGTGTAGTTCAACATGGATGAATACAAGGAATCAAGGCATGCAACATTTCAGTTTCGACATAGAAATTCTAGCATGCAACATGAAAACAAGCCAATGGAGTCAAGACATTATAACTCAACCAATATGACCACCAGACCACTCCAAAATGCAACAGCAATGTAACATGAAGACTTAAATTAACATATGGAACCAGACCAGACACAACAAAGTCAGTACTCGAAGTGAACAGTGCAATAGGCACAACAATCACACATGTATATACATATACAACAGAGAATATAGTGAAGCAGCTGTAAGTTATACCGAGGAACATGATCAAAGCATAGTATCAGTAGTAGTTAAAAAAACAAATTCAAAGAGCAGTTTTGGTCAAATAAAACAGTGTTGAAGTGTTCAACTAAAAATTCTGAAAATTGTTTAAAGTCGTAGAAGGTAACAAGTCAAGATTATCTCTAATTCCATTCCCAGCAAAGAATGGAACAGCAAGTGAGAAAGTCAATTGTTATACCAACGAGTGGGTCATACGTTTGAACAAAATCAGAAGTCATAAGAATCACAAATTGAACAAGTCAAGCTTTATAAAGACCAGATCATCTCAAAAATCAAAATGCCAAAGTCGTAAGAGCAAAAAGAATGGAACAAAATTCAAATATATCAGAGATGAACAAGTCAGGAATCACACTTATTGTTCGACCAAAAATCCATGGCTGAGAAAAGCAATTGACAAGTTCAAATAGAAATATACAAATGAAAATACAGGGAATCAAACCCTATATAAACCCATGTCATCATTGGCATTAAAATCATTTGAGTTCAAGCAAATACCCGAGCAAGCCTTGAAATAAATCATGAACTCATTTATAACTCGAATCAAAGTCGAGAACACTACATATTTCAAAGGGCAAAAATCACGTACCAGTTCAAAGCATCGTTTGATCTCGACTAAAGTGAAGTTGCCACAAGCTATCAAAGCTAAGGAATCGATTGACAAGGCAAATCGAAGTGAATTCATCATTGCAATCGACCAAATTAATTCGACGTCTTCAATTTTGAACGAAGCCCTAATCCCTGATTGAAAAAGAAACAAGGCAGCTGCAAAAATAAAAGAAGGGAGACAGTCATCTATTATTTCGTTTGGGCCGGTCTTGTTTATTTATTTGTTTTGGGCTTCAATTACAAAAATTAGGGTTTTGTTTTAGTTTTTATTTTATTTGTAATTTCCTTTTAAATTGTGTAACTTTCTAGTTGTGTAACTAGGTACAAACTACGAGGCATAGTTTGAGAATTCGCAACTCAGTAGTTGAGTTGTGGTAGGGTTTTGAGCATAGAGTTAGGTTAATCGAGTTAGCGGGTGTCACGAGTTTACGTGTTTTTGTAAGCGTCTGATTACCTAATTTCTAGTAGAAACCTTGGGGGCCGCACGTAGGCAGGTTTTTGCCGATCTGGGTAAATCTGTGTTTGATATCTACTGCATTACATTCTGGTTTTATTTCCGCATTAATTTTTATTAGCACACCCTATTCACCCCCCCCCCCCAGGGTGAAAACGATCCTATAAGTGGTATCAGAGCAAGGTTAACAGCATAAATGTCTAACCCTAGTTGCACATCTAGCGAGAGTCAGTCCAGTATTATTCCCCCTATTTTTGATGGGACGGATTTTTTAAATTGGAAATTAAAAATGAAATTTTATTTAAAATCTGTTAGTATTGAAAATGGGTGTGATATAGTAGACAAGAAAAATACTTCGATTAATGCTCTTACTATGCATATACTATATTCTCATATTAATCGGGATAATTTAACCATATCTCTCATCGTGAAAGTGCACAGGAAATCTGGAATACTTTTGATGTAATATATGGTGCAAAAGTCAACAACGGTGAGAAATCCTCCACAATCGACTCAGTTAAAGAAACGTGCTTGACAGGATTTGCAAATGACAGCAGTGATGAAGATTCAATAGCTGATGAGATAAGTGATTTTTCATTCAATGATTTAGTTCTCTTATGCCGAAAATTAATTGAAAATAATGAAGCTCTTGAGATGAAAATAATAAGTTAAAAAGGGAATAATCTAAACTGCGTCAGAAAAATAATGATTTGGAAAATGAGCTTAAAAATATTAAGAAAAATAAAAATTCTAATTGCAAAAGGTGTTTGGACTATGAAAAAGAATTTGCCTGTTTTCATGAAAACTTTTAAAAGTTAGAAAATGAAAATTTAATTCGGGAGAAGAACAAAACTGAGTTGATTTGTAAAAATAATATTTTGCAAAAAGAGTTGGATAGTTTTAAGAGGTCGAAAAGTTCTAAAGTGCGATTTTTGAAAAGAAATTAAATGAGGTCAATGAAAATTTCCAAACCCTTGAAAAAGAAAACGTGATTTTGAGCAAATCTGAAATTATTCGATTAAATCGCGAGTTTGAAAAGGAGATTGAAAAAATCAAGGATTTTGAAAAAATTGAATTTAAAAAACTCCAACTCTTTGAAACCGAGATGCTAGAAATTGAGCTTAAAATTAGAGAGCTTGAAAATGAAAATATGAGCTTGAACATGAATAATTTTGAAAAGAGAGATAGTACCATTAGTTGTTGTTCGAAGCTAATAAATGAAAAATAAACTTTTAAAATCCAAAGTTAATAAACTTGAGTTGATTACTAGGAAATTTTTCACTAGAGAAAAATCATTGAATATACTCTTAGAAACTCAACTCTTCGTGAATAAAAGGAAAGGATTTGGATTTGCGAAAGTGTCAAAATATGAACAAATGACTAATAACACTGTTAAGGAGAAAAGTGTGATACCCAAATGCGTAAAGTGTGAAATATTGGACATGGCAAGAATAATTGTCGAAATATATACAAACACAAAACCGTTAAACAAATATGGATTCCAAAAAGTACGAATATAAATGGTTTGAAATTTAAGCAAATTTGGATTCCTAAGGGTACAATTGTAGATGCTAACGGTTTGTTATATAGACAAATTTTGGTAGCAAAGATTTTAATGGATAATAATAGTGGTCCTACATCCTTAGTTAGACCACTTGCCTTGTCCAAAATTTAGACACATAAGTGGGCTAAACAAATTTGATGGAGATATATTTCGAGTTGTTCTAGGTGATTGATACACTAAAATTTAAATGTTCCTTAGCCTATAAAGATGAGATAGAGATCATTGCATTTTGGATATCACGGCATCGAAGGAAAGTGAGGTATGATCACTTAACTCAATTTTGTTCACATATTGTTAATTATGTTTTCATCGACATTGTTGAAGTATTTCTGCCATATATTGAGCTTCTTAACTACGATTTGTAAAATTCAAGATGTTCTGGAAAATAGATTTTAAATGCTACAACTTTTATTTTTTGTGCTTTCCCAAAATCTAAACTTAAATGGGTGAAAAACTGCAAATCATTTGGAGTATCGTTTGAAAACAGTTTCAAAACTTTCTTAACATAGCTGTAGTAATTTGATCATATCTTGAACATCTCAACTTTGATTTTTGAAATTCTTGAAGTTATGGAAAGCTAACCGATAATGCTACAACGTTTCTGCTTTTAATTTTTATTGATTCACTTTGGAATGTCATGAAAAACTGCAATAAATTCAATATATAACTCAGAAAACATATCTGTTTTACACAAACAAGTTGTAGTATTTCAAGTATAATTTTTGATTGGTTAAACAAATTGACTTGAAACCAATTTTAGCAAGTAGCATATTTGAACATCTAAAACTCTCGTGTTATGAGCCAAGTCAAACTTCAAACTTTTATCAGCCAAATAAAGGTTTCAAATTTAGTGAGTCTTCGAAACAAAGATTGTCAACTACTTTGAAACAACAATCATTATTGACTCTCTTCATGTTTGTCAAATCAATTTTCAAAACTGCTTTGACGATCTTTCTGAATGTGTGTTTTTGCTCAATGTAGATTACTTTACTTGTGCTTGATATAAATGGACGTGCTGAAAATTCAAAAAAGTAATTCAAGTGTTGAGGAGTACACGTTTTTCTTATATACCACTATATATCACCATGAATACCTCAAATACAAGTGGTATCTGATATCATCTCATGTTGAAATCATTTTTGCAATTATTTTATTGATTTTCAACTAGATGTCATTTTCACAGAACCCCCTTACAGAAAATTGATTTCACTTATTTTAATTTTTGAAACTTGGGTTTTCATCATGTTAAAAATACTCTAGTTTATTTCGGTAAGAGACTTACTCTAGAAAAGATAATCATTGACTAATTGAATCTTATGGAACTTATCAAAATTATTATAGTACTTGAAAAGTGATGGATAGTGATTAAATTATATTATATACCAAGAGGAAGTATAATTTTATAATTTCATGAAAATTAAACAAATTTTATAATATTTTTAGATTAGTACTTATTCCATGATCATTTCTATCACTTTTACCTTTCTGTCAATCCATACATCATAATATAGTGTGCAGAATTTGGTATATCAAAATAAGGAAATATTTTTTTGTAAAATAATTATAACCTAAAGTATTCACTCTCATTTAAACGTCCTCGCGGTTATGCATGGGTGAATTACTTGAATTTCTATATATGGGCTTCCATTCTCATTTAAAAGTCATCGCGGTTATGCATGGATGGGACGCATATAAGAAAGGGATAAATATCAAGTATATTCTAATCTCATTTAAAAGTCCTCACGGTTATGCATGGTTAGAAAATACTTGACATATTTTTTTTTTAAAAAAAGGGTAACTACTAACCTCATTTAAAAGTCCTAACGGTTATGCATGGTTAGTAAGTGCTTTACAATTTTTTTTGTATAATATTTGAAAACGGAAAATGCACAAATTATTACTTTATTGAAAATATCAATCTCTTGTCACTATATAACATTTTCCATAATCCTACCATTTCTCTAAAGTGGAGTTTGTTTCTAATTAATAAAATATTATGATTTTTGTTTGATTAATTGGAATTTGAAATTAATATTTCCCTCTTGATTTGATTTTATATTTTAATCAAAATCGTAGTTGTTTATATTACTATTATTATTTTTGATGATCATAAAAGGGGAGAGAGGTTAAGATTTTGATTTTTGAGCGATATCCTTACTAATATTTGAGAGTGTTTTTATTCAAAGTTATTTTTAATTAATTTTTCAGTTTTAACTACACGCATCTGCGTAGGGGGAGCTTTGTTGTAGGGGGAGCATTTAAATAGGGGGAGCTAATGGAATTCATTAAGACCAAATATATTTAATAGAGTTAAAATCTTAATATATGTTTGTTATCATCAAAAGGGGGAGATTGTAGAATACAATAGCATATGATTTTTGTTTGATGAAAATAAACATATATATATATATATATATTCATTTAAATGTATTTGTTGTTGTACTATTTTATTTTCATATAATTAAATAAATATTTGTTGAATAAAATAAATAACTCAGAATTCATATTTAAATAAATATTTTATTCAAACGAGTATTTTATTACAAATTCAAATAGTACAAATTTGAGCTCTCGCTACATTTATACATTTTCAATTGCAATACAACTTCGATTACAACACATTTTCACTTTACAGTTTTTCATACATAATTCATCTCACTCGTATTTGACGTTCAACTCTATTCCATCCTGTATCCAGCATCTGAACTATCTGCAAAATAAACACTGACGCAGTAAAATTGAAAAAGAAATATTTTGCAGTGCTCAATAAAGTGTGTGTTTTGAAAATATTATTTGCCTCTGTTATTTGGGTTGTTCATCATCATTTATTTTTTTTATCTTACACGAACAACTTCTGACATGCACAGTGTATCACTGTACATGCCACAAGGTCGTGCACACCGATATACAATTGCTTGTTAAAATAGCAGGGACATGTGAGCACAAGGTCAAACCCAAGCCTAGACTTGATTCAACTCAAGTGCAAAAGCGAAACAGACTTCAAAATCATTATGATCGGTCTACAGTTAAGACAAACAGAACAGTGCATATGTGCATACAAGGAACCATAGACCAGTCATCATTAACATGAGTGCAAGGCAACAACATAGTTAGTTTCAACATGCATATGAAATTCAGTTACAAAGGTAACCAGGAGTTCAAAAGACAAGTGTGGATGTAGTGCAAAATTAACCAAGAAGCAAGAACTAGACATGTACACATGAGTCTCGAGAACCAAGTGCAGACCACCAAATGTACAAAGTGCACCAGACCTCAAATGGCACAAAGGCAAAAGGAAAACAACATGACAACATGGAAACACACCAGATTCAATAATCAAAGACACAAAAGCAATTTAACTCAACGCAAATCAATGCAGTTTCATTCAACCCAGCAAAATGACCAAGCAAAATGAATAACAATGAAGTTCGGTTTCAAATGCAACTTGACTTCATAGTGCAGCTCAACATGGATGAATACAAGGAATCAAGACATGCAACATTTCAGTTTCGACACAACAAGTCTAGCATGCAACATAAAAACAAGCCAATGGAGTCAAGACATTATAACTCAACCAATATGACCACCAGACCGCTCCAAAATGCAACAGCAATGTAACATGAAGACTTAAATTAACATATGGAACCAGACCAGACACAACAAAGTCAGTACTCAAAGTGGACAGTGCAATAGGCACAACAATCACACATGTATATACATATACAACAGAGAATACAGTGAAGCAGTTGTAAGTTATACGTAGGAACATGATCAAAGCAGGTATCACTAGTAGTTAAAAAAAACAAAGTCAAAGAGCAGTTTTGGTCAAACAAAACAGTGTTGAAGTGTTCAACTAAAAATTCTGAAAATTGTTTAAAGTCAAAGAGGGTAACAAGTTAAGATTATCTCTAATTCAATTGCCAGCAAAGAATGGAACAGCAAGTCAGAAAGTCAATTTTTATCTCAAGCTGTGGGTCATACGTTTGAACAAAATCAAAAGTCATAAGAATCACGAATTGAACAAGTCAAGCTTCATAAAGACCAGATCATCTCAAAATTCAAAATGCCAAATTCGTAGGAGCAAAAAGAAAAAATTCAAATATACCAGAGATGAACAAGTCAAGAATCACACTTACCGTTCGATCAAAAATCCATGGCCGAGAAAAGCAATTGATAAGTTCAAATAGAAATATACAAACGAAAATATAGGGAATCAAACCCTATATAAACCCATGTCATCATCGGCATTAAAATCATTCGAGTTCAACCAAATACCAGAGCAAGCCTTGAAATAAATCACGAACTCATTTATAACTTGAATCAAAGTCGAGAACACTACATATTTAAAAGGGCAAAAATCACGTACCAGTTCAAAGCATCGTTCGATCTCGACTAAAGTGCAGCAACCGCAAGCTATCAAAGCCAAGGAATCGATTGACAAGGCAAATCGAAGTCAATTCATCATTGTAATCAACCAAATTAATTCGGCATCTTCAATTTGAATGAAGCCCTAATCCCTGATTGAAAGAGAAACAAGGCGACCGTAAAAATAAAAGGAGGGAGACAGTCGTCTATTATTTCGTTTGGGACGATCTTGTTTATTTATTTGTTTTGGGCTTCAATTACAAAAATTAGGGTTTTGTTTTAGTTTTTATTTTATTTGTAATTTCCTTTTAAATTGTGTAACTTTCGAGTTGTGTAACTAGGTACAACTATGGGGCATAGTTTGAGAATTTGCAACTTAGTGGCTGAGTTGTGGCTGGGTTTTGAGCTTAGAGTTAGGTTAATCAAGTTAGCGGGTGTTGCAAGTTTACATGTTTTTGTAAATGTTTGATTACCTAATTTTTAGTAGAAACCTTGGGGGCAGCACGTAGGCAGGTTTTTGCCGAAGCAGGGTAAATCTGTGTCTAATATCTACTGCATTACTTTCTATTTTTATTTCCGCATTAATTTTTATTAGTACACCCTATTCACCCCCCCTCTAGAGTGAAAACAAACCTACAAAGTTTCCCCTTTTATTTTTCTACTGGCTCGTCCATACCTTCTCATTCCTTTTTTAATCTGGAATTTGGGTTTAGTAATGAATTGAAGACGCCGATTCAATTGATCGATTGCAGTGATTATTTCGCTTTGATTGGCTTCGTCAATCGACTCCTAGCTTTGATTTGATCATGGTCGCTCCAATTGTGTCGAGCTTGAATGATAAAAAAATGGTATGCGATTTACTATATTTTCTCTCGTTGATATGCTTGAGCTCGATGATTTGTGCCGATGATGAGTTTGGGAATTTATAGGGAACGAAACCCTATAGTTACGTTCGTATATTTTGGTTCGAATTTTTCATGATTTTATCTCTTGCGTTGATTTTTTAATCGAATGAACTCTATGACCTCTGACTTGTTCATTGTTGAATTCGCTTGAATTGCTTTGGGTCGGTTCCGTTCTGTGCTCCTATGACTTCGGCATTTGAATTTTAGGTAATCTTGACTTGATACCCTTTGCAACTTTAAACAATTTTCTGAATTTTTTTGGTTGACCACTTCAACACATTTTTGTTTGACCGTTTCTTTTTGAAATGTGACCCACGATTTTGTTCGAACTGCTTCAGTGTATTCTCTATTGTATGTGTATATACATGGTGCACTTGAAACTGAACCTGTTATTCTTTTTGCTTGGACATTCTGCTGGGTTGATTTGGTTGAACTCAAACTCCATGCTTTCCATGATGTTTCCTCTGTTACTTTAGTCTGGTTCCATTTGTTGTACATGTTGAATGCTTGCATATCCATATGTACTGATCCGTACTGGACCCTGTACTTTGGTTGGATATGTATATGTTTGGTGCACCACTATTGCTCTGACCATATGCATATGTTTTGTTCGAGTCTGGTTGCATGTGAATTTTCTTTGCATCCATTTATCCTGAGTATGTCTGCATTGATTAAGAGAACCGCTAACTCCAATGTGTACATGCCTGAATGTAGCTTGATTCATTGCTCTGTACTCTGGTTTTCATGCCTGAATGCCTGCCTGTAGCTTGCCTTTGTATATTTTATGGTCTGGTTGTACATATGAGTATTTTTTAAGCTTTGCATTTGAATAGAACTTTTCTAAAAAAATTGCAGCAGTTTGCTAATTATTTCTTTTGAAATGTTTGTTGGTCATCACCATGTATATACATACATATATGTATGTATATATGTGTGTGTGTGATTGGTATTACTACAGCTCCAATTTGTTTATTGTTGTGTTGTTTTCATGCCTTCATTTTGTTTGCATATATATGCTCCAATGTGAGTTAAACTACTCTGGTCTAGTTGATTCTTGACTGGACTGTTCTGGACCTGGTTGCTTTGAATCTGGTTCTGGTTTGAATCCATGTTGTATGTGTTGCATTATTTTCATGCTTTGAGTTAAACTGTGTACATATCTGGTGCACTTTGAAGTCTCTGAACTGTAGTCATATTGCACATATATGTGTGAGTACTTCATGTTGTTCAAGTGTTTTCATGTACATGTCTGAAGCTTGTTGTTTTGACTTGGCTCGAGTTAAACAGCTTTATCCTTCCTTGTGCACATTTTGTGGTCTATTTGCTGCTCCATGTTTATATCTGGTTGTAGTGTTATTGTGTTCATGAGCAAGTTTGCTTTGTGCCTCTGGTTGCATATCAACTTCAAGTGCTTTCCATGTACTTTGGTCTAGTGGTCCTTTTTGTATTCATGCCTCTGTTCTGATTTGAAGTCTGGAACTGTGTTGTTGTGACTGGTCTGGTTGAACTCCTTGTGTTCATTCTGGTTATCTCTGACCATTGCACCTGAGTTGAATCCAGTTTGGGTTTGACCTTGTGCTCACCTGTCTCTACAATTTTAACAAGCAAGTGTATATCGGTGTGCACGACCTTGTGGCATGTACGGTGATACACTGTGCATGTCACAAGTTGTTCGTGTAAGATGAATTAAAAAGAATAATGACGAACAACCCAAATAACCGAGGCAAACAATATTTTCAAAATACACACTTCATTGTGCACTGCAAATATATTTCTTTTTCAATTTTACTACGTCGGTGTTTATTATGCAGATAGTTCAGATGCTGGATATAGGTTGGAACAGAGTTGAAGATCAATTACGAGTTTTGAGTGAATTATGTAGTGAGGTGAAAACATGTAGGAAAAATTGTACAGTAAAAATTGTGTTGTAATTGAAACTTGTATTCGAAATATAGTGAGAGCTTAAATTTGTACTATTCGAATTTGTAATAAACTATCTGTTTGAATAAAATATTTGTTTAAATATGAATTCTGAGTTATTTATTTTATTCAACAAATATTTATTTAATTATGTGGAAAAATAAAATAGTACAATAACAAATACATTTAAATGAATATATATATGTTTATATCATCAAACAAAAATCATAGGCTATTGTATTCTGCAAGAGAGTCTTGAATTGAAGCTCGTCTTTTGAGGATGATTTCTAGATTTCTTATTGCTTGATTCACGAGCTCCACACTCAATGACCAATTTCCTTTTCAAAACCTTTTGAAGCTTATATGTAGGTAATGTTCCGCTTGATGCCAAATATATGTAAAGTTATAGTAATCAGCCATGATCCCTTCTTCAAAGATAGTGCCTCTGATATAGAATTAAATTATCTTCTTCATTTGATCAAACAAGTTATCACTCTTATCTTTTGTTCCCCCTAAAGCAAATATGGGTGTAGGGCCAATGTGAAAGGGGTTTAAGCTCCATTTATTTGGATCATAAGATTCAGTCTTCTTTTTCTTGATGATTCTCAAAGCCTCTAATCTTAACATTTGCTCTTCATATAGTTTAGAATCTTCAACAGTTCCATGGGAGAATCCAATTAAGTGTGGCTCTGAGGATCCTTGTTCGGACTTTTTAATTTTGCTAAGCATGGTGGTGTAAGTTCTAAGGTAAGCTTGGAATGGAATAGATTAGGAAAATAAGGTTGGGTATTCAACAAAGTCGGAGGTTCGGACCCTCCTTCTAGCGCCAAAAATGTTAACAAGAAAACTTGTCAACATCCCAAAGCAGAGTTCAAAGTGTAAATGTTCCTTTTGAAACCACTTTCTGAACAGATTAAGATAGTTTGAACCTTCGAATCCTTTTTTTCTAAACAATCTAGATGATTTAGATCTCCTTTGAGACCATCTTTAGAAAAGGTTAAGGCAATTGAAACTCTTTTTAAACAACCTTTTGAAATGGTTGAGACACTTGGATATCTTTTGATACTACCTTTCGAACTAGTTGCGATGATTTAGAACCCCTTTAACACCCCCATTTCGAGGTGGTGACTTAAGATTGGGACCTATCGGATTTAAGGTTTCTAATTGAATCACTAAATTTTAGTTCCTTCGAAAGATAACCTTTCGATTGACATTGATGTAAGTATTCCATACCAAGAACCATAGAGAAGCCACAGATCAATCAATATATTAAAAAATGGTGTACACTTCCTTTAATAACAATTTTCTTGAATACTAGAAACATAAGTATTACAAAGAAGTAAAACTCTCAAATTAATTTTAGAATTAAGGCTTAAAAATTTAAGAAAGAGCAAGTATTGAGTGAATGAAAACTAGATCCACAAAATAGTACCCCTAGGGTCTTATTTATAGGTGTAGGTTGGATCCTTTTGAATCAGTCCTTTCGAAATAGTTGAAAGAGTGCCTTGATGACCTTTTGTAGATGCTACAATTAGGGCGCCTTTCTAACTTCACTTCTAAATGGAAATTGATTGCTTTCGACTTCGTCAAAAGGTATAGATGCGCCCTCCACTTTGTTGTTGATATGCTGTTGCAAGTAGGAAAGGATGTGGGCTTTTGATACCGTCGAAAAGTGTATCTTTGGGGCATCAAATGGATTGGAGTATAGTAGAAGGCTTAAATGCGGTAGGTGGCTTTCGAATGCATTCTTGTTGATTGATGCAGAACCCCTATCTTCTGATGTTTTAGGAGGCCATATTGAACTCATGTAAGCTTTCCTTTTGTAATTGTGGATGGTTTTAACCAATTCGAAAGGCTAATATATGCTTTCGAAGGGGTAGATTTGGCCCAATATTCTTTCGTAGAAGGTAAATATTGGCGAAACCTATTGTTTCGAACGGTTTAATGCACATGCCAAAGCTTGTAATCTATTTCCTTTGAAAGGTGCCTTTAACGCATTCGAAACACCTCTATGCATGAGGAAGCAACCGTTTCAAAAAGGGTCAACTGAAGCGAAAGGTTGTCCCTATCCCCTTTCGACCTCTTCGAAAGCGCATTGCTCATCCAAATTTTGCAGAAGCATCCCTTCGACTGTTTCGAAAGGTTTTGTACTAGCATTCTTCATGGATCCTCCTTTTGTATTCTTTAAGGCTTCGATTAAGTTGGAGTGGTTTTTGATGGTAATAGGTACCAAGAGGAATTTCTTCCATTTAGGAACCCCAAAACTCCTTCTATTTGATACACGACCACGAGCAATTGTGGTGAAGTGTTCTTCTTGGAGATTAGATGAGCAACTTTAAGGATGAATAAGAAGAAAGTAGAGAAAGTGGGATAACACAAGTGGAATCAAGTAGATCAGCAGAAGGAATTCGATCTTCACGAAAAAGAGTTCGAAATGCATTAGATCAAAAATGGAAGAAAAAGACAAGCAAAAACTATAAGTTTTCACTAAGTAAAAGCTCTATGTACCATGTTAAACCTCTCAGTACTGAGAGGTCTTTTTTGACTTAGAGTCGGCATGCTCTCTTATGGGCCTCTAGGCTTGCTTCTGGACTTCAACTCTAGCGGGTTCCTAAACTTATGTAGTTGTTTCTCTATAAATACCAACCCTGTGGCAACTAAAATGGGATCAGATTCTATGACTTGAGAGACTTCTTCTTCTTCGCCTCTTACCTCTCCTCCATTATAGTCAAACTAGGAAGATAGTATTTGATGTTTTAGGACTTAGATTAGCAAATCCCTTATACTAGTGACTCACAAACTCAAATAAATAAACTATAAAGTGGACAAAGGCAAGAGATTGCCGAACCACTATAAAATTCTTATGTGTTTATTTACTTTCTTGCGATTTTCTCTTATTTGATTTGGATTTTAATAGAACTGGTGTTTTTATCTGCTATCTGGGTGTTGGTGCCATTTTTAGTGCCAACGGAGGTCAATTGGAACTTAGGAAACCACTCGGTCCCGGTCTCTTACTAATCGGTACCGGCCACCTTTGCGTTCCCTTGTGGGCCCCTGTAACCATGACTTATGGATTGATGACTTGAGTGATCATCTTGGGGTGCATTTCTCAAGGAATAAGCAAACAATTCCAAGGAAGTTCTGAAAGAAAGCAGACAAGTACAAAGTTATATTAGAAACTCTTGGAAAACAATAGGATCTCTAAGGAAAAGTACTCGACACAAAATGAATGGGAGATGGAAGAACATAGGAGGGAAGATGGAGTGGTTCTCCTACGAAAAACAGGTTGGTATCGACCACTTCTGGTCGGTATTGAGTTGTTTTTATGTCTCCGGGGACTCCAACTTCCCCTCCTGGTTTTTCGGATCTGAGGTGAGACTTAGTATATTGAGATATGGTGATTCTATTGGACAACTTCCCTATAAATACAGCACCTATGGCATATGAAGAAGGACTTTTGGCACTTTGCACCCTTCAAGTTCTATCTCTCCTCAACCACAATCCTATGTACTCAATTTCACATAATATCACTGATATATCGCCGATATATCTCATATCGCTAATAAGCCAATATGTTTTTCAAAATATCACTTAAAATATCTTTATCGATATATCGTCCGATTTTTGTTAATATATCGCTCCGATATTTATAAAATATCAGATACTTTTTAAGAATATTTTACATTATTGTATGTGTTGGAGAAAATATCGTTACAAATAAATATCTTCACATTCTCAATATATTATTTTGTATATGGTGAATGAAAATTTGTAAACCATACTAGAAATCCTAATGCACCATTTTTTTTAATTTGAACCATACAGTTTTAGGCTTCTTCATTAGTCTTTCCATAAAGAAAACTCTACTTATTTAATTATTTATATGTTTTATTTTCCTTGAAGACTTTATCGCTAAAGAAAAGATCATGAAAGAGTAGTAAAGTTATATATTTGACATATCTATAAGGACGAGCTAAAGTAGTAGTTGGTATCAATTCAACATTGCTTATTCGATAAGTAAGTGAAAATGACGAAAATATAAATACGAAAAACTTGGGAAAGGGATATAAATGATTAGACGACTAAGGAAACAATGAATATAATGTAAAAACGAATAAAGTAATAAAGATGTACATTATGAATTTCTTGATTTTTATGAGCCTATATTATGATTTGTATTAAATAGAATATATTAGTAAACGGATTATAATTTATAAACTATATGCAATCAGTCTTTGATAGTAATTTGAAATTATTTATCCAAATATTTGAATACTTAAGATCAATATAACATAGTACAATATCGTGTATGACATGTTCTACACATGTCCGATATTTTACCGATATTATCATGCTATTTTAAAATATCTCATACCAGTACTTGACCGATACGTACCCGATACCGATATTAAATACTTAGCCACGGCCACTGTGACGCCCCACCTCTATGCTCATAATAACAAAGAGTATTAAAATAAATACTGTCTGTTATTACGAAGAATAAGGCTGGATAGGAGCGACCATCCGTAGTTGAGCCATACACTAGTATTGGTTACCTCGATAGGAGTGGTATATATTTTTGTTTTTCATCTTTTATTTATTTACTCCCATCGACATACCCAATTCCAGTATAAAACAAACTACGATGGTTCATAATAGTTTAGGACAATATATATAATAATAACATAGATAAGCTAAATGCGGAACACAGATAATATAAAAGTCTCATATATATAATAACTGATGTCAATTACAATACATGTGATACAATACATATGATACAACTACAACTGTCGACTCAGGAGTTATATATACAAGTACATTATTGATAATAATATACATGAATATATATCATCCTATACTATGACAACAACTACTCCAAAAGATATGAAGAGGCTTCATAGCTCAAGCAGCAACCCAAAGCAATATATCAACAACCTGTAATAACTCGGTCTGACCCGAGTATTAAATTCAAAAGAAAATAATACACGGGTCAGTCTAATTCAAACTCAGTTATTAATGCACGGAAGCAATAATAAATAAATAATCAAATAGACGACAGTCAAAGTAAATTCACCTATCCAATCCTTCAATAAGGAAATCGGATAACGGTAAATATAACACGTAACAGTGTTAAACAACAAATCAGCAAATTCAAATTATCAACAAAGATAAATGAAAGGATTATCAATGAAGATAATTTAGAAAACAACAGAATTGCCTAAACGGCAATTAACAACAAAATCTAATTATTAAATAAATAATTAGAAACACATAATCTAATTATCAAATAGATAATTAGACAACAACAAAATGATCAATCAAACCAAATCAAATTACAATTTCAAAATATTGAATTGGACACACAAAACAATTCAAGTAATTGAAATATCAATTCAAAATGACAATGTTGTGTGGCTGTAGTACACGCTCGCGTGTACTGCCTCGCCACTACAGTATATAATGTCATCACGACTCCAAATATTAACAGCAAATCGAAACTGCAGTCAACTACTACTCAAGTGTTCGGCAACTACTACTCAAGTGTTCGGCAAATGTAGTGGACACCAGTGATGCAGCCAACTACTACTCAAGTGTTCGGCAAATTTATATTGAGGGATATTTCAACTGGAGTTACAACATCAATGTTACATCTTCAACGAACTCCTCAACACTAAAATGGGCAATGAAATTAATGACAATGCTGCATGTACATGTAAAAACCCCAGGAAGATATAGTAGCAGTAAAAATGCATTGCCTTTTTGTTCAAAGATACGATTTGCACAACATCAAGCAAAATCAATTCAAAGCCGATGACAGTAGGAACAAAATCAACATCGTCCAAATCATCAAGAATCAAAACCCAGTCAAAAATCATCATTCATCGAAACAAAATCGACTGCCGAAGCAAAGTCAAACAACAATCAGACGAACACAAAAACAGGAATTCGAATCGAGTAAAACAGTAGTTTAAATTAGATGTGAGTGAATAAAAATCACTCACTTGTTTCGATGCAAATTGAAGGAGCCGTGTAGAGTCATCGATCGGCAAAGCAACATCCACCGGATCAAAGAAATTGACGTCGGCCTCTCCAATTATTTTCAAAGCCCTAGTTTGCAAGCAAAAAGGAACGAAGGAACGAGCCGCCATTTATTTCGTTATTTCGTTTAGGGTTTGAAAATGAATAATGAATCGAGAGAGAGGGGAACGGTATTCACTTAATCACGGCATCAAACAAAAATATGGGCCAAGATAATTTTAAAGCCCACAACCCTTAACTAATTTATAAAAGAATTTAAACCGGATTCAAAACTCTCAATAGCAATCAGCCAATAGAATTAATCGCCAAATGACGATAATTAATTTTTACAAAACCCCGGGTTGTTACAGACTCCCCTCCTTATAAAAATTGCGTCCCCGCAATTTTCATAATTAAAGGTGTTAATAACAATTATTTTTCTAACATAAACTGGTTAAGCTAGAAAAATAAAAGTCGGGAATACAAACGCCAAAGAAATCTTTTAATTCCATTAAAGAAATTCACAAATTCTCAACAAAATCTAACTATCAAATAGATAATCAGAAAATAACAAAACTGAATAAATGCAATTATCAATTAGATAATTAGAATACAGAAATCACAAAACAGCAATATTTAATTATCGATACGATAATTAGAAAACAGAAAAATCTAATTATCAACAAAGATAATTAGAAAACACAAATCACAATTCGCAAAACTGCAATTATCTAGTTATCAACCAGATAATTTGAAAACAACAATTATCTAATCACCAAAAACGATAATCAGGAATCTCAAATCAACAAATATCTAATTATCAAAAACGATAATTAGAAAACATCAAATATCTAATTATCAAAAACGATAATCAGAAATCTCAAATCAACAAATATCTAATTATCAAAAACGATAATCGGAAATCTCAAATCAATAAATATCTAATTATCAAAAACGATAATCAGAAAACATGAAATATCTAATTATCAAAAACGATAACCAGAAAACATCAAATATCTAATTATCAAAAACGATAATCAGAAATCTCAAGTCAACAAATATCTAATTATCAAAAACGATAATCAGAAACAACAAATATCCGATTATCAAAAACGATAATCAGAAACAACAAATATCTGATTATCAAAACCGATAATCAGAAACAACAAATATCTAATTATCAAAAACGATAACCAGAAAACATCAAATATCTAATTATCAAAAACGATAATCAGAAATCTCAAATCAACAAATATCTAATTATCAAAAACGATAATCAGAAACAACAAATATCCGATTATCAAAAACGATAATCAGAAACAACAAATATCTGATTATCAAAAACGATAATCAGAAACAACAATATCTAATTATCAAAAACGATAACCAGAAAACATCAAATATCTAATTATCAAAAACGATAATCAGAAATCTCAAATCAACAAATATCTAATTATCAAAAATGATAATCAGAAACAACAAATATCCGATTATCAAAAACGATAATCAGAAACAACAAATATCTAATTATCAAAAACGATAACCAGA
This sequence comes from Allium fistulosum, assembly GCA_030737815.1. Lineage (NCBI taxonomy): Eukaryota > Viridiplantae > Streptophyta > Magnoliopsida > Asparagales > Amaryllidaceae > Allium > Allium fistulosum. Next base: position 1,462,726,696 of record CM060903.1, read on the forward strand.
AAACATCAAATATCTAATTATCAAAAACGATAATCAGAAATCTCAAATCAACAAATATTTAATTATCAAAAACGATAATCAGAAACAACAAATATCCGATTATCAAAAACGATAATCAGAAACAACAAATATCCGATTATCAAAAACGATAATCAGAAACAACAAATATCCGATTATCAAAAACGATAATCAGAAACAACAAATATCCAATTACCTGCAGATAATTGGAAATAACAAATATCTAGAAATTAATTAAGATGACTAGAAAATCAACATAAAAGGTGGGTCGATCCCATCAGATGGCGAGTTTTAGCTACGCCGCACGTGCATCAACAAATGGTCGAAGCCTACCAAGTACTATATTTTTGGCACCCAACAAATGACCCGAAGGTCTAGTACTGGTATTGACCCGAAGGTCCATCATATGACCCGAAGGTCCAACATAGTGGCCCGAAAGCACACAAAATCATCAAAATCATCAAACAGCATATGTTTCAATTTACGAGTCCGGAATTAACCGAAATAGCAAACGCACATGTCCCATACCACGAGTTTTACTAAATCGTTTGATTCTCTTCATCGTTTCCTTGAAAGTGAAAAATTGTGTATTTTGTAAACATAACATTTTACATTCTCAAACGGACAAGTCCGAAATTAAGCGAATCAGTAAAAGTAAGGGTTCATAGTCCTCGATTTTGCTGAATCGTTTAAATCGCTTCCTTATTCTTTTGAAACCGTAAACTGTAAAAAATTTAGAAGCAATTTTTATTTTAAAACGATTTTTAAAATACGTGATTAAAACAGCAACATCTGTAGCAAATTCGATAAGGAAATTGCACTTCTCAAAACACCGTAAAAACGGATCTCAAACTCAACATTGCGGAATAACCGCTTGAAAATCCACTTTAAAATTGACGGTTACTGAAGTCAAAGCGACAGTAATTTTTATACGTCAAAATCTCATCAAAATAATTCGCATCAAACTATAATACCAGTGAATTTTCATTCATTAAAAATGTCAACAAAACACCATGCTTCAAAAATATAGCGCCGGTGTAGAAATTCCGTTATAAAAATGACGGCAACAAAATACGTTTAAAACTAAACACCGGTTCAACGTAAAATTAATGCAGTAACGTGCAACTCAAATTTTAACGTGTACTACAAAATGAACAAAGAAATCACTCGAATATATGTTCAATGAAGATAATTCAAAACAGCAAAAATCTCAACAAAATCACATAACTGCAATCGCTTCGGATCCTCAAATCGGATTCGAAACTTTCAAAGATAACAAAAATAAACACATCTATGTAACAACACAATGAATTTAATTTCATTTTTATATTTTGATTTTTAAATCAAAAAGGTTATCAGCTGTATTCAGCGAAGACAGTCTCACTGTTTCCGCTGTGCACTCTGATAAACAGAACATAAATTACTCAATCATCAAAACACAGTTTCACTATTATGTTTAAATAAAGATTTAAAAATTTCATCATAATTTCAAAACTTTAGTTTTGACTCAAAGCACAACTAAAAACATCGACAAATAGTTGTAACACATGTTCCATCTAAGTTATGTTTTATATTATGTCCATAAAACCCAAGCTCTGATACCAACTGTGACGCCCCACCTCTATGCTCACAATAACAAAGAGTATTAAAAGAAATACTGTCTGTTATTACGAAGAATAAGGCTGGATAGGAGTGGCCATCCATAGTTGAGCCTTACACTAGTATTGGTTACCTCGATAGGAGTGGTATATATTTTTGTTTTTCATCGTTTATTTATTTACTCCCATCGACATACCCAATTCCAGTATAAAACAAACTACGATGGTTCATAATAGTTTAGGACAATATATATAATAATAACACAGATAAGCTAAATGCGGAACACAGATAATATAAAAGTCTCATATATATAATAATTGATGTCAATTACAATACATGTGATACAATACATATGATACAACTACAACTGTCGACTCAGGAGTTATATATACAAGTACATATTGACAATAATATACATGAATATATATCATCCTATACTATGACAACAACTACTCCAAAAGATATGAAGAGGCTTCATAGCTCAAGCAGCAACCCAAAGCAATATATCAACAACCTGTAATAACTCGGTCTGACCCGAGTATTAAATTCAAAAGAAAATAATACACGGGTCAGTCTAATTCAAACTCAGTTATTAATGCACGGAAGCAATAATAAATAAATAATCAAATAGACGACAGTCAAAGTAAATTCACCTATCCAATCCTTCAATAAGGAAATCGGATAACGGTAAATATAACACGTAACAGTGTTAAACAACAAATCAGCAAATTCAAATTATCAACAAAGATAAATGAAAGAATTATCAATGAAGATAATTTAGAAAACAATAGAATTGCCTAAACGGCAATTAACAACAAAATCTAATTATTAAATAAATAATTAGAAACACATAATCTAATTATCAAATAGATAATTAGATAACAACAAAATGATCGATCAAACCAAATCAAATTACAATTTCAAAATATTGAATTGGATACACAAAACAATTCAAGTAATTGAAATATAAATTCAAAACGTCAATGTTGTGTGGCTGCAGTACATGCTCGCGTGTACTGCCTCGCCACTACAGTATATAATGTCATCATGACTCCAAATATTAACAGCAAATCGAAACTGCAGAGGTCAAGTCACGGCTATCATGACTCAACACAACTGCAAACAAAATGAAACTGCTCCAAAGAATGGCAACATGTATGCTACAGATCTGAAACCACAAGGGCAATCATACCTAAAATAAATGCAACATTAAACAGAATCAAACTCAGCAATACCCAAAAACCAATGCATAGTACACAATAGTGGCACAACACTAAAAACTGCATATACAACCAAATGAAGACAGCAAGTACAACTGAAATGCAAACTATATCAAAAGTGATACAGTGACAATGTGGATGCAACATATGTATGGTACAATACACAAGCAAGGCTAAGGCATAGTGCACCAAAGGAATACTTCAAAGCAGAGCCGAAGACAAAATAAATCATCAGTCAATGGTGATGCAATGCAAACTGCCTCAAAGCAATACCAGCTACAACATGAACGACTACTCTTACATCAATGCAGACTCGCATCAAGCTACGACTAGTGAAACAAAATACCCGACTACATGAAGCAGTGCAGCAGTCAATATCAAGGCACGAATCAGACAAGTAAGAAACTGTGATACGAGAGACATGTACAAGCATAGTCTCAGCAAATTATGTAGCGCACAAATGTCATGAACTAGAGTGACAATGCATACTACAGATCTGGGTAAAATGGATGTACAATCACATGTATAAAATTAACATGCATGGATATAAAACTAAACAATGTACACAGTGGTCAATATATCTACCCAGACTTCAATGTATTTACATGAAGGCAGTGCCGAGGTTAGGTAATGGTTATCAAAGCATAAAGTGAACAATGCAAGCGCAGCCAAATGAATATAGTGAAGTACTACCCAATGCAACAACATGAATGGTCACAGGTTGATATGCAAACGAAGAATGCAGTGGACACCAGTGATGCAGTCAACTACTACTCAAGTGTTCGGCAAATGTATATTGAGGGATATTTCAACTGGAGTTACAACATCAATGTTACATCTTCAACGAACTCCTCAACACTAAAATGGGCAATGAAATTAATGACAATGCTGCATGTACATGTAAAAACCCCATGCAGATATAGTAGCAGTAAAAATGCATTGCCTTTTTGTTCAAAGATACGATTTGCACAACATCAAGAAAAATCAATTCAAAGCCGATGACAGTAGGAACAAAATCAACATCGTCCAAATCATCAAGAATCAAAACCCAGTCAAAAATCATCATTCATCGAAACAAAATCGACTGCCGAAGCGAAGTCAAACAACAATCAGACGAACACAAAAACAAGAATTCGAATCGAGTAAAACAGTGGTTTAAATTAGATGTGAGTGAATAAAAATCACTCACTTGTTTCGACGCAAATTGAAGGAGCTGTGTAGAGTCATCGATCGGCAAAGTAACATCCACCGGATCGAAGAAATTGACGTCGGCCTCTCCAATTATTTTCAAAGCCCTAGTTTGCAAGCAAAAAGGAACGAAGGAACGAGCCGCCATTTATTTCGTTATTTTGTTTAGGGTTTGAAAATGAATAATGAATCGAGAGAGAGGGGAACAGTATTCACTTAATCACGACATCAAACAAAAATATGGGCCAAGATAATTTTAAATCCCACAACCCTTAACTAATTTATAAAAGAATTTAAACTGTATTCAAAACTCTCAATAGCAATTAGCCAATAGAATTAATCGCCAAATGACGATAATTAATTTTTACAAAACCCGGGCTGTTACAGCCACTTAGGGGGCTATTTTTGGCTATTCTAAGCTGTTAGATTTGCCAAACCCTTAAACTAGCGACCACAGTTCTATAATTAATAAAACAAATAGTGGACGTAGGCCATGGATTTGCTAAACCACTATAAAATTCTGGTATTCTCTCTATTTATTTACAATTTTCTGCTAGGTCTCACCTTATTTCAGGTTGTTTTGGGTGTTGTGCCATTTTTAGGCTCATCAATTTGTAAGCAAACTTATAATTTTAAGAATCTTTCTTTAAAAAAATGGAATAATCATTCTTTTAGGAATATCAGACTCAAAAAAGAGAATTTGCTTTATGAAATTCTATGGTTAAAAAAAATTGAAGAATCTAGTTCCCCGAACTTATTAGAGAAGAATGTCCTTTCAAACTTATAGGAAGATTTGGATAAAAAATTTAACTCTAGAAGAAGTTGTGTGGAAATGGACGAGGGTTATAAGAACACCAATTTTTTTCATAAAGTAGCCATCAGTAGAAAGTGTAGTAACACCATTAACTCTATTATTATTACTAATGCAGAAATTTTTGATCAAAAAGAATTAATTGAGGCATTTATTAACTATTATAAAGAAATTTTTGGAACTAGGATAAGCCATAGGATTAGAGCTGATTGGGAAGAGTTACATCCCATGGATATTAGGATTGATTTAGACAGTTTGGACTCCCCCATTCGAGAGGAGGAAATTTTAAAAAATATTAATGATATGCCTTGTGGTAAGGCGCCAAGTCACGATGGGTTTCTAGTTTTTTTACAAAAAAATTCAGTCTATTAAAAAATCAGATCTAATTAAATTGTTTAACGAATTCTACATTGGTACATTGTAGTTAAGTACATTTAATCTTGCTAATGTAATTCTACTACATACAAAAGTGGGTGAAAATGAATTAAAAGATTTTAGACCATTTCGCTTCTATATTGCTCCTTCAAAATTATCTCAAAGGTTTTAGCCAATAGACTTAGCTCTAAAATGTATGAATTAATCAATAGTACGCAAACTGCTTTTATCAAGAGTAGAAATATCACCAATGAGGTTGCGGTTGTTCAAAAGTTCATTAATTATTACTGTAAAATATCACCCGCATACTTTTAAAACTAGATTTTGGCAAAGCTTTTGATTCGTTGTATTGGACTTTCCTTAAAGATTTACTAGTGGCTAGAGGTTTTACCAAAAAATTAGCAGGTTGGATTATGGCTCTTCTTAAAACGGACAATTCTAATATTATAATAAATGATATTTTAGGTAATAAATTATAGTTAAAACATAGACTTGGGCAAGACGATCCTTTGCCTTCTCTATTATTCAACTTAGCAGCCGACTTTTTGGTAGGAGTTCAAGCTGGCTACTAATAATGTGATTTTAGATAGGGTTGGAAATGAGGTTACAAGCTGTGGTCTCTCCATCCTCCGGTATGTAGATGACACGATGTGCTTTACTTCGCATTTTCCTAGTTATATTATAGCCCTCAAATTTATTTTGTATTACTATAAGCTACCATTTGGGCTAAAAATTAATTTTGATAAAAGTTTTGTTTTAGTGCTAAATGACGAGGTAATGTAGAGATTTAGGTTTCCAATGCGTTAAATTGTAACACTATGAACTTTCCCATAGATTACTTAGGGTTTTTAATAAGACCAACTAAACTTAGAAATTATGACTGGTTAACTAACATTGATAAATTAGCAAAAGATTATGTAGATGGAACGATAATTTTTTATTGAAGGCGGTTAGGGTTTAGTCAACTCTATTTTATCGGCACTTCCCTTTTATTGGATGTCATTCTATTTCTTTCTAAAATGGGTAATCGATAAAATAAATAAGATTATGAGTAACGTTATGTGGGCTGGGGATAACTCTAGTAGTAGTTTAACGTTTCTAGTTGGTTGGGATTCAGTTTGTAAACCTAAAGAGGAGGGAGGGTTAGGAATAATTAATCTTCACAACCTCTATGTTTCTTTAAGGAAATGGTTATGAAAGTTAAATACTAATAACGACAACTTAATTTGGTAAGAACTAATTTCTAATCAATTTTATGGCGGCCCTCGTAACTTGCACCAATTAACTTCTAGCAACCACCATGCCACAAAGTGAATCAGACAACAGTGATCATACAACATAAGGTAGATTTTTTGTTATCCTTCTATTTACCACTCTTTCACACAACATATGGATAAAATAATTTGTTGTTTGAATAGCCCTTGAAATCTCTATGTTCATGCTTGTCCTTCAGACAACATTTTATTTATTGCTTGATTAGAGTTATCAAAAAAATTACTTTTGGCTCCATATTTTCCCTCTAAATATTTTTGTGGCGCATTTCTTAATTATTCCCTCTCCACTTTCTTTCCATTCCATCTTCTCAAAATATATTTCTCTATTATTAAAATTTTCCCCCTTCTCAAAATTTATTTCCCTCTTCTTAAAATCAAATCGGTAGAACCCTAAACTTAAACTCATCTTCGACCCATCATTTGGAATTAGGATTTCAAATCGGCTTGATAATGAAATCACTCTGCCGATACTCTCTCACTCTCAAACAATGATTGATTTCCATTTTATGGCCGCATTCGTTCAAGCTCGCTTCAATTTGTCGAGTATTCTTCGGTTGATATATGGTATGGTTTCTGCTCCTTTCGATTTTGTATTGATCCCGACTTCAATTTTAAGAGCCAATGATGAGATGGGTTTATATAGGAATTTATTTCTTGAATTTTAGATTTAGATTTGACATTCGATTTTAAACATTGGATGTTGATTTTATATTGCTGCATATATTTTTGACTGCTTTGTTTTTTGATTTTCTGCTTTATGTCCTTGACTTGTTCAATTGTTGAGTTCTCTGATATACTCGAATATATTTTTACTTGGTTAAATATATTGATTTCGATCTTTCTATTTTGTTCACCTGAATTTGTATATCTGACTTGAATTTGTTGAATTGGCTAGTGATATGAGAGTTATGCAAGGCACTTGCACTTATTTGGTTGTTGAATTGGTTGTTCAAGGCATTGCACACTGGACTTATCTGTGCACTTATTTGTGGTCTATGAACTTGAACTTGAACCATTATTCACTTCATTGTTCGCTTCAATGTTCGATTTTGAGTTGCTTTCCTTGTTCACTTCATTGTTCGACTTTGTTAAGTTCTTTGTTTCGCTAGTTGCCCCTTGCTTGTTTTGTTGCCCCTTGCAATTGTGATTTTTTCACTTCATTGTTCGATTTTGGGAACTTCCATGTATATACATACATACATACATACATACATATGTATGTATGTATGTATGTGTGAATGTTTGTGGAACTGCCTTGTTTAATTTGTGGCACTTGCTATTTGTATCACTACCTTGTTTTAATTTCTGGCACTGCCTTGTTGCATTGTTGGCCTTGTCCATGTACTTGCACACATATGTATATACATATCTACATGTATATACATATATGTATGTTAGTGTGCTTGAACTCTGAATGGTTTTAACTTCACTTATGAGTGTGCCTTGCCTTGCCTGAACCTTGAATGGCTTGAACTCTGCCTTGTTCTGTTCAACCGCCTTTTGAATGTGCTTGTCTTCATTTACTATATGCACATGTTGTACCATTTCATGAATTGTTTTGTGGAAGCCCTGCACTGGTTTCACTTGTATCATGCATGTGTACCATTATTGACATGTTGTTGGCCTTTGAGTCTGGTTTGTGAAATATCTTCCATGTATATACATACATACATATGTGTGTGTGTGTATGCGTGAAATATTACCATGTTTTTGCTTTGAACTTCCATATGTGTGTCTCCTGTGTGCTGCAATTTTGTTTTTGCTTTGCCTTCGTTCATGTTGTTAGCCTTGTTCACATGTTGCATTATTGCATTGTGACCTTCTTTATGTACTTACACACTGCCTTGTTCAAGGCAGTGCACTAGCACTGCCTTGACAAGGTAGTGCACTGCCTTGAATTGTCAAGGCAGTGTCAATGCACTGCCTTAAACATGGCAGTTCACTATCTTGATATTGGTTGAATCCCTTTCATGTGCTTTGGTTTATTGTCCATAGCTTGATTACCTTTCAGATTCTTGAATTTCTTGTTTTGAACAAGGCAGTGTGCACCGCCCTAAACTCCATGTACTTGCTGACTCATTTGGTTCCTGTGTGAATGTTCTTTTGATTCCCGTTCATTTGTTTATACTTCTTGCCTTGAACTCATGTTGTGACGACCCGGGTTTTCTGACGTCTGTAATTGGGTAAAATATTGATTTTAATTATTGAATTACTAATTTTATAAGTCGAACCAATAAAATTTCTGATAATTCAAAATATCTGGATATATATATACATTAGTTTAAACACTATATACAAACTTAAGTTATAACATATATGGACCGATTTAAAACCTATATTAGATATTGGACTATAAATCTTTGGATATGACAAATCCCATAGAAAATAAATGATAAACTCATCATTTAAATTTGAATGAAATATCCTTAAATACATGTATAAATAAATAGATACAACCTTGTGATGTTGAAAATATATACATATATAAGTATATACATATACAAGAATATAAATATATGTATATACCTATGTGGAATGAAATATAGGAGAAGTTTGTTTGAATGTGAATATATATATATATATGTATATAAAGCAATGTATATTAAAATATGTATAAATATAAGTGTGTGTTTATGTCATGTAAGCAAATAAATATGCAAACGTATAGGTATATGTAGCTATATATACATATAGATATATGTAAGCAAGAGTGTATATAAATATATATACATATGAAACACCATCATAGCAAGCATTTAATGCACAGACATCTTGAGCATACAATATATCATTTCAAACATTGTACCAAGTTAATAGCAGATCAAACCTTTCCAGATAAAACCTGTACAATGCCTTAGCTTCCACTGCATATTTCTTTTTATCTAAGTCTATACGGCCATCTTAGTTGTAAAATGTTAAAAAAAAAAAAAGAAGAAGATAAGCTTAAGCTTATAAAACAAGCCAAGGTCAATAAATGCAAGCTCAACAAATATCATTTCAGCCACCTTACAAAAGGGAAAAAATCTCTAACAGTACAATAATATCTTGTACTTGTATAAACTTCAGCCTACATATTGTTTTGTGTATCATCCCTTCTTATCTCATTTCGTTACAAAACTTAGAAGCAAACCTGAGGAAGAAAAAAATATAATAAATAAAATAAACATCTTTACTTTATAAACTCAAACAAATTCATCAACAAAGCAAGAGATTGGGAAAGCAAGATCAAGACTGTGTTCTTCTCAAAGCCTGAAACTATTCTCTGTTCTAAAATTTCAGGTGAGTAAACTTTGCTTAGAAACAGTATTTAAACATTTCTGTGGTATAAGTTTTATTGCATGTAATGAAATGTGCTGTGAAAATTGCCTAGTATACATATATAATGATTTCTATATATATATATATATATGAGATGTGCAGGCCAGGGTTTACCCTGTTTTGAATTTCTGGTGTAATAAAATTCAAAGATCGGTTGGTTCCTTCACCGATTAGTGGTGTAGTGGAATGTTTAAACAAAGTTTGTTTAAGATTGCAAGATATAAAATTTAAAAAAAAAAGTGAAAGCAAGAATTAAGAAGAATATCAACCAGAATATTCAATATACAGACAAACTCAGAATTTACCAGGAAATTGATTTCAACAATTGATTGTTTCAAGTATACTGCTTGAATCTACTTCGAGAATTAGGATTTTTAAGATGGAAATTTTGATTTTTAATAGTGTGTATTGTGAGAAATCATTGGTAGAACAGAAAACAAATTTTGACCTTTATCTGATGATCGACGAATTGTTGATGGTCGAAGTTTTTGTCGAGGCTAGCACGTCAATCAGGGAGGCCGGAAAAATTATTTGATGGAGCTCTAGATCACCATGGAGGCATCGGTTGGTTGAGGGAGTTTCTAAACCTAGTTTTGGGTCGTAGATGGTTTCGAGAGGATTTAGCCACCATGAAGAGACCGGAGTCAATCGCAAGACGTGGGATAGCCGCATAGGGACGTAGTGTTGCTCTGGAGCGAAGCCGGTAAGTTCCATCCATCGTGATCATGGGCGGCGAGAGGATTTTGTCATCAGTGTTCATTCCAGTTTTGATCGAGAGGCCGTTTTTCGATTTGCATTGTCGTCTTCGATTCTGGGTTGTCGGAAGAAGTAGTGGAGTCGTAGACAACTGGCAGATGGTCGTGATGATGACCGGCGGTGGCCGGGGGTTCTGTACACGTGCACACGTGCACGTTGTGGCGGGTTTGAGCATGGCAGTGTGTTCAAGATTTGGATGGAGTTTGCCTGGGTTTAGTTGGGGCGATTTCGTGTTTGTCTCGAAGTATTGAAGTAAGGAGATAAGTTCGTGAGTGATGCAGGGTTAGCTCGGTGATTTTGTGGGTTTTGCTCGAGTTTTATCTGGAATACTCGGGTACTGTTTGTTCTACGAACTGTTTCTTTTTGAAAATAAGAATAGGGAACAGTTTTATTAATAATAAGGTACAGGTTGTTTAAAGCAACAAAAATAAGTTGCTAAGCCTAAGTATTTATCAAATTCCAAAGTAAATTGTTTAATCAAGTTGTAAGAGTTTAACAAAAATGGATAAGTTTTAAAGAAAAATATAAACCAAGATCTAAAATAAAGTATTAGCAAGTTTAAACGAGTTTTTTTAGGTTTTAAAAATACTTTAAAATTGTTGTTTAAAAGCAATTATATAATATGTTTCAAAGGTGATTTAAATGATGTAATTTAATAAAGTATTGATTTTTAACGTATTAAAGGATCGTAAATTAATTAATGTGATCAGTAAGGAATTGATTAATTAACTTAAGGTAATTTAATTTGTGTAATCAATTTAAAGGATTTATTTATTTATGCAATTAATTAACGATAATCACAGAATGAAGGTAATTAGACAATAATTACTTAGTGTCATTTGTTAGGGTGGGTAATTAATGGGTGATTACTAAAAGTGATTTATTAAATGATAATTACTTAATTGTAAGTAATTAAAGGATTAATTTGCTAAAGGTTAATTATTATAATAAGAAATTTGGGGATAACTAATTAAAATTTAGGTTAATTAATTAAGGATAATCAATCAGTGGGATAATTACTTAATGAAAGTAATTATGGATAATTAATTTAGATTAATAATTTAAGAAAGGTGTAATTAATATTTATTAAGCTGGGTTAGGTAATTAATTAATTTATTTGGAGATTAATTAACCTTTCTTATAGATGATTGAATGATATTGAATTACCCTGGGATGATTGATATCTCTGATATGTGAATTGTGATGCTATGTGAGATGATATGTTAGGTTGAACACTGATAATATGGTTATCTATCAAGGATAAACTACTGTGTACAGGTTGGCATCTAGTATTTAAAAGAAAATTTAATTCACTTGAATAACTTGGGTTAAGATGACATTAGATTCGAAAAGACCGGAGTCGGGTATTTGTTAATACCCGAAACCACTTCGATTCTTTATAAATTGATATGTGAAATCAATAGGCTGGAATGGAATGATTTAAGTAAATTGGACCATTTAATCTAAGTTTGGTACTTAGAAATAGATGTGTGAAATTAGTGATGACTATAACAAGTTGAAGAATTGTAAATTGATATGAGTTACCCCGGGTTCTATATAAGTTGTATGCTTTTACATTTCTGGTTAGATGGGCTTACTCACGCTGGTTTCCAGCCTGACCCGGGTGTTACTTTGATGTAATGCTCGGGTCAGACCGAGTATTACAGATTTTCAGGTAAGGACGTTCTGGAGCTTAGGAGATGAGCTAGATGGCAGGACGTATGGAGTGTTTCCGCTGTGACTATTATTTCTGTTTATCAGATATATATATTTGATTTGTATATACTCAGTGTTGTGTATGAGAGTAACTCTGATGTATTATAAAGCAAATTGACAGATATAGTATTCTTTTGTAAACTGCTATTATTTGATATTATATTTTATCCGCTGCGAATGTGAGAATCTGTATTGTGTTTCTGTTTCTTCTTCTTCTATCTCTTTCTTCTTTTCATAACTATCTGGAATTTTCGGGATCGAAAATCTCGGGTCGTTACAGTTGGTATCAGAGCGAAGGTTAAGCGAGAATCTTGGCTCTGGTGGGTGTACTCATAAGGATAGGGTCAATAGTACCCTAGAATGAGTTGAGTGTGTATATATATATATATATATATGAGAGCGTACTTGTTATTTTCATATATAAAGATTTCAAATGATTTTTATATAAGATTATATATGATATATACAATATTACTTTTAATAAATATTAAGGTAGTTGGTTGTTAAATCATTGGAATCAAATAGAATAATGAGAATTAAGAGTTAATAATAATACAACCAAATTGTAATTGAATAAAGATAAATTTGAAATGGATCCAAACTGAAATTAAAATCCTGAATTTGTAAAAGTGTTTTCAGAATAAAGATGATAATGAATTGGTTTCCAGATATGACAATCTTGGTTATTATCATAAATGGTTGTTGTATTTAATAGTGAAATAAAATGTGTTAAGGATATAAACTTAGATGAGTATAACTTGTAAATTAGAACGGATTTAAATTGTGAAGTTTTAAATCTAAGTCCAGAGAACTTGAAATTGTTTTAAAGAAATTGTTCTGAATTAAAACCAAAGGTGGTTTAAAAATGTAAGGTATAACTTGGTGTGTAAAGAAAATGTATATATGAGGAATGTACATAATACGAAAGATGGTTTGAAATAAACTCTAAATGTTGAGTTTCAAATTTGGGAAATGAGATGTGATATCCAAGGTGATAAGTTTTTGAACTTATAAGATTATTAATGTGAAGTTTAAAGTTTGAAGTGGGAATTCAAATTTGGGTAAGTTTGACGAGATTTAATTGAATTTAACTTAAAGGAAGTTAAATAAGTTTGGAACAAGCAACCTGAATTGGAAATTTCAAGATGAAATTTAGATTTAACTTGGGAAGTTAAATGATTAATTTGAATTGGGGGTTTGTGTAGCCTCAAAATGGGTTTGAGGTCTGGAAATGGTATATGGATGGATGTTTAAAATAAATAGGATGGTATCATCCTATTGTTATTTAAAAATCTTTAAATTGAGAATTTGTTTGGTTTAAATGAATGAGAAATGAAGTGTGGTAATCTATCCATTATTGATAAAAAGGAAGGGAATCTAACTTTAATTTGAAAGTAAGGATGTGGAATTACTATAAATTAAAAACTTGAATAATTAAATTTGTAAATTAAAAATTGTTTAAGAACTGACTTCAAACTGGAAGATAAAATTGAGTAATAAATTAAATTTTTAATATAAAATTGTATTGGACTCAAAAAATTAAATTGTTTAAAAACTTTAAATAAAGGTTAATTTGGTTTAAAGAGTTAAACCAATATTTGAAAATTTAACTCGAATTTATATAATTCGAGATAGTTTAAGATTGAGATCTAAATTGAATGAGTTCAAATTCAAAATGGGAATTGGGATTAATTCATATAGAAATTGAAATGATTTGAAATTAGTCTAAACTAATTTGAATAATTTGGAATTGTAATTAAAGTGAATATGTTTAAAAATCAAATGGAATTTGATTTGAATTTGGAAAGGAATTAAGGCTAATTCAACTTGAATTGGAAATAAATCAAGTTTAAGGAAAATTGAAGTTATTTAAAATTGGAACACAGTTGGTAGTGGGAAATTTAAGTTGAATTGATTTGAAATGGAGGTTGGGAATTGAACAGTTTGACTCTGGACTATTTTCAAAATAAATTGTTTTAATATAAATCTATTTTCCAAACTATTTACTATACAACTTTCCTTTTTAAAACCTAAAACTATCTTAAACTTGTCTTACAATTGCTTTGGAACTATTTAACTATTTTACAACTGTTTTATAAACTAATTACTATTTTTCTACTACTTTATAAACTGATTACTGTTTTTCAACTATTTTATAAGTAATTACTATTTTTCAATTATTTTACAGTTACTTAACTATTTTACAGCTATTTTACAAATTAATAATTATCTTTCAACTATTTATCTATTTTTAAAATTTTCAAGCTATTTTGTAAATATAAACTGGTCGGAGTTCAAACTGTTATTGTTTAAATACCCAGCTGAGATAAGAATTGAAGTGATAATCCAAGTGGGGATTTAGCCAAATGTGAATAAGTGAATAAAATCAAAGTGAGGGTGAATAGAAAGGAAATTGATTTAACTGATAATCAATGAAGACAAATACGTAGGATGTACGTATATTATTCTATTCGCATAGTGATTTGGTCCAGATTCGAGCATAGAATTTCGAGATAGTATTATCGATCCGAGTTGGGATTTTTCGCTCGATTTTCGACGGCGAACCTGGATATGGATTTTTGATTGGTTCTGGATATTCTCTATCATAGGTGTGACTATGCAAGGAGAATGACGGTTTTTGATCAAGAAACCAGATCTGAGTCCGCACTAGGAAGTCGGGTGGACGATACTAGTTCGGAAGTGAAATTGTATGATCGAGTGAGCGATCAGATTGGTATTGCGTACGAATGATATGGGGACATCGTACGGGTTTGAATGAAATTGGCATTGAAAATTTGTGGATAAAAACTGAAAAGATTTTTGAAATTGAAAGTATATTTTGAGAATTTGACAATGAATAAAGGTGGAAATTGATTTTGAAGTTGTAGATAAAAGGTTATAAGATGATTTTTGAAATGGAAAATATATTTGTGAATATATGAGGAACTAAAATAAAATAAATTTAAAATTTATATTTCTATGGTAGAAATTAACTTTATGGAAATAAAGTGGAAATTGAATATTTTTCTGAGTTAAAGTTTACTTTATAATAAAAGTAAGAAATTTGGCAAGTGACTTTATAAAGTAATCAAATTTGAATATTTGATTGGGAATAAACAAAGTTACGTATCCTTGTTATATATGATAAAACTCCCCTTATTGAATCCATTGCCAGAAGAAAAAGGTTTTTGAAAGTTTTGAAGTATACAAAGGAAACTTATATAAGTATAAAGTGATTTAAAGATTTTCCAAGATGATTATATATATCTATATATATAAAAGATTTTGTGAAAATGTTTTGAGGAAAGGTTTTGGGAACCTTTGGATTTGGAAAGGCTTTTGATATTTGGGTAAATCAATATTGGGATTTGGGAAAGCCTGATTTGTGAATTATCGATTTTGAGAATCGATTTTGTGTAAAAGCATTTATATGAGATTCATACTAGGTGTATGATTTGGAAAATACTATATGTGTATAGTATAAAGTGTTTTGAGATTTGCTCTGGGGAAAAAGGCGCTCCCTTGAAATGAACTTCTCAGGAGTGCCACTGGGTGGTACTGCCTTGAGCCCCAAGGGGGGTTTCTAAAGTTGATCCTGTGAGGAGTCCGGACAAAACTAGTTCCTGAGGATTATTTGGTAGCGAAAGTCGATGGCGCTGATGCCTACAGGGGCATTTGGGTTATGCTGTGACGACAGTGTAACTCGATGTCGCTGCGATCTACTGTGTGGGGACCATAGCGAAAATCGTGTGGAGGATGAGTGCCAACGGTCTACACTTGATTTTGCCGGGAAGGCAACGCAACATCGGTAGACTGCGATCTATGGTCGAGTGGAGGAGTTTCATTCTTTTGGCAGCGAAATTCGGTGGCGCTGATGCCTACAGTTATATGGGTCTTTGCTGTGATAGCAACGTATAGCCCGGGTATAACTGCGATCTGTAGCGGGTTCCATGGCGTAATCGAGTGGCGCGGAGACCTACAGTTATCTGTGGATTTTGCCGGGACGGCAACGTAACCATCGGGTTAACTGTGACCATGGATGGGTGTGATGATTTCCAGAGCATTCTCACCAAAGATATTTCCTCTATTTTCGAAACTGTTTTCTATATTTTCAATAAAATTATTTTCCAAAGTATTTTCACTGGATGTTGAAAGCGAGTTTACTAAGTACTTACATATTTTCAGTCTTACGCCTGATCAACGTATGACCGAATTTCTGTGAGAACAAGGATGGACTTGTTGAAACATCGAGTTATAAAAGTATTTTTATAAAAACTATTTTAGAAATATTATATATATTTTTAAAGTAGTTTAAAAATGATCAAAGAAATTTATTTGATTTTAAGCATGCTAATAAAAATGGCTTCGTTCCTTTTCGAGGACGAAAAGATTTAAAGGGGGGAGGAATGTGACGACCCGGGTTTTCTGACGTCTGTAATTGGGTAAAATATTGATTTTAATTATTGAATTACTAATTTTATAAGTCGAACCAATAAAATTTCTGATAATTCAAAATATCTGGATATATATATACATTAGTTTAAACACTATATACAAACTTAAGTTATAACATATATGGACCGATTTAAAACCTATATTAGATATTAGACTATAAATCTTTGGATATGACAAATCCCATAGAAAATAAATGATAAACTCATCATTTAAATTTGAATGAAATATCCTTAAATACATGTATAAATAAATAGATACAACCTTGTGATGTTGAAAATATATACATATATAAGTATATACATATACAAGAATATAAATATATGTATATACCTATGTGGAATGAAATATAGGAGAAGTTTGTTTGAATGTGAATATATATATATATGTATATAAAGCAATGTATATTAAAATATGTATAAATATAAGTGTGTGTTTATGTCATGTAAGCAAATAAATATGCAAACGTATAGGTATATGTAGCTATATATACATATAGATATATGTAAGCAAGAGTGTATATAAATATATATACATATGAAACACCATCATAGCAAGCATTTAATGCACAGACATCTTGAGCATACAATATATCATTTCAAACATTGTACCAAGTTAATAGCAGATCAAACCTTTCCAGATAAAACCTGTACAATGCCTTAGCTTCCACTGCATATTTCTTTTTATCTAAGTCTATACGGCCATCTTAGTTGTAAAATGTTAAAAAAAAAAAAGAAGAAGATAAGCTTAAGCTTATAAAACAAGCCAAGGTCAATAAATGCAAGCTCAACAAATATCATTTCAGCCACCTTACAAAAGGGAAAAAATCTCTAACAGTACAATAATATCTTGTACTTGTATAAACTTCAGCCTACATATTGTTTTGTGTATCATCCCTTCTTATCTCATTTCGTTACAAAACTTAGAAGCAAACCTGAGGAAGAAAAAAATATAATAAATAAAATAAACATCTTTACTTTATAAACTCAAACAAATTCATCAACAAAGCAAGAGATTGGGAAAGCAAGATCAAGACTGTGTTCTTCTCAAAGCCTGAAACTATTCTCTGTTCTAAAATTTCAGGTGAGTAAACTTTGCTTAGAAACAGTATTTAAACATTTCTGTGGTATAAGTTTTATTGCATGTAATGAAATGTGCTGTGAAAATTGCCTAGTATACATATATAATGATTTCTATATATATATATATATATGAGATGTGCAGGCCAGGGTTTACCCTGTTTTGAATTTCTGGTGTAATAAAATTCAAAGATCGGTTGGTTCCTTCACCGATTAGTGGTGTAGTGGAATGTTTAAACAAAGTTTGTTTAAGATTGCAAGATATAAAATTTAAAAAAAAAAGTGAAAGCAAGAATTAAGAAGAATATCAACCAGAATATTCAATATACAGACAAACTCAGAATTTACCAGGAAATTGATTTCAACAATTGATTGTTTCAAGTATACTGCTTGAATCTACTTCGAGATTTAGGATTTTTAAGATGGAAATTTTGATTTTTAATAGTGTGTATTGTGAGAAATCATTGGTAGAACAGAAAACAAATTTTGACCTTTATCTGATGATCGACGAATTGTTGATGGTCGAAGTTTTTGTCGAGGCTAGCACGTCAATCAGGGAGGCCGGAAAAATTATTTGATGGAGCTCCAGATCACCATGGAGGCATCGGTTGGTTGAGGGAGTTTCTAAACCTAGTTTTGGGTCGTAGATGGTTTCGAGAGGATTTAGCCACCATGAAGAGACCGGAGTCAATCGCAAGACGTGGGATAGCCGCATAGGGACGTAGTGTTGCTCTGGAGCGAAGCCGGTAAGTTCCATCCATCGTGATCATGGGCGGCGAGAGGATTTTGTCGTCAGTGTTCATTCCAGTTTTGATCGAGAGGCCGTTTTTCGATTTGCATTGTCGTCTTCGATTCTGGGTTGTCGGAAGAAGTAGTGGAGTCGTAGACGACTGGCAGATGGTCGTGATGATGACCGGCGGTGGCCGGGGGTTCTGTACACGTGCACACGTGCACGTTGTGGCGGGTTTGAGCATGGCAGTGTGTTCAAGATTTGGATGGAGTTTGCCTGGGTTTAGTTGGGGCGATTTCGTGTTTGTCTCGAAGTATTGAAGTAAGGAGATAAGTTCGTGAGTGATGCAGGGTTAGCTCGGTGATTTTGTGGGTTTTGCTCGAGTTTTATCTGGAATACTCGGGTACTGTTTGTTCTACGAACTGTTTCTTTTTGAAAATAAGAATAGGGAACAGTTTTATTAATAATAAGGTACAGGTTGTTTAAAGCAACAAAAATAAGTTGCTAAGCCTAAGTATTTATCAAATTCCAAAGTAAATTGTTTAATCAAGTTGTAAGAGTTTAACAAAAATGGATAAGTTTTAAAGAAAAATATAAACCAAGATCTAAAATAAAGTATTAGCAAGTTTAAACGAGTTTTTTTAGGTTTTAAAAATACTTTAAAATTGTTGTTTAAAAGCAATTATATAATATGTTTCAAAGGTGATTTAAATGATGTAATTTAATAAAGTATTGATTTTTAACGTATTAAAGGATCGTAAATTAATTAATGTGATCAGTAAGGAATTGATTAATTAACTTAAGGTAATTTAATTTGTGTAATCAATTTAAAGGATTTATTTATTTATGCAATTAATTAACGATAATCACAGAATGAAGGTAATTAGACAATAATTACTTAGTGTCATTTGTTAGGGTGGGTAATTAATGGGTGATTACTAAAAGTGATTTATTAAATGATAATTACTTAATTGTAAGTAATTAAAGGATTAATTTGCTAAAGGTTAATTATTATAATAAGAAATTTGGGGATAACTAATTAAAATTTAGGTTAATTAATTAAGGATAATCAATCAGTGGGATAATTACTTAATGAAAGTAATTATGGATAATTAATTTAGATTAATAATTTAAGAAAGGTGTAATTAATATTTATTAAGCTGGGTTAGGTAATTAATTAATTTATTTGGAGATTAATTAACCTTTCTTATAGATGATTGAATGATATTGAATTACCCTGGGATGATTGATATCTCTGATATGTGAATTGTGATGCTATGTGAGATGATATGTTAGGTTGAACACTGATAATATGGTTATCTATCAAGGATAAACTACTGTGTACAGGTTGGCATCTAGTATTTAAAAGAAAATTTAATTCACTTGAATAACTTGGGTTAAGATGACATTAGATTCGAAAAGACCGGAGTCGGGTATTTGTTAATACCCGAAACCACTTCGATTCTTTATAAATTGATATGTGAAATCAATAGGCTGGAATGGAATGATTTAAGTAAATTGGACCATTTAATCTAAGTTTGGTACTTAGAAATAGATGTGTGAAATTAGTGATGACTATAACAAGTTGAAGAATTGTAAATTGATATGAGTTACCCCGGGTTCTATATAAGTTGTATGCTTTTACATTTCTGGTTAGATGGGCTTACTCACGCTGGTTTCCAGCCTGACCCGGGTGTTACTTTGATGTAATGCTCGGGTCAGACCGAGTATTACAGATTTTCAGGTAAGGACGTTCTGGAGCTTAGGAGATGAGCTAGATGGCAGGACGTATGGAGTGTTTCCGCTGTGACTATTATTTCTGTTTATCAGATATATATATATTTGATTTGTATATACTCAGTGTTGTGTATGAGAGTAACTCTGATGTATTATAAAGCAAATTGACAGATATAGTATTCTTTTGTAAACTGCTATTATTTGATATTATATTTTATCCGCTGCGAATGTGAGAATCTGTATTGTGTTTCTGTTTCTTCTTCTTCTATCTCTTTCTTCTTTTCATAACTATCTGGAATTTTCGGGATCGAAAATCTCGGGTCGTTACACATGTACGTGGATGCATTTGTTTGTGGCACTACCTGTTGTTCATTTGTTTATAGCACTTCCCGACTACATTTGACATGTGTTACATATAGGAGATGCAAGTGGCAGTATTTTTGTAAATTCGTACCTATTGTTCTTTTGTTGTGCTATTTGTGCACTTAATTCTGTATCATTATGTACCATGTTTGACACTGCCATGATTTTGGTTTGCTGGTACTCAACTTTGTGCATCTCCATGTTCACTGAACTTGTTTGTGCATTTTGGCTTTACCGAGTTGCATGATCTAATTTGAGCTGAATTAAACTACTTGTATTGAGCCCGAGCTTGCTTGGGCTTGAACTTGTGTGTTTGCACTAAGTTGAGCCTTCGGGCTTGACCTTTGCAACTGTCCGTGTGATTGAATCAAGGATCAAAACCATAGACTAAGGCAATATTTAATATTCAAATTCCATTTTATTTTTGCAATTTAGGTTTGTTTCTTTTTCAAGTTTACTGCGTTGTTGTTTATTTAACAGGTATAGGATATGGCTGGACACAAGCTGGAGCAAGCAAATCAAGATCAACATCAGAAACAAACTTGAGTGAGTGTGAGTGAGTGAGTATGAGTAAATTTAAGTTGTATTGTATTTGAAAATGCAAGTAGAATGATAATGAAAGTTGTATTGTATTTGAATTTGATTTAAAATACAGTATTTGTTTAAATAAAATTGCGATTCATTTATTTCATTCTGTGAATAATTATTCATATCAGTCAATATTTATATGTTGTCTAATAGGAAATTCTAGAAATGATACTATAACATCAGACAACATATGGTTTTTTTGTTGTGTTAGTGCATATCAGACGATGGGGCATATCTATGATCTGATGTGCAATAAGACGACACGAGATTTAATGACAGCTAAGTATGCAATCAGATAATGGATCATACTTGTCCCTTGATGTGGTTTTCCCATAGTGAAACATAATAATTTATCACACATTTGGAGATCAATTTTAAAAAGCTTGAATATTTTTCAACTAGGTATTAGTAACATTGTTCACTTGGGGAATAACACATTCTTCTGGCATGATTACTAGATCTCTATTATTGCTCTTAAAGTAGAATTTACAGATCTCAATGATATTTGCAATTTATAAAATGTATTGATTTTAGAAGTCTGTAGACCTAATAGGAACTTTTTCTTGGGAATTCAGCTTTAATCGGGCACTAGAAGGAACTACTTTCTACCTGTTTTCTCTTCTATGTGCCAAATTAAACTATACAGTATAGACAATAACAACGATATTAAAATTTGGTGTTGAGATAAGACTAACAACTTTACATCTAATTTATTTTATAAATTTCTAAATTTCCTAGGACTTAAATCTAATCTTTTTAAATTTATGTGGAAAGTGAATGCACCCCTAAATCTAAGTTATATATGTTGTTAAAATTATATAGGAAGCTTAATACCATTGAACTATTGAAAAAGAAGAATGAGTATATTGGTTAAAAAAATGTATTTTCTACAATATGAAACTAAAAACAACTATGCACCTATATTATGATTGTCAATTTACTAATTTTATGCTTCTACACATTCTTAGAATTTTTGGTTTTAACATTAATTTTAACATTATTAATTGTGAGTCTTATTGGTCTAAGTTGAGATTTTATTTTACTTCTAGTCAACGATTCTTATTAGACATTATTTTCACTATCGCAGCTTGGTATATTTAGTCTGGAAGAATTCAAAGATTTTTCAATAATAATAATAATACTCCAACTAAAGATAACTTGACATATATAACTGCTTTATTTTTATTAAATTTCAGACAATACCTATAAATTAGTTAACATAACGGCTTTAGGAGGTTCCTTAAATAGGTAAAATCCCATATCAATGCCTTACGAGAGAGAATTGTTGTTACTAATAGAAATAATAATATTATAAGTGTCATCATGGTAGATGATAACATACACAATCATTCTAACTCCCTGCTTTTACCAGGTAACTAGCTCTTGTTTATAGTTATTGTCCTTTAGCAACTCAAACTTAAGTTGTTTAGAAGTCATAGTCTTACTTCCACGGGTTTCATTGATTGAACTCATTAACATATTTGCCCAGAAGCTTGTATGAGTTAAGTGTGGGTTCTTGATGGCTCTCCGCTTGCTTTCGATTCCAACTATAAATTTTATCCAGTAGATATTATCTTATGAAAACCGGAATTTATTTCCTCTCACGATTCATGTCACACTTAGGTTACTATTTCTCGTACATGTTGCTTCTTCTCCTCTTTCTTACATATGTATATAATAGACTTTTATACATATATATGTTTAAACCTCACTTTGTCGATTGATATTTTTTAAGTTTTAGCCATTGACATGGGCCATTTAACTTTGGTGTTCTTATTCTTTAGATGAGTTGAAGTTTGATATGATGTAGGGCCTTCTACACCTTCTTTGGACATTCCTGATAGTTATTCATACTATTCACTTCCTCTTTGGCGATTGGACGAGGTCTTTCTCTCATCGTGGCCGCTTCTTCGCTGCTACCTTCAACTTTTTATGGCTATCATTCTGTTTTGTTTATTTCTTTTCATTCCTTCTAGATTTTTTTCCTAGATTTTTGGAGAGGGTTTTTTCTATTTTATTTATACTGGTTCATAGGAAAGAGCCACCTATCAGGCTTGTTGGTAGCTTCTTTTTAAGTGTAGAATAAAATTACATGAGTGCTCTATTCCTTACGGAGGATCACTCATTTTACTCAAAAAAGATAGTGGTACCCGAAATGATATGATCCATTGGTCGTAAAAATGTCTTTAAGTAGAAATGTTGGAAATAAGGCGGGTTGATAAGAATAACATTATAAAATTCAATTATTGAAACTAATATATCAGATTTGTCACTCTATGTGCTTTAGTTAATTAAGATTTTACTCACAAAATTTATCACTTGGTATTACTTTAAGTTTTGGTACATATATAAATAAAATTCTAAATAGTGATTTAGAATAGACTGTTTGCACATAATAAGTAAAATGTCTCGAAGTTATTAGGAGTGATTCTGAGTTTGTGGGTTATGGATACGATCCAAGACATGATACGAAAGTATTATTCGGTAAGCATTAGAGTTAAACAAGAATTTTGACAAAGAAATCAAATAGTTTATTCTTCAGTTAAAATGCAGAGAAAGCATATGCTTGTAAGAAAGAATATTAATAGGCACAAAATATTTCTAAAGCTTTAAGTAATGGCAAACTTGATTGTTAAGGATGCACTTAAGTTAAAATTATTTTAGTTTGGTTGTTTAACACTTGACATTGGATTTGAAAATGACATCATTTATAATCATTATAAAAGGATATTGGGAGTTCCCAAATGATATATGTAGATACAATAAAAAAAATATTTAATATGGAGCATTTAATATGGGTTCCTTATACATAGTTACATGTTATATTGTCTACAATATCACACTTCGCTAATGTGTTTGATATATAGACCAAGTATCAAATCCGAATTAAGATCATCGAATGACAGTTTAAAGTGTTTTCGAGTATTTATGAAATACTGGATAATTGTTTATAGAAATAACAAACTCCTTGTAAAGGAGTGTGCGGACTCGAACTTCATAAGTGTTATCGAGTATCGTATGTCAATTCTAATTGTTTGACCTTAAGTTGAGAACTTTAAGTTGGAAATATTCCAAATAATAAGTAATGTTTAAGAGCATCGCCTTGACTGATGTTGTAATAAAAGAAGTTTAAATAAATGCACAAATTTGTAACCGAACTAGGTGTGATTCCAAACATTATGAATCATATGGCATTGTTATGTGTTAAGAATGTTGCGATATAGTTCGTATAAAACTTAGAACTCACTAGAAGTCGAGAAACATACTTTAAATAGTTCCACATGATAAAGGCAGTTTATCAATGATGGAGAGAGTTGATTGACATAGTAGATAATTAAACAAAATAACATATCCATTCACTATGCGACCGACCTAACTAGTTTTGAGAAAATCGATCGAAGAAGTCGGAATAAGATTCCATAATTGACCCCAAATGTAAGTGGGAGATTGATAAAGTTATGGGGTATGCTCTAGGGGAAATTACGTAATTTGTTACATATATCTAATTCGATAACCAATCTTATTCAAAATAAAATGTGTTTTCTTTCTATTATATACCCGTTAAGTTATTTATAATTTACTAAGTAATTAATTTAAAGTATATTAAATAGAAAATCATTAAATGATATGTTATGCGATGATAATTATAAAATGTTGTAATCAAGAGAAATTTATAACATTGAAAAATAACATATTGTTTTAAATATTTCTTATGAATATGTTTTAAGAAAAGATATCGAGTCAACCATTGAGACTAGAGTATGTAACGCTTTCAAATTTGGACAGTGTATTACTCATGGTTGTTGGGGCACCAAGGGTTTACGCATCGATAGTTATTTGATGACCGTGGAATGACTTACTCGAGAGTTTTCTGTTGGTTAATATAACTAAAGTCAAATAGAGAATCTCGAAATAACGATGTTACACAGTTCCCTTGACTTAAGAACACTATAGAACTTCAATGTGGGCACTCCACTTTGATTATAGTTAAATCATGGTTTTCTTCCATCGAACGACTATGGTTGGGTCTGAGTTGAATCATTGAGAATAAAATACTATTCAATAGAGAATTCATTTTCACGGTTATACGAGGTTAGTATCAAAGTCATGTGGTCAACTCAAAGTCAAATTCTCAGGCCAGAGAAGTACAATTAACAATAATTGTTACTGTTAAAGCTAGGATTTTATGCATGTACTAATCAAGTTGAATATAGACGATGTTGGAATTTTGACTAAAACCAAATTTCACAGGTCCTAATGTGATATAGTGTTGACGAAGAGAATTAGTATAAATAATCATTACTACTGGGTATCGCTTATAATAGTAAAATTAGATTTTACCATAAAGATGTGAGTGGTAAATTCAGCCAAAATGTTACACTAATAGCTAACGTGATGTGTGAATATTAATATTCGAATTATTCGATATTAATCGCTAACTGAATTTACACCTTATAGTTGCACAACTGCAATGATGAATACTCCAAAAACCACATGATTGAAATAATTTATAGTCATTGTAATTAATTAAGTTTATTAATATTTATAAAATATTAATTATTAAGTTTTATTTGATTTATTTGAATACCATTAGTATTTAATAAAGTATGTACATAAAGTTGTATATATACATATTGATATACGATATCGATAGATATTTAAATTTGATTTAAATCAATTAATTACTAAGTTGTTTTGGAAAATTTAAGGCCCAAATTGCCTTCATTATGGCCAGGGAAGAAGGGAAGAGGTCTCAAATGCGATTTGAAAATACAGAGGAGCGATTAAAAGGAGTAAATAAATCTCCATCCTTTACCATTCTTTATGACTCGCTTGAAAACATTTATGAACTGAATTTTTCCCTTCTCTCTTCATTCTATTTGAAACTGAAAATATGAAGAAGGGGAAAAGGATTTGATGAGATTTAATGAGAAACTAAAGAGGGAAGTTTTTGAAGGAGGAAATTAAAATGTTTCCGTGTTTCCTTAAAAAAATAATTTTCTTTTATTCCTTCATTCATTCCATAGACAATTCATTTTCTTCTACTCTCTTCTCCCTCTCCTATCACATTTGAAAATCCATGGCATTCTCATGAATTTCAGTTCATTGCAATTTCTAAAGGTGATTCAAACAGATCTAGGGGTTTCCATACATTATAGGTGTGATTTATTGGCTAAATCATAAGGTATTTATTCAATCCTCTTTTTAATGCATGTTACATCATGTTAGAATGGCTTTGATCCTCTCTTTATACGTCTCTTTGTGATTGTATGTTACATCTTATTGATATAGTCAATATATAATATTTATACAACTAAATTATATATGTCTATGTTGTCCAATCTTTTAATCGCTATTGATTTTGAAATTGAAGTTTCAAAAAATGGGGTTTTCAAATTAAAAACTAATTCTAATCAGTTGGAAAAAATTTGTTATATATTTTACATACTAATATAAGAAAAATACATACATTAACTACTTGAATTGTTTTATAAAATTGAATGTAAAGTTTCTTTTATTCATATATTATTGTGTACATCAAAACTTTTGATTATTTCACACATATGTTAGTTTATTTTGTTTCCATTCAAAATTTATGAAAGGACCTTTGTGTAAAATTATAGATATGATGTTAATTTTCTTCTTAATTCAAAACTAGATTTCAAATGGTTAATTCTAAATTCTAAAGCTTATGAAATTATAAGTTTTACATATTTAAATATTTAATCTAGTTTGTTATCATATATATATATATATATTTATGTATATGTTATTATATATTATTTAAATTCAAATTTTAAAAGGGATTTTATGTAAAATTACAAATATAATGTTGAACTCCTTTTTAAGTCAAAGCTTCCTTTCAAATTGTTCATGTTTGATTTTAAAACTCATAAAATAGCCATAGTCAATATTGTTGTGTGTGCGTGCATATATATATATATATATATATGTGTGTGTGTGTGTGCGTGCGCGCGCGTGTGTAATTACTATTTGTATAATTAAAAAACTATGGACAAAAAGGCATATATAAAATGGCAAATGTGTCTATTGTGGTGTAAATCGGAGCACCTACACACCTACACATTAACCATGTACACTGTTGATATATTGCACTTGCACATTTTGCACTATAGTATATTTGGATATACTTACAATATATACCAAGTATAAATTTGATAACATCTGTCATTTAATAAATCAATTAGTTTAATAAAAGAGAGAGAAATGAAAGGTTTCTCTCTCTAACTATAACAAAATCTTACCTCAATTGATTAAATAAGTTTAAAAGAGAGAATCGAAAGGTTTCATTCTCTAAATTATATTAAATAAGTAACTTCTACACATAAATACACATAAGAGTATATTTGATATACAATATTGTATATAAATCTCATATTGATTAAAAGAGAGAATCAAAATGTTTCCTTCTCTAAATTATATATTTGATCCATGATGGCTTAGGTTGGACACACAAAAGTCTTCGGTCTGAATCCAAACAAGCGAAGGAAAACCCAGAGCATGAAAATTTCAAAAAATCTTCAGGTTAAGCCCCAAGCGAACACTCAAATTTCTTGGGTCGGACTCCAGGTCATTTCAAGTTAACAAAGATAGAGGCGATTGCAAGACCACCTTGAAATTCTACAACACCTATTCGCCAAAGTGATGGATCGGTACCGATCCATAAAGCTTCCCTGGAATCACTCCATTTTCCTTATATTACTTAGTCTTGACGCCAGAAGCATATCCCAAGCTCCATAGAACGATCACCTATCATTTGCTATTGAACGTCTCAAGCACTAGAAATCATCAACTCTACTTTTCCACCGATTCATCATTTGGACTTAGAAACAAGCTCATAATCGTGCAAAAAAGATGCAAATCACAAAGCTAACCATGAGTTGAGCCTAGACAAAGAATTTAAAATGATTCATATTGCAGTCTTATGGATCGGTACCGATCCAAGCCCATGGATCAGTACCAATCCATGGATATTGATAAGGAGTCCCTCATTTTTCTCAAGAGAACTAGTCAAGACGTGGAAAACAATACGGAAATCATGGGGGCAAGTTTTCAGACAACCTCCAATTATAAATAGGAGGGCAAAGGCCTATTTTTGAGGTTCTTTTTCACTTCTCTACAACTTCTCTATATTTCTCTTGTACTCCCACGGATCCATATCGATCCGTAAGAATAGACGTGTAAATAACACTGTAAACCAATAAAAAAAGTTAAGTGGACATAGGCAACGATTAGTCGAACCACTATAAAACGCTAATGTCTTATTTTTGTGTGTTTTTATTTAGTTTCTTCACTCTTTTCTCTGCTATACTCATTTGGGCATTTGTGCCATATTTGGTTCAAACACCTTCCTTGTTCTTAATTTAATTAAAACCTTTATTTCTTTCTTCATATAAAATGCCATTACTCCCTTATTAATTAATAGTATTCGAAATTGGTTATTATGGATTATCTCCATATCTATTCCATTTCCGCCACATTGTTATTTAATTATCAATTACTTAAATTTCCAATAACGTGTGATGAAAATAGGGATTTTACATTGTGAGAGTCAAAAATTCAATCCCTGTACAAGTGCATGGGAATCTTAATTTATTGTTGTAGAGATCATGCTTTATAAAGCTTATATCGATGCCTTAGGTGTTAAGCTTCCTCATGTCTATTGATTGTGATATATGGTTCAGATGGTGACCAACTAGGGTTCCCATGTAGAGAAAGGCTCAGATGCAAGCTAGTGGGTCATACCATGACGTGCTTATGTCAGATGGACAACATGGAACAGAGAGTTGTTATTATACAATGACACTTTTTCCAAGTAGGTGGTGAAGTACAAAGAGTAGTTTCCGAACAATGACGATTTTGCCAGATGAACGGTGTTGTTTTGTATGCTCTTGTCAAGGGAATAGTACATGGTCGTTGCCTCTTTCTGCAGGGGCAACTAGGCGTTTTTTTCAAAAGTCTGCAAAGTCACGACAAAATAAAGCGGACAGAGAAGCCGATATGTTGGAAAAGTGGGGCCAGGGAGGGATACAAACGGGACCTACGGATGGTCAAAGGATATGGGAGGTTATGTTATCTTACAATGGCTTGGCACTGCAAAAAGAAGTCAATTTATCGATGTCATAAAGGCGTCGGTTGGGCGTCGGTAAATGGTTTTCCGATGCGATACCGACGCTCTATAGGGTATCAGTAAAAATATTGTCAAAAAATCATTTTCTACGCCATAAAGACACATATCGTGGTGTTGTTATTGATGCCTTCTCGACGATCTATACCGATGCCATGTCGATGTCTAAATTGTGATGCCATGTCGACTACAATTTAAATTGTGAAAATTGGATTTGTAGATATTATTTCGACGCTACATCTATGCCTTAGTGACGCCTAGTTGAAATGTAAAAAATGGATTTTCCGACGCTTGACCAACACCATACCGACGCCATAGTATTATTAATTTTATTATTACTTCAAATAACATTATTAATTTTATTATTACTTCAAATAACATTATTAATTTTATTATTAATTTAAATAACATTATTAATTTTATTATTACTTTGAATAACGTTATTAATTTTAGTATAACTTACTTTCAATAATATTATTAATTTTATTGATACATTCAATAACATTATTATTTATTTTAATAACATTATACATTTTATTATAAAATAATGTAATTTACAAATAATTTCAAAGGTATATAAGCTAAGGATTTCTAGACACCTTTTTAAATGGATGGTCATCCTACTTCCTACCACAAACACAATTTTATACATGTTTCATAATTCATTATAAACTGAATGAAATATTTTGTAATTCATTTCAAATCGAACAATTGACAAAATTTCGACAGCATTTCCTCTTATTCCCCGTACCATACGCAAAAGAGCATACATGAGGAATAAGAAGGAACTACCGTCGAAACTTCATTAGGAATCTGATTTGAAATATCGATTTATGAAACATAAATATCATTACGTTTATAACTTGTCCAATACTGTGAAAAATACAATAAATAATGTATCAGATGAATATCGATTTTCATTTTATTTAAAATTCAAATATCTATATACTTATCATGTATGGTACCTATCAGATGGGGCCAAATTAAACATCTACCGGGTTTTATTAATAACATCATATCAATTATAATGAATTATTGAACAATTTAAAAATAGTACCAATGATAACTCAAATCAAGTACGAATTATCATACCAATGAACCTATATCAACGATCATATACTAACGAATATGAACCAACGAATCTATATCCTATGTGAATCAAATTATTGTATTGAATAGAAAATGAATCAGAATGATAAATCATACCTACGGAGGGCAGTGCTGGTAGCGGCTTGGAGCCTTGTGCGACTTGGAGGAGGCACTGGGTTTGGGAGGTGGCGACTTGGGCTTGTGACGATCGACGAGGTGGCAGTTGGGCCTGGGATTTGCGACGATGAGGTGGGAGGGATTGGCTTGCGGCATTTTAGGGAAGGAGGTGACTTGGATTGCGGTTGTGTCGAGGGAGGAGGAGGCGGCAGTAGAAGATGTCAAGGGAGGAGGAGGCAACAGAAGGCGTCGAGGGAGGAGAAGGTGGCGGTTGTGTCGTGGGTCATTTTTGGAATGAGAAAAGTATAAAGGAGACAGCGTTGACTTTGACTGAGATTAGTATAGTTGGGGTTGATGCCATATCGACGCTCTACCGACGCCTAGGGCGTCGGTGTGGCGTCAGTAAGTTTTCGTAGGTAGGTACTCACCAACCTCATTTTCGACGCCCGTTCGACGCCTTATCAAAGAGTGTGGGAATGACGGCGGTAATACCAGGTAAGTAAATATTGCATTTTCTAGTAGTGTGATCGTTGAACGACTATTCGAGAAGGCGCTGTCCACGAGGTTTGAAGTTTTTTGTTAATCAAGAGTATACGACAGGCATGATACTGGGTGTAAGGGAAGCGGGGCGACCAGGTCTTTGCGAGTTGGGATGTTGAAGGTTGATGTGGTACTAGGCTGTAAATGATGCTAGTCGAGCTATGATGTGCATACTACGCTATTTGGATTTGAACTAATGGGTTCATCTAGAATTTTGCGAGAAAATCAGGCTATGTTTTGCCCCAAGTTCGCTTCCATGGACAAATATGGACTTGTCTTGTTTCGCAACTGCGTCTCATCATAACCTTCAACGGATCCTAAACAACGCCCACCATTGTATCACCATAACAACCATCACACACACCTACTTCGTCACCATTGCACCGATCTTCTCGGCATAATAAGATATCCTAATTTAAACAGAAATAACCTGTGTCCTTGGAACTCATTTTTGAAAGGGAGTTTGTCTTGTTGAAATTAAACTTGAAATTTGTTGTTGCTAAGGTCAAATTTTGCTGGAAGCTTGTCGAGACCATTCCATTGTTCCTTTCTTTTCCGTCCCACGTGCCTAAGCAAATTTAATCCATTCATTATTTACAAAAATAATTAATTTGTTGGATCTACACTCAAAATGAATGGTGTGAGTATCATGGAGGCTTCTAGCACACCAATTTGGAGATGGAGGAATTTGTGCCAAGATTGTCCTACAAAAATATTTTTTTTTTCAATATAAATATTTTGCTAAATTACCTTCTCATAAGGTAAAAACACCTAAAAGGGAAACTTTCCGGTCAAGCACCATCAATTTTTGGTAAAAGAAATAAGTAAAAGTAGAAAGAAGATAGCAAGAGCATCTCGAATAGGATGAATTTTGATTAAATTGAAAAAATCCCTATTGTTTTCATTTTCTGACGCTGCAGCAGCGTAAATTTGAGCGTGCAAACGTGGAGAAGTTGAGGCGGACTTACATTTTTTTAGCGTGGATGTCATAAATGGTTTTGAGAAAACAGTTTAAGATAAATGAGCTTTTAAACAGTGTTCTACGAACGTTGATACATAATAATTTACTAAATGATTTTTTGAAAATCGCTTATAGGCTAAATGATTTTCTGAAAATCTTTTTTTGAAAAACATTCACAGTGTGTCTTTAAAAAAAATAGGTCAATCCCTTTCATCGACTGCTGGATAAATGTAACGAATGAATTGCTTTTTTCTTACTACTCTGCCCTAAAAATTCACACACTGGGCCAATGCTCTAAAGCAGCACCGAAACGAGAGCAAGGGAACAATGAACCAACGGAGCATTGATATTATAGTTTTAGTAAAAAATAAAAGCAGGAAGAATACTGACAATATTATTATTTATTACTGACCATGGCCATGTGCTTTCCTGCGCTCTTTTTACGTGCTCCAAACACACACTTTAATGAAACATCTCAGTCAAACTTGCATCATTTCACCCACCCCTATAAATCCACTGCTCGCTTTCTTTATTCTATTCTGCAGGTACATCTTAACTCCGTTTCTTCCAATAAATATACCATTGCTCCCTAGCTTTTCTCACTACTGTAATTCCCCAGACTAAAGTAATTATGAGGCAAATGGGTTTGATTTTCCTTTGTATTTCATTTTTCTTCTACTTGGGTTCTTTTGCTGCTCCTCTTCAAGATCTTGATGGTATTTTTTCCTTCATTTATGTACTTTTTCTGTTCGTTTTTGTTAGTGTGGTATGTTTTGTCATAGTTCTTAATCCATGACTGGTTTACGGAAGTAAGCAAATGTTATTGTATGACGTTTATAGCCAGATTTAACAGAAATGTCATAGATACAAGCTACATTCTTTTATTTTTGTGCATTTCAGCATAACCGTCTCTGTTTCCCTTTTCTTTTCTGTGCTGAAAATACCGAATCTTATCCCAAACTTCAAAATTTTGGAGCATTTCTAAGGCCACTGCATTCCCTTTTTAGTAGCACTTGATTTTAAAAAATAGAAGTTCAATTTGTTTCGGTATTATAGTGTACAATGCTGTTTCACAAAAGCGGCGTTGGATAATTAAAATCAGTTAAAGAATAGGGTTTGTTTGGTTTCATAATGTGATTTGTGTTTTTCATTTTCAACATCCAACAAAATACGAGTATAACATAAGAGAAATTTAAAATTTTAGATCGTTGCTATGATATCCAGGGATGAATATTTTCTATTTTTTTGTTAATTTTCAAAACACGAAAAATAAAATAAATATGTTTTCTATTTTACAAGTTTGCGACATTTTTCAAATTGGCCGTTTTTCAAAAATACATGGATCGTGTGTCTGTTTTTTCTGAACGAAAACACAAAACTAAAAATGAAAAATCAAACAGGGCCTTACATTCTGTTTAATAGTTATTGACCGAGTTTCTCTTGTTTAGGTAGATTGAAAGTGTTATTAATGAAATAATTGGTATATTTATATATTAGAAGGATGACAGGAAACAATACGAGCAAGGTTAACATTTAAAGTGTTTAAACTTGATATCAAAATGTGTATGAAGTTTGTTCACTTTAATCCAATTAACAGTAAAGAAATGTACTCCCAAGTCCCAACGTTTAAGTATTTTTGGGTTTTTTGTAAATTAAAAAAAAATAACTTTCATATAATTTCAAAAAAAACCAAGCTGTTGGAATTGATTTTCATATACTTTTCAAATGTTTAAAGTGCTTGTATAGTGATGGACGTGTTTTTGAAAACTTGTGAATTTTCTTATGATTTTTTTTTAAAATGCTTTTGAGAAGTTGCTTTTTTATTACTGGTAATTTATTTTTCAAAAAAATGTACACTTGACCAAACTTAATTTTAAAGAATTTAGTAACAAAAATTGAACTATTGTTTTAAAAATAATAATAGATGATAACTTTTGCCAAAAAAGTTTAATCTTTTCTTTTCTTTAGAAAAACTGATAAATTTTTATTTAATTTTATTTTAAATTTTTGTGAATATTTGGTTTATTTCATAGCTTAGTTCCTCCAAAAGCATTCCTCATTTTAGATGAAGATTTGATTTAAAGAAATTATATGAAGATTCCTTGAACCAAAATTAGAAAATAACTGTTTTTGATTGTCTAATTCCGGGATATCATGACTGTATGTATCCAAATGATATATACTAATGACAAATTTGAAAAATAAGAATTAGCACAAACTGACCATGTATTCTCATCTATTTCCACAGCACTCCTACCAAATGGAAACTTCGAAATACCCCCGCATCCATCAAACCTGAACAAAACAGTGATAAAAGGCCGGCACTCCCTCCCAAGCTGGACCATCCACGGTCTTGTCGAGTACATATCTGGAGGACCCCAGCCAGGGGGCATGTACTTCCCAGTCCCACACGGTGTCCACGCCGTCAGGTTAGGCAACGAGGCCACCATCTCCCAGAACATCTCCAACCTCAAGCCTGGCTCCCTCTACTCCCTCACATTCAGCGCTTCCCGGACCTGTGCTCAGGACGAGGTCCTACGGGTCTCTGTCCCTCCCCTAGTAGGTGACCTTCCCCTCCAAACCCTCTACTCCAGCTTTGGCGCAGACACCTATGCCTGGGGCTTCTACCCCCAGAAGCCCAATGTCACCGTCCTCTTCCATAACATCGGGGTCCAGGAGGACCCTGCATGTGGCCCCTTGTTGGATGCCGTTGCCATTAAGGAGCTCAGACCTCCCATGCCTACTAGCGACAACCTTGTGAAGAATGGAGGCTTCGAAGAGGGCCCTCATGTGTTCAAGAATTCTACATCAGGCATATTGTTACCTCCTAAGCAAGAGGATAGGACCTCGCCTTTACCAGGGTGGATAGTGGAGTCCCTTAAGGCGGTCAGGTTCCTTGACAAAAGGCACTTTTCGATCCCCTATGGGAACTATGCGGTGGAGCTGGTAGCTGGAAGGGAGAGCGCTATAGCGCAGGTTTTAAGGACTGTGCCAAACAAGGCGTATAATATGACGTTTGTGATCGGAGATGCGAGGAACGACTGCCATGGGCCTATGCTTGTCGAAGCGTTTGCTGGAACTGCCAATGTGAAGGTTCAGTTCCATTCAAAAGGGAATGGCATGTTTAGAGAAGGGGCGGTTCAGTTTAAGGCGCCTGGAAATAGGACTAGGATCACCTTTTACAGTTCTTACTATCATCAGAAGGGAGCTGATATGGGGTCCATGTGTGGGCCTGTCTTGGATCAAGTTAGGGTTTATCCTATTTCTGTTAAGTCTTAAGAGTTTGAATCTGTGATTTGTTTAACCGTTATTGAAAGGTAAAAGAAATGTTTGGATGGTGGATGCTGTGTAATGTGCATGAAACTACTCAAGTAGTGTTATGATGAGTTTCCTTTTTATTGAACTTTCTACAGCCATAATTTGAATGTATATTTTTGAAAACAAGTACCTATACTGAATCTGGATAAGACTGAATAACCCAAAGTGGATAATGCAATTTACTGCATAAAAGTCACCATGGTACGAAATTTGACAACCACAAATAATTATTTGCAGGACAGGTTTGATAAAAGAAAAAGCTACAATCAACCAAACTGCAGAACTTGACTGCAATACGTCAGTAATAATTAGTTGATTTCGCTTTACAGGAGCCTCTAGATAGGTCTGTACAGGCATGTTTAAATTAAGGATTAAATTACTATCAGCAGTGTCTATTGGCTATTGCTGATTTAAACTCCTATGTGAGAAGAGAACAACGTTACTTTACTAATCAAGCCAATCATTGGCGAGATTTGTTTACGGTAGCCTAGCTAAATCAAATTGTGCAGAGCAAAAATAAGGAACATGTCTGTAACATATCTATATAAACCTTTTATGTTATTTAATTAATTCTCTCCACTAATGTCTACCTAAATTTCTTCAATTTTAATATTTTCTATTTTATTTCCATTCGATGTTTAATTAAAATTAACGAAAATCAGACTAAAGATGACTTTTTAATTATGTAATCCAACGTTTAGTTCCCACTATCAAACCAGTGAAATGTTTATTGACTAAAGATAAATGAAATGCTTAAGGTAGCCTTTTGATATGGATTTGTTGCCGATGCAGCGAAATACAAATGCCTTAAAATTTTCCATATAAAATGAGTGAACCCTTGTATTGAACTAATATTTCACTATACTTAGTTGCTGAAAGTTAGTAAAATTGGAAAAGTAATTGCTAAACAAGTTTTTGCAATGAATTGTACAGATACGACATTATCATACAAGTTATTACAACGCATTTACTAGTCATTTATTGGTGAAGCCACACTGTTGCCCCTTGAAATTACTGACAGAGTAGTGTTGACTATTAATTTTTCATTATTCTTAACTACTCAACGATGGTAAAAATGAAACTTCACGTGGTGCATTTGGTAGGACATGTGACGCTCATTTTGAAGTTCGAACCTTAAGAATGTGTTGTGGTTTCGGTACATGTTTTTTTAGAGTTTAAAAACGAAGCTTGATATTCTTTTAACAATTTTTTATTTTTAATTTTTTTAACATACTCGATTATCGCACTTCCAACCATGGGTTGAATGACTATCACCAATGGGGAGTCAATAAACCTGAAATGACTCACAAAATCGTTTTGACAACCTTATAAGTTAGTGTCATAGCAGACATTAATAATGTCAGTTAATTATCCAACATTGTTAATACCGGCTAACTCAATATACAAAAAGGGAAAAAATATTACCGTTGCCTATTTATCCAATACTATTAATGCTGGATAAGACATCTGTAATATTTATTAACGTTGCATCATCTTATATATATATATATATATATATATATATATATATATATATATATATATATGTTTCTTTTTTCCTTTTCACTAATTCAAATGTAACGTTCTTCTCTATTTCTACTTAATTCCTTAAATTTCAAATATTATAAACACGTTTAACCAAATAGTTCAACTTCTTAATTTTGAGAAAATCAACAACTATCTCGAGAAGCACGCGGTATCTGTCTTATATCAGTGTCAATTATGTACAAACATGGTTGAATTTGTGAATAAAATGGAAATTTGACAGAGGCTTTTGCTGGAAATGGGGGAGAGATGTAGAAGTGAAAATAAGTGGGGAAGAAGATAATGGTGACCAAAGAAATTGGCTGGATAATTTATACACGCTTATCCAACATTCGTATATAATACAATATAAACAAACGGCTAATATTTCATAGCCATGGTGCATGTGAATCACGTGCATTATGGCTATGATTTAGTTTGGATAAATCGGCTCTTCTTTGTCCATGTGTGTTGCACAAGGGTCAATCGGTGAAAACCGCGTTGTGTGTTAAACACTGCACTTTGGCAAAGCCACACTTAGCTCACAAGGAGTAGCCAACATCTCTTGAATATTGACTTAGCGGTCTTAACAATCAGATAGATTTTTGGGATAGGAATGTGTAAACGATATAGTTTTCTTGAATAGTGCATTTTATGTGATCACAAAAGTTTGCATAATTTTTCTTTTAATTGTAACCTTTTCATTCAATTGTAATTTTTCTTTCTACTGTTAACGCTGCTTCACGGGCACCGAGACCATAAATGGAAAACGATTGGAAATTTACATTAGGCATAAGGACATAACGTTGGACATAAATATTACATCATAAAATTAATTAAGTGTTTCATATCTTCCAAACAATGCACTTAAACTCCAGATGTATTGTTTTTTCCTCTATTCAACACTCAATACCAAATACATCCTAATTTTGAATTCACTCATAATGTGATTACTTCTCATGGATAGAGGTTGAAAGCCCAAGACTCTTGGATGCATGCTTTTTGTTACATCAAACCACAAGACTATGGAAACAAGATAGATTCCGTAATTGGAGTCCAAACTTAACAACAAGATATCATCTTTCACTACGGAAATGAGATAATGTAGAGAGTTCCAGACTTCCAATCATTGATGGATGTGAAAGAGGTTGGATGAGACGCTATGAGGGAAGTTATTATTGATGATGCATTCCAAACCAAAGAAGAAGGTGAAGGCATACAATTTCTAGATATTTTAGAGTAAAATTTGCATAAGAATGGGAGTTGATTGATTAGGTGGTCAAGGGATACTTGATAAAGGGAATGTGCACATTCGGTGATCAAGTTCATTTAATGGTCATTTCGCAATTTCAAGGAGGAAAAGTGTTTGGTCACAATGATGTTTGATGTGTTCGATTTTATGCGTTTTCTTTTTATTTACATGTGATAGGAAAAATGGTCATCGTAATAACATTTTCATTCCTTTTGTTTATTATTCAATATTACTTACTACATATTACTTATTAAATACTAGTTATCAAATATTACATATGAGCCATTCAATATGAACTAATAATTATCATTTATCGGTTATTAATAAGGTAAATAATGAATGGAGATTTTTAAATAGTAGTTAAAAATTATTAATTATTACTTATGTAAAATTAATATTAATATTAAACTACCTACATAAATTACACAACAATCTTTACATTCTATCCAAATTCTTGTCAAATTATTGTCCGCAAACACCATCAACCTTTAACTACAATCAACATCCATCTCCAATTCCAAAGTTGTCTGTAGACGTAGATGCACCCTGAGTGTAATGATCCACCATTCAAGACACTTGTAATCCACACAAAAAAGGCAGCCGGATTTCGTATGTATCACGAATGACAGTTCGTAAGGTAGTATTTTGAAACAAATAGAACATATCTATCATAATATAAACAGTTTATCTCACATTGGAAGGAATGAATATAATATTAATATAAACATGATGTGACTAAATGCATATCATATAAAAGAATGACATATACATATATATGTGTGTGTATAAGATCGTGTGGAATAGTGAAATTAATAATTTCTATTAGATGTTAATAAACATATATTGTATTTAATGTGTTTGCTTTAATATTGTGTATTTATAAGATAACAAGGGTTTTCTTTTAGTTCCAAAGTTGCATCAGTTAGTGACGTGAATACAAAGTTTCGTTTCTAAGACGCAACGATCCAAACTTCTGCGCCAAATACTGAATTCATATTTATATGCTAAAGAAATTGCCAAGTATTTGGAACACAAGAGCAACAACATCACTTCAAAGCTTTCACGGGATATTCACTCAAAACTTCAAATAAAAATACTATAATGCTCTGAATTGTACACAAATAGTACATTCTCAATGACATAGTTAGGGGTATGCTATTTGAGCAATTTTGTAATTTATTGTAAATTATTAGCGTTGTATTAAATTCTCGTTAGAAATAAAAAGTGTTTTTCTTTCTATTGTATACTTGTCATACTGTGATATGTTAATTAACTATTTAATTTAAGTATATTAAATAGAAAATCTTTAAATGATATGTTATGTGGTAGTAATTACAAAGTACAGTTTAAAGACAGATATCGATACATACGTAGAGACTAGTGTACCTAACGCTCTTCAAATGTCGAGTAGTGTATTACTCATAGCTGCTGGTCACCAAGGGGTTACGAAATGATAGTTATTGGATAACTATGGAATAATTTACTCGAGAGTTTTCTATTGGTTAATATACCTAAGGTCAAACATAGAATATCAAAGTAACAATATTACACGGTTCTCTCAACTTAGGACAACTGTTGAGATTTAATGTGGATACTCCAGTTTGATTATAGTTAAATCATGACACCGCATTCATTAACTATTATTGTTGGGCCTGAGTTGAAAAATTGGAAGTAAAACACTGTTTAGTAGAGAATTCATCTCCTCAGTTATATGAGGTTAGTATTACGGTCAGCTATAGTCAACTCAGAGTCAAAGTCTCCAACCAGAGGAATACAGTTAATTATTATTATCATTATTGAACCAAGAACTTTATGTTTGGAATAACCAAGTTAAATATGGACGATATTGGAATTTTGACCAAAATCCAAATTCCATAACTCCTAAGTGATATAGTTTTGAAAAGAGAATTGATATAAATAATCGTTGTCGTCGGGTACTGCTTAGAAAGTAAAATTGGATTTTACCAAAAAGATGTAAGCAATAAATTCAGCCAAACTATCACACCACTAACTAAGGTGACTTGGGAACATTAATATTCGAATTGTTTGATATTAATCGCTAACTAAATTTACACCTCTGAGTGGCGAAACCATAACGACGAATACTCCAAAAAACTACATAATTTAATTAATTTAAAATTATTGTAAACTAGTTAAATTAATTAATATTTATGAAATATTACTTGTTGAATTTGATTTTTTTGAATGCCATTATCATTTAATATAGTGTGTATATAAAAGTTATATATGTACGTATCGATATACGATATGATAAATATTAAATTTGATTTAAATCGATTAATTGCTAAGTGGGTTTGGGAATTGTTGAAGGCCCGTATGGCCCAAAGCATTGATGGATATGGGTCGTGAGACGAAAGGGTTTAGGTGTTTTAAAATGCTTTTGAAAAGGTAGAAAAGAAAGAGTAAAAGAAGAAGATATTTTATCATCCTTTAACTCTCTTAATACCACTATATAAACCAGTTATCTCTTCATTTTCATCTCTCCACTTCCTAGCCTGCTTCAACCAAAAATTGTTAGCATAAAAAATGGTCGCCAATACCCAATTAATGTGAAAGCACCACCAATCCAACATTAAGTATCCAAACATAAAAATAAATGCTCAGATCACTTATTCAATAGCAAAATGTAAATGAACACACAAAGTTTATAGTGGTGGAAAAGTTTGGCTTACGTCCACTCCAATAATCCTTTTATTATACTGTAGGATTACAAATATAATTTGTTTTTGCCTTAGAAAATTAATGGAGGAAGGAAAGAGAAACAATGAAAAAGAATCCAAAAAAAGATCCTTTGCAATGAGCCAATGATCTTGTATTTGCAGGAGAAGACATGTAAATATCCAACTGAAATTTCACACGCAGAAGACCGGAGCCAAGACGACCAATCCAGAAAATTTGGGGCCCACCTAGGCCTTTTTGAGGGATGACGCCGACCCCTATAGGGGGGATCGACACCGATTGGTCAAGGGGGCCACAAGGGGCCAGGCGATTGGTGGTGGTGGTCCCCTTCGACTCCCTCGTCGTGTTTCCTGAGTTGCTTGCCTGATCCCTTTGGTACTTGTTGAGTTATTGAGCGATCATCGTTGAGTTGAACTGCCAATTCAGATGATCCATAGCCATATTGATCCGATTCGATCTGTTTCTAAGCATATCGATCCAATCTGATCCCCTACCTAGGAGAAGTGCAAATCCATACTTAGCCATTTCTCGGACACAACTCGCTTGAATCCGCTTGACCATCATTCATAGCCTTGCTTATAATTGGTCTCTGAACCTGACAATCATCTCTCCGGGCTTCCTTCCTTGATGATTACGAGATTCATTGGGTTAAATCCATGATATCATGGCCTTGCTAAAAGGCGGGATAACATTTGCCCCCGAAAATATGCATTGCGATAGGAAGGTGTGTTTTGAATTGCCATAAATCTGAAGTTCATAATCCATCGATAACCAAATTTCTAATCCAGAATCCAATCCTTTGCCAAACCAAGTTGCCGTAGTCTATGACTGTTCCGAGTCGATAGCCAATTACAAAACCATTCCAAATCCTTAGCCGAATCTATATTCATCCAAAGCCAGTAGTTGAATCCATGACCTGACGGGATTGTTTTCCAATTGCAAGGTCTTGTCGGAGAAATAGCCTGGTTCATAGTCTCTCTGGACCGATCATAGCCTCTTCGAGCTCTTGCAGGACCTCATTCATTCACTCTTCGGCGAAAGGGGGAACAACGATAAATAAGCCGATCCCGTCTCTCTTTGGTGAAGCGGCATTACTTCCTGCGGTTCAGTGTCCCTGAACATATAGCGATGTCCTGGCCTTCCTAGGCCAATCATGATCTCTCCGAACCCTTGATGGACCCCACTCACTCTCCGGCGAGAAGAGCACAATGATAAGCATGCCGATCCCGTCGCTCTCTGGCGAAGCGGCCTACTTCTTGCTTCTTTGGTTCTGTCTCTCCATTCAGAACATAACATGCTATGTGGGGTTTTATTCTCCAGCCTCGATCCCCTAGTCGAGGACTTAATCCATGTATGAGTCCATCTTGTTGCTCTCCGACGAAGGGACTTGCACGTTGCAGTTGTTGCCTTGTCTCTCCGGTCGGGACAACCGCGACCTGCTTCATTTATTACTTTTAAAAGCAGATTTGAGAACTCCAAAATCCATTCATTAAATTTAAGCTTTTACAACCAAAAAACTAGCAAAACCAAAAATAAGGAAAACAGAAAACTACCTCTTTGGGCATGACAGTTTGTCGTCATCTCAGAGGGTGCTTAAGGACCGACTACGATCCCGTACATGTGTAATTGACTTAGCTGTTTTACTATAGAGTTTATTATTTATTTAGTTTATGCCATCTTGATCAAGAGAAGACGATCTGTGACCTCGATCCAAGGCCATTTCCATTTGATGCAGATGGTGGCTGCTCCTGTTCCACCGTCGTAGTCCGAGTCCTTATATACTGCGGTAGCCTACCATTCCTAACGTATTCCTCAACCATATCCTTCACGTGCCTGCAATCGTTGGTAGTGTACCCATCCAGCTCATGAAATAAGCAGTATTTTTC
This sequence comes from Allium fistulosum, assembly GCA_030737815.1. Lineage (NCBI taxonomy): Eukaryota > Viridiplantae > Streptophyta > Magnoliopsida > Asparagales > Amaryllidaceae > Allium > Allium fistulosum. The sequence goes on from CM060903.1 coordinate 1,462,769,456, forward strand.
CCGCTCATGCTTGGTGGGCTCTCTCCTTGTCGGCCTTTAGTATGGAAGGCGTCATCGAGTATCCAAATAAATCCTTTCCAAAATCTCGTTCAAATTAAGAAGAGAACATTGGTTCTCTCCTTTGCTGCTTCGATCCATTGAAGCCATCATCTATGTTCCGCTTTCCTTTGTCCTTGCCCGAACCTTCCCTTTACGGTCCTCCGTCCCTTACTGCGTTAATCTCCTCTCTACCAGCCTTAGCATCCTCTTGCCATAGAAACCTTTCAGCCTCGTGATAAAATTCCCCGAGATCTATTATTGGATCCCATTCCAGTGCAACCTTGAAGTCTGTGTCGTCAGTTATTCCTGATACCACCGCCATTAAGACCATCGATGGATCAGGCCGATCAACCGAAGCAACCGTCGCATTAAACCGTGTCAAAAAATTCCTCAAGGACTCTCCCATCCTCTGCTTTAGTGTTTCCAACGTTATTAAGCTCTTGGGTCTCATAATGTGGACCTGAAATTGCTTCATGAAATTATCAATCAACTCTGTCCAAGTACCGATAGAACCGTTCTCTAATTTTCGAAACCACATTGCAACTATATCCGCCAAGTACAAGTGAAAACATCGCACCATCACTTCCTCTGATGCCCCTTGTACCTCCATATACTTCATGTACCTCATCAGATGAACAGTAAGGTCTGATTTGCCATCATATGCCCCCAATGTCGGTAGTTTGAACTTCGGTGGATTCCTAGCACGCCTGATATTAGGAGTAAATGGACTCCTGTTCACATCATCTAGATCCCTGTTCACCAATCCTCCTCTCATAACTCCTCCGATCATCTCCGCAAACCTGACGTTATCATCTAAAGGTATCCTCCAATCATCATTAACAACCTGCCCCTCAAGTCCACGACGAAATCCAGAACATGTTCCTTTGGACGTACATCCACATTCCGATTTGCACCAAACTGCATAACATCAACCACTAGCCTATCGCCGACCGATCCAGCATGTCCGGGGGCATGCTCCTAAGTCCCAAGCTATCAACGCTGATCCCTATGGGGGGATCGGTGTCAATCGATCCATATTGACCGGGGGCCGCCCCTGGCTCCTCCACTCAATTCCTCTACCTATTAGCTTCATTTCCCTATTCCTTGTTCTGATTTTCTGCAACTCATGTTGCTCCAATTCCTTGATCTAGATTGCCATTAGCTCCTTCTCCAGCCTGTCCAACTTGCCTGAGGAAATTCTGAATCATCTCCTCTCTCCTCTTTATCACCCTCTCCTGCACGACATCCATCATCATCTCCATCTTGTTCCTTATGATGTAGATGGAGGAATGATTATCCCCAGCTTCTGCGGAAGCCTCCCGACTCCCTCCATGGTGACTCCTATCTGTAAGTGCTCTCATTTTTGATTGCCTAGCAATTGATCCAAATCCAAGCTCCAACAACTTTCCAAATCAGCGGATGCTAGCCTTCTCAGTGAAAGCACCAAAATGTTGGCATCAAAAATGGTCGCCAACACCCAATTAATGTGAAAGCACCACCAATCCAATATTAAATATCCAAACAAAGAAATAAATGCATAGATTACAGATTTAGTAGCAAAAAGTAAATGAATACACGAATTTTATAATGGTTCGGCAAACTTTAGACTACGTCCACTCCAATAATCTTTTTATTATACTGCAAGATTACAAATATAGTTTGTTTTTGCCTTAGAAAATTAATGAAGGAAGAAAAGAAAAACAATGAAGAAGAACCCAAAAAAAGATTCTTTACAATGAGCCAACGATCCTATATTTATAAGAGAAGACGTGCAAATATCCAGCTGAAAATCCATGTGCAGAAGACTAAAGCCAAGACTGACCGATCTAGAAAATTTAGGGCCCACCTGGGCCTATATGAGGGATCAGCGCCGACCCTTATAGAGGGATCGGCATCGATCGGTCAAGGGGGCCAAATGGGGCCCGACGATTGGTGATGGTGGTCCCGTTCGACTCCCTCTTCGTGTTTCCTAAGTTTCTTGCCAGATCCCTTTGGTACTTGTTGACTTATTAAGCGATCATTGTTGAGTTGAACTGCCAATCTGAGTGATCCATAGCCATATTGTTCTGATCCGATCTGTTCCTAAGCATATTGATCCAATCTAATTTGATCCCTTGCCTAGGAGAAGTTCAAATATGTACTTAGCCATTTTTTGAATGCTATTCGCTTGAATCCGCTTAACCATCATCCATAGCCTTGCTTATAACCGATCTCTGAATTTGACAATCATCTCTCCGGGCTTCCTGCCTTGATGATTACGAGATTCATTAGGTTAATTCTGTGATATCATGGCATTGCCAAAAGGCGGGATAAAAAAATAAAAAAGGTCGATACTAAAACTCCATAAGGCAATTTCAAAAAAAAAACATGTACAATGGTGGTGCTTCAGATTGTTACAATTTGTAGACGCTAATTTAGTCAGATCTAGGAGTTATTCTTCATTCATGGTGCATATCACATGCTACCACTTTAGGTTATCATTTCAATCTTAATATAATTTATATATACATCATTTAATTGTGTAGATTAGATCGTATATATATATATATATATATATATATATATGCTATAATGAACTTATATGTCATGTGTTGTTTGATTTAATTTTGTATATTCAATTGTCGAAAAAAGCAACATGAAAATATCATTATAATGCTTAATTAATTTTTGGCCATGTTTTAAATAATTAAATATACTATTTAATATAAACTAATTTTAAATAGCTTCAATAATTTTATTATATAATATGTAATTGTACATATATAAAATACTTACCATATATATATATTAAATTATTTAAAACTATTATATATATATATGTATGTATGTATATTAAGGTTAATTTTTTTATTTTCGTATAACAATAATTTTTTTTTAAATTTTCTTTTAATACACTAATACGTATATTAAATTAAAAAACTAAAATCAATTCATACTGAATTGATATTAGAATAAGATTTTTTTAGCCTTTTCTACCAAAAGGAAAAAAAATAAGTTTATATACACATATATTTACTAATGAATAATTTACATATAAATAACTATATTTTGATTAAAATGGGAAACATATGTATATGTACATTTCGAATTTAAAATTCAAAATATAACTTTAAGATTATATTTGTAATTTGAATTTAAAATTTAAAATAGATATTTACTTAGATCTGAATCTAATTAATTTTAAATTAACACAAGATTTTTAAGATATTAGTTCAAAATATTTTGAATTGGTCAAAGCCATTTAGATAAAATTTTATAGTGTTATATATATATATATAATTTTCAAAATAAAATAGCATCTGTATACGTAGACATTAACTATGTACAATATTTATGTTTTGCACGTGCATTATACACATGAGTATATTTGGATATACTCAAGTTCAAATTCATATTTAAATTCAAATTAAGTCCATTATTTAGTTAAATAAAATAAAATATGATTTTATTTAAGTAATATTTTAGATTGGATCTAAAATAAATTGGACTTTATAGGCCCAACAAAGATCCAAAATAGTAACTTTTTTGAAATTCACCCATTTATCTCACCGCAATCTGGCATACTTCCTTTAATAGTATTGGAGCCCAATAGCCTATATGGTATAAATTAGCAGTGCTAAGGCTAACTAGTTAAAGCATACCATTTAATATGGTGTCCAGCAAAGTAGTATCTAAGGTTAGGTAATCCAGTATTCTGCCCTACTTGACTTTTGGCTAGACTTGAAGGATGAAGTAAGCCCAATGGTTATCCCAATATAAATGTCTGAATTGATATTGGAGCTTATGCTAATTTTCAAAATCTATTTGGAAAATCTAAATAATATTTAAATTTAAAAGTTAAGTTTGAAATGTAAATGGAATTTTATAAACATCATAAAAGTTTTTCAAAAACTTACTTTTGGAAACTAATAAATTATTTTAATTAATTAGATTAATTAAATAAATAATTAACTAAAAGTTGATTAATTAAATTAAAACATATATACTCATATATGTATATTTATCTTAAAATGTTTAAGGTAAATAGTAATAAATTTTCGAAATTAATTTTATTTTAATTAAATTTATTTTGATTAATTAAATTAATTACATGTTAATTAATAAATAATATAGATGTATAATAATATATGTATATATTTATTATAAATGTTATAGTCAATATTCACTTTAAAATGTTAATGATTAATAAGATTAACTAAATTAAATTAATTAATGTGTTAATTAAATAACTAATTAAGTTAATTAAATATTATTTAATAAATAAAATTAAAATTAGACTAAATATGATTTAAGTAAATAGAGTGGAACTATAAGAAACCTAAATTAGGTTTAAACAATAAATACACGCGTATAGTAAGTATACCGTGATTTCGAATGTGTCTGACACTTGAATCACAGGAGTATTTTATATGAAATATATTATTCCATAAATCGATATCACTCAAATAAATATATTAAGGATTATGAATCTTTAATATAAATGTTTTCCTCTACCCTTTATTTATTAATAGATTACTTGCATTCTCTTTAGTTGTTGATATTCCTCAACCTAAAGGTGTTATGTATAGTACTATTAATATATTGAATATATGAAGTAAGATACATACGTATATTATTGATATTCCCTAATTACATGCATTATACGTAGGCGGTCGCCAAATGGTAGGTACAAGGGAATAATCTCTTTCGATTTATTGATATTCCTCAAGATCGATATGAGATTAGGACAAAAACCATAGGTTAGGAGTTGTGTATGTTATAATTGATAGAGTGTTATTCATCGCTTGTGGGGCTATGGTTTTTTGATATTCATCAAGGTAAAAATCCTAAGGCAAACGAGTCCTAACACTCACTAAAGAAGTTGAACTACTTCTATATTTATCTTCGGGTTTTGAGAAATATAAAAAATCTAGTGGGAGCTTATTCGTAAAACTAAATAAATATGTTTAACCTTACTAATCATATAAAAACATTTGCTATGTATAATTGTCCTAATCTGTTAGAATTAAATATGCAGAAAATGTCCACACCAAGGGTATTTTCATAAAATAACAAGCTCGTTGGACCTAATTACATTGACTGGCTAAAATCAATAAAAATAACGCTACCTATGAACGCTTTTGGTCTTCAATACATGAATCTCCAAAAGAAAAACTCGTCAGAGATGCAAATCCCAAATTAGTAATTACTTATAACAAATGGGTAGTGGACCTTGGAATTGCTCAAACTTGTTTACTTTAGACAAATCGTTGTAAAGATAGCACAAAAACATGACTATCCATCAAATCCTTGATAGCCTCAAAGCTTTGTTTTGGGAGCAATCTCATTCTACAAGGTACGAGATCACTGAGAAACTGTTCAATACAAAGATGACGAAGGATACTCATGTGGATGAATATGTCTTAATTATAAAAGACCATATTGATAGACTTTCCCAACTAGACATTACTATATGAAATAAGCTATATGTAGATTTGATCTTAAGGCCTCTTACTCTACAATTTGATTCATTTATATTGAATTACAGTATAAACCAGTAGAATGAGAGCCTCGTGGAGCTTATCAATATGTTGAGGTCAGCCGAGTCCTCATCTAAAGATCAAGGCACAGTTCTTACTATGAAGGAAAAGGCATTGTATTCAAATGGTTTGTAGAAGAGGTACCATGTAGACAAGAAGAGTGCTCCTAATGGCAAGGTGAATGTCACCACCATCACAAGAAGGGGCACTGGAAACGAAATTGTTCGGACCATCGGAAACTTGTCAAACAGAAGAAAGAGAATGGTTCTACTGCTCTTATAGATATATTTATGATTCAAAATAGTTTTGCAATCAATAAATTATCTTGGCTTTAGATATTGGATCTGGAACTAGTATTTGTAATTCATTGCAGGGACTTAGGAACCGACAGCATGTGGCGAAGAGTAAAATGAGGCTTCAAGTTGCTAATGGATCTCTAGGTGATGCAACTATAGTTGGAGACTATCACTTGGATTTTTCAAATGGATTGGATTTAACTTTGAATAATTGCTATTATGTTAAAACTTTATTTGTGGAATAATTTCTGTTTCTAAATTGTTTGAGACTGGATATGTTTTTCATTATGGTAATAATGTTATGAACATTATGTTTGATGAAAATAAAATCTGCAACGGTGTTTTAGATAATGGCATTATGTACTTAATTCTAATCATACCTGCGCTGTTAAGAATTTTTCTAATGTTTATTAATAATAATTATCTACGATAGTGTAGACTAGGATATATAAGTGAAAATGACTGGACAAATTGAAAACTGAGGGTTTCCTACAATTATTTGACTCTGAATCATTCGATACATGTGAGTTATGTCTAAAAGAAAAAATGACCAAGCTCCCCTCTACTAGGAGCAACGTAAGACTTAATAAACTCTTGGGTCTTGTATATATTGAGGTATGTGGCCCAATACTATAGTTACCAAAGATAATTCTTCTTATTCTGTAAATTTTACCGATGAATTATCAAGATGAGGATATGTATGTCTTATGAAGAATAAATCTGATGTTTGTGATAAATTCAAAGAATATAAGAATGAGGTTGAAAATCAAACAATCATAAGATTAAAATACTTTGATCTGATCGAGGAGGTGAGTATGTTGGACAAGAGCTCTTACAATACTTAAAAGATAAAAGGATTATCTCTTTGGTTACTCTGCCCTTTACTGCGCAAGATAATAGTGTTTCGTAAAGAAGGAATCAAACCCTATTAGGTATGGTTCGTTCTATGATGAGCAAGGCTGAGTTACCTCTTTCCTATTGGAAATATGTGCTAGAAACTGCAATGTAGATATTGAATTTGATGTCCATTAAATTTATGCATAAGAGGCCATATGAGATGTGGCATGAAAAGAAATCCCACCTTAAGCATTTGAAGGTGTGTGGTTGTCCAGCTTACGTTAAGAATGCTGATCCTAATAAACTTAAAACGAGATCAGCTTTGTTTAAACTTATAAGATATCCCAAGAACTCTATAGGATGTATTTTTTATAACACAGAGAAACAAAAGGTTATTGTTTCTCACATCCTGCCCTTTTTAGAAAACGAACTTCTATCAAAAGAAATTAACAGCGAAGTTGTAGACTTGGATAAGTTTCAAGAATTAACACAGCGCAACCCATTAGAAGGTCAGTAGGAAATCTCATGCACAAAGGAGATACTATGATTTTCTCATGGATGACGAGAAAGAGGACTGCATCTTAGAAGTTGACACTCCTCTCTCATTTCAGCAAGCACTGCAAAGTAAAGATTCAGCACTTTAGCTTGAATCTATGAAATCCAAAATGGATTCCATGTATGAAAATAAACTATGGACTTTGGTTGACATACATAAAGGGATAAAGCCCATCGACTACAAATGGATGTTTAAGAAAAAGTTAAATGCAGATGGACAAGTAGAGACATATAAAGCAAGAAGTTGCGAAAGGATTTTGTCTAATTCAAGCTGTTGATAATGACAAATCATTTTTTACCATGGCTATTCTTAAGTCCATTCGGATAACACTTACCATCGCCTCTATGACTATAAAATGTGGAAAATGGATGTGAAAACAGTATTTCTAAATGGTGATTTTGAAGAGACTGTTTACATGTCATAGCTCGAGGATTTCAAGGTCAGTGGAAGTGAGGGCAAGGCTTGCAAATGGTTAAGATCGATTTATGGCCTTAAACAAGCTTTTAGAAATTCAAATAAGTGTTTTGATAAAGTAATCAAATAGTTTAGTTTTTGTCAAAAATAGAGGAAGCACGCGTATATTGGAAAGAACAAGGAAGTGTTATAATATTCTTAGTCCTATATGTGGCAATTTACTACTGATTGGCAATGACATTGTGTTGTTTCAATCAGTAAAAGCATGGTTATCCAACAAATTCTTCATGAAGGATTTGGGAGAAGCAGCCTATATACCTAGTATTAAGATCTACAGAGATAGATCCAAGAGGTTGTTGGGATTATCGTAATCCCTGTACATAGATACCATACTGAAAAGGTTCAGTATGGAGAATTATAAGCACAGAAATCGTAATGTAATCTGAGATCTTTTATTCTAAGAAGGATGCTCCTTATACTGGTGAGAAGAAGGAGAATATGAAAATGATATCGTATGCATCTATAATCAGTTCCATAATATATGACATGCTATGTACCAGACTGTATGTGGCTTATGCATTAGGGTGCGTAAGTTGATACCAGTCTAATCCTAGCAAGGAATATTTGACTGCCGTAAAATGTATACTAAGGACTTATTCCTTATATACGAGAATGAAGACCTCCATTTGAAGGTGTATAAAGGATCCAGCTGTCAAAGTGATATCGATGACAATAAGTTTGTATCTGGTTTTGTCTTTACATTAAATGGTGGGGTTGTTAGTTTGAAAAGTTCCAAACAGGAAACAATAGTTGATTCAATAATGGAGGCCGAATACATCACCCTCAACGAAACATCAAAAGCAACGGTATGGCTGTGCAAATTTATAGCTTAGTTAGGAGTGATTCTAAACATTAAGAATCAAATGGCATTGTTTTATGAAAATAATGCTACGATGCAGATCACAAAGGAACTAAGAGCTCATAAGAACCAAGGCACATTCTTCGTAAGTTCCACCTTATTAGAAAGTTCGGCTTTTATAAAGAAGTTATGATTGATAGAGTAGATACCAATGACAACATAGCAGATCCATTCACGAAGGAACCGTCAGCAAACTAATCGACGGGATAAGATCGAAATTCCATAATTGCCCCTAGTGCAAGTAGGAGATATAGTCAGGATTATACACTAAGTGAAATTCTGTAATTTATTATAAATATTAACTTTGTAATAAAATCTCATTCGAAATAAAAGATGTTATATTTTTTTTATATACTTGTCATACCGTGTTATGTTAATTAATTATTTAATTTTTGTATATTATATAGAAAAATCCTTAAATGATATGTTATGTGATAGTAATTACAAAGTGTTATAATCATGATAAATTTATCACATTAAAAATAACATACTATTTTATATATTCCTAGTCAAGATGTTTCGAGACATGGTATCGATACATCCGTTAGGATTAGAGTACATAACACTCTCCAAATGTTGGGAAATATATTACTTATAGCTATTACGGGAACCATGGGATTATGTAGTGGTAGTTATTAGATAACCATGGAATGACTTACTTGAGAATTTTCTGATGGTTAATATAACTAAGTTCAAATAGAGAATCTCAAAGTAATGATATTACATAGCTCTCTCGACTTCAGAATACCATTAAACTTCAATGTGAATGTTTCATTTGAATATATTTAAATCATGGCATGACATCCATCGTATGACTTTAGTTGGGTCCGAGTTGAAGCATTGGGAGTGAAAGACAGTTCAATAGAGGATTCACCTCTTTAGTTATTTAAGGTTGGTATCACAGTCCACTATGGTCAACTCAAACTCAAAGTCTCTGGCCAGTGTAGTAAAATTTATAATAATTTTTATTATTGAACCAAGGACTTTATGTTTGGACTTACCAAGTTAAATGTGGACGATACTGAAATTTTGACCACAAACCAAATTCCATAGGTCCTAAAGTGGTATAGTTTTAACGAAGAGAATTGGTGTAAATAATCACTACTACTTGGTACGCTTAAAATATTAAAATTAGATTTTACCAAAAAGACGTGTAAGTAATAAATTCGGCCAAATTGTCACCCCACTAGCTATGGGGACGTGTGAACATTAATACCTGAATTGTCCGATATTAGTTGCTGACTGAATTTACACCTTAGAGTCACACAACCGTAATGATGAATACTCTAAAAAACCACATGATTTAATTAACCATAATTATTGTACATTAACTAAATAAATTAATATTTATGAAATATCAATTATTAAATTCATTTGATCTGTTTAATGTCATCAGCATTTAATAAAGTGTATATATAGAAGTTATATATGTATGTATCGACATACGAAGTCCATAACAACTCGTAGACGGAATTAAACTGAAAGATTTAATTAGCTAAAATGGGGTTTTAATCTAAAATTGTTAGATAAATAGAAATAATTTGGAAATTATATAGGGAAAAATATTAATGAATAATTAAATAATTTATTTGAGTAAATTTTGATTTTTAAAATTAGTTTGGACATTTTTAAGGGTTAAAATGATTTTTCAAATATAATAAAAATGGTTGAATAATTTTTATAAAGTCAATAATAATGATAAATAAGATAAAGTAATTTTTACAAAAGGAAGAGAATTCTATTTCACTTATAAAGGAGTTCATAAATTTATTATTAAAATTGGGCTTCAAAAGCGAAATATGGAAATAATTATCTAAGTGGTATAAATTATAGAAACAATTGTGGAAAATAAATACGAATTTGGAACTATGGGCAAACTTATCATGGTAGAAAAAATAGATTAACAAAGGAGAATGAAAGAAAAAGAATTAAAACAAATGAAAAGCAAGCCCATTTGGTCCATCTCAACACTTAAAAAATATCTAATCCTCTTTGCCATTCATGAGAAGTCTAGAATCCTCTTCATTGTTACAAATTCGCTTCCTGCATACCTATTTCCAACTCCATCTTCCTAAACATAATTATGCAAACACTAACCCCATTTCTTTAAAAATTCAAAATAAACAGAAATAAATTACTAAAACTTCTAAAATTAAAGTATAACCCTCTCAACACCCTACTACACCTCTTGGCATGAAGAGACCTCCACAAAGAGCACCTTATGAAGGAAGGTCAGTATATTAATTGGGGTTAGGAACGCTGGTTCCACCATAGGTGCGTAGCAGTGGGATTGATAGGCAACCGAAGAGACATTTTGGGGAGAATATCGATAAGGGGCACAACCGGAATAAGAATTCTAGATAAGTATGCCCAGTTCTATTAGTTGAGATTTGATTGAGTTTGGCCATCATTGGATTTCATAGAGAGAAGGTAAAAAGGAGATAGAAGGAGCAACACTAGTGTAGAAGCTTGAGTACTTGAAGGTGAGTAATCTTTGCCCACAATCTACATCTAATTATATGCATTTCATGTTGATTGATTGAAGTGCTTGAATGTATGTTGCACACTCCTCATGAACCCATTGCTTGAATTGTTTCTAGATTGAAATTGAGTGACATGAATGAGTTTTGACTACTGGAAGATAATGTGGTGTATGGAGTCGAAATAGGGTTCAGGCGGAGGAGCACCGAGTTTCCAGAGTCATCGAAAACTGGCCACATGACGTGGAACATTTTACGTTCTAGTTCGCAAACTAGTGGACCAGTGTATAGTACACTAACGCATAATCTGGACGCTGTTCTTGGCCCATGCTGGACTGTGCCGTGTTTAAAAAAATAAAATAAATAAAAATTTAAAATAAAATATAATTAATGGATTTAAAAACTCTTGTTATAATTTTAGTACTAAATTAAGAAGTTTTAATATTAAAATAGATTAGTTCACAGATAATGTTAATTATAGCAAATGTAAATTATTTAAAGCAATAGGAAAATAAAATCATTTTGAACTTTTAAAAATTATTCAAAACATGTTATGTGCTTGGAAATGATGTGGGATGCTAGAAGATAAGTGAATATGAATTTTTCCAATATTTTATGCATGTGGCTATTTTAAAATTAATAAAGGATGCTAAAAATACGTGTTTTAATTATAAATGTATAAGGAAGAATATTGTTTTGTTAAAATATTTGAACACTTCGGACATATATACACAAACAAACATTGTAGACCCTTTATAATATTGGATGTTTGATTATCGTTCAGTGTAACAAGGTATTTGAATAAATAGAATTTTAAGTCCATATGATATGCGACTTTTGGTATTATTCCTCCAGTTATTCTCTAGACTTGTTATATATAATATTGATTAATCAAACGAGTGTTGTTTACTAGCTTGAGGCAAATGGGTGAGTATCACCCAGTGGTATATGACGCCTATAACGATATTTGTTTGGTTTCCTTTTACAAGTGAACGTCACTCATACAGGGTTTAAATCACAGGTTATTGGATGGACTACGTGAGTGGGCTGAGAGGCAAGGGTGTGTCTATATATTGTGTGTACTCCTATTATTTGGTGAGAAGTAAACCAGATTAGGCTAAATCCATCATCCAGCCTGATTGTGGGTCGCTTTCCGAATCCGTGACATACCTTATATCACACGGTTGGGAGCCAAGACTGAGAGCCACTTCCCCTTTGTCACAAAGTACAGTGGTTTCTTACGATTGGGGGCAATTTCAGGGTCATGACCATAGCATAACATTGCATTGCCTTTCACCCGATGAATATTGGGTCACGATAGCCGTCAAGGTAACAAATACTGTATGAGTAGCATTGAGAGCGTATGAAGAAAGCTCCTGGAATAGGATGAGAGTTGTCAGTCTCCCATCTGGTTATTGAATTATGGAATATACATAAACTCATATGATGTTTTTTAGAGGTGGTTGAGAGCTAAAGTGAATATTTCTATGACTAAGAGTTTATATGATATTCAACCCGTGCATGTGTTGCTTGACAAATCATCGTTAGGATGATCATCGACAGTTCTGAGAGTGTTGCATAGAGTATATGTAACCCCATATTGATATCTTAATTGAGAGCTTAGCTGAGTGCTAAGCGTGGCATAGTATGGTGCTTGCCATAACCTCCCTCAATTGACTCGATTTGATGGTTGCTTAATGGATGTATGGTTGCTTTATCTTGTGATGGTATTTATTATATGTTGTTGTGTATATGTGGATGATATAGCCTTGACTTGGGGTATTGTATTATGGTTGGGATTGCTCCTCACTTATGATGTATATGCTATATTATCACCATCACATATTGGCATCTAAATTTTAGACATGGTCTTACCTGTGTATTATTTATAATATTCGGGTCAGTCTAAGATGTTTTAGGTCCAGGTACAAAGTAACCAAATTTAGTTTGTGGGACATTTTCGAAGGGTAGTATACACTTAGGATGATAGTTTCCCTATGTGATTTTACTAATTTATTTATGATGATGTACCTATTTGATTATGATATGTATATTTTATAGAGTGAGCATTGGACTACCATTTTGTTGATCACATTGGACATGTATTATTAATTTATTATATTTTATTGACGCGTTCTGATTTTGTGATTTCTATTTATTATTTTTGAGTTGTATATTTTTTTGTTCTAAGAACCACACATTTCTATTGGTTTGTGCTGATACCGTGTACATATCAATATGTGTTATACGATTTGATATACATTTCAGTGTTAGCCCAAGGAAATATTCACATGTGTCAGCCTTATATAGCAGTATTCTCTGTATTACCATGCAATATTACCTAGTAATACTCTTTGGCGATAAGGTTATAAAGGTGGCGTGTTGTAGTTGATATCAAAGTTGGTTCAGGACAATATATGATACAAAGAGACACAAATCAGTGGCCTTAGATACGCTTAGGGGTCCTTGTCCCTTGGGCTTCGGGTAGATTCTCTAAGTATAAGCAAGAAGTACATGGTGATTATTAGGATAGTCATCTAGGGGGGCGTACTTGTTATTTGTATGTTTTAATATGTGCATATATATTTATCTTGTTTATTATAAATTTGTATCTCACTTTAACGTTGAAGTGAGATTGGTTAGTGGTCGATTTACCCAAATAGATGCCGGATAGCCCAGTGGTTCCAATAATGAGGGAATGTTTATGATCACCGATCAATTGATGGAGTTTGTGTGGAACATTTAGGCATCCAGTGCATTCACAACTCCTAACCCTCCTACTTCATCTTTGATTTTGGTCGGATGTGTAGTGATAATGCTAGCCTCGGAGGAAAGACCTTTTAAGGCACTGAGGGAGCTATCAGAGTTTAGGCATGGCTTAAGGCATGCAAGTGCACCTTTACTCGTAGGGAGTCATCGATCAACAGATGGTTCAGATTGCTTCTAGTCGGTCATAGGAGGGGCACTTGACTGGTATGAGCTTTTAGCAGTTGGGATTGATGATGCCGAGTTGACATGGGATCAGTTCAGGCTTCGGTTTGAGCAGAAGTTCCTCCCCAAGGCAGAGAAAGCAACTATGGCTACGAAGTTCATTGATTTGAAGCAGGTCAGATGTCATGGCAGACTATGTGGATAACTTTTGAGGCTCTTTCGAAGTATGGTACCGATCTCATCAACACTTCTTTTAAGAAGAATCATAAGTTTGTTTATGGCATGATCAAGGCCCTACTCCCACAGCTTGAGGTAACTTTCGAGAAGCTGTTGATATGAATTTGAGATTGGAGGAGGCATATAAGGAGAGCGGCGATGAGGTTCAAAAGGGAAAAAGTAGTATTGGCCAGAAGCGGAATTTTCCATTTCATAAGAAGTAACTTAGCTTTAGAGGAGGAAAGTTCAGGGGAAGACACCAAAATTCAAAAGGCAAGCCGTGGAGCTAGTAGAGTGCTTCAATTGTGGAGATTCGTGTACATAATTCTATAGTGTGCACTAAGCTCCTTCCTCAAGCTTCTCAGCTGAAGTGTAGGATTTGTAGAGAGTTAGGACATCTTAGTTACTCTTGTCCGAAGAAGGTTGAGAACTTGAATGCTATAGAGGTTTCTTATAGACCATCTCAGACTAAAGGGAAAGCTCCATCCATCCTCGAAGGTACTATCTTATTCAAATATTCTACCATTAGAGTTATTTACGACACAAGTGCATCTCATTCATTCGTGTCGTAGGAACCAGTTGACAGATTCGATCTTGATGTTGTGCTTGGTTACATCTTTGAGGATTGTTAATCCTATAGGGGGTTATGCAACCCTTGGGATGTTATGTAAAGATTTTGTTTTGGACTTATGTGGATTCTCTTTCATGTGTGATTTGCATGTCTTTGAGTATCCGGGGTTTAGCATTATTCTTGTGGATTGGCTGGATCAGTATAAGGCTTAGCTTTTATGTCCTTAAAAGAGTAATCACTCTTAGCCACCCAGATTCCATAAAGCGTCTCTACCTAGCTCTTGGAAACTTTAGTCAGAGCTCGAGTGGTTTTCTATTTTCTCTTGAGTTTCGAGAAGAACATGATATTTCCATAATCCATTGTTAGATATTATCTTGATTTTTTCGAGGCTATTACTGATTTTCGTCCAAGGAAGGCTATAGAGTTTCGAATTGATCTTACCCCTGGAGCTTAGCTAGTTAGTTGTCTTCCAACTAGAGGCTATGCACTTTATCTAGTCTAGTAGTTTACCTTAGGGCACCACAATAGTTTTTGTGAAGAAGGCACATGGTTCCCTTAGGCTGTGTATTAATTCTCAGAAGCTAAACGAGCTCACTATAAATAATAAATACCCTTTGCCTAGGATTGATGATATGTTTGATCAGCTTAGCGGTGCTAAGTTCTTTTATCAGCATGACCATACAACCGGTTTCCATCAGCTCTATATTGTAGAGGATAACATTCCATTTATAGCTTTGCGGACTCGCTATGGCTCTTATGAGTAACTTGTGATGACATTCAGATTAATGAATGCACTCGCATACTTTGTCGATCTGATGAACAGGATTTTCAGAGTCTATCTTGACAAGTTTGTCCTAGTATTCATTGATGGTATCTTGGTTTATTCCAAGTCAGCGGTAGAGTAAAAGCAGCATCTTAGAGATATTATGGAGACTTTTATGTGGAATAAGTTGAAGGCCAAGTTCTCCAAATGCCACTTTCAGAAGAAGGAGGTGAAGTTTGAAGGCCTTGTTGTATCAAAGGCTGGTATTTCTGTAGACCCAGCCAAGCTTGAACCTATTCAGAATGGGAAGAGGTCTGTAACAGTTATGAAGATCCATAATTTTATAGGCTTAGCCGGTTATTATTGGCATTTCATAAAGGATTTCTTGAAGATTGTACTACCCTTAACTAATCTTACCAGGAAGGGAGTGAAGTTTCAATGGACTGACGGATATGGGATAGCTTTTCAGAAGCTGAAGGAGTTACTTACTCATGCACCTATTCTTATTGTACCAAAGGGTACCCATGATCTTAAGGTTTATACTGATGCTTGCGAATCTGGTTTGGGAGCGGTTTTTATGCAAGGAGGTAGAGTGGTTGCTATGCGTCTGGGAACCTGAGGTCTAATGAAGTCCGTTATGCCACTCATGATTTAGAGTTTGCCGCTATTGCCTTTGCATTGAAGATATGGTGATATTTTTTATTTGGTGAGAGGTTTGTTCTTTATACAGATCATAAGTCAATGAATTATCTGTTAACTCGGAAGGATCTCAATATGAGGCAATATCATTGTCTTGAGTTTCTTGCAGCCTATGACTTTGGGATTCAGTATACCCTAGGAATGGGAATAAAGTAGCTGATGCGTTGAGTGGGAAGCATCAGGAAGTTGTTTCTATAATGGTAGCTAAGTGGAAGGATTTGGTGTTGCTTTTTATATGTGATAGTTGAGATAGGGATTCTATTGTTGGTTCGACTACGATATTGGCTAGTCTTGTCGTTGATCATCCTTGATTGATTAAATTACCGAGGCTTAGATGAGAGATCCTGCTATTCTTGTTATCATTTGAAGGTTGGAGTCCGGTGATTTAGATGGTCCTCTTGTTGGCTATTTTCTTGATGCTCGTAGTTGCTTACGGGGAAGCGGTAGACTTGTTGTCCCAGATTCGGATGGTCTCCGTAAGGTAGTAATGGATGATTACCATCACTCCTGGTACACTATCCACCACAGAGGAAGTAAGATGTATATGGATATGAAGCGTCTTTATTATTGGAAAGGGATGAAGCGTGACATTGGGTAGCATGTGAAGGGATGTATGACTTGTTAGCTTGTTAAAGATGAACATCAGAGGCCTAGCGGTCTTCTTTAGCTATTGGAGATCCCGCTATGCAAGTGGAATCAGCTATAAGTGAATTTGATTTTTTATATTAATTCACTTATATAAATCCAAATATAGATTTGAGTAGATGTTTGTTTAATAATGTATTATTTCTAGGTGTTGATGGACTTTATTGATGGTCTTCCTCGATCAAGGAGTGGCCATGATAGCATTTGGGTAGTAGTTAACCGCTTTACTAAATCAGCACACTTCATACTGGTGAAGACAAGTAGGACTACTCCATATTTGACTAAGCTTTATGCAAAGGAGGTTGTGAGACTGCATGGTGTTCCCAATACCATTATGTGTGACCATTACTAATTTGGGAATCTTTCTATGCAGTTGGACTAATATTCACCAATGGTTTCTGGAAGAGTCCTCAATCAATGTTGGGTACGAGTCTAAACTTTAGTACTGCATATCATCTACGAGATGATGGTCAGACAGAGAGAGTTAATCATGTGTTGGAGTATTTGCTTCATTCTTGTGTTCTAGATTTAGGAGGTAGCTGGGAGGGTCACATCTATTTTGTGGAGTTTTCTTACAACAACAGCTACCAGTCCAACATCGGCATGGCACCATTTGAGGCTATATACGGTAGACCATGTCGTTCGCCATCTTGTTAGCTTGAAGCTAGAGACAGATTTATCCTTGGTCATGATTCTATCAGAGAGACTTCCAAGAAGATAGAGTTGATTAGATAGAGGATGAAGGAAGCCCATGATCGGTAGAGTCGTATGCAGATCATACGAGGAAGGATATAGAGTTTGAGGTTGGTGATCTTGTTTTTATGAAAATATCTCCTTTGAAGGGTGTTATGAGCAGTAAGTCGAGGAAGATTGACCTCGCTTTGTTGACCCATTCCCGATCACTGAGTGCATTGGACGTGTAGCTTGTCGAGTTGCTCTTTTTGATCAATTCTCTAGTATTTACGATATTTTCCATATTTACTACTTGAGGAAGTGCTACAGGAGTATTGAGATAGTTTTAGAGCCAAGACTCATTGAGAAGCTCGATATTTCTCCAGACTTGACTTATGTGCAACATTTTATCCGTATAGTCAACTCAAAGGTACGCCAGCTTAGGTGTAAGAGAGTCTCGTTATTAAAGATGCAATGGTCTGATAACCCATTGGACCATACTTGGGAGACAAAGAAGCATATGGCATGAACCTATCCAGAGCTCTTTCCTGACGCACACAAGTCTATAGGTTTTGTTTGCTTGTTAATTTGTTTTAGCGGTTAATTATGTAGTTGAGCCAGAAGTTATTAGCTCAGCTATAGATTTTCCCTATGGAGAAATTACAAGGACGTAATTTTCTTAAGGGTGAGTATGTAACAACCCATATTTGAGAGGGATCTAAATTGAAAGGTTTAATTAATTAAAAAAGGTTTTAATAGGAAATTTGAAAATAAATAGAAATAATTTGGAAATTATACGGGGAAAAATATTTGTGAAATAATTAAATAATCTATTTGAGTAAATTTTAATATTTAAAATGAGTTTGGTCATTTTTAAAGGTTAAAATAATTTTTAAAATATAATAAAAATGGTTGAATAATTTTATAAATTCAAAGGATAATGATAAATAAGATAAACTAATTTTTTACAAAAGGAGGAAAATTTTATTTCACTTATAAAGAAGTTTATAAATTTATTATTGAAATTGGGCTTCAAAAGGTAAATATGGAAATAATTATTTAATTGATATAAATTATAGAAAATAATTATTGGAAAAATTATGAAATGGTAGTAAAAAATTTTTGGAGAATAAATATGAATTTCGTTTGGAACTATGAGCTAACTTGTCGTGGTAGCAAAATAGATTAACAAAGATGAATGAAAGAAAAAGAATCAAAACAAATGAAAAGCAAGCCCATTTGGCCCATCTCAACACTTAGAAAATATCTACTCCCCTTTGCCATTCATGATAAGTCTAGAATCCTCTTCATTGTTTATAAATTCACTTTCCATGTACCCATTTCCAACTCCAATTTCCTAAACACAATTATGAAAACCCTAACCCCATTTCTTTAAAAATTGAAAATAAATAGAAACAAACTACTAAAATTTCTAAACTTAAAGTATAACCCTCTTAACACCCTACTACACCTTTTTGCAAGAAGAAGTTGTGATTTTAATTGAGTTTGGCCATCATAGGATTTTGTAGAGAGAAGGAAAAGATGAGATAGAAGGAGCGACACTAGTGTAGAAGCATGACCACTTCAAGGTGAGTAATCTTTACTCATAATCTATGTCTAATTATATGCATTTCATGTTGAATGATTGAAGTGCTTGAATTTATGTTGCACACTCCTCTTGAACCAATTGCCTGTTGTTATCCCACCTTTTGGCAAGGCCGTGATACCGTAGATTTGGTTAAGAACTGTTGGTAACTAGCCTTGAGAACCAACTATATACGGTATTATGGACAATGGTCGAACAGATTTGGACTAGGTCCCAATCAAGGTGTAATCAATATGAAGCTGCAAGGAAGGCCCTTTGAGGCTACCTTTCAAATTTCAAGCCAATCGGAGTTCGTACGCTCGAGTTATGGACAAATGAAGAATTTATATGGATCGATCTAGAACGATCCATAAAACAGCGTAAATTGACGAAGATCGATCAATATCTCAAAATTTACAAAGCCAATACACTTGAAACTTTCAAAGCGTCATTATATTGAAGAGTGGATCCCACAAAAATGATCGTATGACAAAACTCCCAAATCTTGGAAACAGAGGCCGATCGTTATTGGAACGATCGTACGAATCACCAAAACGATCCATATTCAATGAAGGTTGGATGATATCTCACAAACGACACGTCGAAATTGCACAAAATTTGGAGAGCAAGTAATCTACATCATGAAGAGCCTACATTATCGATCGTACAATAGAACTCAAGAAAAAATAAAAAGACACTGGTCGTTATTGGACGATCTTCATAACGATCGGTGTTCTACAATGAATGGGCGATATCTCAAAAACTATAGTTCAAAATGACACCATATTTTGGGAGCAAAGCCTGGAGGCCTATGGGACCACCCACAAATGATCGCACATTGATTGTAGGCAAAAATAACGATCAGCCTCGATCGTTATTTTTGTAAAATTTAGACCACCGATCTTTTTGGTGGGCCCCTACGGATCTAGAGATCCTTTTGGCGAATTTTCAGCCCGATCCATGCACACTTCCACTATAAATACAACTACCATTCCCCATAAAGAGGATCCTTCTTTCTACTGCCTAGGCTTTGTCATTTTTATTCTTCACTCTTGTACTAATGGATCCCTGCTGATTTAAACATTCTTGTAATCATAATCCAATGCAAGATCAATAAACATATGAAGTGGACGTAGGCCAAGATTGTCGAACCACTATAAAAATCTATGTGTTCATTTACTTTTCTACTTTGTTTTCATTTACTCATCATTTAATCTCCACCATACTATTCTTGAGTGTTTATGCCCTTTTTGGTGCAAACACTTGCATTGTTGCTTGATTGAATTTGAGTAATATGAATGTGTTTTGATTGCTAGAAGAAAATGTAGTGTATAGAGTTGAAATAGGGTTCAGGCGAAGGAGCGTCAAGTAGACGGAGTAGCCGAAAATTAGCCACACGACCTGGAACAATTTACATTCCAGGTTGCAAACCAGTGGATCAGTGTACAATGCATCGGTGCATAACACGAACGTTGTTCCAGTTCCGCACCTGAGTAAAAAATAAAATAAATAAAAATTAAAATAAAATTCGAGTAATGGATTTAAAAATTCTTATTATATTTTTAGTAATAAATTAAGAAGTTTTATTATAAAATAGGTTAGTTTATAGATGATGTTACTTATAGTAAATATAAATTATTTAAAGTGAAAGGAAAATAAAATCATTTTGAAGTTATAAAATTATTCAAAACTTAATATGTGCTTGGAAGTGATAAGGGATGCTAGAATATATGTGAATATGTTATTTTATGTTTGTGTCTAATTTAAAAATTAATAAAGGAGACTAAAAGGATGTGTTTTAATTATAAATATACAAGGAAGAATATTGTTTTGTTAAAATGGAGTCTATAGATTGCATCAAATCCAAATACAACATGCCTTGTAATGCATATAGTCTCACATGTCTACAACAAAAAATATTGGATAGATATGATAATAGTAATAATGAAAATGGCTCTAAACTCGCCTCCATCTAGTAGAATTCCACCTTAAAGTCGACTTATTCGAGGAATATATAACAAAATAGACAACATAAAGAGAGTAAGACATAAATTATACTAAAAAGGAAATATCATTGTTGACTAATAAATTAGCCAACTTTGGAATTAGATTAATACGTTTGTGAAAGCAAAGATTACTTCCAAACACTAGCTTAAAATTGTAAAATAAGGAAAAAAACAAGCAAATTAAAGTAAATGACATAAAGATATAAAATGTTTCGACTAAGCTTGCCTACGTCCAGTATGAAGATCTCTTACTATGTTTTTCTCTTAAAATTACAAAGAATCACAAGAAAGTAATAAGAAATAAAATATTTAAGGCTAAAAAGTTGCTAATCTTAAGAGCTTAGGGTTTTAGTTTGCTTTGAGAGTGTTTCTGAGTTGTGAGATAATCACTAGAAATCAACCCTTTTGATGTGGTATCGAATAGAGTATCTATAGTAGTTGAAATGGATTATGGATGACTGAGATTGCACAGTAAGATAGGCAGGAAGCATGCTTGGTCGTCGATCTGGTTGCATAGGATTAAGGAAGACGGCTGTAAAGATAGTATGGAATGTGTGGTTATAAAGTACGCTAACTGTTTCTCCATACCAGGTGCATGCTTTGAATTTAATGACGGTGTCATACTACAAGAGTAGGCATGCTTTTGGTAGACTTGCCATAGTACCTAGTACAACTAGCTGTACGAATTATCATTTACTTTTGCATGTCTACGTGGTAAGGTGGATGAATAGCTTTTTCTGGGCTGTGCTGGTCGGTCGCTTGTTGTCGTTGCCTATTGAGGAAAGTTGAATGTTGCTAAGGTCCAAGTAGTAAGGGATGTGTCGGGCCAGCTATAGGATGACAAGGTGGGCTGCCTGGGACCAGTCGAAGGCGACTATGATGAAGTTGGGTCAAAGATGGGTCATGCATGAGCCGGGCCTTGTCTGAGGAGATGGATGTTCAAGTCATCTTGAATTGAGCTGTCTAGCTACAAACTTGGAGTGTTGCTGAGCATAAGGGCTGGCTTGGGGCCGGACTTAGCATGGAATGGCATGAACTGGCCGAGCTTGGATGTGCTGGGCAGGCTTAAGTTGTGTCGGGCTGTGCTGAACTGGCTTGCTTGTTATACTTGTGAGAAATTTGAGCAATATTTTGTCCCCCAAACCTATCTCTATCACTACAACAAAAATATCATATTACAACGACATTTTTACAATGGCCAAAAAAGTCTGTTGTAATAGAAACATATTACAATGGTTTTATATTGCTTGTTGTAATACATGCCACTTTTCAACAACTCTTTTTCTTTGCTCATTGTAATAAATACATATTACAACGTTTTACATTTTTCCGTTGTAATAGATGTCTATTACAACTGTTTTTTTTCCTGTTGTAATAAATACAATTTTCCTCAATACCTCTTCCATGTTTGCCCATTCTAATAGATGCCCATTACAATCATTTATTTTGCCAATTCTAACAGATGCCAATTTTCACAACTTTTTTTGCTAGTTGTAATATATACATATTACAACCTTTTTAGTTTACCAATTGTAATAAATGCCAATTTTCAACAACTCTTCACTGGCCCACATTATCTTTGATTATTTTAGACGCCTTTAGAAGGATTTAATCAGTATGCCAATAGGTTTAATTTTTCTTTCTAGTTATTGGTACGTAACTATATATAAAGTTTTCAAAATAAAATAAGAGAATGTTTTAACAATTAATCATGTTAAAAACTAACATATTTGAAAAAAAAACTCAAAATCGAAAAACTCATGTTTTGTTAAACTAATAATTTAAAACTAATAATTACAATTAAATATAATTAATAATCAATAATAAGAATAATATTTAATAATTATAAAACAAAATTTATTATTTAGTATTTAATAAATATAATTGATAATTAAATTTATTATTTAATATTTCAAAAAATTTAAATTTGTAATTTTCTAAAATAAAATTAAAAATTTACATAAAACTTTAAAATAAAATTTGAAATTTTCATAAAGTCTAAATATTAAAATTTAAAAATCTAAAAATGTTAAAAAAATTCAACTTGTGTATGATAAAAGTAACTTTCTAATTTGACATATCCAAGTTCTCTTTTGGCTCCACACTAAATTTTTTGGCTCCAAATGCAATGTTTTGGCTCCAAATCTAAATTTTCAACCAACACCTCTTTTTCCCTTCCGCCTTCATTAAATCTCCTATCGTTTTGGCTTCGAATACAAACATCTATTTATTCCTTAGAAATAAAAAAAATCCTAACCTAGCTGATTCCCTTCTCCTATCGTTCTTCACACTTTTCCTTTTTTTCACAAAATAAAGTAAAAGTTTGTGCAACAATTGAGGGTAGTTCTTGAGATAGTACGTTTGGGTTTCGGATCTCGTTGGTGGTCGACTATGATTAGATACAATTCATAAGTGGTCGTGGGTTGCAAGTGGGATGCGGATTTGCAAATCTGGACGGTTGCGAGTTACGAGTTGGATTTGAGGCGTATCTGGGCGGTCGCGAGATTTAGATCTGGAGATAGCAACCGAGGGATTGTGAAGGTGGGATACAAGGTATGGTGCGGATTTGCGAGAGTCGACCACCAGAAAAGAAGTGTTAGGGTTAGGGTTTCCAGGGTCGGAAAACTAGAAAGAATCATTCTAGGTGGGAATAAAATGGATTTGTGTACCTTATTTGAAGAGACTGCTAGTTATGTGGAGTGCCTTGAAGGGAAGGTAACCCTTATGTAGTACTTAGTGGATGCTATTTAATTGTTGGTCTCATATAGGATTGCCAATTTACTGTTATATAAACTTTGGGATATTTTATAGATTGATTGCATGTGGGAAGTATAACACCAACCTATATTCATTTCCATATCTACATAAAATGGCTTCATCTGTGATTTTTAATTCATCGTCTTTCTTGATATCCGCCAAACCATTGGCTTCCTCGTCGCCACTAATCCCAGCGACACCAGTGTCAGTGTCTTGTTCCCTATGACCACCCAGATCAGATCGAGTTTGTGATTTAACCAATACTTTATTATAACATTGTCATTTTATAAATGATGCATGCAGGTTTAAGACTCAAGTTGCAACTGTTGAATATGCAGTAGTTGAAGGTGCCAAAAAGCTGGAATCATGTGTTGTTGTAATCAATGGTGCTTCTATGGGTATTGGGAAAGCCATGACATTGGCCATAGGCAAAGCCGGTTGCGAGGTTAATATATGCTGTTATGTTTTCAACACATTTAAGATCAAGTGTGTTTTGTGTATCTGATTAGGTAGAATTTCATTGTAGTTTGCGTTATTGACATATTAATTACTCCTTGCTTGAATATGTATAATTGTCTTTGCCTTAAATATAAAATATAGATAGTTTTGCCTACATGCTTCATATAATTGATTACTATTAGTTTTGTATAAGATTTACAACGAATTAAACTAGTATCTTTTATGTATATTTTAATTTTTCGTAAGATTTTGCTGTATTAATTATTATTAGTTGTTCACGTATTGTACAACAACAAATAATTTAATTTTTATGGCCCCTCTTTAGTCAGGTCAGCCGATTATGACATTATTAAAACAAAGTACAAATTAAAGTATAGTATATTTAGCTGGTTGCCAAGGTGTCAAAACCTACCAAATAAAATTGAGCTCTTCATTTGGACTTGGTGAGATGACATACATGGAATAGCTTCCATCTTGCTCTTGCCAGGTCACACAATATGGCATTAAAAATTAATTTACATCGTTTTTTGACCTTGAACAATGCTTTTGTTAGCAGTTTATAACTACTAAGTATTATGTAGGACTTTCAAAATTTTATAGTCATAAAATGGTCTTATATAGGAATTCATGAAATTTTTGAACTTGCTAATTTAGTAATTTTAGTATTTGAATACAGTAGATCACATGACAAAGTTTGTGCACATACAGTAAGTCCACATATGACCTTTTCATACAGAAACCACCCATAATGTGCACTACAATCACATATATTTCCAGGGAAGTTATTAGTGCTTATTTTTTGTTATAGGCTGTAGAAGGGTAGAGTCTATGTAGTAGTGAGATGTCCACTGTTAAAGAGACTTTTGGATCAACCATTGTGTGGCACAAAACTTTTTGTTGTGTATGTATTTGTGGATTATGTGTTGTACTACGTTAGAACTCTGTGAATGTGACTTTATCTATCATTTGGAATGTGTGTTAGAACTTTGTGAATGTAGCTTTATTTTGTCGTTTTGAATGTGTGATTTTGGTTGTTTTATGATAATATTTATTAGTCATTAAATTATTAAATATTGGTATACATGTATTGTAGTATATAAGTTGCAGCTAATTTTTTTATTTTGCATTTATTCTGCAACGTTCCATGATTATTGTAGTTGAGGCATATTACAATAGTCTATGCTTATTGTAAACGACCATTTGCAGCGGTTGTGGACCATTGTAAAAAATATTTACTACAACGGGCTTTTATAATAGTTTTAAAAAGTTGTAAACTTGTTTGGGTCTATTACAACATCACAATATAATAGGCTCAGCCCCGTTGTTAAATAGCTATTACAATGGGGATTGCCTATTGTAAAAAGGGTATTTTTTGGTGTATGAGCAGGGGTGGGTTTGTCACGTCGCAAAGATCCTGCCGATTGGTTCTTTTGTTATGCGTTTAGTGTGTATCACACGTGGTGCTTTGGCATTGGCTGAGATGGTTCACCTTTTCCAGATGTGGTTGCGATGCTCATATTCCTAATGTGGGTGAAGTGACATGGTTGTTGATTACACCTAGATAGTCGAGATCTGATTTAACAACCCAATTTTTCGTGGCTCAAAAATTATGCACCATAAAATGAAAAGCCATATCATTTAAAACAATTTCAATAGTATACAAAGAGCTGAACCAACCAATTATAACTTTTAGAACTCACAACTAAACGGATCAAACTATAATATAAATAAACTAAACAAATCCCATCTACACATCATAGGTTAAACATAGTCTTTATATATACACAGTACACACAATGTCAAACTACATATACAATATATAAAAGACAATGGATAACATATGTAAACATCTCCATAGTCTCTATCTTCGAACACCAAACCATCACGGCTACTTTGTTCACCTATAGTGTATGAGGAGGGGGTCAAACATATGTCTGGTGAATAAAAATATTACCAAGTATATACTACTACACGTTTTCATAAACATCATATGCATACCAATACTTACTTACCTTAACCTAATTTCACCTACATTTACAGAGTAAGTCCATCACGATAACATTATATGATGATCACTATTATATATTTATCAATAATTTAACGTACGCAAGAGTTAAAAATAAAATTGACAACTCATCTACACACATAAGGGGAGAGAGAGAGAAAGAGTTAGTTAAATATACAATGACCCAACGATACATAAAAAAGTTAGTTAAATAGATATTAACTCCAGGATATAGCTAAACATAGACTATTCCCATAAACGTAAACATAGACGTAAGTTAGGTAAATATAGATCAACTTGCGTATACATAAAGGTATAGGTAGACAAAGCCTAACCCTATAAAGCACGATTCGTTTACCAACTCAAATCAACCATCTACGTTTCATGACGTTAAACACCTTTAAATGTCATAGAGAAATCCGCATATCGTTTATTATCTATTTCGTATAGGCCCGGTAGGAGTAGGTTTGCTCCAGCCCTAGTCCAGCTTCAACCTGGCTAGTAAAAAGATACACCGGTGCACCCGTTTACCTTGCACTAGTGGGCTGGTGACCGAGGTGATTTCAGGATAAAAGTTTCCACATTTCGTTTATTTTCTTCCCAATCATTTTAACTTCATTATTTACTATTTAATGCTTTCTTACCTCTCTTAAACATCATATTTCACTATCTTAACCATTTATATATCACTTATCATCATTATATTCATTATCACTCCTTAATTCCCATAATCAAATCATTATATACAATTTCCATTTAATACATAATCTAAATGAAACCTAACCCAAATTCGATTATTATTAGCATCATTAATTTCTGCACTCATTTCAGTATCAATTTCCTAATCTAAAATTTCCAAATTCATTATTCAATTAACCTAGCTAGTAGTCGTACGACAAATACTACTTTCATGCAACAATATATTTTCAGTAATGATTCCTACTCATTGAATTGCGTTGCCAAGCCCTAAATTCCGTAAATATGTCTCTGATTCCTTTGTCGTTTGAACTTGCAGTCCTCTAAAGTTTTCCAAATCCAAAAACGATTGGTATCTTCGTGTGGCCCTCATCCTACTCTTCGATTTGATGTATAAATCTACGAGTTTTCATTTAGATTTTGGGAGAGGAAAAGAGATGGCAGAGAAAGAGAGAGAGAGATGAGAGACGGAGGAAGGAGAAGTTAGAAAACTGAAATATATGCGATTGAGAAATGAATTCAAATTCTTTCTACGTGGCCTGATATAACCTCCTAACCGTTGCTTCAGCCTAATGGGCTTAGGTCCATTTAAATAAATTCAAAACCCATAACTTAAAACCTACATAATTCCATCATATGGACTTCAATCCTTACAAACAATACATCATTCTGACTAGAAAAATGAGCTCTACGAAAATGGTACAATTCCCATCACCTAATTTCAATGTTTATAAAATTACCATTTTGTTTATACTAATAAAGCATATTTCTAAATCTTATGAGGTATTCCCCCTTTAAAAATAATTTTTTACTCGAAATTCTGAACACAACTCTTCATCACATATAAATATTTCTTTTTATATAAACGTAGAATAATACCGTATGTTACTTGTCTTACATTAATTTTCCTAAAGTAGGGCATCCTTCTTTATATGACCTATCTGATTGCAGTTATAACATTTTATCTTTGAAACTTTAACCTTATAGTCCTTCAACTCGTGTCCTCTCATATTGCACCTTTCACATTTCTTGTCTAGCTTGCCACCCTATCCACCCGGACTTCCAAAATCTTTGCCCTTACCTTATCTGACATTCTTCATCGGATGTACCTTAGAAGCCTCAACTATAGCGGTACTCAACAACACCGCCTCAACTAAGCTTTTAAACGTCGCTGCCATATGAATCTGACTAAGCGTTAATTCCCTAAGTGGCGAATCAACCCTTTCGCAAACTTCATCGCCTTCTTGGGTGTTGTGTCTACCAATTCAAATCCAAACATTATCAATTCATTAAAACTATTAATATACTCCTTTATAGTGCAATTCCCTCGTTTGAGATTTATAAACTTCTCAAGCATCACTTCCTTTTCAGCTTTAGATAAAAAATTCATCTCAAATATTTCCTTAAAATTAGTCCAAGAGATTTCATTCTCTTTACTTCCCACCAATTCATTACTTCTCCTTATATATGCTAAGAAGCAAGCTGCCTTTTTATCTCATCACTCAAATTTAGCATACTAAAAATCTTATCACATGTACGCATCTAAGCTCGTGTCTCTACAAAAGCTTTTGTACCTCTATACGGTTTTTCGTCCATATTTAGAAAATCTTTACATAGTTTAAAAAAAATTTCCCTACTACACGAACAACACCTCCATCGTTTATTCAAGTTATAGTGGCTTCTTCATTAACAGTGGCCTGTTTCTAGCTTGAAGATAACAGCGAAACTAAAGTGGAATGTTCACGCCCGGTACTTCCAAAGCTTCGTTTCCAGTGCTAGTTCCAGTGCTATTTTCAACCGGGTTACTTATCTCTAGTATCTATAAGATATTCGTATTAAAATCCCTAAAGTAGTAAACAGAGATGGTAAACATAAACCCAAAATTAAACATTATACGCCTATTTAATTTAAACCATATACGCATATATGTTTAGGTTATATAAAATGTACAAGTATGCTCTCTCTCTCTCTCTATATATATACCCTATCCCACAACTCTGATACCAAATGTAATAAACCTGCTTTTCATGGCCCTAAAATTATAGGTTATAAAATGAAAATTCAAATCATTTTAAACAATTCCAATAGTATATAGACAGATGAACTAAATAACTGTAACTTTTAGAGCTTACAACAGAATGGATCAAACTATAATATAGATAAAACAAACAAATCCCCTCTACACATTCTAAGTTACACATAAACTTTATACATACATAAAATATCACACAATATATATATATATATGTATGTATATGTATATATATAAAATATACAAGACAATGGATAACATATGTAAATAATTCCAGAATGGATCAAACTATAATATAGATAAAACAAACAAATCCCCTCTACACATTCTAAGTTACACATAATCTTTATACATACATAAAATGTCACTATATATATATGTATATATATATATGTATATATATATATATAATATACAAGACAATGGATAACATATGTAAATAATTCCATCTTCGAGCACCAAACCATCATGAATACTTCGTTTACCCATAGTGTTTGAGGAGTGGGTTAGAAACATGTCTGGTAAGTACAAATATTACTAAGTATATACCGCTACATGATTTCATAAATATCATATAAATACCAATATTTACTTACCTCAACCTAATTCACCTACATTTACATAGTTAGTCCTTCATGATAAGCATAATATGATGATCATGATTATAAACCTGTCAACAATTTAACATACATTAAAGTTAGGTAAACATTGACTAACACTTCTGCACACACAAAATGAAGAAAACAGGAAAGAGAGAATTAGTTAAATATATACTAACCCAACGATACACACAAAAGTTAGTTAAACAGAGACTAACCCTGGATATATTAAAGTATAGACTATTCCCATAAATTTAATCATGAGCGTAAGCTAAGTAAACTTAGACTATCTTGCATATACACAAAGGTATATGTAGACATAACCTAACCCGATAACGCACGATTCGAATACCAATGTCATACCATACTCAAATCAACCATATACATTTTTGGATGTTAAACACCTCTATACGTCATAGAGAAACCCACACATTGTTTATTATCTATTTTGTGTAGGCCTGGATGGAGTAGAACTATTACAGCCTTGGTCTAGGTTCAACCTAGCCAGTAAAAAGATGCACCGGTGCATCAATCCACCTTGCAACGGTGGATCTGTGATCGAGGTGATTTTAGGATAAACGTTTCTACATTTTGATCATTTATTCCCAATTCATTTTAACTTCATCGTTTACTGTTTAGTGCTTTCATACCTCTCTTAAACATCATATGTCAATGTCTTAACCCTTCATATATCACATATCTCATTATATTCATAATCACTCCTTAATTCCCATAATCATATGATCCTTATATATAATTTCCATTTAATACATAATCTAAATGAAACATTGAAACCTAACCCAAATTCGATGATTATTAACATCATTAATTTCTGTAATCATTTCAATATTAATGTCCTAAACTACGTTTTCCAAATTCACTAGTTAATTAACCTAATTAGCAATCATATGACATATACTACTTTCACGCAATAATGTATCTTTAGTAATGATTCCTACTCACTGAATTGCGTTATCAAGTCCTAGAATGCATAAATTAGTCTCCAATTCCTTCGCTGTTTGAAATTTCAGTTTTCCAAAGTTTCTCGAATCCATAAACAATTGGTATCTTCGTGTAGCCCTCGTCATGCTCTTCAATTTGATATATAAATATATGAGTTTTCGTTTAGATTTTGAGAGAGGAAAAGAGATGGTAGAGAGAGAGAGAGATGAGAGATGGAGGATGGAGAAGTTAGAAGATTGAAATGTACATGATTGAGAAATGAATTCAAATTGTTTCTACACGGCCTAATATAACCTCCTAGCTGCCGCTTCGGCCTTATGGGCTTAGGCCCATTTAAATAAATTCAAAACCCACAACTTAAAACCCACGTAACTCCTTCATATGAACTTCGATCCGGACACACCAATATATCATTCTGACCAGAAAATAAGCTCAACACAATATTTTGACTCCCTTTTCCTAATTCCATATTTTGTAAAATTACCATTTGCCCATATTAATAAACTATATGTCTAAATCTTATGGGCCATTACAACCGATGACTCTTCAATCCAACGACCGTGATGAAGGAAGTAGGTATTGTAAATAGCCCTCATCCTCTCTCCTCCATTCTTTACAAAGCAATATAATTATTTAGCCACTAAAGCTTTCAAAAACCTTTAAAAAACTCTCTGATTTTTCAAGTTTTCTATAAGAAAAAGTAAGCTTTCCTCCACCTCTTGGAGAAAAAGTAAACTTTGAGCTTTTTCATTTTTTCTTTCGCCATTTTTTTTATTTAATGTGTTTTTTAATGCTTGAATTTTTTGTTTCTTTTGTCTGATGCTTTGGTCGATATCCTCACTTTTCTGGCCACTAATAGATGCACCATCATTGTCATATCAGCAGTAGTCAATCGACATTGGAAAACTTCATAGCGGGCTTGTAATTTTTAACAGTAATACTACTAATAATATTGGTAATGGGACATAAACTAGGCCCAATTTGATAGTCAAGGGCTTTAAGTAAAAAAATAGAATAATAGGCGGGGGCCATAAGGCCTATTACTTAGCTTAGGAGTTTAAGTCATGAGTCGGATTTCATGAAATGCCCAACTCGGGCATTCCATCAAGATGGTCATCTAGCTTCCATCCTCGAATGTTGCTTTTAGGTCTTTCCAGGTAAAGACGACAGGGACTTGTCTAACTTAGGCCCTAACATTTCAGATGACCACCTATGGATCAACTTCTACTAGTATATCTACCTCTGATGGTATTGCTAGCTTCAAAGCTGTAACTCCCCGAATTTTTGATAACATTATTCAGAAGATTTAATTAGAATATTAAATAGAATAATGTAGAGTGATAATGGGATTGAGATTGGTAAATGAATAAAGTTGGTCGTGCTTATTTAAATTGAATGAACTTATAAATGGTTAAGTGCTAACTAATTAAACATAAGGGCATTAAGGTCATTTGTTGCCCACATTCTCCACCCTTATACTATTATCCCCTTAGCCATACACGTTCATTTATCTTAAGCAAAAATTAAAAATGTACGAAAGCAAATAGGAGCCGACCATTAAGGAGAAAGAGAAAGAGAGAAATCAAAACTAAAGCTTAGGATTCAAGCTAGAAGAAACCAATCTCAATCAATCTCCAATTTCCTTATCTAAACTAAGGTGAATATTATTCACTACATCTCTATTTTTGGTTTTATAATCATATGATTTTGGATTTAAGGGCAAATTCATTTTTATGATATATTGGATGATGATGTGCTTGATTTGTAATTTGTTTAGATTAAACAATATTATTTTAAAGGAGATATGCACGGTTTTAGGATAAAACCGAGGTTAATTTTTTTTAAAAGCCATGGAAAAATTTTATGTTATGAGAAACATGATTTTGGAGTTGGGTTTCAATTTTTATAATTTTCCAAGCCGTGGAGAATTAGTTATGAATTTTCAAAATGGTTATTTGGGTTTATAAATTTATTTCGGAAAATATATTAAGATTTTGGATCTGGAATTTTAATATGTTAGATAACATGATTAAAGTGAATTTCTGGAATTTTTGGGGATTTTTACTAAGTGATTTAATATGAAAATTAAATTATTTTAAAAGGAGGACCTAAATGATTTAATTGTTTTGCTAATAGGAAGGGCTTATTTTTTAAATGTTGTTTAGTTTTAGATCCGAGAATAAGCGGCAAATTTTATTAAAATAATTTGAATTTTTTTAACCAATCATGTGGTTACAAGTGGACAAGTTAGTTACAAAAAGTTTAGTTTATTTGGTAAAATTAGACTTAAGCTCAGAAAAGTGGGTTCCGCCTTCTTTGGAAGGACCTTTTGACCCAGAGCTTCCGCCTCCAACCTAGTCAAAACCTTCTAGGTCGAAACCAGTAAACCAATACACATGGTATCAGTTAGCTGGTACGTAGTGGATTGGAAAAGGCGGAAGGTAGTGTGTCGAAACGTAGTTTCCGAAGGGGTTGGTTCCTTTATTTTGTTTTGTTTGTTTTAGAAGAAAAGCGCTTGCCTGTTTAAAAAAAGGGTTTCGAAGTAGTCAAAACCAATGGTTTCGAAATTGTATTTCTAAAGAAACTTTCGAAGGAGAGCCGCCGCCTTTGTTTTAAAATTGTAGCTTCCGAAGGAGTTACTTAGTTTTTAATTAAAGCTTTCGGAAGGGGTAGTTTCGACCAAGTCGAAACTCTTCTGTGTTTAGATGCCTTCCGATGGTATTGAAGACATCAATACCGTCGAAAGGTATGGTTTGTTTTTATAAATATAAGCCACTTCCTACTGCTTTCGAAAAGGGTTACAGGTTTCGAAGGCAATTGTTTCGGAAGGGGTTTCAAAGCCAACCTTCAATTGTTTTACCCTTAATGCTTTCGAAAGGAAGATTTCGACACCATCAAGTTTCCCCAATGCTTTTATAAAATGAAGAATGGTTCCAAAAGAGATGCTTTCGCTTATGTTCACTTTGACCAAAAAATGTTATCTTAAATATAAACCCAATGGCTTCGAAAGGTATTGGTTTCGAAGGGTAACCTTCAATGGTTTCGAAAGAGGTATTTTTGAATGGTTTCGAAGCTATGCTTCTATACTTATACGATAATACTTTAACAAGGTCGAAAGGTTTCGAAAGAGATGTTTTAAAGTATTCGAAAGAAAGAATCCTAAAGTTTTAAAGATAGAATTTAATGCTTTTGAAGGAGGATGTACAATAAAGTCGAAATCAAGGTTTCGAAGGTGTCGAAAGGCTTATTAAATCCAAACTCATTTTTAAAGGAAAACCCCATGCTAAATAAAGGAGTTTTGAAATGATAAGTATGTAAATTTGAAGAAGTATCACCTTGATAAATATAGGTTAAAGGGATTAACTATGTTTTATATGAAAAATATTTCAAGAACTTTAAACCCACAGGAGTGGTATTGTAAGTTGTAATGTTTGCTTCTTCAAATATGAATATACTCACATGATAAAGGGGTAGGAGAACCAGTAGGTTAACCGGTAGTGAATATAAATTGATTAAACTCCTGAATGAGTAGAATTGCATCCAGGGAGTCAGGAAGACCAAAATATAGGATGCCTAAACCTTAAAGTTGTCTGGGAGATAGGTTCATTGTAAACCCATGAAAACTATGATTAGGAAGCTATTGGGGATAACCAACCGGT
Organism: Allium fistulosum; assembly: GCA_030737815.1. NCBI lineage: Eukaryota > Viridiplantae > Streptophyta > Magnoliopsida > Asparagales > Amaryllidaceae > Allium > Allium fistulosum. Next base: position 1,462,803,774 of record CM060903.1, read on the forward strand.
TTATAGTAAACCCATGAAAACTATGTGTTAAGGATGGTTGGCAGGGGCTAATTGGTTTGTAGTGAACCCATGAACACTATATCTAGATTAAGAGTTGACATCAGTCAAAAGGTTCCTAGTCAACCCATGAAAACTAGGCTAAGTGGGGAGTTACTGGAATAATCCATAAGTTCCTAGTCAACCCATGAAAACTAGGATATGAGATGAGTTATTGGAATGACCAATAGTTTTAAGGGGAACCGTGAATTAGTTAAGTTAATTGGCAGGGGCCTATAGGTTCTTAGTGATCCCATGGAAACTATGAAATAGGACAGGATGTCCATAAACTATAAAACGGTTATTAGTAAACCCATGAAAACTAAAAGGTAAATAGTGACCCTAGAAACTATAACCGTGACCGGGAGTCAGTTAAACCGGGGATGGGAAATCTAAGATGTTTATATATATGCATATCCTCATAAATGTTTTAAATGCCATGTTTTAACCATTGTGGATGCAGAAGCACAGTATATGGTTTTGAAAAGGTTTTAGGATACTAGTGAGAGGAAAACTCGTTCCGCTAAGTAGCGTGGTCTCACTAGATATCTATGTGGATTGAGATGTTAGATTATTATTCATACCAGGCTTTATGTCCGACTCGAAGTTTTTGTTTCCCCCTTAAACTCTCGGGTACTCAATTAATTTTGAGTAGTTTGAGGTTTAGGATTTCCAGGCTCTCTTTTAAGACGAACAAAGCTTCCGGAGGTGTACGGGAGGCAGTTAGTTATTTAGAGATATCTTTTTCAGATGTGTATTTTGGATGTAAAGGCAGACTTATTAGCCTTACTATATACTCTTATCAACCAAAATGGCATCTTCATATGTCGCTCTTGGCGTATGTGTAATAATTATATTTTTCTGAACGTGGTTAATGTTTGTGGGATTATGTAATGAAAATGAATTGTTTTGAATGTAATGTGGAAATGTGTTTTGGTCGTCGAGAATTAATAACTATGGATGAATGCAGCATCCGTAGCCATTAGTTTTGGGCCTCCAAGTAGGGGGATGTTACAAGTTGGTATCAGAGCATATGTTTATGAAACTTTAAAAGAAAAGTAAAGCCTAAAAGCTCTTTGAAACATAATCCAATGAATTTGAAAATATAATCAGGGTTTGGGTTAACGCTATAGTAACATACTTGTATTTGATATATAGGAATATATCTAAGTACATATTCCCCTCTCTCTTAGACAATTCTTATGTATCTTACTAAGGCTTGTATGTAGATTTACGAGAAAGAGGATTTGGAAGCAGGAAACGGAAGAGGAAATATAGGTGGAAGAAATACCACAACCAACGGAAATGTTCGATCTAATACCAGGAGGAATCAAGGTCGATAGGCTAATGCTAATCCAAATGCTGAGGCCAATGTAGGTGTTGGAAATCCGCCTGTAGATGCGGGGATGGTGTATCGGTTGTTAGCTAATCTTTTGCAAGCATGAGCTGCTGGTAATGTTGGAGGAGCTAATCTTGTAGCTCCAGCTGGATATAATTATGCTTGGCTGAGCAGGGATTACACCAGTCTGGGTGGAAAGCCATTTATGGGAACGGATGATGCTGTTGAGGTTGAGAATTGGCTGTTGAGCTGTGAGAGGATCTTTACCGATTTAGGCTTGGATGATGGGGAAAAGAGGAGGCTGGCCTCTAGACGGTTGCAAGGGGTAGGGCTACATTGGTGGCATAGTGTGACAGCTGGAGTTCCGGAGGAAAAACTAACTTGGGCTGATTTCAAAATGAGGTTTGAGCAGAAGTTTCTATCTAAGGTAGCTAAGTCGGCGCTGATGAGGAAGTTTATGGACCTTGTACATGGAGATATGTCAGTAATCGAGTATGCTGCTAAGTTTGATGAGCTATCTCGATATGGATATGCCACTATAGACACTGACATCAGAAGGAATGAAAGATTCATTCGAGGACTAAGGCCAGAGCTAGCTAGAATGACCATGACTCATGTCCGAGAGCCTTGTAGTGTGGTAGTGGAGATGACTATTCACCATGAAGAGATGCTTGCTGTTTTTGCTAGAGAGAAGCTAGTTGAATCCCAGGGTCCTCAAGGAAAGAAAAGGAAATTCTTTAAGAAGAAGGAAGCCCAGAAAAGGAAAGCTCAAGAAGGCAAAGGCTGATTCGGTGTGCTTTAAGTGTGATAAGAAGGGTCATTATGCTCACCAGTGCTGGACATGCAAAGGGAAGAAGCCTACAGAGAAGAAGAATGTGAAATGCTTCAACTGCGCCCAAGTTGGGCATTGCAAAACCAGTGTCTAGAGCCAGTCAGGATGGATAGAGGGAAGGATTTTGCTATTGGACCACCATCTTCTTTTAGGCCTGCTGTAGCGGAGAAAGGGAAAACTGTGATGGAAGGTACACTTTTGATTCAGAGTATACCAGTTAGGGTACTATTTGATACTGGTGCATCATATTCATTTATATCACAGTATTTGGTTGATAGGTTATGTATAGAACCCACATACCTTGTTACTTCCTTAAGGGTTGTGTAACGACCCGTAAATTTAACCGGTTTTAATAACGTAATTAGTTGAAATTTTGTGAAATTTTAAACGATAAAATTTTGAAATATAAATTTGATATTTGGAATGCGTTTAGTTAAACATAGCAACTGGTAAATTTTCGTCCGAAGATATGAAAGTTTATTTCGCGCGTAAATTTACTTCAATTTAATCAGTTAAAAACGTTGAAAATAAAATGTTTTCGAAACTTAAATATTTTTACATAGAAAAATTCTAAACCATCTTCTGAGCTAGATGTCAGTTTGACGTTTTTCCAAATTCGGACATCTTTGGTTCCGTCGATCTTATTTTTCAGTGTTTTTCTTGCATTTTCCGCTATTAGAAAATTCGAATTTTTATAATTCAATCAAACCACTGATATCCGCATACCGTTTTGATCATCTCGACTTGTTGGTCTCGGCGGTATTTTCACTTCTGTGTTTTGAAGTTTCAGTATGCGACAAAACATGCGAAGCCGTTACCGTAGTGGTCCGTCTTTTTGTTCGTTGTGACCATTTATTTTTACTGTTTAATCCAATAGCCACTAACTATTAACTATTAATTATTCTCTGAATTCAATATTTTACTTTTGGGTTTCATACGGCTTTTGAATTTTTTTTTCATTTACATATCGGTCCGTTCATTTTTGGGCTCTCTGTCCTTTCTTGTTCTTGCTTTTATAAAGGTAATAGTATATATCAGTTTGTATGGCTTCTCCTCTTCCTGTCTATTCCACTTTCTTCTTTCCTTCCTATGAACCGTTCTCCTTCTCTTCACAAACATTCCCACCCGCATGTCCAATCCCTGAAACAAGCCTTCTTCTCCACGTTCTCCTTCCTCTCACCTCCGAGCCAAGCAAGTGCCGCATCAAAACCCAAGACCATCGTTCTTCCCGCATGCCTTCCCTACACCACCACGTTACCCCACACCACACCACCCATCTCGCCTCCCCTGACCCGACCCGCTGCCCCATGGCTAGCACTGACCTCCCTGACCTCGCCTGCAAACCCAGATCTCCACCTCTTCTCTTTGTCGCGCCCCTCCACCCACTCACGTAGTTAGTCTGCACGCATATATTCTTATATGAAAGTATGTATGGTATGTTGTCTTTATATATGTAAATTTCTATAAGCCATATTATTTTGTTATCAAGTAAAAGTTTATATATTTGTATTTAAATGTCTATGTTCTCCATTCTAAAGTTAGTACAGACAAGATGAATATATGATGTAAGTGGTTAATATATATATCTTATTAGTGGTATATACTTTACAGTTATAAATAAATTCCAACGTGTACCGTGCTTATATATTTGTAAGTATTTTATATTAGTTTACTGTATTAGTTGGATATATATATATATTACTTTTATTAGTATTATCATATTTATACAAATTTGAATCTCATTAATATCGGTTATATAATTGTACGTATATATTATGTATATATATATTAGGCTGTTAGAGATTGTATATGTCTGTTTCCTATAAAAGTTATATAAGATATTTATTTTGTTGTATATATAGTATAAGCTATTTTATATTACATGGGTACTGTATATATATAAAGGTGTGCTGTTCATATAGGTACAATGTTTAAAAAGGGCTGTAACTTGTTATTGGCTATGTTGTTATATATAGATCTAATTTATTTTATGTTCAAGGAGTTTCAATTCTGAATGTTGCAGTAAAAGTATGGTTCACATTTACTTTCCTGTTATATATTGTTTCAATATATATATGTATATATGTTTATTTTAAATGTAATTTTCGCACTTATATATATATTGGAAGCACAACCGAACCTTTTTCAGTATTATATGCATCGTATACTATAATATTTTATTTTATTTTATATTTCATTTTACCGCACATATAGTATAAGATGTGTGATATTTGGTATACATACATTAGTTTATAATAGTTACAGTTATCTATAGATTTTGATTTGTAAATGTGTATGAGTTTAAGTTAGGTAAATATGTTATATTTATCCATTTCTATGTATAAAGACATTTGGCCTGAGTCGAGTATATATATGTGATCATTTCAAATTTTATGATTTTATATATATTTAATTCGATATGTGTTTGAAATTTTAAAATATGATTTTATATAAATAGTTATACATAGTTATGCATGTAGATTCACTTATACTATTTATCACCATCGATCCAATTCTGATTTGATTTCGTCTATTCTTTGATATCTGCTTTGATCAACGAACTCGTGCTTGGATTCATAACTCAATTTCAGTATCCGTATCAGTGTGCGTATCTGTGTCATCTCCCGTTTTATCTAGCCTCGAAAGGTGAGCACTCACTCACGATTAACGTTCTTTTATTTATTAAATTTGATTTCAATTGAAACGACAATTGAAATATGCTGCTATTAGTTAATTACACTGTTTTATATGCTATTACCTGTATCAGTTCACCTGTGACATCTGACACCATTATCTGTTAATTATTTATGCGATGATAATACAGTTTGGCTGATAATTGATTGATTGTTGATGTTTATATTGGACGTTAAATTGTTAATGTTAAAATGATAAATGGTATGCAATTGAAATTGATATAGGATAGTTAAATGTTAAATTTGATTAAATGACATTTGTATAATATGACCCCTTTAACTGTTAAATTTATTGACACGTAGGATTTGTTTAATTATACTTTGAACCACTGAATGTACGTTATTAAATTGATGATGTATGAAATTGTAATTGAATGACAAGTGAAAACCGTAATGTAATAATCTTTAATCTACATGAAATGATAGTGTAGATTATAGAAATAATTATATTAATTCGCACAAACAACAATGCGAATTAATACGATTATTTCGGGATTATTGATTTGATTATTGGATTGTTATTGATTGTCGTTATTGCTTGTTTATTTACTTTGACACCATCCCAGTTATCACACTGCAAGTTCCCTTTACTATGTTTTGATTTTGAATTGAATTGGAATCGGGTTGAAATGATAAATACCCAAATTGAACTTTGACCTAGGTTAGAAAATAAAATAAAACCCGATTGGTCAATAATTTGATTTAAAAATAAAACGAAGATTTTATTTGAATAAATAATGTGGTTTTGAAATGAAGTTGAAATTTGAATTTTTAATGAAAGGAAAATGTTAATATTTAATAATCTGAAACAAAATATTAACAATGTAATTAATGTAAGAATGTGTTTAATTTGAGAAATGATTGAATTAAGTTTGGGATGATTTAATAATTAAGTTTGAAATTATAATTAAGTTTGAAATTATTAAACTTTGAAATTTTTAATAATTAAGTTTTGAATTATTTAATAATTAAATAAGATCGAATTATTTAATGATTAAATTGATTTGAATTCTTTAAATAAGTGAAATTGAATTTTTGAATAAGTGAATTTTACTTCGTAAATAATTGAAATTGAGTTTCTTTATTAATTAAGTTTTGGAAATTTATTTAAGTAAGTAAATAAGTGAAATTGAATTTCTTTAACAAGAAATAAAATGTGATTTATTGAAATTAATGTAAGACTTGATGATTAAAGGATTTGATTTGATGAATTTAATTTAATTCAAATTGTAAGTTTTGAAATAAGGAAGTTAAATTTAAATAATGGATTTAATGAATTGGAAATTAAACAGAAATTGTTTAAATGAAAATTTTACTTAACGAACATTGAATGAAATTGATAAATGGATTTAAATTGGTTTGAATGTTAAATTAATTTAAATGATTTCGGAATGAAACTTATATACGAATTTGAATCAATATTTGAATCGTTTTAAATAGAAATTGAAATTGAATTATAAGATTTTGAAATTGTGAATTTGGAAGTTTTGAAACGTAAGTATTGGAAATTGGTTTTTGAAAGACAAGTGAAATGTTGATTTACGAACTGAAATTGAAATTGAATTTGATTTGGTTTTTGAAATATATAAACGACCAATCGGTGAAATAATTTCGAAGGTTATTAAAGAGACCGGAATCGGTTATGGATATACTCTCTATCTAAACCGAAAACCACTTTAATAACTATACGCGGAGTGATGATCCAGAATGAAGTGGTTGGAATGATGTACGTGATGACTGAAGAAAGAGAACGATGATGGATAGCCTTGACACTTGTGTCAAATTGGAAATGACTAAAACAGGAGCCGTGCCGGGCCAATGGAGGATTAGCTACCTCAAGTGGACACACTTCTTCGAACTACTCATTACTTGTTGTCGATTGGTGCACCCTTGATTTTGGGAGTGTTGTTTCACGGTGTTGCGGGCGCTGCGGCGTTGCGTTCTCACCAGTCCGGATCAGGCAAACGGTAGTATCACTACCTTGGGTATTGCCTCATGTGCCTTGTCATACTTGTATCCCTTTATTCGCGACCACTACGAATTTGTTTTGTACCTTTAGTATATGGATTGCCCTCTGGTGACTTCCGGTTTTGGGGAAACTACGGTCTTGTATATGCTTTTGGGAATAAAAATGTGTTAAGGGTGGAATGGGCCATGACTTAACATTATTTTGATATCTTATTATTACTGATAGACATTATCTACTTATCGTACACTACTACATAGTAGATAGTTTAACGGATTCTTAAAGGATGGTTATTCCAAACATCCTTTGAGTTACTTGTATTTCAATTGCTATTTCACTTGAGTTGGGTTTATTAATATAAGAATGTTAATCCTGACTCGAGTGTCTTGTGTTTTTGCTTTACGCTCGGGTCAGACTGAGTGTACCAGTATTCGAGACTCACCTTTGGAGTTGGAGCTATGCTTGAAGATCCAGCCATCTATTCTGCTTTCCGTATTCGATGATTCCAGTGATGTATTCTGATTTGTATCTGATGTATCGTGTTACTCTTCTGTTGTATCTGGTTTAACTCTGATGTATCGTATTACTCTTCTGTTGTAAACTCTGATGTATCTTATATATTCATATAGTAGCTTCATGAACTACTATCTCTTTTATTTCCGCTGCATTTATTACTCTGTGTCTGTGATCTGTAATTATTTATTTACTATATATGTTCAGTTTTGCCAAATTTAAATTAACAACACGGTATTTTGAGCAATTCAATTCCGACATGAGTGTCTACCTATACACTTATAATGGATGCGAATGGTCCAAAATTCCGGGTCGTTACAGTTGGTATCAGAGCTTTGGTAGCTCTAGGCAAAACTTAACATATAGGGTAAATGTATTTACAGAATCACTCTAATTCGAGTTTCAATCTCTTCCTTTTGACTCGATTCCTTTGAATTTTGGAACGTTCCATGCGGTTTCAAAAAATTCATTCGTGTCCCTCACTATTCGTCTTCTTTCAATCCTGGAGCACCCCATAACTCCATTTTGAATGATATCTATAATAGATCGACGGTCACGCCAATCTTCGAATGATTCGTAAAGGAGCAAAACTCCTTTATAATAAGCATCGATTTACCAGAGATTTCTGTATCCTCGGTTTACGATGCTACCTATTCCCCGCTATACCTAAATTCCATCTCTTGAGATCGAGTGTTGATTTACCTCGGAAATTCAGCATCGGTCTTATTCTTGAAGATACGGACGACCCGGTTATGGTTGCTCGTGAATTAAATAAACGCATCCATCTCTCGATTGTGGTAATTGAATTATCTTATCTTCTGTTTCAAACTTATTTCCGAATCAAAATTCTCTTTGATTTGAGTCAACAAAAAATTTGAATCCCTATCCTTATTTTGAAAATTCATTCCTGTATCGTCGAGCAAAGAAATGTATTTGTAAACTAATATATAAACGTTTTAATATATGCTGTGTTGTTTGAGTTGTTGATGTTGATTTGGGTTTCCGATCGATTCGTCTGATCAACGCTATCGATAGGATTTCCAAAACACTTGAACAGAGCAAACTGACACAATATTATTTTCAAATTTGGAAAATGAAATAAATTTGTTTGATTATATTGTGAAAATATAAGTAAAAATTTTATGGAATTTAATAGGTTAATTAAATTGTTTGTTTGAAATGATAATATTTGATTATCATTTATTGTTCTAAATAAATTTATAAATACGGTTTATAAATTGATTTGGAGTTTAAAATGAATTTAATTCAGAAATTTGAGAATTTAGTTTCCGGTGATTTCGAACTTTGGTTTTAAAATTTTAAAGTATATTATTGGAAGTATTTTCGAATAGAAATCGTTTCCAAAGGATTTTTAAAATGTTGAAATCAGTGCTCTTCTCTTTGTCGCTGGAAAATAATTTCGGTGATGGCGGCCGCATCATCGACATTCATTTTCGAGTTTCGAAGTGGAGATACTATTCTGTAGCTTTGCTACGATTTTGTTTTGAAAAATATTTGATTTAAATTTCTTCAGTATATTTTGATTTACATATATATAGGTATCTTATTTTAAAAAAAATTAATTTGATTTGATATAAATATATTATATATATCTCTAAATTGTTTAAAGTTAATCGGAAATCTAATTCTTAAATTTTGTTAAAGGATGATTTTAATTATAAATAAAACCAAAATTTGGAATAAATATTTAAACTTGAATAATTGAATTGGGAAAATTTTATTTGTATATTGTTCAACTGCATTCTAATACAACTTACCTAAATCATTCAGAAGTTGAATATGTAATTGGATAATATATAAGATAAATTGAATTTATAAATAAAATTTGAGTGTTTATAATAAATGTTATACACTAAATTTTGATTATAAAGATGTTAATAGAGTTAGATAGGATAATAAGTAAACTCAGTTAATAATGAAATAAATATGTTTTGAAAGAATTAATAAATTTGTTTTGAAAGAATTAATAAATTGAAATTTGTTCAACATATGAAAATACCTTGAATTTAAAAGAAATTAATAGAGGTAAATTAATTTAAATCGAAACTTTTATGTTTTAAATTAATCTATATGGGTTAAATATATGTAAGTAGATATATTAAGTAGAATAAATTTAACAGTAAATTGGAATAAAGAAGAATTTAAAATTGTTGAAGAAAATATGATTATAATAAAAGACTATTCAAATTTATGGTTTTAGAAATTGTAAATTGAAGAAAATGGGATAATAAAATAATGAATTTAGAAATAGTGAGATTGATTTTAGTGAAATCAAATGGATTAAATCAATTATTGAATATCAATTAATTTAAATTTGAATTTATATGGTTTAAATTAATTGTTATTTTGTATTTCAAATCTGTTTTTCTTTCTGGTTGTTTCTATTCTCCTACCTCATTCCTTTTCGGGGACGAAAAGTTTTGAGTGGGGGAGAGTGTAACGACCCGTAAATTTAACTGGTTTTAATAACGTAATTAGTTGAAATTTTGTGAAATTTTAAACGATAAAATTTTGAAATATAAATTTGATATTTGGAATGCGTTTAGTTAAACATAGCAACTGGTAAATTTTCGTCCGAAAATATGAAAGTTTATTTCGCGCGTAAATTTACTTCAATTTAATCATTTAAAAAACGTTGAAAATAAAATGTTTTCGAAACTTAAATATTTTTACATAGAATAATTCTAAACCATCTTCTGAGCTAGATGTCAGTTTGACGTTTTTCCAAATTCGGACATCTTTGGCTCCGTCGATCTTATTTTTCAGTGTTTTTCTTGCATTTTCCGCTATTAGAAAATTCGAATTTTTATAATTCAATCAAACCACTGATATCCGCATACCGTTTTGATCATCTCGACTTGTTGGTCTCGGCGGTATTTTCACTTCTGTGTTTTGAAGTTTCAGTATGCGACAAAACATGCGAAGCGGTTACCGTAGTGGTCCGTCTTTTTGTTCGTTGTGACCATTTATTTTTACTGTTTAATCCAATAGTCACTAACTATTAACTATTAATTATTCTCTTAATTCAATATTTTACTTTTGGGTTTCATACGGCTTTTGAATTTTTTTTTCATTTACATATCGGTCCGTTCATTTTTGGGCTCTCTGTCCTTTCTTGTTCTTGCTTTTATAAAGGTAATAGTATATATCAGTTTGTATGGCTTCTCCTCTTCCTGTCTATTCCACTTTCTTCTTTCCTTCCTATGAACCGTTCTCCTTCTCTTCACAAACATTCCCACCCGCATGTCCAATCCCTGAAACAAGCCTTCTTCTCCACGTTCTCCTTCCTCTCACCTCCGAGCCAAGCAAGTGCCACATCAAAACCCAAGACCATCGTTCTTCCCGCATGCCTTCCCTACACCACCACGTTACCCCACACCACACCACCCATCTCGCCTCCCCTGACCCGACCCGCTGCCCCATGGCTAGCACTGACCTCCCTGACCTCGCCTGCAAACCCAGATCTCCACCTCTTCTCTTTGTCGCGCCCCTCCACCCACTCACGTAGTTAGTCTGCACGCATATATTCTTATATGAAAGTATGTATGGTATGTTGTCTTTATATATGTAAATTTCTATAAGCCATATTATTTTGTTATCAAGTAAAAGTTTATATATTTGTATTTAAATGTCTATGTTCTCCATTCTAAAGTTAGTACAGACAAGATGAATATATGATGTAAGTGGTTAATATATATATCTTATTAGTGGTATATACTTTACAGTTATAAATAAATTCCAACGTGTACTGTGCTTATATATTTGTAAGTATTTTATATTAGTTTACTGTATTAGTTGGATATATATATTACTTTTATTAGTATTATCATATTTATACAAATTTGAATCTCATTAATATCGGTTATATAATTGTACGTATATATTATGTATATATATATTAGGCTGTTAGAGATTGTATATGTCTGTTTCCTATAAAAGTTATATAAGATATTTATTTTGTTGTATATATAGTATAAGCTATTTTATATTACATGGGTACTGTATATATATAAAGGTGTGCTGTTCATATAGGTACAATGTTTAAAAAGGGCTGTAACTTGTTACTGGCTATGTTGTTATATATAGATCTAATTTATTTTATGTTCAAGGAGTTTCAATTCTGAATGTTGCAGTAAAAGTATGGTTCACATTTACTTTCCTGTTATATATTGTTTCAATATATATATGTATATATGTTTATTTTAAATGTAATTTTCGCACTTATATATATATTGGAAGCACAACCGAACCTTTTTCAGTATTATATGCATCCTATACTATAATATTTTATTTTATTTTATATTTCATTTTACCGCACATATAGTATAAGATGTGTGATATTTGGTATACATACATTAGTTTATAATAGTTACAGTTATCTATAGATTTTGATTTGTAAATGTGTATGAGTTTAAGTTAGGTAAATATGTTATATTTATCCATTTCTATGTATAAAGACATTTGGCCTGAGTCGAGTATATATATGTGATCATTTCAAATTTTATGATTTTATATATATTTAATTCGATATGTGTTTGAAATTTTAAAATATGATTTTATATAAATAGTTATAAATAGTTATGCATGTAGATTCACTTATACTATTTATCACCATCGATCCAATTCTGATTTGATTTCGTCTATTCTTTGATATCAGCTTTGATCATCGAACTCGTGCTTGGATTCATAACTCAATTTCAGTATCCGTATCAGTGTGCGTATCTGTGTCATCTCCCGTTTTATCTAGCCTCGAAAGGTGAGCACTCACTCACGATTAACGTTCTTTTATTTATTAAATTTGATTTCAATTGAAACGACAATTGAAATATGCTGCTATTAGCTAATTACACTGTTTTATATGCTATTACCTGTATCAGTTCACCTGTGACATCTGACACCATTATCTGTTAATTATTTATGCGATGATAATACAGTTTGGCTGATAATTGATTGATTGTTGATGTTTATATTGGACGTTAAATTGTTAATGTTAAAATGATAAATGGTATGCAATTGAAATTGATATAGGATAGTTAAATGTTAAATTTGATTAAATGACATTTGTATAATATGACCCCTTTAACTGTTAAATTTATTGACACGTAGGATTTGTTTAATTACACTTTCAACCACTGAATGTACGTTGTTAAATTGATGATGTATGAAATTGTAATTGAATGACAAGTGAAAACCGTAATGTAATAATCTTTAATCTACATGAAATGATAGTGTAGATTCTAGAAATAATTATATTAATTCGCACAAACAACAATGCGAATTAATACGATTATTTCGGGATTATTGATTTGATTATTGGATTGTTATTGATTGTCGTTATTGCTTGTTTATTTACTTTGACACCATCCCAGTTATCACACTGCAAGTTCCCTTTACTATGTTTTGATTTTGAATTGAATTGGAATCGGGTTGAAATGATAAATACCCAAATTGAACTTTGACCTAGGTTAGAAAATAAAATAAAACCCGATTGGTCAATAATTTGATTTAAAAATAAAACGAAGATTTTATTTGAATAAATAATGTGGTTTTGAAATGAAGTTGAAATTTGAATTTTTAATGAAAGGAAAATGTTAATATTTAATAATCTGAAACAAAATATTAACAATGTAATTAATGAAAGAATGTGTTTAATTTGAGAAATGATTGAATTAAGTTTGGGATGATTTAATAATTAAGTTTGAAATTATAATTAAGTTTGAAATTATTAAACTTTGAAATTTTTAATAATTAAGTTTTGAATTATTTAATAATTAAATAAGATCGAATTATTTAATGATTAAATTGATTTGAATTCTTTAAATAAGTGAAATTGAATTTTTGAATAAGTGAATTTTACTTCGTAAATAATTGAAATTGAGTTTCTTTATTAATTAAGTTTTGGAAATTTATTTAAGTAAGTAAATAAGTGAAATTGAATTTCTTTAACAAGAAATAAAATGTGATTTATTGAAATTAATGTAAGACTTGAAGATTAAAGGATTTGATTTGATGAATTTAATTTAATTCAAATTGTAAGTTTTGAAATAAGGAAGTTAAATTTAAATAATGGATTTAATGAATTGGAAATTAAACAGAAATTGTTTAAATGAAAATTTTACTTAACGAACATTGAATGAAATTGATAAATGGATTTAAATTGGTTTGAATGTTAAATTAATTTAAATGATTTCGGAATGAAACTTATATACGAATTTGAATCAATATTTGAATCGTTTTAAATAGAAATTGAAATTGAATTATAAGATTTTGAAATTGTGAATTTGGAAGTTTTGAAACGTAAGTATTGGAAATTGGTTTTTGAAAGACAAGTGAAATGTTGATTTACGAACTGAAATTGAAATTGAATTTGATTTGGTTTTTGAAATATATAAACGACCAATCGGTGAAATAATTTCGAAGGTTATTAAAGAGACCGGAATCGGTTATGGATATACTCTCTATCTAAACCGAAAACCACTTTAATAACTATACGCGGAGTGATGATCCAGAATGAAGTGGTTGGAATGATGTACGTGATGACTGAAGAAAGAGAACGATGATGGATAGCCTTGACACTTGTGTCAAATTGGAAATGACTAAAACAGGAGCCGTGCCGGGCCAATGGAGGATTAGCTACCTCAAGTGGACACACTTCTTCGAACTACTCATTACTTGTTGTCGATTGGTGCACCCTTGATTTTGGGAGTGTTGTTTCACGGTGTTGCGGGCGCTGCGGCGTTGCGTTCTCACCAGTCCGGATCAGGCAAACGGTAGTATCACTACCTTGGGTATTGCCTCATGTGCCTTGTCATACTTGTATCCCTTTATTCGCGACCACTACGAATTTGTTTTGTACCTTTAGTATATGGATTGCCCTCTGGTGACTTCCGGTTTTGGGGAAACTACGGTCTTGTATATGCTTTTGGGAATAAAAATGTGTTAAGGGTGGAATGGGCCATGACTTAACATTATTTTGATATCTTATTATTACTGATAGACATTATCTACTTATCGTACACTACTACATAGTAGATAGTTTAACGGATTCTTAAAGGATGGTTATTCCAAACATCCTTTGAGTTACTTGTATTTCAATTGCTATTTCACTTGAGTTGGGTTTATTAATATAAGAATGTTAATCCTGACTCGAGTGTCTTGTGTTTTTGCTTTACGCTCGGGTCAGACTGAGTGTACCAGTATTCGAGACTCACCTTTGGAGTTGGAGCTATGCTTGAAGATCCAGCCATCTATTCTGCTTTCCGTATTCGATGATTCCAGTGATGTATTCTGATTTGTATCTGATGTATCGTGTTACTCTTCTGTTGTATCTGGTTTAACTCTGATGTATCGTATTACTCTTCTGTTGTAAACTCTGATGTATCTTATATATTCATATAGTAGCTTCATGAACTACTATCTCTTTTATTTCCGCTGCATTTATTACTCTGTGTCTGTGATCTGTAATTATTTATTTACTATATATGTTCAGTTTTGCCAAATTTAAATTAACAACACGGTATTTTGAGCAATTCAATTCCGGCATGAGTGTCTACCTATACACTTATAATGGATGCGAATGGTCCAAAATTCCGGGTCGTTATAGGTTGCAAATCCAATATTAGGTTATGCAACTCTAGGGATGAGATGTGACCAGATAGAACTTGATTTGTTAGGTCATAAGTTTGCATGCAGTCTGTATGTTTTTGATTTCGTAGATTTCAGGATCATTTTGGGTATGGATTGGTTGGGTAAGTATGAGGCTAGGATATTTTGCCAGCATAGGGAAATATCGTTGAGACACCCAGATAGTCATAACCGAATCATCTTCTCAGTGGAAAATTCCAGCAGGAGTGTTTGGGCTTTGTTAAGTGCCATGGAGGTTCGGGTGGCAAGAGAATCAGTAGATGTCTTTGAGCCGGTTACGGGATTACCACCGAAATGAGTTGTTGAGTTTCGGATAGATCTTGTACCATGAGCTGAACCTATGAATAGACCACTTAGTAGGATGACACCGACAGAGATGAAGGAATTGAAGGTGTAGCTAGTGGATCTTGAGGGAAGAAATTTTATTAGACCAAGCAGTTCACCTTAGAGAGTGACCGTGGTATTCGTGAAGAAACCAGATGGGTTGTTAAGGATGTGCATCGACTATCGTAAGTTAAACGAAAGGATGATCAAGAATAGGTACCCTCTGCCAAGGATAGATGATCTGTTTGATTAGTTGAGTTTAGCCAGAGTGTTTTCTCAATTGGATTGGGCGACGGGGTTCCATCAATTGCGAGTGGCGGAGGACAACATTCCTTTGACAACATTTCGAACTAGATATGGTTCATATAAGTGGTTAGTGTGCCATTCAGGTTGACAAATGCACCTGCTTTCTTTGTGGATTTGACGAATCGAGTCTTCCGAGAGTATTTGGATAGATTTGTGTTGGTGTTTATAGATGACAGTTTGGTATACTCTAAGGATGAGAGAGAGCATGAAGATCATCTTAGAGTTGTGCTTGAGACGCTGAGGCAGGATCGGCTAAAAGTGAAATTTTCTAAGGGTCATTTTTGGAAGAAAGAGGTTAAGTTTCTTGGTCATGTGGTTTCAGAGAAAGGATTGTCAGTCGATCCTGATAAGATCCAACCTGTGAACAATTGGAAGAGACCAGAGACGGTAACCGAAATCAAGAGTTTTCTTGGACTTTCTGGCTATTACCGGAGATTCATTAAGGATTTCTCGCGGATAGCAGCACCTTTGACTAAGTTGACTCAGAAAGATGTGAAGTTTGTTTGGTTTGAAAAATGTGAGGAAG
This sequence comes from Allium fistulosum, assembly GCA_030737815.1. Classification (NCBI taxonomy): domain Eukaryota; kingdom Viridiplantae; phylum Streptophyta; class Magnoliopsida; order Asparagales; family Amaryllidaceae; genus Allium; species Allium fistulosum. Next base: position 1,462,819,974 of record CM060903.1, read on the forward strand.
GGTTCCTTAAGTTAAAGTATTTGGTGACCAATGCACCAGTGTTAGTAGTTCCAGATGGAAACCTAGGGTTGGTAGTATACACCAATGCATGTGGAAGTGGATTGGGAGCAGTATTGATGCAAAAGGGTAAAGTTATTGCCTACACGTCTAGACAGCTTAGACCGCACGAAGTAAGATGTCCTACTCATGACTTACATTGGCTGCTGTTTGTACCAAAATTGGGCACAACACTCTTCGGAAGTTTTTGAAGAGATAAAATGAAGAAATTAAATGGAAAAAGAGGATTTTCTAACGAAAACTCCAAAAACAGATAATGAAAGTAATAAGAACGCACAGAAACACAAGAATTTAGAGTGGTTCGACGTGTTGCCTACGTCCACTATGAAGTTGATTGCTTTATTGATGTTTCTTTGATGATTACAATTGATTTCAACGGATTACAGCAGACAACAATGATTTACAACAGTGAAATTTGTTAATAGCAGCAGCTATGGAGTTTAGAGCTTGATCCGGCAGAGTCTGGGCGTTGGAGAATTCAAAGAAGAAGAAGATCCCCTTTCTGTATGCCCTGAGGCTCTATTTATAGGTGTGGAAGGCTGATATTTCGCTCAGATCTCGGGAGACTCCTTCTGGCATGTGAGTAGGCCCGCGCAACCAAGCCCGTGAAGTTTCGGCCAGATCCGTGATCGATACGAACGGATTTCGTATCGATCAAGGTTTCATCCAATGGAGTCGAAATTTGGCGTGGACATTCTTTAGCATGTGCGTAAGTTCCTGTGAAAATTTGGTAGCATTTGGACTTGTGGACCATGAGATACGATCGATATGAAATGGAGGCTTTCGGCAGGCTGATTGGTTCGACTCGATCACATCAACTCGATCTTGTTCGAATAGATAGCTGTGCGTGACTGTGGGTTGACGTGGCGCTTGAATCTTTGGATCGCTCCGCTTTCGATGCCGAGTTGAACGAGTTGTCCTTGAACTTCGCCTCATTCGTATCGATGGTGCTGCCTTGTTCGTATCGATAAAAGATGCAAAGTTCGCATCGATGAAGGCTCCTTTGTTCGCATCAATTGTTATGCTCTGTTCGTATCGATCGTTATGCTTTGTTCGCATCGATTGTTATGTTTTTTTCGTATCGATTATGGAGCCTAGTTCATATCGATAAAAGCGCTCCACCTAGATTTATTCGAACAAAGGCTCTGTGATGGATACGAAGTGGCGCATCCTGATGGATTCGAACAAAGGCTCTGTGATGGATACGAAATGGTCATTGTACGATCGATTCGAACAATGGTTCGCCGATGGAGTCGAACTCGATCGATTCGAACAGTGGCTAGTTGATGGATTCGAACCCAATCGATTTGAACTGAGGCTCTAGGACGAATGCGAGGTCACTGTCGTTCTGATCGATACGAAAGTGATGGATTCGAATAGAGGCTTAGCTATGGATACGAAAACTGAGCTGTTCCCTTCATTTTGCATCGATCGTAACTTGAGTATACGAACTCGGATTGACTTGAAATTTGGAAAATTGACTTTCATGGTTTCACTCGTCGTGTCTTGTCGATTGTAGCTTGATCCGGACCCGGTCAAAATTCGTCGATATCCATAGTGAGCCTGCGTATAACCGATCTCCAAGACGAACTGTCATTGGTTTCTAGTCAAGTTCTTGGTATCACGGCCTTGCTAAAAGGCGGGATAACATTTGCCCTCCAAAGTACGTCTTGTGGAAACATGATGTGCTTTGAAATGCTGCAACCTTCATTCTGAATAGTTATCGTCTCTTCGATGAAAGTTGTAATCTTTGACTGATTTTTTTCTCAGTAATGTAAACCGTTAACTGTCAACTGCTGTACCTTGTATTGCTGCAACTGATTACTGTATGCTAGTGATTAGTCGTTTGTTGTTGTAATCGTTATCAGATAAGTTTCCAATTCCTGTAAATTTGGAAAATTGAATATTAGTCCGACATATATGCATATTTGTTAATCTGACTCTCGTTGACGTTTGCACGTTTACGAGTCGTTGTCAGTTTATCTCGTATCGAATCCCGCATCGATTCTCTCCTGAACTGATGTGAAATTCGAATTGTAACAACGCTCGATGGTTGTTTTGAATGTTCCTTCGCATCGATCCTCTCCTGAATCGATGTTTAAAGGTTAAGCCATCGCCTTTGCATTGGTATACGCCGTATTGTTGGATACGAAATGAACTTTTCGCATTGATGGATATGAGCTTAGATGGATACGAACAGATGGAATTCATTTTCGAATCGACATGAGCCATAAAAATGGATACGGGATGTGCCTTCATATCGATGAATATTGACCCCTGGATGCCATGGTTCGATGGATTCGAACTGCACACTTCATGTCGCTGCACCGGGGATGGAGTCGAAAATGATCGATACAAACAGTGGTTTCGTATCGATGGATTTGGGTGACTCGGAAAAGCCTTCGTTGGCAACTTTGCTTCGATAAAGGCTCTTGTTGATGGATTCGAATGGCTTGTACGAATCGATCCCCTGGTGATGTTTTGCAACCAGTCAAATCTACTGGGATGCGAATCGTTTTTTGCCTTCACGCTCGAGTCCATATAAATACTGTGGACTTGGCCACTTTTTACTCTTTACTCTTCTGCCTTGTCTTCGTATCGATAAAGAACTCGAGAAAGAAACATTGCCTTCGAACTAAACAATCCATCGATCCTTCGAATCGATCCAACTTATTCCTTAATCTAGCGCGACAACATCTTACTTTAGGTAAATAAACAACGAATCGATTCTGAAAATGACGAGACTCGAATCTTAGTGCCAGTTCGTTCGATGTCGTCGCCGATTCCGTCAATGTTGATGTCGGGACTTGGTCAACGTTGAATCGAGAAGGAGTAACGGCATGTTAATTGCTTGGGGAAGAAGGAGTAAGGAGGGATACGAAGGAAATGGTCGTTCCGAATTTCATATCGATCGATTGAGGAAGAAGGTGTTTTGCCTCGTATCGATCCCGAAGGGAAATCTCATATTGTTGTCTTGCTTTGGGCTTCGTATCGATCATGGAGCAGTTACCTAGCATCGGCTGTTTCGAAACGTTATTGATCGATTCGAAGTAGGCGTTTTCTGATCGATTCGAAGTAGACATTTTCTGATCGATACAAACTACATATCATGGGATCGATACAAAATTGTCTCTGAGCGATCAATACGAACTTGAACCTGAACGATCGATACGAACTTGAACCTGTATCCCTGATGGATACAAACAACTTCACGGATCGATGTGAACTCGAACTTTGACGATCGACGATGAGCCTAACTTCGATGATATCGAAAACTCTTGTGCATTTGAACATCTAACTCCAACGAGCTACATTTTGGCATAATTGGACTTGACCGTTGAACTGCATATTTGATTTCCCTTCGAAGCTCGTCGATGGAACTGCAACTTTAACAAAATTTTAACAAACTTTAACTTGGATTGATTGCTAATTTTTGGATGGCACGGTTGTGACGGTCAGCGATGACGGTCATTCCGACTGAATTTTGAAGTCTCGTCGTTTACATGCTTTCTCCAATTCTGTAGAACTCCACAAGTGATATACAGTACTGCACTACACAACACACTCACACACTTTACACTGGGGGATGCACGAGCGTTATTGTCTGCTTAACAATGATTTTTCATAAGCTAGTTAGTTATGGAACCTTCAAGTTCACAGCAGCAAGAACTCCCGGGTTCAATTCCTTCAACCATCGAGATACCGGTCATTGAAGACGAAGTTATAGACCCAGCTCCGGACGAGCTTCCAAACGCCCGACTCATCTGCAATCCACAAGATTCTGTGCCGTTCGGCATCTCCGAAGATATGCTGGGATGGAATTTTTTAAGGCATGGCTTGTCGCTCGACAACGTATTACTTCTAGGGCCAAATGATAGACCACATGCTCCCCTGGAGGGGTTTACTACTTTCAACCGTCACACTTGCACAGCGGGGACACTTCCTCCTTTTAATCAATATATAAGGGAGATGTTATCATTCCTTGGAATAGCTCCATCCCAGCTACACCCCAACGGATACGCCTTGTTGAATAGCACCTTCATCCTGTTTATGGAGATTCTCTTTCGACCACCAAAGCCGATCGAGATTAGATATCTATTTAACATTAAGAGTCATGGAGACAGCCCTTCTTTCACCTTCTTGGAAGCGGTTAGGAACTGTCAAATAGTAACTAGGTCCTGGGGAAGGCTGAGTTACTTTAAAACTGAATGGTTCTACGTTCGGTGCCCCTTGGATTCGCTAGGCGATGGTTGGATAGACGTAAGCGTTGCAATCTTTCTCTTGAATTATTGAGATAGTAATAACCGACCTCAAAACTGACATACTTTTCTTCTTTCTTAACCGCAATCTCACAACCTGATGGTGGATAGCTAGTTCGGATCCTCCAAGCGGTTTCGGGTGAAGAGAGGCACATTGACTTGGTTCTAACTGATAGAAACTTAAGAATTGTCGGGCTGATTGAACGTAAGCAAAGCATACGGCTGGAAGGGACACTTAGAGCGGTCTCGAAGAAGCAGTTGAAACAAAAAGCCCCCGGAGTCGTAATAGATAAAGAAGTTGATCCGGAGAGAAAGCCTACTGATAACGAGCTCCCGGTTGGGCCTTCTTCCGATGTCCATGATTCACGAGGAAGGAGAAAAGGCAAGGCAGCTGCTCATAAGCGTTCTAAATCCGTGAGATTAAAATCCGTGGTTATGTCCTTTCCCGTCCCGGGGATTAGAATTTCGAAGGCTCCTCCCCCGCAAGTAGAGAATCCTTTTGAAGGGCTTGCTGATATTCTGATTCCGGATTATGCGTTGTTTCAACATGACACCGGGATGAAGGAGCTTGACAATGCTCTTGAGCTGAGAGGGTCGCTTGCTATGAGTGCGGTAGACATTTCCGGTTGGTCGGGGGTTGCACATGCATACACTTCACTGCACTACATGATTCATAACTGTAAATCGTCCAACCCAAGAGATCACTAACTTTTCCTTCGTTTCTCATTTTCAGGTACGATGTCCGGGAGAGGATCAATGCTTGGGAATCTTTGCTTTGCCCGAAAGTCTTCTACCTATTATGATTCCCGCAGGAGAGACTCTGATAGAGACCGCGATCGCGGGTACTCTAATCAGGAGAGGTACGAGCGGGACAGGGACAGAGAATACATACATCGATCTAGATCTCGCTCTCCTCCTCTTAGACTTCCATCTCCACCTCCTGTTCTTGTTCCACACCCGCCAGAGCCTCCTCGTCACAGACCGTCCTCTCAAACTTCGAGGTCTGAAACTCATCATCAGGGAGTTGAAACCGTGCCCCCCATAATTGCAGAGCAGGCAATTACTGAGCCCACGGGGGAAGGGGCTATTAAAATTGCTCAGAAGGAAGGAGTTTCCGAACATATGCTTCGATGGCTATGTCTTTCCACCTCACTTAAAGAGAATCCCATCTAGAGTGGAAAACACGATGCATGATTACATTCATGAAATCTACACCCAGTATAGAGAGTGGGTAAAGGCTACAGAGAAAGCTTCCAAGGTGGCCTTTGAGCGAGCCAAAGCGATTGAGAAAATGGAGACCGAACTCGCTCAAAGGGACCAGATCATTCAAGTGCTCACTGCTGAGGCCGAGTCTTCTCGGAAATTTGAAATTGAGGCCACCAAAAAAGCTGATGAAGTGAACGTGGCAATGGAGAGGTTGAGGCAGACACATGTTGCCTTGGTGGAGGAGATGGGCCATCGGAATACCACAGTCACCGCCGAACGGGATGCGGCGGTTAAGTAACTCAACGAGCTTAAGGCCAAATTCGCTGACATGGCTAAGGAAAAGGATGATGCGAACAACGCGGCCCAGGAGGTGTGCAAGCAGGCTGTCTTGCTCCAGGGTGAAAGGGACACGGCTGTGGAAAAGGTCCGCGTGGTGGAGACTGAGGTTGAGGAGAAAGTGAAATCGGCCGAGTCCAGACTAGAGGCCGATATCGAAGACCTTATCGTTGTTTACAACGCTAACATGCTGAGGCACAGGGGTCTAGCCTGGCTCGATGATTATCCGTCGCATCTATACAACGCCTGGGGCCGATTAGTTGAAGAAGAGAAGGAGGCGCATCTAGGTGAGTCTGTGGATGAGTTTGAACTCGAGAATCGCATTCTGAATGAAGATGAAAGGAAGATTCTTCACGAGTCAATGATTCTGCATGAAAAGGAAAGACTTGGCGCCCAACACTTTGAAGTAGGAGAGGGTTCAGGGGTTGACCATCATGAGGCGAGTCTTGATGTTCTAGTGTCAACCCAGCCCAAATCCTTGTCTGCGGTCGACCCCCAAGCTGTTCCTGCCTACAATCCGGATCAGCCGCAGATGTCTCCGGTTACAGTGCAAGTTACTGAAGCCGTTCTACCGCCTACAAGTCAAACTTAGTAAGGTATTCTGAACACTCCGCACATCTGCCTTAAGTCAGGATCTTTATTTGAATCAAATTCTGACAGTTCTCTTATTCTTTGTCCAGTGATCGATGCTGCACCTGTCGGGCCTCCTGTTACTCAAGAATCATATCAGACGCAGGAGGCTATTGTTACCGAAGCGATCACTGTAACTACAACTGCCCCTCTTGACAATACGCAGGGAAGCACACTTGTGTTTGATAAGCAGCTGATGGAAGAACTCTTTCGCCGTCATGGTGATCCTCTTGCCGACTTGCCATTTGTTATGGGTGGAGGCGCTCCTGCTACAAGTTCTTCAATGCCAACTACTGATGCCCCCAGTGAGGCTCAAGCGGTTACTGAAGAGGAGATGTTCGCACAAATCGACGCTGAAATGGAAGTAGCGGCTCATGGTGGCAGTTTTGGAGGTGGGATGGCAGCGCCCGGTCCAACTCCGCTCAGAATGATATCTTCTGGTGGTACAATTTTCATCACCAACGTGCCTATTCCACATTCTGCACTTGATCCTGTTCCTCCGACTCCGCCCGCAGGAAGCATTCCTATTCATACGAGCTTGGAGGAGGATGTTGAGATCATGCCCCCGCCTGGAGACCGACCACCGAAAAGCAAAGGCTCAAAGATGAAGGGTAGTGGCAGCTCCAGTGGGTCTACACCGAAAAGGAAGCCGAGGAAGAAGAAAGATTAGACACGCTTCTTCGGTTTATTTTGATTTTCATTTTGCTGGTCGTGTATAGATGCGGGTTCAGCCCCTGCTAGTAGGAGTTTTTTGGGAACAAACTTGTACAAGAATTTCTTTCATAAATAGTAGAAATGAAACTTTTCTTTTTTAGCTTCTTGTGTATTTGCTTAAGTGTTTCAATGTTTGAAATGCACTTGTAAAGTTCCAGCTTTCGAGTCAAGTTTGTTTTTTTTGCACCAAGTCTGGAAACTACGGACATGGTTCGCGACTGGGAAGCGAGTTGAATTTTGACGTCGCACCACTTCAGTCAATGGTCGATGCTTAAGTCCTGCCCCCCAGTCTCGAGGATGAGTTGTAGAACATCAGTCAGCGATTTCTTCTCTCTTATAACATGTTGAGTCTAATGCCACTGAATGGATGTCTGGGACACGTGGAGATTGAGTGGTTCATCCATGCTTGTTCGACTATCGGTGATCATATCCGCACTCCGGGGATTCTCATTTGTCTACTGGCGGTTAGTCACGCTGGCTTAAGTTTAAATCATACGTCCATGCTCTGGGGACTCAGAATCGACATTTATACTCCGACTCGCACTTTGGGAGTTCGGAGTTGATATTTATACTTCAATTCATGCTCTGGGAATTTGAAGTTGACGTTTATACTCCGTTTCGCACTCTGGGAATCCAGAGTTGATGTTTATACTCCGACTCGCACTCTGGGACTTCAGAGTTGTTGTTTATACTCCGTTTCGCACTCTGGGAATTCAGAGTTGATGTTTATACTCCGACTCGCACTCTGGGAGTTCGGAGTTGGTATTTATACTCCGACTCGCACTCTGGGAGTTCGGGGTTGGTAAGCAGATGGTCAGTCACATCTGCTGTATGTTTATGGATTTCGCTCGCACTCTGGGAACGAAAGGTGTATCAGGATCATGGATGGTCGGATCACATCCACCCTGAGTTAACAAGTGAGGTCGTTAGATGGACGGGTCCACCCTCCTCAAACTTGGTTCAGATACGAACGAAGTCGTTAGGCGGACGGATCCACCCTCTTCGTAGACGCATTTTAATACTCCAGCTCGCACTCTGGGAACCGGGGGTTAATTGAGGGATTGTCGTGTATCAATCCGTTTTTGACTTTGATGTGATGGCTTGTCCCCGAGCTTGGGTTTCACTTAGCGAGTGACCGATTGCATCACAGTCACTCCCTATTTGAATAAATTCCACCGTATGGTGAAACTTAGCTCTCCGTGCATAGTGATGACCATATGAAGCATTTCAAGTAAATCACAGCTCTGGCTCGAAGAGATTGCATTTTATTGCTGAAATAAGAAAATATGGCAAAGTCAGTTGCCTTATTACAAATTCTAATTTCGAAACGCAGAAACAAATTTCAAAATGGAAAATAAAGTAATGAATAAACATAGCCTGTCATGTGTAGTAGCAATGAAGACTCTCTCTATTCCAGGCTCTTGGCAGAGTAAGACCGTCAATGGTCGATAGTTTGAATGTGCCATCTCCAAGCCTTCGTTCAATAACATACGGTCCTTCCCATGTCGGCTTCATATGCGAAGGAACCGGATAAATTATTTTCAGGATGAGATCGCCTAGTTCAAAGGTTCACGGGCGGACCTTGCTGTTGTACAGTTGGGCGACTCGACTTCGATGCGTGACTGCCCTCAAATCAGCCTCTTCACGCTTCTCATGTAGCAGATCGAGAGATTCAGCAAGTAATATAGCATTTGTCTTTGGATCATAGTATGTCACACGATAAGAAGGTAATTCTAGCTCAACTGGAATAACGGCTTCTGAACCATAAGAGAGAGAGAGAATGGAGTGTGACCGGTCGCAGACTTGTGGGTTGTTCGGTAAGCCCATAAAGCCATAGGAAGTTCATCGACCCACTTGCCCCCGACCTTTTCCAGTCGTTTTTTCAGAATGGACTTTATAACTTTATTAACCGCTTCGACCTGTCCGTTCGCCTGAGGGTGTGCAACTACAGAGAATTTCTTTTGGATGTGAAATCGTTTGCAGAAATATTTAAATTCAGCACTGTCGAATTGGGTTCCGTTGTCCATAATAATGGTGTGTGGGAGACCGAATCGACAGATGATGTTGCGGACTACAAAGTTGATTACTTTCTTCGTCGTTATGGTTGCAAGAGCTTCAGCTTCAGCCCACTTGGTAAAGTAATCAACTGCGACGATGGCGTATTTCGCACCACCTTTTTCCAGAGGCAAAGTACCATTGATGTCGATGCCCCACATTGCAAACGGCCATGGGCTGACCATTTGCATTATCTCGGTAGGCGGGGCTCTAGGAATTCGAGCATGCTTCTGACATCTATCACACTTCTTCGCATAATCTGACGCATCGCGATTCACAGTCGGCCAATAGTACCCGTATCGAAGTATTTTCTTGGCTAGTGCTTGCCCCCTAGTGTGATCGCCACATTCTCCCTCGTGTACGTCGTGTAATACTCGCTTAATTTCATCGTGAGCGATACACCGGAGTAGAGGAATAGAGTACCCTCTTCTGTACATGATTCCATTCTGGATGGTGAATCGTGAGGCCTTCCAAAGGACTTGTCTCTTTTCACTCCCGCGCTCCGTGGTTCCGTGCTCAATGTAATTTCTGAGTGGAGTCATCCATGAATCCTTTTCGGGGACGATTTCGCATACCTAGTCTATTTCTGCCCGGTCAATGCTTGGGGAGGATAACGTCTCTACGGGAATGAGTCCTATTTGCTGAGCTTCACATGTGCTGGCTAACTTCGCCAATGAATCGGCCTTTTGGTTGCGTTCTCGAGGTATGCAATAAATGGAATAATAATCAAACTGATTTAGCACTTCCTGAACTCGAGCTAAGTAAGCAGCCCGCCTTCGATCTCTTGCTTGATACTCTCCCCATACCTGACACACAACTAACTATGAATCACAGTAAATTGCCGCAGCGATAATTCTCAAATCTCTGGCAAGCTTTAGTCCAGCTAAGAGGGCTTAATATTCAGCTTCATTATTGGTTGCATGAAAATCGAACTTCAAAATATAACATATAGATCGGCCTTCGGGAGTTTCAAGTACAACACCAGCGCCCGAACACCGGTCGTTTGATGCACCATCAGTATACAGCTTCCAGACATATTCGGGAGATTCACTAGTTTCGGGCAAGTTCTTTGGAACGGTAAATTCAGCTATGAAATCGGCTAGGACTTGTCCTTGAATCACTCGTCTTGGAGTGTAAGTAATGTCGAACTGGCTCAGTTCGATGTTCCACTTGAGTAACATACCAGACGTCTCAGGCCGCGAAAGGACCTGTCGTAACGGCTGGTCAGTGTAAACAATAATAGGATGTGCCTGGAAATATGGTCGGAGCTTCCTCGATGCAATAACAAGGCAATAAGCCAACTTTTCTAGTTTTGGATAATTCCTCTCAGCCCCAGTCAATCGCTTGCTGACGTAGTATACTAGCTTCTGTATCCTATCTTCTTCTCGAATTAAGGCAGCGCTGATAGCGTTTTCTGATATCGCCAAGTATATGTACAACTTCTCATGATCAATAGGCTTTGACAGGATAGGTGGTGTGGATAGATGCTGAACTAGTGCTTGGAAAGCGCCCTCACACTCCGTGGTCCATTCAAAGTTTCGCTTTCCTTTTCGGATCAGATCGAAGAAGGGAATGCATTTGTCAGTGGACTTTGAAATGAACCTGCTCAATGCTACTACTTTCCCATTGAGGCTCTGGACTTGCTTTATAGTTTTCGGAGTCTCAAGATTTCTGATTGCCCAAATCTTTTCAGGATTATCTTCGATTACCCGAGCATTGACGATAAACCCAAGGAATTTTCCGGATGCAACTCCAAAGTGACATTTCAGTGGGTTAAGCTTCATTCTATATTCTCGAAGTATGTTGAACATAGTTTCCAGGTCTTTAATATGGTCAGTGGAAAATCGTGACTTCACAAGCATGCCGTCTACATATACTTCCACTGTTTTCTCGATTTGATTGACAAACATCCGATTGACCAATTGTTGATAAGTAACCCCGGCGTTCTTGAGTCCGAATGGCATAACTTTATAACAATAAAGTCCCAGATTGGTTACGAAGCTGGTATGTTCTTGATTAGGTAAATGCATTGATATATGATTGTAGCCAGAATACGCGTCCATGAAGGATATGAGCTCATGCCCGACTGTTGAATCTACTAGCTGATCAATTCTGGGAAGCGGGAAACTGTCTTTGGGACAAGCTTTATTCAGATCGGAGTAATCGACACATGTTCTCCATTTTCCGTTCGGTTTTCGGACGAGCATGTGATTCGACACCCATTCGGGATATAGCGCATCTCGAATGAACCCGTTTGCCCTAAGCTTTTCTACTTCTTCTTTAAGGGCGGCAGATCTCTCTGGATCCATACCACGCCTTTTCTGTTTGACCGGGACATGCCGCGGGTCAATATTCAAAGTGTGGCTCGTGATGTCCGGCGAGATCCCACACATGTCAGAATGCGTCCAGGCGAATACGTCAAGATTCGCCTGTAGAAATTCAACCAATTCCTCTTGAGTTTGCTGGCTTAGCTGAGACCCAATCTTTATCATTTTCGAATCATCGTCATTGTCAATTGGGACATCAATCGTCAGTTCGGCCGGGGATGCTTGACTTTCTTTAGATTCTTCTTCGTCTTCAGTTTCTCTTGGGTCAAGATCACTTTGGAATTGGTTGGGGTGCCCGGGCCTAGGCCCGGGCGTTAATTGTCGATTATCAGCAAAGCGGACGCAGAGAGTTTCCTCTACGCCCTTTCCTTTCTCCTTTCGCTGCGCCTCCCGCAGCTCTGCGACATAACAGGCTCTTCCAGCAGCCTGATCTCCTTGAATGATTCCCACTCCACGATCAGTGGGAAACTTTAAAGTCAAACACCATGGGGCAATGGCTGCCCTGAATTCAGCGAGGGCCGGTCGGCCCAAGAAAGCATTATAAGGGGAGTCTATGTCCAAAACAACGAACTAAAACATCCGTACTCTCCGGCGTTCTCCAACTCCCAACTCCACCGGCAGTTCCACCACTCCAGTGGGTATAGTAGCACTTCCGTTGAAACCATGGATTCGGGATTGACACGGTTTCAAGTCCTCGGCTTCCATTCTCATTTGATCATAAGCTCGCTTAAACAAAATATTCACAGAGCTTCCACTGTCAACTAAGATCCTCTTCATCCAAGCAGGACCTACTTGAGCCGAGATGACCAGTGGATCGATAGTGGGGGCTTCGACTTTATCAGCGTCTCTGTTTCTGAACACGATATCATCTGTCATCGTCTTCTGTTGTTTGGCCAGAGCCCCTTCATCAAAACTACTATAACACTCGAGGTCCGCATGCCTGATAGAGCTGGCATACGACTCCATTTCCTTCCAGCTTCGGTCTGCTGGATGAGGACCACCACTTATCATATTAATAACCAACCTCCCTCCAGTACGAGCGGGTTCCTCCTGCCTTTCCTGATTTGGCGCACGATTCTGATTTGATGGGCCCGCACCTCCTGACTGCGGCGCACGCACATACTGATCCAACTTCCGTTCACGTATCAGTTTCTCAATGAGATCTTGTAAATGACAACACTCATTTGTGTTATGACCATAACTCTCATGGAATCTACAAAACTTCCCTGTCTGGACTTGTCTTTCTGTTGATGGCTTCGGGGCAGGCTTCTTGTATTGCATGGTGTTACAAGTCTGCAAATACACATTTTCCAACGACGTGTTCAATGGAGTGTAATTATCGTACATGGGAGATCTACGTCGTGGACCACGATTCTGATCTCGCTTCTTGCCCTGATTTCCATTGTCCCTCTTCTGATTCTGTTTATTTTGTATATTCAACTGAACTTTTCCAGAACTCTCTCCGGACTATTTAACGGCGATGTTACTCTGAATTCCTTCGATGTTGGGCCCTGCGTCATCCTGCTTCCTAGACTGTTTCGCATCCTCCCTTCTCAAGAATTGGGCTGCCTTGGAATAGAAAGGGTCCAATGACGTAGGTGGCTTTCCAGCTAACCAATTTCCGAACTCGGAATCAGGATCAATCCCCTTAGTTAATGCCATCAGGATAGAGTTATCGTTGGGATTGCTTATTTCTGCACATGCAGCATGAAATTGCTCCAAGTAATGTCTAAGTGTTTCTCCGGGAGCTTGAGTAACACTAGACAAAGTGTTAACATCTTTAGGCCTCGCTACATGCATACAGAATTGTTCAACAAATTTGGTAGCCATCTGGTCAAAATTAGAAATAGATCGTGGTGGCAAACAAGTAAACCACATAGTTGCAATGCTCCCCAGTGAAATGGGGAAACTACGGCATTTTACTACATCATCAGCTCTCGCAGCACTCATCAGCCATTCGTATTTCAGGATATGTTGATTGGGATCAGAACTTCCTTCATATACTGGCAAAGTTGGCATCCTGAAGCGCCGAGGTGATTCAACATACAATATGTCATCGGTGAAAGGGGTATGACTCCGGGAGATTCCCCAATCATCGTTAGTGAGACCCTGACTTTCACGGATCATTTGATGAATCATCGTCGGTATATCCGGCATCCGGATACTTGGAGCTTGTTGTGCCAAGGTGTGGTCGGGTTCCACAGCACGGGTCTGGATTGGACGCGGTCGACGGTCCGTGCCCCGCCTCCTTGGTTCAACATTTTCTGGGACATAAGGCTCCGGAGTATGCTCTCGTCGGCTACGATGAGGATCAGTTTGATTTCTAGCATCAACCCCTTGTTCGGTAGTAGTGGTGGTAGCGAGGTTGCCCGTGACGTGGTAAGGAGTAGCACCTCCTCGGGATGAAGGTCCAGTATGATGGCTAGTGGATGGTCCAGTTCTGGGTTGTCCTAGATTCAAGGCAGGTTGGTGCCCTGTGGCCTGGGTGTAGCTTACATCTAGCCGTGGGCGTGTGGATCGATGATGACCGTCAGATGAGGCGGAACTCTTTGTGGAAGAATAAGAACCTTGATCTCTTCTGGATCTTCTGCGCCTTTGATGATTTAACTGGTTGGTCAACTCTATGTTGGCGCGTAGTTGTTCAGTAAGTTGTTACCGACTCTGGGTCAACTCTTAAAGCAGCATCTGAAACTCTTGTGTGGTGACCGGGCCTGATGGATCTGATGGTCCGGCAGCATCTTGGTTGGATGGAGGCAATTGCATAGGATTCTGTCGGTCCCGTCCTTCTTGATCAGCAGCTGTAGAGGTAGTTCGTGTACTTACCATGGTGAATTAATGAAAGTCCTTTCCTAGATCTGATGCAAATCTGAATAAAATGGAAGGGCTTCAAGGTCTGAGATCTGGATCTTCTTCTTAGAGTTATGCAATCCGGTATCGATAGGAGATCCAAGGGGCGAGAGAAAAATTGGGTTTTCTCTCAATGAAAGCACCAAAGTGTTTGTACCAAAATTAGGCACAACACTCTTTGAAAGTTTTTGAAGAGATAAAATGAAGAAATTAAATGGAAAAAGAGGATTATCTAACAAAAACTCCAAAAACAGATAATGAAAGTAATAAGAACGCACAGAAACACAAGAATTTAGAGTGGTTCGGCGTGTTGCCTATGTCCACTATGAAGTTGATTGCTTTATTGATGTTTCTTTGATGATTACAACTGATTTCAACAGATTACAACAGACAACAATGATTTACAGCAGTGAAATTCATTAATAGCAGAAGCTATGGAATTTAGAGCTTGATCCGGCAGAGTCTGGGTGTTGGAGAATTCAAAGAAGAAGAAGATCCCTTTTCTGTATGCCTTGGGGCTCTATTTATAGGTGTGGGAGGCTGATATTTCGCTCAAATCTTGGGAGACTCCTTCTGGCACGTGAGTAGGCCCGCGCGACCAAGCCCGTGAAGTTTCGGCCCGATCCGTGATCGATACAAACGGATTTCGTATCGATCAAGATTTCATCCAATGGAGTCGAAATTTGGCGTGGACATTCTTTAGCACATGCGTAAGTTCCTGTGAAAATTTGGTAGCATTTGGACTTGTGGACCGTGAGATACAATCGATACGAAATGGAGGCTTTCGGCAGGTTGATTGGTTCGACTCGATCTTGTTCGAATCGATAGCAGCGCGTGACTATGGGTTAACATGGCGCTTGAATCTTTGGATTGCTCCGCTTTCGATGCCGAGTTGAACGAGTTGTCCTTGAACTTCGCCTCATTTGTATCGATGGTGCTTCCTTGTTCGTATCGATAAAAGATGCACAGTTCGCATCGATAAAGGCTCCTTGGTTCGCATCAATTGTTATGCTCCGTTCGTATCAATCGCTATGCTTTGTTCGCATCGATTGTTATGCTTTGTTTGTATCGATTGTGGGGCCTAGTTCGTATCGATAAAAGCGCTCCACCTAGATGGATTCGAACAAAGGCTCTGTGATGGATACGAAGTGGCGTGTCCTGATGGATTCGAACAAAGGCTCTGTGATGGATACGAAATGGTTATTGTACGATCGATTCGAACAGTGGCTCGCTGATGGAGTCGTACTCGATCGATTCGAACAGTGGCTAGTTGATGGATTCGAACCCGATCGATTCGAACCGAGGCTCTAGGACGAATGCAAGGTCGCTGTCATTCTGATCGATACGAAAGTGATGGATTCGAATAGAGGCTTAGCTATGGATACGAAAACTGAGCTGTTCCCTTCATTTTGCATCGATCATAACTTGAGCATACGAACTCGGATTGACTTGAAATTTGGAACGTTGACTTTCATGGCTTCACTCGTTGTGTCTTGTCGATTGATCCAGACCCGGTCAAAATTCGTCGATATCCATAGTGAGCCTGCGTATAACCGATCTCCAAGACGAACTGTCATTGATTTCTATTCAAGTTCTTGCTATCACGACCTTGCCAAAAGGCGGGATAACAGCTGCAGTGATATTTGCTCTGAAGATTTGGAGACATTATCTCTTGGGGAAGAGATTTGAGTTGTATACCGATCATAAGCCTTTAAGATACTTATTCTCTCAGAAGGAGTTGAATACGAGAGTATAGAGGTGGCTGGAGTTTTTGGCTTCTTATGATTTCGGTATAGAGTATACACCTGGGAAAGGAAATAAGGTAGTAGATGCTCTCAGTAGAAAACATCAGAATGTGGTGTTAGCTATGTTAGAAGAATGGAAGGATCTTGAAGCTTTGGCCAGTTGCAGTGTGCAGTTAAGATTTACTGCCAGTTCTAGTCAGGTGACTGCCATGTTGTCCTGTTTAGAAGTTCATCTAATATTGATCGAAAGGATAGCTTCTAAACAGAGAGAGGATCCAGTTTTATCCGAGAAGATTAGAAGGCCTGAGATAGGATCGGAGATCGTTGATCTAAAGGATTATAGTCTTGACCAAAGGGGATGGTTGAGAAAGAAGGGACGATTGTGTGTTCTGAACGTAGAGAACTTAAGGAGAGAAGTTTTAGAAGAATGTCATCGATCCAAGTTTACGATTCATCCTGGAGGGACAAGGATGTATCAAGATATGAAGAGGAGTTTCTATTGGGAAGGCATGAAGAGGGATGTTGGCATGTGGGTTAGGCAGTGCGTGAACTATCAAGAAGTGAAGGCTGAACATCAGAAGCCGAGTGGATTGCTTCAGCCCTTAGAGATTCCTGTTTGGAAATGGGATTAGATATCCATGGATTTTATAGATGGGTTGCCAAGGTCAAGAAGAGGAAATGAGAGTATATGAGTTATTGTGGACAAGTTGACCAAGAGTGCCCATTTCATTCCAGTAAAGTCGACCTGGACGACACCTGTTTTGGCAAAGTTGTTCATGAAGAACGTGGTTAGACTTCATGGGATTCCTAATAGCATAGTCAGCGACAGAGATGCATTATTCACTAGCAAATTTTGGAAGAGTCTACAAGAGGTATTGGGTACCAAGCTCAAGACGAGTACTGCTTATCACCTACAGACGAATGGGTAGACAGAGAGAGTTAACAAAGTACTCGCGCATCTATTGAGAGCTTGTGTATTGGACTTTCGTGGATCTTGGGAGGATCACCTACATTTGATTGAGTTTTCCTATAATAATAGTTATCAGACTAGCATAGGAATGGCGCCTTATGAAGCTTTGTATGGAAGGCCATGCAAATCACCGGCATGTTGGTTGGAGACTGGAGACAGATTGGTCTTAGGTCTGGATTTGGTTAGAGAGGCATTAGAAAAGATCGACGTAATCCGAGGACGGATGAATAAAGCTTAATCCAGACAGAGTTATGCAGATAAGAGGCGTAAAGACCTAGAATTCTCAATAGGAGACCAGGTTTTCATTAAAGTATCACCGATAAAGGGTGTGGTACGGGTTAGGAAATCAGGAAAGTGGGCCCCGAGATATGTTGGACCATTTCAGATTATAGAAAGGATTGGAAAGCTCGCATACAGAATAGAGTTGCCGAGTAGTTTGGAAGGTGTCCATAATGTATTCCATGTGTCTTATCCTCGCAAGTATGTACATGATCCAGAGGCTACTATTCCCCAAACAGAGTTGGAGGAATTGGTAGTAGAGCTTGATTTGACTTTTATTAGAAAACGAATTTGGATTGTAGCGAGGGATGAGAAAAGATTGAGGACCAAGACAGTCAAGTTGGTGAAATTTCAGTGGAGCGACAACGAGAAGGACTGTACTTGGGGGACATAAGACATGATTCGAGATGCTTATCCTGATCTGCTTTGATGGTATGTCTGTATTAGATTTATATAAATTAGTTGCTATCAGGTTGGCTTGTATGGATGTTAGGAGATGTTACAGATGATTGCTATTAAGTCATTACTAAATTTTGAGGACAAGATACTTTAAGGAGGGAGCCTGTAACACCCTAATTTTTGATAACATTATTTAGGAGATTTAATTAGAATAAATTAAATAGAATAATATAGAGTGATAATGGGATTGAGATTGGTAAATTAATATAGTTGGCCATGCTTATTTAAATTGAATGAACTTATAAATGGTCAAGTGCTAACTAATTAAGCATAAGGGCATTAAGGTCATTTGCTGCCCACATTCTCCACCCTTATACTATTATCTCCTTAGCCATACACGTTCATTTATCTTAAGCAAAAATTGAAAACGTAAGAAAGAAAATAGGAGCCGACCATTAAGGAGAAAGAGGAAGAGAGAAATCAAATCTAAAGCTTAGGATTCAAGCTAGGAGAAACCAATCTTAATCAATCTCCAATTTCCTTATCCAAACTAAGGTGAATATTATTCACTACATCTCTATTTTTGGTTTTATAATCATATGATTTCGGATTTAAGGGAAAATTCGTTTTTATGATATATTGGATGATGATGTGCTTGATTTGTAATTTGTTTAGATTAAACAATATTGTTTTAAAGGAGATATGCACGGTTTTAGGGTAAAACCGAGGTTAATTTTTTTTTAAAATCCATGGAAAAATTCTATGTTATGAGAAACATGATTTTGGAGTTGGGTTTCAATTTTTATAATTTTCCAAGCCGTGGAGAATTAGTTATGAATTTTCAAAGGAAAATATGTTATTTGGGTTTATAAATTTATTTTGGAAAATATATTAAGATTTTGGATCTGGAATTTTGATATGTTAGATAAAAAGATTAAAGTGAATTTTTGGAATTTTTTGGGATTTTAACTAAGTGATTTAGTATGGAAACTATATTATTTTAAAAGGAGGACCTAATTATTTAATTGTTTTGTTAATAGGAAGGGCTTATTTGTTAAATGTTGTTTAGTTTTAGATCTAAGAAAATGTGGCAAATTTTAGTAAAATAATTTGAATTTTTTTTAATCAATCATGTGTTTACAAGTGGGTAAGTTAGTTACAAAAGGTTTGCTTTATTTAGTAAAATTAGACTTTAGCTCAGAAAAGTAGGTTCCACCTTCTTTAGAACGACCTTTCGACCCAGAGCTTCCACCTCTAACCTTGTCGAAATCTTCTAGGTCGAAACCAGTAAACCAATACACATGGGATCAGATAGCTGGTACGTAGTGGATTGGAGAAAGGCGGAAGGTAGAGTGTCGAAAAGTAGTTTCTGAAGGGGTTGGTTCCTTTATTTTGTTTTGTTTGTTTTAAAAGAAAAGCCCTTGCCTGTTTAAAAAAGGGGTTTTGAAGTAGTCTAAACTAATGGTTTCGGAAGGGTATTTCTAAAGAAGCTTTCGAAGGAGAGCTGCCGCCTTTGTTTTAAAATAGTAGCTTCCGAAGTAGTTACTTAGTTTTTAATTGAAGCTTACAGAAGTGGTAGTTTCGACCAAGTCGAAACCCTTCTGTCTTTAGATGCCTTCCGATGGTATTAAAGACATCAATAATGTCGAAAGGTATTGTTTGTTTTTATAAATATAAGCCACTTCCTACTACTTTCGAAAGGGGTTTCAAAGGCAATGTTTTCGGAAGGGGTTTCGAAGCCAACCTTCAATTGTTTTACCCAGATGTTTTAATGCTTTCGAAAGGATGGTTTCGACACCATCAAGTTTGCCCAATGCTTTTATAAAATGAAGAATGGTTTCGAAAGAGATGCTTTCGCTTATGTTCACATTGACCTAAAAATGTTATCTTAAATATAAACCCAATGGCTTCGAAAGGTATTGGTTTCGAAGGGTAACCTTCATTGGTTTCGAAAGGGATATTTTTGAATGGTTTCAAAGCTATGCTACTATACTTATATGATAATACTTTAAAAAGTTAGAAAGGTTTCGAAAGAGATGTTTTAAAGTATTCAAAGGAAGAAGCCTAAAGTTTTAAAGATAGAATTTAATGCTTTCGAATGAGGATGTCCAATGAAGTCGAAAGCAAAGTTTCGAAGGTGTCGAAAGGCTTATTAAACCCAAACTCATTTTTAAAGGAAAAACTCATGGCTAAATAAAAAAGTTTTGGAATGATTTTAAGTATGTAAAGTTGAAGAAGTATCACCTTGATAAATATAGGTTAAAGGGATTAACTATGTTTTATATGAAAAGTATTTCAAGGACTTTATACCCACAGGAGTGGTATTGTAAGTTGTAATGTTTACTTCTTCAAATATGAATACACTCACATGATAAAGGGGTAGGAGAACCAATAGGTTATCCTAGTAGTATATATAAATTGATTAAACTCTTGAATGAGTAGAATTGCATCCAGGGAGTCACGAAGACCAAAATATAGGATGCCTATACCTTGAAGTTGTTCGGGAGATAGGTTCATAGTAAACCCATGAAAACTATGATTAGGAAGTTATTGGGGATAATCGATAGATTCATAGTAACCATGAAAACTATGTATTAAGGATGGTTGGCAGGAGCCAATTGGTTTGTAGTGAACCCATGAAAACTATATCAGGATTAAGAATTGACATCAGTCAGAAGATTCCTAGTCAATCCATGAAAACTAGGCTAAGAAGGGAGTTAGTGGAATAATCCATAGGTTCCTAGTCAACCCATGAAAACTAGGATAAGAGGAGTTATTGGAATGACCAATAGGCTCAGGGGGACCCATGAATTGATTAAGTTAATTGGCAGGGGCCTATAGGTTCTTTGTGATCCTATGGAAACTATGAAATAGGACGGGGTGTCCATAAATTATAAAAAGGTTATTAGTAAACCCATGAAAACTAAAAGGTTAATAGTGAACCTAGAAACTATAATCATGACCGGGAGTCAGTTAGGGATGGGAAATCTTAGATGTTTATATATATGCATATCCTCATAAATGTTTTAACCATTGTGGATGCAGGAGCACAGTATATGGTTTTGAAAAGGTTTTAGGATACTAGTGAGGGGAAAACCCGTTCTGCTAAGCGGCGTGGTCTCATTAGATATCTAAATGAATTGAGATGTTAAATTATTATTCATACCAGAATTTATGTCTGACTCGAAGTTTTTTTCCCCTTAAACTCTCGGTTACTCAATTAATTTTGAGTAGTTTGAGGTTTAGGGTTTCCAGGCTCTCTTCTAAGACGAACAAAGCTTTCGGAGGCGTACATGAGGCAGTTAGTTATTTAGAGATATCTTTTTCCACTGTGTATTTTGGATGTAAAGGTAGACTTATTAGCCTTACTATATACTCTGATCAACCTAAGGGGCATTTTCATATGTCGCTCTAGGCGTATGTGTAATAATTATATTTTTCTGAACGTGGTTAACGTTTGTGGTATTATGTAATGAACATGAAATATTTTGAATGGAATGTGGAAATGTTTTTTTAATTTGATAATTTTTTTTCCATATTCTTCTGATCTGTGTATCAATGTATCTAACAGCGCCGTATTTAGTTGTCGAGAATTAATAACTATGGTTGACTGCAGCATCTATAGCCGTTAGTTTTGGGCCTCCAAGTAGGGGGATGTTACAAAAGCCTTTGAGCTGGCAGATGGGAAAGTTAACTTGGCCACGAGTATTGCCGGTCAAAGGTGCAATATCGGAATGGTTAGGTATCGCACGACTGTCGACCGTCCTAACTACCGTCCCATGGTCTTCTTTGCATTCCCTTTGAGCTACTTCAAGGTGAGATTGATGCTGCCTCCATCCTTACTTTGTCTCCATTCTCATCACTTTCTAGCTTCCCCCAAGTTAGGTCACTCCAAACGCTATCGATTCCTTTGTGGGCTTAATGTCACTTGCACGGATCTCAACCTTCCTTTGTCGAACGCTCCTCGGCCAATATGGTTTTTCGATTGCAGAAGGAAGTCGAGTACCTGATTGGCACAAACTTTCATATTTTGGCTAACATTATGCTTGTTGCTTTCATGGGTGTTCTCAACAAAGCTGTCCCAAGCTAGATGGGGAAATACTTCTTTATTCCTCATAGGGTCAACCCCAAGCTTCAGCATCTCGAGTTCCAACCCCTAGTAAGTCTTTGTTCCCTTTCTTTTTCCTTCATCTCTTCCCTTTCTTTCCTTTTCTTAACTTTCCCATTAACAGGATGCTATCGACATAGCCTATGGGTTACTGATTGGTTATGCTGATCGATAGAAGACAGTCAACAGCCACATCGGGGACATAATGGTCATGGTGATTGATACTAACATCCATTGGGTAGGGCTAATGATGGGTAGCCGAACGATGGTTTCAGAGCGGGCCATCCTAGTACCTAAGCCGACAAAGAAAGTGGCCAAGGCAAAGCGGGACTATTACTAGGTCAGGTTCCCGGACCCCATGGTCGGGCCAATCACTGAGGTGGAAAGAGGATATAATGATATTGATATAGGTGAGGAGCCTGAGGAGTGGCAAAAAGTAGACCTTGATAAACTAAGTGATGTTGTGCCATCGCCTAAGGGGAAAGTGCATCACCCACAATATTTGGCTGATGTCCCGGTCCCTCCTCATGGGTCTTCGATTATTTCTTGGGATATATGGGAGATCTATGAGGAAAGGCACTGTAAGGGCAACGTCAATAGAGCCGAGCATCGGTAGGGATGTAAGTCCTTGCTCCCAGACATTTCCTTCATTTGACTTGGTGTATCCTGGATATGATGTTGCTCACCCAGGTGAGTCTTAAGCTGGGACTAATCAAGCCACTGTAGGAAGTTCGGTCTTGTCATGCTTGCCCCTTGCTAGAAGGCAAGGCCGGGGTAGTACGAATAGTATCTTACTTACACTCGTATTTAATTTTACATTTTGACAAACCCTTGTTCTTCTCTATTTTTGTAGTATCCACTAAGCTAAGTTTTGATGCTCTCAACAATGTTGAGGACGTTTTTCATACAACTACGCCCACTGCGCCCTAGCCGCCCAAGGCACTCGAAGTCGATCAGTAGATCATCCATGTGGCCTCTAGCCTCATGCATTCTCTCCAT
Organism: Allium fistulosum; assembly: GCA_030737815.1. Classification (NCBI taxonomy): domain Eukaryota; kingdom Viridiplantae; phylum Streptophyta; class Magnoliopsida; order Asparagales; family Amaryllidaceae; genus Allium; species Allium fistulosum. The sequence goes on from CM060903.1 coordinate 1,462,842,905, forward strand.
GCCATCCACCAAAAGAAAGAAAAGTAAAATAGACATGGTTGGCCCATATTTGGAAACTAAGGTCGCCACTCCTTATTCCAAATCCCTTCACATTTACAACATGTAGGAGCTGGCTGCCGGGGAGTAGGTGGTGCTAATGGGGTAGGTATCTTTAGAGATTTCCCACCGCGAGGATACTAAGGAATTGAAACGCATGCTAACGGCTTTCCAACGCATGTCCATTGAGACCCTCTCATACACCCACGAGCTCGGATTAGCCGAAGCCGGCATTCCTTGGAGTCCGCGGTGAATTCCCAGACTAAGGATGCCTTACTAGTAAGTCACCAACCTTGAATATCCTTGCTTGTTTGTTATTATTCAAACAATCGATGTTCATTCCAGGTACCGCTACATCTGCATCCATGATAAGGTGGAGAAACTCCAGAAGGACCTACAAGCCAACAGATATGTCGTGATGTTAGTAGAGGCCGAGGCCATCTAGGAAAGGAGGCGGTGGACGTGGCCGAAAAGGCAGCAATGAGGGTGGCCAAGAAGCCATTAAGGGAGGCAGTCAAGGCACATATCAAGCCCTAGAAGGTGGTGGAGGACCTCAAGGAGAGCTTGGATAAGGCTAAGAAGAAGGCCAATGAGCTATAATCTAACTTGGGCAAGCATATGGATGGATGCCGAACAGTTGTAAATGTGGATGCCGCTAAGAAGGTAAAGGAGGACAAATGGGCAAACTGATCGAGGAATCTGATAAAGGCTCTGCTTACGGTAAACTTTCTCTTCTCAATTTCCTTAAATTTACTGTTGAGGCCTTTGCCCAAGCCCGAGAGGAGGTGGCCGATGAGATGAGGGAAGTTGGTATCGCCGTGCCGGCCGTCTTCACATAGGAGTAGCTGGATTCCTTGACCCGGCCTATTAAGGAGCCAGTGGTTTAGATATTTTATCTTTCAACTTTTTGTATGCTTAGCGGGGATGGCTGTGTGCCCTGCATTTTGTTGACGAATGAAATTCCTTTTTTGATATATGAAATTTGTCTAAGTATCGTGTTGTTTTATATGTTCTAGTTTGTCTATGCATAGTTTGTAGGTAGCATACTTTGAGTAGTCGATATAATTCCCATGTATATTTACTAGTATATTTTCAAAGGATAGATAGAATAACAAAATAAGGTAAGGGATGGGTGACGGGTGCGGCCCGTTCTTGTAAAACTTATGTATTAGCTACGTAAACTCATCTTAGTTGATAGGGTGGGCTAGCAAATGGACTCAAATGTGAACATTGTTTGCGCAACCCGGTTGTCTGTCAAACGCCAAGGTCGTCATATGATAGGTGGGTCTCTCTCTGTTATTTTGTTATTGAGCAGTCTCGGCACAACCCTAAGCACTAAGTGACTCAAGTGTTCTCCTGGGTGACATGTGGCCAGATTGAGTTGTAGGCAGTCCCGACACTGACCTAAGCACGGAGTGGCTTAAAGTTTCTTTTGGGTGACATGTGGCCAGATTGAGTTGTAGGCAGTCCCAACACGAACCTGAGCACTGAGTGGGTCGAAGGTTCTCTCGAGTGACACACGACTAGTTGATATTGAGCCCGGGTTATTTTTATGCAGGTGCACTATGGATGCCAGACTTTCTTGTTAGTCGAGGTAACCACGTAGTTCTCGATAATAGTGCCTCGACCCGCAAGAGGGATTACCAACATCATGGGTGAGGTATACGAGACTATTGCGATCACATCTCTATTGGTTGATGCACACTGGCACAAAGGGGAGAGACGTCTCACCCAAGCTCACGAAGAAGGTAGGTAGTGCCCAAGCAAGAAAGTGAATGCATGGTGATTCAATCTTACTGGATGGCTTGGTACTCCATAGACAAGGAAGTGAATGTACGGTAATTCACCCTCGTTGTTAAATAAGGTAATAATCACATACTAACTCATTCTTGTTGGATAGCCTATAGAGGAGGTAGGCGGTCTTGGCACGAACCTGTATGTAGGCTCGAAGGTTCTTTCGAGTAACATGTTGCAAAGTTTGTAGTCCACAATTAAGGAAGTGAATGCGTGGTATTTCGCCTACATTGGATAGCCGACCGTTAAGGAAGGGATCATAGCTCTCGTGATCCTTGGCGGTAAAGTCCAGTAGTCCCAAAACAAGGTAATGAGCACATAATAACTCATCCTCGTTGGATAGCCTTGACGATCATACTAAATAAAGTTGGCTTTATAGTCTTCGATGTATTGTTCATAAAAGATACGTTACACAGCCTTATAATTATGGCTAGTTCATATATAATTGGCCCGGAGGTGCATAGTGTTCTAAGTGCGGGGAACGTAGGTTCTGTCCAAGTGAGAGAGGTAGTAAGCACCATTTTTTAAGATGATGCTTATAAAATGTGGCCCCTCCTAGCTTGGGCCGAGTACTCCTTCAGCCGGGTTATTTGTATTTGTCATCACCTGGTGAAAAACTTGATTGCCAACAATGAATGGTCGGAGGTTTACTCTTGAGTTGTAGTTCTTGGCTATTTTCCCCTTGTAGGCTTCGATGAAGAGTTCGACTTCTCCTCTTCGTGTATCTATCATGTTTAGCCCAAACTTGAGTAGCTCGTTGTTTTGCTCAGGCTCGTAGGTAAGACGTCGAGATGAGGGATGTCTACCTCGATGGGTAACATGGCTTTGTATCCATAGGAAAGTGAGAAAAGAGTATGGTCAATTGAAGTACAACTAGAGATGGGATAAGACCAAATAACGAGAGACAGTTCTTCAGTCCAATTTCGAAAAGCTTTCATGAGGCGTTTCTTCTATGTTGACTTGATGTTTTTTTAACAGCCTCATTTGTCCATTTGCTTGAGGATAGGCAATGAGAGAGAAGAATTTCTTGATCCTGTTTTGTGCAGAAGTCTTGAAAGACACTGCTTTTAAACCAAGTTCCATTATCAGTGATAATCTTCTTTGGCTGGACAAAATTGAAGACAATGTTCTTTATGATGAATTCAAGATCTTGAGGGCGGTGACCCCAGTAAAGGGCTCGACCTCGACCTATTTGGTAAAGTTGTCGATGGAGACTATGGCTTAATTGTATATCCTCTCTTGGCATTAAGAAGCTTTTTTATTAAGTCAATTCTCCATGTATCAAATGGTAATATGGAAGTAATAGGGGTAAGGAGGTTAGGAGTGGGTTTAGGGATCTTGGCGAACTGTTGAAACTAGTCGCATTTCCAGATTTATTCCGTAGAATCTTTGGTCATAGAATGCTATTAGTATCCTTTGCTCGACGACCTTTTTTCTAGGCTTTGTCCCCATGACATAATCTCTACAACACCATTTGTCCAGCTCTTCCAAAATATGGTTAGTTTTTTCTTCTGACACGCAAAACTGATGTGGTGTGGAGTACCCCCGTTTATAGAGCTTTCCATTTACGATCATGTAATGGGAAGACCGATAGAGAAACTTGGTTATTTCTTTGCGGTTGGCAGGATGTTCATTACTTGTTTAGTATTTGATAAGGGTGGCCAACCAATCGTCCATGGATGTCGCATTCCATCGGTTTTTCCCAAAGCTTGTAGTAAGGGGTGTTTCGAATCTCTAAGGAGACCCAAGAAGTGATTTCTTATAACGACCCTAGTTTGAGAACTACCTGTTAAATAAAATATAGTATAATTTAAATTGTAATTTTAGATAAAGTTCTTGAATTTTTTAAAATTTTCGATTTTGAAGATACTAGAAATTTAAAAAATTCAAAAATAAAAGAATTGTGAAATTTTGTATGGAAAAATATATTTAATTATTATCATGAAAATAATTTTTATTTGTTATTTGGAAAATTTAGGATGTCTAAAATTTTAAATTTTGTAGAAGTCAAAGAATTATAATGGAAATGAATTATTTAAAATAATAAAATTGTAAATTTAGAAAATATCAGAATTTAAAGCATGAAATTAGTATTTTTAAAATTAAACGAACAAATCCATTTTAATAATAAAAAGATAAAATTTTATATTGGCAATCATTTAATTATTTATAAAAAAATTCAAGAAATGTTAAATTATGTAAGTAATTATTATTTTTAAATGTATTTGTCAACTTGTTACAAACATTATAGCAGAGATTGATAATTTTATATTATAAAAAAAGAATGAAATCAAAGGTTGACTAGTGTTTGTTAGAAAATGCTTTTTTGGAAACGTTTTAAAACATTGTTCGTAAAATAATAATGGAAATGAAAGAAAAGAAGAAAGTGAATTAAAAAGGAATAACGTTTTAATAATGGGTTAATATTTGCCAAACCCAAAACATATTAAGCTAATAAGAGAAGGAAATTTCCCTTCTCCCACTTATTTCACGTTCAGTAAAATTTGTAGCAAGCAAAAAAGTAAAAAATCCTTCATTTTTCTACTATAAAATGTAGAGCAAAGATCTTTCTTCTAAATTCAAATGAATTCCAGGACAATTCTAGAATATTTAGTAATGCTTCTCAAACCCTATTACATCCTTAGGTGATTTCAATTTCATATTTTAAATGAAATTAAACTGTAATGTTCTATTTTGCTTGAGCATCCTATGATTTGGGTTGAAAGAGAAAAGGAATGGCACTTCTCCTTGAATTGGCAAACCAAAACAAGGATTTAAGGTGAGTTAAAATTTCACAACTATCACTATCTCGCTGCATGCAAGTAGCAAATGCCTGTAATTAAGTTTTTAGTTTGAATTTGGGTGTGACATTGGATGAGTTTGTGCAATATTGTTTGTAAAAATGCTTGAATTTGCAAAAAAAAACTCTGGCCATTTTCTATTTGGATGATTTGTTGCATATATTGGATGTATGCAAACCTGTATGAACATTGGAATCAGCTAAACTACATTGCATTCGTCAAAAATCAATGAAATGTCGATCAAAGTTACGTCCGTGGAGCTGAATAGCTCTAGGAATACGCGACACCGGTGCACTGATTCCTTGCCTAACGGTCCACCGGTGGTCGCAACTTGGACCAACTCAGTTCCAGGTCTAAAACTATGGATTAATTGTTTTTTATTTTTTCTTTTTCCTGTTTTCTTGTGATTTCCAATATTTTGAATTTTTATTTTCCCTCCTGTGTTTCAACTCTACAAAATGGTTTAAAAGATTATATTTAGATAAAATTAATTTATAAATAAGACTAGGTTTTATTTAGTTATTTATATTCTTTAAAGCACCCTTATGGATTTTATATATATAAACAAATATTTTTAGATCTAAAATTTTAGATTATACACACACAAATATATACTTTTAATTAGAAAATTACTATATGAATTAGTAACAATATAATTTTTTCTTAAGTACGATATTTATAATCATATGTACATCTAAGCTTTTTCAACAAAGTAGTTTGTTAAGAATTTATTAATCTTAGTCTTTGGAAAATTATATACATATATTTTTAAAATGTACGAGGTTTTATAAATTAGTATACATATCTCTAACTGATATTTAAAATTTAGTTTCTAAGCTAAATATCCTTATATGTAATGATAACTATGATTAAATGATTTGGTAGTACCAAGTGGTATGAGACATTTGGTATCACTTCATCGATTAATTGTACGACTTGTATAGAATATTTTGAGTAAGTGGAAATTATACGACCATGGATGTTAGGCTAGCTTCTAGTAGATATATATATATATTCAGTTATATCATTTTTTACCAGTCCTCTTGCATATAGGTTTTTATGGTTTTTTTATGAGATAGTGAAACTCATGATGTTCATATTCTTTTGATACTTGTCTAGTACTTGATGGATGTGTATTATATGTGGGTCTAGTGTTTCCTTTTTATAGACTCACATTATATTCCTAGTTATGGAATGTACTATATTTTATAGTTATGATATGTGATTCTATGATATGTTATATATTGTTCTGTTTTGAATTGGCCAATGTGTTATTACTTTGTGTCGATACCATAAAAGTCAGATATTATTATATGGGGTGAAAGTTAAACATGTCGGTGTTAGCCCAAAGGAATATACATGGATAATCACTCCTAACCAGCCTTATTATTCGTATTACCAAACAATATTACCATGCAATATTCTTTTAAACTTATTTGGAAAACAAACGGTCCTCCTAAATCTAAAATTCATATGTTGTTAATCATGCATGGGAAATTAAATACCATTGAATTCTTAAAAATAAAGAATATCCAAATTGATAATAAATTTTCTTTTTGTAAATTGTATTTTGAAGGTATTAAACATGTAACGATTCGGAATTTTCGACTTCCGAAAATCGATATTAATACGTCCACTGTATTAACTGCCGAGCAATCGAATGCCGGAAAACTGAATTGTTATGGTTAAAAAGAAGAGGTAGAAGAAGACAGAAAGAAAGAAAAACAGAAACAATAACAGAATCTCACATATCGTAGCGGAACAACATATAATAGATAAATGAATAATTTTTAAATCAAAGAACTGTATCAGTTTATACATTACATCATCATCAGAGTTAATATACACACAATATATCAATGGACAGTTATACAAACTTGTCCTCATACTGAATACACAGCGAAATAATAATACCATATACAAATGCTACACCTCGCCATCCAGCTCGCCACAGAGCTCCACAACATCTCCTGAATCCAAAATAACCTGAAAATCTAACTCTAGGCTGCCCGTGTGGAAAATGATGGGCACCCAGAGTTTAGGAAGGGAACAATAAACTCCAGGTCAGTCATGGGACTGGTGTGAGAACTAAAAACAGTTATTATCTTTAAAACAACAACAAAGGAAGTAAAAGACATTCGCAATGCTTGTTGGAAAATGAACTACCATAAGACCTCCCACCATACACACAATGCAAACGCAGAATTGGAGGAGATTTCTTCTTATGATAGTCAAACATGCTTACTACGCAAAAAAACTCTTTTGATATTATTACTAGTGCATAGTGTAGTAAACATTTCAAAAGTATAATATTAATCTTAGCCAGCATAGGCATTTTGCAATTATGCCTACTATAGCTACTATGTTCAATAGCAGGTTACCGCCACATTCTATAGCAGGTTATACAACTAAAACCGTACAAGGCTCTTATTGTTTCTTTGGATTTCCAACAAATGGTCAGGCTAAGGAACTTCCCACTGTCAATGGGTACGCCTCTGGATGGACATCCCGAGAGTCAACCTGCTCTCTGCCAACACAAGGCCGGGTTACCTCTTACACTAGGTAACTACTACATACAAATATGCCACCGCCCGGTCCTTTGGGACCTTTATCCGAGGCGCCTCAACAAAACAACAATCACACAGTAAATGAGATTGGAGTAACCACATAGGTTAAATACCAGGGCTCCATACCTGATACCACCCTTTTCCAGAAGGAAATGACATACCCTAAAGGGAGCGACCCTCATAACCTTGCCGCATCATTCCTGTTTCGACCATTTCCGGGTTGTGAGGTCCGAAGAGGTCTCGTCCACAAAGCTACGCTTTTTCACAAAGCCACGCTTTGATCAACAAATGATCAATAAATAATCGTCACACAGCAACACTCAGCATGCCACACTACCAAATTGGGAATATATAGATGATAACCTTCAACTACATAACCTCTGAGCTCGTACGTCTCAGAGAAGGGTGTTAAGCTAAGAGAATAAATTCTCCGCCACCAACAGAAATGTATTTGAAAGAAATTAGATTTATATCTCAAAATGTAATGTCAGACATGTAACCATACAAGTCTGTTCCGGGTTCGAACAGAACCGAATGCACTTCCAAAGAAGCCCTTGCAATCCGGGTATTCACAATCCCGATCGAACTTCCCATCACAAAGGAAATCTCCATACCGTAGCTAACGGTGCAGAGACAATTGATAGGTCATCCTATCGTTTTCACAAATACCCGGTCTTCACCACCGGTCTTCAAATGTTATCCATATCGTCATACCACTTATTCGGAATGGGTTATATGAAACAAAGGTCCTTTCCCAGCTAAACCGAATAGTGAGCACAATATTTAAAATATATGGATATAGGGATTTCAATTAAGTCATGACTTATTACCCAAATCCTTTCCTTTAAATGGTTTAAACAAATTACCATTTTAAATCTTTAAACAAAAAGATTTACATCACAAAGTTCACCCAATTTCACAAAGATTCATTCACAGATTCCCAAATCATTTCCTATTTCAATTGGATTAACCCATTAAATCTTTAAATCAAGATTTAACTTATAGCTTTCAAAACTATTCACAATTCAAGTCTTTATAATATAAAAGATACACCTTTTAAAATCTTCTTTGATTTCAAAATAAAGCTTAATCATCTTCACAAAGGTTAATTCATAGTTTTTCCAAACAGTTCAACTTTAAATTAAATTCCTTTATCACGAATGGAAATTTCTTTCCTCATATGAAAGCTATTATTATTTGAAAACATATAGTTTTCGTTTTGGAAAAAATTGGTTATAATTACACAGGTTAAAGCCATCCAAGTACAAACCTTGGATTTAAATTTAAATTTTCAAAACCATATTTTTTAAATGGTTAAAACCCCATATAAACACCTTTTATACTTGCATAATCTTTTAGACCATAGTTCCCAAATCATTGAATTCAATTTCAAGTATTGAATTCAAAATTTAAATCAAATGATTTAAATACCAATTTTTTTATTAAGTTATTTAAAATAACTCTTATTTTTGAATCTCATTTTCAAAAACTTTCAATTCCAACTCCAAAACTATTTTGGATTCAAAAATTCAATCTTTAGAATTGTCAAAAATCTATGACTATCATTTTATAACTAAGTTGAATTTCATTTATAAACCTCAAGTTCATATTCTTAATGACTTCATTTACTTAATTCACTTATTAATTCCACTGTATCAACTGCTGAGCAATCGAATGCCGGAAAACTGAATTGTTATGGTTAAAAAGAAGAGGTAGAAGAAGACAGAAAGAAAGAAAGAAAAAGAAACAGAAACAATAACAGAATCTCACATATCGCAGCGGAACAACATATAATAGATAAATGAATAATTTTTAAATCAAAGAACTATATCAGTTTATACATTACATCATCATCAGAGTTAATATACATACAATATATCAATGGACAGTTATACAAACTTGTCCTCATACAGAATACACAGCGGAATAATAATATCATATACAAATGCTACGCCTCGCCATCCAGCTCGCCACTGAGCTCCACAGCATCTCCTGAATCCAAAATGACCTGATAATCTAACTCTAGGCTGCCCGTGTGGAAAATGATGGGCACCCAGAGTTTAGGAAGGGAACAATAAACTATAGGTCAGTCATGGGACTGGTGTGAGAACTAAAAACAGTTATTATCTTTAAAACAACAACAAAGGAAGTAAAAGACATCCGCAATGCATTTTGGAAAATGAAACTACCATAAGACCTCCCACCACAGACACAATGCAAACGCAGAATTGGAGGAGATTTCTTCTTATGATAGTCAAACATGCTTACTACGCAAACAAAACTCTTTTGATATTATTACTAGTGCATAGTGTAGGAAATATTTCGAAAGTATAATATTAATCTTAGCCTGCATAGGCATTTCGCACTTATGCCTACTATAGCTACTATGTTCAATAGCAGGTTACCGCCACATTCCATAGCAGGTTATACAACTAAAACCGTACAAGGCTCATATTGTTTCTTTGGATTTCCAACAAATGGTCAGGCTAAGGAACTTCCCACTGTCAATGGGTACGCCTCTGGATGGACGTCCCGAGAGTCAACCTGCTCTCTGCCAACACAAGGCCGGGTTACCTCTTACACTAGGTAACTACTACACGAATATGCCACCCCCCGGTCCTTTGGGACCTTTATCCGAGGCGCCTCAACAAAACAACAATCACACAGTAAATGAGATTGGAGTAACCACATAGGTTAAATACCAGGGCTCCATACCTGATACCACCCTTTTCCAGAAGGAAATGACATACCCTAAAGGGAGCGACCCTCATAACCTTGCCGCATCATTCCTATTTCGACCATTTCCGGGTTGTGAGGTCCGAAGAGGTCTCGTCCACAAAGCTACGCTTTGACCAACAAATGATCAATAAATAATCATCACACAACAACACTCAGCATGCCACACTACCAAATTGGGAATATATCACTGATAACCTTCAACTACATAACCTCTGAGCTCGTACGTCTCAGAGAAGGGTGTTAAGCTAAGAGAATAAATTCTCCGCCACCAACAGAAATGTATTTGAAAGAAATTAGCTTTATATCTCAAAATGTAATGTCAGACATGTAACCATACAAGTCTGTTCCGGGTTCGAACAGAACCGAAGGCACTTCCAAAGAAGCCCTTGCAATCCGGGTATTCACAATCCCGATCGAACTTCCCATCACAAAGGAAATCTCCATACCGTAGCTAACGGTGCAGAGACAATTGATAGGTCATCCTATCGTTTTCACAAATACCCGGTCTTCACCACCGATCTTCAAATGTTATCCATATCGTCATATCACTTATTCGGAATGGGTTATATGACACAAAGGTCCTTTCCCGGCTAAACCGAATAGTGAGCACAATATTTAAAACATATGGATATAGGGATTTCAATTAATTCACAACTTATTACCCAAATCCTTTCCTTTAAATGGTTTAAACAAATTACCATTTTAAATCTTTAAACAAAAAGATTTACTTCACAAAGTTCACCCAATTTCACAAAGATTCATTCACAGGTTCCCAAATCATTTCCCATTTCAATTGGATTAACCCATTAAATCTTTAAATCAAGATTTAACTTATAGCTTTCAAAACTATTCACAATTCAAGTCTTTTATAATATAAAAGATACACCTTTTAAAATCTTCTTTGATTTCAAAATAAAGCTTAATCATCTTCACAAAGGTTAATTCATAGTTTTTCAAACAGTTCAACTTCAAATTAAAATTCCTTTATCACAAATGGAAATTTCTTTCCTCATATGAAAGCTATTATCATTTGAAAACAGATAGTTTTTGTTTTGGGAAAAACTGGTTACAATTACACAGGTTAAAGCCATCCAAGTACAAAACTTGGATTTAAATTTAAATTTCCAAAACCATATTTTTTAAATGGTTAAAAACCCATATAAACACCTTTTATACTTGCATAATCTTTTAGACCATAGTTCCCAAATCATTGAATTCAATTTCAAGTATTGAATTCAAAATTTAAATCAAATGATTTAAATACCAATTTTTTTATTAAGTTATTTAAAATAACTCTTATTTTTGAATCTCATTTTCAAAAAATTTCAATTCCAATTCCAATTCCAAAACTATTTTGGATTCAAAAATTCAAAATTTAGAATTGTCAAAAACCTGTGACTTAACCGATTTCCACGTGAAATCCACATTTATGTGTGTAATGTGTAGTCCAAGGGTTTAACACAATAGTGCAACAACATTCAACCATCACAGATCAAATATAACAATATATTTGATAAGCGGTATAAACTATAACGCTTATCTTTCATTCACAGATCACACACACACACACACACACACACACACACACACACACACACACACACACATATATATATATATATATCACAGATAAACAATTTACGGATCACAACACAAATCAGGATATATCACAAGCATCACATATCAGAGATATCAAATAATTCAACATCCAATATAATCCAAACATCCATAAGTAGGATTAATTTAGTTATCTGATTAATTTAAATCAAATAAATTTAAAGTCAGATTAATTTCAAAACACCAAATCAAATTTCTAATTAATTTCCAAATTATTCCCTTTTTAAAAATAAATTTCTTTATCTCTTCAAATCTATTCAAAACCAATTTTTAAATAAATCCTTTAACTTATAAATAATATTACCCGAAATCCATTTATTAAGGCTTTTTCCCAAAATTTGAAATTTAATTCAATATGATTCAAAAATACTTTATCTTTTTAAAACTCCCTTTTTAATTTATCCAATTCTCAAAAAAAAAAATGATAAATTTTCAACTTGAATTTCAAAAATCCAATTTTTATTTATTTATGGTATCCAACGATACCACAAATATATCCGGCTAAACCGAAGCCTTCAACAATTTCAATCACTAAGATAATCACACAGAGATTATAAAAAATCAACACATAACATATGAAACAAATTCAAATGTTTGAGGAATCCAGTTGGATCCCTCCAACCTGTTTCCCTGCATCCAAATATGTTAGCACAATACCAATTCCACTTCGAGGTGGGATATCGCGGTATATGGGATTTATAAAATATTATCCGCTATTATGCGGCGTAATAGGGTCTCATCCGCTATATAATGCGGGAAATCAACTCCAAATACATATATAATACCAATTCCACTTCGAGGTGGAATATCGCGGTATATGTGTTTAATATAATAACCTCCGCTTATTATGCGGCGCATAGGGTCTATTTCAATTCAACCAATCATCAATCATTATCCAAACACACAATCAACACTATCAACAATTTTAAATCTAACTATTTAAAATTTAAATCGAAACACAATTCGATTGAGTGAGAAGTTCTCACCTTGCTTCCAAAATAGTTGCAGTGTTTTATTTCGAATAAAATTAAACACGCGTTTAATTTTACTCAAAATTCACACTAGCTCCAATTAACTCCAAACTAGCTCCATTGCGTAGTGCTCGTCGAAACGAACCCAACGCAAGTCGTTTCGTCAGTTTTCGACCTCGTATCAAAAAGTTATGATATTATAAAGATTGAACGAATTTAAATATAATTTATTTCACAATTTTCTTTTATTTTCAACCTTGATAAATCACAGCCGTTGATTTCTGGAGATAAGATCGTGTCCGCTCTTCTTTTTCTTCCTCCCTTCGTTCCTTTCGTGTACACGATGAACCCACCCAGCCGCCACAAAACCCTAGCTCGACGCGACCCCACGCCCACTTCCACGCCGATCGGCGACTTCCACGCGAATGCCCACCACAAGAGCTACCCACGGCTATAATCTCGATGAACTCGGTTGTATGTAAGCCTCGAAAAACGTGCAAGAAACGCGCGACTTCACGGCAGAAATTTGGCTGCTAGGGTGCTCCGTCGATGATCATCACCGTATGGATTTGAAGCTCTCATCGTCCTCTACGTTTTTGTAGTTGGGAGTTTCTTGTGGAAGTTGATAGATTGGAAGAAAATGATGGAGGAAGCATGCGAATTTCTGGCCATCAAAGTAGAACTGGCGGCTAGACCTAGCTGATTAGGGTTTAGTGTAAAATGAAGATACTCACGTCGTTTTATAGAAAATTGCCAAAACACTATTCACTCGAGATTTTTCGAACTCCGAACGAAGCGTGCCGACTGAAGTTTCTAAGGTTTTACCCGCATTCCAGACACAATGGAACGTGTTTCGGGAGCTAATTCGATCATATGCGCGAGCTAAGGAAATAAACGATCAAATTTAAATTAAATCGATTAAAATGATTTCAATGCGTTTTGGCTTTCCCCGGACAAATCGTAAATCTGATTGACACAAAATTTGAAATCTTACCATAATTTAACATTACGGATCCGATGAAACTAGTTTCGTCGAAATCCGAGACTGTCTGAAAAATGACTATTTTCACTTGTCAATTAAATATTAAAATATTCAATTTTCACAATTTAACTTTTAATTCAATTTTAAAAGTTTATAAACATCATTCTAACTCCAATATGATTTAATATAACTTTATAAATCATTTTTATACACATTTAATACGGATTTCAATTATCTCTGGAATTTCAGATATTAAATTATTGATTAAATTATCCAATTAAATCTCTATATTCGAAATTAAAATCTATTTGACTTACAAATTTTACTTGTTAATATTAAAAATCAATTAAATATACGAATTTCAAATGACAAAAATTCTAGGTCGTTACAATCTTCCCCCCCCTTAAAAGAATTTCGTCCTCGAAATTGCAAAGTAAGAAAAATGCCCAAATCCATTAACTTTTCAAAAATCCACTTAGTGAAAATTTTATATTCACCTTTTCCAAAACCTTTAACTTCAACCAAAACAATGGTTTCCATTTTCTAGTTCAATTCCTATGTTTTATTACAATTTGGGAAAACGACTTTCCGTTAACAAAATTTTTCCAAAAGTTCAAAAATTTTCTAACTCCCAAAATTTCTAGAAAATTTTGGCAGAGTCTCCCTTGTACGGAGGAGCTTTTACAATTTCACAATAGATATAAATATATATACATCGACCCACACGGTCGGAAAACAGAAAAACAGTTCATATTTTCTATTTTTATTGCGTAGGCGTACCTTTTTAGCATTTTTAAGCAAAGCAGTTATTTATTAAGCATTTTAGCGCGACCCAACCAGCCGAACGGCATCCACGACACCTGTACTTACTCAATTTAAACACGTAACTGACATATATATAAAGTTATTAACAATTTACTCTTTTAAACAACAACAACATATGCATATTAAAAGAAATGCATACTAAACAAGGTTTATAAGCAACTTATATGATTTCGACATTACTTGTAATTGTTTACAACCAATTTATATACAACGACATTCATTTCTTCATTTTCAATTAGTTTACATTCACTAATTTAAATTCAAGTTGATTCGCTTTCAATTTAAATCCAATTACATAGCTTTCAATTTCACTAATTCAATTTCATTAACACTTAATGAATTATATACAATCAACCAACAATCATATAACAACCAATGTATATTCAACACAACCAAATTTATTCACTTTGTTTACCTTCAATTTGGTTTAACACTTTTTTAATTTTCCAATTGGTTTAATATTCTATTGATTTTCATTCAATTATTCAATTCCCAATTACATTAGCTTTTAATGAATTAACACTTATATCCATTATTCCATATCAATTTACTTACATTCGATTGATTAACATTCAATCCATTTATTAATTCAATTGCTAATTCATTTTACAAATAAGGTTGAATCTCCTTTATATAACTCAAGTTCACATCCATTTAATTAACTTCATTATTTTTACTTCGATACCAAAATCAACTTCATTCAACATTACTTAAGTTATATTCCATCACAACATTTCATTCTAAAGTAAATTCTATTTAACTTTTTACCAAAGTCAAATTTCATCACTCATTCAAATTCCTATCTCGTTTTGCTTAACAAAATTGTTTAACCATTTTATCATTTGGTTTCACTTACATTTTCTCACTCTATAAGTTATACAACTTATTATTCAACTTCCAAATCTGATTTAATTTATTTAACTTCCTTTAGTTAAATTCACATCATATATTTACTATGCTAACTCAAATTTATTTCAACTTTACCAAAGCTAAAAAAATTTATTTCATATTATAAGTTCAAAACTCATTTCACTTATATTTATCAATTTCAATTTGGATTTTAATTTAAATTTTGTTTATCACAACAAAACTTCAATTTCCAATTTACTATGGTAGCAAATCCATCACACAGAAACTTGAAAATGATACTGATGATGCTGCAGTCATCACCCTTATTATTTCCCAGCAACAGTAGTGAATTCAGTGCTTAATATTCTTTTAAAATTCCCTTTTATTTATAAATCACATTTATAAATCCTTTTACTCATATAATTTCACTATTTTACTTTACTTATACAAGATTATTTCACAATTTTAAATCATCTTAATTATAATTCTATACTTATACAATTGTTGCTCTTATATAATTTATTCTTTCATAATTGTTGTTTTTATTTAGATTATTCAAACAACTTTTATTAACTCATATATATTCTTACTTTTTCAACAACCAAACAATTCAATTTTATATACACTTTAATATTTCTGAAAAATTATTTCCTTTATATGTAAAATATAATCAAGGTAAAATTATTTCATTTACCCAATTTAAAATGGTACTATGTTAGTTTATCCCGTTTAAGAGTTTAGAAACCCCTATCGATACAGTTAGCTAGACTGCACCGACCAGAATCTATAAACACTCAACTGATAAGTCAACACAATACAAAACAATTTCATATTCACTAACAAATACGTGCTCATATCTATTATTACACTCACACTCATTCTAGAGTACTACTGACTCTATCTCTAATGAGTAACACCCAACAGAGCCAAGGTTATCGCTTAACCAAATGCTCTGATACCACATGTAACGATTCGGAATTTTCGACTTCCGAAAATCGACATTAATACGTCCACTGTATCAACTGCCGAGCAATCGAATGCCAGAAAACCGAATTGTTATGGTTAAAAAGAAGAGGTAGAAGAAGACAGAAAGAAAGAAAAAGAAACAGAAACAATAACAGAATCTCACATATCGCAGCGGAACAACATATAATAGATAAATGAATAATTTTTAAATCAAAGAACTATATCAGTTTATACATTACATCATCATCAGAGTTAATATACACACAATATATCAATGGACAGTTATACAAACTTGTCCTCATACAAAATACACAACGGAATAATAATATCATATACAAATGCTACGCCTCGCCATCCAGCTCGCCACTGAGCTCCACAGCATCTCCTGAATCCAGAATGACCTGAAAATCTAACTCTAGGCTTCCCGTGTAGAAAATGATGGGCACCCAGAGTTTAGGAAGGGAACAATAAACTCCAGGTCAGTCATGGGACTGGTGTGAGAACTAAAAACAGTTATTATCTTTAAAACAACAACAAAGGAAGTAAAAGACATCCGCAATGCTTTTTGGAAAATGAAACTACCATAAGACCTCCCACCACACACACAATGCAAATGCAGAATGGGAGGAGATTTCTTCTTATGATAGTCAAACATGCTTACTATGCAAACAAAACTCTTTTGATATTATTACTAGTGCATAGTGTAGGAAACATTTCGAAAGTATAATATTAATCTTAGCCAGCATAGGCATTTCGCACTTATGCCTACTATAGCTACTATGTTCAATAGCAGGTTACCGCCACATTCCATAGCAGGTTATACAACTAAAACCGTACAAGGCTCATATTGTTTCTTTGGATTTCCAACAAATGGTCAGGCTAAGGAACTTCCCACTGTCAATGGGTACGCCTTTGGATGGACGTCCCGAGAGTCAACCTGCTCTCTGCCAACACAAGGCCGGGTTACCTCTTACACTAGGTAACTACTACATGAATATGCCACCCCCCGGTCCTTTGGGACCTTTATCCGAGGCGCCTCAACAAAACAACAATCACACAGTAAATGAGATTGGAGTAACCACATAGGTTAAATACCAGGGCTCCATACCTGATACCACCCTTTTCCAGAAGGAAATGACATACCCTAAATCGTGCCGGCAAACGTTTCTAAGGTTTTACCCGCGTTCCGGACACAATGGAACGTGTTTAGGGAGCTAATTCGATCATATGTGCGAGTTACGGAAATAAACGATCAAATTTAAATTAAATCGATTAAAACGATTTCAATGCGTTTTGGCTTGCCCCGGACAAATCGTAAATCCGATTGACACAAAATTTGAAATCTTACATTAATTTAACATTATGGATCCGATGAAACTGGTTTCGTCGAAATCCGAGACTATCTGAAAAATGACTATTTTCACTCGTCAATTAAATATTAAAATATTCAATTTTCACAATTTAACTTTTAATTCAATTTTAAAAGTTTACAAACATCATTCTAACTCCAATATGATTTAATATAACTTTCTAAATCATTTTTATACACATTTAATTCGGATTTCAATTATCTCTGGAATTTCAGATATTAAATTATCGATTAATTTATCCAATTAAATCTCTATATTCGAAATTAAAATCTATTTAACTTACAAATTTTACCTGTTAATATTAAAAATCAATTAAACATACGAATTTCAAATGATAGAAATTCTGGGTCGTTACAAAACATGTATAATATGATTGCATGGATACTTACAACATTTTTAATAATACTCTCAAAATATTTAACTTTAGTCTTACCACTAAAGTTACTGATTGTGATTATTATTGAAATAATTTAAGATTTAAGTTTAAAAAGAAAAATAGATTTTTACTTAATACTTTATTCATTATAATTTGTTGGTATGTTTGGTTTGAGATAAACCAGAGACTTTTTAATAATAATAATAGTCATATTAATAAATCGATTTTTATAACATCATCATTTTGTTTTAATTGGATCTCAAATCCTAAATATAGATTAGCTAAAAATAATCATTTCAAAGAATATCTTAACAAGGTTAGTAATAACATTAAGCTATTTAGGCATAAAAATAATATTTTTAATATTAAGAATTATTGCATTAACATTTTCTAAAATTTGAATGATGATTTTACTAATTATCAAAATGTTCTCTTGATTAAAGGAGTATGAGGATTGTTTTTAAGAGATTTTAGTTTATAGGTTTTTAACTTCATATTTTGTTAATTTTTACCGTTATGATTTCGATATCTCTTTTTTACATTTTTAGAGTTGGTTAAGATGTTGCATAACGGGCTTGGATTCTTTTTTAGTCTGTTTCTTATTTTTGTTGCTTTTACGTCTTATAATTTTAGCTTTAGTTTTATTACTTTTACTTCATTAATATATATATATATATGTATATATATATATATAAACTCCATTTATATACATATATGAGTATTATTCTTATAATTTTCTTTAGTTCCTTTTACAGATACTGGTTTAGGCCAGAAATGGTGCTAGATTACTATTTGCAGGTATTCAGGATTGCAGTGAGACGTTCATTCTAGACCTTCCGCGTTCGCAGTGAGGAGTTCTTTCCGATCCTTCCGCATCTGTAGTGTCGCGTTCTTCATTCTAGATCATCCACATTTAGAGTGAGGCATTCTTTCCAGTTCTTTCGCGTCTGCAGTGTGGCTTTCTTCATTCTGGATCATCCGCATTTTCAGTGATGCATTCTTTCCAGTTCTTCCGTGTCTGCGGTGTGGCTTTCTTCCTTCTGGATCATCCGCATTGGCAGTGAGGCGTTTATTTTGGATTTTCCGAGTTTGCAGTGAGGTGTTCTTTCTCAGCTGGAGCTGTCTATCGATCTCATCCGTACTGGGTTGCATCATGGATTTTTTGGGTACTTTTAACAACTCATTAACGGGCGGTGGCCTTGCCGGAGCTCGATATTGAGGTGTAATGGGCGGTGGCCTTGCCGGAGCTCATTCTAGATGTATCTGAGTCCTTTTTTTTATTGTTTTTGTATTATGAGCAGTTACCTACCAGGCATGTTGGAAGCACCTTTGTTTTCAATGATACATACATACATACATATATACATGTGTGCTTTCCTCTACTTTTGAGGATCATACATTTCTCTCCAAAAATATTACCCTGCAATATTCTTTGGTAGTATGAGTATAGAAGTGAAGCATTGCATACCAGAGCAGGCTAGGATAATATATGATATGTGAGATACGAATCTTAGCCTTAAAAGACTTAGAGTCCCTTCCCTTGGCGTACAAGTTAGACTTTAGAGTTTATTTTCTATTGGGAATAGGAATATAAAAGATTGTTTGGGAAATCATTTGGGACGTATTTGTAAATCTTTGGCTTTTATTATTATAAATGAATTACTAAAATTTTAAACTCACTTGTGGTAGGAGTGAAATATAGCTTGTGGTAGGTCTACTCATTCTGATACCGGGTCATGCAATGGTCCCATTTAGGCTGGAGTGTCAGATTACCTAGCAAATTATGGATTTAGTGAGAATGTTTAGACTTCCAGTTCAACCCCTAAAGTCCTCCCGCCTACACGATAGTCTTAGCCCGCATGTGTAGCGATTGTGTCAATTTGGGAGGAAAGTAGTTCAAGGGTTCATAAGGTGTTATTAAGATTCAGCATGGCTTAAGACATGCAAGCGCATATTCACTCACATGGTTCTTTCTAATATGCACAAGGTGCAAGTAGCATCGAGCCAACTTCGGAAAAGGGCCTTGGATTGGTACGATTTATTGATTGTTGAGGTGGATGAGGCCGATTGGAGTTATTACCAGGAGTGGAAAAAGCAACCTTGGCCAGGAAGTTTATTAATCTTTGGCAGAAGGAACTATCTATACTGGAGTATATGTAAACATTTGAGCTGATGTCGAAGTATGGAGTAGATCACATCAATGCCCTTTTGAAGAAGAACCAAAAATTTGTATATGGATTGCAAAATTCTTTGAGGAAGACCTTTTTGCCATAACTCAAAGTCACCTTCGAGAAGTCAGAAGATACCACCCTTAGACTCGAAAAGGGAGAAAGAGAAAGTAGCGATGAAGCTCCTCAGATGAGAAAGTGGTTTAATCAGAAGAAGCAACCTTTTAGCAAGTTCACGCCAAGATTTCCCAAAAAGAAGGTGCAGAAGCAAGGTTCCTCTTCAGAAGCTAGAATCCATGACGAATTGAGTGCTTTAACTATGGACCTAGAGGTCATTATGCTAGAGATTTCCCTTGATCTCATACCACCACCATATCCTCCGCATGTCGTTATTTTAAGAAGGATGGGTCGCTAGATTTTATCCTTTCTTAGTTTGAGGAAATGCAGGAAGGTGGAAAGCAGAATGTAGTTGAGTTTTTTAGTGGTCCGAGTCAACGGAGTGGTATATCTTCTTCTATCTTGGAGGGTAATATTATGTTCACGAATCTTTCTATTTGATTTCTTTTCGATACAGGTACTTCTCACTCATTCATATCGAAAAAGCTCGTTGATGTGGTAACATCGGATGTTGTATGCTTGGTGTCTTTACCGAGGATTGCAAATCTGATCTGTGGTCCGCAACTCTCAACTTATTGTGTAAATACACTAAGCTTATCTTATTTGGTTTTCCATTCCTTGCCCATTTACATGTGATTCAATTTTTGGGCTTCGGAATGATCTTGAGTATGGACTGGGGTGATAAATATGAGGATCACATCTTGTGGCCAGAAAGAATAATCCTATGGTTTTTGATTTTTCCGATGTGTTCGCGCCTATCTCTGGATTTGCCTCCTCAAAAGGCAATCAAATTTAGAATTGATTTAGTTCTAGGTGCTCAGTTGAATAGGCATCCTCCCATATGGATGTTAGCAAAAGAAAATAGAGAGTTTAAGAAGCAATTATCCAAGCTTGAAGAAAACAATTTATTCAGTCCAGCAACTCATCTTAGGGTAAAGTAGTTCTATTTGTGAAAAAAGTGGATGGAATCCTCAGATTATGTAAGGATTACAGAAAATTAAACGATCTCACCACAAAAACATATATCATCTGCTAAGAATCTATGACATGTTTGATTAGCTCAATGGTGCTAGAGTCTTCTCTCAGTTAGACTTAACGACTAGATTTCGTTAGCTTTGTGTGGCAGAAGATAGCTTCCCTTTAACATCTTTCAGAATATGGTACGGGTATTATGAATGGCTTGTGATGCCTTCTGGGTTGACAAATGAGCCAACATATTTTGTCGACTTAATGAATCAAGTGTTTCAGGAATATTTGGACAAGTTTTTCTTATCTTCATTGACAACATTCTGGTTTATTCTAATTCTAAGGAAGATCATGAAAAGTATCTTCGTATTGTATTAGAAACACCTTGGAATCATCAGCTAAAAGCCGAAATTTCTAAGTGTAATTTCTAACAAATGCAGGTGAAGTTTTTAGGGCATGTAATTTCTAAGGCCGGAATCTTAGTTGATCCTACTAAGTTAGAAGCAATTGTGAATCGGAAGAGGCCTAAGAATGTTTTAGAGATTTGTAGTTTTCTAGGGTTTGCTAGTTATTACTGGCATTTCATTAAATATTTCTCTAGAATTATTCTTCCACTTACTAGCTTGTAGAAAGTGTGTAAATTAGTGGACAAAGATGTGTGAGGCTGCATTTTAGAAGTTGAAGGAACTCCTTACTAATGCTCTTATTCTTATTGTCACATGAGGAAACCAAGACCTTGTTGTTTAAACTGATGCATATGGTTCTGATATTGGAGCCATTGTAGACAGAAGGACAGAGTGGTTTCACATGCTTCAAGACAGTTAAGACCGAATGTGGTAGGACATGACACTCATAATCATAACTCGAAGCCAAGTATTTGCACTAAATATTCAACATCATTATCTTTTGGGAGATAAGTTCATCCTTTATACTGATCACAAATCCCTAAAGTACTTGTTTTCTTCGAAATAAGTTAATATGAAGCAAAAAAGGTGGCTAGAATTTCTAGCAGCTCATAGATTCAAAACTCGGTACACTTATGGAAAGGGCAATCGAGTAGCCGATGCTCTTAGCCGCAAGCATCGGTCTATTGTTTCTATGATGTTGTTGGAATGAAAGGACCTCGAAGTCCTCTCTTTATGTGAAGTTAGAGATTTTTTATTTGATTCGATTTTAGGAGCCATGTTAGCCAGCTTAAAATCTTGACCTCCCATTTTAGATCGAGTTGCAGAGGCTCAAAGGCAAGATCCTAAACTTGTAGAGCTTATTCAGAGTTGTGCTTGTAGTAGTGGTATGGATAAGGTGAAGGAGTTTGTGGTGGATGCTCGTGGTTGTATTCAGAAATTGGGTATGCTTGTTTTGCCCAATATCGATAATCTCTAAAGAGATATTACGGATGAGTGTCACTGCACCCGATATACCATCCATCCATATAGTTAAGATGTATGTTGATATGAAGTGGCTATACTATTGGGAAGGTAGACAGTGGGATATTATGATGCATGTGAGGAATTGAATGACCTGTCAGCTTGTGAAGGCAGAGCACCAGAGACCCTACAAATTCCTATAGCCATTGGATGTTCCACTATGGAAATGGGATTAGGTGAATATGGATTTAAAAATTTAAAAAGTTCATGTTTATAACTCTTTTATTGAATCAATCTAGTAATTATCAAATAAATTATCTCCTTATAAGTGTTTATGGATTTTGTAGATGGTCTACCTCATTCTAGGCTTGGGCATGATATTTTGTGGATAATTGTTGCTTCACTAAATCAGCTCATTTTATTCCTATGAAATCAAAATGAACCACTCCTCAGTTGGCAAAGTTGTATATTAAGGAGATTGTCAAGTTGCATGGCATTTCCAGTGCTATCATTTGTGATCGGGATCTGCAATTCACTAGTGGATTCTGCAAGAGCCTTCAAGCTGCATAGGTACAAAGCTTAATCTTTGCACCACTTATCACTGGAAATCTGATGGTTAGATGGAGCCAATGAATATGGTATTAGAATATTTTCTTTGGGCATGTATTTTGGACTTTGTAGGTAGTTCGAAAAATCGCATCTATATAGTGGAATTTGACTACAATAGTTTCAAGTAAAGCATCGGTATGACTCCTTTCGCAGCCTTATATGGAAGACCATGTCGATCGCCTTCATGTTAGCTCAAGACCGGGGATAAGTTTATTTTGGCCCTTAATTCTATTCGAGAAGCTTCGGAGAAGATAGAGGTAATCAAGTGAAGAATTAAACAAGCTTAAGATAGGGAAAAATCCTATGTAGATCAAAGGAGAAAGGATTTAGAACTTTTCATTAGGGATTTGGTCTTTTTTTGGAATTTCTCTTTTGAAAGGAGTAATGCGTTTTAATCGATTAGGAAATTGGCTCCTCGTTATATTAGGCCATACCCATTCACTGAACATATTGGTAGGGTAGCATGTTAAGTTGCATTAACAACTCGTTTTTCGGGTATACACAATAAGTTCCATGTCTCTTAGCCCTGTAAGTCTTTGAGAAATCCCAAATCTTTACTAGTGCCTAAGCATATAGAAGAGCTCGAGATTTCTTCTTATTTGACCTTTCTAGATAGTTGCCTCTAAGACTAAGCGGATTCGAAATAAAGATGTTCTTCTTATAAAGGTGCAATGGTCAGAAAATCCTAAAGATTGTACTTGGGAAACAAGAGAGTCTACTCAATTGATGTATCCCGAATCATTTTCTGATGTACATGGGTCTAGAAGTTTCTTTGTTTTTTGGAGTCATGTACACCATGGTTGTATGGTTGTTTGAATTTTAGATGGGTGTACTGCTAGAAGTAAAAAAGCATAATATGGACTTCTTTTAAAGGAGAATTGTGCGATCGTAATTTTCTTAGGGTGGAGTCTGTAACAACCTTGATTTGAGAACGATACTGGTTTAAGAAATACCTGTTAAATAAAATATAGAATAATTTAAATTGAAATTTTAGATAAAGTTTTTGAATTTTTCAAATATTAGATTTTGAAGATATTAGAAATTTAATTTTTTTCTAAGATAAAGGAATTGTTAAGACAATTTTTTTTGGAAAAATACATATAATTATTATCATGAAAATAATTTTTATATGTTACTTGGAAATTTGGGATGTCTAAAATTATAAATTTATAGAAGTCAAAAAGTTAGAATAGAAATGAATTATTTAAAATTCTAAAGTAATGAAAATGTAAAATTAAACAATATGGAATTAAAAAATATACACTTTATTTTTGAAATTAAATTAATATATCCATTTTAATAGTAAAAAATAAAAAGCTTGCATTGGTAATCATTTAATTATTTATATAAAAGCATTCAAAAAATGTTTAATTTCGTAAACAATCATTTTTTAAAATGTATTTGTAAATTAGTTTTAACCATTATACTAGAAATTGATCATTTTATATTATATAAAAAAATGAAATTAATGGTAGATTAGAAACATTTGTTAGAAAATGCAATTTTGAAATTCTGTTAAAACATTGTTTGAAAAATAATAATGGAAATGAAAGAAAAGAAGAAAATGAGTTAAAAAGGAATAGAATTTTAGATAATATTTGCCAAACCCAAAGCCTATTAGGCCAATAAGAGAAGGAAATTTCCCTTCCTATTCAAATATGTTTAGTAAAATTTAATGTAAGGAAAAAGGAAAAAACTCCTCCTTCATTTTTCTACTTTGAAACCTAAAGCGAAGATCCTTGTTTTAAATTCAGAAAAATTCTAGAAAAATTCTAGAAAATCAGGTAATACTTCCCCAACACTATTACATCCTTGGGTGATTTCAATTTTAAATTTTGAATTGAAATTAAACTGTACGGTTCTTTTTTTTCTTGAACATCTTAGGTTTTGGGATGAAAGAGAAAATGCAAGACACTTCTCCTTGAATGGACAAGCTAATACAAAGATTTTAGTGAGTAAAATTCTCACAACTATCTCTAACTCACTACATGTAGTAGCAGATGCCTGTAATTTAGTTTGTAGTTATAATTTGTGCATTATGTTGGATGATTTTGTACAGTATTGTTTGCTGAAACTGAAAATGCTTGAATTTGCAAAAAAACTCCACCCATTTGCTATTTGGATGATTTGTTCCCTAAATTGGATGTATGCATGCCTGTATGAATCATAGAAATCATTTGAACTAGGTTGCATTCATCAAAAAATTATGAAACGTCGATTTAAGTCATGTTATGGAGCTAAATAGCTCCAGGAATATGTGATACTAGTGCACCGGTGCCTTGCTCACATGTGACCGCAAATTAGAGCCATTCATCTCCAGGTATGAAACTATAAATTGATTTGTTAATTTTATTTCTTCTTTCTCATTTTTTCTTGTAATTTCCAATATTTGAAATTTATTTTTTCATTTTTATTTCTACTATAAAAAATGGTTTAAAAGATTATATTTAGATTAAATTAATTTATGAATAAAACTAGCTTTCATTTAGCTATATATAAAAAATTCTTTAAAGCAGCCTTATGGATTATATATATAATAAATATTTTTGGATCTAAAATTTCAAATTATATATATATAGTTTTGAGTAGAAAATTATTTTATATGAGTTAAATAATAATACAATTTTTCATAGGTATGATATTTATAATCATATGTACATCTAAGCTTTTTTAACAAAGATGTTTATTGAGAATTTATTGATCTTAGTCTTTGGAAAATTATATACATATATTTTATGAATGTATTAGATTTTATAAATTAATATACATACCTCTAAATGATTTTTAAAAGTTAGCTTCTAGGCTAAAATCCTTCTATGCAATGAGAATTATGATTAAATGATTTAGTAGTACCAAGTCGTATGGGACATTCAGTACCACTTCATCGATTAATTATGTGACTTATTATGTAGAATATTTTGAGTAAGTGGAAATTACTAACTTATAGTATATATTCAAGTAATATCAAGGGGTATGGGACACACATGCGTTACTCGAGTGATTACTATTTGAAAAGTATTCGACGCTTTTGGATTAATAGTTTCTTGGGGGAAGCTATCTATTTCTATAATTTGCCATGTTTGTAGTGAATTTTGATGGCTTGACCTTATATGCTAGTTGTTTGCCCTAGCGGCTTGACTATGGCGGTTGTGCTCCGAGTCGTGGTATCTTTTCATCTTGCTTTCAGGCTTGATTCAGAGATTCATTATTTTCATGATACCACAGAGCCAACAGTCAGGGCCTTAGGCAATATTTGATGTCCTAACACTTGTGTCATTTGTTATTAAACATGGCACCTCACAAGTGCATTTGATAGGCAGGACATATGTTATGATGGATTAGGTACAATTTTGACTGTAGGAATGTGCTTCATTAGACTCTTGAAGCATTTTTAATCAATCTCCCCTTGGAAGATAGCATTGCCACTAAAAACTCCTCTAAAAAGATTCCTATAGGATCAGTTATTTATAATCAACTTGATTTATGCTTGTCTTTCAGTTTGACTTGCCTTGTGTTAGACTTTGAGATTGACTCACTTTTAGGCTAGTCTTATAATTCTTTAAGATTGACCTGCTTTTAGGCTAGTCTTATGATTCTTTGAGATTGAATTGCTTTCAGGTTAGTCTTATGATTTTGATTTGGATATATTTGTTTCACCATATATTATAATGATTACCTATGGCAAGCATGATATGATTTTATAACAGTGTGATTTATTTTGATTTATGCCTTTTATTATTTAGGTTGTTGGCATATTATGTAGTTATGACTATTTTAATGAGCATATTATGTGGTTATGACTATTTTACCGAGAGTCGCATTTTTTATGTCCATTTTCTCAGCCTTTTTGCATTTGGAGATAATCTGTCCTATTTATCATTTTATAATACTCAGGTCAAACAGGGACTTAACAGGTGCAGGCACTTATTGACCATGGATATTGGGCTAGCTTTTAGAAGATATATATTTAGTAATATCATTTTGTACTAGTCCTCTTGTATTATATTTGTATGGTTATTGTATGAGATAATGTGACTCATGATGTATATATTCTTTTGATACTTGTCTAGTACTTGATGGATATGCATTATATGTAAGTATAGTGTTTCCTTTTTTTAGACTCACGTTATATTCTAAATTATGGCATGTACTATATTTGCTCGCTGCGATATGTGATTCTGTTATTCTATAATATGCTATATATTGTTTTATTCTGAATTAGCCAATACGTTATAACTTTGTTCTGATATCGTACACGTCAGATATTATTATATGAGGTAAAAGTTAAATGTGTCTTTATTAGCCCAAAGGGATATACACCAATGGTCGCTTCTAACCAGTCTTATTCTTCATATTACCTTACAATATTACTATGTAATATTCTATGGTATCATGGGTATATATGTGGGGCATTACATTTATTATAGTTTGCCTTCTAAGATAGCCGGTTGATAAGCCTTGGTGTTTTATTCCCTGGGTATCTGCTCTAACTTGAACTGGGAAAACATGTCGATTATCTTCTTGGTCTCGACAACATACATGGTTGGTGTCTTACCTTTAACTTAAAAGAGCTCACTGATTTATTGGCAAATTATGATGAGCTGTTGAATACATTGATGGAATCTACATGTACCACTCTTGCCATCGTAAGGTCAACCGGGACAGCTTCATACCCAGCTCCATTATTAGTCGTCTTGAAAGTGAGACAGACAGCAAAACATAGTTCTCTTCCTTCGAGAGTGACAAGGACCATGCCGACCCCTGCCCACTTCTCTTTTGATGCCTCTTCCACATATAATAGCTAAACTTTCTAGCTTTTGATGGTCTCCTCTTCTTCACTATCTCAGCTTGAGCACTCAAAAATGAAATCTATAGTGACCCATTCCTTGATGGAAGTTTGAGGTTGGAATAAGATGTGATGGTGCCAAGCTCGACAGACTATTTCAATGGTCCGCCTACTAAGTAGGGTCGGCTAAGAACTTGCTTCAAAGGTTGGTCGGTCAGGATTTTGATGGGATGAGCTTGAAATTACAATTGGAGTTTACAGGCTGCCATAAGCAAGTAGAAGGCAAGCTTCCCCAGCTTTATATTCTTTTTTCTGGGCCTGACAACCTCTTACTGATATTATAGATCGCCATTGGATCTTCTCATCTTATTTAATCAAGGCAATGCTGATCGAATGGTCAGTCACTACCAGATAAAGGTACAAGTCCTCCCCATCAACGGGCTTGGACAACACCGATGGAGTGGCCAATTGCACCTTCAGCTCCTCAAATGCCTTAATGCATTCATCATTCAAGTAAATAACTTTGCCTTCTTGATAAGGTTGAAGAAAGGGAGACACGGGTTGGTAGCCTTTACTATGAACAACTTAATCCTACTACCATCCCATTCAAGCTTTGCACTTATTTCACAGTTCTAGGGACTTGCATATCTTGGATGGATTGGATTTTGTCAGGTTAGATTCAATAGACTTGGCGCTCATAGAAAAAGCAAGGAATTTATCAGACTATACATCAAAGGAGCATTTCCACATAGTCACCTTCTTATTGTACTAGCGTAGTATCTTGAAAGTCTCAGCCAGGTTATGTACATATCCCCTTGTTTTTTAGACTACTAGCATGTCGTCCACATAGGCTTCCATTGACCGACCGATTTGTTTACAAAACATCTAGTTGACTAAGCACCGATAAGTAGCTCCTGCATTTCATAGCCCAAATGGCCTAGCAAGATAACAATACAAGCCTACATTTGCGATGAAGGAGGTATGCGCTTGGTCTGGACCATGCATAGCAATTTAGTTATACCTAAAATAGGCATCCATGAAAGTGAGGAGTTTGTGTCCACTGGTAATATCTACCCGCTGATCGATGTGAGGCAATTGAAAACTATCTTTGGGGCTGGCTTTCTTGAAGTCAGAGAAGTTGATGCAAATTCTCCAAGATCCATTTGGTTTTCTTACCAATACTAGGTTAGCTACTAAGACCAGGTACTCTGCCTCCTGGATGAAGCCGTTGGCTAGTAGCTTTTCTACTATTTCTTTAAGAGCTTGGTACCTTTCGGGGTTAAGGCGTCGACGCTTTTGACGAATGAGGGTGGCTTTGGACCAACGTTGAGTGCATGGAAAATGATCGTGGGATTAATGCAGGTCATGTTAGCATGCCCTCATACTAAGACATCTTTGCTTTGCTTTAGGAATTTGATCACCTCATCCCTAAGTTTCGGGTTGAGTTTTGCATCGATTTGAACAACTTTACTAGGGTGGGTATAGTGTGTAGAGATCGAATCCAATAGAGTTGCCGGTCCACCTTCAATGTTTAAGTCCTCTATGCAAGGGTCAAGCGGGTCGTTGTCAAGATCTAAGTTTGTTTCTAAGTTGCATTGGTCTGACATGTAAATCATGTGCTCTATGACATCCTCGATCGAGACAGACATCCATGCTCGAGTTAGGGATTAATGTTGCCCC
Organism: Allium fistulosum; assembly: GCA_030737815.1. Lineage (NCBI taxonomy): Eukaryota > Viridiplantae > Streptophyta > Magnoliopsida > Asparagales > Amaryllidaceae > Allium > Allium fistulosum. The sequence continues at coordinate 1,462,872,491 of CM060903.1, forward strand.
CAACTCTCATAGATGATTCTACCGATGTTGAGAGGGTAATAGTTGTTGTATGGGATGTACACACTTTCCAATGAGGTGTGACTAGCACATTCCATGTTGTAGCCTTTAGGGAGTGGCCAAGGATATAGTATCCCAACATCCCAATCTTCGTTGTGGGTTGTGGTCTCTACATGAGCCTGAGTGCTGCTGGGTTAGAGGGTACTTTTGGGTGATACACAACGAATTGGCGCAGTTTCGTGGCTGAAGGATGTCTCGGCACGTCCTTGAGCGTTGCTAGGCTTGAGGGTACTCTTGAGTGACACACATTTGGCATTTGTTTCTTCAAGAGCTAGGTTGGTCCCGGCACAAGTGTCAAGCAATATCTTAGGTAACATGTCGCTGATTTCTACAACCTGCTCAGGTAGGACATTGCTGGCTAGAGGAGTTGATGTTGATGCTTCAAAGTTAAGGGTGGTTTCGGGAAAAACTAGAGCGATTACCATAACACTCCCTAGCATTCTCCTGCCCTGGACTTGGAACTTCATGACAAGTTAGTTGTAGAAGATGGTGGCGTCTAGATAAGCAAGTGCTGGTTGTCCTATCAAAAGATTGTATGCAGAAGGGCAATCAACCACTACAAAGTTTACCTGAATCTTTGCTACAAGTGGTTCTTTGTCGAATTTCGTACGAGGGAGTTAGTGCCCATAGGAACAATGCCCACACTCCCAAAGCCGTAAATTAGCAAGGCGTAGGGGGTGAGGCTAAGGGCAAGAAGCTCGAGAGCCTTAAAGAGATGATTGAACATGACGCTGACTGAGCTACCCCATGCATCCATGAAGGTTCAATGCACATTTGAGAATACCATTGTTAAAATGATGACCATACGATTGTGATATGGGTAGGAGATTGCTTCCCTATATTCGATAGTGAAAGTGATAGTCTAATTTGATTCCACCTTAGGTGTTTTTGATGCTCGGTGCTCCAATGAATATACCGGGCCGACTGAACCTACTTCTCTTCAATACCGAGACTATGCTCGTAACGACTCGTATTTTACATATCAAAGAATAATAAAGTATTATTTTTAAATACGTATAAGGTCGTATTACTCTACAAATTTGGAAAATGCTAACTAGTTACATTTTCCGCATGTAGAATTTTTATTGGACAGTTTTGACCTTGAAAATCTTTCAAGGCCTATAACTTTTGATAGGAGTTTAATTAGGTTCCGAAACTACTTTCATTAGATCGGGATGATGGTTTCTCTTTTCGTAGAATAATCATATTAAGGATTTGGACTTACCATTTAGAAGGTATGCTCTTTTTAAGTTCTTACTAGTTTTGAGCAGATTAGTAAGTAATTAGAGAGTGATTAGTGCAGCCCATTAGCCTAATCTAAAAATTTGCATTGATACCCTTTCTTCGCAGCCGTCATTAGTCATTTCTCTTCTTCCCTAATCACCACCTAACCTCTATGAACTAATCACCTCCTAATTTAAAAAAAGCAATCTTAATGTATCACAAAATCAAAAGTTATTTGAATTTATGTAGTCGATTTTCCCGCTAAAATGATTTTCAATGAAGTTAATTTAATTGTAATTAGTTCTCTAATTAGTTTAAATACAAATTAAATGAAATTGATAAATATTTATTCTTTTCGTCAGTTGCATGGTAATATGACTTAATATGAACCTTTATATTTGAAGTTAGTTTACTTATAAACGTTGTTCTTATCTACATATTCAATCCCATATTATCTATAATAGACCGAAGAAAAAAATTAAAATAGCATAACTTCTAACTAACTCTATTGAAAATAACACATAATTACCTCATTTGTAAGATCATTAAGAATTGAAAAAAGATCAATCTTACATTTAATAGATTATACAAAACTGAAGATTATTTGATGTCTACGTAGTAGTAAACCAGTTATAACGTACAAAATAAATATAGAAAACGAAGTTCATAATCTTACTCAATAATCAAAAAGAAAATGAAATTTGACTTATGTATAAATTTTGAGAGTACAAAATAGTACAACTTTACCTATTATAGATTTTGGAAATAACAAAAGATTTGAGGGTGTCTACTTATTTATAAATCAAGTAATCTCATATAAAATAAATGAAGGAAACAAACTCATAATCTTATGAACTAAAACAAAAATCAGAAGAAAACACAACTTGAGGCAAAAAAACCTACGCAAGATATGAAAATAGTAATTTTGAACAAAAGCAACAAATTCAAATTTGAATTATATAAAACTAAATATAACAAAATAGAAGTCAAAATTTTTAATCGATCTAAATGGAATCAAAAAGAAATAAAATCAAACACTGAATTAAATAAAAAGAGAAATAAAATATTAAACTTATTAATCGATCTCAATCGATTGGAGATTTTTTTAGAGATCTTTAAATAATGTTTCCATAAAAACAGTAACATTGAAAGTAAGGTAAAAACACAATCCCTATAAAATATGTATATATTCACAAATAATTTAAGATAAAGGCAAAGTGAAGAACTATTGGTGAATTGAATTGAATTCTAATCAAAATAAAAGAAATAAAAATCAATCAAAGTTTTTTGCAAAGAATCCTTGTATTGAAACTATTTAACATGGGAAATAACTAAGGAAATACAAAAACTATTCTATTGAAAATGAAGAGAAGAGAAAAGAACTATCGTTAGAATATTAAGGAAAAGTAAATGCAAAATTATTGCATATGAAAAGAAGAATGTTACAAAGAAAAACATATGAAATAAAGAGCTCTATGCTACAAAAATAAGATTTTATTTTCAACATAGCTTATATAAATCCAATAACCTATGACAAATAGATACCAAACTCACAATCCTACAAATCGAAACAAAAATCATAAGAAGACATAACTTTAGGCATAAAACTCAAAGAAAAGATCAGTAATTTTGAATAAAAATAATAAATGCAACATCGAATTAAGTGAAAAAAGTAACAAAATAAAATCCAAACCTTTAAATCGAGCTTGATCGATCCAATCAACCAAGATTTTTTTGGATGCTCTTTAGATTAGTAATATTAAAAACAAAGTATAAATAAAATGCAATACATCAATGAAATCATAAATAATTTAAGATGATTGCAAAGTTAAGAATTATTGGTTAGTTGAATCAAATTATAGTTAGAATAAATAAGTTTAAAAGGTCAATCAAAACTTACCATGGAAATAAAATCAAAATCTCTTACTCGCAACCAAAGAAAGACGATTGGAGTAACTTCTTGGAAGAGTGATATCTGTTAACCTAATTTTTCCAACCATGATCTAAAAAAGACCGTTTCTTGAAGATTAAGCAATATTTTATTTAACATATTAAATTCTTTTAGTTTCAACACCAAGCCACTCTAATTCGTATTAACCAACATAAAATCAAACAAAAAAATATTATATACCAGAAAACATGAAGCATACCATAAAACATATGGAATAGGGAAATCTATTATTACAGCCAAATGAGCAAATTTTCCACTTGGATCAGGGAAAAAACATAGGATGTGATATTATTTATCGATTTCAAATTTTATTTTAGATAAGAAGTTGAGAATATGAAAGTAAGAAGAGAAAATATGCATGGAACATTTCTGAATAACTAATATAGAAAATGATTTATTTTAGATAAGAAGTTGAGAAAATAAAAGTAAAAAGTGAAAATGAGTGTTGAACATTTCTGAATGGCTGAAAAAAAATATAAGGGCATATTGTTATTAATATGTAATGGAAATTTAATTTAAAGCTTTGAATGGTAAGTAATTATTAGAGGGTTAACTGAAACTTTTTCTCTCAAATCCACTAGAGAAGAGGATTTGTAGTAAGAATGGATGAGAAGCAAGAACATATATGGTCTCATATTCTCTTTTCAATATAATAAAATGGAAGATTTCTTACTTATTTACCATTTTTACCTTTATATCCTCGTTTTATCTCGTTAACCAATTCTAATGAACTCTATATGTTTTCATATTAAAACAACATTAAGAACGAGTAGAATAAGTCTTCGGTCCTAATTCGTTTATCTTTAAAAATTCCCTTTTCAAGCCAGTTGTGCGATTAGTTTGTTTAATTTAATGGCTAATTCTATTTGCACATTGGCTTTGCCTTTCCCACCCCACTAGTTTTATAAAATGAACATAGACTAATTTGGCCTTTTAATTATTAATACTGATATGATTTTCCTACTGCACACAGTTGGGGTTTGATGTAGGCATATCAAAATCAATGTAACCGGGTTGGGTTGTCCCAAGAGTTTGGCAGTGCCCAGAGCTGTATACGAATGAGAGCAACACAACACCCACGTTAATCTTGAACGTCTTCTCCACCATAAACCACGTCCTGTCCTAACATGGTTGCTATTACGTACATGCGTGAGATTAGCTTGGTTGCTGTTACAAACTGCACCTCATATAACAAACTATTACACACTATTAGTATGTTGCCGAACTCTTCTGTATTTGTCCATATAGCCAATCTACAACTTTTTTCCCATCCTAACACAGTAGCAACTAATTCAACTTCACTATTTCACAGCGCTCTTCAATATTTGTCAAATGTTACAAATTATAACACAGCGACGACGAACTAAACCTAGTAGACGTCGATATATAGACATAATAAAATATAAACAAAACGAAATAAAACTAATTGAAATTACCTTGTCAATGCTTGGATCTGCATTCAGCCTCCATTAGAGCAAGTGAATAGAGGAAAGGAAGTGGATAGCGAGAGTAATTAGAGTTAAAGATAAATGTGAAAAGAACAGGGGTAGTTATGGAATAAAAAGGGGTGAGAACAGCAAAAAGTAGGGTGTGTTTTTTCTTGAACTGGTGGGGTGGAAAAGGCAGAAACCGGTATGCTAATAGATTTGTCTAATTCAATTATCTTACTACTAAGTGTCAAAAATATAGATTGCTACGACGAGTGGTTAGCTTTATTTTTCCCAGTTCATATAACATTTAGTGTTTATATAATTTGATATTATAAAACTAGTCAGCGATGACATTCCTACCGAACCTCTTTAAATTTTGATGTTTTTATTTTTCTGCTTTGGTATTTATTTAATATTTTGAACAGTTTATAAGCTGTTAGTCCCTCACGTTTTGTTTTAGCCCGCACTTGAACCTATGGTATCTATGATGAAAAAATAACCTTCAATTTATTTGAATGGGTTTCAACTGACTAGCTTACATCCTCAGAGGGGGGACTTGGTATTATTTTATGGATGAGCTAAGGGTTTAAAACATACAATGCAAACTTTCTCAAGTCATGATTATGTCAACAAATAATGCGTAAAAATTTCAAAAAAAAGGTTAGTATCAAAAGAAGAAAATGAAAAGGACATTCAAAGTTGTCCATTTTAGTGTATTTTTGGGCAAAAAGATGGTCTGAAGAGCATGGTGCTAATATTGCGTTGATGGGGATAGTCGAATAGATATGGAAGGAAAATGATGACTATTGCATAAGATGATGACTTTTGAACCAACGCAAAGATTGCGGCTGCAAAAGGATTGAAATGACTACGGTAGGGGCAGAGTAGTTCTTTTTGCAGATGTGGAAAGCGCCGTGCTAAAGTTGAAGTGTATTTGTAAGGGAGTGCAAAATCCAATTTTACATGTACTATAATTGGAGTTATCTGAGAAGAGTATGCCTTAAGGTGAGAAAACTCATAGGAATGAGCTGGACTACTTGGCATATGATGGCAAACGATAGACCATCATATTGAGGTGTCATGCTGGTTTAAGCAGATTGCAAGTATATCAAGTCGAGTGAACCCACTAGTTGAATTTCACATCACTTTTATTGGCCTTTCTCTTCTCAATTGACGAACTTTTTTGGACTTCATATTTGGGTACGTAGTTACAAGATTCTAGTAAGCGAGACCTCTTCAAATGAATCTATTCTTGAGTTTTTTTGGTTTTGTATCGAATCTACTTGTGAAATAGAGTTAAGAATTTACCTCAAGTATACTTTGTGGGTTTAAGGGAATGCAGAAGAACTCAAAGCAAATTTTGTTATTACATGCAAGTTCTTGGACGAGCAAACATTGTTATATGAATATACTACTCAAAGAGTTTTGAATAGAAAAGAATATTTTATTTCTCACTGAATTGTTTGATACAGATTGAATACATAATCTCTCTATTACAATCTGTATAAATAAGCAGAATTAAAACAGGGCTGGGCTTTCAGAATAATGGCCCAAGTATGTTTAATAAGGGCAAACAGATGAGAGCCTTTGATAAGCAAGTGAACGGTTGAGATGAAGCAATGCGGTGGCTCCTTCTATATAGTGATCGAGGCTGAAATATATCTCATTCTCTTATATTCCCCCTCAAACCCAATGTCGGCTAGGGTTTGTTTGAGAGAGATGAGATCGATCTGCTCCAGAGAAAACATGAATAAAACTAGATCGATTTGAGTCAATTTTAGATACGATGGCTTTCTCCTTCTCTTCTATATCTGTAGATGTGATGAAGGTAGAGATTTGAGCAGAGAGTAACAAGAAGCTGGCGAAGACGCTGCTTTGAGATGCTCGTCTTCGTCAGGTACTTGGGTAGTTTATGGAATGTATACTGGAGCTTGAGACCTTTGGCTTAAATCGGCAACATCAACATTCAGTTCTCGTCTGAATTTTGTGAAGCTTTGTCTTGAGAGAGGCTTGGTGAGCACATCAGCCTTTTGGTAAGTTGTAGGTATGTATCTTACCCTAATATTGTCTTTCATGACTTGTTCTCTGATAAAGTAGAGGTCGAGTTCCATGTGTTTGGTCCGAGAGTGTAGAACAGGGTTGGCTGTAAGTGATATTGCACTGATGTTGTCGCACCAAATTGTCGCCTTGCTGTTAGTGTTAACATGTAGTTCACTTAGTAGCGATTGTATCCACATGACTTCTGATGCTGTACTGACAATACTTCTGAACTCAGCTTCAGTACTAGATCTAGATACCGTTGACTGTTTTTTTGCACACCAGGATATAGGGTTCATTCCTAGAAAAATGCAGTAACCAGTAGTGGATTTCCTATCATCATAGTCAGTGGCCCAATCCGAGTCAGCATATGCATTGATGTTAAGTGATTTGCTTGATTGCATGATTAGACCTTGATCCAGTGTACCCTTGAGATATCTTAGAATACGTTTCACAGCTTTCCAGTGATCATCTAATGGTCTTTGCATAAACTGACTAACTTTATTCACGCTGAAGGAGATGTCTGGTCTTGTTATAGTAGCATACTGTAGTGCATCAACTATGCTTCTATACTGCTTGTCGTTGGATATGAGTTCACCTTTGTGCTTTGATAGATGCAAATTGCTTGTCATAGGTGTAGGTAGAGGATTTGCTTTATCCATGTTGGCCTTTACTAAGATTTCTGTGATGTATTTCTTTTGACTCAGTTGTATTTCATTGTTTGGTAGTCTTTTGACTTCAATCCCTAGAAAGTAGTTCAAGTTTCCCAGGTCTTTGATTGTAAATTCCCTGTGTAGGAACTGCACAGTCTTCTCAATTTCTGAGTTGTTGTTGCCTGTAATAATAAAATCATCAACGTAGATTAGTACATATATAATAATATCATTTGAGAATTTAAGAAATAAGGAGTTGTCTGATTTTGTTGGATTGTATCCAAGTTTGGCAAGTGTTGATTTTAGCTTTTCAAACCACACTCTTGGTGCTTGCTTGAGTCCATAAATAGCTTTGTTTAGTTTGCATACAAGGCTTTCTTTTCCTTTTTCAGTGAAGCCTTGTGGTTGTTCCATATATACCTCCTTCTGCAAGACACCATTGAGAAAAGCATTATTAACATCTAGTTGTCTGATAGTCCAGTTCTTGTGCAAAGCAATAGTTAAAATAATTCTAATGGTTGAGGGTTTTACAACAGGAGAAAATGTTTCATTGAAGTCAAAACCATTCTGTTGTGAAAAACCTTTTGCCACTAGTCGTGCTTTGTACTTAAGAACTGAACCATCTGAATTTTTTTTAATTCTATATGTCCACTTGCATCCAATTATATTTTTATGTATTGGTAAGGATACAAGATTCCAAGTATTGTTTTTCATTAATGCATTGTATTCTTCCTTCATGGCTGATCTCCAGTTGATATCATGTACTGCTTGTTGATAAGTACTGGGCTCAGTGTAGTCTGATACAATACTATAGAGTTTTGGTTTAAATATGCCGCTCTTGGCTCTTGTAATCATGTGATGTCCAGTATGTTCAGGTTGAGCAGGTTGAACACTGGTGACTTCAGTTACACCTTGTTGAGTATTGAGTGACACAGAGTCATTCAATACTTGACATGTGTCAGGATGTTGACTGGTGCTGGATGGGGAAAGATCACTTGACCCTTCAGAATTGTTACCTTGTTCTGGTCTAGTTTCACTTGATGACTGCAAAGGACTAGCTCTAGTACTGAGATTATTTCTTCCCTCACTATCAGTGGTGCAATCAGAGGCTATCTCTTCAGAAAAGAGTGTTATTGGAGGTAATGAGTATCTAGCGTTATATACTTTATCAGATGTCTTGATTGCTACGTCACTGAAGGGAAATTTTTGTTCATTAAAAATTACATGTCTAGATATGTATATTCTTCCTTTACTATCAAGACACTTGAATCCCTTTTTATTTGATGCATAGCCTAAGAAAGTACAGGGTTGAGATCTAAATTCTAGCTTATGTTTATCGTAGGGCCTTAAGTAGGGAAAGCATAGACATCCAAATACTTTTAAGTTTTGATAGTCTGGTTTGACTTTAGTAAGTACTTCTAATGGACTTTTATAGCTCAGAACCTTTGTGGGCAGTCTATTAATTAGATAGACTGCTGTGAAGAAGGCATCAGGCCAAAATTTTAGTGGCAATGATGCTTGAGCCAATAAAGTCAAACCAGTTTCTACAATGTGCCTATGTTTCCTTTCTATAAGACCGTTTTGTTCAGAGGTGTAAGGACATGTAGTCCTATGTGTTATTCCCTTTTTCTGAAAGTAATCTTTCAGTGGTAGGAATTCTTTTCCACCATCTGTTTGAATAATTTTTACCTGATAGCCAGTCTGTCTTTCTGCATTGGCTATAAACTGTATCACTGCATTGTTAGTTTCAGATTTTGCCTTTAAAAAATATATCCAAACATGTCTAGAATGAGCATCAATGAAGGAGATATAATATTTATAACCATAATCACTACATATTGGGGCAGGACCCCATAGATCAGTAGCAATTAGTTCCAATGGGTTATTATAAACAGTCTCAGAATCTGGAAATGCAAGCTTATGACTTTTACCCATTTGACAAAAGGTACAATTATAGGAAACTGGAATTTTATCAACAAAAATGTCATTGCATTTAGTTACAACATATTTTAGGATTTTTATATTGGGATGACCCAGTTTACAGTGCCAAGTATCAAGACTTTTGCTACTATCATCAGTTTTTAATTCAGAAATATGACACCAATTTTCTTTATGATCAACATGTCTTGCATTTGCCACGTCAAATTTGTATAATCCCTTATGTTGTTTACCCTGCAATAGAGTTTCCTTTGTTAGTATATCTTTTACAAAACAATGATTTGGGTAAAACTCAAAGTAAACATTATTATCCCTGGCAAACTGTGACACACTCATTAAATTCTTTTTAATGAGTGGGACTCTTAATAGGTTATTGAGGTAAAGTTGTCTTGTACCTCTTAAGCTTGCATTACCAGTATGAGAAATGTGAATTGGTTTACCATTTCCTAAATATAGTAATTGTGTACCTTTGTATTCTCTGTTGCCAAGGTTCAAGTTGCCCAGATTGTTGGTTACATGATTGGTAGCTCCTGAGTCAGGGTACCAACTATCATCATGTATGTCTTCAATCTTGGCCCTGTCATCACTTCCTTTCTCAGTTTTAGTTTCTGATTGAGTGTTGACCAAGTTTGCACTGGGATTTGATGCTTTTGAACTGTTACTGCTTTGTTGAGAAGGGATGAAATTAGCATCAAATCTGAAGTAGCATTTGTTTGCTGTGTGACCATATCTTTCGCATATTTGACATCTTGGTTTGTTGTTAAGACCCTGTCTGCCTCCTCTACCTCTGGATCTATTGTACTGACCACCCCTTTGATTATTGTTACTGTGATTTCTTGCTGTATTGCTACTTTCTTGATTTCTGTTTCTGCCATTGGTAATGTAATTGATAGAGTGATCTGAATTGGTTGCCTTCTTTTGATCTAGTCTTCCCTCATGAGAGAGAAGTATAGAGTGAACATATTGTAGCGATGGTAATACCTCATTAGAGGATATTACTGCCACTACTGATTCATACTCTTCTTCAAGACCATTTAGTATAGATAGAACTTGCTCTGTGTCGGATACCTTATGTCCAGCAGAAGCAAGTTGATCACATATTGTTTTAGCTTTTGAAAGATATTCCCTCATGTTTAGATTATCCTTCTTTAAGTGATGCAATTGTCTTTTGTACTGCATGACTCTTGCAGCAGATTGAGAGCTGAACACTTGTTCAATAGTATGCCATATCTCATGTGTTGTTTTGCATCCAACAATTTGTGGCAGTAAACTTGCACTGATAGATGATATCAACCATGAACTAATCAGACTATCTTGTCTCTGATGAGTTACATAATCTTTATTAATTATGAGTTTTCCATCTTGATCTGCAGTGAATTTGGGTGGAACACTTATGGTTCCAAGAACATAATCTTCAATTCCATATCCTCTGATTGCAGTTTCCATTTGGAATTTCCACAGCAAATAGTTTGATTCTTCTAATTGAACAGTGAATGATTGACTTTGTGGCTTGATGATGGAGCTCATAAATTCTTGGGTGATATTGGATTGAGTCTGAGCAGTTCTTGGGGTGGTTCTTGGTCCAGAGGTTGAAGATGCAACTGCGTCGTTGTCGACCACTGCATCGTTGTCAGCCATGATGCAGATTCTTTGAGTAAGAAGATAAAGAGAGACTACAGGACAGATTCTTGAACAGAAAAATCAATAAGAGTTGGATAGTAACAGGTATGATGCAACCAGATCCAAGTGAAGAAGCTTTTCTGATGGATCTTGGCACGGCACAGCCTTATTTTCGAATTTGAAGAGAAGTTTTTTCTAAATCTGTTTTCTGGTTTCTTGAATCTGTTTTCTGAGTTTTTTCTTTTTCTTTGAACAAATTTGTATAATGGCTATCTAGTGCAGCCAGTTGGGTGGTGAGTGATGAATTTTGACACCTCCTGACTTGGCACGGCACCGTGATGATCAAATGATAAGATCTGGTGAACAAATCTTGAATCTCAGATGATGATCTTTTGATCTGATGAGATTCAGACGTGTAGCCTATTCTCAGATGATGAGATAGTTGCTGATGAGAGTATGGCAAGGCACAATGCTGTTAAGCAAGATTTGGTTCTGATACCATGAAAGAGTTTTGAATAGAAAAGAAGATTTTATTTCTCACTGAATTGTTTGATACAGATTGAATACATAATCTCTCTATTACAATCTGTATAAATAAGCAGAATTAAAATAGGGTTGGGCTTTCAGAATAATGGCCCAAGTATGTTTAATAAGGGCAAACAGATGAGAGCCTTTGATAAGCAAGTGAACGGTTGAGATGAAGCAATGCGGTGGCTCCTTCTATATAGTGATCGAGGCTGAAATATATCTCATTCTCTTATAACTACTTATGACGAGAAGGTATAGAAAGTGCAGAACCTCCCAAGCAAGGATAATGATGGCTTTGCAGCGGTATATCAAACACATTAAATGCGATGGAAACATGTTATCCTATAATCGACCGATAGTTTCATGCTGAACTCTCTTTTAAATAAGTCACCTCTTATTCGGAGTAGTCATTGCATTTTGAATGTTTGCAACCATTAACCACCCATTTTGGTGCAATGGTCTTGATTTACTTCTTCCTCCCACATGTAACTTTCGACTACTTTAGTTCAGTTCTTTTTAATTTCTACCATTGTTAATGCCTCATGAAAGGTCTTTGAACCCCAAACATTTCCGCTCAGATCAACAAAGATCTCTTCAATATATTCATTAGCGAATACTTGTTGTTATAGTTTCTTTACTTTCCCATTTTCGAAACATAATTAACACAAATTCTACCATGATAATTGTAAGATTCCGATTTTTGCTTCCAATTTCCGGTATATTTTGAGTTGTTAACTTGTCACTTTTTCATTTCTTTGTTCGGTTGTTCTATGTTGAGCGCTTTACATTTTGACCGATTCCCTTGTTTTTCAAACGTATTTGCGGGGCTATTTTAATTTGTTACACTAGCTAGGGAAATATGCAGGATACAAATGAAATAATAATTAAAGCTAATGGTCTGCTCAGATGTCTTGGTATGCTTTGGCTCACTTCTCAAAAGGACATACATATAAATGTTATTGAGAACTTATATGTTTGTATGCCTAGGACCTGTATATTGGCACTCTTGCTCAAGATCTTGTGGAGTAAAGAATAGAGGTCTAAGGTTATTTTTGCTCGAGACTCTCATAGGGCTCAATTCCTCAAACTCTTCTTATGGAGTATGGAACGTCAAAGAGTAGGACTCTTTTGTGCTCTCACACTGGATATTCCCTTGCAATAAATAATAATATCGACATCTAGATTTTGACTTGGAAACCTTCAAGTTTCATGAACATCTCACCCCAAAATTATTCATATTATATATAGTTATTGCATATCCATATATATGTAATAAAATAATATAGAAAAAACAACATACTAGAAAACCAAAATTGCTATCATTTCAGGTCACAAGTTATACATACAAGCATTCAAAAAATGTTTCTCCAAAACCACTATTAATAATATGTGCATTAAACTTTAGACGATATTTATTCTTCTTCTCTATTGTTCCTAGCTTGACACACTTTTGAGACACTCGTTCTACTCATAAGCTTACTCAAGACTTTGAATAAATAAACGATTGGATCAAGAAAAAAACAATTTGGTGTAAGCTAGTCTAAATAAAAATAAATACTATAATAAACCTATATTTTACTTATTCATGCATGAGCGTCTTTCATGCATTCCAAATGCTTAGTCATAATTATATGTAAATTTATTTATCATGATTCTACATTATCATATTAATTATAAATTTGATTATTCCTTTCTACTTATCACTTATAATTTTACCCAAGGTTATATTCATCCTTCTTCATTTACAAAGCATCAAGACCAAAGTTACTTTGGAGTTCTAGGTCCTTGATGAATTCATCTTTTTATTTAGTTTTCGTTGGTAACTTCATTCACTTTCACACAATAATTCCTTTTATGGTTCCTAATTTAACAAACCAAACTCATGTCTTCCTTTTATTGTTGTAAAGTTGTGTAGATGTATCACTGTAAGGCACGGTTGAATTGCTTTCTTTCAAAAATGTTTTCGCCTATCTAAGATCATAGAGAACTTTTTTAGAAAACGTTTTTTCAGAATACAATGGAGTGTGTTTGTGCTAGTTGTGATCGCTTGCATAAATCAAAAGAACATTTGAAATCATCAGATGATGGGTGTATAGTTTGTTGATTCAGAAAGTAGAAAAGAAGTAATATTAGACGATGAAGTACTGTCGTGTATATATAGGGAGAAAACTTCTGTTGGTGGTGACTGTTTAAAACGAACACATTTTTTAGTCCCAACAATCGTATCCGTTTGTTGTTTGAATTCAAATTCAAACAGTAAATGAAATATATCATTTTTCGAATGGGGTACTGCCACATGGGCCCTCATGGACCTAACCGGCGTCAACGGGGGTGTTGCCCCCACAGCCTCACCTAGGGAGGTTGCCATCCTCTGGACCCTCCTTTGTACTGGCAATCAATTTAGACAATTTTATGAAAAACTTTCAATAATCCCCACCATTTTTTCAAATAAAATAGGAAAGTTATTTGTGTAATTTAAATTGGTTGCATCACCGAAGTGATTGCCTTCGTACCTTTCTAGGATCAAGCAATCTGGTTCAAGTAAATAAATTTCAAATATTGTTTGTGCATCATCGTTAAAATTAGTACATAGATAAATGTAGCGTGCGGCTTTGAACTTCCACTTAGTGTAGATGATCCAAAGTTTTGTCAAGGTGCTGTGATGAACAAGTCTTGAACCAAGGACCTTGTAAGTGACCTACTGGAGTTATCACACATACTAAATTTCATTAATATATTGTTATTCTTTGTTCCGCCGCATTAATGGCCATGTGTAATATTTTGATTTCATTATTGCTCTAGAGACAGTCTTATCTCATAGAAAGTGGTCACACTTCCTCACTCGTATAGGTTAGTTATACATTTTCTAATGATTTTGCGAGTCACTCTACACTATTGAACTCACTAAGAATTTGTTTCATCTTATACCATGCTAAAAATGTATACTAGATTTATATTTAAAATGGGATCTTATATTATACTTTGGTATACCCACTTAATCATTTATCAACTTGTTTGTACCCTTTGAACTTTGTTTTTCTTTTCAAAACATAAGTATGGTTCCCATTGAAAAATAGTCTTGCATAGACCTTAATCCCATTAATAAAGATGTTTTCATAATCATCTCTTTAGCCAATCCTTGGTCAAAGGATCTACTAAGTTGTTCTTTGATTCTACATAGTCAACTGTGATTGCTCCTCTTTTTAGTAATCAAGTAAGGAACCGATGTCTAAGGCGGAGATGTCTTTGCTTACCATTGTAAGTCTTTTTTGCCACTTTATGCAAAGTAGCTTGGCTATCATAATATACCATAATTTCAGGAGTAGGTTTCATCTAAATTGGTATATCTATCAATATATCCTTTAACCATTCAACCTCTTAACATGCATCTACAAGTGCTATAACTTCCACCAACATAGTTGAACCAGAGATGCATGTTTATTTCTTGGAATTCCATGACAAGGAAGCACCGCCCATTGTAAAAATCCATCTAGAAGTGACTTAGAGTTGGACTCTATGTTGTTCCAACTTGCATCACTATAACCTTCAAGTACCATCGGTTCTCCTTTTAAATGTAAATCATAATTCATGGTCCACTTCAAGTATCTAAGAACCCTTGAAATTGTATTCCAATGTTCTCTTTCTGGATTACTTGTAAATCGACATAGCATTTCTATGACATATGCTATGTCTTGTCTTGTGCAATGCATGACATACATATGACTACCAGTCACATTAGCATATTTCAACCAGTTACAACATCTACCAGTATTTTTTGTTATCTTGATACTTGGATCTACAGGATTTTTCGCAATTCTACGATCTAAGTGGCTGGAACTTTAAAGGATTTTTTCAATATAGTGAGATTGTGTTAATAAGATCAATCTCTCTTTTCTCATGATTTTGATCTACAAAATCACGTTTGCTTCCTCTAAATCCTTCATATCAAAATTAGATTCAAGAAGTTTCTTGGTTTCTTCCACACATTCAATGTCTGAACCAAATATTAGCATATCGTCAACATACAAACATATAATAACACATTTTTCATTTTTTTATGTGGAGTGTATACATTTATCTTCTTCATTTACTTTGAACCCATTTGTCAACATGACTTTGTTAAAATTCTCATGTCCTTGCATTGGAACTTGTTTTAGCCCATAAAGAGATTTGATAAGTTTACAAATTTTCTTCTTGTTCAGGAAAAACAAATCCTTCAGGGTGTTCCAAATACACTTCCTCTTTTAGATCACTGTTTAGAAATGCTATTTTTACATCCTTTTGATGGACAACTAAATTGTGAATAGAAGCAACGATATCAGTAAACGTATAGAAAATATTGCAGCAACAGGAGTGTATGTATCAAAATAATTGATGCCATGACATTGCTTATATCCTTCAGCAACTAATCTTGGTTTGTATTTGTTAATAGAGCCATTAGCATATAATTTTCTTCTAAAGATCCATTTATTGCCTATTACTTTTGAGCCTGGGGGTAAATCTTCTAATATCCAAGTCTGATTTGATACGATAGAGTTCAACTTATCGTTAATTGCATCTTTCCAAATGATTGCATCATGATATGTTACTGCTTCCTTATATGTTTATGCATCACCTTCATCACTAAGACTTAATTTAGTCTTGTGTGTTATTATATTTACATCACACTTTACCATGTATGTTAGAAAATCATTACCAAAATTTTTCTTGACTCTTTGTCTCTTACTTTTGCGGTGTTCTATAATCAATTTTGGCTCTTTTGATTCTTCATGAACCATTTTAGAAGCATTATAATTTTAGTATTATCTTCTAAGGAAGATTTATACATATACTTCAAAATTCAGTATCTATTGATTGAATGATTTCGTGTCTAGTCTCAAAAATCCATATGCAATACTATTCTTGGCATATCTTATGAATACACATTTATGTGTTTTACTTTCTAACTTAGTCATTTCTGGATTTGGTTTTCTACAACCCCAAACCTTTAAACAAGTAAGTTAGGTTTTTGATTAAACTATAATTCATAAGGAGTTTTGTTAATCCTTTTAAGAGGAACTATATTTAGGATATAACATGCACTTTATAGTGCTTCTCCCACCAATAATAAGATAAGCCGGAGCTCGACAACATACAGTTAACCATGTTCATTAGAGTTCTAATTTTTTTTGCAACACCATTTGATTCTGGTGAGTACAAAGGTGTAAATTCATGGAATATTCCATTTGATTGACATAATTATAATAATTCCGTTGCTTTATATTCGCCACTTTTATCTGAACAGAACATTTAATTTTATGGCTGAACTGCTTCTCAACTTCTGCTTTATATATAAGAAAATTGCTTATAACTTCATCCTTACTTTTTAGTAAGTAAACATAAGCATATTTTGAGTAATCATCAATAAATGTTACAAAGTATTTGTTTCGACCTTGTGAAACTTTACTATATAAATCCGCAACATCAAAATGCACAAGTACAAGTAATTCAAACGTCGTTCTAGTATCCCTTGAACACACATTTCACACTTGTTTATATTTTCAGTATCATATTTAGGTATAAGTTTTAAATTACGTATGTTTTGGATAGAATCATAATTAATGCCCTAATCTACCATGCCATACATGTAAAGATTTAACAGTATAAACAGAAACAAATTTTATTAGATTCATTTTGATTATGCCATTACATGAATATTCATTGTCAATGAATACATTATTCTTAGACATAATAACACTATCTGACTTAATAAAAAGTTTAATTCCTCCCTTTTTAGACGATCTCTAGAGATGAGGTTCTTTTTCATTTCTAGAATATTAAAGACTTCTGCCAAAGTCATAACTTTCCCCAAAGTACACTTTAGGTTAATATTTTCGATTCCAACAACCTTGGTGCAAATATCATTGCCCATTTTGACTTCCTTCAATGTGGTACGTTCTTTGTAAGTCTGAAATTGTGATTTATCATTGTAGGTGTGAATGGTAACGCCAGTATCTAAACACTATCCCTCTTCAACTCCAACAGAGTTAGCTTCCTCCACAATGGCAATCATGGTTTGATTTTCAGATTCAACAATGATATTAGCGTTATTTTTCTTTCCTTTTTCATATTTTATAAGATCTCTACATTCTCGGGCATAATGAAAGGGTCTCTTATAGTAAAAGAGATTTCCTTTTGGTTTCTTAGACTTTTCTGGTTCGGACGTAAATTTTCTTTTCCTTCCAGTCTTTTGATTCTTGGAGGGTTCTCCTTGAATTAAATTTGCCTTTTCCGTTTCATGATCAATTTTCTGTTCATGCTTACAAAATTCTTCCTCAATACACAAGTAATGTATGAGGGATTCCAAGGTGTGAGTCTTCTCATCATGCATTAGTTTCTTCTTATATCCATTCCAAGAGTTAGGCAACTTTGCAATTACAACACCAACTTGAAATGGTTCAGGAAGTTCTATTTTAACATCTTTAATTTTGCAAGCAATGAGATTCAATTCATGGGCTTAGGATACTACCTATTTATTATCGTTCATCTTATAATCAATATAATTGCTTATTTAAAACTTCTGATTACTTGCCTCTTCGATGCAGTATTTGACATCCGTAGCCTTCCATAAAGCCTTCGCACCATCAATAGTCATATATGCACCGTATACTAAGTCTGTGAGCACACTAAGTATGTGTCCTTTATAAAGTAAATCTTCATTCTTCTGCTTCTGTCTTAGTTCCTTCAACTCTTTCTTTCGAACAACCGAACCAGTAACACTATCTTCAGGAATTGGTTATAGGTCATCATTAATGATAGATTCAAACCAATGGTAGTGAGAAAGAACATGACTGTCTCTTGCTAGCGAGTAAAGTTATTTCCATCGAAACAATAAAGGGGAGTGAGATCCTGGTTCATTACTCGAAGTGATTAAACTGCTGTTCTGGTGGGTGATAAATCTTGAATGAAAGACATTCTTGAAACTAGTTTAAAGTTTGTAGATATATCACTCCAAGGAATGGTTGAATCGCTCTTTTTTATGAATATTTTTACCTATCTAAGACTTAGATTTTTTTAGAAAACGTTCTTTCAGGATACATTGGAGTGTGTTTGTGCAAGTTGTGATCACTTGTAGAAAGCATAAGAACACTCAAAATGACTAAATGATATTGTATAGTTTGTTAATTCAGAAAATAGAAAAGAAGTAATATTAGACGACGAAGTACTGTCATGTATATATAGAGAGAAGGCTTCTATTGGTGGTGACTATTTGAAACGAACAGACACCTTTTGGTCCCAATAGGTCGACCGCCATCAACGGGGGAGTTGCCCCCACAACCCCACCTAGGGAGTTGCCACTCCCTTGGACCCCCCTTGTAGTGATAATCAATTTTTTCAATTTTATCAAAAATTCCAACAATTATCATTCAAGTAAGGACAAACCTATAAACTACTCATCATGAATAGTGGGGTAAAACTCGTAAACCACTCAAGTGAGGATGAATAATTCAATATCAATAACCAAGGGTCATTTGCAAAATGTTGATAAATCAAATTTAGCTCAGCTTTGGGAAATCAACATGATTAATTGAATAATGATAAATTGCTTGGTTGAAATGCATGATTTTTGTTATTAATATATTCCACAAGTGCTCTTGATTGGTTGATGTTACCCTTATAAACTGGGCATTTTAATAATGTTGGGCATTTGTTATAACTAAAACATTGCTCATGTACTAGATGAAATAGACTCTTATATAAGTAAAATCCCACCAGATAAATCGTTAGATGATTGCATATTAAATTATGTTAGGGTCACAATCTATTATATAGATACAAGACAATGTTTCACAGGCTATATTAGGTTATTTATACGAAACTACGTATTTGGTCCTTTTCTTTCTTTATTTCAAAGATAGTAGCCTTCTTCTTTTCTACAAGTTTAGAATGGATTTTACTCAGTAATGTTGGAGTAGTGATCAAGAAACAAGCTCAAAGGTTTTCTTTTGTGGTAATATGAACTCTTTAAGATGAAGGTGTTGAACAATTTATAAAATAGATCCTATAGAAATACTAAGAGATCACTCTTCATATTACCAATTGGTTTTGTGAGAATATGTGATTCTCTAACATGGTATCAGAGCATGTTTAATTTATGTGTGCTTAATCACCACACTTTCCTAACATCACCCAGTATGACTGTCCACGTCTTTGGCTTATGACATGCCACATACGTCATGACGTGTTGAGATTGGTCCCACACTATTGAGAGTTCACTCTTCATAGTGTCGGTTGGTTTTGTGATAATACATGGTTCTCTACATGGTAGTAGAGTTGGGATCTTAACTAATATGTATGTCCTTAACCATCATGCATATGCCACGCCAACCGAAATACCATGATCACGTAGTTGGCTCAAATTTGCCTAGAAGGGGCATGATGGAAATATTATCCCCACATCGAGAAATATACAACAAGAAATTACATAAATATAAAGAGACTATTATTCACATTGACCAATTGGTTTGTAGAGGAATAAATTGTTCTTTAAACTATAAATGGTAATAATTGATTTTGTGATAATATGTGGTTCTCTAACATGGAACCAAAGCAGGTTTAATTTGTGTGTGCATAACTACCACACTTTCTATGTCACCTAGTATAATTTTCCATGCATTTGGCTCATGATACGCCCCAAGTGCGGGGGCATATTGAGAATAGTCTCACATCGAACAGTTTATAAAATAGATCCTATGGAATTACTAAGAGACCACCCTTCGTATTACCAATTGGTTTTGTGAATACGTGGTTCTCTAATAAAAGGATTTAAGGTTTTCGATTATCACACTCTTGAATATATTTTATTTATCCTTTTTACCTAAATAGAGTAGCAGTGGAAGATAAACTGCATCATTCCCGACATGCCTAGTTGCTAGCATCAAAAAAGCATAGTTGTTTTATTTAGTACATAACAATATACACCATTGTATGTATATAGGTAGCTAAATCCTAATTAGCACAAGTTAACTTGAAACCAAACACAACACAATAAAATTCTATCTGATTGAAACAAACATCAGGGAACAATAGTAATGCATACATTCCATCCTCCTTCAATTGTTGGCCACTGACTCATCTTGACTATTAGCATAGTCTAGCCTGAACTACAACCTTCCAATGTTGCAACTTGACTAATAATTAACAAAGAAAAGTATTTCATTAAACAGATTGAACATGCTTTTATATTTGGAATTAAAGCATCTTTGGTTTATTTAACTCCATAAAACCCAGTCATTGGGTATAACCGAATAGTCACTTAGGTACCTAGTAACCTTGGAACCATGATTACTGAGATCCTAGTATTCATGTAAATAAGAACAAAAAAGAGAAATATAGTGAAGTAAATTTGTTGCACAAACTATTCAGATATTCATGGTGAATTCACATTCGAGGAAGAGATGTTGGGAGGATTCCTCCATTATACCACACATATAGCACTGGTGGCTTATGTAAATAATTTTTCCTTTTAAGGAGTGAAATTGTGTTGAGCTTATCTTGCTAAAGCAACCACATATGGAATGCAACTTTTGAGGAATTTTTTTATTTTCCACAGTCTATGCCTACGGAAAATTCTTCCCTAGAAAGTTGGAAACTTATACCAAATTTTTATCAAAAAACAACCGTAAAACCAAGAGAAAGGAGTCAGAAGTTGTGCTCCGATGTGAGGAACTAATCAAGGACTATAAAGTGAAGAGTTGAGATAGCGTAGTACCTGTGATCAGTGGCGGAGGCAGGACACAATATTGGTGTAGGCACAAAGTGAAGTGGGGTTCGAAGGTGACAGACGCTAGGCGATTTTTTTTATGTCATTGAATGTGTGTAATGAAAAAATATAAAAAAGTTAAATGTAATGCTGGAAATAAAATAAACAACTTCCAACATTATTATTCTCCAAAGAAGTTACATGTTTATGAAATAATGAATGTTTAAGAAAATAAACAACTTTCGATATTATTATAAAGTAATGAGTGAAACGAGAAGAGACGAACCTTTCTTTTCTTTTCTTCTGGAGAATGAAGTTGTTGTACCTGTTTTTTCTTCAAAGACTGGGGTAGGCATGTGCCTACCCCATTTGCAAGGGGGCTCTGCCCCTTCCTGTGATAATATTGGAAAATTAATAATACAAATACCGTACTAAAGATCCTCTCTAACCTAGTTGTGCTTGCTTCTTGCCAAGTTGTATGGTTTAGAGAAGAGTCATAAAGAGTAGAAGGCACGATTCTTTGGTCTTCCAAGAACAGTGTTCTTTCTCCATCACCAACTTTAATAGCATTTCCCAAGTGTAACTGATAGGAAGAAGACAAGACTCCTTTCAAAAAGAAGGAATGGAATGGGGTTGGGCTGTAACTTAGGCCAGATATGCAGAAGTTCCTTTCATAATACCTGTTATTAATCCATTGTCTCTAGATAAAGTTCCATTCAATGATTGTCCCCCAAACCTATTTCGAGAGGAAGATTGATTAAATTGCTTTAGGTTGACAATCCCTATACCACTTTGATCAACTGATTCGCGTACATTATCCTAAGCAATAAGATAACATGAAGCCAAAGCCTTGCCAATGTGCTTCCATAAAATGTTTCTCCTTGTTTCATAGTTTTTTAATAGCCCAGTGAAGGAATGCAAAGAGTACCATCAAATAAGATGGTGTGGGGGAAAGCACTGAGCCAACAAGAGTAAATCATCCTGCTCGAGAGAAGGAGGAACCTTCCTAGCCTACTAGATTTCTCATAAACTTATCACCAAGTGGTAACTGGTCTTTATGGGCAGGCTTTGTGGGTCTAATTTGGAAACCAAAATAATGACAGGGAAGTGATCGTGGAAGTAATTTAGAGAGGGGCCCTAGACCATATTGTGGTCAACCATGATGACTATGCTTTTCCTAAAGTTGACGCAAAGACCATAAAAGCTATCAAAATGGTGAAGAAGTAATTTCAAAGCTATTACGTACTTAGGAGTTGGTCGATAGAAGAGCGCTGTTTCATCTTCATATCGTTAGTCAACAATACCCTTTTCCACCAAATTGGAACCTATACCCATTAGGAGGTTCTACACAAAATCATGGTGGTATATCGCTAAAAAACATCTGCTGTTAGGTCAAATAGCAAAGGGAAGAGAGGGTTAACTTCCTACAAACCATGTATGGATCTAATGAGATTCCACTACTCCGTTGACCATAACCGTGGACAATAAGGAGGATAAGATCTAATTATTCCATTTTATCTATTTTAGGCTAAAACCTCTTTGGGCAAGAATGACAAGAACAAACACCAAGCTAAATGAATCAAAATATTTTTAGAAATCTACCTTAGTTACAACATTGTGGGATTTGTTATGCTGACAGAGGGAAATAAGCTCATGGGTAGCAATCACTCCTTTATAAATGGATCTATTCTAAATGAAGGAAAATTAGGATGAGTGGATAAGGTTATCAATATGTGGCTTGAGTATATTTGTAAAGGTTTTGGTGAATAATTTGAAGAACTTATTATGGTGGCTAGTGGGTCCAAAATCATTGATAGTTGAATCTCCTTTCATCCTAGGAATAAGGATAATGGGAATCCATCTTGGTGAGGGGTTTTATCTTCCTATAAATTGTTTAAAGCTCTTTTAGTTTCCTATAGGTCAAAGTCATGACCCAGTTCCAAGGAATTTTTGTTATAGTAGAGGGCTATCCAGTTTGCATAGGGACGGGAGAGGTGGGGTATGCCGAGAATCATCTTGAAGTGGTCAATGAAGGCTTTGTTGAGATCTAATTAGTCAGACAAGATCATCTGCTCATGAGTGATAGAATGAATAGTTATTTCTTCTTCTTTCATGTGCAATTTTATGGAAGTCAATAGTGTTGGCATCACCTTTCTTAATCCATTGGGCAAGAGATTTTTTTCATGCTACCACTTCTTCCTTAATGATATTTTCAAGCTCCAGCTTATGAAAGCTCACATGATTTGATTCCTCTTGTGTCAAGGATCTTCAATAATATTCAACTTTTGAATTAGATCTGAAATTCATCCTTTCTAGATTTAATACTTTCTCTCAGGTTATTAGACCATGCCTTAAGAAAATTTTGTTATAATCAAAGTTTATAGGAGAAAATCTCGATTGTAGAATTAAAGTAGTAGAAGAAAGACCAAAGGGTCTCGACTGGGTCATCAAAGTACTCTTTAAGTGTCCCCATCTTTTCAAATATAAGAACGGGCTTAGGTAAATTGTAAAAGAGTTAATGATATGCTCTAGGGGCAACTATGTAATCTGTTACATATATCTAGCTCTGTAGTTAATTTTTTTTGTAGTAACGGTGTATGTTTTCTTTTATATACTTTGTTATACTATGATATAATTAATTTCATAATTAATCAAAGTATGTTAATAAGAAAATCCTTAAATAAAATGTATGTGATTGTAGTTGCAAATAGTTGCAATCATGAGTGATTAATCACAAAATAAAATGATATTTTGTTTCAAATATTCCTAGTCAAGATGTTTAGAGAAAGGATATTGATAACTGTGAAATGACTGTATAAGGGCTCGTCTGAGAGAAATGCTTCTAAAATATTAGGCAATTTATTACTTATGGTTGTCTAAGGTGCCATAGGGTTACGCGCTCTTAGTTATTAGATAGCGATGGAATGACTCGTCTAAGTGTTTCATGTTGGTTGATAAAAACTAAGTTAAACAGGAAATCTTAGCGTGATGATGTTACATAGTTCCCTCGACTTGAGAATACTATGGAGCTTTAATATGAATACTCCACTTTGATTGTACTAAAATCATACCATAGTGATCCATCGAGCGCACATTTGGGTTTGAGTTAAAGCATTGTAAGTGAAGAAATGTTTAATAGAGAATTCGTCTCCTTGGTTATATAAGGTTTGTATCATAGTCAAACCTACTCAACTCAAATTCAAAATCTATGACCAAAGCAGTTTGGTTAATAATTAATGTTATTATTGAACTGAAGACTTTGTTTTGGACTATCCCAGTTAAATGTGATAATACTAGAATTTCGGCCAAAACCAAATTCCATATATCTTAAAGTGATATAGTTTTTACAAAGAGAACATATGTAAATAATTGTTACTAAAAGATACCTCTTAAGAAAATGTAAACTTGGATTTTACAGAAAAGATATGTAAGTGATGAATTCGGTCAAACTGTTACACCACTTGCTAAGTTGATATATGAATGTTAATATTTGAATATTAATCGCCGGTTTAATTCATACCTCTGAGTCTCATTGCCACATTTGTGAATTTTCTAAAAAACCACACAATTTAATTAGTTTATATAATGTTATAAATTAAATAATATTCCAGAAATATTGATTATTAATTTATTTTATGTTTTAGTTGTTGTTAGTAATTATATGGATGTACATATAAAATTATATATGCACATATCGATATACGATAATGGTATGTACTTAAAGGGGGTTTAAGTACAGTTAATTACTTAATAATAATTTTAGAAAATCAGTCCATGCTATGCTTAGAAGGCCATGCAAAGGAAGGGGAAATGATTGGCTTGATTGAAAATTAATTAGAATTTAAAAGTGGAAGTTTGTAAACAAAGAATGAGAAAGGTTACTATTCTTTTCTTAAAAGAAATTCCTCCAATTCGTTCCCTCATTTAGTTTTTTTTCCTCCTTCTTCCCTCGTCCATGGCTAACTCCTTTGTCTCTTTTATGGCTAAAAATTTCTCACCATTTACCCAGATTATATCAAATAAAATATAGTAAAGCGGTTCATCCTTCTCTTGCAAAGTTGCGTGTTGATTCAAGAATATAAGGAGGGATTCTAAATCAAAGTGTCACAATTAGCTAGATTTTTTTGATAGAAGGATGTATGATCCAAAAATCATACAGTCATAATATATAATAATAATAATAATAATAGTAATAATAAAGGTACATGAGTCCCAGGCACCAGCCCACAACACATAAAATACTGCCAACATGTTTGGCCGGTAACAAAATAATAACAATTAGGCACAGAAAGCAGCATTCAGGCCCAACAACATTAACAAAGAAGCCAAGACATATACATCGGAATAAGTAACAGTAATATAAGTAATAACTAGGAAGAAATCCATACTAGATCCCAGCACATCTATGGAACCACCTAATAAACTAAGGGCAATATCCAGGAGTGCATAGTGAGAAAGTAAATTTTTGATTTCAATCCGTAGATGCCAACATCTCCTCATTGATCGCGCCACTACTATCATTGTAGTGGACTATATCATCATCCATAAGTTTGTAATAGTGCTCTTGCTTATCATTATCATCTTCTGAGACCCATTTTGAGAAAAATCTACCATTTCGAATGGTAGCACTTTCCACTTTCTTTATGCCTAAGTTCTAGCTTTATTGCTACAGACCAGTAGTCAACCTTCAACTAGCTTATTATTGATTTCTTGAGCAATACGTTTAGTACTAGAGGGTTAGAATATAGAGCAGTTACTAATTTCATTTTCAGGCTAGTGATAGGAGATATGGGCAACTCATGCTCGAAATGGCATAAGGAGATAGGGTCCGACAATGAATGAGGCAATTTCCAAGGTATGATAGCTGGAGTGGTACAACACATGGGAGGAAGGGTTAGCCCGGGGAGGGGTCGGAAGAAAGTGGATAAGGAGGATCGAAGGAAGGGGAAGTGAGACAGGGTGAATCAGGAGGGTCGGATTGGGCAATACGGGGAGCATTGATTTGCTAGCGTTTGGATGGAGGTTTAAGGAGGGGATTCTTTAGGGGAAGGTTATGATTCTCGATTGGAATGTGGGCTATATTAAATAACATGGCCAAAAGAGTAACAAAGGTCACAAATAGGCGGCCTCCACTAGTACGAAACATCCATGTAGGCTACCCTAGCCTCGACAAGGGAGATGGAAATACGAGTAAGTAACTGCCTAGAAGAAGTAATCTCAATCAAGGCTTTGAAGAAACGGAGGAGCTACCTACGCTCAGTGGAAATATCGAAACAAACCAGTTGACCAATATGGTTGGCAATACAATTTACTCCCTCAAGCAATTGTAAAATTAAAGGGATATTTGATATATGCGCCCAGATAGGAATAGATAAAACTTGCTCATGGGGAAGGTCGACATATACTTTCCATTGAGTAATGATAAACACTTTACCATCAAGTTAAACACTTTACAATTGGCCATATTTTAAAGGTATGATTTAAACTTAATTTTTTTTGGATATATTATACTTATCATAATTTTATATGTACATATTATTGCATCACCTTAAATTAGAATTTGTAATGCAATTTAAACAACTTGTTACATGGTATATTCCGTTTTAACTTAATAAATCAAACCAAAATTCAGTATAAACTATATTTTACGTTATGAATTTATGTTTTAATATTAGCTTTAATAATATTCTAAATATATTATATGATTTAGTGATTTAAATGTTTCCATTTAAATTTTAATCAGCTCTAAAATATAGATATTGTTGATATCTTATTTAGTTTGATATGTGGAATTTTTGTTTTGTAGTATTTTGATTCTTTAAGAAACTTAAAATTTTATTATTTAGGCTATAATTACACACACACATTTTCATGTGTGTGTATATTTGCAAATACCTCAAAAAGGTTTAATGTAATTTGGATGTTTGTATTGAATTAATTAGAAATTATTTTGGCTAATCATTATGTATATGTATATGTATATGTATATGTATATGTATATGTATATGTATGTATGTTTAAGGCATGTATTTTAGAAACAACTTTATCCATAAATTTTTTCATTTGACAATTTAAAAATGAGGCAATAACATATACATATATATAGCGAATATATACATGGTAGGTACAAATCCTAAAATCTACACATGTATGTATTGACCATGTTATTGTTTGTTGCTTTTGTCATTTAAACATATTACCTTCTTTTGTATATTGATTAGATATAGTATCAATTAAATGTTTGCAAAAGAGAAAAGGTGAAACCAATCAATGAGGTCGCCTTTCTCTCTTTCCTTTTAGATCTTGATGCAATTATATCTGATCTGATTTCATGTTTTTTCACATCCTTAAACATCAAAAAATTACACTAGCTATGTGTTTCACATGTATGTCACAAAATTTTGAAGTATGAATATATTTGGTATATTGATACTTATTCAATTAACATGCTTAATTAACATAGGTTTAATTGGTTATGAATAAGAAAATGCCATTAAAAAATGATTTCATTAAAATAATTAGATTGGATCTGGTATTAAAATTAGATTTCATAGACACTCTAAGATCTAGTTACAGAACTTTTTTCTAAATTTACCCATTTCGCCCACTGCGAGTCAGAACAGGTTCCTTCAATTTTGTTCCCCTTGTGTCAGCATGATAGGACAGTGATTGAAGAGGAGAGTACGAAGGCCATTTTGGGTGGAGAGGGGGGATAGGTCATCCTAGAAGGGGATGATGAAGAATCTGTCGGGTTTGGCTAGGTAAGGAGAAAGTCATTTATTGGATCAAGTATACCTTTTGTTATTTATAAGGATATCAATTAGCGCATTCATAAGTGAAATGGTTAAAGAGGTCCATGGTAGGGGTATGCTTGTTGTTTCTATTTTGCTCTTGAATAAATCCAGCAAAATAAAAGCCACCCCCAATAATCCAAGGATCGTCAATCAAAGAAGCAAAAGATTTGCAATCCTCCTAATGAGGCGATCTACCCTTACTTTTTTGGGGTCTATAAACATTCAAGAAAGATAAAATTGTTTAAGAAATAACGTGTTTAAGCATAATGTGGAGTGAGAAATGGCTTTTTACTTGTTGAGAGAGAGACTAGGTTGATTTTACCAACTTGTAAAATTACCACCTTTTCTACTAATAGCATCAAAATCAACCAGCTAGTCAAAAACTTCCCACCCATAGAATAGAACTTCAGTCTATAGGGTTAGATATTTGTCTCTTGAATAAAAATAAGTCTAGCTTCAAAGGGTAACTAATATTTTTGAAAGTCATGCATTTAGTGATAGAGCTAGGGGTATGCCGTAGGGGTAATTATGTAATTTGTTACATATATCTAACTTGTTAACCAATCTTGTTTGAAATAATAGGTGTTTTATTTCTGTTATATACTTGTTATTATGTGTTATAAATAACTTATTATTCAATTTAAGCATATTTAACAGAAAATCCAATGGTGTGTTTTATAATAGTAATTACAAGGTGTTGTATTATGAGCAATTTATCATAATATAATAAACATACCATTTTAAATATTCCTACTTAAGATGTATCAAGACTGGATATCGATACATCCATTGAGACAAGAACATATAATGCTCTCCAAATGTTGGATAATTTATTACTCATGACTACTGAGGGAAAAAGTTTACATACTAATAGTTATTGGATAACTATGAAATGACCCAGTCGATAGTTTTCCATTATTTAATACAACTAAGGTCAAATAAATAATATCAAATTGATAATATTACCCAATTCCCTCGACTTGAGAATATTTTCAATTTTCAATGTGGAAACTTCGCTTTGATTATAGTTGTGCCATGGCACACTGTTCATCGAACAACTATAGTTGGGTCGAGTGGACGCATTGGAAGTGAAACACTATTAAAGAGAGAATTTGTCTCTTCGATTATATATAGTTAGCATCATAGGTCAACTAAACTTAACTCAAGACAAATTCTCTGGCTAGAGCTGTTCCGTTAATAATAGTTGTTACTATTGAACCAAGGACTTTGTATTAGGACTATAAATTTGAATGTGGATGATATTGGAATTTTGACCGTTACCAAAATTCCATAAGTCCTTATATGATATAGTTTTGACGAGGAGAACTAGTGTAAATAATTGTCACTACCGGGTAACGCTTAAATTGCTAAAATTGGATTTTTATCGAAGCTTCATAAGCAATAAATTTGGTTATAATTTCACACCGCTAGCTAAGGTGAAGCGTGAACTTTAATATTCAAATTGTTTGATATTATTTGCTAACCGAATTTACAACTAAAGAGTAAAGACAGCTACAATATTGAATCCTCCATCTACTAACCAATCTAATTAATTATAGTGATTATAATTAACAAAATTAATTAATATTTATGAAATATTAATTATAAAATTTTATTTGATTTATGTTGATCAGTATTAAAAATAATGCGTGTATAAAAGCAGTGTACACACTTATCGATATACGATATCAGTGTACGTTTAAATTTGACTTGGATGTAAATCATCTGATCTGGCGTGAAGTAGAGCGAGGTCCATTTGGGGGCTGATGTGTGGCTGACCATGACTTAAAGAGGAAGGCTTGGGATTTGATTCTTGTTTATACCAAAAAAGGCACAGACACCCATAGAATGAAAGTAGAGAATTAAGTGAAGGAAGTAAATTAAAATGAGAAATAACAGGACGTACAAACTTTATAGTGGTTCAGCTAATCATTGTTATGTCCACTTAACTTTGTTGATGATTTTATTACTGTTTACAAGAGTTGTTCTTACGGATCGGTGATGATTCCTGAAATTACAAGAGCAACATATAAATTCATAAACAACTCAAACCCTAAAACATCACCATATCCCTCTATTTATAGTTGAAGGTCGTCGAAATCGTCTCCACCACGTTCACACCCACGTTCCCCACATCTAGAAAAAGGAATGCTAGGAAGATCGTCGCCACATTGCCATTATCAAGGATTGGTATCGATCCAAGATCATGGATTGGTACTGGTCCATAAGATTGCTTTAGAGATCTCCTTCGTGGCCTTGAGTAGGTGTGATTTGCTTGTGTCTTCATTTTTCCCACCTTAGTTGCTTTGCTAGAATCTTAATTCTGGACGACTTTCTTGGTTTGATGGTGGAATGTAGTTCTTAGCTTCATTTGCTAATGGTATTTGATGGTAGTTGTTTGCGAACAATCCAAAAGCGCTTGGAAAGGGGTTATGAGCATCTTAGCTTGGTAGTTGATGGGATGGGTGATGATTTAGGCAAGGTTATGGAGATCGGTACTGTTTGTACCAAAATTGGGCACAACACTCTTCGGATGTGTTTGAAGAGATAAAATGAAGAAAATAAATGTAAAATGAAGCAGATCTAACAAACACACCAATAAACAAATAAGAAAATGCACAAAAACACACAGATTTAGAGTGGTTCGGCGAATTGCCTACATCCACTATGAAATGATTGATGTTTATTGAATTTCACTTGCAGTTTACAAGAGATTACAACAGTATAACTAAAGTTTGATAATCATTTCGGCAGAATATCGGCATAGAGAGGCCAAAAGTCCCTTTTCTGTAGGTTCTGGGCTGCTATTTATAGGCGTAGGAGACAAATATCTCACTCAGATCTCGGGAGACTTCTTCTGGCACGTGGGTGGGCCCACGCGATCGATCCCAGGCGATTTCAACTCAATCCGTGATCGATACGAACGAATTTCGTATCGATCAAGACTTTCTCCAATCAAGTCGAAATTTGGCAGGAACATTCCTTAGGTCGTACGTAAGCTCCTGTGAAAATTTGGTGGCATTTGGACTTGTAGATCTCGAGTTATGATCGATGCAAGTTTGGATTTCTCAACAGCGATCGATCAATATCTTGAGCATACAAACTCCGAATAACTTGAAATTTGGAACGTTGTCTCTCATAGCTTCGCTTGTCGTGTCATATCAATTTTAGCTCGATCCAGACTCGGATAAAATTCGTCGATATCCATAGTGTGCCTGTGTATAACCGATCTCCAAGACGAACTGTCATTGGTTTCTAGTCAAGTTCTTAGTGTCACGGCCTTGCCAAAAGGCGGGATAACAAGTACCGATCCAACGCTTCTCATAAGATTGATTCATGTGTTGACACTTGTAGATGTAGGTTGTGTATGCTTTCTTTGGAGATCAATTGCTATGTTTTGGGCTTGCCACCTTAGTTGCACTTGGCATTTGAATTATTTTATTATTACTCTAGGCTCTCTGCCTTGATAACCTTCAATTTCGACTGATTGGATTTGTTCTAATAAGGCTTGGTCATAAGGTTGGATAATACTTGCCCGCCAAAGTACATCTTGTTTCCAACATGATGTGATTTGAAACGAGACAAACTGAAATTCGTTCAACAGATTCCAATTCACACTTCGAACGATTGTCATCTTTCCCTCGAACTATTTTAGCGAAGTGTAGCGTCTTTGATTACTGGTTGCGACATTTTGTTTGGTTTATGTCTGTTAGCATCCAACATTAAAACTGGAACGTGCTCTTGTAGTTTGCTACTCCAAATTCAGAAGCTTTCAATAGACTTCCTTCTTGGATTCCACAGGTTCGAACTTGTTGTTTATATGTGTGCACACGTTTGTAGGTTGGCTATCATGCTTCATATAGTCATGTGTGCACATACCTATGTACTTTCATACACATATGCATGCATAGATACATATACATATACATATTTTTTCTTTACTTTTGGGTTAGGTACCGATCCCTATTCAGGGATCGGTACCGATCCCAGACTTCGAAAGAATAGGTTACGATGTTGCCTATTCTTCCGGGTTCGTAGTCATATTACCGAACTGACCCTTCCTTTCTCTTTACTTTTGCTTTCAGGACTGTTACAATTCAAGCTTGCCATTAAAACTCCTTGCTTAAAATCTGAGCTTCGCCTCGACTTCTCACCGCCTTCCTCCTCTGCCATCGAACGGTGCCAATGCATTACCATCAAGCCTTAAATCTTAGGCCTTGACTGTATGTCGCATTTCATTATGAGTCGAAGAGTTAAACTTTCAATTCAATCCCCATCTTCTTCCCTAGGTAGGCGACGGTCTTGATGGTTGAAATCGCTTGGAGGAGTGAATAAGAGGAAAGAGATAGGTTACCAGATCCACATATTAAGGAATTATTGCACGATGTTTAATGGTAGAACTGTACACTCACAAATGCACATATTGCACGATACTGCACAACACTGTTAACTGCATGACACTTTATCAGGTTTTCATTCTGGCATGGGGAACATAGCCTCTTTTATGTTTCTGATATCCATTGTGTGTTGAATTTTGATAGTTATGGATCATAGATGTTCTTAGCATCTCTCCATAATGGATGCGGGGCCTTCAACTTCCAAGTATGTCGAATCTAATACTGAGTCTAGGCCAACTACGGTTCTAACTACGAGGCATAGTTCGACATTATCTAGAACTCATTCTATCTGCCATCAAGCAGAACAACCTCCTCAAATGTTTCCCTTCAAGCAAGAAAAAGGTCCTGAGGTAGAGGCTACTGCAGATGTCAATCGTCATGATGCTATTATATTGAATGACCCCTTGGATTCTCCTACCTCGAAGATCGATGAAGGTTCTTTCAAGAGGATATGTGGGAGGAATGGCATTCCATTTGAAGATGTGTTAGTTCCATCTTAGCATTAATGAGAACATATCCTGCCTATTGGATACATCGCATGCAACTGATACATGTGCATGGTAGGGTGCATCCCACCGTTCAATCAGTTCATTCACCGAGTTTTGCAATTTATGAAGCTGGCTCCGGCCCAGTTGCATCTCAGCAGCTATGCTTCTCTGAATAGCATTTATATCATTTTTTCCCACCGTCTAAATTGCAAGCCCAACACTCAGGAGATTCGCTACTTGTATAGCTTCAAACATCGAAAAGGGTCTCCTTCGCTTGCATTTTTAGAATTTTCTGTAGGTTTTCTATTTGTAATGAGCCTATGGAATAAATTGATCTATTTCAATGACGAGTCCTTTTTTATGCGTTGATCCTTGTTTTGCACAAAGGTGGTCATTCGGAATTAAGTTTTTCTTTCATCCTATCGGTATGGATAATATAGCTTCAGTCACTTATGCGATTGTTCTTTGCCCTTGCAGACGGCTCGTGAAGACCTAGTGATGCAGCCTTAGCGTGCACTCTTGCGTCTCTCCTCTAAGTCCCGATCAAAGTGAGGGATATGAGGACACTTGTCACTGATGAGAACTTAATAGCTTACAATCTCTTGGCAGGGTATCGTACGTTTGGTCACGTTCCCAAGGTTGGTGATGAAGATGATGAGAGTTCTTCGTCGAAAGACGATGACAACAACCAGGAAGTGCCTCCAGTTCCAAGTCCCATTATGGAGACCGATGAAAGGCACGATCATACCGAGGGAGGAGAAAGTGGTGGAAGAGATAATAATGATGTCATTATTGGTCGTGAGCCCTTCAATGACGATGGTGGCCAGGCTTTCCTCTTAAAGCGGCGACCACAATAAAGATTGTCCCAATGCAAACTTTGAGACAACCTCCACCAGCCACCATAATAGAGCAAAAACCCATTCCATCTTCTGAAGACATTTATCGGTACCTTAATCCAACTCTATATGAGTTTGGTTCTTTTGTTCTGGGCAACATGAGCATCGGGGACAATGACTCCCCTATTTGTCTAGTGGGCGAAGTGCCAACTACCCGTGCAGGGGAGATTACTCCTATTAGCATGATCTAGACCTATGGTCCATTGGGGGACAGTAGGACACACACACATTGCACTTTGATTAGTTTGCGTCACGTTTCTTTGTCCTGCTAAGGCTAATCCATCCTCGTTTTGTTCGCATATTCAATGGAACACAGATCCATGTATAATTCTCTTAAGGGTCGGACGAGCAAGCACAAAAGACATAGTTTGCATATATATTCCCATGGTTATGGTCAAGATTCTTATGCCAGCAAATGCTCAAGCCGAGACCAAAAGGGCAGAGATAGGAGTTATCGGTCTCATAATTCGTCCTCGGGGGGCAAATCTAGATCCAAGCCACCTTTGCCTAAAAGTTTAGACAGATTCTTAGACCGACCTGACGACGTTCCTCCTACTGACATTTATCATGCCCCTACCTCAGTTTCTTTATCTGCATAACAAACAATTCAACCTCGTGCTCTTCGATAGTCCGACCAACCATTTTGGTTTGTCACTCCTAACACTTCCCATTAGAGATCTGGCAAAGGGCTGACCGGAAATGCTACTACTACCAGCGAGAAGGAAATTGCCTCCAATTCTCACAATGAAGATCTGCTGATTTCAAAAAGTGTTTTTTCATGATGTCATATTCGCTTCCGATTTGAAAGACATTCCTCCATATGTCCAAAAAAGCATAATGGCCTATGTTGATGATGTATACGACCAGTACTTCAAATGGAGACATATTGCCGAGGTCATTTTTGAGGGTTCTTATAAAAGAAAAGTGAAGCTTAAAGGAATGAAACTCGAGAAAGCAAATGATAAGTGCATCATAGCTAATCTTGATAATAAAGTTGAGAAATTAAAAAAATAATTGGAAGAGACCAAGAAGGCTGATGATTTGACTAAGTTGGTCGAGCTGGAGCGACAAAGTCGAGAAACAGATTAAGGCTGCCCACTACAGGAGCCACATCTTGTCTAAAGAGAATGAGCGACTATCTAAAGAGTTGGAAGAGGTAAAGGAAAAATACAATACTCTTAAACAGCTCAGTGCTTCTGTAAGGAATTGCTTGATGCCCACCAGGCGAGAAATGCCGTTGAGGCTCAGGCAAAAGTTATGAAGAAAATGGTCAAAGCTATGGAGAAGCAGATCAAAGATGAGTTCGAGTCGATAATAGTTTGCTATAATGCTAACGTGATCAAATTTAGGAAGTTGAAATGGCTCGACGAGGATCATCCCGGGGCTATGGCTTTGGCATGGGAAAAATCATGAACAAAATCGTCAGTTCTTAGGCAGAGCCGAGGTTGAGGTAGAGAAGTTGAAATGTGATCTTTTAGATGAGGATGAGATTGAAGCACTTAGAGCCGACGAGCTCATTTTGCATCTCGAGTTGGCTGTTGGGGCCTAGAAAGATGAATATGAAGGCTCCGGTTCTACTCCCTAGGACACAACAACAAACCATATCTCTAGGGTTCTGACTGCTTCAATCTCTTCCTCAGGTGCTTGGTATAATCCTACTAAGCCCCATCTCCAAAGGAAACCAAAATGGCACCCCAACTCACTTTGAGTTCAAATCCGACGGTGGTATATCACTGACCTCACCTGTATTTAAGAAAGCTCACATGACATCGGTCGATGTCGCTAACCTCTCCTTTTATATTTCTCAATTTTCAGGTTAGCCTCTCGTCACTCCTCTTCCTGAAGGAGGTCTGCAGCTGGGCCAGCAAGTTTGACGACTGAGTTCGTGATCATGTCCGCCTCCTAGACTATTCGGATGTTCTAGCTAGCACGACCCCCAGACCTGATGCATAAAAGATACATGCCTTAGAGGAGGAGATGATAGGTGACCTCCTGGAAGCTCAAGCCGAGGAGGATATCCTCATAATTGGGTCTTTTAAGCCTTCTTCGGGGGCCACCATATAGAAGATGCTCCATAATCGAGTTCTATTAGCCAAAAAGATCAAGAAGGATCCAGTTGATGATGTGCCTCCTCCTTTATCTATGTTGTTGCACAGTCTACCCATCTTTGCCCCATTACAATTCCTTCTTCTGGAAGCACTCAATCGTGCCCATGGGGTCTTCAGAGGGTGGCCTTCTGAAGAGTAGCAAGGGTAGAGGAAAAGATTGGAAAAATCAAGGTGAGTTCAGCACGCCTTCTTCTGAGGAGAAGAAGAAAGAGTGAAAAAGAAGGAAGAAGACTTAATCATGCCTTTCCATATTTTACTTGTGTTTAGTTTCGCACGTGACTTCTGTATATAGGCTGAAGTTTTATGAGTGTAGCCTCGCTTTTGGTTTAAACATCATGTTATAATATTTAGACTTTTTTCTTTCAAGCCTTGTGTTGATTCATCTAAGGATCAAGGGATGCACTTATTATCTCATTTGTATGTATATGAATTATTTCCTTGTTAATACTTAGCCAAATTATTGGCCCTTCTTGTTTTCCTCCAACCATGTTTCTTTTGATTAGTAGCTACAACCGGAATCACATTATCCCTTTGATCAAGAAGCTCTGGCATGCATGCCTATTTACCGGCACCTTTGCTCGATCATACCTAACTCCGGGATGTGATCAAGCACAAACACCTGGAGTGGTGACTCAAACGCTTCCATTCGGTATGTTTGCATCTGATCATACCTAACTCTAGGTGTTGATGCCATTTGGGACGGTGATTTAGGAATCCTATGTCAGGATGTTCAGATCCGATCGTGCCTATCTCCGGGAATTTGTCTAATTTAATCACACGGTCTGTTAATATGGACATCCTACGTTAGGATGTTCAGGTCCAATCACGCCTCTCTCTGGGCGATTATCGGAGTTAATCACCCAAGCTGGTGATTTGGACTTTCCACGTCAGGATGTTCAGATCCGAACATGTCTATCTCTGGGTGTCTATTATAGTTGGCGTTTCATCTTGCCATCTTCTAAGCAAGGTGATGACGCTCAGCCAAACTCTGGGCACGAGCTATTGGGGTGAACTGTCTCGTTATACCCTTAGGTATTTATGCTCCTGTCCCCAAGCTGTAGGTTGGAGGAGTTGATCGGTATCTATCTTTGGATATTTGGGATGGTATTAATCTGTGGGTTCGATCATGGACTGTAGAAGTTTGGTTGGCACCTAACTTTGGGTACCTATATACTAGCATTATGTAGATGCAGATTCATTCATGTTCATCACTACTCACAATATATGTTTATATAAGGACAAGTCCATAGATCCTGGATGTCATTCATTTTATATTCACAAGAAATGACAGATTCTGCCTTGCAACTTCAAAATTAATCAAATATTTACAAAGTCAGATTTAAAGTGAAATAGTGTTGTAAATTTTCGCCATTCCACGCCCATATGAGTGAGATCCTGTCCATAGTTGCCAGCCTGAACATTCCATCTCTAAGCTTATGGTTAATTACAAACAGATCCTCCCAGCTTGGGACCATGTTCACAGGGCCAAGAAAGATTCGTTTCAAGACTAGGTCGCCAATCTCAAAGGTTCGGCTCCTATTTTTGACGTTGTAATATCGGGCTAATCGTCTTTGATGCGTTGTTGCTCTCAAGTCAGCTTCATCAAGCTTCTTACCGATCATGTCAACTGACTCCAACAGAAACTCCTTATTTGTTTTAGGTTGTAATGAATTACCCAATGAGAAGGTACTTCCAATTCGATTGGAATCATAGCCTCCGACTCATAGGCTAGGGCAAATGGAGTGTGGTCAATCGCAGACTTGTGTGTCATTCTATAATCCCAAAATGCTAATGGTAGTTCATCGACCCACTTACACCTGGGCCTTCTCCAATCGCTTCTTGATTATTTATTTTGTTTACAACTTCTACTTGTCCATTCGCTTATGGGTGCACTACCGCTGCAAATCCCTTCTGAATGCGATGTCTACGGTAGAAATATTTGAACTCGATGCTATTGAATTGGGTTTCATTATAAAAAATAATCGTTTGTGGGACCCCAAAGAGGCAGATGATGTTTTTGACCATGAAGTTAATCACCTTCTTAATAGTGATTGTTGCTATGGGCTTCGCTTTAGCTCACTTCATTATGTAGTCGACATCAATAATGGCTTACTTCGTTCCACCTTTTGACATTGGTAGCACACCTCTGGAATCTGCGTAATCTTTCTTGGTTGAGGTTAAGGAATTTTGGCAAACCTCTGGCATTTGTCACGCCTTCTGGTGTAATCAGCCAGATCTTGGTTGATGGTTAGCCAGAAGTATCCATAGCGAAGAATCTTCTTCACTAAGGTCTGCCCCCAATGTAGTAACCACATGCCCCTTCACGCACTTCCATCCGGACTCACTTGGCTTCGTCCTTAGTAATACACCGAAGCAAGGGGACTGAGAAACCTTTCATGTATAACACTCCTTCCTGCATGACTGATCTCGAGGCTTTGCGAAGGAGCTATCGTCGCTCGTTCTTCCTGTCATGAAGGATTACCTTTTGCAAATAATTCTTGATTGGAGTTATCCATGACTCCTTCTCACACTTAGCCTCTAAGATCCAATCGACAACCATCTGGTCGATGTTCGGAGTCGATAGTAGTTCCACTGGGAATAGGCCTATGAGTTGCACATCCCCTGAGCTAGCCAGCTTGGCCGACGAACCAGCCTTTTCATTCTCCTCTCTGGGTATATGCGTTATCTTGTAATACTCGATATCGTTAAGAAATTCAAGGGCTCTATTCAGTAAGGATCCAGTCTCGCCCTTTTGGCCTGAAGTTCTTTTCTCACCCGACACACCATCAGTTCTGAGTCGTTTTGACTCCCAGCCCTTTTGCAATTTTTAAGTCCTACGATCAAAGCTTCTTACTCTTGTTCGTTATTCATTATAGATAAATCGAGTTTGAGGGCATAACAGGTAGAACGTTCCTCAAGAGTCACCAAAACAATACCTGCCCCTGAGTAATGTTCGTTAAATGCCCTGTCAGTGTACATCTTCCACATAGCACTTCGCTCCGTACTACCTCCAATAGTATCATCTTGACCTGCGTATTCAGCGATGAAATCTGCTAATGCCTGGCCATGAATTGCTCTTCGGGGATGATATGATATATCGTATTAGCTGAGTTTAATGTTCCACTTGAGTAATCTTCCAAATGTCTCAGGTCAATGTAGAACTTGTCTTAAAGGTTGGTTAGTCGGTACTTTAATTAGGTGAATATAGAAGTATGAGGGAGCTTTCTCGAAGCGACCAACAAGTAAAAAGCTAGCTTCTCTAGCTTTGGATAATTCTTCTCTGCCTCCATCAATCGGTTACTCATGTAAAATACCGTCCTTTGGACTCGGCATTCCTCACGCACAAGTGCTGCACTTAGGGCATGAATTAATATCGCCAGATAGACGAATAATTCCTCTCCCTCCAAAGGCTTCGTTATGATAGGGGGCCTCTCCAAGTGATCTACTAAAGCTTGAAATGCGTCTTTGCACTTCTGCGTCCAAGTGAAATTCCTTTTCCCTTTCTTGAGAACGTCGAAGAAAGGTATGCACTTGTTTGTGGCTCTTGAAATAAACCGGCTTAAGGCGACAACCTTTCCATTTAGGCTCAGAATATCCTTTATTGACTTTTGGGCTTCGATGTTCTCAACGGCTCAATCTTTTCCAAATTAGCTTCTATTCCTCTTGAGTTCACTATAAAACTTAAGAATATCTCTGACGCAACTCCAAATGAGCATTTCAAAGGGTTGAGCTTCATTTCGTATTTCCAGAGTGGACATCTTCACCAAATCCTCCATGTGATTCGTCGACTGTCGCGACTTTAGGAGCTTATCACTGATGTGCACTTTCATCGAACGCCCGATTTGTTCCTTAAATATGGAATTAAACCAGTCTCTGGTATGTTGCTCCTGCATTCTTTAAACCAAAGGGCATACAAGAAAATAATAAAGTCCTAGGTCAGTTATGAAGATGGAATGCTCCTGGTCTGGGACATGCACTGGAATCTGGTTATAGCCATAGTAGGCGTCCAAGAATGATAACAGTTCGTGCCCGACAGTTGAATCTACCAATTGATCTATCTTTGGGAGTGGGAAGCTTTCTTTTGGGCATGCCTTATTCAAATCGGAATAGTCGATGCACGTCCTCCACTTCCTATTGGACTTCTTAACCAGAACTGGATTGGATAACCATTCTGAGTATAGAGCGTCACGAATGAAGCCATTATCTTTCAGCTTGTCCACTTCCTCTTTCAGTGTAGTGGATCGCTCCAGATCTAGGTTGCGTCGTTTCTACTTTACAGGAACACATTTAGGGTTCACATTCAATGTGTGACACGCTATCTCGATGATATTCAACATATGTAGGAATGCGTCCAAGCGAACACATCCACTTTCGGCCGAAGAAAACCCATCGGCTCTTTCATCATCCTTATGCTAAGTTGGGATCCGATCTTCAGGTCCTATGTAGGATCATCCCGACTGACCAGGATGTTGATCATCAACTCCACAAGGGCCACCCTCACATCCTTTGGCTCTTTCCTTGGATCCATATCCTTATGGAACTGGTTGTGCTGCCTGAGCCAGGGATTAGAAAATGGTTGTTATGCATCGAATGACTCGATGCAGGGACTCTTCTCCGCAACTTTTCCCTTCTTGTATCGCTTTGCCTCTTTAATCTCGGTGACATAGCATTCACACCCGAGACTCTAGTCTCCTTGGACAACTCCCACTCTATTATCTGTAAGGAATTTCATTATTAAGCACCATGGGGCAATGGCTGCTCGAAAACTAGCCAGGGTCAGTCGGCCCAGAAAAACATTATAAGCAGAGAATATATCCAACACGACAAAGGTCACAACCCGCACTCTCTTGCGATTACCTTCTCCTAACACCACCGGTAGATCTACATATTCAACAGGTTCCATCGATGTCCCATTATATCCTTGGATATGAGATTTACATGGCTTCATATCCTAACCATCAAAGAGCATTTCATCGTATGTTTTTTTGAATAGTATGTTCATTGAACTGCCATAGTCGACCAACACTTTCCTCATAATCATTGACCTAATCATGGTTAATATTACCAATGGATCCAACGTAGAGGCTACGACCCATCAGCGTCCCTATTCCTGAACACTATATTATCAGTCATCGTCTTGAGCTGCTTTGCCGGAGCTTCTTCTTCAACGGCAAATCAACTCTCACTCACGGCATGCTTCAGAGCACTCGCATACCTCTCTATTTCATTCCAGCTCTTCTTAACTGGATAAGGTCCTCCAGAAATTACATTGACAATCAATCTTTATTCAAGCCATCTGGGCTTGCCTCGCTAGGCCCGACTTACCCCAGTTGGAACGATGATCCTTAGGGCTTAGAATGTCCATGCTCGCCATCCTATGGGGCTTTTACAAGCTGATGCACCTTCTTCTTCCTAATCAGGTCTTTGATTACATTGCGCAAATGTCTGCACTCGTCTGTATTATGGCCGTAAGTTTCATGAAATCTGCAGTACTTACCAGATTTCTTCTCTTTCTCCATTGACTCCCTTAGGAGGTGGTTTCTTATAGTGCTTAACACCCTACGTGGCAATGTAAATATTTTCAATCGAGTTATTCAACGGCGTGTAATCCTTTAATCTCAGGAATCTTGGCTAGTTTTTAGAACCCATTTTCCTATCTCCACCTCCTCGGTTAACTTCTTACTTAGCACTACCATTGTTCTCCACATTCACATCTATTCTATTAGAACTTCCTTCGGTCTGCCTTACAGCAACATTACTCTAAGCAACCTCAGCCGATTGCCCAACATTAGCTTTTCTGGCGGTAGTACTCGCCACTTCCAAGCACAAGAACCGATTCACCTTCCTATAAAAGGCATCCATTGTCGATAGGGGTTTCATTTTTAACCATCTCCCAAAATCAGTATCTAGATACACCCCCTTTATTAAGGCCATTAACACAATGTCTTCCTTTGCGTTACTCGCTTATGTTACCGCCGTATTAAACCTGCTCAAAAAATCCTTTGGTGACTCTCCTACATCCTGGAAGATGTTTGACGGAGACACCACATCCTTAGGACAAGTAATGTGTAAGCAGAACTGCTCACCAAACTTTCATGCTAACTGATCAAAAGACGATATGGATCTCGTGGAAGCTAGGTAAACCACACTATCGCAACACCCTCGAGAAAAATTAGGAAGCAAATAACATTTGACAACGTCGGTCGCTCTTTTCGAATCCATATGCCAGTCGTACTTCATCAGATTCTGCCTTGGATCCATCTTTCCATTATATGACAACATCATTGGCATTACAAATCTTCTAGGTACTCTTTATGTTGTATCTGTTCGGTGAATGGGTTTCGGCTAGGAGAGGAGCCCCATTCATCATTACTCCAATGCTATGTTTCGTTCACCAATTTTCTCACCATCTCAGTCATGTATTCTGGCGCCGTGGGATCTGCTGAACGATGGTAATAGTGATCTGACCCAAGTGTTTGGCCCTTCAAATGGTCTTGGTTAGTCTCATGATTCCTGGGTTCTTTTAACTTTGGGAGAATCGTTCATCCAACAGTTCTGCTAGTTTGTCTTTTGCGTGGCAGATCAATAACCGTCGCTTGATCTCCAACATTCTAACCATCAGCAACACGACCAGACCTACCTTCAACATCGTTATTCATGATATCAACACGCTCATTCACTAAATCGAGAACTGAAGGTTCGGTACTGATCCTTGCTGAGGGTTCGGTGTTGATCTCTAAGATTTTACCTCGAACGACCTCTAACTTCTCCTTCAAAGTGCCAGTTTCCTTTCTAACCATCTTTTGTTTTACTTCCCTGGAATTTTCGTCAAATGATGAAGAACTGTCATATTCCAAATTAGAAGGCGCTAACTCCTTCCTGCTTTTTCTGAGACCACAGGTCAATTGATTTAGTAAGTTAAGACTCTCCCACATCTGCTGCCTCGTCTCCTCATGGCTCTCATGCACCTTGTTATGCATTTTTTTCATCATCAGGTCCATCTCAACCCTCGTTATCATCTCTGATGGGGTTTGAACTTCGATAGATTTTGGTTGCGCAACTTCTTTGGCGTATTGAGAACCAGCGTTCTCAACATCATTGATAGGTCTAGAAGTTGCAGATCTTTCTTTTCGCTGGGCTATAGCTTGGGTTAATCCTCTGATGGATTCTGCTAGAATCTAGGTAGTCACGAATTACAATAATAAAAACAACGGATTTACCTCATGGATTTGAGCTATCCAACAGTAGAAAATAGATCCAAATAGACTGAGATCGATGCTCTCAATGGAAGCACCAGAATGTATATACCACAAAGTAGCACAAACACCTAGAGAATGAAAGTAGAGAATTAAGTGAAGAAAGTAAATTAAAACGAGAAATAACAAGACATACAAACTTTATAGTGGTTCGGCTAATCGTTGCCTACATCCACTTAACTTTGTTGATGATTTAATTGCTGTTTACAAGAGTTATTCTTAAGGATCGGTAATGATCCATGAAATTACAAGAGCAATATCTAAATTCGTAAACAACTCAAAAGCCCCCCTAAAACATCACCCTACACCTCTATTTATAGTCGAAGGACGTTGAAATTATCTCCACCATGTTCACACCTACGTTCCCCACATCCAAGAAGAGGAATGCTAGGAAGATCGTGGCTACATCAGCCATTATCAGGGATCAGTACTGATCCAAGATTAGGGATCGGTACCGATCCATAAGATTGCTTCACGGATCTCCTCCGTGGCCTTGGGTAGGTGTGATTTGCTTATGTCTTCATTTTTGCCACTTTAGTTGCTATGCTAGAAGCTTGGTTCTAGATGAATTTCTTGGTTCGATGGTGGAATGTAGTTCTTGGCTTCATGTGCTAGTGGTGTTTGATGGCAGTTGCTTGCAAACAATCCAATAGAGCTTGGAAAGGGGTTGAGAGCATCTTTTCTTGGTAGTTGATGGGACGGGTATAGCAAGGTTTTGGGGATCGACACTAAACCCCGATAATGATTGGTACTGATCCAATGCTTCTCACGAGATTGGTTCATGGTTTGTGTCTTGTAGATGTAGGGTGTATGGGCCTTCTTTGGTGATCAATTGCTATGTTTTGGGCTTGTCCCCTTAGTTGCACTTGGCATCTGAGTTTGTTAGTTATCACTCTAGGCTCTCTGCCTTGATAACCTTTGAGTTCGAATAATCAAATTCATTCGAATACGGCATGGTCACCAGGCTGGATAATAATTCCAAAAGGGTGTGAAATGATAAAGGAAAGATAAGGTATGCTTCCATTTTCGAACCCCTTCTTCCTTATGATATTGAAACACTTTTAGCTATTCCTTTCTCCTATACTCTTTTAAGGTTTTAGCCTCTATCTCCCACTATGATTTCTGGAGGAAAATCCCCTTCCTCTCTCCAATGATTCAAGCAACAAAAACCACATTTTTCAATTAAAATATAAAGAACTATGTGTAACTTTCTCAATCAAGTTGCGTCTTTTGGAAGCATTGAGTAGATATTAAAGCAAAGTTCTTAAGGTTCAATATTCAAGGTGTATTGTTGGGCAATTGCAAGGTATTATCCATATTTACAAATTTATATAATTTTATATTGATCATCATATGCTTTATGTTTAAATGTACTAGCTTTTATCATGAATCCCTATATGTATTTGTTTTCAACATTAGATGTGATTATGTATATATATGTAATTAAAATTTCTTTTTTTATGTGTGTGTGTGCAAGTGTGTATGTGTGTGCGCATCCCATTGCTTGTTGTAACATGTTTTTATAAAATTATCCCAAAAGTTATATGCAATAGAATTAAAGACCTACTTCCTTATTTCATATCTGATAATCAATCAGCTTTTATTCTAGGTAGGTACGTTGCTGAAAACATTTTATTGGCACATGAACTCCTTAGAGGCTTCAAAGGAAAAAAGGACAGCTAAAATGTGTATTAAAGTTAACTTACAAAAGGTGTATGATCAAATTAATAGAAATTTTATTTGCCATATGCTAAAAATGATGGGATTCCCATTGAAATTGATCAATCTTATAAAGGAATGCATTGCTACTCCTGCATACTATACTCATTAGAGGAGTTATGAAGGAATATTTTGACAGCAACCATGGAATCA
This sequence comes from Allium fistulosum, assembly GCA_030737815.1. Lineage (NCBI taxonomy): Eukaryota > Viridiplantae > Streptophyta > Magnoliopsida > Asparagales > Amaryllidaceae > Allium > Allium fistulosum. The sequence goes on from CM060903.1 coordinate 1,462,917,482, forward strand.
GATAGGGAGATCGTCTATTCCATTATCTTTTATGTATAGTTATGGAGTACTTTTCTCTAGTTATGGAAGAATATGTTGATGAAAGTTTAATATTTCCAATGAATCAAACCTCTCCTATTATATCTCATCTCTTGTATGCTGATGGTTTAATGGTTTATTGAACAGTAGATGAAAAAAGTGCAGCTAATTTATTGGAAATTTTTAAGGATATAGAAGGAAAAGTAGGGCTCATCATTAACCAGAATAAATCAAGAATTTATTTTAGCACTAGATGTAGAAAAAGAATCTTAAGTAAAAGCATGTCGAGAATAGAGGAAGATTCCTTTCCTGTCAAATACTTTGGTGTTTCACTTTCTTCTAATTATGTACACTACAATGATTGTAGAGAGTTGCTTAATAGAGTTAGAGACAAAATGGTGAATTGGGATAGCAGATTATGATCAGTTGCTGGAAGGGTAGAGTTTATTCATTCGATTATTACTCCTATGATATTATACTGGCTTATAATATACCAAATTTCGGTTGCAACTGTCAAAAAAATTAACAAAATGCATGCTGATTTTTTTAGGTTAGCAGGCATCATAAGATTGCATAGGGTGTTATATGTAGACCAAAACTGGAAGGAGGTACTAGTTTAAAAAACTAGTCAGATTTGAAAAGGTCTGTAGGTATGAAATTTTTATGGCATTACTTAACTAAAGAAAACCAATTGTCTCTTTGGCTTAAAAAATAATGTTGTTAACCTAAAAAATGGATAAACATCCTGGATCGAGTGTGAAAGCACTTGTGTAGATAATCAACAGCAAAAATCTTAGATAAGTAACAAATAAAAAGTAGAAGTAAGAAAAGAGACATAGAACTTTTATAGTGGTTCGGCTGACTCTGGCCTATGTCCACTTTAATCAGTCTTTATTATAATTATACTAGTTGAATCTCTCTGGATATCAATTAGTTTGTCCTTAGATTTAAGTTACAATGAGTTATAATAAGTCACAAGTACAAGGATTGACTGGAGAATCATAGTAACCCATTTGATGACTGTTGTGAGGGTGAAGAAAGTTGAAGAAGCGAAGGAATTCCAGTAGAGTAATGGTGGTTCTCTCTCCGGAAAAGATCCATCTCTAGTTGCAGGTAGGTGAGTATTTATAAGGAATTTAGTGAGTGTTGGGGCAGAAGTCTGAGTGCAGAAGAGTCCAGTTGTTATGCCAAGTCATCACCGAAAATCTCAAGTCAATCTGAGTCAGTTCTACGGATCGCTAGCTATCCATAGGGGATGGATCGCTAACTATCCATCAATTTAGCATATTTTTCTACCAGAAGCCTTTACTAAGTGCTACGAAGGAGCTTGGAAAGTTTGAGGGCGATCCATGGATCGCTAGCTATCCATAGGGGATAGATCGCTAGTTATCCATCTACTTAGCTTATTTTTGAGTGATCTTAGTTTGGTTGTCTTCCTATCTTCTATTTAAGTGCCTTATCCAAATATCAAGCCGTTTGGAGTTCGTTTGACCATCCGTTTTCATGGGTCATTCGGTCCAGAAGAAACGTCAATAGCTCGCTCAGAACTTAACGAAACCAGACGAAACTTTGCAAGTACTCTCTAGGGTGTGTGGGACCTACCCTCTAAATTTCTGGTTGTGGGGCCCAACCTACATGGATCATTAGCGATCCATCTAGTTAGATCAGTAGAGATCCATCAAACAACCTCCAAATGATCCCATTTTTTTGTGAGCCTTCCTTAATGTCTTCTAAGTGTTCTCCCAAAATTTCAAGTCAATCAGACTCCATATGAGTTCTCTAGGTCCATTTTAAGTGAGCTTCTTTGGTAAAACAGCGGGTAAACATTTGCCCCCCAAAGTCGCCTTTTGAATGAAAGGTGTTCTTTGCTTAAGAATAAGTTCCTATCTCCGGTCTTCGATAGTTTAGCTTTCCAACCGCATCAGCCTTGGTGAATCTTCTAGTTCCTTCAGATTCCCTTGCCAATCTCGAGTCGTTTCAAATCTATTACAACCTAAGACTCTAAACTTTGCCTAAGTGTAATCCAATACATCACAATCATTCCGGTTTCATTTGGAGTTATCACATCACATATCTCTAATTAAATCACATATCTCCAATTACATCACATATCTCAAATTGTCCCATGTTCATTCGGGATTTAGTCCATTATCATTTTGCTTCTCATTCAGAGTTGTCACATCATATATCAAAATCAAATTATATATCAAAATCACATTATATATCAGAATCACATCATATATCAAAATCATCCTGCGTTCATCCATGATTTATCGGTTTTATTCTATTTATAAGGCATTCAGATCCTTTTATCGAATCAAATTTGTTTTAAGGCTCGATCTCTCCTGATTGTTTAAGATTAATGTGCATTCTCTTCGGATCGTTTAATGTTTAGTTTAATGCGCGATTTCTCCGGATCGTTTAAAGTTTTAAGTTAAGAGGACGATCTCTCCAAATCGTTTATTTGTTTAGTTAAGGGGGATTATGTAAGCCCATCCACTCACTCTTCAGTGAGGGGACTTACTTCTTGCACTCCAGTCCATTCTCTCCGGTCGGGACTCTATGGCATTCAATATTGTACAAGTCCATCCAAGGAGACTTGCACCTAGCACTCCGGTAATGTAATGGGACTCTAAGGCGATCAATATTATACAATTCCATCCACTTGCTTTTTCAACAAAGGGACTTGCACCTTGCACTCCGGTCCCGTATCGGGACTTTAAGGCGATCAATATCAGTCATCACTCTATGGTGGAAATCAAAATTCAAGTACAAACCAAAGCAAGCAAGCAGAAATCAAAGAAGAAAGAATCAAAATAAGTGGAAATCAAAAAAAGTGGAAATCAAAACAAGTAGAAATCAAAACAAGGGGAAATCAATACAAGCAGAAATCAAAATAAGTAGAAATCCTAAATGTTCATCCCATGCATCCAACTCAGAGCATGCCTGGAGATCGATCTGGGTCTCGTACACGTGTAAGTGATCCGAGGTTATTGAAGGCAGAAAAAATAGAAGGCGGAGAGTAAGGGACGAACATGCCCCCTGTTCCAACCGTGGGCTTATGGTTTCAGCTCATGCGGTCATGTATTCGTACTCTGATTTGCTACTCTAGCTCCAACATCACCCGTTCCAGGCATTAAAGCTCATCCTAGATCCAAATCTACTATGCCCCCAAGTTGTTTGGGCATTATTTCAGTATGTTTTGCCTAACTCCAAATGCTCCTACATCGGGTCCTATTGTTGATTCCAGCGTTACCCTTAAGTATCAGTTGTTCTAGGTGTGGAGGAAGTATTCCAGCCTCCAGCTTCATCGGCACTTGTTGTTATTTCTCAAAGATTGATTCGTATTCCCTGCAGATCTTGCCATCCCTTGCTGCTCCATCCTCTAGAAGAACCTATCCATCATCTCTTATTGCCTAGTCAAGATCCCATTTTGCAGCATCATCCTTTCCATTTCTTCTATAATCACATAGATGGGTTGATGAGAAAGTGAGGACACCTCCTGGCTACCCCCAGGCTCCGGTTGACTTCCTATAGCTCTAGATCTAGTATTAGGCCTACTCATCTTCTCTAAATCTTAGAATCAAACTTCAATTCTTCAGATCTCGTTCAAGGTTCTCAGTGAAAGCACCAAAATGTTAACCCAAAAAATGGGATCAACACCCTGTATCGAATGTGAAAGCACCGGTGTAGATAATAAACAGCACAAATCTCAGATAAACCATAAATTAAAAGCAGAAGTAAAAAAAGAGACACAGAATTTTTATAGTGGTTCGGCTGACTCTGGCCTATGTCCACTTTAATCAACCTTTATTATGGTTATACTAGTTGAATCTCTCTAGATATCAATTAGTTAGTCCTTAGATCTAGATTATAATGAGTTAGAATAAGTCATAAGTACAAGGGTTGAGTGGAGAATCATAATAACCTCCTTGATGATTGTTGTGAGGGAGAAGAAAGTTGAAGAAGTGAAGGAATTCCAGTAAAATAATGGCAGCTCTCTCCCTGAAAATGATCCATCTTTAGTTGCAGGTAGGTGAGTATTTATAGGGGAATTCAGTGAGTATTTGGGGTAGAAGTATAAGTGCAGAAGAGTCCAGTTGTTATGCTAAATCAAGAACGAAAATATCAAATCAATCCGAGTCTTCTATGGGCTATCCATAGGAGATGGATTGCTGGCCATCCAATAAATTAGCATATTTTCTACCATAAGCCTTTATTTAGTGCTACGAAGGAGCTCGGAAATTTTGAGGGCGATCTGACTTATCTTGATGGCTCGCTAGCTATCCATAGAGGATGGATCGCTAGCTATCTATCCACTTAGCATGTTTTTGAGTGATCTTAGTGTTAACCAGGTTTTATCCTAACATAATTCAACGGGAACTAGAACATCCACGTCAAGTCAAAACAACTCAAGAATCAATCAAAAAGACCAGAAGAAAATAAAGAGAAAGACCCAAGAGGAAAGATGACAAAACAAGCTAAGGTGATGGATCGCTAGTTATCCATCACCTATGGATCGCTAGCGATCCATGAGGCTTGCTCATGGACCCTCCAAACTTCTTGCATATGATCCAATATCTTTTCAAGGGATCTCCGCTAAGTTTCATGATATTCCAAGCAAGGTAGTTCAAGAAGTGAGCATTCAGCTGATTCCAATCATAGTTCAATGCAACCTGTATACGAATCACCATCAATACAAGGCAACTAGTTACCAAATTACATGGAGAGCATCTTCATAAGGAAAGGAATGCAATCCAAAGGAAGCGATCCAAAAATCCCATAAGTACATGGATCACTAGCGATCCATGCCTTATGGATCACTAGCGATCCATAATATTAAGTTGGATCGCAATGAAAATTTTAGAGCATCTTCTATCATTGAGTGTAAGCTTCTTGCAAAACGGCATAGCCCAATAGCTCTCCAATCCCTATAAATATAATCTTAGCTGCAACATAAACATGATCTTCTGGACTGGCTGCTGAAACTCTTCAGAAACGATTCTTCACACTTCTCCTCCCACACAACAGTCACCTAGGGGTTCATTGTGATTCTCCAGTGAACTCTAGTACTTGTGACTTGATCTAACTTAGAAGATTCAATCATATTGTTATTCGATTCAACTTGTAACAACAGTCAGTTAATAAAAAGTTATAAAGTGGATGCAGGCTTCATTAACAGCCGAACTACTATAAAAATCTTCTTGTCTTTTTACTATTTCTGCTCTTTTTACATTTATCTTCTATATTTTTTTCTCTGTAAGTATAGGGCTGGTGCTTTCACACTTAATCCAGGGTATTGATCCATTTTTTGGGTCAACATTTTGGAGCTTTCACTGAGAACCGAAATCAAGCTTAGATCTAGCTATCTACTTTGGATCAGACAAGTTTAGAAGTTATATCTTCAATCTTTGCTTAGAAGGTTTGCTGTTGAGAATCAATGGCACTAGGAAGAAAGAGAACTACTTTAGGATGATCCATAGGAGCTATAATAGCTGGAGAGAAAACCAATCCTTAGCAAGTTGAAGTCAACGGCGCCAACACAGCAGATCAAATACCGGGATCTTCTTTCCAGCATGAAGTTGTCACTAGAGGCGAGTTAAACAAGATGGTTGATGAAATCAATCAAAAGATGCAGAACAGCTAAAAACCTCTCATGGAAAAATTATATGCCCTCCTGACCTTGCAATCACTTGCAGCTCCGAGAACCATGCCAGAGCCCACAGCTGCCACGGAGCAGGAAAACTCTTCTGTTTCTAGCCTAAACAGGAGTAACGGAAAGCAGCAGCAAAAAGGAGTAGTAGGTGGAGCTGCAGGAACCGGTATATAAGGTAACACAAGCACTCCACCAAATGCAAAGCTGCCCGCCATGAACTTGAATCTGGGGATGAAAACCCCATGGGAAGATATAGCAGTGGATCTTTCCAACTCCGAAGATGGTAAACAACTTGACGACGACTTGAAAGAAAACTATAACACACTCAATACCGGCAGGGAGGTCCAAACAACCCCTATACAACAAACCACAAGCCAACGGAACTCTAAGGGAGTAGCTTTCCCGAAGAAAGGAGTGCCTAGTCTTCAGCCCACTTACCAAGACCATTTGCAAAATCAAACACTTGGTATAGTCACTAACAACCAACCCACGGATTACCGGACATCCGAGGCATATACCGCGGACATGATCAAGCACCTAATGAACGAAAGTAAGAATAGGAGAGTTGATGGATGGGGATCCGCTCCAAGCCAGACTCTCTTCACTGATGACATTCTAAATGAACGATATCCTAAGAAGTTCACTTTGCCAACTACTCATCCTACGATGGAACTAGAGACCCAAAACCGCACTTGTACAAGTACAGTTGGTACATGGATAGAGCAAATGCTTCAAATTCTATTCGATGTAGATGTTTTTCAATCTTTTCGAAGAGAATTGGTTCCATGTGGTTCACCAGGCTCCCACCTGAATCCATCTCCACTTTCGGTAAATTAGCAAAAAAGATCCTGGATTAGTTTAGGCTTAACACGGTACAACCGAAAGATGTGATGTCCTTATCGGGCCTATTCCAGGGATAAAATGAATCTTTGAAATCCTTCATGAGTCGGTTTAACACCGCGGTCACTGAAATAAGTAACCCAAATGAAGATATGGTCTTCATGGCCCTAGTCTGTGCCATTCATCCCGACACTGAATTCGGAAAATGGATCAGTGAAACAACCTACCACCGGGAAGGACTTTAATTGAAAGGCGAGCCAGTACATGAGATTGGAAGAGGCAGAGGAGCTAAAAGGAAATCCCGCTAACCTACAACCAACCAACGTTGTGTAGAATAGTATGGTGGTGAACCAAGATGCAAATTCCTCCGGGACCATTGCAGGAAATACGGGGAAGGATGGGAATCAGAAAAGGAAGAATCGGAATTCCAACAAGCGAGATGGAAGTAACAAGCGACTTAAAGGCTTGAAGCCCGAATACTACACTCCATTCAATGACACTCCAGAGAACATCTACCTCGTGACATAAGGGACGAAGAGTACAAGAAGCCACCTAAAAATGAAGCGACTGCACAACAAAAGTGTTTCAAAAAGTACCGTCGCTTCCATAAAACACTTGGCCACAACGCGAATGAGTGTCGTCAGTTAAAAAACTGATTGAAGAGCTAATTCGGGAAAATAAGCTTCAGCAGTATGTGTGGAAACCATAAAATCCTGACCAGCCTATAGCACCCCAAGCTCCTAGAGACGAGGGAAACCAAGCAGGAACCAGCGAAGAGGGGTCCAGATAGACCTACTAGAGACTCATTATTGGAATAATATCTGGAGGACCTCATCCTATGCAAGCTCACTAAGACACGCTCTGAAAGGTTCGTGCTTTGCGATCGAAGATGGAATTCCTTCCAAGCAACAGAGAACCTTGAACGATGAAATAATGTTCTGGAATCGAGACAATAAAGGAATAGAAGCTCCAACCCTCGACCTTATGGTCGTGACAGTAGGAATCGGGCCAGCCATGGTCCGACGTGTATTGGTAGACAGTGGTAGCTCTGTGAATATCCTATTCAAAGACACACTTAACCAAATGAAGATCAGTATAAAGGACGTATCCGCTTGTCGAACGAAGATCTAGGGATTCACTTGTGAACCTAAGCAACCTGTCGAAACAATCGATTTACCCATAGAACTGGGAGAAGGTGACCGAAGAGTCGTCCTTATCCAAACCTTTTTGATTGTAGATGAAATATCCTCTTATAATACTTTCTTGGACCGGCAAGCTTTGGCAGATTTTACGTTTACTTTAACTCAATGGTGTTTAACCATGAAATTTCCAACAGAGATTGGAATTGGGGTGATCAAAGGAGATCAAAGTGCCACTAGAGAATGCTACATCGCAGAACTACCCGAGTCTAGAAGAAAAGAAAAGGGAAAGAATATGGGGAAAACTCTCCACATTCATGAACCTACCGAATATCAACTACAGAGCCGCCCCTGGCTTGGGGACCATAGACGATTCAATAAGGCTTTGGACCCCAGAAGGAAAAGTTCTTTGGAGGAAAGGGCAGCACCAGCAGAATTGACAGTGTCCGTCCCAGTCGATATGGATGACCCTACACTGGTCCTGAAAATTGGATCACATCTTGGAAACAAGATACAACTGAAACTCATCAAATTTCTTCACACCAACTAGACGTATTCACTTGGACACATTCCGATATGTGTGGGGTTTCACCAGAGATTGCATGCCATGCACTTAATATTGATCCTAAGTATACACCAGTGAAGCAGAAGAAACGCAGCTTAGGACCTGAATAGTCCAATGCGCTGAGGGAAGAAGGGGATAAGCTGATGGCAAATGGTTATTTTCACGATGCAACTTACCCCGAACGAGTATCCAACCCGGTCTTGGTCAAGAAGTCTAATGGAAAACGAAGAACTTGTATCGACTACTCGGACCTAAACAAAGCTTTCCCAAAAGACAGCTTTCCACTGCCTAGAATCAACCAACTTGTGGACGGGACAGCTGGACATGAACTACTATCATTTATGGATGCTTATTCGGGGTACAACCATATCATAATGCATGAACCTTACCAAGAAAATACCAGTTTCATTACTAATCTGGGACTATACTGCTACAAAGTGATGTCATTCGACTTAAAGAATGCTGGGCAACCTAACAACGACTAGTGAACGCCATGTTTAAACATTAGATCGGGAAGACTATGTAAGTTTATGTAGATGATATGTTGGTTAAATCATGCATAGCTGCAAATCACTTGGACAACCTTGCCGAAATGTTTGAAATACTCTGCAAATATGGAATGAAACTCAATCCACTTAAATGTCACTTCGGGGTAGCCCTTGGAAAGTTCTTGGGATTCATAGTAAGCTTTAGAGCTATTGAAGAAATCTTGAAAATTACAGCTTTGTGGGTGGTCGAAGCCCCAAGGAACAGGAAGAAGTTACAAAGCTTTAATGGAAAAGATGCAACGCTAAGCCGGTTTATCTCAAAATCAACCGACAAATGTATACCGTTCTTTGACATGCTAAAGAAGGGAAAGAAGAACTTCGAATGGAATCAAGCTTGTCAAACTACATTCGAAGGGCTGTTGTGACATATGGAAACCCCACTAATCCTGTCCAAGCCGGTAGACGGAGAAGACTTGTATTTCTACTTAGAAGTCTCGCCCCATGCATTAAGTGCCGCGCTCATACGAGAAGAAGCCAAGATCCAGCGACCTGTATATTACATCAGTAAACGGTTTACTAGAGCCGAAAAAATTATTCGAAAATTAGAAAAACTAACATATTTGACCTTTATGCCCTCACTAACAAAGAACATTACAATGTAATATCGTCTGTTAATATGGAGAATAAGACTTGTTAGGAGTGACCATATGCATTATTACTTTAGGCAAGTATCGTTACATAAAATTTAGTGAAAATATTTTTTTTCTTTTGAAAGAGGATTCAACGTATCCGGTCCATACAAAAAACAATAAGACGGTGGCTTAATACAATTCATAACAATACAAATATAACAAAACTTAGAGTCACAGAGTACGACAAAGATATATAACATGTCTCATAAAGCAGGAGGGATATGTATACAATACATGAAATAGTCTACAAAGAGTAGTCATAAAAGATCCACGATATACATAAGAGGTACAAAGGATAAAAGAATATACAACCGAATGAATTCCTATCTCAACATACAAGATAAGCTATAATACTACTAAACTACAAGTCTATGAAAATATACGGAGAAGCTTAAAACTAATCCAACTCTAAGATCACCAAGTAGAAGAAAATGAAATAACTCAGTCTGACCCGAGTATTACATAAAGATAATAAACATATCAGTCTAGTCTAATTCAAATCAATGTGAGATGAAAGTGATGACAGTTTACAAACCATAATAGGAACATAAAACTCATATAGAGTTAACATAAAACTCACACGGAGTTAAACAAAAAGGAATATTATTCTACTTAAAATTATTTACCAGATCACAAAAGAATTATTAGCTTACAAAAGCAAATCTCACAAAAGATTTGGTGAAACACAAATTTCATAAAATCCAGAAATCAATCATTAGAAATCCAGAAACCTAAAGGGGAAGCCTATCATAAATAGGAGCATAAAACTCATCGAACACATGTTATCATAAATGGTCAAGGGACCCATAAATGGATAGTGAATCCATAACTCTAATGAGCTGTAGCTCCATTAATCCGCTTATCATGGATCAACTTAAAAGACAAGTCATTAAACTTATCTTCATAAGTGTTATTTACCATCAAATAGTGACTAATCAAGTAACACCCGTACATCCCTTCGGCTGTGTAGTCTCACGCTACACGCCCGTGTTTTTCCAAAAAACAACCCGTACATCCCATACTACACTTGTTTATTTGAATATTTACTACAAGTTAGTAAACATCACTCAAGATAAAATATGGTTTGAATCGAATAAGTCTGGGAATTAATCGACAAAGTAAACACAAGCATTCCATACCACTTGTTTTACTAAGTCATTTAATTGAATTTCTCATCCGAATGAAGAAAGACTTTTATATACTATTAATAGGTTTGGAAATTATTTTCTAAATTATTTGTTTTGGAAAAAGTGTTGAAAATCCATAAAATGTGATTTTTAATTGTTTATAAATAGTATCAAAGTGTTTTAATAAAAATGGGAGTTAGAAACCTTTTTGCAATATAATTGAATTACTCCAAAATCACTTTATAAATCACTTGAAATATATTTATTTATTTTTCTACCAAAATTTCTATTTATTTGAAAACCAACTTATCAAAAAAATTCACAAATATTCATATCATCAAAATACATATTAAAACACTGAAATTTAGCAGTAACTAAATACATTAAAAATGAAATTTCTTCCATAGAACATAAAGGCATCAAAAATGGAGTTTCTTCCATAGAACACAAAAGCATCAAAATTCAATTATTTTCCATTCATTCAAAACTAAAAGTTCATATAAGAAAATCACCAGAAAATAATATTAAAAATTAGAGTAATGCATCTTAAAACGATCGGCGAACAAGTGACAAAGAGGTAGGCAACTAGGGGACAGACAACTGCCTGGAGCAAGATCTAGGCTTTTCGTCCCCCTTGATCTCTAGTATACTTGATTTTTGTTAACTCAAATTTTGTTTACTACTTTATCATTTATTGAAATTATTGCATGCACATAACTATACCAGATAGCGCAATTAAAATGATAGGGTAAAGTCTAATTTCAACATTTAGAAAGCAGCAAACTAACAATGAGCAAACAAGGAGTCGATTTGGAAAACACTGACAATAATCACCAAACAAAGATCAATAAAACTAGTATTTTTACCATTCAACCACCTGCAAATGAATCTAGACTAGAAGTGTGAGGGTTACTCATTTTAACATCCCAAAATTCCCAAACATGCAAGTAATCAACACAAGGCCAAAACTCAGAATTTTCTGCATTTTCTTCCTTAGTGAAGTAAGGGTTTGGCATAAAAAAATAAATATTTTCCAATAGATTTTATACATAAGGTGTATTTATGAGTTGATAACAACATATCCAAATTTCATATTTTTATGATTTTTATAAAATTAGTTATGAATTTTCTACTGACCTTCGACTTTCAGCGCAGATTTACTCGAAAACCACTTGAGAAAAGAAGACCTTTGACCCATCAAAACTAAACCAATGCCACGAAATTTGGAGTAGAGGTGTTGGAACATGTTAGCAACAATATACGAAAAATTGTGAATTTTTGGTAATTTATTTGATTTGTTATGATTTTTGGAGCAGGTAGGGTTTTGTGGAAATTTTGAAAAAATGGAGTTTGCTTTTTGACTTGATTTGAGAAGGAGGTGGAGAAGATTTGTATTTGCTGGTTTGAGAGAGATGGAAATGAGATGAAAGTATTATCATTTGTTTAAGTGATAATGGGCTTTAGGATAATGGGTAGATATCGAATAAGAAGTTTTTTAAAATTTCTTATTACAAAGTGTTGCTAATTACAACTTTCAATTATAAAACACTTTAATTTGTATTTTGGCAACTTGTTAATTTCAAAGTCTTAACCGCTAAATTTTTAACAAGTTCCACATTATAAAATGGTATTCACACTCAAAGGACTTTTTTGTGTAGGGTAATAAGTTTTAAGGACGACACTTCTAAAAAATTAATTTTAAGGATAATTTACAGGAAAAAGATAAATGAAGTTATCGTTTTCAGGTATACAGAAATAATAATAAATAAATTTATCATTTTCCTTTATAACTTAAAAAGATAAACGAATTTATCATTTTCCTGTAAATTGTCCTTAAAACTAATTATTTAAATGTGTTGTCATTAAAACTTATTACCCTAAAATGAGAATTCCTTCAACCAAATTTCCACTTATAAAATCTTCATTTTATAATCTACAACATGTTTAGGTTTTATGAAACAATATTTTCCATAATAAACTTTATCGTTATTATTAACGTCGTAAAAATACATCGTTGGTGTCCAAATATAAAAATTTGAATAAACCGTTAATTAAAAAGGTTTTTTCCATATTATGGTAAAATGAATCATTAATTAAGAAATCATATTTTAAATAATTAAATTATCTCCATTATAATTTATTTATTCATTTCCTTCAAAATAGCTCTTATAAAATTAAATATAAGAGTTAAAGAGCATAAAAAAGACGATTTATTAAATTCCCAACTTTATTATATCCAAAATATCTTAATCATATACCTATCACTAAATTAAATTATTATTTTAATTTAATTTTAGATAATCAAAACCAGGGTTGTTACAGACCGTCCCCCCCACGAAAATTGCGTCCCCGCAATTCTCTATAGAGAAAAGTCAATAATAATTCTTAAACGAATACATCTTTCAAAAGATAAATAAGAAATCGATAAAGGATCTTTAAATGAAGAAAACATCACTAATGAGCAGTAGAGGAAAATGTGGAATGCATTCAACCTCTGAAGCAAAAACATGACTAGGATTATACTCCTAAGTCAAATCGATTGAGATCTAAAAATCTCAAAGAGCTCTATGCTCAAGAACTCAAATCAGGATCTCTTAGACATTTCCAAAAATGAGATACAACAAAGACATCAAGAATAGCGGCAAGTTGAGCTTGGAAAAGAGACTTGATAAGCAATTGGGACAATGTGTTCATTAATTTGAAACGCATAACTCCCATTTGTAATGCCCCTGAATTTTAATTAACATAATTCGGGATATTTAATTGGATAAATTAAATAGAATAATGTGCATAATTAGGGAGATGAGATTAATAAATCAATTGGCCGTGTCTTAATGAATGAACTAAAAATAAGACTTAACTAAATTTAGAAGGAGGAATTTTCCTAAGTGGTAAACTTGGAAATGGGGCAACATTTCTTAGTCTAAATCTCTTCCTCCACCATAATAATTTTTTACCTTCTCATTCATAACTCCTCACCTACTTCCGGCCGGCCATTAAAAGCTCCAGGAAGAGCATAAATTGAAGAAAAGCTAGGAAATTATCTCATTCTCCAATCAACTAATCAAGGCGAATAATCATGTTTATCATCTCATTTTTTCTCTATTTGGATCGGCTATGGGTTATACCCGATTCGTGTTTGTGTCTTGGTTAGGATACAACCAATTAAACCTTTTTTTGGATAAGACATAGGTGAATGGATTAATTAAACGTTTTTATTCGGTTTTGGTTAAATTCTGAGTGGTTTTGATCTTCACATGCTTTGAAATTTTAATATGTTGAAGAGAACGTATTAATTGATTTTCTGGAATTTTTCCAGAATTTTTTATGATGTTTTAATAGTTATATAAAATTATTTAAGGTATGAGACTTAAATGTTTTGTATGATTATAAAGGAGAGAGTGGCTTTTTCAAATTTATTTAAATTTCCAAATAAGGAAAGTCGGTAGTAATTTTGAATATAAAATTCTGGTAACCAATCAGATTTAGACAAACAAGGCAGGTGGTGTACATAAGAACTATTTTAAACAGTATTTTCACTGTTTTAACTCTTTCGGCAAGACCATCCGCCTCCATTCCAAACCTTCTGACAAGGTCGAAAGGTACCAGACCTTTCGACTAGGTCAAAAATCAATGCACATGGTATCAGGTGATTGGTACGTAGTGAATTGAAAGGGGTCGAAAGGTTTAGGGACGAAAGGTTAGAGCTTTCGAAGGAGATGAAACTTTGTTTTGGTTTTAAGGAAAATACGCCTGCTGGCTTTCGACAAAGAGCTTTCGACATTGTCAAATGGTTTAAAAGAAAAAGGTTTCAATTGGTTTGCTCTCTTGTTTTAAATGAAACGTTTTGACAGGGTCAGAAGCGTAATTGCCGCTTCCAAACCTTTCGACCCAGATGGAGTCAAAGGTTGTCTTTTGTTTTATAAAACTTGCTGCCTCTCTGCATTGATTTCGAAGGGTTGGTTCCAACACCAACACTTCACTGTTTTTGAATGGTTTCGAAGGGTTTTGACTTTGAAAGGTTTTGGTTTCGAAAGGTATTGATTTTGAAAGGTTTGATTTCGAAAGGTTTCGAAGGGGTTACCTTCAATGATTTTGAAAGATTTTGAGTTTCAATGATTTCAAAAGGTTTTGAGTTTCATTGCTTTCGAAAAGTTTATAAATAGTTTTATAGGGGGGATACCCCAGGCTTTCGACAAAGTTGAAAGGTGGAACCTTTCGACTAGGTCGAAAAGAAACCTTTCGACAAGGTCGAAAGGTATGATTTTATGATGCATTCAAAAGGAAGGCTTCCGAAGGGGCTAAATTTGGATGTTTATTTGCTTTCGAATGGGGCTTCAGTCGAAGGGGTTTAAAGGACTGTTTTAGCCATTTTTCCTTAAGTAAAATTTTGCTAGTTTGAAGGGGTTACTTCGAAGGGTTATAGCATAAAATAATTATCTTTGTTTGAATATGTAAGGGGGATCCTTATATAAATTGGATGTAAATATACCTTGGGGACACCGAGTGGGTTTAATGTTTTTGATACATAGTTTGGGGTTACAAACAAAAATATGCTTTCGAAAATATACGTTGGGGCTATCAATGTGTTTTTATTTAATTTAACCTAATTGGGGCTACCAATAGGAGTAGGTTAAACAGGTGGTATACCTAGGGAAATAAATAATCATGGGGATCATGAATTTTTATACATAATGATGGGGATCGTGATATTTTAATTGGCCAAGTGTTGGGTTCTTGGTTAACCTGGAAAAACCATGGAATGTGCGGTGGATAGCCCACATCTAATTTCTAAAGTAAAGATTGTTTTGCCAGAGGTGGTTAGCCTCGGGATTTGGTACCCAAGAGTTCATAGTCATCCTAGGAAAACTACGGAGTGTGCGGTGGATAGCCCACATCAACTTTTATAAAACAATGTACGATGGATAATCTGCATTTATTATGATGAATTTGAAATTGATAGTCCAATTAAAGTTTTGATGGATAGTCATTTTAAAGATTTTTGAGGGAACTCTAATAAATTTCTTTTAGATGGGATATCTAATAAATGGGTTGATGGGATATCCAATATATATACGATTTATGGTTTTATTTCATATTATGTTAAGACTAATCATTTTGGGTGTAGGAGCATAGTAAATGATTTGCATGTATTTTTTTGGATACTAGTGAGGCGAAAACCCATTCCGCTAAGCGACGTGGTCTTACTAGCTATCTATTTATGATAAGAGATGTTAGGGGATTATTCATACCAGACTTATTGTCTGACTCAAAGTTTTTGTTTCTCCACAAACTCTCGGGTGCTCAAAATTAATTTGAGTAGTCTGAGCGTGGGAGACTTTCAGGTGTTTGGACGAATAAGCTTCCGAAGACATGCAAGTGGCAGTGTTAGCTCTACTAAGAAGTGTAAAGTTCATATTTATTAGTTCTCTGATCATCATAAGGGGACATCTTCATATGTCGCTCTTATCGTATTTTGTACAGTTATATGTGATCAGAACATGGTTAATGTCTGGGATTATGTAATTAAATCTTAAATTGTAATTTGCATGTAATGGGAAATTCACTTTATTGGAAGTTTAAAAATTTTCATATTCATGTGTTTCAGTGTATCAATATTTACTATGCCGCATTCGATCGCCAAGAATTAACAACTATGGATGACTGCAGCATCAGTAGCGGTTAGTTTTGGGCCTTAGAAGGCGGGATGTTACAAGTTGATACCAGAGCATGATTTATGTACTTAAAAGGAATATAAACCTTATAGATTTTTAAAGCATAATATAATGAATCTAAATATGGTTGGGCTTGGGTAAGCGTTATAATAACGTATGTGTACTTTGCTATAAATACTTAAGTATGTATTCCCCACTCTCTTAGACTGTTCTTCTGTATCTTACAAAGATTGGATTTCAGGCGGTAGGAAAGTAAGATATGGAGGCAGGAAACGGAAGAGTGAATCAGGGTGGAAGACGCACCACAACAAGTGGAAATGTTTGACCCAATACTAGGAGCAACCAGGGTCGATAGGCAAATGCAAACCTAGATGCAAATGCTATTGTTGGTGCCAAAATTCCGCTGGTTGATATGGGGATAATGTATCAGTTCTTCGTGAATATGATGCAAGCTGGAGAAGCTGTGGGAGTGGCTTTAGGGAATGCTGGAGGAGCTAATCCGGTGGTCCCAGTTGGCAATGATTATGCCAAGTTGAGCAGGGATTGCACTAGTCTTGGAGGGAAGCCTTTTCTGGGAATTGAGGATGCAGTAGGAGTGGAAAAATGGCTATTGCATTGTGAGAGGATAATTGTAGATCTCGACTTGACAGATATGCAGAAGAGAAGACTTGCTTCAAGGCAATTGTAGGGAGCAGCATTGTTTTGGTGGAATGGAATTACCGTGGGAGAGCCAGAGGAAGACCTGACTTGGGTTGAATTTCGAAGGTGGTTCGAAGAAAGATTTCTATCTAAGGTTGCCAAGTCACCGTTGCTAAGGTAGTTTGCAGATTTAGTCCAAGGGGATAAATCGATGATTGGGTATTCTACAAAATTTGATGAGCTGTCCCGTTATGGATATGCTACTGTAGATACAGTCATTCGGAGGAATGATAAGTTTATCAGGGGTTGAATCCTGAGATCGCTAGAGCAATTATTCCAAACCTCTGGGATCCATGTCATATTGTTTTCGAGATGGCTATTCAGAATGAAGAGATGCTTTCTACTTTTGGAAAAGGGAAACCGGCTGATGTTTAGAATTTTCAAGGTAAGAAGCAGAATTTCTTGAAGAAGAAAGGTGCCCAGTCAGGGGTAGCAGCTAAGAAGAGCAAGGCTAATATTGTTTGTTACAAGTGTGACAAGAAGGGGCACTATGCTAATGAGTGTTGCTCAGGTGATGGAAGAGCAGTTGTAGTGAGGCCGAATCTAAAGTGCTACAACTGTGGCCAGATGTGGCATTACATGGACAAGTGTCCCGAGGCTGCTAAGGCTAGAAAGGGAAAGGTCTTTGCATTGGAACCATCATCCTCTAGACCAATGGCTGCCGAGAAAGGAAAAGCTGTGATGGAAGGTATGCTTATGATTCATAGTACTCCAGTTAGGATACTATTTGATACCGGTGCATCACACTCATTTATATCTCAGTATTTGGTAGATTGCTTATATCTGGAACCTTTATTACTTATTACTCCTTTAAGGGTTGTGAATCCAATAGGAAGGTATGCAACTTTGGGAATGAGATATGACCAGTTAGAACTTGATTTGTTAGGTCATATGTTTGCATGCAGTTTATATGATTTTGATTTCGTGGGTTTCGAGATCATATTGGGTTTGGATTGGTTAGATAGACATGATGCTAGGATATCTTGCCAAGAGGGGGAAATATCATTGAAGCACCCTAATAGCCGTAACCAAGTTATTTACTCAGTAAGGAGTTCATACGGAAATTCTTATGTGTTATTGGGTGCCGTGAGAACAGAAGCAGAGTTCAAGCAAGTTTATGTTGCAAGAGATTTTGCAGATGTATTTGAAACAGTTTCAGGCTTTCCGCCAAAGAGAGCAAACGAGATTTGGATAGATCTCGTACCGGGTGCTAAACCCATAAGTAGACCACCTAGCAGGATGTCACCAACCGAGATGAAGGAATTGAAGGTGCAGCTAGTGGAATTGGAAGGAAAGAATTTCCATCCAGCCAAGCAGTTCGCTTTGGGGAATGGCCACGGTATTTGTGAAGAAGCCAGATGGGTCGTTAAGGATGTGTATCGACTATCGTATGCTGAACGAGAGGACGATCAAGAATAGGTATCCTTTGCAAAGAATCGACGACTTATTCAATAGGTTGAGTGGAGCTAGAGTGTTATCCCAGCTGGATTTGGTGACAGGTTTCCATCAGCTAAGAGTGGCAGAGGACAGTATTCCTTTAACGACGTTTAGGACCAGATATGGGTCTTATAAATGGTTGGTTATGCCATTCGGACTTACTAATGCGCCAGCTTTCTTTGTGGATTTGATGAACCGGGTCTTCCAAGAGCACTTGTATAGATTCATGTTGGTTTTATTGATGACATTTTGGTATATTCTAAGAATGAGAAGGATCATGCAGATCATTTTAGAATAGTGTTGAAGACGCTAAGGCAACGTCAACTAAGGTAATCTTCGCATTGAAAGTGTGGAGACATTATCTTTTGGGAGAAAGGTTTGTGCTATTCATGGATCATTAGTCTCTAAGGTATTTATTCTCTCGGAAGGA
Source organism: Allium fistulosum (assembly GCA_030737815.1). Taxonomy (NCBI): domain Eukaryota; kingdom Viridiplantae; phylum Streptophyta; class Magnoliopsida; order Asparagales; family Amaryllidaceae; genus Allium; species Allium fistulosum. Next base: position 1,462,936,248 of record CM060903.1, read on the forward strand.
GCTGAACATGAGACAGTAGAGATGGTTGGAGTTTGTTGCAGCTTATGATTTTAGCATCGAGTATACACTGGGAAAAGGAAATAAGGTAGCAGATGCACTTAGCAAGAAACATCAAAATGTGGTGTTAGCTATGTTGGCGGAATGGAAAGACTTGGAAGCAATGGCTGCTTGCAGTGTGCAGCTGAGGTCGAGTGAACCAACTACAGAAAACTACAAACAAAGGCTAATTTTACACAGTTTCTGTTGCTACTTTGAAACCTTATAACTTGTGATCCCGATCTTGTGCACCTTATCCAGATTTGTGAGTCCGAGTCCCTTGACGAGGAGTTTAGGGACTTCAGCATTGATTCTCATGGGTGTCTTCGCAAGAAGAACTGCCTTGTTTGCTCGTGTTCGTGTGTTTTCGAATCGTTTTTCCTGCTTTTCTTGCCATATTTCGAGTTGTTTTTTATTGCAATTAAAGGCAATGATGTCTATCAATAGACTAGCCAAATTTTGGAGATTTGAAATTCAAATTTTGAATTATTTTGAATTTAATTTGAATTTAAATTCGAATATCGTTTTGAGTGAATTTCCTTGTTTTTATTCGTTTTCGAGCATGGTTTTCTCTATATATTTTTGAAATGATTTTTAAAATTAAGGGGCTAGTCGGAATATCGCGGTAATGTCTTGTTTTGAAGTTCGACTAGTTCTGATCGAACGAATTGTTTCTAGGCAGAAAGAGGATCCAATGTTAGCCGAGAGGATTAGAAGGTTAGAAGCTGGAATCGAGATTGATGATTTAAAGGATTTTATTCTTGACCACAAGGGTCGGTTGAGAAAGAAGGAACGGTTATGTGTTCTAGATGTTGGAAACCTTAGAAAGGAAGTTATTAGGGAATGTTATCAATCGAAGTTTACGATTCATCCTAGGGGAACCAAGATGTATCAAGATATGAAGAGAAGTTTCTTCTGGGAAGGAATGAAGAGGGATGTTGTCTTATGGGTAAAACAATGTTTGAACTGTCAGCAGGTAAAAGCCGAACATCAGAAGCCTAGTGGTTTGCTTCAGCCTTTGGATGTTCCAGTTTGGAAGTGGGACTCGATATCCATGGATTTTATTGATGGGTTGCCAAGGTCAAACCGGAGTAATGAAAGTATATGGGTCATAATGGACAGATTGACCAAGAGTGTCCGTTCATTTCGGTAAGGTCAACCAGGACGACACCTGTTTTGGCTAAAATGTTCATGAAGAACATCGTTAGACCGCATGGAATTCCTAGTAGTATCGTCAGTGGTAGAGATGCTTTGTTTACTAGCATGTTCTGGAAGAGCTTGCATAGTGTGTTAGGCACTAAGCTCAAGATGAGTACCGCCTATCATCCTCAGACGGATGGGCAGACAGAGAGAGTCAACAAGGTACTGGAAGAATTGTGGAGGGCTTGTGTGCTGGATTTTAGTGGTTCTTGGGAATATCACTTGCACTTAGTTGAGTTTTCCTATAATAATAGTTATCAAAATACTATAAGAATGGCGCCTTTTGAAGCTTTGTATGGAAGGCCATGCAAATCACCAGCATGTTGGTTAGAGACCGGAGACAGATTGGTCCTTGGTCCAGATTTGGTGAGAGAGGCGACGGAAAAGATCGATTTGATACGAGAAAGAATGAAGGAAGCTCGGTCTAGGCAGAAGAGTTACGCAGACAAAAGGCGTAAGGACCTAGAGTTCTCAATTGTAGATAGAGTTTTCATCAAGGTATCGCCGATGAAAGGTGTGGTTCGGTTCGGGAAGACCGGGAAGCTAGCATCGAGATATGTTGGACCATTTCCTATATCAGAGAGGATTGGGAGACTTGCATACCGAGTAGATTTACCGAGCAGTTTGGCCGGGATCCACAATGTGTTTCATGTTTCTCATCTTAGGAAGTATGTTCATGTTCCAGAAACTATTATCGCTCCGACGACACTGGAGGATTTAGTGGTGGACCCGGATATGAATTTTGTGAGGCAACTAGTTCGTGATGTGGCAAAAGATGAGAAAAGGCTAAGGAACAAAATAGTCAGGTTGGTGAAAGTTCAGTGGAGTGACAACGTGAAGGATTGTACTTGGGAGACAGAAGACATGATTAGGGCTACTTTTCCTGAGCTGTTTTAGATGGTATGTTCTATATAGCGTTTATATATAATTTGGTCGGTAGGTTATACTAGCTTGGCTTGCATGGGCTATATGCTTGTTTTTGTGTCCTTACTGAAATTTCAAGGACGAAATTCTTTAAGGGGGGAGTCTGTAATGCCCATGAATTTTAATTAACATTGTTTGGGATATTTAATTGGATAAATTAAATAGAATATGTGCATAATTAGGGAGATGAGATAAATAAATCAAATGGCCGAGTCTTAATGAATGAACTAAAATAAGACTTAACTAAATTTACAAAGAGGAATTTTCCTAAGGGGTAAACTTGGAAATAGGGCTACATTTCTTAGTATAAATCTCTTCCTCCACCTTAATAAATGTTTACATTCTCATTCATAACTCCTCACCTACTTTCGGCCGGCCATTTAAAGCTCCAGGAAGAGCATAAATTGAAGAAAAAGATAAGGAATTAAAGCTAGGAAATTATCTCATTCTCCAATCAATTAATCAAGGTGAACAATCATGTTTATCATCTTATTTTTTCTCTGTTTGGATCGGCTATGGGTTATACCCGATTCATGTTTGTGTCTTGGTTAGGATATAACCATTTAAACCTTTGTTTGGATAAGACATAGGTGTTTTAAATGTTAATGGATCAATTAACATGTTTTTATTCGGTTTTGGTTAAATTCCAAGTGGTTTTGATCATCATATGCTTTGAAATTTTGATATGTTGAAGTGAACGATTAATTGATTTTCTGGAATTTCTCCAAAAAATTTCATGATGTTTTAATAATTATATTAAATTATTTAAGGTATGTGACTTAGATGTTTTGTATAATTATAAAGGAGAAAGAGGCTTTTTCAAATTTATTTAAATTTCCAAATAAGGAAAGTCGATAGCTATTTTGAATATAAAATTTTGGCAACCAATCAGATTTAGACAAACAAGGCAGGTGGGGTACATAAGAACTATTTTAAATAGTATTTTCTCTGTTTTAACTCTTTTGGCAAGACTAGACGCCTCCATTCCAAACCTTCCGACAAGGTCTAAAGATATCAAACTTTTCGACTAGACCAAAAATTAATGCACATGGTATCTGGCGACTGGTACGTAGTGAATTGAAAGGGGTCGAAAGGTTTATGGACGAAAGGTTAGAGCTTTCAAAGGAGATGAAACTTTGTTTTGTTTTTAAAGAAAATACGCCTGCTAGCTTTCGAGCTTTCGATATTGTCAAATGGTTTAAAAGAATTTTTTTTATTTGGTTTGCTTTCTTGTTTTAAATGAAACCTTTCAACAAAGTCAAAAGGTTAGCTTTCAATAGGGTCGGAAGCATAGTTGCCGCTTCCAAACCATTCGACCCAGATGGAGTCAAAGGTTATCTTTTGTTTTATAAAACTTGTCGCCACTCTCCATTGATTTCGAAGGTTTGGTTCCAACAGCAACACTTCACTATTTTTGAATGGTTTCGAAGGGTTTTGACTTCGAAAGGTTTTGGTTTCGAAAGGTTTGATTTCAAAAGGATTCGAAGGGGTTACCTTCAATGATTTTGAAAGGTTTTGAGTATCAATGATTTTGAAAGGTTTGGAGCTTCAATGATTTCAAAAGGTTTTGAGTTTCATTGCTTTCGAAATGTTTATAAATGGTTTTATAAATGTTTATAAATGATTTTGTGATGCTTTCAAAAGGAAGGCTTCTGAAGGGGCTAACTCTGGATGTTTATTTGCTTTCGAATGAAGATTAATTCGAAGGGGTTTAAAGGGTTGTTTTAGTCATTTTTCCTTAAGTAAAATTTTGCTAATTTGAAGGGGTTACTTCGAAGGGTTATAACATAAAATACTTATCTTTGTTGGAATATGTAAGGGGGATCCTTATATAAATTGGATGTAAATAAACCTTAGGGACACCAGGTTGGGTTTAATGTTTTCGATACATAGTTTGGGGTTACAAAAAGAAATATGCTTTCGAAAATATACATTGGGGCTATCAATGTGTTTTTATTTAATTTAACCTAATTGGGGCTACCAGTGGGAATAGGTTAAACAGGTGGTATACCTGGGGAAAAAATAATAATCACGGGGATCATGATATTTTAATTGGCCAAGTGTTGGGTTCTTGGTTAACCTAGGAAAACCATGGAATGTGCGGTGGATAACCCACATCAAATTTCTAAAGAATGTTTTGCCAGAGGTGGATAGCCTCGGGATTTTCCACCCAAGGGTTCATAGTCATCCTAGGAAAACTATGGAGTGCATGGTGGATAGCCCACACCAACTTTTATAAAACAATGTACGATGGGTAATCTGCATTTATTTTGATGAATTTGAGACAGATAGTCATATTAAAGTTTTGGCGGATAGTCATTTTAAAGATTTTAGAGGGGAACTCTAATAAATTGCTTTTAGATGGGATATCTAATAAATGGGTGGATGTGATATCCAATATATATACGATTTATGGTTTTATTTCATATTATGTTAAGACTAATCCTTTTGGGAGCAGGGCCATAGTAAATGATTTGCATGTATTGTTTTGGATACTAGTGAGGGAAAAACCCATTCCGCTAAGCGGCGTGGTCTCACTAGCTATCTATTTATGATAAGAGATGATAGGAGATTATTCATACCAAACTTATTGTCTGACTCGAAGTTTGTGTTTCTCCACAAACTCTCGGGTACTCAAAATTAATTTGATTAGTCTGAGAGTGGGAGACTTTCAGATTTTTGGATGAATAAGCTTTAGGAGACGTGCAGGAGGCAGTGTTAGCTATATAGGAGCTATTTTGTGTTTTCCACTATGATGTACTAAGAACTGTAAAATTCATATTTATTAGTTCTCTGATCATCATAATGGGACATCTTCATATGTCGCTCTTATCGTATTTTGTACATGTATATGTGATCTGAACGTGGTCACCGTCTGGGATTATGTAATTAAATCTTAAATTTTAATTTTCATGAAATGAGATATTATTTTTATTGGAAGTTTAAAATTTTTCATATTCATGTGTTCTAGTGTATCAATATTTACTATGCCGCATTCGTTCGCCAAGAAATAACAACTACGGATGACTGTAGCATCAATATCGGTTAGTTTTGGGCCTCAAGGCGGGATGTTACACCATCAAAAGAAAACCACGAATAAGAGCTAAGTTTCTTTCAAAAATTTTTAATTCTTTTTAGCATTTTATCTTACGAATTTAAGCTTTTCAGTTTACAACCACTAACATTATTTTTCCATTTTCCAAGCTTCTTTTAATGTTAACGTTTTAAAATTGTTCATTCAAAATTTTATTTTTCCAAAGTCCTCATTTATTTTACAATAAAAGATTTAAACCAATTAAGCGTTTACTTTTATTTTAAGATTCTACAAATCAAGGCTTCGGAAGTCAAATTCTTTTAATTCGATCACCAATTCAAAACACTTTTCAAATTTTCAACACGTATAATATTTTGCAAAATATTCTAAGTGTCGAAATTTTGAGAAATTTCGGTAGAGTCTCTTTTGTACGGAGAGCCTTCCAAACAATTTTAGTATACTAATTTGGATATACATCGACCAAAGCATGGTTGGAAACAATTTACATATCAAAATTTTATCATTCCAATATGTTAAACTATAGGCGTACCTTGTTTTTGCATTTTAAGCAAGCTATTTAGCTTATTGTGAGCAAAAGCGAACCAAATTCGCTAATAATCCCAAACATACTCTGTGATACCTATTTTTATATCTCATATATGTTAACACATAATTTATACCAAAAGTTTAAAACTTAAATTGTTCAAACTCTAGTTTATAAAGATTTTCCTTTTCTAACTTCCGAGCTGCTGTATAAAACCCAAATTTTCACCCAAAAAACTCAAAATTTGCTAGAGCTCTTTAAATGAAAGCTGTTCTACTCAGTCTAAGATTTCCGGCAAGATAAAGATCATCAAAATAAGATTTATGGTTTAAAAGTTATGTCCAAAATACTTTCAGCCTTTAGTCTTATAAATTACTAATAGGACAGAGCTACCCATTAATTTTCAAACACATTTTAGACCAAACAAAATTCAATTTTAAAAAATGGTAAAAAGAAAACTTTTTTCTTACGGTACGTACTTTCTTTCATAAAAACAATGACTGTGTTTGGAGTTATAATTCTCAAGATATCGTTGTTTTAGTACAATGCATTTTTAATCAAAATTTCAATACTAAGGCCATTTTTAAATTATTTCTTTCAAACCATTTCAAAATCCAAAACCATATATTCTCCATAGAAATATTTACACTAGATCATTCATTACATGATCTATCTTTCAGAAAGTTTAAGACTTCAAAATTTTGGAATTTATCCTATTCAACCAACTTTCAAAATCAAATCATCTAATAAAATCACTTTCACTAACTTTTTACGCTTTATACACAATTCATTTAATATGCTCTAAAGCCAATGGATATGTAAAAATTTTAAACATGCATAATTATTCAAAATTTTATAAACAACAAATATAACTTCATATCAAACTATCTTTTAAACAAATAGGTGTTTAACAAATAATAAAAAGCATAATTTGACAAAACTTGTAAAATAAAAGTTTTTCCTTACTATCATAGCTTTTTAGAAAGCACAAGTTTGTTGAATCGGATCAATGGTTCAAAGTTATGATTAAAACAGTGCAAGTTCAAAATTTAATATCGCTTTCGATTAATCTCAAGACAACGACAAAGATGTGCAGCTTAGACGAGTTAAACCTCAGAATTTTATAAAATTCAAAACATGAAACTTATAAAATATAGTAATTAACCTCATAACCCATAGTAATAACTCATAATGGATGATTCAAAATCTAGAATTAGCCATAATAAAGTAATTGACAACTCATCTCATATTTCACTAAATCATGAGATACACAAATATAACCTTTCATAGGTAAAACTGAATTGTGGTGAAATCCCAACTAAATCTCAAATCACAATGTTTAAATCAATAAACACATAATTATAAACATATGACTTAACTTATAAATAAGCCATAATAAAATATGCCCAAAGCCCATAGCCATAATAAGGCATATTAACCAAAATTTCCATCTCATAGATCCATATCAAGTCTCAATTTGACTATTATTAAAAATATGGTAATAATAATTTAAATTTTCCAAATTCACAAAACAAATGGATCTCAAATGCAATGACAAGGTCGCTAACACCTCCCCAAGTAGTTTCGTCCATGACACGGTCGTTGATACCTCGCTAAGCAGTTTCGTCCATGATAAGGTCGCTGACACCTCGCTAAGCAGTTTCGTCCGTGAGAAGGTCGCTGACACCTCGCTAAAATTATTCTAACCATTTCTTTAGTAAATTAAATTACTTAAACTTTTAAAAGTACGAAAAGTAACCATGAAATAACCAAGATCATGTGATTTTATAACGGTGTGTCGATGACGTTTGGCTAATGTCTAAAGTCATTGCCATGACATATAATTATCACAACTAAAGTGGATGTCTCCACATGACCATCTACTGCCCATAAAAAATAAGATCTCGCGGTATCGCCACCCTTTATAACGAATACGCGTCCAAACCCGTGAACCTTGATACCGTGCTTTCGGAAGGTGTACTAACACAGCCTCAAACAATGATAAAGAAATTACTAGTGGTAGATATAACTATCATTCGTGGTAATATTAATTAACACTAGCCATGCGACTGATCGTTGACTATTACACGGCAAGGGCTGGTTGCCGTGATTCCTATACATCAGTCAGCTAGTGGAATTTATGCTAGCTCATCCGGTTAAAGTTATTCATTCATTTCCAAAATCTTTTTTTTAAATCTAACATATTATTTTAAATGTAACAACCAAGTAAGAAAGTAAGCGAAAGAGAGTTCAAGCAAAAACAACAAAGAAACATAGATTAGAGCATTAACTTAGTTCAAATTAAGGAAAACTAATAACTCTGTTTTGGGACAGGTAATCAAAGTAGCTAAGTTCAAAATTTGTAAAAATGTTCAACATAAAAGTTATCTCATACGAAGTCAGCTTTTTAGAACATAAAAAATTATCAAAATCTGACCAGAACTGAAAAAAATATGGTCAATTTACTAACAGTGTTCAGCTAAGGGAATGTAAATTTCAAAGGGACAAAGCTGATAGATTGCAATAGACTTTTAATCAATCGATGCTCAAAATTTGTAAAAGTGTTCAACATGAAAGTTGTCACACACAAAGTTAACTATGACGACCCACCTTTCTAACCTCTAAGAACAACACTTAACACATCCTCAGTGTTCGTGTGCCGTTGCCCAAGAATCGGAAAGATGAATCGTTGTGGGGGTGAAATAAAGAACAAAATAGAAAACCTCACGAGGAAAATATTAAACATAATATAACAGTAAATAGTACATCAGGTTACTCCTTAAAGGGAGTTATCAAAGTTACAAAAAATTACTACAAATCAGCTTAGATAGTTATAACATCCTGCCTTTACAAATGCTAAAACAAAATAACTTACACAAACTAAATTGTACAACGGAATAGATAAATAGGAAGATGAAAAGCCTCTTGCTTGGACGACGTCTTCAAACGGGCCCAACAAAGACCTGCTACCCTTGAACTACTCAAATAAAATGAGTACCCGAGAGTTCATGGTAACAAACAACTCGAGTCAGATGATATGTGTGGTATGAGTAAAACTTTAAACAAAAGTATGTAATTAAACACAAAACATGTGAGACTGTACCACTGAACACGGAACGGGTTTACTCTCACATAATCTAATATCCAAACGTAAAGAATGGATAAATAATTAAACACAATGAAGAGTGGTTGACTCTTTTCGGTGAAAGTAAGGAGATGAAATTTGAAGGTTCGAATCAAATAAGAAAAGGAAGATCTCCAACAAATGACTAGGGAGGTGCTCCACCCTTTAAGTATACCTCTAGTAATATACTCCTGAGAAGCTCATATACTCCGTGACACTTCCCGGACAAAACCAAGCCGGAACCTGCCAAACCTTACCGAGAATCCGAATATTTCACATCTAAATGCACAAATGAAACTGATCTAGATGAGATGTGAAAATATCCCAATGGGAGCAACCCCACATAGCTTGTCTTCCTCTCGCGCTTTGGATTTAGTCATTACCGAATATCAATGCTCAACGGAGCAATAAATCATCTTAGAATGACGAAAATAAAGAAGTTGATGTAACCGATAGCTGAGAACCAACTATCAAGTATATAAATCGATCGTATATAGAATTTAATTCTTGTATACTTATCACCACTCATCAAATTCAAACTTGTATTATTTCTTGGTTAACAATAAGACTAGACAAGTCAAGGTGGTATTACCTCAAAGTCATGTCTCATGATTATTCTTATCTTTCGAAATAACAACAAGTCTCGATGTTTAGTGCTAATTATACAAATAAATCGTTTCCATAAAAGTGAATCGCTCTACGAAAATTAATTCATTTTCATAAACAATTTAAACTTTTTCTTTTAAAAACCCCGAATTCGTACTTGGCTTCACATTACAAGTATTAGCAATAAACACTTTGTTAAAAGAGTTTAATGGTTTTGAAACATCATTATAAAAAGGATTTATCCACTTAAAACATCCTTATTATATTTACTAATCCACTTTAAAACTTCATTAATTAAGTTGATAAATTCACTTCAATGCCCTTTAATTAAAAAGGATAAATTACCTTTAAATCATCATTAATTCAATTTATTAATAGTATAATTAATTAAATTAAATTAAATAATAATTAAATATCATTATTTAAAAGTGATTAATTAATTTAAAACTTTATTTAAGAAAATATTTATTTAAGGTTAAACAAATTTATTAACTTTTAAAAGCTGTTAATTAAAAAAGGTTAATCAATTTTAAACTACCATTAATTAATAAATTAATTAATCTTAATCCATCATTATCCAAAGATTAATTAGTCTTAAACATCATTAAATAAAATGACTAAGTAAAATTAAAACATCATTAACTAAGTAATTAGTTGAATTTAAAACACATCATTAATAAGTTAATTAGTTAACTTAAATCCTTATTAATTAAATAATTAATTAAATAATGGATTAAATTAAATAATCATTATTAAAATAATTAATTTTTTTTGGATACATCATTCATAAAAAACTTTCTTAATTTGTAAAATAATTCCAATCACGATAATGAAACCAAACGGTTTCGATAAAAGTTGATTTTTCGAAAGTGTCGATATATCGACTATTGCTATACGGGCAGTTCGGAATTCGCATATGACATTTGCAACACAACCACACATCACATAAACAAGGTATGAGCATAAATACATGATGATTTACAATAATATAACATATATCAAGCATTTAATAACAATGGCATAAGTTTAACCACTAGATTTCCATATAATCAAACTCACAGCCAAGCTAGCCCCCACAACATGCTAGATCATGATATGTACCATATTGTGTACAAAGGTATGGTGTTGGGTATGGTTATACATGAGAACTTCTTCCTTATTTTATTCTTTGTTTATTTTTAAACTTATGCCTTATCAGGATTATATTTAAATTAATCATGGTTTATTAATGTTAATACTTTCCTTAACTTACCATATGACATGTGTAGGTGTACATGAGTGATACAAAAATGTGCACAAAGTTTCCGACTACTTTTCGAAGTTGAAAAGTCAAAATTTCGGAAAACATTTTTCGGTCATATTTTCGATTTTTATTTGAACTATTTATTTTGGTAAACAAAATTTAAAAATGATTTTGATATCATTAATTAATATTTAAATTATGTTTATTTGATTATTAAAATCCATTATTTAAATATCTAAAAATTATATAAATATTCAAATACAAGTGATTAATTTACGGGTTGTTACACTCTCCGCCCTTAGGAGAATTTTGTCCTCGAAATTAATACACAAAAGACAATCCAAAATTTATGTATTGTACCAAAAAATTCATATATCAATGCAAAGCAACTATGCTACAATAGAACATTCATAATGCATTCAAACTATAAACAACTAACCTAACATTACATCAGGGTAAGATTCTTTAATATGATCCTCGGTATCTCAAGTACAATCGTGAGGGTCATCACTCCATTAAACCTTCACAAACTTAATCACCTTTTTCCTCAATTTCCTTTCATCCCGATCTACAATATAAACTAGAAGTTGGACTACCGTCAAATTCAGTTCTATCTCTAAGTCTTCCTGAATAGACGTCTCAACAATCAGTGACGGATCATGAACATGCTTTCTCAGATGAGATACATGAAAAACATTATGAACTTCTGACAATCTTTCAGGAAATTCTACCATGTATGCCAACGATCCAATCCTTTCAAGGATTCTAAATGGTCCAATGAATCTAGGTGCTAGCTTGCCTGTTCTTATGAATCTAATAACTCTTTTCATCGGGGAAACTTTCACAAATACCAAATCCCCGACCGCAAACTCTAAGTCCTTTCTCCGCAGATCGGCATAACTTTTCTATCGATCCTGGGCTTCTTTCATCCTTTCCTTGACCATAGCTACTTTCTTTGATGCTTCTCGGATCATTTCTGGTCCAAGAACTAATCGGTCTCCAGTCTCAACCCAACATGAAGGTGATTTACATGGCCGTACATACAAAGCCCCATAAGGTGCCATGCCAATGCTAGCTTGGTAACTATTATTATAAGAGAACTCTACCAAATGCAGATGATCTTCCCAAGAACCTCCAAAATCCATAATACATGCTCTCAGGAGATCCTCCAAAATCTGATTCACCTTCTCGGTTTGTCCATCTGTCTGTGAGTGATAGGCTGTGCTCAAATTCAACTATTTTCCTAAAGTGCTTGCAATGCCGCCCCAAAATCGACTGGTGAAGATAGGATCTCGATCACTGACTATACTTACTGGAATTCCATGCAGTCGAACGATCTCTCTCAAATAAATCCCTGCCAAAGAAGCTATGGTTCTTAAAGACTTCACATGGATAAAGTGGGCACTCTTTGTTAATCGATCCACAATTACCCAGATGCCTTCATTACCTCTTCTCATTCTGGGCAACCCATCAATAATGTCCATGGATACTTGCTCCCACTTCCAATTTGGTATCTCTAATGGTTGGAGTAACCCAGCGGTCATCTGCTGGTCACTCTTGACTTGTTGATAATTTGTGCACCGACTCACGAAGATCAAAATATCTCTCTTCATCCCTTTGCACCAAAAGGTCTTCTTCATATTCTAAAACATTTTTGTTACTCTTGGATAGATAGATAGCTTTGACCGATGGTACTCTCTCAGCACATCCTATCGAATTCCATTAACGTCTGGCACACAAATCCGTCCATTTATTTTTAAAATGCCTCGAGAGTCAATCTGAAAACTAGAATTAATTCCATTTTCAACATTCTTCTTAAGCCGAGCTAGATTAGGGTCTTCTTCTTGGAAATATGCAATCCTCTCCATTAGCACTAGCTTAACTTCCAAATTTGCAATCGTCGCCACATTCCTACTTAACGCATCTGCAACAGCGTTTGCTTTCCCTAGGGTAGAAAGAATCTCTAGGTCATAAGCCGTAAGAAATTCCAGCCATCTTTACTATCTTAAGTTCAAATCTTTTTGGGTAAAAAGATACTTTAATGACTTATGATCCGTAAAAAACTCAAACATTGCACACAAAAGATAGTGCATCCACACTTTCAATGCGAAGACAACTGCCAAAAGCTCCAGACCGTGCGTAGCGTAATTCTTATCATGAGGATTCAACTGCCGACACACATACACTATAACTTTACCATTTTGCATCAAAACTGCTCCCGGTCTAGTCCTACAAGAATCTATGTAAACTGTTAACCCTTCACTCCCATCTAGAATAGTCAAGACAAGAGCACTTGTCAATTTCTCTTTTAACTCATTGAATTCTTGGTCGCTCTTGGATGTCCAAACAAACTTAGTCTCTTTCTTAGTTAGCTTTGTTAGATGAGAAGAAATATTCGAAAAGTCTTTAGTGAACCTTCTATAGAAACTTGCCAAACCCAAGAAACTTCTGACCTCAGTCGCACTTTCAGGTTTCTTCCAATCTTGAACCACAACTACTTTAGCTAGGTCTATTGATATGCCTTCTCCCGAAACTACATGCCCTAGAAATCTAACTTCGGATTTCCAAAAATGGCACTTAGAAAACTTATCCCTTAAAGCATGACGTCTTAAAGTACTAAGTACAACATGAAGATGGTACTTATGCTCTTCCTCTAATTTAGAATAATCGAGGATGTCATCAATGAAAACGAGAAAAAACTTGTTAATAAAGTCTTGAAACAATCTATTCATCAAATCAACAAAATAAGCGGGTGCGTTAGTCCATCCGAACGGCGTGACTAATCACTCATAAAAACTATCAGGGGTTCGAAAATCTGTTAAGGGTACACTCTCCTCTGCTACCCTTAATTGATGAAAACCAGTGGCAAGATCTAACTGAGAAAAGATCTGAGCTCCGTGGAGCTGGTCAAACATGTCATCAATCCTAGGTAAAGGATACTTATTCTTGATAGTCCTCTTATTCAAATCTCGGTAATCTACACATAATCTAAGAGAACCATCAGCCTTGGTAACGAACACAACTAGCGATCCTTAGCTTGATGTGCTGCGTCTGATCAAACCTTTCTGTAACAAATCAAACGTCTGCTTCTCTAGTTCTCTTCTTTCCTTTGGAGCTAACCTTCGAGGAGGTTGTATAATAGGTCTAGTTTCTGGAATCAAATCAATACGGAATTCCACTTCCCAGTGAGAAGGTAAACCATTCACTTCTTCAAAAATATCCTTGAAGTCCCGGACAATTGGTACATTCCTTATCTCCTCTTTGGGTACTTCGAGCGAATAGAGAAAACTGCTCATCAACTTATTAGGCTCTTCGCAACAGATATCAATGCTTCTACCTATTACATCTTTTACTATGATCACCCTTCTAACACAGTCCAAGACAGCTTCAAACTTGGATAACCAATCCATTCCCAATAATACCCCAAAACCCATAAACCCGAGAACAAACATGTCAGAAAAGAAAGACCGATCTCGATAAGAAATAGGCACATTCAAACATATGGTTTCAAGATTGGTCGGGCCCCCAATTGGGTTCGACACACAAAGGGAATTGTTTAAAAGAATGAGTTTGAGGTTAAACTTATCAACAAGATCTTGTGAAATGAAACTATGGGATGCACCGGTATCAAATAACACTCTAACAGGAATATCAGAAATGGATAGTGTACCTTGCAACACTTGCTTTCCTTTTGAATCCCTAGAATTAGATAGTGTTTCCTCAATAGTAAAAGCTCGTCCTTGTGATCCTTCTTTGGAAAAGGGCACTAGTTCTTCATATGTCCACGTTTGTTGCAATTGTAGCATACAGGTAGATCAGTCTCCGAGCAATAATTTGCATAGTGGCCCATTTTATTGCACTTAAAACAAAGAACCTTGGTCAAGTCTAACTGCTTCATCTGAGCTGGAGCTCCACCTCCAGGTTTCTTTCCCGGCCGCTTCTTTTTCCCTTTGCGCTTGAAAAACTATTTACTAGCAATAGGGATAACGGATAAAGGTTGGGCATTAAATGTCGGCACTGCTCCCTTCTGAACTCCTTGCTCAATATCCAGCATTTTGAATCTCAAAGCCATACTGATCAAATTGGTAAAGGTACCATTGAGATGATTGGTCATTTCCCGATGGAATTCTGGTTGCATTCCCTTCACGAACATCTCATTCTTTTTAAGTGGCTTATCAATCAAACCTGGTCCAAAGCAAGACAATGCATTGAACCTATGCTCATACTGCGCCACTATCATCTCACCTTGTTTCAAATCCATGAAACTTTTGAACAACCGAGTCCTACCCACCTCTAGGATAAATTGAGCTTCATAAACTTCCTTAAACTGTGCCTAAGAGAAACCTTCTTCTGGTGTATTCATGGTGACTGAATCCCACCAATCCATTGCTACATTCTAGAGCTGACGCGATGCCAACAATCTCTTCCTAGCATCTTCCAATCGAAGGTCCCCGAATATCCACTCATAAGAGCGGAGCTATGTCTGAACTCCCAGAATGTCTTCAGTTCCATAGAAAGGCTTAGCCGTGCTGGTTCCAGATGCCCTCCCTCTTCTTCCTTTTGTACTAATTTTCAATAATTTGGATAAGTGACAAGTATCATTAGAATACAAAGATAGGGCCAAAGATGATAAAAGGGAAATTTGCAATAAAGGATCTAAAACCAGACTTTTAGGGAAGAAAAGGAAACGCTCTCTCAAGATGAACTCATTCTAGGGATTCACTCACCCTATCTCTAATGAGTTGTACCCCAATCAAGCTAGTGTGTTTGCTCAACCGAAGCTCTGATACCAACTATGATGACCCACCTTTCCGACCTCTAAGAACGACACTTAATACATCCTCGATGTTCGTGTGCCATTGCCCAAGCATCAAAAAGATGAATCGTCGTGGAGTGAAATAAAGAACAAAATAGAAAACCTAACAACGAAACTATTAAATATAACATAACAGTAAATAGTACAACAGGTACTCCTTACAGTGATTTATCAGAGTTACAAAAAATTACTACGAATCAACTTAGGCGTTTATAACATCCTGCCTTTACAAATGTTGAAACAAAATACACTTACACAAACTAAACAGTAAAGTGGAATAGATAAATAAGTGGATGTAAAGCCTCCGCTTGGACGTCGTCTTCAAAAGGGCCCAACAAAGACCTATTACTCTCAGAGTACTCAAATAAAATGAGTACCCGAGGGTTCATGGAAACAAACAACTCGAGTCAGATGAAATGTCTGGTATGAATAAAACTTTAAATAAAGGTATGTAATTAAACACAAAACATGTGATACCACGCCACTGAACACGGAATGGGTTTACTCTCACATAATTCAACATCCAAATGTAAAGAATGGATAAATAATTAAACACCACGAAGAGTGGTTGACTCTTTTCGGTGGAAGTAAGGAGATGAAATTTGAAGGTTCGAATCAAATAAGAAAAGGAAAATCTCCAAAAAAAATGACTATGGAGGTGCTCTACCCTCGAAGTATACCTCTAGTAATATACTCCTGAGAAGCTCATACACTCCATGACACTTCTCGGACAATACCAAGTTGGACCCCGCCAAACCTTACCAAGAATCCGAATATTTCACATCTAAATGCGCAAATGAAACCGATCTAGATGAGATGTGAAAATATCCTGATGGGAGAAACCCCACATAGCTTGGCTTCCTCTCGCGCTTTGGATTTAGTCATTACTGACAAAGGATATCAACGCTCAACGGAGTAGTAAATCTTCTTTAGAATGACGAAAATAAAGAAGCTGAAGTAACCGATAGGCGAGGAACCAACTATCGAGGATATAAATCGATCGTATATGGAAATTACGTCTTGTATACTTATCAGCACTCATCGAATTCAAACTTGTTTTATTTCTTGGTTAACAATAATATCGAACAAGTCAAGGTAATGTTACATCAAAGTCATGTCTCACGATTATTCTTATCTTTCAAAATAATAACAAGTCTACTTCTCCGATGTTTCGCGCTAATTATACAAATAAATCGTTTTCATATAAGTAAATCGCTTTACGGAAATTAATTCATTGCCATAAACAATTCAAACTTTTTCTTTTAACAAACCTGAATTCGTACTTGGCTTCACATTACAAGTATTAGCTTTAAACAATTTGTTAAAAGAGTTTAACGGTTTTGAACATCATTATAAAAAGGATTTATCCACTTAAAACATCCTTATTATATTTACTAATCAACTTTAAAACTTTATTAATTAAGTTGATAAATTCACTTCATGCCCTTTAATTAAAAAGGGTAAATTACCTTTAAATCATCAATAATTCAATTTACTAATAATATAATTAAATTAAATTAAATAATAATTAAATATCATTATTTAAAAGTGATTAATTAATTTAAAACTTTAGTTAAGAAAATATTTATTTAAGGTTAAACAGATTTATTAACCTTTAAAAGTCGTTAATTAAAAAAGGTTAATTAATTTTAATCTATCATTAATTAATAAATTAATTAATCTTAATCCATCATTATCTAAAGATTAATTAATCTTAAACATCATTAAATAAAATGATTAAATAAAATTAAAACATCATTAACTGAGTAATTAGTTAAACTAGTGTGAACCCGTGCTACGCACACGGCTCGTTCAATTATATATGCATAATTTCACTTACGTATAAATTGATTATAATGGTGATAAATTTATAATGCTCAATTATTGTAGAAGAGTGTGCGAGTAGTCGTAGAATATTGTACACGTTACGTTAAATATCTTAATAGCTAATGTATTACTGTTAGCAAATGAAAATACTTCTGTTTGCATCTGTTTTTTCAGTACAGACTATAAGCATTTATGCATGTATCCATATTTTTTGTTCACATGTATACATATAAGCATACATGTATAGACACATATTTATGAGAGAAATGCTTAAAAATGAAGCAATTTAAAATAGACCAACTTAAATAAATTTGGGTATGCCAAAGTTATATCCCCTAAGTAGTTTTTGATATAATTATACATAATACATTGCATAAATTCATTAAATAATAGTGTAAAAATGTACACTTAATTAAAAGGAAACCAGAAATATATGTTACACAATTTATGTTCATTATTCAGGATATAGTGATACAAAACCTATTACCCTCAATCCACATCAATAATTTATCATGCGGTAGACAAAACATCTATCAATATGAGTACTTGGGTTTTCATTGTTTATTCTGAATCCAAGCTGCATATCAAAATCTAATCGCAAAAAGTTGCGGCAAAGTAACATTCAATCAAAAATATATAAATACATCTTATCATGGCAATTTGGGCTCCAATTTTGATCATCTTAATACATAATTTTCTATCTGGAAAATCTTCATCCCTTTCCTTTGCAAGCCCACGGTTACAATGTCTCAAACCTAGTAAAGAACGTGGATACACGGATGTAGCAAGATTCCTTAAAATAAAATCAATGAAATAGTTAAGGCCTTGAACATTTTGAACCCTATTGGACGATGTATTCATGTGATTTGATCATTGAGTTTGGTGAGGTATTAGATAAATATTTATCATTTAGAATAATATTAAAGCAAATATCCATATCATCATAAACTTATATTTCCATAAATAGAATTTTTTTTTTTAGTTACAACTGATAACACAACCTAAACAAATCCTATTTTTTTGTACTCAGATAACCAAACAATGGTCAAAAGTTTTCAAATTAATAAAGCCAAACATATCACATAAAAAACCAATCTTGCTTCAAGAAGCCTTTCATGTACTTCACATGACGCCGTCAACTTCACATGCAATCCAGGTTCCATGCACCGCGGTGCACTAGCACCAACTGTCTCATTCAATCCTGGCTCATCTCCTACACTTTAGTTCTCTCATATTACCTCCATCTTCAGCTCACTTCAGCATCTCAGTCCAATTCACTTGCACTTCAGATCTCAAGCATCCATCACGCATTATCTGCATCGCCATTAAACTGTCTCATTCAAGCCATGCAACCATCAATACAGTTCAACTGCCTCTTTCAAGATGTCCTGAAGCTCACGCTCATGAAGGTCAACTTAGCATTCATGTTTTATCTTCTCTTTAAGCCATGAAGTCAGCGCTGTCAACTGCCTCCACAAAGGTATCCCCAATTTTGGGCTCAACACTTAGCATGTACACTGACTCAAAGTACATGCTCATCAAGGTTCAGGTCAGCATGTACACTGTCCTGAAGCTCAACCGCCTGTTCATGACCACTAAGATCAGCTGAACATTTATTTATGCACAAGAGGTTCTTGTTGAAAGTTATTAAGTAATTGATTATTTTGTTCTTTAGCTGTTTAAAGAACTCCATGCTAACGGATTGTATATTGTCCTTTAAAATGGTCAGTTGCTTCCATATTCCCGTCCAATTATTTTGTTGCTAAACTATGATATACAATATTTGAGGAGGCAATGTTTAATACTATGCTTATAATTCATTCTTTTCAAATATAATATTATTGAATTTATAATAGTTAGAAACATTTAAATACTTGAAATCAAATACATAGTGAATAATACTTCATTTATTCATATTTTATTAGTGGACTGATGCACAAAGTGTGAAGCAAGTTTGAAATAGGCTAACTTAAATAATTATCTCAGTCTTATACTTATCTAAAGCTGCTTTCGAAAATCATTCTACATAACATGTCACATGGACACTTCCAATAAAAGTGTGTAGTGTACGCGGAACATAAAAGGGGAAAAATTAAGAATCTGCAACTTGAATAACAAAGATGCACATACAAAACTAATGAAATACAGTTAAAATAAAAGGCACATTAACCAAGTAAGAGAATGGCACAAAGATGTTATAAAAGGAAAAATAATTATTTAAGCCTTAGAAGGAATACTAATTTAAGATAAAAACTTGTACATATTAATAACATAATCATTGGTTAGAACAAAAATACATAAAACATATATAGACATGCATTTCATAGTATCTATTAATTTGTAGGATAATTTCGTTATGCAATCACCTTGAGGCACAATATGCAGATGGATAATTTGTCACCCATAGTTAACATGTAGGTCAATATTGATAACCATGCATCTGTAGTTTATTCTGATTCCAAGATAGAGGAAAAAATATATGAATGCAAACTCAATTAAAAATACAAATAGAGCACCTTATCATGCCAATACATTTTAAACTTTTCATCCAATTTCGATGGTAACAATATAGGACATATTTTATTTATAGCTAGGCTCGGGAAAACCAAGCATTGTTTTTGTAATAAGTTTGAATTGAGGCCTAAAGTTGAAATATGTTTTTTTCAGGCCTATAAACTAAATTTCCCCAATAATATATCATTCAAACTTTGAAAACTATCATGTATTCCCTTGCAAACCAGCAGTTGCAATATCCTTAACCTAGCAAAGAAGATGGATTTAAATTATTTGGCAAATAATATATCATTCAAACTTTGAAAAGTATCATTTATTCCCTTGCAAACCAGTAGTTGCAATATCCCTAACCTAGCAAAGAAGATGGATTTAAATGATTTGGCAAGATTCCTTTGAAGAAAATTAAAAAATTAGCTAAGTCTTTATTCGCTGATTAAATGGAACAGTCTTGTAATCTATTTATTGAGTTTGGTAGTTATTAGAGACAGCAGATAAATACACATATATTAATTTTCATGCAGATTAATATATTAATATAAATACGCATATGAGCATAAACTTCTAAATAAATAAATCTATAACTTTTCAATAGCTACAAATTGATAACACCACTATGTAAACCTTAGTTTTCCCATGTTATACTGTTCTAGTGGAAAATTCAAGATATTGTTACTGCTCAAAATTATGTTACTGCTCACTCTTCTCTAAATTATCTTAAGACATTATCCAACTATTCTCCAAATTCTCCTTTTATCAAACTTTTTTTTATGGTGCTACTATATACAACCATGAATATACTCCCTAATATGATTACATTAACACACGAAAACCTGATACATTTTATGAAATAGAGAAAAAAAATATGAAGCAATTTTTTACGTTTTATACATTATAGTTCACCATCTTCGGCAGTTACATAGATTATAAACCAATAAAAGATGATGAAATAGTATCTCATGTTTGTCTTAAAAGTGCTTCCAAATGGTGAAGGTAACAGAATATATTAATCTTATTACGGTAAGAGTAGTTTGTAACCGAAAATAAATAAACAACATAATAAATACAGCACACGGGTATAGCTAGACTATTTTCTTATAGTAACTAATAATTGTTGGTTCTTTTCTTGAGGAAATATCCATGCCTGATGGAAATTGAGTTGAGCATCACACAGTTAGTTCATTTATTGGAAAATGGATCGATCTTGAACATTTAAAACAATATATTTCAGAATGCCGTGTTACAGTTCATTTAGTTTATGTTTGCACAACCAGCATCATTGACTCATTGTTATTTTAAACTTGTTTCTTACACTAAATAGTTGTAATATTCTAAATTACACAACATATAGTTAACAATTGGAACACATATGTGGTTTGGCCCAAAAGTTATATACTGATCTAGTTTCGAAGTATAGATATTTCGTGAGTATATATTTTAGGATTTCATTTGCATGCATGACCTTTTTTCTTCTAAGCCTTCTTCATTAAAATGGGTTTTAGAAGTAGGACCATGCTCAACAATTAACAGCATATGGTAAATTGATAATGAATAACGACAAAAGATTTAAAACAAACTTTGATAAATATATTAACAGGTCGACCGTTTTGTGTGCCAAGGGCAAGTTCAATTGTTCAAAGCATAAATTTGATCTATATTTCATTAAAGGAAAATAAGTAAGAAAAGTGAAGGCAAACCACTTTAGCTTTATATTATTGTAAGTAATATATATTGAAAACACATTTCCACTATTAATTTGTGCATTTTTTTCCAAGCGTAACACACACACATCGAGTATAAACAACTGAAATTTGAACAGAAAAATAACTATATGGTTTTCAAACTGCCACAGACCGTAGTCGTTTACGGTATAGTTACACACACTTAGCTCATAACTTTAGTCAGAAACAAATGGCAAGCTCCTAAAGCAGTAAAAACTTAACATTGCAAGAGAAGAAAAATGCAAGTAGTTAGAACAAAAGTATAACTGGATGGTTACAACTTAGACCTAATATGTTAAGGGTAAAACTTAGTTATTTCTTTGTTTCTTCCTTAAAAAAATTTCCCTTCCGCTCTTTTTTATATTTCTTTTTTCTAATACATCAATTTCTTGAACTTCTGGACCATTAAATTGCACATTCCTATTTATATTTGACACTAACATGCATGCTATTTTCAAAATTTAAGAGCATCTCAACCTACTCTGCAGAGCTCTCTTTCTCAACACCCACTTCATGTGTCTACCGTGTTGATAACCATTTATCAAGTTCCCATTATGCTCCAATATCCATTCTACCATCGTGCAAGCTTACTATTTGTGTCCTCTAATGCAAAAGGTAAATGATAAGAAACATCCTAAATCAAACCCATCACACTACAGTATATGAATATATTTTCTACTGAAAAGTTTTCCAAAAGTACATTCTAACTTGTTATCCAAAGACCAAAACCAAATAACTGTTAGCTTATTACACTTCTGAAAAATGAGGTAAGATATTTTACAATGAAAAATCAATCAATCAAACAAACAAACAAAAAAAACAAAAAACAAAAAAACCTTCACTTCACACATTACCTTCAAAAATGAAAGGTAAGTCAATGTTTACACCAAGGATGCTCTAATAATCCAATAAAAATACTCTATATATTGGTTGTGAGATGTTTGTTTAAAACTGCACAATAAACTTCATCATAATTACCTAGAGAAAGAGGCTTAATCAAAATTTAGAGCCGAGTGAAGAAGAAACATTAAAAGATCATCCAATCTAAACTTTTCACCCGAATACAAAAGCAATGAATTGCATCAGTAATATGGTGTTACATGGAAAAAATACAGAACCTTTTTAGTTTAATCCCATGCATAAGGAAAATAAAATACATTAAAAAATGTTGTGAGCAAGGACATTGACATGTTTCTGCAGTCTAAGTTACCATGGCTGCATCAATGTATGGATCCAAATGTCAGACCATAACATTTAATCAACACCCGAAACAGTAATGCAAGTACTTGAGGTAAAAATTCTGATAAACTATATGCCTAAGTACTTCACGACTAACTTTTCTTTTTTATAAGAAAAAGGAAAAAAGGAAAAAAAGGGAATGAAAGAAAAGGAAAAAATAAAAAAAGGGAATGAAAGAAAAGGAAAAAATAAAAAAAGGGAATGAAATAAAAGGAAACACATGTGTAATCGTTGCTTCTCATATATTATTCAATCATCTAAATTCATGCCATTTATTTGGGTAACAACTTGGATAAATTTTGTTGTGTAAATTGATAGAGTGCTCTGGGGAAAAAACTGTTTCTAACAAATCATGAATTTTCCTATTTTAACAAAACAAATTATACATACATACATATGTATGTAATTAATATATGTACACACACACACAAAACCATACATAATCTATATTATATTTTAACCAATCTTTAATGGAGTTCCTCGTTTCTAATTCAAACTTTTGTCAAACATCAAAATATTATTTAAAAACATATAAAGTTATTTGTATACTCAAATAAATTACTACATTCCATGCATAGAATAGAAGGAGCAAAACAACTAAAGAGAATAGAAGGATAGGCAGCAAAGGCCTCAGCAATTTGTTTCAAAAAGTTAAATATTGGCACAGTTTGGCAAAATAAGCTTCAAAACTATTTAATTATCCCTAATTTTTGCATTACTCATACAAATATATTTTTCAAAATTTTTAATATTAATCATTTACCATGATACCGACATTGAAGCCTCCCTTAATTTACAGGCCCAAGATCAAGAGTGCTAGTGCGATAAGAGCATGAATTCTGAACACAACCATGCTTCCCATCTTTTCCTCGGAAAATCAACCATGGTTCTTCAAAATAATCTATTGTAACTGCAATAAAACAAACACATTAACACACTAAAATTATTTCTCCACTTCATTATAGCATCTTCCTAGCTCACCATTGTATCGGTTTTTAAATCACCCGAAAAGGCAACTGGATACCAAAAAATCTTCAGGTTCGGGTGATATTACTTAACAGCACCTGACATATTTAAGCCTTTTTTTGGTGGTTTAAGTTGAGTCATGTAATATGAAGAAGTACCTGGTGTAAGCAATGTGCAGTCAGTAGTTCCAAAACTTGTTTCTATGATAATCTTATCATTAAGTGGTTTTTCATTAACCAAGCTTTTGACATATGCTAGCTTATTGAGTTCTGTTCCTACCCTTGTTTCTGATACATGAACCTGATGCAAATGACTTCATAGTTAATGTTTGTTCCATGATTTTTTTTTGATAAAGTTCGAAAAAAATATAAAATACAAAAATATAAAAATGTGCTAAACCTGCAACTGCATGAGTTATTTCTTCATTATTCCAACAGATTTGAATTCTCGTGCTAAACCTGTTGGTGAGCTTGTGTCTTCCTCACTATATAATATATAGACAGTAAAAAATATTTTAGTCAAGCTTATAACGAAGTCGAAGCAATATAGGGTAGATGTTAAACAGCTATGTAGTGGGCATGACTATGGTAAAAATAATTACTACACGTCTCGTTAAAAAAGTATTATAGTTATATCATATAGATATCTTGACCAACATTAGTTATGAATAATTTTTGTTGCTAGAAAAATCTATGACGAATCTATTGATGATTTTCACACTACATAATTTGTTGCCTAAACTTCCAAATGAATAAAGGTTTGACACATAAAACATGATGCGTGCTAAAAAAAAAATTGTCATCAACTCATGTCAGATGACAACATTTAATGTTATAGTTGATATATAACATACATGCAGACATGTAGTCATAACCAATACTAACAGTACCTGGTAACATTCGCTGTCCTAAACTAAAATCAAATTACTCATGAATTTCACAACTAAGAATAATTCTCTTTGAAACACAATAGTGGTTATGGCACAGGTTTCTGTCCATGAAAACACAACAGTCCTGCTTTTAATATATTGAAACATGAATTTTGTTTCAAATAATTATTTGTTCAACAACATATGGCATGCAACCTTTAAATTTAAATGCATTTGGAATGCATGTAATAACCCATGAGGACCTATGTTTCTTGTCATTTGTAGATTCACATCATGCAATAGAGCAATGATAACAGTATTATAAACAAACACCAATGGCTATAAGCAAGAAATTTTTTTAACATAGCACTTGTTATGAGCATAAGCACTGTAATAAAATTGAAATGGAAAATAACTAAGAAATAGAGGGAATAAATAAGTTACTGAACCTGAAACATTGAACAGCTTGGTGAATGCTTGTTTTTGGAATTTTTGATAGCTTGTGGGAAGCTGCCATTTTGGAGATCTAGTCACTGATGCAAAAATATATTAGATTTTGAGACCGTTAACCACCTAATGGATATTGTTCGCCAAAGGAAAATGCAAAAATATATTTGATTTTGATTTAGTACAAATGTGACAGCGTAGGAGGGTTCAATCAAGTCACCAATGTAATAAAAATTACAAATCAAAAGATCAGGATTTGTAAGTCTAAATAAAAATAGGAAAATGCAATGAATTCACATATTCATATCACTCTTACCATCCACTAAGATACTCTAAAGCATCCACAAGATCAATTTATTCAATATTTTAGTCAAAACTATGGTTTTAAGCTCAAGTATTATATCGATTATGTGCTAATCTAAGATTCTACCTCAGTGGTGATTAGGATTATATATACAAATCTGGCAACAACTTATCAATATGCGACAACCATCGTCATACAATAAATACAGCAGAACAATGATTATTCGATTGCCAAAACAGGTATTTGAACGCTTTAACAAAAGCAATAAGGGTCAAACTACGGTCAGAAACATCCTCAAATTGGAATGCGGACATAAGGCATAATGGAAACTATTCATTCAAGGTAGATTGAAACATCGACCCAGTTCCCTTTCGTTGAATGTTGAACAATCACTGACTATATTCAATGAGTCGGAAACATAAATTTATGAATAGACATACCCCATTTTTGGTCCATATGCAAAAAGGAGGAGTGCGTCAGCCGGGCTGAACGGGTGAAAAAATCAAGCTATCGGTGGGAAAGCGACACCAAATCGACCCAAAAGACGGCAGGATGTAAAGTAAGGTGGCGGACGTGGGGTAGCAGTTTGGATGCTAAACGCCGATGGGAAATCCACGACAACAGGGGAGATTGCGGTGATAAATAGCCTTCACTTAAGCCTACTCAATTGGAATAATTCACGTCAATAGGGGAGGTAGCTATTGTTATCTTTGGGCGTTTTGTGGGCATCAAATCAGCGGACATTGGGTCTTATGATAATTAGGGTTAGGAGAGAAGGAGAAGAGAAGAAAGTGAATTTTGTTTTTCTCAGATAAAATGAACAGGGAGGGTATATTTCAAGCGACAGAAGGGCGGCGTTTTGTTTCTTTACGGGGAAGGAGGGGAAAGGAGAGAGGAAGGTCGGGAAAAGAAAAAGAGGAGAGGCGACGTTTGATTTCAAACAAAATATAAGGGGGCTGCTGTGCCTTAAACCAAACTCACTGATAATATAATATGATTTAGGGTTAACTCGGAGACTGTTCAGTAGCCAAATTTTAAGGGGGCCTGTGTGAGCTTGAAATTTAACTCACTAATAATAATATAGTATAGATTTAAAACACGTCATTATTAAGTTATTTAGTTTACTTTAATCCTCATTAATTAACTAATTAATTAAATAATTAATTAAATTAAATAATCATTATTAAAATAATTAATTATTTTTGGAAAGATCATTAATCAAAAACTTGCTTAATTTGTAAAATAATTCCAAGCAAGATAATGAAACCAAACGGTTTCGATAAAAGGTGATTTTCTGAAAGTGTCGATATAGCGATTATCGTTATGCAGGTGGTTCGAAATTCAAGCATATGACATTTGCAACACAACCACACATCACATAACCAAGGTATGAGCATAAGTACATGATGATTTACAATAACATAACATATATAAAGCATTTAATAACAACGACATAAGTTTGACTACTAGATTTCCATATAACCAATGATTCGCTTACTAACTTTCAAATGCAACTATTTTTCATGCAACAAACCAAACATCGACAAACCATCATTACAATTATATAATAAGCATTTAATACCTACAAGTATGGGCATAAATATGGTTTAAATTTTATGGTTCGAAGGTGGAAGTTTTACTCACCCAAGCGCTTACTAACTTTCACCGAACTTGCCTAAGCGCTAAGCAAACTTCCTTAACTCGGATCTATGCGCTAGTGTGAGCTTATAGGGTGCATTGTGGCTCGGTCGAAGGCTATTTTGGGCTCGGCCTTGGAATATGTGGTGGAAATGGCCTTGTTTTGTAGAGAATGGTTTTGTGTTTGTAAGAGGAGGGGTTGTAGATGAATATGTGAAATTTTGTAGTGAAGAAAGTAATATTTTGTCAACTTAAAACATAGACTTGGAAGCCATGGATGTATATGAACATGAAGAAGAGAGAAGTGGGTATGTAAATGAATGTATAAAGTGCGAACAAAGTGAGAAATGGAGCTAGGGTGGAGATATTTATAGAGATGAAAATAAGTAGAATTACTAATTTACCCTTGCCTACTTCCACCAATCATAAAGCTCCACCTCAACCCTCTCCCCTTCTCAAACTTACGGCCAAGGTGGCCCTCACAACATGCTAGATCATGACATGTACCATATTGTGTACAAAGGTATGGTGTTGGGTATGGTTATACATGAGAACTTCTTCCTTATTTTATTCTTTGTTTATTTTTAAACATAATGTGTCTTATCATGATTATGTTTAAATTAATCATGGTTTATTACTATTAATACTTTACTTAACTTACCATATGACATGTGCATATGTATATGAGTGATACAAAAATGTGCACAATGTTTTCGACGACTTTCCGAAGCCGAAAAGTCGAAATTTCGAAAAATATTTTTCAATCACATTTTCTATTTTTATTTGAACTATTTATTTTGGTAAACAAAATTTAAAAATGATTTTAATATCATTAATTAATATTTAAATTATGTTTATTTGATTATTAAAATCCCTTATTTAAATATTTCAAATTTATTTAAATATTCAAATACAAGTGATTAATTTATGGGTCGTTGCATTAACTTTCCGGAACATAAAAAGTTATCAAAATCCGACAAGAAATGAAAAATATGGTAAATTTGCTAACAGTGTTTAGCTCAGAGAATATAAATTTCAAAGATAGTGATTAAATTGTGTTTGTGATAAAAACTTATTCTACGTTTTCAATTCAAGTTTGCAAACATCTAATTTTACTATAAATCTATATTAAAAACTTAAATACTATCAAATTAAAACAAGAATTGTGAGAGGATTTTCTCACGGTAATTTATGGTTGAATTTTTTCTTCCTTTTCAATTAATATTTCAACTTCCAAAAGGTGTTATTTCTTCATCTAATCATTATTTAAAAATCTTTCAAAACATTTAAGATTTTAAAACATTTGAACTCAAATTTTGGCGTCTCATTGCCTCGGTCAAATTATTAGGAGCCCCTATCGAAAAACGTTGGCCAAACGCTTTGACCAGAATTCTTAAAGCATATAATGGACAAATTGCAATACAAAATAGATTTTTCGAAGATTTCTTTTTATTAAATTTGTTTCAATGCCTTTACATACATTATAAATGATACTTCATTAAAATCAATTTAATGATATTTCCTTTTATCCATGCTTGCTTTAAGAAGTTATCCCTTTTAAATTCATCTTATTTTTTAATTTAATTATCCATAGGATAAATTAATTATTAAACCAAATTCAATTTTGTCTTGCGGGAGTGACGTCAAATCTATACACCACAAGGTCCAATTAATATCAAGTAGGTCTTTTAAATTATCAAACGGTAAATTCTACTGAATGTTAATCTTAAATGGTTCCTAAGTTTTATTTTTAAATAAGCATGCTTTTATTATTGACAAAAAATTATAAAGGCACTTAAATTTGTGGTGCTCAGTGGAAAGCAGTTCATCCGCCTCCACTGCGCAAGTCAATTTGCTAAGGAAAACGACATACAATTCAATTTGAAGTCTGCTAAAGTTGAAGCGAAAAATTTGTTCGAAGGAAGAATTACTTCAAGATATGAATTAGGTCATATAGAAAATAGGTACGATGCATCCTAAGATTTTCTAAGATATGACTCATCTCTAAAGGAAGAATTCCAAGTAACGACCCAAAATATCTAAGGGATGATCTCGAAGACACATCTAGGAGAAGATTCTCATCTTTAATATCGTATATTTTTCCGAACTTGGCTCTGATACCATGATGTATGCCCCACCTTTATGCCCTTATTAACAAAGAATATTACAATGTAATATCGTATGCTAATGTTGAGAATAAGGCCTGTTAGGAGCGGCCATTTGCATTATTACTTTGGGCGAGTATCGATATGTCAAATTAAGTGAAAATATTTTTTTTCTTTTGAAAGAGGATTCAACATATCCTATCCAGGCATAAAAAAACAACACAATGGCTTTATACAATTCAGAAGAATAGAAAATATTACAGAACATAGAATCACAGAGTACGACAAAGATATATAACATGTCTCATAAAGTAGAATGGACATGTATACAATACATGAAAAAGTCTACAAAGGGTGGTCATAAAAGATCCATGATATACATAAGAGGTACAAAGGACAACTTAAAAGAATATACAATAGAATGAATTCCCATTCTTCAATTCCCTATCCACAGCCCAGAGGAACTCAGTCAAGCGGCCCCTCCTAGGACTAATCAAGAGCTTCAGCCCGACACTCAAGCGGTTGCACAGTGGTCTCAGCCAATCACACCAACAGCGGTGCGTCGTAGCTCCAGACTGGACAGAGCAGCATCTCATCCTGGTAGTTTCTTTAAACACGTTGTCTTTTCGTCCCTTAATAAAAGCTTAAATAAAAAAATGGCACGTTGCATGGGAGTTAACCTGCATGGAGAACACTACTCCTCCATGCAGGCACTAGAATCGGAGCGCTTATCATTCTCCCAATGAAGCTAATATCCTGGAATACACGGGGGTTGGGGGACCCCAGCAAAAGACACGCTGTTAGCCTTGTCATATCCCCTCACAAAGTAGACATTCTTTTCCTGCAAGAATCCAAACTATCAGACCCAAACCCCAACATACTCAGACAGATCGGTGGGCCATTCCTAACTGGGTGGGCCCACATTAATGCTGTCGGCTCGTGCGGCGGTATAATGACAGCCTGGAATGAATCCGTGTGGTCCCACTACCAAACTTTCTACCACACTTCTGCCCTACATGTAGCCCTTCGACACTTACAAACTAACACAATCTTCTTCTTCACAAATATCTATGGCCCACACAACCCTCGAGATAGAAACGATCTCTGGACAAACTGCCTCTCCTTCTCCTCACATATCAATGGCCCCTGGGTCGTTGGAGGAGATTTCAATACCACCAAATCCCCAACAGAAAGGAACTCTGGCAACCTTTCCCAAGACTCCGAAGCCTTTAATCAGTTCATCAACCAGTGCTCCCTAATTGACCCACCCATTAGTAATCGCCTTTACACCTGGTCAAACCGCAGATCCGACCCCTCACTCGCAAAATTAGACCGCTTCCTTTTCAACCCAGCCTGGGAAGACTTATTCCCCCTCTCCATCGTCTCGGGCCTAGCCACTGTTATCTCCGACCATTGCCCACTCCTCCTAGACACGGGATCCCTCGCTTGCCACATCAGACCCTTCAGGTTCGAACGCCTCTGGCTCCTCGAGCCATCTTTCGACAACTTCATCAGAGAAATCTGGTCTCAGCCCTCCCCCATCCAATCTGCCACAGCCAGGGTAGTCTCCAAGCTCCGCTCTCTCCGAAAAATCATCAAACCTTGGGCCAAATCAGTTTGGGGCTCCATTCGTTTGCGCATCTCAGCCATCCAAGATGAGATTCTAGACCTTAATATCCTGGAAGAAACCTCCCCGCTCTCCGAACCGGACCGCTCTCGTCTGAGAGAGCTGGAAGCGGACCTCGACAGGTTGTTACTACAAGAAGAAATAGGCTGGAAACAACGGTCCAAAGCGAAATGGATCGAAGACGGAGACAAGAACACTGCTTACTTCCACCGTCTTGCCAACGGCAGACGTAGATCCAATCACATCCCCGAAATCACTCATGACAACATCACCACCACTGATCAATCGGCCATCCTCAAACTCTTCACCGACCATTACCGATCCATTCTTGGCTTTCACCCCCCTCCTCACCCCCCAATCGATTGGGAACTGATCTACCCGGTTAACCCCCTCATCCCCATTGACCATTCCTTCACTGAAGAAGAAATTTGGGCAGCGCTTAAAAGCATGCCGGATGATAAGGCTCCTGGCCCAGATGGTTTCGGGCCTCTCTTCTTCAAACACTACTGGGAAATCGTCAAGTTTGACATCATCGAAATGTGCTCTGAATTTCATACCAATCCAACTTCTGTGGACCGCATCAACTACGCAAATATCATCCTTCTCCCAAAATCCCCAGGCGCCACCTCCCTCTCGTCCTTTCGCCCCATTAGCCTCCTAAACACAACCTTTAAGATCATAACCAAGGTCCTAGCCAACCGCCTCCAGAGCGTCATAGCCCCCCTTATTGGAATCGAGCAATCTGCATTCATCTCGGGCCGTAACATCATGGACTGTGTAGCAATGACCCAGGAGATCATTTCCTTTTGCCACTCGACCTCAACACCAGGAATGCTACTCAAACTAGACTATTCAAAAGCGTTCGACTCTGTTAACTGGCAATTCATAGTGGAGTTAATGGAACACAGAGGCTTCCCCACAAAATGGTGTAACTGGATATCCTCTATACTCAACTCAAGCATGTCCTCGATAACCATCAATGGGACCTCGGGGGGTCTAATCAAATCGGCCCACGGACTGCTACAAGGTGACCCACTTTCTCCCCTGCTTTTCGTTCTGGTGGCCGATGTGTTCAATCGCATGATCAAATTAGCAATTTCGAACAACATCTTTCAGGGCATCAACCTCCCCAATTCTAACCTAACCATATCCAACCTCCAATTCGCGGACGACACCATTCTATTCGCATCACCCACGTT
Organism: Allium fistulosum; assembly: GCA_030737815.1. Classification (NCBI taxonomy): domain Eukaryota; kingdom Viridiplantae; phylum Streptophyta; class Magnoliopsida; order Asparagales; family Amaryllidaceae; genus Allium; species Allium fistulosum. The sequence goes on from CM060903.1 coordinate 1,462,968,227, forward strand.
CAACCACATCCACTGCCTCAAAGTAGCACTATATTCATTCGAACTCATATCGGGCTTGTCCATCAACTTTAGCAAAAGTTCCATCATCATGCTCGGAAAAGCTGATCACCTCGGGCCAACCTGTTCCAGCCTGCTCAACTGTAAGATCACACACTTCCCCATCTCCTACCTCAGAGTCCCTATCCGTCCAACCAAATTGCATAGATCCGATTGGTTCCCCCTCATCGCCAAGATAGAAAAAAGACTTCATTCATGGAAAGCTCATTCCTTGTCCTCAGCAGGGCGCCTAGTCCTCGTTAAATCCGTTCTATCATCGATCCCCACTTACTGGATGTCATTGTACAAACTCCCTTCCTGGGTAATCAAAAAAATCGATTCAATCAGAAGTTCCTTTCTTTGGAACGGTAGCAACATAAAGAGGCTCGTAAACTGGCAAACTGCCTGCCTACCCCTGAGAAACGGCGGCCTTGGAATCACTAATCTAATTGACTTCAACATATCGCTCCTCGCCAAATGGCTCTGGCGGTTCCTAACCCCTGGCCCCACCCTCTGGAAATCATGGATCACCTCCCTACACTATCACTCTAACCCTCACCTAGTCCTCCACGCCCCCAACGGCATCAAACCATCCCCCTTCTGGTCTGGAGTAGTTTCAACCCTACCACGTGTTAAAAGGCTATTCCACGTCAACCTGGGAAATGGGGCTAATTGTCTCTTCTGGCTAGACACATGGCACAATCAACTTCCACTCTCCTCCATCCTCCCCAACCTCTTCGCTCATACAACCAATATCTTCACCTCCATCTCTGACATTTCCACTTCGGGCCCAGCTCAGCTTCTCCCGGCTTCCTACTTTGACCTCTCCACCCTCACCGAGATCCACCTCGTCTCCTCAATTCTCTGCAACACCCACCTCAACTCCCGACCAGACTCCTTCACTTGGGCACCCAACCCCTCATCCGGCTTCTCTGTTGCCTCCTGCTATGCCCACCTAAACAACCCTGGACGCCTATTCACCTTCCCCAGACTTTGGAAGTGCAGGATTCAGCCCCGCTTTGCTTTCCTGCAGTGGTGCCTCATCCAAGGGCGAATTAACATAAGAGACAGACTCCTCCGCCATAACATTGTAGTAGACCCCAGCTGCGTCCTATGTTCCACCTCAACAGAAAGTTTGCAACATCTCTTCTTCGAGTGTGATTTTGCTGTCAGGGTCTGGGCGGCGACAACTGCTCACATTCTCGGACATATTCCCACGTTCACCTCATTTTTCGACCATTGGCAGAACAACCCCCCCAACTACCACCTAGATCTCACGGTTGCTATTTTCAGTTGGTGGATCTGGGCCGAGCGCAATGCACGTGTATTCTGCAAGCCCATATCTAGCCTTGAAGAAACCTGTAGACGTATTACTCACCATTTCTCATCTATATCAGGTCGTAGCTTCTCCGCTCCGTTCAGGCTGAGACTTCCTCACCCCAGCTCTCCACAGGCTGAATCCTCGGGCAGCACATCAGCAGTTCCTCCTGACAGGCATCGTGGGCACCACTAAACCGCGACTTAGCTCCGGCTTTTCCATCACTGTTTTTTTCGCTATATGTATTTTGTATATATAACTCTGTCTCACTATGACTAGCTTACTGCTTCTCAATACTTTTTGGCCAGCGATCAGGCTTGTTGATCGCAGTATTTACTTATTTATATGATATCTAATCGGCTGTGTAGTGCCACGCTACACAACCGTGTCGCTCAAAAAAAAACATACAAGATAGGCTATAATACTATTAAACTATAAGTCTACGAAAATATACGGAGAAGCTTCAAACTAATCCAACTCTAAGATCACCAAGTAGAAGAACCTGAAATAACTCGGTCTAACCCTAGCATTACATAAAGATAGTAAACGGATCTGCCTAGTCCAATTCAAATCAATGTGAGACGAAAGTGATGATCCCTAATAGGAACATTAAACTCATATAGAGTTAACATAAAACTCACATGGAGTTAAACAAAGAGGAATATTATCTTTATTAAAATTATTCACCAGATCACAAAAACATTATTAGCTTATAAAAGCAAATCTCATAAAATATTTGGTGAAACACAAATTTCATAAAATTCAAAAATCAATCATTAGAAATCCAGAAACCTAAAGGAGGAAGCCTATCATAAATGGGAGCATAAAACTCACCGAACACATGTTATCATAGATAGTCAATGGACCCATAAATTGATAGTGAATCCATGACTATAATGAGCAGAAGCTCCATAAATGAGTAGAAGCTCCATAAATCCGCTAATCACGGATCGACATAAAAGACAAGTCGTTAAACTTATCTTCGTAAGCATTATTTACCTTCAAATAGTAACTAATCAAATAACACCCATACATCTCGTACCGCACTTGTTTATTTGAATATTTACTACGAGTTAGTAAACACCACTCAAGAGAAAATATGGTTTCAATCGAATAAGTCCGAGAATTAATCGATAAAGTAAACGCAAGCGTTCCATACCACTTGTTTTACTAAGTCATTTAATTGAATTTTTGATACGAATGAAGAAAGATTTTTATATACTATTAATAGATTTGGAAATTCTTTTCGAAATTATATGTTTTGGAAAAAAAGAGTAGAAAATCCATAAAATGATATTTTTAATTTTTATAAATAGTATCAAAGCGTTTTAATAAAAATGAGAGTTTGCAACCTTTTTGCAATATAATTGAATTACTCCAAAATCACTTTATAAATCACTTGAAATCTATACATTTATTTTTCAACCAAAATTGCTATTTGTTTGAAAACCAACTTATCAAAAAAATTCACAAATATTCATATCATCAAAATACGAATTAAAAAACTGAAATTCAGCAGTAATTGAGTACATCAAAAATGAAATTTCTTCCATAGAACACAAAAGCGTCAAAAATGGAATTTCTTCCATAGAACACAAAAGCATCAAAATGCAATTATTTTCCATTGATTCAAAATTCAAAGTTCATATCAGAAAATCATCGGAAAATAATATTAAAAATTAGAGCAGTGCAACTTAAAACGATCAGCGAACAATCGACAAAGTGGAAGGAAACCGGGGGATGGACAACTGCTTGGAGCAAGCTCTAGGCGATTCGTCATCCTTGATCACCGGTTCACTTGATTTTTGTCAAATCAAATTTTGTTTACTACTTTAGCATTTTATTGAAACTATTGCATGCACCTAACTATACCAGATATCGCAATTAAAAGGAAATGGCAAAGTCTAATTTCAACATTTAGAAAGCAGTAGATAAACAGTGAACAAACAAGGTGTAGATTTAGAAATAACTGACAGTAATCACCTACCAAAGATCAATAAAACTAGTATTTTCACCCCTCAACCACCTGCAAATGAACCTAGACTAAAAATGTGAGGGTTACTCGCCTTAACATCCCAAAAATGCCAAAATCGCAAGCAATCAACACAAGGCAAAAACTCAGAATTTTCTGCATTTTTCATCCTCGGTGTAGCAAGGATTTGTCATATCAAAACTAAGTATATTCCTATGAAAGTTTTAACGAAGGTGTATTTATGAGTTGAAAACAACATATCCAAATTTTAGGTTTTCATGATTTTTATACAATTAGTTATGAATTTTCTACCGACCTTGGATTTTCTGCTAAGATCTACTCGAAAACACTTGAGAAAAGAAGACCATTGACCCATCAAAACTTAATCAAATGCCACGAAATTTAGAGTAGAGGTGCTAGAACATGTTAGCAATAATATATCAAAAATTGGAAATTTTTGGAAATTTATTTGATTGTTATGATTTTTGGAGCAAATAGGGTTTTTGTGAAAATTTTGAAAAAATGGAGTTTTCTCTTTGATTTGATTTGAGAAGGATGTAGAGATGATTTGTGTTTGCTGGTTTGAGAGAGATGGAAATGAGATGAACGTATTCTCATTTGTTTAAATGCTAATGGGCTTTTGGATAATGGATAGATATCCAATAAGAAGTGTTGTTAAAATTTCTTATTACAAAGTGTTGCTAATTACAACTTTCAATTATAAAACACTTTAACTTGTATTTTGACAACTTGTTTATTTCAAAATCTTAACCACTAAATTTTTAACAAGTTCCACATTGTAAAATGGGTATTCTCACTCAAAGGGCTTCTTTATGCAGGATAATAAGTTTTAAGGACGACACTTCTAAAAAATTAATTTTAAGGACAATTTACAGGAAAAAGATAAATGAAGTTATCGTTTTGAGGTATACAGAAATAATAATAAATAAATTTACCATTTTTCCGTATAACTTAAAAAGGCAGATGAATTTATCATTTCCTTGTAAATTTTCCTTAAAACTTATTACCCTAAAATGAGAATCCCTTCAACCTAATTTCCACTTATAAAATCTTCATTTTATATTCTACAACATGTTTAGGTTTTATTAAACAATATTTTCCATAATTAACTTTATCGTTATTATTAACGTCGTAAAAATACATCGTTTGTGCCCAAATATCAAAATTTAAGTACAACCTTTAATTAAAAAGAGTTTTCTCCATATTTTGATAAAATGAATCATTAATTAAGAATTCATATTCCAAATAATGAAATTATCTCCATTATAATTTATTTATTCATTTCTTTCAAAATAGCTCTTATGTACTAAAATACAAGAGTTAAAGTGCATAAAAAAGACGATTCATTAAATTCCCAATTTTATTATATCCCAAATCTCTTAATTATTTACCTATCACTAAATTAAATTATTCTTTTGATTTAATTTCAGGTAATCTGAACCGTGGTTGTCACAATATTGCTCTTGATCGCAACCAGAAAATTACAACCATACTTCCAAACACACCCAATTAAAGTGTTGATAGATCAACCCTTAAAGCAAGTGTTATAACCCCCCAAGACCTCTGGACAGCTTATCAAATGGAACATCGAATTAAGTCAGTACGAAATCACATACCATCCTCGAAGGGCGATCAATGGGAAGGCGTTGTCAGACTTCATTGCCGAGTTTATGATACGAGATAACGAAGAAGAATTTACTCTGAAAGTGGAGACATGTTGGAATTTGTTCGTCGATGGTGCTTCTAACAACTTCTTCTCGGAGGCAGGAGTAGTGTTCGAAACTCTTGAAGGATGATCTATTTGCTATGCCATACGCTTGGAATTCCCTGCAACAAATAACGAAGTGGAATACAAAGTATTGATAGCCGGGCTGAAAGTTGTGAAGGAACTTGGGACAAAGTCCGTACACATCTGTGGTGGTTCTCAGCTAGTCGTCTGCCAGGTGAATATCAAGCTCGGGGAGAGAATCTCGCCCTGTATCTACCTAAAGTGCAGGAACTGCTAAATGACATCGAACATTACACCATAACTCATATCCCGAGAGAAAAAAACATGAAGGCAGACTATCTAGCCAAACTGGCTAGTTCTGAAGAAGCTCAGTTATTGGGATTGGTCCTAGTTATAACGCTAGCTGCTCCAAGCGTAAGTGAGATGAATATCGACTGGATCTTTGAGTCAACCGAAGAAGCAAAAACGTGGATGACACTTATTAAAGACTACCTGCTCAAAGGAACACACCTCGCGGACAAGAATCAACGGAAAAAGCTCCTTCGAAAGGCACCACGGTTTGTAGTACATGATGGGATGCTCTACCGAAGGGGATTCTCTACCTCCTTGCTCATTTATGTGACCAATGACGAAGGCCAAAGAATCCTCAGGGAAATTCATGAAGGCAACTACGGAAATCACACTGGAGGCAAACCCTCGCAAAGAAAGTTCTCCGATATGGGTATTTTTGGCCAACAGTAAACCGCGATGTAGCAAATTTTTCCAAATAGTGTGACCAAAGATTAGGCAAGATCAAAAGAACTCCTTCGACAAAGCTGACATAGATGGTCAGCCCGTGGCCATTCGCGATCTGGGGAATCGACCTGATTAGTGTATTACCAATGGCCAAAGGAGGAGCCAAATATGTTATCGTTGTTGTTGACTACTACACCAAATGGGCCGAAGTAGAACCACTAGCAATTATTACCACAAAGAAAGTTATTAATTTTATCGCTAAAAACATTATTTGCTGGTTTGGAGTGCCATAAAAAATCATCATGGATAACGGGACTCAATTCAAAAGCACCGAGTTCAAAGACTTTTGCAAACGCTTCCCAATCGAGAAAAGCTTTTCGGTTGTTGCACGTCCACAGGAAAACGAGGAAGTGGAAGTAGTGAACAAGATCATCAAGTCCACCATCAAAAATGGCTGAATAAAGGTAAAGGAAATTGGGTTGATGAACTTCCACTCACGCTATGGGCTTACAGGACAATGCATAAACCTACAACCGGGCACTCTGAATTTGCCCTGACATATAGTTAAGAAGCAATGATCCCAGTCGAGCTAGAATCCCCCTCTTATCGAAGGCAAAACTTTAATCAAAGGAAAAACGAGTAGCTCCTACTCGAGTTGCTTGATATGGTCGATGAGAAGAGGGAAAAGGCCGAGTTAAGGACTGCTGCTCACCAGAAAAGGGTCGCACGATGTTTCAATTTCAAAGTCCATAACCGTACTTTCGAAGTGGGAGACCTTGTCCTCAAACGGGCCTACCCTGTACTTGGAACATTTGGACCAAACTGGGAAGGGCCTTATGTGACCGACCAAAAGCTAGGAGATGGCACATTTAACAACCATTAATGAAACCAAAATTCCCTGAGCTTGGAACAATGAATCGCTGCGTCCTTACTTTATCTAAGACTATCTTTTTTATTTCCTATTTCCCACAAATAAGCCATCTCGGAATATCGAAGGCATCGTAAATAGGCAGAAGTTGCCTAACTTTTATTAATAAAATTGCTTTGCTTTCTGAACCAATAAAACTGTGTTCACAAAAGTAACATGCTGAGTCGACGGGGTCAAATCGACTCAAAACCATCTGATTGCTGCTTGAGATAGTGGAACAACGCTCAAGTATGCCCCATCTACCTGGCGAGTCGACAGAAGCAAATCGACTCAAACCATTGGATCGATGAAACTCGATCTCTGCCTTCTAAGAACCGGTGTTGCTCTAGCAACACTGGGATGGCTCAAATCAAAGCCGCGCATTTCATAAGCCGCGCACCGCTTCTTGGGTTGTGCATGCCCAAGCAAATATAATTACTTAAGTCATGCACACTCATAAGTCGTGCATCACATCTTGAGCCGTGGAACCACGTTCTCGAAGCACGAACTTTTCGCGTTATCCGAAGATTGGAAACGTCGAGAAATTCCAAACCGTTCCCGATCGATGGGTCATATCGATCCCATAAGCTGCGCATTTCATAAGCCATGCACTCTCAAAAGCCATGCATGTCATAAGCCGCGCACACTTAAAAGCCGCACATTTCATAAGCCGTGCACTCTTAAAAGACGCGCATTTCGTAAGCCCCGCACACTCTTAAAAGTCGCATATTCCACGCAAGCACTACTTGATGTTGCTCCGGCACCATCAGCAAAACATAAAGATCTTGCAAGTACCGGTATTTTCCTGACAACACCGAGAAACTCGTCTATTGCAGGACTAGCAAGAATCCACTCCCACTACTAAAAGTAATTAACATGAATTCAGTAGTATCGCACAACTACATATCGAAAAAGAATTCTGATCGTTGACTGAAAAAATCTCTGGAATCGAGATGCTCGAGTCATAAGTTCCTGAAGATAGGAACTGCAAAGTAGATTCGTTTACAAACATTCGAGGAATCGCTTGGATCAACTGGTCATTTTTCAAGTGTTTGGAGAAAACAACCCTGTAAAGTAGGGGCCACACACATACCAACATTTAGTTGAAAGGAAAACTACTCTGCAGGCCCATTTCTCCAAACAAAGAATTTTGGAAATCACGGCGGATCTAGTTATAAATTTAAAAAATGCATACATAATGCTTGAAATCACGGAAATAAAGGCATCATATATCGCGAAACTCGGCATGGTAATATGAAGTATAGAAATTGCAAAATGATCAATCGTGGCATGTGCAAACATAAGTAGTGTAAAAACAAGCCAAGTACGTGATAAATAAGGAAGAACAAAAAAGAGATGATAGTTGAAACGTTAATCTTTTCATTCCTTATAGCATTTTCTGTACAAAGTCAAAATGTGGGGGTTGTACCCACACAATATCGGCCAACAAAAGGAAAAGTACAGATGCTACAACAAAAGTAATAAGTGCAGATTCTACACTTGTACAAATACATGTCAAACAAATGAAAATGTTCCGATATCCGGCTCCACTGTCACTCGAGCATGTCAGTGTTTCTTTCCACTTCCTCCCTTCCCACATTTGGTCAAAAGTTTCTTTTTCTTCTCAGAGTTCTCACCAAGAGTTTTGTTACTCCCTGAAATATCAATTATCGCCTCCGCGCCCACATCTCCTCCTTGTTCTTCGACCCCCTCGAAGGACTCCCACTTGGTCTTGCACTTCCGGAACTTGCGGGAGCTCCTCTAAGACTTTCTTTCCTTAATCTTTTCCCTCTTAACTGCCACCATATGCTGTTCTCGAGTGTCAGATGCTGTTAAATCGCCCTCCAAAGATACAGAAGGGTCACCCAGGCCATGCAACACAGCAATCTTCTCAGATTTCGACCCTGCTTGTGAGCTAGACACGGGCGTAGTGATTGAAACAGCTATAGAAACAAGCATCGAAGCGGTCGAAATAGCAGTAGACCCTAGGACCGAAGAAATTGGCAGTTCGATGGGTAAGGAAGATGGACCTATAAGATCAAAAATGAAAGCATTCAATTTGTCTTGTTCTTGCGATGTGAGCTGAAAGTTCTCAAACTCGAGAGAAATAAGGAGGTTACCTGCATCGGAAGTGTGACCGAGAATATTAACCTCATACTCCTCACTGTCTCCTTCTTTGGACGGGTGCATGATCTTTGGTGAACTTCTGGGATCATCCAAGGCTTCCGAAATAGCTGCTGAAGTGGTAGAAAACAAAGAAGTACCGACTGAACCCGGAACTGTTCCAGACTGATCACAAGGCTGCGTTGATGACTCGTCAGGCTCAGAAATGAAAGGCTCTGATAGCGCTTTAGCAGTTTGCAATTGTAGTAACATCGACGGCTTCTTGCTCCCTCTCAATTTGAACGATCTCTCGGCCCTCTACCAAACCCTTCTTCGACTGTTCATTTAGATGGACGTCCTCCAGCTCCTGCTCGGTGTAAACATTCTCATTCTCTCGAAAAAGGCTACAACTTCTTCCCAAACCACAACAAGAGTACGTGGGAATTTTGGGCCCAAATAGCTGAGGCTGCCCTAATGCAGCAGAGAGTTGACATAGAAATTCAAGATGGTGTCATACGTCTTCCCCATCTTCCTTTCAGAGGTATCCTACAGCTCCAAGTAATCCACCGTCACAGCGGCCTTATCAACTTCAACTTGGGACTTTTCAACGTTAAGCTGAAGAACCCTTTCCTCAAGTGAAGCAATCATTTGAGCCTGGTCAGAAATGGTCTTGTCATGGGATTCCACCATTTCCGCATAATCAACGATTATCTTTTTATGAACTTCGACGGCTTCGTCGTAACCAGCAATAGGATGATCTCGTCTCGAATTTCAAGCTCCTTTTTCATCTTAACTTCATCAGCATAGGCCTTCTTGATTTCGTCTCTGAACATGATCTCGATTTTTGTGTGGGCCTCTTTCAATTCCATCAGCAAGCTAGTGTTGCTCTAACTCTCTCGAATTGCATCATCCCTCTCCTTTTCCAGTTGCTCAATTATAACGTCACATTCTGTTAACATCCTCTCGTAATCATCCTTTTCTAATTCGAAGGAAAAGGCTCTTAATAGTTGTTACAGCTTGTGTCCACTAGTTTCTTACATAACTTCTTCCATCCTTCAGCTTGATCCAAGTTGCTTTGAATCGCCTGGAAATAAGGCATATAATTATGGATCTGGCGCCGGCCACAATCAAATTTAACTCCCTTTAGAAACCATCCCGGGAGTGCGGCTTCAAGCTTAGGAGGGCCAGACGGGAGAATATAAGCCGGCCTCTTGTAGGGGCGTGAAGAACTAGAAGCAGGCACTATGTTATTTGACGCAGTCTAGATTGATGGAGAGACCTGAACAGTAGAAGTCAGAGCTTCAATTCCAACAGAGACTAAAGCCGGGGCAAATGCTTGGTGCTCTAAAGGATGAGAACCACGGTCTACCTTCGATTTCTTGGATGGTTCTTCCCGATCGTCGGGAGTTTTCCTCTTCTCATAACCACTCCTGTAAACTCTGCCTCGGTCTCTGTCGTCCGGACGAAAAACTTTGGCTTTCGAATTTTTCCTCCTTCTCCACTCTTCCTCGGTTTCTCAAGGCTGATGATGGCTTGAAGTTCGTCTTGACTCGCATTTTAGGTCTATAAATTGTTCAAGATCCTCATAAAGTGCACGACCTCTCATAGTACCTGATATAAGAAATAAATAAAGAACTTTAGCAATAAAAAATGAACTCAAATAATGCATATGTAAGTGTACGTGACCTTAGTGAAATGTGTAATGTGTCATAGGCAGCCTAAAAGGACTTCACAAACCAGATCGGGAAGTCACTGCAGTGGGAATTGGGCTAACCTAAACACAACATGACCTAGGTGAGAAGAAATCCCTATGCACCTTTCAATGTTTACTTATAGGTTTAGAAATATCTATGCACCTTTCAATGTTCTTTCTTAAGGACAAATGCTTACTCTGTATTTTGATTGAAAATCAAACTATTTGATATTGCTATCAAAATACTTATTCAGTTATGATATTTATAGAATGGTACTTTTGTATCATTTCTTGAATCATATCCAAAAAACACACAAATTCAATATCGCTTCCACTGACTTCGAGATACTTTGATTGTTATGTGCAAATAGTCTATTCTAAATCATTATTTAGAATTTTCCATTTCAACACATATGTACCAAAGAAAATATTTATACTAAGTGATAATTTAGTGAGTAAATCTGAATTAACTTGAGCACGTCCAATAATAAACCTATTACTCTAAATTCAACAATTGAAATTTATGATGTTATTCTTATCGACGTTGCTCATTAATTTTCCAACTACATTTGTCTTTCTCTTAAAATCACATTCATGACCAATGGATTATATCCTTTCAGGTACAACTACTAAAATCATACTTTGATAACATACTTGGAATCCACTTCGTATTTGCGCACTGTACCATATCATGAGTTAATACTCTTAATGGTTTAATTGATAGTTGAGGGTTATCTTTTTCGAATTGATAAAAAATTCTTAGTTTCTTTTAAATATACGAGAATATTTATTAGACATTCTAATGCATCATTTTTATTTATGTTTGGTTAATTTTATTTCATCCCTCATAGTCAGTTTTATTCTTGGATCTATCCAAATAAATTTTACTATCAATAATTTCTAAAAGAAATTCATTCACTATGAAGTTGGTATTTCTTGAAATAACAATTGTTTCGCAGTGCAACGGAATAGGTATTCATGAACACTTTGCACGAATTACCTCGTATATAAAGTTGATTTGGTTTTAGTTTACAAAATTTATGTTCAAAACATTAATAGGTCATCCAATGACAATCATTACCAAAATTCTTTTAGGGTGATTCATACAAGATCCCTTATGTACAATTATTACATGCAGTCTTTCAACTCGCACAACCTGCCAACTCCTTGGCCTAGGATATGTTGGGGTTTCTTGTAAACTTTATTTTATACGATTTTGTAAACTATTCTTTAGATGAAACTGATTTTAACCTTGTGTACTATTATTAAGTATATGACCTTATAAAAAGAAGTTAACTCAACTTCACTCTCAAATTCACTCACTATTAATCATACTTTGTTCAACAAAGTTAAATTAATCCTTATCTATACATCATTATGTATCATAGGGAGGAGTGATTTCTGGGATCGAATCTTAATTCATTTTTAGGTATGTTTGTAATTCTTTCCTATACACTCACCTATTATATCTAATAGAATCGAATTTATTTTCTAGATGCATGTTATTTTATTTACTTTCTTTTTATACTCTATGAGCTTATCATAGACATACGTCCATATCGATGATTACTCATCGTTGAATATCAGGAAATACGTGGAACCATTATGGTATTAATAGATTTGTGATTGTATACATCGATATGTACCAATCCGAAGAGTTCATCAACTCTTATCATGCTCCCACTGAATGGGTGATTTGCCATTAATTATTTGGTTACAATTAGCTACTATCATATATAATCATATAATCAAATTATTTCTCAAAACTATAGCTTAGTCTATAATTTCAAAATAATTGCAGATAATTTCATATACTTTTGTATTTTCCAATGCATTACATTTGTGACGAAAATACATACCACATTATAGTTTTATTTTATAGCAAATATTCGTAACATTCATATTGAAATAAAACTATGTTTATTTTTTATTCAACACTGAGAGACATTTATTATTTCATAAATAATGTTTGGTATTTTTATGAATTTTGTTTCGAAACTTGATGCAACTAATAAGTGTTATATGGCTTGCTCACACCATTCTACGATTATTGTAATAGTGTATGAAATACGAAGCTATATTCGACCGCTTAATATAGATTATTTATTTCATTTACTGTAGTTTATTTATAGTCAAGAATTTCCAGATCAATTATCTTAAATTCAATGAAATAAATAGCATAGAAAAAAACTTTCTATGTGAATACATTTTTTGGAATAGAAATCAAATTTATTATTCCACTGTTAAGTAAATATTATTATTTTCCAGTTCTCGTTTCCGATTTTCTATATGTAGCAGAAGTGGCCATTCACTCTCTTCATCCTAACCACGCATTAGGTTACATCCACTCTTTTACATTCGATTTCCTTTCTAAACAGTTAAACCATTTAAAGGAAATCCTTACAACAATATCATACAAACTCTTTACAAAAGTTCATTTGGTTATCCTTAACTTTTAGGATATCAAATAAATTGCACTTTACGTAAACTGATCAAACTAACATTTCTTAGATCTATCATGTAGCCTTTGGTCCAGTATTATATTCAACACAACAAGATCATTATTGTAATCAATCATATTGAATACACGATCTCACACTATATTCTACTTCCTTATTTCTATAAACTATTTTCCTCGAGGTTTTGTACGTTACAAATTATGACCGTTCACCATATAAAATTTATATGTGATCTTATATGGATTAAATATCCATATTCTTGTATTGATTTTAGAGTTCAAAACTCATTGAAGATAATACATAGTCTTGGGCAAGTAAAATCCTAAGTGATCAAGTTACGAATATATTTTGTAGTTGTATATTAAGCGGGTCAACATACAAAAGATTATTGGTAAGTATATTTTATATTTCCATTTTTTAATATTAATACAATTCATTTGTATATTTTAATTGATAAACATTTTATCAATAATATTAATTACATAAATTTATCAATGTATATTAATATAATTTATACATAGTATATGTCCTTACAATATTAGAAAGGTTATATGTTACAATTTCATTTATCTAATATGGCTTCCACTAGTCTTTTTTGTTTCTCCAAACCTTAAGACAAAACATGGAAGTCTTTCGACTTTAATAGATGGTGTTAGGACTCGTTTGTCTTGGGATTCTGACCTTGAGTTTACTTAACAAGTCATAACCCCACAAACAGTGGATAACTCCTTATCGGTTGTATTATATACAACCCTTTACCTTTGGTTCCTTGTCCTAATCTCATTTCTACCTTGAATTTTTTCAACAAATCAAAAGAAATTATTCACTTGTACCTACCATTTTGCATCTAAGTATAGTATATGTACCTTGAATTTGCTCAACAAATACATATAATTATCAAACCTCATCTAGTCAATATATTAATAATACAACACATAACATCTCTAACTTGAGTTTGCTCAACAACTAGAGAGTATGCAAGTATTCTGTTAATATATAAATGGTAGAGGAAAACGTTATATTAAATATTCATAATTTTTAACATTACACTTAGAGTGATATTGACTTATGGAATAATGTATTTCTTATGAAATACCCTCGTGATTTAAGTGTCAGACACATTATAAATCATGGTATAATTGCAATATATATGTATTTATCCTTTGAGTATAATTTGTGTTTTTAATTGTTCTACCTTTAATTTATACACTCATATTATATAAGTTTTAATTATTATATAACTTTTACACTTTTATTAACTTATATGGCGGTCTTCTTTGTAACATTATCTTAATTAAATCTTATTTCATTAATTTAACTAATTAACATTTTAGTTAATTATATATAATTCAGTTAAAACATTTTAACTTGAATATGTGGACTATAATAATTATAGTTACACACAGACATCTCATATATATGTATTGCATTATTTATTAATTAACATTTAATTTATTTATTTTATTAAACAATATTAATTAATTATAATTAATTTAAAAATTATATATATATATATATTTATATATTACCATAACGTTTTTAGATAAGTTATATATATTAATATATATGTTATTTCGTTTAATTAATTAACTTTTAAATAATCATTCAATTATTAATCTAATTAATAATTAATAGTTTTTCGAAAATAATTATTTTATTTTCAAAACATTTTTGAAAATTATTTTATAACATTTATAAAATCATTACTAATTTTAAATTTACCTTTTAAATTAAAAATATTAATAATTTAATGTAAATTTAACCTTTTAAATTTAAAATTTTATTTTAATTTCAAAACATATTTATAAAATTAGCCCAAGACCCAAACCAATTTGGGCTTTTATATTAGAGATAACCTTTGGACTTACCTCGTCCTTTTGGGCCAGGCAAGTAGTTAGATAAGGTAGAGTACTTGGTTACCTAAACCCAAGCTTAGACATTACTTGTTTAGGTACCCTACTATATGGGTATGCATTAACAAGTTAGCTCCAATATTACTAATTTAGACAGCATAGGCTATTTGGTTCTGATACTGTAGTGACCCTTAACTTCGAACAATTCGTCTTTGAATATCGTAATATTTGAAATATGGTTAAGTGTTATGAAAATTATTCTATAACCTTGTTAAACTTATTTTAATTAATAACTAATGATAGGAAAAATGTTTTTGAAATTTGTTTACAAAAATAAGTACTTAAAGATATATCAATAATGTGATCGAATATCGTTTTATCGATAAATGGATTTTTATTCAATATAAGTTGTTCAAACTTTGTGTAAATCTATAAATAACATATGAAGTCATTAGTGGCTAAAAAAATAATTTGTGTTAATATGGTTGACTAAACCTACTTTAGAAAGCTTCTAGAAAGCAAAGGTAGAAGATACTTATGAGGTGGAAAGTTGTCACATGAGGGGATGGTCTTTGGCCGGCTATAGGAGGTGAGAGGGGTTATGGGGACCTCTTGAATGCATATATTAGTCCATTTATATCACATATCACCCCTTTCACCATGTTAAGCAATTAAAAAGAAAGCTCTTCATCTCTTATTCTCTTCTAAGTAACTTTCTCAAACTCAAATCAAATCAACTCAAACTTGCATAAAACTTTTGCTATAAGCCTTAGACAACATAGCAACACCTTTCATCAACTTGAATCTTGAAGATTTGGAGCATACTCGTCCCCAAAGACCAAAACCATGAGCACTTATAGATATTTTAAGCCTAGACCGTAAGCAAAGGTGAAGGGTAGGAGGATTTTGGATTTTGATTGGTTGAGGTAGGAAGTGTTTACAAAGGTAGAGGCTTGTGCTTGGTTGTATTATTATTGAAGGGTGAGAAAACTCACCATTTGAATGTATATGATGTGTATAATATGCTTGTTTAAACTATAGTAAATTGTTTAACTATATATCGGGATAACTTTTGATATTCCTGCTATGGAAAGCAAATGACATACGTAAATTTATGTATTTGGACTTCTACGACATCCTAGGACTTGTTGCATAGCCTTGAGACAATGCACATAGGTTTAGTTAGATTATGATTAAATGGGACTTGAATATGGAATGGTTTATAATGAATAGTCACTATAGAAGCACTTAGAAATGCCTTGTTTTTAGGAATTTCTATAATACTCTATAGAGAGATCCATATGGTTTCTCAGAAGAATTGTGATGTATATTGAGTATATTGTTTACCGCAAAAGGTTAGATGTTAAAAACATCGTTATCATATCAAAAATGGCTAAACTTTCATATGTATAAAAATGCCCAGTTAATAGTCTGTTACAACATTTAATGATAGTATTTTTTTGCCCTTTAATAGCTTTAAACCTTTTCATAGCATTTTGGAAATGTTGCAGTTTCTATTTTGAACTTTAATTGTTTTAAAATGACTTTTAAGTTAAGTATTTTTCTTCAATCTTTTATCAAATATTTTCTAACATATATTAGAGTATTTTAAAAGTGGTTTGGAATTTTAATTTATTTTGAATAATTAATTATGAATTATTAATGTTTAAGGTATTTTTTAAATAGATAAAAATATGCCTTTTGAAGTTTTTAAATAAAACATAAAATAGTTATTTTCAATTAATATTTTAAAAAATGTTTAAACCATAATTATAAGTATTTTAAATTATTTTTATTTATATATAGTATTTAGAAAATTATTAAATTGTTTTATTAAAGTAATATAAAGCTTATGTAATGTAATATCATTTAATTTATTTTTAGAATTTTATTAAATATCTTAGCTTATAAATAAATTAGTGTGTGTGTATATCATTTTAAAAGGCTTTTTAAATTATAACAAATATTTAAAAAAGGGATTGGGAATTGCTTGAGTAGCTTAATCATGCTTCGTTTCTTTACTTGTTTATGGAAAGTAATTAATACCATACTTAGCTTTAAAATCCAATGAAGTAGGCTTGTCTATCTATGAGAGTTAAGAATGATGGTGTTTGTAATCACTCATCAGATGACTCATTGAATCAATCACTATCTTATGGTCCAAAAAGTGAGAGAAAATTAGCACCAGCTAGAAAGTCTTCTGCCCCTAAACATAATAGATCTTATAGTAGTCATGCTTATGTTTATTCATTGTTCAAGTTGGGTCTAGAAGCAACATCACTCTAACCTACCGGCTTCACTCTTGACCGAGGGATTGAGTAAGTTGAGAAGGTCGAAAATGTGATAAGCATACAAAACTTGATTTCCATAAGTGATCGTTTTTGAAACTAGATAGTCGACTACCAAACTCGACCAATTAACTTAGGAAGTATATGAAAGCTTTTCGACTTCATACGGTTTGAGATCCTTCAAGGGGACTAATTGGTATGTAAAGTCTCTAGCTTTAAGAACGTATACATACAAGATTCTCCAAGGAGGACTGCTTATATATAGTTCGCTTACTTTTAAAATAACCGAAGTTGAGTTAACCAAAAATTCATCGATTTAGTTTTGAAGAGTCCTACGCTAGATAACTATGCTTATGTATTACTTACTGAAAACACTTAAAAACTAGTATATGAATCTATATTTTGGAGGCGGTTGTGAAGTGAAGTGTTATAGAGTTGAACGGTCTATCCTTAGGTTAAGTCCAGGGGAGCGGTTGACAATAACATTTCATACTGTGCTATAGAGTTAAACTGTCTATCCTAAGGTTAAGTCCAAAGAAGAAATCGGCGCTAGCTTTTGTTGGACGACTTATGATGGAATCCATGAAAGGATTCGTGATCTATTCAAGTGATGAAGAATCGTATGAGAGATGCTAAATATGATTCATCATCAGAAATATCAATAAACAAAGTAGGATGCATAGCCAGTAGGTTTAGCTAACCCGAAAGGTTATATCAACTCCATATCTAGAGGTGCTTATCGATGTTGTTAGCGGGAGTTGATGATATTCAGAGTCACGTGTTAGGGCATGTACCAGCTATGTTTATCCTAGTGGTATATTTTAGCTAGACGTATACGTCCCTCGGAAGGTAGCTTCCGACCCTTGTCAAAAGGCCGACTTCAGTTTACTGAGGAGACCTTAATGGAAAATCCATATGCGAATGAGCCTTAGTGGTTGTAGATGTACTTCTAACATTATTGTGTTGTGAGATGCAAGCAACATAGCTATTTTTAATTTATATTCTACATGCTAAACACTATCTATTATATCCCTATATTTACTTATCATATGGTTTGGTTTCTTTTGAGGGGAAAGTTGTTTCGGTGATTCATACCCGGTCTCAAAAGTTACTGTTATATGATGCATGTGTCTTGAGTTTCTCATACCTGACTTATGTCTGACACATGGTTTTTATTTACCCTAAATTTCTCGTGTACTCTCTCGAATAGGATGAGTAAAGCTGGTTTGACTTTGGACACTACAGAGCTTCGGGAGACGAGCTGAAGGCTTCCGTCTATCTATCTATTATATTTCCATTCACAGTTATTATGTATTTATCAACATTGTGAGGACAAGCAGTTATAATTATCTTGGCTGATGATAGTACTTACATTTTGTATCTCTAAAATTACTCTATATTTTAGGGTAACCAGTTGTAATATCTTTTTCGATATTGTATTTTATCGTTTCACTTGTAAGATTCTGATATTGTGCTCTTTCTTCCCTATTCCTTTTCGTTTTCGTTTTACTTTACCCTAACACTTTCCGGCACTTGGGTGCTCGACACATGATACTGTGGCTATATTAGTTGATAGAGTTAGGGGTATGCCCTAGTAGAAATTGTGTAATTTATTACATATATCTAACGCTATAACCAATCTTGTTTAAAATAAAAGGTGTTTTATTTATATTATATTTGATATAATGTGTTATATTAACTAAATTAATTTGATTAAAAGTATATATAAAAGAAAATCCATAAATGGTATGTTTTGTGACAGTAGTTACAAGTGTTGTAACCGTGAGTAATATATCTCAATGAAAACATAAATACCATTTTTAATGTTCCTAAGCAAGATGCATCGAGACTGGATATCGATGTATCCATTGAGAATATAATATGTAACACTCTCCAAATATTGGATAGTGTATTACTTACGACTACTGAGGACACCTAGGGGTTATGTAATAATGGTTATTGGATAACTGTGGAACGACTCATGTAACATCCCCCACTTGGAGGCCCAAAGCTAACGGCTACGAATGCTGTAGTCATCTATAGTTATTAATCATTAACGACCAAATACGAAATTGTTAGATGCATTGATATAACAGAAACACATGAATATGGAAAAAAATTAAAACAACAAACAAGTTCCACATTCCATTCCAAAACATTTCAAATTCATTACATAATCCCAATACGAGAACCACGTTCAGAAAAAATATATTTATTACAACATACGCCAAGAGCGACATATGAAGATGCCACATTGGATGATCAGAGTATATATAGGCAATTAAACAACTTTGCCTTTACAACAACAACACAGCAAAATCAAAATAAAAGAGACCTAAATAGATATCATGCCTCATGAATGTCTCCGGAAGCTTATTCGTTAAAGAGGTACCTGAAAACCTCAACTCTCAAACTACTCAAAATCAATTGAGTACCCGAGAGTTTAAGGGGAAACATAAACTTCGAGTCAGACATAAAGCCTGGTATGAAAAATAATCTGCCACCTCAAACCATTTAGATATCTAGTGAGACCATGCAGCTTAGTAGAACGAGTTTTCCCCTCATTGGTATCCTAAAACCTTTTATAAAACCATATATTGTGCTCCTGCAACCACAATGGTTAAAACAATTCAAAATAATATGATGATATGCAAACAAGTAAATTAATCCTGGATTACCTATCCCCATTTGTTCTGACTATCTATCTTATTTATAGTTTCAAGAGTCACTATTAACCTGTTAGTTTTCATGGGCTTACTAATAACCTTTTTAATGTTTATGGACTCCCTACCCAATTTCATAGTTTTCATGGGATCACTAAGAACCTATTGGCCCCTGCCAATATCTTTATTGTTTCATGGGTTCTCCCCTGAACCTATTGGTAACTCCAATATCTTTCCCTCTTATCCAAGTTTTCATGGGTTGACTAGGAACCTATTAACTTCTGTCAATATCTCAATACGGATATAGTTTTCATGGGTTCACTACAAAACATTATGGTCTATCTGACCTCCTGGATGCAATTCTACTCATTCAGGAGGTAATTCACTTTATGTTCACTACTGGGTCAACCTAGCTGGTTACTCTACCCTTCCCCAAAATATAGTTATGGGTCCATTACAATGTGAATATATACATATATAAAGAAGTAAACATAATAACTTGGTTAATCCCTTTAACCTATTAATCAAGGAAAAACTTCTTTAAAAACTCCATACGTAAAATCATTTCAAAACTCTTTATTTATGCCATGGTTTTCCTTTAAAATGAGATTGGGTTATTTATTTTGAAAACTAAGGCTTTCGAAACCTTAAAACATTACTTTCGAAACCCCTGGATAACTTCTTCGAAAGCATAGAAAACTTCTTTCCAAAACGTTACTTATAAACCTTTTGAAGCTCTTTAAATCATCTCTTTCGAAACCAAAATATACCTTTCAAAAGTATCAAAACATTACTTAATAATCCTTAGAAACATAGCTTCGATACTAATGAAAGTACCCCTTTCGAAACCATTGGGTTTACTCAAAAACATATTTTGGGTCAAAGTGAATATGTACGAAAGTATCGCTTTTGAAACCTTTAATCTTCATATAAAATTGTTTGGGGAAAGTTAGATAGCGTCGGCACTAACCTTTCGAAAGCTTCAAAATTTTAAAAAAAACTTTGAAGGATAGGATCGAAACCCTCTTTCGAAGCCATTGCCTTCGAAACCCTTGAACCCTTTCCAAAGCACCTAGGAAGTGGCTTAGTTTAAGTTTAAAACAAAGGCTACTCTTCGAAAGCATTGATGACTTCAATACACTCGAAAGGAAACAGAACGACAGCAGGGCTTCGACTAGGTCGGAACCACCATTTTCGAAAGCATTGTTTAGTAAACAAAGGAATCAATCGAAAGCTTATACTTAAAAATGGAAGATGGCAACCTTCTTCGAAAGCTATTTAGAAATCCCCTTTCGATAGCATATGTTTCGACTTCTTCGAAAGCTTTAATAAAACAAAGGCAGGCGCTAACATTTAAAAGCAAAACAAAGGTTTCGTTCCCATCAGAAGCTATATGCCAACACAATGCCTTCCGCCTTCCTCCAATCCACTACGTACTCATGTTGATACCTTTTGTATTGGTTTCGGCTTTGTGGGGTTTCGACTTGATTAAAGGCAGATGCTATGAGTCGAAAGGTGCTTCTAATAGAGGCGGAACCCACTATTTTAGGTAAATCAGATTTAATGCCAATTAAAGCAAACACTTTATAACTAACCCGCCTACTGTAAGCATATGATTGGTTACCTCTGTTGATTCATGACACAAGCTTCAGAGATCATACGACGAATTACAAAGAGAATACTATACGAAAGCGACAAAAAGAGAATAAACGTATATTGTGCACTACAAAGGAGACAAGACTACAATCCAGAGATTAGTATGAATATTTTAGTGTATTGAGTCTTAGAATATTGTTAAAATCATTTCTCAAGTAGTCACACACGCACACAAATTGATTTATATTGAATTATACATAAATAAGTGTGCATTGTGCAAATGAAAACAGGTCGGCTGACCGACCAGGATCCTCGGTCGACCGACTCTTTGTCAAGTGCACAGATATGCACTGTTTTATACACGTCTGTAAACTCAGCTGACCGGCCAGTTTTCTCGGTCAACCGACCTGATCATAACGGCTAGTTTTCTAAAGAGTTGCGATTGTTCATGAAGAGGAATGTCCTTCAATCCAAGAGATACGGACACAACTTTTGGTTGAAACTCTTCATGAAAGATTGTAACTATTCTACAGCTATATAAACATGTTCAATTCACTTCTAAAATCACCAATTCTTATTTATAATTCTAAAATCTATTCTCTATTATTCTCTGCAAATAAAAAGCATTCATTCACATTCAATATCACTAGAATCCTTGAATAAATTCATATACTTCGATTCTACGTGATTATCTTCCTTCTAAATCTTCACACACACATATACTCTTGAGGATTTGATTATAGGAATGATGTACTATCAAAAGACAATCAGCGTTATTCAGAACACATTCGTCAACAAATTATTTGTATTAAGTTGAAGTCCTCTTCGGCTGTTGAGGCGGAAAAATTCATGTTTGGCTGCTCAGGTGTCGTATACCTATTCCTCCGGGTTAAGTGAGGGGTTTAGTTTAAATCCAGAGGGTATTCTGGGACTGGACGTATAACGGGAAGTTTGAACCAGTATAAAAATTCCTGGTGTGCTTACTTTAATTTTTATTTTACTGCTATTATCAGTTTCCACATTTATATACCATATTACACGATCCTTAGTACTGTATGTACACTTTCATTTGGTATCAAAGCAAGGAAATCCTATAACCGTCACAAAGTTATTTGATATTTATTTCTAAGTAATATGGCAACCACACAAACTAACGATGTTAGCACTAACACTAATTCTAGTTTCACAGAAGGTCAATCGATTTCACGACCTCCACTTTTTAATGGTATAAATTATAATTATTGGTCAACTAGAATGAGAATCTATATGCAATCTAGTGGATTCGATATCTGGAATATTATACAAAGAGAGTACACAACCCCTACTGAAGAATACTCAACTTGGAGTAATACACAAAAACTAGATGCTACTTTAAATGCAAAGGCTATGAGTATTTTATTTGTGTATTAGATTGAAATGAATTCAATAGAGTTAGCATGTGCACTTCCGGTTATGAAATTTGGAGAACTCTTAAGGTGTCGCATAAAGGAACGAACAAAGTTAAATTAAGCAAAATCTCTATGTTGAAAAATAAATTTCAAAATTTCAAAATGAGGCCAAATGAATCTATAAATGACATGTACTCTAGATTCTAGGATATTTATCATGCTTTACTATCATTAGAACAAAAGTTTACTGATTTTGATGTTGTTACAAAAATCTTAAATTCTTTAACGGACGAATGGGAACGAAAAGTCCTAGCTATTGAAGAAGCAACTGATTTATCAACATTAAAACCAGAAGAATTGATAGGTAATTTAATGTCCTATGAAGTAAATTTGCAGGCAAAAAGAAATGAAGCACAAGAAAAGAAAATTGTGGCATTCCAAGCAGAAAAAGATGATTCCGACTCAAATAATGAAGATATGGCAATGATCGCTAAAAATTTCAAATTTTTTTTGAAATTCAACAGAAACAAATTCAAGGGAAACAAAAACAATTTCAACAACAATTCCAATAGCAGCAAACCATCATCTTCAGCAATGGAATGTTATGAATGTCATAAGAAAGGACACATGAAGAAGGATTGTCCAGAACGTAAAAAGAATAATTTCAAGAAGGACAAAACCAAACGAAAAGCTTTTTCAGTCACTTGGGACGACAGTGACTCATCATCCTCATCAGAGAGTGAAAGTGATAATGAACAAGCAAATGTGTGCTTCATGGCTTTGTCAGACGATGTAAGTGATTTTACTTTTGAAGATTTAATTGAAATTAATTCTGAATTAGTAGATTTAGCAAAGCAACTTAAAAAGAAAAATAAGGAGTTGCAAAGAAAGTTAGATAGGACAGTCTTATAAGTAGATATGCTGAAAGATGAGAAGAAAATATTAGAAGAAGAACTTGAAATTTCTCAACAATCAAATTCTAACTTATCTTCTCAAATTTCATCAATATCTGAAGAACTAGAAATTCAGAAAAATAAAAATGATGTTTTACTTTTCAAAAATAATAGTTTAAACTCTAAGATTAAGGATTTAGAGTTAGAAAAATCTAGTCTTAAAATAAAATTTGATGATATTTCTAAAAATGTATCTAATTTCAATAAAGGAAGAGAGAATCTTTCTAGAATACTTGAAAATTCTCAATCCTCTAACAATAAATCTGGACTAGGATTTAAGAAACAAAATAATTTTGCTAAAAGTAGGATTAATAATAATATTAAGAAGGATATTAAGAAAACTATTTACCCAAACACTAAAACCATCAAGATATGGATTCCAAAAACAAATAATATTTTGATAAGGAATGAACATATCAAAATGTTTATGGAAACTGTTCATAATAACAAGAATTATGTTTTTAAAGGGAATTCTGAACCCGTATGGGTTTGGCTTCCTAAGATCTAACTCTTAGGACCCTAAAAAGATTGGGTACCAACTTTTTATAAAATTTTTGCAGGTACTACATAAGAAGAGAGGAAAATGGATTTTAGATAGCGGTTTCTCAAAACACATGACTGGAAACAAAGAAATGTTGTCAAACATTATATACTCAAATGGAGGAGCAGTTACCTTTGGAGATAACTCAAAAGGATATATCATCGGCAAAGGCGATGTCAGTAGCAACGGTATCTCTAATTTACCTCTCATTACTGATGTTTTATTAGTTAAAAATTTAAAACACAATTTATTAAGTATTAGTTAGCTATGCGATAAAGGTTTTAATATAACTTTTTCAGAAAATAAATGTAATATTTTTGATAAAAATCATAACACTATTTTCGAAGGAAAAAGAGATAAAAACATTTATATCTTAAATATGAATATTAATAATGATTCAAATTTGTGTTTAATAGCTAAAGAAAACGATTCTTGTCTTTGGCACAAAAGATTTTGTCACATCAATTTTAATACTATCAACAAACTAGCTAAAAACAAATTAGTAAAGGATTACCCAATATAAAATTCAAAACTAATATATTTTGTGATGCATGTAAATTAGGAAAATTAACAAAAAAAATTTTAAATCAAAAATAGTAATATCTACAGAACAACCACTTGAACTTTTACACATGGATCTTTTTGGTCCAACTCAAGTGCAGTCTATTAATCATAATAGATATGTATTTGTTATTGTAGATGATTTTTCTAGATACACTTGGATTTTCTTTTTGAAAAATAAAAGTGATACTTTTGATAATTTTAAAGTTTTTGTTAAAAGAATTCAAAATATTAAAAGTGTGAAAATTAAAAATATAAGAAGTGATCATGGAGGAGAATTTGAAAATGAAGCTTTTGAACAATTTTGTAACAAGAAAGGTATTAACCATAATTTTTCGTTTCCTAGAACACCACAACAAAATGGAGTTGTAGAAAGGAAAAATAGAACACTACAAGAATGTGTAAGAACTTTATTAAATGGAACCACTTTATCAAAACATTTTTGGGCAGAAGCTGTAGCTACTGCTTGTTATGTATTGAATCGTGTTTCTATTCGACCATTAACTAAGAATACTCCATATGAACTTCTAAATGGAAGAAAACAAAATATTTCATATCTTAAATTTTTTGGCTCTAAATGTTTTATTTTAAATACTAAAGATCAACTTGGCAAATTTGATCCAAAATCCGATGAAGGAATATTCGTTGGATATTCGAAACGAAGCAAAGCTTATCGAATCTATAATAAAAGAACTCAAATTATTGAAGAAAGTTTACATGTTTCATTTGACGAAAATTTTAAAAATATAAATCCAAATATTACTATCGATTTTGATGATGAAACTACTCAAAATGAAAATAATAATATAAATGAAAATTTTGATATTCATGAAATAAATGAAAATACAAACATTACTCCTAATATACTAAAATCTCCACTCAGAATTTTACGGGATCATCCTGCACAAAATATAATTGGAGAAGTAAATACGAACGTTAAAACCAAACATCAATTAAATTAAGTTGGTTATGTAGCTTTTCTCTCTAACATAGAACCTAAGAATATAAATGAAGCCTCAACTGATGACTACTGGATTCTTGCCATGCAAGAAGAGCTAAATCAATTTGAACGAAACGAAGTTTGGGAACTTGTTCCTAGACCAAGTGATCAATCAGTCATTGGTACTAAATGGGTCTTCAAAAATAAAGCAGATGAACTTGAAAATATAACTAGAAATAAAGCTAGATTAGTTGCACAAGGATATAATCAAGAAGAGGGAATAGACTACGAAGAAACGTTTGCTCCAGTAGCCCGACTTGAAGCAATACAAATCTTATTAGCTTTCGCATGTTTTCATAATTTTAAACTTTATCAAATGGATGTTAAAAGTGCTTTTTTAAATGGTTATAAAAAAGAAAATGTTTTTGTTGAACAACCACCTCTTTTTAATCATGAAAAATTTCCGGATCATGTTTATAAACTCAAAAAGGCGTTATACGGTTTAAAACAAGCACCATGTGCTTGGTATGATCGTCTTAAAAGCTATTTATTAGAATCTGGTTTTGAAATTGGTAAAGTAGATCAAATGCTTTTTATTAAGAAAACTAATAAAGATATTTTAATAATTCCAATATATGTTGATGATATCATTTTTGGCTCGACAAATGAAAAACTATGTCAGGAATTTTCGACTATAATGACAAATGAATTTGAAATGTCTCATATGGGAGAATTGTCATATTTTCTTGGATTACAAATTAAACAAATTGAAAATGGAATTTTTATTAATCAAGAAAAATATTGTTATAATTTAATTAAACGATTTGGTCTGGAAAACACTTCTGCCAAACCAACTCCTATGAGCACAACGATTCATCTCGATAGAGATGAGGATGGCAAAAGTGTTGATCAGAAACTATATCGTAGTATGATTGGATCTTTACTATATGTAACAGCAAGTCGACCCGATATAATGATGAGTGTTTGTTTATGTGCTCGATTTTAAGCAAATCCCAAAGAATCACATATGCGAGCAGTTAAACGTATTATTCGTTATCTAACTAAAACCAAAGATTTCGGGCTATTTTATCCGAAAGAATGTCCTTTCGAATTAGTCTCCTATAGTGATGCTGATTTTGGAGGAAGTCGGACAGATCGAAAAAGTACGAGCGGAACGTGTCATTTCATTGGACGTTCCTTAGTCTCTTGGTTTAGTAAGAAACAAAACTGTGTTTCTTTATCGACGTGTGAAGCAGAATATATATCTGCTGCTTTGGCATGTGCACAAGTCATATACATGCAACAAACACTACAAGATTTTAATTATAATCTTGAAAAATCTATAATTTATTGTGATAATACTAGTGCAATAAATCTTTCTAAAAATCCGGTCAATCACTCATGAACAAAACACATCGATATTCATCATTACTTTCTTCGTGATTGTTTGGAAAAAGGATTAATAAATTTAGAATTTATTAATACTAAAAATCAAATTGCTGACATTTTTACTAAACCGCTAAATGAAAATATTTTTATAAAACTTAGACGTGACTTAGGAATAATGTCTTTAAAAGATTTATAAATAAAAATATGCAAAAATATTGAAAAACAAAAATTGTTTTATTTCTGATCAAAGCGGAAATCGAACTCATGACCTCTGACTTGCCTGTTAGATGTTGTGTTATAGCTACTTAAGCTATGGGTGTTTCTTGTCTCAGTTTTCTTTAAAGTTTTTTTTTATTTGTTTTGGTTTCAGAAAAACTATTCTTAGTTCTATATTTATAATCCTACATTTACAAACGGCTTTATTATTAAAACTTCTGTGATTATAAATAAAACTAGTTCCTATCCACTTATTTTTCAGCAAACAAATTGCTTATATATACTATGCTTATGTTTCAAAACATATACTAAGAAAGTTTTAAAATCAAAACTTGAAAATGTCTTCAAACAATGACTCCTATAATTCAGACAACTCTCATCTATCATATACATCTCCGGACGATGATGGTTCCGACCACATTCCTGAAAACAGACCCTATCCTATGTTTCCCTTACCTAATCGTGTCCTTAAATTCTCTCCTTCTCCGGATAAAGACCCTCGACATGGCTGGAAACCATGGGAGAACACTCATACCGTTTATACACCGGAAAAGAAGAAAGGAAAGAAAGCAATGGTCATATCTCCATCAACTAAACAGAAGATAGATGAGATACATCACTATCAACAGCAACAATTGGACCTACAAAAGGAGTTATACTATGAGCAGAAGATTACGTCACGACGTTTGAGCTTTCTAGAACGGATGGCTATGAAAGTTTGTTCATCAAAGAAGGATGATGTTGCTGAACCTACCTATAGACCTTCATCCTCTTCAAACCCTGTTCAAACTCCAATAGCTCCAAGATGGTCACCTATAGAAGATGTTACATCTCCAAACTCATGGGAACGTAGATTTTAACGAACGGTGGCTAAACTTTATATATATATATATATATATATATAAATATATATGTCGTTGTTTTCAATAAGATGTATAAATATAGTGCAATGATAATAAAATTTATATTTCTATAATTTTTTTTGAAAAACAGCAAAAATGTGCATTTCTAACAGGGTCGGTCGACCGGAAGACCCTGAGTCGGTCATCCGAACCCATCCCAAAAGTTTTCAAATGTACATTCCTAACAGGGTCGGTCGACCGGAAGACCTGAGTCGATCAGCCGAACCCATCCCGAAAGTTTCAGCTAGTCTTATATAACCCAGTCGGTCAGCCGACCCAGATTTTCGGTCGACCGAACGTATATTCTGCTGTTTTTTTTACTTCAGATTAGTAACCCATCCATTCACCTTTTCAACCTACCTCTTCACTTTTACTTTCCCAAATTCAGTTTTTACCCTAGCCCCCATTAAAGTTTCTCAAAATTTTTATCTATTCTTCAAAAAACAATGGCTCCCAAGAAGAAAACAAAGACTACCAATGCTTCATCTTCATCTACTCCAGTAGATACTCAAATTTCCTCATGGCTTGTCAATGATGTAGCACTTCAAAGATGGATACAACTTCAAGACGCCAAAATCTTTGAAGAATCATTTTTAAGTTATCCTGATTTTGCTCCTTACGGTATTGAAAATGCTGCTATTGAGAGTGGACTTGATACATTCCTTGACCATAGGAAAAATAACTTGAAAATTAATCATATTATGGTCAAGTTATTTCTAGCAAACCTTAACCTTGTCAATCCGCCAAGAAACACTGACAATTTTGTTTGGACATCGGTTTGTGGCACTTCAATTTTTCTTTCCATTGATAGAATTAACCACATTTTACATGCTCGACCGGGTGGAATTTCGTTACACGATGTAGATTGTAATATATCAACTCGTGACCGGATAAGCCATCTATTTTTTGAAGATGACGCTACTGATTTAAGACAAACTTCATCCCTTCGACCTAATGCCCGACTCTTTCATCGATTCATGATGAAATCTATTGTTCCTAGAGGCGGTTCATATCACTTAGTATATCCCGAAAACTTCAAAGCACTATATGCTATTTGCGGGAATGTACAAGTAAATTGGGCACAACTTCTTATGGATGAATTTCTCTCTTTCAACCAAGGAAAGATGCTCCATATTTATTATAGAAAATACATAATGAGGTTGATCAATAGCTTTGTCACCCATGCTCCGGAGTCCGAAACATCCAAAGTTCGTTCTTTTGATTCAAGGACCATAAAACTAATGAAGTTGCCTGATGCACCTCCTAGATTTATAACATTTAACCAATGGCGTACTACTCCTCGAGAACAACTACGCCGTAGCTTCTCCACACCACAACCATCAACTCATACTACGGAACGTCTCACTCGCCAACATTCAATTCAAAGACCAACTCTCGGAATTAGTACGGAGGCGGCCATTGATATTTTGGCTCAAAATCAACTAGCCCTGGATGCCCGGCTACGTAAAATTGATGGTCGTTTCAAGAAAATCAAGGGCTTTTTCGTGAATTTATGGGATGCCTTATCATGTACTTCCGAAGCCGGTGCCTCTTATGTTTCTCCCGGAAAAAGACCAGCGCCAAACTTCTCTTGGTCTACTTCAGATAACACAAATTTCGGTACATCGGCAACTCACATTTCTCACACTCAAAGACGTGGTAAGGAACCGGTTCCTCCAAAAGAAAATATTCGTCCAGAATTTTTGGATTTCGCTGATGATGAGGAGTGATCATATTGTTTTATTTTAATTTCAAGTATTTCTTTATGAACAATATGTCTATTGTTAGATGTTGTGTAGTAAGTAAACATCATTAATATTATTATTTTGTTTGAGTATGTAACATTTAAAACTCGATGTTTTCTTATTTGTGTTCCATGTTTCATATTTCTTTTACATATTACATCTAGTAAGTATTCCTTTTTGTCGATGACAAAGGGGGAGAAATATTATGAAAGCTAACAAAAATTTTTGCAGAAAAGTCGCCATATATTCAGGGGGAGATTTATAATATATATATACTATTTCGTCACATAAGTATTGTCATCAATCAAAAAGGGAGAGAATGTTGATTCATGAGTTTTGGTTCATGACACAAGCTTCAGAGATCATACGACGAATTACAAAGAGAATACTATACGAAAGCGAAAAAAGAGAATAAACGTATATTGTGCACTACAAAGGAGACAAGATTACAATCCAGAGATTAGTATGAATATTTTAGTGTATTGAGTCTTAGAATATTGTTAAAATCATTCCTCAAGTAGTCACACACACACAAATTGATTTATATTGAATTATACATAAATAAGTGTGCACTGTGCAAATGACAACAGGTCGGCTGACCGACCAGGATCCTCGGTCGACCGGCTCTTTGTCAAGTGCACAGATATGCACTGTTTTATACACATCTGTAAACTCAGCTGACCGACCAGTTTTCTCGGTCAACCGACCTGATCATAACGGCTAGTTTTCTGAAGAGTTGTGATCATTCATGAAGAGGAATGTCCTTCAATCCAAGAGATACGGACACAACTTTTGATTGAAACTCTTCATGAAAGATTGTAACTATTCTACAACTATATAAACATGTTCAATTCACTTCTAAAATCACCAATTCTTGTTTATAATTCTGAAATCTATTCACTATTATTCTCTACAAATAAAAAGCATTCATTCACATTCAATATCACTAGAATCCTTGAATAAATTCATATACTTCGATTCTACGTGATTATCTTCCTTCTAAATCTTCACACACATATATACTCTTGAGGATTTGATTATAGGAAAGCTGTACTATCAAAAGACAATCAGTGTTATTCAGAACACATTCGTCAACAAATTATTTGTATTAAGTTGAAGTCCTCTTCGGCTGTTGAGGCAGAAAAATTCATGTTCGGCTGCTCAGGTGTCGTATACCTATTCCTCCGGGTTAAGTGAGGGGTTTAGTTTAAATCTAGAGGGTATTCTGGGACTGGACGTAGAACGGTAAGTTCGAACCAGTATAAAAATTCCTGGTGTGCTTTAATTTTTATTTTACTGCTATTATCAGTTTCCGCATTTATATACCATATTACACGATCCTTAGTACTGCACGTACACTTTCAACCTCAGCTTTTCAAATCCTATACACAAAGTAACAACCGCATAATTTCATATCTAAACCAAGGTTAATTTAATAAAAAATAAGCCCTTCCATTAAGCAAAACAATTAAATCATTTAGATCCTCCTTTCAAAATAATTTAATTATCACAATAATTCACTTAGGAAAAATCCCCAAAAATCTTAGAAATTCACTTTTAATATGTTATCTAAATTTCAAACCCAAATTCTTAATATAATATTCGAAATAAATTTCTGAACCCAATTAACCATATTTTCCTTTGAAAATTCATAATAATCTTTCCATAGCTTGAAAAATTATCAAAATTAAAACCCATCTTCAAAATCATGTTTTACCTAACATAAAAATTACTCATTGCATTCAAAAAAAACTATAATCGGTTTCTCCCTTAAAACCGTGTAAAATCATATTTAAACAATCTTGTTTAAATCTAACATGTTATGATCCTAGCGTATCATCATCCAAATCATCATAAATATGGATTTAATCTTAAACCCGAAAAAAATGATTATATAACAAAATAGAGATGAAATAGATTATTATTAATCTTGAATATGATAAGGAATTTGAGATTTGTTGAGGATTAACTTCCCCTTGTTTTGATCCTTAGCTTTGATTTAATTTTTTCCCTTTTTTTCCTTGATAATGGCTAGCTCCTTTATTTTACTTTGCGTTTTAGTTTTATAGAATGAATGTGAAAAATGAGAAAATGTAATGTGAATGGGTATATGGTCGTGAATCATAAGATGCTGCTATTTACTAATATGCCCACGTTTTTAATTAATAACATATAAGCCAATTTAAGCTAATTTAATTGATTAAGCACGGCCTTATAATTGTTTTATTCAAATCTCAATCTCATTATCACTCTAATTCTTTACATTATTCTATTTAATTTATCTAATTAAATCTCCTGAATAATGTAATCAAAATTAGGGGTGTTACAATCTCCCCTCCTTAAAGAATTTTGTCCTCGAAATTCAGGAAGGACTAAACACTAAACATAGCAATCATCTATAACGACTCCTAAAAACCATAATAGCTTATCTGACTAGCAACTATCTATATAATTCTAATATAGACACACCCTCAAAGCAGATCAGCATAAGTATCTCGAATCCTGTCTTCTGTCTTCCAAGTACAGTCCTTCTCGTTGTCGCTCCACTGAACTTTCACTAACTTGACTATCTTGTTCCTCAATCTTTTCTCATCTCTCGCTACAAACCCGAACTAGTTGTCTAACAAAAGTCAAATTATGCTCAACTATCAAGTCTTCCAACTCTGTCGAAGGAATAGTAGTCTCCGGATCATGCACATACTTACGAAGGTGAGACACATGAAATACATTATGGACACTTGCTATACTGCTCGGTAACTCTACTCTGTACTCAAGCTTTCTAGTCCTCTCTATAATCTGTAATGGACCAACATATCTTGGTGCTGGTTTCCCTGACTTTCCAAATTGCACCACACCTTTCATCGGTGATACCTTAATGAAAACCTTATCTCCAACCGAGAATTCAAGGTCTTTACGCCTCTTATCTGCGTAACTCTTCTGTCCGGAATGAGCTTTCGTCATCCTTCCTCGTATCAACTCAATGTTTTCTGACGCCTCCCTAACCAAATTTGGACCTAAGACTAATATGTCTCCAGTCTCCAACCAACATGCTGGTGATTTGCGTGGCCTTCCATACAAAGCTTCAAAAGGCGTCATTCCTATACTAGTCTGATAACTATTATTATAAGAAAACTCAACCAAATGTAGGTGATCTTCCGAAGATCCACCAAAGTCTAATACACAAACTCTAAACAAATCCTCGAGTACCTTATTGACTCTCTCTGGCTGCCCATCCATCTGAGGGTGATATGTTGTACTCATCCTTAGCTTGGTACCTGTTAGCGCCAAAATTGGTCACTAACACCCAAATCTAGATGAAAGCACCAAATACCAGTCACAGCTCACAGATAGAGTGTATGTAGAGAGTATAAATATGAAGAACAGTAAAAATTAAAATGAAAGCAGTAAAGAACAATAGATTTTATAGTGGTTCGGCTGACTCCGGCCTACGTCCACTCTAGAAATTTCCTTTTTATTGCTGTAATAATCGATTACAGTTACAAAATGGCAGAGTAGCCTTAGCCTTAGGAAATAGAAAACCAGAGAGCCGAAGAGAAGAAGATCCCTTTTCTGAAGCCCCATATGCTGTATTTATAGGCAAATCCCGAGTTACTGGGCTTCCTGAGTAGTGTGGGTCCACCATGACCATAACCGAGCCAACGTCCTTTATCACGACCGACCCACACTGCCATGCCGATCGGCCTATGCCGAGCCATTCCATAATCTAGTATGTCGATCGACTTCATAACCTAGTATGCCGATCGACCCATACCACCAATGACCGAGCCATGCATGAACTTCCAACCTTCACCGAGCGGCATTGCCGACCCACCTAGGCCGAGCCATGCACAAACTTCCAACCTTCACCGAGCGACACCTGCCGAACCACCAATGACCGAGCCATGAACGACCTTCCAACCTTCACCGAACTACCTTAACGCCGTACCACTAGCCTATGCCGATCCCTGCTTCACACCGAACCTATCCATACCGACCCACTTCTTCGCCGATCGATATTTCCTAGACCGAACGAACTTCCGCCGAACCACATTTGCCAAACCATTAGGCCGAGCCACCTCCAAGTGTCGAACCACCATTACCGAGCCATCCATGTCGAGCCGCTTCAGACCGAACCAAAAGTGCGGGTCCACTTTTCCTAGACCCAAGTCGCAGCCTATCCAACTTTTAAGCCAATCCAATATCCATCTTCCAAGCACGATGCATCACCCATCCATCCAGTCGGCTCAACCCTATCGTATTCCATCCTCAACAGCCAAGCAATCGATCTAGTTAAATTCGCCTGTCCAAGGCCTTTCCAAAAGGCGGGTTAACAGTTGCCCCCCAAAACATGTCTTGCTTTGGAAGGTGTGTTTTGAATAGCCTCAAATCCGATATCCAAAGTCCATATGTTATCCATAGTCATACCTTCTGATTCATAATCCAATCCATTGTATCCAAGTGCCATTACCGTATACTTACCCAAATCCACGACTGCTCCGAGTCGATATCTGATTCCTATCCAGCAACCAAATCCTAAGCCAATTCCATAGCCATCCGAACCCGTCAACCGAGTTCTAATCCATCCATAACCAACAACCAATAACCACATCCACGACCTCTCCGGGTCGACATCCAAATCCGGGACCGCTCCGGGTCTAACTTCGAATCCGTAGACCTCACCGGGTCGCGTTATCCTGATCCAGCCTCGACTCTCCGTCAATGGCTTGTATGTTTTCCGACCTCGACTCTCCGGTCGAGGACTTTTAGGTTTCCCGGCCTCGGCATTCCAGCCAAGGACTTTTATATTCTCCGGCCTCGGCATTCCGGCCAAGGACTTTTATATTCTCCGGCCTCGGCACTTCGGTCAAGGACTTTTATATTCTCCATCCTCGGCACTCCGACCAAGGACTTTTATATTCTCCGGCCCCGACACTCCGATCGAGGACTTTATATTCTCGGGCCTCGACTCTCCAGTCGAGGACTTTGTATTCTCCGGCCTCGACTCTCCGGTCGAGGACTTTGTATTCTCCGGCCTCAACTCTCTGGTCGGGGACTTTTATATATTCTTCGGCCTCGACTCTCCGATCGAGGACTTTGTATATATTCTCCGGCCTCGACTCTCCGGTCGAGGACTTCATATTCTTCGGCCTCGACTCTCCGGTCGAGGACTTTATATTCTCCGGCCTTGATTCTCCAGTCGAGGACTTTGTATTCTCTGGCCTTGACTCTCCGATCAAGGACTTTTATATATTCTCCGGCCTCGACCCTCCGGTCGAGGACTTCATATTCTCCGGCCTCGACTCTCCGGTCGAGGACTTTATATTCTACGGCCTCGACTCTCCGGTCGAGGACTTTGTATTCTCTGCTAATCTGTCATTGTCGCCAAGCTGTAATCCTTGTCCTCTACCTCCGATCTGCTGCCCGAGTTCACGAGGGAATCCTGACACATATTCCTCATCACGTACTCCCGTATTCCTGTTGATGTCGGGTTGCACAGCATCGTCAGGTATCTCTCCATGGATTGGTCCAGCATTACCCGTTGGTATGCCCCCAATTCTTGGTCCATCCGGGTTAATAGTTGTTCGCTGATCAGGGGCTGCTCCCTGCTGAACCGCTCCATCTGCTTGCTGGTTGAGTGCTTCTGATCCAGTTCCTGCTTGTCCAAATTGTCTGAGAAGAGTCTGCATCATCTCCTCTTGTCTTTTCAGCATTGCTTCCATTTCATCTCTGGTGATGTAGATGGATGCTAGACCTGCTCCGGCTCCAGAGGAGGCCTCTTACTTCCCTCTTGATCGCTTCTTTTTGTCACTTGCTTCCTTGTTGGTGGCTTAGCCATTGCTTCCTTGAATCCAAGTTCCTAGTTCCAAAATCCCTGAGTGCTTGCCTTCTTAGTGAAAGCACCAAAATGTTAGCGCCAAAATTGGCCACTAACACCCAAATCTAGATGAAAGCACCAATATCAATCACAGCTCACAGATAGAGTGTATGTAGAGAGTATAAATATGAAGAACAGTAAAAATTAAAATGAAAGCAGTAAAGAACAACAGATTTTATAGTGGTTCGGCTGACTCCGGCCTACGTCCACTCCATAAATTTCTTTTTATTGCTGTAATAATCGATTATAGTTACAAAATGGCAGAGTAGCCTTAGCCTTAGGAAATAGAAAACCAGAGAGCCGAAGAGAAGAAGATCCCTTTTCTGAAGCCCCACATGCTGTATTTATAGGTAAATCTCGAGTTACTGGGCTTCCTGAGTAGTCTGGGCCCATCAGGACCATAACCGAGCCAACATCCTTTATCACGACCGACCCACACTGCCATGCCCATCGGCCTATGCCGAGCCATTCCATAATCTAGTATGCCGATCGACTTCATAACCCAGTATGCCGATCGACCCATACCACCAATGACCGAGCCATGCACGAACTTACAACCTTCACCGAGCGGCATTGCCGACCCACCTAGGCCAAGCCATGCATGAAATTCCAACCTTCACCGAGCGGCACCTGCCGAGCGACACCTGCCGAACTACCAATGACCGAGCCATGAACGACCTTCCAACCTTCACCGAACTACCTTAATGCCGTACCTCTAGCCTATGCCGATCCCTGCTTCACACCGAACCTATCCATACCGACCCACTTCTTCGCCAATCCATATTTCCTAGACCGAACGAACTTCCGCCGAACCACATTTGCCAAACCATTAGGCCGAGCCACCTCCAAGTGTTGAACCACCATTACCGAGCCATCCATGTCGAGCCGCTTCAGACCGAACCAAAAGTGCCGGTCCACTTTTCCTAGACCCAAGTCGCAGCCGATCCAGCTTTTAAGCCAATCCAATATCCATCTTCCAAGCACGATGCATCACCCATCCATCCAGTCGGCTCAACCCTATCGTATTCCATCCTCAACAGCCAAGTAATCGATCTAGTTAAATTCGCCTGTCCAAGGCCTTTCCAAAAGGTGGGTTAACAGTACCTAATACTTCCTGTAGACTCTTCCAGAAATCACTAGTGAACAAAGCATCTCTGTCACTAACTATGCTACTAGGAATCCCATGTAGTCTAACTATGTTCTTCATGAACAACTTAGCTAAAACATGTGCCATACTGGTTGATTTAACTGGAATGAAATAGGCACTCTTGGTCAACCTATCCACTATAACCGTAACACCCATTCAAAATGGGAATAATAGTCCCACATCGCAGAAAAACACTATGAAGTGGGTGCTTATATACCAAAGCCTTTACCTCATAACAACGTCGAGGCCTTTTGAGGAACAAAACCCCACACCTTGGCTTGGCCCATGAGGCGGAGGTGACTAAGTTGGGGACAATATCTACGTTAAGTGAGGTGCGGGCTGTTACATTGGTATCAGAGCCATACCCAGCCGGAATTGTGGTCTGTACGTGTTACAACCACGACGCCTGGGTGGTGTTGTGTTCATGAGCCAACGAGGACGTTGGGCTCTAAAGGGGGAGATTGTAACACCCCTTCAAAATGGGAATAATAGTCCCACATCGTGGAAAAACACTATGAAGTGGGTGGTTATATACCAAATCCTTCACCTCATAACAACATCGAGGCCTTTTGAGGAACAAAAACCCCACACCTTGGCTTGGCCCATGAGGCGGAGGTGACTAGGTTGGGGACAATATCTGCATTAAGTGAGGTGTGGGCTGTTACAATAACCCATATACTTTCATTTTCCTTATTTGACCTTGGCAACCCGTCTATAAAATCCATGGATATCAAATCCCATTTCCAACTTGGAATCTCTAAAGGCTGAAGCAATCCACTTGGCTTTTGATGTTCGGTTTTCACTTGTTGATAGTTTGCACACTGCCTAACCCATAAGCCAACATTCCTCTTCATACCTTCCTAATAGAAGCTCCTCTTTATATCCTAATACATCTTGGTCCCTCAAGGATGAATCGTAAACTTGGATCGATGACATTCTTCAAGAACTTCTTTCCTTACGTCCTCAACATTCGGAACACACAACCGTCCCTTCTTTCTCAACCATCCTCTTTAGTCAAGACTAAAATCTTTCATATCATCGATCTTAGTTCCAACCTCAACCCTTCTAATCCTCTTGGCTAATACTGGATCCTCCTTCTGCTTAGAAGTTATCCTTTCGATCAATACTGGTTGAACTTCTAAATAGGACAACATGGCGGTACTCTGATTAGAACTAGCAGTCGATCTTAACTGCACACTACAAGTTGTCAAAGCTCTCAAATCCTTCCACTCTGCCAACATAGCTAACACCACATTCGCGATGTCTTCTGCTGAGAGCATCCGCTACTTTATTTCCTTTCCCAAGAGTATACTCTATACCAAAATCATAAGCAGCCAAAAACTCTAGCCACCTCTGTTGTCTCATATTCAGCTCCTTCTGAGAGAATAGGTACCTTAAAGACTTATGATCTGTGTATAGCTCAAATCTCTCCTCTAAGAGATAATGCCTCTAAATCTTCAGCGCGAAGATCAACACAGCCAACTCCAAATCATGAGTAGGATATCTTACTTCATGCGGTCTAAGCTATCATGAAGCATAGCCAATCACTTTACACTTCAACATCAACACAGCTCCCAATCCAGTTCCACATGCATCGGTATACACCACCAACCCTTAGTTTCCATCTAGAACTACTAACACGGGTGCATTGGTCAACAAATGCTTTAACTTAAGTAACGCTTCCTCACATTTTTTGGACCAAACAAACTTCACATCTTTCCAGGTTAGCTTCATCAAAGGTACTTCTATCCACGATAAATCCTTGATGAATCTCCAGTAATAGCCAGCAAGTCCGAGAAAACTTCTAACCTCAGTCACCGTCTCTGGTCTCTTCCAATTATTAACAGGTTCGATCTTATCTGGATTGACTGACAATTCTTTCTCTGAAACCACATGACAAAGAAACTTAACCTCTTTCTTCCAAAAATGACACTTGGTAAACTCCGCCTTCAGCTAATGTTGCCTCAGCGCCTCAAGCACTACTCTAAGATAATCCTCATGCTCTCTCTCATCCTTAGAGTATACTGAAATGTCATCTATAAACACCAAAACAAACCTATTCAAGTACTCTCAAAAAACTCAGTTCATCAAATCCACGAAGAAAGCAGGTGCATTTGTTAATCCAAATGGCATCACTAACCACTCATACGAACTATACCTAGTCTGAAATGCTGTCAAAGGGATACTGTCCTCTGCCACTCTTAACTGATGGAAACCTATCGCCAAATCCAACTAGGAAAACACTCTGGCTCCACTGAACTGA
Source organism: Allium fistulosum (assembly GCA_030737815.1). Taxonomy (NCBI): domain Eukaryota; kingdom Viridiplantae; phylum Streptophyta; class Magnoliopsida; order Asparagales; family Amaryllidaceae; genus Allium; species Allium fistulosum. The sequence goes on from CM060903.1 coordinate 1,463,007,520, forward strand.
TCAAACAGATCATCTATTCTTGGCAAACAATACTTATCCTTAATCATCCTTTCGTTCAACTTACGATAGTCGATACACATCCTAACGACCCATCTGGTTTCTTCACGAACACGTGGTCGCTCCCCAAGGCGAACTGCTTGGTCTAATAAAATTCCTTCCTTCAAGATCCACCAGCTGCATCTTTAATTCCTTCATTTCAATAGGTGTCATCCTGCTAGGTGGTCTACTCACAGGTTCAGCTCCTGGCACATGATTTATCTGAAACTCAACAGCTCGTTTCGGTGGTAGTCCAGTGACTGGCTTAAAGACATCAGCAGACTCTCTTGCTACTTGAACCTGACTTAACTCTTCTCCTACTTCCATAGCACTTAACAAAGCACAACTACTCTGGTCAGAATTCTTCACTGAGAATATGATTCAGTTATGACTATCTGGGTGTTTCAGTGATATCTCCCCATCCTGGCAAAATATCCTAGCCTCGTACTTGTTCAACCAATCCATACCCAAAATGATTCTGAAATCTACGAATTCGAAAACGTAAAGACTGCATGCAAACTTATGACCTAACAAATCAAGTTCTAACTGGTCACATCTCATCCCAAGAGTTGCATACCCTCCTATTAGATTCACAACCCTTAAGTAAGTAATAAGGTATGTGGGTTCTAAGCATAACCTATTAACCAAATACTGGGATATAAATGAATGTGATGCACCGGTATCAAATAGTATCCTAACTGGTATACTCTGAATCAAAAACATACCTTCCATCACAGGCTTCCCTTTTTCAGCTCTAGCTGGCTTAGCAGATGATGGTCCAACGGTAAAAACATTTCCCTTGTCCGCCCTGACTGGCTCTAGACAGTGGTTCTTATAATGCCCAACTTGATCACAGTTAAAGCACTTCACATTCTTCTTATCTGCAGCCTTTTTCCTCTTGCCTGACCGACACTCATGAGCATAATGACCTTTCTTGTCACACTTAAAGCAAACTAAATCAGCCGTTGCCTTCTTAGCAGTGTCTCCCTCCTGGGTACCCTTCTTCTTAAAGAACTTTCTTTTCTTTCCCTGAGAACGCTGGGTCTCAACTGGCTTCTTTCTAGCACAAACAACAAGCATCTCCTCATGGCTAATTACCATCTCCACCACTACATTACTAGGATCACGAAGATGTGACTGGGTCGCCCTAGCAATCTCGGGCCTTAGTCCCCTAATGAACCTCTCATTCCTCCTGATGATAGTGTCTATAGTATTATATCCATAACGGGACAAGTCATCAAACTTAGCAGCATACTCAACAACCGACATCTCTCCCTGCTCCAGATCTAAAAACTTCCTCAAGAATGCTGATTTAGCAACCTTAGACATAAACCTCTGCTCAAATCTCCTTCTAAAATCAGCCCAAGTCAACTGGTCCTCTAAAACTCCAATAGTAATACTATTCCACCAGTGAAGAGATGAACCTTACAACTTCCTAGAGGCCAACCTTCTCTTCTGCTCATCAACCCAAATCAGCAAAGATGCGTTCACAATGCAACATCCAATTCTCCACCTCTATGGCATTCTACGTCCCCATAAATGGCTTCCCACCAAGACCGGTGTGTCTCTGCTCATCTTAGCATAATTATTCCCAACTGGAGCCATAGGATTAGCTCCTCCAACATTTCCAGCAACTCCAGCAGCAACTCCTGCTTGCATCATATTAATGAAGAACTGATACATCGCTCACATATCCACTAGTGGATTTGTAGCACCCACATTGGCATCTGCATTTTGGTTAGCATTAGCCTATCGACCCGGGTACCTCATGGTGGGTTGAACGTTTCCGTTGGTTGTGGTGCTTCCTCCATCGAGATTTCTACTTCCATTTCCTACCTCCATATCTTCTCTCTCGTAAATCTGCATACGAGCCTTAGTAAGATACAGAAGAATGGTCCAAGAGAGAGGGGAATACGTACTTATATATATATATATATCAAACACAAGTACACTATAGCGTTAACCCACCCTGATCTTATTTTTTGATTCATTGGATTATGTTTGAAAAATCTTTTAGGTTTAGATTTCTTTTAAGCTTCATAAACCTATGCTCTGATACCAACTTGTAACATCCCCCACTTGGAGGCCCAAATTAACTGCTACGGATGCTGCAGTCATCCAAAGTTATTAATCCTCGGCGACCAAATAAGGTAATGTTAGATACATTGATATAATAGAAACACATGAATATGGAAAAAAAAATTAAAACATCAAACAAGTTCCACATTCCATTCCAAAACATTTCTAATTCAATACATAATCCCAATACGAGAACCTCGTTCAGAAAAAATATTTATTACAACATACGCCAATAGCGACATATGAAGATGCCCCTTGGATGATCAAAGTATATATAGGCAATTAAACAACTTTGCCTTTACAATAACAACACAGCAAAATCAAAATAAAAGAGAGCTCTAGATAGCTATCATGCCTCATGCACGTCTCCGAAAGCTTATTCGTCTAAAGAGGTATCTGAAAACCTCAACTCTCAAACTACTCAAAATCAATTGAGCACCCGAGAGTTTAAGGGGAAAACATAAACTTTGAGTCAGACATAAAGCCTAGTATGAAGAATAATCTACCATCTCAAACCATTTAGATATCTAGTGAGACCACACCGCTTAACGGAAAGGGTTTTCCCCTCACTAGTATCCTAAAACTTATATAAACTATATATTGTGCTCCTGCAACCACAATGGTTAAAACAATTCAAAATAATATGATGGTATGCAAACAAGTAAATTTATTCTGGATTACCCATCCCCATTCATTCTGACTATTTGTCTTATTTATAGTTTCTAGAGTCACAATTAATATATTAGTTTTCATGGGCTTACTAATAAACTTTTTATGTATATGGACTCCCTGTCCAATTTCATAGTTTTCATGGGATCACTATGAACCTATTGCCCCCCCGCCAATATCTTTACTGTTTCATGGGTTCTCCCTGAACCTATTGGTAACTCCAATATATTTCCCTCTTATCCTAGTTTCATGGGTTGACTACGAACCTATTGACTTCTGTCAATATCTTAATCCGGATATAGTTTTCATGGGTTCACTACAAACCTATTGGCCCCTGCTAATAACTCTTCATAATCATATTTTTCATGGGTTTACTATGAACCTGTCTCCCTGGCAACTTCTTTTATACATAGTTTCATGGGTTTACTATGAACCTATTGGCCCCTACCAATAACTTTTCCTAAACATAGTTTTATTGGGTTTACTATGAACTTGTATATCTGACAACTTCAATATTTGGACATCCTACATTCTGGTCTATCTGACCTCCTAGATGCTATTCTACTCATTTAGGAGTTAATTCACTTTATATTCACTATTGGATCAACCTAGCTGGTTATTCTTCCCTTCCTCAAAATATAGTTATGGGTCCATTATAATGTGAATATATACATATATGAAGAAGTAAACATAATAACTTGGATAATCCCTTCAACCTATTAATCAAGGAAAAACTTCTTCAAAATATCCATAAATAAAACCATTTCAAAACTCTTTATTTATGCCATGGTTTTCTTTTAAAATGAGATTGGGTTATTTATTTTAAAAACTAAGGCTTTAAAAACCTTAAAACATTACTTTTGAAACCCCTAGATAACCTCCTTCGAAAGCATACAAATCTTCTTTCCAAAACGTTACTTATAAACCTTTCGAAGCTCTTTAAATCATCTCTTTCGAAACAAAAAATATACCTTTTGAAAGTATCAAAACATTACTTAATAATCCTTAAAAACAAAGCTTTGAAAATAATGAAAGCACCCCAATCGAAAGCATTAGGTTTATTCAAAAACATCTTATGGGTCAAAGTGAATATATACGAAAGTATCCCTTTCGAAACCGTTAATCTTCATATAAAATTGTTTGGGGAAAGTTTGATGGCGTCGGCACCATCCTTACGAAAGCTTCAAAAATTTAAGAAAAACTTTGAAGGATCGGATCGAAACCCTCTTTCGAAGCCATTGCCTTCGAAACCCTTGAACCCTTTCCAAAGCACCTAGGAAGTGGCTTAGTCTAAGTTTAAAACAAAGGCTACCCTTCGAAAGCATTGATGACTTCAATACACTCGAAAGGAAACAGAACGGCAGTAGGGCTTCGACTAGGTCAGAACCACCATTTTCGAAAGCATTATTTAATAAACAAAGGACTCATTCGAAAGCTTATACTTAAAAATGGAAGATGGCAACCTTCTTCGAAAGCTATTTAGAAAACCCCTTTCGATAGCATATGTTTCGACTTCTTCGAAAGCTTTAATAAAACAAAGGCAAGCGCTAACATTTAAAAGCAAAACAAAGGTTTCGTTCCCATCAGAAGCTATGTGCCAACACAATGCCTTCCGCCTTCCTCCAATCCACTACGTACTCATGTTGATACCTTTTGTATTGGTTTCGGCTTTGTGGGGTTTCGACTTGATTAAAGGCAGATGCTATGAGTCGAAAGGTGCTTCTAATAGAGGCAGAACCCACTTTTTCGGTAAATCTGATTTAATGCCAATTAAAGAAAACACTTTCTAACTAACCCGCCTACCACTACACCAAACAGACCATTTTGTCACACTTTTTTTGTTTCATTTTGTCATGGTTATTACTGTTGAAAATTTATAACGGTTATTATTGTTACATTGTATTGTCACGGTTATTTCCGTGACAAAATGTGGGCTTTTTGTAAATAACTCAAAGACGTTGGAAAGAATCGTAATTTATGTTTCTATTGTTATTTCATTTGTTTGTCACGCTTCTGGCTTCTATCATTCTTCACTAAATCAAATTAGGTTTAAGTTCTCGCTGCCAGGCTCCCTTCGATCCAACGTGTTGCCCTTCTCTTTCGCCTAACGCTTTTCTATTTCAAATCCTCCATCCATTTCTTTCGCCAAATTGATCCTCTTTTTTTTAAGTAAAATGCGAACTGGAATTGAAGCAAAGCACAAATTGATTTCGGCGATTTGCAGGCCATTGTTAGGCCATTAATGAAGTAGTAAGTGATGTCGAAATTAGTTGAGAAGGCGTAGTTCAGTGATTTGGTTCGAGAGACGATTGAGAGTGTCGCGACTAATTAGAGGAGTTTGGGAGTTTGGTTCGATTGTGGTGGTTGTTCGAATGTCTTGATTGAATGGTTGTTGCGACTCGATGTTGCTGGAAGATGGTTGCGGTGTGGAGTGTGATGTGCACGTAAATGACAGTCAGGGAGGTTTGTGATGAAGTAGTGATCACCGACAGCAGCAGTTTGTTCTCGATTTTTGGTTGGCAAAGGGGGAGGTTTATTGAATATGGTGGCTGTTGCAAGTGATAATGAGTTGCAGGCAGTAAGTTGTTCGATAGTGGTCGAGGAAACGATAAGCAGTAAGTGCTTGTGAATTATTGTTGATTGGAAGTTGAAGCAGTTGGTTGCAGCAGGCAAAAGCAGTGAAAAAAATGAAAATGGGGTGGCTGTTGTATGGGGTGATTGGCAACAGAGGTCTGTGTTGATGGATTGTATATGGGTGAGGGTAAGGCATTTATCTCGATTGTCGTGGTTTTGGCTGTGGTTTTTGGGTTTGCACTGTTTTTTTTTGCAGACAAGAAGGTGGTTTTTGTGCAGGCAAGTTCTGATGGTTTTGGAGAGGAGTATGCAGTCTGACAGTAAGTGGAGTAGTGACAATTCAGTGGATGAATGTCAAGGGAGGGGGGCAAGGCTGTGGTTTGTGGTAGCAGAAGGTGGTTGGACTGTTTGTCGGGCAGAAGTTGCACGGTGCAGTGGTAAATGATGGGGCAAGTGAAGTAAATGTTGATGGAATGTCTGTTTGTATGTTGGTAAGAGAGGTGGTTCTTGGTATGGTGGCTTATGTGAAGGTTGTAGATGATAAGGTGATGGTAACTGGTTTGTGAACTGAAGTGTGTGAAGTTGCTTTGTGTAGCAGTGGGAGGATGGTGGAGATATGTAGGCAATAAGATGGCGTAGGGAAGTTGACAGTGATGTTTGTGAAAGATGGATGGTATTGCAGTTTTATGGTGGATCTTGCACGGTAATTTATTTTGAGTTTTGTGCTATTTTAGTTATTTATCATTAGATCGCTGTTTGATGAACTAGACCGTTTGAGATTTTCCACCTGATATTTTGCAACAGTATATCACATATAAATCTATCTCTACAAAAAAAGATATTGTCGTCGTCGTCGGAATGATGCAAACTAGAACTTCCCTTGGGCACTGTTGGCATTGTTTATTTTTAGTTCTAACTGATCAATTCAGAGTTTAGTTTTTTTTTTAAATTTGTTAGCTCCAAACTAGAACTTCCCTTGGGCACCGTATTTGGTAACACTACAACACACACATCGCTTTTCAGATTTAACTTCCACATGTACTTGAGAGGGAAGACATCCTTCTCTAATATGATCTGACAATCTACTTAAGGCATGCTTTCATGATTTAACCATGTATAACGTTCTATCATGTCCCAAATGTGCTTATGATTCTGGCGCGAACCCAACATACAGAAGAAACACCAAACCTGGTTCCGTTCAAAATGATGCAAGAATGTCCACGTTTAATCAACATTAATTATTAATACAGTTAATATAAGTAGTGGAACAAATTATATCATGAGTATTATACCATCCTCAGACTCAAAAGCAATTGATAGTTGAAACAGCATCACTATAGCGAGGCATATAACTCTATTCTTTCATGTGGCCATATCAAATTCAGTGACAGTTAGGGTCAACATGTGTACCTTGCATTCGGTTTTCAACCACAACTGCCAATGTATTTATGATATAAATGCAACCATTAAACCACTTTAAACATGTTGCCAAAAGTTCAGATCTCTAGCTATAAAGCCGAGATATGATTGAAGCAGTTTTTTTGAACATACTTTGCAAACAGGTTACGTTGATGACTTAAATATTAGCACAATCAGAGAGTAAGGATCATATCTATTCAACAAGCAAAGTACATATATCAAGTGATTTCATAATCAATGCAGCATGTAATGAATCTTCTGAAAGCGATAATGAACAGAGAAAGCACGCTATTGCAGTTGCAGTAGCAACTGCAGCAGCTGCAGATGCTGCTGTTACAGCTGCTCAGGCTGCTGCTGCCGTTCTTAGATTGACCAGCCATGGTAGATCTTCTTCTTACAGCAAGGGGAGCCTAAGCCATTCGCTGCTCTCAAAATTCAGACTGCTTTTCGAGCTTTTCTGGTAAACCTGTCTTTTAATAGCTGTTATTTTGCTCATTTGTAAAATCGGACCATGGCAATGTTCAATATTGCAATTTCAATTGGAAGATCATGTATGTTTGTGTTCATATCACATATGTTTCATTTTTAATGTACTGTGCATAATGCATACACCCAATTAGTCAGGCATTAATCATACTGATGTAGAAAATGATACTTATACAAGAATGGGAAACAAATGGTACTGGCACCATTTGTACATGTAAAGATCACTGTAGGATTTGCTGCCTTTGATATGTTGATGTGCAAATTGTTTGTATTTTCTTTTGTCTCGTCATATGCATTTATTACTCACATATACAGTCAGGTACAATTTCATTGTACTAGTATACTAGTATTCTAGAACTGTAATTTTTGCTGCACAAAATATATGTATTTTTTCTAAAATCTTTTTTCCTTGATTCTTTTTTATTTCTTTTTTGTCCTTTTTTTTGTTCATGGATGCTTAAATATATATAAAAGCACTTTGTGAAATGAATTGAAATGTACCAGGACCACATTATTTCAGATTGAGAATTGGTATGGATATAGGTTTAGGTGGAGTAATTTGTGGCAGATATACTATACATATACAAATAATGAATAGACCTGACAGTCCATGTTTTTCAATATTTTACAAAGTTTTAGAGAAAAAAATCACATGCTAGTGTTTTTTCAAGTAATTCATCAAAAGAATAAACTTGTGCAATTTTGTTCACTCAGCATGCATGAACAAAACATTAGTTTTTGACCATATATAATATATAATAAAACATAATATTTTTTTGTGTGGTCATCACTCATGTAATCAATAACATCTGGTGTTTTTGTTCATAGTAGTGTAAGTAAAACAATAAATCAATCACATTTCTCTCGTGATTGCAAAAACATTTGGGACATGAATTCAGAAATGGTTTCCAATTACATTGAATGCATTTCCAGGTCATTCACATTAACCCTTCATTTGAACTTCGGAATACATGACTTTAGGTCCACATCATTTGAAATTAGGAAATTAAATTAATATAGGTTTAGTTGGTGGAGTGATTTGTGGTAGATTTTCTGGTATACTAATTCAAATAAAAAAGATATACCCGATAAACCATGTTGTCCATTGTTTTTCTGTAGAGTAATCTAGGTCACATAAATTATATGCTGCAAATGTTGGTCTGATATATCAGCAAAAATGATAAATATTGGATCTGACAATATCAATTTACGATTAATGTTCAAATTTAATTTTCAAAAAATAAAATAAAATGAATTACCGAAATTAGAAATATGAGTGTAATTTAAAAGAAGTTTTTTATGTGTCAACTCTGAAAACAAGAGACGGAACCAAATTTCATATATTTATAGTTTAGTTAAAAGCTTTATATAATAACCTTGTGGTAGGTATATGTACTGAAGCACTGATATGCATATACAAATGATAAACAGACCTGACAATCCATGTTTTTTCAATATTTAAGAAAATATTGAAAACAGTCACATGCGTAGTAGATTTTCACAGTAGTTTATCTCACTTGTTGAACCGTTTGCTTCAAAGTTAGATGGCTCAAGTTTTTGGATGAATATTGCTGTTCACAGTAGTTTATCCCACTTGTTGAACCGTTTACTTCAAATTAAGAAGGCTCAAGTTTTTGGATGAATATTACTCTAATAAATTAGCAAAATACTGGATAATGCAGACCATAAAAGCTTTTAGAGCACTGAAGGAATTAGTGAAGATACAAGCATTAGTGAGAGGTTATATAGTAAGAAAACAAGCAGCTGCGACTCTTCGTAGCATGCAAGCTCTGATTCGAGTTCAAGAAACTGTTCGTGCCAAAAAATCCCACAATCTCGGTTCATACAATCGTAGAAAATCAATTGTATAATGAAAATATGTGGTTTAAAATGTAAATATATTCAGCTAGAACTGCAAATATATAAGATTCTAACTGCACATGGTTGTATAATGAAAATTTACAGTTTTGGAGGATTTTGGAGGATTTTGTGTTTTATTGGGGGCATCGGATGCTGCACACAAAATGGATGTACAAACATGTACACAGTGTTCATCATGAGTAAGCTTTATTTCATTTTTTATTGTCTATTTATAATTATTGAACAAGCCATTCAACATGAATATATCATTCTGAAAACTTATTAGAAAACATGAGACACTTTCTACCATATAATTTACAGGTGGAAAATTTTAGGTATCGCAATTAGGTTGTTTAACCCAATACATAAAGATGAAAACAAGAAGAAGAAAAATACAGTACACGCATACATACATACATCAGTCTTTTTTCTTAAGGATTTTTATTATCAGTTTAGCACCAATTCTTAACATACTATGATATGCAGATATGCAACACCATTTGGACTATCTTCAGAATACGCGCACCCTTTTGAGATATTAATGCTTGGTTTTGGTACTATAATCGGACCAGCACTGACAGGGCCACATTTGATAACACTGTGGTTATGGGTGTCACTAAGGTTAATGGAAATGGTTGAAGCTCATTCTGGCTATGATTTCCCATGGAGCCCATCCAAATTTTTTCCTTTATATGGAGGGTGAGTTAATCAATTTACACATTATATGATTATTTACTTGCTATGCAATGCAACTTCATATACAAATATAACATTATATGATTATTTTTGCCTTTATATGGAGGTCGCGGGTAGAAAAAGATGTAGAGGTTCAAGTAAAACGTTGGAATTTTTTTCGATTTTGTTGTTGGGTTGTTGTGAAGTGCTGTTCACAGTAGGATGTCGAGGCAGGCAATGATTGTGGTTTTTTTTTTGGTAGTGGAGTGGGGTGTTGTTTTTGGTTGCTAAGCAGTAGAAGTTTGTTGTTCAAGTGGGAAGATTATGTGAAATGTTAGCTTAATGTGATGACTGGGTAAATGTTAGGAGAGGCTGTTTGTAGAGGAAGACAAGGAGGAAAAGGGGATGATGTAGCAGTGTGATGATGTAGCAAACTGTGATGACAATGCATGTGTAACAGTAGTGTGGTTTGATACTATTGTTCGAGAATGCATGTGTAACAGCATGTGTAACAATATATTTTTTGTATAGATTGTTTGTAGCTGTAATAAAATATTGGTGCTATATAGTTTGTTTGATACTATTGTTCTATCACGGTTATAAGTGTGAGAAATTACTATTTTTTCATGGTTATAACCGTGAGTAAATACTATTCTGTCACGGTTATAAGTTTGAGAAATTACTATTTTGTCACGGTTATAACTGTGAGTAAATACTATTCTGTCACGGTTATAAGTGTTAGAAATTACTATTTTGTCACGGTTATAACCGTGAGTAAATAGTATTCTGTCACGGTTATAAGCGTGAGAAATTACTATTTTTATCACGGTTATAAGCGTGAGAAATTACTATTTTTATCACGGTTATAACCGTGAGAAAAAGTGTGACTGAATTTGCCCACGGTATCTATTTTCACGGTTATAACCGTGACAAATTAGTTTTGTCACGCTTATAACCATGAGGAAATTGCCTTTCTGGTGTTGTGTACTATAAGCATATGATTGGTTACCTTAACTTTTCAAATCCTATACATAAAGTAACAACCGCATAATTTCAGATCTAAACCAAGGTTAATTTAACAAATAAGCCCTTCCGTTAAGCAAAACAATTAAATCATTTAGGTCCTCCTTTCAAAATAATTTAATTCTCACAATAATTCACTTAGGAAAAATCCCCAAAAACCATAGAAATTCACTTTTAATATGTTATCTAAATTTCAAACCCAAATTCTTAATATAATATTCGAAAGCATTGATGAATTCAATACACTCGAAGGGCACGGCAGCAGGGCTTCGATTAGGTCGGAACCACCATTTTCGAAAGCATTGTTTTATAAACAAAGGACTCATTCGAAAGCTTATACTTAAAAATGAAAGATGGCAACCTTCTTCGAAATCTATTTAGAAAACCCCTTTCGATAGCATATGTTTCGACTTCTTCGAAAGCTTTAATAAAACAAAGGCATGCGCTGACATTTAAAAGAAAAACAAAGGTTTCGTTCCCATCGGAGCTATGTGTCGACACCATGCTTCCGCCTTCCTCCAATCCACTACGTACCCATGTTGATACCTTGTGTATTGGTTTCGGCTTTGTGGGGTTTTGACTTCATTGAAGGCGGAGTCGAATGGCGCTTCTAATAAAGGCGGAACCCACTTTTCTGGATAAATTTGATTTAATACCAATTAAAGCAAATACTTTCTAACTAATCTGCCCACTTGTAAGCATATGATTGGTTGCCTCAACTTTTCAAAACCTATACACAAAATAAATGCCGCATAATTTTAGATCTAAACCAAGGTTTATTTAACAAATAAGCCCTTCCATTAAACAAAACAATCAAATCATTTAGGTCCTCCTTTCAAAATAATTTAATTCTCATAATAATTCACTTAGGAAAAATCCTCAAAAGTCACTGAAATTCACTTTTAATATGTTATCTGAATTTCAGACCCAAATTCTCAATATAATTTCTGAAATAAATTTCTAAACCCAATTTACCATATTTTCCTTTGAAAATTCAAATAATCTTTCCATAGCTTGGAAAATTATCAAAATTAAAACCCAACTCCAAAATCATGTTTTACCTAACATATAAATTTCTCATGGCATTCGAAAACAACTATAATCGGTTTTACCCTTAAACCATGTAAAATCATATTTAAACAATCTTGTTTAAATCTAACATGTTATGATCTAAGCATATCATCATTTAAATCATCATAAAAATGGATTTAATCTCTAACCCAAATACAAATGATTATATAACAAAATAGAGATCATATAGATTATTAGTCACCTTGAATATGATTAGGAATTTGAGATTTGTTGAAGATTGATTTCCCCTAGCTTTGATCCTTAGCTTTGATTTAAAATTTGTCCCTTTTTTCTTCCTTGATAATGGCCGGCTCCTCTATTTTACTTTGCGTTTTAGGTTTTTAGAATGAATGTGAAAAATGAGAAAATGTAATGTGAATGGGTATATAGCCATGAATCATAAGGTGCGGCTATTTATTAATATGCCCATGTTTTAATTAATAACATATAAGCCATTTTAAGCCCATTTAATTGAATAAGCACGGCCCTATAATTGTTTTATTCAAATCTCAATCTCCTTATAACTCTAATTCGTTACATTATTCTATTTAATTTATCTAATTAAATCTCCTGACTCATAAAAAATTAAGGGTGTTACAACTCACTCGATAGATTTATGTTGGTTAATATAACTAAGGTCAAATGGAAAATATCGATTTGACCGGTTTACACAGTTCTCTCGACTTGAGAATATTATCGATCTTCCAAATGAAAGCTCTGCTTTGATTATAGTCAAATCATGACACAGGGTCCATCAAGTGACTATAGTTGGGTCGAGTGAAGTATTGAAAGTGAAGCACTATTCAAGAGAGTATTCATCTCTGTAGTTATACGAGGTTAGTATCACGGTCAACTCAAGTCAACTCAAAGTAAGTCTTTAACAAAAGCATTTCGGTTAATAATAATCATTGTTATTATTATTATTAACCAAGAACTTTGTGTTTGGATATAGAGTTGAATATGAATGATATTGGAATCTTGAACATTACCAAATTCCATAAGTTCATATTGATATAGTTTTGACAAAGAGAATTGGTGTTAATAAAAGTCACAACGGGATAACGCTTACCAAAGTGAAATTAGATTTTACTAAAACCAAGTAAGCGATAAATTTAGCCAAAATGTCACACCACCTAATAAGTGACGTGTGAATATTAATATTCGAATAGTTCGATATTAATCGCTGACCAAATTTACACATAACGTGTCACACAAATTAAACGATGAATTGTCCTATAACCAAACGGTTTAATTAGTTGATAACTATTATAAATTAATTAAACTAATTAATATTCATGAAATATTAATTATAAAATTTGATTATGATTTAAGAATTAAATGTTACAAAATGTATTTATAATAGCTATAAATATATCAATCGATATACGATATCGATAAGCGATTAAATTTGATTTAATTGCATAATATTTTGCTATGGGATTAAATGGGTTAAAGCCCCATTATAAGGTTAAGAAATTTGACTGAAACAGGATATAATACGGGGCTCAATTATGGTGTATGGGGCTTGATTTTGGATTTCTCAGATTGAAGGAGAAAGAATATGAGATTAGATCCATTTTCTCTCCTTTTTTATCCACTATATAAGCAACCTCAACAGTAATTAGATATGATCTTTGGCTATCTCATCTTTCCTTCTTTGCTGGCGGAATTCATACCCTAGCCTCCTCATCAATACAAACTGAAATCAAGTCTGATTTAAACACTATTTGATAGTTAAAAGTCAACAGTTCAAGGGCTGGCAATTTGTTGAATCGAAAAAGGTTTTAAAGAGGAGAGTTTATCTTTTCAAGATATTCTTCAAGGCTTTGGGACTAAGGTATGACTTTATAGTTAATAATTATTAGTATAATGTTTTATCATATATGTGTATATATACATTATACAATTAATTAGGCGACGATTCTGATATGGAACCAATGTTATCACAAATTAGTTTGGTTGTATGAACGTATATATTTATGCTTAATAAAAACAATTTTTTTAATCATTTATGTCTTGTCATTGCAGCCATACAAAATAATATAATTATTATTTTTTATTATTCTTAAAATTAGTTATATAATTTTATTACTAATGTATTACAGTGGTATTAATTTTCTATAGCAAAAAAATAATTTATAAATATTTTATTAGTATTTAATATTATTTAAATCAATTTACTACACTAATAAATTATATTAAATCAAAAATATCATGAAAATTTATTTTTAAATTTTATAAAATTATACTAGCACTAGATAAGCTTTTAGCCAAAATATAAAATATTAAAAATCATTTTTCCTATTTTTAAAATTTAATTATTTAAAAGGGCCGTAAATAAATAAATTATTAAAAATAAATTTAAGTCGAGAAAAATGTGAAAAAATTCTTCAAGCCATCAAAATATTATTTAGGATTTTTTGGAATTTTAAAATTTGAAACAAAAATTTCAAAATAAATTTTTATTAATTTAAATGAATATTTGTTTAAAAATGCATTTTAAAATTAAAAATTAAAAAACTTTTAATGTTGTGCAGATGACTTGGAAATATAAAAAATTATTTTGAATAATGTTATTAATTAATATATGTATATATTATATATTATAAAATATATAGTTGTGTATGTATATATATAATTATTTTATTATTATATAAACTTATATAAAAAATTACCAATGACTTATAAAATATAAATATATATTTGAAATATTTTTTTTTTGAGAGAAATGTGTAATCCTCTAAAGTAGAGAGAGCATACATGAAATAAATTATATAGATTTAAATTCATATATTATAAGAGTATATTATCCTCTAAAGCCAAGCGGGGTTGAATGGGCCCCTACCGTTTTATTAAGAAGAAAATAAGGGTATAAGTAAAAACTGCAAAATCAAAGGAAAACCAAATAATACTAACAATATACAAAAGCAAAAACCCTCCTTAATACAAAGCAATATTAAAAAGGCTTTCAAATTTGGCCACACAATTTTTTACAATCACCTCATACAACTTAAACAAGTTCCTAAATACTCCTGCAAAATGCCTAAAATTCCTTTCCTCCTAAACAATATAGATGAATTTCTTGAGCACTTTAAGAAACATGGATCCTTTAACAGCTCTCCAACGAGTTTCTTTGAAAATATTGAACCATTCGGCCTAAGAGTTTTGAAGGGGACTATGTAAGTTAAGATGGAATAGCAGTCTTTTCCTTATACAAAAGGTATACTGGCATGAGAAGAAAATATGTGTAGTGTTTTCAAGGCCAGTAGAGCATAGAATACATGAGGATAAATTTATCAAGCCCCTGAGAAGCACATTGTCGTAGGTGTGGATGGCATTATTAATAACTTTTCAAAGTAAGACATTTTCCTTCAGGCTAAAGCTGGAGTTCCATATTCTTGAGTGCCAAGGAAATAAGGACATAGAAGAGGAACTAGCAATGCTATTGTATACAGCTGTTATAGAATAAGCCTTATCACACCACAAAGCATGCTCATACATTAAAGGATATAGATTTTTCTCAATCCCAGTCCATATAGCTCTGACCAGAGGAGAACTAGAGTATGGTAACAAGACTTGATTGTTGTGGAAATAAGAGGATAATTTTGTAAAGTGAGGGATACCAGACAGGTGTCTCAAGTTTGTATCAATCAAGGTGGAAAGAATTATACCCTTAGCTGACCAAGGGTCATGCCAGAATGAGATATGGATTTTACTGAATAGGTGCACGGGAAAAGTGGTAGGAAATTAGCTCTCAACCTGAGAATGCACCTTCAGATCCAACTGCAATCAAGAGGGACTTCCATGGTCAAAAATTTGAAGTTTCTCAGTAAGTTTACCTTAGTCCAATCAGCATATAAGTTTGAGTTGTCACTAAGCAGCCTATAAGTTAGCTTTGAATAAGCAGCTTTGTTCCAAAGCTTAATGTTGATATTACCAAGTCCCTTTTGGTCATAAGGACATTAATTTTATTAAAAGATATAGGGACTAACTTTGAAAAATGGGGTTACCATGCCATAAAAAATGATTCAAAGCAGCATTAATCATATTGATAAGTTTGAAAGGGAGAATGAAATCTTGGCATAATATAAACACATTGAGGTTTCTATGGACTTAATCATCATAAGTCTTCCAGTAGTAGATAGTTTTGAACTAGGCTAAGAGGATAACTTAGCAATAATTTTAACAAAAAGAGGAAAGAATTGTCTAGATGATATTCTAGAGGAAAGTAAGGGCGCTCCAAGGTAGATATCATTAAGAGGTAAGGCTGTAAGGGAAGATAACCTTATAAGATCATTGATAACATAATCAAAGACACTAGCTGTGAGCAACTTAGGCTTATTTTTATTTATGGATAAACCAGTATAACTGTAAAAATTATCTGAGGTTTCCAGGACATTACAAACAGATTTAGGGTTAGGTTTGGTAAAAATAATGAGGTCATCGGCAAATAGTAAGTAAGATATTCTAGGAGACTGACCCATGGGGCATAAATCAACTTTTCTCTGGAATACAGTTTTGTTGATTATGCAAGTGAGGAGCTTCATTATGGCAATGAAAATATAAGGAGATATGGGCTCTCCTTGTCTAATGTCTTGAGTACCCTTGAAATATCCAAAAATCCCACCATTAATGGATAACGAATACGTAACTATTGATATGGGAGTATATATCCATCTTAAAAAAGGAAAAAGAAAATTCATGACATGAAGGATGTTTATTATTGAGCTCCATTGGATGGTATCAAATGTCTTTTGTATGTTAAGCTTCATAAGGAATCTAGGGAAGACATTATTCTTACTGTAACCTCTCATTGATTCTTGGCACAGTAAGATATTATCAGTTATAGATCCGGTTGGTAGAAATGCACTCTTATTTGAAGAAATGATAGGAGCAAGAGCCTGTTTCATTCTTGAAGCCATAATATTTGAAATACATTTGTAGATAACATTACAACAAGCTATATGTCTGAATTAAGAGAAATTTGAAGGCTTTGGAACTTTAGGAACCATGGGAAGCTTTGTGCCATTAATACCAGAAAGCATTTTATTACTTCTAAAAAAATTCCCGATAGCTCTAATAACTGTTAAATTTTGTGACACTATATGATGGAGAATTGAAGGGGATGGAAGTAGCTTCGTATCGGAGAAAACGATTCGCAAATCGGAGCTCGGAAGAAGGAGATAGAAGGGAATGAAGCTGGAGTGCTGTTGTAGGTCAGACGTCTGGTTGAGAGGGCCAGACGTCTGACGAGGTTCAGTCTGTTTCCAAAAACATCTCTCAGACGTCTGGTCCCTCTGCCTGTGTCTGCCAAACAGAACCTGGCCTCAGACGTCTGAGGTCTGAAACCAGACGTCTGAAGCGGCAGTTGTCTGTTTTTCTGGGCCGAGTCATTGTGATTTGTTGAAGGGGCAAAGTGGTCTTTCGCCGGGGGTTTTCTCTATTCGTATATATTCTCTCATTCAGATTTTAAAAAAAAGGAAGCTGATCATTTTCTAATCAAGGGTTTAGTCCTCCATCAATTAGGGTTTTAGGCAAAACTCTATTTCTTCAATTCTAATCTCCTCAAACAGATATTCTTATTGAATAGATCATTGTAATCAATCTCTTGTACTCTTCTCATTTGGTGATAATAAAAGATATCTCTCAAAGTGGATGTACACTAACGCGACGTTAGTGGAACCACTATAAATCGGTGTGTGATTTATTGCTTTCGTTATTGCTTGTTATCATATATTGCTTGTGGTGTTATTGTGATCGTGTTTGAAAGTTTTGGTGTCATTGAATTCTTCAAGTGTTTGGTTGTTTTGCACTATCTATCACGATCTAGCTTTTCCACGTGCGTTTGGGGATTTGAGTTTGAGCGGTCTCGATCGAAATCCGCCATAACATTTGGTATCAGAGCTTTGGAGTTGGTAGGTGGTTGTTGAAATGCCGGAAACGGATAACTCTGAAAATTCAATGGTTGGTCCAAGTAGTATAGCGCCGTATGTGTGTGGGTCGTATGTGGCGTCGGGATCGCAATTGGTTATCAATAAGTGGAATGGAGATAATGATTTTGAAAAATGGCAATGGAAGATGAAAGCGGTTCTAAGGAGGAATCAGGTACATCGAGTAGTATTTGATACACATTTGTTGCCGGCGGGCATCTCGGATGTCGAGAGAGAGGAAATGGAAGAGTGGGCATATACTACACTTCAACTTGCTATGGGAGAGAATGTGATCTCCGAAATTAGTGGTGAGACCACCGCTAAGGGAATTTGGGACAAGTTGGAAGAATTGTATATGAAGAAGTCTCTAACTAATCATTTGATCTTGTTGCGAACGTTTTTCACCTATAAGATGAAAGAAGGAACTTCGCTAAAGGCACATTTGAATGTGTTTGATGATTTGCTAATGAAGATGAAGGCGGTAGATTTGAAGATTGAGGAAGAGCAAAAGGCGATGATATTGTTATGTTCGTTGCCGGACCGTTATATGGGTTTCTCAAATAGTTTGATCTATAGCCGGGATACATCGACGTTAGATGATGTCAAGACGGGTCTTCTTAGTGAGGAATTGAGAGATCAAATGAAGGAGTTGAGTGTTGGTGGTAGTAGTGCCGCTAATGGTCAAGGTTTGTTTGTGGAGAAGGAAAGATATGTGAAGAAGGACAACCGGGGGCGTTCTAAATCAAGGAATCCCGGTTGGAGAGGAAAATCAAAGGAAAGGAAAGGCAAGTGCTATATTTGTAAGAAACACGGTCATTGGAGAAATGAATGTCCGGACAAGGAGAAGGGTAAAAGGGAAGTAGCATCTTCATCTGTAGCGGTGGAGAGAGGTGTTGGTGAGGAAGACGTAGATGTGTTGACGGCGGTAGCATCGGATGTTTCCGGTAGTGAGTGGGTGCTCGACTCGGGGGCGTCGTATCATATGATGCCTAATAGGAATTGTTTTTCTTCTCTTGTTGCTAAAGAGGGAAATTCAATTATTATGGGAAATGGTGCTATGTGTAGGTCTCAAGGCATTGGTTCCGTGCAAATTCGAATGTTTGACGGAGTGATTCGTACTCTCACTAATGTACGCTATGTTCCGGGACTTCGGAAGTCTCTTATCTCTTTGGGGCAATTGGATTCTCTTGGTTGTAAGATCACTATTGAGAGTGATTGTTTACGGGTTTCGAAAGGGGCACTTGTGGTCATGAAAGGTGCTAGGGCTCATGGTGTTTATTTGCTTCGTGGAGAAACCGTAGAAGGTGAAACTTGTGTAGGTGTTGATAGTTCTCGTGGCTTGGATGCGACAAGGTTGTGGCATTTGAGGTTGGGTCATAGCTCGGAGAGGAGTTTGGAGATTCTTCGGAAGAGGGAGATGATCAATGGTGAGAGTTTCAGCAAATTGGAGTTTTGCGAAGAGTGTGTCTTGGGGAAGCAAACAAAAGTATCATTCGGTGAAGGAAAACATGATTCAAGAAATGTTCTTGAGTATGTGCACACGGATGTATGGGGACCGGCACCGGTAGCTTCTTTGGGAGGAGCAAAGTATTATATTTCCTTTATAGATGATTTTTCTCGTAAAGTTTGGGTGTATGTAATGAAGGCTAAGTCGGAGGCATTTGCAAAGTTCAAAGCATGTAAGGCTCTTGTTGAGAATGAGAGTGGTAAGTCTTTGAAGGTTCTTAGGTCCAACAATGGCGGGGAGTATGTTTCCGGAGAATTCTTAGAGTTTTGCAAGCATCATGGGATTCGGAGACATTTTACTACACCGGGAGATCCGCAATCAAATGGAGTTGCGGAGAGGATGAATCGTACTCTACTAGAGAAAGCTCGATGATTGAGATTGACATCGGGTTTGTCTAAGGGATTTTGGGCCGAAGCTTTGTCAACCGCGGTGCATATTATTAATCAAATTCCGTGCTCGACTATTGATAACAAAATTCTGGAGGAAGTGTGGAAGGGAAAGAGTATTGACTTGAGCTATCTTCGTGTCTTTGGAAGTCTGGTTTATGTGCATGATCCGGGTAATGATAAGCTTGAACCAAGAGCTTTCAAGGGGGTTTTGCTTGGCTATACGGATGGAGTGAAAGGCTATCGGATTTGGAATCCAGAAACAAAGAAGGTGACAAACTCTCGTCATGTTACTTTTGATGAGTCGGCGTTGTTCTAGGAGAATGAGAGCTCATCGAATATTCCGGTTTTGGTTCGTGATGAATCAAAGGAGAAGGAAATTATTCCACCATTTCGTCCAAGTGGTAGAGGTAGAGTAGTTGAAGATGCTTGTGAAGAAAATGAGGTTGATGTTACATCACAAAGTCCACGTGGTGCCTCTAGTAGTGTTGGTGATGTACACGAGCCTGGAGAAGTTTCGGTTCAAGGTGGAGTCGAAAGGAGTTTGGGTGAAAATATTGCTACTCGGGTTGGGCGTCGTCCCATAAGACCACCCGAAAGATATGGTGATTGGCACTATCTTAGCTTTTGTGATAAGTTGGACTATGCGCTTCATGTAGTCCAAGATGAGCCTTTGGACCTTGATGACGTCATGAATTCGAGTGATAGCTTGAAGTGGATTTGTGCCATGGAGGAAGAGATGCAATCATTAATGAAGAATCAAACTTGGAGTTTGGTTCCGCTTCCTAAAGGAAACCGTGCTATAGGGTGCAAATGGATATACAAGGTGAAGGACGATGGAAGATACAAAGCTAGGCTAGTGGCTAAGGGGTTTGCACAAAGGAAGGGTAAGGAGTATGATGAGATATTCACACCGGTTGTGCGCCATACTTCTATCCGGATATTACTTGCTATAGTTGTTGTTCATGACTTGGAGTTGGAGCAACTTGATGTGAAGACCGCCTTCTTGCATGGTGACTTGGATGAAGACATTTACATGGAGAAACCGCAAGGTTTTGTTGTAAATGGTAAGTCAAATATGGTGTGCAAGTTGAAGAAATCACAATATGGGTTGAAGCAATCACCTAGACAATGGTACAAGAGATTTGATCATTTTATGCTTGAAAACGGTTTTAACAGAAGCGTCAAGGATGCTTGTGTGTATTTCAAGAAGTTGGGAAATGATTGTTGGGTGTATTTACTCTTGTATGTGGACGACATGCTCATTGCTTCGAAGGACAAGAATGAAATCAACAAGTTGAAATTGCAATTAAAGTCGGAATTCGAAATGAAGGACCTTGGAGAAGAAAAGAGGATATTGGGCATGGAAATAGAAAGGGATCGAAAGCGTTTTGAGTTGAAATTGACTCAAAAGGAGTACATTAAGAAAGTGCTTTGCCGGTTTAGCATGGAGAATGCAAAGACGTCAAATACACCTTTACCTTTGCATGTGAAGCTTTCGAGTAAAGGGTCACCTATCTTGGAGAAAGACAAGGCTTATATGGCAAAGGTGCCATATGCAAGTGCGGTTGGAAGCTTGATGTATGCTATGGTGTGTACAAGGCCCGATATAGCAAATACCGTCGGGGTGATTAGTCGTTTTATGTCTAATCCGGGAAA
Source organism: Allium fistulosum (assembly GCA_030737815.1). NCBI lineage: Eukaryota > Viridiplantae > Streptophyta > Magnoliopsida > Asparagales > Amaryllidaceae > Allium > Allium fistulosum. Next base: position 1,463,028,894 of record CM060903.1, read on the forward strand.
ATCGCATTGGGAAGCTGTGAAGCTCATATTGAGATACCTTCGGGGTACGTCATCTCATGGTCTTGTTTTTGGCGGTAGTGGGAAAAGGAGTTGCAACTTAGTTGGTTATTGTGATTCGGACTACGCCGATGATAGAGATAGGAGAAAGTCAACTTCCGGTTATGTCTTCACACTTGGTGGTACGGCCATAAGTTGGAGATCGAGATTGCAAACCGTAGTAGCTTTATCCACTACGGAGGCGGAGTTGATAGCCGCGGTGGAGGCGGCGAAGGAAGCACTCTATTTGAAGCGATTGTTGTGTGACTTGGGTATTGAACATGATAGCATCGATGTTCAATGTGATAGCCAAAGTGCTATTCACTTGGCGGAGAATTTTGCGTTTAGCTCACGGACGAAGCATATAGAAGTGAGGGAGTCATTCTTGGTAGCCATGGATGAGGATAAGCAAGTATATCTTTGGAAGGTGCACACAAAGGAAAACGCGGCGGATATGTTCACTAAGGCATTGCCGGTTGGGAAGTTCGAGCATTGCTCGAACTTGATTCGCTTGGAGAAGTGCTAGGTGCCATGGGGTGGCACGGTTGAGGGAGATACTAGTGTAGATGAGGAAGAGTATTGGTATGAGATTGTCGTTCTATCTTCTTGGTGTAGTGCTAGTGTACACTCCTAGTGCTCTTGTCATTGGTGAGACGGTGTAGGATGTTTTCAACATTTCGTTGGCGGGTGGGGGCTTTGTGCCTGAACTCATTGATGGAGTGCAATGGGGGGCGGCTTTGCCAGAACCCGTTGGGGAAACATTTATGTTTGGTTGAAGGTAGAAGTGTTGGTAGTTGGAGCTATCGGTTGTTGATGGTATGGTACCATTGGTGTTGGAGATGGATATAGTGTCAAGATGGAGTGTTAAATTTTGTGACACTATATGATGGAGAATTGAAGGGGATGGAAGTAGCTTTGTATCGGAGAAAACGATTCGCAAATCGGAGCTCGGAAGAAGGAGATAGAAGGGAATGAAGATGGAGTGCTGCTGTAGGTCAGACGTCTGGTTGAGAGGGCCAGACGTCTGACGAGGTTCAGTCTGTTTCCAGAAACATCTCTCAGACGTCTGGTCCCTCTGCCAGACGTCTGGTTCTGCCCGTGTCTGCCAAACAGAACCTGGCCTCAGACGTTTGAGGTCTGAGGCCAGACGTTTGGTCCTGTCTGGTTCTGTAACCAGAACCTGACCTCAGACGTCTGAGGTCTGAAACCAGACGTCTAAAGCGGCAGTTGTCTGTTTTTCTGGGCCGAGTCATTGTGATTTGTTGAAGGGGCAAAGTGGTCTTTCGCCGGGGGTTTTCTCTATTCGTATATATTCTCTCATTCAGATTTAAAAAAAGGAAGCTGATCATTTTCTAATCAAGGGTTTAGTCCTCCATCAATTAGGGTTTTAGGCAAAACTCTATTTCTTCAATTCTAATCTCCTCAAACAGATATTCTTATTGAATAGATCATTGTAATCAATCTCTTGTACTCTTCTCATTTGGTGATAATAAAAGATATCTCTCAAAGTGGATGTACACTAACGCGACGTTAGTGGAACCACTATAAATCGGTGTGTGATTTATTGCTTTCGTTATTGCTTGTTATCATATATTGCTTGTGGTGTTATTGTGATCGTATTTGAAAGTTTTGGTGTCATTGAATTCTTCAAGTGTTTGGTTGTTTTGCACTATCTATCACGATCTAGCTTTTCCGCGTGCGTTTGGGGATTTGAGTTTGAGCGGTCTCGATCGAAATCCGCCATAACAATAACATCATTACCAATTATATCCCAAGAAGATTTATAGAAGTGGGCATTGAAACCATCATGGCCTAGAGAACTAGAAGAGTTCATGGAAAAGATTGTTTGTTCAATTTCTTGATGAGTGACTTCAGAATTAAGATTTAACATGGAGAGGTCTGAAATTTTTGGAAGGTTGTAATGACTCAAAGAGGAAAAGAAAGGGCTGATGAGATTCTGGTTGGGTAATATACTTTAAATATATTCCAAGAAAGCATTTTGAATAGTTTTAGGATTATATCATAGATTGTTGTTGATATCATTGATATTTGCAATGTTACTTGGGCTCTGTTTTATTTTGAGAATTTATGAAAAGAAGTATTTTTTTTATCACCAAACCTTTCCCAGTGGTCTTTTGATTTCTGCCTTGCCATCTTATTTTCAATCTGAATAGCACTTTGAAGAGATTTCCTAAGCTTTTGTTCCTCCATAGCAAGGGATGCATTAGTGGGGTTTCAAGCAAGATCAACTTGAGTAGCATGAAGGTTGTTCCTGATGACAGTAGATTGATTAACACCATTCCCATATATGTTGTGAGCCCATGCTTTACGAGCAGTTTTTAATCCTTTTAATTTTGCTTACAAAATAAACATTAGATTGCCATAATGGTTAGTGTTCCCATAAGAATTAACAAAGCCAAAAAACTATGGATGGTCAATCCAATTATTAAATAATGAAAATAAGGAAGGACTTTTAGTGGAAACATAACCCCAATCAAGAATAATGGGAGAATGGTCAAAGAGAGAAGGAGAAGAGAAGTGAGCAAATAACTTAGGCAAGGTGGAGAGAGATTGGTATTTATAGTAAGTCCAATCCAATTTGCAAAATGTTCTTATGCCTGATCTACTGGAATTATTCCAAGTATAAAAACATCCAAAAGTGTTAACAGGAATGAGATCAGCTGAGTGGATACAATTGTTAGGGGGTTTGGTATTATGGAGAGAGAGGAGACCCACCACTTTTATCACAAGAGAACTGCATATAGTTCAAATCCCCGGAGAAAATTTAGGGCGAAGTAGGGGATAAAGATGGAATAAGATCAAGTGTAGATTGCCTTTGGACTTTGTTATTTTCAGCATAAATACTTGTTAAGTGAAAAGATTGAGAACACGAAATGAATGTGATTTGAGAGTGAATGAACTGCATATGAACAAGAAGAGGGGATATGGTAAACATGATAGGGTTTCATATTATCGATATTCTACCATAGGGAGCATGTGAAAGATTATGAAGGACATACCATGATGGATTTACGAATTTTGCCAATTTGCAATATACATGATTGAGCTTTGTTTCAGAGATAACAAGGAGTTTAACTTATGATGGTGGATCAAGTTTTTGAGCTCAATATGTTTCTCAACTATATGAGCACCCCTTATGTTCCAATACCCAAACTTGTCTAATGTTAAAGATTTTGGATTCTGATGTAGACCTGCTCTGCACTCCAAATGATGGAGATTTAGGGATATCATGTTGGATAAGAGTTATTTGGTTCGAAGAGTATGAAATGCCTTTGTCAAGATCAGTTGGGTTTAAAGTTTTGTGCAAGTCTTTTTGGTCTTACATGTTTTCTTTTGTTGTCAATAGATTGTTCAGGTTGAATATTTGAGGATTGATTGTCAACAATGACAACAGAAAGGATGTTGTTTAGTGGCTTAATGGAGTAAGGGATTTGGATTTGGATTGTAGAGGAGGTAGGGTTATTAAAGTGCAAAGAAGATTTGAATGTACCAGCGTGCATGTTAATGCAGATTCTTTAGAAGATATAAAGACAGAGGAAAAGAGGGGTGCAAGGGATGAGGAGATGGAAGCGTTTAAGGATGAAAGTTGTTGATGTTGATTGGAAAATAAACAATTTTACAGTTCATCGTCATGTAATTCTCCTTCTTCAATATCAAAAAGAATAGAAAATTTATTGTGCATTGGCGAGCTAGATGCAATGTTTTGTTTAGGTACAAAGAGGAAGGAAGAAGTTGCTAAAACTTTTGTAATAGTTGATCGATGATCTTTATTGCAATTCCCATGCAAACCAACACTTGTTTCCTTTGCACATTCCAAATTCTCTTCAGTATTGAACTCCATATTCAAACTAGACATATCCACCTCAACCACATCTATTAGAACATCCTTCCCTAATAAATACAAATCAGATACATTCTCCTCCATCACCTCATCCAATACATCATCCACCACAACATCACCCACAACATCATCCACTAAAGCTTTGTCCACTACGCCATTAACTTTTCCTAAATTAGGAGGAGAAGAAACATCCAAAATTTTGCGTACAAGACTATTATTTTAGTCTTTACCATCAGTACTTACAACTGTATTAAAATACGGGCCAAAAGTACTTGCCAATTTTTTTGAATTATTTCTAACTTGTTTTACCCTTATCCATCTCAAGTGATGCTTTTTTGGTTTCCTTGAAACCACTGCAAACTTATCTTTTCCTTTTGTCCCTCCTCCTTATTGTTTAAATCGTCTCTTTTCCCTACACTGACTTCCAAAGGAACATGGTCTCTTTCCTTTCCCTCTCTTTCATCTATTTTGATTTTTTATTTTCGATCATCAACCCTTAAAGCACACTCAATAGTAGCATGACCAAATTTTTTGCATTGAGTACATATTGAAGGATACCATGAATATTCAATTTCAACTTTATCATAAACATCCTTACCATCACTAGTACAGATGAATTCAGGCAGTTCTTTCTCAAGGGAAACTTCTATAAGACATTTGGCATATTCTAATCGTTTCATCTTCTTAGTGTTTTCATTCTAGCAGATTAATTTACCAATGTGGCTGGCCAGCCAGTTGATGTCTATTAATGTCCTTGCCATAATGGGGATCTTATATAGGTGCAGGGCCGGCCTAGAGGGCAGCCCACCAAGCCCGTGGGCTGGGGCAACCCACTGGGCCGGGGCAAATTTTGTTAACATTTGAGTTATGAATTGTCTAAATATATCAAATTAGTTATAGCATTTTAGTATAATGAGTTTGGGTGTAGTGGTAAGTAGTATGTTTATTACTCAAATGTGCTAGGTTCGATTCCCATAGGGGCAACAATATTTGTTTTAAGAGTTTTCTTACCTGCATTTGTATTTTGGGCTGGGGCAGTATATTTGTTGGATCGGCCCTGTATAGGTGAACCCGGATAAGAACAGATTTGATTTTACACTGCGTAGAACCAAATCTAGGGTTCCAAGCAAAGACTATGAACATCTGTCCCTTGATGAAAGTAGGATCCATTTTTTGAATTTCAACTTGCCTTCTGGGCATGAGAACTTAAAATAATTTTTTTTACCGTTTGACAACATCTCATAAAAGCCTTTTAGTTTCCAATACTTGCTTAAATGAGCTTTAATAGCCATGTAATTGATGGTGCCACTAGAAAAAATCCAACTAGATAGTTGGACCATGATTTTATCCCTGCATTGATGACTGTTGAGGGAAGAGGGATAGGAGAGCCATTGTAGGAAATATCAAGTGAAGAGGGACATAAGAACTAGCATTACGCGATTTGTTATTGAAAAGCCGAGACCATTTGGGGATGGCTGAAGGAGGTAGAAGAGGAGGCAAATCTGAAGAAGAAAGGAAGGACATAGGAGGAGGAAGAAGGTAAGCATGGGATGAGCGGGGGAAATGATCAGGAAAGAGAGGAGGAGGAAGAGGAGAAGGGTCAGCAGGAGGCAGGGGGTTAGGAGTAGGGATGGGAGGATCAGAAAGAATGGGAGGAATAGTTGAGTTAAAGGTTTGGATAGAGGAGAGGGATGGAAAAGAAGTATGGTTGCCATTAGCAGCCATGTGAAGAGGTGTTATGATAATGTTAATATTTTTATTACAAGATAATACACAGTTACACACACAAAAATATTTATTAATAAATTTTAAATATATTATATATATAAACTTATTTAAACTAACTTAATATATGTATACACACAATTTATAAAGTTATATATAATAATAGCTTATATACAAACATATATTTGGACATCATATACTTGCATATTGGATGAGCTAACATGTCTGTTACGATGTAAATCCCAACATCTATACATTGGCATGTTGTACCTTGCACAATTTGATATGTTACAGATGCGCATACATATATATGTGTATATGATACACATGTGTGTGTGTGTATATAAATTAAATAAAACTGTATAAATTATAAATTTAAATAAAATAAATTTATTTATTTAAATAATATTTAGAAATGTTATAAATGATTTGACTTCATGGGCCCAATATAGATCTAATAAGGGAATTTTTTTTAATTCACCCATTACTTCCATACAGAGCTAGCCTAGTTCCAACAATGGTATCAGTGTCCAATAGCCTACGCGGTCTAACTTAGCCATGTTACGGTTAACTAATTAAGCTCACATCCCAAATAGTAAGGTGCCTAGAAAGCTAATGTCGAAGGATTGTGTTTGGGTAATCAAGTGCTCTGCCGCACCTGGTTACTAACTTGGACTGAACAGATATGTGAGCCCAAAGGTTGCCTCTAATAGAAAAGGTCCAATTTGAATTGGGCCTTGGGCTAATTTTCAAAATTGTTTGAAAATTAAAATATAATATTTAAATTTCAAAGTTAAATTTGAAATAAGATATACATATATTATAAAAGTTATATAATAAAAAATTTCAAATTGTATGTAAAATAATATAAATTAATTTTGAAAATTTAAATTTATTAATAAGATTAATAAATAAATAAATTAAATTAATAAGTTAATGAATGAAAAATATATACATTTATTATATATTTTTAATATATGTTATGATATTTTAAAATGTGTAAGATATCATAAGTATACATATATGTAAAATATTATTTTTCAAAGTTAATATAATTTAATTAAAATTGTTTAATTAAAGGTTAATTAAATAAATAAATTTGTTAAAAGGTTAATTAATTAAATAACATACACATGTATATGATGTATGTGTCATGCTATAAAAGTTATAGTATATAATAAATATTTAATATAAATTTTATATTAAAATAATATAAAATTAATTAAACCATTAATTAATTTAAGATTTAATTAATATAATGTTATAGATAAGATCATTGTATAAGTAATATGAAATATAAAAGTTATACAATAATAAAAATTATATAATATGAATGTATAAATTAATGGTGGAACATTAAAGAAACCCTAAGTAGACTTAAGAAATAAATACATACGTATATGTATGTATACCGTGATTTTCAATGTGTCCGATACTTGAATCACGAGGGTATTTCATAAGAAGTACATTGTTCCATAAATCAATATCACTTAGTATAACATATTGAAGATTATAAAACTTTTTTGACATAAGAAGATTATGAATCTTCAATATAATGTTGTCCTCTACCATATGTATGTGTGTGTATATATATATATATATCTGTGTGTATGTGTGTGTTAATAAATTACTTGCATACTCCTTAGTTGTTGAGCAAACTCAAGCAAGGCATATTATGTGCAGTATTATTAATATATTGAATAAACAAAGTAAGATAACTTTATGTATTTGTTGAGCAAACTTTAGGTTCATATACTATACTTAGGTTGTTGTGATATGGTAGGTACGAGTGAATAATTCTGCTTTGATTCGTTGACCAAACTCTAGTTCAAAATGAAATTAGGACATAGTACCATGGGTTAGAAGTTGTATGTGATACAACTAATAAGGAGTTATCCATCGTCCGTGGAGCTATGACTTGTTGAGCAAACTCAAGGTCAGAATCCCAAGATGGATGAGTAATAACAACCACTAGTGAAGTCGAAAGACTTATATGTTTTGACTTAGGGTTTGATGAAATTTAAAAGACTAGTGGAAGCCTTATTAGAAAAATGAAATGATAACATTTAACGTTTCTAATATTGTAAGAACATATGCTATATAATGTTATAATAATCTACATTGAGTAATTTGTGCATTTGATATGATTGATAAAATGTTTATCAATTAAGATATATGAATGAACTGAATTGAAAATTGACAAATAGAAATATAATATATACTTACTATTAACTACTTCTAGCATGTTAATGTTTTCAGTACCCATGCAAGCGTCTGATTTTACAACTATTAAATACATTCGTAATTTGGTCGCTTGCGTTTGTATTTGATCGAGATCGTGTATTGCATTCTATGAATTTCAAACTCTAAAAACAATACAAGGCTTGGATATTTGATCTATATACTATTGCATATATGTGTTATATAGGGATCGATCACAGTTTGTAATGTAAGATACTTCGATGAAGTTAATTCATTCTTAGTAAGCCAATTAACAGTAGTATGAGATTGAGTATTCAATTTGATTGATTATAAAAGGATTGTATTGTATTAAATGTAACACTAGACCAATACTACAAGAAAGATCTAAGAATTCGATCACTAAACTGTTAGTTTGATCAGTTTATGTAAAGTGCAACATTTTTGATGTCCTTAAATGTTAAGGATAATCGAATGCGCTTTCGTAAATAGTTCGTTATGATATTGTAGTAAGGATTTTCTTTTGAATGGTGTGACCATTTAAAAAGGAAAATGAATGTATAAGAGTAAATGTAATCTAAGGTACAGTTGGAATGAATAGAGTGAATGGTCACTATTACTTCATAAAGAAACATCGAAAATGAGAATTCTAATAATAATAATTGATACGTAACATTGGAATAAGAAATACAATTTCTATTCTGAAATGTACTTTAATATAGAAATTATTGTATATGAGATTTATTTCTTTGAGTTCAAGATATTTGATCAAAGAACACTCCACTGTAAACTAGTTGTAGTATATGAAATAAAATCAATGAGTAATTAATTTAAGTATTAATGGCGATATGTCTTTCCCTCCCTTCTTTTTCTTCATACGTCCAACTTTCGCCCCTTCCTCCTCCATGTCCATCGTTCTCCACCTCGTCTCTTCGGGTGTAACATCCACACTTGGAGGCCCAAAACTAACGGCTATGGATGCTGCAGTCATCCATAGTAATTAATCCTCAGCGACCAAATGCGGTAATGTTAGATACATTGATAGAACAGAAACACATGGATATGGAAAAAAAATTAAAATCAACAAAACACTTTTTCATTCCATTTCAAAGCATTTCAAATTCATTACATAATCCCACAATCATTAACCACGTAAAGAGAAAAAATAATTATTACAACATACGCCAAGAGCGACATATGAAGATGCCTCATTTGATGATCAGAGTATATATATATATATAGGCAATTAAACAACTTTGCCTTTACAACACAAAAAAACACAACGAAATAAAAATAGAAAAGAACTATAAATAGCTATTATGCCTCCTGCATGTCTCCGGAAGCTTATTCGTCTAAAGTGGTACCTGAAAACCTCAACTCTCAAACTACTCAAAGTCAATTGAGCACCCGAGAGTTTAAGGGTAAAACATAACCTTCGAGTCAGACATAAAGGCTGGTACGAATAATAATCTACCATCTCAAACCATTTAGATATCTAGTGAGACCACACCGCTTAGCGGAACGGGTTTTCCACTCGCTGGTATCTTATTCAAAACATTATAAAACCATATACTATGCTCTTGCATTCACAATGGTTAAAAAATAAAAATTCAAAATATTATGATGATATGCAAACAAGTAAATCAATTCTGGATTTCCCATCCCCATTCTTTTTTGACTATCTGTCTCATTTATAGTTTCTAGGTTCACTATTAACATATTAATTTTCATGGGCTGACTAATAACCTGTTTAAAGCTTATGGACTCAATGTTCGGTTTTATAGTTTTTATTGAATCACTAAGAACCTATTGGCCTTTGCCAATAACTTCATCATTCATGGGTTCTCCTTTACCCTATTGGTATCTCCAATAACTTCCCTCTTATCCTAGTTTTCATGGGTTGACTAGGAAACTATTGACATCTATCAATAACTTAATCTGGATATAGTTTTCATGGGTTCACTACAAGCCTATTGGCCCCTGCCAATAACTCTTTCTAATCATGGTTTTCATGGGTTAACTATGAACCTATTGGCCCCCGCCAATAACTTTTCCTATACATACTTTTCATGGGTTTACTACGAACCTATCTATCTGACAACTTTTTTTAATCAGCATCTAAGCATCCTGTATTATGGTCTTCCTGACCTCTTGGATGTAACTCTATTCATTCAGGAGTTACTTAGTTTATATTCACTATTGGGTCAACCTACCTGGTTTCTCTGCCCTTACTCCCCAAAATTCGGTTATGGGTCTATTACTTATTGAATATATTTATAGAAGAAGTAAATACAATAATAATAATACCAACCCCTTTGGTTTTATATATTTGAAATCATTTCCCCCTTGAAATTTGGTGAACCCATTATTTATAACAAGCAAGCTTCTTCCAAAAACTCCAACTTAAAAGCATTTAAAAGCTCATTTATAATGCCATGGGTTTTACCTTAAAAAAATTGAGATTGGGTTCATTGTTTTGAAAACTAAGGCTTTCGAAACCTTTAATCTTTTCTTTCAAAACCATTGGAAAACTTCCTTTCGAAAGCATTCAATTCTTATTTTCAAAACACTAGGCACTGCCTTTTGAAACACTTTAAAACCTTTCTTTCGAAACCTTTCATATGTATTAAAGTGAAACCATTCAATTATAGAAGCATATCTTTGAAACTATTTGAAAGTACCCCTTTCGAAACCACTAGGTTTAATTTAAAACATATTTTATTGGGTCTAAGTGAATAAAAGCGAAAGTACCCCTTTCGAAACCAAAAAAGTGTTTGGGGAAAAACAGATGGCTTCAGCACCATCCTTTCGAAAGCTTTGATCACTTAAGTAAAACAAGTTGAAGGATAGCATCGAAACCCCTTTCGACACCATTGCCTCCGAAACCTTTAAAATAGTTGGCCACTAGGACCCTTTCGAAAGCATTGGGAAATGGCTAAGTATTTTATAAAACAAAGGCTACCTTTCGAACTCACTGATGACTTCAATCCCTTCGAAAGGTATAAAGTCGGCAGGGTGGTTTCGATTGGGTACTATCTACCCTTTCGAAAGCTTTAATTTGAAAACAAGGCACCTCTTTCGAGAGCTACCTATTCGAAACCAAAAAGGCGACAACCTTGTCAAAAGGTACATTAAACCCTTTTGAAAGGATTCTTTAGAAGACAAGGCAAGCGGTATTTCTTTGGTAAGCAAAATGAAGGCTCCGACCCCATCGAAAGCAAGGTTTCAACTCCATTCTTGCCGCCTTTCCCCAATCCACTACGTACTAAAGCTTTGAGACCATGTGTATTGGTTTTGACTTGGTCGAAGGTGAAAGCATGAGGTCGAAAGGGTTGCTAGTGGAAGTGGCGAAACCAAAAACTTAAGCCAAAACTATTTTATTGCCTTTTTAGGTAAATGCTTTTTAACTAACTTGCCCAGATGTAAAAATATGATTGGTTATCATAACTTTATCAAAATCTTTATAAAAAGACTACCGAAATTTACCAAAAATTAATTAAGAATAATTAGCAAAATAGCCCTTCCCTTTAACTAAACAATTAAGACATTTAAGTCTTCTTTCTAATATAATTTAATTTCTATAGTAAACTACTTAGGAATAATCCCCAAAAATCATAGAAATTCACTTTTAATATGTTATCTAACATACATAAATTTCGGACCCAAATCTTTCATAAAATAGCTGGAATAATATTTAAACCCAATTATCTATATTTTCCTTTAAAAATTCATATTAAATTTTCCATGGCTTGGATAATTACCAAAATTTATACCCATCTCCAGAATAATGTTTTACATAACATATTTAATCCTCATGGCATTCAAAACCCACAATAAACGATTTTATCCTTAAAACCATGTAAAACATTTATCAAACAATTTCGTTTGAATCGATCATGTCATATTTACCGAGCATATCATCATTGAAATCTTCATAAAAAAATTTAATCTAAAACCCGAAAACATTTGTTCATTGAAAACAAAAATAAGATGGTATAGATTATTATTTACCTTGATTTGGATAAGGACTTGAGATTTGAATTTGATTAATTCTTCTAGCTTGATTCTCTAGCTTTACTTGAATTTTTCTTCTTCTTTCTCCTATTGTAATGGCCAGCTTTGAGCTCTTGTTTATGCTTTATATTTTTGAACGTGAGAAATGAGAAATGGACTAAAGGTTTAGGGGTTAAGGGATGTAGTGAACGGCTAATCCATATATTGCCCTGGCCTTATTCTCTTATTAAAAATCCATTTACATAAACTCCATTCTTTTAGTTTATTTAATTAAGCTCGGCCTCTAATTAATTTTCAAATCTCAATCCCCATATCTCTCTAATCTTTACATTATTCTATTTAATTTGTCTAATTAAATATCCTGAATAATGTTTTTAAAAATTAGGGTGTTACAGGCTCCCCTTCTTAAAGAATTTCATCCTCGAAATCCGGTAAGGACTAATACTAACATAGCAATCATCTGTAACCACTCCTAACAACCATACTAGCCTACCTGACTAGCAACTATCTATATAAAGCTAATATAGACGTACCCTCAAAGCAGATCAGGATAATTTTCTCTAATCCCATCTTCTGTCTCCCAAGTATAGTCCTTCTCGTTGTCGCTCCACTGAAATTTCACAAACCTGACTGTCATGTTCCTAAACCTTTTCTCATCTCTCACTACAACCTGAATGTTTGTCTAACAAAAGTCAAATCAGACTCTACTATCAAATCTTCCAACCCTGTCAGAGGAATATAAGTCTCTGGATCATGCACACACTTGCGAAGATGAGAACATGACACACATTATGGACACCTGCCATACTGCTCACCAACTCTACTCTGTATGTGAGCTTTCCAATCCTCTCTATAATCTGAAACGGACCAACATATCTCGGTGCCAGTTTACCTGACTTTACAAATTATACCACACCCTTCATCGGTCATACTTTAATGGAAACCTTATCTCCAACTAAGAATTCTAGGTCTTTACGCCTCTTATCTACATAACTTTTCTGTTTGGACTGAGCTTCCTTTATCCTTTCTTGGATCAACTCAATCTTCTATGTCGCCTCTCTAACCAGATCTGGACCTAAGACAAATCTATCTCCAGTCTCCAACCAACATGCTGGTGATTTGCATGGCCTTCCATACAAATATTCAAAAGGCGTCATTCCTATACTAGTCTGGTAACTATTATTATAGGAAATTCCACTAAATGTAGGAGATCCTCCCAAGATCCACCAAAATCCAATACACAAGCTCTCAATAAATCCTCGAGTACCTTATTGACTCTCTCTCTCTCTACCCATCTGTCTGTGGGTGATACGTAGTACTCATCTTGAGCTTAGTGCCTAACACATCTTGTATACTCTTACAGAATTCAATAGTGGACAAAGCATCTCTATCACTGACTATACTACTAGGAATTCCATGTAGTCTAACTACGTTCTTCATGAACAACTTAGCTAAAATGGGTGTCGTTCTAGTTGACTTAACCAGAATGAAATGGGCACTCTTGGTCAACCTGTCCACTATGACCCATATACTTTCATTTCCCCTATTTGACCTTGGCAACCGGTCTATAAAATCCATGGATATCGAATCCCATTTCCAAACTAGAACCTCCAAAGGCTGAAGCAACCCACAATGTATGATTGTAGATGTCAGAAAGACTGGTTCATGGTTAGCCCATGAAAACTATGGTTTGATATTGGTTTGGGCCAATAGGTTTATAGTGAACCTATGAAAACTATATCCGGATTGAGATATTGACAGATGTCAATAGGTTCCTAGTCAGCCCATGGAAACGTGAATAAGAAGAGAAGATATTGGAGGCACCAACAGGTTCCTAGTCAACCCATGAAAACTGGGATAAGAGTAAAGATATTGGAGTTACCAATAGGTTCATAGTGATCCCTTGAAAAATATGTAATTGGACAGGGAGTCCTTATACATTTTACCGGTTATTAGTCAGCCTATGAAAACTATTAGGTTAATAGTAAGCTTAGAAACTATAATTGAAACAGATAGTCTAAATTAATGAGGATGAGTAATCCATAATTGATTCATTTGTTTTGCATATCATCATATCATATTGTTTTGAATTTTTTTAACCATTGTGGATGCAGGATAACAGTATATGGCTTTATAAAATTTTGAATAAGATACTGGTGAGGGGAAAACCCGTTCCACTAAGCAGCGTGGTTTCACTAGATATCTAAATGGTTTGAGATGGTAGATTATTATTCATACGAGGCTTAATGTCTGACTCGAAGTTTATGTTTTCCCCTTAAACTCTCGAGTGCTCAATTGACTTTGAGTAGTTTGAGAATTGAGGTTTTCAGGTACCTCTTTAGACAAATAAAGCTTCCGGAGACATGCAAGAGGCATGATAGATATCTAAAGTTCTCTTTATTTTGATTTCGCCGTGTTGTTTGTAATGGCAAAGTTGTTAAATTGCCTGTATATACTCCGATCATCCAAGGAGGCATCTTCATATGTCGCACTTGGCGTATGTTGTAATAAATATATTTTCTTTTAACGTGGTTAACGGTTGTGGGATTATGTAATGAATTGAAAATGTTTTGAAATGGAATGAGTTTTTGTTTGATGTTGGCAGAATGGAAGGATTTAGAAGCTTTGACTACCTGTAGTGTGCAGTTAAGATTGACTGCTAGTTCTAGTCAAATTAGTGCCATGTTGTCCTGTTTAGAAGTTCGACCGGTGTTGATCGAGAGAATTGCTTCTAAGTAGAAGGAGGATCCACTATTAGGCGAGAAGACCAGAAGGCTTGAGGTTGAAACTGAGATCGATGATCTGAAAGATTTTTGTCTTGACCAGAGAGGATGGTTGAGAAAGAAGGGCCGATTATGTGTTCCAGATGTTGAGAACTTCAGGAAAGAAGTTCATGGGGAATGTCACCGGTCCAAGTTTACGATTCATCCTGGAGGGACCAAGATGTATCAAGATATGAAGAGGAGCTTCTATTGGGAAGGTATGAAGAGGGATGTTGGCTTATGAGTTAGGCAGTGTGCAAACTGTCAACAAGTGAAAGCCGAACATCAAAAGCCGAGTTGGTTGCTTCAGCCTTTAGAGATTCCCGTTTGTAAATAGGAATCGATATCCATGGTCGTTATAGACGAGTTGCCAAGGTCAAATAGAGGAAAGGAAAGTATATGGATTAGTGGACAGGTTGACCAAGAGTGCCCATTTCATTCTAGTAAAGTCAACTAGGACCACACTTGTTTTAGCAAAGTTGTTCATGAATAACATAGTTTGACTACATGGGATTCCTAGTAGTATAGTCAGTGACAGAGATGCTTAGTTCACTAGCGAATTCTGGAAGAGTCTATAGGATGTGTTAGGCACTAAGCTCAAGATGAGTACTACATATCACCCTCAAACGGATGGGCAGACAGAGAGAGTCTATATGGTACTCGAAGATTTATTGAGAGCTTATGTATTGGAATTTGGTGGATCTTGAGAGGATCACCTACATTAGGTTGAGTTTTCCTATAATAATAGTTACAGGACTAGTATAAGAATGGCGCCTTTTGAAGCTTTGTATGGAAGGCCATGCAAATCACCAGCATGTTGGTTAGAGACTTGAGAAAGATTGGTCTTAGGTCCAGATTTGGTTAGGGAGGCGTCAGAGAAGATTGAGTTGATCCGAGGAAGGATGAAAGAAGCTCAGTCTAGACAGAAGAGTTACGCAGATAAGAGGCGTAAAGACCTGAAGTTCTCATTTGGAGACAGGGTTTCCATTAAGATATCACCAATGATGGGTGTGGTACGGTTCGGGAAGTCAGGGAAACTGGCACCGAAATATGTTGGTCCATTCTAGATTATAGAGAGGATTGGAAAGCTCGCCTATAGTGTAGAGTTGCCGAGCAGTATAGCAGGTGTCCATAATGTATTTCATGTGTCTCATCTTCGCAAGTATGTGCATGATCCATAGACTACTATTCCTCCAACAGGGTTGGAAGATTTAGTAGTAGAGCCTAATTTGACTTTTGTTAGACAACCAGTTCAGGTTGTAGCGAGAGATGAGAAAAGATTAAGGAACAAGACAGTCAAGTTGGTAAAATTCAGTGGAGCGACAACGAGAAGGGCTATACTTGGGAGACAGAGGACGGGATTCGAGATACTTATCTCGATCTGCTTTAAGGGTATGTCCATATTAGATTTATATAGATAATTGCTAGTCAGATAGACTAGTATGGTTGTTAGGAGTCGTTACAGATGATTGCTATGTTTAGGATTTAGTCCTTACTGAATTTCGAGGACGAAATTCTTTAAGGAGGGGAGCCTGTAACACCCCTAATTTTTGATAACATTATTCAGGAGATTTAATTAGATAAATTAAATAGAATAATGTAAATGATAAGTGAAAGGGGATTGAGATTTGAATAAATATAATTAGGGTCATGCTCAAATAACTAACTAAATGGGCTAAATAATGGTTTTAGGTTAATTAATTCACATAAGGGTATAATGAGAATTTTTCGCAAATAACCCCTTACCCTTATATATTCTCGTTTATCATATTCATTTTCCCGTTCACATCATTTGGTAAACAAAAATAAAAATGTAAGAAGAGCCGGCCATAATCAAAGATAAAAGAGAAGAGAAATCAAAGAAAAGCTTAGGATTAGAGTTAGGGGAATACATCTCAATCTCAATCCAATCTCCTTATCTTAATCAAGGTGAATAATAATTCATTCCATCTCTATTTTGTTTTATAATCATTTGTTTGCGGATTTAAGGGTAAATTTGTTTTTATGATGATTTGGATGATGGTATGCTTGAATTACAATGTGTTTGATTTAAACAGGAATGTTTAAATAAAGGGGCATTTCACTAGAAGGACAAACTTTGCAGTCCAATTAGTTTCTAGGACACACATCCATAGAAATTAATTTCAAGGCCAAAGTCAGCAGAATAATTACTTTTAAGGACAAAGTCAGCAGTCCAATTACTTTCAAGGACATAATTTTATAGGTTTTTAGGCCTTAGAAACTAATTATTTTGCATTTTGTCCTTATAAGTAATTATTTCAGTTGTGCGTCCTAGAAACTAATTGCACTAGCTAAAGAGGCCCTTGTGGCTAATTTCCACTTAAATAAAATTATATGCGGTTTTAGGACAAAACCGATTTATATTGATGTTTAAATGCCATGGAAAATTTTTATGTTGTATAAAACATGATTTTGGAGTTGATTTTTAATTTTGATAATTTTCCAAGCTAAAGAAAGATTACTATGAATTTTCAAAGGAAAATATGGATAATTTGGTTTATAAATTTATTTCAAAAAATATATTAAGAATTTGGGTCTGAAATTTTGATATGTTAGATAACTTGATTAAAGTGAATTTCTTGAATTTTTGGAGAATTTTCCTAAGTGATTTGCTATGCAAATTAAATTATTTTAGAAGAAGGACTTATTTGCAATATTGGTTTGCTTAATGAAAGGGCTTATTTGCTAACTTAATTATATATGGTTTAGATCTGAAATTAAGCGGTAGTTATTTTGGTAAAGAAATTGAAAAGTTAAGGTAGCAAATCTTATGTTTACACGTGGCAGGTTAGTTAGAAAGTAATTGCCTTAATTTGCATTAATCAGTGTTTACCCAGAAAAGTTGGTTCCATCTTCTTTAGAAGTACCTTTCGACTCAAAGCTTCCACGTTCAATCAAGTCGAAACCCACTAAGCCAAAACCAATATACAAGGTATCACTAATTGCTTCTGATGGGGTCGATACCTTTGTCTGTTTTAGAAAGAGAAGTGCTTGCCTTTGTTTTATTAAAGCCTTCGAAGGAGTAGAAGCATATGTTTTTGAAAGAGGTTTTCTAAAGGATTTCGAAGGGTTGCCATCATCTTATGTTTTAAAGAGTAAGCTTTTGAATGGGTTTCTTTACTTATAAAATAATGCTTTCAAAAGAAGGGGTTCTGACCTGGTCGAAGCCCTGCTGCCATTCTTTTGCCTTTCGAGTATATTGAAGTCATCAATGCCTTCGAAGGGTAGTTTTGTTTTAAAGATGTTTTAAGCTATTTCCTAAATGCTTTCGAAAGGGTCCAAGGGTTTCGAAGGCAATGGCTTCGAAAAGGGGTTTCAATGCTATCCTTTATTGTTTTGTTTAAATGATTTGAAGCTTTCGAAAGGGATGGTGCCGACGCCATCAGGTTTTCACCAATACTTTTATATGAAAAAGGATGGTTTCGAAAGAGATGCTTCATTTAAATTCACTTTGACCCAAATGATATTTTTAAGTATAAACCCAATGGTTCCGAAGGGGGACTTTTAATGGTTTTGGAAGGGATACTTCCAAAGGTTTCGAAAGGGGTACTTTCAAGGGTCTCGAAGCTATGCTTCTAAGGGTTAATAAGTAATACTTTAATACATTCGAAAGCTTTCGAAAGAGAAGTTTTAATGTGTTTTGAAAGGCAGGGGCCTAATGTTTTGAAAGAGAATTATATGCTTTTGAAGGAGGTTATCCAGTGAGGTCGTAAGCAAGGTTTTGAAGGTTTCGACGCCTTAGTTTTCAAAGCAAATAACCCAATCTGATTTTTAAAGGAAAACCATGGCATAAATTAATAAGTGTTTTGAAAAGGAGTTTTTAGAAGAAGTTTTCTTTGATTAAACGGTTAAAGGGATTAACCAAGTTATTGTGTTTGCTTCTTCATATATGTATATATTAACATTGTAATGGATTCATAATTGTATTTTGGGGAAGGGCAGAATAACTAGTTAGGTTGACCCAGCAGTGAATATAAATTAAGTTGACTCCTGAATGAGTAGAATTGCATCTAGGAGGTCTGGAAGACTAGAATGTATGATGCTAAAACATTAAAGGAAGGTATTGCCAGCGGCCAATAGGTTCTCGGTCAGCCCATGAAAACTGTGCATATGAAAAGATATTGACATGGGCCAATAGGTTCATAGTAAGCCCATGAAAATTATGTATAATTGAAGATGTCAGAAAGACAGGTTCATAGTTAGCCCATGAAAACTATGATTTGATATTGGTAGGGGCCAATAGGTTTATAGTGAACCCATGAAAACTATATCCGGATTGAGATATTAACGGATGTCAATAGCTTCCTAGTCAGCCCATGAAAACTTGGATAAGAAGAGAAGATATTGGAGGCACCAAAAGGTTCCTAGTCAACCCATGAAAACTAGGATAAGGGTAAAGATATTGGAGTTACCAATAGGTTCATAGTGATCCCTTGAAGACTATGTAGTTGGACAGGGAGTCCTTATACATTTTACCGGTTATTAGTCAGCCCATGAAAACTATTAGGTTAATAGTAACCCTAGAAACTATAATTGAGACAGATAGTCTAAATGAATAGCGATGGATAATCTAGAATTGATTCATTTGTTTTGCATATCATCATATCATACTGTTTTGAATTGTTTTAACCATTGTGGATGCAGAACCACAGTATATGGTTTTATAAAGGTTTTAGGGTACTAGTGAGGGAAAAACCTGTTCCGCTAAGCTGCGTGGTCTCACTAGATATCTAAATGATTTGTGATGGTAGATTATTATTCATACATGCTTTATGTCTGACTCAAAGTTTATGTTTTCCCCTTAAACTCTCAGATGCTCATTTGATTTTGAGTAGTTTTAGAGTTTTGGTTTCCAGTTACCTCATTAGACGAATAAAGCTTTCGGAGACATGCAGGAGGCATGATAGCTATCTAGAGTTCTCTTTATTTTGATTCCGCTGTGTTGTTTGTAATGTCAAAGTTGTTAAATTACCCGTATATACTCTGATCATCCAAGAGGCCATCTTCATATATCGCTCTTGGTGCATGTTGTAATAAATATATTTTCTCTAAACGTGGTTAACGATTGTGGGATTATGTAATGGACTGGAAATATTTTGAAATGGAATGAGTTCTTGTTTGATGTTTTAAAAAATTTCCATGTTCATGTGTTTTTGCGTATCAATGTACCTAACACCGTCGTATTTGGTCATCGAAGATTAATAACTATGGATGACTGCAGCATCCGTAGCTGTTAGTTTTGAGCCTCCAAGTAGGGGGATGTTACAGTGAGCTTCAGGGAGCTCAAACCAACGATGATGTTGTTCTCACTACATCCTCCAAGCCCCTGCGGGGTCCCACTATGAGTACACTTAAGGAGGAACTTGTCCTAGCTAAATAGGTCAATCTAGAGAAGATAGAGACCTTTCCTCCTCCTCTATTCATAGCTCTGCTTGTTCAAACTATCTTTGTTCCCGTCACTCTTCCTTTGCAAGTGAGCACTAGAGAGTGCCTGTTGGATCATCGTAGAGCACTCCATCCAAGGGTTCAGGAAGAGATAGAATGAAACCTGATCAAGTGATGCCTCCCACTGAAGAAGTGTTAAAAAGGTCCAAGATGCCAAAGCATAAGAAGTGATTGTTAGTTTGTATTGTTTTGGTTTTCGCAGTTAGGCACTTTCTAGCATTCGGTTTTTGCTTTTTCGACCGTGTTGTGTGGAATCGGCCTCCGCTTTTGCTCTTCAGTTTAGATGTAAATAAAACTTATACTTCTCCTTCCAAGTTCATTTTGAATGTGAATAAGAAAGACTTTTTTTTTGTTCAATTTTTGTTGGAATTCGTTTAAGTATTTAAGAAATGCACTTTCCATTCAATGTACTCGTGATCCATTCCTTTTTACGGTCATTGTCGGACTAAGTCATTAGTTCATTCCGTGATTTTCTGGCCTTTTATCGTTCTAGTGAATGCAAAGCAATCATTAAAGTGACAAGCTCTAGGCATTGATTGGGATAAACTATTTAGTATAACAGTTCAGGTATCCTTTTCCAGGATAGTGACATCTGATCGCGCCAAGATCCGGGCGCTGGTTTGAGCTAACTACAAGATTGTAGTTTGCACACCCGTATCCAGGATGTTTTACTTTCAATCACGCCTAACTCTGGGTGTTGATCAAAGCTAATAGGTAAGTCCTTACCTTACACCAGGCATGGATCTTTCGTCTTGCCTACTTCGGGCAAGGTATTAGTGATTGGATGGTTATGTCACATCCATTTTGGATTATATTCCTGTCCTCGCATTAAGGGTAAGAGTTACCTGATGGACGGTAAAATCATGTTTTTCTAGGTTTATAGTCCTGCCCTTACATCAAGGGCAAGACTTAGTTGAGGGACGGTCAAATCAAGTCTTATTTGGTTTATACTCCTACCCCACATTAAAGATAAGAGTTAGTTTGCGGACGGTTAAGTCACATCCTATTTGGTTTATACTCCTACTCCCACATCAAGGGCAAGAGTTAATTAGCATCCATCTCTGGACGCCTAGAATGGTTGAACTCCGAGGGTCTGATCATGGACCATATAAGTTTGATTGGCACCTCACTCCAGTTACTTACATACCTACATTATACAAATGCAGATTCATTAGAGTCAGTTATATTTCGCAATTCTAAAGCTATATAAAGACAGAGTCATGGATTAAAAAAGCCATTTTATTTCATAAAAGATGGGAAATGACAGGTTCTGTCATGGACCTTTCCAATGCTATCAAAGCAACATTGGTTCTTAAAAGGTTAAGGGTCGAATGTGGCCGTTAACCCGACGGTTTGGACCTTCCTGGCATTACTGGAGCAACACCGGTTTTCAAAAGGTTAGTCGTTAAATGTGACCGTTGACCTGGTGGTTCGGACCTTCCCGACATTACCAAAGCATCGCCGGTTCTCAAGAGGATAGGGGTCAAAGTGACCATCAACTCGGGCGTTTGGACCATCCCGACATTGTCGAGCAATACCGGTTCTCAGAAGGTTATGGGTCGAATGTAACCGTCGACTCGACAATTTGGACCTTTCCGACATTACAGGAGCAATACCGGTTCTTAGAAGGTTAGGGGTCAAATGTGACCGTCAACCCGGTGGTTTGTGAGTTTACATCCCCCATCTGTTATTCAAAGATAGTGGAGAGCTTCCTCGATTGTGCTAATGGTTTTCTGGCACAGATTTTTTTGCTTGCAAGAACATAGTTCTATTGGTTTAGGAAGCTACTCTTATTAATGAGTAGAAGAAGTGGCACGTCCTTCCTATTACAATGCCCCCAGTATCACTGGGAGGCTTATTTGCAAAAGGAAATTAGATAATGAAGAATGAGCTAGCATTGTCATAGGCTGTTGCTTCATCCCTGGGTGAGCGGCTAGTTAATGACTAGTCTTTAATCAGTTTATCTTAGCCCCTACCTATTGTGCTCGGGTTGTTCTCCTAAAGTAGGTAGACCCTAGGTTCTTGCAATTTCCATGCCATTTGGTGGTTCCTTAACGTACTGATGGAGCTTTTTATTCCTTATCGGCCCCTTAGTTAGATTTTTTAGATGTCGACATTCATTAATGTTATGTCTGTGAGTTTCATGGAAGCGAGAATACTTTCCTGAGTGCTTCTATTTATCAGTCGTCTCTCTCTGGAGCTTAATGTATTGCTCCATCCCTTACGTGACGAGGAAGATGTTTTCCGACGTATCGTTCAGTGTGTGTATTCTTCTGGTCTCAAGTTTCTTGGGCGCTTGCTTTTCTCATTGCATTGGCCGCCTAGAGCTTGATTCCTCTTTCTTTGATTATTAGAATCTTGGTGTTAACTACTACGTTAGTAGAGTTTCCTCTGGCTTGCTTCATAACAGTATTGCTCTATATCACTTCCACAGAATTCCCAACATCACCTCTTCGAGGATGATTGCGCACTTCTTCCAAACGCATGAACTAATTAGCCTTCCTATAAAAAAATGTCCACCATCGAATGGGGTTTTATTTCCAACCATCTCCTAAAATCAGTCTTGGGATGAATCCCCTTAATCAATTTCATCGATACCATGTCATCATTGGGATTTGTTACTTCCTTCATAGCTATATGGAACCAGTTCAAGAAATCCTTTATCGACTCTCCCATATCCTGGAAGAAGTTTGATAATGAAATCACATCTTTCGGACGAGAAGTGTGTAAACAGAAATGCTCTAGAAATTTTCATGACAAATCAGCGAAAGACGATATGGATCTCGGTGGGAGCCGAGTAAACCACATCGTTGCTACCCTTTCCAAGAAAATTGGAAAACAATGATATCTCAAGGCATCAGAGGCTCTAAAAGAATCTGTATACAATTAATATTTCATCAAGTGCTGCCTTGGATCTATCTTTTCACTATACAACGGCATCGTTGGCATTACAAACCTCCGTGGATACTTCACATGCAAAATATTTCAGTAAACGGACTCCTATTAGGGGAGGTACCCCACTCATCATTGCTTTTGAATTGGTTTTAACTTACAAGTCTCTTGACCATATCTTCCAAGTGCACCAGGTCTACAGGTTCGACTAAATGGCGGTAATCGGAGTCCACCTCGAATGTTCGGCCCAACGAATGCTCTTGGGTAGGTTCTCGATACCTAAGCTCTCTAGACTTTGGGAGATCCATTCATCCAACAGTCCCTCCTATTTGATTCCCGTGCGTCTTATCATTAGCAGTAGCTCGATATTCCAGATTCCGGTCGTCAACATGTCCAGAGGTCATATCCATGCCACTATCCAGAGTGCGAGGTCAGCTCCAACATAAGTTGGATCGATACCGATCCATCCTCTTAGGTCGGACCGAACCACAAACTCGAGCCACAAGTTTGCCTCGTCCCTTGATTTGAGGTCCTAGTTGTGTTTTGCATCCTCTTTTGCTTCCTATCCCTTCATCCTTGCTCGGATGATGAGAAACTTTTAGATTCTGAACTTGAATGGTCTAAGTCCCTCCTACTCCTCCTATGGCTATTCTGAGTTAGTTCATTTAGTAGCCTCAAGTTCTGCTGCATCTGCTGGTTCATTTCATTGTGAGTCTCCTGGAATCTTTTGTCCATCTACTTCATCATATGATCCATCTCCATTCTGGTCACAACTTTAGTTGGATTCTGGACCTCAGCCTGTTTTGGTTGGGTAACTTCATCCACATGGTGAGTGTCTTGGTTCTCAGCATCATTATTAACTCTGGAAGTTGTAGCACGTTCTCTCTTGATAGGGCTATGGCAAATAACTTTTCTTAGATTATTGAAAATATGAATAGTAAATTGGTAAGGTTGAAAGATTGGATCTTTCTCTCGGATCTAAGAAATCCAATAGTAGATGATGCTTCCAAGTAGCCTAAGAATATCTTTCTCAGTGAAAGCACCAAAATGTTTGAACCAAAAATGGCACAAACACCAAAACGATTATGTAGAGAATAAAAAGTGAAGAAAATAAATGAAAAGGAACAAGAAAAGAACATATAGTATTTATAGTGGCTCGGCTAATCTTAGCCTACATCCAAGTAGTGAATTTATTACTTAGATCACTGGATTACAAGCAATCATTCTTACGGATCGGTATAAATCATGGGTGATTACAAGAAATTAGAGTTGAGAAATCAAGAGCCAGAAAAACCCATAAAAATGAGCCTTACCCCTCTATTTATAGACATAGCAGCCTAAAATCTCACCCTCATGATCTCCACCTCATTTTCTACACTATAGACCAAATCTCTAAGAAAATAGATGGATACCTCAGCGATTTGCATGGACCGGTACCGATCCATCGGCTTGGATCGGTACTAATCCATGAGATGGCCAAATTGGTTGCCTTGAACTCCTTGTCTAGGCTCGATTCGTTATTAGCTTCGTGATACCAAACTTGTTTGCATCTTTATTTACTTGTTTCTGAGACCAAATAATGGATCTATGGAAGAATGGAGTTGTTGATTTTTAGTACTCGTGGAGATCGATAGAGAATTGCATGGGATCGACAAAATAACACTTGAATTGGCTTCTAGCTACAAGTAGAGTGAGTCGCATAAATGAGGCAAAAATGGGTGAAGGAACATGGATCAGTACCGATCCATAATGTTGGATCGGTACCGATCCAACGTACAGTTGGATTTTTGTACCCTGCTTCTTGTGATGGCTTGCCTTTCATCTTACGGCTTTGTTTGCACTTGATTTCTAGACTCTTAGGCCATCTCTCCGGGTTTCCAACCTTATTGGTTTCCAAGTTCGTTTCATCTAAACAGTCAGAATATTGATTGGTTAAAAGGCCGGATAACAGAAATATTCCAAATGAAGGAATGTGGCTGATTCAATGAAAAGGCTATGTACATTGCCTTGAATAGCGCCGTGATAAAAGCAATGTATATAATTATAAATGCACAAATTTATAACTGAGCCGAGGGTGATTCTAAGTGTTGGTATTCCTTAGCATTTTTATATGATAACAATGTCACGATATAGTTCATGACAGAACTTAGTGCTCACTATAAGTCGAGAGACATAATATGAATTGTTCCACATGATAAACGCAGTTTATCAGCATTAGAGAGAGTTGGTTGACAGAGAAGATAATTAAAACAGAATAGCATATTCGTTCATTGAGTGACTAACCCGATTGGTTTTGCGGAAACCGATTGGAGAAGTTGGAATAAAATTACATAATTGACCACAACTGCAAGTGGGAGATTGATAGAGTAAGGGGCATGCCCCAGGGGAAATTATGTGATTAATTACATATATCTAACTTGATAACCAATCTTGTTCAAAATAAAAGGTGTTTTCTTTCTATTATATACTGATATAATGTGTTATATTGATTGATTAATTTAATTAAAAGTATACTTAATAGAAAATCCATAAATGGTATGTTTTGTGATAGTAGTTACAAAGTGTTGTAACTGTGAGTAATTTATCACAATGAAAACAAATATACCATTTTAAATGTTCCTAGTTAAGATGCATCGAGATTGGATATCGATGTATCCTTTGAGATTGGAGTATGTAACACTCTCCAAATGTTGGGCACTGCATTCACCATGATTTCTATGGGCATCTAGGGGTTACATACTGATAGTTATTATATAACTATGGACCAACTCACTCAATAGTTATCTATTAGTCAATATAACTAAGGTCAAATAGAAAATATCGATGTGACTGATTTACATGGTTCTTTTGACTTGAGAATACTATCGACCTTTAATATGAAAACTCCTCTTTGATTATAGTCAAATCATGGCACAGTGTCCATCAAGTGACTATAGTTGGGTTAAGTGGAAGTATTGGAAGTGAAGCACTATTCAACAGAAGATTCACCTCCTCGGTTATATGAGGTTTGTATCACGATCAACTCAAGTCTCTGGTCAGAGCATTTTGGTTAATTATAATTGTTATCATTGAACCAACGATTTTGTATTTGGACTATAGTGTTGAATATGAACGATATTGGAATTTTGACCATTACCAAATTCCATAAGTTCAAAGTGGTATAGTTTTGATGAAGAGAATTGGTGTAAATAAAAGTCACAACCGAATAACACTTAACAAAGTGAAATTGCATTTTACCAAAACCAAGCAAGCGATAAATTTGGCCAAAATTTCAAACCACCTAATAAGTGATGTGTGAACTTAATATTCGAATAGTTCAATATTAAACGCTGATCAAATTTACACCTAACGAGTCATATAACCGAAACGACGAATTATCCTTTGACCAAACAATTTAATTAGTTTATAATTGTTATAAAATAATTATTTTAATTAATATTTATGAAATATTAATTATAAATTTTGATTATGATTTGAGAAATAAATAATACAATTTATATTTATAATTGTAATAAATATCTATCGATATACGATATTGATAAGCGATTAAATTTGATTTAATTGCATAATATTTTATTACGAGCTTAAATGGGTTTAATGCCCATTATAGAGTTAAGAATGTCGGCTGAATTAGGATAGAATAGGTGGCTCAATTATGGTGTATGGGGGCTTGATTTTGGATGGCTTAGATTGAAGGAGAAAGAGTACGATATTTGATCCATTTTTCTCCCTTTTTTATCCACTATATAAGCAACCCTAACCCTAATTGGATATGATCTTTGGCTACCTTCTCTTTACTTCTTTACTGGCTAAATTCATACCCTAGCCTCTCCATCAATACAAACTGAAATTAAGTCTTATTTGAACACTATTTGATAGCTCCACTAACTGAAATTAAGTTAACGGTTCAAGGGCTGGCAATTTGTTGATTCGAAAAAGGTTTCAAAGAGGAGAGTTTGTCTTTTGTAGGTGCACTTCAATGCTTTAGGACTAACGTATGATTTTATAGTTAATAATTATTAGCATAATGTTTTATCATATATGTATATGTATATTATATTATTAGTTAGGTGATGTTTCTGATATGCAATCAATGTTGTCACATATTAGTTTAGTTATATGCATGTATATATTTATGTTTAATATTTTTTTTTAATTATTTGTATCAAGTCAGTGTAACCATGTAAAATAATATAATTATTATATTTTATTAAATTAATATATATATATATATTATTTAATTATACATATATATATATATATATATTTATATATCTTCTAATTAGTTGCAAAATTATACCATTGTTAAAATTAGTCGTATATTTTTATTTATAATTTATTACAATGATAATAATTTTCGACAGCAAAAAATAATTTTTTATACATATTTTATTATTATTTAATGTTATTCAAACCAATTTACTACATTAATAAATTATATGAATTCGAAAATGTTATGAAAAAATATTTTTAAATTTTATAAAATTATACTATCACTAGATAAGCTTTTACCCAAAATTTTAAAAAATAAAAAATTAATTTCCAATTTTTAAGATTTAATTATTTAAAAGGACCATAAATAAATAAATTATTAAAAATAAATTTAAGCCGAGAAAATGGGACAAAATTCTTCAAGCCATAAATTAGCAGTTAGGATTTTTTAGAACTTAAAATTTTGAAATAAAAATTTTGAAATTAATTTCTATTCATATTTAATTAATTTTGAATGAATATTTAATTAAAATTGAACTTTAAAATTTTAAAAAATTAAAAAAATTTACACTTCAGGCATTACCTGGAATAAAAATAAATTTATCTTGAATGATTTTATTAATTAATATATGTATATATCTATATTTCATAAATTTATATTTACGTATATTTATATATAATTATTTTATTATTACATATATTTATATACATATTAATCACGACTTATAAAATATAAATATATATTTTAATATTTATATATTTAAACTAATATATTATAATAATATGTATAAACATAATATTAATATTTTATTTATAAGATAATATATATACACAAAAAAATTATTAATAAATTTTAAATAAATTATATATATATAAACTTATTTTAACTAACTTAACACACACACACATATATATATATATATACAATTTATAATAGTTATATAAAATAATAGTTATATAATAGTTGCATAAACTTGCATATCAGATAAGCTAACGTGTCCATTGTGATGTAAATCCCAACATCTATACACGGGTACGTTATAACTTACGCGAGTCGATATGTTACACATGCACACACGCACATATATGTGTATAGATACACGTGTGTGTGTGTTTATATATACATACATATATCATTATATAAATTAAATAAAACTATATAATTTATAAATTTAAATAAAATAAATCATTTTAGTTAAATAATATTTAGAATTGTTCTAAATCAATTAAACTTCATAGGCCCAATATAGATCCAATACAAGATTTTTTTTTAAAATTCACCTATTACTTTCGCTGCGGGCTGGGCTAGTTCCAACAGTAGTGTCGACGTTCAGGGTCGAAAAGTTCGGTCATTCCGATACCATTGTTAGTAATGGATCAACACGCAGCGGGTTTAGTGAGTGAATTTCAAAAATAATTAACATTTTAGATTTTATTGAGCCTGTAGTTCGAAAACGGTACTCGAGGTGCGAAGCAGCTTAGTCAGAGAGAAAGTAATTCTGGGAGTTGGGTTAGCGATCCTCCTTAACGGAGTCGGGGTCAGAGTACTCTCAGAACCGAGCCGGTTTAGTTACACCCTACCTTTATCCTTGTCTTTTAGCTTATGGGTAGATAATTTCAAATAAAATCTTTATTTTATTTAATTAATTTTGAAACAGATTTGATTTTGTATAAAAATTAATGTACAAAGTGTATATGCGTATCAACCACGCATACGTGTAAGTGTGCACGCAACATAAAAATGTGTATATGTATAATATACCCGTAATAAGTGTTGGAATTTACACCGCAACGGACACATTGACCCTTTATATGCACACCAAAATAAATTTAAAGTATAGATATATACACACATATATATTTAAAATCATTTTCAGAAAATATAACATTAAAAATTTTGAATATTTATTTTGTAATAAAATAAGTTATGTTGAATAAGTAATAATTTTGAAATTCAAAATTCATTTTAAATATATAATTATTAATTAGTAAATTAGTTTAAAAACGGATCTGGATCTATAACTTTAAATTATATTTATGTGTGTGTATATATATTATAAATTTAAATAAAAATACCATAAATATAAATAAAATAATTTATTTTGAATAAGTTAACAATTTTGAAATTCAAAATTTCTAATTAGTTTAGTTGGTAAAACGGTTTAAAAACAGATCTAGATCTATGGATTTAAATTATATATATATATACTATATCAAAGTAAATATATTTATATCATATAATTTTAGAAAATGTTTTTTATATATAATTTTTTAATAATAATACACCACAATAATTAATAAGATAAGTAAAATATATGTATTTAAATAAAATGCCTTACGGTCAAAACTAAAAATAATATATATATATATATATATAATGGTTTTTAATTATGTAAACAACAAAGTGTAATTTATAAAGTAAAAATATTAATATATATACAATCCTGGTAAGTACATGTTATACTAACATCAATATATATATTTATATGTATGTATGTATGTATATGTATATGTATATGCATATATCTTTGTGTATGTATGCACGCATGTATATATAAACTTTATATTTAAAATAAAATAAAAATAAATTTTGATTTTTTTAATTTTGTTGTAACATTAATTTATAATACATAATAAAATAATTTTGGATGTATAGTTACATATATTTATTTGTTCCTTTAAATTTGTAGTTGAGATAGTGTTAAATCGATTAAAAATACTTTTCAAAGTTTTAAAAATTATTACAGATTATATTTAAAAATTTAATTTGATATATATATATATATAATTTTATTAGATCAAACAAATAGAAATAATAAATAATGAAATTTGTAGATTTATTTACATATGCATATGTATAAAAAATAATTAAACATGACAATGATTATCCATATAAGTTCGTTCAAATATATATTAGAATATATATTAGTTAACTATATTAACATAATGACATATTAATTATAGACTATGGGATGTTACCTTAAAAATGTTTCCATAGATTTGCACCTTGATTGTTAGATTTTTCTAGATTCGATCCTAATTCGAGCTCCTAGCTTTGCAATAGCTTGGAGAACCACTTTTGTTTTTTTATTTAATGTTTGTGTCTGATATCTTTGGCTAAGGGGAATAGAAATGGCGGTTATCTAGAGAAGAGAGAGAGAGAGAGAGAGAAACTAATCTAAACAACGACGGCTAGTGTGACCTTTTATAGAAAGAAAGTAAAGGAGATATTCTATCCTTCATTTACTCTTTCTCTATTACCAAATCTAGATCCAACTTTTTTGAATCTTTAACTCTTCTCTTGCTCTCCTATAGCTGCTAGATAAGGCTATATAGGCTTTAAATCATTCCAAACTCATTAGCAATTAATCACATTTAAATCCAATTTAAATGCATGTCGATATTGAATATCGATTCGTGCATATATAACTTTTATATACGCACCTAATTAATTATTGTTGGCACCCAGAAAATACTAATAGCACCCAAACATTAGATAAAAAATAATTAATCTTTCATAAATATTAATTAATTTATAATAGTTATAAATCAATAAAATCTTGTGGTATATCAAAGAATCTACCAACGTGGTTGTGCGATTCACAAGTGTAAATTCAGTTAGCGATTAATATTGAACAATTCAAATATTAACGTTCACATGTCACCTTAGCTAACAGTATGTCAGTTAGGCCAAATTTATCACTTATACATTTTTAGGTAAAATCCAATTTTACTATTTTAAGCAGTACCCATTAGTGATAATTATTTACAACAATTCTCTTTGTCAAAACTATATCACTTTGGACTTATGGAATTTGGTAATCGTCAAAATTCCAATATCAACCATATTCAACTCTATAGTCCAAACACAAAGTCCTTGATTCGATAATAACAATTATTATTAACCATACTGCTCTAGTCAAAGACTTTGATTTTGAGTTGACTTCAGTTGACCGTGATACTAACATCATATAACCGAGGAGACGAAATACTCACCTGAATAGTGTTTCACTTCCAATGCTTCCACTCGACCCAACTATAGTCATTCGATGAACGTCGTGCCATGATTTAACTATAATCAAAGCGAAACTTCCACATTGAAGATCAA
This sequence comes from Allium fistulosum, assembly GCA_030737815.1. Taxonomy (NCBI): domain Eukaryota; kingdom Viridiplantae; phylum Streptophyta; class Magnoliopsida; order Asparagales; family Amaryllidaceae; genus Allium; species Allium fistulosum. Next base: position 1,463,060,170 of record CM060903.1, read on the forward strand.
TGGTATTCTCAAATCAAGTGAACTGTGTAATTTTGTCACATCGATATCTTCTATTTGACCTTAGTTAATATAATCAAATGAAAAATATTGAGTGAGTCATTCCAAAGTTATTCAATAACTATAAGTACGTAACCCGCTGGTGCCCCCAACAGTCATGAGTAATATATTGCCCAACATTTGGAGAGCCTTACGCATTGAAGTCTCAATAGATGTATCGATATCCAGTCTTGATACAACTTTATTAGGAATATTTAAAACGGTATGTTTAATTTCATTATAATAGATCACTCATGATTATAACACATTGTAACCACAAAACATACCATTTATGGATTTTCTGTTAAATATACTTTTAATTAAATTAGTTGATATAGCACATTATATTAAGTATATAATAGAAAGAAAAATACCTTTCATTTCGAACAAGTTTGGTTATTGAGTTATAAATATGTAACAATTACATAATTACCCCTTGAGTATACCTCTAACTCTATCCTATAGTTGTATATTAATTTGTTAAATAATGTATATACATTTATATATATGTTATTATTTTAGAATAAAAGGGAATTACACTTTTATATGATTACATATATTTCAAATATATATATATATATATATATATATATATATATTTGATAATATGAGTGGTACTTCATTCAAGCAAAGCACTCTGTCAAATACACACATAGTCAAATACACACACATATACACATATGTATGTATCTATTTTATATCATAATAAATTGTTTCATGCTAAATTAAATACACATTTGTATGTGTGTGTGTATGTATATTTAATAAAAATAATATTATTTATATATATATACACCATGATATTTATTTTCATAAAAAATATTATCTTTCACAATTTCCATATAGAAATTATTAAAAAATACTTTTGGGTTAAAGCCGTAAGCATTTAAAAAAATTATTAAAATATTTTAACGCTAAATATATATAAGTATGTATGTATATGTATATTCAATTATTTTTAAATATATAAGTGTCTTTTATGGGATTTTTAGTAATAAGCTTAATGGGTGTATTTTTGTAATTATATATGTATGTATATGTTTTTCGCATATTATAAATTAAAAAAAATGTAAGAATGTATATGTGTGCGTGCGCGTTTATTTATTTACTAATTATAATTCATTACACGATTATTTTAAATTAGGAATTTTAAATTTTATATTAAAGCTTGAATTTAAATTTTTGGTTTTGTATTAGTAATTACAAAATTTATTGTTTTGCAATATAATAAACATATAAGTATGTGTGTGTGTGTATGTAAATTTATACAATTATAAATATTATTCTATTTCATATTCAAATATATGCATACATATATACATATATACATATTAACAACACATATGTATATGTGAGGTTTAACTTGTTTGTTGTGCTGTAAATCATAGCACTTATATAGGGCAAGTTGAACTGTGTACACCGTAATTGTTGCACGTGCATGTACACATGCATGTGTATATGATAGACATTTTTACTTAAATAATTCACATACAACACTAAAACAAAACTTCAACTACAAAAGAAATAAAATAGTGATTTGTAGTTATTGGATAATTATGGAGTAACTCACTTGATAGTTTTCAATTGGTTAATATAACTAAGGTTAAACGGAGAATATCAAAGTGATAATATTACATAATTCCCTCAACTATAGTTGTGTCATGGCACAGCGTCCATCGAACGACTATAGTTCGTTTGAGTGGAAGCATGGGAAGTGAAACCCCTTTCAAGAGAGAATTCGTCTCCACATTTATATGAGGTTAGTATCATAGGTCAGCTAAAAACAACTCAAAGTCCATGTATCTATCCAGAGAAGTTCGACTAACAATAATTGTTCTTATTGAACCAATGACCTTTTGTTTGGACTGTAAAGTTGAATGTGGATAGTATTGAAATTTTGACCATCACCAAATTCCATAAGTCCTAATGTAAAATTGCCACTAATAGGCAATGCTTAAGTTAATAAAATTGGATTTTCCTAAAGCTATGTAGTGATAAATTTGGCTATATTTTCACAACACTGGCTAAGGTGAAGAAGAATGAACTTTAATATTCATATTGTTCAATATCATTTGCTGACCGAATTTAGGTCTAAAGAGTCAACGTAATCGCAAGGTTGAATCCTCCATCTACCGCCCGATTTAATTAATTATAATTATTATAACTAATTAAATTAATTAATATTTATGAAATATTAATTATAAAATTTTGTTTGATTTGTGTTGATCAGTGTTAAAAATAATGTGCATATAAAAGCTGTACAAACACTTATCGATATACGATATTAGTGTACATTTAAATTTGATTTAAATGTAAATCATCTAATCTGACTTGAAGTGGAGTGAGGCCCATATAGGGGCTGATGTGTGTCCAACCATGGCTTGAAGTTGGAATTTGATTCCAAAAGGGTGTGAAATGAAAAAGGAAATAAAATGTTTGCCTCCTTTCTCCCATACTCTTTTAAGATTTTGGCCACCATCTCTTCCTATGATTTCTGGCCAAAAATCCCCCCTTCACTCTCCATTGATTCAAGCAACAAAAACCACAAATTCATTTAAAATCTAAAGAAGTGTGTGGCTTTCTTAATCGAGTTGCTCCTTTTGGAACTGTTAAATAGAGATTCAAGCGAAGTTATTATGATTCAATAATCAAGGTGTATTCTTGGGTAATTGGAAGATTCTATCCATATTTACAAATTTATATAGTTGTATATATACTTGATCATCATATGCCTTATGTTTAAATATATTAGCTATTAGCACAAATCCCTACATGTATGTGTTGTTAACATGAGATGTAAATATGTGATTATGCAAATATGTGGGATTAAAATTTCTTTTGGTGTGTGTATGTATTTGGATAAATGTTTTTTGCCAATGAATAAAAAAAATAAAATTTCCCCTTTTTAACTTTCAAAATTGACAATGTTTGAAAGTGACTTTGAATAAACTAATTTTAATTTACACATGTACAAAGTATGTAGTTGTATAATTAATTTGTTAACTCATGTCCATATATTTATATATATGTTATTACTTTGGAATAAAAGGGAATTATACTTTTATGTGATTATGTATATGTCAATATTTTAAATATATAAATATATATCTATACTATAATGCAAATACCTGGTCAAACCGGTCAAAGTGAAGCCTTTTTGGCACTTCCTATATTGCCCCCGGTGGAATATAAAAAGAAAACAGACCACCAGGGCAGTTTCGTCCTACCACCTGCCACGTTGCCGACACTATTCTTCACACGTTACTCTTCCTTTCTCTTACGTTTCTCCTTTCTGTTGCTCTTCATTTACCACTTTCATCCAACCCCACTTTCCCCTCATTCGTGAAAAAAGGCTATCCGCTCCTTTAGTTTTCTAACCGCCCCCCACCTTCCTCCACCCGTTAAAAATGGTTATTCCCCTCCTTCACTTCTCCAACCGCCGCTCCTAAAATGGCTATCCTTTACTTCCACCTCTCCTCCCCGTCCATGTCCGCCGCTACAGCCGACGCCGCCGCATTTAACCTTCACCGTCACAGTCGTCCATCAGCGCAACCTCCACTTCCCACATCCGAGTTTCGCCGACAGCAACTCCGTAGCGAAGTATAGTTCAACCTTCCACCATTGGTCGTCCCTACTTCCGAAGGTACAATCTCTACCTGTTTTCCCCTTTTTGTTTTGATTTAATCAAACTTTGCGTCTCTTCCCTAATTGTACCTTACTTCGCCTCTGATTCCCTTTCCTGCTTTGTCCCTTTCGGCCTCCACTTCCGATTTCACCTACCTTATTATGTTACTCATGCTTTAAGGTGATGTTATTGGTAATTTGGATTATTAATTAGGCTGGATTTGATGATAATTTGGGTTGATTTGAGATTTGTAGTGCTATATATTTCTTGATGATTTGAGATTTATATGATTTTGTTTGTTTCCTTCTACAATTCATGTTAATGATAAGTCAACACTACGATGACTCAGTGGTAAATTGGTATTCCAAACAACCCAAACTTTAGACATTCAGTTTATTTATGTTATGTTTTCAGAATTCAATTGGAAGATCAATCCACATAATTAAAGAGTGGTTAATATAGGTTTTTATATATAGCATGCTGAAAAATCACTTACTTTCTCGAAGTTAAACATAACAGGTTTTCATTGTATAAGTCTTTAAGTAGACATTTTCATGTTCTTTTCATCATCATGTTATAATAATAGTTTGGTTTATATTTTACTTTGGGTGGTTGACCCTTAAATCGGTCCATGTTTAATTTTTAAATTTTAGACTATGTAGATCTCTCCATGGCAGGTTCTGAAATTTCATTTTGATGCATAAATAAATTATGTTGGTTAAATTTTACACTATAAAATTTTAGTTTTCTTTCATTTATGCATTCATTTAGTTTTTACGAGCAATCTATTCTTGCAGATCAAGCAAATTCATTCAAGTAGATGAACGATTTTAGTGTTTAAAAAGTTTCATCTTCGAAATTTGTTTTGCATTTTAATAAGTGTGATTTAAAATGTTGTTAGCAAGTAATATTACTGAGTAACTTTAAAAACTTTTTATGCTTCGTACTTAATTATACATCTATAATAAGACAGTAACTTTCTTAGTAAAGTATCGAAATGTATTGTTTTTTTTTCCTTTTTTAATTTCCTCTTTATTGTTTTGCTTAAGGCTTTTTCCACATATATGCAAAGCTTTTGGAATAATTACAAAATATATTGTAATTACATAATTTCTCCAATGTTTAAAACTTGATTTTGATGCTTGCTATTTAATGGTTGCTGCCTTTTAAATCCTTGATTTTGAATTGCGACATTCAAGCTTTTAACATTTTCTATACGGAAAGCATCGTAAGAACGTATGTAGCAATCGGTCAAAAATGGTTCGGTTTATTATGGTCTAAAGTTTTGACTGTAACTTTGAATTTCGTCTGAATTTTTTTAGATATTGGGTTAAACTGTCATAGCAGTAGCAGATGGAATGGGAGGAGCTGCTTTGTATGAATTGGTTAGAATTGGTAATGAAGACTTCATTGGGATAACTATAAATGCATGGGGATTTAGCTATCACTCAAGGTATATTAATTTGATTTCCAATATGAATTTTTGAATTAGTTTTCCAAACTTTCATACAACCATGAAATTTACATCTACTTATCATTTTCTTATACCTCAATGATTTTATAATATTTTATCAAACAAAATATATAGTACCACTGTTATCTTTGTTTGTTCATGACTGCTTATAGTATTTTATGTTGTACGTACCAAAAATTGATTACTAATATGAATCACTGCATATTCTACTGTTTAACTGTAAAACTAAGTATTATCATGATGTAGATATTGTATTTGATAGTGTAATGATAATCAGATAAACATGATGTGGATTTTAGATTTGGCTACATTTTGGTACTCTTGGAAATTAATCAAAGCATGTTTTCTACATTTTCCCTTCCATGTAAGGGCCGTGGATATCATTTGTTGAAATATTTCTTTGTTTGGCCTTTGACTTATTAAAACCCTTACAAAAACTATATTTCAATATGTATTCTTCAGTGGAAGGAAACCAACGATTAGATGTATTCTCTTTAGTCATTTATTTACAATATACCTAAAAGAGTTATGGTTAGGTGCATTATATTTGATCAACCAAGTCAAAATGAGCCTTTTTTGGAATATCCAAATCGTCCTGCTCGGAAATTCAAAATATATAATATATAGTCCCTTTTGTACTATTTAGGTCCAATCCCGAGCTAGATACTTGGTCAGTACGCCCAGATTTGTTATAATACTCATAAGATATATGTTTGAGCATACTGGCTTGATGTTGCTGCAATGAGAAATTGAACACTGCTAATATTTGTGATACAAATTATGAATAATCTATGTAGGAGCAACTCAGTACTTGAGATGGTGAATCTATGGGGACTTAGTATTTCTCACGCCAAGAGTTACTTCAAGGTAATTTAGTTTTTTCATATGTATATCTTGAAATTGTAACTTGATTTATGTCTTGAGTATCATCAGAAGTTTTCATACGTTGCATAGCCGTAGTAGCAGCCAAATGAGGCAGATCAAAATTATTTTGTGAATTACCCAAAGTAACACGCTATTATGCATATGGCACAGTTATTTAATGTTGATACTAACCATTGTGTCAGCTTTCTTTTCCCTCAAGATCCAATAAACGAATGCTTTGTTTTTTATATCTGCGTTTACTATTTTGCAGTAGAAGAAAAGAAGACACTGGCTTAATTAGAATTTACTTTTGATTTAGCCGATATGTTAGTTTTATAAGCCTACTTTTCAACTCTATTTCAGCCGTAAATGGATTAATTCCTTATTTTTGGTGCCCTCAATGCTCTATTCAACCAGTTAAGTATCTTAAGATCCAATTTATTACATACATACAAATGCATTGAGCTAATTGCATGCCGTATAATAATTATTTCTATTATGCATATTCAAAATTTAGATACTCAAACTTCTGCAACTGTTGTTGCAAAGATGAAATTATACTAAACAACATTTGGATATAGGTTATAAAGATCCAACAAATCATTGGGTAGCAAGAAGGCAAAGACTTGGAGTATCTGCTTGATTATTGATCGTTGGGTAGCAAGAAAGCTGTTAGTTCAGTTAGCACCGATATTCCACTTCTTCTACTAGGTTATATGCATTTTTCTTCCACGATAAAATGCATTTATTAAACTTCCAACGTATATTCACCAGGCATAATAGCATAAGGCTAGAACATAGGATGAGGTTAAAAAAAGTAACAACCTACCGTTTGGTTCTTAACATGCCCTGACCCAACTCAATAGTAACATCTGTACTTTTAATCATATACATTATATGACTGCCTTTGCTACTGCAACCGAGTAAGAACAACACACTTCTTTAAAATTGAATTATAAATTCAAAATGTTAACTGAGTTGTTTATTTATATACACTTTTTCATCAACTATGACCTGCTACCGTAGGCAAGTAATTACATAGTTACAATTACAGCTTGGACACAACATAGTTAGAAATCAAGAGGGCTTTGTGCCGATACGTGAAGAAGTACAAAAGGAACAGAGGTACTATTTTTTTCCTCATGTTTCGCTTATTTGTTTATAGATTGTTCATTTTACTACTACCCACCATTGTACAAAATTCAAACGAGAAACAATGATCTTTTAACAACGACAAGCTATAGTTCTTTACTGACGGAACTACTTTTATCTAATTTGCTATTTTGATTTATGTTTGACGGGATGCTGGCTGATATAGTGATAGATTTTCACTCTTCCATGTACCAAATTGTACTTTTTTTGATTTGCCGAACTTAAGTATTTTACCTAAGTATAGATACAAAATTAATGGAGTATACTGACATTTCGAGGTACTGAAACTGTACATAAGGTATTTATATTTATTATTTCTTGAAAACTGACAAAAGCTTTGATCATAATGAGTAGTGAATCGGAATGTGAAATCGGAATGTGAGAAGCTGCAGCAGGTGGTGCACTTCTGAATCATAGTCTATGTGAAGCAGCAACCTAAGATGGAGATTTAGATTATGATGCAGTGTGTGCATAATGAAATAGAACATTGTATAGTGTGTAGCAATGCAAACATAGTGCAGTCTGTAGCAGTCTAAATAGAATGATAGAGGATGTTAGAAAACTGCAGAGTTGAAGTGGATGGACGGCTATGCTAAAGTGGAGTAGACAGCGATGCTGAAATGATGAAAATTTTGCCATGTGTTTGAGCTGTCAGGGAGTGAATATGTGTGTTTGAGAAGAGCGAACTGACATCTATGCCAAAGTAGAGTAGATTGTTGCCAAACCATGAATTGTTTGAATTGCATGAGTAGAGGTAAGTTTCTTTTATACAAACTACCCTTTGAAAAGTCATTCTTTATTACAAAAATATTTAATGATATCTGTTCGAGCCATGTACTGTATTTTACAGGAAACTCAAATTGCGGAGGTTTTGATCCAATTCGGACATTTGTGAAGCACACAGGAACGCTGATGACTTTAGGAGTTTATGCATCATTTTCCAATTTTGGTTTATGTCACTAGAAATAAAATGATCTTTGTCATGAATGTAAATGATAAGCGTTCATTCTCCAGTTGTTAACTTCTCTTTTAATAACTATGCTCTACATGTTGTCCATACATTGAGTGTTCATGCATTCAGATTTATGCACCGTCTCTTCTCACAAACACACCCCACACCTGTATTGTTCACACCATTTATCTCAACCATTTAGCTCGATATTGTTGTAACTTTCTCTTTGCATATGTATATAGACATGATGTTGATTTATCCTTTACCGGTTGAAGCAAAAGAACGACCTAAAATTTCAGAAGCATATTCAGTTTATGTTGTCCCCTGTTTTGTAAGTTGCATTGTACAATAGTGCTTAATAATATTTAATTATTTGTTTGTCTTTATAGATTTTTTATGAATATGACTTAGAATGTATGAACATATGTTCGAGTTACCTGTTTATAACAGATTGAACAACCTGTTAAGTTGTATTACACAACCGAAAGTAATAATTGTAATATTTTAATGCTCAAGTACACAACAAAAAGAAATAATTTAACAGAATAATATATTTTTTTACACAGAAAGTATGAATAACATGGCAGTAAACATAAATAAATCAGTCAACTGTTTTGATCTATATACTTTTATGCTTTTTGCGAGGGTTTCAATGTAAGTTTAAGCTAGAACATTCAAATTTAGGTAGCATATTCCAAGATATTGACATGAGCCATTTCTCAAGATTACAAGTTTAAGCAAACACCAAAATAGTATGACATCAAAGGTATTACAACTATTACTAAAGATACACACACATTGTGTACATATGTGTCTTTGTGTATATATATTTCACTACCATAACTGTAGCGCATACAAAATTTTCACCCTTCCTTTTTGGCACACGTCCAACGGACGTGCCACCATACTCGTATACATAATATATATTTACACATACATATTTGTATGTGTATGATGTATGTATTTTATAATATAATAAATTGTTATAATATGTATGGTAAATGAAATACACATTTGTATATTTATGTATATTGTTTTAACCAAAAATGGTACAAAAACCCACGAGTTTATGTAGAGAATAAAATGTAAAGAAAATTAAATGAAAACGAGTAGAAAAGAACATACGACAATTTATAGTGGTTTGGCTACTTTTGTCCCACATCCACTTATTGATTTTAATTGATCATCTTGCTGATTGCAAGCAGAAGTTATTACAAATCGGTACAACTCCGACAGTGATTACAATAATCAAGAGTAGAGAAAACAAGAGCCAAAAGATCCTAAAAAATGAGATCTACCCTCCTATTTATAGAGGTACGAAGTGATGTGCACGTAAATGTGCATATATTTACATCCATATTTTATCTAGTTTTATTTAAATAAATGTCATATTTGTGTATTTTGACATGTTTAAAACCAAAATTCAATTATTGTCAAAACATCATATATTCATCTTCATTCAGGGGCAAATTGGTCTTTTTTGTGCATGTGTCAATTTGAGAATTTTTACTTGGTCATTTTTTTAATGATTTTTATAGGAATTTGGATGCATATGGAAGAGGGTTTCATGAAGATATGTGCATGCACAAGGGAATACAAAGGACTGAAGAGAAAATAATTCAAGATCATGATAATGGAGGACCCCACCCACTTACCTAAATTTACAATTAGAAGCTAATGGACAACTAAGTGGAGGTTAAAGCTTCATGCACTTTTAATGATGGATTAATTAGTGGCTAATGGTTACTTGGTGGTCACACTTTCTAAAGGGCATTTTGGGAAGCACCCTAAAAATTGAATTAGGGTTTTATGCATGTATAAATAGCCCTCTTATGTACATGTAAATATCTTCTACTCTTTGAAATTAGTTAGGAAATCCAAATGAAAGTTGTAAGCTCTATGTTTCATGAAATAAAAATGGCTTCCTAGCTTCTTTCTCTTCTCTTTTCTACTTGTTTTTATTTACTTTTATACTTATTCTTATTTCTATGCTTTTTTCTTTTCTTTGTTAGTAGATTAAATTTACATTCATGCAAGTAGTGTAGCTTTGTTTTTATGCAAGTAGTTAGTAGTTAATCTCTCTTTTTTCCTTTGCTTAGTTTCCATTTCTTTGCTTTTTAATGTTGAAATTTACAAGTATTGATTTGATAACACAAATGAGTAGCTAAACCCCTTCAATTTAGGGGTAATGAAGCTCTCTAACTTTATGTAATTTCAACATTGTTATGATTTATGATCTCTTTTGGTTTGTGCTTCATGAAAGTGAATTTTGATATAAGTTTATATAAGTGGGTTTGATAGCTTATGTTGCTTTTGCAAATGAGCTATTCTTATTCAACATAAACACAATTTACATCATCATTTGCTAATTGATTTTTGATTTTGAAAAGAAAGTAAAAACAAAATTTGATAATCTATCTTACTAATTATAATAGTAAATGGATCATACTTAAAATAGCTTTTGCTTTGGATTCATTTTCATGAGAATTTATAAGTGGTATAATTGTTGTATTATAGTTTGATGGTTTAAGTTATGTTAATTAATAACATAAATAAACCATACTTATGATCAATGTAATAATTATTTGTTTAATATCATAACTAGAGATCATAAATTATTTGTTTGTTGATTTACAAAAATAGAAGAGTGGATTTGCCTCTAAATTGTTCTCTAATTTCATTTTCCTTCTAATTTTAGCTTCATTTTGTTTACAAATTGTAGTTAACAATCTTCTCTACACTTTGGTCTAATTTGATTGATTAGAAAATTCTAAAATCTAAAAAATTCGCTGCGGATCGACCCGTACTCGCCATGTACTAAAATTGTATGTCATGCGCTTGTGGTTATTTTTATTTCAAAATTTATCGGTAATTTTCTAACTCGATAGAAAATTTGTCGTTAAACAAGTTTTTGGCGCCGTTGCCGGGGAGTTTATTTTGATTTTAATTTCTATTCTTCGAATTATTTGTTGTTTGATTTTTGTGTGTTTTTATTTTGTGTGTTTGTTTTCTTTTTTTTTTAAAAAAAAGAAAGAAAAAAAAAGGTTTTGTGTTGTGTGTGTGATTTTTGTTTTCATTTCATTTATGCTTGTTGTTTTTCATCTTGCATTTGCATTTCTATAAAAAAATATACACAAGTCATTTCAAAACGAAAAAAACAACTGTTTTTCCATTTCATTTTTTTTACATTACAATTTTCACCAGTTTGTTTTACATTTAAAAAAAAGAATTTCAAACTGTGCATATAACACTGCACTGTTCACTGTGCAACAGTTGCTCTGTGCACAACATTTTGCAACTGGGCTTTTGTTCAACAGTTAACCACTACCTCACCCTGACCATACTACCTTCCCACTTCCTCAACATTTATCACAAAACTGCACAATACCCCCACAGTTTCTCCTCTGCCTGTCAACTCTTTGTGCAACAGACTCTCCCCTCACCCGTTCTCAACATACCCACCTTCATACCATCAATCTCTTCCCACCACTGACTGCACTTCATCCTCTTTGCTGTCGCAACAAACAATACAACAGTGCTCCCCACTTAACAACTCTAATGCACAACTCTCCCCTTACATCATTGACCATTTCATCACCAAAAACCTTCTGCTGCACAACACTATTCCCACTACCATACCATCTCTGCCTCAGCCCTCTGCTGCATAACAGTAGCAAACATTCACCATCAAACTTCTGCTCAACCACACCTGAAATTCACCAAAACACATATTAATGCACTTCAAACTTCCTCCACTTCAAAACTCCTACATCTTTCTACCAACTGTGCCTTGCCTTGACTTCCTCTAACATACATTTCTTGCAACTTCATTCAAAAAAAATACTGCTATTAAACACTGCCTACTTCCTCATGTTACATATCATCAACCTGTATCATCAACTCCCTGACCTCAACCTCTTCCATCAGCCACCGCGCACTCCCCTCCAACAACTCAGTCACAAGAAAGTCAAACCCATACCCACACATCGGTTCACCAGAACCAGCAATCACGTCCAACAAACCATCATCACCAGGAAACCATCTCCAGAACATCTTCGACCATCACAGCAAAACACTCCACTGCTCCACCTTCATCGCCTCTCAAACACTGCCTTCCACAAACATATCATACATACGTCTGCTCTGTCAAACATTAACCAAATCACCGGTTTTAAAAAAAATTCACCAAATTTTTCACGACTTCAATTCCACAACAGTCACGACATCAATCACCGGCGATCAATCGAACAGCCTCGAACTCCTCCACACCTTCCCATTCTATCACCACCAATTGCCTCAAAAAAAAATCAAACGCGTGACTCCCCACAGCCACAACCAATACCACCGTCCAACCACCCCTCTGCGACTCAATTCACCAAATCGACTTCGCCCCTAAATTGAAGAACCATACCATCACGAACCCTACCCATCAGCAACGCCTCCATCCTCAACCGCAACGTCGCCTGAATACGAACCACCAACCAGTCCCCCACCGAATGCAACTTGCTGCCATCAACTTGTCAGCCTCATCCCCAAATCGCATCAGCAAACTTCCACCCTCAATCGCCTTAACATATTCGTGAATTCTTGATTCAGAAATTGCGGAATTTGATTTGAGGATTATTTCGTTTTATTTGTTTTAGTTGACTTGGAGGATTTCTGGATTTTAGGCGATTAGTGGAAATCTGGAAATGAGTTATGTTGTTTATTTGAGTTTGGGCCGGGCTTGAAGTAAAAAAAACCAAAAAAAAGAAAGAAAAAGAATTCTATGAGTTAGTTTTGTTTTGGTTAAGTTTTTTTAGAGTGAGTGTTTTTAGTTTCTTGCTTTTCTCTTCTTAAAAAAAAATTGTTTTGATTTGTTGCCTTTCTAATAAAAAAACAAGTTGTTTTCAAATAATTTTTTTTTCTTTTCTTTTCAATTGCTATGTTTTAATTTCATTTCCGTTTGTTTCCATTTGTTTTATTTTATTTTTATTTTTTTGCTTTAATATATATACAAAAAAAACTGTATGTATCTTGTTTTTCATTTTAGGTTGCCAAAGCAGAAAATCGTAAGGAAAACAAATGCTTGCTAAAATAAATTACTTGCTTGCTTATTTAAAAGAAAATCGCCGCTAAAAAAAATAAATTGCTAATAATCTGCACGCTCTGGTATCGTGCTTTCATCCTTTGTTTTTACTTGAATTGCATTGTTGGTTGCTTGCATTTGCATTTATATATAAAAAAATTTACAAAATCCAAAAACAAAAACAAACTTCATTTTAGTTGCATTGTAAATTCACGTTTAATTTTTGTTTTGCATTCATCTCATCTTATTTTTATTTCTAAGGGCAATACCCCAATTCACATAGGGTGAGAGATTTCGTCACCCTTTCCTTAGCCCACAAATCGCATTTCATCGTAGAATTTGACTAATAATAAAGGTTAGACATTCGATTTAAGGGTGTCGCGAGCTCACCTAGGGCTTAATTGTATCATCACAATTGTTTTCTATGAACAATTTTATTTCTTGGTGTCTAGGCTACGGCAGAGTAATAACCATTTATAAATATTACAGTGATTCGTAAATATTATAGTGGTTGTTCCTCTGAAGGTAATTAAACCTTCGGCTGCATTGCTACGGTGATTCGTGGTGCAACGATAACCCCTGCCCATTACCTGGCTGAAAAATATTTTTGTTGATTTAAGACAAAGTGTGATTATACAATTTTAGGTTAGGAGCTACTAAGGACAGAAAATTGTAATTAAGTCCTTTGCATTCATTTAGTTGCATTAGTTCATGCATATTTAAAAAAAAAATCAATATAAAATAAAAAAAAATTGTAAATTTTACTTAACTTAGTTTTTAATCCAAAAAAAATCATTTTAAATCTTTTCCTTTGAAAATTTTCAATCAAAAATAAAAACAAAAATCAAATTTCCATTTTCTAAAAAAACAAAAATCCTTTTGGTAAATATTTGAAAATTCAAAAACAAAAAAAAATAAAAAAAAACAAAAAACATATAAAAATTTGAAAAGCCAAAAAAAAATCAAACTTCTCTTTCGAAAATAAATTTCATTTGGTAAATATTTTTCTTCCGTTCAAAAAAAGAAAAGAAAAATAAAACAATTTTTCCCTTCATTTTCCAAATCTTCTTTCATTCTCTAAACTTGATTCTAACTTCTTTCTCTTCTCGACTTTCACTTGTGCATGAGTGCTTGGACTCATGATACCACAACAAATCGTTGGACCCGCGACTCAACAACTAATCGTTTAACTCGAATAGACGATCCTCCCGAAATGGCGAACGAGAATGCCCCTCGAACTCTTATGGATAGAATCTTTCCCGATATAGTTTCTATTCCATCTTGCATCACGTTACCCGCCCCTATGGGTAACCATTTCGAAATTCACTCGAATCATATTGCCATGCTTCTGAAATTTGGCAATTTCGAGCACGATGACCCCTACATTTCTTGACTAAATTCGAACAAGTTTGCACAACCATTAAACTCCAACAACTTTCCGATGACGGAATCAAACTTCGATTAATCCCATTCGCTCTTACGGATTATGTTGAATAATGGTTGTACAGCTTACATCAAACTCGATTAAAACTTGGGAAGAATTCGTAAAAGCTTTCTTAAAAATGTTCTACCCCTTGGAGAAAATGAGTAGAGTCCGAAACGAAATTGTAAATTTTCATCAATTCAAGGAAGAACCATTTGGAAAATATTTTGAAAGATTCAAAGAGCTTTTGATAAAATGTCCACACCATAACTTTGAAAATTCGACAATTTGCCAAATCTTATACGATGGACTCGAAAACAGCTCAAGAACCATGCTCGAATCAATGTGCCAAGGCAACTTTCTTTCCCAACATCACGACGATGCTTGGCAATTTCTTGAAAACCTTGCGGAAAAAACATCCCAATGGGAACGTTCGAACGAAAAATCAATTTACTCACGATCGAGTGCACACTCGATAGGATCTTCTTTTGCTTTGGAAGCTAAGATCGACCAATGATTGAAAAATTCGATAACGTTTTCTCATCGGATCAAATGAACTAAGCTTCCCAACCGATGTGTTATAAATGCAACGATCTTAATCATATAGCCGATCAGTGTCCCAATTCTGTCGAACAAATCAATGCTTTCAATAAAGCCAAAAACGACCCGTTTTCTCTAACGTACAATCTTGGTTGGGTTGGAGAAATCATCCAAATTTTGCTTAGAACCAAAACAATCCCAACACGAATACGGTTCGTCCAAATTTTCAAGCATTCCCGAATAATACTTCGAATCCTCCTTTCAGCCCAATAATTTTCAACCAAACTTTGCAGGTCCGTCTCATAATCAACCGCAACAATCTAATTTTCAACCAAATTCTGCTCATCACTACAAGAAAATTCATTTGTAGCAGCATTAAATTGCAGCGTTTTATAAAAAATGTTGTTTCTTACATCTCAAAACAATATTAAATATACCTAAATCGATGCTTCTCACTAATATATGGCCCACGCTTTTTTTATGCCAACCCTCACTTACACTTTCCCCGATCTCTTTTCCCTCCTGAATTTCCTTCCCTCTCACTTCCCCCTTTTCCCCAATTTCTTTTCTCTCGTAGATACCCTAATTTCTTTCCAAAAACCTGTGATTTCAATTAATTTTTCCTCCTCTTAACATTAATCCTCTTTTCCTCCACATACGAACACTACCTCCTCTCAAAACTTCACTGATTTGATTTCTTCTTAGCATTATTGATAGAGTTTCGTATTTGATTTTGTTTAATTATGTTCAGCAACAATTTGATCCGGCTACAAGCTATTATGCTCTAATATATCGACCTGCTATTATTGATATAGATGGTCGTTTCTCGTTCTTTTTCACAATGCCTACTGCTGCTGCCAAGTACTCATCTGGTCAAACTGGCCAAACATAACAAGAGGTACATCGCTGATTTTTTTACTAGTTTACTCTTAGCTTCAATGATGTTTACCATATTGTTGAAGTTTTATATTTGATTTCTTAGGCATTGGTTTTTACTCTTTATATTCTAAATTTTTTCTTCTAATTTAGTTGAACGCTAGTGGATTCAATTTTATGTAATTCATCCCTTTGCCAATAGTTATACATTTATTCTCCAATTATATATTTATTAGTAAGCAATACAAATGATTTACATCTTACTTCTTGTTTGAAAATTAGTACTACTGCAGTTACACTTCTTCTTTCAGAAGTTCTCTATTATTATTTTTATAAAAAAAACATTGAAAGTTGGAAAAACCAACGTAAGTGTCAATGCTGAGTTTATCGTAAAGGTTATAGTGAGCATTTGAAAAATGGGAAGAAGGTGGTTTATTTGTGTACATGTCCAATTGATCCCGGTCCACATTTTGTTGATTCATATTGCATCAGTATATCTATGTAGAGTGGGATGTCATCAAGTGGGGCAACTTCAACAGTGACGCAAGCTCCAGGCATGATCTAAAGCTCAGTTACTGTTAGCCAACAACCAGTTCCTGTATTTAGGCAGCCACCTAGCATGCATCTCTCACACTTTCCTACCAACTACCTTACATACAACCAATATGTACCACAATTCTACTTTCCACCTCCTCCTATGCACCCTTTCTTAAGCAATGGTACCTTCTCCCAGCAAGCTCAGCCCGGTAATGTGTATCCAGGCCCTGGGCCTACTGCACCTGTTAAATGTATCTCTCAGTATAAACCCACCACTAATGCTGGCGGTCAAACTCAATTTGCAATGCCAGATGCATGTTACGACCATGCTTCTTCTCGGTACAAGGAGAATAACAATGTCTATGCTGTTGGGCAATAGGTACCGCTAATTATTATTTTTTGGTATCCATACAGTTAGAAATACAACAATTAAATGTTGAAGAAAAATTACCGAATGGATGAAATTAGCAATATAGGCAAACATATAAGTAAATGAGAAAAGTGCTGGTGGGTAGCTTTAAATCTATTTATAAGCAACACATTATGATAGGTGGAAAATCGTATTTGGTTAATAAAATTATATAATAGATTGCTAGGTAATAAACATATATTGACTGTTTATTAGAAATGACCATTTATGTTTTTCTTCTTAGCACATAAACAATATACTAAAAAATTATGTTTATATTACCATTAATTTTTGCAATGGTTCAATAATAATAGCTCATTAATATATTATCATTAATTTTTTAAGTTAATTCACTTAAAATTACAATGTTTTTCTTTTTAATTTCTTCTAACATTATGTTATATATGTCAACTTGTGGATAGCAAGCTGATACAATCTTCATTATTCTAATTTTATTGAAGTTTACATTTCTTTTTCTGAAAGTGTTGTTCGCAGATGCTTAGAAGGGTAAAACTGTATGAATCTATAATTTTGTATCCATTGATTATCTTAAGTATCCTACGATCTAAGATGTGAATTGTTTGTGTTTATTACTAACTGAGCATGATATGGACCATTTGTTTCCTTACTAAGTTTTATTTAAAGAATAGCTCAAATGGAATAACTTTCTGATGAAGTTAATTATGATACTTATTGCATTATTTTATTGATTTTTATCTTCATCATACTTAGATCAACTATTTTACATATGGATATTTTGATTTCCCTTTGTGCCTTACAACTAAGAATAGATCTAAGATCAATATTTATGGGCCGTACAAATATAATGACTGTTTCGGAACATGTATCAAATAACCAAACAAAATTGCAAATAATAATAATACTAATAATAATAAAGTTCAAGCATTTAATACTTGTGCTCGATGATAATGTAAACTGATAGAGTTATTGGAAAACACACACGATGACTTGATTCATGAGTACTTGATTCATATTTAGGACATTGCACCTGTTGATTATGTGATGGAGTTGTACAAATGATTTCGTGATAAATTCAAATGGTTTAAATTTCAGAAATGGGATATTTTAGATGGAATATGGCCTGAGAAGTTATTTTTTGCTCAAGTCAATGTTTGTAAATTCTATACAATATTGTAGTGAGATTGGAGTTGAACCTAAAAGCAAATTTCACCTAAGATCAGATTTTACTAGCTTAAGAAGTTAGGATATTAAACTCTGTATTGTACCATGAAAATTGTTGTAACTAAGGAAAAGGGATTCGAAGTCGGAATGTTTTGAAATAGGACTAGGAATCGAACCCGATAGTAAATTGTTTGATAAGTTAAGTTGAGAAAATAGAGACGGGTTCTGATCAGAGTTCAAGTTTATGGATATAGACCCAGATAGATAGTTGTTACATAACTTAAGTAAATTGAGTTCGGGCAAGCAAATGAAATTTGAAGGAATAGTTCCATTCAAGTAGTTTTGGCCTAGTGTTAAGGGTTTATAAATCATAAATTAAAAAGGCTTATTACAAGTTGGCTTTGCGACTTAATCCTGAAAAAACCCCTGGTGATGAGGTGTTTGATAATTTTTTTATTGGAGTAGCAATTACTATTCTTCTAATAATGTATTGGATGTCTATATTATTATCAACCATGTTATTCTTTTACATTTCAGGAAGCTAAGGAAAAATTCCAGCTTTTACAGAAAGTGACATCAATTCTTGGCGATGAAGAGAAAAGAGCACTTTATGATCAGACTGGATGCACCAATGATGAGGTATCTGAAGTTGTACTGCTGAGCATCATTCACTCAGTAGTCATGATACTTAAATATTTACATATGAACTGTGAGGCGTATATCAAATTGAACAATAATCATTTGTTAGTCGTCATAACTCTTTTATTTTAGTTTGTTCTTTACAACATACATCTCATATTATCACTACAACAAAAGAGGCATATTACAACGGTGGAACACAGTTGTAAAAGATATATTACAACGGTGGAACCACAGTCGTATTTTAATAAGTTGTAAAAGAATATCAATTTTTTACAACTGTGTTCTTTAGTTGCATATAACCGTTGTGATATTGTATATTACAACTGTTTCTTACCCTTGCAAATAACCATTTTACAGCTGTTGGTATGACAACTACGTGGCCACCGTTGTAGTTATCCCTACTACAACTGTTATACGCAGTTGCAGTTTAGTATGTTCCGCGACCTCCTCCACAGTTGTAATATACTTTAATTACAACCACATCAATTTCAATTTAAACCCAAAAATATAATTGCATGCACCATTTAATAATTTACCAAAACTATAAATATACATAACTGAATCAAATTCATTCATAAATATTAATATTTATATAATTCTAACAAAACACAATACATACCAAATAAAACAATCTAAAGTATTCGTTCACATCACCAACTAAAACAGTACCTAAACAACATTCTCACATAACCATTCCAAAATAGGATACAACACAAAAATACATAAGAAAGATAAAGTTTTGTATCGCAAAACACATACCCTAAGGAAATACACTAGTCGAAGGCAACGAAGTCTTTATGCCAAGCCACGGTCGATCTGCTATTGCTGGGCTCAACCACATTCGTTCATGGACCTACGATAGTCTACCTTCTGCAGCTTCTTCAGCTGTCGTCGCCTGGGTATTAACCCTGCTAGCAATGGGGTGAGCCATAATAAGTCTACAAATAAATCCTATCATAAATAGATACAATGTTTGCACTTTTTAGTGTTCAAGAATAAGACAAACGCAAAAAAAAGCTTTTTTTGCTTGGGTTGCAGTTTGGCTTGGAAAGAAATTGACATTGGGGGAAGAAACACACGACTGGTAAGTTATATACTCAACACTTTCATTCTTTGCAAGTTCAATGCATGGGCTAAAAATCACCTTTGAGTGAACTCTCTTATTTCATGATCTAATGGGACAAATCCACGAGTGAACTGCATCGGCTTTTTTTTATATGGGAAAAGAAACCCAATTGACTGGAAGATCCAATTTTAACACATATCTACCTTAAGCCTCAATCATATATCTAGATAAGTCGAAAATTACTGTATTCAACGTTTAGTTTTGTCAGTTTATGATTAGCTAGGTATTTGATTTTACTGGATCAATGATATATAAATGGTGGAAATATGTTTGCAGAGAGTGATGGAAGCGTTCTCAATTATACTTTCATTGACGCAACTCATCTACATTCTTGCCAAGTCTTCATGGCTAAAGTCCTTATTCGAACAGAAGTGCAGTTGGGCTCCCAAAAGGAGAAGGAGACAGCATTGTGAAAGGGCAGCGTTGCAAGAGAAAACGGCCTATCACTACAGTAAAAATGGTCCAGATAAGATGAAGGAAAATACGACTCTACTACAATGCATCTGTTTCAAAATTTGCTTACTGATCAAAAGATGGAGGTGAAATGGATACCTGAGAAGCTTGGTAAGGATGCGATTGGGAAGCTGCAAAGAAGCTATCTCAAGAAATCAGGCTTATCATTCATCAACGTCGGAAAACTCCATGTGACGGCAATTCCCAGGCAAACAACACCTAAATCAATGAAACAAGCAGTGTCCACATATTCATCACCTCAGTTCCTATTCAGTATTATAATCACCTCAGAATTTTGGCAACATGCTTCTTCAACCGTCATAGATGCGCACAAGTCCCTTCCTTTGCTTCTGTCTTTCCATTCTCATTTAGGCAATTCATCAAACAAATTACATGCATCTTCTTCTCTACTCGTATCCGTCTAAAAAAAGACACATAAACATCTATGTTAACGATAACAAAAAGGTGCAAAAATTCAGTTCAATTCCAATAACACTTATTTCCATACTTTACCTGATTAGATTCAGATCGTGATTGGAAGCTCAATGTTGCAAACAAAAAGAACAATGGCTCTTCACCATATTTAGGGAGAGAAAAAAAAATTGTTTGACGGATGCTCGCTAAACCTCTTCCAGCAAAACCAGGAACCGCTTGAGCAGCACCACTGGCCATTTCATCAACCTTCTCAACGCCAGGCAAGTCAGCCATGCCAATGCTCGCAAGCATCTCCAGCGTCTCTTTATCTACCGGAATATGGTCAACCTTGATCTCAGACTCATCCGGCACGAAATCCATCCTCCTCTCTCTTTCCTCCTCCTGAAGCTTCAACGATATCCCACGCACCGGTCCTTTCTGGATCCTGCGCATCAGATGGGTTGAGAAACCAGCGATCTTGTTGCGGAGGCGCTTTGACGGGATGATGGCCACTTCTTCCAAAATCTTCTTGTTTGTGTGGAAATCCAGTGTCATGCGCGAATAGTAACGCTCGATTACTTGGCGCGATGACTTCTTAACTGTTTGTGTGCGAACACGACCCATCTTGCTTCTTCTTAATTTCCTCTAGGTTTACAGTAGCTAAACTATGGAGGTGTCCGTGTTGATAGTAGGGAAACAGAATTTGTTTTCGGTATGGAATCCGATGTTGAGATTTAATCGATGATTAAAAGCAGGAATACGAAGAAGAAAGGTTTGAGGCGGCTATGTTTTGGTAAAGGTAGGATAAGGGTTTACTTAGATAAGTGTTGGTGGGAAATTTTTCGTCCGTTGGAGGGAAATTTTTCGTACATTGGAAAATTTTTGTACAATGGAGGCAAAACTTTCGTTATGTGGAGCCAAGATTTTCGAACTGCGGAGTCAAAAATTTTCTTATTAACAAGTATTAATCATTAATTATAAATTACAAATTATCGATTATTATAATATTATAAATAATTGTAAACACATTCAAAAGTGAGCGGTTGTTGGGACACAAAATTAAAAATAAAATTTGACATAACAAATATAGATCGTTAGATCATTTTGTCTTTACATGAGTCATTGATTAATGTAATATAAATTTAAAAATACTTAAAACAAATTAAAAACAATAATATTATTAATTATTAGTGAAAAATAATTAATTAATTCATATAAATATTTATTTCATATACAAATTGTTAATTAATTCATAATTATTCATTAGTATTTCATAATTTCAAATTAATTATTAAATAGTGATTATTAATATTACAGTTAGCAAACGAAAAAAATTGTAATAGATATGTATTACAGCTGAAAAAAGAGTTGTTAAAATATGAATCTATTACAACTTACAAAAGGAAAAGTTGTAATAGTCATCTATTACAACTTGCAAAAAAGAAAAGTCGTTAAAAATAGGCATCTATTACAATTGCAAAAAAAATTGTTGTAATAGGCATCTATTACAACTAGGTTAAATAAAAAAGTTGTTAAAAATAAGTTTATTACAACTTTCTGAAAAAAAGAGTTGTAAAAAACCTCTATTACAACTGTCATTTTATGACAGTTGTAAAAAAACTTTATTACAACTGGCATTTTATGACAGTTGTAAAAATACAGTTGTAATATGGTCGTTTTGTTGTAGTGTATGAATTAAACTTTTAAAAGTGCGTGTGTGTGTACTAACAAGTACTTTGAAGTTAGTTTTAGGTGTAATTTATAGTATATTATAGAGACTTCGGTGTGGGTAGTGCATTACTCTTTTTAAGTCCATTCTGACATATGCTTATATTTTTGCCAGGCGCTATTTGGTGAAGCCGCTGATAATCTACAAGAATACTTTAGGACAGTGTATAAAATGGTACGCTTTAATATTTAAATACATGTTAACCAAATTAGTATTAACATATTTATTATCACATAGTTTTAACCTAGACCTTATTTGAGAACCTTACAAAGAATTGTTTTGATTGTATTCTGTTAAGTTTTCCTAGTTGTTGATTATTATTGCTTGTTATAGGTTACAAAAGTTGATATTGAAGAATTTGAAGCTAATTATAGGGGATCAAAATCCGAGAAGAAAGACTTAAAGGACCTATACACACAATTCAAAGGCAACATGAACAGGTTCATTCAAATAATTATTGATGGTTTGTTCAACAAAAATTGGTGTGTATTTCAACAAGTGAATATCTTTCTTTTTCATGTTTGACAGACTATTCTATTTAATGCTTTGTTCTGACCCGAAGCTTTATTCACATCGCTTCATGGATATAATTGATGAAGCAATAGCTATTGGTATGATATGTTTAAAAATTATACAGTATTTAATTTTAAATTTATATGTTATAGGAATTGGGACATGTCAACCTTTATGTATCAAATTTTTTATTTTTTATGCATTTTCAAAATCAAATGCAATGGAGCAAGCAACATTATATGGTAATTGTAAGACGTCTTTAGGTTTTCGTTTAATCTGCAAACAGTTTGCCACAATCTATGTTTGCCACTAAAAATAGATCAAAAGTGCGGTAATATTCCATTAAAAGCTATTTTACATGACACTATAATTGCACATAAATTTCTTCCTTTTTATTAAAAAATAACATAAGTTTACTGGACCTATGCGGCTATGCCTCATATTACTAAATACATGTTATTCAGCATTGTTCAAAAATAGGTTATGCTATCCTGTATTTTGGATCAGGCAAGTCATGTAATATGACTGACTAGTGTATTCTGAGAAATTTATTGAATTTTCATGTCTTTAGTATTGGTGTTTTTGCATCTCTTAGTCTAGTTTTAGCCATACTTCTAGAATTATGCTCCGACCAACAAGTTTTTAGGCTAAGGAAATTATTAAAAGTGAGTGAGACTAGCAAACAAATCATCGAAATATTACAAAAATCAATTATATTTGGTTACATATTCATAACCAAATTGAACGTTTGTTGAACAAGTGTTCGCCACAGTTTTCCTTTGATGTATATTCTATAGGATTAGGATCCAATTTATGGGAATATTTCAGGTGTCTATTAAATGAGGGGTGAACAAAATGTCCAACATTTCTGAGATTGTTGAACATGCATTGATCACATTATTATTTAGTAATTTCCATTGGGAAAAATAATCCAATACGAGTGTAATATTACAAATATGTAATTGTAACAGTAATCGATGGTTTTATATCTAATAACCATAATCTACCACCACACTTTTGTTTTATTGTATTAACCTATATCCGAATAAGCTTCTAAAACTCTCCTTAGTTTTAATGTTCACTATGCTTTTATGTAAACTTTAAACGATGTACTTTGTAACCTTTTTAACATAGTTCGGGCTCACCTTATGCTCTACTTATTAATTTTGTTTTATACTTGAATAAACATAACAGGAGAGCTGAAACCAACTAAAGCCTATCAGAAACGGGCAAAACAAATATCTGCACTACTAAAAATATGATTATTAAAGGCATTTACAAACACCTGTATTATAAATGATAGAGGCAAATAATTAGATACTAACGCCTCTAAAAGAATGAGAGGCAGAAGAAGATAGGCCTCTAAAAATCAAGCCTCTAATAGTATATAGAGGCATATTTGTTGCTAAAAAGGCCTCTATTGGTGCTTGTGCCACGTTAGATTTGTTCATTTAAATTAATGCACTAAAGTCACTTTAAAAGGCCCCTATAAATTCACTAATTTAAATTTAAATTATTGCAGCTGCAACAGAACCACCAACCGATCCTTTAGCTCAGAGATCAAAGTGAGTTCTTTCTTATATTGGACAACATATTATTTTAAACACATTTTTAAAGTCTTGTTGCAGTTTCCAATAATTTCAAAATTATTTGCAAGTTCGGGCTGGTTTCTACACATCAATGCTAAAGTGACCACCCATTTAAAAATTATATAATTATTTCAAATAGTATGTGCTTAATCATGGTACACTGGTAAGCATTGCCTTAGTGATGCGATTTATTTGGTGACTTGAAAGTTATTTAGGAATCAGGAGCCGTTTGAGTAATTATGTATGCTGTAACAGGTCATTGGCATTGATCTTCTTTCTCAATCGTTATTACCTGCCATTGTTGAGCTGGCAAAAGATAAATATTGGCGAGTCTGGTTGGCTATCATTGAGTATATTCCATTATTTGCAAGTCAGCTTGGTGTGGATTTCTTTGATGATAAACTTGGTGCTCTTTGCATGCAGTGGCTTGAGGATAAGGTGGTTTATACATTTTTGAAAGAATGTTCTTAGCTCTGTGAATTTCTCAGCTGCATTGTTATTTATCATACCATCAACTTATTTACTTGTCACCTTATACCATTCTTGGTTTAAAATATCGTATTCATGCAAAAATAATGGATTTTGATTATTTTGCAAATATCACATGCCAGATTTTATTGCCGGTGGTCATCAATTCCGCAAAAGACAGGTAATCCATTATTATATACTACATAAATAGATTCGGATGAACACAAGGGATGTAGCAAATTGCCTCAGTTCAAAACTGGGGCTTTTGCTTGCCTCAGCTTGAAACTAAGACCGCCTCTGTTTTGAACTTGAAGCTGCATCAGTTTATTGATATTTTATGGTAATCTTATGGTATTTGCTTCCTCTTATGCACCACAACAGTAAATTTTATGTCTGATATATATGTACATAATTAGTCTGTTAAATTTCAAGTTGAATGACAAGAAAGGAATTTGTTTATAAGTTATATGAAGTAGGAAGACTATAGTTCTCATATTAATTAATAAGTAAAATGGAAATCCAAAGACTGGAATTTACTGCATAGCTCATCACACTACATCCTCCAATCATAGGAAGTACTTTTTGCTCCTCTACATTCATTGTATTGATTTCCTTATGTTTCATTTTAAGCTCCAGCCTAACCTATTTATAACCATTGAAATATTGATGCATGATAAAGTCAGATTTTATTTATAAATTTTTTTAAGCAAACGATCCGTAATCATTCAGCTAACTTGCAAGCAACTATGTATTGTATAATTTTTCTTCTGGTCACGTGGTACATGTTTTGATCTCATGCAATTGTATGCTCACTGGTCAATCCTAACCTAAATGTCAATATGCTTTCTGCTTATTTACCAGATGCAACTGTATGTTTTTTTTCTGATTGTATTTAAGTTGTACCTTCTGATTGCTACCTGTTAGTGTTTGCATATAATAAAGCCAACAAACAATAAAACGGTTTTGGAACCTTTGTCAAAGACTTATATCATCCACCTAAGTCATAAATGATGACACTATTAATTAGGAACTAACACCTGGGAATAATTTCAACTACCCAAACTGATTGAAAAACAGCACGATAATCCAATCAATCATCCTTTTCTTATTGTCAAATATATTTACAATCTATAACAATTCTGACTTGTAAACTTTTATTTTGTTATTATTTTAAAGTTAAGTTAATATTTTACCAATAATGTATTTTAGTAGAAAAATTAACAGCCATCAATGGGGTTGTTTGTGATTGAAAAGTCGACTAACGTTACGTAAGGAGTTAAAAAAACGTCTGTACCTTATCAGTTAGAAACTGAGTATGTTCGAAGCAGTGCTTAGATGGGTTGGCTATGCATGTGTTATTGCCTGCACAATACTTTGGATCAAAACCGTGGCACTTAGCGAAATTTTTTTACAACCCAAGTGAGCTATCTGGGAAAGAGCTCAACTGACATTTTCATCCATGTGCACTTTTTCAACTATCTTTTTGCCACATGAGTCATGATACCAAGCTGGAAAATTGATATCTATATAGAAAAAGCATCGGACTTAACATAAAAGATAAAAAATGGATCAAATTTAATTAAATAAAAGATATCAAATGGTCAAAAATTGTCCACCTAGTATAAGTTTAACATCTGTTAATGTTAACTCCTCTTACCGTTGCCATCTATGTCCACTAACTTATTGGGGTCTATCCTTCCAATCTGATATTACCCAACAGCACGGATGCAGAAACAAATATAGAATGACAAACAATCAAACAAAATTATTAGGATTGTTCACCTTGAAAAGATGAAATTAACCCATTAATAATAAATGAAAGGAAAGCACACATTTTTTTTAATGCGGTTCCACTATGAATGTGACCGTGTACATGCACTAAATATTATAGAAATTAATAAGTTTATAAAATTAACTATGTATTATAAAAGTTCAACTAAGTTAATTAAGTTTTATAAAAATCAACTAGTTTATAATAATATTGATGATGATGTTAACTAACTTAATAATAGTAATCATAAAATTAATAATCAAGTTAACTAAGTTTTATAAAAATCAACTTACTTTATTATGATAATAATAATAAATTATAAAATGTTAATCGAGTTAACCAATTTTTATAAAAATTAACTAAATTTATGCAATAATAACAATAATAACTTAACTAAGCTAACTAAGTTCTATAAAAAATAATAATAAGTTAATTAAGTTATATAAAAACTAACTAAGTTTATACTAATAATATAACAACAACAACAATAATAAATTAACTAAGTTAACTAATTTTTTTAGAAATTAACTAAGATTTATAAAAATTAAATAAGTCTATAAAAATCAACTAAGTATTACAAAATTTTAACTAAATAAAAATTAACAAAGTATATAATAATAATAATAATAATAGTAATAATGGTTAACTAAGTTTATAGCAATAATAATAATAATAAATTATAAAATATTAACCCAATTAACGAAGTTTTATAAAAATTAACTTAATTTATAATAATAATAATAATAATTTAACTAAGTTAACTAAGTTTTATAAATAATAATAATAAATTAACTAGGTAAGTAATTTTATAGTAGTAGTAGTAATAATTATAATAAATTAACTAAGTTAACTGAATTTAATAAAAATAAACTAAGATTTATAAAAACTAAATAAGTTTATAAATATTAACTAAAATATAAATAAGTTAACCTAGTTTTATAAAAATTTACAAGTTTATAATAATGATGATGATAATGATTAACTAAGTTGATAATAATAATAATAATAATAAATTTTAAAATATTAACCAAGTTAACTAAGTTTTATAAATTTAATTAAATTTATAATAGTAATAATAAATTAACTAAGTTAACTAAATTTTATAAAAAATAACTAAGATTTATAAAAATTAAACAAGTTTATAAAAAGTAACTAAGTATTGTAAAAATTCAACTAAGTTAACTAAGTTTTATAAAAATCAACATCAACAAGTTTATAATAATAATGATGATGATGATTAACTAACTTAATAATAATAAGAAGAAAATTAATAACCATGTTAACTAAGTTTTATAAAAATTAACTTAATTTATAATAATAATAAATTATAAAATGTTAATCAAGTTAACCAAGTTTTATAAAATTAACTAAATTTATGCAATAATCAACAAGTTTTATATCTTTGAGAAGTTAGTTGATTGTAGTACAATCAAAATATATCTAGAGAATTAATATGTTCCTTGTAATATAAATTTGCGTAAATCTCTGTCTTAGTTCATTTCAAATACTAATTAAATAGAGTATTTTTGCGTGTGTAATTTTAAATACTGATTAAATTTTAAATTTACATGTAATCTCTGTCTAGTTGGTACTGTTTATCAACGGCTTTGGATATTGTGGTTCCTAAGCATTTTTAAAAGTTTATCGCCTCATTGATTTAGTTTTTTTGGTGCAAACTATTAAGCTTTCAAACAGGAGTTTGAAAAATCAGTTTCTACATATATGGTACTTGATTGAGTATTTTGGCACTTCAATACCAAGGCTCAATGTGGATCATGGTGTTACCTGGTTGTTTACCTTTCCACTGACTGTCTGATCAAGTACTACAAATTTTCTTTGGTTCCTATGTTTATTAGAAGTTTCTTATTTTGTTGTTGTGTTGGGTTATAAAGAAAATCCACATTAAATGGAGAACCCCATAATATTTAGCATTTAGTGAATACAATAAATTTTACAACCATAGATGTTAGAAGAAATGGCTTTCTTGGACTGCAAGCAGAGTTCCAGGTTCAAATTCCATGTCCTTCTCCAAGTGCAAGGTATCCATTTTGAGCAGTGCCATCTAAATCCAGTTTTATGCTCCATTTTACTCCAATGGACAAAATGAAGTATAAAAGGTACTTGTTTAGAGACATTAAATGTCACCCACTATCTAATAACTGTATTTGACTATGCTAATTTGGTGCGGTGTAAGCGTGTTTGGTGTTTCATCTGAATCGATGCAATGTAGATATGATTCGAATGGAAACAACATGCCAACTATTCTGTTACTTATGCAAGAAAGATTGTACTCACAAGGAGGTCTTAAGGTACAACTTGGTTCATTTTACAACTTATATATGGATGGTTTATACAAATATATCTAAAATGTACTGTAAAAAGGCACAACAGGCATAAGGTATATTTAGAATAACCCTAGAAAACAGCAAAGAAAAAGATCAAAGAAATCAGTTAAACAAAGGAATCATGCATGAGGACATTGATGTGCATTGCTTAACAGCCCTGATAATGGTATGAAAATCATTATGCATTCATATTCCAGTTTTCAAAGTTCAACATTGTGAAGTACATTTTGATAAATAGGCATGGTTCAGAGAATTACCTGAAGGAGTACTTGATAGCCTTTTACCTGGACCAGTTCTAGAAAGCGAAATAGAAGAAGACTGTTATAAACTCGTTAAGTCGCTCCCTGGTACGTAGTTTGCGCTACTGAGCTGGGCAATTGATTTAATGGCTGCTGTTGTTAAGGAAGAGGATTTGAATAAAATGAATGCAAGAAATATCTCTATGGTATTTGCTCCTAATATGACACATGTATGTGGACAACGATGTTTATCCATAATATAGAGTGATAATCATACACCGCTCTGTTTGAATTTGACAAATGGTCTTCATCATCTCTTTCTTTTCCTTTGAACAATAGTCTTTGCTCTCTTAATTTTAATCATGTCACTATTGACACTAAAAGCTTTAGCTCTCCTACATTAATAAAATCAAATAATGAGACTGTGATTTGGTCGAAACACCCATTATGTATATTACTCTTTACTTAAATTTTTAACGCAATTTACTATATTCAAGACTGTGATTTGGTCGAAAATTTTGCCATGCATGAGTACCAAATTCAACCAGACTTCTGTTCGTTAGGACAGTATGCCTCACATACATGTAAAATATGTGAATTTGTGTGCAATTGTTAATATGGAATTCACCATGCTAGAATTTCAAGTTTGTTTATGGTTATAATCATAATTCATAATATACATATATTTATTGGCTGCGGAAAAAACATATATCAGACCAGTGCATTAATAATATCATCTAGGAGAAAATGATATCTCTCTTGATTGTCCGTGAAGATGTGTTGGCATTGAATCCCCTCGTCGACAACTAAATAATGTTTAAAAAAATAGTTTACGTCTAACAATTTTTTTTTTCAAATACAAGGACTGTTAAAATTAGGACTGTGTAGCCATAGCTAAAATTAAGTTTAATATATAGAAAAGATAAAAATAAGTAAACATCTTGTACAGATGAGGGATAATAAATTAAATTCAAAATTTACGTCCAGCAATATATCTTTCAAAAATAAGACAGGTATGATTGGAATTGGATTTGAGTGGTTAAATTTGAATTTAATGTTTATTTTGTAATCTATAGAAAATTATAGATCGTTTTCACCGTACAGTGGGCCATTGTCTTCTTCTCCAATTAATAATTAATAATCTTCATTGTAGAATTCGTTCCCTATGTTTGGTTGCTATGGCTACTACTGATAGAGCCAATGCTTATTTGAAATACATATAATGAGATTTACCTGCTAAAAATGAAGCAGTTCTATATTTGACTACTAACAACAAGAGTTTTAGTTTCTTCTAAATTTTGATAAGAAACATCAAAAAATAATGAGATGAAATAGAATAGTATTGCAAGTCTTCTATGTCAAATTAACTTGAACTTGAACTTGCTATATTTGATCCTAAATAAATCCATATCTGCTCTCTTCTACCGCTTTCTAATTGTATTTTTTCCTTATAGGCATATTGGACTCTTGAAGAAGACAGGCTTGGACTTTCCACGGTTTATTTGTTCTTTTAGCAAGCTCTTTTTATTGGATTATGTTGCTAACATTTTTGCTTAAAACATTGCTCATGAAATGTTGTGTATGACTAAATTTTTTTGTGTATGAAACTAATGTAGCTTTGATTATGTTTAATCTTTATAACTGCTTATATTTTCAGATTATATCTATTGGTGTTTTTTGAATTAAGCATTTTGTTGTTGAATACATTTTTCATGGCTATTATAACTATTTTAAAACCGCTGCAGTAGTTGTTAAATGTAGGAAAAACATTAATATAACGCAGCGTTACGAAAGTGCTGCAAAATGTTGAAGAGAAAAGCTGCAGCAAATGGAAACGTGCAATTATGCTGCGATTATTCCTTTTGCAGTGTTTCAAAAATGCCGTTATAGGACTGGTCTTATTGAAGCTTGGTGTTAGTCTACATTCTATAAGACGCTGCTAAATGAGTTGGCAACGTTTCAGAAACGCTGCACAAATAATTAACAGCAGCGTTTTATAAAAGCTTCAGTACCTCGTTTTTTAGCAACATTTCTGAAAACGCTGTAGTATCTTGAGACTCTATTGCAGCATGATATTACACAGCGTTCTTCGAACGCTTCGAATGAGTACAACAGCATTTTTAAAACGCTGGAAAAGGTCTTTTTTGTTGTAGTGCATCCTCCCCAATACGATAAATGTTTAAGTTCACTTGAGAAAATTCTTGAAACGTTGGCTAAAGCAACTACTCAAAGCCTTCAATCAAACAACAATTTGCAAAATTTATTAACCTCATATAAGCAAAACACAAACCAATCGATTGCAAAACTTGAAATGCAGATGAGTCAATTAGCCACGTCTGTAAGTGAATGCGAACGAGGAACATTCCCAAGCCAGCCCCTTCCAAATCCCAGAAATCAAAACGCAAATTCAAATCAAGCCCATGTTGTTCAAGATAGCAACGTCACATAATTGAATGCTATCACAACTCTACGTTTCGGTAAACAAGTCGATAATCAAGTCGTCAATCTAAACGATTTACGAGAAGCCTCTCTCGATACTTCTAAAGCAACAAACGAATCTAAATAGAACGTGGAGCCAAACGTTGAATCGAATGCCAATCAAAATTCTTCTTCTACTCGAGTAGACCCGCCTACCGAGTATCGTGTTCCATTTCCACATCGTCTTCGACCCAAGAAACACTCGGACCAAATGGAAAAGATGTTGGAAATTTTTAAACAAGTCAAAGCTAACATTCCGCTTCTTGACATCGTTCAGCAAGTCCCCACTTACACGAAATTTCTTAAGGACTTGTGCACCCAAAAGCGACACACTCAAGTGCCCAAAAAAGTCTTCTTAGTCGCCAGTTTGAGTGAAGTCTTGCCCCAATCCATGCCCGTAAAATACAAAGATCCTGGCTGCCCTACGATGTCGTGTACAATTGGAGACAAGATGATTAACAAATGTTTGATTGACTTAGGCGCGAGTGTCAACTTGATTCCATACTCTGTGTACGAATAATTAGGCTTAGGTGAGCTCAAACCCACAAAAGTTACGCTTCAATTCGCCGATCGTTCCATTAAGAAGCCCGTGGGGAAATCGAGGACGTGCTCATTCGAGTAGGGCAATTCATATTCCCCGTTGATTTTATCATCCTCGAAACACAACCCGTGACAAATCCCGCGAGTCAAATTCCATTGATTTTAGGCTGACCATTCTTAGCCACCTCAAATGCCTTAATCAATTGTCATAATGGTTTGATGAAAATCTCTTTTGGAAATATGACTTTGGATCTCAACATTTTCAATCTTGAAAGCCAACCGAATGAACATTGCGACCAAACATTGGAAGTTAGTGCGATTCACGAAAATTTTGAAAACGAGACACTTGACCTTAACAACGAACGCAAAGCTGAATACGAAAAATTGTTTAACGAAATCTCCAACGAGATTGAATATACTCTTCCCTTTGAATCGCTTCAAGTTGAGTCGGAATCTCAACCAAATTCTTTGATCAAGCAACTCCATAAGTTGGACCTCAAACCACTTCCCGATCACCTTAAGTATGCATACTTAGGTGAAAACGAAACTTTTCCTATCATAATTTCTAACGATCTTTCTCTTGACCAAGAAGCTTCTCTTTTCTCTATTCTTTTGAAAAACAAGGAAGCGATTGGATGGTCGATTACCGATATTAAGGGAATTAGTCCCGCTCTTGTTCAACATCGCATCCATTTAATCGACGATGCCAAGCCTGTTCGTGACACGCAACAAAGGCTTAATCCAAAAATGAAAGATACGGTGCGTGATGAAATTCTTAAACTTCTCGACAACGGAATCATTTACCCAATCTTTGATAGTTCATGGGTTAGCCCAATTCACGTTATACCGAAAAAGTCTGGGCTAACATTGTCAAGAACGATTCAAACGAACTTATTCCAACTCATACTCAAACGGGTTGACGTGTTTGCATTGATTATCGAAAATTAAATGCTGCAACACGAAAAGATCACTTCCCTCTTCCATTTATCGACCAAATGCTCAAACATTTAGTCAGCCACGAATTCTACTGCTTCCTTGATGGTTATTCTGGCTATAACCAAATTCCAATCGCTCCCGAAGATCAAGAGAAAACGACTTTCACGTGTTCATTCGGTACCTTTGCTTATCGACGTATGCCATTCGGACTTTGTAACGCTCCTGCTACTTTCCAACGATGCATGGTTGGCATTTTTTTCGACATGATTGAACGCTTTCTAGAAGTTTTTATGGACGATTTCTCTATCTTTGGCGATTCTTTTTCCCAATGTTTACATCATCTCGAGTTGGTTCTAAATCGATGCAAAGAAAAACATTTGACTTTGAATTGGGAAAAATTCCACTTTATGCTCAAACAAGGCATAGTCCTTGGACATGTCATCTCAAATAAAGGCATTGAGGTAGATAAAGAGAAAATCGATGTCATTGCAAACCTACCCATTCCCAAATATGTTAAGGACATTCGATCATTTCTAGGACATGCTGACTTTTATCGACGCTTTGTGAAAGACTTTAGCAAAATCGCTCGTCCTTTGACGACTCTCCTCGGAAAAGACGTTCCATTCGATTTCAACTCTGAGTGTATCTCTTCTTTTGAACGTCTTAAGAACGAACTCATTTCTTCTCCAATCATTTGCGCACCCAATTGGGATCTTCCTTTCGAAATAATGTGTGATGCTTCGAACTTTGTAGTTGGTGCTGTCTTAGGACAACGCATCAACAAGATCCTTCACGTTATCTACTATGCTAGCAAGACTCTGAACGACGCTCAACTTAACTACACAACCACTGAAAAAGAGCTTCTGGCTGTAGTTTTTGCTCTCGAAAAATTTCGACCTTACTTGATCAGCTCACACATCACGGTCTACACTGATCATACTGCTCTTCGATACCTTTTGCCAAAAAGGATGCTAAGTCTCGTTTGATTTGTTGGATCCTTTTACTTCAAGAATTTGACCTTACAATCAAAGACAAAAAAGGATCTGATAACGTCATAGTCGATCACTTGTCTCCTCTTCCGAACGCACCATCTTCTTTGCCAATCAATAAAAACTTCCCCAATGAACAACTTCTTTCATTTTCTATTGATCCATGGTACGCTGATATAGTGAACTACTTAGTCACTAAAGAAACTCCCTCATCTTGGTCCAAATAGGATAAATAAAAATTCATGTCCGAAGTGAAATATTTCTATTTGGGACAATCCATACTTGTTCAAATATTGTCCCGGCCAAATCATCCGATGTTGCATTCCGGATAATGAGACCAGGAGTGTTCTTTCATTTTGCCACGATCAAGCGTACGGTGGACATTTCGGTCCCCGAAAAACTGCGGAAAAGGTGCTTCGGTGTGGTATATATTGGCCTTCTCTTTTCAAAGACTCATTCGAATTTTGCAAAACTTGCGATCGATGTCAAATGCTTGGATGAATTTCTCGACGAGATATGATGCCTCTAAACCCCATTCTTACGATCGAAATCTTTGATGTTGGGGTATCGACTTTATGGGACCTTTTCCCAATTCTTATGGAAACTTGTATATCCTTCTCGCTGTTGATTACGTCTCAAAATGGGTCGAAGTCGTTTCTTGCAAAACCAACGACCATAGAATTGTTGTGAAATTTATCAAAGAAAATATCTTTTCGAGGTTCGGCACACCTCGCACAATAATCAGTGATAACGGAACCAATTTTGCAACCGTTCTTTCGAAACTTTAATGAAGAAATACTCGATAACCCACAAGTTATCCACTCCATATCATCCTCAAACTTGTGGGCAAGTTGAAGTTTCAAATCGACAAATAAAACAAATCTTGGAGAAAACTGTCAACAAAAATCGAAAAGATTGGTCTCAGAAATTGACCGACATGCTTTGGGCTTACCGTACTACTTTTAAAACTAACCTTGGGATGTCTCCATTTCATTTAGTTTACGCTAAAGTTTGCCATTTACCCATTGAAATCGAACACAAAGCGTTATGGGCAATTAAGAACTTAAACTTTGATCTTGAGAAAGCTGGCGAAAACCGAAAACTACAACTCAACGAACTAGAAGAACTTAGGAACGACGCGTATGAAAACGAGAAAATTT
The DNA here is from genome assembly GCA_030737815.1 of Allium fistulosum. Lineage (NCBI taxonomy): Eukaryota > Viridiplantae > Streptophyta > Magnoliopsida > Asparagales > Amaryllidaceae > Allium > Allium fistulosum. The sequence continues at coordinate 1,463,095,661 of CM060903.1, forward strand.
ACAAAGGAAGAACAAAAGATTTTCATGAAAAGTCAATCTTAAAAAAACGTTTTCGCCTAGCCAAAAAGTTCTTTTATATGACTCAAGACTTCATTTATTCCCTTGGAAACTTAAATCGAGATGGACCGGACCATTTGTGGTACAAACTGTTTTTCCACACGGTGCTATAGAATTACAAAACCCTAGGGATGGATCGATTTTCAAAGTCAACGGTCATCGTTTGAAACCTTTCTTGGAACTGCCCTGTAACCAAGAGGAGGAGCTTATGATTCTTCATGAGCCAAGCTACGTCTAGTAAGAATGTTAACCCTCTTTTGTAAATATGTACATATTTTTCCTTATTACACTCATTATATCGTGCATTGATTGTGGGGACACAGTTAAAAATTAAGTGTGGGGGGGGAGTCTCATTTTCATTTTTTTAAATTTTTCATGGAATTTTTGAATTTTCATTTTCTTTTAACTTAAAAAAAATATCAAAATTTCTAAATCTCAAAATCATTCTCTTTTTAGAATTTTGATTTATTTTTGAAGAAACACTATGGGATAAGTATAAGTTTTGGTTAATAAATTGAAATTTTTGAAAATTTATTTGTCTTAACAAAAATAAAAATGAAGTTTGATTATAAATAACAATGGTTTAACTAGTATATAGGAAGGTTCATATGTGTTAATTATGAAGTATATTCTAATTGAAAATCTTTGTTTAAAAAAGTGGTAAATTTAAAGTAAAGGATATAACATTTTTATCTTCTAAGTAAATGGTGCTAAGATGATTTTGCAAAACTCTCTCTTCCTAAAAAAATATAAAAAAAACACAAATATATATATATATGTATATATATATAAAACATTTGTATATATGTATATATTTTTAACACCTAGAGTGATGTGTTCACACTTGTGTGTTCACTCGCCATGCTCTATACCCTTCTCACGTAAGCCCGAAAGGCAGTGCACGATCGGTATATCTGACCTCAGTTTATCTGAGTTAGGTGTATGTATACAAAAATTCTTTTTAATAATGCCTACATTCGATAAGTGTTCACACTTGTGTGTTCACTCGCCACGCTCTGTATTCCCCTTACATCAGTCCGTAAGGCAGTGCACAGGTAATATATCTGGCCTCAGTTTACCTGAGTTAGGCATATGTAAATATTATTAATATCAATAAAATTTCCAAATAAGAGAGAGTAAGCAATTGAAATCTAAGCACTATTTTTACTTGTTTGATTTAACTTGTTATTGAAAAGAAATGAGAATACCACTTTGACAAACTTTGATAATCAACTAAGGATCCATTTCATAATTACATTGTGTTATCAATCGAAACAATTAGCCAAACTATAGTCTATCTGTTATGACAACTTGATTTTTATTGGAAATTTTGATGAGTAAATGACTTAAATTTTGAAGTTAATGACCAAAACTTATATTTAACTTATTTGTGCTGATTATAAAGTAAATCCTTCATTGTAAATATTTTCAAAAACTCGCATTCATCTCATTGTAATTAAATCTTGCACTTTGTAAAAAAATTCACTTTGCGTTTGGATTTTGTGGGTAGTATCCGCTGAAACCCTAACGAGACAACACTCGTCCTATTGGGGACAACCAGAGGTTTAACGGCTTGTTGCATATGCTCAGTGCAATAGTGCTCCCTACGAAAACGGATTTATCTTAGTTTTCCTTTATTCGAGGACGAATAAAAAAATAAGTGTGGGGGTATTGATGTGCACGTAAATGTGCATATATTTACATCCATATTTTATGTAGTTTTATTTAAATAAATGTCATATTTGGGCATTTTGACATGTTTAAAACCAAAATTCAATTATTGTCAAAACATCATATATTCATCTTCATTTAGGGGCAAATTGGTCATTTTTGTGCATATGTCAATTTGAGAATTTTTACTTGGTCATTTTTTTTATGATTTTTATAGGAATTTGGATGCATATGGAAGAGTGTTTCATGAAGATATGTGCATGCATATGGGAATACAAAGGAACGAAGAGGAAATAATTCAAGCTCATGATAATGGAGGACCCCACCCACTTACCTAAATCTACAATTAGAAGCTAATGGACAACTAAGTGGAGGTTAAAGCTTCATGCACTTTTAATGATGGATTAATTAGTGGCTAATGGTTACTTGGTGGCCACACTTCCTAAAGGAATTTTGGGAAGCACCCTAAAAATTGAATTAGGGTTTTATGCATGTATAAATAGCCATCTTATGTACATGTAAATATCTTCTACTCTTTGAAATTAGTTAGGAAATCAAAATGAAAGTTGTAAGCTCTATGTTTTATGAAATAAAAATGGCTTCCTAGCCTCTTTCTCTTATCTTTTCTACTTGTTTTTGTTTACTTTTATACTTATGCTTATTTCTATGCTCTTCTCTTTTCTTTGTTAGTAGATTAAATTTACATTCATGCAAGTAGTGTAGATTTGTTTTTATGCAAGTAGTTAGTAATTAATCTCTCTTTCTTCCTTTGCTTAGTTTCCATTTCTTTGCTTTTTAATGTTGAAATTTACAGGTATTGATTTGATAACACAAATGAGTAGCTAAACCTCTTCAATTTATGGGTAATTAAGCTCTCTAACTTTATGTAATTTCAACATTGTTATGATTTATGATCTCTTTTGGTTTGTGCTTCATGAAAGTGAATTTTGATGTAAGTTTATACAAGTGGGTTTGATAGCTTATGTTGCTTTTGCAAATGAGCTTTTCTTATTCGACATAAACGCAATTTACATCATCATTTGCTAATTGATTTTTGATTTTGAAAAGAAAGTAAAAACAAAATTTGATGATCTATCTTACTAATTATAATAGTAAATAGATCATACTTAAAATAGCTTTTGATTTGGCTTCATTTTCATGAGAATTTATAAGTGGTATAATTGTTGTATTATAGTTTGATGGTTTAAGTTATGTTAATTAATAACATAAATAAACCATACTTACGATCAATGCAATAATTATTTCACTTAATATCATAACTAGAGATCATAAATTATTTGTTTGTTGATTTACAAAAATAGGAGAGTGGATTTGCCTCTAAATAGTTCTCTAATCTCATAGTTTTTAATCTCATTTTCCTTCTAGTTTTAGCTTCATTTTGTTTACAAATTGTAGTTAACAATCTTCTCTCCACTTTGGTCTAATTTGATTGATTAAAAAATTCTAAAATCTAAAAAATTCCCTATGGATCGACCCGTACTCGCCACATACTAAAATTGTATGCCATGCGCTTGCGGTTATTTTTATTTCAAAATTTATCGGCAATTTTCTAACTCGATAGAAAATTTGTCGTTAAACTGGAAGCCTAAAATCTCACCCAGAAGATCTTCACCTCGTTTTCCATGCTTTGGACTATTTCCCCTAGAGAATACGAGGACACCTCAGCAAGGTTCGTGAATCGGTACCAACTTAGGGAGTTGGATCGGTACCAACCAGTAATATTACCTTGGATATTGTTTTGAACTCCTTGTCTTGGCTCGTCTTGTAGTTAGCTTCATGATTCCATAGTTATTTGCACTAATATTAGGTTGTTTCTGAGTCCAAACGATGGATCCGTGGAAGAACAGAGTTGCTGATTCAAGTGTTCATGGAGACCAATAGAGAGTTGCATTAAATTGACAAAACAACACTTGGGATAGGCTTCTAGCATCAAGTAGAGTATATAGGTAGAAGATGAGCAAATATGTAGGAGAAATTATGAATCGGTACCGACCCAAAGAGAGGGATCGGTACTGACCCACCACTTAGATGGATCCATGTTTTCTTTGGCTTGAGTTGGATTTGCTTTTATCCTATGACTCTGTTCGTGCTTGGTTTCTGAACTCTGGGACTATCTCTTTAGGCTTCCTGCCTTGATAAATCCGAGTTCTATTCATCCAGTTTGTTCGAATATCACATGTTCAAAAGGCTGGGTAACACTTGCCTCCCAAAGCACATCTCGTTTCCAACATGATATGCTTTGAATTGGATAGATCAAAATTGCTGTCAAGGACTCCACTCAATGTTTTGAATGGTCATTATCCTTCCTGTAATCGTTCCTGTGAAGAGTTATGTCCATATGTATTTGTTGTGATGTTTTACCAGCACCCGGGATTATAAATCTAGAACGTGTTTTTTTAATTCGTTATTCCCGAGATTGATAATTTTAAGCTGATTCCTTCCATGGATTTTCTAGGTTCGAATCCGGTTTCCTTTGACTTTACTCACTTGGGTTTTGGATACGTACACGCACATTCGTATGTGTACGTTCTTGAACAGGTCTTGGCTTGTATATACATATACATATACAAATACACACACACACACACACATATATATATATATATAATTTTTTTTAAAAGACTAAGACTAGGTATCGATCCCACTTCTTGGATCGGTATCGACTTGAGTGTTGGAGAATTCTTCAAACTTAAATTCCTAAATGTTCGGGCCTGAAGGGTTATATAACCCATTTATCCCATCTCTCTTCTCACTTTATTTCTGCCTATCGATCCAAGCTTCGAGTCACTATTAGAGTCTTAGCATCCAAACTTAACTTCGTCGATCATCCTACTCGGCGCTCACCATCCCCGACCTCGACATCGCCAACGCCGCCACCTTTAAGCCTAAATCTCCAATCTTAAACCCAATCCTTCCTTCGATGAACCAAGGCTTTTCGTGTCTAGGTTTTGAACGAGTCCATCCAAGATTTGTGCAATAGGTAGGTGGAGGAGTATGGGACCACACATGAATAGAGATGGACTTGGATAAGGACATGGATAGGCTCACTGTTGATGGCCGGGTGTTGGAGTAGAAGACAAGAGGGAGGAGGAGGACGAAGTTCATTCTTGGAGTTGGGTCGGTATAACTCAATCACTTGGGAGAATTTCGCGAAGTCCAAATCCACAAGTATAGTTTTCCTTGGTGGATTGGTGTTGAACTTCCTCTTCTTGATTTCATTGCACTTCCAAAGCATGGTCGGTAACGTGTGGCTTGTTGGGACGATCAGTGATGACAGTCACTTCGAATGATATTCAAAATTAAAAATGAACTGTTAAATAATATTGGGAATCTGAATTGTACAATACTACACAACACCGCACTAGAATTCATTTTAGTATGGGGGCACGACTTTTAATTAATTTGATGTTGATTATCTGTCGAGTTTTTATAGAAATGGATCGTAGATCTTCTAAGCATCTCGCCTCTCAAGCCACAAGTCTAACTACTTCCATGTACGTTGAGTCTAATGCTGAGTCAAGTTCAACTATGACTCCACATACACAACAAACTCCAGTACATCACTTAAAGCAACAAAAAAAATCCACCGGTTGAACAGAAAATCCAATATAGCCGGTACATGAACAGAAGTAGATCCTGCTCCCAACACTCTCAAAGTAGTCGTTCTTTTAAATGATTCTATCAATTCTATTGCTTCTAAGATCGACGAGGGGTCACTTCCTAGAATCTATAACAAGCAAAAAATTTCATTTGAAGTTGTACTAGTCCCATCTAGCCATCAAAGAGCTCACAATCCCCCGGCGACTTATACTGCTTGCAACAGATACATGTGTTTAGTAGGTTGCATCCCACCGTTCAACCAGTTCATCCGTCGAGTCTTGAATTTTATGAGATTGGCTCTAACACAATTACATCCGAATAGTTATGCCTTCCTCCTTGGCACATACATTGTCTTCACTGAACACTTTCACCGAGTGCCCAGCAACGAGGATATTCGATACATATATAGTTTCAAGAGCCAAAGAGAAAGTTCATCTTTACTTACCTGGAACCGGCCAAGAATTGAGTAGTCTCTGGCATATAAAACAAGTTGAGATATTCAAAAACAAGTGGTTCTACATATGCTATCCGCGTGGGCTTGCTCAAAGATGGATATTTGGACGTAAGTTCTACCTCATTCGTTTGCTACGAGTTGACCTTGTTAGTTATTAAATTTAATTCATATTCTTTCTGTCATTCAGATGTTCTTGTGAGGCCCAGCAGTGCGGCTCCTGCGAATCCCATCATAGTTCTTATGACACTTCTGGAAGGGGACAGAGATATTGGAGTTCTTCTCTCCAATGAGAATATCCTAGCCCATAATCTGCTAGAAGCAGGCTGCAACACTGGTCTAGTCCAAGTGGCCGCTAGTGATGACGACGATGCCGACGCTAACAACTCTCTCGGAGGAGGCGAGGCTAATCCAAATGTGCCCCTGGTCCTAAGTCCAAGGGCAAAAGTTAAAGAAAATGTTGAAGAAAGGGAAGAACATGCCGAGGAAGGCGAAATTGTAGGTCAAAATAACGAAGTTGGCCATGACGATACTGATGTGGGCTACGATTCCTTGGCTGAACAACCCACAAATGACCAACAATCTGCTATGAAGAAGAGACTGGTCGTGAAAATTTCTAAAGTGCAGACTTCTACACAGCCTCCACCCGTTACGGCTGTTGAGAAAACTCCTTCTTTTCCTTCTATAGATACATTATCTAAGTTAGGGTTGATTCCTATCGAGTTAGGCTCCTTCGGCATCGGTGACATAAGCATTGAGGTCTTGACTCCCCTAACCACTTTAACGATGACGTTCCACCCATCAACATGGGGAAGATTACTCCTATGAGAAAAGCTCTAGAACATGGTCCGTCGGGGGGACACAAGACACGCACACATGCACTTCACGGCACTGCGTTGTACTTGACTCGCATCCTTTCTAGTCGAAACTAATTTGTTCTTGTTTCATTTACAGGCTCTAAGGAGAGGAAGAAGTACATATATCAATCTCTTGAGGAAAACGTAACCCGATCATATAGGCATCGTTCAGGCTTATATCATCAGGGCAGTGGTCAAGATTTTGAGTCCAGCTATCGGTCTAGCTGAGATAAAGGCAGTCGCGATAGAGGTAGTTATGACAGGGATTACGCGTTGCATAACTCCACTTTCACGGTTCGTTCTAGATCCAGGTCTCCTCCACCAAGAGGCTTAGATAGGCATTCTGATCGCCACGATGACCTGCTGCTGGGCAATGCTTCTGACACACCTCCTCCAGCTTCCATTCCTACGAAGCACTTGGAACCCTCTCACTTCAACCGATCCTTTGACCATTGGCACCATCAAAGTAGTTCTGCTACTTCTCATTATAACGTCGACAAATAATCGATCGAAGCTCCGATCATCATTGCGGAGCAACAACTTGCTGCTAGAGCCCGAATGGTGAATTGAAAGAGCAATTTCTAGGTATTTGTTTTGATGGGCACATGTTCATGCCCAACTTGAAGAGAATTCCACCCGATGTCCAAGACATGACCATTGCTTTTGTAACTGACGCTTATAACCAGCATGATGAATGGTTGAAGGTAGCTGATAAAATATCCAAGGTCTCGAGAGAAAGGAAACTCGAGATTGATAATTTGAATCTCATGGCAGCATAGGACAAAAGAATCATTGCCCACCTCAACGTTGAGGTTAAAAACTTAAGGAAATCACAAGCCAAAGCTGAGAAGAAAGCCGAGGACACCATCAAGGCGCTTGAAGATGAGAGAAAAAAGCATCAAGATGAGATTGAGGCTGCGCATCATCGGAATCATGCCTTAGTGCTAGAAAGAGATACTTCTAACAAGAAAGTAACCGAGTTGTCAGCCAAACTAGAGAGTGAGATAAAAGAGAAGAACGATGCTCTCTAACAGGCCGAGGACTATTGTGAAGAGTTGCTTACTTCTTGTGATGAAAGAGATAAGGTAGTTGAACGTGCTAAAGATGTGGATACACTTGTCCAGAAGGAGATTGAAGCTGCGGAATAGCAGATAACGAAGAAATTCGAGCCATTGCTTAACACGTATAATGCTAATGTGCTCAAATTTCGCAACTTGGAGTGGTTCAATAATGATTAACCAAGAATTCTTGTTCATGCTTAGGAACAAACTGTTGAGGAAGAAAAGGAATTTCTTAAAGGTGATGAGGTGGATTTGGATTTGCTAGAGAAAGAATTCTTAGTTGGAGACGAGCCCAAGATGCTAAAAGAGGGTTAGCTTATTCTGCATCTGGAGCTAGCCACCACATTGCAAAAAGACTTATCGAAGGCTCTAGATCATCGCCTCAAGATGCTGCTGTTAGGGACACTCCCATACCCAAAACCATTCCCGATCCTTCTTCGGTCCCTAGATACAGTCCAGATTAACCCCAAATGCATAAACCTGCTACCCTTTCTCCCATCCTAGAAGGGAACTCTGGCGGCACTCCAGCCCACAGAGACCCAAACTGAAAGAGGTATCTCGTTGACCTCACCTGTATTTTAGAGAGTCCATATATCGTCAATTGACATCGCTAATCTCTCTTTTTATATCGCTCAAGTTTTAGGTCAGCTCTAGATAATCCTGCTTCCCAACCAAAGTCTCTAGTCGAGTCAATAAGAAACTACAATAGAATCGGTGATCGTAACAACTTCGACGATGGTGCTGACTATTTCGATTAGTAAGACTCTGAGGCCTGGCGAGCATATGATAGATGATCTTTAGGATAAAGGGATCAGTGAGCTCCAGGGAACTCAGACTGATGATGATATTATTATTACTGAGTACTCCGAGCCTCTACGAGGTCCCACCATAAGTTTGCTCAAGAGGAACTGGTCCTAGCCAAAAAGTCAAGCTGGAGAAAATAGAGACTTTTCCGCCTCCACCATCCATAGCTCTACCCAATCAGACTAATTTTGCTCCCATCACCATTCCTCCGCTCGGGAGCACCCAAAGTATGCCCGCTGGATCATTGTAGAACACTCCATCCAAAGTAAAGGAAGTGGGGAAAGACAAGGAAACAACCGAAAGGATCCAGTGCACTATCTTCTGCAGAGAAGAAGGAGAGGAAGGAGAGAAAGAAAAGGATCAAGAAGTGATTATCCATCTTCTTCATGTTTTCTAGTTATATAGCAGCACTTGAGCTCTTTTTGATCATCCGTTTTTATTTCCTTGACCGATATTTGTGCGGATTTGGCCTTCACTTTTTCTTTTTGTTTAGGCGTAAATAAAACCTATACCAATATTTCCAGTTCTATGTGAATAACAAAGGTTTTTTTGTTAACTCATTGTCTGAATTTGCCTAAGCTATTCCAAAGATGCACTTTCCATTCAATGTACCTGTGATCCATCTCTTTTTATTATCGCCGTTAGACTAAGTCATTAGTCCGTTCAATAATTTGCTAGCATTGTGTCGCTCTAGCGAACGTTAAGTAACCGCATAAATGCCAAACTCCGAACACTAGCTGAGGTGAACCACTTAGACTAGCGGTTCTAATATCCTTTTCCTGGATAGCAATTTTCGATCATGCCAAATTTTATCCGTTTGGGTTTATACTCTTGTCCTTATTCCAAGGATAAGAGTTGAGCGAGTGAACGGTCGTATCATGCTCATTTTGGTTTATGCTCTTGCCCCCATTCAAAGAGTAAGAGTTATTCGATGGATGGGCAAGTCACATCCTTTTTGGGTTTATACTCACGCCCTCATTGCAAAGACAAGAGTTAGCGGATGGATGGTCAAATCACTCCACTTAGGTTTATACTCCTATCATCGATCCAAGGTCAAGAGTTAATAGATGAACGGTTGTTTCACGTTCTTTTAATTTATACTCTTGCACCCACATTAAGGGAAAGAGTTAGCATACAGATGGTCGTATCATGTCTGTTTCAAGTTTGTACTCCTGCCCCCACGTCATGGGCAAGAATTAGCTGGTATCGATCTTCCGACACCAATAGTAATTGAACTTGAAGGGTCCGATCATGGACCGTGGAAGTTTGGTCGGCACTATCTCCAGCTACCTGCATACCTGCATTACACACATGTAGATTCATTCGAGTCGGTCGCATTTCACAACTCTTAATCAATGCAAAGACAGATCCAAAAAGCCATTTATTGAGAGTGGGAAATGATAGATTCTGTTTTATTACATGGCTTCATTCAGTTATGTACAAATTTATTTCTAAGTGAAATAGCGTTGTGAATGCTCGTAATTCCACGCCCTTAAGAGTGAGATCCCATTAATTGTTGCAAGCCTAAAAGTGCCATCACCAAGCTTTTGGTCTGTTGCGTATGGACCTTCCCATGTCGAACACAAGTTTTCGGGGCCTGGGAAGTTTCGTTTGAGCACCAAGTCGCAGATTACAAAGGTCTGATTTCTGAACTTGGCGGGCGAGTCGGTTGCGGTGCACAGCTACTCTCAAGTCAGCTTCGTCTCGTTTCTCATCGACCATGTCGAGAGACTCTAGAAGGAGTTGCTCATTCGTCTGTGGATTGTAATAAATTACCCGATGAGAAGGTACTTCTAGTTCCACAGAATTGTAACCTTCGATCCTTAGTTTAGGGAGAATGGAGAATAGCCACTCGCTACCTTATGGACCGTTCGATAAGCTCAAAGTTCCAATGGAAGTTCATCGACCCACTTGCACTTAGCCTTTACCAATCGCTTCTTAAGAATGAAATTTATAATCTTGTTTACAACTTCAATCTGTCTATTCGCCTAGGGGTGTGCCACTGTAGCAAATCTTTTCTCTATGCGATGTCGGCGGTAGAAATCCTTAAACTCGGTGCTGTTGAATTGGGTTCCATTATCGGTAACGATCGCCTATGGAACTAAAAAACAATAGATAATATTATGGATTAAAAAGTTGACCACTTTCTTCATGGTAATTATGGCTAATGGCTCCACCACAGCCCATTTTGTGAATTAATCAACCGCGACGATGGCGTATTTCGTGCTACCTTTAGATATCAACAACACACTGATAATATCAATTCCCCAAACTGCAAACGGTCAAGGACTAACCATTTGAGTAATTTTAGTTGGTGGGGCTCTTGGAATCTTAGCAAATCTCTAGCACTTGTCGCACTTTCTAGTGTAATCAACTATGTCTCGGTTGATAATTGGCCAGAAGTACCCATAGAGGAGAATCTTCTTTGCCAGGGTTTGCCTTCAGTGTGGATGCCATTATCTCCCTCATGCACTTCTCTCCAGACTTTTTAAGCATCATCATGAGCGACACACTGAAGCATAGGGATAGAAAAACCCTTCCTGTACAGCAATCCTTCATGTATGATATATCTTGGAGCATAGGGAAGGAGTTTTCGACCCTCATTCCTCCTGCCGGGAAGGATTCCCCACTGCAAAGTAGTCTTTTATCAAAGTCATCCATGAATCTGTTTCAGGTTTATCCTCCAAGATCCAATCGACATCCATCTGGTCAATGCTCGGTGTTGACAATTTTTCTACTAGAACCAAGCTCATGAGCTACACATCTCCGGAACTGGTCAACTTAGCCAATGAGTCGGCCTTCGCATTTTCCTCTCTGGGAATATGCGTTATCGTATAATATTCAATGCTACTAAGTAGCTCAAGGACTTGGTTTAGATAACGTGCTAGTCTTACTTCTTTTGCTTGAAATTGTTTCCGCACTTGACACACCACTAGTTGTGAATCACTGAAAATATGTAAAGTTTTTATCTCTAGTTCTTTGGCAATCTTGAGTCTCGAATCAAAGCTTCTTATTCCGCTTCATTGATTGTTGCAGGAAAATCGAGTTGTTATACCACCTTTTGACTATGCAGTATATCATAAAAGTTGGCTAAATGGCTTCTGCGATCATCAAGGCAGGAAGCCCGAGAAGATGGTTATTAGGCTCGGAAATCGATGATATTTGGACAATAGTTGGGAAAATTTTAACCGAGTCCCAATCAAGGTGCAATCAATGAAGTGACAAGGAAGGTCCCATGAGGCCACATTTCAAATTTCAAGCCAATTGGGGTTCATATGCTCGAGTTATGGGTAAAGGAAGAATTTATATGGATCGATCGGGAACGATCCATAAAACAACATAAATCAACGATGGTCGATAAATAACTCAAGATCTACAACTCCATTACTCATGAAACTTTGGGAACGTCAATATATTGAAGAAAGGAGTCTCCAAAATCGACCGCCTGTCAAACACACAAATATCAAAAAAACATACTGATCGTTTCATAACGATCATACAAAATCAGCCAGAACGATCTATAATTTCATAGAAAATGCGATATCTCACAAACGGTACGTCGGAATTGCACGAAATTTGGAGAGCAAGTAGATTACATCATGGGGAACCTACATGATCAATCGCAGCTAAAAATTTATATATATATCAAAAAAACATACCGATCGTTCCATAACGATCGTACAACATTAGCCAGAACGATCCACAGTTTCACGGAAAATGCGATATCTCACAAACGGTATGTCAGAATTGCACAAAATTTAGAGTGCAAGTAGCTTACATCATGGAGCACCACCATGATCGATCGCATCTCCATTGGAGCTCATATGAATGATTTACCCCGATCGTTCCAATGGTGTGCGATCGATCCGAAATTGGTGGACCGGGTCATACGTCTTTGGAGGTTCTTCTGGCGAAATTTCAGCATGATCCATGCACGTCATCACCTATAAATACAATGAACTTGGCTCATTGCAAGGGACTTTTGGGCGGGCTCTCCTTTGTCGCTTCTTATCTCTTCCTCCATTAACTTTTTAAGGCAAAAACAACTGTACTTGTAATCTTATAGTATAAATAAAAGATTATTGGAGTGGATGTAGGTCGGAGTTTTCCAAACCACTATAAAACTTGCATGTTCATTTACTTTTCTACTATATATTATGTGATCTGTGAATCTATGTTTCTTTATTTGGATCTAAACATTGGATATTGGTGCTTTCACATACAACAGGGTGTTTGTGACCAAATTAGGTTCAAACACGAGTCTCAGGGCGTAATAGATTGAACATTCTCGAGAGTGACAAGTACAACTCTAGCACCGGAACAGTGTTCGTTCGATGCACCATCTGTGTGCATCTTTCACCTTGCATTTTGCTCACCACTGCTCTCCACAGTATCGTCTCATGTAGTGAACTCAGCTATAAAATCCGCCAAATCTTGACCCTGGATAGCTCTTTGAGAGTGATAGGTTATATCTTTTTGGCTTAATTCAATGTTCCATTTCAAAAGCCTTGCAGAAGTCTTAGGTCGTTGCAAGACCTGTCGCAAAGGTTGGTCAATAAGGACTTTGATCGGATGATCCTGAAAGTAAGGGTAGAGGTTCCTTGAAGCAATCAATAGGAAGTATGCAAGTTTGTCTAGCTTCGGCTAATTTCTTTCTATTCCTGTCAATCGCTTACTGATGTAAAAGACCGGTCGTTGGATGTAGGCTTCCTCACTTACGAGTGAGGCGCTCAAAGCATGCACCGATAGTGCTAGATATATACATAGGAACTCGTTATTCACTGGCTTCGAGAGGATGGAGATTTCTCTAAGTGATCAACTAGAGCGTGGAATGCAAATGCGCACTCCTATGTCCAGGCGAAAATTCTTTTTCCCTACGGACTTTTACCTTTCTTAATCATGTCATAGAAAAGAATGCATTTGTTGGTGGCTCTGAAGATGAATCGACTTAAGGCCGCGACCTTCCCATTCAAGCTCTAGACCACCTTAACTATCTTTGATGCCTCCATATCTATTAGTGCCTTTATCTTCTCTGGATTGGCTTCAATTCCACGGAGTTCATAATAAAGCCCAATAATTTCCCTGACGCAATGCCAAAAGAGCATTTCAAAGGGTTTAGCTTCGTTCCATATTTTTGAAGAACGCCGAACATCTCTGCCAAATCGTCAAAGTGGTTTCCCAAATGTTGTGACTTCATGAGCTTGTTGTCTACATAGACTCCCATCGAGTGTCCAATATGATATTTGAACATCCTGTTCACTAGCCTTTGGTAAGTTGCTCTAGCATTCTTTAATTCAAAGGGCATGACTAGATAGCAATACAATCCTAAGTCGGTAATAAAGCCGGTATGTTCTTGGTCTGGACATGCATTGGAATCTGGTTATATCCAAAGTATGCATCCATGAATGAAAGAAATTCATGTCTACATGTTAAATCCACCAACTGATCAATCCCTGGAACCAGGAAGCTATCCTTTGAGCATGCTTTATTCAAATCAGAATAATTAGCACACGTCCTCCATTTCCCATTAGCCTTCTTCACCAAGACTGGATTGGATACCCATTCCGGGTATAAGGCATCACGGTTAAAGCCATTGTCCTTCAGCTTCTCCATTTCTACTTTGAGTGCAGTGGATCTCTCCGGACCCAAGCTGCGGAGCTTCAGCTTCATAGGATTGCACATGGGGTTTATGTTCAATGCATGGCTCGCTGTCTCCAGTCAGATCCCACACATATCAGAGTGTGTCCAAGCAAACACATCCAAGTTTGCCCAAAGAAAACCAATCAACTCCACCATCCAGACACCAAGTTGTGACCAGACTTTCAGGATCCGTGTTGGGTCATCTCGACTAACTAGGATATTAATCGTTAGCTTAACTAGAGCTGCTCTTCCATCCAGTGGCTCTTTTGTGGGTCCATATCCTTGTAGAACTGACTGGGATGCCCGAGCCAGGGCACGGGCACTAGTTGCTATGCGTCTAAATCCTTGATGCAGATACTTTCCTCTCCACCTTTTCCTTTCTCTCTTCGCCTCACGAACCTTAGCTCGGTGATATAACATTCACGGCTAAGCCCTTGATCCCCATGTACTACTTCGACATTGTTCTTTGAAGGAAATTTAAGCGTCAAACACCATGGAGCTATAGTCGCTCGGAACTCAACCAAGGCTAGTCAGCCCAAAAATGCGTTACAACCAGAGTAAATATCCAACACAACAAAAGGCACAACCTACACTCGTCTGCGGCTGCCCTCTCCAAGCACCACCGATAATTCCATATATCCGACTGGTTCCATAGCTGTCTCGTTAAATCCCTGGATCCAAGACTTACACGGTTTCAAGTCCTTGCCCTCTAGAAGCATCTGGTCACAAGCTTTTTTGAATAGGATGTTAACCAAACTCCCACGGTCAACCAGCATCTTTCGTATAATAGCAGGGCCAATCGTGGTCGTTATAACCAACGGATCAATTGTCGTGGCCTCCACCCTATCGGCATCTCTGTTTCGGAAAACAATGTCATCTGTCATGGTTCTGAATTGCTTTGCCGAAGTTCCATCCTCAACTGCCAAACAGCTCCCATACTCAACACGCTTCAAAGCACCAACATAACTGTCCATCTCATTCAAACTCCTATCGGTTGGATGCGGTCCACCGATGATTGTGTTTATCACCAAACGTTTTTCAAGTCGCCTAGGCTCCTCACCGCTAGGACCAGCTTGAACCAGTTAGGATGTCGACCCAAGGGGATTAGAATTTCCTTGCCCACCATTCTACAGGTGTTAAACCAAAATATGGTCTAACACCCCAAATTGTGGATATGAGAAGTTGATAAAGTAGAAGTTTTAATTAAGCTTGGTGAAGCTAATATTTTCTTATACGTGACCCTGTTACAAGTATTGAAGTCGTTCATGTTGAAAAAGCAATCAATCTTTATTTCTCGTGCATATGAATTACACAAATTATAGGTCACAAAAACCCCCCAAATTGATTTAGGGTTTAAGAGAATTTAATTACAAGAAGTGATTTGGGAAAGAAAACTTGGTCAAAATATGGCCCCTAGGGTCGTATTTATAGATGCAGGTCCAGGCCCTTCCGGCTTTATGGTGCCGTCATGCTTCGTGTCGAAAGTGTCGAAAGGAGCTTGGCGTAGGTGTTAAAGTGGCTTTATGCGTCTTATATAATGCTTCCGCCTTCCTTGAATTGACCTCTTCGTCGCTGTTGACAACAAAGTCCTTATGGATGTTGACTTAATACCCTATCAATACCGCTTATTTGAATGCTTTCGATGTTGTCGAATGGGAGTTAACGTGGGCATGTTGAATCCCTTTGTCGTTGTTGAGCTTTGGTGTCACCAATGAAATGGTACTTATTTGAATAGATGCGAAAGAGTTTGAAGGAGCAATACTTGCGAAAGGCGGAAGCACCATGCATGCATAGGGAAGATGCACAAGAGGAGGAAAGTATGCCAGAGGAGGATGCTACACTGGTGGACGGAGCAATGTTGACGACAGGAGCTATGTTGTCGGAGGGAAGCTTATATTGAAGCAATGCTTGCGGTAGAGCAACACTTGCGGCAGGAAGGAGATTGTGGCAGAACAACACTTGGGGCAGGAAGAAGATTGTGGCAGAATAACACTTGCGGGAGGAAGAACTTCGATGGAAGGAGGCAATATTTGTGGCAGGACTACTCCCACGAATGGATAAGGCTTGTGGAAGGAAGATACTGGTGGAGCTAACCCCTATGGAAGGAAAGCATTAGTGGAACCAAACTTTGTGGAAGAACTTTACTTGCGGTGGTGTAACTATTGCTTCTTAGTTGAGGGGGTAACACTTCCCTTCACCCACTCTTTAGCTTCGATGGGATTGAGTTGATTTTTGTAGTAACATTTGCCTCCCTAGAGAAGGGAAAAACTTGACTTTTCAAGTCAATCATTTCAACTCCAATTCATTCCTACCTATTAGTATCCCCGTATTGATCTGAACCTTCTATTTGAATTCGATTTGACAGTTCTCCTTCCGCAGACTTTTCCTGTAAATACCGACTCTTCTTCTTCCTCCTCCTCCTCTTCCTCTTTTGTTGCAATTAAAAGCTCGAACGAAAATCAAATTCTTTCTTTAAAATTAAAGCTATTAGATAAAAAAACTTCAGATTTAAGGTAAGATTCCTATCGCCTCGGATGTTAAGTTAATTTTCACAATTAATTTTCGAATTTATGTTTCCAGGGTTTGGCATCGATTTCACCATTTTGAAATCTGTTTTTGATTTGAATTAGTCGATTACAATGTTTAATCTTGCTTATGAGTCTTCATTCGCCAATTTACATTGATTTCATTTAGTTTGTAACAATAATCTACTTAGGATAATGGGTTCGTTGATTTGGGGGTTTCTTATTGATACTGGATACGGGTTCATACCCAAATCCGCTATATTCAATTGCAGACTAGTTAGAGAAATTATAGTAGTTAATTAATGTATTCAGGTCGAAAGAGGTTTAGAACTTTCTATATATCTACTGTGTCATTAATTTAATTTGGGGAAGATGATTTTCTCCAACACTATCAGCACTCTCGTTGTCTGTCCGATTTAGTCGAAACAACTAACAACTAAAAGAAATGCGAAGCCATTCAAATTGTTTGTTTCAATAATAAACATTGTTTGCATGCTACTATGGCTCTCCGACAGTGTCAGAGCCATCTTATTTTTAACCTTTCGGCTTAGTTGAAATGTAGCGTTCCGCCATTGTTTACTTTAAGTAGTTATAATGTGAATAGTTTCATTTATATTGAAAGTGGGACTTCATGACTTTGACACCATCGAAGGAAAAATCAAAAGACTGCGATGGGAATCATGAGCAGTTGTAAGTAGCTTTGACACTGCGAAGGGCAGAGCCAATTGGCTTCGACACCATTGAAGGGCAATTCTAAAGGACTGCGGCATGAACCTTAAGTAGTTTTAATTGGTTTCGACATCAGCGAAAAGCTATGGTACTCAATAATGTTAACTTTTTACATTTATTTTGTCTTAACTAATTTGGTTTAACTCTTGAGAATTATTTTCCCCAAGGATTTCCACTTTTTTTTCTATAGTGTGTTACTTGAACAATTCAAACTTTACTTTGCATGCGCTACACATTTTAAATAAAGACTTTGGTTGTTTTCTAAGTATAGAATAATATCACCTGGTAGAATTATGGGTAATAAGTGAACTGGCAAGGAACCTGCTAGAAAGGCTAGTCAAGAGCCCAGCCATCTCCTTTTGACAGTAAAAAAGAAGAAGCTATTTCCAAATACTCATATATCTCTTCCCAAGCTGAAGTGGATGCCATTCTCAACGACTTTAGAATTACTAGCATAAAAGCCATTCCTCCTAATCCTATAGACACTATCTACAATCCATCATATGAGTATTTTGCTTATATTGTAGTTCATATATGGCATATTGGCTTCCTACCCTTCCTGGACTTTATATCAAGGTTTCTGAGGCATCTCAATATTGCTCCTATCCAGCTCTCACCAAATACGTATATATACTTGACCTGTCTAGAGCTTATGGCCCTAGAATCTGTAATCACTTCTTTAAGTGCCGATGTTCTTCATCACCTGGCCCATCTTGCTAAAGTCGGCGACTTGTTAGATTATCAAATATTCCACTTTAATCCACATCCAAAGCTAGTCTCAGAAGGTGTAAACAAGTTCAAAGTTTGGGAAACACGATTTTTCTATGTCAAGTGTTTCCCTGGCATTAGGGGAGACTTTTCGTCTCCTAGTAAGTATTTAATTCCCCTTACTCTTGTTAATTTGTTGTCTTTTACTAATGAGCATTGTATTCCCAGATCCTGCCTCTAAGAATCTTAATGAAGTAGATTAGAAATTAGTAGCCTTGATGACTACCGTTGTTAACATAATCAGGAATAGGCTTACATTGCTGACCCCGAGTAAGCTCTGGAAACATTCTGTTATTCCGGCTGGTCAAAAGATCCTTGGAAAACCTCCCTTAATCCAGCTCAACTCTGAGTGCAAAAGCTCTTTGGTAGAGGGAGATTCCATGACCTTCGCATCTACATTCCCCATCCAACCGGATATATCTAATGAGATTTCATCTCATTCTTTTATAACTTAGTACACGTTATCTCATAGGTCATTTTCTTAGTTTAGGTTCCTCTGTCTCAACAGTTGTTCTCATAGGAGAAGAAACTGTCATCGTTGTCTATGTAGGAAAAGAAATTATTACCACTGCTCCCTCCTTCAAGCTAGAAATAAACAACTAAACCTCTCAATCCAGGACATCCAGGATCTCTACTCTTAAAGTTGCAGTTGCTAAGTCTAAATCTCAAGCTAAGAGAAAACTTGAAGAAAAGCCATTATCATCGCTGCATCCAATAAGAAGCCCAGAATTGATGAAGTTCAGACCTCTACAATTCCAAAGGAGGAAGAAGTCGCCAATCTTGATCAAACCTTGGAAGATTCCAATGTTAATGCTACTACTCATGAGTCACATCCTAGCTTTCTAGATCTTGAAGCTTAATTGGAAACAATAGCGGTCCCCCTAAGAGGTGATCCACTGACTCATATTACCATTCCAAGCACTCCTAAAACGCTTAACCAGATCTACAACGATCTAGGCTTCTTTTCTTCTTCGGAAGGTCTGATCCCTCCTAGGTCTTTGTTGTTTATTCCTTCCTATAAATTCGACGACCTTCTTCAACGAATTATATGATCCCCATCCTATGCTTCTTTCCAACCACTGTCACCTTCAACTTTTACGAAAACTCATCAAATCGCTCTTATCATGTAACAATTGTTAGTATGTCTCTTCCCTGTTTTATTACCTTAGATCCTTGATTTTACACATGGCCTTCTGATTTAAATTTATGCTACTTATCTCAGGGTAACAAAAATTTGTTTTCTTTATAAGAAAGTGCTCCTGGCGCATCTAGTGAAGTGTCAAAGCTTAAAGAGGAGATTTCTTCATTGAATAATCGGGTCATCATTCTCTCCGCGGCCAAGGATGAGGTGGCACGTGAAAATGAAAGGTTAAGTGCCTCTTTGAAAGAGGCCGAATCCACAATCACTAAGGAGAGAGGTGGTAAGAAAATCTCAGATGATAGAATCATTGCGCTTAAGATAATGCTTAAAGAGGCCAAAGAAGAGAAGACCAAGCTTATTGCCAAATGCACCTCACTTGAGAAGAGTTGCACTTCACTTGAGAATAGACCGGAGAAGAAAAATAATCCTTTTATCAAAGCAGCAGACATTATTAAAGATGCCAAACAAAAGGTCACTCACTTTCTTAGAGGACCTCTTTATGAGATTATCATAAATTATTACGAAGATGCACTTATTGTTGCCTACACCGATAATGCAGACAAATGTCTAGATTTGGTTTCCCTTCTCTAGATCCTGAGTTGAATGATAGATTTATGGCTAAATTCAAGGAGATAGAACAGGGGTCTGCAGTACCAGCGCCAAGTTATTAGCATTTGATGATTCTCCACTGGATGAGGAGACTGATTCAGATAAAGAGGAAAAATGACGACGACGATGATGATTTAAAGGGCGATGATGAAGATAATGATGACAACAATGGTGGCCATAATGATGGCCCTGGAGGTGGTGGAGATGGTCCTTCTAGGCCATCAGAAGATAAGGATGGATCGGGAGATGCCAATCCTGACTCGAGTGCACAAGATATGCGGGCGACCGAGACTGTTGATCTTCCCAAGATAACCCCTCCTAGGAAAGATGATGTTTCTCAAGGTAAAAGACCCAAAGATAAAGGGAAAGCACAATCGTCTTAAGCTCCGGTTTCTCAGGTACAAGTTTCTTTGTTTATATGTCTTAAGCTATTGAATGATTCTTAGTTAATACATTGACCATTTTAGACTAAGAGGAGAACATAATATTGTAACGATGTAATACTCGAGAAGAGACAGGTAGAAGTAGATCACTTGAACATAGAGTTTAACGGACATATAAAAGAGCATAATAAGCTGTCAGAACAATATCAAAATCTTCTCAAAAAGACTTCAAAGCCGAATGACTTTAAGGATAAAGAGATTACCCCTCGATTGAAGAATCCATTTTCATCGAGATGAGCTCATAAAGGAAAATAATGAATTAAAAACACTATTTTGGATGCCGATTGAAGATAGACATTTTAGTGGAAATTTTGTACAAGGCCTACTGTAGAGAAAATTGTTAACTTTTCTTATTTAGGCGACTATAGTGGAGGCTTACTCAAACATTTCCATAAGAGATATTTAGATGAGTTCAAATCTAACCCACTCCAGGGAGTGCTGGAATCTTGCGAGAGTACATCTATTCCTCACTCACTACCTCTTGAAAAATTTAACTACAACAAGAATTGATTTATTTTTGAGTTCTTTAAGAGATCTATTTTTTATGAACCACAATAAGGTTGTAATATGGAATTGATTTTTCTCATAAATTATACTATTTTAGTTTTATTATTCTTATTTTAATTCATTGTGTGATACAGAACAAACCCCTCTCGAGCAGCCCAGTTTCCAATGATATTTTGAGTAAATAAGTCAAGTTAAGAAGAGATATTTTTTGAAAAATCCTCACTTCTCAAAACATCAAAGTTGGCAAGATACTGTTTTCTTAGAGATTTACAAGAGATTTACATGTGGTACCCTTGATTTCACTTTGACTTTTTAGGTGAAGAAAAGGAAAAGTTACTTAGGGAAATTCGAACTTATCACACAAAACTGGTATGCGGTCGTGACAGTCCTCCGGTTTGGAATGGGACTATAGAGGATTTCCCTCTATTTGTACTCCAGAAGTAATTAAGGATCCTTTCGAGGCGTCACTCACTTTGTCGGCTATATCTTTTGAAAAGCTTAAAAATTCCGTTTCAAAACTCTAAATGCTATAATATAAGATATAGTTGTGATTATGACCTATCTTTGGTAGGAGAGTGATGTAATTTTAACTTTGTTCATTTTAAGTTGTAACCCTTGTTGCCATAATGAAAGAAATAGTTTTTCATATGCTAATTCTTGTTTTCACTTACTTTGAATAGGAAAAACAGTTAACAGTCGTGCCTCTCCTAACTGACTCTCACTCTTAATTGATTGATTTTAAGAATAGGTTGGTTGCCGGTTTTGAATAAAGAAGTTCTTCTAAAGGTGCCTCTATTACCAAATTCCCAGATAATCCAAAAGCACGGAAATGGCATAGAAAGTTCCTATTTCAAAGAGTGACTGTTAGAGGTTTTAATGAACAAATAACTAGCTTGGAAATAGAATCCAACAAAAAGGATGAAATGATTTCAGGCTTAAAGCGCCAAATAAAGTCTAATCCTTCAATTCATTTTGACAATGAGATGGCTAAGCTTTATCAACGAATAAACAATCTAGAAAAAGAGCTATCAGATAGTCAGGCTTATTGTAAATCTTTAGAACTCATTGTTGGGGAAAGCATTTCGAATCTTAACTCCCCAGTTGCTCCTGCCACTTCTAATGTTGGAAGGACAGCAAGATCTCGCTCCCTAGCAATTCAAGAATTTCCTCCTATGATAAACACTCCTCTGGGTTTGAATGAATAAGTATTCGGTGAATGGTATAGGAAGGTTAAATTCAAAATCATGCAACGCATAAATAAGCAATGGGAAGAAAAGATGTCTCAACACTTCATGGATTATGAAGGCAAGGTTCAAAAGCTTGAGCACGAGAAATATTTCCTCAAAATGCAAATTGCTGAGTTAATAAGTCAAAACAAGACTATTAAGAGAACCAATAAAGCTTATAACTGTGCCTTGAAGACCCGCATTGAGTCGATTAATGATGCTGATGCACTTAGGAAGAAGGAGAAGAATCTTAAGGAAGTTCTCTGTGAAGTTATTCGCCATATTGTTGATCCCTTCATTTCTAAGAATTTAGATGAGATAGCACGGGACCTTTGAGCCACAAACTTATTTTGATCTTTTTATACCTATGTCTCGAAACATTTTACAACATATTTTGTAAACGATTTTGTGAATTGAATGGATATTACCTCATTTTTAGTTCTAAACCAAATTCTGGTTGTTGTTCCTGAACCTTCTCTTTAGCAGTTCTGTTTAATGACTGAGTTTCCCATGTTTGCTTTTAATAATAAATTTAGCAACATTTAATTAGCCGAGGACATTCTTTAGAGATCTCATTTAGCAGAATCATCATCATCTGGAAATAATGGGAGAAGACAAGAAATCCACATCTGGTAATAATAAGAGAAGTCCAGAAATCATCATCTAGAAATAATAGAGGAAGACTAGAAATCCACACCTGGTAAGAATAAGAGAATCCAGAAATCATCATCTCGAAATAATTGGATAAGTCTTTTATATTGTGCCACCTTTTGGGTTTTGAATATTTGATTTTTTGTCTTGTTTTACGCCACTCTTCGGGCTTTGGACATCCCAATCCTATGATTCGTGCCGCCTTCTGGGTGTTGGATGCTTTAATCCTTCATTCTGTGCCACTCCTCGGGCTTTGATTTTTGCCACTTTTTAGGCTCAGGATGTTTTTTATCCTTTGATTTGACCCCTTACCACCATCTGAGGTGATGCATCAGGTCGTCCAGTGCGTTTGATTAGCTTTCATTAAGAAGGACCAAAGACTTACCCGATCTCTCTCTTGGAAGCGCTTCAAATAAGCCTTATAGGCAGGAATGAAGGCTGGTTCGGTGCTTTGACCTGGTCATCTTAGGTGGGGGACCAAAGGCTTACTCTGTCCTACCTCTAGGAGGTGCTTCAAACAGGCTTATAGGCGGGAATGAAAGTCGGTCAATGTTTTGACCCGGCCGCCTTAGGCAGGGACCAAAGGCTTACTCTGTCCTCTCTCTAGGAGGTGCCTTGACCTGGCCACGTAGGCACGATTAGGGAATTGCAAATGCTTTAGCTTGGCCATTTCTGGTGTGGCTAAAGGCTTACTCTAACCACCCTCTAGGAGGCGCTTTGATTTGGCCATCTTGCGCGATCAAAAGCTTTCCACCATCTTAGGAAGTTTCCAAATTTGAGAAGAATCTTACTCTCATCCATGTAGATTTACTTATTTGAATGACCTTTATTATTGAAGTCACTTAAGATCTTCTTACAAAGTTATTAAGCTTGTTATATCCAAAGAGGTTGATAATCATTCCTTCCAGTTTCCTGCTCTGGTTGGTAGCGTGTCTGTTGGTTGTATGGTAGTAATAGTATGACCCTCCATGGTCTCTTTCAAAATTAGACCATTTCTTTTGCGATGGCCAATAATTGAGCTCACTCTTGGTCAGGATATAGATATTTTCCAATGATGTAATGAAGTTGCAATCTTTTGGAGGCTTTGATTTGAAGGCCATCTGCCTTGACTGATATTTAACACCTTTGTTGCTCGGTTTAGGCACATCTTTTTCAATAACCAGCTTTCTTTTTATAGCTCTTTGAAATTCATTTGGAATTAATGAGCCACCCATGATCTTATGCCATTTTTGAGCAAATGTACGGTAATCAACCACCATCCCTTCTTCAAATATGATTTCTTTTGGATAAAATTAGATGGCTTTCTTTATTTTTACAAATAGATTATCCTTCTTGGAGCACTCTCCTCCTAATACAAAAATTGATGTAGAGCCAATGTGAAATGGATTAATACTCCAATTGTCTGGATCGCACAAGTCTACTTGTTTCTTTACATTTGTGATTTGCAGTGCCTTAAATCTGAGTACTTACTCTTTATAATATCGAGGGTCACTACTGACATGACAAGTGGAATTAGTTACCCGAGATTCAATGGAACTTTATTCCAATCTTTTGACGCGGTTATTCATCATAATAACTAAAGATAGACTTGGTATGGTAGGATAACTAGGGATAAGGAATAGTGGTTTTAGGATTTCAACACAGTCGGAGGTTCGGGCCCTCCTTCTAGCGCTAAAATTGTTATACCAAAATATGGTCTAACACCCCAAAGTATGGAGATGAGAAGGTGATCAAGTAGAAGTTTTAATGAAGCTTGGTGAAGCCAATATTTTCTTATATGTGACCCTATCGCAAGTATTAAAGTCAGTCATATTGAAGAAGCAATCAGTCTTTATTTCGTATGCATATGAATTACAGAAATTACAAGTCATTAAAATCCTCCAAATTGATTTAGGGTTTAAGAGAATTTGATTACAAGAAGTGATTTGGGAGAATAAAACTTGGTCAAAATATGGCCCCTAGGGTCGTATTTATAGATGCGGGTCAAGGCCCTTCCGCCTCCATGGTGCCGTCAAGCCTGGTGTCGACATTTTCAAAAGGATCTTGGTGCAGGTGTTAAAGCGGCTTTATGCGTATTATATAATGCTTCCGCGTTGCTTGAATTGACCCCTTCGTCATTGTTGACAACAAAGTCTTTGTGGATGTTGATTTAATACCCTATCAATACCGCTTATTTGAATACTTTCAATATTGTCAAAAGGGAATTGACGTGGTATTATGCTACTGGAAAGTAGGCGAAGGCATGTTGAATCTCTTCATCGTTGTTGAGCTTTGGTGTCACTATGGAATGGTACTTATTTGAATAGATGCGGAAGAGTTTGAAGGAGCAATACTTGTGGAAGGCGGCAGCACCATGCATGTGGAGGGAAGATGTACAAGAGGAGGAAAGTATGTTGGAGGAGGTTGCTACACTGGTGGACGGAGCAATGTTGACGACATTAGCTATGTTTTTGGAAGGAAGCTCATATTGAAGCAATGCTCATGGCAGAGCAACACTTGCGGCAGGAAGGAGATAATGGTAGAATAACACTTGCGGCAGGAAGAAGATTGTGGTAGAACAATACTTGCGGCAGGAAAAACTTCGATGGAAGGAGGCAATAGTTGCGGTAGGACAACTCCTGCGGAAGGATAAGGCTTGTGAAAGGATGATACTGATGGAGCGAACCCAAGTGGAAGGAAAGCATTATGGAACCAACCTTTGCGGAAGGACTTTACTTGCAGTTGCATCATTGTTGCTTCTTTGTTGATGGCATAATGCTTCCCTTCACCACTCTTTGGCTTCGATGGGATTGATTTTATTTTCGTAGTAATAGAAGGGCTTTCAAAAACCGTTGCAATTTTTCTTTCGAATCAGATCTTCAATCATATCACGCAAGTGCCTACATTCGCTTGTATTATGACCATGCATCTAATGATACCTGCAGAACTTGCCAGGTCTCTTCTCCTTCTCAATCGACTCTCTTGGAGCCGGCTTCCTGTACTGCTCAGTACCTTGAGTTGCTAGATAGATGTTCTCAATCGATTTATTCTGTTCAGTACAATTATTGTATTTAGGAATCATAGGACGATTCTTATTATCTGGCTTTCATTTCTTGGCCCCATTATCGTTCTTGCTATCGTTCTTGTGGCCAATGTTCACATCCATGTTTCCAAAACTTCCTCCAAATTGCTTTAAGAAATGTTGCTTTGTATCGCTTCATCTGAATTTCCAGCACCGCTTATCCGGGGATGATTGTGTGCTTCTTCTAAGCGTAAGTACTGGTTAACTTTTCTATAGAAAGCATCCATCATCGATGGGGGTTTCTTCTCCAACCATTCCTCGAAATTCGTCTCAGGATGAATCCCCCTAATCAGCTCCATCAATACTTTGTCATCATTGGGATTTGTTACTTCCATTACAGCTGTATGGAACCGATATAAGAAATCTTTTAATGACTCTCCTACTCCCTGGAAGAGGTTTGATAATGACATCATATCTTTCGGACATGCAGTGTGTAAACGGAACTGCTCTAGAAACTTTCACGACAACTCAACGATAAGATATTTGGATCTCGGTGAGAGCTTAGTGAACCATACCGCCGCTACTCTTTTTAGGAAAATTGGAAAACAATGACATCTCACGGCATCAAATGCTCTGCCAGAATCCATATGCCATTCGTACTTCATCAAGTTCTGCCTAGGATCCATCTTTCCACCATATAGCGAGACCGTTGGCATTACAAATCCAGTGGATACTTCTCACGCAGAATGTTCTCAGTAAATGGATTCCAACTAGGAGAAGTACCATATTCATCATTGCTTCTAAATCAGTTTTCACTCACAAGTCTCCTGACCATATCCTCCAAGTACTCTGGGTCCACAGGTTCGGCTGAATGGCAGTGATTGAGATCTGTTCTGAATGTTCAGCCCGGCAAACGCTCTCGGGCATACTCACAATACATGGGTTCTCCAGACTCCAAGAGATCCGTTCGTCCAGCAGTCCCCCCTATTTGATTCCCGTGCATAGCATCATCAGTGATCGTCTAGTATTCGACATTCCGATCATCCACACTGCCATCCAAAGGGTGAGAACTGGGCCCACCATGGCTGGATCGGTAGCGATCCGTCCTCTTGGATTGGTACTAATCCACAAACTCGAGCCCAAGTTTGTCTTCCTCCTTGATATGGTGTTCTAGCAATGTTTTGAGTCTCCTTCTGCTTTCTATCTCTCCTCTCTAGTTGGATGATGATGAACTTTTAGATTTTGAACTTGAATCCCTCCTCCTCCTCCTTTGGTTGTTCTACTTTAGTTCATTCAATAGCCTCAAGCTCTGCTGATTCATTTGGTTATGACTCTTCTAGAATCTATCCTCCATCTGCTTCATTACTCAATCCATTTCCACTCTGATCATGACATCAGTTGGGTTTTGGATCTCTAGTTGTTCTATTTGGGCAACTCTATCCACATGGTGAATGCCTTGATTCTCAGCATCATTATTGGCTCTGTAAGTTGTTGCATGCTCTCTCCTTAATGGGGCCATGGCAAGTAGATTTTCCTAGATTATTGAAATCTAAATAGTAGAACTGTAGGGTTAGAAATTGGATCTGTCTCTTGGATCTATTAAATCCAATAGTAGATGATGGATCTAAGTAACCTAAGAATAGGAGTTCTCAATGAAAGCACCAAAATGTTTGAACCAAAAATGGTACAAACACCCAAGAGTTTATGAAGAGAATAAAAATTGAAGACAATTAAATGAAAATTAGTTGAAAGAACACACAACAATTTATAGTGGTTCGGCTAATCTTGGCATACGTCCACTTAGTGATTTTTATTGATTATCTCGCTGGTTATAGCCAGAATTTCTTACGGATCGATACAACTCCAACAGTGAATAAAAGAATTAAGAGTAGAGAAGAACA
Source organism: Allium fistulosum (assembly GCA_030737815.1). NCBI lineage: Eukaryota > Viridiplantae > Streptophyta > Magnoliopsida > Asparagales > Amaryllidaceae > Allium > Allium fistulosum. The sequence continues at coordinate 1,463,123,324 of CM060903.1, forward strand.
AAAGCCAAAAGGTCTTGAAAAATGAGTCTTATCCTCCTATTTATAGAGGTAAGAAGCCTAAAATATAGCCCAGAAGATCTCCACCTCGTTTTACACGCTTTAGACCATTTCCCCAAGAGAATAGGAGGACACCTCAGCAAGGTTCGTGGATCGGTACCGACCCAAGGAGTTGGATTGGTACCGACCCATAATATTGCCTGGGACATTGTTTTGAACTCCTTGCCTTGGCTCGTCTTGTAGTTAGCTTCGTGAATCCATAGTTATTTGCACCAATACTAGCTTGTTTTTTAGTCTAAAATGATGGATCCATGGAAGAACAGAATTGTTAACTCAAGTATTCGTGGAGACCAATAGAGAGTTGCATTGAATCGACAAACAACACTTGGAATAGGCTTCTAACATCAAGTAAAGTATGTAGGTAGAAGATGACCAAATATAGAGGAAAAAATACGGATCGGTACCAACCTTGGGAGAGGGATCGGTACCGACCCACCACATAGGTGGATCCATGTTTGCTTTGGCTTGAGTTGGCTTTGCTTTTATCCTATGACTCTATTCATGCTTGGTATCTAGACTCTGGGGCTAACTCTCTGGGCTTCTTACCTTGATAACTCTGAGTCTGATTCATCCAGTTTATTCGAATATCGCCTGGTCAAAAGTCAGGATAACAGATATATTTAACAAACATAATATTGCATGTATACACACACACGTACACCTTGAAATTGTTTTTCAAAAAAATATTATTTTTCATAATTTCCTTACAAAAATTATTAGAAACACCGTTTGTATTAATGTCGTGGGCTTTGAAACAAAAACAAAATTTTATTAAAATATTTTTCATGCAAGTATATATGTATATTTATTTATTTATTTTTAAAAATGTAAGTAGTTTTTATGTGATTTTAAATAACGAGCATAATGGATGTAAAATATTTAAATATAAACTGATGGAAAATATCAGAGGGCTACAAAATGGTGCTAAATAAAGGGGGCTATTGATCCCAGCTCATTTCACACATGCACGCGTGTGCGTGTGCGCACACACACAGATATATATATATATGTGTGTGTGTGTGTTTTTCATATATTATAAATATAAAAAAATATTTTATAAGTATGTGTGTATATATACGTGTATTTATTTACTTACTAAGTATTATTCATTACGTAATCATTTTAAATTTGGAATTTGAAGTTTGAAATTAAAGCTTGAATTTAAATTTGAATTTTTATATTAGTATTACAAAATTTAATGTTTTGTAATATTGTAAACATATAAGTATGTGTGTATGAGTATATAAATTTACACTGTTAAAAATATTTTTCTATTTCATATTCAAGGAAACATACACATAGACATATTAGACAACAAAAATGCATACCGAGGGGAAAACTTGTCAGTTGCGGTGTAAATCTCATCGCTTATACATGGGCAAGTTAAACCATGTACATTATAACTGTTGCACGTGCACGTACATACGCATGTGTATATGATACACATGTTTACATTAAATAATTCTTATACAACACCAAAACAAAACTTAAATTACAAATATAATAAAATAGTGATTTCATTTAAAATAAATTTAGAAAAGATCTAATTGAAATTTAGACTTCACAGGCTTTACAAGATCCAAAGTGGTAAAAAAATTAAAATTTGGTCATTTTGTCCGCTGCACCCTCGACTAGTTCCTTTATTTAGAAGGGTAGCCTAGACCTCTAACAATCTAGGATTATATTTTCATATATTAACTTTCAGTCTCTTCAATTCAAGGGCTTTCAGTTGATCGATCTCAATAGAGTCAAGATTAATACTAGAACCCTCAACAATAACAATTAAATCAGGACATTTTCGATTATTAATAGGACCGGTTCAAGAATGCTACTTTCAAATAGGTGAGATCCAGATCTGAAGAGCAAGCAACCACTCCTCTCAAAAGTGAAAATAGCTAAAGAGGCTCTTATGGGTAGCTTGGTGGGTTGGTGAATAGGTGGAGTTGTTAGGGGGACATCATTACTAGTGTTTCCTCCGAAGATTGCCAGTGACATTTAATGAGCCAAGTCCTTGTTTTGTTTAAGGTAGAAGTCCATAAGCTCAGAGGGCACTCCTAAGAAATCTTCGATCAAACTGGGATGGCTGGGGTTTTTTGTAGTGGTTTTCCAAAAAGGGAGGGAAATGTAAGTAATCTAGTTTGAGGGACCTGTATAGTTGAAAAAGGATGATTCATTTAGATCCGGCAAGACCATTTTCTATTTCCCCAAAGTAATCTCTTCTCTTCTATCATCGGTAGCTGCTTCGTCTAACGTCACATTGTAATCGAATCTAGGGGGTACCTCATTGTTAACCTAGAGCTAGATTCCAGTTTCATTGAAAAAGTAGTATGATTTTTCTTCAAATAAATAAAACCTTTAAGTTCTCCTAGGAGAAGGTTAGATGGAAAAGCGGGGAGTGACATTGATCCTAATGCTCAAATGCACTTTATAGAAAGCTCCATCAATCTCAGTGACCAAAGACCCATGCATATATGTCGCATTGTCTAAATTAGTATTGGCAATTGTGAATCTTTTGTCGATTAGCCAAAGTTAGGTGTCTAAGTCAAGAAGTTCACTAAAAGGTTTGAGCAATTCCTGGAGCCTAACATCATTCCTCAACACTAAAGGCAGACGTCTGTTATTAATCCACAAGGGTTAAAAAGTTGTTTGTTGTAAAAGCTCGTGTCCAAGGTCCATTGAGACACAAGAACCGCACTATGTTCTTTTATGAAAGAGCCTTTCTTGATGTTAATGAGTAACATCTCTTGACTGGGGAAGCAAAGGAGAAAAGTACATTTACCAAAGATGATAATTTTCCATTCAGTGAGTCTAAAGTAGATCGAAAGGGATCTCTGAAAATCATTATGAATCCACATCCACTTATCCAGGAACAAATCGCATGCATATGTCAATCAGAATTTTGAAGTCTGCATGTATGGTTGGAAGATTTTGAGAAAATATAATTCTTTTTTTGGCAGGATGTATTTTGCTAATAAATGCCACTGGGGCCCGTGAGGGGATTCCTAGAGGAATATTAAGGGATCAACTGCGTCTTCGAGGTTCTATCTTGATGTAACATGTCGCCATATGATATTCAACGGTTCATGTCGTTATGTGTGCTAAATCTCCTTGTGTGCCAAAGATTTTCACCTTAAATAATGTGCTACATTTCTACTGGCACTACGCATATGCCCTTTTAGTCTACACATGAGAAAGCAATTTTCCACCCTTAGAAAATCAATGGTCGAGTTAAGGTGGGCCACCTATTGAGCACGTGCCATTCTAAGTTTTGAAATTGAATTTGAATTTTTTAACAGGCTTGGCACTTAATGGATGAAAACATGGCTTATGTCCGACAATATCAGCAGAGTTCCAAGTTCATAATGGCTAAAGCCAACGAACATGGTCCCCAAAATTTGCTTTGCCAAAACCCCTATTACATTATAATTTACATTTCAATCCCTGAATTTTCATACATGAATAACTCCCACATATGAACTTTGTTTACATACAATTTGCATTGATGAGTTAGTAAATATATTCTAAACAAATTGACAATATTCAACAATAAATCATATACTTATTTCCTATACTATAATATTATTGTAATATGATATTATCATTGAATATTTACGTATCAATACCATTAATCAAAACTAATATATTAAGACATTATTCGTTTGATTTGAATATTTGATATTCGAGTTAATATGAATTATAATTATTTAAATGTATAATACCAATTTTAGAAATATTAAATATGAACAAGTGATATTTGAATTTATAATAAATTATTTAATTAACTATTTAGATATTTGTTATTCAAAGTTAAAAGTTATGTATGTGTATTTATGTCTGTGTGTGTGTGTATATATATATATCATTATTTATGAAAATTATTTCATTGTTTAATTCTAATTGAATAAATGTTATTCAACTTGATAATAAATTATGTTGTAAGCACTTTGAACAAATATTAAATTGTAGTCGAATTAATATTGTTGTTATAATGATAATAAAATAACTTAAAACTCAAATTAGATTCATCTAATTGATTTATTATTAAAAACATTATTCATCATAACACAATATATCTAATACATATTGAATTAAAAAGGAAATTTTTAAATTTTACCCCATTCACCCGCAGCTTGATGCACCTAATGTCGAAGAAACATTCGTCAAAGTTCAATTTGCATCCGACCATGCAAAATAAACTTTAGGAGATGCCCGTATGATACCATAATTTTTACCGAGCATTTATATAATTTTTATGGAATTATAAAGGTAAAAACTGAAGATGATAATTATCATTGAGTGCTTTACTTAATGAACGAATAATTAGGCCGGCTGCGAGAACTTTAGCTTGTCATAGAACATGTTTGATACAAAAAGAATAGTCTCGGGTAATATATTTTAGAGAGATTCTTTCAATCAAGGATGGTCTTATCATGAGACCAGAGGAGGCATTTTTTCAACTATGAGCCAAAATGCCAAATGGTTATCTTGGTCGAAAGTTTTCATCTTATTCAATAGCTGATATTATATTGATTCCAAGTAAATTTAGACGTACTACCGAATGCAAAGTCAAAAATAATCAAACAAAATTCGATTTTAGCATTGGGCACTTAACCTCCCAAGTAAAACCCCAAAGGAAAATATACCAAGGACTCAACCACCTAATGACTTGCAAGTGGCAGCAAGGAGTATCAACAACTGATTAAGGTTGTCTAGGAAGAATAGAGAAGGATCATCTCATGCAAGCATGTGCCAATCGTTTACTGCAGCTTTTACAAGGAATATACTATGATAAGGTAATCAGCCAATCTGCCATATGGGAATAAAGTGAAAGATCTACAATACACACATCTCACCTTTAAAAAGTGTGTTAGGTCATCGGCATATGTCAAACAAACCAGAACCATTAGATCTAGCATATGTGGCATATACCCAACCGTCCAGTGAAACCTACTAAGCCACATCAACCTCATACAATTATAAATAGGTGGATATCTCCATGTAGGAGGATGGAAATTAAGATCATAACTTTGACTTATTTGTACTTTTCCTAGATTGAGCTCCAAAAATACATTAATGGTTGCTTGTACATTCCTTATTGTAACTCTAAAATGTACGACTCATGAGAAGAAAAGTAATAATACAATGGACGTAGGTTTTCTCTCCGAACCATTACAAAACACCTTGTCTTTACTAGTTCGACATTTTTTTCCGTTTTTGCTCGTCCTAATGCTTTAATGCTAACTATCTTATCTAAAGGTCGAGTGTTGCCAAAGATCATTCGGCGTAAATTATCATAACCAAAAGACACGCTAACATAATGTTGGTGTCAAAATTGGTCACCAACACCCAATTATGTAAAAGTACCAATATCACATCCAATCATAGAAATATGAAGAGAAATAAATGAAGAAAAAAATTAAAATAATCAGAAAGCAAGTAAAAAGCGACAAGATTTATAGTGGTTGGGCTAATTCCGACCTACGTCCACTCCTAAATAATCCTTTTTATTATACTGAAGTTTGTTTACAGTTACAATCTGAAACCCAAAAACAAAATTGCCAAAGTGTAATCTAGGTTGAAGATAAAGAGAAGCGGAAAGAAGATCTTTTTCTGACACCATGCCTGCTGTATTTATAGGGGAACATGTGCACCAATCGGGCTGAAATTTTGACAGAAGTTTTGGGAGACCAAGAGGAGGCCACTCAAAAATTTCCAAGCCCATTGGGACCTACAATAGGGATCAGTACCGAACCCTATTAGTGTGTCCAAATGGCTTGCGATCCCTATGAGGGGTGCCCCATGATGTTAGATACTTGCCTTCCAAATTTTGTTTCATTTCGACTTACGGTTTGTGAGATATCGTGTTTTCCATGAAGTGGTGCTGCTTGAATTCTGATTTCTACCGATCCCTCTAGAGAGATAGGTATCGATCCCTTCAGTCTCTATCAAATGCCATGTGATCCTGAGGGGAGCTTCTCCATGTTGTATTATGCTTAGCCTCCAAGTTTCATACCAATTGGACTAGTAGAACTCCAGTTATAAATCAATCTTTGTTGCAATAAGTTATGAAGGTTGACTATAGCCGATCCCTATGGAGGGATATGTACCGATGACTCCAACTTGCTCCAAATGATATGCGATCCTTAGGGGTGTTCCATATGTTGTAATTAGCTTGTGCTCTAAGTTTCATGTTAATTGAATCAGTGGATATTGACTAATCACTGCCAGAATTTGAATATAGCCGAGCCCTACAAGGGAAGAGTGCCGACCCCTATAGAGGGATCGGTACCGATCCCTTCAAGTTGCATGTTTTAGTGTGCGACCCCTAGGGTAAACACCCTAGAGTCCCCTCTTCATGTTCCTAGAGTTTCACTTCAATCCCTCTTGTGGTTGTTGAGTTATTAATTGTTTTCTATCGAAATGCACTTGCTCCTATGTGTTGAACTATATTCCACACTTCAAACATTCTGCCTGGCATATCTATCAAATTCCATTCAATCTCGACTTCATACTATTATCTATACTTGATTTCTAGATCCCACAATCATCACTCTAGACACATCGATAATCGCGAAGTCTGTTGGGTTAAATCCGCCTATATACTGCCTTGACAAAAGGTGGGTTAACACTTTGCCCCCTAAAACATGCCTTGCGATAGGAAGATGGGTTTTGAATTGACATAAATCCAAAATCCAAAATCCAAAATCGATAATCCACTGATAGCCGTATTTTCCAATCCAGAATCCAATTCGTTGACAATCCAAATCCATGATCTCTCTGGATCGTTAGTGAAATCCATGACTGTTCCGAGTTGATATCCAATTCCGAATACATTCCAAATCCTTAGCCGAATCCATATCTATCTAAAGCCAATAGAAAAATCCATGATCTTATAGATCGTTTGCCAAATCCAAAGCCTCGATCTCACTGGATGCTTGCCGAACACAATCCATATTCGACGACCTGAGTAGGCTGATCCATCGTGTTCGAGCGAAGCGACCTACCCCTTATCAGGCACAGTCCATACCTGACGACCATGATCTCTCAGTATTCTTGCCAAACACAATCCATACTCAACGACCTGATTAGGCCGATCCATCGCATTCGAGCGAAGCAACCTACCCCTTGCCAGGCATAGTCCATACCTGACGACCTTGATCTCTCTAGATCCTTGTCGAGCATAATCCATACTCGACGACTTGAGTAGGCCAATCCATCGCGTTCGAGCGAAGCGACCTACCCCCTGCCAGGCATAGTCCATACCTGAAGACCTTGATCTCTCCGGATCCTTGTCGAGCACAATCCATACTTGATGACTTGAGTAGGCCGATCCATCGCGTTTGAGCGAAGCGATCTACCCCTTGCCAAGCATAGTCCATACCTGATGCTTGGGTTATCTATTACATTGATTCAAATTTAAACATTCCTAAGTCCATTTGCCAAAATATAAAATAAGAGTCTGTACTACCAAAAAACAAGAGTTCAAAGCAAACAAGAAGAAAAGACAAGAAAAAGAAAAACTAATTCCACAAACTCGAGAACTACGATTTATCATCATCTCAGAGCATGCCTAGGAACCGTCCTTGATCATGTACATGTGTAAATAACTTAGCCGTCCTACTGCGGAGTTTGTTACTTATTCCATGCCATCCCGATCAATTGATGACAAGTCGATGATGATGCCTTGATCCAGTGCCATTTTCATTTGAGGTTTTTCATTTGAGGTGGACGGTGGCTGCTCCTGTTCCACCGCCGCAGCCCGAGTCCCTATGTATTGTTGTAATTGATTGTTCCTTACGTGTTCCTCAATGATATCCTTCAAACGCCTATAGTCGTTTGTATTATGGACATCCAGCTTATAGAATAGGCAGCGCTTTCCTGATGTTCGTTCGCATTTGGAGGATTCCCTCCTTGCCGGCCTTCGATACGAAAGGCATCCTCGAGTATCCAGATATATCTGTTCTAGGGTTTCATTCAATTCCGAGTAAGAAGAGAATTTGGGTTCCCCCCTCTACTGCTTCGATCCTTCAAAGCTATTATCCTTGTTCTGTTTACCCTTGTCCTTTCCTAAGCTCTCACCGGGCGGTTCTCCACCCCGTACCGTATCAACTTCTGTTGCCTCTTTATCAGCTTTCGCATCTTCTTGTCGTAGAAACCTTTCTGCTTCATGGTAGAATTCCCTAAGATCCATCGGTGGATCCCGTATCAATGATATCTTAAAATCTGAATTGTCTGCAACTCCTAACACTGCCGCCATCAAAACCATCGATGGATCTGGTCGATCCACTGAAACAACTGCTGCATTGAACCTGGTTAAGAAATTCTTGAGTGATTCACCTGCCTACTGCTTTATTAATGTCATTGTCATCACATTCTTGGATCTCATAATGTGAACTCGAAACTGCTTCATAATTCTTTCGACCAATTCTGTCCATGTGCTAATAGAACCGCTCTCCAACCGTCTGAACCATAGTGCAGCTATATCCGTTAAGCACGGAGGGAGGCATCGTGCCAGGACTTCTTCTGAAGCCTCGGGTACTTATATGTGTCGTGTATACCTCATCATATGCATAGTTGGATCTGATTTTCCTTCATAAGCTTCTAGTGTTGGTAGTTTGAATTCTGGTGGATTCCTAGCATTGCTGATATTAGGAGCGAATGGACTTATATTTACATCCTCCAGATCCCTGTTCACTAATCCTCTATGCATGGCTTGCCTAATCATCTCTACAAACCTATCATTGTCTTCTAGTGGTATCCTCCTATCATCACGTCCAAGCCGCCCCCCCAAGTCTACGAGGGAATTCTAGAACGTATTCCTTTGGACGAGCATCCAAATTCTGATTCGCAGCAAGCTCTATGGGATTGACCGCAGATCCTCCAGCATCAAGACCAACCAGGCTCGAAGGCATGCCCCCTAGCCTTCGAGGAATGGTGCCAATCCCTCTAAGATAGCTGAGGACTACCCCCGGCTGCTCTCCTCCACTCCTTCGTTCATTGGCTCTATTTCCATGTACTCGGTTCTGATTTCCAGCGACTTCTGCCGCCTTAACTTCTTGATCCATAGCTCTGGTAGTTCCTATCGTTCTAACTCCTTGATTTTGCATTCCAACAGCTCCTATGGCTTCAGTCTGTCCAATTTGTCGGAGTAGATTGTGCATCATCTCCTCCTGTCTTTTCAGCATCCTCTCCTGCGTAGCATTCACCATTGTTTCCATCTCCTCCGTAGAGATGTAGGTAGAGGTTTGATTTGCTCCAGCTCCTGAGAAAGCCTCCTGACTTCCTTCATGATGGCTCTTATCCGCTGCCTATTCTCCTATAGATTACTTCACCATTGCTTTAAATCCAAGCTCTAGATCTTTTCCAAACTTTGAATCCAAAATCCAAATCCGAAGGGGCTAGATTTCTCAGTGAAAGCACCAAAATGTTGGTGTCAAAATTGACCACCAACACCCAATTATGTAAAAGTACCAATATGCGATCCAATTATAGAAATATGAAGACAAATAAATGAAGAACAAAATTAAAACGATCAGAAAGCAAGTAAAAAGAGACAAGATTTATAGTGGTTCGGCTAACTCCGGCCTACGTCCACTCCCAAATAATCCTTTTTATTATACTGAAGTTTGTTATCAGTTACAATCCGAAAATCCAAAAACAAAATTGGTAGAGTGTAGCCTAGGTTGAAGATAAAGAGAAGCAGAAAGAAGATCTTTTTTATGATGCCATGCCTGCTGTATTTATAGGGGAACACTTGCACGGATCGGGCTAAAATTTTGACAGAAGGTCCGAGAGACTAAGACGAGACCACTAAAAAATTTCCAGGCCAATTGGGACCCACAATAGGGATCAGTACCGACCCCTATTAGTGTGTCCAAATGGGTTGCGATCCCTATAAGGGGCGCCCCATGATGTTAGCTACTTGCCCTCCAAATTTCATGCCATTTCGACATACGGTTTGTGCGATATCGCATTTTCCGTGAAGTGGTGTTGCTTGAATTCTGATTTCTGCCGATCCCACTAGCGGGATAGGTACTGATCTCTCCCGTCTCTTCCAAATGTCATGCGATCCCTAGGGGGGCTTCTTCATATTGTATTATGCTTAGCCTCTAAGTTTTACGCCAATTGGACTAGTAGAACTAAAGTTATTGATCAATCTTTATTGCAATAAGTTATGAAGGCTGATTATAGTCGATCCCTATGGAGGGGTAGGTACCGATCCCTCCAACTTGCTCCAAATGATATGCGATCCCTATGGGGTGCTCCATATGTTGTAATTAGCTTGTGCTCTATGTTTCATGTCAATTGGATCAGTAGATATTGAGATATTGACTAATCACTGCTAGAATTTGAATATAGCCGAGCCCTACAAGGGAAGAGCGTCGACCCCTATGGAGGGATCGATCCCTTCAAGTTGTATGTTTTGGGGTGCGACCCCTAAGGTGAACTCCCTAGGGTCTCATCTTCCTGTTCCTAGAGTTTCACTTCGATCCCTCGTGTTGTTGAGTTATTAATTGTTTTCTATCGAAATGCACATGTTCCAATGTGTTGAACCATATTCCACACTTCGAACATTGTGTCTTGCATATCTATCAATTTCATTCAATCTCGACTTCTTGTTATTATGTATACTTGATTTCTGAGTCCCACAATCATCACTCTGGACTAATCGGCCTCGATAATCGCGAAGAATGTTGGGTTAAATCCGCATGTATACTACCTTGGCAAAATGTGGATTAACACATAACTTATAGATACAAAATGGATTGTAAAAACTAAAAGAAAAAAGATATGTATTTACGATGTTGTACGAAAAGTTATTACGTCATTGAATAAGTTATTTACTTCTGTAAAATAGAAAACATAAGGTAAATACCATTATCGGTAAGTTTCTCAGTTCTTGTATAAAATTTAACAATGGTAAAAATATGAAGTTATTATAAACAACATGCTTAAATAACATCTATCCATTCCGACGAAGAGCACAAATTACTTTTAAATTTCTGCACAACATTTCGAAATACACTAAATTAACTTGTGCCTTTTGTTTTCAATATAAAACCTAATTTACATATTCATTGACTAATAGATTTTTCTTCTTTACAACGACATTAATAATAAAAACCTGATAATCATAACCTCTAGCAATTGATATATCCGGACCTACATGTTACACTTATAGAAACAATTTAAATTGTTTTGTTTCTGAATAAATAAATAAAAACTATTGAATGCAATACATGAGTATTGTAAAATTGTTCACAATATTTTAATGGAAAATAAGATCCGCTGCTTATTTTCAAACATAATGCCCAAAAATCATTCTCTAAATCAAGTTTTACAAAATACCCCCTTAATTATTTTCAACTAAAACGTGCAGTTTATACTGAACTGCAAATGATTATGGTTAAAACAGTAAATATTTGACACTGTAACTACAAATTTTCATAAAATAAACATTTACAACGTAACCACACACTTTTATTGGAAGTAATTACAAGGGTTTTTCATGAGGCCTACCTTCAAGAAGGAAGGGAAATGAATTTAGAACTTATAAAACAAGCTTGACAAACAGGAAAGCAGAAGCTTTTTTGGTGGCTCGACCAAGAAAGCGGTAAAGTTGAAAAAAAAAAGGTCATCACTTGTACAGAGCTCCGAATACTTGAGATGTATACTTTCACTGTAATTTAAACCACAATCATATACCTGAACTCAGTGCAACAAGCACACAAAACGTTTGAACTTCAATCCCATATCAAACTGAAAAAAATATAGAGAAAGGAATTTACATGGAAGTTTCTAATATACATTTGTCGTGTTAAACCGAGAACTTGAGCAAAAGAATGATCTCTAACTACTTACACGCTATTATTACACTGCTAGGTATTAGCAAGAATTAACAATAATAATGCTCTGATGCAATAAGGAGATTCAGCTTAAATCTCATTTTGCATTAGATGAGCATCACCAAAGCCAGTAACACGAGGACTTGTAGTTGAAGTTTTGTGTCCCTAAAATCTCCTGCTATCAAAAAGAAAACCAAAATGCATGGAAATCGATAAGTTTAGCAGGAAACATAAACTAAAATAGTCGTATATTTTATCTACGATATTCAATTGTACAAATTTTCATTTCCATGTTATTTTCCTCAAATGATCAACATAACCCAAGGCATAACTGTAAAATGTGTAGGATTTTTGGACATTTGGATCACCTTCCCTGGTTGAAATACATTCTGATATTTTTTATTTTAAATCATTGCTAACTGCACGAATTGATCCGAACCACTAAACCACTAAAATCTTGGATATAGTGGTCCAAATATGTGGATGAAATCTTGGTTTTGAAGCAAAACAAGTGATGCAATTTATTCATAGTTTTGCTCAAAGGTAACAGAAGCTGAAAGGAAACCAGTATAAGTTATTGAATTTACGAGAAATGATGTCAAATGTTTTATTCAATTAGAACAATATGCATAATACTTACCAGTATGTGAAGATGTTGCAGCTGGTAGTGCCGGTAAATTAACAGCTGCAGTAATCAAGAAACCAACGTCACAATCGTAGTTCGAAGTAAATATTTACAGATATCAAGAACATTTAAGGACTATGAAACTGAAGACGGTCTTCTACAGCCCTTTTTTTTAAAAAACAATGTTACTGGAAAAATGAAAAAGAATGAAATTGATTTACTTATTTACTTGGGCATACACAACATCCATGGACATGAGATTTGATAGATACGCTAAATCAAACAAAATATAGATGTTCATCTTAGATTTAACACATAAAACATAAGATGAAATTTGATATATATGCCAAATTGAACCCAAATTTTATGTACACACGCACTATTGCACGCATGCACACACAATTAGACTTCACACATAGAAACATCAGTGATAAGGTGGTGCACGATCCATAAATAAATTAATGCAAATCTACTTACACTTGTTGCATGTAGATGAAGATTCAACAGATGCAGAAGGCCAAGGAGCAGCAATATTGTCATTTAGATCACAAGTGAAGCTGATTCCAGTAGAAGGGTCAAATGTTGCATCTGAAGGCAAACTTGGCAAAAGACATCCAGATTCTGAAGCACAATTACAAATTTAAATCAGTAACACATTAATTGATTTAATTGCCGAAGGATATTTGGCACTCTTATTCTGTTGCATCCATAATTCAGCACATCTTTCATATTTTGAGCTACAATATTCAAATGCTATGAAAATTTTAGAATATAATCACATCATACTTAAGATCATCTCAACAAAAATTTAGCTTAATTTAATATTTCAAGCATAATAATTAATATTTAAAATCAATGGCTAAAGTAGATGTTTCGATGTTAATTGGTTCTTTACAATTTTGAAGGGTTTAGAAAAAAATAAAATTATCTCATTGTTTGTGCAGTTGATAGTCATAATGTAGATTATGATCAGTAATTCGATCGGTAAATTACCTAATAATTTAGGAATTCGATCGGTAAATTTAATAACATAATACTCTTTGGACCATTTAAATATTTCAATCACAATGGTGTATCTCTTTAGCTCATTTTAATATTTGAAACGCAACAAAAAAAGGCTCCCTCCTTCCCTCCCTCCCTCTAATCAATAAATTAAAATTTTAGGGGTTCAATCTACGATTTAACTCAATAACATATTATTCTATTTTAATTTTTGACAATTGAATGGGGAATTTGATCCCAAGCCTTCTTAATTAACATCCGAAAAAAATCATTTAGCTAGTTTTCTCTAACTTCTAGATTGCTTAAAAAACATCCCAAACCCTCTATCTTAACGTTAGCAATGTGTTACTTTTTGTATGCAATTTTTCCCCCATTTTTTTTCAGTGCTATGTTGCTTTTGAATCTAAGTTATATGAAAAATAAAGTCCGAAGTTGGTTAGTGAAAATAAAGTAACACAAGCTCATATGCACTGCAGATGAACATAATTGTTGTGAGTTATCCTAGCATGGGTATAAAAAAAATTCATATGCTACTAATATTTTCTTTTAAAATTGTTACCCTAAGGCAATATACAATGTATGAATTACCTTGAGATCCAACTGCATTTCCGGTAGAGGAATATATATGACAAGAAAAAACAACAAAAATAATATTAGTATAATTATAACATAAACTAGGAGCAAAGTACAAGTAACGATAAGTTTACAACTGACCTTGGAGGGAGAAATCTTTTAAAGTTACTTCACAAAAAGTATAAATATTTGTGCTAACATTCATCTCTTGTAATTTACGGCCAAGCAAGGCAGCGCAATCCAATGCTTGTAAATTTGTAATGAAACTTTGCTTTTGCAAATGAGACACATATCTGCTCATGGAATGACAGCAAGATGTTTGATTCTTTATCAAGTTTCCGCACCTTTTTGCAACACCTTTCACACTCGGAAAGACCAATGGACAAACTGTGACAAAAAGAAAAGGTAAAAAAAAGACCACACTTGCAATGAAGTTATCAAAAAATGATCAAACTTTGACGAGGAAGAAACTTTAATGAAAATAAAGACTTCTGAGACCCAAATGGCTGAAGATTTCAAAGAACAAATCTGAAAATAAATTTCTTTGATAATTGCGGGGACTGTGTGGGGTTTATGAAACACTTGACTAGGAAGTTCACTTGAGCATTCAAAGAAAAGAAAAGAAAAGAAAAAGGTTACCTCCATTGACGTTGCAATTAGATATTCGTCTAAGCATTTGGTTGGCAGATGAAAAATCAAGCCTACTTGATAACCATCTCAATACAACATTTCTGCAATCATCCAATCTAGATGTATGTGCCAACATCATATCGTTACTATTTACATCCATACTTGGCAATCCACCGTTTTTCGAAGAAATTTTCCTAGCAGCATCCAAAATTGCATTTTGACATATTTGACTACAACACTCATTGACCGCATCTACCTTTTTACAAGCCGCCAATAGTTGAGTAGAATCTACCAAGCTTTCAAATTCATTCGTATCTTTTACAGGACACGTCCCTTCGGTAAAATTCGATGGATGAATTGAGCAAATTTCTACAAGATCATAACTAGCTCCTTGACTTCCAAGAATTTGTTGAACGTCGGATAAGCAGTAGTTAGCATGGGTTATGTCTAGTGAAAGCACATTCGATTCTATACTTGCTTGCCCTATAAGAATGTGTGTGGTGGCTCGCAATTGAGGACAACATATCACGTTTGCCAAGAACGGAGCAAACGATGTCCAGCAATCGACTGCAGTTGTTCTCATCAAACTATTCACAGCAGAAAAATTTAGCATACATTTACCTTCAAAGAGAAACACACTATACTTAGCAATATTTTATATAATTAATTATTCATGATAAAATAAAATAAAAACTATCCAAATTATGAAACCTGAAAGTTTAGGTGTGCTGTTGTTTAGAAATGGAGATAACGGTGAAGGAGCAAGTTGAGGTATTAATGGCTGACTATTCGGATATAATTCTGGCATTGGCATTGGCAATGGCAAAAAAGCACTATCTTTTTCATTTGCTGCCACCGAAGCCATTTGATGAAGCGTAGTGAAGCCATTCTGTAAAGCTGAATTAGAAGGAAAAAAAAATGAGAATCAAGCAACCATAAAATTCAGATAATGCTACTATAATATCTTGCTTCGGCTATGTTATGCTACAATAATGTCAACAAAATATGGATCTTTCTTGTCTGAAAAGTAAGATTTGTTTGCACCGACTACACATTTTTTGATGCTAGTTGGACTGAATCCCGAAATTCTTGCACAACATTATGAGGTGATATCATGTGATATAACACTTGCTACAAAATGTGGAATTGAATGGATGTAATGTGCGGCTGAGCAAGAATTTGTTTTACCAAATAATACTCATTTAAGTAATAATAAGATGGAAAGGAATGGGCATTCCTATCATTTACTTAGAAATGCTCAGATACCTACTGTGGTCACCTGCTTCAGTGAAAAAACTAGAAGAGGAACCCACCCAGTACATCGGGCTTTAGAATAGTAATTCCAATGGTTAGACCATGTGCAATTTTGCAAAGATTCATTTATCAAGAAGACTAATAAACATCTACTAATCTATAATCTAAAGCCCATAATGAACGAATATCTGCTCTAATTTTTAGCCAAAGATGGTGGTCTTATTCCTACAGTGTATGATATCATGCTAGACCGAGCAACGACATCCATCAACCCGATTGACCCTATTGCTTTAAAAGACAGATCAACTCCATCGTGTCAACATGATTCCTAAGGTAAAAAATTAAGCAAACTAGATGCATGCTCTATACTTTGTAATTATTTTCATGTGAATGGAGTAAATATCTTAGTGTTTTGACTAAATTTGTGCGTGTTCCGTCAACTTCTGACATAGGATTAAGATAAATAACAATGTGTTAACTAATGCAAGAAACTCCTCTAACGTGTATATATTTTCTTATTCTTTTTCAGTCTACAATCAATGCACCATGTGAGTTGAGTATGGCTTGATTCTTTTTATAATGAGAACGCAGAAGTATAATCTACTTCGTCAACTCTGAAAGCTAAATCCAAGCTCTGGGTAGATCAGTGGTCAACTTAAAAGTACAATGACTAAAGCTACTTGATTATATACTATATATTCAGTTATAAGCATGATCCTCTAATTTAATTCAAAGTCCTTAAATCACAAGTCAAAACAACACATCACCCGTTTTTCTATGTTGGAAATTAAGGTTACAGAGCTCAGGTAGTAATTTTTACCCAGAGAACCCGAGCAAAATGAATGATAGTTTAACCCAACATCAACCAAATTAACAAACCAGATACACCAAGTTAGACTTTTCCATTACTACTGGATAATTCCCAGAAGCTAAACAGTAAAAATGTCATCTTTTTTCAATCATACCACAAAACCCAAATTCCCCGAAAAAAAAGTTGGAAATTAAAACAAAAGTGTACATCGGTCTCGCAAAAACAAATCAATGAACAAGCAAACATAAACTTCGTACAAAATTCACCAAAAATGAAAAAAACCGATCAAATCACTGACCTGAAACCAAGAAAAAAGCCCAAAAAATCCTCAGTTTTTTCCGCATAATTTCTAGAGATATTCCAAGTCAGAGCGAAAAATGAGTGGCTAGAAAGAATGGAGTGAATAGGAGCTGGTGCTGGTGCATAGCTGTATTGAATGCAGCAGTAGTGGTGGAGGTGGTGCTATTAATTGTATGAAGAAAAGAAAATTGTAGTTTTGTGGGGTTCGGCTTAATTTAGAAATAGAAAAGGAAAATTAGTTTTGAAAGAGAAAAAGAAAGAGAGAAATGAAATGAATGCAATGGGCAATGAAATGAATGCGATGTGTCGCAATAGGGACAAGATTAGTTCAGTGCAGCTGTATATGCGAGTGTTCTACACTCAATTCTACTTTGCAATCATATTCGCACTTTTTTAAACGAATTTCAACCCATACCCAACTACGTCGATACTTATACGCGTGTGCAAAGTTTCATGATAGCTTAGCGACGTTAACAGTGGAAAATAAGAAACTAGTCGGAGTTCAAAATTAACATATATATTTTATTGCTAATTCCATTCACACACCCGTAATTTATTAACATACGCACAAAAAATAAAAAAAATAAACTAACTTACACCAAAAATTATTTTACATACAGCATAATTTTTACAAAATTACCCCATTTTACATCTTCATTATCTTCTCTCTTTAAACTTTAATTCTCGTTTACACAAAACTAGGAATTACTAGCAATAGATTTAGTTAAAATTCAAAAAAAATAAACTTTAATTTTTTGCAATAATATTGTAAATTATTTAATTTTTTTTAATTCTTAATTTCGTCAAAATTAACTCTAATTTTAAAAAAAAATTAAACACTTTTGAATTAGAATGTTTAACTGTGAAAATTGTATTGATTGATATTTTAGGTTTCGTTAACTTCATCAAAATTATATAAATTTGATCAAATATTATTGATTTTAATGTTTTAATTAGCTGGGTTATAAGAAAATGACTAAAATTGCAATTAAGAAAAAGGGTAACTTAGTCATAGATTTTGTTAGTAAAATAATGATGTATGTTAGGGATTTCGGTGTATGAATAGAATTTGCCTATTTTTATACGAGTAAGGATAGAGAGCCCAAAACGAAAACAAATTGAAGAATTCAAATTGCAAAGAGAGAAAATTAAAAAGAACCCATGGAATGTCCAATTTTCAACATGTTCTTTGGTTTTGCTCCAGAGAATTTTGGATCTTTTACCAATTTTGTTTCTATCATATTACATCTAATTGCTTAGAGAAAATCGCTAAACACAACCAAAATACATAAGATGAATAGAAATTTCATTTTGAATCTCCATTTTATAATTGAAATGAAAAGTGTGTTTTTTACCTAATAATACATGCAAATAGGTATTTGTTTCGCTGATGTCAGTACTATAATCATTTATTGAAAAGCCGAATCTAGGGTCGATTTCACCATTAAACCACGAATTTCTTAAGTTTTGTAGTGATATTTATTGTTGATGCATAAAACTAACTTTTTAAAATCATATTTTTTGGAAAACGTTATACTACCTTTTTGAAAGATAGTCAAAATTATATGTTTACAAATCCGTCCTGGTGCATTTTTAGTTGTATGATCTTAATAGAATTTTGAACCTGCATCACCTCGATGTAGTTCGAACTACATCATGTTGATGAATTTAAAGTTGCATCATGTTAGTGCAATTTTAACTGTATTAACAAGATGTTGTTAATACAGAACATGGCTTTTAGTTACATTATTTAACACGATTAAAATTGCATTATTTCAATATAGTTTTAACTGCATCTTCTAGATGTGGTAAAAATCACGCATGAGATATGGAACTTCAGCTGCATTGTACTAATACATATTTAACTGCACCTTAGTGGTGCAGTTTTAATTACATCAACCAATGTAGTCAAAACTATGATTTTTCAATGAAGTTTTTGTTGGATCGGGTGCACTAATAGCGAGGTAAAATGATGAATTTCAAAAGAAGAAAAAATCTTTTTACTAGTTTGCATAAGATCGTATTTTGTTTACATGAACAGTATACTTTTCATCGAATCAGATTTAATGACTGTTAATAAAAGAGATTTGTGTTATAGTTTTAATTTAATTGATTCATATTAAACATTTAGGTTTTATATGTTATGATTTATCACTACAAAATATAATATATGTTTCTATTTTATTTTACTTTAGTTCAATTTTATTGTTTAGTTATGGTGTGTTTCCATTCGCAAACATGGTGAGCATAGCAAATATGGTAGACTAATTTAGGGTGCACATATATCAATATGTACCATATGTAAATAAGTAATCATTGGGATCTATGGTTATTATGTATGATATAAATAAAGGAATGGTTATTTTAACATGGGAAGGATCAAACATGTAATAATAACAAATACATATACATGTATAATTTTTTATATTCATTAAATAATATACATGTGTGTGCGAGCGAGCTAGGATCGATAACATCCTTTATTTAACACCATTTGTAGCTCCAAATTGCAGCCACGAGTTTATATTTAAGTATTTGGTTCATGTGACAGAAGAGAGAACAACAAATATATAAATAGAAACTTATGACTAATATCAAGGGACCATAAAATAGTGCTAAATAATATTTATATATATCTATACTATAAAGCAAAACCTTGGTCAAAGCGATCAAAGTGAAGCCTTTTTTGGACTTTCAGAAACAACCTTTATCATAAGGACCACACGACAAATAAAGGAGGGCAGTGCCGTCATTTCATCTTCCCACGTTCTGGAGCGGTTCTTCTTTTCCACGATAACGCATTTCTGCTCATTTTTCTCAATCCACCTTCATCGACTATTCATCTTTCCTTCACCGCCAATGTTAAACTCTAATTTATCACCTAAATTTTGTTCAAATCATTCTTTGTTTCCAGATAAAATCATAATTTTATTCTTCTATAAATTTTAAACAAAATTCTAGGGCTTCAATTACGTTTTTAGTGAACTCCAATAATCTGATGATGAACAAGCAGCGATGAGTGACAAAGATGACTTAGAAGACGTGGAGCCTCTTTCGGTTAAGTGAAGAATTGGAAGAAGACAAATAGGTATTATTTCTTCGTATATTTTCAATTAAACTTTCGTTATTTTCTTTTTTGTAGTATATTTGTATTTTGCAATTTTCTGGAAAATTTATGATGGTTGTGTTTCATTAGTAGAATTATGATTTAGATGCTTATTGTATTTACCTTAGCTTTAAATTGATGCTAATTAAATATAGTTCATTTAATATTTGGTGTTAACTTTTTCTATTGTTGTCTGTTTGCTATTAATGTATGTTTCAGTTGTAAAAAAAACATATGCAAACTAAACTGTAAACAGATTAACTATTTAATTTCTTTTGTATTTGTGATAGGTTTGGACTTTTGCAACTTATAGATTTGATAACCTCCCTAACCAGCACAAAATCATCCATTTTTCTTTTGAATTATCTCTGTCAACGAATATGAATTACAATACTGCTTTACTGCACCCACTAGATTTTAGATATTAGAGAACAAAAATAGAAGCAACTTTAAGTGGCCGTTAACATTATTTTACATGACATTTTGAATTTTTTGTAATGCATTTTATGGAATACTATGTAGTTATACACAATTGAAACCAAATTAACATAAAGCCTTAGAAATATTTGAGATAAACCTTATTATGAGTATGACATGTATGATACATACGAATAAATTAACTATGAAGTTAAGGATTTAACATGGAAAGTAATTTAAATAGAAGAAACTTTGAAGTAATATAGGAAGTAACTATTTTGCAAGATATATCACATATTTACATGTTGATCATTAATTATTTGGAAATATGGAAAAACATAGAAATTAATCATAACACCCATTATGACTCTTTATTAATACAAAATGTTCGGTTGCCTATTTTCTGAGGTAAATATTTACAGTTCTTAATAAAAAATGTTTATTTGCATTTTGAGGAGAATTCAATTTCAGTAAGTAATTAATGAGAAATATTGAGATTTTGTGCTAACTTTTATGTGTGGAAATATGCATTAATTCCTTCCATTATGCATTTATACTATATGTATTGGTTGCTTTTTTAGCCTTTAAACTGCTCGAGAGATTACTGTAGAATATTTGTGGAAGTTATGGTTTTTGTATGTATATTTAATTGCCAGGTTTGCTAAAGTATTTTTTATTTTCCACAATACATCTGAGATTGTTGTGCTGCCTTTTGTTTTTATTCATACTCTCTGACCAAAAAATATTTGAATAACCATAAGTTCCACTCATAAAATATTTGTTGAAGTCTGAGCATTTATCCGTCTTGGCAAAATTTGGGAGATTAATCTCATTTGTATTTTTTTCCACTTAAATAAAACTATGTTTGTATTTTGTGCTACTCAAGCATTCAAGGTGATTTCTGACTTCAAACAATGACATATAATATATTATGGTGATATCTTATACTATAAAGCAAAACCCTTGGTCAAAAAGTCAAAGTGAAGCCTTTTTAGGACTTCCTAAAATACCCCTTCAATCAACAGTTTTAAACGCGAAAGCCCTCTATCCACATTCAACGTTCAGTCCCACTTTTGAGATAACCGCTCCACCTTCATTGTTCCTTTATTCTTCCTCCTTGCAAAATTATGAACAAACCTCAATCCAAAGAAAAAAATGTGAAAAATATCCAAAAACAGTACGAAAAATGGCTTTCTAAGAGCAAGGGAAATCGGAGCTCGACCTCCTCTTTCTCAAGAAGCCGCTTCTTATATCTCAAACTCAGTACTTTTGGTACCATTCTAATATTATTTATCAGTTTACTCTTTCGTTACTTTGTTTACGAATTTGTATGTATTTTACAGTGGATTTGTTTGAATAATTACAGTAAATCTAACAACCCTCGACTCCTTCTATTTTGAACCATGAAGGAGGCAATCTGATCTATATTTCATAACGTGCGGTTACGAATTATGGTTTTTAGAGCTTAATTTTGCTAAATATTAACGAAATTTTTTGATTTTCTTTATGGCCATGTTAGATCACCATTTCAGTTTTGAGATTATCCATAGCCACAAATGTAGTTTATTGAATTCAGATTTGGCAGATGGAGTTAAAGGCAACATATATCCCTTCAAACATGGTAAAAAACCTATAAAACTACCCACTATTCTTTCTTTTACTAGATATTTTGTTTGCTAAATATTGGATTTGGAAAATTTTATAACTGAATTTATGCGTATGCATTTTTTGGTGATTTAGAAAGTAACTAATGTGAAAGAGAAGAATACAATGGATCTTTATATCACTTACATGACCCAAGTTATTTATGAATGGATCTTAGTTTATAAATTCTTTCCAAGGTTGTCAGAGTTGAATTGACTAAAACAATCACTTATAAATGTGATTGGTTAATTTGAATTCTGCAGGTCAGTATCTTTATTCTGATATGGTGGTTTCATAGGGGTTTTATATATATACTTCAATATAATTGATATTTCAATTACAACCACTGTGTAATGTATAAATTGACAAAGTATTAGTTTAGTAAAAAAGTTAACTAAACTATAACACTTACTACAATGGATAAAGATATCTACCAATTATATTTACCTACCATGTTGTTTGAATTTTAACACCATTCACCACATTATATGTTAATCTCTGGACACATTAATCTAAGCAAGTAAGCAACAAGCTATTCAACTAATGAACAAGTTCAGTTTTGACTATGTCTCTAGCTGCAGCACATTTTTTCTCAGTATAACAACAAAACTAAAAGCTCTAACTGTCATATTGGTGGCATCATCTTATTTGAATCATGTATTTTACTCTTTTTTATCCTATACAAATTTCAATATTGAGATCGAAATCCAACAAATGCTTTAGTGATGAAAATGTGGACGATGATTACTTTGGACAAACATTTGAACTTTGGCATGCTTTGATTGAGACAAATAAACTAAATCCGCACGCTTTCACAGTTTTCTATTTCCTCACCATCTTCAGTATAGAATTATTTGGTTGATGCTAACAAACCGGCAGATATATTAAATCCAAATGTTTTAATTCGTTCCACTGCACATGCCATTCATGAGTTCTTATGTATCATTTTTGGTTATTTTGTTTAAATAGGGTAAAGTTGACAAAAAATTTATTCACAATTGGAGAATATTATTCGATATGATGTCGTACAGTGATCTGCATTTAAGAATGGTGAAAAAAGGCTTGGGTAAGGCTTCCTCATGGACATTTCCTATGGTTTCGTATTATATTAGAAAATTATTGCTTATTTGAGTTTGCTATTATATTCCATGCAGTTTCTAATGTTTCTATTGATGGAGAAGCTTGGATCTGTGTTTGTTAACTGCGGTTGGGTTAAAAGTATAGTAATGGAGTATTTGGGTAAGGTTTCCTTTCTATTTTTTTCATATAGCTTGAATTTCTTGACTTATTCATATTCTTTTAGTGTGTGTAATTATTACCATCACGCTTAACATAAATGAAGTGGATGATAGTGAATTACCTTCCTCTTGGCTTATTAAAACTGTAACTTGAGTTAAAGTTTTTATAGAATGCTGTCATATTTATAAATATCGTTGTAAGACAAATAGAAATATATTTATCAAATATTATCAATCAGCACGACTTTAATTGATACCATACTTATGTGGCTCATTAAAACCATAAACTGAATTCATGTTTTCATTGATTTTACCTATTTAATTTCAGTATTACACTGAACATAACTCTTTTTCTTTTCTTCCACACTATTGCCAACGTTTGTAACTAACATAAAAATGCATGAATGATGACCTATCATTTTCATCTTTAATAGTAGTTAAAAATTATTACAGTTAATGGGTAGAAGTCATGGCATAGTTAATGGTATAAAATCATAATTTTTAAGACTGATTCAACAGTAGTTAATGCCTGGGTGAAAATCAACTACAGATAAATTTTCATTTTTCCCCCCTTGCAGCTTCTTAGTTTCTAAATTTATTAAATAAGGCATGTGAAATTTTTATGGTTTTCTCTGTACATGTAGAATATTCCTAACAATTTAATCTTGCCATATGTGCCCAACCATTAATATCAGCCACAATAACCCAAATCCTAACACTGCAGCTGCACATTTGGTTTTCCCAACCATTTGAAGTTATTATGTATGTTACCTATTTGAATCAGTATTACGTTGAATATAATTTTTTTCCTTCCTCCCTATTGCCAAAGTTTGTAACTGGCATAAAAATGAAAACGTGTTGACCAATGATCATTATTCATACCTTATGAATAGAATGGAAAATTTAAAATGTACTGAGAGAAGAAAAACGTGAATTTATAATTGATGTCTTTCTATGAGTAACAACGATTTATTTACGCTACATAAAAAATAATTTGATTAGTAACTAATCTTCAATACTATTAAAATTAAAAATATTACCAGTTTTGACAGCGTGATAAAATTTCAGTTTATTGGGATGTACCAATAAATAAATAAGATTATTTTCTAAATCGATTATAAACCAATTTAAATTTATGGTCAATTGAAACCGGTTTGGTCGGTTTATGTGGTTCTTATATGCAAATGCTTATAAAGGCCTTCTTTTAAACTAGCTGTTTCTGTAAGTAAGTGTTCTAAGAGGATGTGCCCAAGTTTCTCAATAGAGGCAGTTGAACACATTACATTGCCTTATTATGAAATCAATCCCACTGCTTTTAGGCTACAAGCAGTTATGAAAACCCAACTCTACCTCAACATTTTTTCTAAAAGATGAATTACATTATCAAGTGTGGTTAAATGTAAAACCATAAACCTTTGGTATTATGTATGCTTATATGGTCTGGCTAAATCTGAACGGTAGCAAGTGGTACATTACTACAGTTAAACCCTGTTTCATATTTTTCTCATACAACTGACTTATTTCATACTCCAGCATTATGACTGTGAAGGTGTGAGGATTGGAAGTAAAAATAGGAGTTATTCTGTGTAGCACCCTTCACTTAGTGGAACTTGCTGGAAGTGAGAATTGATCGTTCTGAAGTAACTGGGGACAGACTCCAGGAAGCACAACATATCAATAAGTCATTATCTACTCTTGGAGATGTCATATTTTCCTTATCACATAAAAATGCTCATGTGCCATATAGGGATTCAAGAAGTTTCTAGATGAATATATATAGATATATATATATATATATATATATATCCATGCAAATGCAATTATGTACCATTGGCATTATTCGATCTTGACAATTTGTTATGTGATATGTTTTATATGAACATGTTAATTGTCTGATTTGTGCATGATTAAGAGATGAATGCTCAACTTTAGTTTTGGTATGTGTGTCATGTAATATGTGTATGTACTTTATATTGAAAAATCAATAAAATAAACCAATTTTCAAAAAAAAGGAGAAACTTCATTGAATATGAATAATTTAAGTTCGATCAAATGAGCAACAGTTTCTAAGATGGTAAAAATATTAAGATATTTTTTTTGCAAGCATTGTTTAACATGTATTTCATAATAATCATCAACAATATATATTGTTAGAAAATGGTCAAGCTTTTGAACTTAGTTCAAATGCTGGAAATACGACTTTGTACTAAAAAGACCTTCATGTATCTCTATTAAAATCATATACTTAACCTATTTTTCATGAATATAATTTTTTTAATTCCAAAGTTACACAAGTGTGTATTTTTAGAATTGTTAGTTGCGTTACGAAATAGCTACGTACTACAACATAGAAAATAAGATAAAAGAAGTACCAGCTGCAATTATTGATCGGTATATGATTTGTAGAAGTACATCTAAAGGATAAGGCTACATATTATTTGTTTGTTAATTATATTTAGTTATTACAAAAATGATGGAAGCTTGAAATATTATTTGTTTCGTATTAGTTTACTTAGCTTTTGTTATTTCATCATCTTCGATGACATATATCATCCCTTATTCAATAGTTTTAATCCCTTTTTGAAAAAGAGATGACGCAATTTGTCTATGTTCCAAACTATTGGATGCGCTAATTTTATTTTTTGTTACGTTTCTTTGAATATTGATATAATAATTGGTTACTTTCTTTGTCTATTTAATTATTTTCTAAAATAACTTGGTCTCATTCACGTTTCGACTATTGCCCAATGGTTGATTTGTGCATGTACACATAAAAATTGCAACATACGTACACATCAAAATCATTTTGTAACATCCAAAAAACATTACAAGTAGTGATTTTAATACCAATTCCTCCTACGTGCGTGCATGATATCTTACATGTTATGTCTATATTTTTTAATTGAACCGTGCATACATTGCCTATGTATAAATGATGTGGACGAAAGCTGCAAAAGTTGCATAATAGTTAGGTAAACAAAATAGTCTCATTCATGTTTTGATAAATGGTTGATTTGTGAATGTATGCACATAGAAAATGCAACATTAAATACACATCAAGTCATTTTGTAAGATTAAAAAAAATCTTACAAACAATGTTTTATAATACCAATTCCTCATACGCACGTGCATCGCACGTGCCAACGTACACGTGTATATATATAGTTTGGATTTAAAGATTGTTATTCGGTATTTGAATCAAGTGACAGTTCAATGGACTTTGACTACAAAATGATGAAGGAATAGATTAAGAAGCTTGAACAATATCTAAAATGAAGTTTTAAGAAATTCTATGAACTATAAAGGAGTCAATATCAATCGATATCAATTGATCGACACCAATCGATCAAAGGCTACGAATAGGTTCCCTTTTCTTTTACTATAGTTCTATGTGCAAGTTTGGAGAAAAAGACAAGTCTTGGTGATGGGGCATCAATTGGTGTCGATCGATGGATGTGATAACAATTTTTTCCATGAAGATCCAAGACTTGAAAACCTAAGCAATTTTGAAGAAAAAAGATGAAGACCGTGTCAACATATCGATCAGTACCGATCAATCAACATTTGTGGATCATGCTGATTTGACTCGTTTTACATGTTATAAACTTGAATCTGAGAATTCGATAGATTTAAACCGAACCTGATGATTCAGATGCATGGATTCATCTATAAATAGCAAGCTTCAACACATGAAAATGGACTTCTTCCTTATTTTTGCATGGAATTGCTATCAAACTCGAAATTAATTAATTCTAGATCTGATAATGCATTGTAATTTGGTTGTAATAGAATAATCATCTCATAATAAAAGATAAAATGGACGTCTGCAATAGAATTTGTCGAAGCACTATAAAGTTCTTGCATGTTATTTGTTCTTTTAAAATTTCTTTCACTTTTCACCAAATTGGAGGTGTTTGCCCATTTTATGTACAAACATTTTTATACTTTCACTTAGAGATGAAAATCAGGATCAAATCTGTGATTGCTATCAGGATTTGCATAAAATTTCCAATCAGATCTAAAAGGAGTGGCTCATAGAAATGTGCCTAGTAAATTTGGAGTAATCCCTGAATAGCATGAAAGTTCGGATCATAGGGCTAATGAAGTAGACCAACAGAAACACGAAGGGACCTTAGAGCAACTAAAAGTTGTTACGAAGCAGGAGATGGATGAGATGATGGCTGACATTGATAGAAAGATGAAGCAAAGTCATATGTCCATCATGGATGAAATGAGAAAGTAATTTTCTCTCTGTTGACACAATCCTTGCAATGAGGAAGATCTCGTAGACATCACAAGGACACAAGGGATTATTTATCCTGTAATTCAAATGAAGGAAGTCTATTGGATTAGAGCCATAGAGATAGGAAGCAGAAAATGTAGAAATGGGGCATTGGAGCATCAAGGAGATAAAGTGAAAGAATTGGAGCAACTGCCCTAGTTAAATCATCGATTAATATCGATCGATCCAGAAGGATTAGTGCTGATCGATCTGAGCAAATTATGGACTTGGGTGACAACTCTGAAGATGATCAAGAGGATGTTGACGTAGGGCGGGATAGACTATTGGTCCTCAAGATGGTGTTGTTGGAGAGAATACAGCTGAAAATACAAGAAGGGGACATAGTCCGACTAGGCCTCAACTAAGACCTGAATAAATGGTACCTTCAGAGAGATAGAGACCTAGGCATCGTCGGGCTATCCGAGATCGTTTGTAGGGTCAAACATTTAGTAAAGCTCAGAAAGGTTGCCATTCGGGGAGGTAGGATAATGATGGGTTGATAACAGAGACGATAAGGAGGTTGTTGCAGCCGAACCAGCAACTACAAGATGACAGACGAGGATCTATTGCTACTCGAAACTCATTTACTAAAGAAATCAGTGTTTCAAGTTATTAGAAGAAGTTCATTATGTCGACGATGTCAAGCTATAATGGATAGATAGGCCCAATGCAGCATCTGATGAAGTATGGATGACATATGGATGGTACTCGTGTAGATGATGCAGTGAAGTGTAAATGTTGTCCCTACTTTTTAAAAGGATTGGCCACAATGTGGTTCTATTGGCTTGAGCCCGAATCCATATCGTCACATGATGAGTAAGTGAGTAAGTTTGTAGAGTAGTTCAGAGTTCTTTTTGTGCTACCAATGGATCAATGTCCATGGCTATTTAGCATCAAAGGTCCGAACTGACCTTAAAGAGTTTCCTAAAAAGGTTCAATGTTGCCCATGTTGGAAGTGAAGAACCCTAGAGATGACATAGTATCGATGGCTCTCGTGAGTGGCGTGAGTAGTCAAATTGACTTCAGTAGATGGTTGAAGATGAAGAAGCCTTCTACCTTAAAGGATTTTACAAAAAAAACAATTTCTACGCTTAGAAGAGGCAGAGTTAGAGAAGAATTTAGATGTTAACGATCAGGCTGGGTCGAGCACCGTCACTCAAAACATTATGGCTAACAAACAAGATGGAGACAGCGCATATAACAATGATGGGAATGCTAACAAGCGGAAGAACTTTAATAATGCTAAAGGCAAGAAGTATGATCCAAAAAAGCATTTTAGGTTCAACCACGATGGGAAATATATAGAGTTGACTGACCCCATGGAAAACATATACCTTGTGATGCAATATAACAAAAGATACTAAAATGATACCATGTAGGAGGCTACTCAAGAGAAGAAGCACTCTAGAAAATTGTGTTGTTTCCATGAGACTCATGGATACAACACCAATGAACATACTTATTAACCGTATGTAACAACGAATAATTATACACATTTGACATAGGCTCCCATATTAACCTCGGTCTATATTATTATAGCTAATATAGTTATATTGTTTATGGAAGTTTAGCGAGTATGCCCTGGAGATAATTATGTAATTTGTTAGATAACCTAATTTTGGAACCATCTTGTCCAAAATAAAGTAAGCTTTTGGTTTTGTTTTATATTGTATATGTTGTTATTTTGATATAAATAATAAAGACATTAAACATGTATAAACAGAAAATCCTTAAATAGAGTATTATATGATTGCAATTACAAATATTGTAATTATGAGTATTGAATCATAAATTAATTAATACTTAGTTTTAAATGATTCCTATTTTAAATGTTTCGAGAATAAGAATATCGATACATCCATTGAGATCGGTGTACGTAAGCTCTCCAACTATTGGGTAGTGCTTTACCCTTGACTACTACAGATACTAAACAGTTACATACCGCTCCAAATGTTGGGCAGTGTATTACTCATGACCGTTGGGGGCACCTAGGGGTTACATACTAATAGTTATTGGATAACTATGGAACGACTCATTCGATAGTTTTCTATTGGTTAATATAACTAAGGTCAAACCGAAAATATCGATGTGACTGATTTACACAGTTCTCTCGACTTGAGAATACTATGGATCTTCAATATGAAAGCTCCGCTTTGATTATAGCCAAATCATGGCATAGCGTCCATCTAGTGACTGTAGTTGGGTCGAGTGGAAGTATTGGAAGTGAAGCCCTATTCAAGAGAGGATTCGTCTCCTCAGTTATATGTGGTTAGTATCACAGTCAACTCAAAGTCAAAGTCTTTGGCCAGAGCATTTCATTTAATAATAATTGTTATTATTGAACCAAGGAATTTGTATTTGGACTATAAAGTTGAATGTGGATGACGTTGGAATTTTGACCATTACCAAATTCTATAAGTCCAAAGTGATATAGTTTTGACGAAGAGAATTAGTATAAACAAATGTCACAACCGGGTAACGCTTATTAAACTAAAATTGGATTTTTATCGAAAATGAGCAAGCGATAAATTTGGCTATAATGTCACACCACTTGCTAAGTGACATGTGAACTTTAACATTAGAATATTTCGATGTTAATCGCCGACCAAATTTACACTCAAGAGTTACACAGCCGAAATGATGAATTCCTTTAAGACCGAGCACTTTAATTAGTTTATAATTATTATAAATTAATTAATGTTTATGAAATGTTAATTATAAATTTTGAATATGATTTGAGAAATAAATAACAGTTATAAATATATCGATCGATATACAATATCGACAAGCGATTAAATTAGATTTAATTGCATAGTATTTTGGCTTGGGCTTAGATGGGTTTAAGGCCCATCATTAGAGTTGCAAAAATTTTGGGAAGGTCTAGGGGTGGCTAAAACATAGGGAATTGGCTTGGAGATAATGGGTTGAGATCAAGTGAGAATGGGTAAAAAGTTTTCATCGTTTCTCTCTAATACAACCCTATATATATATATATATATGTATGTATGTATGTTTGTATGTATGTATGTATATGTATGTATGTATGTATCTCTAAAAATAACGATGAACTTTTTTTGGCCGCCATTACCTTCTACATTGCTGATTAAAACATAGCTTTTAATCCACTTCAAAATTCTATATATTTCAAATTAAAATAATACTATTCGATTGTTAGAGGTCGATGATTCCGAACTTGTAATCTGACAAATCAAGAACAGTAAAAGGAAGGGAAGTCATTGCTTCAACGTGGATTCAAAGGCATCATTAAATTGGTAATTTTAATTCATATTACAGTAATTAAATTATATTTTGATCACATAATGAGCAATTTCATATCTGTATAAATATATTGCTACTATATGTTTAGTTAGGTGAGATTTTTGTAAGTAGACGTGGTTGTCACAAATCAGTTTGGTTATGCGCATAATTTGTTTATTATACTATTTGATTTATGTATAGACAAATGTTGTTTATTGTACAAAATCAATTTTTGTCATTAATAATTGTTTTATATATGATACTAGTAGTTTAATCAAATAAGTGTTTTTAATCTAAAGAAACACATAACTAAAGAAATATGGTGCATTTTTTTTAAAATGGCGTCTCCGAACACTGCTCCTTGCTCTCAATTTTATCCTCTTTTCTCGAATTCTAAATTTAGATCGTATTCGACAGATTCAAATCTTAATTCTTTTCAAGCGTTCCATCCTCGTTCTTATGCCCAAATCGTTAAAGATGGTTTACCAGCTTCGATTTCTTGGAATAAACATCGCATCAAAAATAGGGTTGTTAAGAGAGGAAATAATTTCTGCTTTAGACGTGGAGGTCGAGATCATCTATCTTCTCAATGTAAAGATCCCATTAGGTGTTTTGCTTGTGGAAAGACTGGTCATAAAAAATTTACTTGCTCGGTGATGAACAAATCAGTAGCCCCTGGGTCTCAAAACATAGATCTTGATTATGTTGCAAATGGTAATTCAGGGCCTGAGAAGAATTCTTGCTTGATGAAATCGAAGATCATTGATTCAGGACCGAAATTGATAGATCACGGTTTTCAATTCACACTAAAATTCTTGTTACTCAAAGGTATTCTTCTCGATAATTTTTGGCAGAAAAGAAATGAAGGGATTCAACTCTTAGATGAAATATTTGTTCATTTTGATGCGATAAATTCACCAAATATTGGTAAAGGCTACAGGGATAAGTTTGGCGATCCAGAATCTTATTTTGGTAAATCTGTTGACTTAAACATAAAATCGGACGATCATGTTGAGATAGCCGATGCTCTGCTAGATTGCAATGGATATCTAAATAATGTCTTATCTGCTAGTTCATTGGAGGAAGCGATTATTGATCCTATGTTATTAGATTACTCTGTTATACAATATTCAAAGGATTCCAGAGCTTCTGAGATTAATAATAAGACGTATTCTTTAGATTCTTCCATGGATAATCTGGCTAAGGGCATTGATTTCGAATTAATTAGTGGTTTTAATCGAACTGGAGGCAAAAGACTAAATTCCAAGAATTTGGTTAAGTTTGAGTTAAAGATTGACAATATATTCAAATGTCTGGAAGTTGTGGAAGAAGAAGCTCCTGAAACTGAATTGGAACTTTCTGAAATAATTATCGATAATAGTTCATCATCTTCTAGAAGTGTATCAGATTCTTTTAAGGACTGTTCTAAAAGTTTGTATATTCCAGTTTTTACAGATAAGTCTAATGTGTTGAATAATGTTCTTGAGTTAGCTTCGATTGATGTAAGCTCTGATTATCTAGAAGAAGCGACCATGAATCTTCATGGAGAGGTTTTTGATGAGATTCTGTTGTTGACATCATCAATCAAAATAGATGAGAATCTGGAGAATGATTTAAGCATGAAATTGGATTGTGATTCGATGACTGTTGCTGTTGATATGAACACTGATATTAGTATACATGATGAATAGTATATTCAGATAGCCACTCATATTGGTGATGCTTTATCTTCGTGTGATGTTGACAGTACTAGCAATAGTAATTTTTGTATTGAAAAAGGTACTGAGTTTGATATTTTTTCTTTGGTGATGATAGACAGTTTGGAAGAGGAAGTTGGTATATTTAAGGAGAAGGTTGTTTTTCCTGTTATAGATAAATTTGCATATCAAAATTCAATTGAGGGGAGGATATCTCCGTTGTTACAGTTCCTGATATGGAGAAAACTTGCGTTAATAACATTTTGATCTCGAGTGGTTCTATGGTTAAGTATAATAGTGTAGCTTTTGGGGAAGAAGTTTTCAACATTGAAATTGCTTTGAGTCAGTTGGCAAAATCTGTGTGCAATGCTTTGGGTAGTTCCTCAGTTGGGATAGTGGAAGTAGCCTCTGGTCTGGTTCCTGGAGACAGTCTTATGACTTTGAGCAATAGTGTGGAGTCTGTGACCAAAGAAGTAATTGATATGGAATCAAATAGGCTGGAGAGTGGCAATAGTTTATTTCCTAGGTTTTCATCGTCGTAGAAAGGAAAGCGCAAGAAATCAGCAGTTCTTAGTGGATCAGTTCGTCGAAGTTCTAGGATTCGAAACTACCATTCTCCGTCTATGGGTGAGTTACCTGGATCGAGCGCCACGAGTGGCGCTACGAATCCAGGCTCAGGATTTCGGATTGCAGAGAGGCCATAAGAGTAGAGTTTTCCACTCAGGATTATTTGTAGTTCCACCACTAATGCAAGATACTTTCATCTCCATTGTGGCGTATTATCTTCAGGAGGATCCATTCTTCTGCTTGGCGCTTCTTCCTTTGTACAGAGTCTTCAGAGCAGATTTTCCATTCAGCATCATATTCAGTTCCACTTCAAAGTAGATGCTTCTTCATTCCTTCCGATCTAGATGCATGGAGCTTTCTTCTTAGTTTGTGATGCTTAGAGCTCCTGATTCAGATGCATGGAGTATCATATTCTTTGGTTTCTAGGTACTTCTAACACCTTAGTATTGGGTGGTGGCCATGCCGGAACTCGATATCGGGGTGTGATGGGTGGTGGCCTTGTCGGAACTCATCTTAGGGGTACTTGATTTTTCTTTGATACCTGTATTTAGTTTTGTTACCTGCCAGGCATGTTGGTAGCACCTTATTATTGTGATATATATAGTTGCATGTGTGCTCTCCTCTATTTACAGAGGATCACACATTTTTCTCAAAAAAAATAATTGTTTTATATATATTTATTAATAAATTCATATATTCATAATAGCATATATGCATATATAAGATATATATGTGATTTAAAATTTTTAGTACACTTATTTATATATAATATGAATTTACAAATTCGAAAATTAATTATCATACATATATTCATATTTTTAAATTAACATTTATTGAATTTTTGAATTGTTTATTATATATAAAATAATTATTACATTAAAATTCAATTTTATATTTTTTTAAAATATTATATCATTTCAGAAACATATAGAAAAAATTTAGGTATTTTTAAATAAATTTTATTATTTTAAATAATTAATATTATTTTGGAAAAACATTTTATGATTTATTAAAAATAATAATTTAATTGAAAAATTCTTCAAAATTTTTCATTAACTTTTATTCATGATCTTAGAATTTTGGAGATTTTAAAATTTTAATATTTAATAATATATATTAAATAATTATTGCCGAAATCAATGTATTTGTTATTAAAAATAATATTTCAACTTTAAAAAATCTCCAGATTTTTCCTAAGCTCTATTTTATTATCCTAGATTTTCTAAAATTGTAAAATTTGAATTTTCATCAATATATTATTTTATGTTAATTATTTATGGATGAAAAAATTATTTTATTCATAATATATACATATTAAAACACTAAAACTGTTATGTTAGCAAAACTGAGTTAATTTTGAATTTAAATAATTTTTAATAATTGTTCTCTCTCTTTTTATATATATATTTATCTATATATAAATGTTATATGTTCATATATTATATATAATATATTTATACATACATATGTGTGTGTGTATTTTTTGTAACACATATACATGCACATATTTGGACAACATACATGACATACAAAATGAGCTAATATATCTGTTGTGATGTAAATCCCAACATCTACATATGGGCATATTATACCTTTCACGGATTATTATGTTACACATGCACTCACACATATATGTATATGATATATTACGTATAAACTAAATCAAATAAAATTAATTTCATATCTTAATATA
Organism: Allium fistulosum; assembly: GCA_030737815.1. Lineage (NCBI taxonomy): Eukaryota > Viridiplantae > Streptophyta > Magnoliopsida > Asparagales > Amaryllidaceae > Allium > Allium fistulosum. The sequence continues at coordinate 1,463,158,324 of CM060903.1, forward strand.
TTTGAATTTAAATAAAATAAATGATTTTATTTAAATTAAATTTAGAAATGTTCTAATTCAGTTATACTTCATAGGCCCAATAAAAGATCCAATAGAGTAAATTTTTTGAAATTTACTCATAACTTCCGCTGCGGGCTAGTCCAGTTCCAACAATGGTATTAGAGCTCAATAGCCTATATTGTCTAATTTAGTCATATTAGGGCTAACTAATTAAGCTTTCCCACTTAGTACGGTGTCTAGAAAGGTAATGTCTAGGATTGGAATTGGATAATCAAGTACCCTGTCCTACCTGGTTACCAGCCTGGCCCGAAAGGTGATGTGAGCCCAAAGGTTGCTCTTAATAGAAAAAGCCCAACTTAATTTGGGCCTTGGGCTAATTTTAAATTGTTTTGAAAATTAATGTTAAAGATTTTAAATTTAATAATTAAATTTGAAATAAAACATGTTTATTATAAAAATTATAATACTACATAAGTTTTCAAAATGTTTGAAAGGATAATGATATTTTCAAAATGTTTGAAAATATTTATATTATAATTTCAAATTTTAAATTTATTGATAAGATTAATAAAATAAATTAATTAAATATGTTAATTAATTAATGTATATATGCATGTATTATATATATGTTGATATATGTTATGTTAATTTAAAATGTTTAAGATAACATAAGTATACATGTATGTATACAAGATAAATTTTGAAATTAATAAATTTTAATAAAAATTGTTTAATTGAATAAATTAATTAAAGGTTATTAAATAAAATACACATATATATGATATATGTGTGTTACACTATAAAGGTTATAGTATACACTATAAATGTTATAGTAGACATGTCCAATATAAAATTTATATTGGAATACTAATTTAAAATTAATTAGAGAGTTTATTGATTAAAATTAATTAGATAAGATTTAATTAATGATATATTATACGTAAGACTATCATATAAGTAATATGAAATATAAAAGTTATAAAACAATAAAACTTATATGATATGAGTATAAACTAAATGTGGAACATTAAAGAAACCCAAATAAACTTGAGAAATAAATACATATATAAATGTACATATACCGTGATTTCTGATGTATCTGACACTTGAATTGCTGGGGTATTTCATAAGAAATATATTATTCTATAAGTCGATATCACTCAATATATATATTGAGATTATGAATCTTCAATATAGTATTGTCATCTACCATATATATATACCAATAAATTACTTACATACTCCTTAGTTGTTGAGTAAACTCAAGCTAGGGATGTTATGCGTAGTATTATTAATATATTGAATAGATGAGGTAAGGTAACTATATGTATTTGTTGAGCAAACTCAAGGTACATATACTATACTTAGGCCATTACGATATGGTAGGTATGTGTGAATAATCTCTTTTGATTTGTTGAGCAAACTCAAGGTCGAAATGAGATTAGAACAAGGAAAAATGGGTTAGGAGTTCTATGTGATACAACCAATAAGGAGTTATCCATCGTTTATGGGGCTATGATTTGTTGAGCAAACTCAAGGTCAGAATACCAAAACAAACGAGTCCTAACACCCACTAGTGAAGTTGTAAGACTTCTATGTTTCATCTTAGAGTTTGGAAAAACATAAAAGACTAGTGGGAGCCTTATTAGAAAAATAAAATGGTAACATTTAACCTTTCTAATATTGTAAGAACATATGCTATATAATGTTATAATTATCTACAATGATAAATTTTTGCATTTAATATGATTGATAAAACGTTTGTCAATTAACATATATAAACAAACTGAATTGAAAGTTGACAAATAGAAATATAATATATACTTACGAATAATTCTAATTGCATGTTATATAATGTTTCTATACCCATGCAAGTGCCTAATTTCAACTACTTAATACATTCGTAAGTTGGTCACTTATATGTTTATTTGGCTTAGACCATGTATTGCATTTTATGAGTTTTTAAACTCCAAATGCAATTCAAGACTATGGATATTTGATCCATGTACTTTCACATATAAATGTCATATGGTTAACATTCATAGTTTGTGTGGTACAATATTTCGATGAAGTTAGTTCATTCGAAGTAAGCCAATAAACAGTATTTTAAGATCATGTATTCAACTTGAATGATTTCAAAAGTATCATATTGTGTTAATATAACACAATACCATAAACTATGAGATACATCTAAGAACTCGATCGTTGAAATGTCATCTTGATCGGTTTAAATAAAGTGCGACATATTTGATGTCTTAAATGTTAAGAATAATCGAATGCGCTTTTGTAAAAGTTTGTTATGATATTGTAGTAAGGTTTTCTTTTGAATAGTTTGGCCATTTGAAAGAAAAACGAATATATAAGAATAGATGTAATTTAAGGTAAAGTTGGAATGAAGAGAATGAATAATCACTTCTACTTCATAGAGAAACATTGGAAACAAGAATTGTAATAATAAGTGATACTTAATATTGGAATATGAAATATGATTTTTATTCCGAAATGTATTTTCATATAGAAAATTGTTTTCTATAACATTTATTTCTTTGAGTTCAAGATATTTGATCAAATAACTCTCCACTGTAAACTAGTTGCAGCATATGAAATAAGTAAACAATATTAACAATATTAAGTGAACGGTGGACCACTAAATTTAGTACGCTATTATAGTAATGGTGGAAATAGGGGAGCATGCCATATAACACCTAATGATTGCATCAAATTACCAAAATTGTTTTCGTAAAATGTACCGAACATTATTTGTGAAATAATGTTTATTTTTGGTATTTACTGAAAAATAGATATAACTAAATTTCAATATGAGTATTATGAATATTCATTATGAAATAGAACTATATTATGGAATTTGTTTTCATAGTAAAAGTGATGCAACAAAATACATATGTGTCTAATATTATTTACATTTGTTCTGGAATTATAAACTAAATCGTATTTTTGAGAAATAATTTTACTATATGATTATAAATCATATGATACATGTTAATTATATCTTAAACAATTAATGGCTATGCACACATTCAGTGGGAGAATCATAAGAGTTGATGAACTCTTTGAATTAATACATATTGATGTATGCAATCACAAGTCTATTAATACCAAAAGGGTTCCATATACTTTGTTATATTCATCGATGATTTATTACCAACATAAACATGTGTATTAGATACGCATGTAGTAACTCTATGATAAAATCATAGAATATAAAAGAAAAGTAAATAAAATAACATGCAATAGAATAAAATGATTTGATTTGGTCAAATAAGTGAGTATATTGGAAAGAGTTCCAAATGTACCTAAAAATGAATATAGATTCTATCTCATAAGTCACTCCACCATGTGATACATAATGATGCATTGATAAGGAGTAATCAGACATTATTGGACAATTTACGATTAGTTGTGAGTGAAGTTGAGCTAGTTTCTTTCTATAAGGTCATGTACTTAAGAGTGGTACACAAGGTTGATATTATTTCATATAAACAACAGTTTACAAAATCATACAAGATAAGGGTTTGTAAGAAATTCTAACATATCCTAGGCCAAGGAGTTGGCAGGTTATGCGAGTCGAAAGATTGCACGTAATAATTGTTTATGAGGGATCTTGTATGAATCTCCAAAAATTTTTTTGGAAAGGTCTATCATCAAATGACATATTTATGTTTTAAACATAATTTTTGTCAACTAAAATCAGTTTTATAAATAAAAAGGTTCATAAAGCGTTTATGAATCCCTATTCTATTTGCACTAAGAAACAATTGTTGTTTCAAGATATATCAACTTCATTGTGAAGGAATTTCTTTGAGAATTTTTTTGTAGTTAAATGGAATTGGATCCGATCCAAAGATAGAACTGATTATATGAGATGAAGTGAAATTAACTAATCTAAATGAACATATAGCATTAGAATGTCTAATAAGTATTCTCGTACATCGAAGAGAAACTATGAGTTTCTTATTAATGTCAAAAATACTCATTACCCTCGGTTGTTTAATTAAACCATTAAGATTGTTGACTCTATATGGTATGATGTGCAAATCTGAAAAAATTCCAAGTACTCTATCAAAATATGATTTTGGTGGTTGTAACCAAAGAGATGTGATCCATTGGTCGAGATTGTGTCTTTATTGGAAAGACTAATGTGGTTGGAATTAAATGAGCAATGCTGATAAGAATAATATCACAAATTTCAATTGTTGAAATTAGCATAACAGATTCGGTATTCAACATGCTCAAGTTAATTCAAATTTACTCACAAAATTATCGCTCGATAAGACTTAGTGTTTGGTACTTATGTATTGAAACAGAAAATTCTAAATAATGGTTTAGAGTAAGCCATTTACACATATTAACCAAAAATGCCTCGAAGTCAGTGGGAGCGATGTTGGGTTTGTGAGTCTTTGGATATGATCCAAGAAATGATACGAATGTATCATTTTATAAGCATCAAGATTGAATAAGTATTTTGATAGAAATATTAAATAGTTTGATTTTCAATCAAAGTGCGAAGGAAGCGTGTGTTCATAAAAAGAAAATTAAAAGGTACGTTGATATTTCTAAACTATAGGTAAACAACACGCTGTTGATTTTAACAACATGCTTGTATTAAAATCAACTTTAGTTGTTTTAATACTCAATTTTGGATTGTAAATGAAGTCTTTTATGGTGTGTATAAAAGATATAGGGATTGTCCCAAAACGATATACAAGAGCACCCTATTAAAAAGAGAACGTGTAAGTTGGATTCCTTGTGCATTAGCAATAGGAATTATCATAAAGATAATGTTGTGTATGATATTGTGTTTTGTTTATGTATTTGATACATGGAGCAAATATAAAATCCAAATTGATATCACTAAATGATTGTTTGATGTGTTCTCGCGTATTTATGAAATACTAGAGAATTATTTATAGAAACAACGAACTCGTTATGATGGAACGTTTGGACACAAAATTTTATAAGTGATATTGATTATAACATGTCAATGATAAAATTCAAGTTAACATCTTTAATTTGAAAATGTTTCAAAATAAAAGTGATTGTGGTCGATTCAACAAAATGTTGAGAACATTAACTTGAATAGCGCTACAATAAACCAATGTATATAGATATAAATGCACAAATTTATAATTGAGCCAAAGGTGATTCCAAATGTTGATAATCCCACAATATTGTTATAAGATAACAATGTCATGAAATTGGTCAAGATAGAACTTAAAGCCCACTAGAAGTCGAAAGACATACTTCGAATCGTTCCACATGATAAAGGCAGTTTATCAGTGTCAAAGAGAGTTAATCGACAAAGTAGATAATTTAAACATAATAGCATACCCATTTACTAAGGGACTGACCTAATTGGTTTTGAGAAAACTGGTTGGAGAAGTTGGAATTAGATTCCATAATTGACCCCAAGTGCAAGTGTGAGATTGATAGAGTTAGGGGTATGCCCTAGAGGCAATTATGTAATTTGTTACATATATCTAACTCGTTGACCAATCTTGTTCGAAATAAAAGGTATTTTCTTCCTATTATATACTTGATATAATGTGATTATAATAATTAATTAACTTAATTAAAAGTATATTTAATAGAAAAATACATAAATGGTATATTTTGTTATAGTAGTTACAAAGTGTTGTAACCGTGAGTAATTTATCACAACGAAACAAATATACCATTTTAAATGTTCCTAGTCAAGATGCATCGAGACCGGATATCGATGTATCTGTTGAGACTGGAGTACGTAATGCTCTCCAAATGTTGGGCAGTGTATTACTCATGACTACTGGGGGCACTTAGGGGTTACGTACTAATAGTTATTGGATAACTATGGAACGACTCACTATAGTTTTATATTGGTTAATATAACTAAGGTCAAACAGAAAATATCGATGTGACTGATTTACACAGTTCTCTCAACTTAAGAATACTGTGAATCTTCAATATGAAAGATTCGCTTTGATTATAGCCAAATCATGGCATGGCATCCATCGTGTGACTATAGTTGGGTTGAGTGGAAGTATTGGAACTGAAGTACTATTCAAGAGAGGATTCGTCTCCTCAGTTATATGTGGTTAGTATCACAGTCAACTCAAAGTCAAAGTCTTTGGCCAGAGCATTTCATTTAATAATAATTGTTATTATTGAACCAAGGAATTTGTATTTGGACTGTAAAGTTGAATGTGGATGACGTTGGAATTTTGACCATTACCAAATTCCATAAGTCCAAAGTGATATAGTTTTGACGAAGAGAATTGGTATAAACAAATGTCACAACCGGGTAACGCTTATTAAACTAAAATTGAATTTTTATCGAAAATGAGCAAGCGATAAATTTGGCTATAATGTCACACCACTTGCTAAGTGACATGTGAACTTTAACATTAGAATATTTCGATGTTAATCGCCGACCAAATTTACACTCAAGAGTTACACAGCCGAAATGATGAATTCCTTTAAGACCGAGCACTTTAATTAGTTTATAATTGTTATAAATTAATTAAATTAATTAATGTTTATGAAATGTTAATTATAAATTTTGAATATGATTTGAGAAATAAATAACAGTTATAAATATATCGATCGATATACAATATCGACAAGCGATTAAATTAGATTTAATTGCATAGTATTCTTGGGCTTAGATGGGTTCAAGGCCTATCATTAAGGCTGCAAAATTTCGATTTTGGGAAGGTATAGGGGTGGCTAAAACATAGGACATTGGCTTGGAGATAATGGTTTGAGATTAAGTGAGAATGGGTAAAATAGTTTTTCTCGTTTCTCTCTAATACAACCCTATATATATATGTGTGTGTGTGTGTGTCTAAAAATAATAATGAACTTTTCTTTGGCTGCCACTACCTTCTACATTGCTAATTAAAACAAAGCTCTCCATCCACTTTAAAATTCTCAAATATATTTCGAATTTAAATAATACTATTCGATAGTTAGAGGTCGGTGATTCCGTACTTGCAATCTGACGAATCAAGAACATTAAAAGGAAGGGAAGTCATTACTTCAACGTGGATTCAAAGATATCATTAAATTGGTAATTTTAATTCATATTACAGTAATTAAATTATATTCTATGATCCTATAATGAGCAATTTCATATCTGTTTAAATATATTGCTACTATATGTTTAGTTAGATGAGATTTTTGTAAGTAGATGTGGTTGTCACAAATCAGTTTGGTTATGTGCATAATTTTTTATTATACTATTTGATTTATGTATAGACAAATGTTTTTTACTGTACAAAATCAATTTTTGTCATTAATAATTGTTTTATATATATTTATTAATATATTTATATATATTTATTAGTGTATATTTCTCTCTCATAATAGCATATATGCATATATAAGACATATACATGATTTAAAAAATTTATTACACTTATTTATATATAATATGAATTTACAAATTCGAAAATTAATTATAATAAATATATTCATATTTTTAAATTTACATTTATTGAATATTTGAATTGTTTATTGTATATAAAATAATTATTACATTCAAAATTCAATTTTACATTTTTTAAAAATATATACCATTTTAGAAACATAAAGAAAAAATTTAGGAATTTTTCAATATATTTTATTATTTTTAATAATTAATATTATTTCAGAAAATCTATTTATGATTTATTAAAAATAATAATTTAATTTAAAAATTCTTCAAAAATTTTCTTAACCTTTCTTTCATGATCCTAGAATTTCTAAAATTTTAAAATTTGAATTTTTAATAATATATTATTTTATATTAAATAATTATTGTCGAAATCAATGTATTTGTTTTTAAAAATAATATTTCAACTTTGAAAAATCTCCATATTTTTCCTAAACTCTATTTTATAATCCTAGATTTTTGAAAATTTTAAATTTTGAATTTTCATCAATATATTATTTTATGTTAATTATTTATGGATGAAAACATTATTTATTCATAATGTATACATATTAAAATACTAAAATTATTATGTTTGCAAAACTGAGTTAATTTTGAATTATAAATAATTTTTAATAATTATTCTCTCTCTTTCTATATATATATATAAATTTTTTATGTTTATATAGTATATATAATATATTTATACATACATATGTGTGTGTGTGTGTATTTTGTAACACATATACATGCACATATTTAGACAACATATATGACATACAAAATGAGCTAATATATCTATTGCGAAGTAAATCCCAACATCTACATATGGGCATATTATACATTTTACGGATTATTATGTTACACATGCACTCACACATATATGTATATGATACATTTACGTATAAGCTAAATCAAATAAAATTAATTTCATATCTTAATATATTTGAATTTAAATAAAATAAATGATTTTATTTAAATGAAATTTAGAAATGTTCTATTTCAGTTAGACTTCATAGGCCCAATAAAAGATCCAATAGGGTAAATTTTTTGAAATTCACCCATAACTTCCACTGCGGGCTAGTCCAGTTCCAACAGATTATAACTAGGAAAAATTAGAAATCTTAGCGTGATAATGTATGATGTTCTTTTGGCTTGAAAATAAAGTGGAGCTTAAATGTGGAGACTCCGCTTTGATTATAGTCAAATCATGGCATATCATTCATGATACGGCTACAGTTGGGTCTAATTGAAGTGTTTACTTAATTCAATAGAGAATTCGTCTTATCTGTTATAAAGAGTTAGTATCAGGTCAACAATAGTCAACTCAAAGTCAAACTCTCTAGCCAGAGTACATAAGTTAATAATAAATGTTATTATTGAACTCTGGAGTTCGACGGTATAGTTTTATATGGATACTATTAGAGTTTTGATCATGACCAAGCTCTAGATATCTAAGTGATATGGTGATGACAAAGAGAATGCACATATAACATTGTTGCTTAAAGGTATTGCTTAAATGATTTAAAATATGATTTTACTTTGAAAACCTATAAGTAATAAATTTGGCCATGATGTCACATTATCAGCTAAGGTAATGTGTGAATTTTAATATTCTAAATGTTCGATATTCATTATTGACCGAATTTACACTTGTGAGTCGCATAATCAAATATGAATAGTCTATAAAGTAAAACCTGATTTAATTAATTTATAAATGTTATGAATTAATTAATATAAATGTTACATTACTTATACTAAGTTTGTTTAAAATAATTTTGATAGCCTTTAGAAATTATATATATATTAGTTATATATATATGTGTGTGTGTGCGCGCGCGCGCGCGCCCGTGTTAATTTGTAAAGCTTCTATTAATATTAAATAATGATTTAACATTAAGTAAAATAATTAAAAATCATTTAATTATATAGAACCGACCAAAAATATGGGATAAGAAGTTGGCTATAAGGAAATGTGAGGTGGATAGATATTTGTTAGATATTATAAAATCTAAAGGAGGAAAGGAAGGAAAATCTTAAATAGAATATCCTTAGTTTCTCTTAAATCGCTTATTGATTTATTTCACAACATTAAATATCCCATCCCCTAAACAATAATTTATAAGAACTCACATAGGTTAAATAATTAGTACACTATAAGTCCAAATTATCAAAATCAAGGATTTCTAGTAAGGGACTATTCGATGAAGGTGTTACAAGGCAAGACAAAAGAGGTGATTTCTATTTTATATCTAATTAAATTATCTACTAACCCTAATCACATTATTTAGGCCAAATATATATAATATTAATATATGAATTTATTTTAAGTAAATACATTTAATGAATATTTACATATGTATTTTTAAAGGTTTGAATTTGTAAAATGCATATAAATTAATATTTAGCTCTCGGCCATAGGTTAAATAATAGGTAGATATTCATTAAATAAATATATTATGATATAATATTGTTTAAAATGTTATTTTATATATTTATAATTTATTAGAATATTAAATGAATTTTTGTTTCTGGATTTATTAATAAATTAATTAATATATTGTAAATACTTAAAACAGATATATAATTATATATCTTTAACTCTAGGCTTTTTTCTATATAATGTATATATATTATTTATATATTCATATACTTGCTATATATATACATACATTTAAATTTGGCGATTAAAATATAATAAAAATATTGGTTATATACACAAATACACGTATTGATACATATATACATATTAATGGTCGAAAATGAAAAATATATATAATTAACTTATCTTGTGATTTTATCATTCAAAATTTGAAATTAAATGAAAGTTTGATAAAGTCATTGTTGACAAATACCTTTTAAACGTTGATTTAATAAAAATTAGATAATACAGTTTATTTATAATAATTTATAATTTTAATTATAAATATAATAGCCAAAATATTTGGTAAGATATAAACTTTTTTGTATTTATAAGTAGGTATTAATTGGGAAAGTCCAAAGGTGTATTTAGCATCTAGTTTAAAACATGACTTACCTACTAATAGAGCTAAGGCTTTGCCTTAGGGATAATTATATAATTTAGTACGTAACTTAACTCTAGTGATAGAATATTGCTTGAAATGATGTATGCATCTAGTTTTACTTTCTACTATATGTGTTGTTATATAGTGAAATAAATAATGAACTAATCACATTAAATATGTATATGTATATGTATATGTATATGTATAAAGTCCTTAGGAGAAGTGTTTTATTAATTGCAGTTATGAATATGTTCGTAGCCATGAGTATTGAATCAATACACACACACATATAAATGAACTCCTTGAATGTTCAAGATGTATAGAAAAAAGGATATCGATACATCTGTTGAGACTAGTGCATGTAACGTTCTCCATGCGATGTACAGTAATGTACTCATGACCTTCGGGGGACACTAAGAGGCTATATACTCCCTATTATTTAGAACAGTTATAAAACAAATCGACGAGAGTCTTCTATAGGTTAATATAATTATGTCAAAATAGAACATCTCATTGTAACGATATACATGAGTCTAGGTTAAAAATAGAAAATCTTATTGTAATGACGTACATAAGTCTTTTGATTTGAGGGTACTGTCAATCTTGAGTAGCTAGGCTAAACTTTGATTATGGTTAAATATTGAGCATGCCGTCATTGTTATGACCATAGTTGGGTACTCGTTGAACTACATAGAGTGAAACATTACCCAAGAGAGGATTTATCTCCTTCGTTGTGGAAAGTCGGTATTACCACAATTGGTAGTCAATTAAAGTTAAAATCTCTACCAAGAGTTTATCAAATTGAACCAAGGACTTTAAATGATCCATGTAATTAAATATAGATATTTCTAGAGTTTTTGACCTTAGACCAAACTCTAGCCGTGTAACACCCCGTAGAATTTAGGATAATTAATAAATAATTAATAAGGCTCAAAAATAGAATTTGACCAAATGTCAAAATTTGGCCATGAAACTTGAACCATTATGCTCGTGGCAATTTTCTACGCAACTTCCATATTTGAAATTTTGCGATCGAAGTTCAAACGAAGAAGTTATCAACGTTTGAAGTTTTTGAAACGAAAATAATTAAATAAGGAAAATATGAAATAAATAATAATAAATGCGGGACCCCACCGGTTGACCCCTTTACTTGGATCGGTAAACCGCTTATAGTGGTGGTTAACTGGTCCTGATTGTAGCGGCAAGGGTTGAAACTTAGCCCGACAGCCCTGATTTAATTATTTAAATCTAATGAATACGATTGGTCTGAGTGCCTATAAATATAGGTCTACCCTCTCACTTTTCTTCTTATATTTTCTGACCAAACCAATGAAGCTCTGATATTTTCCCTTCTCCATTGTTTTTATTAATTATAAAATATTATGTATGTATATATATATATTCAAAAAGGAGAAGGACGAAAAATAAAAGAGAAGAAGAGAAGAAGCGAATCAACGTTACAAACGAAAAAGGTAAATTTCATAATTATAAATATATATTCCCTTTAACCTCAAATCTCTTCTTAGATTTGTAATTCTAATAGTATTGATATATCTTGTTATACATGTTCTTTTGGATTAGAATGGAAATAAAGTCAAGTTAGAGGGATAAATTCAAATTTGGAGATTTGAAAAGCTAGAAGATGAGTGGGAAATTACATGATTTATTTCTAATATTGAAATTTATATCATTGAATTTTATTTACTTACTATTGCCTTTATAAAATCTGATGAATTGTAGGCTTAAAATGAAAGTATAGGAACATCGCCTACTTATTCTGTAAGATAGGTAACTGGAATAGGAATGGTAATTTTACCCTAATCTGGATATTTGGAAAATCGGTCCCTGAATTTATTAAAGTTTAATGTTGATAAAGTTGTAAAGTTTATTACAGATATATTTGGGTTGTAAAATGTTTGTATTATTTTAGATTGCCCTAATTTGCCTTGGAATGTGAATTTCTGTATTTTAATTTATTGGGAGTGGGGCAATTTAGTTGTATCTTTTTCCATGTAGTTTCCAGAAATTATCCAATTCCACAATTTATAAAATGTGCATCGTTTGAAATAATAAGGAATATACCAAAAATAAAAGGGATGTGTAACATACAGATGTTCTTTCCCGTGGTTTGCACTACATATTTCAATAAAAGAAAAGAGATAATTCTTTGTAATTTCAAACGAAGCAAAGGTCTCACTTTTGGTTAATTTATGGAAAGCTACAACAGTAATCTTTTTTGGAAGGATGGCTCTGATAAATTAAAACGTGGTACCTAACCCGAAAGTAGATATATCCAAGCGGAAGCAAAAAGGATAAGTCCAAAACATGTACCTAACCCGAAACAACTCGGTCTGACCCGAGTATAAAATACACGGGTTAGTCTAGCTAAAACAATCAGTTAAATAGGATAAACGATAATATAATGCATGAGGATAAGGGTGATAATTCTTCTCAAATGAGAAGAAATAATTCTAAGTTCATGTGATTACTTCAAGTGATGAGGTGGTATCACTAAACAAATATATAATCTCAAAGAGATAACCTCCATAACAAAAGCACTATGCATAACATGCCTCATATCATCGGCATATCCTAAAACAACAATAATGGTTTAGAGAAACCATAACTCCTAAATAGGAGGAATCTCGAAACCCGCCATAACGACAATCTCAAATGCATTCCCAAAAGAGAAATCTCAATCTCAAAAATACGCCATAAAGGCAATTACATATATCTCCAAAATAAGTGAATATAAATCTCAAATAAACCCCAAGAATGGAAAATCTCAAATCTCAAATAAACGCCAAGTGTTGGCAACTCAAATCCCAAATATAGAACTCAAAGGAGTTCAAATTTCCAAAGATGTAATCGCCATATATATGATATCTCAAACGGCTCAAATGGACAATAATGTAAAAATGTGATACACTTGTAAAATCATAAATAATCAATGAAATCATCTCAAAGATATAGCACGTGCTTATGGTCGAAGCCTGCCAAGTACTGTTCTCTTAAAATAAGGTGCCATGTCTCGAAGACAAACGCCCCGAAGGACAAATACGTCGCAATGACAAACACCCGAAGAACAAATTCGTCGCAATGACAAACATCCCGAAGGACAAATACGTCGCCATGACAAACATCCCGAGGGACAAATGACCCGAAGGTCCAGTACTGGCAAATATCTGGGTTCGTATTGATTTTGCAGCAAAGTTTTTAGGTATCAAACGAAAGAGTTTTTCTATGAAATTTTGCACATAGCTGTGACGCCCCACCCTGAGACCCACATTAACAAAGAGTATTACTGGGTAATACTGTCTGCTAATGCGAAGAATAGGGCTGGTTAGGAGCGACCATCTATAGCCTTGTCTTAAACATCTACTAAATACGTCGATAAATGCTCTATTTTTTTTCTATCTCAAGTAGATCGACGTATTCAATAAATGCTTAATACAAAACTATAGGTGGCTATCGGATCTATCAGAACAAAATACAACAACTAAAATGTATATCACATCGCAAAACAGCAAACAATAGATATATATACATATATACAGATACATCACAATACAATACAAAATGATACATCATAGTGGTTCGAAGACCAGAATATATACAACGAGCCAAAAATATACGTATATCAGAGTCATCAAAAGACTACAATAAAAAGTGATAAGTAGATATATCCAAGCAGAAGCAAAAAGGCTAAGTCCAAAACAGGTACCTAACCTGAAACAACTCGATCTGACCTGAGTATAAAATACATGGGTCAGTCTAGCTAAAACAATCAGTTAAATAGGATAAACGATAATATAATGCATGAGGATAAGGGTGATAATTCTTCTCAAATGAGAAGAAATAATTCTAAGTTCATGTGATTACTTCAACTGATGAGGTTGTATCACTAAACAAAAATATAATCTCAAAGAGATAAACTCCATAACAAAAGCACTAAGCATAGCATGCCTCATATCATCAACATATCCCAAAACAACAATAATGGTTTAGAGAAACCATAACTCCTAAATAGGAGGAATCTCAAAACCCGCCATAACGGAAATCTCAAATGCATCCCAATAGAGAAATCTCAATCTCAAAAATACGCCATAAAGGCAATTACTTATATCTTTTTTTTTGAAACTTGGTTGATAATTTTATTGTTGGAGAAATTGTTCAGGCTCAAAGCCCATAATGATAAAATCGGTCGTATAAACAAAAAAGGCAGCTACTAACAAATACACAGACAAATAAGCTTAAACTTGAACAATTCCATTTTCATCAACTCTAACTTTCCAAAAAAAAGAAAGAGGCTTTCATGGCGGATCCTAAAAGTCTCATTGATTTCCTGAGCAGTCTTCCTTCCACTTCATCCTCTCCAGCAATTGTCTTTCTAGTCCCGTTAGGCTGGTAAGCTTCCTTTTGTTTATCCGACTAACTATTAAGCTCGTATCCTTGTTAATTTGGGAATTGACTAATTGAACTTCCTTTCTTTTGTTGTTGAAAGCCATGTGGTTCCTTTCTCTCCAGAGATGCCATATGGTAGCTGTGAAGCTAATTTTGAGTATTTCTTGCATCAAGTACGATCCGTTGCTCCAGTTGTTCAGGTAAAAGATCTCATCTTTCAGCGATTTAACTTCATTCGAGAGAATACATTTCATTTTTTATAGACCCCATACAGTTTTGCTATAAGAACATTCGAAAAACAGATGTGCATGACTTTCATTTTCTTCATTGCATAAATTGCATGTAGTTTCCTCAATTATCCCCCAATTGTGCAGACGATCTTTAGTAGGAAGCCTGCTTAGAATGGCTTTATACGTTGTGTGAGCCATCTTAGGATTAACTAATTTGCTCCAAACAATTTTGTACCAGTCTACAATCTGATGTCAGTTCCTTGTCTCTTCCCATACCTTATGGAATAAAAACTGACCTTTATTAGAGTTTTTCATACACCATGCATCATCTGTTCTACCACTGTATATTGGCATACTTTGTTTCTCTTCTTTAAAGTTCCCAGTAATAAGCTGCTTGTCACATCTCCACCTGTCTCCTTCTATAATGCTTGATACAATACAACTAGGATTACCATAGTCTGAGAAACCTTCTCATCCTACTCTATCAATCAAATTTTGATTATTAAACCAGGGAGCTTTCCAAAGGTCAGTTTTATGGCCATTAGCTATTTTCCTTTCAATGAGAGGCTTTAGGTCTTCTCTGAATTTCAAGATATTTTTCCAAATAACTAATGCATTATTGTCTGTGGAATCTGGCCAAAAATTGTCTTTAATATACCTTGCTCTCATCCATTTAGGCTATAGATTCTCAGATGTTAATATATTCCAGGCCATCTTGATACCATAAACCTTTTTTAGTTCAAAAAGGTCTTTTAATCCAACTCCTCCTTCTTTCTTCGATTTGCATAGGTCTTTATAACTAATTTTATGTAATTTCCCCCTCCATATAAAGTCTGTGCAAACTGAGTTAATCTTACATAGTGAGCAATTTGGTATTTGAAAGGTTTGAAGCCAAAATCTAACTTTAGATGTGATCACTATGTGGACTAACTCAATCCTACCTGCAAATGATAAAAACTTGGATCTCTAGATTTGTAATTTCTCTCTAATACTATCTATGAGTTTACCACATTCTCTATCTGTAATAGTGTTTGTTGAGTATCCCCAAATACTTGACTGGTAACTCCCCTTCAGAGACTTCTATTCTACATAGGAAATTTTGTTTGTCTTTGCAATACTTAATGAAATAACATTTTGTTTTCCCCTCATTGAGTTTCAGACCACCATACATATCAAGTAGATAGAAAATGTTTTTAAGAGTATCAATTGCATGCATGGAAGTTTTCATGACAATAATAAGGTCATCATCATAAATCAGATGTGTTACCTTTGGTTTAATTTTGTGCACTGGGATTATATTATTTTCATAACTTGCTACTTCCATTTGGAGGGAAAACCATTCCATTGCAACTGCAAAAAGATAGGGGGAAAGAGGATCCCCTTGCCTTATTCTCCTATTACTTGTTATGTATCCCATAGGGACACCATTAATAAGAATAGAATATGTTGGGGTGCAAATACAATACTCTATCAACTTCAACAGCTTATCTGGGACACCCATAGATTTGAGCATATGTACAATGAATTTTCTGTTCACTTTATCGTATGCCTTATGTAAATCTACTTTTAGACACATTTTATCAGCCCCTGGTTTGTTGAAATCTCTGATAAGCTCATGAGCTAAGAGAGAGTTTTCATATATGAATCTACCTCTAATAAAGGCACTTTGAGTCTAGGAAATTAAATATGGTAGCACTTTATTTAGTCTCATGCAAATTATTTTACTAAGAATCTTATAAGAGACATTGCAACATGCAATTTGTTTATATTCCTCCACCCTCTCTAGTTTTTTTGACTTTTGGGACTAGGGAGATGAACGTATGATTTATTTCTTGTAAAAAATCACCATTGTCCAAAGCTTCCTGATAAGCTTGCAACATGAGACTTTTCAGGTGTACCCAGTGCACTTTGAAAGTAGTTGCCCCCATTCCGTCTGGACCAGGACTGGAGTCAATATGAATGGACTGTATAGCTCTCCACAATTCCCTTTCAGTAATTCGAGCTATGAGCATGGAGTTGCCTTCTTGAGAGATCTTCCTTCTACATTGAACAACAGGTAATTCTTGTGTTTCATCTCCATTATATAGGCCCATAAAATATGATAAAGCATTGTATTCTATCTCCTTTAAGTTTCTCACAGTATTCCCTTCCTCATTCAAGCAGTTCAATAGATTATTATGATGATTTCTTTGAGACATTTTAGTATAAAAGATTTTTGTATTATAAATTATATATATATGAGTAAATAAACATGGGCAAGGATTGGCTACACCTCACTTTTGCTACACCTCAAATCCCCGTTGATTTCAACTACACGCTTCCAATTAAATAATGTATCTTTTCTCTCTTCTTACTTTAGGAGAGAGAAGATATATTATTTGATTTGGAACATGTGGCTGAAATCAGGGTGATTTGAGGTGTAGCAAAAGTGAGGTGTAGCCGATCCTAGCCCAATAAACATATAATTATAAATGTAATAATTTTACAGAAATTGTCCAAATATTTCATATACACAGAAGAATGGCGATTTTGAATTTAGAAAATGACGATTTTAAATCCGGTCTCCTTAAATCAATCGCTGCTTCTCTTCATCCAACTTGCAACCTTTCGTTTGTAGATATTTATCTCAAGGCTCCGATTTTGTTCTTCTCTCCTTTTCTCGTTCCAGGCATCCGCTCCTTGCCATCGTTCCTATTTTGCATTCTCTTGTCTTTGCCTGTCGATTT
The DNA here is from genome assembly GCA_030737815.1 of Allium fistulosum. Lineage (NCBI taxonomy): Eukaryota > Viridiplantae > Streptophyta > Magnoliopsida > Asparagales > Amaryllidaceae > Allium > Allium fistulosum. The sequence goes on from CM060903.1 coordinate 1,463,176,118, forward strand.
TTGGCCTCCTAATATGTGCCAGCATCCATAGCTGCTTTTGATATCTTTGATTTCCCTCAGTTGTCGGTTGCTTCATCTACATCTGCTTTTAATCAGGGTTTGGGGGTCTAATTCGGTCATTTTGCAAAAAGTTCATTGACATGGCACACCTTCGACTAGTGCTTGTGTACCTGGTTTGGTTGTAGATGGCTGTTTGGCGAATGCTGGTGATGTTATGGTGGATCGTTCAAAGCTACATTCCTCATCGGCTAATGTGAACTCAAAGGTAACCCTTATTCCCGCATCCTTTGCTAAAAACTACCCCTGTTTCGGTAGTGTTGTTGAAATTTCCAAACCAGTTAGTGGTTGTTCTTCTTTGTTTAAGAAGGGGCTTGGTAATGCAGGCTCTTTTATGTCCAAACAACATGATGTTGAATTTGCTGATAAACCTGTCCCACCGCATAAGAATATTATTGACACTGTTATTTCATCTTAGAAAGACTATTTAGTTGGTTTCTTTTTGGATGAGGCTCTCCATTACTTTGTAGTGGAAAAACATATCCTTGTTTTGTGGAGATTGCATGGATCGGTAAATGTCAGGTGTGACAAAAGGATGTATTTTTAAAATTTTCTTCTCCTTAGGAGAGATCCTGTATTTTGGAATCAGACCATATTGTTATTGAAGGAATAGTGTTTATCATTACCCTATGGAGCCCATCTGTTGGCCTTGCCCAAGAGCAAGTTTTATCTTTTACCGTCTAGGCTCATATCTTAAATATCCCTTCAATTTTTCAATCTCTTGAGGGATTTAATTGGATTGCCAACCATATTGGTCATTTGATTTATTTTGACATTTCTACTAAGCCTAGATAGCTTCTTTATTTTGCCAAAGCCCTAATCGATATTACTCCTTCTAGGCAGTAACATGCTCATATTCATGTCTCTCTTACAATGGATAGGGTAGCCTACATTGACATATCATACTAGTAGAAGCCTCCTATTTGCGACATTTTCCACTCTTTCGGACATGTTATCTCTTCTTGCCTACATTCTGATGCAGACCCACGTAACCTTACCCCTAAAAATCAACTACTAAAACCCCCATCTAGGCGTTGGCAAACCAAAGCTTTCCACATTGCCCGATTTGACCCTCCTGATTTGTCCGGTTTCACTCCCCTTCCTCTGAATCTCTTGTTCACTTTCCTCCGACCTTTTGGTTGTCCCCCCACCCCCAGGTGTTGTCGCTGTCCTCTTCGGTCATCACCCTTATGGTGTTGTCTCCTCCTCTTCTAGACCCAATCTCTCCTCACTTGGCTCTCCCCGCCATATGCCGCCTGTCTCTCCTATCACTAGCCTAAAATTGAAATTTGTTAATGCTCTCCATTCTGACCCATCAAGTACTAAGCACAGCACATTGCTCAGGAGTTCATTAATAAGCTGGCCGAAGCTACGTAGTTGATATATTACCATAAAGCTAGAACATGGTCTCACAAAGGAACTGGTTTGTGCTTCCACATGAGATGGAAGATATTCTCAAAATGGGTCTCTAATGATGATAAAGATGAACAAGAACTATACTACAATAGATGATGAGTTAGTCCTCTACAATGATGTCGAATACGACGTGAGCAGTGAGGAGATCTTGGCTGCTATGGGTTGGGATCAAAAATTTATTTTCTCCCCACACTTTCTTAGATATTGTCCCGAACTTATTAGCTAATTCCGTAGATGTATGATCTAATTTGGATTTCTTCCTGGTTATTTCCTTTAGTACTGTTACTTTTTACTAATGTACTTGTCTTCATTTTTTTGTTGCTTTTATTGGGCCTAGCTAGTTCTTTTTGTCCTTAATTGTCTTTATTTTGCTACTGGTCAGGCATGTTGGCAGTAGATCTAGGCCTGGTTCTCGGGACCCTTGTACCTTATTATATATATATATATATGTGTGTGTGTGTGTGTGTGTATTGCAACTATATGATTCCTACATCATACATCCTTCCTATCGAAAAAATAATAATTTTACAGTAATGCACACACATAATGAAATTTCAAATTAATTAATTAATTAAATTATTTAATTATTAAGTAAAATACATATAAACTTATATAAGTGAAATAAGATTTGATTAAAATTCTAAATAAATTAATCTTATGTGTGTATAATATGTATATGCGGCTGAAAAATAAACCCAATACATATTTTTGAGATAAATATCGGTAGTGTAAGTAAACAACGATATCTGATGTATCGAACACTTATATCATGTGGGGTATTCTTCAAGAGTATATTATCTCTTAAATCGATACTAATCTTATAGTTATCATTTATACTGGAATTTTTTTATGATAACCCACACCTCCGGACACACCGATTCAAAGTCTAGAATGACTTTCAAACTTGCATCATGCTTAGAAGTATAAGTCATCGGTTTAAAATATTACATGATGCAAAGGCTAACATCAAATTTAAAGCATTCAACATTTTCAGATCTCACGGCGAAAGGAAATAATATATAAGTATTGAAAATAAACATCTCAAATACTAGTCTCAATAATGCATAGTCCATACACAAAGTTCCCAAAATAACAACATAGAGTCCAACTAATAATAAAATAAAATAAATGGTACATGAAGAGTAGCTAAAAATAATATAACTTTAGCGCCTAGCTTCTTCCTTCACGTACTGTGTCTAGATCAATTCACCTTCTGGCTTGTCCTCCTTTGGCAAGGGAAAATGGAAGAAAAAGAGTGGGTTAGGAAAAAAGCTGGTGAATAAATTGTATTACTAGTGTATGGTATTTACAAGTAATTAACTTCATTTATAATCTACGTGACCTAGGGTGTTCTTTTTGTGTTTGTGAATTACTTACATAGGGTTGGTCACCTTAATTTAAGGAATATGGTTCTAATTACACCTACACCCAAAACATCTTATAGAGGTTTATGCTCAAGAGGCAAACAAAGGATCGACTAATAATCTCTAGGACTACTCCTAGTATAAAATCGCAAGGAATAATTTCTTATCACTATTGTTGGCGTTATCCACGTAACAACTACATATATCGCGCTCACACATTGCAAGGACCTCACAATGCCAAGCTCGGGCCGAACCTACTATCTCGGCGACTTAAGACCTACCTATGTATCCATGTGAACAATCTTAATAGTAACGTCCCCAACGCACTATGCCAGACGTCCACAAATAGTGTCTAGATCGACTTGCCTATGTACACCGAGGAACCGTTAGTGCTGTAACTATGCACCATATCGAACATGCACCAATAGTGTATATGCCGAGTTGCCCACTTACACCAAGAAACCTTCCATTAGTGCCATAATGATGCACCGCGCTGGGTATCCACAAAGAGTGTCTAGGCCAATTTGCCCGCTTACACCGAGGAACCTACCATTAGTGACGTGTGATCAACACACCATCGGGATCAAATTGCCCTTATGATAAACATTGTCTGAGACTAATTGCCCACATTCACGTTTGCTTAATTTCTACGGTAGTCAAAATTCAAGAAAATAGGAACTAATTTTCCATACTTACAGGATTATTATATATTACACCTGGACCATAGGTCGATGTTCAAATCTGCGCCATTTGTCAATAACCAGTCGACTACCTGTACCTTAGCAGTCGACCGCTACATAACATATCCTTTTATTAGTTATGGTAATAATTTCATTATTAATACCTTCCCTTTGAATTAGTTTCAAATTTGTGCATGTATATTGGAAGGAGAACTTAACAATATATTTTTAAAAATGCATTAAATGAAAGAAATGTTACATACTACATTTAATAAAAAGAATGTTACATATTTTGAAAAGAAAAGATAATAATATATTCATGGAAGGAAAATGTTATTTTAAAGAATGATAAAGAACACTATCGCTTTTATGAGTAAAGTAAATCCAATTTTTGAATTTGAAAACATTAATACCAATCAATTAAAATTTGATTGCGCAATTAATTGGCAAAGAATAATGTTTCTGATCAATGTAAATAAATGCACACATGCACGTGCGCGCACAGAGAGAGAGACATGTACGTTTGAATATAAATCCATGATTCTCCATAATAGTTAATAACACACACACATAAGATATAAGTTAATGATATAAATTAATCTAAAATATAGTATATGTTAATTATGATATTAATGGGGAGAATAAAGATGTTACTTTCTTTAAAAAAATAAAAGGAAATGAATTTTATTCAAAAATATAAGAAAAAATGAATGTGCATGTAATTATTCATTTCAGAAATTAGCGTAGAAACCATAGCTTTCAACTATAATATAGGCATAAGCCTCCACTCTTCTCTTCTCACCCTATAACCCTAGCCTCCACTTCTTAAAAGTTCATCATATTCTTCTCCTTCCTCAAGCAAAATTCTCATTCAAAAATAAAATAAAAGTTAATCTAAGAAAAAGAGAATTATAAAAAAAGGAACACAACAACCAAAGTTTAGGAATCGAGAGGATATGATTCATGAAGATAAGAAGAGGGAAAACTATAATGGCAAGTCGGTTGGTTTTAAAATATATTGTTTCAAAAGTAATCAAATTTATTTAATTTTCCACCTGATCTATAAATATTTCTTTTAATTTGGGATAGAATTTTCTACTTTCACTTTTAAAATAAGTCAATTTCAACTAGGTAGATATATGATGATAAAGTCTAAATTTTGTATAATGAAATTTTAGAAAAGGATAGACTATATTACTACACTCTAAATTGACTCTAAATTAAATGAATAGAAACCCTTAATTGATAGAGTTTGAAGATGATTTAGACTATATAAATAAATGAAATCGGATACCCTTCTATTTACCTTGATTTGATCTTGAGATTTAAATATGTACAGAACTGTAGTTGGAGATATACAATTATTTTGTATAAAACGGTGTAAATACACGTATATCGTAAAGGTAATATTTTGAATTTATGTAAAAAAAATTATTGATTACACACGAAAATCTACTTGAATTATGGATGGGAGAATGATGAAAAATATGATTGCAACGACTATAGAATTAAGGGTACAATAAAGTTTAGGATTAGTTGGAATAATTAACGTATAATAAAATATACATTATAATATAAATTTACATTATAATTGACGGTTAGCTGGAACTAAAATCCACCCGTCGACGGCTGACCTTAGCTATTCGACAGCAAGCGGTCGACCGCTAAGGTACAGGCGATCTATCGGTTATAGACGAACGGCGTAGATTGAACCTTGGCCTATGATCCAGGTTTAGTATATAATAATCCTATTAGTATGGGAAATTAGTTTCTATTTTCTTGACTTTTGACCGCCGTAGAAATGAAGCAAACGTGAACGTGGGCAATTAGGTCCAGACATTGTTTATCATAAGGGTGGTTTGGTCACGATGGTTTGCTGAGCATATGGCACTAATAAGAGGTTCCTTGGTGTAAGTGGGTAAGTCGGCCAAGGCACTGTTTGTGGATACCCGACGTGGTGCATCATTATGGTACTAATGGAAGTTTCCTATAAGAACCCACCTTTTTGATCCCTAGAAACGACACTTAATACATCCATGGTATTCGTGTACCGATACCCAAGTGTTTGAAAGACAAGTTATCGAGGGGTAAAATAAAGAACATAACAGGATAGAATAGTAAAACCTCACAACAAAATGTTTATATATAATACAAAATAATATAATACAATAGATTTCTCCTTATATGGAGTTATCAGAGTTACACAACAGTACTACAACTATCAGACTAGGTAGTTATACACTCTGCCTTTACATATACTGATATTAAAATATACATGCAAAATATACAACAGCGGAAATAAATAACTAGACAGATAAAGGAGCCTCCTGCTCATCCGTCGTCTTCAAAGAGCCCAAAGAAAACTTGCTACTCTCAGACTACTCAAATATAATTGAGCACCTGAGTGTTTAGGAAAAATAAATAACTCGCATCAGACAATATGTCGGATATGAGTAAATCTCTAAACAATATAGTGGAAATAAACAACAATTTGTGAGACCACGCCGTCGTCTGTGGAATGGGTTTTCCCTCACAATAACAAAATCCAATCACAACGATGGATACAAATAATCAAACATTGCAAAGCGCTCATGACACTTCTTGATGTAATTGAGAAAGAGGTTAATTAAAAAAATTGGAATCAAAGGGAAGGAAAGGGAAATTTTCCAACAAATGACTAGGAGGGTGCTTCCCCCTCACCGAAAGTGTACCTTTAGAATATACTTGAGAACTACAATGGCTCTCGGAAAATCCAAGCCGAACCCCACTAATCTTTAACAAGTATCCGAGTATTTCACATCTTATTGGGCATATAACCAAAACTAATCTAAAGTAGACGTGAAAATACCCTAATGGAAGCAACCCCATATAGCTTGGCTCCCACTCATGCTTTGGTTTTAGTCATTTTCGACAAAGGATATCAATGCTCAAATGAGCAACAAATCGTCTTAGATTGATGATACACAAGGAAGAAAGCTGAACCGATAGTTAATAAATCAACTATCGAAGTTAATCATGATCGTACATGGAAATTAAACTTCATATTCTTTCCACCACTCGTCGATTTCAAACAAGTGTCATCCCTCGTTGAAAATGAAGTCGGGCAAGTTGAGATAGTGTTACCTCTAGGCATTGCCTTGAGGACATTTTTAACCTTTGAGATAGAAATGAGTCATGCCATGATGTCTAGTGTTAAATGTATGACTAAAACCTTTCCAAAGCGATATCAGATTACGGAAACTTCTTTTCCATAACCGAATCAAAATTTTACTTTTAAAACCAAACTTGTGCTAGGATATCACATTTCAAATAATTACTTTAAACAGTTTTAACAAATGATTTATTAACTTTTAAAACTAGTCAATTTCTTCAATATCATTACTTAGATTGATTTATCCACTTAAATCATTGATTAATTATATTAAACATCTTTATTTAAAATAGTTAATTAGCTTTAATCTTGATTAATTACTTCAAACAATGCTATTTAAAATGATTAATTAACTTTAATCATCCTTGAGTAAATGATTTTTTAATTTTAAAGCATCATTATTGGAATACTTAATTAACCCTTAAACATAATTATTAAAACGATTAATTAATTTTAAAAACATCATTAAGAAAATGAATAATTAACCTTAATCACATCACTATTTAAATAATTAATTAACCTTAATTATCATTATGTAAAATGATTAATCAATTTTAAAACACCATTAATAAAATAATTAGTTGATTTTAAATCCTTATTATTTAAATAATCTATTAATTTTAAAACTTTATTATTGAAATAATTAATTTATTTTAAACTATTTTATTTTAAATAATTAATCATCTTTGTAAAACCCATGCATAAGATTTAACAAAATATTTCAAAGGTGATAATATTTCTATTCAAACATCACAAAACACAAGGATGAACACAAATACGAAGGCAATTAACAACCATACATAATTAGCGAACATCACTTATCCAATATGAATATACTAGCATACAATTCAATGTCCAAATTAATATAATAGTAGAAAGAGGATTTATTCTGCTAGTTGGATGTCCAAATAATTTACTTAATTTAGTTATAGCAGAATGGGAATTTATTCTGCTAAACAGATATCATTTATATTTTATCTAATCAAATGATAGCAGAAACAGTGTTTTATTCTGCTAAACGGATGTCCAAAATAATCTATTCAATTATGTTATAGCAGATGGGGATTTATTCTGCTAAATAGATGTCATTAAATAAGCATTCATATTTATTAGGCTAACTTAATGGCACCGACAAGAGAATCCCTTGTTTAAACTATTCTTTAAAAAGAAAAGCTGCTTTTTTAACAAACCGATCATTAGACTTAAAATAATTAAAAATTAAAAAACTTTATTTAATAATTAAAATAGGTTTAAACCTTTATTTATCAATAATTAAATCTTAATTAAACTTTGATTAAAACTTAATTAAACCTTAACTTAATTAACAATTAGTTAAAAACTAACCCTGCTTGATTAGTAATTAATTAATAATTAAACCTTAATTAGTTAAGCATTAATAAATAATTAAACTTTACTTAGATAATAATTAATTAATTAATTAACCTTTACTTAAATAATAATTATAATTATCTTAATTAATAATCAAGTACTAATTACTTTTACTTAATTACTAATTAAATACTAATTACTTTTTGATTAATTGATTAATGAATTAATCATTAAAACTCATACTTAATTAAATAAATAATAATTACTTTTAAATACTTAAAATTGGTTTGAAATACTTTGTCAAAAGTATTTAAGATGAAAACACTTTTAATCCAAAAAAAAGTTCGTTTTTACAAACTACATCCATAGTGATTATTGCTATGGATACCATAAACTTTAAACTAGTTTTCCAAGGCAAACTAACTATAAAAATCCTTTTTCCCTTATTAAATACTTTATAAACTTTGTATAAAGTTTTGAAAGAGAAAATAAAGTTTTGAAACTTTTATAAAACTTTTTAGAAACACACCTAAGTAAAATATGTTTTTTTAAATCCCACTTCGAAGAGTATAGCCCCAACCCAGCTAGTATGACCAGAGCCAAGAATGGGAGGTTATCTAGCCTAGTTGGAAGCATTCATTTTTAAACCATGTTTAGTTGGATTTAATAGGAAACACAACTACCCGCCTTGAGGGAGTAGGGCAGATGGGTATCGAACTCGTGACCTCATTAACAATTTGCAAGTATCTCTACCACTGTGCCACTAATAAGTTTTTTTAAACCAACAGAATCTCTATATCACAACAAATAACTTCAAGTACTAATCAAACAAACAACATGTTACATCCACATACATGAGCACAACATATGTACAAAAGTATGTTAGAACCACTATTCTATGGTTTCGATGACAACAACTATACACATATATATAGCTTATTTACTTGCAGGAAAAGCCTCCAGAGATTAGAAGATAGTTCGACAAAGGAGAAGAATCATCAACGCTAATGATAATACTATTATTTGTCTAGATATAATTGTAATACCTCCTTTTAGAAGTATCGTTTTAACTTAAAGCATTTGCACACACAAAGTTTATAGAATCCTGAAACTGCAAATGTCATATGTCTGACCTTATATATCAGACGTCTGATTTAAGTCTCTAGTTTTAAAACTGCACTATACGCAGACGTCTGTCCCATTTTTCCAAACGTCTAAGCATAAGTTCTGTTTAAAAAATATACAGCAGCTCAGACGTCTGAACAAATGCCCAGACGTCTGTACTGAGTAACGGGCCTTATTTTTGAACAGGTATCTTCTTCAAACAAAGAGGCATTTTCACAACTCTTCATCATATCTTTTCTCTATCCATAGATGCAACTTTTTGAATGAATAAACAAACTTAAAAGATACTACTCTTCATTATAACCCTTCATTCTCTATAATATGCAAAGATTTTTTAGATTAAACTCACCCAATCTTTCTAAATCTTCTGTCTATTTTTCTTTGCATACTATATTTCCAAAAGCTAACAAAATTCATCAATTCTACTTTCTAAAATCAAAGTCTCACATACATATATTACCAAAAGGAGATTATAGGAAGATTTGTACAGAGCAGTCAAAATTCGTGTTTTCTAGAGCACATTCTTGTCATAAAAGAAACTGTTGTATCTAGCCTATTCCTCCGGGCAAAGCGAGGGTTGTGTATTAGTGAAAGTCGAAGAGAAGCTTCGGGACTGGACGTAGGACGGGAGGTCCGAACCAGTATAAAAACTCTGGTGTGATTGTTCTTTACTGTTATATTTTATTTACTGTTCATAAGTTAGTATCTTAGTATACTTGCATATTTGATATACATATATGATCCATGCTTTCTTTCATTTGGTATCAGAGCAAGGTTATTTTAATTCACAGTAACTCGTAATTGAAAACATATTTAATATGGCAAGTACATTTCAAGAAGGACAATCAACTGCACGACCACCACTATTCACGAGTTCAAATTATGCTTACTGGTCTACACGTATGCGTATTTTTATGGAAGAAAATGGCTTAGAAATTTGGCAAGCTAGACAAGTTAAATATGTAGAACCATAAACAAATATAAGCGCTTGGATAGATGCCCAAAAGACCACAACAACAAACAATGCTAAGGCTATGAATGTTCTATTCTGTTCACTTGATAAAAATGAATTTTCACGTGTTATGTTGTGCACTACAACATATGATATATGTCGTACACTACAAATCACTCATGAAGGCACAAAAAAATTTAAGTGAACAAAGATTTCTATTTTAAAAAAATCAATTTTCCTCATTTAAAATGAAAGCAAACGAAACTATTGGTGACAAGTATGCTAGATTTCAAACCATTTAACATGATCTCATGGCACTTGGAGTTAAATTTATAGATTTTGATTTAGTTACATGTATCTTAAATTCCTTAACAAATGAATGGGAACGAAAAGTACAGGCCATTGAAGAAGCAAATAACTTATCTCAACTAAAAGTTGAAGAATTGATAGGGAACTTAATGTCATACGAAGCAAATTTGCAGGCAAGGAAAGAACAAAACAATGAAAAGAAAATTATAGCTTCTCAAGCCAATAATAGTCACTCAAACTTAGGTGAAGAAGAAATTGTTTTTATTGCCAAAAATTACAAAAAATTCAAGAAATTCAAGAAGATGACAAGATCCCAAAATGGAGGAAATTCAAGTTCGTCCAATCAAACTTCAATCAAATGCTATGCATGTGACAAGTTTGGACACATGAAGAAACAATGCCCAAAGCTTAACAATGACAAAATGAAATGCAAGTTTGAAAAATTCAAGAAAAAGAAAAGAGTATTTCAAGTAACATGGGATGACTCTGATTCGTCATCATCTTCAGAAAGTGATAGTGAGAGTGACTCAGAACAAGCAAATGTATGCTTTATGGAAAATATTGAAGAGGTACGATCTGAACTTACTTATGATGAATTAATGAAAATTAGTATTGAATTAGATGACAAATATAGAGAAACTATAAAGCAAAATAAAGAATATGCTTCCAAAATTAATCGTTTAGAACTGGAGATAGGATTATTAAAAGATGAAAAAAAAATTAGAAGAAGAATTAGAAACTTCACAAGAGAAGTATAAGAATGTATCTATTCAAAATGAGTCTTTATTATGTGATATAGGAAAAGTTAAACTAGAAAATGATGAGGTTAGAAAAGAAAATGTTGTATTAAAGAATGACGTAGAAGCATTAAAATCTAATATTTCTCATCTTTCCGATAAGTTAGACAAGATTACTAACAATGTTTCTAAATTTAATAAAGGAAAGCAAGACTTGGATAACTTGATCAAAATTTCAAAACCTTTTGGAAATTGAAATGGACTAGGATTTAAGAAATCTTCAATACAGAAAAACTCTAGCTCACGATATAAGAAGTTCAAGAAGTCAGATATTGAAGGAAAGAAACCTAATACTAAAATAATTAAAATATGGATTCCGAAATCCAACGATAGACTAATTAGACAAAAACAAATAGATAGTTACTTAAAAATGTTGTTTATAACAAAAATTATCTTTTTAAGGGTTTGGGTATGGCAACCGTCTCTTTCTAACATTTAGGACCCTAACAAAAGAAAATGGGTACCAATTAAACTGTTTTTATCTTGCAGGTACCTGAAAGAAAATCTAATAACAGGAAGAAATGGATACTCGACAGCGGATGCTCCAAACATATGATTGGAACTGCACAGATGTTGTCAAATATAACATACATAGATGGTGGTACTATAATGTTTGGCGACAATTCATAAGGATTTTTCATAGGAATTGGAGATGGCATCAACGTTGGTATGTCTACTACTCCTGTTATTACAAATGTTCTTTTAGTTAAAAACTTAAAACATAATCTTTTAAGCATTAGTCAACTTTGTGACAAAGATTTTAAAATTTATTTTGAAAAGGATAAATGCAATATATATGATCAAGATAAAACTCTTATATTCGAAGGTTTAAGAAAAAGAAATACCTTTGTTTTAAATATGAAATTTAATAACTTAAATAATTTATGTCTGGCCGCAAATTTTAATGACCCTTGGATTTGGCACAAAAGATTGTGTCACATAAACTTTAAATCCTTAAACGAACTTGCTAAACACAATTTGGTTAGAGGAATTCCTAGAATAAATTATAAAGTTAAAAATTTATGTGATGCATGTCAATATGGAAAATTGAAAAAGAGTTCTTTTAAATCAAAGAAAGAAATTTCTACCAAACATCCTTTAGAATTATTACACCTTGATTTATTTGGACCTACTCAAATAAGATCAATATATCATAACACATATGTATTTGTTATTGTAGATAATTTTTCACATTATTCATGGACATTATTTCTAAAACATAAAAGTGATACTTTTGATATGTTTAAAATTTTTGCTAAAAGAATTAAAAATCTAATGAATCTTAAGATAAAGAGTATAAGAAGCGATCATGGAGGTGAATTTGAAAATAAAATTTTTGAAACAAAAAGGGAATTTCACATAGTTTCTCATTTCCACGAACACCACAACTGAATGGTGTTGTCGAAAGAAAAAATCGTACACTACAAGAATGTGCACGAACTATGCTTAACAGTAGCAATCTACCAAAGAATTTTTGGGCAGAAGCTATAACTACTGCTTGTTATGTATTAAATCGTGTTATTTTAAGCCCATTAACTAAAAATATTTGTTATGAAATGTTTTTTGGTAAAAACCAAAATTTTCATATTTTCGAATATTTGGTTCAAAATGTTTTATACTAAACACTAAGGATAATCTTGGTAAATTTGATTCAAAAGCAGACGAAGGTATCTTTATTAGATACTCGGATCGAAGCAAAGCTTATAGAATATTTAACAAATGTACCAATACTATTGAAGAAAGTTTACATGTTTCCTTTGCTGAAAATCTTTCTATTACTAAAAACAATGATGATGATGAGTTACTACAAAATACTTCAAATATACAAAACAATAATGAAAATTTAATTGGTAATAATGCACTAAGATCACCACCTCGTATATTGAAAAATAATCCAATTAATAATATAATTGGTGATTTAAATACAAGGGTTTCTACAAGACATCAATTAAATAAAATGAGCCACGTTGCTTTTATTTCAAATTTTGAACCTAAAAATTATAAAGAAGCTTCAAAAGACGAATCATGGATTATAGCAATGTAAGAAGAATTAAATTAATTTGAAATAAATGAAGTATGGGAGCTTGTACCAAGACCCACAAATCAATCTGTAATAGGAACAAAATGGGTATACAAGAATAAAACTAATGAAGATGGAAACATTATACATAATAAAGCAAGACTAGTAGCTCAAGGATATAATCAAGAGGAAGGCATTGATTTTGAAGAAACTTTCGCTCTAATTTCTCATCTAGAAGCAATACGTATGTTACCTGCTTTTGCATGTCATAATAGATTTTGACTTTTTCAAATGGATGTAAAAAGTGCTTTTCTAAATGCTTATATAAAAGAACAAGTATATGTTGAACCACCCCCATTGTTTGTACATGAAAAATTCCCTGAACATGTTTATAAACTAAAAAAGGCACTATACGGTTTAAAACAAGCACCTCATGCTTGGTACGAAACACTCATTTAATAAATTCAGGTTTTCAAGTTGGAAAAATAGATACAACCTTATTCATAAAATGAAATCAAAATAATATTTTAGTTGTCCAAATATATATTGATGACATAATATTTGGATCAACAAACGAAGAACTATGTAATGAGTTTTCAGAAATTATGAAAAATGAATTTGAAATGTCACATATGGGAGAATTAAATTTCTTCTTAGGATTACAAATTAAACAATTAGACAATGGTATTTTTATTAATCAAGAAAAATATTGTCAAAATTTATTAAAATGTTTTAGGATGGATAAAACAACTTGTAAACCAACTCCCATGAGTACATCTACACATTTAGACAAAGATGAAAAAGGTAAAGATTTTGATCAAAAATTGTTTCGAAGTATAATAGGTTCTCTTTTATACTTAACGGCTAGTAGACCCGATATTATGATGAGTGTGTGTCTATGTGCAAGATTTCAAGCACAACCTAAGGATTCACACTATCGAGCAGTTAAACATATTCTACAATACTTATCTTGAACTTCAATTATGGTATTTTCTATCCTAAAAATAGCTCTTTTGAACTAGTATCCTACAACAATGCGGATTTTGGCGGTTGTGGAACTGATAGAAAAAGTACGAGTGGCGCCTATCACTTTATCGGTCAGTCACTAGTTTCGTGGTTTAGTAAAAAACAAAATTGTGTCTCTCTTTCGACTTGTGAAGCAGAATATATTGCTACCGCTCTAGCTTGTGCGCAAGTAATATATATGCAACAAACTATTAGAGATTAGGGAAAAGTTATAAACAAATCTCCAATCTTTTGTGATAACACTAGTGCTGGAAATGCGGATTACAGAACCTAAGGCTGGTTTAACACTAGAGGGGAGGTGAATAGTGTTTAATGGATTTTATGGAATTTTTGAAATCTTTTGAAATTAAACACAAACATATGCAATTCACAAACACAGAGAAATACACAGAACCAAACACAGATGCAAATAGCAAATAAAAAGCAGTAAAGGAAAGAACACACCGGAATTTTATACTGGTTCGGATTTACCCTACATCCAGTCCCACACAATTTCTTATGTAGATTTCTTTTCAAATATAATGTCGATATTACAACCTTGATTTCAAGTCCACGAGATACACCCTCCTGTCTTCGAGTCCAGGGCAAACTCTCTTGATTTAACCATGCTACAAGATCACCTAACTAATTTATGGGCTACAATCACGCCCAATTGGTTTACAGGCCACAATCACATAGTTTCCAATCACACTTTGATAGAGACAGACTCGATACACTTCGATCTTTGATTACAAATGATCCTATTACTCTGAATAGCACTGAGATCTTTGAGAGAGAGTGACAGAGAATCAAACTAGAGATGATCAAGTTTGATTTACTTAGGATATCGATAGAGTTTTGTTAAAATATAAGAGAATACTTGAGTGGCGAAGGAGTGAAGAAAAACTAACTTAAAATTCGTTGAAACAACTGGTATTTATAGAAGAACAACAATCATGTCCATTCGTGAAAGGTTATGACGAATAGACACTTCATTTGAAAATTTGAAATTTGAATTTCTACGGCTACCAGGTCGACATGGGGGGATGGGGTATTTCGACATGCCTATGTATATTTTGAAAATTGATTTTTGCTTTAAAAAGAGATTTTCTTTCTAAAACTTGTCAAAACAATTTCTAAAGTTTGTAAACCATTTTGAATATAGTTTAAACTTATAAAAGAGATTTAAAAAGTAATCTTAAAAAAAATATATAATCTATAATATAAAAGTAATATTAAAAACTAAGTAAAGAATATATTTTCGAGGCTTATAGACTATAATTATTAAAACCAGGAGATAATTTAAAAAACAAGAGATGATTCTGAAATCAAAATATAAATGATAATAAAAATAGTTTAAGACTAAAATATTTAAACTAAGAGAGATGACTTTTAAAAGGTTTTTGGAAAAATATTTAAAATAAATCACTTTGAAAATTTCGTGGATTCCATTCTACTAGAGAAGGTCGTGGGTTCCATCCCACTAAAGTGGTCGTGGGTTCCATCCCACTATTAAAGCGAGAAGATGGATTCCATTCCATAATTAAAATCCGAATAAAGATTTTAGTGCTATTATGAAGTTTTGACATAAATCTAGACACTATTACTTATCTTGATATCTTGAACTCTTGATACTCATGAGTCTTCAGTCTTGGTTTCTTCAATCTTGAATTCGTCAGTCTTGAATCTCTATACTTAGTCTTGAATCTTTATACTATACAGTCTTCATTCTTCAGTACCTACATATATATCATGCATATATATATATATATATATATATATCTAGATAAGAATATTAGTATTTATATTTTATAATTGTCGTCATCAAAACCATCATCTCAGGAACTACCAACATCCCTCTTTTTGATGGTGACAACCTATGTTTATAAAATCTACTCCACAAAACTCTGATTCTACTCTAACTCCTCCTTATTCCAGCAACTCACCCTTAAACTACTAACTTCCCCTTAATCTAAGCCTATCTAACCTGTTTTATAATTCTCCCCCTTTATCATCAACAAAAACTAATCCTAAACTACATAACTCCCCCTTAAACTAATACTATAGCACTATATAGGATAATAATACAGTATAGTAGAATATAAATGAGACATATAATAATATGAGTAAAATATAGTTAGGTAAATGTGAGAGATATGAAAATTTCAAACATAATCAATCGGTATATTTATCAAACCACACCATTTCAATCATATATTACATACCATGTTCAAATCAAACCAAACAATTCAAACCACATCAAACCAAATCAAATCAAAGTAAATCAAACCATACAAGTCAAATCAAACATTTCTTGGAACTTCAACCCATCATTCTTCACCGAAGGTAGGATCTGACTTTATAACATCCCATTCTTCATTATCCTTGTTCATAGTTCCTTCTGGATTTGCTTCGAGTTCTTCTTTGTTAAGGGCTGAAATCACCATCGAATGGCATCAAAGTGCCTTTCTTGTTCCTTTATCATCTGCATTTGGCTTGATTCTAAGTGACGTTGATTGCGAAGGATAAAAGTAAGTGTGTTCTTGAAGGTATTGAGAGTTTCTTCAAGATTCTCACTTATATTATGAATAGGAGAGGCCATTATTTGATAAAATATGAAGAAAATCAATAGAAAATAAGGAGAGTTTGAAAGTGTGTTTTTCTAGAAGAAACAGGTATTTATAGGGTTAGAAAGTTATTTGAAATGAAAAGACACAAGATAGTTATGTCAATTTCAAATTCAAAAGAAAAATTATTTTCTGGCCGTTACATGTCAACATGGGGGGTAAGGGGTGTCAACATGCCCCTGTTGATTTTGGCAATATGCGTTGTTTCTTTATATTATGTACAAGTCTATATATATAAACTTATATAATATAAAAGTAAGCATTCCAAAGATATTTTAAAGCTAATAAGCAGAAATAAAAGATTTTCGTTGATAAATTTAGTTAACATTACATAAACAATACATAACATTAACTAATCGAAAGATACAAACTAATACAACATGAAATGAAAACTAGAATTCGATAGAGGATGATGAAGATGATGATAATCCAAGTTTGCGACTCACTTTCCCAAAGAACTTGTTCATTTTGGTGGAAATTTTGTCTATCTTTTTACTAACGGATCTTTTGAGAATCTGTTGGTTTTCCACTATTATCTTTTGGTTTTTGAGAAGTGTCTTGTTGGATGGATTATTAGGAGTGATATGGTATTCAATACTTTCCAATGATGTCTCTTCCTCCTCCTCTCCTTCTTCTTCAATCTCCATATCCTCCCCTTCTTCCTCCTCCTCATCTTCTTCTTCCATTTCTTCATGAGCCAACCTTTCATCTTTTTCGATAAGTGTTTCATATGGTTGAAACACAAGTGGGATTTTCATAAGAGAGATATTTGCATGGTTAAACAGTTTTCGAGAAACAAACTCCTCTCTCTTATAACCAACTCCAAAATAGTTAAAAATCCGAGTAAGACAAATTCCATGATACAAAGTGTTTTCTCCTAAAGTAAAATTTTTGGGACGAAGTTCATCCAAAATTACTTGCGCCCAATTAATGTCATAGTGCCCATAAATAGCAAAAGGAGTCTTACAAACTTTTAAGGTCGGGTGATTGAAATTTCCCGATCTTGGAGTTATGGTATGTTGCAAAAGAAGGTTTACAATTCTTGCTTTTGGATGAAAAATTCGATTTATAAATTCAAAGTTATCATCTCCTTCAAAAATGTGATGAAATGTCTCATATTCATGTTCATCAATTTGAAAACCCGAAAGATTCATTCCCATATACTTACAACCTAAAATATTTCCCAAAATCTCACTATTTAAAACAATTTGTGTTCCTTTAACACTACTCCAAACTTCCCCTTCATTACCATCCTAAACACCACGATTCAAATTAGCATAAAACATTTTAACAAGATTTGGATAACAAACAAAATCATTTTGAGAATCATCAATTAAACTAAGAATTTGATTCTCTTCGAAAAAGAACATTGAGTTCATAAGAAAGGAAATCATTAAAGATTGCAAATTTTCCCGTATGGACTTTTCCAAAGTTTACATAGCTTATGTAAACTTTGATAGCTTCTGGGTCATTGTAGAGGAATTCTTTGATGGCTTTGGACAGCCTAATGGTGGATGGGGTGCTTGAGGAAGCCATTTTTGAAGAGAGTAGAGAGCTTGAGAGTTTGAAAGAGAGTTTGAATTTTGAAATGAAAGTGAAAAGATAGGATAAAGTTAAGGAGATAAATAGATATTCAATAGTCATATTCTCTGGTCAAGAGACACCTTTTCATGTGACTTTCAAATTTGAATTTCAAAATTCTGGTAGAGATGTCGACATAGGGGGTAGGGCCATGTCGACATGGGTCCTATAATACATGTGACTAATTTTTTATTTTGTTTAATATATATATATCCTATAATATAATTTATATTTTATCTGAAATAATATAAATATAATAACACTTTAATATTAATATTTAATATTAAAAATATTATTAAAATAATATTATTTTGAAAATCAAAATTTTAAATTCAAACAGCAAGAAATTTCAAAACATGCAAACAATCAAACATTCAAACATTCAAGCAAACAATTTCAACCAATATAATTTAAATGCGTACCTATTTTTAGATCCATGTTCCCGAAATCATTAGATTCGTGAATAGCTGTAAAGCACATATTTGAATTTTCTGTCTTTTGATCTTCAACACTGGAGGATGAGTCTGAATCGTCTAGTGTAGTAATATGCTCTCTTCCTTTTCTTTGACGAATCATTACTTGGAGGAAATTTTTGCTTATCTGGATGTGTACAATCTCCTTTTAAGTGGCCTACCTCATCACAATTGTAGCATCTGACATTGTTGAGAGTCTCATTATTATTTCCAGAATTCTTGCAATTATTTCTCTTGTAATTGTTCATCTTTCTATATTTCAGAGACTTTATAAAATTTCTGGTCATCAAGGCTATTTCTTCATCGTCGTCACTGTTTAAGTCTGAACCATTTGTTATTGCATTGAATATTGACTTCTTTTCTGAGGCCTTGCTTTCTCTTCTCCCTTGCATTTGTACTTCAAACGACATCAAATTCCCAATTAATTCTTTAATTTTCAGCATACTGATATCATTAGCCTCTTCAATTGCTAGTGTCTTCTGATCTCATTCCGGAGTGAGTGAATTCAGAATTTTTCTAACTTGATCTTCTTCGAAAAAGTTCTTTCCTAATGCAATTAGTGAGTGCACAATGTCTTGAAACCTACTGTACATGTCTGAAATGGACTCATTTGGATTCATCTTGAATAATTAAAACTGATTGGTCAAGATAGATATTTTGGTCTGTTTAACTTTGCTCCTTCATGAGTAACTTGCAAAGTTTTCCAGATTTCATATGCAGACTTACATACAGACACTCTATTAAACTCATTCCTATCAAGTGAATAGAATAGAATATCCATGGCTTTGGAATTTTTTTGTGCAGCAGTCTTTTGCTCAGCGATTCACTGTGCAAAATTTGTTGTGGGTTCATTGTACTTAGTTTGTGTGGTTTTCCAAGTGTCAAATCCTATTGACTGTAAATAGATTTTCATCCTACATGCCCAATATGCATAGTTACTGCCATTAAAAAGTGGTGGTCTGGCAGTAGACCGACCTTCTACAAATGAACTAGTGATAGTGTTGACAATACCGGTGTTGGCAGCCATTTGAAAACTTTTCAAAAATCATATTATGAAAACTTTAAAAACCAATGTTCTGATACCAAATGTAGGAAATGCGGATTATGGATCTTAAGGCTGGTTTAACACTAGAGGGAGGTGAATAGTGATTAATGGATTTTATGGAATTTTTGAAATCTTTTGAAATTAAACACAGACATATGCAATTCACAAACACAAATCAGACACAGATGCAAATAGTAAATAAAAAGCAGTAAAGGAAAGAACACATCGGAATTTTATACTGGTTCGGAGTTACCCTACATCCAGTCCCACACAATTTCTTGTGCAGATTTCTTTTCAAATAAAATGTCGATATTACAACCTCGATTTCAAGGCCACGAGATACACCCTCCTATCTTCGAGTCTAGGGCAAACTCTCTTGATTTAACCAGGCTACAAGATCACCTAATTGATTTACGGGCTACAATCACACCCAATTGATTTATAGGCCACAATCACACCATTTCCAATCACACTTTGATAGAGAGAGACTTGATACACTTCGACCTTTTGGCCTTTGATTACAAATGATCCTATAACTCTAAATAGCACTGAGATCTTTGAGAGAGAGTGACAGCGAATCAAACTAGAGATGATCAAGTTTGTTTCACTTAGGATTTCGGCAGAGTTTTGTTAAAATATAAGAGAATGCTTGAGTGGAGAGGAAGGAGTGAAGAAATGAAGAAAAACTAACTTAAAATTCGTTGAAAACAACTGGTATTTATAGAAGAACAATAGTCATGTCCATTCATGAAAGGTTATGATGAATAGACACTTCATTTGAAATTTGAATTTCTACGGCTACCATGTCGACATGGGGGGATGTGGTATGTCGACATGCCTATGTATATTTTGAAAATCAATTTTTGTTTTTAAAAGAGATTTTCTTTCTAAAACTTGTCAAAACAATTTCTGAAGTTTATAAACCATTTTTAATATAGTTTAAACTTATAAAACAGATTTAAAAAGTTATCTTAAAAAAATATAATCTATAATATAAAAGTAATATTAAAAACTAAGTATAGAATATATTTTTGAGATTTAAAGACTATAATTATTAAAACCAGGAGATAGTTTAAAAATAAGAGATGGTTCTGATATCAAAATATAAAAGATAATAAAAATAGTTTAAGACTAAAATATTTAAACTGAGAGAGATGACTTCTAAAAGGTTTTTGGATTAAGATTTAAAATAAATCATTTTAAAAATTTCGTGGATTCCATTCCACTAGAGAAGGTCGTGGGTTCCATTCCACTAGAGAAGGTCGTGGGTTCCATTCCACTAAAGAGGTTTTGTGGGTTCCATCCCACAATTAAAGCAAGAAGGTGGATTCCATTCCACAATTAAAATCCGAGCAAAGATTTTAGTGCTATTATGAAGTTTTAACATAAATCTAGACACTGTTACTTATTTTGATATCTTGAACTCTTGAAATCTTGAACTCTTGATATCTTGAACTCTTTTTACTCATGAGTCTTCAGTCTTGGTTTCTTCAATCTTGAATTCGTCAATCTTGAATCTCTATAATCTATCTTGAATCTTTATAATGTACAGTCTACATTCTTTAGTACATGCATATATATCCTGCATATACATATATATCTAGACAAGAATATTAGTATTTATATTTTATAATAAGTCCTAAGGTTTTTGTCATCAAAATCATCATCTCAGTAACTAACAACAAGTGCTATAGATTTAACAAAAAATCCAATAAACCTTTCAAGAACAAAACATACAGACATTCGTCATCATTTTGAAGAGATAACGTCGAAAAAGAACAATAACTCTAGAATTCGTTAGCACCGAAAATCAAATTGCCGATATTTTTACAAAAGCTCTGAGTGAACAAATATTTATTAAACTCCATCGTGATCTCGGCATTGTATCACAAAATGATATATAAACTAGTTAACCCTTCCTACATCAAGTCTTTTATGCTAAAAACACTACAGTTATCTTTCTCTCTGGCTAAAAACCATCAAGTTTTATGACCTTTGTTTTTGTTTATCATCCTCTGTTTACTACTACTTTCTTAACAAATTAAACAAACTATCTTTTAAAAATAGAAAACCTCAAACATATATATAGTTGCGAAAACTTCATAATAGAACACACTCAAAATTTCTAATGTACATATTTTTCACAACTAAAAGAATTTTTTTTCAAAATGTCTTTCGACCACGTCTCCACTTACTTTGCCATTAACTACGCTTCACCATCATCTGGAAGTACGTATACTTCCCCTTCCAAAGCAACGCCTAAATCATCTTCGTCCCTCAACAATATTTCATCTCCTACATATCATACTGGCTACTCTTCGAAAGGAAAGAAAGCCAAATATGGAATTAACCTTCAAACAGCCTCCCTTTTCGATAAGGCTAATGAGATCCATCATTACCAAAAGGAAATGATGGATGTACAAAAAGAGATGTATTACGAACAAAGATGACAAGGAGCTCACCTAAATTTCCTTGAAAAATACATCCTTGCAATTTGTGGGCATTCATCTACAAAGGATCGCGTTCATGTACATTCTCCTCGTATAAAGGAAACTCCTCCACAAGCGCATCGGGTCACTCCACGACAATTATGGGGAGAAGGGATGTCAGAAGCGCAACCCAGTCCTGTGCCTCCTTACTGGTCCCTACTTCGACCATTAAACGAGCGTACTAAGGATGAACCAAACTCTTGAGAAAAACCAAATAATTCTTCAAGCTCCCCTAATTAAAAATTTGTCTAAGTTTTATAATTATTTGTATTATCTTGCATCAATCAATAAATATTTATCTGATGTTAATGTTTAAGAAAGAATGTTTTTTTACCAAATGACGTCCAATAATTCGGAATAGACGTCTGATCCTAGTTGAAAATACCTTCCACCCCATATACCAGATGCCTGAAATATTTATGCAAATTCAAATTTTCTTTGTATTTTCAGCACGGACGTCTAACAAGTAAACAAGATGTCTGTTGTATATATCTGATTGTTTAACCATTTTAACACAGACATCTACCAAACTAACATACGTCTGATAATAATCACTAGAATTTTTTTTACACCCTTTCAACAAAAACATCTGCGCATAAATTCAACCGTCTGTTAAAACATCTGTTCTTAAATTTTTCAAAATGCTTCAGCATAGACATCTGCATATATACCTAGACGTCTGTATACATTCTCTGGAATACATAGATCATATAGACAGACGACCATTGAAACCTTCTGGACGTCTGTCCTCCTACACTATCTCTTAAACCCTCATCTCTCAGATGTCTATTCACATACTGTCAGACATCTGGACGTACTTTAGACCTACTTTTCCATTCCTCTATAAATTATATTTTCCTCTTTTTTTTACCGCCCTTTTCTTCAGCTCAACACCAAACCCTAAATCCCCAAATATTTTTTTCCTCCAATTGCTCAAATTCCATGACTCCTAAACCAAGAAATCTAGTTTCTAAATGCCGCAAGCCATCTACAAGGCAAAGCTCTCAACCACCAACCCAAAACTTTGTCATTGATCATCACATTGAAGAATGTATTTTAGTGAAACCGACTGGACGACAATGGCTTCAGGAACTCGAGAAAAAGCCATTTCATACTGGTCCATTCTATCCTCTTCGAAGGTTTGCTCACTATGATGCCGATGAACTACTATCGGAAGCAGGACTTTTTCACCTAATCAATTATGATACCAACTCGGGTAATATCGATCAACTTGCATTGTTTCTCTTTTTCATCAATCTTTGTTCACTTGCTATTTGTAATCCAACCGACGATGAAAATTGGATATGGACAAGTGTATATGGTTATGTTATTAAGCTAAATATTGAAATAAATTGGTCAAATGCTAAATTGTCCACATGAAGGAACACGTTTACAGGAAATTCCTAACAAACGTTATGCCCCCCGAGATGCTATAACTCATCTAATTTGGGAAGATGACTCATGGAAATTAAAACCATCAAATTTCCGTCCATAAGCTCGTCTCTTGAACCGAATGATAATAGATACTATCATTCCCAGACTAGGAAGTCATGAGCAGGTATACGACGATGATCATAAGGCATTATACGCTATCTTTGGTCACATAAAAGTCAATTGGGCTCAATATATCTTTGACCAAACTAAAAGCTTTTGGACTTTAGCTCGTCCTAGCATTATCTATGCCCCATATATTATGCAAATTCTACGAATATTAGGGATTCCTTCATACCTTTCACAATATGAAGAAATACTTGTCAAAGACAGTGGAAATCGATTCCTATCTTTAATGCATCTTTTGGAAGTACCACCAGCCATTATTCCTTATGCCCAATATCAACCTCCACCAATACAAGAACAACAAGCATCTCCAACTCGACCTTCACAACCTACTAGAGCTTCAACCGCTACGGAATATTACTCCGACTCCGAAATACAAGAAGCTAGGATATCCGTAGGTCTAGAAGATAATTTCTGCGATATTGCACTTCAAAATCAATGACTACTCTCCTTAAATCAATATTTGCTTAACAAGAAAATGTCTCGGCTAGAACGCTCTTTCTCTACTCGCATGACAAAGGTCGAGAAGACATTAGAAAAACTTGTTACAACATTGGGTAAAGTTCTTTGAAAGGTTCGGGGTCGATCTTCGTCTCGGTCATCATCTTTACCTTCTCCTGCTCCACCTTCTGCCCCAGTCATTCATGCCGGACCTTCTACAAGAGCAGGGCCTTCAGAGAAACTGCAACATCGTCCGGGCAAGGAACACATATATCTTGACACTGAGGAAAGCGAAGGCTTATCTTATCATTCCGAAGAACATCATATGTCACAAGATCCTCAAGACTATAACTACTACACATCTTTTTAGGGTCTAGCTATTCGAGAGGATGAGGAGTATATTGATCAAACTTAGTGGCAACAAGGCTCAACCAATGAAGACTCCTCCGGATTCTGGGGATATTATGGGTATCAGTAAATTTGTTTTTGTATTGATTATCATTTCTACTTTTGTATCTATAGCTCGTTTTCACTTTCTAAACTATTTGTTGTATTAAAACTCTCTCTATTACGAAGTCTGTGATTTTTTACTATTCTTTTTGATAATGTCAAAGGGGGAGAAATATCATCTAACATATTTATAGGGGGAGCAATCGATTCAGGGGGAGACTTATGTATAATTGTCATCATCAAGGGGGGGGGAGAATGTTAGAACCACTATTCTATGGGTTTAATGGTAACAACTATACACATATATATAGCTTATTTACTTGCAAGAAAAGCCTTCAGAGATTAGAAGATAGTTCGACAAAGGAGAAGAATCATCAAAGCTAATGACAGTACTATTATTTGTTTAGATATAATTGTAAAACCTCCTTTTAGTAGTATTGTTTTAAATTAAAGCATTTCAACACACAAAGTTTATAAAATCCTAAAAATGCAAATGTCAGACGTTTGACCTTATATATCAGACGTCTGATTTAAGTCTATGGTTTTAAAACTGCACTATACGCGGACGTCTGTCACATTTTACCAGACGTCTGAGCATAAGTTCTGTTTAAAAAATATAGAACAGCTCAAACGTCTAAACAAATGCCCAGACATCTGCACTGAGTAACGAGCCTTATTTTTGAACATGCATGTTTTTCAAACAAAGAGGCATTTTCACAACTCTTTACCATATCTCTTCTCTATCGACAGATGCAACTTTTTGAATGAATAAACAAACTAAAAAGATACTACTCTTCATTATAACTCTTCATTCTCTATAAATATGCAAAGATTTTTTAGATTGAACTCACCTAATCTTTCTGATTCTTCTGTCTATTTTTCTTTAAATACTATATTTCCAAAAGCTAACAATATTCATCAATTCTACTTCCTAAAATCAAAGTCTCACATACACATATTACCAAAAGAAGATTATAGGAAGATTTGTACAGAGCAGTCAAAATTCGTGTTTTCTAGAGCACATTCTTGTCATAAAAGAAACTGTTGTATCTAGCCTGTTCCTCTGGGCAAAGCGAGGGTTGTTTATTAGTGAAAGTCGAAGAGGATCTTCGGGACTGAATGTAGGACGGGAGATCCGAACCAGTATAAAAACTCTGGTGTGATTGTTCTTTACTGTTATACTTTATTTACTGTTCATAAGTTAGTATCTTAGTATACTTGCATATTTGATATACATATACGATCCATCTTTCTATCGAAGTAAACACATCCATACACTAAGTAAAAATCATTACTTTTCAACATCACTTATTACCTCGATTTCATTTCCAAGACTACAACAAACATTACCACTAATTCACATGTATGCAAACACAAGCAAACCACTTTCAAAAACAACAACTAGCAACAAATTATTACTACTAAATAAAAGTTTCCACCTTATAGTTTAAAGTGAAATTTACTGACAAAAAGTTTATTAAATCAAATTAAACTTGGACTAGAACTTGAAAAGGCTTTAGATCTTGGAATTCTCTCAATAAAAACTTGATTTTTCTTAGGAAAAAGG
Source organism: Allium fistulosum (assembly GCA_030737815.1). Lineage (NCBI taxonomy): Eukaryota > Viridiplantae > Streptophyta > Magnoliopsida > Asparagales > Amaryllidaceae > Allium > Allium fistulosum. Next base: position 1,463,202,553 of record CM060903.1, read on the forward strand.
GACTTTTGGGCTCAGCCTAGATGAAGCAAGGAACAGCCATGGAGCTTTTGGGGTGCACTTGGGATTTGTTTTGGAGTATTTGAGGTGTAGAGAAGAAAGCTAAGAGTTTTAATAATTTTTGCTTAAGGGAAAAGGTAAAAGATGTGATTTTTTTTAATTTTAGAATTTCTCTAGAAGCCATTAAAGATCTTTCAAGAAGCTTAAGAAAGTAAAAATGAAGTTGAAAAGTGAGAAAATAAAAGGGAAATGGAAGAGAAAAATATAGGAAAAGATTTTATACAAAATGAAATTACCAAATTACCAAAATAGTCTTCCTTACATAGCCTCCACTCATTACACTCCACATCATCACCTCTTCCTCCTTTCTTCCCTTCAAACAGATGTTACCCCCTTAAAAACCCACCATTTTGTCCACTAGACAATACCCTTCCATGTACATATGTGTAAATGTGAATGTGACATTTCATATCTTTCTTTTTATTTAAATTTAAACTTTGAAAAGTGTCACATCTTACTTCTTACTTAAGTAAACACACATATTTTTATCTTTACTAAGTTACTAATCCATACTTATATTAATTATAAGTGTGTATATGTTAACTCAAATGTGCATAAAGGTGGTCACAACATTTTAAACAACCTTTTGATGGTGAAAAATTGAATTTTTGGAAAAGCTATTCGGTCACATTTTCCATTTTCCTTTAAACTAATTATTTTTGTAAACATATTTTTTAAAAAAATATCACCATCACTGGTTATTATTAAAAAGGGATATTTTTGGGTTATAAAATCCATTTATTAATTATTTAAAAATATATTGAATATCCATATTTAAAGTGATTAAATTTCGGATAGTTACATATCCTCAGTGTAAGCGGGCAACTCGACGTAGACACGGTTGGTGCATGTTTAGCGCAGTGCATAGTTACAGTACTAACAAAAGGTTCCTTGGTGTATGCGGGCAAGTCAGCTTAGATATTGTTTGTGGATGTCCGACATGGTGTGTAGGGGACGTTACCATTGAAATTGTCAGAGGCCCTAAGTTGTTGAGATATTAGGTTTGGCATGAGCCTACATTTCAAGGTCCTCTCAGTATGTAAGCGTGATATATCCGGTTGTTACTTAGGTAATGCAAACCCGATAGTGATAGAAAGTTATTTCTTTCAATTTTATACTAGAAGAAGTCCTAGAGATTATTAATCGATCCGTTGTTCGACTCTTGAGTATAAACCTCTACAAGATGTTTTGGGTGTAGGTGCAATTAGAACCATATTCCTTAAGTTAAGATGACTAACCCTAGGTAAGTAATTCACAAACACAAAAAGGACACCCTATGTCAAATAGATTATAAATGATGTAAATTGCTTGTGAACAACATACACTAGTAATACAATTCATTCATTAGGCTTTTTCCGACCCAATCCTTTTCTTCCCTTTTCCCCCACCAAAGGAGGACAGGCCAACAGATGAATTGGTCCAGACACGGTACATGAAGGAAGAAGCTAGGTGCTGGAGTTATATTATTGTTAGTTACTCTTCGTGTACTATTTACTGTATTTTATTATCAATTAGACTCTATGTTGTTATTTTGGGAATTTTGTTTATGGATTACGCATTATTGAGACTATTATTTGAGATTTTTATTTTCAATATTTATATTTTATTTTCTTTCGCTATGGGATTTGAAAGTGTAGAATGCTTTAAATTTTATCTTAGCCATTTGCATCATGTAATGTCTTAAACTGATGATTCATACTCCTTGGCACGACCCGAGTTCGAAAGTCATTTTTGGCTTTGAATCGATGTGTTTGGAGGTGCGGATTGTCACATTTTGCTGTATTTTTTTCAAAATGATAGTATCATTATACCAATTGCCATTATCTGTTACTAAAAATATGTATGGGTGAATTATTTACATAGTTAGAAATTAAATTAAATTATTTTTAAGAAAGGCACGGTTAAAAGAAATCAATTTATAATCATGAAAAGATGAAATATTATGATTGGAAGAGAAGAAGTGATACAGAAGTGGAATCATAAAACATAAAAAAACTAGATGTGGGAAGAAAATAAAAATTTCGGGAAAATAGCCAGGGCAAAAACTTATAGAGGATGTTGGAGTAGATTTTCTTCAATGATGAAGAATGAGCATGACAACCCCTTGTAAACAAACTCAAGGAAATGATGATCGATTCCGTATAAGGATACACGATGGTGATTGAATAATGTCTTTTATTATTATACTACACATACAATTGTAATAGTCAACGTAATTCAACATCACTTATCTGCAAATCAACATTAAAAAAGTTACATTAATGCTGCCCTCTAAGTTGATTTAAGTTAATGGAAAAGAAATGCAAAAAAAGATACATGAAAAAGAATGCTAATTGAATTAAGGGAAAAACACAAAATATGAAGGTGAAGCAGCAATTTTTGGAATTTACTAATCATTGGATCCTAATTTATTAGTCAATATTTTATGTAGTTATTTGTTGATAAATGATAAATAGTTTGAAAGAAACAAAGAAACTAAAAATAAATTGAAGACCCTCCATATACAACAACAATTAAATTTGTTTTTTATAATTGGGAAATGATAAATAACGTGTGATAATAATAATAAATTCATAGCCCTCCATATACAACAAACCATGAATTGTATTTGCTAATCTCTAAACTAAAACTTTGAAAGTGAAATTATGGAAATGGATCAAATATAAAATCTATTCTATTATGTAAGAAATTCAATATCTGACTTTGTTAATGTTGAAAAATTATAATTAACGTAAAAGACCAATAATAAATTGGATGCCCTTAATATACAAGAAACATTAATCGTATCCACTAATATTTAAACTAAAATATTGAAAGTGAAATTGTGGAAAGGGGTAAAATATAGAAGATATCAGAAAAAGCTTAGAGGTCTTTATTTGAAGTGAGAACACTTATAGAGCAGTGAGATAAAAAGTTAGATATTGAACTTCTTTGAATAGAAAATGAGAACTAAAAGGAATTGAAGCATACCTAGCCTGCATAATTGAGAATTTAAACATAATCAAAAGCGTGGACGTGAAGAGGTGATTTTTGGAATTGATTAATTAATGGATCCATAATTTCTTAGTCAATGGCTTATGAAATTATTCATTGAAAAATGATAAATCATATGAAAGAACAAAGAAACTGAGGAAAAAAACAAAGACCCTCCATGTACAATAATAATAAATTGGTGATTCACAAAGAGGAAGTGTTATTCCAATCAAGTCCAACTTTAACATGGACATGTAAAGAATAAATTTGAGTGTAGCACTACAAAAAATTCAAAATATAGCATGTTTAAATGAATTATAAAAATTAAATTTAGGCAAATTATGGCATACATCCTAAAAATTCCGTAAACTAAGTTTTAGGTCCTTTTCAGTTTTCTTTTATAAAATACTTCCATATTTTTAGAAAGATATGTGTATTCAGAGATGTATTTGCATAATTTTATCAATGTTAACATGTTTCCATATCATCAGTTTCCATAATCCATAACTGCATGCAATATAAGCCTTGGCAGTCACCCTTAAATTTGAAAATGAGAGATGTAAAAGAGAGAGAATTATAAAAAGAGGGATGTATAAAATAGCTTCCAAAAGGGAGAGATGTAAAACAAATAAATTTTAACAAGAGTGACGTGTCCCCAATTTCTACTTAAAATTTATTTAGGTATCATGCATAGCAATAACAACCTTTGTGAATATGCAACAAATTAATTATTTTTTTAGAACATAAACCGATGCCAACAAAGTTATAATAAATAAAATAGAATAAATTAACAGTAAAAACTCCCTAGAAAATACTATTAATTCCATTTTTACAGAAGAGTAAGCATAAAAGACAAAATAACTCATATAAAAGTAAATTAGCAGATAAGAGATTAAAACTTACCTTTATAATGCAACATATCATATTTGGGTCAGATATATCGAACTAAGAATCATAATCTGATGACCGCCATATACCACCGGCACCTAATATAACTAAATAGTACGCTGCTGCGGTGCTTAGTCAATGTAGGACGATAGCTAATGGTGAAAAGGGAGAAACAATCACAGAACCTGTCATATATCTCACAACGCATCAAATGAAATATAATATACATCACAGATATAAAACAGACGAGATAGTAATAACTAAAATGAACCACAATATCAGGGTATACGGGTTTACAAAGTTATACAAAATGATAATATAGTTTATACAACTGATCGTAAACTCAAACTGTCTCTAATGAATAATAGACGAACACTGTCTAGGCTCAACGCTTTCGCACAATGGAAAAAACATAAGTATCCATATACAATACGAGAAAGCTTCATCCTGCTCATCCTCTACACTGCCACTACGTACCACCTAGACCTGTTATCTGGTCTACTCATTTAAGAGTGCCCGAGATAATAAGAAGCAAATCATAAAACCTCGAGACAGAAAACATTCTTGTATGAACAATAAGAAATATCAAAATATTATTCAAGTCGATATAACAAGGGACAAGGGTATATAAACCACACCTGACATGTCCCTGCAACCAAAGAGTTAGCATATAACGAACATAAAATGCTACTCTACAATCATCATAAGGGTGTGCTACATTCGAAGTACAATAATAGGTGTTTAGATATCTACATCCATAATATCTACTCATACGACATCCCTAGAGTAACAGTCTATTAGAAAAGGAAACCAAAGCAAACACAATATCCATCAAACAATTCTCATCGTCACTCAATTTGCTATGGATATATGATAACTCCTATGACGTTCCTCTATTAGGGATTCATGGAAAACCCCAATTTTAGCGTACTCGCTCATAGCCCGAAGCTGATACTAGATCCATTCCATGGGTTTAGAATATACGAATCCATTCCACCGATCCGGGGTAGCCATTCTAAGTACCTAATGAGCGTCCCCATAATACCCTTGCTTTCAAGTACATTATAAAATAATTTGGGTATAAATGATCTTTAGCACGCGTATCTGAGCCCTTCCCTTGCTCCATCTAGTTTTCCTTCATCCTCAAGGAACCATTCCACATTCCTTTCTTTCCATGATAGAACCATTCAACATTCTATCCACGGGTCACCCTTCATAGAACCCATCCTTTGTGGATAATCATTCTCATAACTCCATTCAACATCGAGACGTCATCATGGGAACATAACTCCATTCAACATCAAGTTACCATCATCGATGTCTGAAAACTATCATCCTTCATTGTGCTACTACATCACCATCGAATACCAAGCGAACAAATAAACACCTCCATCACGACCTGTAAAGCATCTTCTTCCCCTCCTAGAAATTGATCCTTGCAGTCCTCATTAATCCATGTTGATACCGACCAAAAAAGGTTGGCACCAATTTGAATTTCTCAACTTATACTCAGCCAAGATTTGGTTAATACTTCCTTCCGAATCTCTTCTCCAATTTCCTACTTAGGATCCCTCCTTCATGCCTTGAGATCCTAAGTCCCCAGCACTAACTTGCTGCCAAGAAAAGAGATCGGTACCAACCTAAAGTGGTTGATACTGAGTTTTTCACTTAGCTAATTTTTGGCTCTTTTCCTTTGGAGTTCCTTCCTTTCCCTATCCTGAAGGTTGCCTAGAAGTTTCATCACCATTTCCCCTAAGCAACTCCTTCTACCGCTTCAAGCTAAAGCTTCCACCGAGCAGAAAACAGTTCGGCACTGATTGCTGGCTAGACCCCCAAATGAACTCCAAACAACATGTGACTTGAATTACAAGCTCCTCCTATCCTCCAGAGCCCCTCTTCAAAGTTTCATCCCATTTGAGCAATTTTTGCCTTTATTTTGCCCAAATCGACGACCAATCCCTATCTATCCTAAAAGCACTAGCAAACTATATCAAAACAATCCATCCAAACATACATATCATCCATAAGCATTAATCTAACATATACAATCCATTCAAACAAGGTTAATATACAAGATTTAACCTAGATCTATTTTGCACTAAAATGACAATATGGTTCAAAAGGGGTTGTAAAACCATATAAAATCCATTTTAACATTTTTGGATTTGGCCATAAACATTTTTAAATGTTTAATTAAAGTTTCAAATCATTTTAACATGAAAACCATTACAAAACCATCATTTTTATCTATATGGACAAGCATAAAATAGCGAGAGATCAATAATCACTCATCTAATACCCAAAATACCAATCTAATCCCGAAAATTTGATATGAATAGCAGCAAATCCAAATCCAAAGCACTAAAATGATGATTCTATGATCCCTCTTCACTAATTACCCCTCTAATGATGGATTAGGCTAAGATTGGTAAGAAAAAGATGAACTTTTTGATGAAATTAAGGTTAATAGAAGTTTAGAATTGTTTTGGAAAAGTGGAAAATGATCTAATCGGTCCCACTCCCCCAATTAGACACAATTTCCAAAATAAGTTAATGGACCTAAGTATGAGCTTAGTTTAATTGCCCACTAATCTGTCCAGCAGCAAACATAACTTAAAACGATCATATTTCCTAAAACAGTAAGTTCGTTTTTCTATTACAATCACTCTACAGAAAGTGAGACAACATGACCAATCTAATGAATGTGGTTTCAAATCCTAATTCTGCTACTATAAAAAAATATAGGCTTTACAAGAATTTTTGGATCCAAACTATTAAAAATTCTAAAGGTTGAAAATATCCTCAGTGGTCATTTCTCAATGTTTTAGAGTCATACGACCTCATATAAAATAAATAATGATATTTTACGATCCTGCGATACGTAAAATACAAATCGTTGCAAATAACCTAAAGATCCATAATAAAAACCAAATTTAGTGGAATAATCATTCATATTAGAAGTTTGGGAAAATTCTATTAGGTAATTACAGATAGGAGATGATGCACACAGATTTCACTTGAGGAAATTTGAGAATGCATAGCATATTGAAGAAAGCGTTCTTATTTGCTAAGAAATTAATTTTATTTTCTAAAGGAATAAAGGATTATGGAGGTAATGGGAATGAAAGGTGGTCAGACTATGGTGGAGATAAAATGTTGAGGATAAAGGCAATCGAATTGATTTCATTTTAATACTAAATTTTAATGAGAAAGAGGAATGATTAATTAATTGCAAACCTATTAAAGGATAAATCGACCTTTGAGTTGTCATAGTTTCCAATGTATTAGTATACAAAAATATCTCATAGGGTTTAATGGTAAAAAAGGGTAGAATTAACGAGTTATTCACATCAACTTGAAATTGACTGATAAGAGAGAATAGAAATGGTCTCATATTCTCTTTTATATAGAATACAATACATAAATAACTCATGTACCAAATTTAACAAGTGCGAACTCATGACACGAAAGATAAAAAAAGGTTAACATTAAACATATTGGACAGATTTGACTCGTTTATTTACATGGAACACAAAATAGTTTTTTGCCATCAAGTGTCTAGTTGTCAGTTTGTTTTAGAAATTACCAACATGGACAATGAGGGATGTTTGACGTTAAAAATATCGAGCAGATTTAAATTGCTTATTTGCTTGGAATAGAAAACGTGTTTTTGTATTTGTTGCAACTAAGCATGAGGTAAGAATAAAGTGTTTAATTGGGTTTCAACATGTGATAACGTCACACCATTAAAAGAGGACAAATTTTCGAAGTAGGCTAATTTTTGAAACAATTTTGCGAGTGGTACTCGTTTTGAAACTTATTATCAAACAAGGCTGGTTTCGACCCAATCAGCAGCCAACTCCGCAGTTTTATAACTGTCAGAAATTCTTTACTGTTCGATCTTTCATGATTAATGATGAACAATTCAAGTAATAGCCCAAGGATCACCAATACCGAATATTTCACAAACAAAACTTAATATGATTTATTGTTTAAGATGACATACCTTGATTAACAGCGGAAGATGTAATGGCTGTCATCTTCTTCTTCTGACTTCTAATAATTACTCTTCTTCTCAGAATTCGGTTTCTCTCTCTAACCCTATTTCTTTATGTGTTTCTTAATGGAGAAGAATACATCTGTTTTTCGGGAGAGAGAGAACCCAATCCTTTATATAACATTTAACTCTAAATCTGGTACGTCCATCATATACCAATTCAACGCTTAAGATTAATCACAGACCTAATGTTCTAATTATAGAACGGTCTATTTATGACTTAATTAATCGGATCACATTAAGATTAGAAACTGCATAACGTTAAAGGTAAATGAAACGTTCTATTTATGACCTAATAATAGGGTCACATTAAGATTAGAAACTGCATAACGTTAAAAGTAAATGAAACGATTGCAGTTTCTAATAGCAGATTTCTAACATTCTCCCACTTGACCCGATTATTCATAATATCAAGTGTTGAACATCGTACTATGATAAATTGCTGAGAGTTATGGCGGTTGTGCATTATTAATTTAATGCATTCCCTTCCATATACTACAATACCAGCAATCCATCATTTTATACTCATAATTTATATAAAACAGCATAATGGTCCACATAATGTCTTATATCATAATGATTAAACATAATATCTTTATAAGACTCTTTCTTGTTTAAAATTACATAAAGTACGTACTACCATATTAAAACAAGAGACACATAATTGTACATCAGAAACACACAAAGGAGCTCATAATGTCACACATCAATTATTATTAATACAACCAAGACCCATTCTTTGAACATGTTCCTTAAATTGTCTTGGCTGTAACCCTTTCGTCAAAGGGTCTGCAATCATAAGTTCTGTCCTGATGTGCATGATTGACACTCTTTGTTTCTGAACCTCATCTTTCACAACAAGATACTTCAGTTCCATATGTTTGGCACCTTTAGAGTACTTGTCGTTTTTTGAGAAAAACACTGCTGTAGAGTTATCACAATAAATTTTCAGTGGCTTGCTAATGGTGTCGACAACCGCAAGTCCTGAAATAAAGTTCCGCAGCCATAATGCATGAATTGTGGCTTCATAACATGCCACCACAAATTCTGCCTCCATAGTAGATGAAGCAACGATGGTTTGTTTCGCACTTTTCCATGATATGGCTCCTTGAGCAAACATAAACAGGTAACCAAAAGTCGATTTTCTAGTATCAATGCATCCAACAAAATCTGAATCGCTATATCCAATCACCTCCAATTCATTGGATCTACTATACATGAGCATGTAATCTTTTGTGCCTTGTAAGTACCTTAACACTTTCTTTGCAGCTTGCCAATGTTCCCTTCCTGGATTACTTTGATACCTCCCTAACATACCGACCGCAAAACTGATATCCAGTCTAGTACAGGTTTGAGCATACATTAGGCTACCAACTACAGATGCATATGAAATTGATTCCATTTCCTTTCGTTCAACATCATTCTTAAGACATTGCATGAGATTGAATTTATCACCTTTCTGTACAGGAACTTTCCCAGGTGAACACTTACTCATTCCAAATCTCTCTAGAATCCTTTCGATATATCCTTTCTGAGACAATCCCAATATTCCTTGTGATCGATCATGAAATATTTCTATTCCAATCACATAGGATACCTCTCCCATATCTTTCATTTCAAAGTTCATTGAGAGAAATTCCTTATTCTCATGCAATATGCTTAAATTATTTGCAGCAAGCAAGATGTCATCAACATAAAGGACTAGATAAATAAACTCGCTCCCACTGATCTTTTGGTATAAACAGTGATCAACTATATTTTCCTTAAAACCAAAAGATGTAATAATGGTATTGAACTTAATATACCATTGTCGGGATGCTTGTTTAAGCCCATATATTGACTTCTTAAGTTTACACACCAATTGTTCTTTACCTTTTACAGGAAAAACCCTCAGGTTGATCCATATAAACATCCTCATCAAGATCTCCATTCAGAAAGGCTGTGTTCACATCCATTTGATGCAATTCCAAATCATACTGTGGTACTAATGCCATTATTATTCTTAGTGAGTCCTTTTTCGAAAAAGGAGAAAATGTCTCCTTATAATCAACACTATCTTTCTGAGTGTAACCCTTAGCAACAAGTCTACCTTTATACCGTTCGATATTACCACTAGAGTGTGTTTGGTTTTAAAACCCATTTGCATCCGACTCTTTTACAGCCATGTGGTAACTCAACGAGATCCCAAACTTCATTCTGTTGCATGGATTTTAGTTCTTATTTCATGGCATTAATCCATTCCTTTGACTCTTTACTTTCTACAGCATGTGAAAACGAAACTGGGTCCTTATTGATTCCTATATCATAATCTGATTCTTGCATATAAACCATATAATCATTAGAAATAGCTAACCTACGATCTCTTTGAGATCTTCTTAATGCTACTTGTTGTGGTTCATGCATATCAGCATTATGTAAGTCATTTCCTTCAGGAAGTACTTCTTCATTTATATGTTCATCATCATGTTGTTCTCCACCAGTTGGAACAACATTTGGAGTAATAGTAGATGGAGGAACTATTCTAGGCAATGTAACATTTACCCTTGTTTCCTTTATTTCCACTATTTCTCTTCTAGTACTCCCACTGACTTCACCAATCTCAATGAATCTTGCATTACCAGTTTCTACAATTCTTGGACTATGATTAGGACAGTAAAACACATATCCTTTAGATTTTTCAGGGTAACCTAAAAAATACCCACTAATCGTTCGAGAATCTAATTTCCTTTCATGTGGATTATATATTCTCGCTTCTGCTGGACAACCCCAAACATGCAGGTGTCTTAAGCTAGGTTTCCTATTAGTCCATAATTCAAAAGGAGTCTTTTGAATAGCTTTACTAGGAACCCTATTCAACAAATAATTAGCGGTTTTGAGAGCATACGACCACAATTTCTTAGATAGTGTAGAATCTGACATCAAACTCCTAATCATATCTATTAACATCCTATTGCGCCTTTCTGCTACACCATTTTGCTGTGGTGTACCTGGCATTGTGTATTGCGCACATATGCCATGACTTTTGAGGAATTTTGCAAATGGACCTGGACACTAGCCTGACTCATTATATTTGCCATAATATTCACCACCTCTATCAGACCTTATGATTTTCACCTTTTATCTAATTTCCTCTCAACTTCCTTTACAAACGTCTCAAGGACATTCACAGATTGAGTTTTTTCATGAAGCAAATATACATAACCATAGCGGGAAAAATCGTCAATAAAAGTGATGAAATACTTTTCTCCATTATCTATAGGTCCGCAAATATCAGTGTGTATTATTTCAAGAAGCTGGCTGCTTCTAGTGGCTCCTTTCTTATTATGTTTGGTTTGTTTACCTTTAATACAATCCACACATAATTCTAGATCACTAAAGTTTACCTTTAATACCTTTAATACCATCCCATACTTCTTTAGAAGCACCTAACACCTCCATATGTCAGATATATCTCATCAAATAAACAGTCAGATCTGTCCTTCCATCATACGTCTCTAGCTCAGGTAGTCTGAAATCATGTGGATTCCTTACGTATCGGATGTTTCGAGTGAATGGGTTTTTCTTCATTTCCTCCAAGCTCCATTACTCGGTCCACTTCTTAGTACTCGTCTTACCACTCAGCAATCCTGCCGTTCATCCAATGGAAGTCTTCTGTCCATGCTTTCATCTTGCCCCCTCCCTGTTTTTATGAAGAACTTCTGGCTCCAACTTCTGTTGTTGTACATTCGCATTCATGTTTCGATTCTCATTATGTGGCTCAACTTCATTCCTTAGACGTACTCTGTCCCATCCAACTCTGACATCCATCATGCCCCTTGGGACCTATGACTTGCTATCGAGTTAAACCATTGGATCGACACCAATTTGTGAGGTCCCATGGGGGTTGGCTCCAACTCTTCATATTTCATTTCAAGACGGACCTGTTTCACCATTTGGCCTCTATTTTGGTTTCTGGTAACTCCAATTATTCCATATTGTTCCATTCTTCTGAAGAGTTTAACATTTCCTTCTGGCGAATTATCATCCCATCTTGCATTTCCTTCATCATTCTCTCAATATCATCTCTAATTACATAGATGGATGCAGGGTTTGATCCTGAGGATGCCTCCTGGCTGCCCCTTTGTCCTAGTTGATTTTGTTCAACCATAGATTTTGTGTTATGCCTTTTCATCTTCTTTAAATTCAAGTTTCAAGTTGTTAAATCCGAGTCTTCTCACTATAAGCACCAAAATGTTTCGATCAAAAATGGAACAAACACCTAATGAAATATTAAACTATGGAAATTAGAAAAGAAAAGAGAGTAAAAGAGAGAGAAAAACACACAATTTTTATAGTGGTTCGAGGAATACTCCATCCAACGTCCACTTAGTCGATTGACTGTCCTTTGTTTTTACAAAGCCGTTCTTATAACTCAGTAGTCTCAACTCGATGAGAATCCAACAGAATATTTTTCAAAGTTATAATTTTACAATCGTCGTTGTCAGAAGCTCAGAATGAAAAGGAAATGTAAAGTCCAATTTTCAAGCACTCTCTACCTCTATTTATAGGCGAATATCTCCACATTTGGCCATGAAAATTGCTATATACGATCTCCATATCATGCACGTTGTCCCATAATAGTCGCATGCATAACCCTGATCCAAGCTCTACAACTAAATCTAGGTTAAGGCTTGCTTCAAGTTTGTCTCGGGTTCCTTGGATTTATGTTTTGCTATCTTTTCCATCTTTTACTTAGAGTCTTACTCGAATTTTTCATGTTTTTCATTTGTCATAACTCATTGTTGGTCTGTGCACCCAAACTGTGAATCTTGAGTTGAAGTCTTCCATCCATTTTTTGTTATCTCCTTTATTTTGCCTTTGTATGGTGTTTATCAAGTCCTTGGGTCCATTTCTTCATTTGTTCATAAAACCCTGTAAAACTTATAGGAAATTAAGTAAAAAATTGATTAATTAATAATAAAGACAAAAATGGAAATTGAGAAAACATTGAAATTTGGCCAAGAAACTTGCACCATTACATTTGTGATGATCTTCTGAGCAACTTTTATATATAAAGCTTCGCGATTATATTTCAAGCGAAGAAGTTATTGACATTTAAAGATTTCAGATCAAAAATAATTCAAATCAAATTAAAGAAATAAATAGTAATAAACTTAACGGTAAGGTAGACGTTAATAATAAGCTTATCGTTAAAGTAAGCGTTAAAGTTAACTCTTGGGGGACCACCGGTCAACCCCTCCTATAGGACTGATTATAACGATCCGCTTTTCTTACTCCTAAAGATGACACTTAATATACCTACGGTATTAATGTGTCGATCATCTAGGCGCGCGAAAGATAGACCATTAGGAACAAAGAAAAGAAAAAAGGCAAGACGAAAGAAAACACAGAATCTCATATCGCAAGGCAATCATATATAAGTCAACATAAAATAGTACATAACATCATTCCTAAATTGAGTATTAGAGTTACACAAATACCAACTTCAGCCAGGGACAGTTATAACTGCCCGTTTGTACAATGCTGATAAAAAATATATACATACATAGTTGAAAATAAAGAAGATAACTATATATCATCGAAGCCACCTGCTCTATGCTCCTCCAGAAATGAATTCGTGAGAACCTGGAGTATTTAGCTACTCATACAAATTTGAGTACCCAAGAGTTTTACGAAATAAAAGAAAAATCTGGTCAGACAAGCGTCAAGTGTGAATAAATTCTAAACGACTGAATTATGAAGCTTATAAATTTCTTTAAAAATAAAGGTATCTCGTCAAACCACGCCACTTATAAACACGGATGAGTTTTTATCTTACGATAACCAAAACCCTTTTCTAAGTAAATCCAGTGATATTATAATAATATCTAGGATTTAAAGTAAATACTAAATCATAGCCGAAATTATTACATTAATTAAATTCCAGCATAATAGGTATACAACTAAGTCCGTAAATGCACTTATTGGAGAATGGATTCTATATAATGACAAGGCTACTTGGGTACCACCTACCACAATACACCTCCAGATAAAATGTACGAGGACTCACATGGACCCCTTGCCAACACAAACCCGGCCTATCCCTTATTGGATAGTACCAAAAATATCACCACCCAGGTTGTGATCAACAACCATACCCGGGTCACTAGCATACATAATCTAAAATATCGATCAAGATTAGGTGGTGACTATACCCTAACGGGTGCAACCCACATAGCCCTACCACATATCCCATGTTTTAGTCATTCTCCATTGTGCGGCTTGATGCTACATTTACCTTTTAATAGCAATCCACTTGGAATGCTAATACTGCCTTCCAGGTAGTAATGCAAATGTTAGCATTAGTTCATATTTTAGGATATGAACAAACCAAAGTAACTACTTCTACAACATCCACTTTGGAATCCCCTTCAGGATTAGTAGCAAGTAGCCCTTGCACTCAAAGATCTTCGTCTTCGATTCTATCATCTTCCAAGTGTTTTTCCACTTCGAATATTTTATGTTGGTTCAAAATGGTTTTCGGATAACTCATGCAATCTGATCCCAGTCTCTTCGAACCAACATTCGATAATTTTAAGAAGGTCAAGTTATCGATAGTGCACAAATACACTATCTGGAGTATGTATAGATTTACATATGAAAATAAGGCATCCTATGTTATCCCGTCTTTTGGCAAGGTCATGACACCAAGGACTTGACTAGAGACCAACGACAATCCATCCCGAAGATTGGTTATACATAGATCCACTATGGATACTGGTAAATTTGGTCCTAGTCCAGATCGAGCTACAATTAACATGGTACGACAAACAAAGCTATGAAAGCCAATATTTCAAATTTTGGGTCAATCGGAGTTCGTATGCTCAAATAATGGATCGATCAAAATCCATATAGAAGATGTCAGTTCGTATCCATCAAAGTCCATCCCTCTTCGTATCCATCAGAGCTTGCATCCATCAACTCCACTTCCATCATGTTCGTATCGATCGTGCATCATCAATCCATATGTTCGATTCGTATCGATCAACCCCTTCCCTCCGTTTCATATCGATCGTTCTAGGCATCGATGCAAAGTTAGCAACCGGGCATCGATACAAAGACGCCTCCCAAGCATCGATATGAAGCAGCATACAAACATCGATACGAAAGGAACCACACATGATCGATACGAAGAAGGCAAAGTCAACCAAGAGAAACGGTCACTCGACATGAAATGTGGATCTCCCCTGAACTACCGCTCCACATCATCGATGAACCACTGATCGATACGTAGCCTGTCGATACAAAGAAGTATCGATACGAACAGGGATCGATACGCATGCTTCAGCCAACTACAAAACCAACCTTGGATCGATCATAACTCAAAATCTACAAGTCCAAATGCTATGAAATTTTCACAGAAGCTTGCTTACTACCTCAAGAGTGTTCTGATCGATCGCAACCCAAATGGATAAAATCTTGATCGACACAAAAATGGTTGGGATGACTTAAATCGATCCCAAATGATCCCTAATCGATCTGGTGGGCCCACCCACGTGTGAGAAGGAGTATTCCGAGTTCAGGGGCAGATATTTCAAACCTACACCTATAAAGAGCACCCCTGCGCCTACAAAAAAGGACTTTTAACTCCACTATGTCGTTACTCTGCCGCGACTCCATTGTAAACCGAGTGTTAGAGTGTTGTACTGTTGTAATCAGTTATCAATCATCAACAAACAACAAAACATTCAAAGTGGACGTAGGCTACAACGCCGAACCACTATAATTTCTTGTCTTTTTCTATTTCTACATGCTTTTATTGGCGTGATTGTTAGATTAGCCTCATTTTCCATTTAATTTCTTCATTTTAATCTCTTCAATCACATCCGAAGAGTGTTGTGCCCAATTTTTTGTACAAACCCTTTGATGCTTTCACTGAGAAAAACCTGTTTTTCTCCTGCTCTGTGGATACCCTGCCGTTGTCAGATTGCTAAAATCTAAGGAGGAGATCCAGATCCGTCATCCAGTAGTTCCTTCCATTCTATTCAGATTACTCCAGATCTAGGAAAGAGCTACATTCAACATGGTAACTACCAGAACTGCTTTAAATGTTGTAGATCCAGAAGGAAGGGATATGTAAAATCACGCGCAGCTTGCCACAGTAGGCCAAGCATCAACCAGAGTTCTAGATCCATAAGGTCCTATGACTAGAGAAGAGTTCCAGATCCTCATGCAAGAGCTAACTCAGAGCTGTCAGCAGCTTACCCAGCAGATCTGTGCCAACACGGAGCTCGCAAACTAGCTGAATGAAGAAAGACAAAGGAGATCTAGAAGGGATCATGCTTCTTATTCCTCAACCGAAAGCTCGACCTCTTCTGACTTCAATGGCAGATCTACACGCCGTCGGCTGGATGGAAATTATGCAGAATCCTTCGGGCATCAACGTGCTATGAATCTCGGATAAGTCAGGATTGGTCCTTCTACAGGGCATCAAGCTGGACCCTCCTCCCGAGGTTGGGCACTTTCTTATCACACCATTCACGACCATGAAGCTGCTGCCACTATAGATCTGGAAGCCGAGATCCAGAATCAACCAGATCCAGCCCTTCGTCAACACATCCATTCTCATGAACCCTACGCTCCCGAAGACCGGGAGCCAAGGAGGCGAGGAACGGACCATCGACAGCGCCCGGTCAGTCCCCACAACATGGAACCCGACCATGCCTTGGCCCCAAACATCCAGATGCCTGACATTCCAACCATGATATGCCAAATGATCAAAGAAAGTCAAGGCCTTACAAATGATGACTGGGGAATCTCCCGAAGTCATACTCCATTCACTTATGACATTCTTTATGCAGATCCACCACGTCGATTCAGGATGCCGACTTCACAGGTGTACGAAGGAAATTTGGATCCTAACCAACATATCTTGAAGTATGAATGGTTCATTAACGCCACTCGAGCTAACGATGCGGTTAAGTGCAGAAGTTTTCCTATCTCTCTAGGAGGCATTGCAACTATGTGGTTCACTCGTCTGCCACCCATATCCATTTCATGTTTCGATCAGTTGGCTACAAAGTTTGTCGAACAGTTCTGTATGCATGTTATAAGGCCAAAGGATGTCAATACCTTGTCCAGTGTTACCCAAGCTCCAAGAGAGACTCTTAGATGTTATCTGGAAAGGTTTCATGCTGCCTGTGCTGAGGTCAGCAACCCCAATGATAATTCTATTTTGATGTCATTAACTAAAGGGATAGATCCCGATTTTGAGTTTGGCAATTGGTTGGCTGGAAAAATCTCCGCTACGTTGGATCATTTCTATGCTAAGGCAGCCCAGTTTTTGAGGAGAGAAGATGCTAGACGATCTAGGAAGCGGGATGATGCAGGGCCCAGTGTTGAAGGCATTTAGAGTAATATTGTTGTGAAACAGACCGGTGAAAACTTCGGTAAAGTGCAATTGAATATTCAGAATAAGCAAGGTCAACAAAAGGGTAATGGAGGTCAGGGAAAGGAGAGAAACCCAAATCGCGGACCGACACACAGAGCTCCTATGTTCGACCAATATACCCCTTTAAACACATCGTTGGAAAATGCTTATTTGCAGCCTTGTAATACCGGACAGTATATGAAGCCGGCTTCGAAACAATCATCCGAGAAACAAGTTCAAACTAGGAAATTCTATAGATTCCATGATACTAATGAGTGTCGTCATTTGCAAGACATCATCAAAAAAATTGATTAGAGAAAGGAAGTTCGAACAGTTTTTTCGGGCACCGCTGGATGGAGGTGCGGGCCCATCTAACCTGAATCAAGGTCAAGGCCAAGCTAGGCTTGAAGAACCCGCGCATACTGGTGGGAGGTTGGTAATAAACATAGTGAGTGGTGGTCCTCATCCAGCAGACCGGTGCTGGAAGGAAATGGAATCATATGCCAGTTTGATTAGGCATGTGGACTTTGAGTGTTGTAGCAATTTTGATGACGGGGCCCCAACGAAACAACAAAGAACAATGATAGATGACATACGGGGCCCTAGCAAAACAACAGAGAATAATGACATATGACATCATTTTTAGAAACCGAGATGCTGATAGGGTCGAGGTCCCCACTATCAATCTGTTAGTCATTTCAGCCTAGATAGGTCCTGCTTGGATGAAGAGGATCTTGGTCGACAACGGAAGCTCTGTAAACATTCTTTTTAAGCGAGCTTATGACCAAATGAGAATGGAAACGAAAGATTTAAAACCGTGTCAGTCACGAATTTATGGTTTTAACGGAAGCGCAACTATACCAGCTGGAGTGGTGGAGTTTCCAGTTGGGTTGGGTATTGGAGATCGTCGGAGAGTTCGGATGTTGCAGTTTGTGGTGTTAGACATACATTCCCCCTACAATGCTTTCTTGGGACGGCCGTCCCTTGCAGAATTCAGGACAGTGATTGCCCCATGGTGTTTAACTCTGAAGTTCCCCACTGATAATGAGGGTCACGGTAGTGCATGGTGATTAGGCGGCTGGACGCGCCTGTTATGTTACGGAGCTGCGGGATGCGCAACAGAAGGAGAAAGGGAAGGGCGTAGAGGAATCTCTCTGCATCCTTTTTTCAGTGAAAACTAACGCCTGAGCCTAGGTTCAGGCGCCACAACTAGTTCCTTTAAGGACCTTGATCCCAGAACCTTCAAAGTTGGCGATCTCATACTTAAGAGAATTTATTCCTTCACACATGAAACCGACGTGGGAAGGACCGTATGTTATCGACCAGAGACTTGGAGACGGCACACTCAAAATATCAACTGTTGGCGGTCTCACTTTACCAAGAGCATGGAATAGTGAGAGTCTCCATCGCTATTACATATAACTGGCTTATATTCATTCGGTCTGCTTTTCTTTTGAAATTTGTTTATGCGTTTTTTGAATTTGAACTTGTAATGAGGCAACTGACTTTGCCGTACTTTCTTATTCCAGCAATAAAATGCAGACTCATCAAGCCCGATTGGCGATTCTTGAAATGCATCATGCGACCATCACGATGTACGAAGAGCTAATCCCATCCCACGGTGGGACTCATTCAAATAGAGAGTGAACATGATCCGACCGATCACTCGCTAAGTGAAACCTCGAGCTCGGGAGCTAAGGAAAAGAGGGATTGAAAGACGACAATCCTCTAACGAACTCCAGCTCCCGGAGTGCGAGCTGGAGTACAAACTCCAAATCCAAAGTCGAAGAGGATGGATCCATCCATCCATGACTTCGCTTGCCAAATCAAGGTTGATGTGATCCGATTGTCCGCAACCTTGATCAACTCCTTGTTCCCAGAGTACAAACGAGATCCTAATGCCTAAACAGATGCGACTGACCATCTGTCGATTAACTCCAGATTCCCGGAGTGCGAACTAGAGTACAAATGCAAATGGGTGTGACCGACCACCCATCAACTAACCTGGTCCCGAGAGCGCGAACTAGAGTATAAACACCAAATGGGTGTGACTGGCCACCCATCAACCAACTCCAGATTCTCGGAGTGCGAACTGAAGTATAAATATTAAGCGGGTGTGATTGACCACCCACCAACTAACTCCGGTCCCGAGAGCGCGGACTAGAGTATAACCACCAAATGGGTATGACTGACCGCCTATCGACTAATCCTAGTCCCGAGAGCGCGGACCGGAGCGTAAACATTAAACGGCTGTGATCGACCACCCGTAAAACAACTTATGTCCCCAGAGTGCGGACGTAATCCGAAATATTAAATGGGTGTGACTGACCATCCAATGACTAACTCTAGCCCCGAGAGCGCGGACTGGAGTATAAGTACCGAATGGGTGTGACCGACCGCCCGTAAATTAACTTATGTCCCCGAAGTGCAGATATAATTCTAAGTACCGAACGGGTGTGAACGACAGCCCGTAAATTAACTTATGTCCCTAGAGTGCGGATATAATTCCAAGCATTATGCATGCGTGACTGACCGCTGGTATACAAGTTTAATCCCCAAAGTGTGGATATCAATACTAGCAAATGAGCAAGTGTGATCCGACCACTCAAACTCATCTCCCTTTAACTTTGTTTTGACTAAGTTAAATTATTAGTGAAGGCGGAAAACGACTGCCGAATGACTACTTCGATTCTCCCTAGGACTAGGATCATAACTCAAGTACCAACCGCTGATCGAGATAGCGCAACGTTGGAATTCGACTCGATGTTTGATTATGACCCGATGCCATGACTTTGGGACTTAACGATCAGACTCAAGTTCAACTAAGAGAATAAAGCCCCATAAGTACATTGAATAGAAACACGAGTGATGAAATACTTAAATAAATAAACATAGAGTTATGCTGGAAAAAAAAATAAAGCTTTATTCCCACTATTCTTTGAAAAAGATAAGTACAAAAACTTATTCGAAGAATTCCTATAAGCAGGGGCCGAACCCGCATCTATACACGGCCTACAAAAGCAAAAGGAAGTCTTATTCTAAGCTATCTGCAAAATGAAGGAGAAAACGTGGAAGCTAGCCTACGCCTTTGATTTTTTATCCTTCTTGCTCTTCTTTAGCGTAGACCCGCTCGAACTGCCGCTCAGCTACCTCTTCGAGCCTTTACCTCCCTAGCCTGCTTTGGCTGGTTTGTCTCCGGTCGGGGGAATCAGAACAGTCTCCTCCTCGGAACTTATGGGGATCAAAAAACCTTCGTGTGTGGAACTGGAGGAACGGTGGCATCCTCAACGCTGGAAGAATGAGGCGTGTTGGTACCGATGATGGTGCTACCCAGAGAAACAATTAGCATCGGGACCAGGCCAGGACCCGCCATGCCACCACCAACACTACTAGCTTGCTTGGCTTGCTCTATCTCAGCTTTAATTTCATCCATTATCTCCTCAACCCGATCTGCGTGAATCAGCGTTGGCATGCTACTAGTCGGGCCCGACGAACTCGTAATCATCACATCTTCATCAATGGCGAATGGAATTTCAAAGTTCGGGTCGCTCGGATGACTGAGGAGTGCTTCCAACATTTGTTCATCAAGCACACAGCTGCTTTCGTGCATCTCCCTAACCGATGTAGCGACTGTTATAGTTGTGGCCTTAGTCATTATAGCCTCCTGCTTATGATGCATTTCTTGAGTTGCAGGAGGATCGACTGATGCAGATTCTAGAGCTGAATAAAGATAGGACAAAATATTAGTGACATCTTCTGATAGTGCTCCTGCATTTGGATAAATGGGAGAGGTGTTCAGAATACCTTCCTCAAGTTGACTCGTGTGCTAGGCCGATGTGCCTTCAGAGCCTTGTTCATGTACCGGAGATAGGTGCGGCTGGTCAGGGTTGTATCCTGGAACAATTGGAAGATCAATAGAAGAAGTAGGCCCAGATTGAGACATTGTAGGCGCTTTGGAACCTGCTTCATGATGTTGAACCCCAGATCCTTCTCCAACGTCCGGATACTTAGCGGCTAGCTTTTCCTTTTCAAGAGCGACGACTGTATCGTAAAGGACTTTCGGTTCATCTCCAACAAGTATTTGAGCTTCTAGTTCGAACTCATCAATAGTTGTGGCATTTCGAATTACCTTTACATCCTCCACCAAGCAACTCCAAGCTCTGTACAGCTAGAAGGGATAATCTTCGCCGAGCCATTTTAGATTGCGGTTTCTTAAGACGTTGGCATCGTTTGTGACCAGGAGATCTTCAAACTCATCCTCCATCCTGGCCTCCACCACTTTAACTTCACTCTCGATCCTGGCCTCGGCTTCCCGAGCCTTTAAATTTGCCGCATCCCTTTCATCCTTAAGTGCCACCGTCTATTTGCATGCCTCCTGGGCAGCTTTATTGGCATCGTCTTTCTCCCAGATAGCCTCGAAAAGTTTTTCCTTTAGCTCGTTGAGCTCTTTCATCGCAGCATCTCTCTCCTCCGTGATAAGGGTATTCCGGTTGCCCATCTCCCGAACCAAGTCTATATGAGACCGTTGCATTTTTCCAAGGACTGTTTTTCCTCTTCAGCTCTCTTATCAGCCTCCATCTCCGACTTCCTTGAAGATTCAGCTTCGTTATTGAGCACTTCTATTATCCGGTTTTTCTGGGCAACGTCAGACTCCAGTTTCTCAATTATTTTTTCCCACTCGAAGGCTACCTTGAAGCCTTTTCTGCAGTTCTCACCCACTCCCGGTACTGATTGTAGACATCATGCACGTAATCATGTACTGTTCTTTCTACATCATTGGGAATTCTTTTCAAGTTTGGGGGGAAGTGGAAGCCATCAAAGCAGATATTTGGGAAGTCTGTTTTTAACTTAGCAATTATGATGGCTCCCTTCCCTGTGGGCTCCATTGCAGTTAGTGCGATGACGATGAGAGCTTCTATTTCAACTCTATGGTGTTGATCGCGGATTTCGAAGTATGAGGAGGCACTGTTTGGTAGGCGGTTTCAGAAGATTGTCTACCAAAACCGGAGGATTTTGAGGGACCCTTAGGTGGAGGCGATCGCGACCGAGAGCAACACCTAGATTGGTAAGATTTTTCCTTCTCCCTTTCATAGCGCTCACGCTCTTGGCTGGAGCGATGGCAATTGTGATCTCTTTCAGTTTCGCGCCTATGAGACTCGGAGTAAGAGCTGGAAGAACGAAGTCTGCCAAGCATAGACCCCTACATCACCATCATATCTGAAAAATGTTAAGAGAACCAGAGTTAGTTATCTCCTGAGATTAAGAAACATGTGATTAGAAGTTGTGTGGTGCTAAGAAATGTGTGTATGCATGTGCAAACCCCCAACCAACCGATTTTGGTGGCCTTACTTGCAGGAGTTGGCTTCCTTACATCTAAAGCACTTAAGCCTGCACCGGTTTGCGATGGGGAATGAAGTTCCTTTAATCCAAAATCTTTGAATGAAGTCAAGTCATCGGGAATAGGGATATCCGCCAATCCTTTCAATGAACTCTCCATTTGCGGAGAAGAAGTCTCTTGACTTATAGCAGCCATAGCAGGTAGAGATACCATAACAGTTTTACGCCTTTGAGATTTATGGGCGAGAGCCTTGCCTTTTCTTTACGATAACCGAAGACTATGTGAAGGTGCAACTGCAGGCTCATTCCCAGCTGGCAAACTCTCATCATCATCGTGTTCGGTGATTATGACCCCAAGAGCACTCTGAACTCCCCCAATTGGGAGCAAAATGGGAGCTTTCCTTCTTACTTGCCTCACCGGAGTGACCCTGGGAACTCCTACTAGCCCGATGCTTTGGTCTCCCTCCATCAGTCCCACGACAATGAAGTTTTCATCGGTAAGGAATTCATCGATTTCTCTAACCTCGGCTAGCACCGATTGGAGAATCCTTACTATCTCCTTAAATTGTGCTCCTTTGGGCCACGGAATCGAAGCGGCAAAAGAAGTGAAGTATTAGCATCAACTTATATTATTCGGTTAATTGACGAAGAAGTTAGAGCACTTACATCTTACTAGACACCGTTTGGCGAATCCTGGTGGACACCAAACGAAGAACCATTCGATCTTGAAATAGCTTAGCTTGCTCCAAGTGCCTGCCACTACTTGGCAGTTTCTGATTGCTTCTAAGAAGGTGAACGAAGGGTTGTCCTCGTGACTTTTGACGTTGAATAGATATCTAATTTCCTCGACAGTCGGGGGCCGGAAAAGATGCTCCATGAAGATAATACACAAGCTGTTGAGCAGAGCATGACCGTTCGGGTGCAATTGAGATGGAGCGATCCTCAAGAAGAACATCACTTTCCGAACAAACTGGTTGAACGGAGGCAGCGTTTCGGCTATGCACATAAACTTATTGCAGGCGATATACCCTTCCATGGGATTGTGGGCTCTGTCTTCTGGCCCCGGCAATAAAACATCGTTTAGAGATAATCCGTGCCTAAGGCGGATCCTGCCTAACATGTCTTTAGAGATTTTAGAACGAACAAAATCCTCCGGGTTTAGAACTAAGATGCACCCGGCAGTTCATCCGGGGCGGGATTAACTACATCTGCGGCGACATCTGGCATTTCGATTCCAGGAAGTGGAGGACTCTAAATGTCCTACAGCTCGAAGCTTTCGGGATCCATAGCTATTGAACTCAGTAAAAATCATCATAAGACGGCAATAAACCCATGTTCCCCCCAGTGTGAAGTGAATGATC
Organism: Allium fistulosum; assembly: GCA_030737815.1. Classification (NCBI taxonomy): domain Eukaryota; kingdom Viridiplantae; phylum Streptophyta; class Magnoliopsida; order Asparagales; family Amaryllidaceae; genus Allium; species Allium fistulosum. The sequence continues at coordinate 1,463,226,635 of CM060903.1, forward strand.
GTGTTTTGTAGTGCAGTGTGACATAATGCTTTAAATTTCTACAAGTTCGAAAGATTGTAAAGCGAAAAGACTTCGAGTTTCAACCGGAGTGACCGTCATAGCTGACCGTCCCAACCGTGCCATCCTGACTTCGAAGAACGATCCGTGTTAAGTTGTTAAATTACGGTTCCATCGATGAGCTTTGAAGGATAGTCAAATATGCAATTCAATGGTCAAGTCCAATTATGCAAGCCTAAAGCTCATCGGAGTTGAGTGTTCGAGTATGCAAAAGGTCGCTAATTCGTATCCATCAAAGTTCAACTTGGATCGTTCCTCCAAAGTCTGCCTTCGTATCCGTCCCAGAGTTTAGGTTTCGTATCAGTCCAGAACTATGACTTCGTATCAATTGTTCTAGATCGATACTCTTCGTACCGATCCCGAAGCCTTGGCTTTGTATCGATCACTCCAGACTGCTCCTCTTCGTAACGGTCTAAGGCAAGCAACTTCGTATCGATCATTCCACATCGATACGAACTCCCACCTTTCAGATTGACACAAAGTAGCTGCCATCCATCTCGTATCGATACGAATGGCTCCATCGCCTCGATCGATAGCTCCTTCTTCCCCAAGTTGTCAAAACGCCATTAAAAAGCTCTGCGACCTCACTCCTTCCATGTTCCAGCATCTACGACGCCGGAATTGACCATTACTTTGAAAGAAATGGCATTAAGACTCGAGTCTCATCATTTTAAAGTGGTTTTGATCGATCAATTACCTAGTTCGAATGAATTGGATTAAGGATTAAAAACTGAGTGTTTGGAGGCAAAGACTTTTGTAGTTCTTTTTTCACATGCTTGGTATCAATACGAAGTGGAAGGTAAGGCAAAGGCAAGTGAGAAATTTTTCTAAGTCCTAAACCCTTTTATATGGTTTCATATCCAAAAAAAAGGTTTCGTATCCCAGTAGCAAAAACCGATTGAAGTGGTCAAAATTTTATCGATACGAAAGACGTTGTGCAAACAAACCTAGAACGATCACTTGCATCGATACGAAGACACTGATTCGTATCCATCATCCCAGAGCTATCCATAGTCTAACACTTCAGAACCATCGATGGGCAGCCCTTTACTTCGTATCCATCGATACGAAACAAGTACTCCAAGATCATACCATCACGTATCGATGACTATCGATATGAAAGTCACTACAAGATCATGTTAGAACAACTTGACTCCATCGATACGAAACGCCTATTTCGTATCCATCAGCTCGAAGACCCAAGACCTCATATCCATCGATACAAGGCATCTCCAAGGACTATCCATTTCGTATCGCCATCGATACGAAGCATGCATTCCAGCATCTCAAATCGATCCAGGAGAGAATCGATACGAAGGAGTGGCCTAAAACAACCATAAATCGTTGTTACAACTCGAATTTCACATCGATTTAGGAGAGGATTGATACGAAACTCGATCCAAACAAGAATCAAAGAACTTGACAACGACCCGTGAACATGCAAACGTGAACAGGAGTCAGGTTAACATACGTGCATGTGTGACGAACTACGTTCGATTTCCAAAATTAACAGGAATTGAATGCTTACCTGGTGACAACAAAATAACAAATCGCTAGCACTCAATCTTCAGTTACAACAAAACACTGCATGATCATTGGCAGACGACAGTTCAACATCTGTATTGCTGGAAATCCATGAAAGGTTACATCTCTGGATGAAAAGACGACAACTATTCAACGAATCAGATAGAACTTTTTTAGAATAAAGATTGCAGCTTTTCAAAGCACATCATGTTTACACAGGACATACTTTGGGGGGAAAATGTTATCCCGCCTTTTGGCAAGGCCATGACACCAAGGACTTGGCTAGAGACCAAGGGCAATCAATCTCGAAGATCGGTTATACACAGGTCCACTATGGATACTGGTAAATTTGGTCCGAGTCCAGATCGAGTTACAATTAACATGGTGCGACAAACAAAGCTGTGAAAGCCAATATTCCAAATTTCAGGTCAATCGAAGTTCGTATGCTCAAATAATGGATCGATCAAAATCCATGTAGAAGATGTCAGTTCGTATCCATCAAAGTCCATCCCTCTTCGTATCCATCAGTCCTCGCATCCATCAACTCCACTTCCATCCTGTTCATATCGATCACGCATCATCAATCCATATGTTCGGTTCATATCGATCAACCCCTTCCCTCCGTTTCGTATCGATCGTTCCTGGCATCGATACAAAGTTAGCAACCCGGCATCGATACGAAGACGCCTCCCAAGCATCGATACGAAGCATCATACAAACATCAACGCGAAAGGAACCACACACGATCGATACGAAGAAGACAAAGTCAACCAAGAGAAATGGTCACTCGGCATGAAATGTGGATCTCCCTTGAACTATCGCTCCACGTCATCGATGAACCACTGATCGATATACACATGCTTCAGCCAACTACAAAACCAACCTTGGATTGATCATAAATCAAAATCTACAAGTCCTGAAATTTTCACAACTTCTTACTTACTACCTCAAGAATGTCTCTGATCGATTGCAGCCCAAATGGACGAAATCTTGATCGATGCGAAAATGGTTAGGATCAATCCAAATCAATCCCAAATGATCCTTGATCTGGTGGGCCCACCCATATGGGAGAAGGAGTATTTCGAGTTTAGGGGCAAATATTTCAAACCTACACCTATAAATAGCACCCCTACGCCTACAGAAAAAGGACCTTTGACTCCACTATGCCATTATTCTGCCGCAACTCCATGTTAACTCGAGTGTTAGTGTGTTTTGCTGTTGTAATCAATTATCAATCATCAATAAACATCAAAACATTCAAAGTGGATGTAGGCTACAACGCCGAACCATTATAATTTCTTGTATTTTTCTATTTCTACATGCTTTTATTGGTGTGATTGTTAGATTAGCCTCCTTTTCCATTTAATTTCTTCATTTTAATCTCTTCAATCACATCTGAAGAGTGTTGTGCCCAATTTTGGTACAAACATCCTATGCTCATCCCACTTTTCGATTTCGAATAGTACTATCCCTTGGTTAACAATGAAGTTGGACAAGTTACAAACTAACCTTGACTCGACGTACGTTCTTACTTCTCGAGATAGAGAGAAGTTTCCATACCTCGGAATTTGGTGTTAAGTATACAATGAAATATCTTACATATACTTAATTTATCATGACCCATTTATCAAAATTAACTCCCTTGTATTTACCATGTTTCCAACATTTCGACTTCTCTATCCCTCGCCTAAAAAAATCAAGTTCTAGATCTCACAGAGAGAGGAAAGCCTACTCACCGGCTTTAGTGCTAAATACAAGATGACTTACTACCAATAAAACATGTCAACGTTTAGTATAACCTATTCATATTTATTTAGCTACTTAATGGCACATATAAAGAGAATCCCTTGTATTTAAACCATTTTCAGTTAAAGAAAGTTGCTTTTTAAACAAACCGATCCTGGAAAATAAAGTAAATGAAAAATTAAAACCTTGATCTAATAATTAAGAATAAGTTTAAACCTTTATTTAATAATAATTAAATTTTAATTAAATCTCAATAAAATCTTAGCTTAATTAATAACTAAGAAATAATTAAACCCTACGTGATATATAATTAATCAATAATTTAACCTTAATTAATTAACAGTTAATTAATAATTAAACCTTACTTAAATAACAATTAATTAAATAATTAACCTTTACTTAATTGATAGTTAATTAACTTTTACTTAATTAATCAATTTTAATTATCTTACTTAATTAATAATTAAGTACTAATTACATTTACTCATATTAATTAATTATATAATCATTAACTCCATACTTAATTAATCAATTAAATAATAATTTAAACCCTTTTTAAAACATAATTTTAAAGTCACTTCAAAAATATTTAATGTTAAATCAAATTCTAGTTTACACTAATTACCATTTTTGCGAACTGCATCCATAGTGACTACCGCTATGGATGCCATAACTCTAAAACTTGGTTTATATATCAAAAAGCCTTAAAACCCTTACCATTTATACTTTAACTTACTTTATGAACTTTGTGTAAATTTTTGAAAACAAAAGTAAAGGTTGAAAACTTTATAAATCTTTTATAGAAAATAGAATAAGTAGAAACAAGTTTAAAACCCAAAGGATCCCTATGTAAAAACATCCATATACATGAACACAACATAAATACAAATGTAAACAATTCCATGAACAAGTAAAAGGCATCACTTTCAAGCATCACTTAACATTCCAACTATATTTTCAAATCCATAACCAAACATTACATATAAACACACATATGTAAAGCACATACAACATTATTTTCCAACCAAACAACCACACAATTATTGCCAAAAATATAAAGTTTAAAACTTTGACTAAAAGTATGAATTTTACTCACCAAAATCCCAGGAAAAGAAATCAAACTGTCACCAAACTTTGAACCGACACTAGATCTTGGTTTTACTTTATAAAAATTAGATTTTAACTTTGGGAGTAGGATTTTGGTTTGGCCTTGGGGTCGAGGAGGGCTTGGCCTAGGGTAGTGGAGGAATTTTAGGCTTTGTTTTTGAAAGAGAAGGAGGTGTAGGGTAGAAAAGAGTATTTTTCAATATGTTTTGAAGGATTTAAAGTAGAAAAAGAAGGATTTTTATTTTTGAAAATTTTATAAGGAAGTCATGGAAGTTTTAAGAGAGCTTGGAAAAATGATGATGAAGTTTTGAAAATGAAATGGAAATGATAAAGAAAAAATAGAATTTTTTTATACAAAATGAATTATGTAAATTACCTAAATACCCTTTGGTCCATTACCCTCCACCACTTTTATGCTACATCACCATCTCCCTCCTTCTCTTCTTGAATATGCAGCACCTACACCTTCTATCACATCATCTCACTTCCCTCCCATGATGTTACATTAAAATGTGACATTTCCCTTTTATTTTATTTTTATTTTAAAAAAAGAAAATTCAACCTTACCATTTTACTTTAAGTAAATATCTAACTTACTTTTAACCTTTAGCATACCATATGTTATATATATGCGTGTGTGTGTGTATGTGCGCGCATGTGTATTTGTTCTTGTGTATACAAATTTTTCGACATCTTTTAGACGATGAAAAGTCAAAAATACAAAAAACGATTTTTGGTCACATTTTCGATTTTTCTTTAAACTAATTATTTTTACAAACCACATTTCAGAATAGCTTCACCGTCACTAGTTATTATTTAAAAGAGGTTTATTTGAGTTAACATCCATTAATTAATTAAAGTGAATTATTTAAAATTATAACAAATATTCATATTTAAAGTGATTAAATTCCAGATCGTTACATTCACCCCCTTAAAAGAATTTTTCCCCGAAATTAACGTACAAAAAAATAGCTCAAAATAAATTTAAAGGATATATATTAGATAAGGTGAAACACATATAAAGGTACATACTAAGCAACTCATCATAAACAGAGAGTGCACAATTCATACAATCAAGCAAACTACTATTCTAACACCAACTCAGGATAAGCTTCCCTCATGCTATCCTCTATCTCCCAAGTACAATCTTTGGAATCTTCACTCCGCTTGATCTTAACCAACCTTACGGCCTTACGACGCAGTTGCTTCTTATCCCGATCCACAATGCGAATAGGATGTCTTATCACAATCAGGTTTGGTTCCACCTCCAAATCCTCTTGAACAAATGGTTCCATAATCAGCGATGGGTCATGCACATACTTCCTTAAGTGGGATACATGGAAAACATTATGGACCCCTGACAATCTCTCCAGCAACTCAAATTTATAGGCAAGTGGCCCAATCCTATCGAGAATAAAAAAAGTTCCAACATACCTTGGCACAACTTCCTAGCTCTCCCAAATCGAACAACTCCTCTAATCGACAAAATGTTTACAAACACAAAGTCTCTAACTGCAAATTCCAAATCCCTTCGCCTCCGATCTGCATAACTCTTCTGTCCATCTTGGGTTTCCTTCATTCTAGTCGATCTTCATAACTTCTTCATAGCCTCCCAAATCATATTAGGCCCAAGCACTAGTCGATCCCTGTCTCCACCAAATATGCTGGTGTCTTACATGGCCATCCATAAAGAGCTTCATAGGGCGCAATGTCAATGCTTGCTTGATAATTGTTGATGCAGGAGAATTCCACCAAGTGTAAATGATCTTCCTATGATTCTGCAAAGTCCAGGATGCATGCTTTCAATGGATCCTCTAAGATTCGGTAAACCCTCTTAGTTTGACCATCGGTTTTAGGGTGGTATGTTGTGCTCAAACTTAGCTTTGTTCCCAAAGCTACCTATAGTGCCTCTCGAAATTTGCTAGTGGAGATGGGATCTTGGTCACTTACAATGCTTACCGGAACTTTATGCAGTCGAATGATCTATCTCATATAAATCTCTGCCAATGATGTCATAGTCCTCGTTGGCTTGACTATAATAAAATAAGCACTCTTTGTTAGCTGATCCACGAAGACACATACACCTTCATTCCTTTTTCTCGATCGAGGCAACATGTCTATTAAATCCTTGATATTTGCTCCCATTTCCAATTTGGGATCTCTAAGGATTGTAATAGACCAGTAGTTCTTTGATGATCTCCCTTGATTTGCTGGCAGTTCGCGCATTCACTGACATGAATAGAAATATCCCTCTTCATCCCCTTCCACCAGAATACCTACTTCATATCTCGATGCATCTTTAAAACACATGGATGGATACTCAACTTAGATTGATGACACTCAGACAAAACTTCCTTCCTAAGACCATCAACATTAAGAATACATATCCTTCCTTTCATATGCAATACACCCCGATGGTCTGTCTCAAAGCTTGAAAAATTGCCTTCCTCTACATCCTTGATGATTTCCATTAAGTGGTTATCTTCCGTTTATTTGCTCGAAATCTTCTCGAGAGAGTCGGGACGACTTCCAAAAGAGCACAAATCGGATTTTTACTCAAAGCATCTGCTACCACATTTTCTTTTCCTGGCGTATAAAGAGTATCCAAGGCGTATGCAGCCAGAAATTCCAACCACCACTATTGTCTCATGTTCAAATCGTTTTGTGTGGAAAGATACTTTAAGGACTTGTGATCCATGAAGACTTGAACTTTTCACCCAACAAGTAACGTCTCTGCATTTTCAATGCAAATACCATAGTTAACGATTCCAAATCATGCGTTGCATAATTCTTCTCATGAGGCTTCAGCTTCTTGTTAGCATAAGCAATCACTCTCCCATGTTGCATCAAAACTACACCCAAACCCACTCCACAAGCATTAGTATATACAGTCAAACCTTCCCCTCCATCCGGGATAGCCAAGACGGGAGCACTAGTCAACCTTTTCTTCAATTCCACAAACGCTTCCTTGCACTTCGGAGTCTAAATAAACTTCTCATCCTTCTTCGTTAACTTGGTTTGGTGAGAGGCGATCTTATAGAAGTCCTGGATGAATCTCTTGTAAAATTCAATCAAGCCTAAGGAACTTGGGATTTCTATAGGAGTTGCAGTCTCTTGAAATCTTAAACAACCACTACCTTTGCTGGGTCAACCGAAATGCCATACCCAATCACCACATGCCTAAGAAACCTTAATTATGACTACCAAAAGCGATATTCAGAAAAAGTTTCCATTGGAATATGCTTCCTTAATGTTTCTAACACCACTTCCAAATGGTGTTGGTGCTCTTCCTCAATCTTAGAGTAGACAAGGATACAGTCTATAAAGACCAACATGAATATATTGAGAGCATCCCTAAAAATGTGATTCATAAGATCTACAAAGTACGCTGGTGCATTGTTAGCCCTAAAGGCATAACCAACCACTCAAAGAAAAAGTCCGGTCCTCTAAATGCAATTCGGGGTATACTATCCTCTGCTACTCTCAGCTGGTGAAATCCTTTAGCTAGGTCCATTTAGTAGAATACTCAAGCGTCGCGAACTTGGTCAAAAAGGTCATCTACGTGAGGTAAGGGATATTTATTTTGAATGGTCCACTTATTTAACTCTTGATAATCCATATACAGTCTTAAAGAACCATTCGATTCTTCCACAGAAACTATAGCTGATCCCCAACTCGAACGACTTGGTCTAAGCAGTCCCCTCCTTAATAAATCATCGGTTTGATTTTTAGCTCTTTCCTCTCTCTCTCTCTCTGGTCCATTTTATGCATGGGTTGAATAACGGGCCTTACACTAGGAATTAAGCTAATACAGAACTCAATCTTCCAATGTGGAGGTAGACTGTTAACCTCTTCAAAGACATTAGGAAAATTCTTGACAATTTCTATCGACTCTAACTCTTCTTGGGATGATTCTAAGGCATAAAGGAAACTACTCATATGCTTGACCGGATCATCATGTGGCACCTTAAATTTTTTTCCAAATTTGGTTTTCAAAGACACCGTTCTCCTAACACATCTAAAACAGCTTCATTTTTTGATAGCTAATCCATATCAAGTATAATATTAAACACCTTAAAATCAAGGATAAATAGGTTACAAGAAAAATGGTGGACAAGGAAAGAAATTTGCACATCCTCACATATCATGTACAGATTAGTGGTACCTTCTATAGGGTTAGACATATAAATAGGGGCGTCTACAAATTTTGGGGACAGTCCAATTTTTCTACCGATTATAAAGAAATGAAACTATAGGAAGTCCTAGTATCAAACAACAATCTAAAAAAATTCCATTAATCATTAAATTACCTTCAAGAACTCTCTTTCCTTTCACATTCTCCAAGGTCGATGATTCATCCTTGTTAGCATACACTTTGACCTGCTATCCCTTCTTCGTTAGTAGGAAATCCTTCACATGTGCCCCGATTGATGACAGCTATAGCAAAACGTCTTCTGAACCATTGGAGAGATGGGTCCTTCTTGCTGCTTTAAAGCTTTAGAGTTATTAAAATACCTTGCCAAATGATCCTTCTGCTTAACTGATAACACCCAACATTCTTGAACTTGTTCCCCTGGTCTCCTTCTGACTTCCCCTTCCCTGCTTCTTCCAGTTCGAGTTAAATTTACTTTTGTTTGGATTGTTATTACTGCTACCAGATGCAGTTCAGCTTCTTTATATCAAGATTTTCATACCTTAAAACAATGTCTACCAAATCCACAAAATAACCCTTTAGATGGGCGGTCATCTTCTCTTGGAAACCTCCCCTCATTCCCATCAGAAACATCTCGTTCTTATTAAAAGGAGTATTAATCAACTCTGAGCCAAATCGTGGTAGATCATTAAACTTAGTCTCATACTCCGATACCAACAAGTCTCCTTGTTTGAGATCCAAGAAACTCCTATACATGTGGGTCTTTCCTATAGCGAGCACAAACTAATCTTAGAACACCTCCTTGAATCTAACCCAAGAAAAATTGGCTTTCAGAAAAATAGCTGTAACTAAGTCCCACCATGCCGCCGCTCCATCTTGCAACTGCGAGGATGCTAAGAATCGCTTCTGCTCTCCAAAATATCTAATCCATTGAAAATCTTCTCGCAAGATCAAAGCTAGGCTTGGACTTCGATAATGGATACCATGCCCTTGAACGGCTTTCTTTCCATATTTGTAATATCCTTGCACGGCACTGCAAAGTTAACGCGGAGCTGGGCCGGTGCTGCCTTTTCAAAAATTCCAACATTCGGAGCTCGACTACTGGTACTCATGCTGCTACTAGCTCCTCTATCTCACCTTGTCCTATTACTCATTATTACTACCTAGATATAGTAAGATAACCCTTTAGAATACTTAGACGAGATAAGCTTAAGGGAAAGGGTACAAATCAAACGTATCAAAGCGATGCTAACTGGATTTTTAACCCAGTCGCATTCAAAATGAGTTGGAACATTCAGATTAAACCAGAGCAATTCGAAACTTGGTCGAAAGGCCTAAAAGTTCAAGATAAAGGAACCTAAGAAGTTTGAGTCATTTTTTGGCTAACATTTCAAATCGGTACCGATCCAAAATATTGCTTCATTGGACCTCTGTTCTACTTGTCTTACACTCCTAGGTCTCCACTAAGCTCATCTATAGAGATTGATAACATTCCAAGCATCCGAGTCCAAGAAGTGAAGAATTATTCTATTCAAATTACAATTCAATCTAACCTATAGGTGAATCATTGGCAAAACAAGTCAACAAGCTATGAAACTACATGGAGAGCATCGTAACCAGGCAAGAAAGACAACCAAGTAGTCAAAGCATAAAAAATGCTTAACTATTTGGATTAGTACCGATCCAAATACTTTACTCCGATGACCTTCAATCTTTCTGGACTTCCTCTGTGTGATGAATGCAGGCTTCTGGTAAAGCGACACTGGCTCAAGTGCTCTCCAACTCCTATAAATACCATCCCATCTGAAATAGAAACAAATCAGCTCTGATCTCTACTGAAACTCTGCCAATATTTCTTCACTATTATTCTCCCTCTATAACGACCCTAATTATTTAGGAAAATTAATTAGATAAATTAAATGAAATAATGTAAATGGTTATGGGATTTAGATTTGTGTGATTATAAGGTAGCCATGCCTTAAGTAATGAATAAACAAACGAAAATTTAAAATGAAGTAAGTAAAGGTAATAAGATAAGGGCAATTAGGAATATGATATATTCTTATACCTTAAACCCTTATCCCATTCTCATTTCCAACATTCATAGAAAAAACTAAACATAGAGTTTGGCCGACCACCTTTGGAAGTAATCTAAAGGAAGATAAGCAAGAATTCAAGAAGGAAGCTTAATCAAATCATTTCAAGGGCAAATCACAAACTCCTTAACAACAAGCTAAGGTAAATAAAAGATTACATCTCATTTTATAGCTTTCGATTTCAAGATGAGATGCGAATTAATTTTTAAAGAAAAATGCCATGTTTTGATTGGTTAAATGGATATATATGCTTGTTGATGGTTTATATTGTTTCATTTTATGATAAGATTTGATTTGAAAAACTTATTAAATGACATCTAAATGACTTTTGTTTTTGATATAAGGTCAGAAACATTATTTTAGAGATGGGTTTCAAGTTTCATAATTTTCTAAGTTAATGTTGATTTATTATGAATTTTCTAGTAAAGAAAATGGTTAGATTGGGTTTAAATTATTTTTGACTATTATATGTTAGCCTTGGGTCAGAAATTTATATATGTTAGAAAACATATTAAAAGTGATTTATGGCAATTTTTGGAGAATTTCCTAAGTATTTTATTAAAGATATAAAATTATTCGAGGTACATGACTTAAATGTTTTATCTGTTCAAAAAAGGAGAAGGGCAATTTGTTAAACATTTTAAAATGGTTAATTACTGAATTCTGCACCACTTTTAGAAAAGGTTTTGTAAATGAATTGGGAACTAATTATATGTTGACAAATAAGGCAAGTTAGTAGGAAAGATATTACTTTAAAAGGTTAAAAATTAATTTTGTAAAGGATTACCGCTTCGCCACTTACAGCAGCCACCTTTCGACCCCATACATCCACCTCCTACCAAGTTGAAACCAATACACATGGTATCAATGCCTTAGTAGGTAGTGGATTGGAGAAAGGCAGAAGGTATAGAGTCGAAACATGCTTTCGAAGGGGTAGAAGTTGCTCTTATAAACTTGGAATTATGTTGGTCATAAATAAGGCTTTCGAAGGGGTTGGAGCTTTCGACTTAACCAACTTGCTTCTGTTTATATAAATAAAGGGCTTTCGAATGGGTTGTCGCCTTTTGTTTTTAAAACAAGCTTTCGAAGTGGTCGGAATCCCTGCTACCGCATTCAACACTTCCAATCAATGCTTTCGAAAGGGTACTTTTGCCATTAAACTTTGAAGCCTCTTCTCCATGCTTTCAAAAGGGTTGGTTTTGAAACCATCCACTTTCTTTTATTAGGAATAATGCTTTCGAAAGCAATGCTTTCACCCAAGTTCTTTGAAGACCCTTTGTTCTATTGAAAGTTAAACCCAAATGTTTTGAAAAGAATGGTTTTAAATGGTTTCGAAGCTATGCTCCACAAACTTTTACTTGAACCCAGTGCTTTCAAAAGGTTTGTTTTAGGTAAAGGACTTTAATGCTTTCAAAATATATATAATGAAGGTTTCAAAGGGGAGATTCTCCGATGTTTTTGAAAGGTTTACTTTTAGTATTTGAATGGAAGGTTTTCAATGCTTTCGAAAGGCAAGTTTGAAGTGTTTTGAAAAGGGGATGTCTAAGGTTTTATAAAGCTTTCGAAGGGACACTTTCAATGATTTCAAAATGTCTATTTTTAAAGGCTTCGAAAGGTATGTTTTGGCCTTTTAGCCTAGTGTTTCAAAGCAAAGTAGTTAACCTATTTTGAAAGGGGTACTTTCAATGGATTCGAAAGGGGATGTTTAAAGTTTTAAACAAGGGTTTCAAAGGTGATATATTAGATTTAAAACCTAATGTTTTCTAAGCTAAAGAAGAGCTTTAACTCGTTTTAAAGGGATATATAACCCTATTGATTTAGGTTTTCATCAACATTGTTTTGTGTAAAGCATATATCATGGCAAAGATATATGAGTAAAGCAAAAAGTATATTTTCCTTGTTTAAGTATGATTTAAAGAGTTAAATGAATTTGAAAGAAATGTTTTTAAGGAAAATTTAATGGGGTAGTTAACCCTATGTAAATGAATCAGATCTTAGAATACCAGATGGGACTGGTATAGGGTCGTGTCCTATATTTTAGCTAATAGCCCTTAGCTAATATAAGTCCAAAATTCCAGTGCGTGGGGCTTTGTCACAGGTAAGACTAAAATGATGTTACACACAGAAAGGAATATACAGAGAGAGATAGGTTATTGGTGAGCCCGCAAAACCATTAGGATTAGTTGACCTTGGGAGAAGTAAGTTAAGGACAGACCGTCCAGAAGTGTGTCTAACAGAAGTTAGATTAGTTATTTGTTCGGTAGGCCCGAGTCAGCCAATGGTTAGTAGTTAGCCAAACAAAACTACATTGTTTGGACAGATAGTCCACCATTACCTGATTGTGTGCATATATGATATTTCTATTATTGCTTTAACCAATTTGATTTTAGGATTCTAATTTGCAAAAGATATGTTTTAAAGGGATATTAGTTAGGGAAAACCCGTTCCGCTAAGCGGCATGGTCTCACTTAATATCAGTAAACCGAGATGTAATAGTATTATTCACATCAGGCTTTATGTCTGACTTGAATTTTATGTTTTCCCCTTAAACTCTTGGGTGCTCAAAATTAATTTGAGTAGATTGAGAGTTAGGGTTTTACAAGTTTAGTAGGTGGACGAATAAGCTTTTAAAGACGACCAGGAGGCAAATGTTAGCTATTTAGAAGTGATTAGTTTTATTTCCACGGTGATTTATTAAGACTAATATGTCTATTGAGTACTCTAATCATCCAAGGGGGCATCTTCATATGTCGCCCTTGGCTTGTAATAATTATATTTGATCAAAATCTGGAAATCGTTTTGGGATTATGTAACTGAATATGAAAGATTTGAAATGTAATTAGAAAAGATGTTTTAATTCTGTGCTGATTTTATTTCATATTCATGTGCTTCTAACATTATGGATACCATTAACGTTACCGTATTTTGTCATCGGGAGTTAATACTGTAGATGACTGCAACATCTATAGCGCTTAGCTTCGGGCCTCAAGATAGGGGATATTACATCCTCACAACAACCATTAAAGGGCAACTGAGATCATTCTGGTTGTCTCTAATAATGGTGGCTTGATCTAACTTAGGAAAGAAGAATCATATTGTAATCCAAAATCCTTTGTAACATCAGTTGATCAATAAAAGCTATAAGATGGACGTAGGGTTCACTAACAGCCGAACCACTATAAAAATCTCTTGTCTCTTTACTTTTTCTATGATTTACTATTACTTTTTCTATTTTGTTTACCTTGATAAACAAGGCTGGAGCATTCACACTCAATTCAGGGCGTTGATCCATTTTTTGGGTTAAATGTTGGTGCTTTCACTGAGAATTGAACTTAGGCATAGATCTAGTTTTCCTTTTTGGATCTGCTAGATCCAGGAACTAGACCCATCAAATCAGCTCTAGGAAGTTTGAAGCTTTCCATTGAGTATCATGGCAGAGAGAAAGAGAACTGCTTCTGAAAGATCCATAGGAGCTGTTATAGTTGGAGAAGAAACCAATCCTCGGCAAGTTGAACTCAACAACACCAATAATCCATTAATTGGAGTGAATTCTGGAGCTTACACCGGAGGTCAGGTGCTGGGATCTCTTTCGTCGAGTGCACGATCATCACAAGACTCGAGGAAGAAGCCCCTTCTACTCAGCATGAAGTCGTCACTAAAGGCAAAATGAACAAGTTGGTTGATGAAATCAACCAAAAGATGGAGAACAGCCAAAAAGCTCTTATGCACAAATTAAATGCCCTCATAACCTTGCAATCACTAGCTGCTCCAAGAACTACGCCAAAACCCGTGGTCGCCAGGAGCTAGAAAACTCTTTCGTTTTCGACTTAAACATGAGAAACGGAAGGCAGAAGTAAAAAGGAGCAGCGGGTGGAGCTGTAGGAATTGCCATAGAAGGAAACGCAAGCACTCCATCAACTGCCAAGAAACTACTACAAACTTGAATCTAGGAGCGAAACCCCAAGGGAAGATATATCAGTGGATCTCTCCAACTCTGAAGATGGTGAGCAACTTGACGATGAAAAGTTGCAAGAAAATATTAATGCACTAAATATCGGCAGAGAGGTCCAGACTGCCCCTACCTAAACAATCGCAAGCCAATGGAACTTCGAGGGAGTGGCTCCCCCGAAGACAGAAGAGCCCAGGCTTCAGTCCACTTACCAATTTTTTTGCCAAATTGAACACTTGGCATAGTCATTGATAGTCGACCCACATACTACCAGACATCACAGGCGTATACCACAGATATGATCAAGCACTTGATGAACGAAAGTAAGAATATGAAAGATGAGGAATAGGGATCCGCTCCGAGCCGGACTCCCTTCACTGATGACATTTTGAATGAACGGTAGCTTAAAAAGTTTACTATGCTGACTATTCCATAATACGATGGAACTGGAGATCCGAAACCTCACTTGTATAAGTAAAGTTGCTATATGAATGGAGTAAATGCTTCAAATGCTATTCGATGTAGATGTTTTTCGATCTTTCTTGAGGGAATTGCTTCTATGTGGTTCACTAGGCTTCCACCAAATTCCATCTCCACTTTCAATGAATTAGCAACAAAATTCCTTGATCAGTTTAGGCTTCACATGGCCCAACCGAAAGATGTGATGTCCTTATTTAGCCTATTCCTGGGATGAAATGAATCTTTAAAATCCTTCATGATTGGGTTCAACACCGCGGTGACTAAAGTAAGTAACCCAAATGAAGATATGGTCTTTATGGCCCTGGTCCACACTATCCATCCTGACACTGAATTTGGAAAATGGATCAAAATGAAACAACCTACCATTAGGAAGGACTTTAACTAAAAGGCAAGCTAGTACTTGAGATTGGAAGAGGCGGAGGAGCTAGAAGGAAAATCTGCTAACCCACAACCAACCAACGCTGGCCAGAGTGGCATGGCAGCTTACCAAAGCACAAACACCTCTAGAACTGCTACGGAAAACGTAGGGAAGAGTGGAAACCAAAAAAGTAAGAACCAGAATTCCAACAAGCGAAATAGAGGTAACAAGCGACTTAAAGGCTTGAGGCTCGAAGACTATACCCCGCTCAATGATACTCCAGAAAACATTAACCTTGCAACACAAGGGGGATGGAGGAGTACAAGAAGCCGCCTAAAAAGGAAGCGACTGAACAAAAAACATTCTAGAAAGTACTATCGCTTCCATGAAACTCGTGGTCACAACACGAATGAGTGCCGACACCTGAAGAACCTGATTGAAGAGCTGATTCGGGAAAACAAGCTTCCTCAGTATGTGAGGAAACCGCAAAATCCTGACCAGCCCACTGAAGCCCAAGCTCCTAGAGACCGGGAAAACCAAGCTGGAACCAGCGAAGAGGGCCCAGACGAACCAACCAAAAACTCATCATTGGATTAATATCTGGAGGACCTCATCCCGCGCAGAAGAGTTGGGGAGAAATGGAGTGATATGCAAGCTCGTTGAAACATGCCCCGAAAGATTTGTGCTTCGCGATTGAAGATGGAACTCCTGCCAAACAACTAAGAACCCTGAACGATGATATAGTATTCTAGAGTCGAGACACTGAAGGAATAGAAGCTCCGACCCTCGACTCCATGGTCATGATGGTAGGAATCAGACCAGCCATAGTCCAACAAGTATTGGTGGATAATGGCAGCTCTATCAATATCCTGTTCAGACACATGTTTGAATGGATGAAGATCGGTATAAAAGATGTATCCACTTGTCGAACAAAGATCCAGGGATTCACCAGTGAACCTAAGTAACCCATTGGAACATTTGATTTGCTCGTAGAACTTAGAGAAGGTGAGTCGTCCTCATCCACGTGAACTCAGCCCTAAGGCTTTGAAACTCTAGCACGATCCAAACTTCAGCAATCTAAGTTTGGCGATCGTGGATGCCACGACGATGATGATGGAGATGAGGGTATGGCTGTTTGCAATTGGAAGGAGATGGTTGGAATTTGTGTTGTGCTCGACCTCTAGGGTTTTGCCTTGGTCATGTGCATGTCATTCCGGGGACAAATCCGTCTTTATAATTTCGACTATCTCTTGTCAAGACTCGATTGAGCTCTCATTGTCGTTCGAATTCCAACAACAAGGTTCTTGTCCGAGAATGGTTGTGTTAGATAATTTCGTGTCACTGCTTTTCCTTGTTATTACATTTCCAATGTTCCTGAAAAGAAAAGCTTCCACGTCACTTCGGACAGCGTCTCCATTATCGATTATTCATTGATAACGGGTAAGTTTCGATACATAATTTCAATATACGACATGGCTTGTTTTTCTAGCACAAGCGAGCTATCTATAAAGGATGGTCCATTCATCGCATACATGACAAAGGACTCACACTGCTTAGATTAACACTTATCACTTGCCTCCGTCAATAATCGGAATCCAATTGGTCAATATGCATTGACATCCTTTGGATTCTGGTTGTTGGCTATATGGGCTCGAATTTAAAGTTGAAACATACCTGACCGTGTTGAACGCCAAGTTTTATTGTTTAGAATTACTACCGATCTCCTTGATTCAAGTCTGCTGAAGGCACATCAACTCCTCCAAGAGCTAGATCTTCTACGGTTCAGGCTTTGCCAATTGTTCCCATTGGACCAAGTCATCCTATTACATTTGAATAAGAAAGCATGCTGATTTCAGTAGAGCCAGTAGTAAAACAGTCGTTTCCTTTGAATAAGCTTGAGGTTTAAGAATTGAATGATCCGTCAAAACAAAAACCAATGATTCTAACGGCTTGAATGCTTTAAAATATATGTCATCGGCATGGAATTTCCAAAGATGACATACTTTTTCCCACAAAGGCTGAATTTGCATACAACCCCTGAGAGGATATACCACATGTAACTGGTATGCTTAAGTAGTGTGGTCTCGTCTTTCGATCCTTTTCTTCTGATGGTTCTCCAGGAACTTGAGCTGGCTCCATCCCATATACACTCAAATGGATACTTTCTTCTAAATTCCCTCTACATCTTCTTCATGAACCAGTTTAACTAGGCTCCGGATTTCCATGAGTTAACTTATCTACTTTACTTTGAGAAGAGGCAAGAATCTCCGTCGTTTATGATAATTGAAGCCTGGTGCCAATGAAAGGTCATTGAAAAGCTTCACAGCAAATGCTCATACTTGAAAAATGAGTATTTCTACGTACGATGTCAGTACGAATTTAGCAGACTCTAGCTATTTGGAAGTAAGTTTCATATCCTCTATCCCTTCGATGCTTGGATCCCTTTAACTCAATTTATCTATTTGATGTTTACTTCCATACAGGCATTTCAAATCTAGCTGATCATGAGCAGCATGAGGATGCACTCAAGGGCCTTCGAGAAGTTAGATTCTAGTAGTGCACCGTCGCATTCATTCTGACGAACGAAAACTTACTGAGGTGTGGTTTTCCGAGTCCCAGTAGATCTACTGTCTCAAATTCTCCTGCTCCCAGTGATTCCTTAGCTCCTACAGGCTCTTCATTCCCTACTCGCAGCTCCGGCGAGAATCTTCCTGGGGATGTAGTAGATCCATTTGGTGTGGTTCACTTAGAAAAGCCCGGTGAAGGAGAGCCCGAAGAGCACACTGATGCTGATATTCTAAGTGGTAGGGATGAAAATGTTGGAATGCCCCTGATTCAAGAAGAAGAAGAGGGTTTCGGAAGGAGGGAAGGAAAAGAGCGGATGGTTGAGGAAGAAGGTGAGGGCATCGATGATAACGATAACGATTACTATGCAAGCGAAGAAAAAGAAGAGGGCCAATTGTTCGATGAAATGCCCTATTTGAGTCTTGATCTCCCCAGATTGCCCTGTTAGGAGCACCATGCCATAGAAACTTCCAGAATGACCGAAGATCAATTTGTATTGCCCTCGGTAGAGATTCTCCTTAATCCCTTCCCTTGGCGATGTCTTCATCGGTTTGAGTGACAGCAGCGAGATCGATTTCACCGTTTGTGACATCTTGGATGAAACCAGCTTATGCTTTACCTTCTCACTAGGAGGTTTTGTAAACAAAGGTATAGAAACTCCATCTTTACATCCATGCGAACACGGTCTATAGAGTACTTAGGGGATTATTGGTGTCATACACTTCACCAGGATCACGAACACGCATCCTTGCATACACTTATTATTTCTAAAGTCACAACTTTTATACAATATATCTTTTGTTTCAGGTTCTATGAATCGTGGAGACTGCAAGAAGCTTTCCCACCAAGCCATCACATTCAAAGGCCGGACTCCCGATCCTCATCTGCCTCGTCGCTATGAAACTAAGGAGAGGTAGAGGAGGAAAGATTGCGAGGTTGATAGGGAAAAAGATAGGGTGAGAGAGAAGGAGAGAAATAAAAGATAGGTTGAGACCGAGCTTCCTCACGATGCAGCCATACATCAAAGAGATTCCTCTGAGCGTTTGAGGCCACCTTCTGCTGATGTTCCACCGCATACATAGGCTCAAACTTCCTTGGTTCAATAGGTTTCGAACTCCCAAGCTCTGGTCGTTAGTACCCCACCTGCCTCCAAGGGAGTCTCTACTTCCTCATTCACTCTTCTGCCAGGTCCTACACGCTTGCAAGCTGTATTTCCACACCTCTTCTTACTGTGTCAAGTTTGATCAAGACATCTTAGATAAGCCGAAAGAGGTAATAATGAGAAACTTAAAAAGTATTGAGCAGCATGTCATCAAGGGATATAAGTGAAAACAAGATTAATTACACTAACATCCAATCCTTCGAGTCCAAGAGAGCTGGCCTTGAACAAATCATTAAGGAACTAGATGAGGATTTGGTTAAGGTTTCTAGAGAGTCCTCGCACAAAAGCAAAAAGGCTAACACTGATAGCTTGATGGAAGAGTTAAAGTAG
This sequence comes from Allium fistulosum, assembly GCA_030737815.1. Lineage (NCBI taxonomy): Eukaryota > Viridiplantae > Streptophyta > Magnoliopsida > Asparagales > Amaryllidaceae > Allium > Allium fistulosum. The sequence goes on from CM060903.1 coordinate 1,463,246,162, forward strand.
GCTCAAGCCACCGTCAAAGTTGTGATGAGGAATGAGTTAAAAGCTGCTCCGGCCGAGGGTGCCGAGTTCAAGAAGCTAACTGATTAGAGGGCCCAAGCGTTTACCTAAAAAGATTATATTATTCTGGCCCAAGACCAAACTATCTCAGAACAAGCTGCAGAACTCGCTTGGCTCCAAACGGAGAATCAAAAGCTTGACAAAGAGAAGAAGGAACTCGATGAGGAGATGGAGCAGCTGTCCACCAAAAAAGACGCCAATGACCTTGAACTTGCAATTTCTCAACAGGAGTACAAGAGCTTCAGGAAGAGAGGGCCAGAACTAATGAAGAATTCGATGCCAACACGCTGTACTTTTATACCAATGTAATAATAAGCAAAAATCTGAGATGGCTAGGGGATGACTGCCCGAAGACCTTTGCTAGCATTAAAAGGAACTGCTGCATGGGGCTGCATAGGCCGGAAACAACCGTTCTAAGGAAGAGTTGATGGCTACGTACCTCGATGCCAAGGACATAAAGTTTCTCCCTATTGAAAAACCACTCCTCAACAAAGAGGCGGTTGCTGCTGCTGCCAGTGCTCTCATTAGCCTGAGTTCTTCGGGTCATCATGAACTATTCGCTTCAGAATCCAAAGAGTCGACGGCGACTATTCCTGCATTCACGTGGGTTAGCTCTGAAACTACCCAGGCATTCCTTACTTAAGCAGCAGTTGCATCTATTGAGCCTTACATTCCCCCTCCAGCCGACCAAACTAAGGAGCACACGGTAAAGGAAGGGGAATTTGAAGTCATCATCTAGGAAAGAAGCACCGGCTCAGGTGTTTCTCTTCTCTTTCCAGTGTTTTAGAAGCTTTAGTTCACTCCCGAGCCCATTTCTAAACTTGATTACTCTGTCTGTCAATTTGTAGGTTAACCATATCTGCCTCCTCCGCCTCTGGATTTGCAGGAATCAAGAACTACTACTATCTATACTGCATCAACCACCATATTTGGGGGGCTTGGTGTAACTGCACTTGTCTCCGGTTCTAGCCCAGGTCCTGATTCCGAGAAGATTGCTGCTCTAGAGAACTTGGAGGATATTTCTATTTCTCAAAAGGAGGACTTGATGATTCTGGGTGCTTCTGACCCAACTAAGCACGAGACTATGGCGGAGAGGCTGAGGAAGGACATTGGGAAAATCAATGTGAATAAAAAGCCCGAGGTCACCGAGCCTGTTGCTTCTAAACCGATAAATTCCAGCCTCAAGATTCCCACCCTAAAGATTTGACCACTTAGGACAAAGCCGATAGAGACCTCAACTGGCCAATCTGAAGAGCAACATACTGCGACCAATGAAGAGTCAACTCATTCCTAAGGAGAGACTCCCCCTGACAGGGTGCTTAAGAATGAAAAGAAAAGGTACAAGAGTCATCCCTTCGGTGGTAAAGGTGGAAAGTGGGGGAAACTGAAGGGTGATTTGAGACTGCTGGCACATTGGCCTGATTTCATTTTTGAAGTTGTGTCATTATCGTGTCTGTAGCTTTTATTTTTTGTTTTGAACAGGCCAAGATTGTGCGGGTACGGCCCCCGCTGTTTGATTGAGCATAAAAACTATTGTAATGAAAGATTCACTTTTATTATGTAATCTCTCTTCGGTTTACTTATCTTCATTTTATGTATTATTCCTTTTTGTGTGTATGATATACCTGCTTGTACTGCAATTATACATGTCTATTTTTACATAACATGCATATTTACCATAACTATGTGCATGTAAATAATATTCTTATAATTGCATTGGTTATATCTTGATACACGACTCTGTATATAGATACCAAACCATTCAACTTGAAGGAACAGAACTGTTGTTTAACCGACTCTATGATTATTCCTGTTCGAGCTTGGTCCAGTTCTTTTCGACCAAGCATTTGTATACATGCCCCTATCTGCAAGGCTTATTGTTCTAAATGCCAGAGCTCGGGCATTTACGAGGGATTACATATTGCATGCAACTTATCTAATTGCCCCCAGTATGGTTCTCAACCCTACTCCAGGATCGAGTAAGTCTGATAATTACAGCTTTTGTTTCTTTACGACTATTCTGGCCTGCCCTAGATCGAGCATGTCCTGCTTGGTCGCTAGCGTCATCGTAGAATTTTGTCTGCACGATAGCACCTATCTCAGGGAACTAGTAACTTTCCTGCTTGATTCCAAGCTTTGTGTGTTTGATGCTGCCAATCTGTAGGATGCAACTAAATTTTTCTAAGTTAACATCCTCAGCTAATGTCATTCTAGATGTATGTATCGTAAGGATTCATCATCGTCGTCTTATGTCATAACAAATTCTTCCATGTTCGGTGTAGGCAATCCGATTGGGCACTAGTTTCAATCTCCGAAAACTAGAATACCAATGGTTATACTTCATGGATTTTTCCCAGAAGTTGCCTACCTCTGGGCAAGGGTTTACATCTGCAGGTTTGAGTCAAACAATCTGCTCAACTTGAGAACAATTTCACCTTCATGTTGTTGCATGTCTCTAGGCAATGGTAGGTTTCTAAGCATTATAGAGTTTGTAGGATCGATTTCACCCTAGAGGGGGGGGGGGGGCGAATAGGGTGATGCTATCAATTTTAAAAATTTATTGCGGAAGTATATAAAATAATTTCAACACAGATAACAGGAGAATAACAGCAGCACAGATAATAGCAGAATATAAAAAACAGAAAATAGAACACACAGATTTACACAGCTTCGGCAAAACCCTGCCTACGTGATGCCCCCAAGGTTTCTACTAGAAATTAAGTAGTTAGATGCTTACACACGTAAACTCGCAACACCCGCTATCGACTAACCTTAACTCTACGCTCAAAACCCTGCCACAACTCAGCCACTGAGTTGCGAATTCTCAAACTACGCCACGTAGTTTGTCCCCTAGTCACACGACTAGAAATTACAACTATTTAAAAGAAAAATACAAATTTAAAACAATTTAAAAACAATTAAACAATCTAAAACCCTAATTAACTAAAGCCCTTAAAAAATAAAACAAGGTCGGCTCAATAAAACAAATAAGTGATAAGATAATCCCTTTCTCCTTTTTATTCCTTCAGCCCAACTCCTCTTTAAAAATGGCTGCTCGTTCCCATTCGTTTCCTCTTTAAACAAAATTAGGGTTCGTGATTTGGAGCGCCGATTCTAATCAATTGCTGATTGTTTCTCAATTTGCTTCAATGCTTCTTCAAGTTAGCTTGCGGTCGCTTCCAATTAGTCGAGTTTGATTGTTGAAAGAATTGGTACGTTTGTTCTTTTGATTTATACAATACTCGACTTTGATTTGAGTTTTATGATTTATTCTTCTCTGTTGTACTTGAACTCGAATGAATTTTTTCCGATGATGTTTAAGGTTTAAATCGGATTTCAATTCCTATAATTTTGTTCGTCTAATAATTTGCTTGAATTGGTCTCGGCCACTTGATTATGCTTGAATGATTGAGATGATTTCCGACTTCTTCAATTTCGTATATTTTTGTTGCTTGTTTACTTGATACTCACGGCTTTGAATTTGATTTGTTCGAACTTCCTTAGTCCTTACGGTTTTGAATTCTCTGATTGATCTTGACTTTGGTTCCATGAATTTCTGAAGACTTTGGCCACTTCGATTTTGTAAAAATACTGGTGATTTGTGCTGACTGTTTCACTACATACTTGATTTTTCGTGAATACTTTGTGAGTCTTGTTGCAGGCTGCAGCCCTTGTTGTTACTGTTGCATACATGTTAACTTCATATATTTTTCATTGTTCGTTCGAGTCTGCATTGATTCTTGATTGCATTGATCTCTGTAGTTTCTGGGTTGCATCTACTTTGTCGATTTGTATTGGGTGTGTTCGAACTTGTACCCTCTGTTGCTTGCCATTTTGAACTGCTGCACTACTTCCATGTTGTCACTGTATATTGTTTCTTATGCAGTCTGCATTTGTGAACTTCTAATCATGCTGCCTGCTTCGAGGCAGTTTGCATACAGTTGCATTGTGGGTCATGTACATTTGGTTCATGCTGTATATATGTGCATTTGTATTGTCATGTATATGATATCACCTCTGTTGACTTTGGTTACTTTGATATTGAACTGCAGTTGTCTTTGTGGTCTACGTTGAAGTTCTATTGCTTTGACCAGTTTCATTTATGTCTTTGAGCTTCAGATATTTTCTTGAGCACGAATTCATACATGCCGGGTCTTGTTGACATTGTCTACATGTTGCATGTTGTAGTGTTTTACTTGAATCTTGGTTTTGTTTACATGTATGTCCTGACTGTCTCGAACTTCATGTGTGCTCAAGTCTGGGTTGCTCCTGACCATTTTATTGTTTAAAGTTGCCGTGTTTCATTGAGTCTGGTCCCTATGCACATGTATACTTATACATTCGTGCCTTGGTTGCTGTAAGTCTGTAGCATATATATGTTACTTGTTTGCATTTGTCCACAGTTTTATATGTGTACATCAGTGTCATCTCTATGATCTTGTCTGGTCTATATGGTTCATGTTAGCCGAGTTATTCTATTGCACTCATGTTTGAATCTTCAGTCTGTCTTGTACATGAATTGGTCTGCACTTCATGTTGTTTGTATATATGTATACAAGTGTGCATGCATTTACTTCACTGTTCACTACGAGACTCGAAGTCTGGTTGCTTTATGTATAGTCTGCTGCACTATGTAGTAGCCTTGCTTGTGCATTTTGATGTTGTTGAGCCACCGAGTCAGTTTGCATTATTAACTTGGTTAGTCTGCAGTTCCATGTTGCCACCTCTATTTCATTTTTGTTCTTGTGCATTGTCAACTACTTGGAACTTTTTGTTTTCTGACTTGTATTCATAAGCTGGTCTGGTTCACTGTAGTTCACTGTATTGTACCATTATCTTCTGGAGCTCGAGTTGCTTTAACTTACTGCTATGTTATGTTGTACATATATGCTAACTTATATGCATTGTTTGGTTCACTGTTTTTTACTGGTGCACTTTGTTGCACTGCATATATATATATATATATATGTGTGTTCTCACATGTATATATTCAGTTATATGTTGTTGAGTCTTGTGTTGCATTGTGGTGAGTTGTATGCATGTCTTGTATCAATTTATGGTGTACTTTGTTTTTTGAATCTGGCCATTCTGGGTTCAAGTGTATATTTGAATTTTTTGGTTGAGGTTGTGTTGTATGTATCTTGTCCCATAGTTTTGATTGCACCTGTGTTGAATCCAGCTTGTAGCTCGGGTTTGACCTTGTGTTCGTGTCGTGACTTTATTTATTTCACTTGAGTTGAACCCGACTTTTAATTTGAGTTTGACCTTGTGCTCACCTGTCCCTGTAATTTTATCAAGTGTATATCGGTGTGCACGGCCTTGTGGCATGTACAGTGATACACTATGCATGTCACAAGCTGTTCGTGTTTGATGAATTCAGAATTAAATGATGACGAACAACCCAAATAACCAAGGCAAATAATATTTTTAAAACTACATTTTATTTTATACTGCAAAAATATTTCTTTTTCAATTTTACTGCGTCAGTGTGTATTTTTGTAGATTGCTCAGATGTCGGATTCAATCTGGACTGGAGTTGAAGATAAATACGAGTGAATGAGTGATGTAGTGAGGTGCATTTGTAAATGTGAATTGTATAGTGACAACTTGTATTGTAACTGAAAATTGTATATATATAGTGAGAGCTCAAATTTGTACTATTCAAAATTGTAATAAATATATGTTTGAATAAAATATATGTTTGAATTTAAATTATATATTATTTATTTTATTTAGAAAATATTTATTTAATCTATGAAAATAAAATAGTACATTAACAAATACATTTAAAAGAATATATATATGTTTATTATCATCAAACAAAAATCATATACTCGCATATTCAACAGAGTTCACTTTGGCCAGGCTTTTATCTCTAGAAGCAACCGCTTCGATAGTTTGAATCTGAAGATTCTTTCTCAGCATTGCCAATCTCTAGGCTACGTCGAATATCGATAAGTTGGAGTCAATTTTCACCGTCAACCTAGTGGTTTAAACCTTTTCGATGTCACCTACCTCCTGACAACGTCGGTTCTTAGAAGGTTAAGGTCAATTTTCACCATCGACCCAGTGGTTTAGACCTTCCTCACAATGCCTATTTCTGAGAAAAATCGGTTCTTAGAACGTGCTAGTCGATTTTTACAGTCGACCTAGCAGTTTGGACCTTCTTGGCGTCGCCTATCTTCAAGCAATACCAGTTCTTAGAAGGTGATGGTCAATTTTTACCATCAACCTAGCGGTTTAGACCTTCCTGGCATCGTCTATCTTCGGGCAACACCAGTTCTCAAAAGGTTATGGGTCAAATTTCCCCGCCGACCTGGTGGTTTTGACCTTCCCGATGTCGCATATCTTCAAGCAACACCAGTTCTCCGAAGGTTGGTGCTGCTAATTACGCAGCACAGGAGCACTACTTATAAGAACATGGTTCCTTTGGTTTTAGAAGCTAACTTTATTGATAAGGATAAGAAAGGGAAAGTCCTGAATATTTACAGTGCCTTTAGAATATTCAGATGGCTTATTTGCGGGAAACAAAATAAGGAAAGTTAGATGTAGTAGTACCAGTCGCTGTTCCATGCATATGGGATCGAGACTCCATCAATAGTAGCTAGCTTGAAAGTACTGTCACTAAGCTTTTGGTTAACTGCATAGGGTCCTTCCCAGTTCGGACTAAGTGCCCTCGTACCTGGGAGAACTCGTTTCAGAATGAGATCTCCTACCTTAAAAGTACGGTTGCGGACCTTGGCATTGAATTGCGTGCTACTCTTTTTTGGTGAGTAGCAACCCTTGATTTAGCTTTTTCCTACTTCTCATCGACGAGGTGGAGGGACTCGAGCAGTAGTTTCTCATTTTCTCTTTAGTTGAAATGTCTTTTATGATGGGATGGCACTTCCAGTTCCATAGGGATCATATCTTCTGAACCACAGGCCAAGGCGAATGGCGAGTGTCCAGTCGTCGATTTGTGTGTTATCCTATAAGCCTATAGTGCTAGTGGAAGCTCATCAACCTGATTTCCTCTAGCTCTAGTTAGCTGCTTTTTCAGTATGGATTTGATGATTTTGTTCACTGCTTAATTGCCTGTTAGCTTGAGGATGCGACACTAGGGAGAAGCTCTTTTTGATTCGATATTGTTTGGAAAAGTCCTTGAACTCGACACTTTTGAACTGTCTCCCATTACCCATGATGATTTTCTGAGGTACTCCAAACCTGCAAATAATATTCTTTATTACAAAATTGATTGCCTTTTTTGTTGTAATTATGGCAAGTGGTTCCGCTTCAGCCTATTTCGTGAAGTAATCCACTACAACGATAGCATATTTGGCTCCTCCGTTCACTATGGGTGGCACACCTATGAGGTAAATTCCCTAGACCAGCCATGGGCTGACCATTTGTGTAACTCTGAAGATAGGGCTCTCGAAATATTTGGAAATCTCAAACATCGATCGCACCATTTGGCGTACTCGGTAGCATCTCTGTTTACTGTCAACCAAAAATATCCATTCGGAGCACTTTCTTTGCTAGAGTTTGCCCTCCGGTGTGATCACCACGGCTGTTTTCGTGAACTTCCATGAGGATCTTCCTAGCTTCTTCCTCGGTTACACACTGGATCAAGGGCGTAGAGAGTCCTCTCTTGTATAGTATTCCATCTTGTATCAAAAATCATGACACTATTCGAAGGAGTTTCTTCTGCTCAATCCTGTCTCTATGGAGTATTTCCTAAAGAAAATAGTCCTTGATAGGAGTCATTTATGATTCTGCTTCCTCGGTTGTCTCCAAAATCCAATCGATGTCCAATTGATCAATTCTTGGAGCCGTTAGAATCTCCATCATAACCAATCCCATCAGTTGCGCTTCTCCAGAATTAGCTAGCTTAGCTAGTGAGTCAGTCTTCATGTTCTCGTCCCTGGGAATGTTAGTTATATGTAATGCTCTATATCTTCAAGCTGTTCCTGTGCCTTTGACAGGTAAGGGGCTAGTCTTGCACCCTTGGCTTGATATTCCTTCCTGATTTGGCAGACAACCAGTTGTGGGTCGTTGAATATATGTAGTGTCTTTATTCCCACTTCATATGCTATTTTCAATCATGCTATCAACGCCTCATACTAAGCTTCATTTTTTAGTAGCAGGGAATTTCAGTTTTAGTGCATAGCAAATCTATCGTCCTTCTAGTGTTTCAAACACTGCTCCTGGCCCCAAGCTAAATTCTTTGAATCACCGTTAATAAACAAATTCCAGTAAGGAGTAGCGACTATGGCATCCTCTTTTTCTTCGCCACCACATGCAGTAAACTCGACGATGAAGTCTTCCGATGCCTATCAGTTTATCACTCTTCTCGAATGGTAAGTAATGTCGTACTGACTTAACTCGGTATTCCACTTTAGCAACCTACTCAAAGTCTTAAGTCGATATAAAACCTGCTTTAGAGGCTGATCTGTTGGTACTTTGATTAGATGAGCCTGAAAATACGGTCATAACTTTCTCGATGCTATAGCAAGCAGTATGCAAGTTTCTCCAACTTTGGGTAGTTCTTTTCTACTCTTGTAAACCGCTTGTTGATGTAGTACACTGATCTCCGAATCCTTGCCTCCTTACGCAATAATACTGCACTTAGTACATGAGTAGACACTACTAAATAGACAAATAAATCCTCCCTATTCGGTAGTTTAGATAAAAATGGTGGTGTTTCCATGTGCCTTAATAACTCCTCAAAGGCATTTTGACGATCCTAATTCTATTCAAAGTTCTTTTTACCTTTCTTGAGGGCATCAAAGAAAGGTATGCACTTATCTATCACCCTTGAGATGAATCAACTCAAAGTGGTGACTTTTAATTTAAGCTCTGAAGCTGCTTTTTTGTTGTTGGGGCTCTGACATTTCATAAGGAGTCAAGCTGTTTCGGATTGGCTTCTAGACCCATTGCATTCGCAAGAAAACCAAGAAACTTTCCTAAAGCAACACCAAAAGAACATTTCAACCGGTTTAACTTCATTCCATACTTATATAAGGTTACAAACATCTTCGAAAAGTCATTGAAATGATTTCAGGACAACTGGGACTTCACAAGCATGTCGTCTACCTATACCTCCATTGTCCATCCGATTTGGTTCTTAAACATTGTATTTACCCGTCATTGGTATGTAGCTCCAGCATTCTTTAAACCAAATGGCATTACCCGGTAGTAGTATAATTCCAAATCCGTGATAAAGCTAGTATTCTTTTGATCTGACTCATGCATCATGATCTAATTGTATCCAGAGTAAATATCCATAAATGAGAGCAGTACGTGCCCCATTGTTCCATCAACGAGCTAGTCAATTTTGGGCAATCGGGCAAGCTTTGTTTAGATCTGAGTAATCGATGCATGTTCAACACTTTCCATTTGACTTCTTGACCAATATGGGGTTATATACCCATTGAGGGTATAAAGCATCATGGATAAAGCCATTGGTCAACAGCTTATCCACTTCTTCCTTCAATACAGCGGATTGCTCTGGAGCTAGCTGCGCTTTTTCTTTTTGACTGATGTGAACTTGGGATCAATATTTAGTGCATGACAAGCTATCTTCGAAGATATCTCACACATATCGGCATGTGTCCAAACAAATACGTCTAGATTTTCTTAGAGGAAATTAATTAGTTCTTTGCGTAATCCAATTTTGAGTTGAGAACCAACTTCAATACTTGAGTGGAGCAACAGGGACATTCACCGTAAGCTCCACCGGTACTACCCATACTTCCCCTGCTTCTTCCAAGGATCCATATACTTATCGAATAGACTATGGTCCCTGAGTCAGGGGTTGCCCTATAATTGCTATGCTTGTGGTTTCTGAATGTGTAAGTCTTTCCCTATATTCTTTCCTTTCTCTCGACGTTTAGCTTCTCGTAGTTCTACAACATAACATTCTCTTGTTGCGCTTTAGTTCCCTCGCACCACTCAAATTCCATTCTTCGTTGGGAACTTCATCATTAAGCATTATGGAGCCAAAGCGATCCTAAAATCAGCATTGCATGTTGAGTACCAATCGATAATAACAAAGATTTGAATATGCACTGCCCTACGTTCTCCTTCACCAAACTCTACGGGCAATTCGATCGTCCTAATCGGCTATTTAGCTTTACCCGTATATACCTAGATCTTCGTCTTGCAGGCAGTCACATCCTTCATATTGGTTTTCATCTGGTCGAAAGTCTTTATGAACAAAATGTTTACTAAGCTTCCGCTATCCACCAAAACTCAGCACACAACCGCTGGTCCAATTTCGACCATTATCACCGTTTACTAAGGTTCCTTATCCCCGTCAAAATATCGGTTTCTAAACACAATGTCATCCATTATCATCTTCTGTTGCTTAGCCGAAGCTCTATCTTCGACGGTGTAGAAACTCTCCTATAGCGCATGTTTCAATGAACGAGCATATCTCTCCATCTCGCCCCAGCTTCTCGCCACTGGGTGAGGTCCTCCAGTTAAAGCATTAATCACCAGTCTTCCATCCATATCCTTGGGCACCTCTCTATTGGGTCCTGGTGGTTTTCCATAAGTTGATGGGCCTTTGGGTTAGATGACTTAGTCAGAGTTTTTCTGTTCCTTCATGTACTACTGGATCCTGCTCTTCCATATCAGCTCCTCAATTAAGTCCTTCAAGTGACGACATTCGTTGGTGTTATACCTACGCATCTCATCGAAGCAGTAGTACTTCATAAATCTCTTTTTCTGCTTCGTCGCTTCCCTCATGACCGGTTTCTTATGCTTTTTGGCTCCCTTGAGTAGCAAGATAGATATTTTCCAATATGTCATTCAGAGGCATATAATCTTTTGGTCGCATATTCCTAGGATGCCTCTTGTTCTTATTAAGCCTACCACCAGGGTTTTAGTTCCTCTTTTTCTGGTTCCTAGAGTTCCCGACATTTCCTGCAATTCCACCAGAGTTTTCTCTATCTTGTTTAACCACCATATTGCTTTGAATTACCTCCTTTGACTGTTCATCGCTGACCTTTCCTTCAACCAAACTTGCTTCTTCTAGTCATAGAAACTGGTTTGCCTTTCGATGGAATTCTTCTATAGTAGTTGGTTGTTACATCTTCAAACACCTACCAAAGTCTGTGTTCGGGTGAATGCCTCGGAAAAGTGCTATGAATACAATATCTTCCTTCGGATTGCTAACCTTCGTAACAGCGATGTTGAATTGATTCAAGAAAGCTTTTAGTGACTCCTTGGGTCCTTGCAACAAGCTAGATAGGGACATCACGTCCTTTGGTCGGGCAGTGTGGAGCCTAAACTATTCCAAAAACTTCTTGGCAAACTCGTCAATGGTAGATATGGACTTTGGTGCATGCCTTGTGAGCCATATAGAAGCAACTCCTTCCAAGAAGATAGGGAAACATTTACAACAAACATCATCCGTAACTCTAGCTCCATCCATGTGCCATTCGTACTTATGTAAGTGTTGACTAGGGTTGGTGGTTCCATTGTATGATGGCATTATTGGCATAGTGAATTTTTTGGGGTATTCTTCTCTCAAGGTATTTTCAATGAATGGAGTTCGGCTCGGTGGGAAACCCCAATCCTCATTCTTCCTATCCCTACTTTCTTCCACCAATCTTTTGACCATGTCAGCGATGTATTCCTTACTGGCATGGTAAACCGAAGGTCGACTGTCAGGGGCTGCGCCGATTGTTTGACTCCATAAATGGTCTCAGTTTACTGGCTGATGTCTAGCTCCTCATATCTCTAAGAGAACCACTCCTTCTGTATTCCATGAACGTATGGTTGGTTGAGCTGCGGTTTTCTGAACTCCTCCTTCTTCATCATCATCATCCAACTCCAAATCATCACCATCAAGCTATACATCCTCTTCCTCATTAGAAACCACCATAGCATCCACTTCCCATGCATCATCCAACCTTAGATTCCTATCAGTACCGAGAGGATTCCTCTCGGTACCGGTTGGTTTTCCTATAGGGGAAGCTTCTACTTCCTCCTACAATAATTCCTGCAACTCCAGCAGCAGCCTCCTTCTACTTTTACTCTCTATCCCTTCTATTTTGACTAAAAACTGAAGAGTTCTCTTGTTCTATGATATGTATAACCGAGATGTATATATGTATGTATACACATACACACATATGTACCTATTTATGTTTATATGTTTATATACATATCATATAGAAACTATACGTGAGACGAAAATTTGTGACTAAAATTTATTGTTAAACTAAATAAATTTATTTATAACAAGATGATTATATGTACGTAAGAGTATATGTAGATTGTCAAACTAAAAATAGAAACTATACGTGCATGCTGAGTACTAATCGATAATAACAAAGATTTGACTGTGCACTGCCCCAGGTTCTCCTTCACCAAGCTCTACGGGCAAGTTGATCGTCCTAATCGCCTGTTTAGCTTCACTCGTATATACCTGGATCTTTGTCTTGCAAGTAGTCACATCCTTCATATTGGTTTTCATCTGGTCGAAAGTCACAAGTGCTGGCCTAATTCCGACCGTTATCACCATGGGATCGAGGGTTGGTGCCTCTACCCCGTCAAATTATCCCTTTCTAAACACAATGTTATCCACTATAATCTTCTGTTGCTTAGCCTAAGCTCTATCTTTGAGGGTGCAGAAACTATCCTATGGCGCGTGTTTCAATGAACTAGCATATCACTCCATCTCGCCCTAGCTTCTCGCCGCTGGGTGAGGTCCTCCGATTATAGTATTAATCACCGGTCTTTCATCCGTACTCTTAGGCCCCTCTCTATTGGGTCCAGATTGTTTTCCTTAAGCTGATGGCCCTTGGGGTCCAACGGCTTGGTAAGAGTTTTTATGTTGATTCATGTACTATTGAAGCCTGCTATTCCATATCAGCTCCTCAATCAAGTCCTTCAAGTGACGACATTCGTTGCTGTTATTCCTATATATCTCATGGAAGCAATAGTACTTCATAAATCGCTTTTGCTATTCCGTCACTTCCCTTCTGACCGGTTTCTTATGTTGTTTGGTTCCTTGAGTAGCAAGATAGATATTTTCCAGTATGTCATTCAAAGGCGTATAACTTTTTGGTCGCATATTCCTAGGATGCCTCCTGTTCTTATTACACCTGCCACTAGGGTTTTGGTTCCTCTTTTTCTAGTTCCCAGAGTTCTCAGCATTTCCTACAATTCCACCATAGTTTTATCTATTTTGTTTAACCACCGTATTTCTTTGAATTACCTCCTTTGACTGTCCATCACTGACCTTTCCTTCAACCAAACTTGCTTCTTCTAATCATAGAAACCGGTTTGCCATTCGATGGAATTCTTCCATAGTAGTTAGTTGTTTCATCTTTAGCCACCTACCAAAGTCCGTGTCCAGGTGAATGTACCGGACAAGTGCCATGTATACGATATCTTCCTTCAGATTGCTAACCTTCGTAACAACGATGTTGAATTGGTTCAAGAAAGCTTTTAGTGACTCCTTGGGTCCTTGCAACAAGCCAGATAGGGACATCACGTCCTTTGGTCGGGAGCGTGGAGCTAAACTATTCCAAAAACTACTTGGCAAACTCGTCAATGGTAGATGTGGACTTCGGTGCATGCCTTGTGAACCATATAGATGCAACTCCTTCCAAGAAGATAGGGAAACATTTACAACAAACATCATCCGTAGCTCTAGCTCCATCCATGTGCCATTCGTACTTATGTAAGTGTTGACTAGGGTTGGTGGTTCCATTGTATGATGGCATTATTGGCATAGTTTTCTAGGGTATACTTCTCTCAAGGTATTTTCAATGAATGGAGTTCAGCTCGGTGCAAAACCCTAGTCAACCGAAGGTCGACTGTCTGGGGATACGCCGAGTGTTTAACTCCGCAAATGGTCTCAGTTTACCGGCTAATCTCTAGGTCCTCATATCTCTAAGAGAACCACTCCTTCAGTATTCCATGAACGTATGGTTGGTTGAGCTGCGGTTGTCTGAACTCCACCTTCATCATCATCATCATCTAACTCCAAATCATCACAATCAAGCTATACATCCTCTTCCTCATCAGAAACAACCATAGCATCCACTTCCCATGCATCATCCAACCTTAGATACCTATCAGTACCAAGAGGATTCCTCTCGGTACCGGTTGGTTTTCTTGTAGGGGAAGCTTCTACTTCCTCCTATAATAATTCTTGCAACTCCAGCAGCAACCTCCTTCTATTTTTACTTTCCATCCCTTCTATTTTGACTAAAAACTGAAGAGTTCTCTTGTTCTGTGAATATGTATAATCGAGATGTATGTATGTATATATACACATACACACATATGTATGTACGTATGATTATATGTATATATATACATATCATATAGAAACTGTACGTAAGATGACAATTTGTGACTAAAATTTATTGTCAAACTAAATAAATTTATTTAGACCAAGATGATTATATGCATGTAAGAGTGTATATATAGAAACTTACATATGTATGTATGCACATAAAATTTATTTAGTTTTTAAGTTTATGAAACTTATGTTTGTTATAATATAAATCAGTCAGTCAAATTTGATCGGTCACAAACTTATTTAAGGTGGTCCTCATAAGGTCCCTCACAAACAAGTGTTACGTGTACTCTCTCGACTCACACAACTGTCAACTCCTTGATCTATGATATGTGGGGGTTTTTTCATCAAATCTTTTCTTGTATGATTTTGTATACTTTGTTTTAGATGAAATCAAATTTAACGTTATGTACTTACTCTTAAGTATATTTCTTTTCAAAAAGAAACTAACTCAAATTTACTTATCATCAATCGTGCTTTCTCCAACAAAGTCTGATTACTTCGTATTGATGCATCATTATCTATCATAAGGAGGTGTGACTTTTATGGTCGATTCTTCTTTGTTTTTCGGTACTTTTGGAACCCTTTCCAATACACTCACATATTTGATCAAATCGAATACTCATTTTCTTTACATGTTATGTTTTGTACTTTCATTTTATATTCAATGAACTTATTGTAAATACACTGTTTGTACCAAAATTGGGCACAACACCCTTCGGAAGAGTTTGAAGAGATAAAAATGAAGAAATTAAATGAAAAAGAGGATTATCTAACATTCTTTATCTTGTACGTAGGCTCATGTGAAAATTTTATAGCATTTGGACTGGTGGATCGCGAGATTTAATCGATACAAATTGACGTTCTTCGGCAGGCTGTTTGGTTCGAATCGATCGTTTCGAATCGATCTCTTCGAATCGATGGTTGCACGTGCCCCGGTGATGATGTGGCACGCACTCTTCGGATTGTTCCACTTTTATGCCGAGTTGATCGAGTTGTCTAAAGATTCTCGCCTTGTTCGTATCGATGTAGTTGTCTTATTCGAATCGATCAATAGTGCACTCTTTGTATCGATCAGCAGTGTGCTATGTTCGCATCGATTGTGTTGGCTTGTTCGCATCGGTCCGGGTTGTTCCAACTTGATGAATGCGAATGACTGACGCCTTGATGGATTCGAATAGCAGTTCCATGATGGATTCGAACAAGGCTCTCCTGATGGATTCGAACAAACGTGAGTCGATGGATACGAACAAGGCTCTCCTGATGGATACGAACAAGGCTCTCCTGATGGATATGAACAAAGGTTATCCGATGGATTCGAAGTGGCGCGTCCCGATGGATACGAACAGACGTTCGTCGATGGATGCGAAGTAGTCAAATGGTGATCGATACGAAATGAGAATATCTGCCGATGGATACGAAGTTGACCGATGCGAAATAACGGGTTGTGACTTCAATCGATTCGAAATGATGGAGACGAATGGATTGAACTCCTTGGTTTGCATCGATCATAACTCGAGCATACGAACTCGGATTGACTTGAAATCTGGAACGTTGACTTCCATGGCTTTGCTCGTCATGTCATGTTTATTTTAGCCTGATCCGGACTCCGACAAAATTCGTCGATATCCATGATGAACCTGTGCGTACTCGATATCCGAGATGAGCGATCCTTGGTTTTCAGTCAATCCCTTGATATCTCGGCCTTGCCAAAAGGCGGGATAACATACACACTTATGTATCAAATACACATGGTCATCTCTATCATAATTCATCTGTGAATTTAACAAAGTAAGTGAATCCAATTTTGTATCATTAGACTTTGAACTGCATGCATCTAGAATTCAGTAATTATTTTGTCACTCCCACCGAATGGGTGCTTCGCCCTTAAAATTTTGAGATATAATTCATCGGTACCATATGGTTCATAGGTAGGTGATTACTGGATTATTTCTCGAAGAAATGATTTAATCCATAATTTCAAAATAATTGTAAAATCTTTAGATATTTTTGTATGTTCTAATGCCTCACTTTTGTTATGAAAACAAATACCATTATTATAATTTTATCTAACAATGAATATTCATAATATCCATATCCAAATAAAACCATATATTTCCAATCAATACTGAAACTAGTTATTAATCATAAATAATATTGGTACATTTATGAAAATAATTTTTGTTACTTAGTTCGTCCACTAAGAAGTGTTATATGGTATGCTCCCATTATTTATGTCATTACTATAAAAGCGTGCGAAATATAAAGCTCCATTCAGCCACTTAATATAGGCTAATTATTTTGTTTGCTGCAATTAGTTTATACTCAAGGGCTTTAGATCAAATATCTTAAACTAAAAGGAATATCTCATAGAAAATAATTTTCTATATGAAAATACATTTGAAATAGAAATTCATAATTCTCATTCCATGTTAAGTATCTTTTAATTTTTTATACAATTTTTATTTTCGATATCTCTTAATGAAGCAGAAGTGACCATTCACTCACTTCATCCCAACTGTGCCTTAAGTTACATATACTCTCATACATTTGCTTTCCTTTTAAAACAGTCAAACCATCAAAAAGGAAACCCTTACTACAAGACCATAATGAACACTTGACACAAATATGCATTCGGTCATCCTTAACATTTAATGATATTAAATAAGTTGCACTTTATGTAAAGTGATCAAACTAACATTTCGGTGATCGAGTCCCTAAGTACATCTTGTATCTCTTGGTCTAAAGCTACATATAACACAATGAGATCATTATTGTAATCAATCATATTGAATATACGATCTCACGTTATGGTGATCATGATTGTTTACCGTATAAATTTATATGTAATTGAATATGGATCAAATATCCATATTCTTATATTGGTTAAGAGTTCAAAACTCAAAAAGGACAATACATAGTCATAGACAAATAAACACTTAAGCGACCGACGCATGAATGTTTTAGTGGTTATGTAAATTGGCTTTTGCATGGGTTCCGAAGTGACAACATGTCAAAAATTTACTGGTAAGTATAATTTATATATCTATGCAACCTTAATTCAATTCATTTGTATATTTTAACCAATAAACATTTTATCAATTATGATAGTTGCATAAATTTATCTAAGTAGATTATTTTTAACTTTATAGCATATATTCTTACAATTTTAAAAAGCTTAAATGTATTCATTTCATTTTCAATAAGGCTCTCACTAGACCTTTATGTTCCTTAAAAACCTAAGATGAAACATAGAAATCTTTTGATTTCTCTAGTGGGTGTTGGGACTCGCATGCCTTGGGATTCTGATTTTGAGTAAAGCTTAACAAATCATAGGCCTACATGCGATGGATAATAGCTTATTGGTTGTATCATATACAACTCCTAACTCGTGGTCTTTGCCTTAAAATCATCTCGAACTTAGGGAAAGCTCAAAAAAATCAAAAGATATTATTTGTTGTACCCACCATTTCGTGATGGCCTAGGTGTATGCATGTAACTTAGGAAAAGCTCAACAAATACATGCATGTGTACCTCATCTAGCCAATATTTCAATAGTATTACACATAGCATCGCTAGCTTGAGAAAAGCTTGATAACTAAAGAGTATGCAAGTAATCTACTAAAATATAAATGGTAAAGGACAATTTAATTGTCAGAGGTTCATAACCTTTTAAGAAGTACTTTTAATTGAGTGATTGATTTATAGAACTATGTATTTCTTATGCAATACTCTCGTGATTCAAGTGTCAGACACATATGAAATTACGGTATACATACAATACGCATGTACTTGTTCCTTAAATCTATGTTAGGTTTCTCATAATTCCACTCTATATAATTGAATTGTATTTAATTTGATTTTAATTTTATTAATTAAATCATATTTAACTAATTTAATTTATATAAAATTTTGAAATTTTATACTATTCATCTTAAACTATTTAAGATAGATAATCTACTATAACATTTGTAGTTTGTTTATATATGTACATATCTGTATATGTATACATATTAGTTTATTAACTTTTAATTAATTTTATTTAATAAATTCATTCATTTATTTAATTAAATAATTTAATCAAATATTTTAATTAATTCAAAATTTTTAATTAATTAACCTTAAACAAATTTAAGGTAGATACACAATTATAATAATTAAAGTTATATACATATATCAATCAATCAATCAATTTAATTAATCAAATCAATTAAATACACTAAAATTTTGAAATTTATTATTTTAATTTCTCAAAATAATTTTGTAATTTTTGAATCCGTTTTGTAACTTTTACAAAAAAATTATTTTATATTTAAACTTAAC
Organism: Allium fistulosum; assembly: GCA_030737815.1. Taxonomy (NCBI): domain Eukaryota; kingdom Viridiplantae; phylum Streptophyta; class Magnoliopsida; order Asparagales; family Amaryllidaceae; genus Allium; species Allium fistulosum. The sequence goes on from CM060903.1 coordinate 1,463,264,841, forward strand.
TTTTAAATTTTAAATTAATTTTAAATTTTCAAACTGAATTTTAAAAATTTGCCTAAAGTCTAAAATCAATTTGATTTTTGTTAGGGATAACCTTTAGGCTTATATCATCCTTTAGGCCAAACTAGTAGTCAGGTAAGGTAGAGTACTTGATTACCTAAACCCAACCTTAGGCACTCCTTTCTAGACAGCCTACTAAATGGGCTGGCTTTGATAAATAGTCATAATATTGCAAACTAGACCGCATAGAGAATTTGGGCTATGATACTACTAAAGGAACCGGGATAGTCAAAAGCCGATGAAATATGTAGATTTCAAAAAAAATCCTATTTTGGATCTATATGGCCAATAAAGCCTAAAGATTTACTAGATCCAATTTAATAATGTTTTAAATAAAATCTTATTTTATTTAATTTGTTTAAAAGGGTGTTTTAATCTAATTTAAATTAAATATATTATAATGAGTGTATCGAATACACTTGTGTACGTATAGTGTAAGTGCAAGATATAAAGAGTGTACATGGTCAATGTGTACATTTATAACTATTGGGCTTTACATCGCAATAAACACATTTGTCTTTTCTATATGCCTTTATTGTCTATATTTTTTATTTTAAAACCGTGTAAAATTATATATATATATATATATAGTTTACTTATACCTTTATATAATATGTTATAAAATATCTTTAACTAATTAACCATAGTTTAATTATATTTGTAACATGAAAATTAATGAATTTAAGTAGGCATGTAAGAAGACGAAAAGGTAAAGGACTTTTCTCCTTCCTATACTCATTCATTAAATGTCATTTCAAATCAACATTTGAACTCTTAAACCTTTATGCATATTAAAATTAATTATGACATGTTTTATGCATGTTCAAAGATAAAATTAACATTTTGAAATCTAGTTTTAACTTAAATGATTCAACATTGGATTTATAATTTCAAAAAAAGTCCTTTTTGTTTGTACCAAAAATGGGCACAACACTCGTCGGGTGTAATTGAAGAGATTAGAATGAATAAGTGAAATGAAAAATGAGGTTAATCTAACAATCACACCGAGAAAAATAAGCAGTAACAAAAAGAAAACAAGAATTTATAGTGGTTCGGTGTTATGGCCTACGTCCACTTTGAAGGTTTTGATGTTTATTGCTTATTAGAAACTGAGTTACAATGGTACAATCACTAACACTCGAATTACAAGGGAGTTCAACTCGAGCAGCAATGTAAAAGTCCCCTTTTTGTTGCAATGGAGGTGCTATTTATAGGTGTGGAGCTGGAAATATCTGCCTTGAATCTCGGAATACACTTTCTCAAGTCCAGATGGGCCCACATGATCGATCTGGAGTCATTTGGGATTGATCCTAGATCGATTCATAGTGAGTCCGTATTGATCATAAACTGCTCCAATCGAGTTACGATCGTTCATGGATGTTCCCTATGTGTTGTGAAACTTGCTGTGAAAATCTCATTGCATTTGGAGTTGTGGTTGTGGAGTTATTGGTCGATCAAGGTTGCAAATATGGAGTGGCTGAAGTCCTCGTATCGATACCTTCGTATTGATGATGTGGAATGCGCGTTTTATGGACATCCATGGTTTGTGCATAATGGTGAGACCGCTTCTTTTGGATTGACCGTTTCTTTCATATCCATCTGATGCTTTGCTGTTTAGATTGATCTCGTGCTCTGCTTCTCGTATCGATCATAAACTCAGCTTTTCGTATCGATCGAATAAGTGATCGACACAGACTGATGGATGCTATATCCTGGAGTCGTGCGCATTTCGTATCGATGTTGATCGATACGAAATGATGCATACAGAATGAAATTGTGATGGATTAGTGCTTTGCCTCCGCTTTTATGGAGTCGTGTGTGTCTCGTATCGATAGTGATCGATACGAATTGTATCTCTCGGATTCTTGCTCGATCCATAACTTAAGCATACAAACTCCGATTGACCTGAAATTTGGAATGCTGCTTTGCATAGCTCTGTTTGTCATGTCACGTTGATTGTGGCCCGATCCGGACTCGGACCAAGTTCACCTGTATCCGTCATGAACTTGCAGATAACTGATCTCCGAAGCGGATTGTCTTCAGTCTCTAGTCAAATCATTGGTATCACGGCCTTGCCAAAAGACGGGATAACATTTGCCCCCCAAAGTAGTCCTGTGTGAACATGACGTGCTTTGAAAACCCGCTATCTTCATTCTGAAAAGACTCTATCCGATCCACTGAATAGTTGTTGTCCCTTCATCATAAGATGTAATTTTCAGTAGATATGACTCCTGGTCGATTTCCAGTAATATAAATGTTGAGTTATAGACTGCTAATGATTACACAATTTCTGTTGCAGCTGAAGATCGAGTGTTAGCAAATTGTTGTCATTGTTCTAGTTGTCACCAGGTAAGCATTCAATTCCTGTTAACTTCAAGAATAAAATGTTAGCATGTAGGTACATGTATGTATTTGGACCTGACTCCCATTCACGCTTGCACGTTCACGGGTCGTTGTCAAGTTTTTTTTAAATAAAAAAGGAGTTTGGTGAAAAAAGTTCTTTCCATCGATTGGTGGTTCCTTTTGGATCGAGTTTCATATCGATCCTCTCCTAGATCGATGTGAAATTCGAGTTGTAACAACGATCAATGGTTGTTTTGATGCTTCTCTTCGTATCGATCCTCTCCTGGATCGATCTGGGGTGCATCAGAGTGGATTTCGTATCGATGGTGATCGATACGAGATGAAGTTGCAAAAGGTGTGTTCTATAATGATGGATACAAATTAGTTTGAATTGTTGTACAAATGTTCTCTTCGTATCGATGGATATGAGAGTTACAAGCACAAACGTGTTGGAATGCTTCGTATCGATGGATAGGAGATACAGAGATTCAGATGCACTTCTAGTCGATAGATATGAATGATCCGAACACAAGTATATGGTGCATTTCATATCGATGGGTATTTGACCAATTCAATCGGTGAGAAAACCGGGATACAAATCATTTTTTTATTGGATACAAAGGAGTATATATACTTTTCTGTACTTAGCATATTTTCTCACCTTGCTATTTCATATCCAGATAGAGAAAAGGAAAAGGAAAAAGAAAAAGAAAAATAACTGTAGTACTTTCATCCCCACACTCCAAATCATTAATCCTTAACCCAGATCTTTCGAACCTAGGTAAATAATTAGTAGAATCGCACCTATAATGACAAGACTCGAGTTTCATGCCCCTTCGCTCACCGTAATCGCCATCTCCGGTGTCGTTGGCGCCGGAGTGTAATCGAGGTAAAGTTGAGAAAGTCGGCAATAGCGATTGAGGATATGGAGAAGAAGGAGATGAGATGGATCCATGAGATTGATGGTTGGAGGAGAAAAAATGGGCTCGAAGCCACTGGCTTCAGGCTTGTGTGGTTTAAACCATGAGTTCGTATCGATGGTAGGCGAGCAGTGGTTTCATATCGATGGATACAGACACTGATTGTGGATCAATCTATCAATCTACACAAGCAGGGGAAGCCGAAGTTCTGCCCCCTTGATCGAGACGAAATAACTATGTCTCTTGGATCGATATGAAAGCTTGCCTATGGAAACGAGACGAGGAAGATGACTGATCGATACGAACTGATCGATACGGAGGGCATCAATACGAATGAAGGCTATGGGTGAGGTGATCGATGTGAACAAGTTATCGATCCGAACGTTCGATCGATACTAAGAGGCTATCGACTCGAATCATTGATCGATGTGAATGAACAATATACGATCGATACGAAAGCTTGCTTCAGGGGAACGATCTGAACTCGAACATGATGGGTACTAACTCCATTTCTTTTGCACATTTGAACAATGGACTCCAACGAGCGTTTAGCCTTGCACATTTGGACATTCTCGTAGAACCACATATATGACTATCCTTCAAAGCTCGTCGATGGAACTTTGACTTGTTAAAAGTAATAAGGTTTAATATGGATCGTTCTTCGAAGTCAGAATGGCACGGTTTAGACGGTCAGCAATGACGATCGCACTGGTCGAATCTTGAAGTCTTATCTCTTAACCTTGTAGAAATTTAAAGTACTGTGCAACACTTCAGTACACAACATGATCACTCACTTTGCACTGAGGGGATACGGGTTTTTTACCATCTAATAGTGGTTTTTATCGAGTTCAATAGCTATGAATCCTGGAAGCTTAGAACAACAAGAAGCTCAAAGTCCTCCATTCCCTAGAATAGATAGGCCGGATGTCCCGTCTGATATAGTGAATCCTGCTTCGGATGAGCTGTCAGATGTAGTGGTGATAATGAATCCATTAGATTCTATCCAGTCCAAGATTACAAAAGAGGTGCCAGTTAGAATTTGCCTTAGACACGGACTGTCTTTTGAAGAAGTCCGGTTATTAGGACCGAAAGATAGAGCACAAGATCCCCCGGAGGGATTCACCGCATGCAACAGATTTATGTGATGGGCTGGAACAATGCCCCCATTCAACCAATTCATTAGGGACGTCTTGTTTTATCTTAGGATCGTGCCTTATCAGCTTCATCCAAACGGATGCGTGCTACTCAACAACTTGTACATAATATTTATCGAACATCTCCTTCGCCCCCCAGCTATCGACGAGATTAGATATTTATTCAATGTTAAGAGTCGGGCGGATAATCCATCATTCACCTTCCTGGGGCTGTTAGGAACTACCAAGTGGTGGAAGGCACATGGAGCAAGTTGAGCTACTTCAAAACGGAGTGGTCCTATGTGAGATGCCCACCAGGATTTGCCACACGATGGCTGGCCAGACGTAAGTGCTATTACTTGTTTCGTTATTTAACCATAACTGGATAATATATATCGATACTGAATACATTGTTGTGTTTCTTTTATAGCTTTTATTCCACGGCCCGAAGGAGCACAGTATAAAGAGATAGTGAGGACACTCCAGGCGATGCCTACTGAGTTAAGAGAAATAGATGAAGTTGTCACCAATGACAATTTGATTGCCGCCGGGCTTTTAGAGAAAGGATAGAGCATAGGGCTCACGGGGATTCCAAGAGTGGCCCTAGCAAGAAAAAGCGGAAGACGGGCTCCTGTCGTGCCCCAGTTGAGGGAGCTTAGGCCATGCCCGGCATAAAATTCATCGAACCTCGCGATGATGAGGATACAAAAGCTGGTCACGATCCCGCGGTCGTTCTTCCGTAGGGCCCTCGGCCGTCCAAATTAAAGAGAAAAGGCAAAGCTCCTGTATATAAAATCAAGAGGCGAAAGACTACCGAAGCAACTCAATTAGTGACTACTCCATAGGTCCGGCGACCTCTTCCCAGCAGATAGAAAGCTCGCTAAAGGGGCTATCAGATATTCCCATTCCTGAGGACATACCATCATTCCCTAATCTTGGGTTAGAGGGGCTCCACACCCCTTGAAGAATCGGCGCAGCCCTAAATTCAATAGATATAGGGGAGTCAACTCCAATAAGCAAAGCTGCTACAACCGGTCGGTTGGGAGGTTTACACATGCATACACGCACTTCATGGCTTTATACGACATTCCATCATGTGCTTTTCAATATCCAGCGGTGACTGATTTCCTTCTTCTTTTTTGCAGATACAATGGTGAAGCAAGGTTCTATGCTTGATAAACTCCGCTCTATGCGCCAATCATCTGGGTCACATTCTGAATCATATTGCCGTGAGAGTGAGAGAGATTATGGCCGTGGCTAGCATTCTAGCCGGGAATGTGAGCACTACGACCGGGAAAAAGAAAAATCACACCAAAGCAAGCACCACTCTAGGTTGCGATCTCCGCCAGCAAAAGCGTCTTCTAAACCTTCTGGCCCCAGCAGGCCCTCTTTTGAATCTTCGCACCAAACAGTGCCCTCTCACGCTCCTAAAACTGGCGAACAACGCCGTAGAACTGAAACAGACACTCCCGCCGTTGCAGAACAAGCCGCTTTAGAACCATCTAGGAAAGGAGCTATTCGGATTGCCAAGCTAAAAATGGATTTTCCCAACGTATTCTTCGATGGTTTCCACTTTTCCCCCAACTTGAAAAAAATCCAAAACGATATAGAGAAACTGGTGTAAGACTATGTGCATGATTCATACAACCAATACCGTGAGTGGGTCAAGACAGCAGAGTGGATCTCGGCTGTGTCCTTCGAACGAGCCAAGGTGATTGAGAAATTGGAGGGCGATCTTTCTCACAAGGACAAGATAATAGAGGTGCTCTCCAATGAGCTCGGGTCCTCAAGAAAAGCCGAGATGGAGGCCGGCCAGAGAGCCGAGGAAGCTAAGAAGTCCATGGAAGAAATGAGAAAAACCCATATGGACTTGGTGCAAGAGATGGGGAACCGCAACACCATAATCATTCAAGAAAGGGATGCTACGATAGAAAGGGAGAAAGCAGCCCTAAAAGAAATCGCCGAGCTAAAAGAAAAACTGCTAGAGGGCGACTAAAGAAAAGGATGACGCTAACAAGATCGCCCAAGAAGCATGTGAGGAAGTTGTGAAGTAGCGAGTTGAAAGGGACAAAGCGGAACAAAAGGCCGCGAAAGTTGATGCCAAAATTGAAAGGGAAGTAAAAGCCACTGAGGCCAAGGCGGACGCTGAATCGAAGACCTTTTGTTCACTTACAATGCCAATGTTATCAAATATCGCAATCTGAACTGGCTTGGTGAAGATTACCTTTTCAGCTGTACAAGGCCTGGAATCGTCTGGTTGAGGAAGAAAAGAATATTCAAAAAGTCAAAACTATTGATGAGTTTGTATTGGAAGCTCAAGTGCTAATTGGAGACGAGCCCAAAGTCCTTCATGGCACAACTATCTCGCTCCAAAGAAGCACTGGCTACCAAATACCGAGAGGCCAGAGAAGGATCTGGGGGCGAACACCATGATGCTGCTTCTGAAGTGCGCATCTCAACCTGCGCCCACATCTTATATTGACCTCCCAATCGTCTCGGGGTACGATCCCGATAGGCCACATCTCTCTCTAATCATCGAGCGCAGCTCGGTAGGCATGTTCGCTCAATCCAGGAGCCAGTATAAGGAAGGTATTCTGGATGCTTCTCCTATTCTTCAAAATGTAGGAACGTTATCAGAGGATATTACTAATATATTCTCTTATCTTTATTCAACCTTAGATTCCGCATCGGCCAACCCTCCTGTAACTCAAGAAGTTCATCACAAGCAGGAGACGTTAACAATAGAGGTCACAACTATGATGGTTACTACTTCGGCTGGGGAGATGCATGATAGCAGCTGTATGTTTGATGACCAAATGATGGAAGCGCTTCTTAGCCGCCAAAGCGATCCGAGCATTTAGATGCCCTTTAATGTAGATGAAGACGTTATTATTATGGGCTCCTTGGGTCCAACTGGTAGTATCCCAATGAGTGAGCACGTGGACCGGGAGGAACAAATAATGAGGGAAATTAAGGCTGAGATTGAGCAGGATCTTAGAGCCGGTAGAGGTATGGCGGGTCCGGGCCTGATCCCGATTCTTGTGATTTCTCTAGGTGGCACCATGATTGAGACTAACACGCCTTATTCTTTTGGTATCAGAAGTGCCAATATTCCACCAGCTTGACACACAGGGGATACTTCAATCCCCATGGGCTCCCAAGCGGAGACCGCATCGATTCCTCCGGCTGGAGACAAGCCAACTGAAGCGAGTCGGGGAGGCAAGGGTTCCAAAAGAGTTCCAGGCGGTAGCCCGAGCGGGTCTACGCCAAAGAAAGTTAAAAAGGACAGAAACCGAAGGTGTAGATTTGCATTTTGACTTCCTCTTTTGTAGATAGTTAGAATAAGCTTCTTTTCTTTTGCTTTTTGTAGGCCATGTATAGATGCGGGCTTGGCCCCCCGCTTATAGGACTTCTTTGGATAGATTTTGTACTTCTTTTCTGAAGAATGGTATGAATAAAATTCCTTTTTTTTGGCATAACTATGCGTTTTTTGTTTAAGTACTTAAGCATTCACATTTCCATTCAATGTACTCATGAAGATTAAGTCTCTAAGTCGAACTTGAGTTCGGTCTTTAAGTCCTGAGGTCATGGCCTCGGGTCATAATCAAACATTGAGTTGAGTCCCAACGTTGCGCTATCTCGGTCAATGGCTAGTACTTGAGTTATGACCCCAGTTCTGGGGATAATTGAAGTAGTTAAGGTCATGGATGGTCGGATAACATCCTCCTTGATCCAGTAAGTGAAGTCATAGATGGACGGATCCATCCTCTTTGAGCTTGGAAAGAAGCAGGGTCATGGATGAACGGATCCATCCTCCTCGAGCTTGGAAAGAGGCGAGGTAACAGATGGATGGATCCATCGTCCTCGAGCTGGACGGTCGATTCACGTCCTGATTTTGGAGTTTGCACTTTAGCTCGCACTCTGGGAGCTGGAGTTTGTTGGAGAATTGTCGTGTTTCAACTCTCTTTTAATTGACCGTTGTTTGGCCCTGAGCTCGGGGTTTCATTTAGCGAGTGACCGACCGTATCATGATCACTCTCTATTTGAATGAGTCCCACCGTAAGATGGAACTTAGCTCTTCGTACATCATGGCGGTCGCATGATGCATTTAGGAATCATTAATCTGGCTTGATGAGTTTGCGCTTTATTGTTGAAATAGGAAATCATGGCAAAGTCAGTTGCCTTATTACAAGTACAAATTCTTGAATAGCATAAACAAACTTCAAAAGGAAAGTAGACTAAATGAGTGAAAGCTAGCTATATGTAATATCGACGGAGACTCTCGCTATTCCAAGCCCTCGGTAGAGTGAGACCATCAACGGTCGATAGCTTGAATGTGTCGTCTCCAAGCCTCCGTTCGATGACATACGGTCCTTCCCATGCCGGTTTCATGTGCGAAGGGACCGAATAGATTCGCTTAAGTACGAGATCGCCAATTTCAAAGGTTCAAAGTCGGACCTTAGCATTTTCTAATCTGTTGACTTGGTTGCGATGTGCGGTTGCCCTCAAATTGGCCTCTTCACGCTTCTCGTCCAATAAATCCAGAGATTCTGCAAGTAGGATGGCATTCATCTTCGAATCATAATAAGTCACATGGTGAGAAGGTACCTCTAGTTCAACTGGAATAATGGCTTCAGAGCCGTAAGAAAGTACGAATGGAGTATGGTCGGTCGCAGACTTGTGGGTAGTTCGATATGCCCATAAGGCCATGGGGAGCTCATCGACCCACTTACCTCCAACCTTCTTCAATCGTTTCTTCAAAACGGACTTGATGACTTTGTTGACAGCTTCGACTTGTCCATTCGCTTGAGAGTGAGCTACTGCCAAGAACTTTTTCTTGATGCGATATCGTTGGCAGAAATTATTAAACTTGGCACTATCAAATTGGGACTCGTTGTCAGTTACAATCGTCTGTGGGAAGCCAAAGCGACAGATGATGTTGTGCACAACAAAGTTGATAGCTTTCTTCATTGTGAGTAGCAAGGGGATCAGCTTCCGCCCATTTGGTAAAGTAGTCAACTACAACGATGGTGTACTTAGCATCACCTTTAGCTAGAGGCAAGGACCCTATTATATCAATGCCATATGTAGCAAACGGCCATGGACTGACCATTTGAGTAATCTCGGTTGGCGGGGCTCTCGGAATTTTGGAATGTTTCTAGCACCTTTCACATCTTCAGCATAATCTGATGCATCTCGGTTTACGGCTGGCTAGTAATCCCCGTATCTAAGTATCTTCTTTGGAAGGGCTTGCCCCTAGTGTGATCGCCACATTCTCCTTCATACACTTCATGCAACACTCGCTTGATTTCATCGTGGGCGATACAACGAAGTAAAGGAATAGAAAATCCCCTTCTGTACAGAACTCCATCTTGGATGACAAACCGTGAAGCCTTTCGTAGAACCTGTCTTTTCTCACTCCTACGCTCGGGTAATGTTCCATGCTCAAGATAGTTTTTGATTGGAGTCATCCATGACTCCCTATCGGGTGTTGCCTCATGAACCTAGGCTGTCTCTATCTGATTAATACTTGGAGCAGTAAGTGTCTCCACGGGCATGAGTCCCATCTGATGTGCTTTGCCAGTGCTGGCCAGTTTTGCTAAAGAATCGGCTTTCTAATTTTGCTCTCGGGGTATACAGTGGATCGCATAATAGTCAAACCGATTCAACACTTCCTAGACCCGCATAAGGTAGGAGGCCAATCTTCGGGCTTTGGTTTGATACTGTCCTCAAACCTAGCACACCACCAGTTGTGAATCACAGTAAACCTCTGTAGCAATGACTCCCAAATCTTTGGCAAGCCTTAGTCCAGCAAGCAATGCTTCATACTCAGCTTTGTTGTTAGTTACACGGAAGTCAAACTTCAAAGCATAGCATACGGATCGCCCTTCTGGGGTTTCGAGCACCACTCCAGCGCCTGAGCACTAGTCGTTTGATGCACCATCGGTGTATAGCTTCCATATATAGTTGGGAGATTCACTGGTTTCAAGCAAGTCCTCCGGTACAATGAATTCAGCTATGAAGTCCGCCAGAACTTATCCTTGAATAGCTCGCCTTAGGGTATAAGTGATATCAAATTGACTCAGCTCGATGTTCCACTTGAGCAACCTACCAAATGCCTTAGGTCATGTCAGGATCTATCGTAACGGCTGGTCGGTGTAAATAGTGATCGGATGAGCTTGGAAATATGGGAGGAGCTTTCTCGAGGCTATAATAAGACAATAAGCCATCTTCTCTATCTTTGGGTAGTTTCTTTCTGCCCCTATCAATCTTTTGCTAATATAATATACCGGTCGTTGGATCGATCCTCTTCTCGAACTAACGCAGCACTAATTTCATTTGCTGATACCGCTAGATAGACATACAACTTCGCGTGATCAACCGGCTTCGACAAGATGGGAGGTGTTGCTAGATGTTGCACTAGTGCCTGAAATGCGCCCTCGCACTCCTCTGTCCACTCAAAATTCTGTTTTCCTTTTCTGATAAGATCGAAAAATGGAATGCACTTGTTTGTAGCTCTGGAAATGTTTCTGCTTAAGGCTGCCACCTTCCCATTAAGACTTTGCACCTGCTTGATGGTTCTGGGAGTTTCGAGATTCCGAATCGCCCAGATCTTTTCGGGATTAGCTTCAATTCCTCTGGCGTTAACAATAAACCCAAGGAACTTTCCATATGTGACTCTGTAATGACGCTTCAATGGATTAAGCTTCATTCTGTACTACCAGAGTATGTTGAACATCGTTTCCAGATCACCGATGTGGTTGTTGGATAGTCGCAACTTCACGAGCATATCATCCACGTACACCTCCATAGTCTTCCCGATATGCTTTGCAAACATTCGGTTCATGAGCCTCTGATAAGTTGCTCCAGTGTTTTAGAGTCCAAACGGCATCACCTTGTAGCAATAAAGCCCTAGATCAGTGATAAAGCTAGCATGCTCTTGGTCAGGAAGGTGCATCGGGATTTGATTATAGCCGGAATATGCGTCCATGAAAGATAAGAGCTCATGTCCGGCTGTTGAATCCACCAGTTGATCGATTTTGGGAAGAGGGAAACTGACTTGAGGGCAGGCTTTGTTCAGGTCTGAGTAGTCCACACATGTTCGCCATTTTCCATTTGACTTTCTAACAAGCACTGGATTCGATACCCACTCCGGGTATGAAGCATCATGAATAAACCTATTAGCCTTGAGTTTATCCACTTCTTCCTTCACGGCGGTAGATCTCTCTGGATCCATACCGCACCTTTTCTGTTTTACCGGGACATGCCGCGGGTCGATATTTAATTTATGGCTCACGATGTTCGGTGAGATCCCACACATGTCTGAATGAGTCCAAGCAAATACATCAAGGTTTTCCCGGAGAAAATTAACCAGTTCTAGTCTCATCTGGGAGCCGAGCTGAGATCCAACCTTTACCACTCTAGAATCATCGTCATCGTTGAACAAAACATCAATCATCAACTCCATCGAGGAAGCCTGGTATTCTTTGACTTCCCCTTCATCATCGTTATCCCTAGGATCAAGATCCTTAGGAAACTGGTCGTGGCACCCGAGCCTAGGCCTGGGCGTTAACTGTCAATCACCCAAAAACGAACGTAGAGAGATTCCTCCATGCCCTTACCTTTCTCTTTTTGCTGCGGTCCCGCAGCTCTGCAACATAATAGGTTCATCCAACCGCTTGATCACCATGTATAACCCCAACTCCATTATTAGTGGGGAACTTCAAAGTCAAATACTAAGGGGCAATCGCTGCCCTGAACTCTGCAAGGGTCGGTTTGCCCAGAAAAGCATTATATGGGGAATGTATATCCAACACCACAAACTGTAACATCCGAACTCTTTGGCAATCAACAATGCCTAACTCAAAAGGTAAATCCACCGTTCTAACTAGTATAGTTGCACTTCCATTGAAACCATGTATACGTGGCTGACACGGTTTCATATCTTTCACTTCCATCAGCATTTGATCGTAAGCATGCTTGAAAAGTATATTTACAGAATTTCCACTATCAACTAAGATCCTCTTCATCCAAGCAGGACCTATTTGGGTAGAAATAACCAATGGATCAATAGTGGGAGCCTCGACTCTGTTGGCATCACAGTTTCTGAAAACGATGTCATCTGTCATCGTCCTCTATTGCTTTGCCGGGACCCCTTCTTCAGTATTACTACAACATCCGAAGTCCACATGCCTAATTGAACTAGCATATGACTCCATTTCCTTCCAGGTCTGATCAGCCGGACGAGGACCACCACTCACAATATTAATCACCAACCTCCCACCAGTACGCGCGGGTTCTTCAGGCCTAGACTGACCTTCCCGATCGGGGTTAGATAGGCTCGCTCCACTATCCTGCAGACCCCAGAAAAACTGCTCTAACTTTCTCTCTCTAACCAACCTTTCAATAATATCTTGCAAATGCCAGCATTCATTAACGTTATGGCCGTAATAGTCATGGAATCTACAAAACTTCCCGGTCTGAATCTGCTTCTCCGATGATGCTTTCGAAGCTGGCTTCTTATACTGCCCTGTATTACAGGTCTGAAGATAAACATTTTCTAGCGACGTGTTCAAGGGAGTATATCAACAAACATAGGAGTTCTGGGTCTCCCACGATGAGGGTCTCTCTTCTTTCCTTGACCTCCATCAACCTTCTACTGGCTTTTTTTTATTCTGAATATTTTACTGTACTTTACCAGAGCTCTCTCTAGTCTTCTTCACTACAACCTTACTCTCTGGATACCTTCACCACTGGGCCCCGCGACCTCCTGCTTCCTAGACCGTCTAACATCTTCCCTCCTCAAAAACTGAGCTGCCTTAGAAGAGGTCCAACGAAGTGGGGGATTTTCCAGCCAACCAATCACCAAACTCAGAATCAGGATCGATCCCTTTAGTCAATGCCATTAGAATAGAGTTGTCATTAGGACTGCTGACTTCAACACAAGCAGCGTGGAACCTTTCCAGATAATGCCTAAGAGTCTCCCCTGGAGCTTGAGTAACACTGGACAAGGTAATAACATCCTTCGGTCTTGCAGCATGCATGCAGAACTGCTCAACAAACTTAGTAGCTAACTGGTCAAAACATGAAATAGTTCTTGGTGGTAGACATGTGAACCACATAATCGCAATGCCCCCCATGGAGATAGGGAAGCATCTACACTTAACTGCATCGTCAGCTCGAGCAATATTCATGAGCCATTCATATTTTAGAATATGTTGGTTGGGATCCGAATTTCCTTCATACACTAGCAAGTTCGGCATCCTAAATCGACGGGGTGGCTCCACATGTAAAATGTCATCGGTGAATGGGGTGTGACTTCTAGAAATTCCCCAATCATCATTTGTGAGGCCTTGACTTTCTCTAATCATCTGGCGTATCATAGTTGCAATATCAAGCATCTGGAGATTCGGGGCCAAGGCATGGTTGGGTTCCATGTCACGAGAATGGTCTGGTCGCTGTTTATAGTCTGTTCAACGCCTTCTTGGCTCCCGGACTTCATGGAAGTGATGATCCTGGGCATGAGTGCGGTGACGAGGGGCTGGATCTGGTTGGTTCTGGATCCCAGCACACAGATCTATAGCAGCAGCTGCGTTTTTATGAGCAGTGTTGTAAGGAAGTGTCCCCCCTCGGGAGGAGGGTGCAGCTTCATGCCCTATAGAAGGACCTATCCCGACCTGTCCAGGATTTGCAGCATTCAGGTGCTTGGAGGATTCCGCGTAATTCTTATCTAACCGGTGGCGTGTAGATCTGTGATAGAAGTCAGATGACACCGAGCTTTCAGACAAGGAATAAGAGGTTTTCTCCCTTCTAGATCTCCCTCGCCTTTCTTCATTCAGTTGGTTCATAAGTTCCATGTTGGCACGGATCTGTTGAGTGAGCTCTTGATAGCTTTGAGTGAGCTCATGCATGAGGATCTGGAATTCCTCTTTAGTTACTAGACCGGATGGATCTGAAGCTCCAACCGGTGTTTGGTCTGTAGTAGTCAGCTGCATGGGATTTTGCCTACCCCTTCCTTCTGGATCAGCGGCGTTGGAAGCGGTTCTGGTAGTGCGCACCATGTTGAATGTAGTTGTTCTTAGATCTGGAACAATCTGAATAGAATAGAAGGAACCACTGGAAGATGGATCTGAATCTCCTCCTTAGACTTTAGCAATCCAATAGCAGTAGGGGATCCATAGAATCAAAGAAAAAATAGAGTTTTCTCAGTGAAAGCACCAAAGTGTCTGTACCAAAAATGGGCACAACACTCGTCGGGTGTAATTGAAGAGATTAGAATGAAGAAGTGAAATGAAAAATGAGGCTAATCTAATAATCACACCGAGAAAAATAAGCAGTAACAAAAAGAAAACAAGAATTTATAGTGGTTCGACGTTATGGCCTACGTCCACTTTGAAGGTTTTGATGTTTATTGCTGATTAGAAACTGAGTTACAATGGTACAATCACTAACACTCGAATTACAATGGATTTCAACTCGAGCGGTAGCGTAAAAGTCCATTTTTTGTTCCACTGGAGGTGATATTTATAGGTGTGGAGCTTGAAATATCTGCCTTGAATCTCAGAATACTCTTTCTCAAGTCCAGATGGGCTTACATGATCGATCTAGAGTCATTTGGGATTGATCCTTGATCGATCCATAGTGAGTCCATATCGATCATAAACTGCTCCAATCGAGCTACGATCGATCATGGATGCTCCCTATGTGTTGTGCAACTTGCTTTGAAAATATCATTGCATTTGGAGTTGTGGTTGTGGAGTTATTGATCGGTCAAGGTTGCAAATATGGAGTGGCTGAAGCCCTCGCATCGATACTTTCGTATTATTGACGTGGCATGCACGTTTTGTGGAGATCCATGATTTGTGCATAGTGGTGAGACCGCTTCTTTTGGGTTGACTTCTTCTTTTGTATCCATCTGATGCTTTGCTATTTGGATCGATCTCGTGCTCTTCTTCTCGTATCAATCATAAACTCATCTTTTCATATCGATTGAACAAGTAATCGACACGGACTGATGGATGCTATATCCTGGAGTCGTGCGCATTTCGTATCAATGCTGATCGGTACAAAATGATGGATACAGAATGAAATTGTGATGGACCAGTGCTTTGCCTCCGCTTTTCTGAAGTTGTGTGTGTATCGTATCGATAGTGATCGATACGAATTGTATCTTTGGGATTCTTGATCGATCCATAACTTGCGCATACGAACTCCGATTGACTTGAAATTTGTAATGCTGCTTTGCATAGCTCTGTTTGTCATGTCACGTTGATTGTGGCCCGATCCGGACTCAGACCAAGTTCGCCTGTATCTGTCATGAACTTGCAGATAACTGATCTCTGTAGTAGATTGCCTTTAGTCTCTAGTCAAATCATTGGTATCACGGCCTTGCTAAAAGGCGGGATAACACTTTTTATATACCTTGAATTGGAATAATATACATATACATATACATGTGTGTGCGCGCACGTGTTCGCGCGTGTGTGTATGCATACATTTATAAATAATAACAGACTACATTTTAAATTCAAAGTAACAAATATGTGTGAAACTTGTAATTTTGTATGTTTTGAAATTCAAAATTAATAATTTGAAATATAGCTTTTCCTTAGGAGGAATTCAAACCAGGTTTATGATGCTGCACGAAAGTCCTCTTATAAATTTTGAATTTTGATAACAAAAAAAACATATGTAAATAATAACCAAATGTATTTTATAGATTAAAAGTAACATATGTACATAAAACTTATATTCAATTTCATAAAATGATTTCTAAAAATCAACATATGTGGTTCACTTATCTTTGTGTGTATAATATGTTAGAAAACTATTTCAACTAATTAAAATTAGTTCTATATCTACAATCTTTTTTATTATTATTAAACACTAATATTTAAAAATAGCAAATAATAGATTGGACAACTTAGGTATTTATAAATTCATTGTATAATGGTTGGGATCTAAACTATACAAACAAGATGTTATATATAATCAAATAAGATGTATGAGTATGGAATCCAAATTATACTAACATGATGTAACATATAATCAAAAGGAGATTGGATGATTACTTTATGATATAACACCTTAAAGGAAGAATAACTACTAGGTTTGATCAAATCAGCCTCCGAATATTACAACAATCTAGAGACAACAACACTACCTAGTATTAATTTATCTTATTTGATTTTTTTTGGTAATTCTTATGGATAATGAGCCATGGAATTTTTGGTTGAAAATGGAGAGAGGAGGAGAGCCTGAAAGTTAATTGTGAGAGAGAATCAATAAACGAATGAAAAAAGATTTATGTTAATGGAATAATTGAAACCTTTCTGGTTCCTTCCTTATAACCTTCTCTCTTTAATTTGCCGTCAAATCTCAATAAATCAACCTCCCCTATCCATGCCTGGCTGGCCAAGATAGAGCCTAGATGGGCTTTTAAAAATCCCAAACCAAAATTAATAATCAGTTGATTCAAATCAATTTTAAATATTTTATCAATATCGCATATCGATAAGCATACATAACTTTTATATATACACATTTCATTAAATACTAAAGGCATTAAAAACATCAAAATATAATAATCAAATAAATATTATTTAATTTGATTAATTTACAACGATAACAAATTAATTAAATCATGTGGTTTTTTGGAGTATTCATCATTACGGTTGTTATCCCACCTTTTGGCAAAGCCGAGATACCCAAAAATTAACTGAAGACCAATGATTACTAGTCATGAATATCGATTGTGCATCGCAGGTTCACCATGGATATCGATGAATTTTGTTCGAGTCCGGATCGGGCTACAATTGATAAGACAGGACAAGCAAAGCCATAAAAGCCAGTGTTTCAAATTTCAGGTTAATCGGAGTTCGTATGAATGAGATATGATCGATGCAAGTTGGAGGAAATAGCCTCGTCTTCGTATCCATAGTCCCTGTTCGAATCCATCAGCATTTAGCCTTGACTCGCATCGATCAGCCATCGTCACGCATGACCTCGTATCCATCAGTAGCACCTGTGTTCGAATCCATTGTGTTCGCATCAATTGATTCGAAGATGACCTCGCCACCATCTGGTTCGTATCCATCGACTTGAAGTCCTTCAAATCCATGAAGACACTCCGCTTCGAGTCCACGTACGATGATATGTTCGAATCCATATAGATGCCTCACCTCGAATCCATCCAGACATAGTTATTTCGTATTGATCAACTGAAGCGTGACACGATCGATACAAACGAAGCCTTGCTTGAATCCAGAAACGATCAATGTCTTCGAATCCATCAAGTCAAAGCGGCGAAATCTCTGGAACGAATCGGTCAAAGCGGCGAAAAAGGTGGATCAGTACGAAAGTTGCACTCCACGTCATCACAGAGCCACGAGCCACCATCGATTCGAAGGAATCGATATGAAGGGATCGATTCGAATGAGACGGCCAGCCGAGAAATCTCATTTCGTATCGATCATATCTCACAATCTACAAATCCAAATGCTACGAAATTTTCACAGGAGCTTACATACATGTTGATGAGTGTTCTCACCAAATTTCAGCTCCATCGGACGAGTTCTCGATCAATTCGAATGGAGTACGAATCGATCCCGGAACGGGCCCCAATTTCCTAAGGCCGGGCATGTGGGCCCCTCACGTGCCAGAAGTAGTCTCCCGAAATATAGGCGAAATATCAGCCTCCTACGCCTATAAATAGAGCCCCAGGTCATTCAGAAAAGGGGATTGGGATTCAGAAGCGCCCAGACTCTACCGGATTCAATTCTACACTTCACCATCGCTGTTAAACTCGAATTTCTTCATTGTAATCCACTGTAATCAGCGAAGAAGATCAATAAAAGAAAACCTTTGAAGTGGATGTAGGCCGGAGATAGCCGAACCACTATAAATCTCGTGTTTCTGTTCCTTATTTCTGAATTGTGATATTCTGTTTGCTTAGATCTGAGATTTGTGTTTGAATATTTGCTGATTTGTATTCATACACTGGTGCTTTCACGATACTTGGGGTTTGTGACCAATTTTGGCGCAAACAACGGTTGTGCGACTCAAAGGTGTAAATTCATTCGGTGGTTAATATTGAGCAATTCAAATATTAACGTTCACACGACACCTTAGCTAGTGGAGTGACATTTTGGCCAAATTTATCGCTTATACATCTTTTCAATAACCAATTTTAGTATTATAAGGTGTACTCGGTAATAACGATTAGTTACATCAATTCTCTTTAAAAACTTATGGAATTTGATTTTTGTCAGAACTTCAATATCATCCACATTCGACTCAGTTAGTCCAAACACAAAATCCTTGGTTCAATGATAACAATCATTATTAATCGTATAGCCTTGATTAAAGACTTTTACTTGGAGTTGACTACAGTTGACCGATACTAACCCTCTTATAATTAATGAGACAAATTCTTTATTGAATAGTGTTTCACTTCCAATACTTCAACTCAGACCCAACTATAGTCGCTCGATGGATTATCATGCCATATTTAACTATAATCAAAGTGGAGTACCACATTAAAGTTGTATATAGTATTCTCAGGTCGAGGGGGCTATGTAACATCGTTACTTTGAGATCTTATGTTTAATCATAGTCATAATTAACCAATAAGAAAATCTCGAGTGGGTAATTCCATAATTATTCAATAATTATTAGTACGTATCCTCTTAGTTCCCCCAACAACCATGAATAATACACTACCCGCCATTTGAACCGCGTTATGTACTCTAATCTCAATGGAGGAATAACGATTCACTTTCTTAAAACATCTTAACTATGAATATTTAAAATAATATATGTAATTTATTGTGATAAATTTATCATAATTACAACACATCATGATTATTATCACATAACATATTATTTAAGAATTTTCTATTTAATATACTTTAAATTAATTACTTAATTAATTATATCACGTTGTAACAAAGTATATTATAGAAATCAGACGCCTTTATTATGAACAAGTTTGGTTATCAAGTTGGATATATGTAACAAATTACATAATAGCACTTAAGGCATAACCTTAACGTTGACCTATAGTTCACACTATAGTTGACCTCTCCCTCGGAGTTACCTTTAGTATAAATAGTTCAACTTTATAGAATTGTCTAAAATGTTAGGTGACCTCTCCCATGGAGTTACCTCAGGACAGACAGTTCAACTTTATAACATTTTGCTCCATAATCGCTTCCAAAACATGGAACTCATATTTTTGGTTTAGAAGTGGTTATAGTTTCAACTCATCTCATATAAGTACACTCCCCCACTTACCATACTCTTCAAAACCAAATCGATGAATTCCTGGTTAACTTAACTCCGGTTCTTTTAAAAATAAACAAACAACGCATATGGTAGAGATCATCTCTTATCCAGACAGGTTTCGTTATCTCTTGTCCTAGAAGAGGAAGACAAGTTTATATGTTGGGTAGAGCATCACTAAGAGGATAACCATACCATATATATCTTATGTTTCTTATAGATATTTTCTAAGCAAATTTTGGTCAAATTAATTATGAAAAAGATGATCTCATATAGAAATCAAGTCTCATATACATATTCTTCTTTCTGACCTCAACTTACGTTGTCTCTTGGTCAAGAGTGAAGCCAGGTAGGCTAGACACTAGTTGCACCAAGCCCTACCTTGACACCTCATTCTTAACTCTCACAATTAGAACAAGTCTACTTTCTCAACTCTTAGTGCTAAGTATAGCAGTAAATACTTTCCATAGATGAGTAACACACAAACATGATTAGGTTACATATGCGACTTCTAATCCCCGTATTTAAATAATACTGATTTGTCAATACTTGTATATATATTTAACTTACCTTTATTATAAAAGATATATATGTGTAAACCACTGCTTCACTATTCATTCTACTCTTTGTATTCTTCAAAATACATTCATATACTTATCTTAATGGTATAAGAATATTCATAAATCACTTGATAAGATTTCTGATTTTAAAATATAATCAAAGAGGTTAAAAACAAATGTTACTTAAACATTGTTACTATAAACCCTTTCTCCTTTATAAGTTAAACCTTGTCCTTTTCTAACTTTTTTCGAACATTCCATACTTATCATTATCTTTAAAATACTCTTTTCACTTTACAGATCAAAGTATATTCACAAGTATAATCAATTGGGCTAAAAACAAATGCTATTGCAACATTGTTTCTTATAAACCCAAAACAATTTATAGTTACCATTATCTTTAAAACATTCTTTTTAATGATCTAATTATATCTACACTTATTTAACAAGCTAATATGCTTTTTAAATAACTTCTCAGAACCTTTCATTATAACTAAGTGTTACAACCATAACCTACTTATCCCTTTATAAAATACTCAACTCACTTTTTTCAAACTTATAAATACATAAAAATAATTAACTTACTTTTTCAAACTTATATATATATATATAAATACTAATAAATATGTTTTAAATATCTATCTAAAAATTATGTAGATATAACTAATTTAGAAATTACTAGAAAAAACATTTTAAATAAATTCTATAAAGAAAATCTTTTACTTTAAAAATTCATATATAATTATTAAAAAAATATTTAAACTTGAAACCATATTTAAAATACTCTTAAACTTGTTATTAAGCATTCCTCAAAAGATCTCATAAAAATAAGTAATTGAACTAATATTTTAAACACTTTTAAAATCATAAAAGTAACTTAAAACAACACAAACACCAAACTGTGCTGTAAAAGGCCAAGAATGTTGTTGTAGGTTAAAATGTCCTGTTGTTAAGTGCCGTAAAAGATACTGGACGGAGAACTCTTAAGAAAAGAGCATGAAAATTTGGCCAGTTTTCTACTTTCAAACAAAGGTTCTAAACTATCTTTTTTTTACAGTAAGTAGTATACTTAAACTACTAAATAACCATGCAAAGAAACCCCCAAGGATGTCTTTCAAAATTATATTAAAAACTACCTAAACAAGGCATATAGAAGTGTCCATATAACAACCTTTCTCACCTTCTAAATTATCAAACTTTTTTCTTAGATTCTATAATTTTCCAAACCATTTCAATTTTGTCCCATATACTACTATAAGTGTAGAGCACAACCAAAATATATTCTTTTACAATAAACGTACAAATTACCATTTTAAACAAGTTAAACACAAAGGATTACGAAGTATACTTATAGTGATTCTTTCGCTTCAAACATTTTCACACACACTTCCACATCACATACAACCAAACCAAATATGTAAACAGGAAGTCAAGACCATGTTACATGTTGTAGAGGGTAATAAAAGCGAATATATTACATATAAAGTTATCATTTTCTTTCAAAAGCAGGGGTCCAAAGTTATAACTTCATTAGTTAACATTACTTTATATTTACACACAACATACACACACACAAAATATACACACTTCAATGGCAAGTTAGCTCACCCAAACCCTTGCTAACACTAAGCACAAGCCTATAGAACTCAAGAACAATTCCTACCATCAACCAAAAGTAAACAAATACCACCCTTAACTCCATAGTGCTCATGGCCACCTCCTCCATCACTTCAATGCTCACGGCCATGAAATGAATCCCCCATTTTTGCCTTCTTCCTTCAACATTTGAGCTGCCATACTATGCTCCTATGATGTTCTAGGATCTTTGCCAAAGTTTGGTGGAGTTTGGACTGCATTTGATATGATTTGAGGAAGTTAAAGAGAAAAGAGAAAAGGATAAAAGGCTAATTTTTTGTTCATACTTAGGCAAATGATTTTGTAGTCATATATATGTATTAATAGAGTTCACCAAAGGTCATCTCACCACTAAAACCTCCTTAGCTAGCCACCATATGCACCCTCCACTCAAAATATCTCCTTTACACACAAATATCTACCCCCCTCCATGACATCACCCATAACATCATGCTTACCCTACTAATCACAATTAGTTAGCCATGACACACAAAATAAATTAATGGCGCATTAATATATTAGACATGCCCGAAGAGTTTGAACAATATTTATCGAGAAAAAAGCCGTTTGTCGATAAAATGATTTTCGGTTATATTATCTATATTTCTTCGAACTATTCATTTTTGTAAACACGTTTCAAAAACAAGTTTACCATTATGCATAATTAATTAAAAGGGCTTTATAAAGTTATAAAATCACTTTTAACACATTTAAACTTAGATCCAAATATTTAAATAATTCAGATATTTAAATACGAAGTGTTCAATATTACAAGCCGCTATATTCTCCCCTACTTAAAACATTTCGTCCTTGAAATTCCAAGATGACCTATTGACCAAAGAAACAAGCGCATATCAATACTCGATAGTATTTAACATTACTAGCGAACAAAACTCAAGGTTTGCTTAGGTTCAAAAACTCTCTCATCGCACAAGGATGATAAATAATTTACTAAGTGAACCTTATGCTCAACAGCCTAAGATTATTACTTAAATGATTATTCAAGCTATAGTCGAAACAATCAAAAAGTCAATCCATGTAATGACCCAGAATTTCGGTCATTCGAAATTGGAATATTTGATTGATTTTAAGTATTGAAAAGTTAAATTTTATAAGTTAAATAACTTATATTTCAAATATAGCGACTTATTAATTAAATTGTTAAATTTAATATTTGAAATTGTTTAAATAATGAAATTTGGAATTTAATATGAATGAAAATGATTTCTAAAGTTGATTTAAATTCTACTTAAATAAGAATGAAGATAGTGAACTTTTTAATTTGATTTAAAATTGAATAAACATAAATTGGAAATTACTCGTTTTAATTTAACGTGTAAAAATAATCTTTTTTGGGCATTGTCTCGGATTTCGACGAAACCAGTTTCATTGGATCCATAATAGTGGATTATTATATTATGTCATATTTCGTGTCGATTGGACTTATCGTTTGGTCATGCGAGTTTGAAACACATAGAAATTAATTAAAGGAATTTAAATTAATATAATTTGATTTTGAAAAGTTATCTTCTGTATATGATGAATTGACTTTTGATATATATTCCATTGTATTCAGAATAGGGGTATAATAAATAGAACGCCAAGCGGCACGCTTCGTATGGAGTTCAAAATTTTCATGGATGAATAGTACTTTGGAAAATTTTCTATAAATAACCCTCAACTTTCTTCCATTTGCAAATCCTAACCCTAGCTTCTATTTTCAACTGCCACTAAATTAAACTATCCAACGGTCTTTGTTGATCGGAGCCTATATGGGCCGAATTAGCATTCGACTTCAACTAAGAAAATGTATGGAGCATCCATACGAAGCTATCTATGGTTGGATCGACGAACCGTTGACTGAGGCGAGCGGAATGCGCTCGCGTTCGCGAGCAGCAAAGTGGGTTTTCACACCCGTGTATGTGCACGCACAGCAAGGGGAGCAGGCGGTAGCGCTGGGGTGGCGAGGCGGTCCAGTGGCGGCGGCTCGGTTGGGGGTTGGCGCACGTTCAACGAAACGAAAATATAAAAAAAGAAAAAGAAAAAAACAAAGAAGCACGCGGTCTGTAGCATGAGGAGGGAAACGAGGAAGAAGGGAAAAGTTTTAAATGTTAATTATTTAAGTTAATTTAATTTTAATGATCTCAAATATTAATTAATCCATAACTTGTTTATATGAGGTCCTTTCGAGCGCGGCAAGTTGCGTTGCATTTGTATCTGCGAGCACTACGTTACGGAGTTGGATTGGATGAATTTGGAGCTAGTAGGAATTTTGAGTTGAATTGAACGACCGTTCAATTTTAATTCAAACCGGAGCGCTTTGGCAGTTTCTGGTATTTTTGTGAGTTAACTTGCCTCTCTGGCCTGCTTATATTTTTATATAAGTGGAAATGATTTTGTTTACGATGTTATTGCTTGTGTGGATGATATACTATATATATTATTTGGTTTGGATATATTCCCGCCTATCGAAGTGGATGAGACCCTATTACGTTCTCGTGTAAGAGCGGATGACCTTTTATATACGAATCCCGCGTCGAAGCGGTTTATTTATATTTTTATGACTGTGCTGTCTGTGATGCATGTGGACAGGTTGTAAGGATCCAACTGGATTCCTCACCACCATTGATTTACTTTTCATATATATGCTGATATATGATGTATTAGATGCCATGTTAATGTCTTTGATATGATTTGACTTATTTAGTGCTATGGTAGCACTGGGGCCTTATTTTGATATTTTAAAATAATAAAAATGATGATTTTGATTTGAAAAGGATTTTGAAGTAATTTTGAAAGTATAAATAATGTTTTAATAATTTTTGAATTATTAAAAGAAAGGGGTTTGTTTTAAAATAGATAATGTTACTATTTTTGATGTTATAAAAGTATAGTTTTAAGAAATACTTTAATTTGGAGATTTTTGAATAAGATTATAAAAATGATTTATAGAAGTAATATTTTATAAATAAAGAAATAGATCTATAATTTTAATTTATAAAGGTTTTATAAATGGATTTATAAATAGATTTTATAAATAAATTTGAGTTATAAAGAAATGGATTTATAAGTGGATTTTGATAGTCAAATTAATTTTTATAAAAGATTGGATTTATAAATATAATTTTGTAAATAAAGGATTTTAATAAATAGAAGTTTTATAAAATCAAAAGGAGATTTTTAAAAATAGTTTTATAAATATGGAAATGTTTTCCAATATCGATATTTTGAATTGGTTTTGAGAATATATATTTTTTCAAAGACAATTTGAAGTAAATATTTGGAAATTGATTTAATTAATAAAAGATTTATTAAATGGGCCTAGTGATTGCTTATGGTGCTAGATATTGTTTGTTGCTTTGATAGTTGAATAACCGACTATCAAAATTTGGCCTCACTATCATTGTTGATTCGGAGAGACCGGGGTCGGATTTATCCGAGAACCACTTCGGACCAACGTATATGCGTTTGAATGTGCAGGTTTGGAAGACATTGATATTTGCGATTTTCGTAATGAAGGACTGCTTGTTGATCATTTGGGGATAAACTCCTAATATACATATAGTAGGAGTGGTCTCTTTATTATGAAATATCCAATGCAAGGACTAATCGCTACTAATCCTAAAGGTAATTTCCGACAGGATGTGGTAGGAGAAGTGCCTTCGGTTTGTCCTGTTCCTGGACAACTTGTATGGATGGATGTCTGAAATTGCATTTTTGAGATTACATCGTTGACTTTTATAAAAGTGCATCTGTTTGATGGTGGAGACGACAACTTCTCTTAGCTTAACACCCTTTTCTGAGACGTACGAGCTCAAAGGTTGTATGCTTGTGAAAGTCAATAGTGATTGAAGGAATGGCAGTATGGCATTCAAAGTGATATGTGCTATGTGAAGGGTAATCGTTACCTCAGGCCACACACCCGGAAATGACCGAAACAAGGTAGATGCAACAGGGCTATGTGGTTCGCAATCATTAGGATATGATCATCCCCTTCTAGATATATTTATTCCCGCTATCACGTTCGGGTTTTAAATTATTGTGGATATATGTTATGAGGGCCCTCGGATAGGTCGGTAATGACAAGGGTGATGATATATTCAGTGCTATTTAGGAAGAGGTAGGCCGGTCTTGTGTCGGTAGAGCGACAGATGTTCTGTAGCCTCGGTACATTCCTCTAGAGATGTACTGTCGAAAGGTAGTCCCTTTACTTGGTCATTTGTATGGAAATCTATTATCCACTACGTGCCTGCCATTTTGTTTGTAGAACCCACTTTGTGGCTAGCATGCTGGAATTTAATCAATGTAACAATTTTGGCTATGATTAATATTATTTGTATACTAGACACTAGTATAATATAATAGGATTTGATATGAAATGTTTTGGTTAAAAAACCCGTCCGTGTTTATGTGTGGGCGTGGTCTTACGAGATACCTTTGTTTTAATAATGGAAAGTTTTATAACTTTAAAATTCAGTTGAGATGTGTTTTTTCATGCTGGTTTACCAGACTGATCCAGGCGTTCTTCCCTTTCAATGCTCGAGTCAGACCGAGTATATTTATAGATGTAGATTTGGATGCTTTGGAGCTTCAACAGACGAGCTAGAGGTCTTCAGGATGTATTATCGTATATGTTTATTTTTCCATAGCATTATTGTTTACATTATCAGCAATTGCAAGGACATGTTATTATAACTGTCCAGGGTGATGATTAGTAATTGATTTGTCGAACTCTGATGTATGTATGTATATTACAAATTCTATTTTGTAAAGATCATTGATATTAAATTGTATGTTGTTCCACTGCGATTGTGAGATTCTATGATTGTTTTAGTTTTCTTTTCTCTTTCTCTCTTCTTCTTCTCTTCTCTTCTTTCTTTCTCATGATTATCCATCTTTCCATTCGGTTTGGGTTGGCATGTGTGGTTTATTGTTAGCTCGAATCAGGATCGGATTTGTGGGCCGTTATAGCTGGTATCAAAGCTTTGGATTTTGCAAACACCTAGGCTTTGGTTGGGTACTCTTTATAGATAGGGTTAGTAATACCCTAGGTTGAGTTTGAATGTACATATATGTAACTGCGTATTTGTTAGTGATATATAAATGTTTATATTAGATTGTTTGATTTGTTAAGCATGAATTTTGGGTTCTGGTCGATGCATCTAGCTAACGTTATGAATTGGGATTCCAAAACACTTGAGCAATCAAATTGACACAATATTGTTTTAAATGGATAAATGAAATAATTTTACCTACATTATATTTTATATATATAAAGGAATAATTTTTCAGAAATTATTAATAGTTGTATACGGTGTGTTTGGTTGTTAATGTACGGTAATATTTGAATATTTATCATTTGTTGTTTGTGTTTTAAATAAAAGTTTTATTATAGTATAAACAAAGATAAACAAATAAGAAATGGTTTTGTATAACCAAAGTGAAAGAAGTAAAATTATATATAAGTATAAATTTATAATTATGATAAATAAATAAAAAAGGAATTAAGAAATAGTCGTTGGAAAATAATTCGGGTGATGACTGCAGCATCATCAATATTCATTTTCAAGTTTTTAAGTGAAAAATGGCTACCTTAGTAATTTACTATTGAAGTTTTGTTTTGATAAAACAAGTTTTGATTGTAAAAAAAATTCCAAGTATGATTTGATAAATATAGAAAAATAAGTTTTTGAACTTATAATTTGAAAATAGTATGGATAAGGAATAAGTTTATAACTTATGAATTTGAATAGGAAAGTAAAAAAACCAAATTTTAAAATGGTTGAACATTTTGGTTAAGCTAACAAAATAAATTTTAAATTGATAATGAAAAAAAAAGAATTAACTTAAGTAAAGTTAAATAATTGAGTTAATGAAATGAAGTTTGAATTAAGAAAGGTTAAATGTAAGTAAACTGAATTTGAAATGAATTAGATAAAATAATGAAAGGAATATACACTTAAGTTGTAAAGCGATGATGTAGCCCTGAATTATAAATATGGTATTTGAATATAAACTTAAGTCAAATAAATTTCATGAAATTTTAAGAAAATAAGTTTGTATAACTTAAAGATTTGAAGAATCTTAGGCTAAAACAAGTTTTAATTTTGTTGAATGTGAATGTTAAGAAAAGGAAATCTGAATTTGATTTATAAAATGAAATTTAACACAAGTAAAGTGGGATGAAACGAGTTAAATGAAATAGAATTTGAATTTTGAAATGAAGATGAACTTAAGTTATAAAATGCAATTCAATTTGAGTTGTAAAATGAATTGAGTATGGTTTAGAATGTTGTTTGATAGAATTGAATATGAACTTAAGTTTTGAAGTGAAAATAAAAATAAGAAGTGTTGTATTAAAATATTTATAAACTTAAGTAAATAATTTTGAGGAGTGGTTGTTAGTATTAAAGAAGATATCCTAAGTAAACAGAATATGGAATGAAATGTTGTTAAACATAAATTGAAATTTAAAGTGAAGATTTATATAAGTGAACTTTAATGAATTGAATGTAAATAAAAGAATCGGTAAAAAATAATGAGATATAATAAGAAATCAATTGGAATAAATATGTAAGTTGTACGTATATTATTTTATTTGCATAATTGTTTGATCCAGATTCGAATATACGATTTCGAAGTGATTTACACTGATCCGAGTTGGGATTTTTCACTCGCTTTCTTAAAGGCGAACCATGGATATGGATTTTTGATTGGTTCTGATATTCTCTATCATAGTATATGGCTATGCAAGAAGAAATGGCAGTTTTCTAATCAAGGATCTGGATCGAGTCCGCACTAGAGTGGTCGTGTGAACGATACTAGTTTGGAAGTGAAATTGTATGATCAAGCGAGCGATCATGTACGGTTTTGTGTACAGATGATATATGTATATCGTACGAGCTTTAATAAATTGAATATTGACTTAGAAAATGTAAATTTATACGATTATGAATTAATTCGATGAATATTAATTGTTTGATGGTTTCTCTTGTTGCATTTGGTAAATTTGCATATAGTTATTGTGTTAGTACATGTTATATATTGATATTACTTCTATATACATGTTCTTATTGGTTGTTGAGTGTTCAGTAGGTGCGGATGTCATATGCTTCGCATTTGGAGCTTGCTTTCGTATTATATTGATTGTATATACTTGCTAATATAATAAAAGATACATATCTCGGATTACATATCGTACTTTTATATTTTTCCCTACGGGATGTCTCATCCTCGAAGATGAGATGTATATTTTTGATTATATATATATAGTGATTTTCTATGGTCGATATATATAAATATATAGTGATTTTCTACGATCGAGCCACGCAAAGAAGACGTTGGCCAAATTCTCATTAAATTTAAGCGTTAGAAAATTTTAGGAAAATTTTTTATAACTGAAAATTTAATTTTGAGTTATAACTTAAAATGATATTAGTTGATTTTTGGAAGAGTATTAGTTAATAACTATGAATGAATTTGAATACTTAGGAAAAGTTTTTTATAAGAAGTTTAGCTAATTGATTTGAAAAGTTAAAAGGTTTAAATAATATTTGTAATCTATTTCAACTGATTGTTTTGAAAAGTTAATGGTTTTATGGCTTTTTTATTTGGTAATTTCGGGGATGAAATTCTTTTAAGAAGGGGGAAAGTAACGTCCCAGAATTTCAGTCATTCGAAATTGGAATATTTAATTGATTTTAGATATTGAAAAGTAAAATTTTATAAGTTAAATAACTTATATTTCAAATATAGCAACTTATTTGATAATTAAATTGTTAAATTTATTATTTGATTGTTTGAATAATGAAATTTTGATTTTAATATGAATGAAAATGATTTCTAAAATTGATTTAAATTCTATTTAAATAAGAATGAAGATAGAAAACTTTTTAATTTGATTTAAAAGTGAATAAACAGAAATCGGAAATTACTCGTTTTAATTATCGTGTAAAAATAGTCATTTTTGGGCACTGTCTCGAATTTCGACGAAACCAGTTTCATTGGATCCGTAATAGTGAATTATTGTATGTTATCGAATTTCATGTCGATTGGACTTATCGTTTGGTCGTGCGAGTTTGAAACACATAGAAATTAATTATAGGAATTTAATTTAATATAACTTGATTTTGAAAAGCTATCTTTTGTATATGATGGAATTGACTTCCGATGTATATTCGATTGTGTACGGAATAGATGTATAACATATAGAACGCCAGGTGACACGCTTCGTTTGGAGTACGAAATTTTCACGGATGAATAATACTTTGTAAAATTTTCTTTAAATAGCCCTCAACTTTCTTCCATTTTCAAACCCTAACCCTAGCTTCTATTTTCAGCCGCCATTAAATTAAACTATCCAACGACTTTGTTGATCAGAGCCTCTAAGGGCAGAATTAGTCTTCGACTTCAACTAGGAAAATGTAGAGAGCATCCATACGAAGCAAATCTATGGTTGGGTCGACGAATCGTCGACCGAGGTGATGGGAATTCGCTCGCGTTCGCAAGAAGAAAATTGGGTTTTCACACCCGCGTATGCGTGCACGCAGCGAGGGGAGCAGGCGGAGGGTGTGGCGGCGCTGGGGGGCAAGGCGGACAGGTGGTGGCGGCTCGGCTGTGGTTGGCACGCATTCGACAAAACGAAAAGAAAAAAAAAAGAAAAAAAAACAAAGACGCGTGCGACCTATAGCTTAAGGAGGGAAACGAGGAAGAAGGGTAAAGTGTTAAATGTTAATTATTTAAGTTAATTTGATTTTAATGATCTCGAATATTAATTAATCCATAACTTGTTCGTACGAGGTTCGTTTCAAGTGCGGCAAGTTACGTTGCGTTTGTATCAGTGAGCACTACACCTGGAGTTAGACTGGACGATTTTTGAGCTGGTAGGAATTTTGAGTTAAATTGAACGTTCATTCAATTTTAATTCAAAACGGAGCACTTTGGCGATTTCTGGCATTTTTATGAGTTAACTCACCTCTTTGGTCTACTTATATTTTTATATAAGTGGGAATGATTTTATTTATGATGTTGTTGCTTGTTTGGATGATATACTATATATATATATATTAGTTGATTTGGATATATTCCCGCTATTGGAGCGGATGAGACCCTATTACGTTCTCGTGTAAGAGTGGATGACCCTTTGTATACGAATCTCGCATCGAAGAGGTTGATTTATATTTTTATGATTATATGATGTCTGTGATGCAAGGGGACAAGTTGGAGGGATCCAACTGGATTCCTCACCACTATTGATTTACTTTTCATATATATGCTGATATATGATGTATTGTATGCCATGTTGAAGTCTTTGATATGATTTGACTTATTTTATGCTATGGTAGAACTGTGCTTTATTTTTTATATTTTAAAGTACTAAAAATGATGATTTTGATTTGAAAAGGATTTCTAAGTAATTTTGGAAGTATAAATAATGTTTTAATAATTTTAGAATTATTAAAAGAAAGAGTTTGTTTTAAAATAAATAAAGTTATGATTTTTGATGTTATAAAAGTATAGTTTTGAGAAATACTTTGATTTAGAGATTTTTGAATAAGATTATAAAAAGGATTTATAGAAGTAATATTTTATAAATAAAGAAATAGATTTATAATCGGAATTTATAATTGTTTTGTAAATGGATTTATAAATAGATTTTATAAATAAATTTGATTTATAAAGAAATGGATTTATAAGCGAATTTTGATAGTAAAATTAGTTTTTATAAAAGAAAAGATTTATAAATAGAATTTTGTAAATAAAGGATTTTAATAAATAGAGGTTTTATAAAATCAAAAGGAGATTTTTAAAAATAGTTTTATAAATATGGAAATGTTTTCCAATGTCGATATTTTGAAATGGTTTTGGGAGTAGATATCTTTTCAAAGATATTTTGAAGTAAATATTTGGAAATAGATTTAATTAATAAAATATTTATTAAATGGGCCTAGTGATTGCTTATGGTGCTAGATATTGTTTGTTGCTTTGATAGTTGAATAACCGATTATCAAAATTTGGCCTCTTTATCATTGTTGATCCGGAGAGACCGGGGTCAGATTTATCCGAGAACCACTTCAGACCAACGTATTGCTTTTGAATGTGCAAGTTTGGAAGACATTGATATTTGGGATTTTCGTAATGAAGGACTTCTTGTTGATCATTTGGGTATAAACTCCCAATATACATATAGTAGTAGTGGTCTCTTTATTATGAAATACCGAATGCAAAGACTAATCGCTACCAATCCTAAGGGTAATTCCCGACAGGATGTGGTTGGAGAAGTGCCTTCGGTTTGTCCTGTTCCTGGACAACTTATATGGATGGATGTCTGACATTCCATTTTTGAGATTACATCAATGACTTTTATAAACGTACATCTATTTTGCGGCGGAGAAGGCAACTTCTCTTAGTTTAACACCCTTCTTTGATTCATACGAGCTCAGAGGTTGTATGTTTGTAAATGTCAATAGCGATTGAAGGAATGACAATGTGGCATTCAAAGTGATATGTTCTATGTGAAAGGTAATCGTTACCTCAGGCCACACACCAAAAAATGACCGAAACAGGGTAGATGCGGCAAGGCTATGTGGTTCACAACCATTATGATATGATTATCCCCTTCTATATATATTTATTCTCACTATGACGTTCGGGTTTTAAATTATTGTGGATATATGCTATGAGGGCCCTCGGATAGGCCGGTAACGACATGGGTGATGACATATTCGGTACTTTATAGGAAGAGGTAGGCCGGTCTTATGTTGGTAGAGGTGCAGATAGACTCGGTACATTCCTCTGGAGATGTTCTACCGGAAGATAGTCCCTTCACCTGGTCATTTGTATGGAAATCCATTATCCACTACATGCCTGCCATTTTGTTTGTAGAACCCACTTAGTGGCTAGTATGCTGGAATTTGATCAATGTAACAATTTGGCTACGATTAATATTATTTGTATATTAAACACTAAAATAATATAACAGGATTTGATATGAAATATTTTGGTTATCTTAAGGTAAAAACCCATCCGTGTTTATGTGTGGACGTTGTCTTACGAGATACCTTTGTTTTGATAAAGGAAAGTTTTATAACTTTAAAATTCAGTTGAGATGTGCTTTCTCACACTGATTTACCAGACTGATCCGGGGGTTCTTCCCTTTCAATGCTCGGGTCAGACCAAGTATATTTACAGTTGTAGATTTGGATGCTTTGGAGCTTCGGAAGACGAGCTGGAGGTATTTAGGACGTATTATCGTATATGTTTATTTTTTCGCTGCATTATTGTTTAAATTATTAACAATAGTAAGGACGGGTTATTATAACTATCCATGCTGATGATTAGTAATTGATTTGTTGTACTTTGATGGATGTATTTATGTATATTATAGTTTCTATTTTCTAAAGATCATTGATATTATCTTATATGTTGTTCCACTGCGATTGTGAGATTCTGTGATTGTTTTAGTTTTCTTTTCTCTTTCTCTCTTCTTCTTCTCTTCTCTTCTCTTCTCTCTTCTCTTCTTTCTTTCTCATGAATATCCGTCTTTCCATTCAGTTTGGGTTGGACATGTGTGGTTTATTGTTGGCTCGAATTGGGATCAAATTTGTGGGTCGTCACAGCCCCTGAACTCCTCTAAGCCAAGAAAAACTTAAAATATATATACTTAAGTCTTTATGATGCACATGGATCATTCGTACGCGATATCCGATATGATCACTTGTTCGATCACATAAATTTAACTTTCAAACTTGTATAGATCACTTAATCCCTCTAGTGTGGACTCTGATATGGTTTCTTGGATAGAAACATCGATTTCCCTTACATAGCCATATGCTATGATAAAAATCCTCATGATCATATGAAGAATCTATTTCAAGTGTTCGTCATTGAGAATTGAGTGAAAAATCCTTATTCTGGCCAGTGTATATCACCTAGACACGTACTCGAATCTTGGACCAAGAAATTTCATGCGCATATACATACACATATTTTATTCCATTGGTTTCTTTAACTATACCAATTAATTTTTATATCACATTCATTTGTATCTCATTCAATATTAAAATCATTTACGAAGCATTTCACAAAACACAACTCAAGTTTATAAACTTTCATAAAGACATAACTTTATTTACAAAAACAGTTCATAAAAACATTATTTCAAGTTTATACTCATATAATACTCTACTACATCCTAAGAGTATACATAAAACATCAGATTCACTCTACTATCTAAAATCGGGATTTATATAAACTTGTCTTTATATTTTCAAAAACACTTAACTTCAAGTTCTATAACGATCCAGAAGTTTCTGACTGTCAAAAATCATCAAAAAATCCATTTCATTCTAACAAATGAAAACTACCAAACCAATACTTCATAACATGATGAATATACCACACTATCCTAAATGTGTTGGATACATGCGTGAATAAAATAACTTGTCAAAGTTTCATTTATCTTTTAGACGCCCTTTACTATAAAGGGAAAACAATAAAAGGTTTCATAATTATCTAGGCTATGCCACTACCACTGGGGCTTCCTACATAGCATACATACAAATATTTGCTATACAGAAAGCTAATGTCAAAATCTATATTACCAAAATTACTCTGCACTTTAATTCTCCATATTTTATATCAAACTCCTTTAAAGAATACTTTAGAACTAAATACCCAAGTTTTATTCCAAATCATTTTTAAATAATAATATATACATATACCTTTTGTATATCAAAACATAATTTCTGGGATTAAATTAAAACCTTTTTCAAAGCAGCATTAAATAATTTGTGTAATCATACTAAGTATCATGATCTCAATTTATAAATCAAATTTCCAAATATTTGCACTAAAATCCATAGAAAATATGTAAATAGATTGGGTAACACCAAAATGATACCAAGGAAACAGGTCCTTCCATGTCATATAATATATCCCTTACTATGAAGAGTGATACTTATAAGAAGTGCTTACCAACCGAACAAATCTTTCGCCTATTTTTGGTCAATTTCGAGCCAGTCGAACTAGGTAACACGAAAATACTTTGTTTTCGAATTAACTTGCTGATTCTGAGAGCAACCTCTAGCTCAAACGAATCTTAAAACTCTTTCCAAGATATTAGCATTCACAAATAGTCAAATACTACTACTATTACATTCTCCAAAACCTTGGAAACCATTTTAAAAAACATTGGGATTTAAGTTCTCAATGTACTAGTTTAAATCCTCTTCGTTTTAAACCATGCTTATATAAAACCGCTTTCTTGGAAAATTTATACTAAACTTCTTTCATTAAAGTAAACTTCTAACCCAACATTATTACCGGCCGCTACCATACAGTCAAACTATGAAATTCAATTCACAAGGTGTTTGTTTCAATACACCCACAATTACTGTCGACCCAACCCATGCAGTAAAAAGGTAAGCTACTCATAAACTGGTTGATCATAATTCAACAATTAATAAGAGGTAATAAATTCTTATAAACTGGTTGAGCACAAATTAACAATCAATAAGAGATTATCAATGCTCATAAATTGGTCGAGCATAACAAATCAATCTACAAATGATAACAATGCTCATAAACTGGTCGAGCATGACTAATCCAATCAATAAGGGATAATAAATTAACATCATTACTCCCTACATTAATTAAACTACACTTACAAATAAAACTTATATAAGTTACCTATATATAAGATCTTTTAATTTTTGTAGTGGGAATACCCTTTGGGCATATTTTTATAACAAATACAACACTCTCATATATATATATAATATACTTAACTCGTTCTTGGGCATCACTTACCCAATCTCTAACAAGTCTACCCAACCAAAGCCAAGGTTCTCTCTTAACCTTCAGCTCTAGTACCAAATATAATAACCCGCCTTTTTGACTCCCAAATGTCGGCACTAATACATCTACGATATTCATGTGCCGAACACCCAAATGCTGAAAAGACAAATTATTAGGGTTAAAAAATAAGAAACGAAATAAGAAAGAACAAAGTATCTGGATCTCATAGAAAACTAGTAATATATAATATCCAAAAAGGTAGTGCAAAGAGCTACTTCAAGATACATAGCATTTCAGAGTTACAAACCTAAATACTAACATCAGCCTGGGCAGTTATAACAACATATCCTCACACATGCTGATATATATATTCTAGTAGTGCAACAGGATAGGTGAAAGCATCCAGCTTGACTCCATGAACTCCAAAGAATATCCAACGAAAACTTACCTTTCACAAAATGCTCAGAAGAGTAACCAAGGATTTAAGGGGAAAGTAAAACCACGAGTCGGATATAAGTCCGATGTGAGAAACTCAAAAACATGTGCTCACATAAGAGTATCTTTTGAGACCAACTGAATCATCGGAACGGTTTCCCACTCAAAAGAACAAAACCATCTAATAAGTATATAAGGAGAAATAATAGATAGTGTCTAGGGTGTACAATATGAATCAGAAAATAGATGTGCTGCTTGCATCTCACATCACAACAATATTAGGTATACAATTAACTAAGGGTTGCATTTGTATATGGATTTCCATTGGAGGTGCCCCTAGTAAACTAAGGCGGGCCTCTTGATAAGGGTCAGAAACTACCTTCCGAGCAATGTATATCTCCAAATAAAATATACCACAAAGGAAAACATAACTGGACCACGTCCGAACACGTGATATCAAATATCATCAACTCCCGGATCCATCAATCATAAGCATCTCTAGATATGATGTTGATATACCTTTAGGTTAGTTAAACCCATTATCTATACCCCTACTCTGTTTTCCATCATTTCCGATGATGAAGTCACATTCAACATCTCATCACACGAGTCTTTGTCACTTGAATTCCATCATCTCAATGCATAAGCCATCATAACTCGAGCAGTTCATGAATCTCTCCATGTATTCTAGCATAAGTCATTAGATAAATGCTAACACTGACCTTTTCCTCGGAGTTACCCTCAATATAGACAATTCAACTCTATAGCATTGTCTAAAATGTAACGCTGACCTCTCCCTCGAAGTTACCCTTAGGATAGAGAGTTCAACTCTATAAAATTTTGCTCCACAACCGCTTCCAAAACATAAAATCGTATATTGATTTTGAAGTGGTTATGGCTTCGAGTCATCTCATATAAGTACACTCCCCTGGTTGTCGGACTCTTCAAAACCAAATCGATGAATTCTCAGTTAACTTCTGGTACTTTTAGAAATAAATAAACAATGCATAAGGCAGAGATCATCTCTTATCTGAACTTTCCATATTTATTATCCTAGAAGAGCAAGGTGGGTTTATACGTAGGGTAGAGCATTATTAAAAGAATAACCGTACTGCATAAATCTCATGTTTTTTCTAGATATTTCCTAAATTAGTTTTAGTCAAATTCAATAGGAATAAACATGATCGCATATAGAAATCAAATCTCGTATACTTACCACCCTTTCCGGCCTTCTTAACTAACGTTATCCCTTAGTCAAGAGTGAAGCCAGGTGGGTTATAACACTAGTTGCATCCAAGCGCTACCTTGACACCTCATTCTCAACTCTCATGGATAGAACAAGTTTACTTGGTTGGCTTTTAGTGCTAAGTATAGAAGTAAATATGCAACGACCGGGATTTTCAACCCTCGAAAAGCGATACTAATACATCCTCGGTATTCATGTGCCACAAATCCAAGTGCCAAAAGGTCCGATTGTTAGGGGAAAAAGAAAATAAAGATAGAATAGAATCTCACACGAAAGGAATAACATATATTATTTCAATATAAAATCTTTACAGCAGGAAATTTTGAATACAATATCAGAGTCTAACCTGAATTCAGCCTGGATAGTTATAAACCCCTGTCCTTACAAATGCTGACAATCAAACAAAAAAATGCAATATCTACAGTGGATAATAGAATACGTCCATACGTAGATGAAGATCTCCAGCTTTCCTCTGGAAACTCCAAGCGACTTCAGCTAAACCTGAAATTACTCGGATCTGACCCGAGTATTTAAAATACCCAGATCAGGCTTGATAAACCAGCGTGAGATACTCGATTTATAAATTGATGCCAGTTTAAAACCTTTGAAAAGAAGGGTATCTCATAACACCACGCCCACACATAAAAATAGACGGGTTTTTACCTTATAATAACCAAGTCAATTTTATACCAAAACAATTTGATATTATTTCTAATGACATTCCTTTGAAAACACTTTTCAAATAATATATGAAAATAGCCGAAATTGTTACATTGATTAAATTTGACGACTTACTGGCTACTTTTTAAAAAAGTAGGTTCTACAATTAAAACCGTAAAGGCAACGTATTGAAATTTGATTTCCAACATGATAGGGAACTAGTGACCATTCAGACCCGAAAAATCCATGTATAAAAGTCCTAGTTCACTCCAGTGGCTTTACACGATCTCCATCAGCCTCTGAACTATACTGCTACACCACTATGGAACATCGTATTACTCGGTGGCTTTTCATGATCTCCGTCAGCCTCTATACCTTTCCATTTAATCATCTTAAGGCAACAGATGTCTTTTATTCCTCATAACTAATAGCCCGAAATATTTCCTTCATACACATAGTATCCCGTACCATTCCTAGAGTGTGAGGATCGTGAGGCTACGCTCAACAAAGCCACACTTTTTTTTCGCAAAGCCACGCTTTGATCATCACAGCTTCCACTTTGAATGCCGCATTGTCATTCCTTTGATCACTATCGACTTTCACGAACATACAACCTCTGAGCTCATACGTCTCATAGAAGGGTGTTAAGCTAAGAGAAGTTGCCTTTTCTGCCACTAAGCAGATGTACATTTGTAAGAGTCAACGTTATGATCTTTGAAATGCAATGTCAGACATTCGTCTATACAAGTTCAATCCAGGACTGAACAAAACCGAAGGCACTCCTCCTACCACATCCTATCGGGAATTATTCCTAAGGGTAGTAGCGATTAGTCCTTGCAATCGAAGATTTTCATAACAGAGCACTACTTCCACCATAAATATATGATATGGTAAATTTCACCTCGAGGGACAAGTGGCAAGCAGCCCTTCATCATGAAGATCCTCGTCTTCAAAAATCATCATCATCGTGTCTTCACTTCCGAACGTATACATTGGTCCGTAGTGGTTTTTGGATAGGAGTTACCCAAATTTGACCTCGGTTCCTCCAAACCAATCATCAATTAAAAAGATGCTAAGTTCATATGCGATTATCAATCATCAACCAATTAAATTCATCTTTTTATTCATTTATAGATATCTCTTAGAGATATATTCATTGAATCATTTCATTATCTTTTTCAGAGTATATGATATCATTAAGCCTCATTTATCAAATCATTTGGTTAATTTTAAAACCTTTTCAATCTTGGAATAATTCCAAATCATTTCACTTTTTATTTAGGAAAACTTTTCCAATCATTTTACCTTTTATTTAGGAAAATATTTCCAAATCACTTCACCTTTTATTTAAGAAAACATTTCCAAATCATTTCTATGCAATCCAAGTTATTTAAATTTGGAAAATTATATCTTTATACTTTGAGAAATTTTGATCCGAGTAAACCAAATTTACTATCCCATCCGTCAGGCCAGTCCGGATTACCAGGGAGAGCAGAAAACTGGTTTTCCAAACTCAACCTAGACACTATCTCTTTGACACCCATAAGGCGGTCAAGTTATTTGATTGATTCTAAATCATTAAACCTTTAATCATTCCATAAATCCTTCAAATTACTTTTAAAGTACTTTATTAATCATTTAAAAACATTTATAAAAGATTCAAAAAAGAATCGTCAAGTTTAAAACTATATTTTAAAAGTTATAGAAAAGAGCTGCGAAAAAGTGTTGGGGAAAGTGCTTTTTTTAAGCTATATTGATTAAAATGACTTTTTATTATTTGAAAATTCATTTTTATTACTCGAATCAATTTTAAAGATTTTAAAAGATTTATTTCACATTTTAAAACAATTTAAAACATCATTTCTAAAGAAATCCGGTTTTGGATTCCGAACTGCAAATTTAGGATTTTTCAAAAACTCGTTTTACTCATATTTCAAAATCTGCTAATCGAAATCTCAATTTTCTTTCTTCGTTGGAAAACTATGGATATAATAGTTCAGATAATTCTTATCTCAAAGAATCTGAGCTTAATCCATTCTATACACTCACTTAACTTTTATGGCGTGAAATCGCGAACTACCGTTACGCGACGCGCCTGTTTTTTGACTAAATTTTTATTTACCTTTCAAACTTCACCATAACATTTTCATATGTTTATAAAACATTTATAAATCATTTTCAAACATTTAAAACAATATTTTTCCATATTAAATCTCTTTTCACTTTTAAATCATTTCATAATGTTATATTATTATAATATTTATTTTCAAACTTTTTTATATTTTTAAAACAATTAAGAGGCTACATAAACTCCATACACATATGATATGAATTCTTTTATATTAATTTATTTTAATTTCTCATAATTTATCACAACCAAGTTATCAACCGTATCAACATTCATATAATCAACCATATAATCAACCAAGTTATCAAACATTCATACAAATCATTAAGTGATTAAATGGCCATATTATCATACTTAAAAATAGTTATAGAGATTATTTATCATTTAATAAACATTGATTACTCACCTTTAACCAAATCGATTAACTTCCTACCAGCATTCTTACTAACAACACTTCACTTAAACTTCAACTAATCATCTTCTAATCCATTCCTTTTGCTTTATGATATCGACCTCTTCTTCCAAACTCCCAAAAATTCGGCCGAGCTTTCGCAGAACCTTGAATTTGCTTCTAGCTCCTTGGAATGAAATCGGCGGCACTTCCTTCTATTTCTCTTGCTCTGAAGTTCCCGAACTCACTTCCTTTTCTCATATGGTTCAGCCTTGATGGGTTCCACCTCTTCCTTCATCATTTCTTTACTTCTTAGATGCTAAATCATGTTTTAATGGTATTTTAAGGTCTTTGAAAAAGTTTGGCGGTATTTGAAGTTGATTTGATATGATTTTAAGAAAAGTTAGTAAGGAAAAGTGAGAAGAAGAAGTCATTAAAGAGAGCTTCAAAGAGGAAGAAGAAGGTGGAAATGGTGTGAAGAAAGTGAAGGAAGTGTTTGGTATTTATAGAAAAAATAAAGTGGTAAGTTATCAAAGTATACCTTTACCAACTTACCAAAATAACCTTACTTACTTTTAAGCAACCTTATTTTTTTTAACACTTAACATCACATTTTAAATCATTACTTTATATCATTTACACTTAAGTATTAAGTAAAGAATATAATAATTATGTTTGCCTTGATTTGATGTTTGTTTTTTGACTTTTGCAACTTTTTTTGTCTTTTTATACTTACTTTTTGTTAATTATGTTCTAGAATTTTCTAAGTATGTTTAGTAAAAGTAAACTTGATTAGTGAATTAATTAATACTTATATTATTTGAATATATGTGCATATATAAGAAAATAAAGGTGCAACAATGTTGCGACGACTTTAAATCGATAAAACGTTGATTTTGGATAAAATGTTTTACGGTCACTTATAAATTTACAAAATGTTCATAATTAATCTTTTTGACTATTTATTTATGTTATCCAAATTTAAAAATAAAATTTTATAATGCTATTTAAAAATAAACACTTATAAATTAATTAAAATAATTTATTTAACCATTGAAACTTACTTTTTTGAAATCAGCATTTTGTTACTTTTGACAATATAAGCAAATGTTCCTATTTTTATGTATATTTCTATTTCCAAATCCTAAATTTTATATATTTTATATTTAAAATCACTTTAAATAATTTATTTGGAGGTGGTCAAATTCTAGGTCGTTACAAAATACTTTCCATAAACGAGTAACACCAAAAAGTGATTAAGTCTCAATTCAAATAATACTTATTTGTCAATACATATGTGTCTATATACATACATACATACATACATACATATATATATATATATATATATATATATATATTCAAAATACCACTATAAAAGGTATACACATGTATGATACTGCTTCACTATTCATTATACTCTTTATATTCTTCAAAATACATTCATATATATACTTATCTCATAGGTATAAGAATATTCACAAATCACTTAACAAGATTTCCTATTTTAAAATATAATCAAAGAGGTTTAAAACAAATGTCACTTAAACATTGTTGCTACAAACTCTTTCCCTTTTATAAGTTAAACCTTTTCTTTTTTAACTTGTTTCCAAAGCATTTTATACTTATCATTATCATTAAAATACTCTTTTCATTTTAAAGATCAAAGTATATTCACAAGCATAATCAAAAGGGTTAAAAACAAATGTTATCAAAACATTGTTTGCTATAAACCAGAACATTTTATACGTATCGTTATCTTTAAACATAATTTTTAAAGACCTAATTTTATCTACACTTATTTAACAAGCTAATATGCTTTTTAAATAACTTCTCAAAACCATTCATTATAACTAAGTGTTATAACCAAAACCCACTTATCCTTTTATAAAATACTTAACTACTTTTCCAAACTTATATATACATAAAAATACTTTAAAATACTTAACTTACTTTTCCAAACATATATATGCACATAAAAATACTTTAAAGATACATATAAATATGTTTGGAATATCTGTATAAAATATTATGTAAAAATAACTAATCTAGAAATTACTAGAAAAACCATATTTAAATAAATGCTACAAAGAAAACCTTTTACTTTAAAAATTCATATATAATTTTTAAAATTATATTTAAATTTAAATATAAGTGTAACACAACATACTTACAAATCTCCATTTTAACACTATAAGTGTAGAGCACAACCAAAATATATTCTTTTACAATATACTTACAAATCACCATTTTAAACAAGTTAAACACAAGGGATTACGAAGTGCACTTACAAGACTCTTTCGCTTCAAACATTTGCACACATACTTCCACATCACATACAACCAAACCAAACATGTAAACACAAAGTTAAGGCCATGTTACATGTTTTAGAGGGTAATAGAAATGAATATATTACATATAAACTTATCATTTTCTTTCAAAAGCAACAGGGGTCCAAAGTTGTAACTTTCTCGGTTAACTTTTCTTTATATTCACACATAACATATATACAAACACAATATATACGCTTCAATTAGTGAGTTAACTCACCCAAACCCTTGCTAACACCAAGCATGGCTCTATAGAACTCAAGAACACTTCTTACCATCACCTAAAAGCAAGAAAACACCATCATTGCCTCCAAAGTGCTCACGACCACCTCCTCCCTCACTTCAATGCTCACGTCCATGACATGAATCCCTCTTTTGTGCATCCTTCTTTAAAAATTTGAGATGCAATTCTATGCTCCTATGATATCCTAAGATCTTTGCCAAGGTTTGGTGGAGTTTGGATTTCATTTGATATGATTAGAGAAACTTAAAATGAGGAGAAGAAGAGGATGAAGAGCTAACCTTTTGTTCATACTTAGACAAATGGTTTTATGGGCATATGTGTGTATTACTAGAGTTCAAAAGAGGTCATCCTCATCTCCAAAACCTCCTTGGTCGACCACCATATTCACCCTCCCCTACATTTGCCTCCACTCAAAATATCTCCTTTCCACACAAATATCTGCCCCCCATGACATCACCCATGACATCATGCTTACCCCACTAATCAAAATTGGTTAGCCATAACACAAAAAATATTTTTAGTTGCTAATTAATGGCGCATTAATATATCAGACATGTCTACAGAGTTCGAATAACATTTATCAAGAAAAAAGTCGTTTATCGATAAAACAATTTTTGGTCACATTATCGATATTTCTTCGAACTATTTAGTTTTGTAAACGTGTTTCTAAAAAAAGTTTACCATCATGTATTATTTTAAAGGGGGTTTATTAAGGTTATAAAATCATTTTTAACACATTTAAACCAAGATTCAAATATTTAAATAATTCAGATATCTAAATATGAAGTGTTCGAAATTACAGATCGCTACAATATGATATTACCGAATAGATCTGTAATGATAAATTTGGTCAAACTATCATACCACTAGCTAAGGTGATGTGAATGTTAATATTTTGATTGTTCAATATTAATCATGACTAAATTCACACCATTGAGTCGTAGAATTGTATTTGTGAATTCTCCAAACAACCACACATTTAATTAGTTTATAAAGTGTTATAAATTAACTAAATTGATTAATATTTTAGAATTATTAATATATTTGATGTTTGAGGTGTTTCCTAGAAATGTTTTGGGTGTTATTAGTAAGTATTTGGATGTGTATATAAAAGTTATATATGATGTCTATATATATATATAAACAACCTTTAAATGTAATTAATTACTTAACCGACTTTGGGATTTTTTGGTCCACTAAAGAGACAAGATATGGTTGGAT
This sequence comes from Allium fistulosum, assembly GCA_030737815.1. Taxonomy (NCBI): domain Eukaryota; kingdom Viridiplantae; phylum Streptophyta; class Magnoliopsida; order Asparagales; family Amaryllidaceae; genus Allium; species Allium fistulosum. Next base: position 1,463,309,223 of record CM060903.1, read on the forward strand.
ATATGAGGATAAGATTCCTCAGATGCTAGTGCAAATCTAAGAACACAGTATCCATTTTTCTTCAACTATCAACAACATTTATTTTATTTTATTAGGAAATATCAATAGGTAATTTATGGCAATATAATATTCATCGTGGATAAAGAAGATCTTAAAAAATAGGATCAAAACCAACAGAAAAAATGGTGATTATACAAAAATATATACTACGATAGAAGGATCTAGGAAAATTTATATTACAGTTGTATTAAAAGAAATAGTAGAGAAATGATCAAATAATAAAAGATTTAGAATGAAAATGAAAAAGTGGATATTAGTTTCACTCATGTAGAAAGTTGATAAAAGTTAATAAGAGAAAAACCCATATATCTAAACTTTGTTACCCCTAAGAATCATTTTGACCAAATTCCTCTTTTTTACTTTAACAATTGACATCAACAATAGTTCTCCATTTTATCTAAGAAAAAAATAAGACGAAAAATTAAAAGTCAATTTTCCTTGTAAGCTTATAGTTTTTAATACAGATATTAGCAGCAATGGCACAAAAAAAAATTTATAATGGAAATTTATTTTTGCAAACTAAAACTTTCCTTTATCTATTTGATCACTTCTTTGTAGTTTTTGTTTTCATTTAGTTTAAATATATGGAAAGAGAAAAACAAATAAAAGAAATTCATGGTATTGCATGTTGATTTTTGATATTTTTTCATAATTTATGCGAGTTTAAAAAAACAGAGGTGTAATTTAAAAAATCTTATTAATAGGGAAACTTCCTACTTTGAAACTTTATAGGAATGTTTGTCCAAATTTCCCTAAGGAAAATAGCAGTAAATTCAAAATTAAAATAATCCTTAAACTCTAACTAATTGTTAAGAAGCATATTAAACTAACTTATTTTCCCACATATGCACAGACATGCACGCGCACGCATGCACATGCAGGCACACACGGTGCAAACATCGACATTAGTAGTATGCTAACATCAAACATAGTTGAAGCTTTATCCATTAAACTATTGTTTTTTCCTTTTTCTAACTTATTGCAGCATGAAAATGCATAGTTTACTACTAAGACCATTGTTTATTCTAACCAATGATATCTATGATTAAAGTGCATATTGCATATGCACTTTCATGTGTTACTCCAAACTTAAAGTCAAGTTGATTTGAGCCTACAAAACATGGTGTGAGGGATATTCATGTCCATGAATAGACCTTTAAATATATCTCAATATTGACTAACACCAATAATATAATAAAATAAACCACTACAAACATTAAAATAATGAATAACAAAGGAAACAATCACCGATGATGTAGTCTGTGACTTAAAAGATTGTGTTTGTCAAAATGTAATATTAATATATTATACTTCACGTTAATATTAGTAATGTACATAAAATATAAACAAATAAACAATATACATATAACAGAAAATATTTTTAATATATGAGATTTAAATTTTGAAAAGTAGTTGTATTTTTCAAATTTTAAAAATGTAATATAAATAAATAATCTATATATAGACATAAATCATATTAAGATATATATTCTGCATATCTAACATGCCCATTATATTATAGTTTGTGCTCGTTTCAAATCTGCATATTAAATCTTAGGCATTGTACTGTAAATTTAGTGGGAATTTCCTTACGAGTGCAATTGAAAATTAGAATGAATATGAGTATTCTAGTAGTCGATTAATTTGACTAGATGGTTGCACTTGCTACCTCACTCCACCATCAAGTTTGACAATAGCAGTAAATCCATCGTATGCACTGTTCTATATCACATTTATTTTGTCAACTCATACACTCTTCACAAAGATTTTGATTGAAGTGTCTGACTCATCTACCAGGGACATTGCTTAGTAGTAACTCAAGAAACAACAACTGTGATACCATAATGTCATGAATCCAAAACTACGTAAGGGACTAAACCGATTCATTCCAACAGTTGTTGCATTTTTCATTACTACTTTGACCGAGCTTTTGGAACTTACATGAGATGTAGGAGATGGTACTGGAATCATACTTGTTATCACTGTAATATATTAGTATTTTGATACCATTGAAATGAAAAGAGCATCCATGTTTGGATTCTTCAGTCATTGATGTTTCGGTACTGCTTTAGATAAGCATAGTCAAGTAATTCCACCTAGAAGATAGAGGATGTAAAATGTCGTTGCATTAGTTGGTATAATTTTGTAGAGGAAGAAGAAAAAGGATAACTCAAGGCATAACCTTATTTAATTTCATTTTAGATGTTGAAACCGAGTTGTTGAGTTTGGCTGATTGTTGGTTGAACCAAAATAATATTTTGGTAAAAGGAAAAAAAAATCTTACGTGTAGCAGAAGAAACTGAATTGAAACCACAACCATATTTTTGCAGAAATATAAAAAGCGTTTCAAAAAAACATGCATATAAGTGATGTAAGAGTAAATTACAGAGCTTCTTTAAAAGTTAAGGCTATGTTTGGTTTACCGTTTTTAGTTTTGAGTTTTCGTCCATACAAATATACGCACGACGCATGTATATTATGAAAAATGACCATTTTAGAAAACGAATTTAACACACAAAATAGAAAACAACTTTTTTTCATTTTTCGTGTTTTGAGAAAAACGGAAGCACGAGCAATAATTCATCCTTCCGTCGTTCCTCCATCCACTTCGTGGTCCCCTCCAATCTTCCGTTCATCCCTTCCGACCTCCCTTCATTCTTCTCATATTTTGTAATTAATGTTGAAAACTCAAAACATAAAATACAAAATAAACCAAACGACTCCTAAGGGTTCACATTCACTGTAATTATGAAGTTTCAATAGTTGCAAGGAAATGTATGGGGAAACATGTCTCTCTCTTTTTTGAAGTAAAAGTAAAAACAGACTTAAAGTCCAAAAGGTTATCGGATAGGTAACATAATATTCTCACTCATAAAAAACCCTAACCCTCGTACCTAGGGTTACAACATTAGCCGACTTCCTTTACAAACATATTACACCGAGATTCTCAAAAACTCTCTAATGGCATATAAAAAATTCCGCTTCTTCAAGTTTCGCCTTTCTACTTCACACCACTCGCTTCTTCTCTTTCCTAACATGAAAGGCACTCGTCAAATTTTCTTCGCATCCCTTCAATATCTCCAATAGTTTAATCGCTACTCTGAAAAGTTCAGATCTGAGATCATCGCGATTTAGATCTGTTAATTTTCTACCATGTTCAAAAGCTTGACAATTATTCGGCTCTTGGTGATCTACTAATTTGTTATCACCTACAGATCTAGAATTATTATGCAATTTGTTGGAGTTCTTCGATGGCTCTATGTCATGCTTTCTCTGATGAACTTGTTATCCTAATTATCTTTCGAGTGGCATAAATAGTTCTTAATGTGCTTACTCCTTATTGGAACTGCTTGGTTTAAAAGTCTTTCGGGTGGTAAAAATTCTCCACATTCTTGCTACCCGCTTCTCTTTTCTAGTAATCAGCTGATTAGGAGAAATTGGTTTTATCATTAACTTTTTTCTTTGACTTATGAAGAATAATTCTACTATTAGTCTTGAAAAGTAACCACCTTTGTTCTCTATTTAAACTAGCTTTGTTATGAGTTCGGTTGTTTCTTTCTTTCCATATGTGAGATATTGCAGTAGTGACCACGATGCAAGCTAAATCTCCCCCAAGAGATTTTGACCCAAATTTGTTGTTAATATGTTGTATAGCTTGCTTGAGATTCATACACCCATTGCTCGTAACACCCAAAGTAGATTGAATGCGATTCCAGATGTTGTATGCATAACCGCACTAAAAAAACAGATGATAAACACACTCATTCTCTAAGTTGCATAAGGAACAAAGTGAATTAGCATTATTTCCCCATTTATTAGTTCTATCCCAAGTTGGCAATTTATTGTTAATAGCAAAGTAAGTACAAAATGCCACCTTGGGATTATTCACTTTGTTCCAAATGCAATCATATCATTCGATATTGGGCCGTTTATTTCTAATAACCTCCCAAGTATTTTTAAAAGAGAACTTCCATTTGCTGCTAGCTATACATTCCCAATAGTCTCTGTCAACAGTAGAATCTAAAGGAATTTTACAGATATTATTTTTATGTGGATTTATTATAGAATGTAAATGTGGCTGTCATTGATTATCTTTGATGATCATTGCCATAGTTGCATTTGCACCACCACAAATAACTAAATTGTTTCATCCCACCCTATTAATAAAAGTTTCATTTTAAAACTAAGAATCAAATAATAAACTAGTTTCTTCACCAAGTTTAAAGTTGATTTGCCAATTTCTCTATATTTTTATATTTGTCTCCAAGCATTAGATTGGTTATATTTTGGCATGATTTTCTAGAAATTGCCATTTTTAAGATATTTACATCTCATCTAATTGGTCCATATTGAATCTGCACTACTAAAACTCCAAAATAATTTTAAATGGCAAGATTAACTAAGATCATTCACGTTTCTAATGTCAATACCACCTTCTTTTTTAGGCCTACAAATTTTATCCCAACTGACTTTATGATAGCCTCCCCTCCATAAAAAGTCAGCACATCTACTTTCTTTTTTTAATAGATGCAGCTGGAATATGGTATGTTTGAAGTCAATACAAAATAATAGCATACATAACTGCTTTGATAAGTTCCATTCTGCCAGCAATTGATAATAACGTACTAGACCAAGTTTCTATTCTATCTTGAATTTTTTTCAAAAAGCATAGAACAATCAGTATCTTTAGTCTGATTAACAGATAAAGGCAAGCCCAAATATTTTATAGGAAGACTACGTTCAGTAATTTTTAAAGAATTTAAAACTTTCTTTTTATATCTGTTATGCTTACTAAAGTATGCTTTACTTTTAAATTCATTTATCTATAACCCTGTATACTTATACAAGCATTCAAAACTGTGATTAGTTGCCTCGGCATTGCCTTTATTAGCCTTGGTTAAAGCATTAGGTCATCTGCATAAATAAGGTGAGTAATTGAAGGTTGAACTCTATTTATTAAGGTAATATTACCCTTAATAGCCTCAATTTCCATTAAAATGGAAAAATACTCCATAACCATAGTAAACAGATAAGGTGATAGTGATCACCTTGTCTAATACCATAATACTTCGGATGAAACCCTTTGATTTGCCTTGAATAAGCATATAAAAAGTATGGGTATTAATACATTCAAAGATGAAATCATAAAACTTAATAGGAAAACCCATGTGATATGATATATGAAATATCCTTTTACTTTATCATAAGTTTTTTGCAAGTCTATTTTTAGACACACATTATCACCACTTTTAGTATTAAATTTTCCAACCATTTCATGTGTCAATAGAGAGTTTTCATAAATAAGTCTACCTGGCATAAAACCATTTTGATTTTATGAAATAACAAAAGGCAGAAACACTTTAATTCTGTTACTTAATACAATAGCAATAATTTTGTAAATAAAATTACAACAAGAGATAGGTCTATAGTCTCAAATACAAGTGGGGTTTTTATTTTTAGGTATTAAAGTAATGAAGGCATGATTTATGCTCTTAAGGATTTTTCCTCTTTCCATAAATTCATTAATAACTCCAAAAACCTGGCCCTTAATTTTTTCTCGATGAATTTTATAAAATTTTGCATTAAATCCATCAAGGCCAGGACTTTTATTATCTCCAGCATAAAAAATGAAATATTTTATTTCCTCGATAGTGACAGAAGCAAGTAAAATTTCTGAAGCATTCTCATTCAACATATTTTACATACAATATGAGGAAACTTTGTTTTATTATAATCAGTGAAATATAACTTATCATAAAAACCAACAGCTTTTTTTGCAACTTTATAGGCATTAGATAAATTTCCTAAATAGTCAATAACATTGCCTATGTTATTAATATGTTTTCTACTGCTCATTTTAGAATGAAAACTTTTTGTGCAATCATCACCTAAGGTAAACCAGTCTACCTTAGCCTTTTGTTTTGAATTGATAGTATTAATAAATAATTCTATAGATAGACTTTTCTGATTAACAAAAAATATTTCATAATCTTTAAATCATCAGGATTTTTGTCAGCAAGATCTTGTAACATTTTCTCTTCTTTTCTCAACAAATCCATATTATTTTTGTTCTAACTATTAATTTTATTCTAGTTGTTAAGTATTTTCAGCATATTTAAAAAAAATATTGAACTGAAATTGATTAGTACCATTACAGGAAAAATTAAAGCAATTTTCCATAAGAGCTTTATAATCATCATGAAAAACCCAACCATCTTTAAATCTAAAAGGGGCAGCTCTTTTTTCGAAATCCGTACTTTGAAAAAGTTTGTTAAGTAAAGGTGTATGATCACTAGTGTTTTGTTTAAGAGTACTACAAACAAAATTAGGAAAAATATCAGAAAAATTTTTGTTAATCAAAACTCTATCCAATTTACAATGAATATTTTTTTCAATACCAAATTTCCAGGTAAATTTATTTCCACTTATATTAGGTTCAAATAGACTAGTCTCAAGTAAAAATTTGTTTAACCTATTTAATTGCTTTGAAGAATTTTATTTCCATCAATTTTTTCAAAAGCATGCAAAATAGTATTAAAATCACCCATAATTAACCAAAGAAAATTATAAATTAGATTCATAGCCTTGAACCTACACCGCATACCATTCCTTTCACTTTCAAAATTCTACCATATATACCATTTTTTCTCAAAAAAAAATTCTACCATATATACTAGTATCTTGTATAGAAAATCCCACAATGTTTCTAAAATTACAATCTATGTACTATATATCTTTGTTGATGTTAGTATTTGTCCAAATATTGGAGTCCTAAATTATTAGAATTCTGCCTTTACTACCGCAATCATTGTTACTGACTGATTTCCAATTACTAGACATTTTTAAGCAAAACTTCTCTGTATTTCATCTTTCAGTTTATTTTCAATAAGAGAAATAATAGAAGGATTATAAACTCTCAACATATATAATATATCAGTTTGTTTAGCAGAGGAATTCATTCCTCTAATATTCCAAGCAAGTATAGACATTATAATATATAATAAAAAATGGGTTTTAGATTGTGCCTGACACATTGGTACCCTTACCTCTCCTTTTGTTTTCTGCACTTAGCTTTAAGTCCAGTAGTCATTTCTCCCCATTCTGGATTAATTGAAATGTACTTCTATCTGAAAAGATTTTTTCTCTTTTTTACTCTTATTCTTACCTACTGCTTTTACCTTTGGAATATGCAGTTCTGAAATATCGAATTGGTCTGCTATGTCAGCCAATTCTGATTAGTCACCTGCAGTATTCCCAGTTTCTAGAACTCGAATAAGTGAGATATCAAATTGACTAGAAATGCGAGGCAAGGCTGAGTTGAGGCATTCCCTGTCCTCGGCTTCTACAGCATGCTCTGGTGAAGGATTATTTTCCATGATCATGTCCGACCTCTGAGAGTTGCACTACTAAAGAATCTTATTTATAATTATAACATTGTTATTTGTAATTAAACATAAATCTGAAATAAGATGGGTTTCAGATCTAAGGACCATTGTATTATATTGCACCTCCTCTGAAGTACTCTAAATGTCTTCTTTTGATTTGTTTTCTTTACACGAATTTGAAAAATGAACTTCCTCGGTAAGGATCTGGTCTCCTTGATCAGCGAGCTTCATTGGATTCTTTTCTTGATCGAAAATGAAGCTTTCTTGGTTAATTCGATCACTTTCCCCAAATGGGTTTAAATGCTTTTGTGACTCTTTAATTACTTTTTGGATCTTTAGACTGCCTATCAGAATCACTTTCTTGATTGTTATGAGTATAACCATTAACTTCTTGATTACTTGTTTTGGGAATCCATGCTTGTTTCGGATTACACTAATCTCTAGTGTGTCCAAAACATTTGCATACATTGCACTTCGGTAGAACCCATTCATATTCTACCTTTTGAATAATGTTTTCACCATTGTGTAATGTCAAATTAATCTCTTCAGGAAGTTCATCATTTGTAGAAACTTCAACAAGAAGGCGAGCATAATTCAATCTTGTCTTCATAGTTGTGGTTGCATCCATTTTAATGGGTTTCCCAATGATACTAGCCATAACACTAAACGCCTCACAGTCCCACAGCTTCAGATTCACACTGGGTAGTTTTACCCAAATTTGCATTGTTGTTAATAAATCTCTATCCATTTTCAAAGATTGAAACCATCTCCTCATTATGATGAGTTTTCCATTGTAAAAAAAGGGACCATTTTAAGAACTAAGTTGCAATCTTGAGTTTCTTTGAATTTCACGATGAAGAAACTATTTTCTCTTGTATATATTTCAAATTCACCTACTGGTTTCCAAAATCGTTGAATGTAAGATTTGAAATACAAGTAGTATAGTTTGATGCTAACAACATATACAAGAACTAAATTACTCCAACATTCAGTTGTTCTCTTAGAAACTGCTTCTTTGACCAGGCCAGACTTCTTGTTATTAATCTTGATTGGTGCTATATTCTCAAGGTTGCACTCATCCTCCATTGGTTATTCAGGCTACTTTGCTACTATAACTGCCCATGTTTTATGGCCTTTCTCCTTGTTCAGTGAGAAGGTTGTCGGCTTCTTTGGTTGCATCAGCGTATTTCCCTTATTTGGCTATGGAATGGTTGTTTTCTGACCTTCTTTACCCTTCAGATTGCCTTTACTAGGAGCCGGTAGCAACTCCTGACCTTTCTTGGTCTCTTTCCTATTTTGCAGCTTAGTTTAGACCAATTGGAACCCATCACCATCAATGACGACCCTACCCAATGGCTATACGAGGATATAATATTTCTTTTGGAGATATTTTATAAACACCACTTGTGGAGTGTTATATTATATATTTCTCCTTCGGGGACATTTTATAAACCTCTTCTAGAGATATTTTATCATTTTCAAATATACAAATCTCTTCTAGAGATATTTTATTATTACCACTTCTGGAACGAACATATCTTTTCCAAAGATATATGTGCAAACTATTGGAATGTCATATCAATATACAATATTTCTTTTATGAAAATTACATAATTACTACCTTTACAGTAGCATAAAATATCTCTACTGGAGATTTTTGTTTGTAACTTCTTTTGAAATGTCATACCAAATGTTAAATATAGTAACAAAATTAGATGCCCTAAGTAGATGTGAGAGAACCACTACTTCTGGAGTGTAGTATTGCAATACAATATCTCTTTTGGAGATGAATTATTATCACTACTTCTGGAGTTTTATATGACGTTCCTTTAGAGGATATAGTATAAGGAATTGCAATTTAACAAAACTAAAATTTTTGTAACATCTCTTTTACGAGGTTGGATTTTGCAATATAAATATAAATAAAACTCTAGAACGTCTCTTCAAGAGATTAATATATACACACACACATCTATAAACATAAGTAGTATGGCATATGGGTTGCCTCTTCTAGAGAATATTAAAATGTATTTCTTCAAATAAATAGCTAGGCAGATACAAAAAAATATTTATCAAAATTCTAGGATTTTACCAGATAGTGTGATTAGTAAAAATCAGATCTACGATTAGATATATCAATGAGAAAGCAGTAGAGAGAATAATTAAATTGAAGCTGCACATATTGAAATGAAATTAGATTTTGCATTGCACGGGGCTTATAAATTAACCATGTATACTTTTACATAATTTGAAGTATATGTAATGGAGGAAAACATTAACTACAACATATAAACTAAAATGGAATAGGAGAAATATGAAATGAAACGTTATTTGAATTCATACTTTATAAATAATGAGCGTCCTTTTCCAAGGCTAAATTAATAATAAAATTTCAATTTGGGGATGTTTGAAATGTCATATGACATAATATCTTTTGCATACTTGGTCAATATAATATGTAAATGTAAAGATGTAAGCAAGATATAAACCATTTGGTGATTCTTGAAATCTCTTGAACGCACCATGATGATTTATTTATCTCTTTTAACTTCTGCAGAAGTACAATCTTATCATTTCACAAAATTTCAATAGAGCTTCGGGCTTCTAATTCATGAATTATTTCAAGTTCATTGATTGATGAACTTCAGGTTCTCGCAATGCATATATATGTATCAACTTCATTAACTTATGATGAATTTCTAGTTGCAAACTTCTAGTTTAGCAGCATATACATTTTGGCTGGTTAAAAAAACATTGATAAGATTTCAAGTTCATAGACTTAATCAACAAATATATTTTTTCATAATTCAGGACTCAGGTCTTGGACTTATACAACTTCTGGTTCAAAAAATTTCTTTGCACGACTTAAGGTTGTCTAGCTTATTTCTTCCATTACATCAAATATTACTTGCCAAATTAAATATATCAAATAATAAGTCATATGTTTGTTCTTATTCCAAACACAAACATACAGTATCATTTAATTTACTATAACCAATGCATTTATGATAATAATGTGTTTTAATTTGTTGTCATAACGCCAGATATAATGCATTTATTATAAAAATGAATGCAATAAACGGATATGTGATCTAAAATATAAACCATTGTCACAACAAAATATTTTTCTTTATAAATAATCAATTGAACAAATGCTACTTGAAGCAACAAAACTTCATCTCAGATCTAGGTGTAATGTTACTCAATAATAAAATCAAAATAAACACCTTAAAAATAACTATAATCGTAGAACCAAGATTTTATTCTCTTACATGAATGATTATAAATTATGTAAATCTATCTATGACATTCATAAAAATAAAAATAACTATATATCTCATATCCAGTTTATTACTCTTACGAAAAATCCATGATTCTTTACTATATATATCAAAACAAACAGGTAAATCTTCAAATCAGCGCAAATGGTTTTTGAAATTTAGAGAATTAAGATTATTTCCCAGAAATTAAAGCATTTTAGAATTTTATTTCTTTGCACAAACCATATACAGATCATTTAAATCTATAATTTTTATTTAGAGATCATGCTAATAATGTGTTATGAACTATATAGAGCTGAGAAGCCTTTAGAGAAAGAGAGTGGAGAGACGTTATTCATTATAAATTGGTACAAACATTTCCATTACATAGGCTTCTTTATATATAGGCTTTGGAGCTTGGGATTGAACTTATACCACGATATGAGACTAAACAAAAAAACAAAAAAGACATTGTATCACATTTTTAGCATATTCACTCTTATGATTACATGTATCATAGCAGAGTTATATTAGTTCAGTACTTGGCCAGTATATGTCAAAATATGAATATGTCTACGTGCCCTAAAACCATTTAATAATTCATATAAGGAAAGGAGGTGTGTCCTCAAACAACCACTTAATACTTTCTAGTTCCAAAGTAGATTTCCCAATTCCATAACTATAACCAACATCATAAATGTCTAACAATACGAGAGATAGAATGCAAGCCACTTAATACTTTTAATGGAAAATAGGCAGATTCTAACCATTTAATATCTCAATTGAGATAGGCCCCCATCATTTAATACCTATTCCCAAGGCAGACTCCATATATGTATTTATCTAACTAACATTGCGCGGAAATCTCTTTGAACACCTAAAACTTTCTATTAAAATGGACCTTTTCAAGATATCCTTAACCATGCCAAAACCAATCCCGACTATTTAATACTTTAGTTGGGGAAGAAGACGAGCCCTCAAACAACCACTTAATACCTTCCAAAACCCCGAAGCAGGTCCTTCGTCTTGTGACCCGTACCCACGGTGACATCTTACATTAGCCCGACTATTCATAGGTACTGATAGCCAGATTAATTGGGCAGATTTACCCTATAGAATTTCATCACGGTTTCTTATCATAGGTGATGTCTCACATCAGCTCTAAAGTCACACTGCTGGTAACCAGAATAGATGGGCAGACTTTTATATGTCTTTTGACTGACTTCGCACCACTTATGACTTAGTCATATTTTACAACAATCTTAATATATTATCGCACATCTCACTATGTCCATTAATTAGGCTATAAAGGAATTCCCTCTTATTTTGCCTTAACAAAACAATTACCTTCCTAAGGGGAATTTAATGACAGTTATTACCTAATTAACTACGCAACTATACGTTATAGTTGTACTCTATTTACGGTAATTAATATATAAACAAATACACACCTACTATTTTCTATGCGTGGGGAGATTTAACTAACGCTTAAATATCAATTCCTTTTTAACAATAATAATACAAGTCCTTTTCGTTATTATCGATGGTGCCAAATTTTCAATATCCATAACAAGGGATTTCAATATCCTTAACTAAGGATTTAACATTCATATCCAAAAATTGTAATAAACAGACTTATGCATAGTAAAACTCTCAACTCAATCTATCGCATCAAATTAGGGAATAATATCAAAAATAGAAATTCCAATTCTAGTTTCCAATCTCTATTCAACCCCTCTTCACAAAGAATTTAAACAATGAGATTTCTCTTTTACTTTCATATGGAATAAATAGTGTAAACGACGAATAAATTCATACTCTTACACCCTATCCCTTGATTGGAACTTCATAATAAAATTATAATTTAAAGAGGAGTGGAATAGAAACTAAAATCATCAAAAACTGCAAAAACTACGTATCTCAACAATTTAATGTAAACAATTAAGGATTCAAACAAAAATTGACATTTTGAATTATAAGAGTTTTGGGGGTTTCATTTTGTTTTATTTTCGTAAACCCAAAACCTCTAAGGCATATTCAAATCCATAATATACTAAACAATTACTGAAATAAAAATACTAAAATTTCCACTTACTGATTATCTTTAACCTTTCTTGTATGGATTTGCAAAGCCAAAGCACTCTTATCTTGATCTTTTCTTTTGATATATACACAACAAGGGATTGGTATATATATAATTTTGTTAGATTCGGAGAGGTTGGAAGATAAGAGAATAGATTAAAAGAATAATTAGAAACGAAATAGAATCCTTACCTAAATTTCTAATTGAATTTCTAAAAAAAATTATGAATAAAAGTGGAGAGGGTAGGGTCCTATTTATATGGACCAAAACCGTAGGATGAAAATATGTTAAAAAAGGATAAATATGGAATGTTCATTGATAGGAAAACCCTAGCCGCCACCAACAAGAGCGGTCGACCATCCTATACGCACCGATTGATCACTAGAGATCAACCGATTGGGGTCGACGGTCGACCCCTCTGCCTATTTTGGGAACGTAATTATTTTTGTACCATTGTTTTATTTAATTCTTTTATTATACTTTTAACACTAATTTTTAATGTTAACGATTTGTAAACCTCCAAGACTAAACTCATTTAATTTTCAAATTTCAAATTTAATTATTTATTTGAACTTGAATTCGAATAGATTATTTTAAACCTAAAAACTTCAAATGCCCATAACTTCTTCGTTTGAGCTCCGTTTTCAGCATATTATATATGGAAATAGATCGGAATTTCATCACGAACACAATGGTATAATTTTTGTGGCCAAATTTCAACTTTTTCAAAATTTCTATTTTACCCCTACTTAATTTTAATTTAATTTACTTATTTAATTCTTACTGATTTCACAAAGCGTTACATCCCTCGCTTAAAAAGGATTTCTTCCCGAAATATCTCTGAGGGGTGAACAACGTAATATGTAATAACATCAATGTTATACAACTATGTTATCTACACATCCATCTACTCAATTAAAGTGCAATGTGATTATGTATTACAGACATGCTAAAATGAGCTCAAACCTAGCATGATTGTGTAATGGTGCCATGCAAGTATGTATGCAAATACCCTGAACATGCATAAAAATTTTAAATGAGTGTAAAGCGATAGTGAAAAAATTTAGCAATCACCTACTACCATCCAATTTAGGAACCACGATGCAACCAAAGTCCTAATTTTGGAGAGAAAATTTCACAGTGAAAAGCACTGGATGAGATAACTTCATCTTCTCTTCAGTTTTACATACGCGTTTCTCTAGGTTATCTTCCCATTGCACTCGAACTAATCTAATTTCTTTGTTGTAGAACCTCTTAGTTCTATGTCCCACAATGTGTGCGGTGGCATGAGATGTTATTGGCTCCGTCTCTATATCCTCCAACTGATTAGGCTCTTCTACAATAGCAGTGTCATGAAGGCATTTCCTAAGGTGAGAAACATGAGAAACATCGTGGACTCCTACCAATCAGTCTAGAAGCTCTACGCGGTAAGCAAGTTTTTCTATCCTTTCCAAAACTAGAAATGGCCCAACAAATCTAGGTTCTAAATTTCTCAACTTGCCAAACCTAAAAACTTTTCTAAAAGGGAAGACTTTGACAAATATTATATCTCCTACCTCGAATTCTAGCTCTTTCCTTCTCTTATCTACATAAGTTTTTTGACGATCTTGCGCTACCTTCATTCGTTGCCTGATCAATTCTACTTTTTCCATGGTATCACGGATCAAACCGGGTCTGAGCAAAAAAAATTCGGTGGTTTTCCACCAATAGCTTGGCGATTTTCATGGCCATCCGTAAAGTGCTTCAAAAGGGGTAATACCAATCGTCACTTAATTGCTATTATTATACATGAACTCAATCAATGGTAGGTGCTACTCCCAATGCCCTCCAAAGTCCAAGATGCAATCTCTCAACAAGTCCTCCAAAATCCTATTTACGATTTCCATCTAACCATCTGTCTATGGGTGGTAAGCCATGCTGAGATTCAATGAAGTTCCCAAAGCTTCTTGCAAACTCCTCCAAAACTCGCTAGTGAGTAAGGAGTCCCTATCACTAACAATGCTTGTTCGAATGCCATGTAATCGGACTATCTCTTTGATGTAAATCTACGCGAAAGATGCGGCAGTCCTATTATTCCTAACACAGGAATAAATTAGGTGTTCTTAGTGGGTCATCTACAACAACCCAAATGGCTTCATTACCCCTCTAACTCCTAGGCAATCCTTCCACGAAGTCTATCGGCATGTGTTCCTATTTTCAAGTTAAAATCTCTAAAGGTAACAGTAACCCTCCAGGCTTTCCTTGCACAGCCTTTATCTTCTAACATGTCAAGTACTTAGCAATAAACTCAACTACTCTTCTCTTTATTCTAGGCCAAAAGAAATCCTCTTCATTTCCTTATACATTTTATCTCCTTCGGGGTGAATAGTCATCTTAGAGTGGTGACATTTCATAAGTACTTCTTCTAATATGTCATTAATCATTGAGACACAAAGGCGTCCATCCCTTCTCAACCATCTGTTCTCATCAACAGAATATCTACTGACATGTGGAAAATATTCTCCACTCCTCAACTTTTCCAAAATCTCCACTAACTTCTCGTCCTTTATTTTTTCAAGCCCAATACAGTCTATGAAAGCTGGTCTAACCTCCATTATGGTTAGAAAGCCTTGGATGGGTTCTGTTGACAATTGAAGTTAAAATTTAAGAGATACTCCAACTGCCTTCATTCATATATAACGCTTAGGGTAGCGTGCCTCTAACTAAGGGTGTCGGGGACTACATCTCCTTTTCCAAGGGTATATTGTGTACCAAAATCAAATGATGTTAAATATTTCATCCATCTCTGCTGCCTAAGATTTAAATGTTTTTGGAAAAATAAGTATTTGAGTGATTTATGGTCGGTGAATAACTCAAACCTTTCTCCCAAAAGACAATACCTCCACATCTTTAAGGCAAAGACAATAGCTGCCAACTTCAAGTCGTGAACCAGATATATTTTCTCATGATCCTTTAACTGCCTACTAGCATAAGAAGCTACCTTCCCTCTTCCATTAGAACTGCTCTTAATCTTGTGCAACAAGCATTTGTAAAAACCACGAATGTTTTGGACCCATCAGGAATGGTGAGCGCAGGTGTACTTGTCAATTACTCTTTAAGCTTCTCAAATGCCTTTGTGCATCCATTGTCCCAAGAAAAGACTAGATTCTTCATGGTCAAGTGGGTTAAGGGGACTGCTATTCTTGCAAAGTTGTTTATGAACTTCCTTAGTATCCTACCAACCCTAGAAAACTTCTAACTTCTGATGCATTCTTAGGAACTCTCCATCTTTGAACAAGCCTCTAGTTTGGCGAGGTCTACCGCCAATCCTTGCTTAGAAACAATATGTCCAAGGAATTCAACCTCCTTCTTCCAAAAGTGACACTTATCAAATTTGGCCTTAAGCTGATGCCTTCTTAAAGTTCATTGTACCTCTCTTAGGTGGTCCTTATGCTCCTTTTTGCTTTTGGAGAATACCAAGATATCATCCATGAATACAACGTTGAATTTATAGACTTGCCTCCTAAACGCCCTACTCATCAAATATACAAAGTATGCGGGGGCATTCGTCAACCCAAAAAGCATTACTTTCCATTCATAGAGCCCGTCTGGTGTACGGAATGCAGTCTTCGACTTGCTTTCCTCTGCAATCCTTAACTGATGGAATCCAGTTGCCAAGTCAAATTGGGAAAAGACTTTAGCCCCCATAAGTTGGTCGAATAAGTCATATATCCTAGGTAGAGGATACCTATTCTTTCTTGTTAACTTGTTCAGCTCCATATAATTGATGCAAAGTCTTAGCGAGCCATCCGCCTTAGTGGTGAAGACAAAAGGGGCTCCTCATTAGTAGGTACTCCGATGGATGAATCCTTTTTGCAATAGCTTGAAGATCTGCTTTTCTAACTCCCTTCTTTCTGTGGGGGCCATGTGTCTTAAAGGCAGAGTAACTGACCTTGTGTCATTTTCCAAATTGATTTAAAACTCGATCTCCCTATGAGGTGGGAGACCCAAGACTTCCTTAAAGACATCGGGAAATTCACAGACTACGGGTACAGATGATAGCACTAAAAGGTAGGCTTAGCAAGTATAAATAGATTGACTCAACTGAGCCTTGGGGTGTACAAAGAACTTCTAGGTCACAGCCTCTATAACTTGTTAATCGAATAACCGATCTATCACAGTCAAGAATCACGCCATGGTTTGTTAACCAATCCGTACCCAAGGTAAGTCCATACCCCTCAAAATTTAGAACGTACTCATTACATATGAAATCAACATCGCATATGTTCTCAACTAGGTCTTTGAAAAACAAAGAGAGGTGTGTCGACCTCCCAATAGAATTAGAGATCACTATTGGGCTACTGACAATTTAGGTTCGAAGGTTTAAGAACTTAACTATGTTCCTAGCTGTAAAGGAATATGATGCTCCAGAATCAGATAGAGTATGAATAATAACCCCAGCAATAATAGTTTTACCTTCTAATGTCGCCTTCCTCTACTCTCTAGGTAGTCTACTCAAAGTAGGGACAACCTCGATAGCATAGACTTGTCCACTTGACCCTACCTTTGCCAACTTAGGACATTGGTTCTTGAGGTGCCCTTCTTCATGGCAATTATAGAACTTCCCTTTAAAAGCTTCTTTCATCGGACTCACCCTACAACATTTAGCCTCATGACTCTTTTTCTGGCATCTCTTGCATACTTTACCATCCTTCTTGAATTTCTCTTTTGACTTCTTTTTTGCCCTAAAGCCTCCCTTTTGAACCCTTATTGCTTTTGGGTAAGCCCGACCTTCTTCTCCGCCTCATTTTCTTTACATTTGCCGACTGAAACAAAGCCATCTCAACCAATGTTTCATATGTAATGCCTGTGGGAACTTGGGTCAACAACATTTCTCTCAGTGGGGAGTTTAGGCCCTTCACAAACTGCATGGCCTTATTCATTGGTGTATTTATCAAGCTCATCCCGAACTTAGCCAACTCCATAAACTTACTAATGTACTCCCTTAAGGTGGAGTCTCCTTGCCTAAGCTGTATGAATTTCCTAGTTGTAAACTCACTTCTGCTCTGGACAAAAACCTTAACTCGAAACTATCTTTAAATTCATCTGAAATGAAAACCCTATCATCACTTTCTTTAGTGAAGTGACCCACTTCTTTTTCAAGTATTTTAGAGAATTTTCTGTTAAGTTATATATATATATATATGTATGTATGTATATATACATACTTCAATGGACCACTTCTCTTAATTTAGTCTTTCCAGGATTCCTTATTTTACCAATATAAAAATATTAGTATATAAAATTAACTTAATTCATATATATATATGAAGATATATATATATATATATATATATATGGCTCTTTGCCTATCAGAGTAATTTAAATTGACAAAGAAATTCAATCACACCTAATCTCTCATATTCCAAAGATATGGTGTCACATAGCCTTTTCTGTTCATTCTTTTTTTTTAACTCAAGCTTGTTATAAAATAAAATAACTCCATTTTCCTTATTTTCTTGTTTTACCCCTTAGATTATTTTATCCCTGAATTTTTACAAGCAGAATATTCAAATTCTTGGATTTTGTAATTTGCCTCTACTAGATTCTATGCTACATATCAGGGTGTTTAAGATAACTCACTCATTACAGATTAGCCCGGGATTCATAATTCATATTCAAACAATTTTGTGTCAGGTAAGGGTATTCATGTTCTGATTTATATGTTAAACAAGGATCCTATGAATGATCAGATGTTAAACTGGATTGAGGTTCAAGCAGAGGAAACTATGTATTTAGGCAGAGCACATATGCAAGCACATATACTAATTTAGGACTTAGCATATGATTGAAGACAAGATAGTTAAAGCCATGTTACAAACCAAATTAACACAAAATTCTTAGGTGAACTTATCAAGTAGACAACTGAATTATGCTAGACAATATGTGGAAGTGTCTAAAGAGTTGTGTGGTGATGGTCTTGTCTATTACAAATAGGACTGCAAGTCATTTTTAATAGACTCAGGTTGATCATGATCAAATGTGCTCAGACTTGAGTCTTGTATTTAGGTAATAAAATGTATGAAGCATGGTGCAGTGAGACCTACCAGTTTTACCAAAATATATATGGATCTACTTCACAGAGCAATGCAATCTTCTACTGTAATTTAAATGCCTAGACTAAAGTTATAAATTTCATTTTCAGGTTAGCTATATACTTATATCTACTCTACCATTTTAAAAGTTCATCAGACATTGCCTAAGGAGACATGACCACATATCAAATTATATGGCATGATCTCCTATATCATACTTCACCAGAGGCTATCCAGATCAGTTACTTAAAACAGAAACCCACATATGCATATATATATAATACTAAATTATTACAAGTTCTCTTCTCAGAAAAACAAACACATATCAATCCAGAAAATACTTAAAACATAATAAAGTTTTTTCTTGGCCTAATTATTACAACATTTCTGCCAAATTCCTTAACATTCTAAATGCAAGTAAATCTTCAATTGTCCATGCATACAAGTTTCTCATGCTTCCTTTCCTGCAGCAACATCTAGAGCTGCCTCAATAAAAATGAGACACCCCAGATGTTACAAAGCAACAAATAGGGTCAGAAATAAAATTCTGGTATAAGTGAAATCAAAATATAATAACTTGTCATTTTTAAATTATTGTGCAGGGTATTCATATGCTAGATGCAATTTGGATTTATAATGTAAACTGGGTATATATATATATATATCTAAGCCCTTATTATACTCATGCACACAAGCAATCATCCATTCATTCAATATAGTATACATGTACACATACTCTCATGGAATTAACTCATTTTAATTCCATAGTTCAGCTCTAAATCTTGATTTATCAATTTAATTTGGTCATATCTCTTTGCCATTGAACACCATGTTTGCATTGCAAGGGACTCAATTCTGTTAACCCCTGCACAAAGGCCTATAGGACTTAAACAAGTCATGCACATACCCATCATACTCCTTATGATGAATTGATCAAGGCTTCTCTCCTAGATTAGTTTTATAATCTAGTGACCAGTCTCATTTCTTCTTTCTGAAAGATTTATTAACTCTTAAAAATTACTTTTACATTCTTTCTTTCTTTTTCCCTAAATCAGAGAGAGTTGGACTCTCTCAGGGATTTCAACTGACCATACTTTCATTCATGAAAATAATACTTTATTTCATTTTTCTAGTTGTCTCATTCAAAATTTGTTTTATCATTTTCATATCTCCTATATTCAAGAATGTCATGATCTCTTAAACAAATCCAGTTGAATCATATAAAAATTCTTATACTAAATTCTATTGTGAACATAGGGTAAGGTTTTAGAGAAAACCCCATAAAACATTTTAGCTTTAGATTTGAACAAATCAGCACATAAATAATTTATTGCATTGTTCATCTCAAATTTAGAACAATCTAGACATAAGCATGAACCTCCTTTGTTCACACTGCCTAGCTTATTTTCCCAGTAATACCCTACTTCATAATAAAATGTATTTGTCTTACTAAACATATTTACTAACTGATGGTTTAAGGTACTGGATCCATATCAGAGATCATGGCATTATTCTTATCAAACAATCAAACAAAACAAATCAAAGCATCAACCAAAGATTTATCAATGCACCAACCATTCTCAGCATTCATCTATTCAGAGAAAAACAAATTGAACAAGCACAAAAATAAAATGGCTGCCCTTAACTTGGGTCTTAATGCCTTTGCCTCATGAGATTGATTAATCACTCACCTTTCCCTTCTTTTCCCCAAGATTGCCTAAGCTTGCAAACAGTGTGAGTTCTTCTTCTCCTTTTTTTTAATGTGTTACAGTTTTTTTTTCCCTCAGAGAAAACCCCTGCTTTCTCTCTTGATTTAAATCATTTTACTAGGGTTTTACTAAAGGAAAAACCCATTTTATCCTCACATTTCTCAGAGAATTATGTGTGTGATTTCATGGCTAAATGTGCCATTTTCCCTTGGTTTCTATTTCTGGTAAAAGCAGTTATCCACTGCTTTTCCTGTGTGCATGCAATTTGCTTGATTCACCTGTATATTATTTTCATGTGGCTTATTATTTTTTTAATACCTTTCATTATGCCCGAGTTATTTCCCATTCCTAGCTATTATCTCAGCCTATTTGTTTACTCTTGACTTATTTTAAAATTGTACTTATGCACAACTAATATTAAACTGGTTTTTAGGCATTTTAATTTACCAAAGAATATATCATTTTTTCCTTATCACTTAATTATTGAAAACAATTTTCTCTATACTGAATTATTTTATTTTCTTTATGTTGAACTGTAATGTATACATGTATATCTTCTTATCAATTAACCCCTTGTTAATATCTCAAGCTATCTGTTTTCTCTTGATATATAAATGTATTTATATTTTTAATTACCCTGGTGTTCTTTCCTTATTACTTTATGTTTATTCTTTCTAGGTATATAAATACAACATATGGTAATGTATAATCCATATATACATTCAGTTATATTTCCTTTTCCCTCTGAAATACCATTTCTTTATTATTTATATTCAAGATATATATACACACATATGAATATAAGACTTACTCATATTTAGTTATTTTTTTATTTAACTCATTCTCAATATTTATCTTCAGACTATATATTTTTTTTTTTGAAAATTTTCCTTTCTGATTTTTATTAAAATTATTCTCATCTCAATAATTTAGGTCTTCACATACTCTCCTCCTAAAAGGAATTGTGTCCCACAATTATTCTCTCATACATTTCCATCCAAATGTATACAAAGCTTAAATTCAATTAAATGAAATTTCAGGAACTCATTCATTCTAAATCAATCTAACATACATAAATAATTTTAAGGTCTCATCATAATTTTAAACATACCTTTATCCGTTATCCTCTCTTCAGCCTCCCAAGTGCAATCATTCCCATCCAAACTCCATTGGATTTTAACTAGTTTAATTATTTTATTTCTCATTTTCTTTTCTTCTCTAGCGACAATGCCCACTGGTTCCTTTTTGTAAACCAGATTTTCTTGAATTTCAACATGTGTAGGAGATTCAAGAATGGATTCTTTATCATGCACCCATTTTCTCAATTGGGATACATGAAATACATCATGTATTTTGCTCAATTCTTCTGGTAACTTCAACCTATAAGCTAAAGTCCCTATTCTTTGAACAATTTCATATGGTCCTATATACCTTGGTGACAGTTTCCCTGCTTTGCCAAATCTCAATATTTTCCTCATTGGTGAAACTTTGAGAAACACATAGTCTCCCACCTCAAATTCTACTGGCCTTCTTCTTTTATCTGCATAGGCTTTCTGTCTCTCTTGAGCTACTCTCATTCTTTGCCTTACCAGTTCAATTCTTGCAGAGGTTTCTTTTACATGGTCTGGTCCAAGCAATATCCTTTTACCAGACTCCATCCAACATGCAGGAGATAAACAAGGCTTTCCATACAAAGCCTCAAATGGAGCCATTCCTATGGTGGACTGGTAGCTATTATTATAAGCAAACTCAACTAAATAAATATGATCCTCCCAGTTGCCTCCAAAATCAAGTATGCATGCTCTCAGCAAATCTTCTAAAACTTTATTAACAATCTCAGTTTGCCCATCTGTTTGTGGGTGGTAGGCTGTGCTTAGGCTTAGTTCTGTCCCCATAGCTTCCTGAAAGCTACTCCAAAACCTTGAAGTAAACAAAGTATCCCTATCACTAATGATAGTCTTGGGGATGCCATGCAATCTCACTATCTCCTTCACAAACAATTGAGCTAGCTTGTGAGCATTCATGTTTGAACTTATTGGGATGAAGTATGTTGTTTTTGTGAGTCTATCAACCACTACCCAAATACTATCATTGCCCCTTCTTGTTCTTGGCAAACCATCCACAAAATCCATTGATATACTTTCCCATTTCCAAGTAGGCACTTCCAAAGGTTGCAATAAACCTGAGGGTCTTTGATAATCTGCCTTAACTTGTTGGCATGTTAAACAATTTGCCACATATCTTGCTACTGCTCCTTTCATTCCTGGCCACCAGTAATTTCTCTTGAGATCATGGTACATTTTTGTACCACCTGGATGGATAGTATATTTTGTTTTGTGATGCTCATCCATAACTTCTTGCTTCAGTTCCTCTACATTTGGTAGACAGAGCTTCCCCTTTTTCCTTAAGTATCCTTTATCATCTACTTCATAATTCTCTACTGTCATGCCTTGTGACATCATATCTTTCTTCTCTTTTAAATTCGTGTCTTGATCCTGCATTTGTCCTATTTTATCAACCAGAGTTGACCTTAAGGAAATGAGGCTTAGTTTACCATATTCAATCATATCACTGTGTGCCTTATCTGCTACTCTACTTTCTGCTCTTATTTCTACTTCACTAAGGATTGTCAAATCCTTGAATTCACTCATCATTAAGCTTGCCACTTTTGCTTGATGCCTACTCAATGCATCTGCCACTTTATTAGCTTTTCCTGGGGTGTATAATATATCAAGATCATAGGCAGCTAGAAATTCTACCCACCTATGTTGCCTCATGTTCAAGTCTTTTTGGGAAAACAAATATTTAAGTGACTTGTGATCTGTAAATAATTCAAACTTAGCACCTAATAAGTAATGCCTCCATAGTTTCAATGCATATACTACAGCAGCTAGTTCTAAGTCATGTGTAGCATACCTAGTTTCATTTGGCTTGAGTTGCCTTGATGCATATGCTATGACTCTACCATGTTGCATAAGCATTGCCCCTAATCCAGATCCACTAGCATCTGTATAAACCACTAACTCTTCATTACCCGCTGGAACCTGTAATACTGGAGCTTCCACCAGTGCCTTCTTTAGTGATGAAAAAGCTTGTTCACACTTCTTTGTCCACACATATGGTTGCTCCTTTTTAGTTAACTTGGTCAATGGGATGGCTATTCTTGCAAAGTCTTTTATAAACCTTCTATAGTAGCCTGCCATTCCCAAAAATGATCTCACCTCAGTCACTGATTTGGGTCTACTCCAAGATTGCACTACCATCACCTTATTTGGGTCTACACTAACTCCTTGTTGTGATACAATGTGCCCCAAAATTTTTACTTCATTCTGCCAAAATGTACATTTAGAGAATTTGGCCTTTAAATCATGTGCCCTCAGTCTAGACAAAACCAGATGCAAGTGTTTTGCATGATCTCCTTCTGATTTTGAATACACTAATATGTCATTAATAAATACAACCACAAATTTGTCTAGAAAATCTCTAAATGTTCTATTCATTAAATCTACAAAATATGATGGTGCATTTGTCAATCCAAAAGGCATCACCAAAAATTCATATAATCCATACCTTGTGTTGAAGGCAGTATACTTAATGCTTTCTTCCTCTACCTTCATCTGATGAAACCCAGAGGCTAAATCTAGCCTTGAAAAGACCTTTGCTCCATTTAATTGATCGAATAGATCATCAATTCTGGGGAGTGGGTATTAGTTTTTAATGGTGACTTTGTTTAATTCCCTATAATCAATGCACATCCTCAAAGTACCATCATGCTTCTTCACAAATACAACTGGAGAACCCCAGTTTGAACTACTAGGCCTTATGAAGTGTAACGACCCGCAAAATTTAATGGTTTTAAAAGTATATTTAACTGGAAATTTGTGAAATTTTAAACAATAAAATTTGAAAATAAAAATTTACTATTTGGAATACGTCTATTTTAATATAGCAACTGGTAAATTTTCATCTGATAATATTGAAGTTTATTTTCCTATGAAATTTCATTTCAAATCAAACCGGTTAATAACAGTGAATTTAAAAGTTTTCCGAAACCAAAACATGTCAACATGAGAAAATTTATTTAGAACACTCTGAATCTGACTGTGAAATTCGTTTTGTGAAATTCGGACGTTTCTAGCACCGTTTGGATTTTTCCCTACGAAATAACAACGTAAATCAGGGTCCGTATGGACTTTTGATAGGAAGGGCCTGACACAGATATTTCTGTTTCCTCTTGTCCGTCTCATCGCGCCGATCACCGTGATATATTCATTTGTATTTTTTGGAGTCCGATGCGCGACGGAATCAACAGAATGCAAAATGGGACGATTCGCCAAATTGGGTCCATTTACAATTCTGTGTCCTCCATCCGGTTCAGCTTGCGGTGTTAATCACAGATATAACCCGTGTCTTTTTATATTCGACAGTTTTGACTCCCAAAAGTCAAAAATCTGAAGAGGCAAACATTTTCCGGGGCAAGTATATTTCATTTCTCATTCTTTCACGCAACCATCATTCTCTTTCTTCTGTTTCAAACTATTCCCTGTAGCATGCGAACTCCACTCCTGCCGAAACTTCACTTCCTCCCCACGTCACCGACTTCCACCTTCAACACGCAACCCCAAGCCTCGCCGACCCGGACGCGAACGACTCAACTCGCCACCTCCTCCTCATCGGCCAGAGCTGACCTCCTCTTGAGCCACGAATCCATCACCGCCTCCTCCTTTCTTTCTCCTCCACCTTCTGACCATTTCTGCTTCTCACTTCGGCCCGCCAACCTCGGCCTCCACGCTGGCCATCTCCGTCTGCCTTCCGCTCACCCAAAACAACCGTGAGTAGCATCTCCTGCAAGCAACTCGTAAGTTATATATATTGTTTAAATTTTTTTTTTTTTTAGTATTGGTTACGTGAGTTTACATGCATTCAAAAAAAAGAAATTTTTACCTGTCGCATATAGGGTCAGTCTTTTGCTTTCATTTTGCTGTTCCTTTTGTTCTTGGGAAAATGTTCACTTTGATTTAGTTATATTATAGATGATCTAACTGTGGTTTATTAAGCATACATATAAAGTACTTGTATATATCTTATTTTGATATTGTTGTAGTGCTTTTATATATATTATAATAATAATAATATCATATACAATTCGTTCTGTGGCATCAAATTGATTTTTTTGTAGTTTGTTTTATATGGTGCTATTAAGATCTACACATAAGTTATGTAAAAAAATTTGTTTACTTAACCATTGTTTTACTGTGTATTTGCTATACAAGTTATATTATTGCATATAAGATTTTGTTTATATGAACTGGAATCGGCGTATGTATATATAAGTATATTAGTCACTGTTTTCGGTATGTATTAGTATATATAAATTATTAATATATCTATACTTTGTTTCAAGAGTCTTGGGCTTGCTCTGTCTCGTTTTACTAGCATATTTTCCTGTATTTGGTTATTAGTATATATTATTATATGTAGTTTTATATAAGTTTTATATTATATATTTTCTAAGTTTATATGATTTGCATAATGCGTGGTATTCAAATCTGTTTACAGTCCTTAGTGTATATGTTATATACAGTTGTTTGTCTATGCAAACAGTTTGCTAGTATACGTATATCGGGTATCAGTTTAAAATAAGGTTATTACTGCGGATGTAAACTATTTCATATATATATTGTTTTCTTCTTCTTTTCTTTTTGAAAACGTATGTATATGATTTTAATGAGTTTCAAAACAAATATTGGTAAAAAAAAGTATATATATATTTTGTTTTGGTCTACATCAAGTTAGTTCCTGATCTATTTTCATCGATCTCTATTTATCAGCCCTGTTCGTTCTAGTCGTGCCGATCTTGTTCGTTTTGGAAATTTGTTCTCGGATTCGTAACCACTCCAAATCTTTCCAACCTCGAAAGGTGAGCAATCACTCACGATTTACGTTCTTATATTTATTAAATTTGATTTCAATTGAAACGACAATTGAAATATGCTGCTGTAGTTATTTAAATTGTTATATATGCTATTATCTATAACTGTTCACCTGTGACATCTGATATGAAACTTATTGAAATTGAGATGTAAGATATGATTTATAACTTGAGTTTGATTTATAAGTAATCTAATAAATATTCCTTGTTTAAATAAAGTTTAAGGAAATATTTAGTAAAATGTAATTTAAGGCTAGTTAAATGATATTGAATTTATTAAGTGAATATTCCCTGATTATATAATAAATGAAGTTAAATCAAGAGCTATATGAAACTGTTAAATTTAACTTTGAAATTGTTGCATATTAAAGCTTTGAAATATATTGGAATTTAAATGGTTTAATTTGTGATTCAGATCTGTATTTGAAATCAATATAATTTGAATTTGTCATTTAGAAACTGAATTGAATTAAAAATGGAAAATTTAGATTGAATTAAATTAAAATTTGGAAATTAAGTTGATTTGAACCGATTTGTGAAACTTAAGGAAATTATAAATACTTTACTTTATAAATTATTTAACCTATATATACTATTTTGGAAAATAGATATATTTGAAATGAAATGATATTTGGGTTTGAAGTATAAATTAAATTGGAATGACCACGGTGTTATAATGTATATTTCCACCTTGTAGATAGTTCTGAAGATCCTTAGAGGATGGTTATCCCAAACATCCTTTAAGTTACTTGTATTTCAGTTGATATTTCACTTGAGTTGGATTTATTAGTATAAGAATGTTAATCCTGACTCGAGTGTTTTGTGTTTTGCTTTACGCTCGGGTCAGACCGAGTGATACAGCATTTGAGACTCACCTTTGGAGTTTGGAGTTTCGTTTGGAGATCCAACTATTGATTCAGCTTCCAGCTTCCCAGTTGATTCGTTCACAGAAGTCATCTGTTTGGATTGAAGACTTCACTATATTTGAGATATTCTGTTGTATTTTATTTCTAACTCTGATGTATATATAGTAGCTTCATGAACTACTATTTTATCTATTCCGCTGCGTATTATTGTATTACTCTGTGTCTGTGATTCTGTGATTGATTTATTTACTGCATATGCTGAGTTTTGCCAAATTTAAATTAACAATCTGATATTTTGAACTATTCAAGTCAGACATGTGTGGATTATTGTCGATTTGAATGGTCCAAAATAGTGGGTCGTTACAGTTGGTATCAGAGCTTTGGCTCTAGGCAAACTTAGCATATATAGTAAATTTATTTATAGAATCACTTTCGTTCGAGTTGAATCTCTTCCTTTTGTCTCGAATTTTCTTTGAACTTTGGAACGTTTCCTGCGGTTCCAAAATTCATTCTTATCTCTCCCTATTTGTATTCTTTTGATTCTGGAGTATCCCATAACTCCACTTCGAATGATCTCTATAAGAATAGGATCCCACCAATCTTTGAATGATTTGTGAAGGGGTGAAACTCCTTCACAATTGGCATTGATTCACCCGAGATTTCTATATCTTTGGTTTAGATGCCGCTATCTCTTGTGATCGAATGTTGATTTTTCTTGGAATTCTGCATCGATCATATCCCTGAAGTCACGGTTGACCCTGTTAAGGTCGCCCGCGACTTGTATAAGTATATCCATCTTCTGTTCTGGAAATTAATGATTCCATTTTCGTTCGAACTTATCTTCGAATCAGGATCCTATTTGATTAGAGTCCCTCTAATTTGAATTTCTATCTTTGTTTAAAATCCATTCTTGAATCATCCTTTGAAAATCGGGTTTGTTTATATTTTAGAAATTGTTTCCTAAATCGAAAGCATTATCTTGATAAATATGATTTTATTCTATATATAAAAATGAAATGTTTTCGATAAAGATTATATACCCTTTTTAAAAATAAGAATTTGAATTTTTGAAAGGATTTGAAATTTTGGAGTTATATAAGAAATTGATTTATATAAAAATAATTTATAACTAAAGGATTTTAAATTTGAAATTCGAGAATTGAACTCCGGTATTTTGAAATTGGTTTTAAGATTTTGAAATATATAATAATATGATTTAAAAATATTATCCGAATAAGAAATGTTTCAAATGATTTTAATGAGTTTTCGAAGAAATTTCAAAAGAAGTTTGAGAAAATAGAAGTCCAGAACTCACTTATGTCGCTGGAAAATAATTTCGGTGATGAGTGCACGCATCATCGACATTGATTTTCGAGTTTCAGAGTGGGGGATAAGCCACTTCAGTAGCTTTGCTATGCGAGTGATTTTGTGAAACTATTTTGATTTCAAATTCCGAAGTAAGATTTGATATTCGAAAGATATATGTATATATATATATATATATTTGAAATGATTTGAAGTAAGCCGGTGTTCAGTCCTTGAGTTTCGGATTTGATATAAACCCATCTATAAAAATTGATTTACTGATTTGTTGCTGATTTCCAACTCTTGAATTTGAAAATGATTCTTCAACTATTTTGAAGGTTCGAGCACTCCCAAATCAAGGTTAACTTTTCAAAGCTAAGAAATTTTGAAAAAAAAATGAATTATTTGATAAAGTATATAAATTTGTTTCGAATGTTTAAGTATGAAGTAATATGATTTAAATAAGTTGAAACTGTTTTGTTAAGTATATGAATAAGGCAAAATTTTAAATTTTTCTAATGTGAAATTTAGATTTGAAATGTTTTGAAAAGAATTTGGTATTCAAAATATTTTGAATAAAATTTAGTTTAAATGTTTTAACTTAGTAACATCTTTATGAAACTATATATTTAACAAGTTGGAATAAATATATAAGTTGTACGTATGTTGTTTTATTCGCATAATTAATTTGATCCAAGTTTGAGTACACAAGTTCGAGGTGAATTACACCATTTCGTGTTAGGATTTTTCATTCGATTCTTAATGACGAATATTTGATATGGATTTTGGACTTGATTCTAGGATTCTCTATCATAGTATATGGCTATGCAAGGAAACTGATAGCTTCTAGTTGAGAAACCATATCGAAAATCCGCATTAAGGAAGTCGAATGGACAATACTAGTTCGAAAGCGAACTTGTGTGATCGAGCGAGCGATCAAATGTGATTCTGCGAAATAATGACGTATGTACATCTTATATTCTAATATCATTGATATATTTTGACACTGAAATTGGAAGCTGTCGAGTTAGAATATCTTTGCTTACTAAAAGAAAATTTCCAATTTAAATTACAAAGATATATAATCCATAAAAGCAAAGATATTCAAATCCCATATGGCTCTTCATACAGCGGAATTTATTTTTGAAAAATTTGATCCTTATATAAGATGGACCTTATGTAAATATAAGATGATTTTGAAAACCATTGATTTTGGAAATGAATTGGTTGACTTAAATTATTGATTTGGAAATTTGGATTTATTTTCAAAATCTATTATTTTGGAAACTTTGAAGCTAAAGATAAGAAATAATTTGGTGAAATTGTATATGATTTTGAAATTGAACTGATATTGAAACAAATTGAAATTTGAGAACCTTATGTTACTAAACACTTGATTTGGGAGTTGTCGAACTTATATAAAATTGATTTGTATGAGTATGAAGTTGATTCGAAAACTATAGATTTGAAAAGGTACTCAATTTGAAAATGAAATCTTATATAATTGAAGTCTATATAAGTATGATTTGATATACTATTGATTTTGGAAAGTATTTGATTTGAAAATTTAATCTTATATATAATGGATTTTATATAAGTACGATATTTGAAAGTGATTTGAAAAGGTACTATATGATACATATTTTCGAAGTAAAGATATGGAAAGTGCCTTCTGCTTGATATCCGATTTGTGGCCACATCTTGGATTCATTCTATCGATATTATTCTCTCTGATTTTGGTTTTCCGGATATGATACTCGAGTGTCCTTCGAATTCCATGGCCTTACCCATGGTCTTACGATCGTGACTGCATAGCGCAACTGCCTGGCTGAGTCTTGCCTAGGGGTACGGATTGTTTCCTGGGGGATCCAGGCGTAATCATTGTGTATCCTGCAATCTGTGTAGGTCGCGAATAGTAGCGCAAACGCTTGGCTGAGTCTTGCCTGGGGGTACGGATTGTTTCCTGGGGGATCCAGGCGTAACCATTGTGTATCCTGCATTCTACTAGTCATCATGGCGTAACTCGCAGGGCTGAGAAAGCTTACAGATATGGATTGTTTCCTGGGGGATCCAGGCGTAACCATTGTGTATCTGCGAACCATGGTTAGACAAAGGTTTTGTTTGTTTTTTTGTTTGGATTGTACTTTCCATATCTGTTTTTAAAAGTCTTTCCAGTATTTTCACTGGGTGTTGAAACAGGTCTACTAAGTACCTGGAGAATTCTAGTTTTGCGCCTGATCAACGCACTACCAGAGTCTACAGGAACGAGGATAAACTTGTTAAAACATCGAGTTATAAAAAGTATTTTATTATAAAAGTATTTCCAACAAGGAAATTTTGTATTAATATTTGAAATTGAAATCCTTATGGTTTGAATTAATTATTCATGCCTGATACTATTGTTTGAATCTATCTTATCTGCTCAGCTTTATTTATTCACCTATATTCTGTTTTCCAAATCCTCCTCCTTCTCCTTGTTGACTATATTCTTTTCAAAATTGTTTATTTATATACTACATGGTTTAATAGAAATTTTAGTGTTATAAATATTTTAGAAGTTATAAATTAAATAAAACATTTTTAAAGTAAATGATTATTTGTTTATTAATAATATTTGGAAGTATCTTGAGATAAATTTATAAATTAATAAATTATGAATTTAATGTTTTCAAACAGCTTCTTTGTAAAAATAAGTAATAACGTAAATAATTGTTTTCAAATATTTTTCATATATTTATAGAGGTGTTATTTAAACATAAATGGCATTTATAAAGGAAGCAAGAAATTTGCAAAAGGGTTTGAAAAATATTAAAGTATTAAAGACAATTGAATTGCAAATGAAGTTTTCAAATTTAAGTAAAATTTATATAGTTCAAATTAATTGTTTAATCTTGAATTTCAATCTACTTTTATTTCTGGTTGTTCTATTCTCCTACCACCTTCCTTTTCGGGGACGAAAAGTTTTGAGTGGGAGAGAGTGTAACGACCCGCAAAATTTAATTGTTTTAAAAGTATATTTAACTGGAAATTTGTGAAATTTTAAACAATAAAATTTGAAAATAAAAATTTACTATTTGGAATACGTCTATTTTAATATAGCAACTGGTAAATTTTCATCTGATAATATTGAAGTTTATTTTCCTGTGAAATTTCATTTCAAATCAAACCGGTTAATAACAGTGAATTTAAAAGTTTTCCGAAACCAAAACATGTCAACATGAGAAAATTTATTTAGAACACTCTGAATCTGACTGTGAAATTCGTTTTGTGAAATTCGGACGTTTCTAGCACCGTTTGGATTTTTCCCTACGAAATAACAACGTAAATCAGGGTCCGTATGGACTTTTGATAGGAAGGGCCTGACACAGATATTTCTGTTTCCTCTTGTCCGTCTCATCGCGCCGATCACCGTGATATATTCATTTGTATTTTTTGGAGTCCGATGCGCGACGGAATCAACAGAATGCAAAATGGGACGATTCGCCAAATTGGGTCCATTTACAATTCTGTGTCCTC
This sequence comes from Allium fistulosum, assembly GCA_030737815.1. Lineage (NCBI taxonomy): Eukaryota > Viridiplantae > Streptophyta > Magnoliopsida > Asparagales > Amaryllidaceae > Allium > Allium fistulosum. Next base: position 1,463,341,413 of record CM060903.1, read on the forward strand.
CATCCGGTTCAGCTTGCGGTGTTAATCACAGATATAACCCGTGTCTTTTTATATTCGACAGTTTTGACTCCCAAAAGTCAAAAATCTGAAGAGGCAAACATTTTCCGGGGCAAGTATATTTCATTTCTCATTCTTTCACGCAACCATCATTCTCTTTCTTCTGTTTCAAACTATTCCCTGTAGCATGCGAACTCCACTCCTGCCGAAACTTCACTTCCTCCCCACGTCACCAACTTCCACCTTCAACACGCAACCCCAAGCCTCGCCGACCCGGACGCGAACGACTCAACTCGCCACCTCCTCCTCATCGGCCAGAGCTGACCTCCTCTTGAGCCACGAATCCATCACCGCCTCCTCCTTTCTTTCTCCTCCACCTTCTGACCATTTCTGCTTCTCACTTCGGCCCGCCAACCTCGGCCTCCACGCTGGCCATCTCCGTCTGCCTTCCGCTCACCCAAAACAACCGTGAGTAGCATCTCCTGCAAGCAACTCGTAAGTTATATATATTGTTTAAATTTTTTTTTTTTAGTATTGGTTATGTGAGTTTACATGCATTCAAAAAAAAAGAAATTTTTACCTGTCGCATATAGGGTCAGTCTTTTGCTTTCATTTTGCTGTTCCTTTTGTTCTTGGGAAAATGTTCACTTTGATTTAGTTATATTATAGATGATCTAACTGTGGTTTATTAAGCATACATATAAAGTACTTGTATATATCTTATTTTGATATTGTTGTAGTGCTTTTATATATATTATAATAATAATAATATCATATACAATTCGTTCTGTGGCATCAAATTGATTTTTTTGTAGTTTGTTTTATATGGTGCTATTAAGATCTACACATAAGTTATGTAAAAAAATTTGTTTACTTAACCATTGTTTTACTGTGTATTTGCTATACAAGTTATATTATTGCATATAAGATTTTGTTTATATGAACTGGAATCGGCGTATGTATATATAAGTATATTAGTCACTGTTTTCGGTATGTATTAGTCTATATAAATTATTAATATATCTATACTTTGTTTCCAGAGTCTTGGGCTTGCTCTGTCTCGTTTTACTAGCATATTTTCCTGTATTTGGTTATTAGTATATATTATTATATGTAGTTTTATATAAGTTTTATATTATATATTTTCTAAGTTTATATGATTTGCATAATGCGTGGTATTCAAATCTGTTTACAGTCCTTAGTGTATATGTTATATACAGTTGTTTGTCTATGCAAATAGTTTGCTAGTATACGTATATCGGGTATCAGTTTAAAATAAGGTTATTACTGCGGATGTAAACTATTTCATATATATATTGTTTTCTTCTTCTTTTCTTTTTGAAAACGTATGTATATGATTTTAATGAGTTTCAAAACAAATATTGGTAAAAAAAAGTATATATATATTTTGTTTTGGTCTACATCAAGTTAGTTCCTGATCTATTTTCATCGATCTCTATTTATCAGCCCTGTTCGTTCTAGTCGTGCCGATCTTGTTCGTTTTGGAAATTTGTTCTCGGATTCGTAACCACTCCAAATCTTTCTGTAAAGACCCGCAAATCCGTCTTTCGAAAACTCGACACCGATACGTCCACTGTACCAAATGTCGAAAAATCGAATGGCGAAAACGCGAAACTTTAGGGTTAAAAGAGGAGGTAGAAGAAAAGATAGAAGAAAGAGAAAGAAGAACAACACAGGAAACACAGAACAGGAACAATATCAGAATCTCACATATCGCAGCGGAATAATATACAATAGATAAATCAATAATCTTTAAACAAAAGACTATATCAGTTTATACATACATCAATCATCAGAGTTTACAACAATGGACAGTTATATAAACTTGTCCTCATACAGAATACACAGCGGAATAAATAACAAGTACGATAGTACGCTTCGCCATCCAGCTCATCTCCAAAGCTCCAGAATATCCTGATAACAATAACTCTAGGCTGCCCGTGTGGAAAATTATGGGCACCCAGAGTTTAGAAAGGGAACAATAAACTCCAGGTCAGTCATGGTGACTGGTGTGAGATCGTAAAACAGTTATTTTCGCAAAGAAAATAAAACAACTTCGCAATGCTTTTGGAAAATGTAACTACCATAAGGCCTCCCACCACACACACAATGCAAACGCAGAATTGGAGGAGATTTCTCCTTATGATAGTCAAAAATGCTTACTACGCGAAATCATTTGATATTATTATTAATGTCTAGTGTGGAAAACATTTCGAAAGTATAATATCAATCTTAGCCAACATACAACAATTGTTGTATGCCTACTATAGCTACTACGTTCAATAGCAGGTTACCGCCACATTCCATAGCAGGTAATACAATTAAAAATCGTACGGGGTTCGTATTGTTTCTTTGGATTTCCAACAAATGATCAGGCTAAGGAACTTCCTTACACCGAAATAGAACGCCTCTGGAAAGACGCCTCGGATCCTAACCGGATCTCTGCAAACGAAAGGCCGATGCTACCTCACGCTCTAACCGAGCTGTAACTAGGTAACTAACACACGAGCTATGCCATCCCCCGGTCGTTACCGACCTTTATCCGAGGATCCTCAATCGAAAAGCAACAGCCGCAAAATATAATCCACATAGGTAAAATATCTGGGCTCCATACCATGATATCACCTTTTATCCAGAAGGAAATGGCATACCCTAGGGGCGCTACCCCTACAAACCTTTGCCGCACATTCCTGTTTCGACCATTACCGGGTTGTGAGGCTCGACGAAGTCTCGTCCACAAAGCTACGCTTTTTCACAAAGCCACGCTTTTTCACAAAGCCACGCTTTGATCCATAATTGATCATCAGCACTTCGTGTGCCACATTACCAAATTGGGAATGTATCACTAGTAACCATCAACTACATAACCTCTGAGCTCGTACGTCTCAGAGAAGGGTGTTAAGCTAAGAGAATAAATTCTCCGCCACCAACAGAAATGTATTTGATAGAAACCAGCTTTACATCTCAAAGTGTAACGTCAGACACACATCCATACAAGTCCGTTCCGGGATCGAACGGAACCGAAGGCACTTCCAAAGAAGCCCTTGCAATCCGGATATTCACTAATCACGTCCGGACTTCCCATCACAAAAAGAGTGATATAAATCTCTATACCGGAGCAACTCGGTGCAGAGACATTCGACAGGTTGTCCTTTCATTTTCACAAATATCCGGTCTTCACACCGGTCTTCAAATGTTATCCATTCGCGACGTATCACTATTCGGAATGGGTTATATGACACAAAGGTCCTCTCCCGGCTTAACCGAATAATGAGCGTTTGTTTTAAAAACAAATCAAGTGTCATTTCAAAGACAAATATTGATAGTCGGTTATTTAACTATCAACAACATTCACAACAAGCATCCAATTTAAATAATTTTTCCCAAATTATTAAATTTCAAATCTTTTCACAAGATATACATATTTCCACACTTCACATTTGAAAATCCATTTCAAATCGTATTTCACACTTCACATTTGAAAATCCATTTCAAATCACATTTCATACTTCACGTTTGAAAATTAATTTCAAATCATATTATGGTCCATTTAAACCAATTTGATAAATCCTTATCGATTTATTTCAAATTTACATTTCAAATTTGTAAATTTATTTCCACACTTCATCACTTTGAAAATCCGATTTCTAACCATATTTTCCACACTTTTAAAAATAAATCAATATTTATTTTTAAAACAAATTTCCCTTTCCTTTACAACTTCTATTCGGAATTTACATTCCCAAAAATCCACTTTTTCACGATTTTCAAATCGTTTTCCAAATATTTATTTTCAACCCCGAATCAACTTTAAAAATTGATTTCTCCATTTTATTTCAAATCCCAAATCGAATTTCAAATTGATTTCTGAATTTACTTCAACACCGAATCACATTTCAAATTGATTTTAACTTTAATTCCAAAGACTAAATCGTTTTCACAAATCGATTTCCAAATTTATTTTTCAACACAAGAATCAATTTTTTTTGTCCAAACACCAAATAGATTTTTATATCGATTTCACAAATTATTTATTTCAAATACCCGATCAATTATCAATTTGATTTCAAAAAAATTTATCTCCTTTTAAATAAATTCTTTTATTCTTCCAAACCATCTAAAATTCAATTTTTAATTTCAGAAATCCAGTTTCATTTATTTCTGGTATCCAACGATACCAAAACACATTCGGCTAAATTTTAGCTCTCAATACATTCAATCACAGATATAATCATACACAGATTATAAATAATCAATTAAACAACATATGAAATCAATTCAAATGTTTTGAGGAATCCTGTTGGATCCCTCCAACCTGTTTCCCTGCATCCATAGATGTTAGCACAATACCAATTCCACTTCGAGGTGGAATATCGCGGTATATGGGTTTTTATAAAAATCCGCTTACTAACGGCGCAATAGGGTCTCATCCGCTATACGAGGCGGGAAATCAATCAATCCAATATATACATATGCCAATATGTATATATTGCTATATATATATATATATATCCTAAAATATCTAATAGCACATCCAAACAGACAAACAATCAAACCAATAACTGCAAATTTCCACTTTTCAAATTTGAGTGAGAAGATCTCACCTTTGCTTTTAATTTTGCAATCCATTCCAACTCCAGTTTGCTTCTCGATTTTTTTTTTTAACCTTGGACAAACAATTTATACAATCTATCAATATTCAAACTTACCGGAAAGTAATTTCCATTTCTTAACATTTTCTAGGATTTTAAACTACCAGGTTAATAAAATTATAACTTTACTTTATTTTATTTCTTTAAACTACATATATATATTTATAAGATAGTCTATAGAGAATCCAAACCAGATTTTTATATAGATCCTTCAAACATTTCAAAATTTTACATTTCCAAAACCTTAACTCTATATATATTTACTGTTTTAAACACGTATATTTATATATATATTACTTATCTCTACATATATTTACAAATTTTCTTTGAATCGAAAGGAAAAGAATGAAGAATAACAAAACTCGCATACCTCCCTGACATTCAAACCCAGGCCCAGACTCGAGTTCTCCACCGTACTCGTCGCCTGACCCACAGACAATCACTGAGCCCCTCTGCTATGCTGGCGAATCGACCCATCGATGCTCTACCTCTGTCCATCGCGACACTCCAGATCAAGCGCGTGCGTATTGCCCAAATCCACCTCGAAACTGCGTAGCCCCTTCCAGTCACAGTCGCGACCCCATTCGCGAGCTCCACCACTTGGTCGAAACCCACTCGCCTTACCACGTCGATCCCTCATCGCCTCCCAGTCGCGAAACCCCCCTTCGATTTCCGCGTGCTCGAACACCCATCGAAGCCTCGCGCGAACAACCCTAGCTCGCGACGAGCCCATCACCAATCGATACAACATCCCCCTCCTTCGAATCTGAACGAGGGAGAGACATCGCAGCCTCGTCTTTGCTTTTGTTTTTTTTTTATTTTTTTTTTCTTCGAGTATGAATTCGACTAGCAAGAACGAAGAAAGGAGAAGGCAATTTTGAATGTTTGGAAGGGGAAACGCGATTTTGAACTTGTATCAGAGAAACAAGATATTTGGGGACGAAGTGGCTCGATTTTTGTTCTGCCATTGTTCTTTGAATTTGAACGAAAATGTTTTCGTTTGTTTCGATTTAATTTCACAGAGAATTTGCGGCCATTATCTTTTGAACGAGATATTTTTCTGCTCTTGAAATGATTCGCTTGCACGAGTGGAGACAACGTGGTGGCTGGTTGTACGTATTGTCGGAATAAGAATAAGCAAATAGAATTTAAATTGATTTCAAATTGTTTCGAAACTGTAGCTTAAATTTCCGACCTCCTAATGAGACATGTCGCCAGGCGTTCGTAATGTCATATGCCTATTCCGAACACAATGGAAAAGATTCCGAGTCCAAATTCGATCGTATGGTGAAGATAGCTTTTTGGACCCAGTTATAATATTAAATTTTCGATTTAATTTCAGCGCGTTTGCTCATTGTACGGCCCAACGATCACTCCAAACATTACGAAAATTGAAATCCGATAATAATACAATATTACGGATCCAATGGAACTGGTTTCGTCAAATTCCGAGACTGTGCCCCGAAATGCTATTTTTAAATTCAATTTAAACGGTATAAATTCAAAACTGAACAAAACAGTTTCAAATTCAATTCGGAAGCTTCTATTATCTCCAGAATTATAAATATAAATTTTCCAAGCCTTGAAAATATTTTTAATCGGCTTAAAACTGAAGATTCAAATTCTTATCCAGTTTTAATAATTAAATTCAATAATTTAATCGCCAAATTCATTCTGATATTTGAATTTCAAATTAAAATTATCATTCGAATATTTAAACTCAATTAAATATTCACATTTTAAATGTCAAAAATTCAGGGTCGTTACAAACTTCCCCCCTTAAAAGAATTTCGTCCCGAAATTACAAGTTAGGAAAAATGGTCCTTAACTCGTCTACTATTTTTCACAATCCAATAGTTTTATCACATTTTCAAAACAAATCTTTTTATTAACGACCCACTATTGCTTCAACTAACTTTCCAAACTTTTCCATAAGTTTCAAACAACATTGTTTAACTTCTCAATTCAAATTCGAGTTTAAATTCAAAATTTAAACTTCCAAAATTTCTCAAAATTTTCTAACACTCGAAATTTTCAAAAAAATTCGCCAGCGTCTCCTTTGCGCGGCTAATACGGTACGACTACAAAACGTCCCTACGGACTCCCAAATCTCAAAAGAAAACAAAATGCCAAGTGGCAGAATCAGAAACTCATCAAATTTCATACTGAAATTTAAATACATACCTTTTGTCGAGCAATTTCAGATTATCTTCAAAATTTAATCCAATTCCATATACCCTGTATGTTTTACCTAACAACAATGGCCAAATTTACTTATTGGATTCTCAATACCCGTTTTACTTAAGAATTTCATTCATTCATTTCTTAAGTTCAATATAAGTATTACATACTTCTTATATTCATTTTTACTTCACTAACAAAGTTATATATTCATTTTCATTCAACTTTACATTTTCAATTCCATTTGAATTCAATTGACAATTTCAATTCAGTTTGAATTCATTTTATCTTCATATTTTCATTCAGATTTTCATTTCGAATTTTACTTCAATTCGATTTATCTTCTAATTTTGAATATTGAGTTCCATTTACCTTTATCTCAAATTCAATTTGAAATCACTAAAAAAAATCCTTTTAAAAATAGATATGGAAAGCACGGTCCCCCATGGATCACAGTTACTCGGCGGTTTCGCTACCATCCCAGTAGAATCGCTCGTAATCTGTAGATTTCTCATCTCTTAAATTTCGCCATGGTTGTTGCCATAGATCGTAGTTCACACGGCGGTTGCGCCACTATCTCAGTGGAATCGCTTGTAACCATAGGCATCTCGCCCCTCGAATTTCGCTAGCATACGTCGTGATCAATCAATATGATCCCATCACGATCAAACGGATACTCATACTGAGTTCCCAGACCTTCAAAATTTTTCAATGGAAGGTACTTTTTCATATCCTTAGTTTGGAAAATATATGTCATATATGTATAGTACTTCATTTCCAATTGATTCCATTCGATTTTAATTGGCATTTCATATTCACATTCATCAACTTAGAATATTTCCAATATCAAATTTACTTAAGAATTTCACACTTATTTCTTAAGTTCAATACAAGTATTTTCCATACTTTTGATATTAATTTTCAATTACCACTTATATTTAAACTGGATTACCAATTCCATATAAATCCAATCAATATTTCATTTACAATTATTGAATTCAATTCGTTTCGAACCTTATTCATTTGGTCAATCTTCAATTAGCTTCACTTACTAATTTTAGTTTAATACATCACTTCGTTTTCCACAAATCAAATTCAATTCCAGTTTCTATTTACTTACAAATTCAAAATGAATTTTAACACTCAATTTCATTTTCTTGCACTTGCAGTTGCAAATTTTATTTATTCATTCACAAATTCATTCATTTTCAATTTGAATCTCATTCCAATTAGATTTCAAATATTTTATAAGTTATCAAACTTATTCACATTCCATTAATGAATTTATTTCAAATATTCTTTCTGAAATTTTATTTCAATTTGTAAATTACCTTTACAATTCACATTTCCAAATCTCATTCGTATATGGATTTTTATTTCATTATCTTTCAATTCATATTTATAAATTTTATCTGCCAAATGAATTTATCTCCAAATCTTTGGTTATTATTTGAATTTCTTATTCAATTCTATATATCAATGATAATACTTCAATATTATCTCTCCCTAACAACCAAGCATCCATATACTACTATAATTCATAGAAAATCATTTCTTTTCTATACAAAAATAGTTTTGGGCAAAATTATTTCATTTACCCTATTTAAAACAATACTGTGTCGGTTTATCTTGTTTAAGAGTTTAGAAACCCCCATCGATTACAGTTGGCCACCCTGCACCAACCAGAATCTATAAACAATCAACCGATAAGTCAACACAATACAAAACAAATTTTGTATTCACTAACAAATACGCGCTCATATCTATTATTACTCTCACACTCATTCTAGAGTACTACTGACTCTATCTCTAATGAGTAACACCCAACAGAGCAGGGTTGTCGCTTAACCGGATGCTCTGATACCACTTGTAAAGACCCGCAAATCCGTCTTCCGAAAAATCGACACCGATACGTCCACTGTACCAAATGTCGAAAAATCGAATGGCGAAAACGCGAAACTTTAGGGTTAAAAGAGGAGGTAGAAGAAAAGATAGAAGAAAGAGAAAGAAGAACAACACAGGAAACACAGAACAGGAACAATATCAGAATCTCACATATCGCAGCGGAATAATATACAATAGATAAATCAATAATCTTTAAACAAAAGACTATATCAGTTTATACATACATCAATCATCAGAGTTTACAACAATGGACAGTTATATAAACTTGTCCTCATACAGAATACACAGCGGAATAAATAACAAGTACGATAGTACGCTTCGCCATCCAGCTCATCTCCAAAGCTCCAGAATATCCAGAATATCCTGATAACAATAACTCTAGGCTGCCCGTGTGGAAAATTATGGGCACCCAGAGTTTAGAAAGGGAACAATAAACTCCAGGTCAGTCATGGTGACTGGTGTGAGATCGTAAAACAGTTATTTTCGCAAAGAAAATAAAACAACTTCGCAATGCTTTTGGAAAATGTAACTACCATAAGGCCTCCCACCACACACACAATGCAAACGCAGAATTGGAGGAGATTTCTCCTTATGATAGTCAAAAATGCTTACTACGCGAAATCAATTGATATTATTATTAATGTCTAGTGTGGAAAACATTTCGAAAGTATAATATCAATCTTAGCCAACATACAACAATTGTTGTATGCCTACTATAGCTACTACGTTCAATAGCAGGTTACCGCCACATTCCATAGCAGGTAATACAATTAAAAATCGTACGGGGTTCGTATTGTTTCTTTGGATTTCCAACAAATGATCAGGCTAAGGAACTTCCTTACACCGAAATAGAACGCCTCTGGAAAGACGCCTCGGATCCTAACCGGATCTCTGCAAACGAAAGGCCGACGCTACCTCACGCTCTAACCGAGCTGTAACTAGGTAACTAACACACGAGCTATGCCATCCCCCGGTCGTTACCGACCTTTATCCGAGGATCCTCAATCGAAAAGCAACAGCCGCAAAATATAATCCACATAGGTAAAATATCTGGGCTCCATACCATGATATCACCTTTTATCCAGAAGGAAATGGCATACCCTAGGGGCGCTACCCCTACAAACCTTTGCCGCACATTCCTGTTTCGACCATTACCGGGTTGTGAGGCTCGACGAAGTCTCGTCCACAAAGCTACGCTTTTTCACAAAGCCACGCTTTTTCACAAAGCCACGCTTTGATCCATAATTGATCATCAGCACTTCGTGTGCCACATTACCAAATTGGGAATGTATCACTAGTAACCATCAACTACATAACCTATGAGCTCGTACGTCTCAGAGAAGGGTGTTAAGCTAAGAGAATAAATTCTCCGCCACCAACAGAAATGTATTTGATAGAAACCAGCATTACATCTCAAAGTGTAACGTCAGACACACATCCATACAAGTCCGTTCCGGGATCGAACGGAACCGAAGGCACTTCCAAAGAAGCCCTTGCAATCCGGATATTCACTAATCACGTCCGGACTTCCCATCACAAAAAGAGTGATATAAATCTCTATACCGGAGCAACTCGGTGCAGAGACATTCGACAGGTTGTCCTTTCATTTTCACAAATATCCGGTCTTCACACCGGTCTTCAAATGTTATCCATTCGCGACGTATCACTATTCGGAATGGGTTATATGACACAAAGGTCCTCTCCCGGCTTAACCGAATAATGAGCGTTTGTTTTAAAAACAAATCAAGTGTCATTTCAAAGACAAATATTGATAGTCGGTTATTTAACTATCAACAACATTCACAACAAGCATCCAATTTAAATAATTTTTCCCAAATTATTAAATTTCAAATCTTTTCACAAGATATACATATTTCCACACTTCACATTTGAAAATCCATTTCAAATCGTATTTCACACTTCACATTTGAAAATCCATTTCAAATCACATTTCATACTTCACGTTTGAAAATTAATTTCAAATCATATTATGGTCCATTTAAACCAATTTGATAAATCCTTATCGATTTATTTCAAATTTACATTTCAAATTTGTAAATTTATTTCCACACTTCATCACTTTGAAAATCCGATTTCTAACCATATTTTCCACACTTTTAAAAATAAATCAATATTTATTTTTAAAACAAATTTCCCTTTCCTTTACAACTTCTATTCGGAATTTACATTCCCAAAAATCCACTTTTTCACGATTTTCAAATCGTTTTCCAAATATTTATTTTCAACCCCGAATCAACTTTAAAAATTGATTTCTCCATTTTATTTCAAATCCCAAATCGAATTTCAAATTGATTTCTGAATTTACTTCAACACCGAATCACATTTCAAATTGATTTTAACTTTAATTCCAAAGACTAAATCGTTTTCACAAATCGATTTCCAAATTTATTTTTCAACACAAGAATCAATTTTTTTTGTCCAAACACCAAATAGATTTTTATATCGATTTCATAAATTATTTATTTCAAATACCCGATCAATTATCAATTTGATTTCAAACAAATTTATCTCCTTTTAAATAAATTCTTTTATTCTTCCAAACCATCTAAAATTCAATTTTTAATTTCAGAAATCCAGTTTCATTTATTTCTGGTATCCAACGATACCAAAACACATTCGGCTAAATTTTAGCTCTCAATACATTCAATCACAGATATAATCATACACAGATTATAAATAATCAATTAAACAACATATGAAATCAATTCAAATGTTTTGAGGAATCCTGTTGGATCCCTCCAACCTGTTTCCCTGCATCCATAGATGTTAGCACAATACCAATTCCACTTCGAGGTGGAATATCGCGGTATATGGGTTTTTATAAAAATCCGCTTACTAACGGCGCAATAGGGTCTCATCCGCTATACGAGGCGGGAAATCAATCAATCCAATATATACATATGCCAATATGTATATATTGCTATATATATATATATATCCTAAAATATCTAATAGCACATCCAAACAGACAAACAATCAAACCAATAACTGCAAATTTCCACTTTTCAAATTTGAGTGAGAAGATCTCACCTTTGCTTTTAATTTTGCAATCCATTCCAACTCCAGTTTGCTTCTCGATTTTTTTTTTTAACCTTGGACAAACAATTTATACAATCTATCAATATTCAAACTTACCGGAAAGTAATTTCCATTTCTTAACATTTTCTAGGATTTTAAACTACCAGGTTAATAAAATTATAACTTTACTTTATTTTATTTCTTTAAACTACATATATATATTTATAAGATAGTCTATAGAGAATCCAAACCAGATTTTTATATAGATCCTTCAAACATTTCAAAATTTTACATTTCCAAAACCTTAACTCTATATATATTTACTGTTTTAAACACGTATATTTATATATATATTACTTATCTCTACATATATTTACAAATTTTCTTTGAATCGAAAGGAAAAGAATGAAGAATAACAAAACTCGCATACCTCCCTGACATTCAAACCCAGGCCCAGACTCGAGTTCTCCACCGTACTCGTCGCCTGACCCACAGACAATCACTGAGCCCCTCTGCTATGCTGGCGAATCGACCCATCGATGCTCTACCTCTGTCCATCGCGACACTCCAGATCAAGCGCGTGCGCATTGCCCAAATCCACCTCGAAACTGCGTAGCCCCTTCCAGTCACAGTCGCGACCCCATTCGCGAGCTCCACCACTTGGTCGAAACCCACTCGCCTTACCACGTCGATCCCTCATCGCCTCCCAGTCGCGAAACCCCCCCTTCGATTTCCGCGTGCTCGAACACCCATCGAAGCCTCGCGCGAACAACCCTAGCTCGCGACGAGCCCATCACCAATCGATACAACATCCCCCTCCTTCGAATCTGAACGAGGGAGAGACATCGCAGCCTCGTCTTTGCTTTTTTTTTTTTTTTATTTTTTTTTTTCTTCGAGTATGAATTCGACTAGCAAGAACGAAGAAAGGAGAAGGCAATTTTGAATGTTTGGAAGGGGAAACGCGATTTTGAACTTGTATCAGAGAAACAAGATATTTGGGGACGAAGTGGCTCGATTTTTGTTCTGCCATTGTTCTTTGAATTTGAACGAAAATGTTTTCGTTTGTTTCGATTTAATTTCACAGAGAATTTGCGGCCATTATCTTTTGAACGAGATATTTTTCTGCTCTTGAAATGATTCGCTTGCACGAGTGGAGACAACGTGGTGGCTGGTTGTACGTATTGTCGGAATAAGAATAAGCAAATAGAATTTAAATTGATTTCAAATTGTTTCGAAACTGTAGCTTAAATTTCCGACCTCCTAATGAGACATGTCGCCAGGCGTTCGTAATGTCATATGCCTATTCCGAACACAATGGAAAAGGTTCCGAGTCCAAATTCGATCGTATGGTGAAGATAGCTTTTTGGACCCAGTTATAATATTAAATTTTCGATTTAATTTCAGCGCGTTTGCTCATTGTACGGCCCAACGATCACTCCAAACATTACGAAAATTGAAATCCGATAATAATACAATATTACGGATCCAATGGAACTGGTTTCGTCAAATTCCGAGACTGTGCCCCGAAATGCTATTTTTAAATTCAATTTAAACGGTATAAATTCAAAACTGAACAAAACAGTTTCAAATTCAATTAGGAAGCTTCTATTATCTCCAGAATTATAAATATAAATTTTCCAAGCCTTGAAAATATTTTTAATCGGCTTAAAACTGAAGATTCAAATTCTTATCCAGTTTTAATAATTAAATTCAATAATTTAATCGCCAAATTCATTCTGATATTTGAATTTCAAATTAAAATTATCATTCGAATATTTAAACTCAATTAAATATTCACATTTTAAATGTCAAAAATTCAGGGTCGTTACACTTTCCAACCTCGAAAGGTGAGCAATCACTCACGATTTACGTTCTTATATTTATTAAATTTGATTTCAATTGAAACGACAATTGAAATATGCTGCTGTAGTTATTTAAATTGTTATATATGCTATTATCTATAACTGTTCACCTGTGACATCTGACACCAGTATCTAGTATTATATGCCTGTTATTACTATTATTTGTATCTGTTCACCTGTGACATCTGACACCCGTATCTGTTATTTATACTGATGATATATGCCTGTTGTTATATTTTTTTTGTATCTGTTATCACTCTGCAAGTTCCCTGTTAGTATAGAATTCACTATGGGTTGAAATGATACATACCCGAACGGACTTTAGAATAGGAGAATTCCGTTATGGGTTGAAATGATAAACCCAAGCGATTTTCATTCGAATTGAAATTGGGATTACGGGTCGAAATGATATCTACCCGTATATATTTAAATTTCGGTTTTGAAATGATAAATATCTGTATCACTTAACCATATGATAAATATATATACAGACACCGTTGGTCTATATATATAAATATTTAAAAAAAATGAATTCTATGGTTTTGGAAAGAAATATATGGTTTTAATAAATGATGAGCCTAAAATTATTATATATAAATGGGAATGATTGATTTAAATACATATAATATGTTGAGTATTTAAAATATATTTCAAAATAGATTTTGGTAATAATTTGAATAAGTTAAGGTTAGAAAGATAATTTGAATTTAGTTGAAATTGTATAAAGAATTTTATTTAATTAACCCGATTTGAAACTTATTGAAATTGAGATGTAAGATATGATTTATAACTTGAGTTTGATTTATAAGTAATCTAATAAATATTCCTTGTTTAAATAAAGTTTAAGGAAATATTTAGTAAAATGTAATTTAAGGCTAGTTAAATGATATTGAATTTATTAAGTGAATATTCCCTGATTAAATAATAAATGAAGTTAAATCAAGAGCTATATGAAACTGTTAAATTTAACTTTGAAATTGTTGCATATTAAAGCTTTGAAATATATTGGAATTTAAATGGTATAATTTGTGATTCAGATCTGTATTTGAAATCAATATAATTTGAATTTGTCATTTAGAAACTGAATTGAATTAAAAATGGAAAATTTAGATTGAATTAAATTGAAATTTGGAAATTAAGTTGATTTTAACCGATTTGTGAAACTTAAGGAAATTATAAATACTTTACTTTATAAATTATTTAACCTATATATACTATTTTGGAAAATAGATATATTTGAAATGAAATGATATTTGGGTTTGAAGTATAAATTAAATTGGAATGACCACGGTGTTATAATGTATATTTCCACCTTGTAGATAGTTCTGAAGATCCTTAGAGGATGGTTATCCCAAACATCCTTTAAGTTACTTGTATTTCAGTTGATATTTCACTTGAGTTGGATTTATTAGTATAAGAATGTTAATCCTGACTCGAGTGTTTTATGTTTTGCTTTACGCTCGGGTCAGACCGAGTGATACAGCATTTGAGACTCACCTTTGGAGTTTGGAGTTTCGTTTGGAGATCCAACTATTGATTCAGCTTCCAGCTTCCCAGTTGATTCGTTCACAGAAGTCATCTGTTTGGATTGAAGACTTCACTGTATTTGAGATATTCTGTTGTATTTTTTTTCTAACTCTGATGTATATATAGTAGCTTCATGAACTACTATTTTATCTATTCCGCTGCGTATTATTGTATTACTCTGTGTCTGTGATTCTGTGATTGATTTATTTACTGCATATGTTGAGTTTTGCCAAATTTAAATTAACAATATGATATTTTGAACTATTCAAGTCAGACATGTGTGGATTATTGTCGATTTGAATGGTCCAAAATAGTCGGTCGTTACATGAAGCCTTTCTGCTCCAGTTCTTCCAACTGATGTTTCAACTCCACTAATTCTTTAGGACCCATCCTAGTAGGCTTCTTGATGATTGGACTTGCTCCTGGGATTAGTCTTATTTGAAATTCTACTTGCCTATTTTCTGGAACACCTATGACTTCACCAAAAACATCTGGGTATTCATTTATAATTTTTATGTCTTCCAGTTCTAATTCTTTCTCGGTCATGCTACATATTTGGTTAAAATAATTGATTTTAGCAATTTCACTCATGACTATGATATTTTTACCATTTTCTGTTTTTAGAGAAATAGTAAAATTTTCCAAATTCAAAATTGCTTTGAATTTGCTCAACCAATCTACCCCTAAAATAATTCCTATTCCAGGGTATTTCAATACAAACAAATCAGATTTAAACACATTTCCTCCTATGTTTAATTCCACTCCCAAGCATTTTAATCCTAGCAAACAAGAGCTACCTAGTAGGCTTTGAATAAACAAGGTATTATCAACTAAATAGCATGTGAGAGTCAATTTATTCACTATGTCTTGGGATATTAGTGAATGTGTTGCTCCAGTGTCATATATAACTGAGATGGGGTGATCTTTAATTAGAAGTATACCTTCCAATTGTCCAGAACTTCCCACTGCAGTTGCTTTTCCTTTTCCCTCAAGTGCTCCTACCTTTGCTCCCTTTTTGAATTCTGGGCAGTTTCTTTTAATATGACCTTCCTTCCCACAATTGTAGCAGCTGAATGGTGCCTCCTTGGCTGCTTGACACTTATTACTCATGTGTCCTTCTTTGCCACAATTATAGCAAGCAACCTTCTTCTTAGCTTCCCCAGTGGCTGCTCGCTCCATTTTCTTATCCATACTCTTTTTGTCATAGGGATGTGCCCTAATTTTCCCCTTCTTTTGATGGTTAGCCCTCATGATCCTAAATTGTTCCCTTGCATTGTCATGTTGTTCAAAAGAAAGAGCAAGGTCTATGACTTGATCAAATATTTTATCCTTGTATGGTAACATTGCTCTACTGAGACCTACATTTAATCCTTGGATAAATCTTGAATTCTTTGATTCTTCATCTCCTATGAGCATAGTTCCATACTTGGACAAACTCTCAAATTTTTGAGTGTATTCAGTCACACTCATTGGTCCTTGCCTCGGCCTTATGAATTCCTCAAGCAATGTTGCCTTAGCTGTTGCTGGAACAAACCTTGCCTCAAGCATCTCCTTGAATTGATCCCATGTTATCTCATTTTCTGGCCTTCCTGTGATGATCACCTCCCACCAATCTAAGGCTGCTCCTTTGAGTCTCCTTGAAGCTATCTGCCTCTTCCTTTGGTCATTAATTTGCATATCTGCAAATATCCTTTCCAAAGTTCTCAACCATGTCTGCACTCCCATAACTCCCTCAGTGCCTTCAAAATCCTTGCCTCCTAAATTTGAAAATGTCTTCAATAGTTTGGCTAATTCCTCATGAGGATTCTCCTCCCTGTGTACTGCTCCTTCTCTAAATGCCCTCACCAAATCTTGCAAGTTAACCATTAGTGTTGTATTGGAGGGTCCTGCTCCATGACTTGGTGGTCTTCCTACCATGATTCACTATTCAATTGCATAGCTAATTAGTCATATTTCTAATTTAATTATTTTCTGAAACTTACTTCTACTGTGGATATTTATTTCTATCATTATTATATATATATATATTATCCATATAAGAAAATTGGATAATATATTTATGCTATGTTTTAACAACATAGCTCTGATACCAACTGAAGTGACCCACTTCTTTTTCAAGTATTTTAGAGAATTTTCTGTTAAGTTTATATATATATATATGTATATATATATATATACATACTTCAATGGACCACTTCTCTTAATTTAGTCTTTCCAGGATTCCTTATTTTACCAATATAAAAATATTAGTATATAAAATTAACTTAATTCATATATATATATATGAAGATATATATATATATATGGCTCTTTGCCTATCAGAGTAATTTAAATTGAAAAAGAAATTCAATCACACCTAATCTCTCATATTCCAGAGATATGGTGTCACATAGCCTTTTCTGTTCATTCTTTTTTTTATAACTCAAGCTTGATTATAAAATCAAATAACTCCATTTTCCTTATTTTCTTGTATTACCCCTCAGATTATTTGATCCCTGAATTTTTACAAGCAGAATATTCAGATTCTTGGATTTTGTAATTTGCCTCTACTAGATTCTATGCTACATATCAGGGTGTTTAAGATAACTCACTCATTACAGATTAGCCCGGGATTCATAATTCATATTCAAACAATTTTGTGTCAGGTAAGGGTATTCATGTTCTGATTTATATGTTAAACAAGGATCCTATGAATGATCAGATGTTAAACTGGATTGAGGTTCAAGCAGAGGAAACTATGTATTTAGGCAGAGCACATATGCAAGCACATATACTAATTTAGGACTTAGCATATGATTGAAGACAAGATAGTTAAAGCCATGTTACAAACCAAATTAACACAAAATTCTCAGGTGAACTTATCAAGTAGACAACTGAAGTATGCTAGACAATATGTGGAAGTGTCTAAAGAGTTGTGTGGTGATGGTCTTGTCTATTACAAACAGGACTGCAAGTCATTTTTAATAGACTCAGGTTGATCATGATCAAATGTGCTCAGACTTGAGTCTTGTATTTAGGTAATAAAATGTGTGAAGCATGGTGCAGTGAGACCTACCAGTTTTACCAAAATATATATGGATCTACTTCACAGAGCAATGCAAACTTCTACTGTAATTTAAATGCCTAGACTAAAGTTATAAATTTCATTTTCAGGTTAGCTATATACTTATATCTACTCTACCATTTTAAGAGTTCATCAGACATTGCCTAGGGAGACATGACCACATATCAAATTATATGGCATGATCTCCTATATCATACTTCACCAGAGGCTATCCAGATCAGTTACTTAAAACAGAAACCCACATATGCATATATATATAATACTAAATTATTACATGTTCTCTTCTCAGAAAAACAAACACATATCAATCTAGAAAATACTTAAAACATAATAAAGTTTTTGCTTGGCCTAATTATTACAACATTTCTGCCAAATTCCTTAACATTCTAAATGCAAGTAAATCTTCAATTGTCCATGCATACAAGTTTCTCATGCTTCCTTTCCTGTAGCAACATCTAGAGCTGCCTCAATAAAAATGAGACACCCCAGATGTTACAAAGCAACAAATAGGGTCAGAAATAAAATTTTGGTATAAGTGAAATCAAAATATAATAACTTGTCATTTTTAAATTATTGTGCAGGGTATTCATATGCTAGATGCAATTTGGATTTATAATGTAAACTGGGTGTATATATATATATATATATCTAAGCCCTTATTATACTCATGCACACAAGCAATCATCCATTCATTCAATATAGTATACATGTACACATACTCTCATGGAATTAACTCATTTTAATTCCATAGTTCAGCTCTAAATCTTGATTTATCAATTTAATTTGGTCATATCTCTTTGCCATTGAACACCATGTGTGCATTGCAAGGGACTCAATTCTGTTAACCCCTACACAAAGACCTATAGGACTTAAACAAGTCATGCACATACCCATTATACTCCTTATGATGAATAGATCAAGGCTTCTCTCCTAGATTAGTTTTATAATCTAGTGACCAGTCTCATTTCTTTTTTCTTAAAGATTTATTAACTCTTGAAAATTGCTTTTACATTCTTTCTTTCTTTTTCCCTAAATCAGAGAGAGTTAGACTCTCTCAGGGATTTCAACTGACCATACTTTCATTCATGAAAATAATGCTTTATTTCATTTTTCCAGTTGTCTTATTCAAAATTTGTTATATCATTTGCATATCTCCTATATTCAAGAATGTCATGATCTCTTAAACAAATCCAGTTGAATCATATAAAAATTATTATACTAAATTCTATTGTGAACATAGGGTAAGGTTTTAGAGAAAAATCCATAAAACATTTTAGCTTTAGATCTGAACAAATCAGCACATAAATAATTTATTGCATTGTTCATCTCAAATTTAGAACAATCTAGACATAAGCATGAACCTTCTTTGTTCACACTGCCTAGCTTATTTTCCCAGTAATACCCTACTTCATAATAAAATGTATTTGTCTTACTAAACATATTTACTAACTGATGGTTTAAGGTACTGGATCCATATCAGAGATCATGGCATTATTCTTATCAAACAATCAAAAAAACAAATCAAAGCATCAACCAAAGATTTATCAATGCACCAACCATTCTCAGCATTCATTTATTCAGAGAAAAACAAATTGAACAAGCACAAAAATAAAATGGCTGCCCTTAACTTGGGTCTTAATGCCTTTGCCTGATGAGATTGATTAATCACTTACCTTTCCCTTCTTTTCCCCAAGATTGCCTAAGCTTGCAAACAGTGTGAGTTCTTCTTCTCCTTTTTTTTAATGTGTTACAGTTTTTTTCCCTCAGAAAAAAACCCCTGCTTTCTCTCTTGATTTAAATCATTTTACTAGGGTTTTACTAAAGGAAAAACCCATTTTATCCTCACATTTCTCAGAGAATTATGTGTGTGTTGTCATGGCTAAATGTGCCATTTTCCCTTGGTTTCTATTTCTGGTAAAAGCAGTTATCCACCGCTTTTCCTGTATGCATGCAATTTGCATGATTCACTTGTATATTATTTTCATGTGGCTTATTTTTTTTAATACCTTTCATTATGCCCGAGTTATTTCCCATTCCTAGCTATTATCTCAGCCTATTTATTTACTCTTGACTTATTTTAAAATTGTACTTATGCACAACTAATATTAAACTGGTTTTTAGGCATTTTAATTTACCAAAGAATATATCATTTTTTCCTTATCACTTAATTATTGAAAACAATTTTCTCTGTACTGAATTATTTTATTTTCTTTATGTTGAACTGTAATGTATACATGTATATCCTCTTATCAATTACCCTTGTTAATATCTCAAGCTATCTGTTTTCTCTTGATATATAAATGTATTTATATTTTTAATTACCATGGTGTTCTTTCCTTATTACTTTATGTTTATTCTTTCTGGGTATATAAATACAACATATGGTAATGTATAATCCATATATACATTCAGTTATATTTCCTCTTCCCTCTGAAATACATTTCTTTATTATTTATATTCAAGATATATATACACACATATGAATATAAGACTTACTCCTATTTAGTTATTTTTTTATTTAACTCATTCTCAATATTTATCTTTAGACTATATTTTTTTTTTGAAAATTTTCCTTTCTGATTTTTATTAAAATTATTCTCATCTCAATAATTTGGGTCTTCACATTTAGTTACTAAGTTCCACCAATCTAAAGCTTCCCCTTTAAGGTGCCAAGCTAATATCCTTCTCTTAAGCTGATCTACCCATCCGAGTTCTTGGAATATTCTCTCACATTCATTAATCCATGCTTTGGCTTCCATGTATCCTTTAGTTCTAGAATATGTTTTCCTCCTATATTAGCAAAGTCCTTACATATCTTAGGGAAGTCAACAAGATGGGATGTTGCATCGACAGGTGAGGCAGTGGGTGCCACCGATGCAGTTGGAGGGACCAGGACTTGCTCAGCTTGTCTGACGTACTATTTAAACCATTCGGGCATCCACGAATAGCGGGTCTTCCTCAGGCATGGATCCTAGTTCTGGAAGAAGATTAATTATCAATCATATCAGCTATCAGTAGGTTGAATATTTAGTGTCAGTTTCCTAAGATAGTATATACTGAAAGAAAATGAGATGCCTAGTGTGTGCGTGTATGTTTAAAGAAATAGGAGTATAAATATATATATACACACATCTATAATAAGACGATTTGAAAAACTTTTCAAAAATAACAAATACATCTCTCATACGTATAATTTCCTCGTTTATCAAGTAGCATAGGCTCTGATACCAAATGTAACAACTAAGGGTAGGCATTTAACCAAGTTAACCGACCTAACCGACCTTGACCGAATCGCTTTAACCGAAAAAATAGGTTAACCAAACTTTCGGTTAACCGATCGACGTTAACCGACCAAAATCGGGTCGGTTAATGGTTAACCACGGTCATATACTGGTTAACCGTTAACCGAACCTATTTTTTAAATTATAAAAGAAAACCAGAATCCACCACTGTTTGCCACCCGGCCCACTAAAATTTCCTAAACCCTAGTTGACTCGTGCTTGCTTTAGCCGCTATTTCATAGTTCGTTCCCAAAAATAAGCAAACTTGTTGATTTTCGTTCGCAAAAGAAAAACCAACCTGCAAAATTTTCGCCCCTGCTATTGTCGATCCTTCGCCGCCTCCTTGGTTTCCATTCTTCGCTATTTGAATTTTGAGCAACGACGAATGCTAGTAGTAAGAGGAGAAACGTGAGTATGATTTATTTTATGTAGGTTTAGTGTTTATCTGTTTTATTTAAATTTTATTGGGTGTTTAATCCATTTATTCAATTATTCTTATAATAGCGGTACATGGGTTGATAATTTGATATAACAATTGTTGTGCTTGCTTGTGAATTTGTTCGAACTGAAAGTGAATAAACAATTGAAATAAGAATCTTAACTTAGAAAACCCAAAATGTAGTTGTGCTTGCTTGTGAATTTGTTCAAACCCAATTCTATATAATAAATTTTTAAATGATATCACTTCTTGGAGTTGGAATTGAACTCGTAACCAATTTCTTAATTTTACATCTCAGAGTCTTGCAAATTGTTCTAGCTTCTTTGTTGCATGCCTAAGAATTAATGTTTTGGAGAGTATAAACTCTAATAACTTGCAATTTTTCTATGAATATTACATTGTTGTATGGTTCTCCAAGAAGTAACATGTTACTGGGCATCCTCATTTAAACTTTGAGCATATTAAATTTCTTGCGCATATATATAAACCTGTTACTTGTTTAATTTACAGTTTAAACCTTTTCATCAAATATATAAACCTATTCATACTAGTACATATCAGTCTATATACATATATATATATATATATATATATATCACTATTAGTACATATTTGATATGTACATCACATAGTCTATAAACTGTTTATAAATTTACTTATGAAAAAACTTAGTCAAGCAAGTGTCTAAACTATTTATTATTTTATTGAATATTTTCATCCATAATTTGTGTACCATTTCACTACAACCTTTCAGATTTTAGATGTTTTATTTTAGATTTCACTGCAATATTTTAGATTTTCATCCATAATCTATAAACTTTTAATTATTCCTTCAAGCAGAGAAGTATAACTTTGCAGCATAACTTTTTGGCACCCTAAGTAAGAACCTTAATCAAATTGCACATGCTTATATTATGCTTTGACTAGACAAATATGAATAAATGTGTTGATAAAAGATCATAACACATGTGTTGATATAAACTGTTAATTAATGCTTATCGAACTTTTATGCCATTCAATTTTTTTCTACTTTCCTATGCATTTTCTACATTTTTTTGGGCATTATAATGTGTTTACTTGTCTTGCAACATAAAGAATTGACTAGGCCCTGAGTAGAAGTTTCATAAGCTTTAGGAAAATTAAACAAAACATCAAATGGCACAGAACCTAAATATATATATGAACTAGTAAACATTTCTTTGTTTTATTGCTGACTGACGTGGCTTCCTTAGGTTCATCCATTAACAGTGCATACAATTTCCCTATCATCAAATTTGTTAATATTATGTTTCACAGCAACAGCAATAGGCTATTGTGTTCTATTTATCTTTTGATATAATCCTTGTCTAATTTGGGTGGATGTTTCAAACATTTATTTGAGCTTACATGCTATATCTAATCAGTGTTTGTGCTATTGTTAAAATGGATGGAAACATGGAGTTGAAGGCTGAAGCTCACCATCTCAGGCTCTCCAAAGTATTAGTATTGTATTTATTGTTTTCATTGCATTTTGCAGTATTGTAGACTATGTAGTATTGTAGACTTGTAGTATTGTACTATTAACAATGAATTGAAGAATTGAGGACTGTAGTGTTGTGGATTGTGAAATTACTAAATTAGTTATTATTGCTATTTATGTTTAAGTTTATGATGGGCCATTAAATTATAAATTATGTGATGATCTTTGTTGTGCTATCCTGTTTCGTATATGACCCGACACATATTATATGTCATGTTAATGAGCAATGTTGCCATATATACAGTATGCATGAATTAAATTATTACGGTTAACCATCGGTTAACCTTGCAATGGTTAACCATTTGCCTCAAATGGTTAACCATGCAACAGTTAACCGTTGCGTTTGAATGGTTAACCGAACCGTTAAATTTAACCGGTTAACCGCGGTTAAGTTTAACCGGTTCGGTCGGTTCGTGTGACCACTTTTAACTGATGAAATGGTTAACCAAACCGTTTCTTTTTATTGGTTAACCGTTCAAATTAACCGTTTGGTTCGGTTAACCGACCGTGCCTACCCTTAGTAACAACCCATCTCGAAATAGGCCTAAATTCTGATCCAGAAAAGGCCCATTGAAACTTAAACACATTATAAAGCTGGCTGTTGGTTGGTAAAAGTAATAACAATACAGAGCTAGAACTATTCTTTCAGAACTCATAGGGGAAGAAACAAAGTATAATAGCTAATTGTGCCCACTTCAAAATAAATTCAAATATCTTAATACAGAACAAAACATAGACCCTGCAAAAACCGTTACATCATTTGTTCAAACGTATTCGTTCATGGGTACAATAAAAAGTATCATAAATAAATAAAAATGACTACCACAAGCTTCGCTCACGCCGTCTTCAAGCATCATCATCGTCACCACTCCTTCCTTAACTTGTGTTGTAATGAGGAGAGGGTTAGAACAATAAGTGTTCGGTGAATAAAAACCTCAAGCATTATTATTTCATTACTTGGGCAGTATATGTCAACATAGGAATATGTCTATGTGTTCTAAAACCATTTAATACTACATATAAGGAAAGGATGCAGACCCTCAAATAATTACTTAATACCTTCCATTTCCGAAGCAGATTTCCAAATCTCATAACCCATAACCAACGTCATAAATATCTAACAATGCGAGAGATTGAACCCAAGCCACTTAATACCTTTTAATGGAAAATAGGCACTCCGACCATTTAAGACCTCGGTTGAGGTAGGCTCGTATCATTTAATACATATTCCCAAGGCGGACTCCACATAGGTATCTATGCATGGAAATCTCTTCGAACACTTAATACTTTCTATTGAAGCAGACCTTTCCAAGATATCCTTAATCGTGCCTAAATCCAATTTCGACTATTTAATACTTCATTTGGGAAAGAAGGTGGGCCTTCAAATAACCACTTAATATCTTCTAAAACCCTAAAGCAGGTCCTTCGTCTTATGACCCGTACCCATGGTGACATCTCACATTAGCCCGACTATTCATAGGTATCGGTAGCCAAATTAACTGGGCAAATTTACTCTATAGAACTGGGACTAACCTTGCATCATCGCAGTTACTTATCATAGGGGATGTCTCACATCATCCCTAAAGTCACACTGCTGGTAGCCAGATTAGCTGGACAGATTTCCATGTGTCTTTTGACTGACCTCGCACCACTTATTACTTAGTCATATTTTACAACATTCTTAATATATTATCGCATACCTCACCATGTCCATTAATTATGGCTATATAAGAATTCTTTCTTATTTTTCCTTAACAACCAATTACCTTCCTAAGAGGGATTTAATGACAATTATTACCTAATTAACTATGCAATTATATGTTATAATTGTATGCTATTTATGATAATTAATATATAAATAAATACACACCTACTATTTTCTATGTGTGGGGAGATTTCGCCCTAACTAACACATAAATGTATATTCCTTTTTAATAACAATAATACAATTCCTTTTCCATATTATCGATGGTGCCAAATTTTCAATATCCATAACAAGGGATTTCAATATCCTTAACAAAGGATTCAACATTCATATCCAAAAATTGTAATAAACAGACTTGTGCATAGTAAAAATATCAACTCAATCTATCACATCAAATCAGGGAATAATATCAAAAATAGAAACTGCAATTCTAGTTTCCAATCTGTATTCAACTCCTCTTTACAAAGAATTTAAATAATGGGATATCTCTTTTACTTTCATATGGAATAAATGGTGTAAACTACGAATAAATTCATACTCTTACACTCTATCCCTTAATTGGAAATTCATAATCAAATTAGAATTTAAATAGGACTGGAATAGAAAATAAAATCATTAAAAACTACATATCCCAACAATTTAATGTAAACAATTGAGAATTCTAATAAGAATTGACATTTTGAATTATAGGAGTTTTGGGGGGGTTTCATTTTGTTTTATTTGCGTAAACCCAAAACCCCTAAGGCATATTCTAATCCATAATATACTAAATAATTACTGGAATAAAAATACTAAGGTTTCTACTTACTGATTGTCCCTGGCCTTTCTTGTACGGATTTGCAACACCAAAGCACTCTTCTCCAGATCTCTTCTTTTGATATATACACAACAAGAGATTGATATATATATATATATATAAATTTGTTAGATTCAGAGAGGTTGGAAGAGAAGGGAATAAACTACAAGAGTAATTAGAAATGAAATAGAATCCTTACCTAAATTTCTAATTGAATTTTGGAATCGAATTGAAGAAAGAAAATGGCAGTGTTTCATTGGATTCCCAAATATTTTTGTGAATAAAAGTGGAGAGGATAGGGTCCTATTTATAGGGGTTGAAACGTATCAGAACCGTAGGATAAAAATAGGTTAAAAATGGATAAATTTGAAATGTTCTTTGATAAGAAAACCCTAGCCACCACTAACAGGAGCGGTGGACCGCCCTATATGAACCGGCCGACCCCTCCACCTATTTTGGGAACGTAATTATTTATGTACCATTGTTTTATTTAATTCTTTTATTATACTTTTAACGTTAATGATTCCTTAACCCCTAAGTCTAAAATCGGTTAATTTTTAAACTTTAAATTTAATTATTATTTGAATTTGAATTCGAGTTAAATTATTTTAAACTTAAAAACTTTAAATGCTTATAAATTTTTCGTTTGAGCTCCGTTTTCAGCATATTATACATGGAAACAGATCAGAATTTCACCATGAACGCAATGGTACAACATTCGTGGCCAAATTCCAACTTTTACAAAATTTTCGTTTTTACGACTACTTAATGTTAATTTAATTTACTTATTTAATTCTTACTGATTTTACGGGGTGTTATAGAGATATTCATGGACAAAGTTCTTGGACTTAATTTACCAACAATGACACCAATTTGTTTAGCAGACATGTTTCACAAAACAAAAGAAAAATTAAATAGCTTTACTTGGTATGCCTTCAAACTTATTAAAGTGGATCGTGCAAGTACTATTTTATTTTTCTTCCCAATAAAACTTTCCCTTTGGCAATGAAGGAAGAAAATGCAATAACTTGCATATTAACATGCTCCCGTAGAAAAATATTAAAATTCACCTAAGAATGACTCTCGTATAATATTTTTATTATAGAAAATTTACATGTGTCTATATAGGGCCGGCTTGACTTCCTGGGTTGCCCCAGGCAACTGAAAGTTCAAGTGTAAAATAGGGGAAAAAATTTGATAAGCCACAGAATCGAAGTAAGGATCTCATGTTAAACAAGCTTGCACACTACCACTTAGCCAAGTGACATTTGTTTGAATAATAAAATACAATGGTTAATTTATAACTTTACATCTACTAACATTTTTTCTCCCACCTTATTTCCCCCATCCAAGGGGTTGCCCCAGGTGGCCGACTGGCCAGCCTAGCTCTAAAATCGGGCATGTGTCTATATATTTTAGATCATTCTAACCATGGGTAGCCACAAGCTCGTCACCACACCAATTACTATCACTCCTTTCGACCCAATTGTTACTTGTGACAATATGAAACAAAACCTAACAAAAGCTAAGTCTAAGGAATTCACATTAATCTTCATAATATGAGTTTTCTTGGTCAATGGTTATATCCATCCTTGACAAACCAATTACCTACCTAAGGGGGATTTACTGACAATTATTTCCTAATTAACTGCGCAATTATATGTTATAATTGTGCGTTATTTATGGTAATTAATATATAAATAAATACACGCATACTATTTTCTATGCGTGGGGAGATTTCGCCCTAACTAACGCTTAAATGTTAATTCCTTTTGTAATAACAATAACACAAGTCCTTTTCTATATTATCAGTGGTGCCAAATTTTCAATATCCATAACAAGGGGTTTCAATATCCTTAACAAAGGATTCAACATTCATATCAAAAATTGTAATAAACAGACTTGAGCATAGTAGAAATCTCAACTCAATCTATCACATCAAATCAGGGAATAATATCAAAAATACAAATTGCAATTCTAGTTTCTAATCTCTATTCAACCCCTCTTTACAAAGAATTTAAACAATGAGATTTCTCTTTTACTTTCATATGGAATAAATGGTGTAAACTACGAATAAATTCATACTCTTACACCCTATCCTTTAATTGGAACTTCATAATCAAATTAGAATTTAAAGAGGAGTGGAACAGAAATTAAAATCACTAAAAACTACAAAAACTACATATGCCAAAAATTTAATGTAAACAATTGAGAAATCCAACAAGGATTGACATTTTGAATTATAGGAGTTTTGGGGGGTTTCATTTTGTTTTATTTTCGTAAACCCAAAACCCGTAAGGCATATTCTAATCCATAATATACTAAATAATTACTGGAATAAAAATACTAAGGTTTCCACTTACTGATTATCCTTGGCATTTCTTGTATGAATTTGCAACGGCAAAGCACTCTTCTCCAGATCTCTTCTTTTGATATATACACAACAATGGATTGGTATATATAAATTTGTTAGATTTAGAGAGGTTAGAAGAGAAGAGAATACATTAAAAGAGTAATTAGAAATGAAATAGAATCCTTCCTAAATTTCTGATTGAATTTATGAATCTAACTGAAGAGAGAAAATGGTAGAGTTTCGTTGGATTCTCAAATATTTTTGTGAATAAAAGTGGAGAGGGTAGGGTCCTATAGAGGTTGAAACGTACCAGAACCATCAGATAAAAATATGTAGCGACCCGTCGTTTCATACCCTTTGAGTAGACAAATGACCACACTTGTCCAACCCAAATTGTATGGAAGGCGAATAACTAGGGGTAAAGAAGGAAAGATAGAAGGAAATAGAAACAATAATACACAGAATCTCACAATCGCAGCGGAACAACATATAATATATAATAACAGATTTTATACAAAAGAATCTATAGCTGTTTATAAATATATACAATCATCAGAGTGCAACAATCAATACATCAATATGGAAAGTTATTTTAACTTGTCCTCAAAATATACATAAGCAGCGGAATATAATTAAATACGTGTAATACGCTTGAAATCCTCCAGCTCGTCTCCTAGGCTCCAAAGCATCCTAACCCGAATCTGTAATACTCGGTCTGAACCGAGCATTATAATAAAATAGCACATGAGTCAGTCTGGAAAACCAGCATGAGAAAACACACTCAATTTGAATTTAATTATATTTTCAAAATCCTTTGAAAACAAAGGTACCTCGTAAGACCACGCCACACATAAACATGACGGGTTTTTACCTTACGATAACCAAAATCCTTTTATATCAAATCATCTGATATTATAATAGTGTCTATAGAAAGTAAATTAGAAAATAGTCGAAATGCTTGCATCTCACGTTTCAGCAATATTTGGTATACAATCAAAACCGTAGAGGCTCATGGTGGATATTAGATTCCAACAATGGCTGGGCTACTGGGGTACCGCCCATCACAATACACCTCTACAAAAATGTACCGATATCGTACCTAACGATCCCTGCCAACACAAGACCGGCCTATCCCTATACCGAATATGTTATCACCCCAGGTGTTCCCATCCTAATCGAGCGCTCTCTTTTACATGCATAACCATATCCATAATTTTAATATAATATATATCCGAGGGTATCTAGAAAGGTAATAACATACCCTACTTGGGTGCGACCCACTTAGCCCTGCTGCATCTCCCATGTTTTAGTCATTCCCGGTTGATGAGGCTTGAGGCTACGTTTACCTTTAGAATAGCATTCATAATTGGAATTCTAACACTGCCTTCCGGGCAAACAATGCAATGATAGCATTCATCCATACAAGTTGGCCTGGGTTTGGACAAACTGAATTTCAATATCACCATCTCCATTAGCTTCTCGATTTCACAATTCGTACACACAAATCGGATCGAAGTGGTTTTCAGATAATTAAATCTTATCCCGGTCTCTTCGAAACGTTCAACGAATTTGGCCAGATTTGACAGTCGATTATTTAACTATCAAATAACACACATAAGCAGTCACTAGGCCCATTTTATAAATTTTCCAAAATACTTATTTCAATTATCTTTACAAAGATATTTATCCAAACCTCTTCCAATATTTCATCCTTTGAAAATAATTTCAAACACTTATCCATCACGGGATATTTTTGAACCATTTCAACACTTAGAAATATTTTCGAACCTAATTTATAACACTTAGGAAAATATTTCTATATAAATCATTCCTCTCTTAAAATAATTTCCCAATCCTCTTTTCAATACTTAGGAGAATATTGATAGACAAATTCTCCAAAATCATTTTAATATCGAACTTAGAAAATATTTCATAACTTATCTCAGAAAACCCCGGAAATATTAATAAATTCCCTCTTACAATTTCCAAAAGCCAATTATTCTCATTTATAATTCCAACTAACAATTCATAACTTCTTTAACGAATTCATATTCATTCCCGATGTTCTATATTCCAACATTTTAGAAAATTCCATTTCTTTTCCAAAATTCTTCTAATATTCCTCTATCAAAATCATATCCATTTAAATAACCCCATTTACAAATCTCGAGAGGATTTATAAATAAATTTAAATCCTTCCAAAACTCTATATATATATATATATATATACACAAGATAAGAGTCACAAGTCCCTGTTTTGGATGTTGTTATAGGAAAAGTCCTTGTAGAAATAAATAAGTAAATTTGGTCCTTATTTTTTGAAAAATAAAAAACCTAAGGTGCCTTGCACTTTTCTGACAGAAAATGCAAGATAACTTGCACTTTTTTTATTTTGGAATTTTTTTTGAAATTTTTAAAATTTTGAAAAGCGCAAGTTAACTTGCACTTCTATCAGGAAAGCGCAAGCTACTTTGCGCTTTCTGATTTTGAACATTTTGAAATTTTTGAAAAATGCAAGGTAACTTGCGCTTTCTATCAAGAAAGCGCAAGCTACTTTGCGCTTTCTGATTTTGAAATATTTTTAAAATTTTTGAAATTTAAAAAAAATTAATGTTTAAAAAGCGCAAGCAAACTTGCGTTTTTTGATTTAGAAAAAATAGGGACCTAATTTACATACTCATTTCTATAGGAACTTTTCTTATAACAACAACAGAAATAGGGAACTTTCGTGCAAAGCCCTATATATATATGATAAGTATTTTTAAAGAATAACAATTTATTTTTAAAACACGTTCAAGAAATTATTTAAAATATCAAAGCACTTTTAAATAAATATTAATAATTCATTCCCAATTCATTTTTTAATAAACTAAATAATTTACAAGCTTATTACAATAATTTGATTTATTTTCAACTAATATCAAATATTTGAAAATCAACTTTCCAAAATACTTTCAATTCTAAAATAGTTTTTAAACCACATAGTTTAATAAATAGAAATCCCATTCTAAAAACAAACTTACTTCTCAAACAAAAATCCATTTTTAAAATCCAATAAAACCATTTTGGCATTTATACATCTCTCTCGATTTATCACAAATCAGTTTCATTTCGATCTCCTAACCATTTCCACTTTCGAAAATAGAATCCATTATTTTCCTTAACCCGATTTCCATGTCCTAATATAAATTCCCTATATGAATCTATATTCCTAAATTATCATGTAATATCGTTTTCCTTTATTTATAAACATCGTTTATAAATTTATAACTCCTTCGGGTTTCACTTGTTTATAAAAACTAATCTCATTTATAAAATCTCATTTTATAAATCAACTGCTTAATAAATCCCATCGATTTTTAATATCGATTTAAAACTCCTTATCCATATTTTAAATCACATTATTAAATAAATATATATATAATTCCAAATTTTAAGTTATCGACTTTTAATTCCATTCAAAAATCCACTATCGTCACTCTAATTCAAATAGAGTTTAAATCAACTTTAGAAATCATCTCCATTCACATTTAACTCCAAATTCACATATCTATCCAATATTCAAATATTAAATTTACTATTCACCAAATTCGTTCAATCGCTATATTTGAATTTTAAACCATTTCACTAATTCAACCAAAATCTCCATATTCAAAATAAATTAATATTTCAAATTCAACATTTAAAAATAAATTAAACGTTCAAAACCAAATGACTAAAATTTTGGGTCGTTACAAAATAAGTTAAAAACTGATAAATTTGAAATGTTCCTTGATACGAAAACCAAGCCACCACTTACAGGAGCAGTCGACCGCCCTATACGCACCGGTCGACCCCTCCACCTATTTTGGGAACATAATTATTTTTATACCATTGTTTTATTTAATTCTTTTATTATACTTTTAACGTTAACGATTCCTTAACCCCTAAGTCTAAAATCGGTTAATTTTTAAACTTGAAATTTAATTATTTATTTGAATTCGAATTCGAAATAAATTATTTTAAACTTAAAAACTTCAATGCTCATAACTTTTTCGTTTGAGCTCCATTTTCAGCATATTATACAAGGAAACAGATCAGAATTTCACCATGAACAAAACGGTACAACTTTCATGGCCAAATTTCAAATTTTACAAAAAAATTATTTTTACCCCTACTTAATTTTAATTTACTTTACTTATTTAATTCTTAATTATTTTACGGGGTGTTATAGAGATATTCATGGACAAAGTTATTGGACTTAATTTATCAACAATGCAACCAATTTGTTTAGCAGACATGTTTCACAAAACAAAAGAAAACTTAAATAGCTTTACATGGTATGCCTTCAAACTTATTAAAGTGGATCGTGTAAGTACTATTTTATTTTTCTTCACAATAAATTTTTCTTTATGGTAACAAAAGAAGGAAATGCAATAACATGCATATTAACATGCTCCCGAAGAAAAATATTAAAATTCACCTAAGAATGACTCTCGTATAATATATTTATTATAGAAAATTTGCATGTGTCTATACAGGCCGGGCTTGACTTCCTAGGTTGCCCTAGGCAATTGAAAGTTCAAGTGTAAATAGGGGAAATTTTTTGGTAAGCCACTGAATCAAAGGATCTCATGTTAAATAAGCTTGCACACTACCACTTAGCCAAGCGACATTTGTTTGAATAATAAATTACAGTTAATTTATAACTTTACGTCCGCTAAGATTTTTTTCTCCCATCTTGTTGCTCCCGTCCAAGGGTTGCCCTAGGTGGCCGACTGGCCAGCCTAGCTCTGAAATCAGGCATGCGTCTATATATACTAACTATATCATTCTACCACGAGTAGCCACAAGCTCATCACCGCACCAATTACTATCACTACTTCTGACCCAATTGTCGCTTGTGACAATATGAAACAAAACCTAACAAAAGCTAAGTCGTAGGAATTCACATTAATCTTCATAATATGATTTTTCTTGGCCAATGGTTATATCCATCCTTGATAATGTCCAATGTGTTAAGCTTGATGTATGCATATCTACACTTGTTAACACGCCAATGAACTATGAATGGAGTATTGCTGATTTTTTATATTATTAACAAACCATGAAGCACTAACATGTAATAAGACAGAACATCATGAATTGTTTTATGAAGACTCCATATTTTGATGATAAGTCGGTGATGTAACCAAAATTACATATGCGAGAAAATAGTATAAAAGAGTTTGGATTTTTTTCTTTAGTATATTAGAATATTCATAAGCTGCATGCAAATTCCAAATCAATATGGCGTGTTTCGATGTCCGGATGCAAAGGGATGTCACATATGAAGATTGTTAATTAAAATTGGAAATGCATACTATATGCATTAAAATTAATGTAAAAATCAGTTGTTTGTGTGTATTTGGGACAATGTATAAATCCTTATCAATCCCGCTATAAACATAGCCTAACGCCAATTTCTACCATGGTTCACCTAATGAATTGCACTTCTTTGTGATATTGAATCAAAATAATGGACACAAACAAAAGCTAAAATTAGTTTAAATGAAAAACAATCATTAAAATGTATCAGTTGTTTAATAATATATGTTCGACTATCCCAGTACAACAATTGTTATCAATCCATGATAACGAACCAATATGGAATATCAAATTTGATTATCATTACATACTGCAATTAAAGGTAATATGGCAAGCACTTTCAACACCATATTTATCTGCAGCTATGGCTGCCTTGACAATTTTTTTAGATAATCCTATCTTTAGCCCTGGTCAGATAGAGGGGTCCTCTCTCTCCTCTCTATCTCATTATCCTCCTCCACCAAATCCAGTGCCGCCTCCATCTGTAGGATCGATTTCACCCTAGAGGGGTGTGAATAGGGTGATACAAATAATAATAAAAATTAGTGTAGAAATATATAAAATAATTGCAGCATAGATAATAGCAGAATAATAAAAGCAGAAATAGAACAACACAGATTTACCCAGCTTCGGCAAAACCCTGTCTGCGTGCTGCCCCCCCAAAGGTTTCTACTAGAAATTAAGTAGTCAGACGCTTACACACGTAAACTTGCGACACCCGCTAATGAATAACCTAACTCTACGCTCCAAACCCTGCCACAACTCAGCCACTGAGTTGCGAATTCTCGAACTACACCACCGTAGTTCGCAACCTAGTCACACAACTAGAAAAACACAGTTTAAAAGGAAAATTACAAAATAAATAAAACAACTTAAACCCTAGCCTAAATAAAATAGGCCGGCCCAAATTATAACTTGAGAAAATAAAAATCGTCTCCCCTTTGTGTTTTCTTTTTTATACTTCATCCCGTAATTCTTTTAGTCCATGCCGTTCCTTTTGCGATCTAGGGTTTGTTGAAATTTGAAGCGCCGATTCAAATCAATTGCCTCGGTTAGCTTCGATGCTCCTTGTTGTGTGTTCTTCAATTTACTTGCGGGCACTTCACTTGTGTCGAGCTCAAATGGTTATAAAAATGGTATGCGATTTGCCCTTTTTCGATATTGATTATTGCTCGAACTTGATTCGAGTTTAGTGATTTATTCTCTGATTTGTTCTAAGTAAGTACACTCACTGATTTTAGTCTTGAACTCGAATGCTCTTCTACCGATGATGTTACCGGGTTATATAGGGAACGAATCCCTTAATTTTCGTTCATATAATTTTGTTTGAATTCTTCAGTGATTTTCACTTGTCCATTTGATTTTGCTTGAGCGCTTGTGATTAATCTTGACTGCTTCATTTGTTTACACGTTACTGGTACATTTTCACTTGCTTAAGTCGGTTCCTTCTTTTGCTCCTATGATCATGGAATTTGAATTTTTGAGACTTCCTTGACTTGATACAATCTGACTTGTTTATTTTTGTGTTAATTTTGCAAGTTGAATTCTTTTCTGGCTTCGACTTGATGACTTCATTCAAACTGCTACCTTGATTACCCACGGCTTCTGACCATTTCATTATTGAAGCATACTTGCTGTCACACACTCCTAAAATGTTAAAATTGAAGTTTGCATATTTGTGTATACTGCATAACTTGTATATGTTTTGTTGCATTACTGTCACATTGCTATATGGTGCATTGTGTTGAGTCTTCACTGTTGATGTTCCTTTGCACCAGACCATGTTTGTTGAGCATGTTGTGTCCACTGCTGTTATCTTTCTCTGTTGAAGCTCCATGTTCATATCTCTGAACTGATACATGTGTATGTATATATTTGCATATATGCATACATGTATGGTTCAATTTTGCTTCACACTTGTACATGTTTTGATTTGAGACTGCATATGTATACACATGTATATATGAGCACATTTCTATATTTGGTTTATGAGTTGCTGTCATGGTTACATGTTGCACTTGAACATTTTGTAGTCTGGTCTTCATATTGCTTTGAGTCTATTGCTTCGAGCCCCTGTGCATTGAACTTGTATATGTCTTGTGTACATGTATATATTTGTTTGCATGTAGAGTGTAGCCTTGCTGTAGCTTCATT
This sequence comes from Allium fistulosum, assembly GCA_030737815.1. Lineage (NCBI taxonomy): Eukaryota > Viridiplantae > Streptophyta > Magnoliopsida > Asparagales > Amaryllidaceae > Allium > Allium fistulosum. The sequence continues at coordinate 1,463,377,254 of CM060903.1, forward strand.
CTTGTTTGGTTTCATATGTGGAACTGGTCTTGTTTTGGTTGGAGCCATTCTGGCATTTTTACCCTTGTTTACATTGATTTGAAAACTGCCTTAATTTCATTTGTACATACTTGTTTGCTCTGGTTCGTCTTGAAGCTGGTATGTGGTTGCTATGGCTGCTCTGTCCTCTGTTTCATTTAGTTTTGCTTTCATTCTGGACTGACCATGTGTTATATGATCTGGTTATACCCCATATTTGAACAGATGTTGCATTGAGTCTTTTTGTTGTTGCAGTCTTATTAGCCTTGAATGCATTTGACACTCGATTACTGTTTTTGCTTGGAGTTGAATTGTGTACATATCCATGCTAGGTTCTATTGTTGATGTTGAAACTGGTCAGTTCCTTTTCTGGTTTCATTGTCCATGGTTCGACTGGCTTGTACATTGTTGGTGTGTTGCTTTTTGATCTGTTATCGCTTCAGTTTCGTATATTGAATTCATGTTGTCTCAAATTTGAATGGTCTGATTCAATATTGAATCTGGTTTTATTCATATTCATGCGTACCGATGTTTCTCGGCTGAAATTCGAGATGCTAAGGCAGTGCACATGCGTACGTGTACACATGTGTATATGCAGGCTCTAGTGTATTTGAAACTTTGTGACTTGTTTTTGTATTGCACCTGAGTTGAATCCAGCCTCGGCTCGGGTTTGACCTTGTGCTCACCTGTCCCTGTAGTTTTATCAAGTGTATATCGGTGTGCATGGCCTTGTGACATGTACAGTGATACACTATGCATGTTACAAGCTGTTCGTGTAAGATGAATTCAAAATAAATGATGACGAACAACCCAAATAACTGAGGAAAATAGAATTTTCAAACACACACTTTTATTGTACACAGCAAAATATTTCTTTTTCAATTTTACTGCGTCACTGTTTATTTTGCAGATAATTCAGATGCTGGATACAAACTGGAATAGAGTTGAAGAACAAATACGAGTGAATGAGTGATATGTAGTGAGTTAATAAATTGTAAAATGAATTTTGAGATGTAATCAAAATTGTAATGTAATTGAAAAATATATATATGTAGTGAGAGCTCAGATTTGTACTATTTGGATTTGTAATAAATATTTGTTTGAATATGAATTCTGTGTTTTTTTTATTTATCAAATATTTATTTAATTATGTGAAAAATAAAATAGTAAAATAACAAATACATTTAAACGAATATATATATGTTTATTATCATCAAACAAAAATCATATACTAGCATATTCTACACCATCACCATATTCAGCAAAGAAAATCTCTGAAATGGACGAAGAAGGCTTTCAAACTGTTCAGAGCAGAAGATCAAAATTGTTGAAGAATGATTCTGCAGTTCAAAAGCAGTGAACTGGTATTGGATCAACCCAGTTGAGCCTGAATCATGGAAATGTAAATCAATCAAAATAGTATTTCAAAAATGAAAATCTGGGGGTTCTCTATTCAAGAAACTCTGAGAATATTAGAAACTTAGCAAAAAAATTTGAAAGAACCAGTCACCCAGTCTTGAATCCAGAACACCAACTCAGAAATACAAGAATCAATTCAAGGAGCAATCAGTATAATGGAAACTCAATTTCACAGACCAAATCTAACCTGAACAAAGCCTCTTCATGGATGATATGATCAAGAAAGGAGGATCAAACTCTGAATTTGATCTCAAATACGCTGCTCCTCTCTCCATTAATGAGAAAATGATAGTGGTGGTGAATGTAGAGGCCAGCAGAAGGGCAAAAAGAAAATGGAGCTTCTCGGTTGCCTATGTGTTCGGCAATAGACCAGCATATCATCACTTCAAGGCGGTTATTGCTAAATCATGTAATTCCACTGGTAATTTTGACATTTTCACTCGTAATAATGGTTTCTTTTTAATCAAATTTTCTAATGCTTCTGACTGTGATAATGCCATTAACGAGGGTCCATATTTTATTAATGGAATGCTTATTATTATGGAAAAATGGAGCAGTAAAATAAATGTTGACAGAGATTTACTCTCTACTCTGCCAATGTGGATTAGATTACCAGAATTGAATCTTAGATTGTGGGATAAAGAAATCTTAAGTATTATAGCCAGTGTGGTAGGCATACCCCTTAAATTAGATGAGCACACTGCTAAGGAAACAAGGCTTCCTTTTGCAAGAATCCTCATTAAAATTAAAGCAGATACAGATCTGCCAAATGAAGCAATGATTTCTATGCATGATGGAGAAAATTTAGTTCAAAACATTGAATATGAATGGGTTCCTCCTAGATGCAAAACATGTTCTTGTTTTGGTCATTCTATTGATACTTTTGACTCTAAATTGGTTTGGAATGAAAAACAAAACTTGCAAGGAAAATTAACTGTCAATAACAGTAGTTTACAAGTGGAAGGGGTTGCAAACACAGAAAAAGCCTTTCTTGATTTTAATAATAAGATTTTTTCACAATCTTTAAATGTTATTTCTGAAAAGAATATGAATATAGAAGAACCATCTACTGTTCAAGAATCTGCACAAGAAAGAGAAAACCAAGAAGGTAATAAAGATCAGATTTTTGTTGAAAATGTGGTTGAAAACTCTTCTGAAATTTCTGTAGCAGTAGAGAAAAACACAGAAATCATCTCTGTACCACAAATTATGAATGAAAAAGTTACAGAAACTCAAGGAAAAGGGGATTCCTCTGATTCAGAAGCCATGAATTTGGATGATGGTTCTTACATTTATAACATTCTTTGTAAAGAGCCATCTGAAAATCCCAATATCAGTCATCTTGCAACTCATCTCTCTCCATATATAAAAAATCCAACTTCAGAATTAATATTCAAAAGGCAGTCAGCTTGGTTTCAAATTCTACTTCAATCTCAAGGAAAAACAGAAAAGACAAAAAGGAAAAAAGGAAAGGCAGAATGAAAAGCATAAAAGATATCTTTGCTAATGAAAGCACTGAAGATGCAGAAGAAAGTGAATTCAAAAGAAAATATATCATTAAAAACTCCAAATGGGAAGAACAGTTGAAAGCATTAAGCAAAACTTCTTATAAGAAAAAAGGAAAGAGGCAGGAGACATTGGAAGAATGGGGCAACCACAGTGCATAAACTGTCACTGCTTTAAGTATCCTCTAGTGTATCCTTTATAAATATTTTTTTTTAAATTCATTAGGTCAATTATTACTTGGAATGTCAGAGGTCTCAATTCACCTGAAAGGAGATTAGATTTATTAAATCTTCTTAAATCTAAAAATCCCAGTATTGTTGGTTTGTTTGAGCATAAATTAGATAATTCTAAAATTATGGATTATCAAATCAAAAGTTTAAATAACTGGAATATCTTAAATAATAATCAGATGGGGGGAATGGTAGAATTATGGTTATTTGGGATCCTAATGTTTGGGATATCTTTCAACATTTTGTTAATTTTCAATTTATTCATTGTAAATATGTAAATAAAGGTAGGTTTCACCTTGAAATTACCTTTGTTTATGCATCTAACAGTGAAAATGAAAAACAATCTCTTTGGGATAACCTTGAACAAATTAACTCAAATATGAATTCTCCTTGGATTATAATTGGTGATTTTAATACAGTCATGCATGCTCATGAGAAAAGGGGTAGGATTTCAATTCCGTCTAAAAAATTAGAAATGTTAAACAAGTTTATGCTCAAAACTGGTTTATATGAATCAACTATTTTTGGTAATAGATTTACTTGGAAATCAGGAAAATTCAGAAACATTCACCGTAAACTAGATAGAAATTTATTAAATCAAAGTTTTACAAATTTTTTTAAGGATTTCAAATGTTACACTTCACCCTAGGCTACTAGTGACCACACTCCAATTCAAATTTATCTCACTCAAAATAATTTTTCTAAGAAATATACCCCTTTTAGATTTGTTAATGGGTGGGTGTATGAGGATAATTATAGAGAAATCATCAAAAACGGTTTGTCTTCAAAGGTACAGGGCACTGCCCAGTACAAATTTAGCAAATTTCTTCAAATCACAAAAGAAAATCTGAAAAACTTGAATAAAATCATATCTAAAAATGAAATAACACACCTCAAAGAGGAATGTGAGTTAAGGCAGAATGGATTAGATAATGATTGCTCAGATATTGATAAGGTCAACAAATTTTTTGAAGCCCAAAACAATCTAATCAAGTCCCTTCAAGTGTAGTCTATTAATTTGAGGCAAAATGCCAAAGTAGATTGGCTAAATCATGGGGATGAAGCAAGTAAATTTTTTTATGCTAGGATGTCTAGCAGAAAATATAAGAATGATATTGGAAAAATTATTGATGTAAAGGATAAGGTCATCAATGAAGAGTCTAGTGTTGAAAAAGAAGCTATAAAATATTTTACTAATCTTTACAATACTAATCTTTATTCTAATATTTTTCCTAATATTGAATCTAAGTTTAAACTGAGTGTTAGTAGATAGGATATTCTTCTTGCTCCCATCTATCTTAAGGAAATTAAAAGTATTATTTTTTATTCTAATAATGATAAAAGTCCAGGCCCTGATGGCTTTGGTGCAAAATTTTATTAAACACATTGGGATGAAATTAAGTGTTTTCTATTTGACTCTATCTCTAAGTTTTTAGAACTGAGAAATTATTAAAAATCTTAATCATACTTTTATTACTTTGGTTCCAAAAATTCAAATCCCCAATAGCCTAGAAGATTTTAGGCCAATTGCTTGTTGTAATTTCATTTATAAAATTATTTCTAATATTTTGTGCAACATAATTAAAATATTTTTAAAGTATTTAATTTCTGAAAACCAAAGTGCTTTCTGGCAGACTTATAGTTGAGAACACACTTCTTGCCCATGCATTGATAAGAAACTTTAACAATAAAAAGAGAAATCTCATGTGTGTCAAAATAGATTTACATAAAGCCTTTGATAAGATTAACATGCACTTTATTATTTTTATGATGAATCAAATGGGTTTTGATAAAAAAAATTGTTTTCTTATTCATGAATGCATCAACAATGCCTTCTACTCAATATTGGTCAATGGCTCTCTTAAGGGGTTTATACATAGCAATAGGGGTATTAGGCAAGGAGACCCACTCTCTCCTTACTTATTTACTATTGCTATGGAATATTTCTCAATTCTTATGGAAACTGAACTAATTAAAGGAAATGTTAAACTCATTAGTAGAACCAAACCATATATTACACACTTGTTGTATGCTGATGATCTGCTTTTATTTTTGCATGCAGACTCTCAAAGTGCCAAGACCATTGCAAATATTTTTATGAAATTAGCGGAACATGCTGGGCTGAAAGTTAATGATTTTAAAATTAAAAATTATTTTAGTAAAGGATGTACTAAGAAATTAGACATTCTTAACATTTTAAAATTTAAAGAAGGTAGTCTACCAGTTAAATATTTGGGTCTGCCTCTTAGTGCTAACCAAATTAATGACAGATACTGCACTAGACTATTAGACATAATTCAAAATAGATTTGAAGGTTGGGCTTGTAAACTTCTATCCTTAGCTGGTAGGTTAGAGCTAACTCACACTGTCATCATTGCAATCATTATGTATTGGATTCAAGCCCATAATATTCCAGTTAAAGCAATTCACAAATTAGAAAAAGCATGTGCCAACTTCATTTGGAAAGGTAAGCATCATAAAATTGATTGGAAAAAGGTTTGTAAACAAAAAAAATCAGGTGGCCTTGGCCTTAGAATCAATTATTTGAGAGAAGTTTGTAAACTCAAACTTTTTTCGAAATTTGTGAATGGGAATTCATTATGGGCAAGATGGATGAAAGCAAAATATCTTAAAAACAAGAATTTTTGGACTGCAAATGTTGAAAATCATCATTCTTTCTCTTGAAAAAATATTTTAAGTTGCAGGGAAATTGGTCTCAAACTTCTAGAAAGAAAACTCAGTGATGGTAATCAGACTAGCTTATGGTTTGATCCATGGATTCATGGTAAAAGTTTGGTCATTCCTTTGGGTTGGAAAAGCTTATATTGGTTTGGTGGGACTACTGAAAATGTAAACATCATTATTCAAAATAATACTTGGAATACATTTAGCCATCCTGCTGCATCAATTTTTAACATTGTCATTAAAAAGATTAATATTGACCCAAATCTTCAAAAAGACATATGGGATTGGAAACTTTCAAAAAAAGGTGTTTTCTCTTTCAAAAAAACTTGGAAATTTATTAGAGGTTATGAAACTGAAGTTGATTGGTACAATGTAATTTGGAATAAATCAAATTGCCCAAAAATGTCTTACTGTGCTTTCTTTACAGTTAGAAACATGTTGCCAACAAGGGACAGGTGCTCAAAATGGAACAAAAATGGGGAAACAGTTTGTCTACTTTGCAAACAAGAAGCAGAAAGTATTAATCGTCTATTTTTCGACTGTGTTTTCTCAAAACATATTTGGTTTATAGTTAAATCAAAGCTCAAGATAAATCGGCATCAGGTAGTGCAAAACATCAGAGAAAGCATCAAATTCATTCAACAAAACTACAAGGCAAAATCAAAAGAATTCAGAAAAACAAGCACAATTCTAACAGCAACTATTTTTCACATCTGGAAAGTGAGAAATCAAAGACTTCATACTCAAAAGGAAATAGGAAGTATTCAACTTTGGAAGACAATTGAAATGGAGATTCCAATTCTCCTCAACAAATTTGAGAATCAATACAAATACTTAGACAATTCCAATCAGGATATCTAGAGATCAAATAACTTGGAAGAAGAGTTAGAAATTTTCTTACAGAATGGGAAATAAAATTACGATTTCCTTGGAGGCAGACCCCTTCACCACAGTGGCAATCACTGGATGAAGGAGCCTAATGGCCTTAGGAGTTCCAACTACGAGATAGCTCATGCTGCTGGCGGCCACCTCTACCATCAAACTAGAAACATTTCCTGTTATAGAAAGGGAAGCTTACATAATAATTATTATAAAAATGTTTTTAATAATAAGACAAACTTAAATACTGATCTGTTTCTCAATTTACCTGATAGGGGCGAAGGCTACCGCACACGCAGGCAGCAGGAATTCATGGCTAATCGCCCGCATAAGGAAAAGATTTCGCAACTGGATATGAATAATCAGAGAATTTTTAATGATCTTTACAGAAGCAACATCAACAATCATGTTTATCACTTATCAGTTTGGGACAGAGGAGAAAGCAGCAAGCTTCATGCAAATGAAAAGCTTGCTTCAGCTAACTATTTCATGCCAGAAAACTTGGATAATAGCTCATCGGACCATAGCTGCGCTTTTCGAAAGAAAATGGGCCCCCTTTGGACCGAGAATTATGTCACTACTGATCGTATTGCCTCAAATAACATGGATCTTCACTCCTCAGAGCTTTGCATCAAGTCCAGAAAGCAAAAGGAGCTTACTTGGAATGAAGTCATCTCTCAACATAATCTACACGATCCTGCTGGAGAATCTCTCGACAACATGGTTGGAGATAGCAAGGAGGATGCTTTCGCTTAGAAGCCTCCTTGAATTCTCAGGTTGTATATCAGAATCGCCATGAATCGCTTCGCTCACTTTTTGATTTAGGGTTTTTTCTTATTTGCATTGATGAGAGAATTATGTTGCGGCTAGGGTTGGCTGTTGCTTTTGTGATTGTATTCGAGTAGGGTTTAATTTACGTATTTGATCCTACTCTGTAACTTTATGCCTTGGTCATTCATTTTACCCGTTCCAAAAAAAGGTAATATGGCAAAACTCAAGAATGCCAGCTATTTTTTATTAACCATGTACAACGAGAGTTCCTTGAAAAGTTTCTCAGTAATTTAAGGAAAGTAGATCTATGCATACCAAGAATAGATAAAAAAAATATAACAGTTCCTTCTGATTTGGTCATTCATCATCCAAAACAGCATCATATTAAGTTCTAGGAGGATATGATGATAACAAAGCTCCTTGCTCCACATTGACAACCAAAAATTCAATTACCATTACATTTAATAATATGTCATCTGTAGCTCCATTTATACACACATAGTGTGTGTGAACACAAACTGTAACGGTCCTACCGCTATATCCATATTATTAAAGAACATTACAAGTAATGTTGTCTAATAACACGGAGAATACAGTAGTTAAAGGCGGTCGAATGTGAATATATCTCCGGACTACTACTGACACGTCTTTATTACCATTAGGAGGATCTGAACTGAAAATTTGATGTGTACAGTATTACTACAAAGTAATAAACACAACGATTTAAAATATTCAGAACAATATATAATATAAATAAATCATAATCAGAGTCACAGCGGAATAATATATATCATATAACATAATAAAATACGAGTCTAAAAAATATGAGTACTAGACCCATATAAATATATTTACATCGCATCCAAAATATCATATCTGGTACAAGCCAACTGCTAAATAATATACATGACCCATCATCCTAAATGTACATACTTATACAATAATGGAGTAAACCGAAACAGTAACAGTCTACTCTAGTGCTTATCCATAGGTCAGCGATTCCATGTACCTATAGAGTCTCGGCCTGATCCGAGTATTATAAAAATAAATGGGTCAGGCTATATCTAATAAAAAGGTGAGATACTGATATCATAAATATATGACATAACAATAAAATAAGTCATAATAGAAATATGTCAAAAATCAAAAATCAGAATCACCATTTCATAAATCCATTATCATAAATATATGGCTTAACAATAAAATAAGCCATAATAGAAATATGCCTAAAACCAAATAATTATAATAAAGCATATCAATCAAAATTACTATTTTATAAATCCATATCAAGTCTCAAATTGACCATCCTAAAAAATGTGGTGACAATAATTCAAAATCTTCAAATTCAGAAAAGAAAGGGAATTTCATTCCCGAACGCAATGACAAAGTCACTAACACCTCTTCAAGTAGTTTGACAAGGTCGCTAACACATCTCCAAGCAGTTTCTTCCAAGCGGTTTGACAAGGTCGCTAACACCTCTCCAAATAGTTTCGTCGGGTCGTTAACACCTCCCAAGTAGTTTCGTAAGGTCGCTAACACTTCTACAAGCGGTTCCGTCAAGCGCTACTCAAATCTAAGAATGTATCAACTCTCAAGTCGATGAAAAAAAAGTCACCTTCTCTTGGGGATCTATCGGCCTGAAATCTGAACGCCCTAAGATATTAAGACTCAAAAGTGTAAATTACTTTCACTCTAGTAATTACTAAATTTAACTAACTGTCTCATACCAAAAGGTAAGATTCCAGTATTTACTAAAAGCTAGTAAATTCCACTCAAACTCTCTTTAACAAATTATAATAATAAACGAAAGAATTATACAAAAAGTCTCATACCAATCCGACAATTCAATCGTTTATTAAAATTCTTTGTTTTATAGAAAACAGGAAATCCAATAGAAAATGAATTCAAAGATTATTCACTTGTAATTAAGAAGAAAAAAAGTTAAAAGATTTTATTTTAAAATATAAGTATGAAATTTCCAAAGACTTTTAAACTTTTTCAAAAATCATTTAAACAGCTTTTATAACTAAAATCACTTGAAATTGAATTTATTACTTTCATAACCACCTTTCTAATACCATATCTTATCTTTTGCCTCTAAAATATTTTCGAGATTATATACTTATAAATGGTAAGTTTAAAGAGGTTTTATAAATAAATATCACTCATCTTTAAAAGCTTTAAATAGAAATTTTTAAATAAGAAATAAATTAATAATATAATTTAGCTATATTCTATTAACTAAATTCCAATAAGGATAAAAATAGATAAAATCTCATCTTGAAATCTTTTAAAACACTTAAACAATTCAAACAATAAACCCATAAATTAATAATATAATTTAGCTATATTCTATTAACTAAATTCCAATAAGGATAAAAATAGATAAAATCTCAACTTGAAATCTTTTAAAACACTTAAACAATTCAAACAATAAACCCATGGAAATTGCAACTTATAGAGCCAACATCGCTCTAAAAATATAATTAAATAATATGGAATTATTTAGTGACACGAATTGCTTTCCGATGATTCCAATCAAACAAACAGTTACTTTTATATAAGTTTATAGAATTCAATTTGCAATCGAACAAGGTTCCGTTTGAAAATTAGCCTCTTCAATCACATAACAATCTATATATCACCAAACAATCAATCAAACATAAGTATGCAACTATATGTCATTCAATTCAATCATCAACACTCAAGTATTATAACATAATCAAGCATATCAAGGCATGTAAAAGGAATTCATATTGATAGATATAGAAGTGTGAGTTAAAAATAACTCACCTTCACCATTTGCTACCCTTGCTTGCCATTACTCAAGCTCACGATGCAAGAATCCAACCCGCCATCACTTCCTCGGCTCCTTCAGCCATCGTCGAACACCATCGTCAACTACTGCGACTAACTCCGGCCTCTGCGCCAAAAGATTGAATTTCAGACAACAACAATCGGTGCCGCCCTCGTACTCATCGTCGCTACATCACTGTTGACTGCTGCCCGAAGCCATGCGGCCACCTCCCCATGTTAGCGTCGATCTCCATCACAGACCGCGACTCACCCCAGGTCGCGCTTCCTCCCCAAAGTCCACGTGCACGCCCTCCTTGTCGAAGTCTGGTTCACCTTCTCTAAGTCGCCTCTGATCGCGACAGCATAGGTCGCATGCAATTTCCTTTCTTCTTTTTTCATTCATTAAATTCGAATTGGGGATAGAATTGGGGATTTGGAGAAATACAAGGGCTTGGGCAAATGCTGGATACGGTTAGGGAATTAGACATTTGGTTTAGATGGGTTGGACCATAATAATGTAGAGAATGTGTTTTCATTTCTTTTTCTTCGTTCCCTTTTAAGTTACTCCATCTAATTTATTTAAACTACATTCCAATTTAAATTTTAACCGACTTACATTTCATTTTACGGAATGTATGTGTATATATATATATATTTTCGAGAGCTGTACAATTTCATTCAATCCAATATTGTTTCACTCTATTCAATTATTCATTGTAGAAATAAATTTATTCATCTTCGTTGATTTATCGACTTGCTGAATATCGATTAAAATTTCTCTTCATTTATTTCAAATATATAAAATTTATTTACACTTATAAATATTTTATATTTATTAGAAGTTTTATTTGAATTTTAATATATTATCTAAAAAGAATTTATTAACTAATTCAATATTATTATAACAAAATCCTTTATTAAATAGATTTTATTTAATAATAATTTGATTCCTAAAATAATAATTATCAAATTTGAATTCAAACATTTCTATTTAATTAGATCAGTTTAATATTACATCTTTAGAACAGGGTTGGTACACAAACACACAAATACACACACATATATACAATATGCCTAATGGATCTTAATTCATGTATCATCTTTAGAAAGAGAATTATATACTACTATTTTCTTTCCAACAAATACTTAAGGGAACAATTCCATCTACAACGACTTACTGATTAAACTAAAATTCGACACATGCTAAAAATGGTTAATTTTAGCATATAGCAAACTCTTGTAGTACTTTATCGGTATAAGATATACATCTCAATTCAGACGCCAAAGACCAAATTGAATCTTTTTTGCAAATTTGTTCCTACTCCATGTGTAATATACATTGAGTCTACTCACATAAATATGTTATCAACCCAAAAGTATGCCTCAAAATTATATAGTAGATAAGATGAACATGCACTGTCATAAATATTTAATAAACAAATAGCATATTATAATAACATCTAATGTATATACTCTAGCAAATTATAAGCAACATTCGTAGGTCAAAGATTAATAACATGGTATGGCTGTTGTGCAAAATTTGCACAAATATGGTAAAAACAACAAACAAGATCTAGATTTGCCCATTGAACATCATTCAATTTAACAACAATTATTCTATTGCTTTAAATAACTAGTAAACAACTTATAAATAAGAAAAGAGACACAATATTTATACAAGTTTCACTATCATCAAAATAGTGTACGTCCAGTCCAAGGGAGAGAAATTTTATTACTCATGAGAGAGTTACAAGAGAGCACAAGAGAACAGGGATGGTTGAGCGGGTTTTTGTTCCTTCTATTTCAGCTGTGTTTTATGGTGCTGCTGTTAGCATAGCTTATTCCTTTTCCTGTGTTCTTTATTGTACTGTATCTATTTTCGGTTGTCTGGGAGGCATATTTTCGTATGCCTTGCCTTGTTCTGTGAGCCTTTGGAGAAAGGCTTTTTTCTCCTTGTTATAATAATCTTGGTTTAAAATTTAAAAAAAAAAAGAGAGCACAAGATAAGAGTTTACATATCAAAACCCTTAATTAAAGTTAACAAGAAGAGACACTCTATTAGATGATCACTGACTGAATGCCAGAATGAGTTTACAATGAAGTCTACTCTCGATATATAGCAAGTGCAAATTCATGAGAGCCCTCGATTAAATTACCAAAATATGGTAAAAAGATAATGTATGCAAGTTATAATGGTAACAAATGGTGCAAACATAGCAAGTAATTCACTTATTTCTTTAATTAGTAAAGACAGAAGAAAATAATCTCAAAGCAATGCTATTACCGAGAAAGAGATAATATGCATATCACGACAACGTCATAATCCCTTAAACGCTCATAGACAAATTTGAATTTTAGCAAACCGAATGACTAATTGGATGGATTATTAATTCATTTAAGATTGGCAAACTTATTATTTGAAAATATTAATTTCCCTAAAATAATGGTGTTGATAAGGTGCAATTAGTACAGCAATTTCAAAAGGCACTGAAATTTATATTGCAAAATAGCAACCCTTTAAATAGGTCCTTACAAGAAGCAAAATTTTATAATACTAAAAGATAGAACATTGTTTTGTATGAATTCTTGGAAAGCTATAGTTATAAAAGATAATTGTATTTATATGAGGAAACTAAAAGCAATTAAGGAAAATACAGTATGATATCATATTAGATTGTGACTGTAGATTAAATAGTAAAGAGGTATCCATGAGAAATAACTCCAACAACGCATGAGACCTAAAAATAAAAAATCCAAATTGTATTAATTAGTTGTATTATAACAGAAGTGTATTAATGAGTAAAAATTGGGGACAAAATCCTAAGGGTATGAATTTTGTAAATGCTACCATAAATGAGTTATCTACCTTGAACCTGCCTAAACAATCGCTCTTCTTGTTTCTTAATTATCTTGGAGACAGGAAAAAAAACTGTGTGAAACAATTCATTGAAATGGAAAACTTTCAAAGTCCACCTTTTTATATTAAATCCAAAAAAATATAATGGATTGTTTAAACAATTCATTTTGTGAAACAAAATAATTCAAAATTTGTAATTATGTGTTCTTTTAGTCACATCTTGCAATTAATTTTCATTTCTTATCTTACCGACATGATTTAATAAGAAGCTTTCACTTAAAGGAATACATTTATTAACAATATCAGCAGAATGGATGCTAATGCTTCCTCCAGACAAACTCAATAAACATGAGCCACGCCAACAACATCAATGACACATTCACACATCATTGACATCAAAGTATTTTCCATCGTTGAATCACAAAAAATACGTTGATACATCTTGAAAGTTTGGAATAAAAAATTGGTTGATTAATAGCCTACATATTCTAATAGCAGCTATGTTTGTGAAATCTAATATTTTGGATAAAGGGAAAATATAAATAATGTTATATTGGGTTAGTAAATGCATTTAGCACTAGTGAGTCAAAGTCTCTTTTCAAAATCAGTCGCATTCATGAAATTAATTATTTTAGGTAGACGTTGAATACAGTAGAATTTTTGTTGTGCAGAAATGGTCAAAACATATTGGTGAATGCTTTCAGTATCAGTGTGTCAAAGCCAATTTTCCATGAATGCCATCCCTAAATCGTTTATAGGTGCAGGTGCATTTATGAGTCCAATCCCCTCATGGTAAAAAAATATATTTAAACTTTTACTAATTCCATTACATCTAGTTATTAGGCATGTTCTATGAATCAATGGACACTTAAACTATCCTAGTTCTTTTAGGTGAATACACTAGTAACACTACCTGTACTGCACATGTAGTAGAGAAAAAACCTTATGAACTCCAACATGCAAGTGTGATGACTCACATTTACAAAACTTACTTAATGCAAATGCCTTATAGGTCAAATCAGAATATTTTAGGATACAAAAAACAACTGATAGTTAAACTAATGAAAAGCTTACCATATATAAGAAGTTTGTAAACATGTCTGAATCAAACTGTGTTTCCCATATCACATATATGGCTAAGTAATTTATCTATTTTCTATTATGACACTTAAGTATCTAGTTTACACAGGAAAAATAAAAAATAAACCATTGACTACATTGCAGATATGTTATGATCTTGACATCACATGATCACCACTGCACATAAAGTTTCTATAGATAATGAATCTCTGTGAAATAAATATATTGTACCAAAATAGGAACAAACATTTAGCTGTTTGTAAAGATGTTAGTATAAAAAAACGTACACAAAACATTGAAAATATGCTAGAAAGATAGAAACAAAACACAAGAAATTTGGACATCAAATAAACCTATTCATCATGGTGAGTCTCACCGTTAGCTTTATCTTCTAGGACACGATCGACGAGTCTTTCCTTTCCTAAATTCTCTAAAATAAAGAAATAAAAAAAAATGATGATAATTAGTAAAGATAAACAAATCTAGACCTAAAATTAAGAACCCTAATTCTAATTTGCAACTCGGATCATTTACATTCTTCTTCGATTTGGGCAACATAAGAGAAATCCCACCTAGCACTGATTTTAGGCTTCGATTTATTACAATTAAAGTCGGTGTGGACCAGGCATTGAAGTGGTCATAAAAGTATAACACTAATAGTTACTAAGGCTGCGTTTATTTAAGACAATATTATTTGCTGAATTTTGAATGCTGATGGCTAAATGCATAATTTTGACTAATTTTGACTAATGACTTACTTCATTGTTTGCATTCTTAAATTTCTGGTTAGATTTAACAATTAAGTTCTTTTTGACAATAATGCCCTATATATTAATTAGATTTTAAATAATGATTATTAAAGGCAGGGATTTAAAATTTGAAATATTAAATTTTAAATGATTTAAATTACAAAAATGTCTGAATTAAAAGAAATTTGAATATTGGAAAAAGCTTTTAAAAATATATAATTTTAGAAGATTAAATCGTTGAAATTTTTAGTTATGATTTTTTTAATGTTGGAAATTATAATTATTGAAAGTAATGAACTTTTGAACTTCTAATTTAATTTTCTTTGGATTTTTTAGTTAAAACAAATTTTTTCAAATTTTTATTTTCCAATTGAACGTACAAATCATGAATTTCCAAATTTAAAATTTAAAGAAGTGTATATTTTAAAAGCATGTTGAATTTCTGAAATTTGACATTTCAATGGTTAATGTTAAAATTGTAAGTTAGAGTTAGATTTATAGATTTCAATAAGGATATAAAGAGAACAAAATGACATTCAGGATTCAATACTAAGAATAAACAAGAAAAGAGTTTTGGATATTGTTTGAATCAAAAAGGGCACAAACACTGAATAGATCAAGTAGAGAACAAAAGGTGAAGAAAATAAACGAAAAGCGAGGAAAAAGAAAACACACAGAGTTTATAGTGATTCGGCTAATCTTGGCCTACGTCCATTTAGTGATTTTTATTGCTAATGTTTTGACTTGGAGGCAAAAGTTATTACAGGTTGGTATGACTTCTACAGTGATTACAAGAAATAAGAGTAAGAAGAACAAGAGCCCCAAAAGATCTTGAAAAATGAGCCCTACCCTTCTATTTATAGAGGTATGGAGCTTAAAATCTCGCACGAAAGATCTCCATCTCGTTTTCCACGCCTTAAACTATTTCTCCACTAAAGTAGGACGCCACCTCATTAACTTATTCGGGTCGGTACGACTCTAAGGGCTTGGGTCAGTACCGATTCAAAAGATAGCCAATCTGTTTGTCCTGAAGTCTTCGTTTTGACTCGTCTTGTGGTTGGCTAGGTGATTTTATAATTGTTTGCACCAATGTTAGCTTGTTTCTGAGTCCAAATTATGGATCCGTGGAAGAACAGAGTTGCTAATTCAGGAATTGGTAGAGATCGATAGAAAATTGCATTGGATCAACAAAACAACACTTGGTATAGGATTTTCACATCAAGAGGATACGTGGGCAGAAGATGGCCCCCTAAAAGTAGCATTCTTGGATGACCCATGGTGTTGGGTCGGTTTGACCCACCACTTTGGTGAATATTGCTCCCCGGGTCTTGGGTTGGTTTGGCATTTGTCTGCAATCTTGATTATGTTTGGTTTTTTGGCTTCGCATTCATCACCTTAGACGTCTTGCCTTGATAAGTTCAAAGTTTGATTCGTTAAGTTTGTCCATATACTGCCTGCTCAAAATGCGAGATAACTAATATTTTTGTCTACATAAGCTATTTTAATCAGAAGACTAACACAAAACGAACACAAAAAAGCTTCTGAAGCAGTAATAAGAGATTTTATCAAGAACTTCTTAATAAAAACAAACGCAGGTTAAAATGAGAAGCGTGTAGTTTTCAAACAAAGCAAAAGCTAGATTATGGAAAACATACAACAGGACAAAATCAAGGGGATTAAGATTTTAAGATTGGGAGAGATGAAGAGTCAATTGCCTTTTATTTCTATCGTTGTCCAAAATAAAGAATTCCTCGTACAACTATCCAAGTATTTAAAGTGGGCTAATTTGAAGAAAAAATTATCGTCTGAAGAGCGGAAGAAAGCAAGTTGCGTGAAGAAAAGAAATGAAAAGCCTTACTGGCTTCTCATTTTGGGGAATTAGGTCCAAGGGGCCATCCATCCGCTTACATCAATTTATGTAAATCAAGGCCTGATTAAGTACAACTCTTTAAAAATACTAAGTTTCAAGGACAAAGGACAAATCTAAGGACGGAATTACCCCTTCTTTCTCAGGTGCTCCTATTTCATACATGGTTTTTGCTAAATGCATTCTGTCCAAATTTTTTACGCTTTTATCAGTTGATAGAGCACTGGAGCTAGGAGTACGTAAGTTTTTTCAAAATTTATTTCTCACTTTTGATCACTCTACTGCTATTTCCTTAATCTGTGATTTGCAATCCATTTTTATTATGAACTTTTATCTTTGTGATAAAAACTTAATTTTGTATATCATTTCAATAAAAAGGTAAATGCAGTAAGCTTTAAGTGCATGAATGCATTTTGAATAACAAATTAGAATGGTAGTTATAAAATTTGTCAATATATATATGCTAATATGGTATTGTTTATTTAAAAATGGGAAATCTACATGCTAAAAAATAAAAAATGAGAAATCCGTATAGCTTTTAGAAAAGTCAACAAAAGGCTTAAAGCTTCATTTTTTTTGGTAAAAATAAATATTATTATATCATTTCACTGAAACGTTAAATGCACTTGGATTAATTGTTAATATATGAATGAGTATTTCAACAACAAACTAAAAGGCCACTTCACATTATTTATCAACAAAAAATGTAGTATTTTATTTAAGAAAAAGACAAATATTTTATCACTACTAGAAGCACTTTTTATTGTGGCGTCCATTTCCGAAGACCACCAACGGCTCGTCGTTTTTTTTTCCGACGGCTAGTAATCGCCGTGGCATTACTGAAAATAAAATAAACTAACCGTCCGCAACCATCGAAAGCCGTTGTAAAAATACCAGTCGATGGTCGTCAGAAGCCGTCGAAAAGTCGTGAATACTTCAGCCCGAGGTCGACACTTCTTCTTCATTATCTAAAACCCAAATTTCCTTCCCAAATCTCACTTCCTCCACGCCGTCAGCAAGCCTCCACGCCGTCAGCAAGCCTCCATGCCTCCTAGACTATCTCCGTCTTCAATTTTCAAGTCTCTCCATTAGCTATTGCTCTTCAAGAAGGTTTAATCTATAAACCCTATTTAATTTTGATTTGGTAAATTATGGTTAATTTCTTTTTATAGTTGTTTATAATACCCCATTGATTGTTTGTTATACCTTATTGGATGCTAATTAGGTTGTTGTTATAATTTTTTATCATTTAAATGTTAAGAAAAATAATTTGTTTAGTTTATATATGCGTTAATTGGTGTATATGTGTTAATTAATTAGTGCATACGCGCATTAGGTCTAGTATGGATTAATTAGAGTCAATGCTCAGGATTTAGTATATGCGTTTTTAAGGTGACGAAAATGACGATTTAGTGTATGCGTTTCTTAGAATGTAAATAAATTATTATAAAAATTGTTGTATAATACCGGGATATGATGTCTATCATCAGAAAATCTGGAAAGAAGCCAAGCTGGATGGACGCCAACGTATGGGATGTTTGGGTTGCATGGTGGAGAAGCGATGAATTCAGGTTAAGTCTATCAGATATCACCTTAATTTTTCAATAGAGAATACATAATTTATACTTGTAAATATAATCTTGATTTTTAATTTGCAGGCGGAGTCAGACAGGAACTCGACAAACAGGTAGAAAAATCCAGTCACACACCGTGGTGGCTCGAAATCATTTCAGCATCATCACGAGGACCTGGTAAATTGATTAATTGCAATTACGAATAATTATTACATTTTTTGTATAAATTTGTATGAACAACAATAATATACATCAATTATTGCAGGAAAGAGCGTGTGGGGCTCCTGTCTCGTATATAGACGTATTTGCACATACCCATGTCGTCAGGCAGACCAACAACGTGGGATCAGTGACATATGTCTGACATGAGGATGATAATGCATACGCCGCACATGTAAGTATATTTTAAGTTATAAGTTATTAATAATGATCATTTTAATTATTTAGTTATAAAATATTATAATATATCATGTAATATTTAATTGTATTTAATTTTGCGTTGCAGAAAGATTTATGCAAGCACGTGCGCAGATGCTCGAGCAATCGGGACGGGAGCAATTGACCCCTGATGAGGAGGATGCTATCTTCGACCCTGTTATGGACCTGACACAGCGAAATAGGCGCTATGGCTACGTCAATCAAGTACTAATTTATAAAAATTAACTAAGTTGTAAAAATTGCTTAATAATTATTATAAAAGTTACGTAAATAAAACATATTTCGACTTGTTTTGTAGGCTCGAGCCTCACAAAAGGCTTATCAAAAGGCTCAGGACAAAGCTGAGATTAATGAGCTTCGACAGGAAATTGCACAAGTGTAGGAGCAGAACTGCCTCCGAGCAACGCTAATTATGGAGCAACTGAACCAGTGTTTGGTCGAGTACATGGAGCAGCATGGAGCATTCCCTTCGTCTGGTGGTTCCGGAGCCGACGACGAGTCATGAGGTACGTTTTGCGGTGTTTGTTTTTGAAACTTGTGTATATATACAATGAGAGATAGTGAGATTGATTTGTGGACATGCGGTGTTTGATGTGGTGTTTGATGTTGATTTGTGAGGTTAATTTGTTGGACTGATGTGTTTGGTTGGCATTTTAGACGTTGTATATGTTGTACATTGATATTGGATGTTGTGCAGTTAAAGCGCTTGGCAGATTCAATGCGGCGGAGGTGCAAAAAGTCATAGCGGGGATACAGCGAGGATATAGCGGGATATAGCGAATGACTCTAAAATAGCATATAAAACTCGTACTTAACGTTTTTACAAATATATAAATAGTAATTAAATGAAAAATTAACATTCAATTGAATTATAATTAATACATAATAATTTTAAATAAAAACATGTGTGAATATAATGTAGATAATCATAAAACTGCTATATAACATAATTTAATTTAGTAGAATATTAGAGTATTTTCATTTCTGAAAATATATTAAAAATTCAATTCAATAAATTAATTTCATAATTTTTATAATGTATAACTGTCATTTTTCAATTCATTTCTTTAAAGAAGATATAGCGGAATATAGTGGGAATAATGGGATATAGCGGAAATAGCGGGACTTAAAGCGGAAATGCTATATTTGGGGCTATATGGAAAAATCGTTGTGGTATAAATCCGCTATGAGTTATAGCGGGGCATTAACTGCACAGGTTGGATGTACATATTGTTGTTGGGTGTGTGAGATTGATGATGAACGGTTTATTTTGTATTGATGGTAATGTTTGAGTTTGAGATTAAGATGGTAATGTTTGAGTTTTATATTGTTATTGATATTGATATTGATTTTAGCTTACATATCTGATATATGTTGATTTTGATGTGTTGTGATATATATTAATATTGATGTGCTGTTTGGAATTCGAATGGCTGCTGTAATATAAAAAAATTTACCCAGATTTTCGACAGCTACCGTGGTTTCCGACGGCTTATTGACCAAAAATCAACAACGTCTCCCGACGACTCCAGACGGTTTTCCGACGATTTTTCAAGCCACGTGAACGTCTTAACCATCGGAAAGGCCGCTGAAATTGCCGTCGAAACAGCCGTTGGAAGCAGTCGAAAAAATGTCGTCGTTTCCATCGGAAAAAGACGAAAGCCGTGTTCTCTACACTGACGGCATTTCCGACGGCTCCCGACGGTCGTCGGAAATCACTGTATTCCTTGTAGTGTATAGCTTTTAAATAATAAAAATATTAGTTCATTTATCTTTCAAACAAAAGGCTAAAATACCATTATTCTTAATAAAATTAATAATACATTTATTTTATTTTATTTTATTTTGTGTCCAAATAGCTACCATCAAAATAAAGGGAAAGTACAAATATACGACACAGTTGGTGGCATTGTAAATTTGAGCCGTTGGATCTCTATAGGATTCCAACCTATGTATGAACGTAATAAGATCCAACGACTAATATATATTATGCTCTATCTTGCGTATTATTTTTTATCCAAATAGCCCCTACCCTCACACTCTCCCCCCTCCCCTACACAAAAAACCACAACCACCAAAAACAAAAAGATAGATGCGCTTATATTTTTGACATACAAAAGCATTTTAAAAAAATTAACTGAAAAGTTATTTCACATAATTTATCGGTAATAAAAGGTCATATAGCGACAAGAGAGAGGGAATGATAAATGTAAATAGTTTTTGATCCAACATATATTCATTTTACTTCAACCAATGGTTGAAAACTTTTATGTTTTTAATAAACAAATTAATTTTCTATATCATTTTAATAAAAAGATAAATGTACTTAGCTTTTAAACCAAGCTTCGATATCTCAGTTCCTATCTTTTGTAATTTTAGAAATTTAGATATATTTTGTAAATTTCGAGAATTTCATTTTTAGGTTTGGCTTTGGATTTCATCAATTATTTTTCATATAATTACACATATATATTTTTTTGAATAAAATGTATAATTATCTTTAATTGATAAATAAAATATAAATGAACAATACTGGTTAATAATAAATAATTATAACGTTAAAAAAAGTTTAGTTATTATATAACTGTCAACTTTTTTTAGTTACACCATTTATATATTCCTGGTTTTATATGTTTACCAAATTAAAATTTCAATTTTTGAATATTTATGTGTTTGAAATTCCAATTATTCTTGTTTTGAGTTTCCCATGTATAATTTGAAGTTTAGTAGTATTTTCTATTGAACTGAAGTTTCGGTTTTGTTTCGTTTCGACCCCACTAAAACTTAACAGAACTACCAAAATCTCGGTGTCCTCCTCGAAACCTTAAATCTTGTTTTAAATGGTAAATGCATTTTCAACAACTAGTTGAAAGGATATCTATATGATCTATCAATAAAAAAACTCTTATGGTAATATTATAAGAGAAAGATAACTTTATTTAGCCTTTTAAGAAAAAGATAAATTCAATTATCTTTTCAACAGAAGACTTAAAACATTTATACTTCTAATAAAAAAAATTAATTTTGTATGTAACTAAATTAAAGGATAAACGTACTTAGCTTTAGAATATATAAATGTTTTTTAACAACTAACTAAAAAGATATTTCGTACAATATATCAATAAAAATGCTCATATAGTTATTTACTTATAAATGGATAAATGTATACGATTTTCTAAAGAAAACTAATTTCATTAATCTTTCCGACAAAAGGTTAAAAACTTGTAACATTTTAATAGGTAAATTTTTTGTCAAATGGATATTTTACATGATTCATCAATAAAAATGCTCATTTAATAACTTTTTTAAGAAAAAGATGTATGCATATGGGTTTTCAACAAAATAATCATTTATCTTTGTCAAAAGCCTAAACTTCTATAAATTTACAAATATGTATACATATAATTTTAGTGAAAAGTTAACTGCTATTTGCGTTTAAACATATAAATGTATTTTCAACTTGTAGTGAAAAAGATATTCATGTGATTTTTCAAAGATTGTTATGTTTGGTTGTATTATTTAATTTGCTAATTGTTTTTTCAGTTATCGAACATGCATCATCATGTGTTCAACAAGTGGAAATTCACTGTATGGAAATTTATTTTATTCATGGATTCGATCTTTTTGTATAGTTTTTTTGTTCAAATAACTTGTTCATGTATAATCTAAAAGAATTTGAAGAAAATGTGATTTTATTACTCTATTAATCAAGTAATGGTACAAAGAGATTTCGAAAAGATGACGATTCAGATATTCTGTTATATATATTTACTCTGTATACAACCTGTATTTATAAAGAAAAATAGAAGTGATGGGCTGTGGCCAATTATCTTGCTTTGAAAGATTTGAACGGTTGAGATGCGCCTTTGTTGTGAAAGGTTGAGATGTGCCTTTGTTGTGAATTGTTGAGATGTGCCTTTGTTGACTCATTTTTGCTTTTGATATATTTGCGTTTTTTTGTATATCGTTCAATCCCCCCCCCCCCCACAAACCTAACTAGGGTTAGGGTTGATAAAAAAATTCCCAAATTGCTGCCGATTCAATTTATGTCGATTACGATCCAGGTTGAGAGAAATTCGAAAGTTCTTGGATTCAATAGTCAATCCTTGCTTCAGCATCATTCAATTTTCTTTCGCTTGAGTTACGACTTGAGCTGAAGTTGAAGATTTTATTCGACTTGAGTCAGATCTCATCATATTTGAGCTATTGTCCTCACTAACTTTTAGTTTCTCTCGGAATCGAACAAAGTTCATCTTCGACAGTGGTTTGGTCAGTATATCGGCAATTTGGTAAGTGGAAGGTATGTGATTTATATTCAGTTTTCCTCTTGTAACTTTTTCATGCACGAAATAGAGATCCAATTCCATGTGCTTTGTCCTTAAGTGTAAGACTGGATTTGCTGTGAGTTGAACTGTACTTAAGTTGTCACACCATATAGTAGTCTTGTTCTCTAGTTTGATTTGTAATTCACTGAGTAAGGACTCTATCTACAGTACTTCTGTTGTTGCATTTGCCACGCTCCTGTATTCGGCCTCAGTGCTGGATCTGAAGATAGTGGGTTGTTTTTTAGCCCCATGAGATATGATTATTTCCCAGAAATATACAGTAACCAGTTGTAGTTCTTCGATCATGTGGATCAGTTGCCTAGTCAGTGTCTGCATATCCAGTAATGTTGATAGATTTGCATGCCTCTATTATCAGACCAAAATTTATGGTGCCTTTGAGATATCTTAGAATTCTTTTTACTACTTTTCAGTGTTCATCGGTTGGGTTTTCCATAAACTGGCTTGCTTTATTTACACTAAATGTGATTTCTGGTCTAGTAATAGTAGATATTGCAAAGCACCTACTATGCTTCTGTACTGACTGTCATTAGATATTGCTTCCCCTTTACGCTTGGATAAATGTATGTTGCTGACCATGGGTGTGGAGATTGAATTTTCTTGATCCATCTTTGCTTTGCTTAGTATTTCTGCAATATACTTTCTTTGGTTTAGCTGAATTGATGAATTTGATAGTCTATTGACTTCAATTCCCAAGAAGTGATTTAGGCTGCCAAAATCTTTAATTGAGAACTCTTTGTTTAGATGCTTTATAAGGTTATTAATTTCCATTTTACTGTTCCATGTAATAATGAAATCATCAACATATATTAGCACATAAATCACTGTATTTTTACTGAATCTTGTAAACAAAGAGTTGTCAGATTTTGTAAAGTTGTAGCCCAGTCTGATTAGAGTTGTTTTGAGCTTTTCAAACCACTCTCTTGGAGCTTTTTCAATCCATAGATTGCTTTATTTAATTTGCACACAAGCTTTTCATTCCCTTTTTGTATGAATCCATGTGACTGCTCCATATAGACTTCTTCCTACAAAACACCATTTAGAAAAAGCATTATTTACATCTAATTGTTTGATGATCCAATTTCTATGCAAGGCAATTGTGAGTACTATTTTAATAGTAGTGGGCTTCACAACTGGTGAGAAGGTTTCATTAAAATCGAAACCATTTTGTTGTGAATTACCTTTTGCTACTAGTCTTGCCTTGTGTTTAGAAATTGAACCATCTGCTTTTCTTTTTGATCTGAATGTCCATTTGCAGCCCACAATGTTTTTGTTATTGGGCATGGGAACAAGATCTCATGTCTTGTTTCTTATTAGTGCATCATATTCATCAATCATTGCTGATTTCCATTTTTCATCCTACATAGCTTGATAGAGATTGCTTGGTTCTTCTGTTTTCAAGCTTGTATTATATATTTTTGGCTTAAATATGCCACTCTTTGCCCTTGTCATCATGGGATGTCCAGTTCTAGCAAGAGTAGATGGTTGACATGTATCACCTGTATCAATTTCTTGTTGTTGCTCATTGAATGGTTGTATGTTTTCTACAGTGTGATTTGAAGTAGATTGCATACTTATCCCTTGTTGAGGTGTTTGATCTGGTACATGTGATGACTCACCTTGCTCATGACCTGGGACACAGTGTGTTGTGGCTGGAGTTGGCAGCATGAGGGTTCAGAATGACCTGAACTGGTTCTTCCTGAACTTGAACCACCCTTTCAGGTATTGCATGCATTGATGGTAAAGAGTACTTTGAATTGTATACCTTTTTTGATGTCTTGACTACTGATTCTCTAAAAGGGAAAACTTTCTCATTAAACACTACATGTCTTGATACGAATATTTTGCCACTACCATCTAAGCATTTGTAACCCTTTCTATTGTCTGCATATCCTAGAAATGTACATAGAGATGATCTAAAGTTTAATTTATGAGCATTATATGGTCTGAGATAGGGAAAACACAAGCATCCAAAAATTTTCAAGTTATAATTGTCAGGTTTAACATTGTATAACAACTCTATTAGACTCCTAAGTTGTAGTACTTTTGTAGGTAATCTATTAATTAGAAAAACTATTGTTGCAAAAGAATCTAGCCAGAATTTTAGTGGCAGATGCTTGAGCTAATAAAGTGAGTCCAGTTTCACCAATTTGCCTATGTCTTTTTTCAACAAACGCATTTTGTTCAAAAGTGTATGGACATGTTGTCCTCTGAAAAATTCCCTTTTTTTGGAAGTATTCCTTTAATGGGAGGAAATCTGATCCACCACCAGTTTGTAATATTTTAACCTGACTACCTATTTGTTTTTCTGCCTGCATTATAAATTGTATTACTACAT
Organism: Allium fistulosum; assembly: GCA_030737815.1. Classification (NCBI taxonomy): domain Eukaryota; kingdom Viridiplantae; phylum Streptophyta; class Magnoliopsida; order Asparagales; family Amaryllidaceae; genus Allium; species Allium fistulosum. The sequence goes on from CM060903.1 coordinate 1,463,402,804, forward strand.
TACAAGTTTCAAATTTTGATTTCAAAAAATAGATCTAAACATATCTAGAATATGCATCAACAAAGGAGATATAATATTTATATCTATATACACATGTGTATTGGTGCAGGACCCCGCAAATCAGTAGCAACTAATTCTAAGGGTTTATTGTACTTTGTTTCAGAATCTAAGAAGGGTAATTTGTGGCTTTTCCCCATTTGGCAGTATGTACAAATGTAAGGCATTGAAATATCATCAAAAGAAATGTTTTTCTTATTCAACACATGTTTTACAATAGTGGAATTTGGATGCCCAAGTTTACAATGCCAAATATCAAAGATCTTACAGTTTCCAGCTTCTTTGATTTAAGAGTTATTACACCACATTCTTTTAATCCTAGATTTTCTTGAATTAGCAGCATTGAATTGGTACAATCCCTTAAATTCTATACCCTGCAAGAGAATTTCTTTAGTTAAAATGTCTTTAACTAAACAGTAACTCGGGTAGAATTCAAAATAACATTATTATTTCTTTGCAAATTGTGACACACTTAATAAGTTTTTTTAATCAATGGCACTCTCAATAAGTTGTTCAAGTATAATTGTCTTTTTCCCATTATATATGAATTACCAGTGTGTGTGATTGCAATAGATTTTCCATTTCCCATGCTTATGGACTGCATATCTTTGTACTCCTTATTTCCAAGATTTAAGTTGTTTAGGCTGCTTATGACATGATTTGTTGCCCTTGAATCTGGGTACCAATTGTCATCTAGAATGTTCTGCCTTTGCTATGTCATTGTTTGTGCTATCACATTGTCCTTTGAATTCTTGTTGTACATTAGCCATGTTAGCACTTGGATTGTAGTTTCTTGAGTTATTGCTTCCTTGTTGTGATGGTGTGTAGTTGGCATCAAATCTGAAATAACATTTGCTTGCAGCATGTCCAAATTTTTCACAAATTTGGCATCTCAGTCTATTGTTACTCCATCTCCCACCCCTTCCTCTGAATCTGGAAGGCTGACCACCTCTCTGATTGCCATTTTGTTGATTTCTGCTATTATAGCCTCTTTCTTGATTCTTTTTTTTATTGCTTGAGATAAATTTGGATGATAAATATGATATTTGTGGTTTCTTTTGTTCTATTCTGCCTTCATGTGCAAGAAGTGTAGAATGCACATATTGTATTGTTGGTATGGTTTCTTTTGATGAAATGACAACTACTACTGCTTCATATTCATCATCTAATCCTCCCAATATTGATAATACTTGCTCAGTGTCCAAAACTTTATGCTTGCAAATGCTAGTTGATCACAAATAGTTTTAACCTTGACTAGATACTCTCTCATCGGTAGATTTTCTTTCTTGACATTTTGTAACTGCCTCTTATAATACATTATCTTTGCTGCAGGCTGAGTACTAAAAATTTGTTCTATAGTTGACCATATTTCATGTGATGATCTGCAGCCAATTAGTTGAGGAAGAAAGTTTGTACTGATAGACGATAGTAGCTAAGAACTAACCAAGTTATCTTGTCTCTGAAATGATATAAATTCTTGATTGCTAATCAGTTTTCCATTCTTATTTGTAGTGTATTTGGGTGGTGTGATCAATGCTCCAAGAATGTACTCCTCTAGACCATAGGCTCTAATTGAAGTTTCAATTTGAAACTTCCAAAGCAAAAGGTTTGTTTCATCAAGTTGGATTGTAATTAACTGGCTTTGTGGTTTTATCATGGCTATTGGTAGTTCTTATGCACCATTTTATCTCGGATCTGATGGTGTGCTTCCAGTATTTGATGTGGAAGAATTGTCTATGCCACATGCTGCCATTACAACTAGATGAAAATCAAGAAATGAGAAAGTTTGTGGGATTCAAGAAGAGTTGTTGTGCAGCCAAAGGCTTCTTGAATGATGATTTTCCTCTAACAAGAGCTTTCTTGGCGAGGCACAGCAAAGAAGGAAGATTGAACTGATGCAGTGGGTATTGATCTTGATCTGAAAGGTAAAGTTGCCGAAACAGCAAGTGATGATGAGAATTCTTAATTCTTAGATGATTCAAGTTGCAGCCTGATCTCCAGATGATGAAAATTAATCTGATGGAATCAATGGCATGACACTTTTATTGCTATTAAGCCTGTTAGTGCTCTGATACCATAAAAGAATTTGAAGAAAATGTGATTTTATTACTTTATTAATCAAGTAATGGTACAAAGGGATTTCATAAAAATGACGATTCAGATATTCTGTTATATATATTTACTCTGTATATTGATAGAGTTAGGAGTATGCCTAGGGGCAATTATGTAATTTGTTACATATATCTAACTCGTTGACCAATCTTGTTCGAAATAAAAGGTATTTTCTTTCTATTATATACTTGATAAAATGGGATTATATTAATTAATTAACTTAATTAAAAGTATATTTAATAGAAAAATCCATAAATGGTATATTTTGTTATAGTAGTTACAAAGTGTTGTAACTGTGAGTAATTTATCACAACGAAACAAATATACCATTTTAAATGTTCCTAGTCAAGATGCATCGAGACTGGATATCGATGTATCCGTTGAGATTGGAGTACGTAATGCTCTCGAAATATTGGACAGTGTATTACTCATGACTGCTGGGGGCACCTAGGAGTTACGTACTAATAGTTATTGGATAACTATGGAACGACTCACTCGATAGTTTTCTGTTGGTTAATATAACTAAGGTCAAACAGAAAATATCGATGTGACTGATTTACACGGTTCTCTCGACTTGAAAATACTATTGATCTTCAATATGAAAGCTCCGCTTTGATTATAGTCAAATCATGGCATGGCATCCATCGATTGACTATAGTTGGGTTAAGTGGAAGTATTGGAAGTGAAGCACTATTCAAGAGAGGATTCGTCTCCTCAGTTATATGCGATTAGTATCACAATCAACTCAAGTCAACTCAAAGTCAAAGTCTCTGGCTAGAGCATTTCGGTTAATTATTATTATTATTATTGAACCAAGGACTTTGTATTTGGACTATAAAGTTGAATGTGGATGAAGTTGGAATTTTGACCATTACCAAATTCCATAAGTCCAAAGTGATATAGTTTTGACGAAGATAATTGGTGTAAACAAATGTCACAATCGGGTAACGCTTAATAAACTAGAATTGGATTTTACCGAAAATGAGTAAGCGATAAATTTGGCCATAATGTCACACCACCTGCTAAGTAATGTGCGAACGTTAATATTAGACTAGTTTGATGTTAATCGCTGATCAAATTTACACCCAAGAGTTACACAGCCGAAATGATGAATTTCCTTAAGACCGAACGATTTAATTAGTTTATAATTATTATAAATTAATTAAATTAAGTAATATATATGAAATATTAATTATAAAATTTGAATATGATTTGAGAAATAAATAATGTTATATATATTTATAATAGCTATAAATATATCGATCGATATACAATATCGACAAGCGATTAATTTAGATTTAATTGCATAGTATTTTGGCTTGGGCTTAAAAGGGTTTAAGACCCATCATTAGGGCTGCAAAATTTTGGTTTTGGGAAGGTCTAGGGGTGGCTAAAACATAGGGAATTGGCTTGGAGATAATGGGTTGAGATCAAGTGAGAATGGGTAAAAATGTTTTCCTCGTTTCTCTCTAATACAACCCTATAAACACACACACATATATGTATATGTATATAATATATATATATCTAAAATAATGACTAACCATTTTTGGCTGCCATTACCTTCTACATTGCTGGTTAAAACATAGCTCTCAATCCACTCCAAAATTCTCAAATATATTTTAAATTAAAATAATACTATTCGATAGTTAGAGGTCGGTGATTTTGGACTTGCAATTTGACGAATCAAGAATAGTAAAAGGAAAGGAAGTCATTGCTTCAACGTGGATTAAAAGGCATCATTAAATTGGTAATTTTAATTCATATTATAGTAATTAAATTATATTCTATGGTCCTATAATGAGCAATTTCATATCTGTTTAAATATATTGCTACTATATGTTTAGTTAGGTGAGATTTTGTAAGTAGATGTAGTTGTCACAAATCAGTTTGGTTATGTGCATAATTTGTTTATTATACTATTTGATTTATGTATAAACAAATGTTGTTTACTATACAAAAATAATTTTTATCATTAATAATTGTTTTATATATATTTATTAATAAATTCATATATATATATATATTAGTGTATATTTCTCTCTCATAATAGCATATATGCATATATAAGATATATATATATATATGATATAAAAAATTTAGTACACTTATTTATATATAATTTGAATTTAAAAATTTGAAAATTAATTATCACACATATATTCATATTTTTAAATTAACATTTATTGAATTTTGAATTGTTTATTATATATAAAATAGTTATTTCATTAAAAATTCAATTTTATATTTTATAAAAATATTATATTATTCCAGAAACGTATAGAAATTTTTTAGGGTTTATTCAATAAAGTTTATTATTTTTAATAATTAATATTATTTTAGAAAAATCGTTTATTATTTATTAAAAATAATAATTTAATTGAAAAATTATTCAAAAATTTTCATAACCTTTCATTCATGATCCTAGAATTTATAAAATTTTAAAATTTAAATTTGTAATAATATATTATTTTATATTAAATAATTATTGTCGAAATCAATGTATTTGTTTTTAAAAATAATATTTCAACTTTGAAAAATCTTCAGATTTTTTCTAAGCTCTATTCTATAATCCTAGATTTCCAAAAATTGTAAAATTTGAATTTTCATCAGTAGATTATTTTATGTTAATTATTTATGGATGAAAATATTATTTTATTCATAATATATACAAATTAAAATACTAAAATTATTATGTTTGCGAAACTAAGTTAATTTTGAATTATAAATAATTTTTAATAATTGTTCTCTCTCTTTCTATATATATATAAATGTTTTATGTTCATATATTATATATAATATATTTATACATACATATATGTGTGTATGTGTGTGTATATTGTAACATATATACATGCTCATATTTGGACAACATACATGACATACAAAATAAGCTAATATGTTTGTTGCAATGTAAATCCCAACATCTACGTATTGGCATTTTATACCTTTCACGAATTATTATGTTACACATGCACTCACACATATATTTATATGATACATTTATATATAAACTAAATCAAATAAAATTAATTTCATATCTTAATATATTTGAATTTAAATAAAATAAATGATTTTATTTAAATGAAATTTAGAAATGTTCTAATTCAGTTAGACTTCACAGACCCAATAAAGATCCAATAGGGTAAATTTTTTGAAATTCACTCATAACTTCCGCTGCAGACTGGTCTAGTTCCAACAATGGTATCGGAGCCCAATAGCCTATGCGGTCTAAATTAGTCATATTAGGGCTAACTAATTAAGCTTGCCCACTTAGTACGGTGTCTAGAAAGGTAATGTCTAGAATTGGAATTGGGTAATCAAGTACCATGTCCTACCTGGTTACCGGCCTAGCCCGAAAGGTATAGTGAGCCCAAAGGTTGCCCCTAATAGAAAAGGCCCAACTTAATTTGGGCATTGGGCTAATTTTCAAAATCGTTTTGAAAATTAATGTTAAAGATTTTAAATTTAATATTAAAATTTAAAATAAAACATGTTTATTATAAAAATTATAATACTACATAAGTTTTCAAAATGTTTGAAAGGATAATGATATTTTCAAAATGTTTGAAAATATTTATATAATAATTTCAAAATTTAAATTTATTAATAAGATTAAAAAAATAAATTAATTAAATATGTTAATTAATTAATCCATGTATGCATGTATTATATATGTTGATATATGTTATGTTATTTTAAAATATTTAAGATAACATAAGTATACATGTATGTATACAAGATAAATTTTGAAATTAATAAATTTTAATAAAAATTGTTTAATTGAATAAATTAATTAAAGGTTAATTAATTAAATAAAATACACATATATTATAGTATACACTATAAATGTTATAGTAGATATGTCCAATATAAAAGTTATATTGGAATACTAATTTAAAATTAATTAAAGAGTTAATTGATTAAAATTAATTAGATAAGATTTAATTAATGATATATTATACGTAAGACTATCATATAAGTAATATGAAATATAAAAGTTATATAACAATAAAACTTATATGATATGTGTATAAACTAAATGTGGAATATTAAAGAAACCCAAATAGACTTGAGAAATAAATACATATGTAAATGTCATATACCGTGATTTCTGATATGTCTGACGCTTGAATCGCTGGGGTATTTCATAAGAAATATATTATTCTATAAGTCGATATCACTCAATATATATATTGAAGATTATGAATCTTCAATATAATGTTGTCCTCTACCATATATATTAATAAATTACTTACATACTCCTTAGTTGTTGAGCAAACTCAAGCTAGGGATGTTATGCATAGTATTATTAATACATTGAACAGATGAGATAAGATAACTATATGTATTTATTAAGCAAACTCAAGGTGCATATACTATACTTAGGCCATCACGATATGGTAGGCATGAGTGAATAATCTCTTTCGATTTGTTGAGGAAACTCAAGGTCGAAATGAGATTAGAACAAGGAAAAATGGGTTAGGAGTTGTATGTGATACAACCGATAAGGAGTTATCCATCATTTGTGGGGCTATGATTTGTTGAGCAAACTCAAGGTCAGAATATCAAAACAAACGAGTCCTAACACCCACTGGTGAAGTTGTAAGACTTCTATGTTTCATCTTAGGGTTTGGAGAAACATAAAAGACTAGTGGGAGCCTTATTAGAAAAATGAAATGGTAACATTTAACCTTTCTAATATTATAAGAACATATGCCATATAATGTTATAATTATCTACAATGATAAATTTATGCATTTAATATAATTGATAAAATGTTTGTCAATTAACATATATATATATATATACATAATGAATTGAAAGTTGACAAATAGAAATATAATATATACTTACTAATAATTCTAATTGCATGTTATATAATGTTTCTATACTCATGCAAGTGCCTAGTTTAACTACTTAATACATTCGTAAGTTGGTCACTTATATGTTTATTTGGTTTAGACCGTGTATTGCATTTCATGAGTTTTTGAACTTTAAATGCAATTCAAGACTATGGATATTTGATCCATGTACTTTCACATATAAATGTTATATGGTGAACAGTCATAGTTTGTGGGGTACAATATTTCGATGAAGTTAGTTCATTCGAAGTAAGCCAATAAACAGTATTTTAAGATCATGTATTCAACTTAAATGATTTCAAAAGGATCATATTGTGTTAATATAACACAAGACCATAAACTACAAGATACTTCTAAGAACTCGATCGTTGAAATGTCATCTTGATCGGTTTACATAAAGTGCAACATATTTGATGTCTTAAATGTTAAGAATAATCGAATGCACTTTTGTAAAAGGTTTGTTATGATATTGTAGTAAGGTTTTCTTTTGAATAGTTTGACCATTTGAAAGAAAAACGAATGTATAAGAATATATGTGATTTAAGGTAAAGTTGAAATGAAGAGAATGAATAGTCACTTCTGCTTCATAGAGAAACATTGGAAACAAGAATTGTAATACTAATTGATACTTAATATTGGAATATGAAATATGATTTTTATTCCGAAATGTATTTTCATATAGAAAATTGTTTTCTATAACATTTATTTCTTTGGGTTCAAGATATTTGATCAAAGAACTCTCCACTGTAAACTAGTTGCAGCATATGAAATAAGTAAACAATATTAACAATATTAAGTGAATGGTGGACCTCTAAATTTAGTACAGTATTGTAGTAATGGTGGAAATAGTGGGAGTATGCCATATAGCACCTAATGATTGCATCAAATTACGAAAATTGTTTTCGTAAAATGTACCGAACATTATTTGTGAAATAATGTTCATTTTTGGTATTGACTGAAAAATAGATATAACTATATTTCAATATGAGTATTATGAATATTCATTATAAAATAGAACTATATTATGGAATTTTTTTCATAGAAAAAGTGATGCAATAAAAATACGTATGTGTCTAATATTATTTACAGTTGTTTTGGAATTATAGACTAAACCATAGTTTTGAGAAATAATTTTACTATATGATTATGAATCATATGATACAGGTTAACTATATCTCAAACAATTAATGGCTATGCACACATTCAGTGGGAGCGTCATAAGAGTTGACGAACTCTTTGAATTATTACATCTTGATGTATGCAATCACAAGTCTATTAATACCAAAAGGGTTCCACATACTTTGTTATATTCATCGATGATTAATTACCAACATGAACATGTGTATTCGATACACATGTGGTAAGTTTATGATAAAATCATAGAATATAAAAGAAAAGTAAATAAAATAACATGCAATAGAATAAAATGATTTGAATTGGTCGAATAAGTGAGTATACTGGAAAGAGTTCCAAATGTACCTAAAAATAAATATAGATTCAATCTCAAAAGTCACTCCTCCATGTAATACATAATGATGCATCGATAAGGAGTAATCAGACATTGTTGGACAATTTACGATTAATTGTGAGTGAAGTTGAGTTAGTTTCTTTCTATAAGGTCATGTACTTCAGATTAGTACATAAGGTTGATATTATTTCATCTAAACAGCAGTTACAAAATCATACAAGATAAGGGTTTGTAAGAAATCCCAACATATCCTAAGCCAGGGAGTTGGCAGGTTGTGCGAGTCGAAAGATTGCACGTAATAATTGTTCATGAGGGATCTTGTATGAATCTACAAAAGGTTTTTGGAAAGGTCTGTCATCAAATGACATATTTATGTTTTGAACATAATATTTGTAAACGAAAATCATTTTATAAATAAAAAGGTTCATAAAGCGGTTATGAATCCCTATTCTATTTGCACTTAGAAATAATTGTTGTTTCAAGATATATCAACTTCATTGTGAAGGAATTTCTTTGAGAATTTTTAGTAGTTAAATGGAATTGGATCCGATCCATAGATATAACTGATTATATAAGATGAAGTGAAATTAACTAACCTAAATGAACACGTGGCATTATAATGTCTAATAAGTATTCTCGTACATCGAAGAGAAACTATGAGTTTCTTATTAATGTCGAAAATATACATTACCTTCGGTTGTTCAATTAAACCATTAAGATTGTTGACTCTATATGGTATGATGCGCAAATCTGAAAGAATTCCAAGTACGCTGTCAAAATATGATTTTGGTGGTTGTAACCAAAGAGATGTGATCCATCGACCGAAATTGTCTTTATTGGAAAGAATAACGTGGTTGGAATTAAATGAGCAATGTGTATAAGAATAATATCACAAATTTCAATTATTGAAATTAGCATAACAGATTCGGTATTAACCATGCTCAAGTTAATTCAGATTTACTCACAAAATTATCGCTCGATAAGACTTTGTACTTGGTACTCATGTATTGAAATAAAAATTCCAAATAATGATTTAGAGTAAGCCGTTTACACATATTAACCAAAAATGCCTCAAAGTCAGTGGGAGCGATATTGGGTTTGTGTGTCTTTGGATACGATCCAAGGAATGATACAAATGTATCATTTAATAAGCATCAAGATTAAATAAGTATTTTGATAGAAATATCAAATAGTTTTATTTTCAATCAATGTGCAGAGGAAGCATGTGTTCATAAGAAAGAACGTTAAAAGGTACATTGATATTTCTAAACTATAAGTAAACAACACGCTGTTGATTTTAACAATATGCTTGTATTAAAATCAACTTTAGTTGTTTTAATACTCAATTTTGGATTGTAAATGATGTCTTTTATGATGAGTATAAAAGATATAGGGATTGTCCCAAAACGATATACAAGAGCACCCTATTAAAAAGAGAACATGTAAGTTGGATTCCTTATGCATTAGCAATAGGAATTATCATACAGGTTATGTTGTGTATGATATTTTGTTTTGTTTATGTATTTGATATATGGAGAAAATATAAAATCCAAATTGATATCACTAAATGGTTGTTTGAGGTGTTCTCGCGTATTTATGAAATACTAGAGAATTGTTTATAGAAACAATGAACTCGTTATGATGGAACGTTTGGACACAAACTTTTATAAGTGATATTGAGTATAACATGTCCATGATAAAATTCAAGTTAAAATCTTTAATTTGAAAATGTTTCAAAATAAATGTGATTGTGGTCGATTCAACAAAATGTTGAGAACATTAACTTGAATAGCGCTACAATAAACCAATGTATATAGATATAAATGCACAAATTTATAATTGAGCCAAAGGTGATTCCAAATATTGAGAATCCCATAATATTGTTATAAGATAACAATGTCAAGAAATTGGTCATGATAAAACTTAAAGCTCACTAGAAGTCGAAAGACATACTTCGAATTGTTCCACATGATAAAGGCAGTTAATCAGTGTCAGAGAGAGTTAATCGACAAAGTAGAAAATTAAAACATAATAGCATACTCGTTCACTAAGGGACTGACCTAATTGGTTTTGAGAAAACTGATTGGAGAAGTTGGAATTAGATTCCATAATTGACCCCAAGTGCAAGTGGGAGATTGGTAGAGTTAGGTGTATGCCCTATGGGCAATTATGTAATTTGTTACATATATCTAACTCGTTGACCAATCTTGTTCGAAATAAAAGGTATTTTCTTCCTATTATATACTTGATATAATGTGATTATATTAATTAATTAACTTAATTAAAAGTATATTTAATAGAAAAATCCATAAATGGTATATTTTGTGATAGTAGTTATAAAGTGTTGTAACCGTGAATAATTTATCATAACGGAACAAATATACCATTTTAAATGTTACAAGTCAAGATGCATCGAGACTGGATATCGATGTATCCATTGAGACTGGAGTACATAACGCTCTCTAAATGTTGGGCAGTGTATTACTCATGACTGCTGGGGGCACCTAGGGGTTACGTAATAATAGGATAACTATGGAATGATTCACTCGATGGTTTTATGTTGGTTAATATAACTAAGGTCAAACAGAAAATATCGATGTGAATAATTTACACAGTTCTCTCGACTTGAGAATACTGTAGACCTTCAATATGAAAGCTCTTCTTTGATTATAGCCAAATCATGGTAAGTTGTCAATCGAGTGACTATAGTTGGGTCGAGTGGAAGTATTGGAAGTGAAGCACTATTCATGAGAGGATTCGTCTCCTCAGTTAAATGCAGTTAGTATCACAGTCAACTCAAGTCAACTTAAAGTCAAAGTCTTTGGCCAAAGCATTTCGGTTAATAATTGTTAACCCGCCTTTTGACAAGGCCGTAGACAGGCGGATTTAATTAAATCGACTACTCGTTCGTCGAGACTGGAATACGATGAGTTTGAGTCAACTAGATGGATAGACGGTCAATCACGGATGATAAATATGATCATGAAGCTGAGATTCGGTGTAGTTGATGGACAAAAGTCACGGACTACTCGAAATATGAGTTTCAACAAAAGTCGAGGTGATCCGGGATGTTTGGAGTTTGCTTCGAGTTGCTGTGGGTCGACTTCGGGTTTTGAGGCAGTTTGCTTCGGGTCATTTGGATAGCCACTTCGAGTCATAGTGAGTCGGTAGGATTTTTGGGGGTCGGTGTTACTCCGGGTCGGCAAGGACATTTACTCGGGTCGGCACCAAGCTCCTGGGGTCGGTCATGGTGGAGTGGATCGGTAGGAAGTTGGGTCGGTCATGTTGGAGTGGATTGGTAGGAAGCTGGGTCGGTCATGTTGGAGCGGATCGGTAGGAAGCTTGGTCGGTCATGTTGGAGTGGATCGGTAGGAAGCTGGGTCGGTCATGTTGGAGTGGATCGGTAGAAGTTGATCGGCTTCGAGGAGTGCTTCAGGTCGAGACGTTCGTAGCTCCGAGTCAGCACTCCAGTTTACTCGAATTAGCATTTGAAAATTGGATCGGAACCTTTGGTTTACTCCGGGTCGGTGAGGTTCATACTCGGGTTGGCAGCTCGGTTTTGGGATCGGTGAGATTGGATCGGCGTGATTGAGTGTGAGTTATTTACTTCGTTCGACATTAGCATATCCCCCGGGTCGGCATAGGAAGGTAGGTCGGCAGCACATTGGGGTCAGTCTTTAAAGGCAAGGGGTCGGTGCAATGATACTTCAAGTCTTAGCACAAGTTACTTTCGATTCATATACATGTTCACTTCGAGTCATCCCCGAGGCAAGATTGGATCGGCATGTTCGGAGTTTAGGGTCGGTCATAATGATGAATTTGGGATCGGCTATGGTCTTGATGGGCCCGGACCACTTAGGAAGCCCAGTAACTCAAGTTTTGCCTATAAATACAGCCGGCGGGGCTTCAGAAAAAGGGGTCTTCATTATGTTCTCCTTCCTCTTCTCCACTAAGGCTACTCTGCCATTATTATTTTGAAAACTCCGAATTGTAATTGTACTTGATTCTGATATCAATTAAAAGGAAAATTCTAGAGTGGACGTAGGCCAGAGTCAGCCGAACCACTATAAATCCTCTGTTATTACTGCTTTCTTTGTAATTTTAACTTTTCTTCATATTTATACTCTCTACATACTTTCTATCTTTGATCTGTGACTGTGATTTGGTGCTTTCATATGGATTTAGGTGTTAGTGACCAATTTTGGTGCTAACATTTTGGTGCTTTCACTGAGAAAGCTAGAACTCAGGGATTCTGAAGCTTGGATTTTGGATTTAAAGGTTTAGGAAACCAGATTTTGGAAAGCAATGGTTATGCCATCGACAAAGAGACAAGCGACAGAAAGGAGCAATCAAGAGGGAAGTCAGGAGGCCTCTTCTGGAGTTGGAACAGATCGGGCATCCATCTACATCACTAGGGACGAGATGTAGATCATGATGGATTCCATGCAGGAGCAGCTGATGAAAAGGCAAGAGGAAATGATGCAGATCCTTCTTAGCCAATTTGGACAGGTAGGAACAGCAGGAGCTGTAGGAGCTTGGATCCATGGAGTTGGATCAGAAGGACTCAACAGGCAAGCAGATGGAGTGGTTCAGCAGGGGGCGGCCCCCAATCAGCAAAAAACTATCAATCTAGATGGACCTAGACTCGGGGGCACACCACCGAGTAATGTAGGACCAATCCATGGAGGGATACCAGATGACACTGCGTAGCCCGGCGCCAATAGGAATACAGGAGTACGTGACGAGGAGTATGTGCCAGAATTCCCTCGTGGACCCGGAGGGTAGTTAGGAAATATAGATGGGGTGCAACCCGTGTCAGGTAACACTGGACTGGATGACATCATCAGGCAATCTATTCGCGGAGGTCTAATAAACAGGGATTTGGAGGGAGTAAACAAAAGTCCATTTACCCGTAACATTAGGATGGCTAGGAATCCACCCGATTTCAAGCTGCCCGCTCTGGAAGTATACAACGGTAAGACGTATCCCACTGACCACTTGATGAGGCACACAAGGCATATGGAAGTGCTGGGGGCATCGGAGGAGGTTATGGCCTGGTGTTTCCCCCTGTACCTGACCGATATAGCTGCTATGTGGTTCAGACAGCTGGAAGATGGATCTATTGGAACATGGACAGAATTGGTGGATAGGTTTTTGAAACAGTTTCGAGTTCACATCAAAAGGCCGAAGAATGTGATGACACCGACGTTGGTGAAGCAGAAGACGGGAGAATCGCTTAGGACTTTTTTAAATCGGTTTAATGCAGCAGTTGCTTCGGTGGATCGGCCGGATCCATCAATGGTTCTGATGGCGGCAGTATCAGGAGTCAGGGATAATTCGGATTTCAAAGTATCGTTGATACGGGATCCACCAATGGAACTTGGGGAATTCTTTCACGAAGCTAAGAGGTTTCTTCGACAAGAGGATGCATGTTTGGATATGAAGTCAAAGGAAGTAAACATGGTTAAGGATGGAGAACCGTCCGGTTAAAGCTCGGGTAAAGTCAAGAATAAAGGGAAGAGGAAGCGCTGGGGATAATCAAAATTCTCCACTTACACAGGACTGAATGAGACGTTGGAGCAGATATACTTGGATACTCGGGATCGCCTTCCTTATCGAAGGCCGGCAAGGAGGGAACCCTCAGAACGTGAAAGGGCATTGGGAATGCACTGTCTCTTTCATGACCTGGACGGGCATGATACTAACAGTTGCAGGCATCTAAAGGATATAATCGAGGAGCATGTAAGGAATGGTCAGTTGCGGCAATATGTCGAAACTCGGAATGCGGCGATGGAACAGGAGCAGCCACCTCCTACCTTGAACAACAATAACATAAGGCCCAGGAATGGTGGTCGGTTAGTCATCAACTAATCGTGATGGTTTGGAATAACTAGAAAACTCTAGGCAGACGGCTAAGTCACTTACTCATGTACAGGGACGGAGACAACCCCTAGGCATGCTCTGAGATGATGATAAACCGTGATGCTTTGGTTTGTGAAATCTGTTTTTTTCTTTTTGGCTTGGACACTTGCTTTTTCTAGTTTGGTTTTGGGGTTTGGTTTGAACTCCTGGTTTTGTTTGTTTTCTGATTTGGATTCTGGTTTGGACGTTTTCCTTTTGGTTTGGACTTTTGATATGGATTTCTGGTTTTCTGGTTTGAATCTGGATTTTGGATTGGATTTTGATTGACTTTTTGTCTGGTTTTTGGCTAAAAGGTCGTCGAGCATGGACTATACTCGGTAAGGGTCCGGAGAGACCAAGATACGGCCTAGGACTTAGGCCCCATATCATCTATCGGTTACTATTTCAGGTCGTCGAGTATGGACTATGCTCGGCAAGGGTTCGAAGCGACCAGGATTCGGCTTAGGACTTAAGCCATGACATTACTCAGCGTTCAGGGACACTGAACCTGGAACGCCATGGTATTACTTAACACAGGTCGCCGGGTGCAGGTTTCACTTGGCAAGAACCCGGAGAGGTTACGAGTTTGGATATTGGCTATGAACAGCTAAGGATTTGGACCTGGTGAGGTCCCAGATATGGATTTTAGGACCCGAAGAGGTCCTGGCTTCAGATTTGGACCCGGCAAGGTACTCGATTTGGATTACCAGACCCGAAGAGGTCACAGACTCGGATAAAATGATCCAAAGAGATCGTGGATTCGAATAATGGATTTGGGATGGATTCAGAATTGAATAACAACTCGTAACAGTCGCGGAGTAAACTATCGGATATGGATGAAATTGCTTGAAAATGAATGGAAAAATGACTTCGAATATCAGATTTGAGACTATTCAAAAAACACCTTCCAATAGCAAGGCATGTTTTGGGGGGAAAATGTTAACCCGCCTTTTGCAAGGCCGTAGACAGGCGGATTTAACTAAATCGACTACTAGTTCGTCGAGACTGGATTACAATGAGTTTGAGTCAACTGGATGGACAAATGGTCAATCACGGATGATAAATATGATTATGAAGCTGAGGTTCAGTGTAGTTAATGGACAAAAGTCACGGAATACTCGAAATATGAGTTTCGACAAAAGTCGAGGTGATCCGGGATGTTTGGAGTTTGCTTCGAGTTGCTTGTGGGTCGGCTTTGGGTTTTGAGGCAGTTTGCTTCGGGTCATTTGGATAGTCACTTCGAGTCATAGTGGGTTGGCAGGATTTTTAAGGGTCGGTGCAACTCCAGGTCGGCAAGGACATTTACTCGGGTCGGCACCGAGCTCCTGGGTCAGTCATGGTGGAGCGGATCGGTAGGAAGCTGGGTTGGTCATGTTGGAGCGGATCGGTAGGAAGCAGGGTCGGTCATGTTGGAGCCGATTGGTAGGAAGCTGGGTCGGTCATGTAAGAGCGGATTAGTAGGAAGCTGGGTCGGTCATGTTGGAGTGGATCGGTAGGAAGCTGGGTCGGTCATGTTGGAGTGGATCGGTAGGAAGCTGGGTCGGTCATGTTGGAGTGGATCAGTAGAAGTTGGATCGGCTTTGAGGAGTGCTTCAGGTTGAGACGTTCGTAGCTCCGAGTCAGCACTCCACTTTACGCGATTTGGCATTTGGAAATTGGATCGGCATTCTAGGGGATCAGCATCTTTGGTTTACTCCAGGTCAGTGAGTTTCATACTTGGGTTGGCAGCTCGATTTTGGGATCGATGAGATTGGATCGGCGTGATTGAGTGTGAGTTGTTTATTTCGTTCGGCATTAGCATATCCCCCGGGTCGGCATAGGAAGGTGGGTCGACAACAAATTAGGATCGGTGTTTGAAGGCAAGGGGTCGGTGCAATGATACTTCGGGTCTTAGCACGAGTTACTTCGAGTCCTATACATGTTCACTTCGAGTCACCCCCGGGGCAAGATTGGATCGGCATTCTCGGAGTTTAGGGTCGGTCATAATGATGAATTTTGAATCGGCTATGGTCTTGATGGGCCCGGACCACTCAGGAAGCCCAATAACTCAAGTTTTTCCTATAAATACAGCCGGCGGGGTTTCAGAAAAGGGGATCTTCATTTTGTTCCCCTTCCTCTTCTCCACTAAGGGTACTCTGCCATTATTGTTTTGAAAACTCCAGATTGTAATTGTACTTGATTATGATGTCAATAAAAAGGAAATTTCTGATGTGGACGTAGGCCAGAGTCTGTCGAACCACTATAAATCCTCTGTTTTTTTTTGAAAACCCAGGAGAACCCGGCGGACCGGTAAACTCCTGAGGAGGGTATAGTAAAGCCGTCCGCTGATCCAAGCCCCCATACCCCCGGGTACATTTATATAGGATGGGGAAGCGCATGGTAGGAATCGAACCTGGGTCTTTTTACCAGAACCCAAGCCTCCTTTCCACTGCTTTCTTTTTAATTTTAATTGTTCTTTATATTTATACTCTCTACATACATTCTATCTGTGATCTGTGACTGTGATTTGGTACTTTCATCTGGATTTGGGTGTTAGTAACCAATTTTGGCGCTAACAATAATAATTGTTATTATTGAACCAAGGACTTTGTATTTGGACTATAAAATTGAATGTGGATGAAGTTGGAATTTTGACCATTACCAAATTCCTAAGTCCAAAGTGATATAGTTTTGACGAAGAAAATTGGTGTAAACAAATGTCACAACCGGGTAACGCTTATTAAACTAAAATTGGATTTTACCGAAAATGAGTAAGCGATAAAGTTGCCCATAATGTCACATCACCTACTAAGTGACATGTGAATGTTAACATTAGAATACTTCAATGTTAATCACTGATCAAATTTACACCCAAGAGTTGCACAGCCGAAATGATGAATTCCCTTAAGACCGAACGATTTAATTAGTTTATAATTGTTATAAATTAATTAAATTAATTAATATTTATGAAATATTAATTATAAAATTTGAATATGATTTGAGAAATAAATAGTGTTATATATATTTATAACATCTATAAATATATCGATCGATATACAATATCGACAAGCGATTAAATTATATTTAATTGCATAGTATTTTGGCTTGTTGTTAGAGGGTTTAAGGCCCATCATCAGGGCTGCAAAATTTTGGTTTTGGTAAGGTTTAGAGGTGGCTTAAAAATAGGGAATTGGCTTGGAGATAATGTGTTGAGATCAAGTGAGAATGGGTAAAAAGGTTTTCCTCGTTTCTCTCTAATACAACCCTATATATATATATATATTTCTAAAATAATGACTAACCTTTTTTTGCCGCCATTACCTTCTACATTGCTGGTTAAAACATAGCTCTCAATCCACTCCAAAATTCTCAAATATATTTCAAATTAAAATAATACCATTCGATAGTTAGAGGTCGGTGATTCCGGACTTGCAATTTGACGAATCAAGAACAGTAAAAGGAAGGGAAGTCATTGCTTCAACGTGGATTCAAAGGCATCATTAAATTGGTAATTTTAATTCATATTACAGTAACTAAATTATATTTTATGATCCTAAAATGAGCAATTTCATATCTGTTTAAATATATTGCTACTATATGTTTAGTTATGTGAGATTTTGTAAGTAGATGTAGTTGTCACAAATCAGTTTGGTTATGTGCATAATTTGTTTATTATACTATTTGATTTATGTATAGACAAATGTTGTTTACTGTACAAAATCAAATTTTGTCATTAATAATTGTTTTATATATATTTATTAATAAATTCATATATATATATATATTAGTGTATATTTCTCTCCCATAATAACATATATGCATATATAAGATATATATATATATATATATGATTTAAAAAATTTAGTACACTTATTTATATATAATATGAATTTAGAAATTCGAAAATTAATTATCACACATATATTCATATTTTTAAATTAACATTTATTGAATTTTGAATTGTTTATTATATATAATAATTATTACATTAAAAATTAAAGTTTAATTTTTTTGAAAATATACCATTCCAGAAACGTATAAAAAAATTTAGGATTTTTTCAATAAAGTTATTATTTTTAATAATTAATATTATTTCGGAAAAACTATTTATGATTTATTAAAAGTAATAATTTAATTGAAAAATTCTTCAAAAGTTTTCTTAACCTTTCATTCATGATCCTAGAATTTCTAAAATTTTAAAATTTGAATTTTTAATAATATATTATTTTATATTAAATAATTTTTGCCAAAATCAATGTATTTGTTTTTAAAAATAATATTTCAACTTTGAAAAATCTCCAGATTTTTTCTAAGCTCTAATTTATGATCGTAGATTTTCGAAATTGTAAAATTTGAATTTTCATCAATAGATTATTTTATGTTAATTATTTATGGATGAAAACATTATTTTATTCATAATATTTACAAATTAAAATACTAAAATTATTATGTTTGCAAAACTAAGTTAATTTTGAATTATAAATAATTTTTAATAATTTTTCTCTGTCTTTCTATATATATATTTATCTATATATAAATGTTTTATGTTCATATATTATATATAATATATTTATACATACATGTGTGTGTGTATTTTGTAACACATATACATGCACATATTTGGACAACATACATGACATACAAAATGAGCTAATATATCTGTTGCGATGTAAATCCTAACATCTACATATGGGCATATTATACCTTTCACGGATTATTATGTTACACATGCACTCACACATATATGTATATGATACATTCATGTATAAATTAAATCAAATAAAATTAATTTCATACCTTAATATATTTGAATTTAAATAAAATAAATGATTTGATTTAAATGAAATTTAGAAATGTTCTAATTCAGTTAGACTTCATAGGCCCAATAAAGATCCAATAGGGTAATTTTTTTGAAATTCACCCATAACTTCTGATTCGGGCTGGTCCAGTTCGAACATATACAACTTGTATTTATAAAGAAAAATAGAAGTAATGGGTTGTGGCCCATTATCTTGCTTTGAAATGAACGGTTGAGATATGCCTTTGTTGTAAACGGTTAAGATGTGCCTTTGTTGACTCATTCTTGCTTCTGATATATTTGTGTTTCTTTGTATATCGTTCAATATAACCACTTAATGCTTTTTGTTGCTAAAAAATGCCACTATACAGACCAAAACATTATTAACTAACTTGTTTATTGCATCACTAATTTTAATGCCTTGAAACAAAAATAAATGTTTACTGTTGCCTACAATATTGAGGCAATCTTTATCATAATGTTGATATGTACACATTTAGAATAAAAAATGCATATATGATGACAAAATAAGCATGAACAACGGGAGCAAGAATGAATAGTGCACATTAACTGGTACCTCCAGGATTGCAGATAGTAGGCATCTAGCCACGACACTCCAAAACTATGAAGAACGGTCACATGCGGGACAATATGAAATAAACTGAGAGGTTGTCGATGCATAACTAAGGACCAAGCATTCAAAACCAAGGCAGAAGATCGAGGAGTGGTAGATAATGTTGTAGAGTTGTAAGAGAATTTGCATTTCAAATATATTTAGATGGAGTTATTTTGTGGCCAAGTATACAAATTTATCAATAGTCAATTCGTGCATTCTCCATAACGAGAGCAAATCCCCTGTACCCAAACCCCCTATCCCCTCTATTCCCAACCAATCGAAAACGCTGATTTATAGCTATTTTGCAATTAAACCCCTTTTCTCTCTCCTACCGTTGGGGGTTTAATTGCAAAATGGTTGCAAATCGGCGTCTCCGATTGGTTGGGTACTAGGGGACATGGGATTTGAACTCGTGGTTTTAATGAATCTTCTTTTTTTAAAAGAAGTTTCCCCTTTATCTTAGCACAAAGAACAAATTTGCAAAAAATAAAAATAAAAATAGAAAAATAAAAAAAAGTGCATTGCTGAAGTATGTTATTAACGCAGACAAAACAAGTGCATTGCTTCAAATTTTGCTTGGTCAATTGGGCTTGCTCATATGGAAAAGCTAGATAAAAATGCTAGCTTAAAGAAACTCGACACATAAATAAATTGTCAAGACCACGCTTCTAAGTGGAGATGATGAGGTATTCACGATATTCTCTAAGTGATCAAATTTGCAAGTAATTAAATATTATGTTCTTACTTTGATCTTGGCTTAATTCATATATGTTGTGCATTTGACTGTACTGAAGCATATGTAGTTAGCTGGATATGTCTACTTCTAAATTATAAAATAATTTTTTTTACTTGAATCATCTTTTGTACTTTCATACAAGTTTCAAATTTGAGCGTTGCTGAGCAATACATTAAAGTATCAGTTGGCATTAGTTAGAAACGAGAATAGCAGCCGAATATGAAATCTTATCTCATTTACAAAGCAAAGCGGGTATTAGAAGATAATAGAGCAACCACATTCTCATGGGCTATATTTGGCACAAATAACTCAACGTTTATTTTGTACAAAGCATTATATATACAACATATGTATTAGTTTGTATCAATAATAAAATTGCTTCTCATTTTCTCAATCTCGTGTATCAATATCAATGTACAAAAAACACGTTAAATCAAAATCTTTCATGGTATCAAAGCCAATTGCTTAACACCACTCTAGTTGAGTATCAAAGATAGCAAATCTGAATCATCATCAGAGAGAAATCATCATTTGATGATTAGATCACCATCCGACATAATTTCATCATTTGGGGTTATTGAATTTGCTAAAGAAAATAAATACCCTGTCAGGAAACTCATAGGATTCTTGACCATAACAGATTTACTTTTATATCAGCAAATTCAAAGACATAAATTCAGAAAATCAATCAGAAGCCAAGAAATTCATTGAAAAACTGCAAGAAAATTAGGGCCCGTTTGGTTTCGTTTTGAGTTTTGTGTTTTGTGTTTTCAACATACACTACAAAATACAAGAAAACATGAGAATTATTTTTACAATTCTTAGCCATTACAACGATGGACGAGAAATGGAGGGGAGGAATTGTTTTTCGTTCTTTTGTTATGTCTCAAAACACGAAAAATCAAATAAACTTGTTTTCTATTTTCTATGTTAATTTCGTTTTTCAAAATTGTGTGCTTTCCAACAATGCATAAGAAATGCGTATTTTTGTTTAGACGAAAATACAAAACTAAAAACAGCAAACCAAACGGGCCCTTAGTGCCTCACCAAGAACCCATCAGAACACCTTCATCATTTGGGTTTGGTTGCAACAAACATGGTTCTTCTGCATTCTAAAGCATTTCTTGCATTTGAAAGTCTCTGAATCTTCAATTCCATCTGTATCAGAGTAGTATCATCATGGTTGAGGGTAAGATAGCTCGGCAACATCAGGTAGTTTTGCAAATTCACAGCAGAAAATAGCCTTAGCCATAGAGAATCTTATCAAGACTGTGGTCAGTCTACAAAGTCAGCCGATTATTGCCCATTTAGAGGAAGATATCTATCTTCTATGGAAATTCTAGATCGAAACTGTTGTTAGAGGCTATGTCCTTGAAGTGTTCATTCTTGGTGCCCTTCTTGTTCCATCTAGATTTGTCTCTGATCAAGAAAACAAGATGATAAGCAATGAGGAATGTATAAAACATCAGAGACAAGATAGTTTAATAAGCTCATGGTTGTTATCATCAGTTAATACTAATTTGTTATCACAAGTTATTAGATGTAAGTCAGCAAATAAAATTTGGACAACTATTGAAATAATATTCAACACATTAGCAGCTGCCAAGGTTATGCACTATAAGAGACGGTTATAGAATATCGGGAAAGACAACCAACCAATGAAAGATTATTTGTCAAAGATCAAGACCGCATGTGATCTACTAGAGGCTGCAGGACACAAAGTGTCAGAAACCAAACAGGTATTAACCATCTTAAATGGTCTCGGTGAGGAAGATGAAGCTGTTATGGCAGTGATATCATCCAAAGAAACCATACCATCAATACAATATGTGCATTCAACCCTTCTTGTACATGAAGGAAGGATTTATCATAAGAAACCAATATATTCAGACCTATCTATCAACTATGCAACAAGTTATAAAGGAGAAAGTCAATACAATAATAAAACTAACTAGACATATCAAAGGGGTTGATAGGCAACCAAAGCAAAAGGCAGAGGAAGGTAAAACAACAGCAATAGACCAAAGTGTTAGATATGTGAAAAAGTTGGGCATACAACTTTAAAGCGCTATTTTAGGTTCAATGCCAATTATGTACCAAATGAAAACCCAAACAATCAAAGGAGTGGCAATCCTAGTGCAAATATGGCTTAGGTGTAACAAGAAGCAAACATACAGTCAGAAAATAGTAGAAATCATCACCTGAGTGAAATAACCAGGCCAGAACATATTCAAGATGAAAGCTGATACCCTGATTCAGGAGCAACCAATCATATCACAAGCAATCTTGACAATTTAAACCTATGCAACAAGGAGTATAGAGGTAAACAGTCAATGTGCATGGGAAATGGTGAGATCACTCATACTGGTAATGCCTATATCAAAGGTGAAAGACAGCTATACCTTAATAACTTATTAAGAGTGCCAGGGATTAAGAAAAACCTTATGAGTGTGTCACAATTTACAAATGATAATAATGTCTATTTAGAGTTTTATCATAAGTATTGTTTGGTTAAAGACATACTAATTAAAGACATTCATTTGTAGGGTGGTAGTCAAAGGACTATACAAGTTTAATCTTGTTAATTGCAGAAATCTTGTAAAGAAAGAAAAGTGTTGTAATCTCTTTGAAATTTCACAAATAAAAAGAAATAAAAGTATGTTCGATCTGTGGTATTACAAACTAGGTCATCTGAATGCAAGCACTGTAAAGCAAGTTCTTATAGTAAAAAAATTTCTTTTGATAATATTGTCTTACCATATGTTTGTACTTACTGCCAAATGGGCAAAAGCCATAAACTGGCTTTTGCAGATTCATAAACAGAGTATAATAAGCCATTATAATTGGCTAGTACTGGTCTCTAGGGTCCAACACCCATAAGTTCTGACTATGGTTACAAATATTATATGTCTTTTGTTGATGCATGTAATAGGTACACATGGATATATTTCCTGAAAACAAAGTCAAAAGCTTATAATGTTGTAGTATATTTTGTAACAGGGGTAGAAAAACAAACCAACCATCATGATAACGTCATTCAAAGTGATGGTGGTACTGAGTATAAAGCACTCAGTAAATTCTTCTTTGATAAGGGAATAATTCATAGAACTACTTGTTCATATACCTCAGAACAAAATGGTTTAGTGGGAACAAAACATAGAAATATAGTTAAAACTGGACTTACTTTGCTTGCTCAAACTTCCTTATCATTGAAATTTTGGTTTGATTCTTTTTAGTACTGCAGTGTATCTGATAAATAGACTACCAACGAAAGTATTAAAAGGATCATGCCCACTTGAAAATTTGTTTGGAATTAAACCATATTATCAAAGTTTGAATACTTTTGGATGTCTATATTTTCCATACTTAAGACCATACAATTCACATAAACTAAATTGTAGATCATCACCATGCATATTCTTAGGATATGGAATAAGGCAGAAAGGATACAAATGTCATGACAATAATGGAAAAATAATCATAAGTAGGCATGTTGTTTTCAATGAAAGAGTATTTATTTTTTTAGCATAGGTATAATGACAACACAGAAGGTATACAATCCAAATGTGTCTATACCAGCCATACCTGTGTGCACAGATGCATGGAATTTACTGTTGGAATAATTCAACATAACGGGGCCATATATTTTAATGTTTGAATGTGTGGGCTATCTTATAATTAAGTCTAATTACGTGATCTAATTTTGGAATAAACATATTAAGACTTAAGGGGTATATTCGTTATGTAAAATTATAACCTGTGGATACCGGAGTGACAATTTTAGTTTGTTGAAGGGCGAACTGAAAAATGTCACACGCTATATATAAGGGGTTATGGTCCCCAAATTACATAAGCCTTATCATATTCTCTCTACCCTCTTTTAAAGAGAATTTCAGATCTAAGCTTGTGTCAATTTGGAAGATCTAATCCAAATTAATCTTCACATCATTTAAGACTCAATGGATTCAATTATGCCTTCCGCTGTTAATTTCATATACATGTTTCTCAATTGAATCAATATGGGTTGTATGTATTCAGATCTAATATAGATTAATCACCAACAAGTGGTATCAGAGCCACCCATCATTGATTTTATCGAGAAATTTCCTGATTTTAAGCATATATGAAATTAGGGTTCTGAGATTTACATTTTTTGGTTGATTCATCCGAGGCCTTTATTTTGGATTTGTGAGATTTGCTCTTTTCTTATTGATTCATCGGATGCCTCTGTTTCGAATCTATATAAATAATTCATGATTTAATTCCGCTTGTTCGGATCTGATGCCTTTAATACCCTTTATGCAAGAAATTTAAATCCGATTCTACGGTTATTTTACCTTACTTAACTTTTGATTAAGTAATTTGGATATTTATATAAGGTATTTGGGTTATTTCAAAAATTTTGGTTAATTGGAAATAAAGTATGTTTTTGAATGTGTTTATGTTTATTTCTTATTGAAATAAATTTTAACATGACACTAGTTTACATTTTGGACCACTTAACGGTCAATTGCATTTATTTTTTTTCATCATAATTGCATTAAATGTGGTTGTTATAGTAATAAATTAATTAGTTTATTATCATAAATGCAGTAAATGCGTTAGTTGCAATAAATTTAATGATGCAGCATATTTGTATTTAGAATAAGAAAAGACATATTGTTTATTATTTAATGCATTTATATTTTATAGATACATATATTTTATGTAAGGCCCGCTCATTAAAAATAAGTTTCACTTTCTGTAATATTATAACACATGTATTCATATTTGCTTATTCAAATAAGCTTTCATTGAAAGCTAATCACCTGCCGCACTAATATAATAAGCTATTTTGACATTGACTATTTATTTTCATTGCTTCCCACTATGTTTGGGATCAACCACTGCTACAGTTTTCAGCTATTCATTTTCTTGCAATATCACATGTATGGACCATGCTATGTTAAAATTTGTTTTATCTTATGTCTTGAATATTGACAGTTAAATAAAGTATGCAATATTTTATCGTTAATTGTTATTGTGAAGACCATTTGTTATGTATTGTTACAGTTTTAATTGATGTCAAAAAAAAATATTACGACTATGAAACCAAATTTTCAATATGTATAAAATTGAAAATTGAAATTTATGGAATACGCATAAATGAATGAGTTAAAATAAACCAATTCAAATATTATTTGATGTCTCTTTGCAAACTAACTGTAAATTTCCTACATTACAAGTGAACTAATTGAAATAACATATCACCAAAGTGACCTCTCTTGTTTTAGTTATTCATGAAAAATGTTTGATGTTTGTGTGTATTTATATATGCGGATATTAGCCGACCCAAAGGAAGAATAATATTTGACCGAATCATTTATACATGTGTGATGATAAATATGTGACAATCATATAGTTTTGCAAGTGAATATCTAATCAGACCAAAGGAAGATTGATATTTGACTTAACTTATTGTCAATGTTTGATCATTACAACAAGAGTACCACTTACAATTAATATTACTGTCTAAAGACTTGATATTGATGTTGTGCTAGGTATCTTAAGAAGAGACTTGCCAATTATTTGAATTTACTGTGGTTTTTTGTTTTACAATGTGAGCATATTTGATTGATTCTTATGTTAAAATTACAGCTAATTTGACTACAGTATCTGCCAATCTTAACAACATTCCTACTCTGACTGGAACAAACTTTAAGGATTGGAAAGAGAACATATTGCTTGTTCTTGGCTGCATGAATCTTGACCTTGAACTTAGGATGGATGCACCCACCCCTCTTATGGATGAAAGTTAATCTGATGTTATAAAGAACTTTGAGAGGTGGGATCCTTCAAATCGCATGAGTCTAATGATCATAAAGCGCGGCATTCCAGAGGCATTTTGGGGTGTGGTATTTGAAAAGATAACCGATGCTAAAGATTTCCTTGCTGAGATTGAGAAACGGTTTGCTAAAAACGATAAGGCGGAAACAAGCACGCTTTTGCAGCGCTTGATTTATCAAAGCAAAGGGAACATAAGGGAGTACATTATGGAAATGTCTGATGTTGCTTCAAAACTAAGACACTTAAGCTTGAGCTTTTAGATGATTTGCTCGTGCATTTGGTACTAATCTCTCTTCCTTCATAATACAACTAGTTTAAGATCAGTTATAACTGTCAAATGGAGAAATGGACTCTTAATGAGCTCATTTCGTATTGTGTACAAGAAGAAGAGAGATTGAAGTATGATAAGATTGAAAGTGCTCATTTGGCATACACCCCTAAGGGAAAAGACAAAAAGAGAAAGAAAGATAAGGAAACTGCTAAGGGTCCAACGGAAAAGAAACACCATAAGGAGGCTGATGGTTGTTACTATAAGAAGGCTGGACATTTAAAGAATGATTGTACCAAATATCACACATGGCATGTTAAGAAAGGTACATCCTTTGTATTGGTCTATTCTGAAGTAAATTTAGCTAAAGTACATAGAAACACTTGGTGGTTAGATTCTGGTGCTTCTACTCACATAAGTGTTTCTATGCAGGGTTGCCTGAGCTACCGAAATCCAACTGATGTTGAAAGATACATCTATGTGGGTGATGGAAAATCGGTTAAAGTGGAGGCTATTGGGCATTTTTAGTTGTTATTGAGAACTCAGTTTTATTTTGATTTATTTGATACTTTTGTTATACCATCATTTAGACGGAATTTGGTTTCTATTTCTAAGTTGGACAAATATGGTTATTCTTGTTCATTTGGGAATGGTATTTTTAGTTTACCAATAAATTCAAATCTTGTTGGAACTGGTTCTCTCAATGTTTATGATAACTTATATATGCTTGATGTTAATACCTCTTATTATGAAGCCTTGCATGTGGAATCACGTGGTACTAAAAGAAAAGCTAATAAGGAAAATTCAGCCACATTGTAGCACAAGCGCTTTGGTCATATATCTAAAACTAGAATTCAAAGGCTTATGTCAGATGGCATTTTGGAATCTGTTGATCTTTCAAACTTTGATGTCTATGTAGAGTGCATCAAGGGAAAACAGACCAAACATAAGAAAATAGGTGCCAATAGAGCAATAGACGTCTTAGAATTGATACATACGAATGTTTGTGGACCATTCGCTATGGCATCATGGAATGGTCAACAATATTTTATCATATTCATAGACGACTACTTAAGATATGGCTACCTATATCTTATACATGATAAATCAGAATCCTTAGACATGTTCAAGAAATTTAAGGTAGAAGTTGAGAACCAACTCAACAAAAGAATTAAAGCTGTCAGATCTGACCTTGGAGGTGAATATTATGGTAAATCTGATGGATCGGGTGAACATTGTCTAGGACCATTTGCCCAATTCCTAGAGGAATGTGGAATAGTCCCACAATACACTATGCCAGGTTCACCTAACATGAATGGTGTTGCTGAGAGACAAAATAGAACTCTTAAAGACATGGTGAGGAGTATGATTAGTCATTCTACCTTACCAAAATCACTCTGGGGGAGGCATTAAAGACAACAATTTATATCCTTAATAGAGTACCCATTAAAGCAGCTACCAAGACACCTTATAAGCTTTGGACAGGAAAACAGCCCACTCTAGGCATTTTCATATTTGGGGATGTCCAGTTGAGGCAAGGCCTTATAGGCCAAATGAAAGAAATTTTGATTCTAAAATAGTGAGCAGCTACTTTATTGGTTATTCTGAGCGATCTAGAGGCTATAAATTTTATGATCCCACACTAAAGAAATTTTTTGAGACGGTAACTGCAACATTTTTTGAGGTGTTGAGTTAAAGGGGAGAAATGAAGTAAGGAACACTGTTTTTGAGGAGGAATCATCATTTATGATTCCTACTACAGTTACTTCTTCTGACAATGTACAGATTATCATTCCTGTCATCAATGAAGAAGTTAATCTGAAACCACAACAAAACAATATTGAAGAAAACCCTCTTCAAGATGAGGACAATATTCCACAAGAACAAACTCAACAACCTCAAAAATGAATTGCCACTAAGGAGATCCACTAGAGAGAGGAAAGATGCCATTCCGGATGATTATGTGGTATTACTTCAAGAAATAGAGGACAATAATGGATTGATGGAAAATCATCCTATCAACTTTCACCAAGCCAAGCAAGATGCTAATTCTCAAAAGTGGATTGAAACTATGAACGAAGAGTATAAATCCATGCAAGACAATAAAGTTTGGGATCTTGTCTCTTTGATTGTATTGGTATATGTGACAATTGATGGGTTTAGTTACAAAAACAGTAATGAAAGCCACTTTGATTCTATGTTAACACAATCAATGGACGAGATTGTTTTGAATAGACTATATTATCAAAATAGCTATTTAAGAGCTCATAAAGTTGAATACATTCTATAAAGTTACATAAGTGGCCCATAGGGAGATTGTTGGAATAATTCAACATAATGGGGCCACATATTTTAATGTTGAATGTGTGGGCTATCTAGTAATCAAGTCTAATTACATGATCTAATTTTGGAATAAACATATTAAGACTTAAGAGGTATATTCGTCATGTAAAATTATAACGTGTGGGATCCGGAGTGACAATTTTAGTTTGTTGAAGGGTCGAACTGAAAAATGTCACACACTATATATATGGGATTATGGTCTCCAAATTACATAAGTCTTATCATATTCTCTCTACCCCCTTCTAAAGATAATTTACAGATCTAAGCTTGTGTCAATTTGGAAAATCTAATCCAAATTAATCTTCACATCAATTAAGAATCGATGAATTCAAGTACGCCTTCCGCTATTAATTTCATATACTTGTTTCTCAATTGAATCAATATATGTTATATGTATTCAGATCTAATATAGATTAAACACCAACATTTACCAAAGGTTGAGACTGTCACAGGAACCTCAGATCCACAACACACATTGTCCAATGGAACATGTCATGAATTAAGGGAGTCACCTGATCATCTCAACCATACACCTACATGGTCAAATAATCAAACAAAAAATATCAATGAGGGTTACTCAAGTAATCAGCCAAGTCAGACAACATACAATATTGATCAAGTCAGTACACCTAAATTATCTCAGAATGAGCCACAGGTCAAAACAGGACATCATATGGTGACAAGATCTAAGAGTGGAATATTCAAATTTGAAAATCTACACTGCTACAACAACAATCGAAGAAACAGAAACATTTGATTCAGGTTATCAAAGACATAAATTGGAAAACAGCAATGGATGAAGAATATAATGCACTCATGAGAAATAAAACATGGGATTTGGTTCATCCACCAATGCACAAAAATATAGTTGGGTGCAAATGGACTTACAAACTTAAGAAAAATCCAAATATAACGGTAGCAAGATGTAAAGCAAGATTAGTTGCAAAAGAATATACTCAAGGGCATGGTTTTGATTTTAATGAGACTTTTTCACTAATATTTAAACCAACAACCGTTAGAATTATACTAACCATAACTCTATACAGGAAGTGGAATATCAAGCAGTTAGATGTCGATAATGTCTTCTTAAATGGTGTCTTACAAGAGGAAGTATACGTGGAACAACCATATGGATATGTACAAAACATGAGCTATGTGTGCAAATTAAATAAGGTTATATATGGCCTTAAACGGGCACCAAAAGTATGGTTTGATAAATTGAAAGCTGCATTATGCAATATGGGCTTTCAGTCTTCCAAATCAGATGATTCATTATTTACAAAAATCAATGAAGTTGTTACCATTTATATTCTAATATATATATATATATATATATATATATATATATATATGTTGATGATTTAATTATTATGGGTAACAATAAAACAGAAATCAACAATATCATTCATTATCTAGATGAATAGTTCTCAGTTAAAGATCTTGGTCAACTGAACTATTTTCTAGAAGTAGAGGTCAAAAGAAATCATAGTCGAAGATTATTTTACGTCAGAAAAAGTATAGCAGAGAACTTCTGATCAAATCCAACATGGATGGAGCTAATCCCCAACCAACACCAATGATAAGCAATCAGCATCTTTCAAAAAACAGGGAAGAATCAATATTTAATGATAAAAAATATAGAAGTCTAGTTGGTGCATTACAATATGTAACCATAACTAAATCAGATATTTCATTTAGTGTTAACAAGGTTTGTCAATTTATACAGAAACCACTGGACGAACATTGGAGGGCGGTAAAAAGAATTTTGAGATATCTAAAAAGAACTGAAGACTATGGTCTATCATTAAATACATGTAAAAATCTCAACATAACTGGCTATGCAAATGCAGATTAGACAACAGACTTAGATGACAGAAAATCTACATCTGGATATTGTATATACATTGGGAATAATTATGTACCATGGTGCTCAAAGAAGCAATATACCATCTCCAGATCCAACATCGAGGCTGAATACAAGAGCATGGCTAATGCAACAGCCGAAATAATGTGCATACAGTCATTAATAAATGAATTACAGATAAATATAGACATCAAACATACATTGTGGTGTGATAATTTAAATGTTGTGTACTTATCAGCAAACCAAGTTCTCCATTCAAGAAGAAAACACATAGAGATGGATCTGTATTTTGTTCGAGAGCAAATTTTAAAGGGAAAGCTAGGAGTAAACCTTATACCTACCACTTACCAAACTACAAATGTATTCACAAAAGTATTATCAGCAAGAAACTTTACCAAATTTCAAAGTGAGTTGAAAGTTGAGCAAAGCAACAGCAAACCCGAAGGAAATCATCTGATCTAGCTTTGCCAAGGATTAATTCAAAGCCAATTCACTAGATATCGGTCCAGATTAAAGCCTCGCAGCAGCTAACCTGAAGGAAATCATCAAACCTAACACCACCGAAGCCTAATTCATGGCAAATTGTCAAATATCAAAATAGATTGAAGATAAATTGAAGTCTAATTCAGAGATTTTAGAGAAGATTCAGAGATTCGAAGCAACGGCGCAAATTTGGAAACGAAAACTGTAACCCTAATATCGGTTTGAGGGGGAGTTAGAAATGAGAATAGTAGCTGAATATGAAAACTCATCTCATTTACAAAGTAAAGCGGGTATCGAAGATAATAGAGCAACTACATTCTCATGGGCTATATTTGGCCCAAATAACTCAACGTTTATTTTGTACAAAGTATTATATATACATAGCATATGTAACAGTTTGTATCAATAATAAAATTGCTGCTCATTTTCTCAATCTCATGTATCAATATTAGTGTACACAAAACACATTAAATCAAAATCTTTCAGCATTGCTAAGAAGGTGAGTCAACAATTCACTTCACATTTTCCTTTTTTGTACCGATAACTCTATGTTAAAATTTATATTGTAATTATGTAAGGTATAACAATATTACTGCATAGTGATTTCGAAAATCAATACCACATGGTGGCTCATACAACTTCCTTATTCTTTTTTTTTTAAGAACTCCGGAGAACCCGACAGGCCGGTAAACTCCCGAGGAAGGTATAGTAAAGCCATCCGCTGATCCAAACTCACATACCCCCGGTAAATTTATATAGGATAGGGAAGCGCATGGTAGAAATTGAACCTGGATCTTTTTACCAAAATCCAAGCCTCCTTTCCACTGCGCCGCACCAGCGGACGCCTTATTCCAAACTTTGAATGCAACTAATCTACTCTAAAATGACTGCAAACCAAAGATATAGAGCTGCTTGAAATTCCAGATACCAACTCGATGTCCATTTTAGGCCGACATAGTGAAAATTTTCCTCTTCAAAGTTATGAAGATATGTCACATTGTCATCTTGTTTATCATTCGAATATCACTGAAAGTACTACATATGAAGACCGTCTCGAAAAAATAGCAGTTTTGGATTTCAGTTTCCTTTCAAAGTGATAAAAGAATTCTTTTTTTTTTTCATGCAAAAAAAAGCAAGAAGCTTGAAATTTTTGTGCATTTTGGAATAAAAACTCTGGTGTGCTACTGTAAACTTTTATTTTGTATTATAGTAAGAAAAACTGCTCTACATTAATACTTGTTAAAAATGTATATTGCTCATTAAAAGTTTAATGCCATGCCTTTGTAAATGTTCATTTTGGGTTGTTTTTCTCTTTAAGCTGATTCAAAGGTTTTGAATTGACATGTTTGAAGCTTGTTATTTTTGCGCTCTACATAATGGTTGTATTAGAAGATTTGTTCCACGATATTTTTTTCATAAGCTAAATTATTTTATCTTTTTGGTTCAGTTATTGTCTGTTAGGTGTACTAAATTGTGATAATGAAGTTTTATGTTGTATAATTTTGTTTCTTGTTTTAAGTAATAACTCGAATGGGATCCGTGCTTCGAACATGGACAGATGTTGGATTTACATTGTTAATAGTTCTTATCTTTTTATTAACTTGTTGTAGCCTAATGTATATTTTTTTGATACATTGTTTATTTATAATAAGAGTGGTATTTACTCAAGCATAACATTTATTTTGATGTGTTAGGGTTTTAATCTATGACTTTTAGGACCTCAACTTACAGTATCATGCCATTTACCAATTAAGCTAGTGGTTTTGACGATACATTTACGAAGATATCATAAATTCCAATATTACACTGGTGCAAAAACAACAATGCATTGATCAAGGAGTTTTGATTTACAATATTATCGAGAATCATATGCTTTTAGAAGGCAGTGCTAACATTTTTTTTCAAAATCAAATCAAAGTCATTAAATCTTTAATTAATTAATTAAAACCAACAAAGTCTCAGATTGCAAAAACCCTATGTCCAACGGTTTCAAACATTCAAATCCCTAAATTCCAAACAATGGAAAAAAGGAAAAGAGACTCCTTTGCCCCCTACGTTCCATACATTACCAAAAAATTATATTTTTACCCAGTGTTTTCATAACCCTACCCAACCGCGGTTTGATCTCGAATAACCTAAACCATGGGTCACCACGGTCACCACGGTCTAGAACTCAATTGGACCCCAGTCATGAATGAATACAGGTCGGACCTTCGAACTAACTGTCCAACGTCAATTTTACTTGGTTTAACCGCGGTTCTATTTTTTTCCTTACTTTCTCACCGTATAATTCTCTCATTCTCATCTTTTATATTATTTAAAGAAAATAAATAAATATATATTGCAAAAATCATCATCATCTCAAAATCTAAATCACAAATTCCACCACTTTGTTCTTCACCGCTGAAAGCTTTATCAATATCACTGCAAGATTCGTTAAATTTGTCATCACTACACTTCTGTTGTTGTGTACTGCTCTACTGTTACACGTTGTAGTTGTGTTTGTGCAATTGTGCAATAACACACAACTTCGGTTGCAGACCTTGAAGACCATCTGCATCCCACCTACGTAGCATTTTTATTTCAATATTGTTGCATATAGCTTGTAGTTAAATGTGTAAATATTTGAAAGAAAGAAAAATCACGTTTCTGACGATTTGATCGGTTGAACCGTCAAATCTTAAACCTTCGATCGTCATGGTTCGACTCACGATCTGATTATGAAAACTATGCTTTACCCCCTTAACATCGAAGCCGCATCCTCCAAACACTGGCACATAAGTAATGTTCGCAATTCATGAACTAACAGGACTTGCCTTGGCAGAGCAGCTCAAACTCGTAACCAAAGATGAAGCGTTCGGCGCATGTTCCACCGTCCGCATCACGTTATCGACGTTTTGGAAGTACAGGTTATTCACGAACAACCTTTTGTTCAATTGCACACCTTCATCTTCCATACTTGATTCAATTGCTTTGTTACGCTTTATAAATTCGGTTGCTATTAGGGAGTTGCTATTTATTATCCTCTCTGTGGATATTTCAAAGTTTGTCACGGCATCCGTCTAGACCCTTCAATTTATTGCTGCCACATCATGTGCCTCTGCTGCTTCCTCTTGGGTACCAAAAGTTCCGAGGTAAAGATCCTTGTTTCCTGAACCCCTTCAGATTATTGCTCGCCATCTTCCGTATTGATGATGCCTTGTACATAGAAGCATCTCGCAAGAAACCACTGCTGCTTTTTCTTAAATATCATTTTTCATTTCATCCAGTTCTGATCTGCAGCTATCCAAAAGGAAATTGATATCAGTGGAAGGCCCCAATATTTCAGAGCAGCAAAGTCATAGGATCTTACTGCTTTCTCTTCCATATCATACCCACCTTAAAAAATAAGTTCAAGATGATATACTGCACATAAATATTTTTATTTTAATTAAAAAAGGATAATAATGTTTCAAGTAGTAAAATGAAATGTACCAAGGTAAACTGCACAACAATGCAATTTCCATCAGAACATGACAAAAAGAAACATATATAAACAT
Organism: Allium fistulosum; assembly: GCA_030737815.1. NCBI lineage: Eukaryota > Viridiplantae > Streptophyta > Magnoliopsida > Asparagales > Amaryllidaceae > Allium > Allium fistulosum. The sequence continues at coordinate 1,463,437,659 of CM060903.1, forward strand.
GCATATTTAACATATTACTAAAATAATAGATAAATTATGCGCTGATTTACCTTGTCTTCCTTTTCTAGACTGCCCTTCTTTTTTGCTACTATTATCCTAAAGATGAGCCTCATATCTACGGGTCCATCCTTGCCTAGTAACATCTCTATATCGTGAAGTTCTTTATCCAAATGTATCAATAGACTTTCTATGAACTGGCTGCTTCTGTCCACTTTTCCCAACTCTTCTCTTCCCATTGGTCGACTCCGTAGGCAAATACTCATTCACATTCACATGACCAATCGGTTGATTAGCGACAATAACAGAATTAGATTGCATTATGGAGTGCATAGATTAAAATAAATTGCGGCATACATAATAGTTTTATAGAAGCAGAGGGTAATTACATAGCGGTTAAATAAAAAATGAAATAAACAACAAATTACAAAAGAAATGCACAAAGTTTTCCATGACAGTGGTTTGAGTGCATAATGGTTAAATAACACATGAAGTGGAAAACAAATTACAAAAGAAATATAGATGTTTAGTGTCGTACGTTATTTAGACAACAGATTGGAGTGAAGACTCAGGCTTTCCCTTTTGCATCGTTTGTCTACGTTCTTGCAATTGTTGCAGGTGATGATGTACCACTTTTACATCCTGAAATCAGAAATAAAAATGAAAAATATCTGAATATCTAATCCAGGTTACCATATATTTTGAAATTTCAGTAACACAAAAGTTGTAGGCTAAGCACATGTATTTATATTAGATGTACCTATATTCATGTGAAATTCATTTACAGCAAGAAATTTGTAAGCTAAACATGAAAGTTATAAACATAAAAGTCGGATAACATGAAAGTGATTTATTTCAAGTAAAAGACTTAAAAGTCTAACATGAAAATTGCAAAGTCCAAGTCTTAAATAGCAAGTTAAAGTTCTCAATTAAACAAAATAAAAGATCAAGTGAAATTTATTATGGTAGTTGTGCTTTTATTAGATGTGTTAAATAATTCAACATCAGGAATTTGACACCAAAAATGTGAAATAAACACACGAGTCGAACTCCAAAATTACCGGGATAACTCCCTGTTCAAAAATTTACTTGAACAATATAAGCACGGGTCGGGCTATCAACTGAACTAAATTGAACTGAACATACAGGCTAGGTGAATATGAATCCATAGTTGAACTAAAGTAAAGTAAAACATCAATCATCACATCATGTATGCTTATATAGGGAATATGTTTATGTTGGAAATATAACTAAAGTAAACACTTTAATTATCGGTCCAATCCGATTTTAATATATTTTATGTTGAAAAACCTTGCTTAGTTGCAGCAAAATGTTTACAGAGATTGAGAATTAGCCTATATTATCATTTTATTATCAACCCATACAACAAAACTTGGTACATTAATCAAGCAATGAACAATAACCTTTTTTTGATACAAAAGATTATTTATCGAGGTTAACAAATAATCAAACAAAATTAACATACATGGAGCAAATGGTTTTTTTTTGTTATCTTCTCTCTGTCCGTAAAACGATGAAATACCATAACTACGTCAATATTGATTTAATAAATTTTCAAAAAAAGAACATAAGACATGATAGAAAATCCAATTTTAATCAATGTCATATAAATAAACTGTTTAATAAATTAATAAAAAAACAACAATGGCAGTCAAAAGATCATATCTCCGAGGGAAATTTCTCCTCATCTCAGCCCACTCCTCCTCACTGTAACCCTCTCTCATCCTCCTATTCAAAAGAGAAGCCACCGGTTCCAAACACTTAGGAACCGTCGCAGAAGGCTTTTTATCATCAACAAAGATTCTCAACCCAAGAAACTGTTAAGCCTCAGCCACAATACAGAAATCTCAATCAAAATGATTTAAGAATTACAAGAAACAGACCATATAATTACAACGTTAACACTGCTAGAACAACAGCCACTTCGACGGCTGCTGGCCGTCGTTAGCTGTCGGAAAAACCGTCGCTATGGCGTACGCGCTTTCCTTTGGTTGACGACGGTATCGACGACTAATTGGCAATGGCTATTCACGGCAATTTCTGACGGTTTCCGGTGTCAAGGAGCCTCCAAAAAGCTGTCGGAAACCGTCGCTAGCTGTCAAAAATTGATGGCCAAACAGTCGTTGGTACCCATCGGAAACCGTCAGAAATCTGGACAATTTTTTTTCCTGAAGCCATTCGATTCCTGTACTACGCATACATACAACTCAATTTCACATATATCCAATATCCAAACTCAACCAACACATAATCAACTTATATCCAATATCCAACTCAATCCACACCAATTCAATGCTTAAAACCAAAAAAATAAACAATACACTAAATAATCAACATTCAACATACAATATATACAGTCAACATCCAATATATACAATCAACATCCAATATATATACAATCAACATCCAACATGTCAAAACAAACTAACATATCATCCAACATTATGTCAAAATGTATCAACCATATCCAAATACATCAAGTTCAAAATGTCCAAACATAAACGTAAAGTAACATACCCATCAAGACTCATCATCAGCTCTGGAACCACCCGACGAAAAAAATAACTCATGTTGCTGCACCTCAGCCAAGCGCTAGTTCAACTGCGCCATCTCCACAGCATGACGGTGGTCTTTCTCCTGCAACTCCGCGATCATAGCTCTAAGCACCGTGATCTCTTCTTTGTCCTGAGCTTTTTGATATGCTTTCTGCGAGGACCTAGTATAAATTAAGAAGAAACAAATAAGTAAAGCATAATCATTTGTTAAAACACTAATGATATATTTTTTTCTATGACATTTCTGATTATTGGTTAAACTTATAAGTTAGTAAATTTTTAAAAATTACCGCTTGATTCCCAAAGCCATAACGCCTATTTCGCGATGTGGGTTCCATGATGGACTCAAAAATCGCGTCCTCCTCATCAGTGGTCAGGGATCCTGTTCCGATCCCTCCAACATCTGTGCTCGTGCTTCTGCAAATTTTTCCTACAATGGAAAATAAAATATAATTGAAATTCACACAACATTATTTTAATTATTCTTTATAACTAATTAATTAAATTGATCAATAATAACTTCTAATTTAAAATATGCTTATATATGATTCGCTTGCTTTATCATCACTCCATGTGTACGATATTGAGCCATCTTTGTTTGTTTGCTTGGTGGCATGAGAGCAAATACGTCCATAAAGAAGACACGACCGCCGCGCTCTCTTTCCTGAAAATCTTAGTACGTATTACCGTTGTTTATACAAAATTAAACAAGTTGATAACTGTTTATAATTGCAATTAATAAATTTACCAGATCCTCACGATGATGTTGGAATGATTTGGAGCCACCGCGATGTATAACTGGGTTCTTGTTCCTATTTTTGGAGTTCCTTTCTGACTCCGCCTGCAAATTTAAATTGAACATTATATATTTTAGCTTTAAATTATGTATCATATACGGGAACAAATTAAAATAATATATGATAAACTTACCTTGAATTCATCACTATTCCACCAAGCAACCCAAGCATCCACACGATAGCGCCCATCTAGTCAGGCTTCTTCCCCGATTTTCTTATGACAAACATCGTGTTTCGGTAATTCTTAAACATCTTGAAAGTCCAGTGACGTTGGCAAAGGTCAAGGTCTTTTTCCTGCAGGTTTACCGCCCCTTATACATTGAAATAAGTTATACATTTATACTTAGCTACCAAATTGTAAAGTGGTAATATATAATGATATATAAATTTACACTTACAAGGAAGTCCTGCCAGATACTCGCCCTGACAAGGTCTGTGATCTTACCCTACCTAGGCCAACAATTAGTCATCCTACTCATATACGCTTGCTTGGAAATACTAGTGATAATCTGTGATGACTCCAGCTTGAATCTGCCGTGTTAAATATGATACAGACCTTTAATAAATAATGACTAATATATCATACATAATTATAACACTGAAGTAAATTTAATACTTACGACACATCCGCTTTTGGTTGTAGCTTTACTACGATAAGTGGTCGCTGCTCTGATGGGCCGTTGCCATCACCTTCTGCTTCCCTTCCAATTTGAGTAGAAGAGGGGGAACCTGAATGGAAAGAACCATGACGTCAAAATAAAGTCATAATACCTGTCATAGATATATCATTTTATTATGGCAGAACATATCATTTAATTATGAGAAAACATACCATTTTTTATAATAAAAAATGTAACATCAATAATCACTTGAATTACCTTCTATCAAAATGTACATTATTAATCAGTCCTCGTCGTTTTATGATTCAGACTTGGTCTCGTACTCTATATTGTTTCCTCTGTAGTCTCAAATGCTTCTACCAATACATTTGATTCATCGTTTAGAGGTCCAAAATCGATTTGATCGTCGGTTATTATAATTTCGCTATTTTCCTTGATATCTGCTTGATAAGCTTGTTCGTTTGGAATATTCTTTCCATCAAACGTAAATCTTGCATTCGTTTTAGAAACCACCGACCAATCTACTTTATCTCTTTTTAGAGATGGATAAGGAGCGTAATAAACTTGTAGGGTTTGTTTGGCTAGTATAAAAGGATCGCACTTATGATAACGCAATGTATGCTTTATTTCAATAAGATTATATTTTGGGTGCATGGTAATTTCAGAACCTGAAACATTGCTGAACCAGTTGCATCTAAACAAAAAACTTCCTCTACAAGTCTCGTGAAATATGTCAATTGTAAAACTTGGGTTAACACGTCATAAAAATCATTTATATGGTCATTTGGGTCATCATTTCCATTAACAAATACACATGTATTGTTAGTTAATTTTTCAGCACCATATTCTTTAGTGTTGAATTTATATCCATTGACGAAGAATATTGGATATGACTTGACTTTTCTTTTTGTTCCCATTGCGAGATGTTTCAGTCCTTCATCGACCACACAATTTCTTGGATCAAAAACGTAGTTCAAAAACCAATTAGCGAATTCTTTAATGATACCGCCGCTTGGATGTTGTGATTCGTAAACACTGCAGATGTAGATAATATATTGCATTATAATAAATGTACATGCGTATTATTTAAAAAAAATATGCAGACTTATAATTAAATAATACCTAACGAATGGTGCAACTTCAACACAATTAAGGAGAATATACGTGTGTGTTACATGGTAATCTCCATCGTCTAACCATACTTTCACACATTTTCCAACAGGTTGGCCGTGTTGTCGAAAAATAGATAACATTGCTTCAGAAGATTCTTGTTTAAACCTTCATCATTACGCGCAGCACTTTCAAATGATAAGTTCACATGGTCACTGAAATAATGAGACAAAAAGAACGAAGCTTCTTCTTCGATATATGATTTGCAAATCGGACCTTCAACTCGTGTTTTTTGTCTAATTTTTTTCTTTAGATGATTTAAGTACCTATTAAAAATTATTTTAAATTAAAATTTACTTATATATGTAATTAAACTAATATTTAACATACCCAATATAAATAATACCTCTCAAATGGATACATCCATCCATATTGCACAGGACCTCGAAGACGTGCTTCAAATGGAAAATAAACCCGTAAATGCTCCATTACATTAAAGAAACCTGGAGGAAATATTTTCTCCGGTTTGCAGAGCAGTATAGGAATTTCTTCCTCAAGTTTACGTAGACGATTAACTTTTAACGTAGTAGAACAAAGCTCCTTATAAAACAAACTAAGTTTCGTTATAATCATCCATACTTTTACGGACAATGGTTCTTTGAAAGAGACTGGTAACAAATTTTCCATTATTATGTGACAATCATGATTTTTCATCCCACTCAGTTTACCATTCTTATAGTCAACACATCTACGAAGATTAGGAGAAATCTCATCAAGAAAATCTTAATCCTTCCACCTATTTTAACAGAACTTTAACTTGGTTGTTGTCTAGCTCATAGCATGCTTTGAGTTTTTTAATGTCATTTGGCTTATATGAAGCTCGGGACGATTACATACTGCTTGGATATCATGTCTTGATTTCAAATCATCCTTAGTCTTCCCCTTAACATTCAGAACTATATTAAAAACATTATCAAATACATTTTTCTCATTGTGCATCACATCAATATTATGACGAACTAGGAGATATTTCCAATAAGGTCATTCCCAAAATATACTTTGTTTGCACCAATTATGAACCGTCGATTTACCTTGAATTTCAATTTGCTCTCTGGTTTCATGTATCTTTGGATAATCCTTTACAAGTTCATACATTTCTTCGCTTGACCAAATTGTTGGTGGTCACAAAATCTCTTGTCCATTAGCTATAAAGTTTTTTCTACCTTTTCTAAAAGGATGATTAATATGAAGAAAACACCAATGACAATCAAACCATGATATTTTCTTCTCATGCGTTAAAGAAAATGACTGTGTTTCTTCCATGCAATAAGGACAAGCTAGATGACCGACCGTACTCCAACCAAAAAGCATTACATATGCAGGAAAATTGCTAATAGTCCATAACAAAGAAGCGAACATACGGAATTTTTTTTAAAAAAAAATGTCGTATGTTTCAACTCTTTCATACCATAATGTTTTCAACTCTTCAATCAACAGTTGTAAATAAACATCGATTCCTTGTGTTGGATCATCAGGGCCAGGGACGACAATAGTAAGAATAGTATATGGAGTTTTCATACACATCCACAGAGGTAAATTGTAAGGTGTAACGATTATAGGCCAAGATGAATATTTAGAACCAAATTAGGAGAATGGTGAAAATCCATCCATACATAAACCAAGTCTAACATTACGGCTCTCTCCTGCAAAAGTAGGATATATCTTATCAAAATACTTACATGCTTCTCCATCAGCTGGATGTGTTAACATATCTTATTCCTGTGTTCTCACACTGTATCATCTCATATGATGCGCGATTACAGAGGATGCATATAACCGTTCAAGCCTAGGAGTTATAGGTAAGTAATGCATATGCTTGTATAGGACTTCCTTTCCCTTCTTTTTTCTTGGTTTGTACCTTTACTCGTTACATATTCTACAATTCCTTAGATTGATGTCTTCTTTCCAAAATAACATGCAACCATTTAAATATATATCTATTTTTTGATATGGCAAACCAAAAGAAGACATAAGTTTTTTCACTTCATAATGATTTTCACACATCAAATTATCAGGTGGAATATGTCGTTTTGCAGCTTGTACAACAGCTGTAAATTCGGTTTCCATGAAGTTGTATTTTGATTTCATCGCAATGTATTCTCCAGTATTGATAATTGGGTACTGCTTGTGTAGCCATCCCAAAGAGGTTTCTTAGCAGCATCCAATAAATCATAGATTTTTTTGCTCCAATATTTGGTTCTTCTTCGACATTAACATCATCGTCATCAACTTCAAAAGTAGGGAACATCGATTGTGCTGCATCTTCAACCATATCTTCTATAGGATTCTTCGTAACAATTTCATTACCCACCTCCTCCTCTGCAAGTACAGGATTAGATGCTACATGTTCTCCATGACGATCCCACACAAGATAATTCGGCACGAAACCGTATTGGCACAAATGGACTTTAACCATATCCAGTATCAAACGCTTCAACAATTTGCACCTACACATGGACAACGAATTTCTCTGTCGTTTCCATTATTACTTAAAGCGAATTCAATAAATACGTTTACACCATTATAAAAATGTTCCCTTATTGAGCCTCTCACTTCCCTTCGAGGATGATACATCCAGGTCCGATCAACAAAATAATCGATTATTTTTCTATTTAAAAAAATATGATAGAGATTAAAAATAGTATTAATCATTTTATGGATTGACATGTAATTTTCCAAATAATTTATTAATTAATATTCATTTATGCATTTTAGGGATTGACACAAATTATGAATAGAATATTAAAATTTTAGTTTATTGTTTTCTACTTTGATGGCTGATCATCCTACTTCCCATTACGAACATAGTAGCACTTCCCTTTTATTCCATGTATCGTACACAAATGCGTGTACACAGGAAACAAAAAGGAAGTGCTGTCGAAATTTTGTAAACCGTTTAAAATGAAATGATTTACAAAATGTAAGTACTTTATTGTGTTTGTAACTTGTCCAATACAGAGACAAACCCGATAAATATTGTATCTGATGAATATAGATGTCCATTCTATGACAAAATATATTCATATAACGATCATATACAATACTTGTCAGACGGGGCCAAAAACTCTCTAAGGGATATTAATTATATACATAACATATATTAGCATATACAATTCATTTATGCATTGTACTGTTTTAATAATTATATAATATACTATTTTTTCATTTTTTTAAATCCTATATGTTTTCAATCATAACAAATAATGGATATAATATTATATTTCAAAAAAATAAACTTCATTATACACTCATTTATTTATTGATTTTATCGGATTCGACATCCAAGTAAACTAGATTTTTTATATAAACTATCAACCGATAATTAATCTTCAATAGTAATATCTGAATTGACATTTTAGCACACTAATGAGCACTAAATCATATCGCTAATTCGATACATAAACTAATTAACCTAAGTTTAATCATAATATATTTTAATTATCGGATTTACACACTTATAACCGTAACTAGCATATCACAATCAATTAACATACAATTGCAAACACTCAAGGGGGTACCATCATCAAATACAACACAAATTAACACTAATTTAACATATTAGAGTAAATTGGAGTTAGCAAAAAATTACCTCTTTTCGCTGAAATTGAAGTGCTGGAGGCCGGAGAGGAGAAGTTGGAGATGTTTCTGGTGGTCACGGGGCAGTGGCGGCCGGAGGTGGGCGAAGTTGGGGGAAGAGGGAGGTTTTGGAGGAAGATTTAGGAGAAAGGAGATAATGAAAATAGCTCTCGGCCGACTCAGGTAATTCACGACGTGCGTCGGTTTGCGACAGGCTCCGACGGCAAACTTGCGACGGTTTTCGACGGTAAAAATTCGGTTATTACAGAATTGCCACAGCAAAACCCGTAAGTCGAAAGCCGTCGGAAAGTACCATCGGCGGCCGTTGCGATAAACAGTAATTCTAGTAGTGTAATCAAGCTAAGCAGAATACAATTGGGATTGCATCGATGCAATTCAAGAATCAAAGCAGCAATGGCTCTTCGATGAATAGTTCTTCTTCTTGGGCAGATTTGGTCAAAAATGGTGGCCTCGGCAACAGTTTTGATCTTGAGTATGCTGCTTTTATAACAATCAGCAGCACGAAAATGGTTGTAGTGAAGAAGAGTGTGATCAAAAGAACTGACGCTAAATGAAGCAGTTCAATAATTGCATACATATTCGGAAATCGGCCCTATTATCATCATTTTAAAGACTTTGTGCAAAAAACTTGAAATCCCACGGGTAATTTCGAAATATTTACTAGAAATAATTATCTTTTTATTATCAAATTTGCAATTTCAAGTGATGGTGAGAAAACCATTAATGGATGGCCTTATTTTATCAATGACAAACTTATTATATTGATGAAACGGAATACTAAATTGTCATTTGATAGAGATTTATTATCCACAATTCCTATTTGGATAAGACTTCCTGAATTAAGTCTAAAATTATAGGACAAGGAGGCCTTTGGTGCCATTATAAGTAGTATAGGGATTCCTTTAAAGTTGGATGAACCAACAGCAAAGGAAACAAGGTTAAGTTTTGCAAGAATACTTGTAGAAATAAAGGCTAATGCTGAGCTTCCAGAAGAAGCATATATTACTATGCATGACGGAGAAAATATAGTGCAAAAAATTTAATATGAATCGGTACCACCTTGATATATGATTTGTTGGGGGAAATCCCTTTAGATGATCAGTCTAAGAGAATAAAAAAACCCAACGCAGCGGAAAACAACTGGATCGTGATTGTAGTGAAATGGAACAAGCAGAGATAAACACCAGAACAGACAGTCACAGATCAATGTAATGCAGAAAAAATAAGTAACACCCGTATTTATAGTGGTTCCACTACCGTAAGACAGTGTACGTCCACTTCAGGAGAGGAGAGTTTATTAATCACTGAAAGATTAGAGTTACAAGATTGATTCACTTTGAAGGCTATACACAAGAAGAATTAACAATATAGACAAAATCCTGCAGAGTTTTAGCTCTCTAAGATGGCTACCATTGTTGTCTAGAAGCTCCGCTATTTAAAGAGTGAAGATATGAGGAGGGGTAGCTGCTATATAGCAGTCCTGGGGTTTGATTCAACATGCATCTGGTTTGGTTCGACAAAACACCGAGCGAAAAATTTGGACCGACATCTTCCTAATTGGAGCGGCATGCTCAAATACCGAACGAAATATTTCGTTCGGCAAAACACTGAACGAAATATTTCGTTCGGCAATCCTTTTTCACCGCTCCAATTTTTTCATTCGGTAAAACTTTCCTCTGCTCCAAAGCTTCATGCCCAAATCACCGAACGATTCAACCACCGCTCCAGATCTCTTTTAAGGCAAGCTCGATCGGCATTTCTGCCTTCCATCGGACCAAATCCCCTCTACAGAACTAAGGTTTCGGCCTGCTTCTCTTCCTCCGCGAGCTTCTCCAATTTAGGTATCATTTCTAAAAATCTCCACCTTGATACCGAATTCCATACAATCCTTCCAACTCCATCTACACTTTCATGCTCCAAGCAATGGGTACTTACCCAATAAGCTTCGGCAATACCACCACCCATTACACTCTATCAACGAACTCCAGCAAGGCCACCGCCCGTCAACAAAGTGTTCGAAGTACCCAGTCCATATAGAACCTATCAATCTCTACCATGAAAACAAATGTCTCCATGAACCATCTCAACTTTCCCCCCGTGCCACCCCGTGGCACCTTGCACTTCATTAAGCGAATCAAGTCCGAGCAATGCTTGAACTTAGCAACAAGCAACGACTGGGTAAACATGTCTGCTGCATTCTCCTTTGTGTGAACTTTCTGAAGACGAACCAGCTTCTCTTCACTCATCGAGACAAGAAACGATTCTCTTACCTCAATATACTTTGTCCTCGAGCTGAATGCTAGATTTTCATATAAGTGAATTGCACTCTGACTGCCACAATACACATCCACTTTTTCGTATGCGAAGCCCAAATCACACAACAGTCGTCTCAAATAAAGCACCTCTTTAGCTGCTTCAACCGCTGCTATGAGCTCTGCCTCTGTAGTAGACAAAGCCACAATCGTCTACAACCTCGCTCTCCAACTGATCATTGTCCCACCAATGGTGAACACATATCCGGAGGTTGACTTCCTTCGATCTCTATCACTGGCATAGTTGGAATCACAAAATCCAACCAAGCTGAAATCCCATCCTCTACCGCCAAAGACAAGTCCATGGTTGGAGTTACTCTAAGGTATCTTAAGATACACTTCACCGCTTCCCAGTGCGTCTTCCTTGGATTTGCCATAAACCTACTCACCAATCCAACCGCCTGTGTAATGTCAGGCCTAGTGCAGACCATGGCATGTATCGAGCTGCCAACTGCACTTGCATATGGGACCTTCATCATATAAGCCTTGTCCATTTCCGAAATCGGAGACCCTTTACTAGAAAGCTGTATGTGCAAAGGCATGGGTGTGCTGATTGCCTTTGCCCCTTCCATGCTCAACCGAGCAAGCACCTTTCGAATGTACTCCCTTTGAGTGATGCTCAAAAGTCTTAGCTTTCCATCCCTTTGGATTTCCATACCCAAAATTTTCTTTGCTTCTCCAAGGTCCTTCATTTTGAAATCCGCTTTTAGCTTTAGCTTCAAACTATCGATTTCAGCTTTATCCTTGGAAGCAATCAACATACCAACCACATACAAGAGTAGGTACACCGATCTATCATTCTTTAAATGCTTGAAGTACACACAAGCATCTTTGTTGCTATGATCAAAACCAAGTGAAAGCATAAAAGAGTCAAACCTCTTGTACCATTGTCTAGGCGACTGCTTAAGTCCATACAAAGACTTCTTTAATTTGCAAACCTAATTTTCTTTCCCATCTACAATAAATCATTCTGACTGCTTCATGTATATGGTCTCATCCAAGTCTCCGTGCAAGAAAGCGGTTTTCACGTCCAGTTGCTCCAGCTGCTCCAGCTGCAAGTCATGAGCTGCGACGATAGCGAACAAAATGCGGATGGACGTATGCCTCACTACTGGAGAGAATATCTCATCATACTCCAATCCCTTTCTTTGTGAAAATCCTTTAGCAACTAGTCTAGCCTTGTATCTCCCATCATCCTTCACCTTGAACACCCACTTGCAACCTATGGCTCGGCTTCCTTGAGGAGGTGGTACTAAATCCCAAGTCTTGTTCTTCTTCAAAGACTCTAACTCCTCTTCCATAGTGCACATATACTTTGAACTGTAACATGACTTCAAAGCTTCATCAAGGTCAAGTGGCTCCTCATGAACCATATGTAAGGCATAGTCCAACTGATCACCAAGGCTAAGGTTCGCAAACTGCCAATCACCATACCTTTCGGGCGGCCTAACAGTCCTATGACTGACTCGGTTAGGTACTGCTTTGCCTAAACTCCTTTTAGCTCCACCTTGAACTAAACTTCCAATAGATTAATGCACATCACCAACACTACTAGAAGGCACCTGTGGACTACCCTGTGATGTTTCATCAACTGCGTTTTCCTCGCCAGCATCAACAATAACTCTACTCTTTGGCTGGAACATGAGAACTTCTTCCATCTCCTTAGGCCTATCAGAATCTTCTGATGTGGTAGGTAGATTCTCCTTCGGATTAAACATAGCAGACTCATCAAAGGTAACATGTCTGGAATGAACAATCTTCTGATCAACAAGGTTCCAAATTCGATACCCTTTGATACCATCGGTGTATCCCATTAGTATGCCCTTGTATGCTCTAACCTCCAACTTATCATCACCTGTATGGTGAACATACATAGGATAACCAAAAATTCGAAAGTAATCAAAATACACTAGTTTACCTCTCCACTTCTCCTTTGGAATCTTCCCATCTATGGCTGAGCATGGAATTTGATTTATGATATGCGTCGAAGTTGATAATGCCTCAGCCCAAAAGCCTCTAGACAAGCCCACCGTCAATCTCAAGCAACGAGCCTTCTCCAGTAGAGTCATGTTCATCCTTTCTGCAACCCATTAGATTGCAGATCTCCGGGTGTAGTGAAATGTCTCTAAATGCCATGCTGTCTACAAAAGTAGAGGAACTCCCTAGAGACAAATTCACCGCCATTATTAGATCTTAGCACCTTCAACCTAGAACCAGATTGGTTCTTAATAAGCGCTTTCCAACCTTTGAACTTCTCAAAACTCTCCGATTTGGCCTTCATCACATACACCCATACTTTCTGAGAAAAGTCATCAATGAAAGAGATAAAATACTTTGGTCCTCCAAGAGAAGGAGTAGCAACTGATCCCCAAACATCTGTATGCACGTAGTCAAGTACTCGCCTCGATCTATGGAGTCCAACTTCGAAAGATACTTTAGTTTGCTTGCCTAGCACACACTCCTGGCAAAAGTCCATCTTGTCGAAGCTTTCTCCTTTGATCATCTTCTGTCTCCGAAGCAACTCTAAGCTCTTCTCTGAAATATGACCCAACCTGAGATGACAAAGCTTTGTGGCATCCAATGCACGAGAACTGTCTACTCCAACACACGACACTCTAAGAACTGCGGTTCCTTTCAGCAAATATAGATTCCAGAACACATCTCCTTTCATAAGAACTAGTGCACCTCTCGAAACCTTCAGACTATTCTTCTCGATAGTTACCTTGCATCCCAAATATGCTAATTGTCCTAAAGAAATTAAGGACTTCCGAAGACCTGGAACATACCAGACACCTGTCAAAGTGCATATCACTCCGTCAAACATCCTGATCCTCACTGTACCTTCACCCATTGCTCTACAGCTAGCATCATCACCCATAAGAATAGAGCTTCCCTCTTGTCCAACGAAAGAAATGAAGTAATCCTTATTAGGCGTCATATGGAAAGACGCCCCCGAGTCCAGCACCCAATGGTCTAAGACATCCGACACTACTGCAGACAAAACATCGTCAGATACAGACTTCTCCACCGTAAATGATGAAGATCCGTCTTCTTCCTTCTTCTTCAAATCTGAAAAATCCTTTTTCCAATGACCAGGTTTCTTGCAGATAAAGCACTTCCCATCCTTAGACTTTCCTCTCCTGCCATTACCGGGCTTCCTGGACTTGGAACGTTCTCTAGAGTGCCAATTCTTCTTATCATCTCTACCTCTTTCAACAAACAGGCCATGACTACAACTTCCACCTCTACTTCCTTCACTTATATCTTTCATCGGATCTCTCAAGCCCTCGGATAGAAGGCCTGACTTCACATCTTCCACTGTCAATTTTTCTCTAGCGAAGATAAAGCTGTTAGTGAAACCTGTGTATCTCTCCGGAAGAGAACACAAAAGAATCATTGTCATTTGCTCCTCATCCATCCTCAAGTCAACAGTCTTCATCTTCATCACGAGATCATCAAAGAAATTAAGATGTTCCTTCACTGAAGTACCTCTCTCATCCGCATGGTGAAAAATGTCTTCAGCAATATCAGACGGTTAGTCAGAGATTTCTTCAAGTAGAGATTTTCTAGCTTGGTCCAAATGCCCCTAGCAGTGGTCTCGCTGCTAATCTCTGAGATAACATTCTCTCTCATAGGTAATTGTAAAGTAGTAAACGCCCATTTCTCCATCTCCTTTTTTTCCACCACAGAGATGTCAGCCATCAACTCCTCAGGGGCAAACACTACTGGATGGACTTCATTCCTCATTAGAATAGTTTTATCCTCCATTGCCACTTCTCAAAGTCTTTATCCCCATTCCATTTCTCAATTGCCAACTATGATCCTGACGCAATATACATCCCTCTAGTAGGGTCTTGTAACAACTAGAGTCACTTCATCTCCTTCCATAGCGTCTAACACTCCTCAATCAATCTTGCAGCTCTGATACCATACTGTTGGGGAAAAATCCCTTCAAATGATCAGTCTAAGGGAATAAAAAACCCAACGCAGTGAAAAACAACTAGATCGTGATTGTAGTGAGATGGAACAAATAGAGATAAACACCAGAACAGACAGTCACAAATCAATGCAGTGCAAAAAAATAAATAACACCCGTATTTATAGCGGTTCCACTACTGCAAGGCAGTGTACGTCCACTTGGGGAGAGGAGATTTTATTAATCACTGAAAGATTAGAGTTACAAGATTGATTCACTTTTGGAGGCTATACACAAGAAGAATTAACAATACAGACAAAATTCTATAGAGTTTCAACTCTTTAGGATGGCTACCATTGTTGTCCAGAAGCTCTGCTATTTATAGAGTGAAGATATAAGGAGGGAAAGTTGCTATATAGCAGTCCTGGGGTTTGATTCGGCATGCATCTGGTTTGGTTCGACAAAACGCCGAGCGAAAAATTTGGACCAGCATCTTCCTAATTGGAGCGGCATACAGAATGAAATATTTCGTTCGGCAAAACACCGGACGAAATATTTCATTTGGCAATCCTTTTTCACCGCTTCAATTATTTCGTTCGGCAAAACATTCCTCTACTCCAAAGCTTTATGCCCAAATCATCGAACGATTCAACCACCGCTCCAGATCTCTTCCAAGGCAAGCTCGATCGGCATTTCTGCCTTCCATCAGACCAAATCCCCTCTATCGAAACTAGGTTTTCGGTCTACTTTTCTTCCTCCGCGAGCTTCTCCAATGGCTTCTCGAATTCAGGTATCATTTCTAACATGATTTGTACTAGTTTTGGGCATACCACCGAATCTTGCTCGACAAAAAAAGTGTGAAGGGAAAAAGAAAATATGGTAAATAAAGAAAAGGACTTTTTCTCTCAAGAAACAAACTCAGGGGTTCAAATGGTACAAAAATGGGTTCAAATCAAAATAATAGCAACTTGAATGACTCTGGATCTAACACAATTAGTGGTAAAATTCGTTTCTTTGAAAATATGGGTAATAAAGCAATTCCTGAAATCATGGAGGTGAATGTGAGTAATGAAGCAATTTCTGAAACATGGATGGAAATGTGCAAAGGCAGGAAGTCAAGCATATGGATATAACACAAAATCAAGAAAAAACAGTGAATAATGTACAAGAAGATACTATAGATGATCTTCTTGTTTCAAAATAGAATAACATGCAAGAATCTGCTGTAAAAATTGTAAGGGAAAAAACATGCAATAAATAAGAAGCCAAACAACAACAGCTTGCAGAGGATCATTGCAATTGGATTTCTGAACACTCCCCACTTAAGAAGTCAACAGAGGATAATGCAAAAAATACAATGGAAATATGTATAAATTCAGAACTCACAAATAGTGCAGCACTGAATTCACACGAAAAGGGGGTGAATACAATTTCCTTTTTGCAAAGTTTACCATAAAATTTGGTTCAGAAGGCAATAAAATTACTACCCAACTCATCTTCTCTTATCAAATTCAGGAGGAAAAAGAGCAGAATCAAAATATTGCAGGAAATATTGTCCAATAACACAGAGTATAGCAATGAGCAAAATGATTTCCAAGAAAAGTATATCATCAAAAATCCAAGATGGGAAGAGCAGCTTAAAGTACAATCAAAAAAATCCCTCAAAAGAAAAGGACTAAAAAGCTCAAAATTCATGGAAGTGATGAAAGATGTAGAGAATTTGGAAGATGGTAACTCCAGCCTCTCAGCGTAGCTATTGTGATATCCTTTTCAGTATCGTTATAATTATTATTTATATTTTATAATGTCAATTATAACATGGAATGTTAGAGGACTAAACTCCCTAAAAAGAAAGTTAGATTTGACTAATTTACTATTTTCTTATAAGACAAACATTATAGATATACTTGAATATGAACTAGGCAATAAAAAAATTGATGAATATCAGATTAGGTGTTTAAGAGACTAGGGTATAGTGGATAATAAAGATATGAGGGGTAATGGGTGGATTATGGTCCTGTGGGATCCAAATATCTAGAGTATGCATCAACATTTTATAAATTTGCAATTTGTACATTACAAATTTATACATAAAGGACTTCAAATAGAAATTACTTTTGTATATGCTTCCAATGGTGAAAAGGAAAGAAATATACTTTAGAATAATTTAGAGAATCTAAATAAAAACGTTTCCCAATCTTGGATAATAATTAGAGAATTCAATACTCTTTTTCATTCTTTCGAAAAAGGGGAATACCAATATCTTTTAAAAAATTATAATCCCTAAATAATTTCTTTCTGAAAATAGGTTTAGTGGAACCTTTTATTAAAGGAAATAAATTTACATGGAAGTCAGGTGAATATAGGGATATTCACTGTAAGTTGGATAGGGTTATATAAATCAAATGTTGGTAAAAGTTTTTATGGATATCAATGTTTTACTTTACCACAGGCCCCTAGCGATTATATCCCTTTACAAATTATTCTTTCAAAGAAAAGAAATGAAAAAATAAATACCCTTTTTAGATTTGTAAATGAATGGACATTAGAGGAAAATTACGAAGAAATAGTTAGGGATAGTTTAGTAATTATAAATCCTAGGACAACGCAATATAAATTCAATATAATTTTCAAAAATACAAAGGAAAATTTTAAAATTTAGAATAAAAAATAACAACATTAAATTGATAAGGGAAGAATGTGAGTCTTTACAAAATAAAATAGATTTTGATAGCTCAGACAAAACATTGGTCAATAAAATTTTCCAAATGCAAGACAAATTAAGTAAAGAATTGCATGTGCGGGCTATCAACATGAAACAAAAGGCCGAAATTGATGGGCTTACTAGTGGTGATGAAGCTAGCAAATTTTTCTATGCCAAAATGTCAATTAGAAAATCCAAAATGACATAGGAAAATTGCTAGATGATAAGGGTGCCATTAGAAATGATGCATCACAAATAGAGAGACGGTGCTATCAAATATTTCACTGAGCTATATAATATCGATTCATACAAGAGGAATTTCCTAAGGATCGATACTAAATACATGCTTAGAAATAATAGTGACGAAATTCTCCTTACTCCTATTAGTATAGAGGAAATTAAAAATATAGTTTTTAACTCAAACATTGATAAAAACCCAAGTCCAGATGGATTTGGGGCTAAGTTTTATAAAAAGCACTAAGAGGAGATTAAAATATTTTTATGAGGCAGTTACTGAATTTTTTACAGGTAAATTGCTAAAAAGCTTTAATCACACTTTTATTACACTAATATCAAAAGTAAAAATTCCCAATGGTTTGGAAGATTACATGCCAATTGCTTGTTATTTTACAAAATTATAGTTATTATATTGTGTAATAGAATAAAAAAAATTCTAAAATATTTGATATCTAAAAACCAAAGTGCCTTTATTCCAGGAAGATACATAGTAGAAAACACTTTATTGGCCCATGAAATAATCAGAAATTTTAACAAAGGAAGTAGAAATAAAGTATGCATAAAAATAGACCCACACAAAGCATTTGATAAAATAAATAGGCAATTTATAATTCACATGATGAGACAAATGAGTTTTCATGAGAAATTTTGTGATTTAGTTAAAGAATGAATTGATACTGCCAAATACTCTATTCTCATTAATAGTACCCCATGCAGTTTTATAAAAAGCAATAGGAGAATTAAACAAGGAGATCCTCTTTCTCCTTATCTATTCACCATTGCAACGAAATATTTTTCTGCGCAAATGGAATTAGAGCATATTAAGGGTAATTTAAAGTTGGTAAATAGAATTATATCCAATATTTCTCACTTATTATATGCAAATGACCTGCTATTATTTATGAATACAAACACTAATAGTGAATATTCTGTTGCACAAATATTTAGAAACTCAAGTGTTTATGCAGGATTGTAGATTATTGAAAGTAAAAGTAAGGATTATTTCTATAGGAACTATAATAGAAAAAGGAAATTCTTCAAATTTTAAAATTTCAAAAGGGAAATCTACCAGTAAAGTACTTGGAATTGCCTCTAAGTATGAATCAGATTACAGATAAAGATTGAACTAGGCTATTTGACATCATTCATGGCAAATTGGAAAGTTGGTCAAGCAAATTGCTATCTATTGCTGGCAGACTAGAGCTTACACACATTGTCATCATAGCTATTATAATATTTTGGATTCAGACTCACAATATCCTAAATAAAGCTATACGAAAAATTGAAAAGATGTGTGCAAACTTCATTTGGAGAGCAAAATGCATAAAGTTTCTTGGGACATGGTTTGCAGAACAAAGAGCACAAGAGGCTTAGGTTTAAGAAACATCAAAGATATAATTGAAGCCTGTAAACTCAAGCTATTCTGGAAATTTGTGGAAGGTGATTCATTATGGTCAAAATGGATGAAAGAAAAGTATGCTAAAAGCATTTGGACAATGCCAGTTGAAAATCATTACTCTCATACTTAGAAAAGCATGCTGGAAAGCAGGGAAATTGGAATTAAATTATTAAAGAGAAAATAAGGATGGAAAAGACACCAACCAGCCTTTAGTTTGATCATTGGATCAAATGCAAATCTTTGGTAAATCTTCTAGGCTGATCTAATTTAATACAATTTGGAGGAACAAAAGCAAAAGTAGAAAACATGATTCAAAATCACAAATGGAACACACGTTTAAATACAACTGCTTCCATTTTCAAAAAAGCAATTAAAAGCAATGAAATTTATATAAACATATGTAAAGACAACTGGTATTGGAAACTTTCTGCAAAAGGTAATTTTTCTTTTAAAAACACTTGGGACTACATTAAGGGAGCAGAAGTTGATGTGGATTGCTACAAAACAATTTGGAATAGGGCAAACTGCCCAAAAATGTCTCACCATGCTTACTTTGCCTTACTAAGTAGACTGCCTACAAGATACAAGTGCAACAAATGGTGTAGAAACCAAATATGTTCTTTGTATATCAGAAAAAGAATCAATAGAGCATATATACTTTGATTGCATATATTCAAAACATATTTAGTTTATTGCAAAAGGAAAACTCAATCTCAATCAAAACGTCTCCTTGCACTATATCAGAACAAGTATACAACACATTTAGCAAAGATTCAAACCCAAATCAAAGGAATTCAACAGAGCAAGCATTCTACTAACAACGGTTATATATCATATATATAAAGAAAGAAATACAGGAATTCACATGAAAAAGGAAACAGAATGCATCAATCTTTGGAAAATTATAGAAACAGAGTTTTAGATTCTAAATCGCAAGGCAGGAAAAACTCATGCTTATTCACAAAGCCAAGCATCGTCAATCCATGATCTGGACAATTATAATGATAGGGTGGAAGCATACTTACAGAGCGGGAAAGTCAATACTGACATTTCCCATGGTAAAACACCTTAACTCAATGCTAAGTAAAGGTTAAGAGTGCTCAATTGGAACAATTGCAAGCTCCAAGGCACATACGAGGGAGGCGGCCATTTCGGCTCCAAAACTAGGAGATATTGCTGCAAGGGAAGTAATCAAGCATTTAACATTACTTATAACGCAAATTATAATGATAAGAATAACACTAATCAAACTATTGTTTTACCCGCGCTAATTACTCGTTGCCAATGGAGATGGAAACCCTGCAACGAAAAGGAAATTACATCCCAAAATTCAGTATTCAAAGAGTTGGAGAAAATCACTATAAAAGTGAGCTAAATGATAAAGTCTATAACATATTTGTTTGGAATAAGGGTGAAAGCAGTGGCCTTCATACAAAAGGAAGGTTCTTGTCTATTTGGGCCTTGGGCTGTTTTAATACCGTAAAAAAAAACTGTTTAATAAATCATTTGCTAGAATAACCGATTCAATTGACATGGTATGTTTTATTTAAAGTAACGCACCTTGGAAAACTTAGAACTAAAGATGTAATAAAATGATACTTACATCAATTTAATGAGTGGTCTCAATCAAAGAGGATTTGCTTTTCCTATTACAATTATCTAATTGTTAAATCAACGAATTAAATTATTAAATAAATATGTATCCATCAGTCATACTAACAAACAAATAAAATAAAATTTCTAAACTAAAGTACCAAAATAACGTAAGGTTGCTATCATGTGCATATTTTTGCTATATTTATCACATGTAAGGTTACTGTCGGGTAAATAATAATTTTCAAGTTTCCCATGTATTCATTTATTTACTATATGATATGATACCTTATTGTTTTATTTTAAATTTATCCTACTCATCCCTAAGTGAAAGAAGAAACTGATATTGCTATGTAGTCTGGCAGTTATGATATATTGTGGTAGCAATAATCCGTAGATACTGCAAAAGAAATATTAGTAATTGACTATAGTTTAAGACTTGTTTTTATTATGTGTTTCACATTTGCTATCGATTAAACCTTAAGATAATTTGTATAGATAATAAAACATGCTATTGGCAAAACCAGTTATATTTCACAAAAACTTTTACTATATATGTCTTGAATCTGCTAATTTAAAATTTTGTTTACATTTAGATTAATTTTTAAAGGAGATCACTTAATTTTCAAACTTGACAAAAAGTAAAAGTTATAATGATCAATTTGAAAGAGTAGAGACCTTGATTAATTATGTATGGAATGAAATGGGCAGGTATATAGATTTTTTATACATAATAAGGTGACAATTAGACCCGATCCGATAGACCCGAACCCCACACGACAGGTCTCGGTTCTAGACGGGTCGGGTTTTGTCGGGTCCAAACTATACATTTTAAAATCTAGATTTGACTCGACCCGAGCTTCGATTCGATTCGGTCGGATCAGATCAGGTCGGGTTCAGTTGGGTAATAACACTAAAAATGTATGTATTTCTATGTTTTTTGGTTGGGTCTTTCGGGTCGGGTTTGATTGGATTTTTATGGTATTTTCATCATCTAAATCCGACTCTGATAGGCACAAGCTCTCTGTTTGTTTGTTATTTGCAGAAGAAAAGTAAATTAAGAAGAGGGAGAGAAAAGTTGAGGAAGAAGAAGCATAAAAATGAAGAAAATATCATAAATTTCAGCCTCCTTTTGCATTCATTACATATCCATATATAGGCCAGTACAGATATTTTTTTGTAACAACTTTTGTACAGTTGTCCTACTATAATTCGTTAATATTCTCAGTCAATACTTTGTAACAAATAGTGCTATATAAAAGAAATTTGTTATAAATGTGGCCTATCCTTTTCCATGCTACTAATCCTTATAACGGTTTGGTATTTTGAAACTTCTTTTAGGCCTAGCAGCAGCAGTAGGTTGGTTGTTATTCTCTAATGTTGTATCACTGTCTCCCCCTAGAAGAATGACCTTGTCCCCAAGGTCGGGCTGGTTAGTTGCTGAGATGAGATTTGGTGGTATTGGCAGTGGAGAAATATTTTGTGGGTTTGGATAAAGCTTAAGCACGGAAATGTGAAACACAGGATGAATTCTAGCGTCGTGTGGCAGTAGCAACTTATAAGCGATAGGTCTGATACGTTCTATGATTTGAAAGGGACCAAAATATTTTTTTGAGAGCTTGTGGTGACTTGGGCGAAGGTTAATTGGCGATATGGTTGTACCTTGACATAAATCCATGAGCCGACTGAGAATTCTTTGTCTTGCCGATGTCGATCCGCAAAACTCTTCATCCGTGCTCGTGCTGGTTTCAAGTTACCTTTGAGAGTAGCTAGCAAGTGATCTCGGTCTAATGCCCATGCTTCGACATTTTGCATATGGGAGCTACCAGTGATGTAATCTGAAATTATTGGTGGAGTTCGACCATACACCACTTGATAAGGTGTCATGGCAATTGACGAATGGAAGCATGTATTGTACCAATATTCAGCCCAAGGAAGACAATGTGTCCATTTCGATGGTAAGTCGCCGCCAATGGCGCATAAGTAAGTTTCCACGCAACGGTTAACGACTTCCGTTTGACCGTCGCTTTGTAGGTGATAAGTGCTACTCATCTTGAGTGTTGTGTTATGGAGGCGAAAAATTTCTTTCCAAAATTAGCTCATAAAAATGCGATCCCTATTGGAAACTATGGAACGGGGAAAACCGTGTAAACGAACGTATTCTTGGATAAAGTAGGAAGCTAATTGTGTTGTGGTGATGGAAGTGGGAAGTGCACAAAAATGTGCATATTTGGAGAGGCGATCAACTATCACCCATATACACGTTTTGCCGGAGGATGAAGGGAGGTGTGTAATGAAGTCCATCGAAATGTCTTCCCAAATTTGACGGGGAATAGGTAGGGGTTGGAGAAGGCCTTTTTGTGGAGTGTTTTCCGATTTCGTTTGCAAACAAACAGAGCACGCAGCAACAAAATCGTGAACAGATTGAGACATGTTAGGCCAATAAAAACTGTTAGCAACCCGTGACAGTGTTGCCTTGATTCTCGAATGTCCGCCCAATATAGAAGAGTGGAAAGCATAAATGATATCATGTTGGAGTGTTGTGTCATGTGGAATATAAAGTCGTTTACCTCAGAATAGTAGGCCGTCGCGGAGAAGGAACTGCGGACGTTCTTCTGAAGAAGTTTGGGAATTTGTGAGGAACTGTTGTGCCAGTGGATCATTTTGCTGAGCATCTCGTACGCGTATGATGAAGGGCATCATCGGAGAAGAGAGCGCGGCCATTGTTGCTTCGAATGTCCAACAAGATAGATTGTCAGCTACACAATTCTCCGAACCGGATTTATATTTGATAATCAAATCCCAATAATTTTGAAACCCACTTCTGCTGCTCCGGAGTTTGGATCGTTTAAGTCAAGAGTTGGCATAGACTCTGATGATCGGTGGTGATTGTGAAACATCGACCTAGTAGATAGTGGCACCACTTCTGAACGGTCGACGTTATCACGTACATTTCACGGGAGTATGTGGACGCAGACTACAGGCGGGAGGGTAGTTTCTAGCTGTGGAAGGCGATTGGGTGGTGGTCTTGGGTGAGGACAGCGCCGCACGTGGAGTTAGATGCATCGGTTTGGACATTAAATTGTTTGGAGAAATTTGGGAGAGCCAGAATGGGTGCAAAAGTAACAGCTTGTATGAGAAGGATAAATGAAGCATGTGCCTGCTCATTCCATATAAATAGTTCGGCCTTTTTTAATAAATTGGAGATTGGTGCTTCAATGTCAGCATACCCCTTTATAAAATACCGATAATATCCTGTAAGGTCTAAAAACCAGAGAACTGTTGTGAGATTAGTTGGAGGGGGCCAATTAGTTATTGCTGCAATTTTTGATGGGTCAACTTGGACTCCTTGGTTTGAGATTATACGACCCAAATAAGATAATTTTGTCAGCCCAAAATCACATTTGGAAGAATTTTCATAGAATTGATGCTTGGTGAGGACATTTAGGGTTATTTGAATATGGTCCAAGTGAGAGTCCCAAGAAGTGCTATAGACGAGGATATCGTCGGAAAATACCAATATAAATTTTCAAAGATAAGGATGAAAAATGGTGTTCATTGTAGCTTGAAATGTGGAGGGGGCGTTGGTTAATCCGAAAGGCATGACGATAAACTTATAGTGGCCTTCATGCGTCCGAAATGTGGTTTTGTGAATATCAGATGGTTGTACTCGAATCTGAAAGTAGCCACTACGAAGGTCTAGTTTTGAAAAATATGTAGCTCCATGTAACTCGTCAAGTAATTCATCGACGGTTGGGATAGGAAATAGATCTTTAATGATGATAGCATTTAAGGCTTGATAATTGACACAAAAACGCCATGAGCCATCTTTTTTTTGACAAGGAGGACAGGTTAAGAGAATGGACTTGTGGAAGGTTGAATTATTTTGGACTGGAGCATATCGCGGATTTGAGATTCAATTTGGGTTTTTTAGAAATATGGGTAGCGATAAGGTTTGACGTTAACGGGTTGTGAGTTTGGTTGGAGGTTGATATGATGGTTGTGGGTTCGGTACGGTGGAAGGTCGGTCGGTTTGTGGAAGAGTTTGGGGGTAGCGTTGGAGTATGGTTTGTATTTGTGGATGGATGGAATTTGGGCTTTCTGTGGTTAATGGGCTTGGGTCCGGAATAAGTTGTAGTTGGAAATAATAGGAAATAGAAGCTGTAGAATGCATACGTTTCAATTAATTAAAAGAAATCTCTGCTGTGTTTGAAGTTGAATCTTGGCCCACTAAAACAATTGGTTGCTGCTTGTGAGAAAATGACATTGTCATTCGTTTATAATCCATTGTAACTGGGCCTAACTGTTGAAGCCATTGGATTCTAAACACTGCATCAGTCCCCGAAATTTGTAAAAGGAAAAAATCAACGATAAAATCATGGGCACCGATCTGGATTGGCACGCGACGACAAACGCCTGTAACGACCCAGAATTTTAAACAATTGAAAATGGAATATTTAACTAATTTTAAATATTTGAATGATGGTTTGAATCGAATTTCAAATTATCAGAATGAATTTGACGATTAAATTATAAAATTTAATCTATTGAAAGTTGAATAAAAATCTAAATCTTCAGTTTAAAGCTGATTAAAAATATTTCAAAGGATTGTAAAATTCATATCGATAATACTAAAGATAATAGAAGCTTCAGAAATTGATTTGGAAACAATCTGTTCAGTTTTGAATTTTTATCGTTTGAATCGATATTTAAAGATAGTCATTTTTCACGCAGTCTCGGAATTCGACGAAACCAGTTCCATTGGGTCCGTAATAGTTTGTTATTACCGGATTTCAAATTTCGTATTTATCGAAGTTGTTATGCGAGCATACGATATATATACGTGTTGAAATTTAATCAGATTCAATTTAAATTTAAATTTAAAAATTTAGTCTACATCAGTACTTTACCTCCCCATCAACATGCTATAGCAAAGTAAATCAAACACGATCTATCATCCCCAAATCGCGCCTAAAATCACGACAATAATCGTTCAAAGCAATGTCGCGTTCCTCTATTTTAATTGCGAAAACAAATTTGCCAGAGGGAAAAATCAATGGCCGCGACAATATCAAAATCCATTCCTCTTGTTCAGATTCAAAAATAACAGCCGAGACTTTTTTCTCAAATTAAAATCAATGGTGGCCACAATTTCAAACTCAGCTTCATTCGAGGAAGGAAAATAAAAATCGAAAAAATCAAAATTTCTCAAAAACAAATCCATGGCCGAAGTCGACTCGTTCAATCCTCATACCGAAAACAAATCTAGAGAACGTCGATTCGCTCGAGATCAATTCAGAGGGGAAATCGCACGCGAAGTTATCGCGATGCCGCAGTGAGTGGGAAGTCGCAGGGCGAAGCTAGGGTTGATTGGGTTTCGCGAGCATCTCGAGACGATGATTCCAACGTGGGCAGGCGTGGACGAGGCCGCGTTCACTGGAGTGTTCGTACGAGGCTATGTTTGCGAAGAATGGTCTGATTGGGGGCGCGGTCTGTGGCAGCGTGGGATGCATTGTCAGTTAGGTGGCACCGAGTTTGGGTTACGAGGATTGCTCGTGGGTGATGGAATCGAGGTGTCAGGGTGAGGGCCTTGTCTGAGTTGGTCGACGAAGAGGTATTTGATCTTCGTTTTCTCGAGTTCGATTTTTTCTTGATATACGAATGCTTTCTGTTTAATTTTGATAATTTACTTTTACAGTAGTTCCACTTATTGTAACTTACTATCTTGTTTTAAAATACTGGAACTTACTGTCTTGTTTTAAAATGTGTACATATCTATTCTAATTTAAAAGAAGATACTGTAAGAACATGTATAACTATGATTTTGAAAATATAAGGGTTTTAAATTTTGAAAAGTTCACTTAGAAATTAGATTTGAAAAGATTGAAATAGGAATTTGAAAATGTTTATGTGAAAATAGATTTTTCGATCTATATATATATATTTTTTTACAGTGAAGGCAGAAAAAGAATATACGTATACAAGTTAAAAGAATTTTTCTATTTTGAATTTAAATGTGTAAGTTAAGACCAGAAAACTTATTTACTGGAAACTATATAGGGTTGAAACAGGAATCTCGGTTTTAAAACATCTTTGATTGAACAGTTATATTTAAAGTTGGACTTTCGGTTTATATAGATTATCTTATAAAAATAGGATATAATGGTGATTAACTCATTCCAATTAACTTATTAAATTATTTTAGTTGATAAACTATTAAAGAAAAAAATTGGGTTAAGCAAAACGATTAGCTAATAAAGTTATTAAACAGAAATTAATTGTTCGATTTATTTTGAATATTAATCTATTTCAAATTTTAATAAATTGTACAATGTTTATACAAGGTCAAAACGAGAAATCAAAGCAGAAATGGAAAATGGATTGCAAAATTTAAAGCAAAGATGAGATTTTTTCTCACTCGAAGGAAAATTTGTTTTTACAGTTATTGATTGTTTGACTATTTGGATGTGATATTAGATATAGTAGGATATATCTATATATATAGCAATATATACATATTGGCATATGTATATATTGGATTGATTGATTTCCCGCACTGTATAGCGGATGAGACCCTATTGCGCCGTTAGTAAGCGGATGATTTTTATAAAACCCATATACCGCGATATTCCACCTCGATATGGGATGGGTATTGTGCTAACATCTGTGGATGCAGGGAAACAGGTTGGAGGGATCCAACTGGATTTCTCACCAATATTTATTTATTTACAGATATTGATATATATTCTGTTATCATATTGATATATGATGTTTGTTGTTGTGATTGACTAATTGGTGCTGTTGCATCATCGGATTCAGTTTTGAAGTTTAAAAATAACGATTCTTACTTTAAAAGGATTTTTAAAGTGATTTTTGAAAGTAGACGTTTTATTGAATTTTTGAATTGATTTATTTCAAATAAATAAACGTTCAAATTTTAAAGTTATAAAAGTTAAGATTTTTGCTGAAATATAACCAAAGTGTGATTTTTGAAATAAAAGTTGATTTATTTATAAAATGGTTTAAGTTGGGATTTTTGAATATTGTAAATGGTCTATATAAAAGATTTAGAAAGTTGATATCTATGAAATTAAAAGTATTGGAATTATAAAACGAGTTTTTATAAGGGTAAAAAATGAAATATTTATGGAATTCGTAAGTGAATGAAATTTATAGATTTATAAATTGTGGAGTTACAAAATGAATAGATTTTGTAAAACAACAGATTTAATAAGTAATAATCTTATAAATGGGATTTTGGCATTTAATTGAGATAAGAATGGAATTGGTCAATAAGGAGATTTATAAGTTGAAGTTTTTTTTAAATAGGAATGGAATTTATTAACATTGTTTGTAAATTCGAAATCGATTTAATTTGATGAATAAAACGTAGAAGTTATTTAAGGAGATATATTCGTGATTTTGGATAGCGAATTACCCTTTAAGTTAAATGTTGTAAATAATAAGAGTTGGTTGGGAATGTTATCCACAATTTTGGACAGTGGATAATTCTTCAAATAAAATGTGTAGAAAATATTGAAATTTGGTTAGTGAAGTATATTCACGATTTTGGACAGTGAGTATATTGTTAAGTAAAATGGATATTGTTTTGGGGAAGTGACATTAAAAATGAAGTTAATTATTTTAACGATATTTTAAAATGTATTAAATATCGAAATCATAGATTTCAACATTCATTGTTGAAATAGACGTTTTCGAGAAATAGAAGGAAATGGTGGACTATAACACTGTTGTTATAGTAAATGATTTCCGAAAGGAAATGTTTTTTATGTAGTATTGGGATTTATATATCTATCTAAATCTGAATCCCTATACTAGTGATTTTGAGTCGTCGTAACGATATTTTACATAACATTCGTTTTGACTCAAATAGATGTTGTTATAGTAAATGATTTCTTTAAAGAATGAAATATATACTTAATTTTGATTTAAGTATATCGAATATTTTCCAAGTGTTGAAAATAAATAAGATTTGTGAAATACTTATTTTAAATAAGTATGGAAATGCTTTTCCAATATGAAATGAAACGTTTTGAGATTTATCTTTGTAAAGATAAATCGAAAGTAAATATTTGAAAACGATTTGAGAATCATATATCAGTAGATATTTGAAATATAAATTCACTATGGAATTTATAAAAGAAATGGGAATTCGTTTTAAAAATAAACGTTGATTTATTTTTGAAGTGTGGAAATTATATATCTAGTAAAGATATTTTGGAAGATAAAATAATTTGGAAAATTATTTGGAATCTGATGATGTTGCGCATCTTTATTGATAGTTAAATAACCGACTATCAATAATTACCTTGAATGGGTATTTGTTGTGAATTGGATGAATTTGAATGCCACACTTATTTTTGAATAAGCGCTCACTATTCGGGTTAGCCAGGAAAGGACCATGGGGTCGTATAACCCATTCCGAATACGTGATACGTCGTTATGAATCGCATTTGATGACCGGTGTTGAAGACCAGATATTTTTGAAAACGGAAGGATTACTGTCGAGTTACTCTACATCGGTTGATCTTCGATTTAGAGGTTTTATCACCCTTAGTGACGGGAAGTCTGGACGTGATTGGAAATTATCCGGATGTGCAAGGGCTTCGTGAGAAGTGCCTTCGGTTCTGTTCGATCCCGGAACAGACTTGTATGGTTGTGTGTCTGACGTTACAAATTGAGATATAAAGCTGATTTCTTTCAAATACATATCTGTTGGTGGCGGAGAATTTATTCTCTTAGCTTAACACCCTTCTCTGAGACGTACGAGCTCAAAGGTTATGTAGTTGAAATTTATCAGCGATATATTCCCAATTTGGTAACGTGGCATGCTGAGTGTTGCTGTGAAATGATCATTGTTTGATCATTTGTGATATGATCATTTGTTTGATCATTTATCTTTGTGATCATTTCTTTGATCATTTGTTTGACCCGAAGCATGGCTTTGTGAAAAAGCGTAGCTTTGTGGACGAGACTTCGTCAGAGCCTCAACAACCCAGAAATGGTCGAAACAGGAATGTTGTGGCAAGGTTATGAGGGTCGCGCCCTTTAGGGTATGTCATTTCCTTCTGGAAAGGGGTGGTATCATGGTATGGAGCCCAGATACTTACTCATGTGGACACACTTTATTTATTATGTGTGATGTTGGTTATCGAGCGCTCGGATAAAGGTCCCAAAGGACCGGGGGATGACATATTCGTGAGTTACCTGTTATAGGGGTAACCCGGCCTTGTTTGGCAGAGAGCAATTTGTCTCTCGGGACGTCCAGCCAGAGGCGATCCCATTCGGCAGGAGGAAAGGAAGTTCCTTAGCCTGACCATTTGTTGGAAATCCATTTCTCCAATACGGAACTTGTACGGTTTTAGTTGTAGAACCTGCCATTTACTTATGGTGGTCACCACTGTTTAGATGGTAGCTATAGTAGGCATAGTTCGGACTGTCTATGCTGGCTAAGATTAATATTATACTTTCGAAATGTTTTCTGCACTATGCACTAGTAATAATAATCCAATGATTGGCGTAGTAAGCATCTTTGATTATCATAAGAAGAAATCTCCTCCAATTCTGCGTTTGCATTGTGTGTGTGGCGGGAGGTCTTATGGTAGTTTCATTTTCCAAAAGCATTGCGAATCTGTTTTATTTTCTTTGTGAAAAATAACTGTTTTACGATCTCACACCAGTCACCATGACCGACTCGGAGTTTATTGTTCCCTTCTAAACTCTGGGTGCCCATAATTTTCCACAAGGGCAGCCTAGAGTTATGTTATCAGGATATTATGGATATTCTGGAGCTTTGGAAGCAAGCTGGATGGCGAAACGTATCACCTATACTTTGTATTATTCCGCTGTGTATTCTGTATAAGGACAAGTTTATATAACTGTCCATTGTTGTATATTGACTCTGATTGATGTATGTATAAACTGATATAGTTCTTTGTTTTAAAAGACTAGTGATTATTTATTATATATTGTTCCGCTGCGATATGTGAGATTTTGATATTGTTTCTGTTTCTGATGTTGTTCTGTTGTTCTTCTTTCTTTTTATTCTATCTTTTCTTCTACGTCTTCTTTTAAACCCTAAGAATTCGGTTTTCCGGCATTCGTTTGCTCGGCAATTGATACAGTGGACGTATCGATGTTGATTTTCGGAAGTCGAAGAATCGGGTCCTTACAACGTGGTATCAGAGCATATGGTTAAGCGACAACCCTGCTCTGTTGGGTGTTACTCATTAGAGATAGAGTCAGTAGTACTCTAGAATGAGTTGAGTGTAATAATAGATATGAGCCCGTATTTGTTATTGAATATAAAATTGTTTTGTATTGTGTTGACTTATCGGTTGATTGTTTATAGATTCTGGTCGGTGCGGTCTAGCTAACTGTGTTGATAGGAGTTTCTAAACTCTTAAAATGGATAAACTGACACAGTATTGTTTTAAATAGGGTAAATGAGATAATTTTGCCCAAAACTATTTTGTATAGAAAAGAAATGATTTTTCTATGAATTATCATAGTAGATGGATGCTTGTTTGTTAGGAAAGTGATAATATTGAAATGTTATCATTATTATATGAAATTGGATAAGAAATTGAAATTGTAACTCCAAAGTTAAGAAATAAATTCACATACAAATGAAATTTAAGAATATAAATTGTAAATGTGATTTGTAATTTGAAACGGAATTCCAGAGAAGTATTTGGAAATGTTTTGAAAAGAATTTGAAAATTTTGGAGATTTGGAAAGTTTAAAATCCTAATTGATTTGAAAATGAATTTCAAAGGTTTGAAAAGTATTTTAGAGAGATGAAAGCTCTAAACTCTTTTTGGTCGCTGGAAAATAACTTCGATGATGACTGCGGCATCATTGGTGTTCATTTTTGGGTTTCCAAAAGAGGAATTGCTGCCAAATTGTTTTAAATGGAAGTTGTTTGAAAAAATTGGATTTGGTTTTAGAAATTCAAAGGATAAATTGAATTGATTTCAAAATGGTTTTTGAAAGGGTGAAAAGACTCTGGAATACTATATAAAAATCCTATGGAATATTATTAAGTTGATAACTTATACAAATTGAATTTTGATAGAATAAATTTAACTTAAAGGATGGAGTTAAATTAGTGTAAGTACAAGTGAATCAATTTAATGAAAGTGAAATTGAAAGTTGAGATTCATTTCGAATTTGTAAGCAATAGAATGGAATTGAATAATTATAAATGAAAGATGAATTAAAATTCATATGGAATTTGAAATCCAGTTTAATATAAGTGGTTATAAACCAAAAATAGTGAATTGAAAATAAATTTTGGAAATGAACAAAAGAATAAAACTGGAATTGAAACTGAATGTTGAAAATAAATTTGAATAAAGTGAACTAGAATTTGTGATGAATTAGTAATTAGAACTAATTTAAAATAGTGCAGTTGTGAATGAAAGTAAATTGATAGAAATTCAATATTCAGAAAGTAAACTAGAATCCAAATCAAATTGGAATTGTGAATTGAATTCAAATAGAATTTTGAAATGTAAAATTGAATGAAAATGAATATGTAACTTCAATAGTAAGCTAAAAAATGTATAAGCAGTTTATATTGGAAATTTTGTAATGAAATTTGCAAAATAGTTGAATGTTGTAACTAGATATTATGGCTAGTAGGATATACATGTGTATTAAAGGAATTGGATTTGATTTCAAAGATAAATTTGAGTTTGCTCGAAAAGGTAAGTATTTAAATTTCGATATGAGATTTGATGATTTCTTGTCTAGCCGCTTGGCATTTTCTTTTCTTTTTGAAATCTGAGAGTCCGTAGGGACGTTTTGTAGTCGTACCGTGTTAGCTGCGCAAAGGAGACGCTGGCGAAATTTTTCGAAAATTTCGAGTGTTAGAAAATTTTGAGAAAATTTTGAAAATTTAAAATTTGAATTTTGAAGTAAAACAATGTTGTTTTGAAACTTATAATTGAAGTTGGAAATTTAGTTGAATTGATAACGAATCTTTAGTAGAAAGATTTGTTTTGAGAATTGATAAAACTATTGGATTGTGAAAAATAGTAGACGAGTTAAGGACCATTTTTCCTAACTTGAAATTTCGGGACGAAATTCTTTTAAGGGGGGAAGTTTGTAACGACCCAGAATAACAATTAAAAATGGAATATTTAACTAATTTTAAATATTTGAATGATGGTTTGAATCGAATTTCAAATTATCAGAATGAATTTGACGATTAAATTATAAAATTTAATCTATTGAAAGTTGAATAAAAATCTAAATCTTCAGTTTAAAGCTGATTAAAAATATTTCAAAGGATTGTAAAATTCATATCGATAATACTAAAGATAATAGAAGCTTCAGAAATTGATTTGGAAACAATCTGTTCAGTTTTGAATTTTTATCGTTTGAATCGATATTTAAAAATAGTCATTTTTCACGCAGTCTCGGAATTCGACGAAACCAGTTCCATTGGGTCCGTAATAGTTTGTTATTACCGGATTTCAAATTTCGTATTTATCGAAGTTGTTATGCGAGCATACGATATATATACGTGTTGAAATTTAATCAGATTCAATTTAAATTTAAATTTAAAAATTTAGTCTACATCAGTACTTTACCTCCCCATCAACATGCTGTAGCAAAGTAAATCAAACACGATCTATCATCCCCAAATCGCGCCTAAAATCACGACAATAATCGTTCAAAGCATGGCCGCGTTCCTCTATTTTAATTGCGAAAACAAATTTGCCAGAGGGAAAAATCAATGGCCGCGACAATATCAAAATCCATTCCTCTTGTTCAGATTCAAAAATAACAGCCGAGACTTTTTTCTCAAATTAAAATCAATGGTGGCCACAATTTCAAACTCAGCTTCATTCAAGGAAGGAAAATAAAAATCGAAAAAATCAAAATTTCTCAGAAATAAATCCATGGCCGAAGTCGACTCGTTCAATCCTCATACCGAAAACAAATCTAGAGAACGTCGATTCGCTCGAGATCAATTCAGAGGGGAAATCGCACGCGAAGTTATCGCGATGCCGCAGTGAGTGGGAAGTCGCAGGGCGAAGCTAGGGTTGATTGGGTTTCGCGAGCATCTCGAGACGATGATTCCAACGTGGGCAGGCGTGGACAAGGCCGCGTTTACTGGAGTGTTCGTACGAGGCTATGTTTGCGAAGAATGGTCTGGTTGGGGGCGCGGTGTGTGGCAGCGTGGGATGCATTGTCAGTTAGGTGGCACCGAGTTTGGGTTACGAGGATTGCTCGTGGGTGATGGAATCGAGGTGTCAGGGTGAGGGCCTTGCCTGAGTTGGTCGACGAAGAGGTATTTGATCTTCGTTTTCTCGAGTTCGATTTTTTCTTGATATACGAATGCTTTCTGTTTAATTTTGATAATTTACTTTTACAGTAGTTCCACTTACTGTAACTTACTATCTTGTTTTAAAATACTGGAACTTACTGTCTTGTTTTAAAATGTGTACATATCTATTCTAATTTAAAAGAAGATACTGTAAGAACATGTATAACTATGATTTTGAAAATATAAGGGTTTTAAATTTTGAAAAGTTCACTTAGAAATTAGATTTGAAAAGATTGAAATAGGAATTTGAAAATGTTTATGTGAAAATAGATTTTTCGATCTATATATATATATATTTTTACAGTGAAGGCAGAAAAAGAATATACGTATACAAGTTAAAAGAATTTTTCTATTTTGAATTTAAATGTGTAAGTTAAGACCAGAAAACTTATTTACTGGAAACTATATAGGGTTGAAACAGGAATCTCGGTTTTAAAACATCTTTGATTGAACAGTTATATTTAAAGTTGGACTTTCGGTTTATATAGATTATCTTATAAAAATAGGATATAATGGTGATTAACTCATTCCAATTAACTTATTAAATTATTTTAGTTGATAAACTATTAAAGAAAAAAATTGGGTTAAGCAAAACGATCAGCTAATAAAGTTATTAAACAGAAATTAATTGTTCGATTTATTTCGAATATTAATCTATTTCAAATTTTAATAAATTGTATAATGTTTATACAAGGTCAAAACGAAAAATCAAAGCAGAAATGGAAAATGGATTGCAAAATTTAAAGCAAAGGTGAGATTTTTTCTCACTCGAAGGAAAATTTGTTTTTACAGTTATTGATTGTTTGACTATTTGGATGTGATATTAGATATAGTAGGATATATCTATATATAGAAATATATACATATTGGCATATGTATATATTGGATTGATTGATTTCCCGCACTGTATAGCGGATGAGACCCTATTGCGCCGTTAGTAAGCAGATGATTTTTATAAAACCCATATACCGCGATATTCCACCTCGAAGTGGGATGGGTATTGTGCTAACATCTGTGGATGCAGGGAAACAGGTTGGAGGGATCCAACTGGATTCCTCACCAGTATTTATTTATTTACAGATATTGATATATATTCTGTTATCATATAGAGATATAATGTTTGTTGTTGTGATTGACTAATTGGTGCTGTTGCATCATCTGATTCAGTTTTGAAGTTTAAAAATAACGATTCTTACTTTAAAAGGATTTTTAAAGTAATTTTTGAAAGTAGACGTTTTATTGAATTTTTGAATTGATTTATTTCAAATAAATAAACGTTCAAATTTTAAAGTTATAAAAGTTAAGATTTTTGGTGAAATATAACCAAAGTGTGCACTACAACAAAATAGCCTTTTAACAGCGTTTAAAAACTGCTGTTAAATGATATAACAGCGTTGTGAAGAACGCTGTATAACGACATGCGGTCGTTGATATGTAATTTCAAACAGCGAAAAAACAACGCTGTCAAAAATAATTTTCCACAGCGTTATTTTGTCGTTGTTTATTTAGTTTCTACAGCGTTTATATTTTGCTGTGGAAAAGTGTTTAGAGTGGTATTTTACATTTCCACAGCATTTAAAATACCCTGTCTAAAACAAACTCACTAGTTTTCAACAGCGACAGGAAAACGCTGTTACTACTTATTCATCAGCGTTTTTAAAACGCTGTTGTATCAATGTGATTTATGTTTTTAAATAACTTACAGCAAGGCTTTAACACTGTCGTATTATCATGAGTTATTGTCCCAAAATACTGACCGCACTTTTTAAACGCTGTCGTTTATGACAAATCATACCACTACAATAATCACATATCCGTAATCTAATTGCATTTAATTATATTTCAATCGGATAATATACAAATCAAAGTAAAAAACTATAAAATAAAACCATAACAATTGATCATTTCCATAAAATAGCTATACAATATATCCAAGAACAAAGCTTACTTACAAACAACAATGAAATTTATAAACCATCTTCATATAACATTAGACAAAGACCCAACATCTACAAGGTTTTTCTTCAAATATTAATGACAAAACATGCACCCACAAGGTTTTGTAAGTAAAGACAACGAAGGCAAAATGCTGAAACTAAGAAAAGCTTTGTATGGCCTAAAGCAAACTCCTCGAGCATGGTATAGTAGAATTGATCAGCACTTCATTGACCTAAGATTCAGGAAGAGCAAGAGTGAGTCGGCACCATACATCAAGACCCAAGGTTAATGTGATATTCTTATTGTCTCGTTATATGTAGATGATATTATCTACACAGGAAACCATTTGAAGATGATAGTTACATTTATAGAAGACATGATGAAAACATTCGAAATGACCGAACTTGGCTTGATGAATTCACCTAAACTGCCACTACAGTCCAACACCTCATTCAACCACTTAAAGCATCACAACTTCAATCCATTCCAACACTACCAGTCCCCTACTCCTCCACTTCCATCACATACACCAAACTATCCAGTTCAACCTGCACATTCATCTTCAACCCCCTTTCACTGATGACCACCCACTACCTACGAACAATCTTCACCTTCCTTTTGCAGCATCTACAACCAATCACTGCCTTCCTCGACCACTACCAAGTTCAAGCAACAAAACCTCCATCCGAACACCCTCCTTATCCTTATGACAATTCAATAATCACACACGCTCTCATTTGGGACAACAGTCGCAGTTGAAAATTTACCTTATGACCAAAACAAAAACACAATAATCCAAATATTACCTTATGACCAAAGGTTTAACACAAAATTCAATACGGACATAACATGCACATAAAAATGCTTCAATTATTAACTAGACTGCACTATTGTGTGTTCGAATATTGCAAAATAGTTGTTAATTTTTCAACTGCGAACAAGAATGCATATAAACAAGATGTTGTGAAACTTACATGGAAGTTGAGCCCATTCTAACATTCGCAATAGGCCATGCTACAGTCGAGCCAATAGCATCCGATAAGCATTCCATGAAGGATGTAGGCCGCCATAGAGGTGCATATGCTAATTCCTGTTATGCGTAACAGCTGCACATTGCAGGAACAGTTTAGAATAATTCTCCAAAATAAAAATAAATGTTTTCCAGTTTAACCAAAAGAAGAATTCTTTTTCTTGAACACTTCAACTATGAGCATTTTGTGAAATTACATATATATCAACTTACATCAGTAGTTTAAGAAAAACTTACATCAATGAAAAGAATACCGGCAACTCCAGCCATGGAGAAACAAGAATGAACCAACTAGCCTGTACAAACCATTTTAGACTCTTGGAATCTTCTCCAAGTCTCAAAGGATCAAATCCAAAGTCTCCCACAAGACTATATTTGCAATGAAAAGATATGTAGTTACATTCAAATAAAGTAATAAACATGGAAATGAATGTTATAATGATGGCAAGTTATTGTTAATGAAGCCTCAGTTCACTGCTGGCAAGTTATTATTAATTGATGGTAATAAAAAAATCAATATAACTGTAGATACAGAGAAGCAAATAGAGAACCATACACTTGCAAACATTGAGAAGTTGAAGAGAACAAATACATAGCTAATTGGTGAGTTCACCATTTATAATTTAAGATCGATTTGACAATTTAATAGTATCGAATACAAATCAGATTTACTTTCCTTATGCAGGTACACACTGGTCATCGGTAAAAGTTGGCTAATCCTTATGCAGGTACACACTGGTTGCAAGTAAAAGTTTATTAAACAAACAATACTCTCTGTCTTTTTAAGTATATCAATTAAATTTTCTAAACATATAATACTTCCTTGTCATTGTAAGTGTATCAATTTAGGCTTCTGCATAAATTCTTTAAAAACAATATTTAAGAACAAAACAATAGTAATAGAGAGGAAGTTAATGCACTACTGCATAAGAATATAAGAATAGTAATCGAAAATCTGAGTAAAACTATGGTAACAATATAAGAACTCTGATAACTAGTACCACATTTAAATGGTTACAGAAATGTGATGAAGTCAATTTGCACCTTTGTGATTAGGAAGACTTATAAGGACAATGAAATAGAAAATTATTTAAAAATTTCTACGACATAGCAATCAGCTTAAGGAAATATATTTATAGTTATAGTGTAATGGTTTCAATGCTAAATTTAAAGGAAAATTGTTTATTTTTCTGCACTCGAATATGAATCCAAAGAATACTAAATAATTAAGCATATCAAGTAATCCAAGAGTACTCAACATCAGGCAGGGGAAGAAGTTCAGCTTAGTCCATTAATTTCTATTAGATAGGAAACCTAAGGTGTAAGTTTATATCCATATGTTCAGTCTTTAAACAATATTCATGAATGTATATAAACATGGCATAACCTAGAAATCTAGTATATAATTTAAAAAATATATCCAAATACTTTATATTCAGATATTAAATAACAGTTCAAAAACTTAAGTACTTTTTATATTAAAAAAGGAGCAACCAGGAATATGCACTACATGCTTAGAGCTTACTTATAT
The DNA here is from genome assembly GCA_030737815.1 of Allium fistulosum. Classification (NCBI taxonomy): domain Eukaryota; kingdom Viridiplantae; phylum Streptophyta; class Magnoliopsida; order Asparagales; family Amaryllidaceae; genus Allium; species Allium fistulosum. Next base: position 1,463,476,436 of record CM060903.1, read on the forward strand.
AAATTTAGTCAAACGTAATTAGAGCCATTAGTGAAAAGGATAATACCTGATTATCCTTAATAAATTTCTGGAATATGTTTACTGTTGTACATTAATAACACATCCCTAAAGTAGCAGAAACACAAACTCAAACAGTTTGAAATAACGTTCATAAGAAGCATTGAAATCAATCAGAAAGGTTGTGTAACATGATTGATTTTATGAATAAGTGCAGGAACAGAAAGATGACAAGATAGTTATACTTGTATCAACTTCATCACCTCCCAAATGAATAAATTTGAACTTAAATACCTTGCTAAAATCCGAATCAATAAAAAGAAAACAACAGTCAGTTTAGAAATTACCATCAAAACCAACATTAAGGGATGATAAAAATATTCTTGAAGAAATGGGAATCACCTGAAAGAATACCTTCTATGATTTGGAAGATGAATTCATTACTAACATCAAGTGGTTGTTGATAATTTTTAGATGGCTGCAATGTAGGATAACCTTTACCCTTGTAAAAAATATAGGGCTAATGTTTAATAGAATCAAAAGGCTCCCACCCTAACATACAGCTTGCAATTGGTTTCCTTGCTATTGGTTTTACTCTATTAAAAAAAACAAAAAAACATTTATTTAAGTTAAACATAGAAATATACAAAAACATTATAGCAAGGTGGCTTAAAGGGTATCTTTGAACTCATGTAGACAATTTTAGTACGCATATATACGTGCATGTACAGCCATACTTAGAAATCCAAAAAAACACATGCACCCTAAATTTTCACATCATAACATGTGGTATAAATAGATAAAAATTGCAGATTTATATCTCAAAAAGGGAACTTTACAAATTGTCATAATTGTGAGGCCATAAATGACCACCTTCATCTCCTTAAGCAAACAACTTTAACAGCAGCCTTTTATAATTGCATGTGGACACCAACCACCTGTCTAATAAAATAATGGGAGTATGTATGGTACATTTCAAATTTACAGGGTTAGTGAACAATAATTATTTGATTTAAAACTATTAGCCTTTGTATTTAACTGATCATGATTGTTGGATGAACCCAAATACATATGTGACATTCATCTTTTAAGAACATATAAAGGTCTTCATTTGTTTAAGAGCTAATGAGATAATACAAGAACAGTGGCCATGATGAAACAAGACAAAATTAAAGAGCATGGATTACTTTCTCTCTCCATAAACATTGGGGAATCATGATGAAATAAATAAAACAGAGCTCAAGATATCAAAGTAGTGGAAAAAAGAGCTTAGAAAATGGGATGCTATGGACCCCTCTATAAACATTTAACTTTTATAACAAGAAAAAAAATAACATTTAGTTGTCAAGGGATTTGATCCCAACACCTCTAAATCCTCTTTAAAAATTTATGATTTAAACTCAACGTTGTCCTTCTTTACAGCTATATTGAGAGCCGAAAGTAAATTAGAACGATAGACCAAGGGTCACCGAAAACATAACACTCAAACCTTGCAATGTGAACTGAACTGATCGCTCGCAGCACTTGCAAACTCTACTAGGCTTACGGCTATTTCTGTAGCAAGAAATTAATTATTGATGATTAGTAGGTCAAAAGCAATTATGAAAGCAAAATAGTATGAAAGCAGAGGTTATTAACTCATAGAGCTATAATCTGCAATGTCAAGCCAATGGTCCAAAGTAATAATCTGCAAAAACATGCCATTTTTAGCACACATATTAATGAAATAAACGATCTAACTTTATTCTTTAAAGAAATGGTATGACTAATATTAACAATTTAGTTCTTCTATTTATTTTTTAATAGTGTCAGAATTCATTTAGACGTCTGGATATCCATGTTTCTCGTAGAAATATATGAAAAATATTGGGATTTTACAAGCATGAAAGATGTAGCTATTGTCTAGTTTGATACGTTGATGAAACATTTGAATGTAAGATGTATAACATGTTAATGCCTAAGGAGGTATTCTGACCAAACCAGATGACGATAATTTGGATCAAATAAATTAGTAAATAACACAAATTAAATGAAGGACATTAATTAATACGTATTGGCCATTTACTTCTGTAGAGGAATCAATATATGTCAAACATTTTTATATTTTTCCTAATCACCAATTGTGTGCCATAATGATCATGATTCAAAAATAAACTATTAGGAATATGTGATTTAATTCAATAGAGCAATTAATGTAATATGTCAAACATTTTGAAAATTTTCCTAATCGTCATTATTGGACCATAATGACCAAGATTTAGAAATAAACTAAAACAGATTGGCTATTTGATTTAATGGAGCAACTAATAAAATTTATCAAACATTTTATAGAGTTTCCTTATCATTAGTGCTATAACATAATGAACAAAGCTTTATAAATCAACTAACAAAAGCAGACAATTTAATTAAATGAAGCACTAGCATAATACGTAAAACATCTTGAATTTTTTCCTTATCATCAATGTTCCAGCATATCGATCAAATATTAATCAATACAAATTAGCCATTGAATTTAATGGAGCAATTAATGAAACATATCAAACAATTTGAAATTTTTCCTTATCAACAATGCTTAATGGTCAGCATTTATAAATTAACAAATGAAGACTGACCATTCGATTCAATAAAGCAGTTCACCGAGCATGTCAAATATTTTCAAAATTTTCCAAATTATCAATGGACTACATAATCAACATTTTAAAATATCATAACTTCATCAAATCAAAGTTTTAACTGGAAATTATAGTAATTTAATCTTTTTTTCAAGTTTTTACTGCATTAATAGTAACATCTCAAAATGAGATAATTTAATGAATATAATCTATATATAATGATATAAAAATTTAATAATAGAATATCTAGAGCATGCAAATGAGTATTGAGTAATTCATCAATTCATCATTAATGCCTACATGAATTAAGGAATGGTTGATCCTCAACAAACAAAAACCAAACCAGGCCAGCTAAAAATGAAACAAGATGTACCTACTAAAATCAGAAAGAATATAACTCAACTAGAAAAGAAATTTCATCAAAGATGTTAAGAAAAGGTTCATACAGTTGTAGTCGATAAATATTGAACAAAAATTAGGGAAAACTTTGAGCTCAATTTGATAAGCAGGAACTGATAATTTGCAACTATTCTAACTCAAACTAAAAACTAGGTTGGAGAAAAAATGCTCACAAATTTCCCGTTCCGATGAGTTTAGGGCTACCAAAATAAAAATCGACGACAGAGATGCTCAACCAAAATCGAAGCGGTGGATAAAGAAAGATGATTTCTGGTGTTGAAATTGAAATTGATGTATGGAAATTGGAAATTGGGGAGGGAATGGAAACTGGAAATAGACGTATTTTCATTTTTCTCCAAGTAAATGAGAAGCGGCGGCAAATGAAATAAACACTGATGTGTGTGGCGGTAAACAAAATAAACATTGATAGTTTTGTCAACGTTGAGCCCTTGAAACAATTTTCTCACAGACGCATTCTACAGCATTAAACTTTTAAACGCTGATAGTAAATGCAGTCAAAACATACTTTTGTTGTAGTGATATTATGTAGACTTCAAATTCATAAAACCATAGCTTTTGCTAGAAAAAAGTAGATATTCAAAAGTCCCTATGATCCCTTTTAAAGTCTTAACTATGCCCAAATCCATGTGTTTCAAAACCAATTGCGAAAGAAAGCCATGAATACCCAAAAAGTTTGAAACCATGCAACCATGTTAATATACAGTATGCCACTTTATTTAGGAAAACCAAACTTTATTTGAAACTCTTAAGGGCTAAAACAATCTGATCCCCTTTACCCAATGCACAATGCAAAGATCAAACTCAGGGCATCCATATGTTCATGATGCTTAGGATTTTTAATCCAGAATAAAGATAATTTAAAGGATTTCACTTCATAAAAAAATGTGTTTAATCACTCAGACTTAATAAACAAAATAAAGCAAACAGGCATAGCTTGGGAACGACTGGGCAAAATTGAAACCATTGCAGCATTGGGAATATTTTCATGATAAAGAAAATATTAACTGCTTGTAAAAAAAAAATAAAGCAAACAGGCATAGCTTGGGAACTGACTAAATTACATGCATATCAAACAATGATATATATCAACAATCCCTGTTGAGATGATGGTAATGAGCTATAGTAAACAAAATAAAGCAAATGCATGTTATAGTGCACAACAACAAAGATCAACAACCAGAAATTATTCAACCACTCACCATCCATTAAACAACAACATGCAAGAGAATCAAAACTAGAACTGCACGTGTTTACTCACCTATTTGCTTTAGATTTGGTTGTTTAAGCTTTAAAATACTATATATTTTTTCAGTAGTAGTTTTAGAGAATAATTCAAAATAACTCAAGGAACCCAAATTTTAACACTATGGTTAAACTGAAATTAAACACTATAAAATTTATCCTCTTAAACAATATTTATTTTCAAGAAAATACATAACTTTATATATCTCTATTCCTACACCACCCTAAACAATGGATGTGTTTGTGTTCAATTCCACCTTGAACTCTTTTTACAATGGCAAAACAACTTATTGTTCAGATAGGTATGGTAAATCATTAAAATTAGAATACTGGTTTGATGTAACACAACCACTACTCAAATTTCATTCTTGACCGTTTAGCTTTGTTCATAACACATGTTTTTGTTGATTATAAAACCAACTTGATATCTAAACTAATCAAAAACTTCTTTTTGGAAAGACCATTAAAGACCAACTTTTTAAAACAAGATATGCAAGTCAATTCTCTCACAAACTAACTCAATCAAACGGATATTCGAACATACAAGATTTAATATCAAAATATATACCAAACTCATTGTAATGAAGTCTCTTATTGGCAAAAGAATTACACTGACTACAATTTTCAAATAATTCTAAATTTTCAAATAATTCTACTGATGAATCATTAGAAATAGGACATTTTTCTCAAGAGCTCACACTAAAACCGAGCTAAGTCAGCCAAAATCCAAAACATTGTAGTTTAACAAGCAAAAAACATGTTAAAGGCTAATGCAAATAAAATTCAAGTTGCTGTTACTAAACAAATAAAGACAATCAATCACCATAGACATTGTGGTTATTCAAAAAGCCAAAATAATCAACAAAAGTTTCCAATAAAAAGATTGCAGAATCATGAGAAAGCATACAAAATGGAACATAAAAATAAAAGGCAATGGGCAGGAAAGAAAAAGAAGCACCAAAAGGTTATGTGCCCATCATGGTAGGGAAAGGAAAAGAGTAGAGGAGAGTCTATTTGTACGCAAAACTCTTGCATCATACAAATATTTTGCTACTGCTAGATATGGCTGCTCAGGAATTTGGATACAAACAGCAAGGGACTTTTTGTAGCTATGTACAGGCATTGGTGTTAATGATTTAATTACCATAAGAAATCCACAAGATTATACAAACAACTGACACAAAGTTAAACATAATTGTAAATGTAAATGTCCAGGAATAGGAACAAACATTATTTTTCTCTAACATAAAAATAACTATTTAAAAATTGAAGTTAACATATTCAATTACAGTTAGACAGTTTACACTTATAACAAAGATCTAAACAAAACACATAATTTAGCGGTCCGCTCTAAATAATCATGCTAGAATGCTTAAAATAATGCAATCTACATATAGACGGTCTGAACAATGTTGAAAATACTAATATTAGAAAATCGAAGAACTAAAATTGGACACAAAGAAAAGGAAATACGAAAATACTTCAATTCTAAATCGCGATTGATGAATGATGTTTGAACGTGTTGAAAATACGTTCAAAATTGAAAGAACCCATTTTAAACCTATATAGAATCAAACAACCCATTTAAACCTAAAAAATTGATGGCGTTGTACCTGTAGACGATATCTGAACGATGAACGAGATCTTTGAATGATGAATGGAGAAGTTTAATGAAGCGACGGTGATGTAGGCGAATTTTGATGATGGGAAGAGAGGTTTTCTTCTTTTTACGTGGTGAAAATGTTTCAAGGTAGGGAAGGATGAAAAGAGGAATTAGGGGAAGTGAAAAAATGGCGCAAAAATTGTATAATTTAGCTTTTGTCAACGTTCACACGGAAAATTTTCCTCCCAAATTTTTTAATGACCGCACTTAAGTCACAAACGCTGACATTAGGTGCTGTTGATGGTATTTTTTCTTGTAGTGGTGATTTTTGAAATAAAAGTTGATTTATTTATAAAATGGTTTAAGTTGGGATTATTGAATATTGTAAACGGTCTATATAAAAGATTTAGAAAGTTGATATCTATGAAATTAAAAGTATTGGAATTATAAAACGAGTTTTTATAAGGGTAAAAAATGAAATATTTATGGAATTCGTAAGTGAATGAAATTTATAGATTTATAAATTGTGGAGTTACAAAATGAATAGATTTTGTAAAACAAAAGATTTATAAGTAATAATCTTATAAATGGGATTTTGGCATTTAATTGAGATAAGAATGGAATTGGTCAATAAGGAGATTTATAAGTTGAAGTTTTTTTTAAATAGGAATGGAATTTATTAACATTGTTTGTAAATTCGAAATCGATTTAATTTGATGAATAAAACGTAGAAGTTATTTAAGGAGATATATTCGTGATTTTGGACAGCGAATTACCCTTTAAGTTAAATGTTGTAAATAATAAGAGTTGGTTGGGAATGTTATCCATGATTTTGGACAGTGGATAATTCTTCAAATAAAATGTGTAGAAAATATTGAAATTTGGTTAGTGAAGTATATTCACGATTTTGGACAGTGAGTATATTGTTAAGTAAAATGGATATTGTTTTGGGGAAGCGACATTAAAAATGAAGTTAATTGTTTTAACGATATTTTAAAATGTATTAAATATCAAAATCATAGATTTCAACATTCATTGTTGAAATAGACGTTTTTGAGAAATAGAAGGAAATGGTGGACTATAACACTGTTGTTATAGTAAATGATTTCCGAAAGGAAATGTTTTTTATGTAGTATTGGGATTTATATATCTATCTAAATCCGAATCCCTATACTAGTGATTTTGAGTCGTCGTAACGATGTTTTACATAACATTCGTTTTGACTCAAATAGATGTTGTTATAGTAAATGATTTCTTTAAAGAATGAAATATAAACTTAATTTTGATTTAAGTATATCGAATATTTTCCAAGTGTTGAAAATAAATAAGATTTGTGAAATACTTATTTTAAATAAGTATGGAAATGCTTTTCCAATATGAAATGAAACGTTTTGAGATTTATCTTTGTAAAGATAAATCGAAAGTGAATATTTGAAAACGATTTGAGAATCATATATCAGTAGATATTTGAAATATAAATTCACTATGGAATTTATAAAAGAAATGGGAATTCGTTTTAAAAATAAACGTTGATTTATTTTTGAAGTGTGGAAATTATATATCTAGTAAAGATATTTTGGAAGATAAAATAATTTGGAAAATTATTTGGAATCTGATGATATTGCGCATCTTTATTGATAGTTAAATAACCGACTATCAATAATTACCTTGAATGGGTATTTGTTGTGAATTGGATGAATTTGAATGCCACACTTATTTTTGAATAAGCGCTCACTATTCGGGTTAGCCGGGAAAGGACCATGGGGTCATATAACCCATTCCGAATACGTGATACGTCGTTATGAATCGCATTTGATGACCGGTGTTGAAGACCGGATATTTTTGAAAACGGAAGGATTACCTTCGAGTTACTCTACATTGGTTGATCTTCGATTTAGAGGTTTTATCACCCTTAGTGACGGGAAGTCTGGACGTGATTGGAAATTATCCGGATGTGCAAGGGCTTCGTGAGAAGTGCCTTCGGTTCTGTTCGATCCTGAAACAGACTTGTATGGTTGTGTGTCTGACGTTACAAATTGAGATATAAAGCTGATTTCTTTCAAATACATATCTGTTTGTAGCGGAGAATTTATTCTCTTAGCTTAACACCCTTCTCTGAGATGTACGAGCTCATAGGTTATGTAGTTGAAATTTATCAGCGATATATTCCTAATTTGGTAACGTGGCATGCTGAGTGTTGCTGTGAAATGATCATTGTTTGATCATTTGTGATATGATCATTTGTTTGATCATTTATCTTTATGATCATTTCTTTGATCATTTGTTTGACCCGAAGCATGGCTTTGTGAAAAAGCGTAGCTTTGTGGACGAGACTTCGTCAGAGCCTTAACAACCCGGAAATGGTCGAAACAGGAATGTTGCGGCAAGGTTATGAGGGTCGCGCCCTTTAGGGTATGTCATTTCCTTCTGGAAAGGGGTGGTATCATGGTATGGAGCCCAGATACTTACTCATGTGGACACACTTTATTTATTATGTGTGATGTTGGTTATCGAGCGCTCGGATAAAGGTCCCAAAGGACCGGGGGATGACATATTCGTGAGTTACCTGTTATAGGGGTAACCCGGCCTTGTTTGGCAGAGAGCAGTTTGTCTCTCGGGACGTCCAGCCAGAGGCGATCCCATTCGGCAGGAGGAGAGGAAGTTCCTTAGCCTGACCATTTGTTGGAAATCCATTTCTCCAATACGGAACTTGTACGGTTTTAGTTGTAGAACCTGCCATTTACTTATGGTGGTCACCACTGTTTAGATGGTAGTTATAATAGGCATAGTTCGGAATGTCTATGCTGGCTAAGATTAATATTATACTTTCGAAATGTTTTCTGCACTATGCACTAGTAATAATAATCCAATGATTGGCATAGTAAGCATCTTTGATTATCATAAGAAGAAATCTCCTCCAATTCTGCGTTTGCATTGTGTGTGTGGCGGGAGGTCTTATGGTAGTTTCATTTTCCAAAAGCATTGCGAATCTGTTTTATTTTCTTTGTGAAAAATAACTGTTTTACGATCTCACACCAGTCACCATGACTGACTCGGAGTTTATTGTTCCCTTCTAAACTCTGGGTGCCCATAATTTTCCACACGGGCAGCCTAGAGTTATGTTATCAGGATATTATGGATATTCTAGAGCTTTGGAAGCAAGCTGGATGGCGAAACGTATCACCTATACTTTGTATTATTCCACTGTGTATTCTGTATAAGGACAAGTTTATATAACAGTCCATTGTTGTATATTGACTCTGATTGATGTATGTATAAACTGATATAGTTCTTTGTTTTAAAAGACTAGTGATTATTTATTATATATTGTTCCGCTGCGATATGTGAGATTTTGATATTGTTTCTGTTTCTGATGTTGTTCTGTTGTTCTTCTTTCTTTTTATTCTATCTTTTCTTCTACCTCTTCTTTTAAACCCTAAGAATTCAGTTTTCCAGCATTCGTTTGCTCGACAATTGATACAGTGGACGTATCGATGTCGATTTTCGGAAGTCGAAGAATCGGGTCCTTACAACAAACTGTTGAGTCAAGATTTTTATATAGTTTTGATTTCTGACAAAGGGATAAACCGTGATCGACAAAAAGAAGTTATTCATTGAGACACAAAGAGCTTCATACGTTAGAGGTTGATTATTTGGTATGTTAGTAGTATTATTTATGTTAAAATCTATCCTCAAATAATCATGCACCTCAATATAATCGATGTATATACGTTTTGGATGGCATTGCACATTCACTGTGCAATTTAACAGGGACCGGTCGACCGGTCCAAAACCAGGCGGTCGACCGTTCCTGTGTAAATTACACAATGAACGTGCACACATGCACATAACGTCTATATATTTGAAATTTTGTCTAATGGTCATTTTTGACCTGTCGACCGTTTTTAAACAGAAAGCAACCTTTCCCAAAAGACACTTCTTTCTTCAATGGTTGCTTCTCTTACCTTTCATCAATGATCACATCTGTTAATGGCTACTCTTCACAAAGAGTTACAACCATTTATTCTCTATATAAACATATCTAAATCATTGATTGAAATACAACAATTCTTTGCTTTAAAATTCTGATCTTAATTTCTAAATACTCTTGCATTCTAAAAGCTCCCTACTTCAAATTGCTTATTGAATCATTGAAATTATTTCATATCTTTTGATTCAAATAAGTAATATACTTCCTTCAATCTTCACAAACATCATTCACATATTTTGAGGATAAGATTATAGGAAGGGTGTACTACAAGTGACAAATCAGTGTTATCAAGAGCACAAGTTGTCAACAGCAATTGTATTTGTTTTTTATTGAAGTCCTCGGTGTTGTAAGAGGCACGAAATCCCGTTCGGCTGTTCGGGTATTGTAAACTTTTTCCTCCGGGTGAAGCGAGGTAGTTGGTAGTAAAAATCCAGATAGAAGTCTGGGACTGGACGTAGGACGGGAGGTCCGAACCAGTATAAAAATCCCTGGTGTGATTTTTATAGTTTACTGCATTTACTTTTCTATATCTGTGAATTTCTATAGTTAGTTTATTGAATATTTATTTGTATAGAAATTGTAAATAACATTCCGCATATATTGTCAGTCCATATTACACGATCCATAATTAGTGTGCACAAGCATACACACTTTCATTTGGTATCAGAGCACGGTCATCATATAACCGTAACACCGTTATTTGATATATTCTTGTAATATGGCAAATAACGCAAGCACTAGCACTAACACTTACACGGAAGGTCAATCAACACAAAGACCTCCATTTTTTAATGGCATCAACTATAGCTATTGGGCAACACGTATGTCATTTTTTATGCAATCAAATAGCTATGATGCTTGGAATGCTACACAAAAAGAAATAGTGAATCCAACAACTGAATATTCAGAATGGACAACGGCTGAGAAAACGGCAGCAGCCGTAAATGCAAAAGCAATAAATATGTTGTTTTGTGCATTAGACCAAAATGAATATAACCGTGTTAGTATCTGCACTACTGCATATCAAATTTGGCAAACGTTGAAAACCACTCATGAAGGTACTAACAAGGTTAAACAAGCCAAAATAGCCATGCTGAAAAGTCAGTTTCAAAATTTCAAAATGAAACCGAATGAGACAATCAATGATATGTATTCAAGGTTTCAAACTATTCATCATGCACTTATCGGATTAGGACAAAAATATTCAGATTTTGATGTTGTTTCAACAGTCCTACATTCTCTGACTAGTGAATGGGAAGGAAAAGTATTAGCAATTGAAGAAGCTAATGACCTTTCTATCATGAAGCCAGATGAATTGATAGGAAATTTAATGTCCTATGAAGCAAATTTGCAGGCTAGAAAAGAACAAAAAGAAGAAAAAAAAAATGTAGCATTTCATGCTGAGAAAGATGAAAATGAATCAGATTCTGAAGATGAAGATCTAGCATTCATTGCAAAAGGATTCAAAAAATTCCTAAAATATCAAAAAGCCAGTCGTTACAACAAAAGGAAACCTGGATCAAACAAACCATCTTCATCAACTATAGAATGTTTCAACTGTCACAAAACGGGGCACATGCAGAAGGATTGTCCAGAACAGAAGAAGAAGTCAGAAAATGATAAATTCAAACATAAGAAGGACAAGTCAAAGAAACGAGCCTTCTCAGTAACATGGGATGATTCGGACTCATCCTCATCTGAAAGTGAAAGTGATCAGGAGAATGAACAAGCTAATGTTTGTTTTATGGCAACAGAAGATGAGGTACAAATTCCTACATTTGATGAATTACTTGATATTAATTCTGAATTGATAGTCAAATATAAAGACATAAAACGTCAATTAAAAGTAGTCAAAGCAGATTTGAGTAGAGCAGAGTTTGAACGAGATATGTTAAAAGACGAGAAGAAAATATTAGAAGAAGAACTTGAAAAACTTCAAGAATCATCATCTAATGTTGACTCTCAATTATCTCTTTTGAGTCAAGAAATTGAAACTCAAAAAGAGAAAAATGATGCTCTCACTACTGAAAATCATGAGCTTAAGGCAAAAGTCAAAAATCTGGACCTAGAAAAGGCGAGCTTACAAACTAAGTTAGATGACATAACTCAAAATGTTTCTAACTTTAACAAAGGTCGAGAAAATTTGACAAAAATCATTGAAAGTTCACAATCTGTTTCAAATAAACAAGGTTTGGGATATAGGAAACAAGAAACCAAGAAACATCTTGGTAATGAAAGGAAAAAGAAAGTACAAAAGACTGGAGCTAAGAAAAATCTTAGTTTATTATATTCCAAACCAAAACCAGTTGTGAAATTTCAGAAGAAAAATGTCAAGACTATCAAAATATGGGTTCCTAAAACAAATAACAATTTGATTAGGAATAAATATATTCAGAATTTCATGAATACTGTACATCTTAATACTAATTATATATATAAAGGGGATACCGGACCCGTATGGGTTTGGACTCCTAAGACCTAACTCTTAGGACCCCATAAAAAGTGGGTACCATGGACTTAATTTTATTTTTTGCAGGTCCCACTTAAGAAAAGAGGAAAGTGGATATTGGACAGTGGTTGCTCGAAGCACATGACTGGAGACAAGTGCTTATTAACAAATATTACATACTCAGATGGTGGCTCTGTCACTTTTGGAGATAATTCAAATGGCTATATCATCGGCAAAGGCGATGTGAGCAATTGCGGTACATCTAACTTACCTCTTATTACAAATGTCATGCTAGTTAGAAATTTAAAACACAATTTACTTAGTATCAGTCAATTATGTGACAAGGGTTTTACAATTTCTTTTTCGAATAATAAGTGTAGTATTCTAGATAAAGATCATAATTTAATTTTCGAAGGTTATAGAGACAGAAATATATATATTCTGAATATGAATATTAATCATAACTCAGATATGTGTCTTGTGGCTAATGATAATGATCCATGGCTATGGCACAAACGCTTCTGTCATATAAACTTCAGAACTATTGACAAGCTAGCCAAAAACAATCTAGTTAGAGGACTACCCAAAATGAGTTTTAAGGTTAACAACATCTGTGATGCATGTCAATTAGGAAAATTAACCAAATCATCTTTTAAATCCAAGAAAGTCATATCAACATTACAACCACTTGAGTTACTACATATGGATTTATTCGGACCAACACAGGTTCAGTCGATAAACCATAATCGATATGTATTTGTAATAGTTGATGACTATTCTCGGTATACATGGTCTATTTTCCTGAAAAACAAGAGTGACACTTTTGAACATTTTAAATCTTTCGTCAAAAGAATTCAAAAATCGAAAGGGCTAAAAGTTAAAAACATAAGGAGTGATCATGGTGGTGAATTCGAAAATAACGAATTTGAACATTTTTGTACAAAGAAAGGTATTAACCACAATTTTTCGTTTCCTAGAACTCCACAACAAAACGGAGTTGTAGAACGAAAAAATCGAACATTACAAGAATGTGCAAGAACGTTATTAAATGGATCCACTTTACCAAAACATTTCTGGGCAGAAGCCGTCGCCACTGCGTGTTATGTTTTGAATCGTGTGTCCATTCGACCACTCACCAAGAATACGTCTTATGAATTATTTAACGAAAGGAAGCCAAATATATCTTACTTCAAAGTATTTGGTTCAAAATGTTTCATTTTAAATACGAAAGACCATCTCGAAAAGTTTGATCCGAAAGCTGATGAAGGTATATTTGTCGGTTATTCGGAAAGAAGCAAGGCGTATCGTATTTTTAATAAACGAACCAAAACTATTGAAGAATCTCTTCATGTTTCTTTCAATGAAATCTTTCAGCCCTCTCAACCAAAATCTGATGATGACGAAACTATATTTTCTGACACTCCTATCATCACAAATTATGACTCTGACTCTGAAAATACTGTTGAAAATATTTCTCAACAACAACCAGCTTGTGAAATACGTTCCCCTCTAAGATTATTGAGACACCATCCGATTCAAAATGTAATTGGGGAGGTCGACTCACAAGTAAGAACTAGGAGTCAATTACATCAAATGGGACATGTTGCGTTTCTATCAAATATCGAACCTAAGAATCCTAAAGAAGCAGCTACCGGTCGAATATTGGATCATTGCCATGCAAGAAGAACTAAATCAGTTCGTGCGCAATGACGTCTGGGAACTTGTTCCAAGACCAACTGATCAGTCAGTGATTGGTACTAAATGGGTCTACAAAAATAAGGCTGATGAACAAGGAAATATCACCAGAAATAAAGCAAGGTTAGTAGCACAAGGGTATAATCAGGAAGAAGGTATCGATTATGAAGAAACTTTTGCACCAGTTGCTCGACTAGAAGCTATTAGAATCCTATTATCTTTTGCTTGTCACCATAATTTCAAACTTTATCAGATGGATGTCAAAAGTGCATTTCTTAATGGATTTATCAAAGAGAATGTATATGTCGAACAACCTCCTTTGTTTGTACATGAAAAATATCCTGACCATGTGTTCAAACTTAAGAAAGCTCTTTATGGTTTAAAACAAGCACCTCGTGCTTGGTATGAACGATTACGTAGCTATCTTATTAACTCAGGATTTCAAATAGGCAGAGTCGATCAAACTTTGTTTATCAAACATTCTCAAAAGGATATTCTAGTTATTCAGATATATGTAGACGACATCATCTTTGGTTCAACAAATGATAAACTGTAAGGAATTTGCAAGTATTATGACCAAAGAATTCGAAATGTCTCATATGGGAGAACTGTCATACTTTCTTGGACTTCAAATCAAACAACTTCCGAATGGTATTTTTATTAATCAAGAAAAATACTACGGAAATCTTATCAAGCGCTTCGGATTAGAAAATACATCTGGTAAACCAACTCCTATGAGTACAACTACACATCTTGAAAAAGATGATAATGGTAAGAGTGTTGACCAGAAATTATATCGAAGCATGATTGGTTCTCTTCTTTATCTTTCAGCTAGTCGTCCAGATATAATGATGAGTGTTTGTCTATGTGCTCGTTTTCAAGCAAATCCAAAGGAATCACATTTACGAGCAGTGAAGCGTATAATTCGTTATCTTAATAATACAAAAGATTTCGGTCTTTTTTATCCAACAGAATGTCCATTCGAATTAGTTTCATATAGTGATGCTGATTTTGGAGGTTCTCGAACGGATAGAAAGAGTACAAGTGGTACGTGCCATTTTATTGGAAAATCACTTGTCTCTTGGTTTAGTAAGAAACAGAATTGTGTTTCACTATCAACATGTGAAGCCGAATATATATCAGCGGCTCTCGCTTGTACTCAAGTATTATATATGCAACAAACACTTCAAGATTTTGATATTCATTTATCAAATTCTATTATATACTGTGATAACACAAGTGCTATAAATCTTTCTAAGAATCCAGTGAATCATTCTAGAACCAAGCACATTGATATCCGTCATCATTTCCTTAGAGATAATATTGAAAAAGGAAATATATGTCTTGAATATGTCCAAACTGATAATCAATTAGCAGACATTTTTACTAAGCCTTTGCTCGAATCTAGTTTTATTAGATTACGAAGAGAGCTTGGTTTAATTTCTAGAAAAGAACTTGTCTAATAATTACTGATGTTAAACTATTAAGTTCTTTCCTTTGATTATTTTTTAACTATAGCTATTTTAAGCTATTTTTAAATTGAGCCTCTGCTTGTTTACACCATCAAATTCCTCTTTTCACTCTTATTCATAGGCTTATATATAAGAAATTTCTATATAAGCTTGTCAAAAATATTCTTTTTATTCATCTTCTCTTATCTAAGCATAAATACAAAATTTTCTATGGCACATATTTGTGATGAGTGTGCTCAAAAATCACACATTTCCGTTACAAGTTCTGAGCCAGAAGAATATTTTTCTCCTGAAACACCAAAATATAAACCAAAGTGCCATCATCAATGCTCTCGTACACCTGGAAGTACGCCTAAATCAAAAAAGGCAAAGAAAGTGCTATTCTGTTCTCCTCATACCAAAGAGAAGATTGATGAAATTCATCACTATCAAAAACATCAAGTAGATCTTCAACGTCAGCTTCATTATGGACAACAACAGCTTCATCATGAACAATAGCAGACTTCGACACGATTATCTATTTTAGAAAGAATGGCATTCTTCTTCTGTGGAACAAACAAACGAGATGTTCATGAGCCGATGCCAAATGCACCTTCATCTTCTAGAACCCCAAACTCATGGGACAGAAACTATGCTCAGAATAAAGGGGCAACTGAAAAATGGTCATCTTGGAAGGCTCGCATTGATGATATCAACGAAGATTCAACCGATCTTCCTTCTCCCACTCTTCATTAATTTTATTTTTATATATTGTATCGTTGTTTATTTTCTTTTGTAATCACTCATATAATAACATTTAAATATTGTCATACGAGTGATACATGATTTATAGAACACGATATTTTTTTTTTTCAAAAAGCAGGCTGAACTGTTTTCCAGAAACAGCACCGCTCGACAGATCAAAAATGGACCGGTCGACCGTTTTGCACTCTGGATAAAAACGGTCGACCGCCCCATTTTGACCGGTCGACCGGTTACGTGTATTCTGTTTTTTTTATATAACTTACCGTTCATTTTTTTTCCCCTCTCTCTCTCTTTTACTTCAAACCGGGCTTCTTTCCCCAAATCCCAGAAACCCTACTTTCTCTTTTTAAAATTTCTTTTTTCCAATTTATCCCTAATGGCTCCTCAACAAAAGAAATTAAAGCAAGCTTCTACCTCAGAAACACAACCCATTGATCTCTCTATCAAGAAATGGCTTGTGGATCCAATTTCACTCAAGAGATGGAATGACATGAAGGATTTTACTATCCATCCGGGTTCGTTTGTTAAATTCTCAGATTTCTCTAGTTATCGTATTCTAGATTTCGCAAAGGATGCCGACATTGAAAACCTACTTGACTATGATCAAAACAATGTGGAAATTAACCATGTCATGATCAAGTTATTCTATGCTAATCTAAATTTAGAGAAAAACAAGCCCGAGGATCCCAATTTTTGCCTTTGGTCCGTTGTCTGTGGCAAAGAAGTGTTTATCTCATGTGATAGGATGGCAACTGCTCTTGGTTCTCGGTTTATTGGTGAAAAATTCTCAAATGACTTTTGCAATGTTCATGTCCGTAATCAAATTAGTCATCAATTTACTGAAGATGACAAGGATAGCACTAAGTCTATTGGTTTACGGCCGTCTGCAAGAATTCTTCATCATACTCTTATGCACTCTCTTTTACCGAGAATTGGAAATTTTGATGCCGTCTATAAAGAAAATTTCAAGGCATTATACGCAATCTATGGGGGCATTCGTATAAACTGGATTGGTATGATCTTTGATGAGATCTTGAAAGTAAATGATAGCTCTAGACCACACTTGTTTTATAACGAGTATATTATGCGACTCTTGCTCGCTTGTGGCGTTGAACCACCAAAGTCTTCTATTTCCAAACCAAAAGCCATCAACAAAGCTTCGATTACAAGAATGAAGCTTCCAGCTCCATACTTCAATATTATGCCTTTTGAACAATGGAAAGACCAAGGACATAGAGAAGCTTCCTCCCGATCATCCCGTCCTAAACCTGAAGAAGTTAAACTTTTAAGATCATCTTCCTCAACAAAAGAATCACTTAACACTATTGCTCAAAATCAATTCCTTCTCGAAGCACGACTTAAGCGCATGGACACAAAAATGGATAAACGCTTTAACAAACTTAAGTCGTTCTTCAGTTCTATATGGGAAGCAATATCATGTGGAGCATCATCCTCATCCAGGCCAACTCAAGACCCTGGCAAGCGCCCAGCTCCTCCTACTTTTGCTTGGACATCCTTGGAGGAGGGTACAAGCTCGGGAACGAGTCATGGATGTGGATACGGAAAAACTCAGCTTGTTGAAGAAGAAGAAGAAGAGGGTGAGACAGAGTCAGATTGAATCCTTTTAGTTTATCTCTTTATCTATTATTTTGTGTAAATTATGACTTTAGTTTTTGCTTTAAGACATTATCTGGCACTTGTACTAAATAGTGTCACGTTTTAATTCGTACTAGACTCTTGGGTATTATCATATTATGTGACACTTAACTCTTGATCTATGGTAGTAGTTTTATTTTGCTTATACTCTGGATTATATAATTTATATCCTTTATTTAACAAACTCCTTTTTGTCGATGACAAAGGGGGAGAAAATTGTGCTAACAGTATATATGCAGGAAAATATAGAGTTACAGGCACAATCTCAGGGGGAGATCATATACAGGGGGAGATTCATAACTATGTTGTCATCAATCAAAAAGGGGGAGAATGTTGAGTCAAGATTTTTATATAGTTTTGATTTCTGACAAAGGGATAAACCGTGATCGACAAAAAGAAGTTATTCATTGAGACACAAAGAGCTTCATACGTTAGAGGCTGATTATTTGGTATGTTAGTAGTATTATTTATGTTAAAACCTATCCTCAAATAATCATGCACCTCAATATAATCGATGTATATACGTTTTGGATGGCATTGCACATTTACTGTGCAATTTAACAGGGACCGGTCGACCGGTCCAAAACCAGGCGGTCGACCGTTCCTGTGTAAATTGCACAATGAACGTGCACACATGCACATAACGTCTATATATTTGAAATTTTGTCTGCTGGTCATTTTTGACCTGTCGACCGTTTTTAAACAGAAAGCAACCTTTCCCAAAAGACACTTCTTTCTTCAATGGTTGCTTCTCTTACCTTTCATCAATGATCACATCTGTTAATGACTACTCTTCACAAAGAGTTACAACCATTTATTCTCTATATAAACATATCTAAATCATTGATTGAAATACAACAATTCTTTGCTTTAAAATTCTGATCTTAATTTCTAAATACTCTTGCATTCTAAAAGCTCTCTACTTCAAATTGCTTATTGAATCATTGAAATTATTTCATATCTTTTGATTCAAATAAGTAATATACTTCCTTCAATCTTCACAAACATCATTCACATATTTTGAGGATAAGATTATAGGAAGGGTGTACTACAAGTGACAAATTAGTGTTATCAAGAGCACAAGTTGTCAACAACAATTGTATTTGTTTTTTATTGAAGTCCTCGGTGTTGTAAGAGGCACGAAATCCCGTTCGGCTGTTCGGGTATTGTAAACCTGTTCCTTCGGGTGAAGCGAGGTAGTTGGTAGTAAAAATCCAGATAGAAGTCTGGGACTGGACGTAGGACGGGAGGTCCGAACCAGTATAAAAATCCCTGGTGTGATTTTTATAGTTTACTGCATTTACTTTTCTATATCTGTGAATTGCTATAGTTAGTTTATTGAATATTTATTTGTATAGAAATTGTAAATAACATTCCGCATATATTGTTAGTCCATATTACACGATCCATAATTAGTGTGCACAAGCATACACACTTTCACAAACGCCTTGGCATTGCAATCGATCTTCGTTGCTAACTGCGACATGAAAATCAGCGGTTCTCTCAATGCGAAGTCCCAGAAAACGTGCAACCCTCGGATGGATATAATTGTGTGTGGAACCAGAATCGACTAGGATGGAGAGGGGTTTGCCGTTGTTGTTGGCAGCAAGTCGAATCGAGCGTGGGTGTGTGGACCCGATTAATGCGTGGAAGGAAATCGATGGCTCTTCTTCGTATGGAGGAACAGAATGTTCAAGATCTTATGGGTTGATCTCTTCCTCAGGTAAGAGTAATAGCGCATGTTTTATGGTGCATTTGTGGCCGGAATAATACTTTTCATCACAATGAAAACAGAGCCCTTGTGCCTTTCGAGTTTGGATTTCACTTTGTGTAAGTTTGCGAATTGGATAACTTGTGGGTGAATTTGGGGTAGGATCGGGTATGGGTAGGAGTGATGGGAGCAGAGGGTTCTGGTTTTGAGTCCAGTTGTTTCAGCTGGGATATTGTTTGGTTTCCATCATTTGGACTCCATCAACTTAGCTAAGCCGATGGCATCAATGAGAGAGGAGGGTTGAAGTGGCATAACTTCGTTTTTGATTTGCGGCTTTAACCCGGATAGGAAACAATATAGTATAGCGTCGGGGGGAAGGTTGGTTATTCGGTTTGAAAGAGTTTCAAAGTTAGCTTGATAGACCTCAACAGACGTTGTTTTTCGAAGTTTAAATATTAAGGCTTGCGGGTTTAAGGAGGATGGACCGAAATGATTTTAAATAGCTTTGGTGAGTGACTGCGTTAAGGATTATTGTTTGTTTTTATACATCCATTGGAACCAAGTTAAAACTTGACCCTTCATGTAAAAGCTTGAGAGTTCAATTCGTTGCTCGTCGGGAGTGGAGTGGTAGGTAAAAAACGTTCCGCTTGGAATATCCAATCGAAGGGATTCGAACCATCGAAGTGTGTTAGTTCACATTTGGGTGAGCGAATGGGTATTTGGCTATAATGATGGGTTGGTTGTAGGCGTGTTGTGAGGAGGGGAGGAGGAGTTGGTCGGTGAAGTGGAGTGTGTTGTGGTGATGGTGGGTTAGAAGATAGTTTGGAGTTGATTTCGGCTAGAGCGTGGACAAGTTGTTGGATGGACTGTTGTTGAGAGGTGAGATGTGTTTTGATGTCGGAAATATCTTATTGCTGGTTGGTGATGGAGGTTTCTTGAGTGGTTAGTGATTTTTGTTGAGTGGAGAGGTTGTTGTTGATGGAGTCGATGGATGTATGTTGATTGAGGAGTTGGGCAGCAGTTTCATCTAAACGAGTCATGGTGTTTGTGTAGGGAAAGGAGGTGAGAAAAGGAGTGAAAGCACCAATTGATACGACCGCATTAGGTAGGACTCATCCCTAAAAGCTAGCTTGTAAGAGGAGGGTGCCTAATGGGTTATATACAATCCAATGTATCACATATTTTACAATGTGGGACATAACATTCCACCGCTCTTCGAAAGTCCGACGTCCACGTCGGCCCACTCTATCGACACTGACCCTACGGTAGCCCTTTTCCCTTTTGGACGGCTTCACTCACCTATCAGTATTTTAATCTAGCCTATAGGTCGCCCCTCTCGTGGCTCGAACTTTCGTCGGCGGTTCACAGTGAAAGCACCATTTTGATAGGCACATGCTCTCTGTTTGTTTGTTATTTGCAGAAGAAAAGTAAATTAAGAAGAGGGAGAAAAAAGTTGAGGAAGAAGAAGCATAAAAATGAAGAAAATAACAAAAATTCCAACCTCCTTTTGCATTCATTACATATCCATATATAGTCCAATACATATATTTTGTTGTAACAACTTTTGTACAGTTGTCCTACTATAATTCGTTAATCATTCTCAGCCAATACTTTGTAACAAATAGTGCTATATAAAAGAAATTTGTTATAAACGTGGCCTGTCCTTTTCCATGCTACTAATCCTTATAATGGTTTGGTATTTTGATACTTCTTTTATGCCTAGTAGCAGCAGTAGGTTGGTTGCTATTCTCTAATGCTGTATCAGAGACCCATCGGGTTCGGTTTGAGTCTTCTTAGATCGGTTCTGTTCGAGTATGCGGTTCTCGGTTCTAATTAACAGCCCTAATCCACATGCATATGTATATACATTTTGATTAATAAATGATTTAACAATAATTGCTTGACATACAAAATGATCATTTAATATGTTGATGGATCAAGGGGTAGAAATATTATGCGCATATATTGTACATGCCTACAGTAATGATGCATACTTGCCTAAAACCAATAACCATGTCAATACGAGTAAATCATGTGCATTTAAAACATTTATCTATATCAAATATATAAATTGATATGTCAAATGTCATTACAGTGGTCAAATTATAACTAATCTTTAAAAGGTATACGTATGACTGATGGTGGATAGACGAAGTTTATCTCATAATCCATGTCCACTTCTATGGACGATGGAAATTTACATGCAAAGTTATAAGGTGTCGACATTAATGTATGACAAACAATCTATAAGAGCTTCACATACTATAATTAACTATCCGATAGGATAAACTAACAAAAACTCGGCATGTCAATATGGATGGGCCTACCGTATTCCCTGCCTCTGCTTTTCACATTAGGGTTTTTGAAAAATAATAATAAGGAATATATTAAAAAGATATATAAAAAAAATATGTGCAACTACAGCATGGTTTAAATCATCGAGCACAATCGAACCAAAAGTTGTAAAATTTTATTGAACTGAAGATAAGGTAGCATATAACAGATTTGCCATTTAGAAGGAGATGTTTACCATCAGCTTGCAGTGACATTTGACGGAAATGTTAACAGATTTATAAAAATATATTTGACACTTAAAATGATTCATTTAACAACATGTCGGAAATATTATTTTCATGTATTGTACATGCCTATATTAATGATACATAGTACATACTTTCCCAAAACTAAAACCTGAACATATAATTGTCTACTGGTAAACTGACAACAATTACAAATTCTTCTAATGATTTACAATGACTATTAAACCATTACTTCGAACGTGCTAGTATGTGCCACAGTTTAACTTTATGACCATTTACTACTACATTACTTCAAAGTTGGCAGACAAACTCAAATCAATAATGTTAATTATCTACAAATTCCACTATCAAGGACTACAGGTTTGAACACTGAATCTTGTAAGGTGCATAACTAAAACCACAACTTTGCAAACAACAGTAAAGCATACAAAATTGAAAACAATTAACTACATGAAAATTTGAACGATTTTTGGTACTATCAAAATTTAAATGCCCAATGTTTACCACCGTTTTCCCCTAAAGAGATCGACCATTGTGATCGATCAGCAGATCCGATTAAGTTTTACTTCATAAACTATGCTTGATGCTGCTGAATAGAAAGAATAATTTGTTTGGCGGGGAAATGATTATCGATATAAAAAACCACTATTGCTGCCGATGTTAAATTTGGATGATTCAAATATTTGCCAAAGACGAAAATAATTTAGCTAATTGATCTTATTAATCAGTTAGGTTATATGTGGAAAGAAAAAGAAGAAAGTTATGTGTGATTGCTTTTGGAGAAAGATAACTAGTTAATTAGCTAATCGATTAATTAGTCAAAGAATTTGTTATATGAAGAAAGAAAAGATTGTTGATGGAGATTGATTCAAGCAAGGAAATTTATAGAAACCTAGATCGCCATTATCCATTTGCATAGAAATCAAATCATGGATGTTTGAAAAAATTTCAAGATAATTGGACGATTAATTTTCTTAAGCTCCAAGTAACTCCTTCATCGAGTCTATTTAAACAAAGAAAGTTCATCTTCATATTATTGTGTGAGAGAACATCTACCATTATCCTCTTCTTTAATAAACTCTAGTTTCTGTAGTCAAATCAAATTAGGTGTTTTGAGCGCAAACAAGTCTTTGGAGAAATTGATTGCTCAATTTGTAATTATAGGTTAATCTCTCCACTTTGCTATCTATAATTTTGTAATCTCATTCTTGTACTCTCTTTCTTTAGTAAAATAAAGAATAGTTGTTGGGTTCGTGGACGTAAGCAATTTAGCCGAACCACGTTAAATCTTTATGTTCTCTACTCTTCTATTTTTCTTTGTTTGGTGATTATTTTTCATTGAATTGGCGTTTGATAATTAATCGACAAGCTAGATTTTTGGTTGCTTCTACGCCTTAGTATTCTGCTGCAGTTTTGAAGTTAGTGCAAATTAATTAAAATTTTACACAACAGATTGGTATCAAAGCCCGCTATCTTATTCTAGATTAGTTATCAATGACAAACTCTTTTAGTAGCAGTATGAAAAATTATGGTGTTACCAAATTTATTAGAAAAGGATTTTTTGGGACATGGAAGGTGAAGACTAATGACGAGGTTCTTCAGCAACAACTTCGTTCATTTAGAGGAAGAGATAGAAGCCAGAAGCACCTTGGAGGTAGAAGAGATATGCATAGGTACCACTTCAAATGTCCTAAAAGGAGTGTTTGCTATTATTGTAAGAAGAAGGGGCATTTCATATGGGATTGTCCAGCTCTTAGAAAGAAGAGAGAAGAAGGAGAAAGCTTCAGTTTTGATAGCAGTTAGATCAGATACAGATAGAAGCGATAGTAATACATTATTATTTTCAGGCAGTATTTCGTCTTTAGATAGTACAAGTTAGGTGATTGATAGCCTCTTGTCATATGTCGCTAGATAGGAGCTGTTTTGTCAGTTATAAGAAGATTGATGGTGGAGCAATTCATATGGAGAATGGCATATCTTATCATGTTGTAGGCGTCGGAAGTGTGAGGTTCAAAATGCATGATAGTGTTATTAGGACTATCACAGACATGTTCCAATGCTGCGTAGAACTGCGTTGTCAGTTGGAGCTTTGAGTAGACATGATATGAGGATAATAATAGATGGAGAGAATTTGAGAATGCCGGAAGGTTCCTTGATAGTGATGAAATGGGTGCGAGTTGATGATATATATGTGCTTCATGGAAAGCCAATAGTTTCTACCGATTCCAGTGTTCTAGATTCTACTTAGTTATGGCATCTTCGTTTAGGTCATGTTGATGAGGAGAGTCTTGAAGTATTAAAAAAGTGGGGGTTGATTGATGGTGTTTGTCTGTCGAAGCCTAGCGCTTGTGGAGATTGTTTTTTCTGGAAAGAAGAAGCATGTCACATTTGATGTTTGGAGATCTAGAGCTACAGAGTTTCTAGAGTATGTTCATTCTTATGTGCGGGGAACCACCCCATTGCATCTTTTGGTGGGGCCAGTTACTTCGTCTTATTTGTGAATGATTTCTCATGTAAGGTCTGGGTCTATTTCTTAAAGGTCAAAGACGAAATATTTTCCCAGTTTTGTAAGTGGAAAACCTTGGTAGAGAAGTAGTCGAAGAAGCGTTTGAAGGTTCTCAAAGATGGAAATAGTAGTGAATTTATGTCACAAGAATTCACTAACTATTATGCATCCGAGCATGTAGTTAGAGATTTTTCTATTTCTTTTGAGTCACATTGTTATGCAGTGGCAGAGAGCATGTGTCAGATATTATGAGGGAGAGCAATGAGCTTGAGAACGACTGCTGGTCTAAATGAGGGATTTTGGGCAGAAGCGATATCTATTACCGTATTTCTCATCGACCATACACCTTTTATTTCCATAGATATGAAGATCCCAAAGGAGATATGAAAAAGAGAGCCTGTTGATTATTCATTCCTTAAAGTGTTTGGTTGTTCAGCTTATTTAGAAGATTAGAGACATGATAAGTTGAAGCCTAGGGAAAGCAAGCACATTTGCTATCGGGAAGGAGTGAAGAGGTATAGGTTGTGATGTAAAACAACTAGGAGAATTGTGACTAGTAGGCATGCGATATTTGATGAGAGATCTTTGTTGAAGATGGAGTCTCTATTAAGTGATGACATAGGGAGGGCAGAAAATTGCCACACACATTTGGAGTCATCAGATTGTTTCCATATTCGGAGAGATATTGGTATTTCTGATGATACTATGGTTGATGAGAAGATTATATAGGTTCAAACTCTAGGTGGAGCTCGGTTGCAGGAAAGGCCTTTTGGTTCAGTTGACCCTATTTGTAAACATATTTGCAGCGATGATTATTCATCTTATGCTTTGAATGTTGCGAAGCTTGTTGGTGAGTCTGTTGGTGTTGACGTAGGAAAGTCTAGTAAAATTCTTGTGGAGGAAATTAGAGTAGATAAGGTTGAGTATGTCCTCACTCAATTTGGAATGGAGAAGGTGAAGCGTGTTGTTAAATCTCCATTGGTCTCGAAGTTTAGTATCTACATGTTCATCTCCTACATCAGATATATTGAAGAATTTTGGTATTTGCTCGTATGCATTTTGTTTGTAGATGTGCATACTACCTTGTTTATGCTTGGAAAAGACTTGGAAGCTACGTTTGGGCAACAATGCCCAAACTAGTTTATATTAAACTTTGCACCATGTGGTGCATGACACAATAATTTATTGAGATGTGGTGATGAAGAGAGATTGTTATATTTGAATCAAGGTGGAGTGTTAAATTTGGGTGATTCAAATATTTGCCAAAGAAGAAAATAATTTAGCTAATTGATCTTATAAATCAATTATGTTATATGTGGAAAGAAAAAGAGGAAAGTTATGTGTGATTGCTTTTGGAGAAAGAAAACTAGTTAATTAGCTAATCTATTAATTAGCCAAAGAATTTGTTATATGAAGAAAGAAAAGATTGCTGATGGAGATTGATTCAAGCAAGGAAATTTTAGAAACCAAGATCACCATTATCCATTTGCATAGAAATCAAATCATGGATATTTGGAAAGATTTCAAAATAACTGGACAATTAATTTTCTTAATCTCCAAGTAACTCCTTCATCAAGTCTATTTAAATGAAGGAAGTTTAACTTCATATTAGTGTGTGATAGAGCATCCACCATTATACTCTTCTTCAATAAACCATAATTTCTGTAGTCAAATCAAATTAGGGGTTTTGAGCGCAAACAAGTCTTTGGAGAAACTGATTATTCAATTTGTAATTATAAGTTAGTCTCTCCACTTTGCTATCTACAATTTTGTAATCTCTCTCTTGTAACCTCTTTCTTCAGTAAAAAAAAGAATAGTTGTTGGGTTCGTGGACCTAAGCAATTTAGCCGAACCACGTTAAATCTTTGTGTGCTCCACTCTTCTGTTTTTCTTTGTTTGGTGATTATTTTGCATTGAATTGGTGGTTGATAATTAATCGACAAGCTAGATCCTTCTTTTGGTTGCTTCTGCGCCTTAGTATTCCGCTGCAGTTTTGGAGTTAGTGCAAATTAATTAAAAATTTGCACAATACCGAGAAATGCAAATTAGTTTGAGAACTGAAAAACCAAGATTTGGCTAGTCAACTAGAAGAAGGAAAGGAGATTGTAGAGTTATTTGAAGTTAGGATGGATGAGGATAATGTAATTGCTTTGGGCATATTTTTCTAGGGACTGGAGGAAAAAAAAAGTAAACCGAAAATATTAGTTCAACCGGCAGGAATTGTATATGGCAACTACGGCATCGATCTCAACCGTTTAATTTTCACCATATCCCTAATTTCCATCCTCGATTTCCACCTCTGTATGTCTCGCTGTCTCATTTCTCCGGTCTATATGATTTTACCTTTCATTAAAGGCCTAATTTTTTTTATTTTTTTTATGTAACTATTTTTTGAATTCTTTTTATATGCATTTAAGTGTATATTATTAGATAAATAAATGTAATTAAAAAAAATACTCCACGATGAACTGTAAAAGTGCTTAAAATAAAAAATACCTTTTAACCCAGTGAAAACAATAATCATGCTCTAAAAGTTAGTGTTAATATATTTTTGTCTTTATTAATAATTGGAATAGAAACACGGTCTTTTGGTCTGACTTCAAAAATATCCATATATTCAAACAAAAGGTCGGAAGTTTGAATTTCACAGAGAACAAAATTTAACCTCTATTTTCAAATGGAAAATTTGAAATATAAATAAGGTTACAAGTTCGAAACTCTGTTCCAGCATAAAAATTACAATTGTTACTTTATGTTTTTAAATTTATTTTTGTCAAAACTACATTGGAATTTTAAATTTTATAACTTTATTAAAATAAACGATATGCATGCGGTTTGCACGTGCCCTAAAATAGCGTTCTAAATATTTAGAATAGAAACCATCAACTACTTGTATTCATGCACATGCCCAACACTTTTTTTTACATGCGCACAAAAGACGCCAACGATGAGAATATAATACTTTTTTGTAGATTCTCTAATAATGCAAACAAATACATTACTGAACTTAACAAAATGCCCGGGGAATAAAAAATGGTGCATGCTTAATAGGAAAAGTAGCAGCATATAAAAATGACCATAAATCCTAGTTCAAAAAATTGTTGTGACTACAAGAAAAATTTCTTTTAGTTGCATTAATTGGTAGCGTTTAAAACCATATGCAACCGTTGGCCATTTTTGAATATAAAAATAAACAATTGAACGCTGCTAATGGCCCCCCCCAACAATTCATGAAAATTTGGCTAAAATTTTCCGTGACCGCTAGTATCTCATTTTAATACTTAAGATTTTTTCCGTCCTCCTCTCAAAAAGTACGGTGGAAACAAAAAAAATCTTGTCTTCCAATCCCTCAAAACCCTCACCTTCGTCCCCAAAATTACTCATCTTGGTCATCCAAAATCGCCTCTTCTAAAATTTCCTTTTGGCTTCATCCTAACCACCGCTTTCCACCTCCCGTCTTCAGCCGACCCCTTTTATTCCTTAACCATCGTTTGCTGCCGACCCCCTCGAGCCTGCTGACCATCAACTAGCTGCCATCGACCTTCTCGCCTCCAACTATGATTTGACCTTCTATTTTTATTTCTAGCATCGACAAAGATATAAATCATCAGGTAAATTTTTCGAATTTAGTTTCATTTGTTCTTTTGTACCGTCGAATCTTATATAAAATCGACACTGATAGTTATTTGGTTAGATCCAAACCAATTATGGTTTAATCTCCGATAAACCTAATTTCATGATTAGGATTGTAATTTTTATTCAGGAATCCTTTTTAGTTATTCTATCAATCAACTGTGGACTCTATTTATGAAAACAAGTTGATTCTTTTTTGAGCAATATGAATTTATTTTTTTAGTATTCTAATTTGATTCAGCAGCTATTCTTACTATTCTAATTTGAATCAACTGCCTTAGACCTTGTTTAATTAAGATGATAGATATATTCCTTTAATGGGCAGCCATGATGTTTGTGTAATCTTATATTTATGGCTACATATCTTTAGATCAGAAACTGTGTAAGTGCCTTTTTTTGGGCACTTTATATTGTACATGTAGAATTCATGTTTATTGTTATTGGAGAAATTTTCTTAAAGTAATGTTCCAAATTCAGTACTATGTTTATCTAAAGTATTTCTAATTCAGGTGGAAAAAATGGACTTGAATGAAGATGATGAGAAAAAATATATTGAAACCATCTTCTGGAGTGCCATGGATATGATTTCTGATGATGACAAGAAGTTTCCTCAGGTAAGATATATTAATTTCAACCTAACACCATTATTATTCATGTTAAATCTAGTTATGCCTCTATTATGGTACCCTGTAATCATAGTCATATTGGCTCAACCTCAAAATTTTATTCTGTTTCCTGTTTTTTACAGGTTTCAAATATGTTGTCGTTGCTAAAGCGTGGGATTAGTGTACATCATTCAGGCCAGTTACCAATTCTGAAGGAAGTTATTGAAATACTCTTTCAAGAAGGACTCATCAAGGTTTGTATTAGTGGTTGCTTCCTGAATTATTTACTACATGTTTATAGGCATCTATATTTTCAATGTATGAGACATGATTAGGAAGCCGTTTGACTCTTCCAGCACTAACATATTGCTATTTAGAACACCTTGACTTGTCATTAGGATATTATGCAAGGCATATGAAATTACAGTGAAGCACACGTTATATATAGTACAACTTCTTTTTTAAAATCTTAATATTTTTACATTGGTGTACTGATGTGTATTATACCGACACTGATTATTTGTGGAAAGCATAAGTAACTTTCATTTTAATAACGAGTTCTTAGAACTTGTTATGCTCTATTTGGAAGCACTGGTTGAACTTGAATTATTAACATGAACTTGTTCCTTTTCCAATTAAAAAAAATCAAACTTGTGAAATATCTAAAGATGGAGAAATGTTCCAAAATATTGCTGAATTCTCGAGCAATTGTGTCTCCATAAGAATGTTTTGTAATTCACTTAATTTTCACTCTTAAAGTTAGGCTGATTCTGTACTGGACTGGTGAAATTTCAGTCTCGAATTTTGTTTGTAAGCATCTTTCAAGTCAACAATTGGCTTATCTTTGATTTACCATAAGTTTTCTTTCTTGGCATTCTTGTATTGCATACAAAATAATTAGTTCAACTAGTATGTATGGACTACTATGGTCCATATATACAATATATCTACACACAAACATAGAAAGGGAGGGTGGGTTTGGGGTGAGGGGGATTTTATTAAACACTGGTCATTTTTAATGATTATTAATTTATGGGTAGAGTTGCTTTTTACACTGTACTTATGTAAGTTCTTTTTACAAGTGAAGATCAAGAATGGCAGCATTGGCAGAGAAACACTTCAGAATCCCGGTTCATTTGTTGCCACATAAACCACTGCAGCATTGGCAGCAACTAATATTATTTTCAAGAACTCGGACAGTGCATATTCTATGAAGTTACTTCAAATTGCTATGAAAGTAAGTTAATTTTGTTTCATGAATATGTTTGAAGATATGTTTACTTGAAGATAGGTTCCAGGTTCAGGTAGCCTCATATTTCACATGATTGCTTTCGTGAATACATGTATATGTGAACAGGATTGAAGGCACACTTGAATGCATGTTGAATTCCCGATGCTTGCTTGCTAACGAACATGTTAGAATATGCGCCTGCATGAACATAGGTGAATACCTTGCTTACTTGAATGAACAGAGGTGAATACCTTGCTTGAAAACTAAGTTTTGTTAAAATTAAACAAGTTTTATAAAATTAACGAAGTTAATAAAAATTAACTAAGTTTTGTTAAAATTAAACCAGTTTTATAAAATTAACTAAGTTTAAATTAACAAATTTTATAAAGCTTATGACTGTGAGATCCATAATAAAAATTACTTTATCATGATTATCCATGTATGTTTAATTTGCTTACCATGGCAATATTTTGTATCGAATAAGTTTCTTTTATAATATGTATATCAATGAGCAATTATGCTTAGATCGATTTCTTTTAGTTTAGTTTTTATTTTCTATTCGTTCCAATTGGGCTTCCCTATTTCATAGTTGAATGGCTGGCTAAGTTAATTATCTTACTCATTTGTTTAATTTTCAATTATTAGCACCAAAATTGATTACCAACACACTTGAAAGAATTATGTAGAGAGATTAATGAAAAATTAAATTAAAACAGAGAAGTAACATAGTTGAATGCAAAAGGAACATAAGAAACGAGAACACCAGATTTATAGTGGTTCAACGTAACTGCCTACGTCCACTTTGAATATAATCTTTATTACTTTTCTAATCACTTGAGTACAGATATAATCCATAAACAAACAACTTGAATACAAGTTTGAACAACAAAGAAGCAAGTACAGAAAATGGCAGAGTATCCCTGGAGTTGTCGAAAAAAGGTTCCTTCAACTATACCCCTGTCCCTCTATTTATAGATGAAGATAGGTTGGACCCCTCATGCAATCCCATTACCAAGGTAGCTCAGCCCATAGCTGTTAGGTAGACCAAACCAGTCACGCCGATCCACTACCACCAATCCACCTATTGCCGATCCAGGGGTTGTCTCGTTGCTGACTCGAAGCAGGCCCTTAAGGAACTCGAAGCAAGCGGCGGATGACTCAAAGCAAAGAATGCTGGTCGCGTCACTCTGTTGTAGGTCAAAGAACATATTAACCTCTTCAAGGTGCACCGATCCAGGTATGCCGACCCACACATGCCGAACCATTAAGGCCGAACCACGAATGCCGAACCACAATCGACCGACCCGTCTTGGCTTTCCTTCCTTGACCGAGCGATACATGCCGACCTACTATGACTTTCTTGACCGAGCGATGCATGCCGACCTACCATGACTTCCTTGACCGAGCGATGCATGCCGACCTACCATAACTTCCTCGACCGAGCGATACATGCCGTCCTTCAGCACCAAACGACACACGACCTTCCTTCCTTGGCCGAGCCACGTTTAAAGGCCGATCCACT
Organism: Allium fistulosum; assembly: GCA_030737815.1. Classification (NCBI taxonomy): domain Eukaryota; kingdom Viridiplantae; phylum Streptophyta; class Magnoliopsida; order Asparagales; family Amaryllidaceae; genus Allium; species Allium fistulosum. Next base: position 1,463,508,065 of record CM060903.1, read on the forward strand.
TAAATGTACCGAGCCACTCAAACACGCCGAACCATACATGTAAGCCGAATCACATGCCTATCATACTAATTGAGTTACACCAGACCCTCATATTTCTACATCTCTTTTGGCTTGAATCCCATCTAGGCCCAACCCTAGCTCTGCAACTATTGCCTTGTAGCCGGGCCAAAGTGCCGGGTGACATTTGCCCCTCAAAGCGTGTCTTGTGAATCAACATGACGTGCTTTGAATTAGCAAGTAATCCCTGTTTCCAGAGGCTAGTTCGTTTGAAATGATAACTGATTGTCACTTTTTCACTGGCCATTGACGAAGCTTCGCGTTGTCTGAACATATTAGTTCAGTCTCAAAGAGATTCTTGAAATCCTGCTTTAACTTTTCCAAAGTTAAATGTATGTGACCTTTCGAAGGCTGAATCACAGTGGGTTTTCTAAACCCACCCACGCTTCTCCACTTATCCGGTGGTATCCGTCACTTTATCACCCATCCTCAATTACCATCATATATGTATATTTTTCATATATATACATTTTATTTTATTATCATTTATATATATATATATATATTTAAGAACAAGGGGTAAATTGGCATACGAAGGCTGACCCACACGGTCGGTTTACTTGAGCTGGGGTCGGCATGTCTACTAGTCGACCTCCCAAAGCATGATGACCGGGTCTACAGAAGAACGCCCGTTCATTTCCCTATCCTCCATATAAAAACTCACGCTCTCATTTCTTTCTTCTAGCGAACCTACTTCCCTCCAAGCCTCGTTTGCCTCTCAGCTCTTCCTTCTCTCTCTCAAACCCAAGCCGCCTACCTTGCAACTCCAGCTGCCAACGAACCCGAATAAACCTCAATCCGAGACCCTACAGCCTTCATAAGCCTTAAACTCTCCATATAGTTATGAATCTCTCCCTTAATTCATCTCCCTAAACCCGAAATCTTATGTGAATTTCGAGTGCATGGGTAAATGGTCTCTTGGATAGGAACCAATAGGGGATGCGAGGAAGAGAGATAGACGAGTTAGGAGTAGGTGCATGCCTTAGGTTAGGGATTTGACTCAGCCTCGATGGATTAAAACATGGGTCACTAGGAGAAGTAATTACTGGTATCATAATTTTGAGGTCGATGTTTTGGAGAAGAAAGGAGTTCGACGTTTGATGAAATATAGGGGTTCAGTAGGATTGTAGCAGTGGAGTGGGTCAGTAGGGTTCCAACAGTGGAGTGGGTCGGTAGGAATATAGCAGTGGAGTGGGTCGGTAGGAATATAGCAGTGAAGTGGGTCGGTAACTTGAGAGGAAGTCGTTTGGTAGGTTATTTGGGGAGGTCTGGGGAGGTGATTTTTGAGAGAGTGGGTCGGCGTTCTATAGGAGGGTGGATGTAACGACCCCGGATTTTTATATATATTTAAAATGATAATTAATTAATTTTTGAATAAAAAATTTGTAAAATTAAATGATAAAGTGATGCAAGTTTCCTCGATCACCAATAATTTGGTATAAATCATTTAAAAATTTAGAAATTGTATATATATGTGAATTTATATAGTTGTGCCTATATGAATAGATTTGAAATGATATATATATATATATATATTGATAATTGAATTTAAATCTTAATATATATGGTTTAAAAAATACAAAGTATATAAGATATAATAGATAAATCCAAATAACATGTTAATAAAATTTGTAAAAATATAAAGTGAATACATTAGAGAAATTATAACAACATATTAAAAATAGAATCTATTTATATTGCAAAGCAAAAGAAAGAAATATACATTCATGTTTTCAAAACATATGTATAGATAAGTATGTACACTAAAACAAAGAAGCAAAGAAAGTATAAGACAAAGATAGAAACAAATACATATGAATGTACTTGCTAAAGAAAAGAAGGTATAAACGTATATATGAACACTTGCAAAGAATGAAACAAGAATATAAGTATATGTTAGCTTGTAAAGGAAGCCACCAAACATCTCTACAGCCAAAAACAAATACACAAGAGATATGTACAAGTCAATTAAAACAATATTTGTACAGCCGAAGAAAGAAAAATAAGTATGTTTGTACATGTTAATTAATGCAAGGTACTTCAGCCATCACTTGAGAAAAAAAATATCTCTGCTAAAAATGTACAAACCAATGTTATAACACCCTGTACAACATATTACTCTGTAAACTTCATTTTCTATACATACATCAACCTTTCTCATTTTAGTTCGTTCCATTCAAATTGAGAATAAACTAAAGTTAACATCATTAAAACTTTAACAAAATTCAACTGAAAACATCAAACAACAAAACAAATAAAAGTAAATCAGAGAATCAAAGGAAAGGGAGTTTCAGTTTTGCAATTTTCAAAAGCCTGTTTCATCATCAACTCTGCTCATCCATTCTGAAACCCAAGTGAGTAACTTTTCTATTTAAAATTTTAAAACTTGATTCTGTTGCAAGTGTTGTGGTAAATATGTTTGTATATGTGTATGCATGTCTGTGTTTGGTTATAGGAGCCTCTGTTCTTGTTTACAGACACAAAACCTAATCAAAATTCAAATTCTCTTTCCCTAATCCCTTATAGGTTATGTTGTATAAAGGAATTAGGTTTGAATTAACTAGATCTTAGTTTTAAAAATATTTTTAAGTTTAAATAAATAGAAATATTGTCTGGAAGAATAAAAGAGCAGAGAAACATTGTTTATGTTAAAAATCAAATACAATGATTTGTAAATTCGTATATATAATCTGAATCCTCTAAGCATATTAGGATTTTTGAAATCGAAATCTCGATTTTTAGTTGAGTATTAAGGGTGCAGTTAATAAATGAACCAAAATTGCACTTTTATCGATTTTTGATGGGTTATCTAATCGTAGATGCTGAAACTTGTTGTGAAGCTAGCTTGATGATTGTTGAATCCAGGAAAAATATGGAAAAAATTAGCTATTGCATAAATTGTTGGGTAGAGACGAGTTTAGGGTTTAAGTGTTCGAATTTGTTGACTACCTGCGTAAGGCAAATGGAAGGCCATGGGGGATCGGAGATCATCGCGACTATGGAAATCGCTGCGTGGATGGGTGGAGATGTTCTGGTCGGAGGGGTATGGTTTCTGATCGTCGTGAACACCGCGATGAACGTGTTTTGTCGATATGGATTGGGTTCTGTGTTGAGCTGGAAGCTCGATTCTTGATTTAGAAATAATTTTTGTATATTGGGTTGTCGAATCGTTTCTGGTGATCATCGTGGGTGATCAGGTGGCTTCGTCGTCGATCGGAGCTAGTCGTGGCTATTTTGCACATATACGTGCATCTTTTTGTATTAGTGTTTTGAGTTGGTTGGGGAAGATGGGGTAAACTCGAAGGAGGTATTGAGTTATTTGCATCAGTGTCTCGAAGCAGGTGAAGTCGTGGGTTAACTCGAAGTTGAGCTCGGGTAAACCTGTGTTTGGCTCGGGGTGTTTTGTAAACAGTTTTGATTTCCTTTAAAGTTTAAACAAGGGTTTCAAAATTTTAATTAAATCAAGTTTTAAAGATTTTCTTAATTAATAATAAATGGTTTATACTAGTTATGGTTAAATAGCTTTAAAATAAAAAAAATTAAGTTCAAGTGTTTTAATTCTTTATTTTAAAAGAAAATCTTTAGTTATTTTAAATAAACTTAATGTTGTAATTAAGAAGTAAGTCGAAAAGATAATTGATGGATTAATAACAATTTGGTTTCAAAGATTAAAGGTTTAAAGATTAATTGTTTTTAAAGTTAATTGAGGGGTAATTACTTTGTGTAAATCAAACTAAAGCTATTTACTTCGAGTAATTACATTTATGTGATAATTAATTAATATGATTAATTTGAGATTAATTAATTAATGTGATTAATTAATTAAAGGTTGATTAATTAATGATAAGTAACTATAGTTAATTAATCACTTAAAGATAATTGCTTAATGAAAGTAATTAAATAATAATTGCGTAATGAAAGTAATTTAATAGAATAATTACCCAATGTAATAAAAAGGATTAATTAAGTAATTAATTAAAAGAAATTGATTAATTTAATTAATTAATGACTAAGGATTAACTAAATTATATTTAGAGATTATTAATTAATGATTAGAGATTAATTAAGTAATTTTGTGTAATCAATTTAAGTTAAAGGATTGATTTATTAATGTGATTAATAAATTAAAGAAATTAAATTAAGGATTATTAATTAAATATTTAATTAATAATTAAAGTTGATTAATCAAGTGATTGAAATTAATTTCTGATTTATTAATATAAGTGATTAGGATAATCACTTATTGTACTTAATCAAGGAGAATTAATTAAATGGTAATTAATTAATTAAGGGTAAATTTATTAATTAAAGATAATTAATTAAATTTTGAATTAAATAATTAAGGGTTATTTTTTTTTATAATTAAAGGTTGATGAATTATAATTAATGGTTAATTAATAAATGATTAAAGAATAATTAATCAAAATGATTTGTAATTTATTAATGTTAATTAACCAGAATTAATAATTCATAAGAAATTAATCTGATTTGAATTAATCAGACAATTAACTGAGCTTACTTATGAATGTTTGGATTCTATTGGATGTTAAATTGTTGATATCCCTGATTTGTGATGCTGTGTGATATATATCCTGATTTGTGTTGTGATTTGTAATTTAATTTATTTATCTGGGATAAATGTAATTAATTTCTGTAATTTATATATCTGTGATCTGTGAATGAAAGATAAGCGTTATAGTTATACCGCTTATCAACTATATTTCTGTATTTTGAATCTGTGATGATTTCATTGATGTTGCACTACTGTGTGGAACCCCTGGACCACACACTTACACACACAAATATGGATTTCACGTGGAAATCGGTTAAGTCACAGATAATTTAAATTTAATGTTTTTGAAATTGAAATTTTTATTTCAGTTGATTTTGGAAATGGATTTGGGTTAAATGTTAAAGCTTTTGAAAAGGAGTTTTTAAGATAAAATTTATTTTGAATAACTTGATTAAGTTTTGAAATTTAAATAATTCAGTTTGAATTTGAATTCAAATAATTTGGAATTGAATTCCATGTTTGGAAATTTTGGTTAAAGATGATATAAATGTGTTTGTATGAATTTAAACCATTTTAAAAGTATTGTTTGAGAATTTGGATTTAACCCAAGAACCTTAACTCGTATAAATGAATCCGATTTCCAAAATGAAAACTATTTCTTTTCAAAGAATAAAAGCTTTCATACAAGAAATAAAATTCCAATTTAAGTTAAAGGAATTTCAAGTCTGAATTGAAAAATGGTTTTCCAAGTTATGAGTGAATTCTTTTTAAAAGCTATGAATTAAATCTGTTTATTTTAACAGATTTAGACTGGCGATTTGTTTAAACCATTCGAAATGCAATTGTTTTGAAAACTATAAGTTAAATCTTTGATTTAAAGATTTAACGAGTTAATCAAATTGAAATGGAAATTGATTTTGAAAATCTATGAATAGATCTTTGTGGAACTGGGTGAACTTTGTGAATCAAATCTTTTATTTAAAAGATTTGAAATGGTAATTTGTTTAAACCATTTAAAAGAAAGTTGGGTTTAAGTTGTGACTTAACTGAAATCCCAATATCCATATGTTTTAAAATATTGCGCTCACTATTCGGTTTAGCCGGGAGAGGACCTTTGTGTCATATAACCCATTCCGAATAGTGGTACGTCGTATATGGATCGCATTTGAAGACCGGTGTTGAGGACCGGGTATTTGCGAGAACGATAGGATAACCTATCGATTGTCTCTGCACCGAGTTGCTCCGGTATAGAGATTTCCTAAGTGATGGGAAGTCCAATCGGGATTGTGAATACCCGGATTGCAAGGGCTTCTTTGGAAGTGCCTTCGGTTCTGTTCGAATACATTTCTATTGGTGGCGGAGAATTTATTCTCTTAGCTTAACACCCTTCTCTGAGACGTACGAGCTCAGAGGTTATGTAGTTGAAGGTTATCAGCGATATACTCCCAATTTGGTAATGTGGCATGCTGAGTGTTGTTGTGTGTTGATCATCTATTGATCATTTGTGATCAAAGCATGGCTTTGTGAAAAAGCGTAGCTTTATGAAAAAGCGTAGCTTTGTGGATGAGACCTCATCGAACCTCACAGACCGGAAATGGTCGAAACAGGAATGATGCGGCAAGGTTATGAGGGTCGCGCCCTTTAGGGTATGTCATTTCCTTCTGGAAAAGGGTGGTATCATGGTATGGAGCCCAGATACTTACTCATGTGGACACACTTTATTATTACTGTGTGATGTTGATTACCGAGGCCTCGGATAAAGGTCCCAAAGGACCGGGGAATGGCTTACTCGAGTAGTAGTTACCTAGTTACAGAGGTAACCCGGCCTTGTGTTGACAGAGAGTCGGGTAGGTTCTCGGGACGTCCCGCCAATGGCATTCCCATGTGGCAGTAGGAAGTTCCTTAGCCTGACCATTTGTTGTAAATCCAAAGAAACAATACGAACCTTTACGATTGCAATTGTATAACCTGTCTCCTCAAGCGGCAGCTATAGCAGGCATAATATAATGGTACCTATGCTGGCTAAGATTAATATTGTATTTTGAAAGAATTTTCTACACTATGCACTAATGATAATATCAAAAGAATTTTCTTTGCGTAGTAAGCATGTTTGACTATCATAAGAAGAAATCTCCTCCAATTCTGCGTTTGCATTGTGTGTGTGGCGGGAGGTCTTATGGTAGTTTCATTTTCTTAAAGCATTGCGGGTTTCAATGTTTAAAACTCTTTTGTTGTTGTTTAAAGATAAACTATTTTTGTTACTCACACCAGTCCCATGACTGACCTGGAGTTTATTATTCCCTTCCTAAACTCTGGGTGCCCACAATTTTCCACACGGGCAGTCTAGAGTTGGCTTTCTCAGATATTCAGGTTTAGTAGATTATCTGGAGCTAGTTCAGTTCTTGGAGTTCATGGACTGACGTTGCTTATCTTGGATCATCGTGTTGGTGTTTCAAGCTTGATATTGGAGTTGGTGACTCATACTCTTTTTCAGATCATTTGGTGTTATCTATTTTCTTTCCGCTGCTATTTCTTGTATCATATCTCTGATGTATGTTGATATCTGTTGTATCATTCTGTTGTATCATATTGTATCAGATTTTGTATTTGTCATTGTATGAATGTTATATATATTGATATATTCCTTTTCTTCTGCTGTGTTGTTATACTTAATGGTGTTATAAGCTCTGGGAAGCCAGATTCGGCGTTTGAATCTACGGCATTTGAGTACAAGTGAAGTACGGGTGCCGATTTTCGAAGGCCGAGTTTTTGGATTCTTACAGTGGATCGGTCATCTCTTTTTAGAGGGGCGATCAGTATAGGTGGTTAAGCGTTTGGATCGGCATTAAGTGTTGAGAGTCGGCATTGGCAATCAGGACCATTCAATTCGAACATCACATACATCAAAACTACACATTTCCACGCCTGAGTATAAAATAGTGAACAATGACAAGGACCAAAACATATAATCCTAT